>OZ021700.1:23016178-25686800 GCA_963978495.1 Athalia circularis
CTCCCGACAATGAGTTTGAAGTTCCACAAATTTCAGCCATGGAAAAAATCGTAGAGCATCGATACAGTTGTTCCAATTCTTTTTTTTTTATCTTACTTGAAATTAAGGCTTCGGGATCTTTGTTTCAGGCCTACGAATAATGAATTTTTGAGGAAGAGCGAAAATTAGACCGATCGATTTACTTTGTGACGCCCTAAGGTTCTCACATGTTAAACGGCGGCCATTACTCGTGCATTTACTGTACCTATGAAAGCTAAACTTTTCACGGCTAGAAAACGGTATAGTCAAATATAATACGTAGGCAATTTCCTTCACGGTTCATTTTGTTACCCTGTCAAAAGCAGTGGACGTGATTTCATTTTCCTCCAGCGTTAATGCATTTACGACTGCAATCACGGTGAACACCAGAGCATATTTATCACCGACGACTTTGCCTGAACACATCCATTAGGCAGGCTATACCCGCATCAGGATACCGCGTGCCGACGGTACTACGCGGTACCTACGCCTTCTAAATTAATTATAAATTTTAGAAGCCAAATCTGATGCCTCGGTGAACTACCAGAATCACTCTATGGGCGACGGAAAGTCGAAATAATTATGTTCGATTGATATCTCTTCCAAAACTTTTTACGATTTTTCATTGGTCCATCTTTCAATCCTGCGGTTATTTCTAATTCTCCTCAAAATAACTGACAATTCACGCAGTTAGAGAAAGAACTCATTGTCAGAGAATGTTCAGAGCATAATTGGTACCAATGAAAATTTGAAACTGTCCCATACGTATTTTCATTTTGTCTAGCCCACGTCTCCACACCTGATATCGATTTTCTGAAACGTAGTCCATGCGGACTAATTAAAAGAATTAATCTAATTACGCTCGGTCGCACGTTTCTCTTAGACCTCTGAGACGCGACAAAGGTCTCGCTTGTTAATTTCGTTGTGTCCTCGCCTATCGCCAGCTAGGAGGGATTAAAGAAGTTTTCTTTTTTACTGCTTCGAACATTTTATAAATTACCAACGTTACAACCACGCAATTTTTTATCGAAAAATTATACACCCTGTTAATTAATATTAGAGCCGATAATCAACTCATACTTAACACATGATCCAATTACTTCGATGTCGAAAGTATCGAGGCCTTTGAAAGCTTTGGATGAAATTCAGGGTACAAACGTACTGAGAAACAAAGTGCAAAAACTAAAAAAATAATATTCGATCTGTGTTGGACACGGTGAGTTTTTCGTCGGTAGTTAGGTCGATGGATGGATACTTTTGGTCGGAAGATATGCGTTCATTTCACTCGACTCTTTTTTCTGACTACCTTTACATATGTTACACTCGTGACCTAAACGTGTACTACTGACTACTCATCAACATAAAGACTCTATGGCGTTCCAGACGTCTGCAGGCAGTGTTCTCTGGAAGTAAATTCAATTAGTTCAACACAAGGCACTTTGCTCAACATATACTTATTCCTAACGAGATAGAAGTCCGCAGGTAGTTTGTAGTCGTAACGATCATACGTTCGTCATCCATTTTATTTTATTTTTCTTCACTGGTATAAAGTTGGTGAAAATGCAAAATATTATCGAGTTCTGAATTTACTCAAATACAAAGACAATTGCTCATCGCATCGCATCGTAATCAGTAGAGATGCAGTAATTTGTATAAAGAACAACATGTGCTAAGCATATTTGCTTGGCACAGAATTTCCGGTGCACTTCGCTGAAGCGTTTGAATTAATTTGATGAAAGCTCTGTCTTTCCAAGCGTTATACACATGCTCCTACCACCGCAAACTATGTTTACGCTACGATGTATCATTTGGAAAAGCTAAAGCCCGCCTCGTTTCCTTTGCTGTACGTGTCAGCATTTGTCATTGACAGCTCCGCGAATTGAACACAAATGGCTTTGCACTTTGGTGTTCTCCTTATGTGTGTGTGTTTGGGGGGGGGGGGGGGGGGGGGGGGGGGGGGGGGGGCGGTAAAGGTGCACTATATTGTGTATCTCATCGCACTACCTTGTCAAACGCACGTATAGGTAAAGGCGAGCTGTTACCTTAAAGGAAACTCGGTGAAAACGGGCGTTACATAGAGGTTGGAGATCTTGAATGCTACACATCGCATGTATGTATGTGCCACAGAAGACGGAGTATGTAATATGGTGCATAATATGGGTTTTGATAAAGTATAGGGAAAGCGGGAAGGCAGCATGACGTAATCACCATCCTAGGAACAAGAACCCCAAGTCCACCGTCGCGCGTAGCATTAACAAAGTGTAAAGACTGTATAACGATACAAATGTAACCCTCCGGAAGTAGTTAATTCCCGGTAAGGACGATGATCTGACTAGGTCAGTATACCTTTCCGCATATGCATGTTAATTGCTCTATTACGTCCTTTCAGCTGGAACGTAGAATAAGCCGTTCAACAGCCGGCGGGAATGCAGAGCCAGAGAAAATTAATCAGGAATATAATATGTCGTATAATTGTAACAACTACGTATAGGTATGCGTGAGCGCGTACCAACTGCAAAATTTTTATTTACCTACATTTTTCTAGTAACATTTTTTGCAATCATACCAAGTCGAAGTAGGCCAACCGAAATGGTGGTGGAATTAATGAATTTCATCTCTTTTCTTCGATCACCTGGTTACAGTTTCGCAATTTTCTTCCGGTTTTAATTTCGGCAGATGGGATCAGTCTCGTTTATACATATGAGATGTAATTAAAGTCTGAATGAATTGGAATCGCGAGGTTATCATTTGACGCGTCTTCCGACGGAAATCAACCAAACCCAAATAATCGGTGGAGTCAGAATTGATTGCTTTACATGCCACCCTCGGTATCTGAAACCATAGATTTCAACGTAATCCGATGGGAACGTGTATTTACAATATTTTCTGGAAACTTAGGGAGTCTTTTGAAATTGGACACATCCATATGCGTTCATAATTCAATTATTCAAAGTTGAAACCGCGCACGCACGTGCAAACGTGTGATAAACATTTCGTTGAAATGGGACAAAATTCAAATTGGATCAATGGTGAAGTAATGAACAAATGAATAGTGTAATTGATGACAAATGTATACCTGACACATCGGCGTGTATCCCGCTCATTGGATCTACTGCCACGTGTTTGTGCCGATTCCACTAATCACTCGGAATCAGCAGCTCACCCTTGCAGAATCACGGTGTTGAGCGGTCACTATCAGTGACTAGCAGCAATTCAGTACGACGGTACGACCGTGGTACAGATCGAAGGACGTCTTGTTGATTGGTTTGTGGTATGCTCTCGAACGATTTCCATCCAACCGAATGATTATTATTATGCCAATGTATAATAATAGTATTTTCATCGTTTAACTTGGAGTGATAATTTTCAATGATTAAATCCCATTTTCGGCTATCTTTACCAAGAAGCTTGATGGGTGAAGAAAATTGAATCTCTAACTGTGCAAAAATGCTCGACATTTATTCATAGCAACGTCTCCACTTTATCAAACATGTTTCGTATCCTGGCATAAAAATTTATTCCAAATACATAACCAGGAGTGCTTCGAAAAACGTATGAATGTCGAATAGGGGCGAATGTGTTATGTAGAGGAACGAAGTTTCCAGGTTCAGCAATATGGTCACAGTAGATACAATCTCACAATCGACGATCTCTTTTGAATACACCTACTGGCTGAAAAATATGGTGATATTCCTATAAAATATGTTACACCCGAACGTATTTGATAACACACTACGTTTATTTTAGAATTTCGATTCTGTATCACCTGTATTTTTTTCTTTTCGTCGATATTTTTTATCCTTTTTTGCTTGCCAACTTTAAATTAAACTCATTTTTTTCTAACAATCAACGGTTATATCGGCAATCTTGATACCTATTACTTTTCGTTAAATCTTGAACCTGCCGAATTCATCCTGAAAATCAACCCGTTTCAAAGAAACTCGTTAGAACTTTGAGAGAGATTGAACCCAGCTATCCGGGTATTTATAAAGATGAAGATATCCGTCGATACCCTGTGGGAATTCTCATATCGATCCAACCGGCAACTTCGTGAGTCTCAATCTCCGTTTCATTTTAATTAGATTAGCGTTTTGCTGTGAAATTGCGCGCCCAAAAGCTGATACAACTTCAATCCTACCATTGATACTAATCCTGCTTTACCGAATTGGTTTCCCAATTAGTTTTCTCCGTAGTATCATCGTGAATTTTAACTTCTTGCCATGAGAATCTTATCACCCGTTTACGTATCAAAAAAACCACCAATAGTTCGCCAGGGGCAAAGTTTTATCGATAAAACCAAGGGAACTGAATCTTCGCGACGGGTCTGGACCGCGAGTCAACCGTTAGAAACGCGCAGTATTTCACCAACATATGTACTTATACAGCCACACAGAGTGGAGATGGTGGTTTTAAACGACATTCCATTCGAAATTTGGAACGGGAACGAAACGACCTCAACTCAAGAAGAATGTTGAGCGTTGAAAGAATTAGGTATATTACTTCGTACATTCGTAACTTCGATCGAACGCAGGGTTTCTGGCTCACTTGTTTACTCGATCCATTTCCTGGACGGTTATTCGTTCATTTATTTTTTTTTTAATTTTTTTTTTTTTTTGTGCCAATTATTTTTTTCCCCAACTTACACGGATACGCCAAAATGCTCGAAGGATTAGTAGTGGGTTTTATTTGCGAATCATCAAGTTCTACCGCGTACACATGCGTTATAGATATACGATAAGCTTTCGAAAGTTGGAAAAAGGTCAAAAGGGTGGGATAGATGAGTGAATACTAAAGTGGATTAAAAAGTTCGAATCAAGTGCTGCAGAGCCTGGTTCCCGTTTGGTTTCAATCTCGTTATTATACCGTGTATTTATTATACCTATATGGTTGCGGAACACATGCAGGTATAGATAAACATGGTGAGGATAGGTTAGGTTGAGTTAGAACCACGGCGGCTTATGATCTCCTCCGATGGGCCCTCGATTTCTTTATGCTTCGACAGAACTGAGAAATAACAAACAATAGTTGAAATAATTTAAAGAGTCGGGAAAACACTCAAATTTTTTTAGAAATCTTTTTTATAAACTGTTAATATTTATCAATAGTTTGTGACTTGAAATATACCGGGGCTTGGATTTACTTGAAATAATCTGCTTCAGGCCAGTAATAGAGGAAGCAGCCTAATCTTTGAGCTAAACATCCTACGTGATATCGCTATGAGTATAATGTATAGGCAGACATGTTAAATCTAGAGGTATGATGGAGGCCAAAATACCGTGTATAATAAATAATAAGTTTTAACAGCGAACTAAGCGTTTCTTATGCATTTTATTTTTAACAGGAAGGTTGCACAAGTAGCTTTTTCCAGTTAATAAACGCGGCCCCATAATATGCAGTATACTTACTTATATACAGGCCTGCACCCCGCGGCGAACAAAATATTTGCTAGTGCAAAACGATATATTTCATGTATAAATGAAAGGCGATAATCTTGTAGAGCGATTCGCTCGGAGGTGAGTTTGATATGAAGCTTACATTATACCTTTATCTATGCAAACTTGGAACCCCGACGTGTTGGAAAATGAATTCTCAAATATCCACATAATTCACATCGTTGCGTATACGTAATAAGTATAAACAGCAATAACGCTCTGTACTGAACAACTTTCACGGGGATTTAAAGTAGCGAACTTTTACGTCACTCTGTGCCATCAAACTTTTCTGAAAATATAAAGCACGCGGAAGTAGTTCCTTTCATGCGGATCACGAGTTCCTCAAATTATTAAAGTTTTTAACCATAATAATATTTCTCAGTAACGACGGGAAATGAGGAAGGAGGAGTCTCAGAAATGTATCTTGACAACGTGCGGGTCGCTGGTAACCTTATAGGTACGCTTGATTCTAAAGGTGAAACATGTAGGTGCAAAGCACGAGGAATTAACGACTTGCACCATATAGCGCAAAGCATTTGACAAATCTATTCGGTTTGGAGTCCCTGTAAGTGTTCTGATTGAATTCCATTCGAAATGACTGGTCGCCCTGAAGAACTTCCAACAATCCCTTCACTTGCTTCCAAGTACTGTTGAATCAAACATTGAAATTACCAATTTCAAAGTTCAATGTGCACCGTTCATCGCTTTTCTCTCCTCTTACCACGACGCAGTTAAATTGGAACTCGAATATTATATCAAAATATCTCGACTGATATTCGTTCCTTGAAATTTTATGAATTCCGATGAATTTGTCTTTCGAAGGATCTCCGTTATACCCAGAGGCCATTCTTCAAGATACCTCGAGTTACTTTTTCCGTTCGCCTCTCGGCTTATGTGTACCGTCAACGGTTTTCGGCAAAGCCCTCAGACCCCTCGTTGATGCTGAAAATGATACCCAAATATCAAAATTGGATCGAAGAGGTATACGCGATACAAACGACATTTCTCTATGTAATAATCATAATCTCTTTTTTTCACGGTACCTATATGTGCATATATTTTTTCTATCTCGATATTCGGGATGCTTCGAAGATACATTCACCAAATCCCAAATATACATACCTACAAATACGGTCGATATAGAGTATAGGATCGCGAGCTTATTCGTCACGATTCAAAAGGATATGCAGACCTGATGTTATATACCTCAATTATAGTTCTGTTAAACTCAACTAAAAGCAAATGGTGGTACCTAATCAGATTTCTAATCAGATTCACCCGAATGAATTAGCGAGCGGGTTTTTAGTTCGTTCTCTTCACCTCCAGATATAATTAGGGAATTTCATTCCTGAGATTGCAGACCTTGTCGTTGATACCAGATATGCTTTTATCCTCAAAACTATATTGAACCGAATTAAACATCATGAAGATGAATTTAGCCCAAGTCCAACATAGGCTCTGAAAATTCAATTTAATAAATTTTCAAAATTCGGCTTTTCATCGTAACGCGTTGCTCGATATTTAGATTGTTCTGGCTCAAGTTGTATCATCATAATTATTTGAAAAATTTTCTCTCGCCCACTATCTGCTCTTTCAAGAATCCCTCGCCGCGCTCGAAAAAGTTTTTATGACGTATAACGCCTTTGCACAACAAGAATTAGAGAATCACAGGACAGTCGTGAAACTGCAGGTATGAAATTTTGTATAGCTATTTTGCTCGTTACAAGCCGACTGAACTTGTGAAGCTTCGAATCCGGGGTAGTTAGAGTTGGTCAAACTAGGGAAAAGTATGTAAAAACAGTATTGACTAATGATATAAAGTTACTCGGGTTGGTAATTGCAAGCGTCCGACTGTAAAATTGTAAAACTAGATACCTCAAACCATCGACGTTCCAACGATAAAGTTTTCTCTAAAGAATTGAAGAATTCAATAAACAAAGTAACGTATCGTGAATAACTGCTGTAACACGGATAGTATTATCCAATTAGTTATTGTCATTTCACTAAGGAATTCACGAGAAAATAGATTATGTCGATGACCTCGAATAATTAGGAATGAATTGAATAAATTCGAATATCCCTATGACAGCCAAGCTACTGCAGGATTTACGGGTTTTTTTCTCGAGCTCTACCGCACGCTGTAGCCCGGCAAAGCGCGTCTATATGAACCTGAATAAGTGACGCCCGGATAATTAAATATTCCTCGGCAGCACTTTCATCGGTTGAGCTGATGAGCTCAAAAGTTAAAAGTCCAGAGTTATGTACATATATTTTTCGTACCACTGGGGTAGTAGCGCCACTAACTTGGAGAAATTCCATCCCCAACTTTATATGCTCTTTATACATAACTGACTAGCATCAGACAAATGCATATATACATTGAATATCTTCGCGGGCTCTGTTTGTCCCTGGTGGGAAAATGAAAAGAAAATGTAGAAAAGAAGAAAAACAAAACTCAAATAAGTACCTTAAACTTTCTCGTGTTGTTTACATGAAAGTACTTGGGTGGTACAAGCGTAACAATCGTTCGGCTGGTTTCAGATATAATCAACGCTCTACAAACCAAGGAATTCGATTGGGGGTCGTATATAATCGATGCTCAATCCCCAGAGGTTGGTAGTCTCTGATTAGATTTTTTATCCGTCGATCGCACGGCAGGGCTGCAGAAAGTTTAAGTGTTTTTCTCTATTTTTTTCCACCTTCCTCTTTGCGCCTTCAAAATGAGCTGCTCAAAACGTTCTAATTGTGAAAAATTCACAATCTTGATTGTGGAATTTTTTCTACTTCCCGCTGCGTTGATTTGATTAATCCCTTAAGTATCTCGCCTCTTATCACTATCAGCGCTAATTACACGCTGGTTATATTTTATATATCTCCTCGACGTTAACTCAACACACCGCGTAAGATCAACTCCTGAATCTGACAAATTGCTGCTCTCCCGACTTTCTCCCAGGAGACTCTTCCCTCAGGTCTACGCCCCACCCCTCCATTTATCGAATATAAGATATGGTTTGACATGAGTACCTTATCGTCGACTCAGTGAGCGTTTCATTTTTACAAAGTGAAAATAGAACTTGAAGATATACTTCTTCAAAGACGCTGCATCGCGTTTGAAGGATGACATTTTTTGAACGGATCTGGCCAAGTTCACTCCTTGTAATATTGAGCTTTCGAGTACACACCTGCGTAACCAATCTCATAGAAATATTGTACGGGATTACACAAAAGCTGAGAGCTTGAAATGCAGAAATTGTATTTTATGGAGAATCGACGAAATTGATTGAAAATAAATTATTTTACCAGCGATCTGAACTAAATTACCAGTGATTTTTACTCCTCGTTTAAATAATCATCGTTTCAAGCATTGAGCAAATACAAGAGGGCAAACTCGAATGTTCCGTTAATCGCCAAACGTCGATGTCTGTTTCTTCTTGACTGTTGGTACCACCCGTCCCCACACTACAGTAAACCTTCTGACCGTAGATGCCGCTGTTTCATTCGCAATGCTCTAAGATTCGCAAGGTTTAAAGTCACTAGAATAACAGCAAGGTTTGATCAACGCCATCTTACGCCATTTCATTGCCAGAGATTTTCAGTACTTGCAAATATTTGTACGTGCACGTATCTAGGTACAATTCAAACAATTAACGTACCATTCCTGACCGCACACGGCACACCACAATGAACTCGGAAATCGCTCCTCATATTTTACAATGAGATTCTAACCGCATTAAGAACATTATAGAAATCCAGCTACCCCGGATTGTCAACTAATGGGTGAACCAATTGTGACCGGTTTGTATATCTATATTCAAAAACCGAAACACTTCGTACTTGTACCCTAGTCGAACGGAATTCTTGTTTGCTCTAGAGTCTTCAAGTTATATCGTACATAACAAATTTCATCAGTTTCAAGTACTACGTGCTGTTTGTACATATGAATACAAATTCTTTGCAATAATCATGCAAAAAAGTCTACGACTCAATCCCTGGGAGACATCGTTGAACATGTGATAACGTGGATAGAATTTCAGAGCTCTTCTTCTGATCATTCCAAATCAAGGTCTTCGGTAAATATTTTTTTATTTGAATGCTTTAAGCGGTAACATGCACGAGCAGGAAGGACGGGAGAAACGAATCAAAATCCATGGCAATCAGAAGAACCATAGTTTCTTAAATTAGCATAAAAAAGATGCGTATATCTTTCGTTATCGAAAAAAGCACACTTATCGATACAACATTGTTGTATGGATTTCCATCCCGAAAAAATCGGCTGGAATTTGTAAACACGGATAATCAACTTGTATCGAAAAACGAACGATTATTTATCTTGATTTGTTTCCATCCTCTTCACTCTGTTCCACTTTATACAGGCTGCGGTAATTGATTAACCATCCAAATTATTCTGTGGCCTTTCCAACACTGCGGAAGCACAAACGGCAATGTTTGGTAGGGATAAACTTGCCTGTTTTGGATCTGATTTTGTAACTGTCATTTTCTCGACGTTTATATACTGATTGAAGTAGTTAATTAATAATTAATAATTCCGAATCGATGTCCCATAACCTTTCGGGAATTTTGTATAAATGTGAAGCACCCGCAAAGCATAACTCTCTGGCCTTTAATGAATTGAACTGAATCATAAGGGAGGCTTTCAGAAGTTCGAGAATCAAGCCGATACACTCCGATCACAATTTAACCCTCGTCGGATGTCAACCGCAATCCGTATGGGAAAGGCCAGCCTTGTTTTTGGCAGGTTCTACAGGATCAGGTCAGTCGACAGGGCAGTCGATGTTCCATTTCAGAGATAATTGAGCCTTTTATTTAATTTCAAGGTATAAAATCCGTATACATTTTTATTATTATATTCCGTTGAGTTTCGATTACAGATTAAATTACCCAAGTTTTTTGGCATGCCTAAATGGATATATGCAGCGCTGGATGTATGTGTCATCTCTGTGGCTCGCTTTTCAATTTTTAAGACGTTTCCTTCCTAGCAGAGACTTTACGGTGAATTAGATCAGTAACACCGATAGTAACCAAGCCAAATATTCCAATTGGTTTCGAACCGAGTTTGCTGGAATCGTTTGATATACCTCTCGAATGCAAATATGTGCATTGAACCGAATGTTATTAATGCATAGAAAATATGAGTACTGCGTTGTTGGATATATGTACAGTTGCAAACACAGGATCAATATTTCATGTTGCACACAATTTCAACGGTTGATCATTCGTCAGAGTTGCAGAGAATCTGCTTATACATAATATGTATGATATAACGATACCTGTACGAGCAGTATCGTATTGGATCACTCCAATATACATCTTGGCTGTTACGTCATACTCTTATTTTTATTTTTATTTTTTTCGCAATTTTATCTACGTATTCAGATTTATCACATAGCACGGCGATAGCGATAAGAGTCATTACATCGTTGAAGCGAATGAGTTTTTGAATTTTCAAAATCCGTAAAGGTCGCCGCTAATATTGATTTTTGACAGCCGAAGGTTTGCCGCCAATTACGATCGAGGTGAAATCGAATTCTTATGCATTTTATATATTCAAATAAAACTGAATCAATTCCACTTACATCCAGTTCTATCTATACTCGGATCTAATGAATCTGACGGTAGAAAAATTTTATTTTTCGCTGTAATAAAGTAGAGACGTTTTCATTCATATTGTTACTGTGAAGTCATAAGGCCCTCGATACATGCCTCTTAAATATAATATTCTCAGATCTATATATTTATTACGTTCTAGAACTTTCATTTGATTCTTTTCTTCGCTCTTCTTTTTTGCAATTCTTTTTTTTTTTATAACAAGGTCAGGTCGTTGGCGGTACGTTTGTCAGCTACGTCTGTACCTATATTGTACAGTGTTTACGTGGGCATCAATCTCTCCACACATCGTACTTATTTTCATAGCTTGTACCTTTCCATAAATCTTCGCCAGCGAATAAAACGAAACGGTGTGTAAAAAAGTCAAGCTTTTCTCGGAAAAGATTTCCGCTGAACCACGCGACGACGACTATGCGTTGCGATGTCCGGGCACAACTTAACTTCAAAGTTGAAACCACGAGGTTTTTAAAATTTCAACGTGAATATCCAACCCGCGAATTTCGGGTAACATATTGATTTCTAAAATCGTGATCTTTGATTTTTAAATAAAATTATCAAGATCTTTTTTTGATCCCTACAAGTTATAGGCCAGTCCAGGTGTCTTTGATGGAGTTACTCATTTATATTGCTGCTGGACGTTCCTGTAATAATTTTGCTACAGCAGCTCTATATGGATAGCCATTTTTTTTCATCGAATGGCCCGCTCAGCTGATGGAAATAGTCGCGCCCACATTTTTTGATTCCGACTAACTCTAATGCACCTATAATTTTTCGTAGTACATCCCATATAAACCCTTCGGACCCTAAAGGACAAAGACATGTGTAAGCCCTCCTCAGGCAAAAGGCGAGTTTCGTAGTAGATTATAATATCACACCATGCGCGTGGGAGGTTGTGGTATATGTATATGCTACGTAATATACGAAGAGCAATGCCGTTGTGTTCATGGAACAGAAGGTTTCTCTGCAGAGGAGGTATGGGAGCCCACACCGTGACTGTGAGACCCGCAACACCTGCGTCGTATCGGTTGTATATTCATTCGCTAAAGCGCGATTATGACCCCACGCGAGGAGGAATTCAAGACTGGAAAATTCGGAGGCGTTCACGGTTCGCCTTCTGGGACAGAATTGAGGTACGGTGAAAAATAAGGAGTTAGGTATTATATATATGGTGGCAATATTTTGAGTTCCATTTTTTAATTTCAACTCTCACCCTTCCTAAAGTCAACATTTGGCGATGGAAAAAATATTCGTTCAAATTCCAGTTGAATATAAAATATATTGAACGATCGTTTTCCAGTCAGAGTTTTGTTTCGTCTTACTCATTTGACCTGCAGGTCTCTCATACTGTATAGGTGGGCACGTTTGCAAACATTTCAACAGAGTAAATTCCAAGCTTCAAAATCAACGAAATGTAATCCTTGCACATTTTTTTTGACAGGCGGTGCGAGCTCGAAAAAAATAAGTAACGTGAGTCACAATTCTACAGCCATCACTCCACAGCTACATCAATTCTACAGCTTCACTTGTGTGAAGTTGCACAAAATCGTGAGAGACAGCTTTAGAGTGAATTTTGAAAAACGTCATTCGTAGTCGAGGTTTCAAGCTCCAAGCTCCAATTTGTCTTTTTGTAATTCGTCCATTTTTTATGAAGTTACAATTTTGATATGGGCCTGTTTTGACATGGTGTATTTGTCTTTTACCTGAAACTTCAGTGTTAATTGTTTTTTTCGTAAGCAATACAAGTAATTGGTGCTCTTAGTTGAACACGTCCGTGAATTGGTTCCAGTCTTTCAATGGACTAGGTTAGATCATATTTGTCTATCCATTAAACCAGTTCGAATAAGTTGGAAGCATTTCCTTGTCAAGAATAGCTACTTCAAAGACAGTTTGCTGGTTCATCAGAACGAGACTTCCAAATTTCCAAAATTGTTATTCTGACTGTGGTTAATGCGAACAGGTTAATGAGAATAGTTAATTACATGTCTGACAATTTTCTTGAAAGCGGTGCTCATTAGATATACATTCTTGAGATAATTTTCGCAAAGTTTTGAACTCGGATGTATTTGAGCATATTATATAGGGTTATACCCACGTCTAGAATTTGTCCTCAGACTTGCCAACTCGATTAACCTCATTATTACACCCACTACAGAACACTTTTGGATGAAAAAGCGTTATACGATCGTTTTCATGATAGTAAACTGTGGAACTAAGGGAATGACGATAGCCTCGACAGCCACCTGATACCAGAGCAGCTGCTTCGTTCCAGTTCCAACGATTACACTGGTATCGAAGCTACAACGTGTATTTCTCGGCGAAAAGGAGACGAGGCATAAGGTTAATCATCCAATTATGAGCCAAGTCAGGAGCTTAATGAGTCATATTATATTACAGGGGCGATAAATATCACGGTACTCAAGTCTGTAATAACAATAGGAAAGATTCATTTAATAAAGGGAGCTTTTCGGATGAAAATTAATTCAAGTAGGTGGTATAGAATAAATTTTTAAATAATCATCTAGGTTTCTCGTTAAAACGGTAGATTTGCGATGTAATCGATAGGCTAAATATTGTACATAAACTCTCAGTCGAAATACGTAAAGCTGCTGTTAAAATGAATTATATTCTTGACGCTAAATTTTGAAGCTCTCAAAACTTCCTCGATCGAGACTGAATTAATATTTCATTGTTACAACTTCAATTACTCGAATATTGATATGGAATTGAAGTCTTCGAGGTCGTTGCAGAAAAAAAAACCTACAGGGAATACCGAGGGGAATACTCACTTCGGAGAATCGGTTGAATAAATTCCATTTATCGCGCGCAATTTCCACGTTAGGTATGTGAATCCATGAACAACGATTTTTTTTCTGCACAATGTTCACTGGGTAGAAATTTTTTTTCGCAATCTGTCTAAATTACATAAAAACAGTCTAATTCAGAGCCTACGTACATAATTTTTTTCTTCCGACTAACGAGATCCGCGATCCGGAGTCCGTTCACACCCGTATGATCGATGAGTTCGTCGAATTGACGATATGCGTGAACTGTAAAAAAGCGCTTGTAATTTGCAGAGCATATCCCGTGATTCATGACCCACAAACCTAATTTTTTTACTCATTTAGAATAAAATCTGACCAAAAATGTCGTAACTTGTCAACGTGTTCAAATCATTCTTATTCATACTTGTCATGTGAAGAAAAATTGAACGAGGACATTCTGATGAAGAAACGTTCGAAATTTGGATTGCTCTGACCTTTTTTTGAGTCATGATTCTACTCGTGTATAATATTTAAATAAATCAAGGCATCGAAAAATTGTGCATTCATCATCATTCATTCACCGAAATTCCAAACAACTTTATATTTTTGGAGATCTTTAACTGAACCGGCTAAAACGATCGCTACCCTTTATGCAACATACACATAATGAACAGTCATGTCAGCTACACGTAGCCCGCTGGGAAAAAGATATCAGGGCAAAAGAGAAAGAGACTGAAAGAAAAACGGAGTGAAAAGAGTAAAAGAAAAAGACATACAGACAAACGGACGATCGGACGGATACGAGCCCGATACAAAATTGCCTATCGCCCGAGGCGTAGCATGGTGAAGTTTCGGAGACAAATTGTGTCTTGTCGTCGTTGTCGTCTTTGTCGCTGTTGCCATCTTCCGAGTCTCCTGAGGGAGGTGTCCAAATAAGAGTGGCGGATGTGAACCACTTCATCCGACTCGTTCGACCCCCTACAGTTTCTCATACGCCACGGGGTCGCTTATAGGATCTAAACTATACGGGGATAAGAACTGGCTGCTCCTCGAAGAGAAAGCAATAAGGACAATCCATTCTAAAAGGCACGTGCCGCAGCTCGTAGGGCCCCTCGATAGAGCTTTGAGGGGAAAAACGCAGCGCGGCATATAACGTGCAAAAGCGGGTTGGGATGACCTGTTTATATCGTACCATATGTGCAGTCTAATAAGTGTCGAAGACCATCGGCGAGGTCTCGGATCTCCAAGCGAAATATATCATAGGTCGGTAAAACTTGAATGAAGACGAAACGAGGACGATACATCCTTTTCACGCGAGGGGATGGTTGCGTATATCCTACATCTTCCAGGTCGTCCACAGCCCAAAATGTCCATAAGGCGTGAACCAGATGGGACGTGCTAGAAGCGAGCCATTTGATCCAACTCGTCGCTGTACACTTGTTGTGTCGGGAAAAACATTTTACAGTATCTTCCGTCGAATATAATCTATATTGCGTGGTTATTTTCGATAATAAGGGTACAGCAACTTCGATATATCGGTAGACAGATGAACGACAAACGACAGATGATTTTTTACAGATGAATCACCTTCGACATTATCCCTAGTCAGAATTCAATTAAGTAATTCTAGAGTATGAGCTACAAAGTTATGCTGTCGAGTAAATGATTT
Source organism: Athalia circularis (assembly GCA_963978495.1). NCBI lineage: Eukaryota > Metazoa > Arthropoda > Insecta > Hymenoptera > Athaliidae > Athalia > Athalia circularis. The sequence goes on from OZ021700.1 coordinate 23,031,685, forward strand.
ATTGCGGATGTTAGGCTCCCATCGGGCTCCCTCAGATACTTCAACTGAATACACTCATCCCGAGATATTAGTTTCTAGAGTACATTACGCTGAAAATTATTCCCGCAAATCGACTGTCAGCCCGCATGGTACCTACTCGGCGCTCGTTCGGTTATAGGATTTGAAAAAATAAATGAATAAATAAACAAATTGAAAGCTTGAATCGAGTGAAAAAAAGATTATAATTCGGATAAATGCAGGTATGCAAGGAATAATTTTATGTATTGGTATTGACGTTAACTAGAGGGGAATCGTATTTTTTTTCTCTCTCGTGTGGATTTTGTACGTCCATGGTTCGATGTTTGATTACATCATAAAATCGAACGACGTAGTGAAATACCATTTACTACGTACATGTATAGGGAAACTCTTTACACCCTTCACAAAATAGATTTTGTTTTTGTTTGCTTTTGTGTGTGTATAATAACTGTACCTATATATTATTTCACGAGAGGCAAAGAATAGAGAAAATAAAAGAATCAAACCTTCAGAATGTTGAATAAAAGAGAACCTCGACTTTGAAACACTCCAGTTTCGTCACGTTATATTCGTGTCTCGGTAGTTCAACCACCAAACCATAATATGAAACCTTTTAGTAAACATATGTCTTTTGAAATTCGAAAAAGCAATCCTGGCTCAATGATAATAACATACTTTTCGAGTCTTCCGTTTCTCATTTTCTAGATATATGCCAACATACCTCTGTTGAACAACTCGCGACTGGAAAATTCCATTTTGGTGTGCGCACAGTTCCCTCAGACCTACTTTTGAACTTCGGATGTATTGAAAATATGAAGGTTTCGTGAAATTTTTTTTTTTTTAAATAAACACTAACGATCGAATGAACGTTATTCGACGAGATTTCATCCGGGTTACTGTCAATCGGAGGACTATCATGGATTCATCGATTTTCCCTCGTTTGCTTTTTTTTGTGCAGGGTGTGACTGACTCCCATCCCGGATCTGCCATACATGCGAGCCCCTATCTTTGATCGTAAAACCGGATGATAGCTATACAGTTTAGCGGACGTCCGCACCCTGTGCTCCTGCTCCTCCTTTGTTTTTTTGCTAAAAACTTTGCTGTTCCGTCAAACCAGGTGAATCCTAAACTTGACGATTCTTCCTGTAGTTACGTGCATATTTCGCACCCTCCTCCGTCATGCCATACGCATTTTTCGCAATTCAAGGCTCCTCTCCCTGCATCCGCCTATACAATTAACACCCGATCACTACACTCTACTGTCCACATCCGTATGGTGAGCTTATCTAACCAATTCGTATTAGGAAATGAGAAAATGAACAAAAATTAAACTATAAAAAAGTGAAAACGTCGGCCAATTTCGTGCGAATATTCAGTACTTGAGGTAATGTAATGTTTTATTTAGAACAGGCGTACGATATAGTTTAGAATAACTCGACTGTCAACATCTGGAGAATTTAGAATTCGAATCCCACGTCAAAACGTCTTGAGGCACTTCCGCCGCGCGTCTTGAATATTTGATTGCTAGTTGTTCGAAACGGCAAAAGCTCAGTGCAAGTATATTATGCCTACAGCGCACTAGACGAACTTGACTAGACTAGACTATAGAAACTTCGAATCTTCTTAATGCGCAGGTTAGTAAAAATGATGATTCAATGAGAAAAAGAAACGAAAGTAAAATAACGAAGCCGGTGAATATTCGCGCGCTGCAGGAATTCATTCGATTTATGAAATCCACTGCGCTTTCCACCAACCTCAAGTATATTTCCACCTTCACTCCTAGGTAACTTCGTAACTGAAATTCCCCTTGATGGTTCACATTATTCACAGTCTACGCTCTATACTGTAAGACCTACTTTTATGGGTATATCCGCTCGTGCATGATGTGCATCCGGAAATTTAAATTCATGGTCCATCAAACACATCGCAGCATTTTTATTTTCTGGGCTATGAACACTGGCGGTGGATTCTAGTAAGTAAGAAACCGTGTACGAAAACCGTATACTTTCCCAGGTATTGAGTTACATTGAACCTCGATAAGAAGTCCACTGAATTCAAACGGTGTGATTTGACAGCAGAAACCGGCAGGCATACGTAGGTATACATATAGGTATAGGTAGTGTCGCAAAAGTAAATGCAGGTCCATAAACTCATCTGAGAAAATGTATTTTCGAAAGCGGGTGGAGTATATAGAGCAAAGTGTGAAACTGAAATTGTTGAATAAGAAATAGTATAGGATATAAGAAAGATAGAAGCAGTTAATTTATGATGGGATTCGGAGGTCTCAGTGACAGGGTGATATTCTCGTGTTTTTGATAACCTCGGGGATCAGAATTTATATAAATCTGTTATTCGACTACCACATCCATAGATCGTGAAGTATTTTCGGTTTGTACGCAAGGACGTGTGATAAAATTCAGTTGATTGAAATGACATATTATATTCATGTCCAGGGGTTAGTTTTTCACTTAGATCTTTCCACTTACTCTACCGCTTTCTGCGTGCTAACCGAGAAAGTTAAAACAAAGCTTGGCTCTTATTAAAACTGAACTTTCCTCTCAACGATGAAGTTCATCCTTATAGGTACCTATGTTATACTTTCGAGAGAACTTCCATTTTATTTTATTTTTTTCAACATGTCCGTCATTCTAAAACAAAAATGGCTGCTTCATTTTTCCACTGAGGGATGAAACGAGCTGGCGACTCTGCTAAGGGGTGACCATAAACTGCACTCCATATCCTCCAGTCCAGCGACATGACCCTCATAAAGCTCCATCGACTTTAACATCGATCTTGAGTCCCGTCAGAACCACCACGGTATTTTAGCTTTTTTATTTTTATATTTAGTTCAAATCCAACCTAGGTACAAGTTAACAGTGAACAGTGACTAGTGCAATTAAAACTTCCACGTCGTAACTAATTCCATTGTCTGTATTGTCCTACTGGATCCTGTCTCCGCAATTGCTTTTAAGGATACAACGGGGAATGCCTAACCATAGCCTAACCCTTCCATCTTCTGTTCGGTTATCACAACTTTTCAACTCGCGAGAACCGCGCGTTTTACCTCTGCACCTTTAGTGAGGTTTCCGCAGTTCAACTTCTTACCGTAATATGGAAATTCAAAATTCACTCGGATTCCCAGTCACGTGCCTATATAGGTATAACCAAAGACCAAAGTTTCTCTTTAATAATTACTCGAACAATCGCCAATCGTATAACCGTATTTTTGGTTGAATTGAAACTCACTGTTCTCACATTTCGTTTTTCATCTGCACAAGAGTCCTCGGTTCAAAAACCACTCGAGAAAAGTTTAAATTTCTTTCTGTCAACATCAACCAACTTCATGTATTTATTTTATTTTTCTTTCCTACTTTTCACGGCAAAAATTCCTGTAACCAAAACGAGGTCAGTTGAAAAAAAAAAAAAATTGGGTGTTTTTGCGATGGGAACAATCACATAAACAATGATAGAAATATTTTTCATTGGTCACGGTCACATGTCAAATGATTTGGCGTTGAATGTCTCGTAAAGCTGCAGCTATCTTGAATTACCGCGTAGTTCTTTTTTTCTTCGTTTTCTAAAACTGACTCAAAAAATTGAAGAACGTTTGTTACAGGCTTTTAGTAGATAAAATGTATTTCTCATTTTTTGTTTTTTTCTAAATTATCAATTATCATATGGTGTTTGTTCCGGCAGATACGACAGATCCATTATTAACAATATTGACAGGCTGCGATTACCGGGCGTAATTGCACGTGAAAGTTATTCACTTACGCCCACCACGTTATCCCCATACACGCCTATACCACATTTGTCGACGTGACATATGTTGTGTTATCATTTTATTATCACGCGGTCGATAACTCTACCTTGTACAGGGTCAACTTGCCTTCAACCATTCAACAAACCTGGGTGCAGGGTACGCATTGCGCGGTATACTCTCATGCAATGCCCTCTGTAACCTATGTATTATCTAGCATACTATTTTATTTATACGTACGCCCATAAAAATTTTACTAGGAAAGGGATTGGTGCGTCATTCATATATAGAATGATGGTCAGATTTTTCTTCTGATACTAGAGAAATTGTTGGATTAAACCGCAAATGCCAAATGAAAAATGGTCGTGTGATTGGTTTAGCATTAATTCTCTCCAAATATAATTGAAAAGCTCGTTGAGTCACCGAGAGTTTTCCTTACAAGTGTAATCTGAAATTTTCAAATCTTCATGAGATTTCGCTATCTTTATAGTTTCCGCAACATTACGTCGCCGAGCGCCGGAAATAAACGAAAAAACAAAATCACTTTTGGAAAAACGTGTTTGAACAATTTTTACACAGTTTGTGATTCTTGTTCTTATAAAAATCACCGATCCAGCTACTTTTTTTCTTAGATTTGTTTTTTACCTTTGTTTTTTCCTCTTTTGTCCTCTCGGAGTATATCCCACCGGAGTCTTGGGTCAATTTTCCACCCGATTAAACCGCCGCCTCAAATAGACCGGCCGTTGTACAATGGAAGAGAGTATAAATTATCAAAGCAAGGACCATTTCGATTGCAAAAAAAAAAAAAAGAAAAAGGTCTACGCGTACAGATTGATCTGATTATAACGTTGGTAAGCATACATACCCTGAGTTATAGATGTGTACATTTTATCTCCTTCATTTCTAAGACATAGAAAACGATACGAGTCCTCGAAATTTCAAATCTTAGTCAACGCGTTGTGCATGGGAAAAAATTTTTGTTTTGGTACATTTTCAATTTCCAAGTTGTTCATGTTTTACATTTCATCAAAAACTTGTCGGTCAACTCTGCTCTTATACGCTTTGATTCATATCACATATAATAGCATCCGAAGCGTATCCGTATCAGAAAAATCATAATAATAAAAACAATAAGAACAATAATAAAAATCTGGCCGTTTAGTCCAGCAGAAAACAATCCATCAATCGAATAGTAGCGAGAATTCGTGATGGATTTTTCCTTTTTCCTGGAATCCCGCGATGTCGATACTTACGGAAAATTCTAGCTAAAACATATAGAACATGATATGTGATTCATTTTTCTCAGCCCTATTACTAACCCAATTTCGGTGTTCGGTGATCCCTCAAAGGATCCATACCGCAGCACAGCCGTATAAAGGTATCAATGATTCAAGGATCCAATAATGGGAAAAGTCAAACGCACGAAGTTTTAACCGAAAAAACAATCATTAGGAATCGGTGATTCGAATTTATTGAGCAGAACAAAATTGGTCTAGATTCCTTTGTCTCCAGTATTTCAGGCTGTAACCTACATGTAAAAAAAAAATAAATAAAATAACAAAAAAAGAAGAAGAACTGCGGCTCATCCACCGCGGTGACGCACGCAGTATATAAATACATCAAGCGATATACTAGGTCATCGAATAGGGGTCGAATAGATACAGAAAGAACGAGAGAGAGAGAGATAGCAAGTAGAAAGACCGAATGAGGGGGTGTCTCACCTTTCTCAATTTCACTTGAATACGGTAGATTATTTGGTAATGCTGTCATCAGGAGTGACGTGCACACCTCCGATCCCTTTTCCATACGTGATCTTCTCAAATTTACGAGCTTGTATTTTTTTTTTTTTTTTGCCAGTAGTTATAATACGAGCTTGTATTGTATAAAATCTAGACACACACATTCTTACCTTCTAAAATATAGGGTACTTATTAGAGTGACTCAAATTTGACTTCTATTTTCTAATTTTTGGTCTGACCCACAAATTTCGTTGTTCACGATCCGAAAATGAGTCTCGCGGAAACTGTAGCTTGACAAAAATTATTTAGAGGTCGCTCAACAATTTTGAAAATTGTTTTTTCGTTTTTTTTTTTCAATTTATGAAAGTTCTCACCCCTAATTTTATTCTATTGTTCGATGTCTTGTTCGTGGTTGAAATTTTATCCAAATATGTCAACGTTAAATGGTCGCTCAACAGAATTTTCCAAATTTTTAACAAATATAATGGTCGCTCAAAAATTTTCAAAATTGTTGAGCGATCTCTATATAATTTTTGTCAAGCTGCAGTTACCGCGAGATTCATTTTCTGACCGTAAATAACGAAACTCTTGGGTGAGACTAAAAATTAAAAAATAGGAGTCAAATTTGGGTAACCTTATATTACACTCGTCGATTTTAGCGCATGTTCGTTCAAGGCGGATTTAATAATGTCGACATACTGAATGAATAAACTTCGGGATGCATTCCGCAAGGAACATATCCTTTTTGTTGTGAAACGAACAGATAAAATCATCGAAATAACAGTATAAACAAAAAATAAAATTAACTCCAATGGTCGCATGTCTTTCACGGTAAACCCGCACGAGTAGACACGTCTACTTTCATAATACATACTCCGTCAAGGATGCTGCCACTCGCCTCACGGCACATGAAACTAAAACAATTCTTTTCATTTTTCAACTTCAAGATGACTGGGTACACATATATACATATATATAATAATATACCACACAAATCCACTAATCCTCGGCGATTTGGTACAGAGAAATGTACGTATTATCTTGGCATCGTGCATCTGTGCAGCATTAGATATATGACGGACACACATACATTTATACACGTATATGGATACGTATTATAGTGCTCGGTACTTTGATGTTGTGTATGACGCGATCAATGGGGAGAACTATTTTTGGGAAAGAATTACTCGATTTTGCTCGCGTAACTCGCGTTGCGTATGTACGTACTTACATTGATTCGTTAGTGATTTGCTGATTTGCGTAAATAATATATATTTCAACATCTTATTAATTTTCGATGGGAGATGGCCGAGATCTACGTTCATGGAAGAAAATTTTTACACCGTTTCGGTTATGGCATGGATCAGTTTTTACCTGGCAAGTTGAATGAACTGAATCGTAATTAATACACGTTTTGCGATACATAATTTGAAATTGTAAACCAGCTATTTATAGTATGTACGTACATTGTGCATAACATGAAGCGACAGGATGCCGCGGGCAGTCGATATTAAACAACAGGGAATCACATCGAAACTTCGACTGTTTAGAAACGTGGAGGAACCGTTCGTTTGGTAAAACTATGTTCAGTCATGTCATTTTGAAACGCACCTGTACAGGCGTAACCTGTATCTGGTCGAAAGTTGTTACGATAGACATCTGGAGTGCCAACCTTCTGTTGGGAATTGTGTCTAGATGTGAATACATATATCTGCAGTTAACTTATCTCGAGTGAAGTTGTACTTCCGTTGTGTTGTATTCCCAAAACGAGAAACCTTGCGTGAATTTTATTGTACTAGACGTATGCTCGCGAACGTACATTGTAAGTATGTATGGGGCTGTTTACATCGACTCAACGCACCTCAAGAACTCACCGTCTCAGATTTGATTATCCGAAATCTAAAATAATTTTGAAAAGTTTTGTCACCAGCCCTTTTTGAGCTATGAATATTTTTGCTTCCATACTTAGGACCGTCAAGTAAAATCTGAACTGATTCATACCCGTTTCGAAAAATGTTGTAAGAATTTTTTTCCAGTTTTTCATCTAATTCTTATTCCGCAATTCCAACAACCACATTATTTTATCCTCCAAGACAATGGAGTTGTTTTTACAAAGGAGCACTTGAAGGTAGTGGAGTATAAAACATATAATTCCATGAAGGAGAAGAAAAATTTAACAAAACCTAGCCAAAATAACATTGACTATCTTAAATTATCTCATCATTCTGAAACTCGGACAATGGCCCTAAGATTCACGGATCAAATCTGAGCGGTGAGGTCTGGAAGCGAGATGAATTGACGTGACAACCCCGTATACTGTACGTATGTGTTATATCTCGTGGAATACTATACATCTTGTGATATTAATTAGAACTGAATATTATATCCGTATTACTAGGAATATATGGTAGTAATTTTCGTAGAGCTAATGCCAGGATTAACATAGTTTTAATTGGCTGGTTCAAATTCCCGTTTCACGAACTTCAACTAATTGTAAAGCGTTGGTTTGTTACGTCACGTAGGGAGCTTTCGAGTAGTCTAGTGTGTGATGTATATTTAGTTGATAACTGGTTCGCGTATCTCTACATGAGCAAGGAAATACCAATGCCAGTTGAACAACGAACGGTGATTCGCTGTGTTGCACAGATGTGAAAAAAAAACAAATTTCATCTACACCAGCTATACCCATATGTTTGGTTAACCATCGCGATTTTTATATGCTATATAAAAATACACTGTGATTATATCGATTATTTCCGCCAATTAACATCGTAACTATATATTTAGAGCGGAGCTCCGTGACTTGCACAGGGAGAACGACTGGGTCCGGATTTGTAATGACTGAGAATTATCTGAAATGTTACCCTGAAGGATATGAAATTATAGTATGTCCTGTGATTTCTTCATCTACTTCAGTGAATTATCAAATAACTAAATCTTATTCTACTCCATGTATTGCTGAAGAATATATAAGTATCCGCAAATCACGGTTAACCTCTGCTAAGTAAATTCCAGCCAAACTTATATAACAGGCTGAATAATTCTAAACTCCGGTCCAAGAGCCGTCGATTTCACTCCCTGGAGGATTTATGGCGCCTCCCAGGGTAAACAGGGCAGTCTTTAGCGGGCAGATTGCCAGGAACATAAGGGTTTGATATTTAACGAGTAAACTGTCGTCCTGGCTGAGTGACTCGTACAATGTTGATTACTCGTAAACCGAACGCGATTGTTGGTACCTCGAGGGCATTTAAAGAATAATCTGGCAAGATCAGTGATTGGATGACGGACTTGCTGAGAGTGTGAATCAGACCTGAAGATAATCTAAATTGATTTGGTGTGGGCAGAGATGCAAATAAATGTAAATTAACAATCTGTGTTGAGATGGGTCGGATAAATTTTGTTGAAATAAGGCAGAAATATCACGCCTTACGAGGTCGCGCTCCCATGATATAATTTCCAGATGAAAACGTAGTAATGAAAACCAGCGATATCCATTCGTTTGCCGTGCCGTTAGAAAATCAAACTTCTCTAATCTACTGAACCCTTCTCTGACTTTTGTACGCGTTAAGTTATTCAAATGTTGAATTAGAATCCAGAAGATTGTGGTGCATTCTTGCGAACAAACAAGTCAAATGCGTAGAGCTAACTCCGATTACTCTCACACGGTTCAGATTCACATATACTTGATTACCTATGATTAGAACTTCGGAGTCCTCCACACCAGCTATCACAACTATCCAGCTATCCAAAGTTGGAATTGCTCTAGATGTGAACTTGATTATATTTAAGCGTAATTTCTCCAATGAGAGGGTGGATACTAATATTATGCAAAAAAACGAGTTCCCGAATTCCGTACATACGACAAGTTGTTATACGTCAAAATTTTTTTTTTAATTCCACCCTTTGATATCCTGTTACCCGGCAAATAAACACCACCTTGACATAAAACTCCGTGTACATGCTAATTATTCGGTAAATAGATCGTGTAATGTCGAAAATACTTATAATTGAGAAAAGAGTAATGACTAATTAATTCTTATTAATTCTGAATTAATTCTTATTTCGAAAAATACGGTAGGACTAGGTACATACCAGATTTTTGATAATTTCAAATCTAACCCTTCATTTACGGGGCTATTCGCAAAGATCCGTTTTCACGTCTCACTCGGCGCCCGGCAAGGGTAATCACAATTTTCAATTATACCGCAGAGTTCATCTCCACTTATCGGGTGTAGTATTCATAATACATACGTACTTGTACCATAACTTTCTGGTGATAGTAATTGGGATTGCTGTAAAATATCACCGGGATTCAAGTTTCAGGGTATCCATACTTTGTAACTATATAACGGAAGAGCAGCCCAAAGTTATTTCGAATTCATTGTTAGTTACAGCTCATGAATTTCGATACGACATTTCTTACCTCTCATTCCTCATGAATCTCGTGTACAACGATACTTTTCGGCTATACCTGCGAGTATCTCTATTACAATCTCCATTATAATGGATATTTTTCACATCCCAGATTTTCAGAAAGAGTATACCGTCAGTACTTGGATGGATCATCTGTAGATGCCTTAAAAATTGATTCCACATCAAAGAAGTCGGTTTAATGTCTTCTTTGAGTCGGTTTAATGTCTTTGATTTTCTTCAATATAATTTCTGAAACGGATGAGTTGAACACAAATCCGAGCTGGCCAGGCGTATGGAGCGATGTCCGTGACGGCAAAGAGATCCGCTCAACGGTTTTTCGCTCACTCGTCCTTAAAATATTTCTCCAACAGAGTAGAATAATCCGTATTCCTCGAAAAGCGAGATCTTATCAAAATTCGAAATAGAAGAGATTCCTCCAGTTTCCAGGTTACTCCTAATATTTGAGGAAATCCATATCACATTCCTCCTGTTCCGCTGTCAAGTCACTCGGTCTCGTGGTCCTTTCGCTCGCAAAATTCGCCGACTATATATTTTCCTTCTTGATGTCTCTTTTGCCTGCCGTGGAATGCCGTTCGTGTCGTCACCATCTACGTCTTTTTTTTCTGTCAGCTATTCGAGCCGCGCCTCATGGGTCTCACTAGTGTTGCGTATAATTAAATTGTCAAGGGTAGTAATTCCGTTTGTATACATATCTACATATATACGTATAAAGTGTGTGTGTACTACGTATATACCTATGTATACTTCGAATGAAACAACCAAGATTTAATAGGACGTTTCATTTCACGCCGAATACCGCTGCAGACCTAGCCATGTTTTATTATAGCTCTGTATACCCATGGTAAGTTGAGGTATAGTTTAAAATCCAGGATGTCGATAAACCAGAAAAAAATTAGTCGCAAGTTTTGTCACCGACAAATATCAATGAAAACATTCTTTCCTCTTTACCCAAAGTATACGTACGTATACGAACATCACGTGTAATTAAAACATAAAATTCCGGCATCGGTGAGAAAAAAATTGCTAAGGATCATCTCTTTTAATTAAATATATAATCACACACCGGAAGAGCATCGCGTTCGATAATGAATTTTTATAAAATACTTTCATCAAAAGGTACAAAGTAGAGATTCATATACATATAGAAACGAGGAGAAAAAACAAAGTAAACATTGTTTGAGCTCAGGTAGAACGGCATGATATTTCCTGCAAAAGATAACCAGTTTCAATTCCAGGATATATCCCCACTGTAACTAATTTATTCTGTTAAATTAACTCGTCACTCGATTCATCTAAAAATTGCTTTATTAAAGTTATGGTGGGCCTCGTCGCTAACAATACATAATAATTTGTTGTTTCTTCGGTCCTCTTGCTTAACACTGATGATGAATGTAAATGAGATAAATAAGAGGACACCACTATATACCTAGTAATAGTATAGATAATAACAAGAGGAACAGAAATAAGCAATATAAAAAAAAAGACATAGACTTGATACACTACAAAATAAGTTATATAAATAATTACAGAGAATTCATTAAATAAAAAAAAAAATACATCCCATCAAGATCCCATCATCGGACTAGGCTTAAAGTTCGTTGAATGGACAGTAGTTTTTTACAAAAAATTTTGAAAAAAATCGAAGGGTATATACTTTGTTAAAAATGACAATTCATTTTTGAAAATAGAAAATATCATAATAATATCGTTTTGAAAAAATTGTAAATATTTTTTATCAAAAGTACGTCTCAAGACGAAGATTTTGAAAAAAAAAAGTTAAATTTGGACCATTTTTGAAAAAGTTACGGGCAAAACACCGTAAAAAGTGCGATTTTTGTAAGAATTCGATATCTTTGGAACGGGTGGTCAAAAAAATTTCGAATTTTACCAGGAAGAGTCTTCGGATGGATACTAAAACATGTCAAAAAATTAAGGAAATCAAAAAAAAAAGTTTTTCAAAGTGTCTGGTTTCGCGTGGAACCCCCCATATCGTATAATGAACATGAATGCTTTTACGCGTGCGGTGCGCCGAAATAATCCGTATACAATCGTATGAATAACTGTCTGCCCCTCATTCTGTAAATAGAGCTTTTCAATGCGAGAATTAATTCGCTCCAACGAAATACGTATATGGCCATGGGAGGCTACCGCGGTATAATATTAAGTATTGAGGGGCAGCGTTATTACGTTCCCTTGGGTAACGTATCCTATCGCGAATTGCGTCATGGCGCATCCACTAGTGTAGATGCCCATTCTGGACTATGTAGTGACAACCGTAACCTTCCTATACACAACGAGTCGAGTTGTCCCCTGGGAACCGTAATAATTGCCGTACGCGGGCTGTGCAAAGGTCGTGTCGTTGAAACATGTTACGCGCTGCTTTTCTAGCTTCTAAAAACATTGAGCTTCTTTATTAGTCCTCGAGGTACTCGTGTTCAACTTGCAGACCTAATGCACTAAAGTTCGTGTATAACATTCCTAATGGCTTATCAATTTTACTATACCGGGTGAATAGAAAGATAACCGGCAAATTTCAAAACCTAAACGTAGCTGAACGCTAGCGTTTTTTTTATTTTTTATTTCAAACTAATGGAAACAACATTCACGTCCAAAACGAGCGTTCAGAAAAAAAAGCTTCGAAAAAGTTACTCGTAATAGAATGACGACATGCACAACGAAATATTTAACACGATCCGCATGAGGCGATTGTTCGACCGAATTTTCCATTGAAATTTCAAAATTGTAGAATTTGAAATTGATATTTCCAGGTATCACTTGTTGTTGTGCTAGCAATGGATTTTCAACAACCAGTTATGTCTTTTCGTTTTCGTTCTTTTTTTAGCCGCGGGTGTTTTTCGCATATGAATATAAATGCCTCGCAATAAATCACATTACTTTCAGAAGTGCGAATACTGTCTTTATTCGTTTTTATATTGATCTTTATTATTATAGATTCAAACTCAGTGTTTATTTGTTTCTGATGAGAGAAACATTCCGATAAATTAACATAATGTCGACACAAATTGTGTTTTTCTTCTGATCAAATTGTTTGTTCATTTCTTTTTATTTGATAACATTCAAAAAACTTGATTCGAGCTCTCCTCAGGCGATGTATCAAATACATGCGCGTATACGTTATGTTGACTTCGAGGTTAGCTTGTAATAACGTAATGGAGTAACTCGTACACCTGACACAGCATTTGGATACATCATGCGTTATACGGGTAGATCGTTTTCCGCTCTTCTGAATCTGCAGATTCAGCTCTTTCAATATCCGGTGGAGTATGCAACTATTCACGAAACGATTAGCCATGCAGGAATTTAGATTGATCGATTGATTGATGACAATTACTGCATGAATTCTTACATGTGCATATTTCTTACGTATGTGGATATGTATATTAAACATAATATAATATATTTCAACATCCTCAAACATCCCTCAGTATATCGAGATTGAACATTGAATCGATTTGAGATCTGCGCAGACTATACTCGCCTTCAAATGTACTTATAGTAACTCGAATAAGCCCGTTGACCCCTTCCATCCGTCAACTCCATTCTCAATTTTTAGTGCCGAAATTTTTATTTTTTAATTAATTGATGAAATATTAGCATTACGATCTTTGTTCAGAGCTGTATTCGGAACTGTTTTCTGTAGATGAAAACCAAAGCTAATATTTTTCATTCATCTATTTGTAACACCGCTGAGTTTGGTTGAAAATTATTTATCTTCGCGGTAAATCTAACTATTCAAGAATCCGTGATTTGTCATCGCTCTCAAAAGTTAAACAAAACTAAGGAGTTGCATAAACCACCGCAAATAATTGAGTAATCACGATTGAAGAGGATTCAGGTTTCCGAAATATTTGAAGGTCCTCGTATTTGGAATAGTTTTCTAATTTACGAAACGACGGTTAAAATACTTGAAGGTCTTATCGATTTAATTACACCCAACCAAACCCTTTGACGAGTTCGAAAGAAAAAAAAAACAGACGTTTCATCCCCGTGAACTCTGGCATGAATAGAAGGTGCTGATGAGCCATACACGAGCATGCGATAACTGTGTGGATACAAATAAATACGGATCACTAACTTTCTTTAACTTTCTATAAAAAGTCAAGGTTGGTTTAATGATCAAACCGTGTCTCTTTTGCCTGTCATTAGTTAGTCTGGTTAGGCCCTGCAAGGGTTACTTGGTTGTAATTGAGTCGTTTGTATTCGCAAACCGTTACCTTATATATCCAGGTGGTCCGTTTAATTAACCCCTTAAAATATCAGGGATGAGCTTCTGCCGGACGCAAACGCCAAAATGGGTACTGACCGTATGTATGTATATAGCGGATAAATGCTACGTAAAGATTGGGTCGAAAGAAACGAATATTACTGAACTGACTTTTTATGGAAGAAAAATGTTACTCCATTGTACGACTCACAAAGTTCTCTCAGCGTTTCCAAATCATCAAATATTTCACACACGTCACTGCTGTGGCTCATAATTTCGGGGGAGTTTTTCTTTTATTTATTATTATTCTGCTGTTTTTTAGATTCCTCGCTATCTTGAAAAGTAAATATAATGTCTAGAGAAAAACGCCATGAGATGAAAAACACACCAAATGATGACTCGCGGGTTATTTTGTTCCTAAAATTTTCAATCTTTCTGGACTGCAGTGGTGGAACATATCGAGCGATTCGAATCACAAAAAAATGATTAGCTATTCGATGTGAAGTTAAAAATTTTTAGGCCCACTTCGAAAGCATTATGATCTATTTTCATCCGTCTTGCGTTTTTGCCATGAATGCGTAATCATCGAGCGTATCATAACGACAGCGTAGATGAAAAAATAGTTGCATCTAATTGTTTAATACGAATGTCATAATTATTATGGTAATATAATCGCGGATTGTGTTTGTACGATATTTTTTCTTGCAATTATAAAACTTCCGGCTCAAAGGTATGTAGCCGAGGAACAAAGCGCGTTTTATGCAAAAGAGATAAGCAAAAAATTTCTCGTTACAGTATTTCCCAGGTTAGGTGCCCCCGCATGCTCTGCACGGAATTAGTTCTATATCAACTAATTGCTTAGGCTCTGTGCTAACCTACGTGTATAAACGTCACTTTTCGCCCGAGAAGTGAGACACTCTAATTAGCCTAATTAACATAAATCTTAATTAATTAATTTAAGGTAAATGAGGGAAAACAGGTTAACGCGTGCTCTACCATACTGACAACGTTATACATTCCGCAATGTTAGCGACTTGAGAGCATATTTTTATCAAAAATTATCTCACCTTTACAAGAATTTATTTACAATTCCTTTTTCTCGCCATCGGTATAATTACGTTGATTAGGAACTTCCACAGCCAGCTTGGCACTACCTAAATTTCTCATACTCTGGGAAGAAGACATTGATGAGAACTTCTCTATTCACTTTTCCATTAGAATCACCCAACCAATTCATTTATATGGTTATGCCACTTTATTCTCGAATTTGCCGATTTCTTCGAGAGAGAACTTTATAGAATATATGTACATTTATGAGGTGTACACGATAAATTGCGAGGATGAAGTCAAATAGAAAAAATCGTCCTCTCAAAAAATACATGGCCGAGAATAGCGACCCTATTTGGGAAAACAAGTGGAGCATCCATCCGTTGACGAACGTGCGCTCCCTTTTCGAATACATGCGCCAAATTCACGTGCGTATAGGGTATAACACAAAATAAATATACAACCTATGTTACGTTCAAACGCGGGCAGAGTATATCTGTATCGGTGAACTTATTTTTATTTTATTATAAATTTTCTTATTTTTTCTTTCCTCGCCATTGTTTCTATACATCGATTCGTTGCACAGAACATAAGCAACGTCCGTGAAAAAGCTACATATTCTATAAACGAGAAGTCGAAAGAATGAACGGCGTACATGAGACGAGATCAAATAAATATTACCTCCACGAATAAATGAAGGATTTTAACAATACATTTTGTCTTTTTAATTTTTTTTTTCATAGCCCGAGGAATGCATAGCCACATACGATCCACACGCTTACTGCGTCGTTTATTCAACCATAGACAGCAGTTCAGTTGAAGTGGCGGAGAAAGTTCTGCAAACTCTATGGCGAAGTGACCACGTTTCTTCGAAGGCCGTTATCCTGGTTGGAAATAAGGTTGACCTCGTGAGGGGTACGCTCGTCTCAGCTGAGGGTAAGAATTTACAATCTGTATTTCGTTTTCAATTTAACGATCGCGCAGTCTGGAACCAGCTTCAGCGATTTGATCGTAGTATTACATTTTCTCCTTTTTCTTTTATCTTTTACCCTTATTTTTACTAAAATATTCGAATAGCTTATATAACATATGATATTTAAATTAATCGAACGTGTCTGAAATAATAAATGTTAGCGATAAAATCCTTTTTCTTCGAAAATATGATTTCTTCCACGGCTCGTGTCTTTTTTTTTTTGACCTATATCGTACGTCGACAGGATCCACCATTCCTTTCGTTATACCTGTAACCATTACTCTGAACATTATTCCTTGGAGTAAACATTTTGCTGCGTTTCTCACAGTCGTTCTTCTTTGGGATTCAAGAGTCACCAGCATGCATCTCTAAGAAACCCTGACGATTCTATATAATAAAGCAGAAGGAACAAAGCTCAGCGTTACGAGAATGGTGCAGTAGAAGTTGTCGTCACTTCGCGTTCGCTTGGTTGAATTATTAAATTTAAGTGTCTAACGTTAGCGTGCACCTTGGATAACGTTGACGGTATTTCACGCGTGAATAATTTCACAAGCTCTTCCGCGAAACTGGAATTTTAACCATGTTACGTGCAATTCAAGAGGAATACCACTAACGCAATGTACTATGCCGTACACAATGTGTATTTCCAAAAAAACATCATAGGTACAAAAAATATGATATGGTTGATATGATATATGGCTTCTGATTCTTGAGTATATTCCTATACGTATTTTGAACTCGGCAATCGGTATCTGCTAGCTAGATTGATCTATAGGGGGACTTCCGGCAGTACCGACCCCCTAAGGTTTTTCGATCTTTGTCGAGTCGAAACTGTCTTATATTTGTTGAACTGGTATTGGTAAATGTTTATTGTGTTCTTACCTGTTGAATGAATGCATCAAACATCGTTATATTCACATACTCTTAGTTTTATTACAAAGATACGAAAGGCCAAAAAAATGAGCCGTCACAAAAGTGTCCGCTAGTATCGGACATAGCTAATTCTGTGCATTAAATTAGGCAATGGTCACAAACATATCCATCTGCAGTATCCTTGCTGATTCATACCAATACCGATCACGAATATCGTTCATGTTAATATTTTTTATAGGACAGAACCCCATATTACAAGAATAATCCACGTTTGCCATACAAGTATCGGAAATTTTACGATAAAATTCTCTCCGTGATTATCTGCATTCCAAGTACCCTTTTTCTACTAGTATTATCTTTATTTTGATAAACCATTATCAAATCTTCAAAAGAAATAGAAAACATCTCAAAATATTGACCCAATCTGAGTCCGATATACTGCCCAAAACGAGGGTGTCCGGTGCCGCAGAATCAGAATAATATTTCGTTCGAACATGGGATAGAAATGGTTATATATTTCAAAATTTTCTTTTCAGCACTTCATGGCCAGATGAATAAAGAATACAAAAAATATCTACTCGAATACCTTCTTTCGAACTGATGCAATAGCACTTGGAAGTTTACCTAGACGATGCGCGTCGTTCATCCAACAGACGTTCGGTAACAATTCTGACAAACGCGCAACGATATGAAGGTGCGGTTCATTTTACATGCTTGTGCGTGAACCATGTGTTGTTCGCGATAATCAAATCAACGCCACTTGTCTCAGAATAGCTGAAACAATTAGTGACCGATACTGCCTGAACAATTAGTGTCCGGTACTGCCGGAACTCCCCCTATATCTATCAAAATAATTGAGTTATCGCCCATTGGTCGGCTTTAGAATCGAAAGAATGGAGGTATCTCGATTGTTTCTGGACGTAGTTTAATTCGGTCGATAGATTCGTGATTCCGAGGCCAGAAAACTAGAGGAAATAGTCGTTTAAATATTGCAAAGAATTCCATATTTGTGACTCCAACAATCGCGTTAACGATGAGTGACGAGTGAATTTATTAGAAATTTATCAAACTCTTTCGTTATCAAATTGCAGTTGAACTCTTTCATTTTGATTTTCAATGCACACGTTTTACAACAAACTTTTTGCCAGATGGTCAAAATATTCGTTATTTTAATACCAATCAAACGCGCCCAAGTTCATCGAATTCCGATCAATGAGTTCTGGGATACGATAGAAAACGTAACTGCGGGTTGAATTAACGGAGAATTTTTTTGATTCAAGCAGGCCGCGCTCAAGCCTGCCGTGCTCGAGTTCTCGCGAGCACGGCCGGTTAGTTCTGTTTTTGCCGTCGCGCTGCGCAACTCGCTAGACTTTCTCATGACCATAAACATAAACTAGGAGCATAAAGAATGCCCATGCACATGACTTTCTCGCAACCAAAAAAATTTTCGTGAGATTTATGAGTCGCGCACCCTGCAAACATACCAACATAGCGAGCTTCTGCTCACCTACCCAGTTGTTAAATGCCTATATCGCGTTTGCGGCTATATTTTAATGATACCTGCTCAGGTGTTACATGGTCGGCATATCAGAGAAGTGTCAAGATAATTTATGAGGTTTTAATATCGAAGATGAGGTATCAACGTCCTTTTTTTGGTCCATTGTTGAAAAGTATCAAACAATTTGTCAACACTTGATAAATCTTGTTCAAACCTTCTTATCTTTTGAATTAAATTTATGTTTTTGATATATTCACGATGAGTAACAAACGTCGTAAATAACCCTTTAAACCACTTAGTGACTTACCCTAATGCACTGATTTTTTCTCGGAATTTCTATGTAACCCCAAAAATTATATAATGTACAAATCCCGTGGTTGTGTATCACAGTGTGCACTCAGTGACTTGTATTCTGTCTCAGTTGTCATACAAGAACAGTAGGTTAGTCCAGAATCAACTTTGCTATAGGTGGCATGTAGAGAAATTGGACAACATTTTTTTTTGTTTCATTATTATAAATTTTTTTGTCATGAATTACTGAATATTTATCAATATTTTCGGTGGAATGCAGACCATATCAATAATTTTGTTGACGATTCAGATAAGATCCGTGAAAAAAGAAACCAATTGTAAGGACCATGGCCCTCATTAGGGATCAGACAAAGTTTCCTCATAGCTCTGATATCCGGAACACCTGTCCCAAATTATGAATATTTCTTTCTTCGAATGTCCGCAATGCGAATTTTTTGTAAATACATCCAGCTCGCACTAAGGCACGTGTTAATGTTGGGCCAGCGGTTCAACATTTAGAAAACACGAAGGAAGAAATTCTCAAAATTTAGAACAGGGTTTTTTGGGCAGCAGGGAAAATAATTTTTGTGACCCCAGATAAGGACCATCTTATACTCATTCCTTGCGAAGAAATATGCTCCATATGTACGCCGAACATCTAGTGCACTGTGAGCTTCCGGATAATTGCAATCTAAAGATAAAAGAATGGCGTGGGCGTATAATCCAACCTATAACGTGCCGTAATGATCGATTACTCTGAGCAATAGCTATAGTACGAATTTTAATGAGACCAGAAAAAAAAGGACGAAAGAAAGAAGAAAAAAATGAGAAAGATAATCTCCAAGAGGGAAGCACTGCCGTCCATGAATTTTTTCAATGCACAACTTCAGTTTGAAAACCACCCTTTTACCATAATATAGAAATGGAATACTTCAATTAGACGTAAAAACTTGAACCGCGATCTTCTAAAAATGAATCACATACTGCGAACTTTAACGTCAACTGTATTAGACTGATTAGATTACGATCACACCCGGTTAAAAGCTTTTCCGCAGCTTAATATTCAAAGGTGGAAGGTTCGGTTAAAATTTTTCCAGATTCAAAATTGAATTGTACTTTCTCACCTCAATACCTAATTGAGAGGTTCGTTGAAAACCATCTCTTCGTGTATAAGTATATCTAATTCGCGTTTCCATCGCCAGTACCGATCCTATCGGATGCGCGGATTAACTCAGCTGAAAGTTAAATTAGATGAGCAAAGTGCGAGTTTACTAAGGATTAGAAATACAGATCAACTGAAAAAAATTTCAATCGAATCTTCCGTAAAGTTTCGATATCGCAGCTTGGACCATATAGGTACGAACGTAAGAATATGCAAAAAAAGATTACGAACAAAAAAGAAACTTTGATTTTCGCCTACCAACGCTTCTCATACGTACATTTGTTTGAAATTTTTTAGTAATATACGACCTTACATCAGCATCCTTACTGTTCTGTAGGCCACACCATTCTGGGTCTCTACCCTGAATTTTGACTTCTTAATTTATTTATTTAAATTATTTTCATTACTATTTCTCGGATATCTCATCACAGTCGCGAGTTATAAAAAGAGCAATCCAGCTCTGACATCCTACGACTGTTATTAGAATTTTTGAATCTATAACACGATAGTACATGATGTAAAAAATTACAAAAACTGCACGCAGCTGTTTCCTATTTTATTTCAAGTGATTTTCAATTTTTCTTTAGCAACGTAAAATTCTTGTTAATATTTGGAGTCTTGCAGGATGTATGCGGGTATGATAACACGACCATCGTACGTCCTTCGGAAACCAGAAAATATCCTGCGGTACCTATAGCAGCAGCAGAGGTCGCGGCAGCTCTTGATCTTTTATGTATGAAAACCGCGAGAAATGTTTTTTTCCTTGTTTTTCACATTTTCTTTTTTTGCATGCAGATTTTCATCGGCAAAATGTGGGAGCGGTCATACTTGACGAAGAACCCAAACAACCACACGAAACTCTGCATAGCTAAATAACGCCAGCTGTGATCCAGATTTTTTTTTTTCTTTTTACGTCAAATAACGCACCGTTGAACTTTTCTTGTACAACCTGCAAATTTGATGATTTCAAGATTTCTCGTTCTCAGGCATATCATATTCCAGGGAAAATTATTAATTATACGTGACAGTAAAAGCTGCTTTCGAATTCTTCCTAAAATATCAGGAATTGCAGGTGATTTTATGTTTGAAATGTTATTACTTAATAACGTGAATATGCATATGATGTACGCACACACGTACACTTGGCGAGGACATAACTGGCGTAGTTAGACAGACCGCGATGAGTTTTAGGTTGGTATTACATATCCCAGTCTAGGCAGCAAGTGCGAAAACGGGGGTTTGGTTTTTCACAAATATCTCAAGAACTAATTGAGATTTTCGAAATTTGAAAAAAGATTCGAAAAGAGGAGGAAATTTCCTTGAAAAAGATCCAACTCCCGAAGCTATAGGACCATTATTTATAATTTTCCTAGAGGGGTGAAAATACGGCCGAAAACGGGTAGTCTGACTTGCGCGCGTCACGCAATGAAACGGCCCCCAAACTAGACTAGCCGTTTTCGGCCGAATTTTTACGCCTCTGGAAAAATTATAAATAATGGTCCTACAGTTCCGGGAGTCAGGACCTTTTTCAAGGAAATTTCTTCCTCTTTTCAAATCTTTTTTTAAATTTCGAAAATCTCAGTTAGTTCTTGAGATATTTGCGAAAAACCAAACCCCTGTTTTTTTTGTTTACTAAATTATTTATAACTTTTGAAATTTTTGCGAGCAGAACTTGATTTTTTTCAAAAAACTTCTACATGCTGTCCCGAATCGAATGACACCTCGTTCATATTTTTCCGAGACTGCTGAAAAATGTGGACCTAAAAAGCACTTGCTGCCTAGACTCGGATATTCAATACCAACCTAAATCTCATAGTGTTCTGTCTAACTACGCCAGTTATGTCCTCGCCAAGTGTACATTGTACGTATACAACGTACACGTGTGTAAGTTTTCTGCTTGTAGAGGAAACGCTGGATGTGGTTTATAACAATGAGAATTTCCAGATTCGCGTGTTAACTTCTGTCGAGATCAATAACTAATTTGCATTTCTCATATCGTGGTGGATTTATTAACGTTATAGGCTCATACGCGTTGAAATTGCGAAGGGGTGAAGAAGTTTAGGAGTTTGATTGAGTAAATCTTTACTTTATGTTTCAGATGGAAAATCCATGGCGACATCGTACGACTGTAAGTTCATAGAGACTTCAGTTGTCATCAATCACAAGGTCGACGAACTACTGGTAGGCCTCCTATCCCAGATACGTCTGAAATTGGAAAATCCCGAACACGCGCGTGATATATTTTCGAAAAGATCGCGTAAAAATCGCAATAGATCACCACTTGGTTCGAGCTCCGAAAATAATTCGCCAAAAAAATACAGGGGTAGCAGAACTAGCGCTAGTCTGAAGGTCAGAACTCTTTTGGGAAAAGTATGGGCACGTGACAGTAAATCAAAAAGCTGCGAGAACCTACACGTTTTGTAGAGAAGACTGAAAATCATATATTGTTTGATTCATAAAAAGCAAAAGAATTATTATAAAAAGAGAATGATTATGATGGTAAGTGGCTATAATTATATACGTATGGTATTCTGATAAATGTGCGGGATCTGCAGACGACAGTTTGTTTCATGAAAAAACAAAACCATCCCTATAACTTCTAATCATTTACACACCTCCTTAAGAATTGAAGAGCCATGACGGAACGTAGATTTCGTGACTGTATGATTTGACCGTTTCATCCCTCCATTTATATCGAACTAAAGATCGAAGGGCAGTAAGAAGAGAAAATTTGAACAGAGACAAATTAGTGAAATAGGATAGAACAACATCTGCTAAATTTTTGACAATTATCCCGAAAGATCTTGGTACCTATACCATATATCTACGCTTCTGAGAACAGCCAACGTTTGATCTCGAGAATCGCGACGTCTTTGGTGAGGACAACATGAATATGATTATCTATCTAAGGAGAGCAATTGTATTCGATACTACAGCCAAACAATATAAATATTGGGATAATATTTCTGCGACAATAGGTGACGGGAAACAAAAAGCGTTGAATTGAATGAAAATGGAAAGGATGCATGGTGCCCAACCGCTGCAAGAAATTAATTCACGCAGTATTTTTCAACTCGATTCGCATTGACATTTGGATATGATATATATAAATATACGCTTGAATTAGGTGACCCTGAATTAATTATTAATAAATTGGTAATTTATCAATGTCCAAAATTTATTGACAATGAGACTGTTACACGGAGCGATGCATTTATAATATGAGACGCGAGAACCGCCTTTCGAGAACGGAGTTCATTCGATCGGCCAAAAATTCATTCACAATGAATTTTTGTATTTATATTCAATTTGAAAATTAAACGTCGACGAATTTCACGTACGCATATTTTGGCCTTTCTCGATATTACATGAGCAAAGCGGAGGTGTGAATTGCGTTTTTTTTGCTGAAATACAGAGTTCCGTGAAACAATTCCTATATATTATACACCCCCATTAAAATATAAAATTAGAGAACTTTTACAATCCAACAATTAACCAAACATGAATTTACACAATTTTTTACATTACGATTTTTGTACTTTGACGGAGTAATAATTTATTAAGACTATAAGCGAAAAAAGATATAAACTATATAAGCGGCTAATGCGTATTATATATATATATATAATATTATAGTACTACGATACATACATGAAGTATATACCTAAATGAGTTCCAGCGATATATATATACATATACATGAAATAAATAGATGATTTAAAAAAAAATAAAAAATCAATTCTACATGAATATTGCATTCGGTGCGTGTATATGCGGTCCATTAATTGATAAGTAAATGAATATATTATATAATAGTGAAAAATTGTCATGACGACATGATTTAAATAATGTAATGGATGATGATATTGTGGTCATCCTTTGCCGTATAGAAAATATGTGTCTGCGTCATCGCTTTTCAAATTTCAATAGCTACAGAATTTATCAATATATTTCACAATCTATTTGTTAGCCTAGAATCAATGTTTACTTTAAGCAACAAATCCGAAATTTACGTCGTGAGTTTCTCTCCAGATTTGAGTGACTCTCATTGCCAGTCAGTCTGCATAGCTGGGGATGGATAAAAACTTTTCACATTTTTACTCAGGCCATCAATCCTCCCACAAAACTTTCTAGAGTTCCCATATTCGGTTCGCAGTTGCGTAAAGTCCTACGAAAAATTAAAGATCGAACTCAGTTAAAATCCGTGCTCGTAATGTCGATAAAAAAAAAGCGAAGAGAATCGTATAATTTGGATGTAAAAAATTTACGCAAAATTTAATTGACAAGTAACGTTAGATAATCTCTGCCACATCAGTTTCGTCTCGCTCTACCAAGAATACAATCTAACCATAATCTCGGATGAAATTCGACAAAATTTGCCTTAATCAGCACAATTATTGATAGAGGTACGATTCGTATAATTATAAAAATAAAACACTTCGCGCAAATTTTGTGAATTTCACTATAATTACGACAGTGAAATGATACTCCCATATAATTAGTACTCCTCAACCGATCATTCGCACTTATTATTTAATCCCGAATAATTCGACTGTAGGAATACAGAGGGAGGAAAAATATCAATACTGGAAAAAAGCTGGTGTTTGTTCAGATTTTCTTTCTATCGTATTATTTTCTCCTTTTCTGCACTCATTTGTTTCTCCGTATTTTCTTTTTTCTCGACATAAATAGCTTGAATTTATCCGTGCAAATGTAATTCGTGCAAGTATTGCAAAACGCGGAGGATTACAAACATGTATTCGTGTAACGCACACAAGTATACTCGTATGCATGTGAAGTATGTATTCGAACAAAGTGGGGAAAAAGAAATTTTTTCTCCATGTGAAATGCTAGACGGATAAGTATGCATACATCGTTTAGCTTTTGGGCAGTTTATGCGCTTCGCCTCCATTCGTGCGCTTCTTTTTTTTTTTCTTTCCTTTGTACGTATCTTTTTTATCATTTCACCAAGCAAAATCCGAGACAATGAATTTGCAGAACAAAAGAAATGAGCACACTTGTACATGTTGAATTCATTAAGCAACGCGTTATAGGTATGTGATTACGAAGGGATGAAGAATCAAATTACTGATGATGAGCTCATCTCAAAGTTCGTATTACTAAAATTACGCATATTATTATACCATTCAAATGAAATCATGTATTATGATGTATGTATGTTTTCTTTACATCAGATCATGAAAAAGAAAAATTCGTCTGAAAGAATAAATGACGTAATATAGTTGGAAGTGTTACCATTCGAATTTAAATTGCTATAGAGCGCCCCGCATTAGAAGAGCTATATGCGGTGGGATTGTAATGTATTTTCGCACATGTATTTTCCATAGAATTTTTTCCGATAGTCTTTTTTGCTTTGTTTCATCATTTTCAAATTTGAAAATTTTTTCTTCTTTTGTCCGTGTGAAAGGAAAACAGAAATTTACAAAAGACTCGCATTATTATATCACTTTGAAAAAGCATCTGTGGTGCTCGTCGTTATCCTGTAGCCTGCAGAGACGTGTATATAGTCTTAAAAATTTCTACAATATAAAAATAAACGGCGGAGTTTATACAAAGCAAATATGCAAGCTCGTTATAATTCGTTTGAATTCGTGTGATTTGAAACGGTTCGTTTAACACCCGTTAAAACCCAACACTTGAAATATTCTCATTGCGTGAAATGCGAAAGGTTGTATTTTTCAACCTAGATATAATCAACCCCCTCTGCACGTTCAATATAATATACTTACGTTTTCACATATAACGACTGTTTTTTACACAATAGCCTTTACCCCAGTTTAAAAAACGTATACATACAACTCATAATAAATTAAATGTATAATTGCAGGCGAGGGAATCGCGAGTAAACTTTCTATTGTAGTTGGTAGCACAAACCTTTTTTGTACATTATTTTCACGAGGACGGACGAAATTAATTTTGAAAATGACAAATCATTTTACAATATCCGACCAGATGTAACGTGAGCTGATAGCCTAAAGTTAACCTAATCTATTGATGACGACCTTTCTGTACTATTTCATTTCCCTGTCTTTTGACCTCACAGTCGCTGCTATAGACTGTCTCTGCATCAAACCCGTCTCCTGACTTCTTTCTTAACAAAGAACGACTTCATTTTGGGCAAACTCTTTATACCGCGATTCACGGTGGAAAGCACTTCGTGCCAGACCCAGAAAAATCAGTAAAAGCCTTGGGTGGAACGTATATCTCTGCAGCTGGTGAATAAAATATAGACGCTGCATGCGCGCGTATTGCGTGCGTGTTTTTATCATACGAAAAAGGTATTATATATACATATTACATACATACTCACATCAAACATAGGTATACACAAGGTTCATTTAAAAGAAAGTTCACCTGGATCTGAAAGTGTTATAAACAAAAAACTAGGTTTCTGGCCGAAGGCGTGTAATCGGCTTGATCGTTTGTTAATTGATGTTGTAAAATTCTTGACTTATCTGCAATAATTTTTTACTTCAGAATTTTCACCACCCTTTGGCAGGTACATTATACGTAGATGTACAATAGGTATGCAGGGTGGTACAAGATGTTAGAAAGTGAAACCTCCGCAGAAAATTAATTGTTACACCTCTCTGAATTCAAGCCACAAATAAATGCTCTCCCTGATATTTTTGCGTGTATACTTTGAGAGACCTTGGACATATTTGTGGTGGTCGATTTAAATTTGTGTACCCCGTATGCAAGTGAACTTTCGGAGGGTAATGCGGTCGGTTATCTGCGTCTGTTCATCTAAACCACTTGTTGTCATCGTATCGTATAATTGCATCCATGTTCTGCCATACATATATGGAAAACACCTCAGTCTCCACTACAATGGAGGCTCGCACCGACGGGAATATAAATTCGAGCTCAATTCGTTCCTCTGTCAATGTATGACATTTTCATTTCTTAACTACCTAATGTCGGTATGAAAAGCGAATAAATCATACGCAATGTACCAAATATGTACATATAAATATGAGTTTACTATAAGCTGGTAACGTAGCTCAGCGTATGACTGCACAAGGAGGGCAATAAATATAAATCGAACCTTGTCTACAAAAAGTGCTCTTAAGCGGAACATTGAACACATAAAAGTCTGCGAGAGCGATTGAATTTGGTTAGAGAATCACGTAAAAGCGAATTTCAATCAGCAAAAAGATTTGCCCCGAAGCTTTGCGCATACGGGTTTGCTGCCGCGGTCAATCCAATTTCATGAACAGCACAGTTTTTTTCGGTTTGTTTTCATCTTTTGTCAATAGTCAGAACAAACGGATAGTTACGTAGATTGTACTAATTACATGACTCAATCGGATATCCGGGTCATATCAGTAGCTCCAGCCGCGTGAAACTGAACATGTTTCATGAAAGGTAATCGAAATTATTACGTCTGCTGCCCTCATTCCTGACAACTGTACGTTTAAACATAGACATTCCATCCCAATTTCCGCTATTTAATTGTCCCAGTTGTTATAGTATAAGGTTTCGACGAGCCATCAGGCATTTGTGCGGCCGCTTCGAACTTTAAACTGTCACAAACCTTGAGTTTTCGGAGCTACAGGATCTTAATACATACGTTTATATAGAATTTTTTTGTTGCAACCGAACAAATAATCAAATTTTTGTCGACTCGTCATCGTGATAGTCACACCCTATTCGTTTAAAATGGGATACCCTATATATACCTTGAGGTTCTTCAAAAAACTTATCCATGCACATAATTTCTTCAAAGATCACTTGTAAGTTATACCACCTTGCGAATGTATGGGTACAACCTAAAAAATGATTCCCAAACATTTTTACTCGGCTTGTTACTACAGTTTTGTTTGACTTACAAAAAAAAGAAAATTACGCTTCACCTCTATTTATTTTAGTCTTTACTTGTTTCTTTATCCTTCGTTCGAAATAAGAATAGTAACAATAAATTGGGAAAACTTTTTCATATATACGTACGGCACATTTTTCAGGGGCTTTGTTATTGTATATAAGTACAAGAGAAAGTCTGCAGAGATCATGATTGCCTAATAATAGTAAAAATATATAAGTTAGCAGAAAAACATAACTTTGCTGTTCTGAGGTAGATTATGTGCTCGTATTTTATACGTTGACTCTGCGACTACATGAATTTATTCAAATTGTCGGTATTTGGACGTGGAATTTGAATTTTCGATCATTACAAATCGCATAATGCGATAAATTATATGGGCCGTAAGACAGCGTCCAAGTTTTATTACCATGGCGTAGAATGTTTGTCCGGATTTCTGTAGAAGTGAAAATTAATTTCGCAAGTACCACGAGCTGGTTTTTGTCGCCATAAAATGTTTCAGGTTCAAATTATTGTCCCGTCCCCTGGTAGTTTGAAAAAGTTGGATACTTTATAGGTTATTTAACGTGGACGCCACATGGTACGCCCATAACGACAGGCCGCTAATAGGGTGGATTACTAATTAGATATAAAACTAAAATTTTAATGAACGAAGTACACTCGTGCATAGCAAAGGTTCAGGTTCAACGACAGCGCATTTATAGTTTTACATTTTCCCACCGAATACCGTGTTGATCATTACCAGTTATCTCGGTTCAACGATCAATTTCCAAATTATAATAACCTGATGTATCGAGATTGCCAATTAATATCTGAACGTCCTGACACGTCCGAACGGTCGATTAATCTGCTCAACGTACAACGTAATTAATTCGAAGCTGGACGATCCACAGAAAACTAGGGTGTTCTCTTGAAAAAATCTATAGTAATTTCGTGCCGCGTTGTATCGAATCTATAGACTATTCGGGTAAAATAATTTGTTAATTTTAAAGTACCGGATAAAAAGGTTTTGAGTGAGATTTTTGAGTACAGTAAATTTCCGTGTACTTCATTTTATAGTATACTGAAAGTATTCATGCACTGCAAATAATTGAGTTCCATTTGAATTCAACGTCTGAGCTTACGATAACATTCCATCTAACCATATTGGCAAGTGAATCAAGTATGAACTATAAATGTACCCGGATAAAAAGAAAATCAATTTTCAACCCCAAAAATCAATCATACCGCACAGGCCTCACGGACTCGACGGCGTAGTTTCAATTAACGGGGGTGTTGGGGCATCTGAAGCTTTATTCTTTTCTTCTTTTATTTTATTATTTTTTTAACCGTGTTGAATTTCAATACGTAACGTGAACCTACATCGTGAAGGGTTGTTTTTTTATTTTTTGGACCTATCACAACGGCCCCTGCAGGAATAAAGCCTCGCCCGCCAAGCGGTACGCGTTGGGAATGTCAATCCTGAAATACTAAAATTCTGACATTCTGGAATCGGGGATTACAAATCCCTGGTCGAGTGGCCGATTTTATATGGGAAATTAGGTCGCAAGATCGGAGCAGCAGTTGAAAATTTTTACACGATATATCCGTGGATACTTCATGTAACTATTATTACATCGTTAGCTTTAATATTCCGGTAGTTATTCACGTATGATAGCCTGCAATAGAACTTACATTTCTCGTATTGCGTCACTTGCGGAGCTTCCAATTCATATATAACATAGGACATGTACTGAAAAAGTTGGCCTCGAGTTTTTAGGGGTTTTCGTAAAATAATTCCAACAGATTATGAGGGCTTATAGTTTCGATGTAGAGTTTGAAAATTGATAAAAGAAAACAAATAAATTTCAGCCGCCCTAACACCAAAAAAGAAGTAAAACTTGGGCTACGTTTCTAGGGAAACAAAAAAAAATTGAGCTACTTATATGTAAAGAATTTGTAAGCCACTGTATAATATAATTTGAAGGGTATAATATGTGCGTACATAGGTATAAAGTCACTTCAAAACATAGTTATCCCCCGTACGCTTTATTAAACAAATTTCCACAAGTTATACGGTCGAAGTTTCAAAATTCGTGTTGAACCTGCGGATGTGATCTTTTTTTATTTGTAATTTTTTTTTCCTCTGTTGGTTTTATTTCAATTTTCCATACGCAGCGCACGTAGGGATTCTTAGTATGTATATACGAAAGTGACGTGTCGAGAATTTTCAATGTACATATAATTCAGATGGTAACTGAGTTTTGAAGATGGAGAACTTTGAGCCAATCTGGTGCAGATGGTGGATGGTTTGATAAGTGTTGAACAGTCAACAGTAGTCCCAGAAAGGCAGGGGTTATGATATAAACTCTGGTATAACCAGATGCCGGAAAACTAGACCCTTTATAAGAGAACCTGAAACCGCTGTCTTTAGTAAAGTTTCTATTCGCGTGACCAAATAGAGCTGCGTGCTCGCAACCTGAGGGATTAATATCAGGAAATGTCCGCCATTCTAAAGTGAAGACGTTTACGAGATAGAATCCCTTGTGCATACTATATACATATATATATATTTCGTGCCAACTTTATACCACCTTCGAATAAATTAGGGGGGAAAAGTTTCAACTTCGGATCGGTGCGTATAATCACATTAATTCTCTATTAAACGCACAATTTTCAACAATCTAAACGTCATTGAATATTATATGATTAGGTATACCTAGCGTGCAAATATATACGTACACTGATGTGAGAAAACAGTTAACTTATAGTTAACAAGGTTCATTCACTGTAACGATCGTTATACAGTCGTAGGTATATGGCAAAATAAATATTCTGTTACAAAGAGAAAATCCTTCATTTGAACACATTCTGTTGTGTCAAAATGAAGATTTGTTAACAGTTAACGAATCGAACCACGGGTTTTAAATACGTAGTTCAAGTTAATTAACCCCTATAGAAATATAGGGTTATCACATTTGTTGAAACTGTCCGCATTCGTCCGAAATGGATAAACAATTTAAACAAAAGAAAAACACAATTCGGGTCAACATTATGTCCGATTGATCGAAATGTTTCTCTCATCAGACACAAATAAATATTGAGTTGGAATTTTTAGTGCCAAAACTTTGACTTTTGTTAATCGTTTTTCAAAGATTCGCACGAACTAACAAGAGTCGTCACAAAATAGCTTCAGTACAGTTCGATGATCGCAGCGTTACGTCAAATATGAATAAACTTATATTTCATATCTCGTATGATGTGGTAGTTCGCAGACTTCGTACTTTTTTCACAGCAAAGAGAGTAAATGTTGAATAAATTCATACTTTGTATTTTCACTGTGAACTGATGTTTAGTTACTCGAAATGCGGCGCTTTTTCGTTTATATTTGACACGAAAAATACATTCACTATGATAATGATCAATTTGTTAACAGCTAACACATTGTTTTTTAACATTGCCAAATGAATTGATTAGTCATAAAAAAACTCTTTTCCTATCAATATGTTTGCGTCGTTAGAATAATGGAATAACGATTCATCCTTCAATATAATCGTTTTCTTTATTCTTTTTTGTTTTTGCTCATTTCCATTTTATAGTCTAACCGATCTTTTCCTTCTCCCTGCAATATCCGCCAGTCTTTTCAAGATACAAATACTTGAATGTCGTTTGACTTAGAAAATTGACCCGTTTCTGGAACACTGCCACATTATGTCTAACTTTTATCATCCTTCTTTACTATAGTTAAAACACATTCTCATATCCGTTGACGGATGCAGTCTGATAAAAGAAAAAGGAAAACCTCAGACATTATATCCCCGACGTAGTAGATTGACGAGAGTTCAAAGAACACTTGATAATAGGCTGGTTTGTTGGAACTTCGTAGATATACGAGGAACCGTTTTATCCTGGTACGAAACGTGTTTCGATTAACCGTCAGGCGATTGAGAACATTTAATGAGTTTGCAGTTTATGTTTTTCACGATTGGATCTCGACGTTAGTAAATCGACATTTAGTTTATTGAATCTAAAACGGAAAAAAATCGCTGCAGTTTAAACATATCAGACAACTAAACTAAAGTGAATTGGTCGATAAATGCTGCATACGTTCTCTTAAACTACGGTGCGATATCCTGGAAAATTTCTAACGTTTCCCGATCAAATTTATTGCTCTTCAACGGGGGGGACGGGAACCTGATTCGACGATTCGTAAAATTACATGTCAGCTGTTCTTCAAGTTACATCCGATTCGTCGAATGATGTATTGTGTCAGATCTCGCATACGCATACATGTAGTACACACTTGCATACCCCGATCGATTCTGATATGAATGATATGTTATTTTATCTATCAAATAAACGAACAACGTGACAAAACACAACAAATAAACCAATTTTTAAATCAATTGTTACTCGATTTCTCTTCGAGTCAACTACTCTGCAAAATGGTATATGCACAGTGTCGAGTAGTATTTACAGAATATTATCTAGATTGATGCATATACCAATTTCGGAAACTATGCAGTAGATTTCAGCGCCCCCCACCGCCGCTTATTTTTCCATGGTTCTCTGCCGTCTGTGTGAACACAATCGCATATTGCAAATTTCGCCTCGGTAAAACAATGGATCAGTCTGAAATTTGCTGAGAATACTCTTTAAACCGCGGTACAGGGGGTACTTCGACGAGAATATCGAACAAATTAAGTTTCGTTATCAATGTAATATTCATTTCTCTGAAATACTGAATCAGCGGTCACCAACACGATCTTGCAACACACCCACACGAACCACAATTACACAAAATACGCAGTATTCACAAAGAAAACACTGAATTGGGTCGAAGAGCCCCCTGTAGGCTAATCTGATTGATCGTTTGGATGAGTCATAACGCTAATTATTGCCGTTTGGCGACGTAAGACCGAATATGCGAGTCGGGCATGCAGCTCCAGGGCGCGCCTAACGTCTTGCAACTGGATCTACACCGATTCAGAGTTCGGCGGCGCTGGGACAGCCTTCTAGCATGACATCTCAGTTTTCCTCGAAAATATCGCGACCGTTTTTCTTTCTTTCATTCTAGGTATAGGTTGGTAAAGGTATATGTGTAATATGTATTCATATCGTTTGACCATCTAATTTTTCAGCGCACGCGATTCCCGATACAGCCTTATTTAGTTAATCAAAAATTCATTAATTACGCTAATAACGACAGATTGGTACAGATAAGCCAATGCACGAATGAGCTTTCATATTAGTTCAAAGATATTATTGAGATAAGTGACTAGAAATTCGACGGACTGTTGCGTATCCATGATTATTACGTAAAAAAAATGAAAAATTTATACAAATTGTTTTACCATAGAGTCAGTTGCCTTCGAGTTATTTCGATTTATTTGGTGAATCGAGGCTGATGTGAGATAAAGTTTTACCTATGAATTTTTTCGATGAAAACTTTCAGAGAATGATATGCTTAAAAAAAATGTGGGACGCGTGCATTAAAAATTTACAAGATCTGATCCTGCACCATATAATGGAACCCCAATCAACTACGTTTAATATTTTATCAATCCATGTAAGTAATTGCAACGTAAGCTGGCTTGTCAACGTGGAGTTCACCTCGGAGTTTATACGCTCTTGCAAACGAACCCTTGTACAAACAAAGGACGTAATGCATGGTGTGTGATCTGCGATGCGTGATACGTGATACAATGGAACCGAAACCTCCCAAAACAAGCGATCACGTGCGTTCAGCTGTATACCTGCAACTTCGCGCATGATCGTTCGATGTGGTTTTCCGAGGTTAGGCAAGTTTCTAATGAAATTGCTCACACGTTTAATTTCGCGTTTAAATAACCCTTTAAATACATTGTATCGATGTGGTACACCGATCCACTGAATATACGTCTGACGTACATTAGTCGTACATTATAAAAATTCAAATGCAAATTAACGCAATTCAAATTGTGTCTAAATTCCTTCGAAAGTCCTTAATGTCTATATTCTTTATATGTTACACCGCTCTGTCTCCCATTCAAATTTTAACTCGATTTTACGGTTGCCTAAAAATCCCAGCGGAGTTTAGCTTGAATTGAATTGCAACCGTGCTGGTGTATGAAAGTCTGATTTCGTTTGAACGATTTTGAGCAGCGAGCCCCAAAGTATAAAAGTATCGAGGTTGTCTTTAACTTGTGCTTTGTAAGCCGCTTTTATTGGTTCGATAATTCCGTATTTTATTTGGGCAATAAAGTTCTCCTGTGAAGAGTGAAAAAAATTAAATTTACAATCTTGTCTCCGGTCTCTGAAACACACTGGAAAAAATTAGCGATCAAAGTTCAACTGACTCTGTGCAAAGTCCAGATTATACCAAGTTTCATTTCTCAACGTTCAAGTTGAATTAAAATAGTAGAAAACCAAGCACCAATGCAATCGTTTCCACAATTGAGACGGGATGGGAGGACGAACCTTCAGTTGCTGTACGTAGTTGAAGCCAAAAATAGAGAATTATAGGAAGAAAATCGCAATTCTCTCTGCAGTTCCAAAAAGAGTGATACCAGGCTTCGACAAAATTTCTGCACATAAAATTGGCAATTATTCAATTGCAACCGAAGCACATCGAAGCGTAATAATCATCAACATTATTTGCCTGAACAATAAATCTTTTGTCTTCACATCGAGAGATGGAGCTTTCGACAAACTTGTAAATTGAAATCCAGACTGTTCCATTCAGCAGCAAAATAATCCGGTGTAATTATAAGAGGCCTGAGACTGTGTAGAGTTGCGCGCGACGTCAATTCGGTGAATCAAATCAATGGGGTCAAACGGGTCAATTGGGTGTCGATTTAGCGAGCCAAACCTCCGCTAGGTGTCCTATTTCCCCGTTTACCATTAATTTCACTGGTGTATAGCGAAAGCGAGGATTTCTCGCGGGCTATTAGCTCTCTCACTTCTAACCTCTCGACAGTCCTACGTCGTTCAAGTATACCGGCCGAAGGGTACTTGACGATGACTCCCTACCGCAAGTCTTGATAATCGAGCTTACGTTGGGACAGCTGTCTGTACGTACGTACAGCCTCTCTATACACATGCCTATACACACCGAATGCACACAGGGTCAACTTGACCCGAACATTTTTTTTTTTTAATGGCCGAATGGCCTGCCACTATGAACGGGTTTCTCAGCAGCTAATTTTTTTGTTATTTTCCACGAAAAAACTATATTGTAATTAGCTGCTCGAAATGTCTTTTGATTTTGTTTTTTTCTTTGTACTGTATAATTTTCCAGGCATCCGTTTGTGTAAAAAGTATCAGGGGTCAAATTGCCCCTGCGTGCACTCTAACAAGAGGGGGAGGGGGGGGGGGCACTCTAGACGCATCACAGATTTGGCCTCCACTTGGTGGTGTGACCCATCTGTGTGGCCCCCCGTTGTAAGCAAGATTCGCTACGGAGCTTTGCACTCAAAGGGTTAAAACTCAGAGGAGTATAATAAGATGGCAGTATAGATAAAAGTGGGGTGGAGGTGGAGGCAATGAGACCGTTTTATCCTTCAGTGAGGATATCGATCCCGTTTAGGATGAACCACCGACGGTTGCTGAACCGCTCACTTGATACGCGAAGGTATACAGGACCTCGTTCAAGTCTTTTCCAACCCTTCAATCCTCCAACGACTTACGGGACCCCTCGCATCTTCTTGATCTAGATTTTGAAATCACGGAAGAGGCGCAGGCATTATTTTCCCTTTCACTTATACATGCGTAGCTGTACGCGTAGCTGTACTCGTATACCTCGATCCGTAATTCATATGTTAAACCGTAAAAAATAACTTACGATCTCTTGGACGTATAATATCCTGTCAATAATACCTTGCCGTGTTGAAACTTAGCTCGAAAATTATTGCCCGTAAACCGTTGCGATTAATTTATATAGAAATATTAAATCTAGGTTGCATTGCAGATTTTTGACTGTCCGTTTTTCGACACTTTCATTTTTTTTCAGCGACAAGATACCCCTCATATTAATCTCAATCGATATTTCTTCTTCTTCAAGCACCAGCTGTGTACCTAAATGATAGTGAGAAAATATTCCTATCATTCGAGGGATCTAAAGAGAACAATCATGCCTTTTGATTCAGTACATTCCGATTCAATTTCAACATCGCTAATCGTCATCGCAGTGTGGCAATTATTTTGATTTGCAACTAATTTGTTTATTTATACGATTTTTCTTGTAGGAATTTTCAATAATAACCGCATCGTATTATATACATACACACATATTTTCAAGTAAGCATTAGCAACGAATCTCGAAACTTGTAATTCCAAACAATCTACCAGAACTTTTTGCACGAGTCCGCAAGTGTATGGGTATACGTATTGCAGTTAATTGAAAATTTAAGCAGTTTTTATAACAAACTCATATCGGAAGTCACAATTAATTAATTCACGTGTATGTATATTTATGTTCACTTGCGACAACTGCCAGCCAAACAACCGTCGCTCACTTTCCTCTGCAGTATACATTACACCAATACCTGCAGTACTTTCCTCCGAGCGTTACAAAACCTCTCTATTTTTCTGCTTTCATTCAGTTATTTTCACGTTTTCGTTATTTTCATACATCATTAGTTATGGTTTTTTTGCATTCTTTTCAATTTTATGTCTGCAACATCCTATCCCACCTCGTATGACGTGTAGCTGTATCATGTATATATTTCAACATGGAAACTACTCTGACTAGATTACAGAACCACGGTGCCAGGTAACTAATTTTCTCCTGTCGGGGGGCTTTCTCCCCGCACTTCCATTATGCTCATTTTTTATTCGCATTTTAGTATCTTCCTTTTTTTATTTACTTTTTTTACAAAAGTATCTTCCTTTTTTTATTTTTATTGTCCTCGTTCTGTAGCATTTTGCTACAAAAGGATATGTGAGTTTGAAGGTAAGCTGATGAAGCTCTTCGACTTATCGGATGACTTAACTTCGTAAGGAAAACCTAAATGTGGTTCCAACGACTCTACGTCTATAAAAGTATTCGACAATTTTTTATCAGTAAGAAACATTTTTTACCGAATCTCAGTCCTGAAATCTGTAATCCCCCTACTGTAATTCGAATCACTAATGAATTGTAGACGGGAAAAAGATTTAAGCCGAAAAAATCAGCAGAATTATTCGATGGCTCGGATCTACATTCCAAATCAACGCGTTGTATGATACGACGATAAATAAGACAAAAAATTCAATTTCATTCTTGATCGGTCCTTTTTTCTTTTTCATTCATTTGTTTGATTTTATTTCTTTTCTTCAACTCGTGTCGGTCAATAGGTATTTTTATTACGCTTGATTCGCGTGCTTACGCCCGTGTAATTCACGAGTAAATTTGGTAGGCACACCCTCCCAAAGTTTTCACCGTTTACACGATCGGCTTTCGCTGATGTCAGCTTAAATGCTCGCTACACTTCTCCTGTACTGCTGTTGCATTGCTGATATTGAAATAACTTTTCATCATATCGAACGATGACAATCTACAGAATTATTTGATCAGCTATTTTAAAATCACTTTAACGCGATCCGCCCACCTCAATTTATCTTTTCGAATGGAATCGATTCAAAGAAAAAACTCCCCTTGCGCCAGAATTATTTCTTTTCATTTTAATTTTTTGTAAATCTTGCATCTTTCGCGTCCGACACATCGCATCGTGGAGATTTTCGATAATTCAACGTAAAGATCTGAAATTGACGATTCACATCTTCACTGTACAAATAATGATTACTACAGTAGATGTCAAATAAAAGTTGTAGGTTCTGCAAGATGTAAAAGCATCGAAAGGTTCGTTAACTCGAATCAACGAATTCACCACCAATACCCTGGACTTCTTTACACCTCAACTTCTTGTATGTACATCGAACTACCCACGTATATATAGAAGTCTGTAACTGATTGTGTCTCAAGGGATTATACAGAACTTTATTTGCTTCCTCGAGCATGTTTCAGTTACGCAGTCTCGTGTTCCCTTTTTTAATTGGTACTAAGACAAACTCCAGTTCTGTTCTGCTTTACCCCCGTGACCGCAGCCAACTAATAGGCCACCATTATTTCAATGAAATTAACGGTCTCGCCCTCGTAAAGGCGAAAGAGTTGCGAAAAGATGCGAAGGCCATTGTGTGAAAGGAATTTAACTACCCCACTTACAATTTATTATCAGCCCCAACAAAACGCCGGAAATAAGTTTACAGCAAGTATTTTATATCAGATGAGTTGTTGCAAAATTTCTTGTACATTTAAATAATTCACCAAATTTTTGCTGTCTAGTGTATCTTTATAAATTTAAATGATGTGTAAAGTTCGGACGTTGAATTCTTGAAAGTCTAAAAGTTTTTTATTGCGTTGTACAACTTGCGCTCTCTCAAAACCAGCATTCTGTGTATCACATCCGGTTAAAAGGAGCTCATCTTGTTGACCACGAACTGAGTACGTTAAAGTATTCTCAAAAAAGTACGTTAAAATGGTGTCGAAATTCCATGTTCTCCATCAAGTTCTCCACTTTTTTTCCTATTTATCACTCCAGGAATTTGTAAATTCCCTAACTTTGTTTTTTTATAATATACATACAGTTTTGCAGCAACACGGTTGGTCCGATTAACCCGAACCTCTTTAACCCCACGATAGGGTAAGCGGCGGATAGCATTTTAGTCCCTAAAATATATCACTGAAACGGTGTTATCTACATTTAGCATGAATTAGCCTATATACATATACGAAACCTATATTTCTGAGGGTAAAATGCGGTATTTTCAAGATCGCTGTAACCTGACTCTAGTAACGTTCGTCGGTTACACTTTACAGAAGGCACTAAAAATCTCGTTGCATAAACGGTTGGCGTGTACCTAGACACACATATTTACATCATACATGCATGAAAAAGGAAAAAGAGAAAAACAACAAAGCTACCTATCGCGCGTTTTTAAAGCGTACGATTTGGAATTGTAACATGATATCACGCAACACGTTATTATGGGTATATACCTATAGCCTTGTTCGACGATACGATCGATATTGGTTCAGATAACGGCGTGAACAACGTTTCTTAACTGCTCTAACACGATATTCGTACAGCATGAACAAAGTACCTCCAAAGTCAGGGCTAATGGAATCTATCAACGCGGTTTGAAACGGAGGTGATATCGAATACGTATTGGTAACGCCAGACTCCGGGCTAGGTGAAGAGAGTTGATCACTAGAGACACGAACTAAGGTCGATGTATAGTTAAACCCTATATGGGTCGAGTATTTTCTCCGTTTGGCTCCGAGCCAGTAACGATACTCGTAACACACGTTCCCATTTTAAAGAAATAACCGACGTAGGTATAATTGTTATTGGACCGCAAGTCGTATGTGCAGTTATGTAATATCATAATATGTATGGTAATATCCTTCCTCCCGCAGGACCTACACCGGTGCAACAATTCGAGATGAATCAATATCTATACTTATTCTGTCAATTCCCAATATTCGGGAGCAACTTATATTATCAGAGCTTCATCTAACCTTGTGGACTTCCTCGGTTTTTATCTCTTTGCGCCAAATGAATAAAAATTTCTTTCAAAAAATATATCGCCAGAAGATTGGCCACAATGTATAATAATCCTGAACGGTAAAATCGTCTTCCAAGGATTGAAGACGTTTTAATTGTTTTTAACAGATTAACGTAGATCAAGAGATATTTTGGTAGCGTTTATTGTAGACGGGCATGAAAAATATTAGTCAAACTACGATTCCATCGTAATCTGCACGACTAGCACCTTGACAATAATTATTGGTGTTTTACAATTTAGGTTTAATTTTTAATCATTTGTGCAGTGAATTAAATAAACAGACCGATTATCATTCAATAAGAATACGCGGGCGAGAATGGTACGAGAAAGGGTCTAAAAAAAAGAAGAAATGAAACTCTCTGCACCCTTTGTAATTTTCGAGTTACTGGAAAATTACTTCAACTCCATTTAACTTTTTGACTTTTCTGTAGTTTGGTGGATAAATCGACCTACTCCAATTCCAATCTTCCGTAAAAGAACTGCAGGTATAGACGTATATTTGTCCATTAATGATTAACAAGTATAAGAAGTATACAATGTTGATATTTTGTGAGTGCTACGAATATTACAAACGGCGTCAGGTGACTTTCCCTATTTTCAAAGTCACTTTGACTTTGAAATTTTCTCGTTAACGCGTTCTTGCAAGTTCTTTGAGGAGCTAAAACTCCACTGTATAGGTATACCTGCCTGAATATACATAAATTTTGTCAGAACCTCATCAAATTATATTACTTGTTAATATTATATGACTGACAATGAGTCAACCTTCGCATGAAAAACGGTTATTATTAATCAACCATCGATCAAAAGACCCGCTTTCATTCCAACATACCTTTTAAAACAATTGAAGAATACTGTAACCAAAATTGAGGTATCAATGAATTCGAGGTGAGATTAAATAAAAAATCTGACATTCCATTTCGATAACGACAAACATTCCACATAGTATAACTTTTGGCTGATGTATTCGAAGGTATAGTCTTCCAAAAAATTACGCTCGTGTACGTCCTGTGGCTGTGTAATTAATTTCGGTGGTATATATTGAAGTGACGTTATCTCATTTTGGATTAAAATATTTACAGTACCACACTCATTATTTCGTAAAGATCAAAAAGGCAAGGATGCATCAGGATAGAAGGAAATAATAATATGCCTTCGTTATTTCTACTTTCAATATCACCGCTGGCAAAGACCGACCATTTGCCGATATCTTATCATCGTTTCTTGACCCTCCTATTTTCTGTTATCATATAACAGTCCGTGTATACAAAAGGGAGCTTGATAAAAATCACTAAAGTGCAACTTCCGATATTATTCATCAATTTCAATGGCATATCGAAATCCCTATAAATATAATTAATTGTGGAATAATTGTAAAAAATATTTTGAACTACACTCTGGACGTATCAATACATAGGGTGCAAGAATCACGACCATTGAAGAATATCTTTTTGTTTTTTGTATTTTTTCAAAAATTTTCAAGATTCAAAAATTAGTTCAGAATAGTTAAAATAGCCAACAGCATCGTGTTCAGTGACCACCAAAGCTGTAGGTATATTACAACTGCAAATGTCGAATCAAACCTCAAATATCTTGTGCTGAAAGTTTTTTAAATAATTTGATTTTAACGACGTTTTAATTTCGAAAAACGTGATGGAGATACCTCTGAAACTTGATATTTGTTTTATGAAATTTGGACTGCGTTATGTGTACACAAAATGAAAAGTTTTCTCCAATATGTCTCAAGAAACTAGAAATTCGTTTTTTTTTTTTTGGGTCAGTCTCGTACGTATAGGGCGTATGGAGTGGCCACTTTCCCGTGGGGCTTCAATTGAATCCTCCGTTCCAATGTGGTATATTTGTTTTATCCAAGTATCCGCTGCATCTAGTTCAATGAATTTCAAACGAAGGATAATTATTTTTTTGTTTTATACACATGCATACACATATATAATTCATGATTTCTACAACAAATCAAAGCTGCTACATGTGCTCAAGAAATTCTATCGCGTGCTTAGTCAATTGGCTTCTACAATACAAAGAGATCATTGTTCCGTCGTTTGTTTGACGCACGTTAACATTAGTATCAGCTTTTAAGTGTAATACCGGCCGGGTCGAATTTGCCCAAGGTGTTCCATCTCCCCGACGGCATGTACGTACATGATCTGCGCGACCGATAATCTCAATTTCTAACACCATATACATACAGTACTTTATAGAGCCTGCGGGTTCGTATAATATCGTATACCCACGCGCGTTCTCATGAGGGATTTGGATACTCGCTTTATCTGTGACATGCACCAAATGGGTACTTATAATAAAACAGGGCCAATCGATCTGCGAGATCTGTATCCATAGAAAGAAATTTATACGAACTAATAAGCGGATGAATCGATTGGGAATACAAAATTTTCTTTTTCTCTACATTCGCGGACACAATATATGATATCGATATTGTTATGCCCCTGTGCCTTTTGAAAATTTCTAATAACACTATCAATATCGTTCTATGTAGCTTTCTAGAGGCCACATGTTTTTTTGAGGATATCCCATTTGAAATAATGGGTTGAACTATTTTGAAAATGATTTGTCGGATTGAAAAAATAGTTCGAAATTCGAAGGTTCCAAGGACCTCACTAAATGATAGAATGGGTTCAAGACTAGGTGGCGCTACTGTCTACAAATTCGAACGACGGCCTAGCTATATTGTTGAAACTGAATTCGATTTTTTTCCCAGGCATCAAAATTCTATCTGGTTTTAAAACAAACCAAACTAAAAACAATCCTAGTTTCAAGAAGTCAGGAGTTATGCCTGCTGGCAGGAAACTTTACACACTGCGGTAACTTGACCTTAGCTTTTAATTTTGAACTGTCAGAAATCTTGAGTTCTTGGAGTTGGGATTTTTCTTTTTATTTCTGTGTTTGATTCATTTGGAAACAAGCTATAATTGTTATGTCAAAAGAAGAACCAGAACTTATTAACAAAAAAAGGCAGTCACTCATCATTGTTTTTAAGATAATCTAACCCTTCTTTGAAAGTAGAACACCTTGTATACGCGTTCACGCAATGATATTATGTGCAGAAATCTCAAGTGTAATTGACAAGAAAAAAGTTGTAGGACATAAATAGAAGTGGTGAACAATATAAATCAATTGACAAATAAGTACACTCTCGGAATTAAATTATACCAGGTTTGCTAACCCGTATATGTATAAGTATAGGTAATGTGAATTGTCTCTATCCGCATATAAATATAATAATTTGTCAGAGTATTAGTCAAGCACGAATTTTATTCTCTGTTATGAATCAAATGCGAATTTCAATTAATTTCAATTTAAATATTATATACCGAGTAATAAAATTAAATTTTTTTACAATAATCTTAATTTTTTCTAGAGATCGACGCGTAAAAATTCAACGGATGTAAAATCTATATCGGCTTATACACTATATACAATTATTAATGAGGAAATTTGAATAATTATTCAATCAAGGAATCTTTTGTGAATAATTTATATCTATCAATGCAGCCCCGGCAGCAGTGGCAGAAGGAGAAAGTCTCGTGTATTTCCATAATAAATTTTCACAATACAATAAAGTGTTAATCATATAATCGATACATGTAGCGATAAGCACTCCGGAAAAAAGTAATATCATTATTCCTATACCAAAATATGAAAAAGGCGCATTTAGTTGTGTTTGCAGACACGCGTTTGTATGTTCAAAAAATGAAGACAAAGGATATCGTAAGTTTAAAACGTTTTATCGCTGTGTGAAAGCGAATGTACTGCAGCCCCTGTAGACAGCCAATGTCTCAAAATACATAAAACATATTGCATAAATCATTTTATCTGTAATATAGCTTACAATTAGTGTGATAAGAATCGTATATGTATAAGGAACAGATATTTGCGGACCATAGCCTAGCGAATAGGCATTTTTGTTTGAATTAATGTTCGCTGTATATTATACAATACTAAAGAATGCATATTATATTATCGGATCAATAAAACCAATCAAATTTCTTGTATACCTAAATATTCAACAAGTAAATGTATATCGTATTTGTACAATATCTTCGATTCAACAATACCTGTAATATTTAAGTTTATATAATTCCCTATAACGATGATAATTTATCTGTGTCTCTTGGAGATGGTACAGCAAGAGTAATCGTTCGTATTCCATGTGTTAATAAATTCTCACAATGTACGTTCTATTTACGTATATATGTATATTAAATTCCAACTGCTTGTTTGCCTAGACCCATCATTGAGAAAACCTATCTACACTCAATGGACCCATTCCATGAAGATTACTTACCGCTATGGTAGCTAAATCACCGATGGCTTTCCTTGTCGTATTATATGCATCGCCTGCTACTGCCTATATTTTATACCGATTATTGGGATTTTCTCACTGATTGATTTTCTATAGGTTTCCTTTTACGTGCTCGTATTACTTTTAGGAATTACGATCAGAGTATAAATTTTGAACATTCAGACATTGTCCTACTGGAAATATCGCGAGAAAATAATAATAATTTCTTTTTCCTTCATATTTTTTGAAGACACATATACATATAGTATAGTACTTATATTTACGTAGGTAATCTTTGCTGCATTAATAGTTTGATAAATCATTCATAGATTCCAATAAGTATTCGATGTTCACATTGCCCATACTGCTACATTCGTATATTACATATCGATAAATGCGTTATCGGTGTGTGATGTGCTTCATGTTCGAGTAGTGTCCCAATTTCAAAACACAGTGCCTGACAAATTTTTCGAAATCGAATTTTTGGCATTCTCAGTTCCAATAGAGTCTTGTGAGCATGATTCAATACATATTTCATGAAAATCCGATTTTTTTGATGTCGATATTAATAACCATAAACCTAGTAAGTGCATTTTTTGTTAAATTTGACATATTTTTAACCGCGGAGTAAGTATCACGACATTTTTAAAAACCTAGTAAAAGCTTGTTTTCGAATTTTGAAGAAACTAATAACTTACTAAATGAGTGTAGAAAATGAAGTTACCGGAGCTCGTGCTGTGTTTTGAATTGGTAAAATAAAAAAATAATTTCATGTTTCAACAACTTTTAACTTAGTAAGTGCAATAAATTCGACAATTCCAGTTAACATTTTTGTTTCTCTTATATATTGTCATTCTAATACATTGCGATAAGTAACTATTAATTTCTCATTGAAAGTTATCATTCAGTGCGGCTTAACAAAAATATGTTTTATTGGTTTCCTGAAAATTTTTATTTTTGTCAGTTACCTACTTTGTTTTAAAATTGGGCAACGGAAAATTTCCTATCAACGGAATTTAAATTTCATGGCATCAATATTTTAATGAACGAAGATCTTTGTAATTTGATAAGCTAGCTCTTTACATATGAACGATCATCGCACCATTCTTAGAAACATTTTCACATTTCTCTTTCGACAAATTCAATGACGAGACCTGAAATGCAGAAGAATGGATGTTGCGAATACTATCA
Organism: Athalia circularis; assembly: GCA_963978495.1. Lineage (NCBI taxonomy): Eukaryota > Metazoa > Arthropoda > Insecta > Hymenoptera > Athaliidae > Athalia > Athalia circularis. Next base: position 23,076,625 of record OZ021700.1, read on the forward strand.
TTCTAAGAATAGGAAACGATTATCACAGGTAGACAGAAGAATGATAAATGTACCTGTAAGTCGAAGTAAGTTGGACATGTAAAAGATCTGCATTATTTTTCGTTCATCATCAGAATGGAAAAGAAAATCATGAATAAATATTTTTTTTTTCCCCAGAGTTTTTAAATGAGTTATTCACCCAACTAGTATGCTGTACGTCCTGAGCTATTGTATTATGTATACATGGGTATATATCTATATTTATACATAGTAGTGTGACTTCTAGATCTACATCATGTAATTTGCAGTACTATTAATCATTCTATACTTGAGAATGCATTATATTTGCGATTTTGACATGAAGTGATTCGAGAGAAAATAACTCGTGGAAAGGAAAAAGCTAGGTAATTCAATTCGACAGAGAGCATTTGAAAGGTGAAGCTTCAAGCATCACAACGCATATTGGGGCAATTTTCTACGTCAATTATCTGCTGAGTTATGAGGATTTGAAATCGGGTATTGGTCGGGCAAGAAACAGGGTTACCCGCTAATTTTTACGCGCAGTGTATACTATACATCGGAATATATTGAACTACAAGCATAACATTTGTACAAACACTACATTAAAATCTACGAGAGCAATTCTGGGGGAAATGGCCGTAAGGGAGAAATGGCCGATGGCAAAAATTTGTCTATTAGGGCTGAGATAATGAGAAAATCTCGGCAGTCGTACACAAGGTTGTTCGAAGATCTGTAATTCAAAAGGAAAAATTTTCATTATATCTCAGCCGTACCGGGGAAATGTTCACCATTGCCTATTTCTCCCTTGTGATCATCTCTTTCGGAATTACTCTACTGTAATCTCCTTACTTTGGTCTCAATCTCTCGCTCTTTTTTCAATTCTCATTACTTATCGCATATTCCAATTTAAAACTGATTATTTCCATAATCTCGCCTACAATATCACCTTTAGCATTGCATACTTAGATTGTACTAATCAAGAGTGACTCCTGACTTAATTGTGACTTGCCTGGATAACCCCCACAATTCCGATGATATCCAAAGCTCGTCTGGTGTAGTAATCAAGAATGCATACCTTTTTCCTATAATCCGTGCGATACTGATGAACTCAAAAAAATAACGTATCCTCATCTTCATATCACCGATCTATTTTTAATGCCAGAACTACACCTGCAGGTTTGTGAATGGCGAATATTATTGCACATGATTGACTTGTCATGTTATTTATCTCGCAAAAAATTATCTCTCAATAATATATTGATGTGAAACTTCTTTCGCATGATATTCGTCCTTGTTCCTCATTAGCAAGAAATAACATGTAATAGTGATAATTAGGCATTTTCAAAAAAACAATCACAATTTGATATCTTTGACGCACGTGCACGTGCTGATATATTTGGAAATTTATTTACATACTAAATAATCCTGCGTTTGACTCTCCCATGTATTCTATACATGAATATTTTAATTCAACTAATGTTTATTTGATAAACAGGAGTACGTATTCTCAACAATGTTGGAGACTATTCATAGATAACTTATTTCTGTTTATGGTCAAGGTAAGTATTAAAATAAATTTTCCAACTTTACAGTCAGATATTAGTATCTATTCGGAAATTTATCTAACACAAGGTACAGCGATCACAGAAGTTCCCTTGAATGTTTTTAATTTTTGTATTACATTTTAATTGGTAATAACACAAAAAACAACTATGATCAGGAAAATACGAGATCATTTAACGCTAAGCACCGGGATAGACAAATTGGAATTCCTTCAATTCGGTGACTAATTGGCAAAGTTGAATTTAAAACGCCAAGTGATATCGTGTGAAACAGATCATTGTTCATTTTGATCATTCACGATTTCCTTCAAAAACTCAGTACTGGGAGGTGCTGTAGTATAAAGACTTCCTGTAATCAAATGAATAAATGATAATGTAATCAAGCAAGAAAAGGATACCCAGCCTTGTATCTCTGTCATAAAGGCAACTAAGACTGATCGTTTTTTACTCTATGTATGTAGCTATTTTAGTTTCTGACGCAAACAAGAAATTAAAAATATAACTGATTTACTTACCTACAAAGTTTGTATAGTCGCCATCGATTGAGATGACCTTACATGAATTCTTTTGTTCAATTTTGAACCCAAGGCATCGGAAACGCTCATCTGTCTTATAGAGAGTTCCACTTTTATGGGGGTTCAAGTACGGCTGTCCACTAAACGGATTGATGAAATCAGCCCAGTATCCTACCATTTTGAGTTTGGTACAAATATCTGAAGCTGCTAGAAGAAACTGTAACAACAATCACACAAAGATTTTCCAATCAAAAATTATGTTCACTGAACAATCCCTCCTAGTGAACAAGTAACTTTTGTTGTCTGAGTTTGATAGGTTAACATATCACGAGTTGGTACTTACATATTTAGCCAATTTTTCGGTTTCAATTTCTTTACTCCATTTCATAGTTTTAGCATTCGGCTTCTGACTGATTGTAACTATCGTCAGTTGCGGGGAGTTCACTTCCATGCATCCCGGGAATAATTCCGTTATACCTTTTCGCAACAAGATCGGACATTTCTGCGCTGTACAATGCAGGACAGCTCGACTTGCTTCCAATAACTCGACATCAGGCTGGTGATTTACGGGTTTTTCCAAGCTCTGGCTTTGTGGTCTAGAGTTTGTTGCTTGCATTAGGTTTTCAATACTATTCTCATCATCCAAGACTATTGATCGGGTTTCCACCTGAGCTGTAGTGGACGCATCTAGCCAGCCAGGACCAACACTTCCTGGCAGATAGAATCGGAACCCCCTGGGCGCCAACAATTCCCAGTTTGGATTTGCACCAAAAACAGTGTTTTCCACATCTTAAAATAAGAATGAATAAAAAACACTCGGTAACAACAGACTTCACCGATAATAGGATGGAAAACTCAAATCATCATGGTGAAAACCAATCATTGCAAATTTGAAGAATTTGTCCATCTATTTTCATGATGAAATTTCAAGTTATGATCATAGTACATAATTATTGCATCATCACATCTCGCTATCCTTGCATTTTATATATGAACGCAACTTACAATTAGTCTACTATTTTGGTAAATGTATAACAGTTATTAGCAGACTTTACAAACTCTAAATACATACATGTTTCTTTATACTTGGTCAAGGATATAAAATGGGCTTTCAAACATATTGAATCAGCAGATTAATGCTTGGCCCTAGCACTACAATTGTAACTGTTATTAAATGCCTCATGAAGATGGATCAGGATAGAAAAATACATTTGCCTTATCGTTGGATAGAACTAAATGAATCCGATGATACAAATTGTCAAAGATAAAATATAATATAACAAAGTCGTGCAAGCGAATGAGGTCAGACTGTCGAATTGTCGGATGAATTGTGATTTGGTTATTTTTTGCAACAAGATAATTTATCTTAAAAAAGGATGCATGAAAACTTAAGGTGATAATCAAGGTTTTTTTTTACCTTCGAGCGGTTCATTGTTGGACTTGACGACCTTGTACGAACTTGAATTCTTTTGACTACGTCGAGAATACTTAGCCCTCAAAATGAAACTGACGGATGGGTTGCAATTTCTTTGCAATATTTTGGCGCAAAGCATCTACAACAGTAAAAATTCGCGCAAGTTAGGTTATACCTATGAAATGTAGCTGGATTTACGGCTAACAACTCAGGACGAAAAATAACAAAGGAGTTCTTTAAGCTTGATGAAAACAAAAGTAAATACATTAACTCAACAAAATGCGTCTTATTACCATTAAGGTGTAATTTTACATACTAGATTTGGATTACGTATCGAAAACGCTGGAACAACTATCGACGTCGCTTTCGATCTTAAAACCCTGCTAAGCGATGCAATATTTAAAGGCCTTGATAAGCCTTGATAGGTCCATAGACTTAACCGTCCATGGATAGGGTCGGTGCATCAAGTTTTGACGCGACGTTGCTGCCATCGTTCTTTGAAAACGCGTTCTACTCAAGAGGGTCTTCATTTGGTCTCTATAGTACTCTTTGGGTCTCTACCTATTTGTGACTCTACCATGGGACGTATAAAATTAAAGATATCTGTCCGCTGTTAACGAAACTCAACATACCTGGTCGTCGACTGAAGATTTTCTGAATTTTTGGGTCTATCTCAGTGGTCTATTTTCTTAGCGGTTGCTTAGCAACGAATACCATTAGTAGAGTCAGACTCATCTCGTATTTCATTCACTGATCTCTATTTCATTACAGCGTACAATGGCGCGTATGAATGCGTAGTAAAATATGAGTAAAATGGTAGCAAAAAAATGTAGTACTTGGATATCATTTTCAATACAATGCATGATTTTACTCAAGGACCACAGAAGGTAAATTGAAGATTTGCGTTTTTGGCAACAAGTATAAAATTCAATCATTTGATTTGATGTGAGAGTAGTTCATGTTGACTCGCTGCATCGCTAATAGTCACCGCTCTAAAAGCTCCGTCGCCGGTGGCTCTAATGAAAAGGAGCCTGTAAGTTCGCTCGGTTCTGTATTCAGTGTTGTAGGAATTCTGTTGGTTCGAAATAATCCAAAGGTATTTCAATTAACTATGGAAAAAGGTTGCCGGTGCCGATTTTGTAGTCGCTAATACCCTATTTCTGTTGATACTGTTGAAATATTATCGTAATTTTTGTACACAATAATTATTATTGAAAGAATAATATTGGAGGTTAGAATCAGAGGTTTCAGCGGCAATTGAAAAATGAACAGTTAGATATGTGATAAATTTCCATTGTGTTTCTACCAAATTTACGTAATACACTTACGAGATAAACTGTTCAAACTTGCTAGGATCGAGTAGAAGTCAAACTTCAAAAGTAATGAATTTTAATTCCGAAGGTATTTTGTTGCAAATATTTTCCTTGCCGTTCATTTTAGTCTTGCTAAAGAAGCCTGTTCGGATAAATTGAACATCCCTATTCCCAATTATTCTTAATCTTCGCTAATTACAACATTGTTCCCTCATGCGAACAAAAAACAGGAAACCCCAAGAATGCTACTAAATTCCAACATTGACTGTTATCAGTAAAAATTTATGTAAACTGAATATTATATGATATTATACACTCTAGGCTGAGGTATTTACTTCGCTAATTACCAGCTTTATGTATTACAGTCATGTCCAACAAGGCCAAATCGCTAGACACTACCAATCAACCACTTGACAATCAGTCATCCACTGATGAAAAAATTCTGAAAGAATGCCATAATCTCTATATCGAGCCTAAAACAGGTATAAAGTCAATATAAAAGTAAACTAATCAATCAACATTAGCTCACTCAATGAACAAAACCATACTAATTTGCACATGCTTTTCCATAAATATCGTTTGGTGTTTTCTAAAGTACCAATATCCAGAAAGTTTTATCTTTTTCTCACAAAGAGTCTATATGTTCAACTTGATTTTGTATCAGTTTCTCACCTACTGTCATATTTGCCAACGTTTCTTATAAATTCTAGGTCTTATTCAAATTGCAAGTCAATTCGGGCTTAAATTATTAGCACCCAGAAAAAAAATCATAGCCCTACTGATTGGGAATCATTCAGCTGGAAAGTCATCATTCATCAATTGGTGAGTTTCCAAGATATACTCATTCTAAACTCTCATAATAGCCCTTTCATGGATAGAATAATTTCCTCTGTAAATTTTGTTTCATATCACGTAATTTTTCATAAATTTCCTGCTCCAAAATACTGATATGCAAATTATTTAATATAAATAAGTAGCTTAATAGTCATGAGTCTGCAAACACAGATTTTGATGAATCACAAATTCAATATATTAAAATTCCTTGTTCAGGTCCAGAAATAAAGAGAATTGTAATTTCTAGTTGTCACCTACCATAGAGCCCTAGGATAAGCCACGACAAGTTGCTCATTTGTTAAATCAAGTTTCATGATGAAGTAATTTTGTTTTTTTTTTGCATGGTAGCTCAGTAGTTACGACAGTGTGTGTATTTCGGTAAAGGCATTTGTAGCAATCACTGGAATTGTTACAAACTTTCCAATATCTCTACACTTACTGCCAATATGTTAGTTTTGTTTTTCGATCAATCATTACAGTAATCCATCAGTCCTCGGTATCTATTACCTCTGCAGTTAATATCTTTGAGTAACTCGGCGGAAACAACTCTGAAAATCTCTTCACACAGAGATAAAGTACCACACGTGGGGAACATAAACATTTTTTGTAAGCTGCAGCATTTCGATATAGTCTGATGCCCAGATGCTTGGCTGGTTTTTTGCTCCAGTCAAGTGTTCGTATCCCTTTTTCTAAGCTTATCTCACATAGTCAACTTTTAATCCTCTATATAGGATATTGGACTATCGACGCTTTGCAGTATCTTAAGTTTGTTTAGACCGTTATAAATGGATTGGGAAAACAGCTACGGCTTTCTGGATATTCCAATATTATCCCATCTTTATTTAATTCCAGAATGTCCATAAGAATTTAGAGATAAAGATGATTCTATGGAACAGACGCTGAATAATGTTTTATATTTGAGATGATATTTGGTGTTATTGTCTGCAAGGCATCAATTTAGTGTATAATAGTTGAGTCAAATAAGGGCGAATTACTAAACGCACGTAAAGATGTATTCTACAGCACTGAGACGGCGCGCGGCATTGAAACTGCATAGATTTGACGATCAGTAACTGTGAGCACAAAACGATCCAAGGAGTAATTACTGCAATTAAATCATATTGGTCAGGGTTAACTGTCACGGTCAACGCGGTACATATATATAGTTACAACAAAGCAAACTAATTACATTTATGACCTCGTCAATTTCTAAATGAAAATAAAACGCATTTTACAAGTTTGCTGAATTTCCTAGCGAATTTCTTTAAAAAATAAAACCAAGTGAAACAAGAAAATCATTAGCCATCGACACCAGCAGCTTCCCTTTGAATCTATAAGATCGCCACAGTTACCAGCGCAGCGTTGCAGAAGAATCGACAAAAAATGTACTCAGAATAAAAGGAAGAAGTAAACGTTGCATTCCAACATTATGACTCGGCGATACGATTTACGACCACAAACTTCATTCTTTTGAGTATATCTTAGATACAACGCGGGTTCGTAGCCCGTGATAGAAATTATTTATTTTATACCCTTCCATTCAAAGAATGATAGCGAAAAAAAGAAAAATTTAGAAAACGGGTAATTTATATCGACATCTAGAGATGCTGGAATGAAATATTGTGCATTTCTTCAATCAAGTCCGACACGTGTAGATTATACCTGTATACGTTACTTATTCGTCAAGAGTAACCATCTTTGAGAACAGACCTCGAACTTTTTACGATCGTTGATGGTCGACCTGATTTCTAATTAGAGCCGAGAACGAAGGGTGCAACAGCTGCGGCTATTTGAATGTTTTATTTAGCTTGCTTCGCCCTGATACGGTTTCAAACATCAGGTTCTTGATGGCAAAATATTCCGCTAACAATTCAGAGATCCTTATTGGATATGTGCTATAGATAGAAACAAGTATCTACTCATTACATTAGGGTGGTCCTCATTTTGAGTATTTTTGAATTTCTTTGCTCCTAGAAGCTCAAATGCTTCGGAATCGATAAAAGAAAATGTACCCCAAGTTTCATACCCCTATCTTAATTTTAAACCTTGCCGCCTAATTTTGTAATTTTTTAGGTTTTATTACGGCCAAAATAATTATTTACAAAATTTGAAACTCTGCAGGCTATTCATAATAGTAGCTACCTCTCAGAATTTTTACAGATTTTTATCTATCAAAATTTTTAGTTTGCAATTGGATGAAAAAAAAAAAAAATCATTTAGTAAAAAAAAACAAAATATCCTTTTTACAGATAAAAATCTGTAAAAATTCTGAAGGATAACTGCTATTATAAGGAAGAAGTCTGCCAAGTTTCAAATTTTTCGAAGAATTATTTCAGCCGTGATAAAAAATTAAAAACAATATCTAGCTGCAACTTCGGGATTATAAAATCGAAAAATCTATAAAAATTCTGCGAGGTAGCTACTATTATGAAGATAAAACCTGCAGAATTTCAAATTTTTTGAATAATTATTTTAGCCGTGATAAAACATAAAAAGTTACAAAATTAGGCAGCAAGGGTTAAAATTAAGATAGCGGGATGAAACTTGGGGTACATTTTTTTTCATCCATTTCGTACCATTTGAGCCTCTGGGAGCAAAGAAATTCAAAAATACCCAAAATAAGGACCATCCTAATGTATACTTCAAAAAGTATTAACTCCATTTTCATATAAATGAACAGGCTCTTACAATAGATAAACGGAATTTGCGCTTGCTTCGTATCTCGTAGTGACGACCGGTGAAAACTATAATCCTCTTGGTGGCTGACTGTATCGAACGTTTTGTTTTTTAGTTTTATGTTCATCATATACCGAACGTTTCACTATTTAGTTTCACGTTCATCATTCATCTAAAAACACTGTAGCACAATATAAAGGTATGAGATACTGTGGTATGTACATACACTGTGAGCAAAACGTTGGAGGAAGAGAGGGTTGGAATATTCATCGAACAGGAAATGCAAATGCGTTGAGCCACTCGTTTGCCCTCGTCGTTTGGGGCACTGCCCTCTGACCGCATCCTATTCTCGCGCTCGTTGCGACGCCATTTTTTGTGGAAACCTGCTTCTTACTCCTATAAGTTCGATTCCAACGGCCATTCTCAACTCCTGAATATTTTTTTTTATTTTATAACTGTAACATGTGGATGAAATTATTAATTCAAATTAATTTGCACCGTAATTCTGATGATATCTACTGCTTATTTCAAACTTCTACGAAATATTTGTAAAGAGCACCTGATGACTCAATTTTGTGAACTCAACGCGAGGTATTGCAATTTGGAGTAGAAGTGGATCTATGTAGTTTGGGGAATGTGCAGCTGCAGGAAAATTTGATAGATATCGATTGCCCTTCAAACGGCGATACCTCGTAATTATTTCGTTGTATAGAGACTATGTAGTTATCATTGTGAATATTTTCCGCCTTCTCTAATACATATGTACGTGCGTATATGTTCATGTAGTGGGCAATAGAACATCACAAACCTATATTAACATAGAATGTTTGATTTGGTTCAGTCAAATGAAGTCCGAAATTACAATTTTGGTTCTTCTGGTTGAAAATTTGAGGGTGTTTTTTGAGATGTTATCGAAACGATGGTACAAAGTATCACAGCCCTACTCCACCAGCAAAGGGTTATTGTTTTTGAACTTTAAAATTTTTGATATTTTAGTTTCACTATTTACTCTATCTCGTATCGTTATAAATTTATAAATATTATGAGGTGCAAATCAATACGACAGTAATGTAAAAAGACAAGACTATAGCGCTTGTGCCGCTCTGAACGAGAGAGTCAAGTATAGCGCTTAAGTACATGAGTGCGAGTGAAAAGAAATGATTTGTACAGCTTAATGCCTCGACTTCAACTGGAAAAGGCCCGTTTGGGAATGCTAGACAGAATTCTGGGTTTTCTAGCAGTATTGTCTCATAAAATACGAGACAGCGTTACTGACTATGTAGAAGACTCTCGTCCAGATATGGCTAACTCATGATCAGTGTCACTGGCGCAGACTTTCTTGGATGTGGCGATAGTTATACTCAGATCGCATCACGAGTGTGATTGACACATACGTATTTTAGCAATACCAGTATAGCTAAACGAACTACTAGTTAGAAGTGGTTATAAATGATGTACTAGCCATACTACTATAGCTAGAGCAAACGTTCATAATGCTGCTGAAAAGTAGAGGGTTGGGTAACGTAGGCGGACCTATTGAAATACTGTAAAAATATTGGGATATCTGAATTAGAGATTCTCATAGGTACGGAGCAAAATTATTTGTATAGGTATTTTGTAAAACCTTATGTATAAAAGTAAATGCGGACCAGTTATTCCATCATCCAGTTAAAACTTACCTTTTTAAACTTATCAACTGTTACGTGCTGCTGTTGTTATTGTGCGATACTAGAGTTTACCATTCGTAAAAAATAGCATAGACTAATGACGTATCCAATGCTAGTTCAGAAGCGGATCTTACAATTAGATGCCTTTATATTTACAGTTGTTGCAGTAGTGATGGACGATGAGACAAAGATAGGAATGCATGGTCAAATTTTAACGAACCCAAACTCAGATTATATTAATGACTTACTAAATCATGTATATGATATCAACTCAGAAAAATTACTGCGCTTATCTCAAGGGGGGCAAGGGATATCCCACATCCGTTGCGCGCGTATGAATATCATATACCTATGTATGTTAATAACGAGTTCTACCCTGCACTTGAACACGCCAAATGCAATATGTTTAAAATCAGTTTTCTTGCAAAGTGTGGAATTTGGTTTTTTCATACTTGTGAAATATAGTTGGTGAGCAATTACTGTGGCATATCCGTATATCTAGATAGTTTTTTCAACATTTATCAGGTAAAATGTATGTATGTAAATATTATACGTATATGTATAGATATGTGCGTATATAGTGAATCCAATCAGCATCGTGAAAACTACGCAATATTTTGATACGATATACCTACTTGCACTCATATCCATATACCACGAATATTTTCCGCAAGTATCAAAAGCTCTTCGCCCGAGTCGTTGAAAGTACTCAAAAGCCATTTCCTCTGAATTTTACTTGCGCCCCGCGCGGAAATTCCCACGTTTCCGTGTAGGTATATAATACTTCTCTTTCTACGTGACGCATACAGCCGTCATCGTGTGCGTCATCATCCTGCATAGTAACATATACATATGTATATACAGCATAGCGTATACCTATATTATATCCATGTACGTACGTATATACTACCGTCAAATTGTCTCTGTGAAAAGTATCGGCGGTACCAAATATACTTATACTCTTTAATAGCACGCCATGAGTCTCATGTGCAGCGTTGACTTCCTCTTTAAGGGGGCCCTTGAAAAACGCGCGAAGGTAACCGACCCCCTCCCTATCCGTACTATAATCGAATATGGGGAACCCAGCTGCAATATAGCATTGCCATTACCACGTGTTTGGCGTAGCGTTTGTATCGTCCCCGACCCCAGGGTCCAGAGATTCAACTCAGTTTTGTCTTGGACGCCATCCGCATCGCTTGTCCTTCCTGCTGCGCTGCATTAACGTCGCGGTTTTACGTTATAAATGACAGTATCCGGGCATGATCCATCAGGATCATACCTGTCCTTAAACCAATAAATATATAAATATAAATAAATAAATAAATAAATAAATAAATGATTGTACGGATAAAAACGTTGGGTATCATATACGCACGTATATCTAATGCGGATTATTCGCGTCTCAATTTAACGTCCAACTAGTCACATATTCGTCAACTTGATATATACATATGTATACCAAAGTTGTAATATGGGTATGCTGAAATTGAAGTGCTGCACGCAACCCACTTTTGCGTATCACCATTACCAAGTGATTTTCAGTGGTTCCATGCGCGTAGTCTGACTCACTCTTGAAAGTAAGTGACCACAACGATATACGTGTTATTCCCTTAATTTCTCCATCCCATTTCCTTTTCCTTCCCAATCCTTTGATAACGAAAAATAGAAACAACATACATTGTTATTCTTTCACCACTCTTGAGGCCTTTTTTCACTCAGTCGCGGTCATGGTCGTCATTATACAGGCTGTGTCTAGCTCTATATGTGTAGATTAGAATTATGTATACCGCAGTTTGTGTACATATATTATCGTGATACGAGTGATGCCTGAAAACAGAACATCAGGACGTTACAATATACATATAAAGCAAACTTGATAGGTTATTATCATACCGCTATAGGAATTATCCGACATTCGCTTAATACAGATTCATAGTCATTAGAAATATTATTGTATACCTACATAAATCGAGGTTCTATCGATAGCTATTACAATTAATTTATCAGGCATAGTTATAAAAAATTAAAAAATACTTTTCTCTTCAAACCGCAAGTGGTCTGCATATCTATATAATTGCCAGTGGAGATAGTTGACAAATCACTATCAGTAGGTATACATAAACTTGCAGATGTAAGTTAAGAGACCGCGATAGGGAAAAATTTTTAAATAAATTATAGAGAAAAGCGCGGCACATTCGTAATTAAGTATGTGACTCTCACGCCCAATATCAAATTGTATATTCGTGTAATAAAAAAAATACATGTACGGAGTGTGTGTGGTTTGCGAGTTTGTTAACTGCATGATATGAAACACTTGTACGACGACCCATGATATTAGACATATGGACAGGGAATATAATATGCATAATTATAAGAGTTCGGTTCCCCGAGAATATTTTCTCGGTACGTTATTAATTCATCTATTAATAAATTTTCTCGAAATTTATTTAACTTCAATCACATATGAACAAGGACTTTAGACGTACGTACATGCAGCGAGTAAACAGCTATATTTCCAATTATATGAATTTACTCTTTTTTGTTTTTTTTCTTTTTCTACTCGCGCTCTACATAACCGGGTCATATATCTTGAGCAGCAAGTTTACCATAAGCACGTACTTTTGTTAAATAGAGAGGTAATTGGGTGTTTGATAGATTCGATTTACTCTGCTTAACCCTCGAAGATATAGTCCAGATAACAAACGAAACATCAGTCCTGAACTCCAGAGATAAAGCAAGCGGTGAATTGGCGTGGTTTCAGCTCGGAATCGCCACAGCATCTTATTGCTGCCACCAAGTCATTTAACCGTTGATGCGATTGATACTTGCTACCGATAAAATAAACCTCGTCGGATCAGATCGATCAATATCTCATTCCGGAGCAATTGTTGCATACGCACACACCACGTATTTATGTATACGGGAATGTTTGTTTCAGAAAAATGGTTGATGCATAACGTGGATTTGCGGGAAGTTGAGAGCTACTATTATACATACATTGAATATAGTATTATTTACAGTATGGAAGCGAGTATGTCAAGAGATATGAGGTCGAAAAATTCGCTTCGATCTATATTAGAGTGGATGAGATTTGTTTCAAATATCATTACAGTCCTGACAGCTGCGTGATTGTCTCCAATTTGTAAGATTGGCAATCGATATCCAGCGAAAAAAAAATAAAATTATCATCGTCAATAGTAGTTGATTCAACCATATAGGTATATTATAAGATGGCCGACAATGAATGTCATTATGCCGCACGTGGTCCACAATATGGATGAATGACTATAACAATTAAAAGAATGATTACCGACCGTTCTCACGCAACCTTCTGTTGAAAGATTCATGTACATGAAAATAAAATTCAAGCCGTAACGGTATAGTAGTTGCACTTTAGAATTGAAAAGGCTATAGGCATCCACGGCACACGGCAGGCGAAATATATCGGATAGGTACTATAAGTATAGGTACATACATAGTTGCTCCCGAGGTTGCTCCATAGCAAATCTTTACATCTCATCCGTTCCCGTCGTGGGACTCGGAACAAAGAATTTTTTCGGAGGTATACACTTAGCCGCATGGCTCGAATTTGAGAATTTCAATAGAAACACCGAATAGACCTCGAGACCTTGCCGATATAATGGCCACACGTGGGTTATACTCGGAGGGAACAGTAATCCAAACATTTTTTCGGTCAATTTTTTTTTTCGTTTATTATATCTTTTTTGTCTTTTTTACTACGTATATAACTGTACTCCAATAACGATGTGACGTTGTATACACGTTATTTCTTGTTTGCTTACACAGGTCAACATTAACATTGTAAATGTCTCTCGACATAAACCGTAAACTGCTCGCCTTCTTGTTTATATAGTTTATTTATGTATTCGTAGTTGCAGATATGTCTAGTAATCGCTTATATCGAAATCAATGTCGATTTTACTTGATTCATATTGCGTTATTATTAAACATTTATAGATATAGGTATGTGCAAGAACATCGGAGAATACCAAATGCGGATCGCAATGTCAGAAGATGCAAGATTATTGTGATTATTCGATTAAGATTACTCATATACAGAGATTGGCCGCGATCTCCTTGCTTCTTGTTATAATATAGGTACTATCGCGTTTAGAATATACCTGCGGATAAACTTTTGCGGATTATAATTTCAAATTTTCTATCTGCACAGATATACACTCTATTCCATGTTACAATAGCGAATAATAGTACTTTTTTGTCCCCTCTATACGAGTGTCCTGTATATTCATTTTGCACGTTGAAAAGTTATTATTTAGCTATATATAAGTAACAGGACAGTAATTATATTTTCAACGTCACGTTTATATGTATTCGATTTCCAACCCCTTCGGCACATACACGGCGATGTGCTTCACACGGGTCGTTTGACATATGGGTCAACTCACAAGAATTAAGTCCTGAAGGTTGCTGAGGCAATTTAAAAAAAAAAAAAAAACGATTCCCTCAAGTTCAGTCAGGGTTTACGACTCAGAATCAGCATTTGTTAGACATTAACACTGCCTGGTACGTACGCATACTTGTATACCTAGATACACATATATATACGTAGCGACCACGATCCTTATATCCATATATATATGTGCCTCAAAAGGTTGTCTACATCTGGTGGCACAAGAAACCGTAGTTGTTGCCGAGAATCTTCATGGGAACCCTTTTCGAAATGCTAATCGGTCATGGCCTGTCACATATTTTTCCTCCCTTTGTTCCTGGTCAAATTCACAATTTCACCAAATGTATGTAATATACCTTGTATCGTAACGGTATACCAGCTGTGATAATTCTAATTTGAGCCCACTGCATCGAAATACACGTCATCGGATGAGAATGAAAAAAATTTTTCATAACTAACAATAGATCTCGAATAATAAATCATGTCGATTTATTATTCTGCAAACTTATAATTATCTAACGAATAGGCTCAGGCTTATAAGTTTTCGAAATACTATGTGAACAACTAAACATGTTTTTAGAACAGATATAGGCCTCGTCGTTATTTGAAGCTCGCTGACACATGGCTGCGGTTGATATAAATGACCGCATAATTTCATCGCAGTTAACGCTATTCTGTACGAGTATAATAATTGGTATTACGTTTGGTATATTATATGTTGCGATATACCGTTTCAGCGTGGTAACATTAATAATGCGAACAATTTTCATGAAAATAATAATGTGGTTGAACCGAGGGTTGAACTATAATAAAACATTAGTTATATTTATGCAAAGTACAATCAGAAACGATACCATACGTATGTATACGTATACGGAGTGTCCTGGTAGCAATCAGCGATAGATTTGTTTAATTTAGATGCCGGAATTCGTTTCTGGTTGGTTTCATTTTCAGCGTATAAGAATTACGGGGAATTTTATTCCAACGTCTGATAATCCGGATGCAATTGTCACCACGATCTTCTATAATTAAATTGGGTATTTTATATTGTAATGATCATTCATGCGACGACAGAATTTCGGCTGACAGAACATTCGAATGCAGCGTATATATGTAAAACTGTTAGTAAAAAAAAAGGGTAAAGAACTTGGTAAAAGAGTACAAGTACTGAGTATAATTTCGGAATGAATTTCGGCGAAGCATTACACAATGTGTGGGTAGACTAATATGCTCCAAATTTTATGCCCTTCATAAATGCATCTCAGAACCCGAAAGTTATCGCTACGTACGCTAAACGATATGATTTTCAATAAGCGCATTGGAAGTGACGTTTAATTTATTCAGCTTTATTTACACAAGTAAAGATGTAAGATTATGAAATTCACCGCACATTTCCCGGTTTCCCGTTCAATATAGCTCAACCGCAGCGATAAGCGCCCAATGTGGTTATATGCTGCAAACGCGCTGGAGATAACGCTTGCGTTCGACCAGCCGAATCAGCACTCTGTAAAGCTATTATTAATTATAATAAATTCAATTCTTACACTCTTTTGCAGAAAATATAATTTGAAGGATTTAAGTACATTAAAATTGCAGCATTAAGGATTTTAATTTTTGCATCAAAACCAACGTTTGCAAAAAATCAAAAATCTGTGGAGGTCGTAATGTTCACGTGAAATTCGCGATTTCCAGCCTTTGAGATAAATTGCTTTTTTAATTCTCAATGCTTTTTATTGACATTAAGAACCTAACTTCTGATTCAATCACTGTGAAGGATTTTAGTGAATAAGTTAACCACGCAAGTTGGTGGAGTCTTTAACATAACGCCAAAATTTTCTCATTTCCTCTTTTTCAACGATTAAGTTGACGATATTGAATTAAAAATGAAGCTTATTGTTTAGATTCATAATTACGACATCAAAAAACAGATAATCTGCCCTAACACTCTCGCCGTAATTCACGTATGAAACTTACTCAATATTTTTTTTTCCTAATCTAGGTATATTGACGAACATGTACAGAAGACTGGAGTCGCAATTGAGACCCAAGGTATTTGCCTTGTGACATCAGGCAAAAAACGAGAGTCACTCACAGGGAATGCAACGATGCATCTTTATCCGCACTTCAAACCGCTTCAAAAAATACCAGGTAATATTACATTGAAAAATGTTGATCGTAAATAACTTTTCTGAAAGTCCATCATCTCATCATACAGTCTGCAGAATGGTGATGCCTTTCATATTGGGATCATCATGCAGTAGAAACCTATAATAATCTGTAAATTCTTATAATGCTCATACTTTCTTTTCGAAATCGAAGGACAATAATTAAGAGCAATAGGATGGAAGAATACTCATTTGATGTGTATTATAAATCACGTCTCTCTAATCTAACCCAAAGTTGAGAGATGTCTTAAGAGTCAAATATGTGTAAAAAATCAGAGAACGGTAAAAGTCAGCAACATGGATTTTCAATTAATTTTTTATTCAATATACATCAGAGAAAAACTTGAAAATATGTTCATAAATGAGAATATGCTATGCTATGCGCTGCTATGTGAGACCAGCTAAGCTCAGGGTATCTCGGTTTGTGTGTTCACCGCCCCTTCCTGTTTCCTTGCCGAGGTTTAACTCGGTCCCACAATTTCCTGTGGGTGGAGCACAGTTTCTCTTATAAATCAGTGCGCTCTTAATAAACTACTCAGATTCAAATCGTCACTTGAAGTGATAACTCCTAATGAGTAGAATATTAAGCTAAATTCTGAAATGTTGTCGTAAGAAAAGACGATGGTGATATCGTCCTGTGTTGTAAAATCAACAGTGTCATGAAAGCAAAATCGTGCATTACCTTCCTCTTCGACAGTGGAATTACTTGAAATGGTATTGAATCCTATTATCCTGTAAATATTTTTGATCCAGTTTCTCGTAATTGATTATTTGCTTACATTTTGATGCGGCTTCGTCATCATTATTTTATTCACTTATTGTTTTTACTCGTTCCAAACACCGTTGATTATTTATGTGCAACATTCAACCAAGACCCGAAAATACCAAGCTGGCTACAGTGCGGCTCATCATCGGGCACTTTGCGACTCTAAATGCAAGCTGCCCAGTGAAGGGCAACATTGTGGCTGGTTGATATCACCAGCAACATATAGAATCATTTACTTTTTACTGCCATTATCACGTATAGTTACCAAAATTGATGCATTTGGCTATTGCACCAAGCTAATACAGATAGATCCATACCATCATTAATTTATGAATTAGTTTTTACTCTGGACTGAATTTTATTCGTGTCGATTTTGTGTTGTAGGAGTCCTGGATTTCTTGACAACTGAAATTTCAAGTTCTAATCGGAAGAAGTTCAGTCTGATCACATTTGTGGATACCCCAGGTTTGGTCGACGGGGGTATGCAGTATCTTTTCGATGTAAATGAGACAATTTCATGGCTTGGGAACATGGCAGATCTGATATTTGTTTTCTTTGATCCCATCGGCCAAGCCCTTTGCAAGAGAACACTAGATATAGTCGAAAAATTAAATACTACAAACGCCGAAAAATTAAAATTTTATCTGACAAAGGCGGACGATGCTGGAAACGAATGTGATAAACAAAGGTGTGTATTTGATTGACAGCTGCTCATATTGTAATTATCAATTTCACTGCTGCTGAACTATTGTTCTTTATGACTTTATTAGCTACAAAAGTTCTCAGAAATGTTATTTGAAAAGCGAAGTGCTTATTACTTAATTATGTAATCTGTTTCTTCAGAGTTATGATGCAAATCGTTCAAGAACTATGCAAAAGACCAGGGCTCAATCATACGGGATTTAACATGGGGACTATTTTTATCCCGGAATTAAACAAGCCTACCAAGTGTATCAATCAAATTGAAGACGTCTGTCAGGATATTGAAAGGACAATCAATAAAACTATACAAAATACACTCAACACCCTCGAAAAAGATTGCGCAAACATCTACCAGCTGATTCAGAACCAACTTGATAAGGATGAAATCGATCAAGAATATAATTTCGCTAAGCTTTGGAAAGGAGGTATCGCGATTATATTACCTATCTTGATGTGCTTCAACCTTTACATGACTGCTATGGGAGATGAATTTATGTACTCTACCTATGGAGAGACTTTTGCAGAGCTCGTTTACATATTCTTGGTAAATATATTATTAGTGATCGTCACTATTATTTAATTAACAGCATCGAACAAGCTGTATTGTAGGTGATGTAAACGTGCATAAAGATAAATTAGAATAATGTATCCATGAAACTGCTACACAAGACTTGTACTTTGAGTATTTAAAATCTATGGATACATTCTAAACCAGCTTAATCTTTTTCAGAGTCCTGTACGAATATTGTGGTCCATCATGCCTGCCAATCGACGATGGATTTTACTTTTTGTGGTGATTGGCACATCTGCAACCGTTTTACTGAAGATGAAATCTAGTGAGGGGCTGCGACCAACTTTAACAAGAAAACAGAGGCAGTCCTATAAAGAAATGTTACATCATATCCGAAATGTTGTTGTACCAAAAAAAACGAAGTTATATTTAGAATACTTAAAGCAAAGCGCCGGGGATTATGATCTATGAAATTGACTTTTCGTGAATCATCCCACCTTATTCAGGGTATAATTCATCTAACAATAAATAAAACTTCAACATTTTGCACTTTTATAAATTGATCTGTTATTTCGTATGGCTTAGTTTATCTAACATTACGGTTGGATAACATGCCTGTGCTACTTGAGACTCAATTCCAAATAATATTTTGAATTATACATACAATAAACGCCTTGAACGATTGTGATAGAATCAATGATTCAATTTACTATTGATTCTATTTTTTATAATACAAATTGGTTTAAGGAATTACATTTGTTTAGATTATAGAATCTCAAAATTAGTATTGTACTTGAGATAGTATTAATATGGTATTAATTCGAATTATAAGTTGCCTTGATTTACACACGAAAAATGACAGCTACAAGAAGTTTGGTGTTTAGGTCTGATTACGAATGTAAGTTAATTGAATATTTTTAAATAAGTACGATCAAAAACTATGTAATTTTATCATTCTATCATTTATGCTATCAGTATACTCGAATAAACAAAATGAAAACTATATCTATCTTCAATGTAGTTCACCATTTGATCGTTGCTGGTCTTATGCAATTTATACGATGTGCAATCTGAAATTCATGAATAGAAAAATGCACTCTTAGCTATAAGTGCAGCTGACAAGCAAGTTGCACGTACGTACAGATGATGATATGTAATAAAACCTACTAATGATGACAATAAAATCAACTAATTCGCTCCGTTCCATTATTGTTATTACGTACGTAAGGTAAAGCATGGATTCCTCGTCTTCTGAGAAAAAGATCAAAACACATGTATAACATGCGAATGGTATGACATCGGCGGTCGACGTATGTGTACTTATTGCGTGAAAAAAAGTATAATGAGAAGAAGCATTCGTAGTAACTGAACCAAAACATCCAGTCCGTAGAATTGATGACATTGACCAGAGAGTAAAAAAGAATAACATTACCCAGTTTATTTTGACGATTTTGTTCGGCGTAAAATCAAACGCACGGATACAAAAACAATCTATGAATGAAAGAAGTAAGGTAGTATTAGATATTCAATATATCTATGGTACTAGTCTACCAGTACGGTATTTACTTGCTGGTAAACTGATGTAGGGGTGTACTAGAGACCCTTACTCTCTAGGGTGTACTACCTCAATGGTTGTACCACAGCGTTGAAGGCCTTTAATCAGAGCGATTAGATCAGAGCCTTCACAGTAATTTCGAAATAATTGGCGCATAACTTGAAAAGGCGAACAACAAAACTAAGGCGGTAGTCGATATCATTATGAAGAGACCCTAACGTGTTGAATCCATTTCGATGTACCTCGATATTCGCGTTTTTATTCGTCGGATGCAACGTCAAATCGTTGGTCAAATAGAACGTTGATGACTAGGATGCAGTTTGATTTTACCGCCGTTTAGGGTGCATGCCTGCAACGGACCAAATGCAGCTTCCGCGAACTACGATAATGTGCAGAGATTCCGGGAACTAAATTCCTGGGATCGCGCAGTCTCGTGTGGTTTATACCACTATATCCACATGCAATACCGCACCCGAAAACTGTGCCAGTAGGGAGTCATGTACCAAGTGTACTAACAATAAAACAAAAAGAATCCGATACTGCGGCAAATGATTATGTGCAGCGGAAATTCAAAATGGACGGGTTCTACCAAAAGCAGAATTCGGATGACTACGTAGACCAACATACAAGGTAGTGTGACGAGATTTTGCCTCTTTCATTCATCAAATAAGATTAATATTTTAATATAAATGTCAGTTTCGCACAAATATTTTTTTTAACACCTCTTCGAGCAATGTTTCTGCGAATGTAAATCAGAAATAATTCAAACAAATACATACGACGTTGTTTTTTTATTTTTCTACGCGCTGAATTTTCGTTTGGTTGATGAAAAGAAAAAAAAAAAAAAACTGAGACGTAATGTAATACAAATGACTGTTGAATATATGTATACATCGAATCGTACATGATACGCCGCGATAGATTTCTGATTTAAGTTGGTTAACTAAAATCTTTCAAAATAACGTAAAATTAATTTTTTTATAGAGTGGTAACTTTTATAAACCGTCGTGAGTGAATCGCTATTTTGTTAAGTTTCCCCACGGAACTCAAGGTAGGCGGTATGCATTTAATGCAGCGAAGCCATGCGGTGGTGGTGATTGAAATTGATTATTTATTGCATCGGCGGGCGTTGCGTTGCGTTGCGTGATAACGTATTAGCGTTAACGTCTTCCGTCATTGTCGCACGACGTTGCAGTTTGCCTGTTCTCTCTGCGCGCGGGTCGCCGGTTACCGGTAAGGGTAACATGGGAGAATAGAGCTCGAGCGGAACAGGCCGGGGCTGGGGGAGGGGGGGGAATTGGGAAGCCGGGAGACGCATACGTAGGCACGTAGCCTTTCGTAGTGTGCAGCAGTAGCGGTAGCAACGCGTCGTTCAGTCCCGGCTTGTTCCTGTTTGTGAGTGAGTGCGGAGATGAAGTGATAAATGCCGACGTTGTTGATATCTGCTAGCAAGAAATAGCTACCCCGTCTCCACGTTATCCAGAACGGTTTAATTTTGAAATAATATTCGTAATTTGGTCGGAAGAGGGTGTACAGAGGGAGCTCGGTCAGTACAATTTTGATCGCCGGATTGTTAGCATTCCTGTGTGGTTTCTTGGCGAGGCAGGTTTGGTCGACGCTTCGCTCCAGTCTCCGCGGTTCTCAGTGGTGGTGATATTTAGTGCAACACCGGACAGAATAATTACCGTTCGCGGAGTATTACATAATTGTGCACAATATTAAAGCGAATCATTGAAAAGACAAACTACAGAAAAAAGTTCATTCGGCTTTTTAATACTGGAATATTCGTTAAATAATCTCCTATTCGCGTAAGGTATGTCACTTCTTTGTTCTGACAGACGTATTATTGTTTAAAGTGACATTGCAATTTCGGTTGATTCATTTTCGGGGTTATCCTGAGTCGGTCGAACGACTTTGTTTATTTTATAGTTATTTATTTATTTATTATTCATTTATATATTTATTTATTCAATATTGTATGAAGTTCTGCTATTATTCGCTAAGTTATCCTTATTTTTCATTTATTTTGCACACAGGTCCGGCGACATGTTGAATATTTATTTTATATTTGTTTTAATATTTGATATCATGGCTTTGCGAGGATCAGAGGTAGTAACGCATTTGTTTATATTTTTTGTATTTGCTGATGGTGATATCAATCGGCGATATCAGTTGGACCTCGCAGCCCTCAGTCAACGCACAGCCTTCTTCGCACCAACAACCGCTACCCCCCCAATCGGTGTTGCAAAACCCTACAAATCATTCTACCGCAGCTGGACGCGATTTTGCACGCTATCGCAAAATGACAGACTACGATCAACCTAAGTCTGATGAACCGCGTACAAATCTTATTATAAACTACCTTCCACAAAGCATGACTGAAAAAGAACTCTACAGCATGTTCGTCACCATCGGACCTGTAGAGTCTTGTCGAGTCATGAAGGACTACAAGGTAACCGACGTTAATATTTGTCTACCGATACTTTCTTACTTCTGAAGCTGATTTTACAAAGCATCAGGTTATGTTTATATCCAAGTCAACAACAAATTTATTTTGAATTCATCAAGTATGAAGTCCTTTACATTTACTTCTTTCTGATTTGTTGTAGAACGTATATATATGATTTGATAGCTGGTTGGTTTTTCTTATTTTTTTGAATTAGATGATCAACTAGCATTTTTAATGTAACTATAGAATATTTACTATAATGTATTTATGTCTTTGCCACAGACGGGATATAGCTATGGCTTTGGATTCGTGAATTATGCAAAGGCAGATGATGCAGCAACAGCTATCGGCACGCTGAATGGTCTACAGGTCCAAAATAAGCGTCTCAAAGTATCGTTTGCCCGTCCTTCCGGTGAAGAGATCAAAGAGACCAACCTGTATGTTACGAATCTCCCAAGGTATTCAAAGACACTACATTATTTCAATTGTACTTCAGTATTTTTTCAACATTTAAATTTTTTCTCAATCTGACAACCCATCATCAATTAAAAACTGTTTTATTATACTCTCAGTTACTTCACATAAACACTGATTCTGAACACTAAAATTTGAATGTTTTATTGCAGAAATATCACAGAAGGCCAAATCGATAATATATTCAACAAGTATGGGATGATTGTTCAAAAAAATATTCTCAAGGACAAGTTGACGGGCCTACCACGTGGAGTTGCATTTGTGAGGTAATGCACCATTGATCATTTTTTTTTTTCACACATAGTAAATTCAGTAACATGAAGCCTCCTACTTTTGTGTCTGCATAAAACAATTAAAGTAACTACCGGCGATCAAAAAGTTATTCAAATATTTGATGGTATCGCAGCTTTGTCATAGTAAAAACTTTACCTTATGTTTTCGTATTCTGATAACTGTTTTACTTTACTATTCTCTGATATCCTGTAACAAGACTCTAGTTCTACCAAAACGGGCACTGTACCTAAATTTAGTTTTTGGCTCTTGCAAAACTTTCCTCTGTCGTCATAGCGTTGTTGTTAAAGATATTCTAATGGTCTTGGCAAATGATACTCCAATATTTGGCAGATTTAGTTTTCTTGTGTGTCCAAGATATTCACTACTAAAGTTTCATAAATATTATCTCAGTCTTGGACTGAGTACGGCAAATGTTGAAATCTGCAAACGCTACTAATGAATCCAATAGTGTCGAATACTTCTAAGTGCAGTTAATGAAGAAGTCATTCGTTTTTTTTTTTTAAGTGTCATTATTTCGAATCATTTTAAGGCAACAAAAACAGTTTGTTGCAATCACTTATGTGACTTTAATACGTTTGTTATTTGTTCCATATTTTTGCCATATATGAGCCCCCAATAGAATTTCGTGTTGAAAGGAATTCGGGTTAGTTTTTGTGACAAATGTTGGAAGAATTGAGGTTTATTGTTTAAAATTGAAGTTTTTGGTAGTAGGAATTTTTAAGTGCAAACGTTTGGTACTGTTAAATTTGGTCTCTGTAGATTTGTCTGAAACAGGTGTGGTTGATTAAAGCAAGTGCAACATGACGTAATGCTAACTGGAAATCTATTTATTTCTCAGTATCTAGTGCCAAAGTGTATTTCTGCACATTGTGGAGTTCGTTATGTAATTACGATTCGTATTTCTAGCATTTGATCTAATTATAATTCAAATATGCCTTCCGGTAATCGAATTCGAGTTTATATTTTAATTAGTTTGTATCCATGATTATGTTTTTGACTTACAATGTAACGAAATTGGCTTATTGAAGGTTTGACAAACGTGAAGAGGCACAGGAAGCAATAAATGGCCTACATGGGACGATACCTGAAGGAGGATCGGAACCGCTCAGTGTTAAGATTGCAGAAGAACATGGGAAACAAAAGGCGGCATACTACGCTGGATGGCAAGCGGGCTACAATCAGAGCCGGGGTAAGTGAACAACAATTAATCACCCATTTTGATCAGCCTCTATTTCACGTATATGTCATCTGAGAGTGTAAAGTGATAAATATGATCCAGTTCATCTGATTTTGTTTCCATTAAATGAAATTCAACTCCATTCACAATATCCATTGCCATGAAATATTTGTCAATGCTTGATTGCAAAATAATTTTCATAGTTCTTCCGATGTCAATTTTTTGGCACAACCATGTAAACCTATGCTCTCAGGTGACCATACATCACAATCCACCAATTATTTCATGAATATTTTTTTCAGTTGGTTTATTTTCTTCATTAAGTTTATTTATGATTGTGTTCTGCATATTCATTTATTTTTTGTTTCTTCATCTTGTATCGGTATTGAGAATTGTCCCCAATACTTTTGGTTTGTCCGATTCGATTTCGTGAAAGTTTCGCGCTCATTTTGTTTTTCATTCAGTTTATGATTCCCATACATCATTAGCATGCGTATGATATGCATAGCTATGAATGTGTAGAAAATTGTCTTACCACATTGTATGATGTGTGTTTGTAATAAACGGTTTTCTAACAATTAACTGTTTTGCCAGATAACGTGACCGCCTCAAGGTCGGACTCTAATGGCTTCTCGCACTCGCTTTTAGATTAAACCCACTTTAATTGCCTGGTTTATTTGGGTTTTGCATTTTCATACAGCTGCTTGAAGTAGCTCTTGGAATATAATTGTTTTTGTTTTTTTTTCCTCACTCATGAATACAGTTTAATACAAATGTGTACACATAATTTAAAAGTTGGAAGAGAAAATTTCGAGCAACTGCATTTTGTCCAAATCATACCATGTGTATACTGGAAGTTACCATTGGTGACTATGCAGATAGTTTTTCTATCTATCTATATTATTGGTAGAAGTGTTGTGTTGTGCGCATCATGAATCATGATACATCCATGGAATTTTGTTCAACTAATGTTTAATGGTACGCTGAGTTATTTAATTTTTTTTTTTTTTTTTTTGTATCCAGCAGTCTGTTACAATAGATTGTTGTAACAGTACAGTTTCAATACTATTATGCCAATGATGTATTCATATTACATCTATTGTATTAGATATTAGATATATTTGGTATTGTATCTACTTTCATATTTGAAATATACTTTACCTAATTACTACATAGGCTTCTAATTTTCACCTTATCCTGTAGGATAAATACATCTAACTGGCAAGGAGGATAAATTCAATACTACGATAAATTGATCTGTATAAGAAACTTTCTCTAATTATTTCTCGTCTATATTATTTTAACCATTGATTAGTTTGAAGGCTGCTTCCATTCTGTGTGCATGGCTGTCTGCTTCACCGCATAAAATGTTGACCTGAAACTAAATTAGCGTTTCTGTTTAATGCCTACCAAAGGAGAATGTTTGTATGCCGCCAAGAAAAAGGCATATCAGTATTAACTGTTGTAGTTCATACTTCAAAATTTGTTTTGTTCTCAAGATCAAACTTTCATTTTATTAGTAAAGTAAGAAGCTTGCGCGCGATCATGTATACGATATTTGCGAGGACAAGATTAAGTCTGTTAAAATTTTGGAAATTCATCCTATCTCGTAAGCTAATCCCTCATAAAAATGATTCTTTGCTACCAACTTTCTTTCAAATTTATTGTATTTTTTGGGACTTGTTGCAACTCGTATACGTGATTCTGATATTAAAATTACATTCTTCGATCATTCTTGAGCTCAAATTTATTCCAAAACTGCTTCGCTGCTCGTGTACAGTTGAATACAGTTATTTTGTTTATAATGTTGTACACAGTTATGTAGACGTTATATCTCTGAGCATTTTATGCAATTGATTACTGATGAATTACTTTATTTCTTTATAATGCGACTTAATGTGTGTTGAAATTTAATTATGTACTAGTGTCTGTACAAGGTACATGGCTTACCAGAAATCATTGACAGGATTCAGTTTGTGATGAGAATACTTTGGAAAAGTCTAAATTCTGAATGCCAATGAATTCTGCATTATTGAGTCATGTAAACCAGCCCAACATAATAAGTTGAAGTAAGCCATTGTCGTGTTGAATATGTAACTATCGTTGTATAGAGAACTCTTAGTGCATATTCAGCACATTTCTAGCTACGAGCAATATCAAAATTACAAAAATGAATCTATAAGTTTAGATCGATAGTACCCTGATACTATTAAAACTAGAACTTCTATAACTTAACTAATTATCCAGATAGACTTTCTTCGTCATGTTATATATTTGATTACTTCCAAAATTTTACGAACTTATATCAGCTTATATGAGCCCAGGGTATCATTTAGGTTCTAACAGTTTGCATTGAGATACTTGATTGCTACCGCTAGAACAGTCCATTCCTTATCATTCGGAGGCATTTCAAAATTCTTGCATCAAATATTACTCATCTAAGCGTATAAATTGAAACAATTCAATGATAGATCACGTATTTCAGAGTTACATTGGCACAGATTTTCATATTGTTTGGTACGTAATTTCCAATCTAATTTATGGTGGTGAATTCTTTCGTCGCTTTGTGTGTGAACAGGGTATGTCAGATAATTATAATAGATATAAGTGTTGAATACTTAGTACCACCAATTTATTAAAATACATTGCAGCGTAACAATCAAAAGAAACAAGAAGGAAGAGTATCAAAAAACCAAACAAACAAAACAAAGCTCACTTGCGCACCAGATTCGGTGAGATTGTGGTACAAATTGGAAATCAAAATGAATGATCTCCTAAAAAATATATTATAACACAACTCTCGATCTTATTTACTCATTACTGTTCAGTCTATCTCTACTTACAGAAACTCAATTAAATGTTCAAAACGAATATTGATAAAACTCAAAGATAATCATACTATTAATCAATAATAAATCATTTATAAAATTTTGGTCAATCATAAGTTTTTAATCTTTAAATATATTTGAAAGCTTCACAGCATAAGAGAAGGAACTGTTCTCTCGCTTGTTTTAGATTACCGGTCAGTATTTTTTATTATCATAACATTTCGCTGTTTTGACTTGAATCCTTGTCAGTAAAATTTATAGTACATAGGGTAGATTCGGCTACAATACCGTTGCTCTTAAAATGTTGAATCGAATATTCAGAGTCTCTTCCTAGTCCACGAATATATCTATTTCCTAGTCTCGCTTAAATAAATAGCTCTCTGTAATTGTAAAGATCAGACACTGAATACAATTATCATTTTGCATGAGTTGAACATATTTCTAGAGGTTCGAGTTTAGACACATATTTGATGGTTATTGATACCCACTTTGCTTACCCATAGCATTTTGGATTCATAGGTGTTGCTTAGAGATAAATGAAAATTTAGGAATCTAATATTGCGAATGTGTTTGGGTATTTGACCTATTTAACATAATCAATATAATAAAATTGGTGCTCAAAATTGAATACATCATAATTAGGCTAGTCTGAGCTCAGTACTTAGCATTGTTGAAGAAGAACTGATTTAGTTAATAAGTTTATGAAATATTTCATCGAGACATGTTATACCCTTTATCTGATAAGTAATTACGTTTCAAAAACTTTATTCTGGCAGTGTTGCTTTCAGTGTGTCTTAACTAACAAGAAGAACTCAATTACCGCGATCTGTTCATCTCTTATCGTGTGTTTGAAAAACAACAATAATCATATCTCGGAGCAATGACAAAGATTCTCGATTGTAGCTCTAATATATTTAATATTAGAGCATCGTGCGGGGAAATGAATAATTCCTCATTTTTGGTTAGTCATTCTGCATTGCGTGTAATTTATACGTGTCATGATTTCTCTGTTAGTTAAAACGCAGCTTACATACCTAGGATTGCCAATACAGTGATTATTGTAAATAGGGTGTCAGATTTGAAAATAATATTACGTAAGTAGTGATGTAAGGCTGATATAATTGAGGTCTTGAAGACTGGATACGGCGAATGGAAGCAACCATGAAGTCTGTAGTGCTAACAATGGCTGTGATAAGGATAGTTATTAACGATTTTCATCGAGGAAAAAATCTACCGGCTTAAAAATGCAGTATATCAATATATTACCATGACATTGTTGGATCTCGTAGAGTGAAATATCTTTCTACTAGTAACTATCCTGGTTATTTCTTACTAAAATTTACACTGGTCATGAGTACGACCTGCAATATTCAAGATGTTTTTCGAGAAAAATATTCTAATATTCAACACCAGGAAGAATAACTCAGGATATTTCGTCGTTGTCCCTACTTCTTCAACCCATTACACAAAGAAGAATTTTGATTTATCAGATACAATCAGCGTTTCTGATTCTGTGACCGTTGTACAATTACGTTTAGTTCCATTTTTAATGGGTGGTTTCTCGAATTCATGAGTTTATACAGTGTGGCTTGAAAAGTGTATGAATCATTTGAAAATCAGGGCTACGTGTTAACAGCAGTCGTGGGACAGGATTTTTCAGTAAATTGATGAGGGAATTCCATTACTAGATGTATGATCTACTACAGGCTCATATCAGTGGAGCATATCCTCTTATTGTGATACACATCTGTTCGAATCTATTGGCCCCTCATATCGACACCTTGCCTCGATGTATGTTCTCTTTCATTGAGGCCAATCGAAAAAATTCCTTGAATCATAGCACGGTAAATTGTAATACATTCTTCCAGTCACTTGTTCTTTTTTTTCTCAAAATGTTGACAGTCATTTTTGATATTCCTGACACTTTTAAGTCGGTGACATCGTGTGTTCATTCGTTATAAAGGGAAATTTATTGTCGAGTTTAGGCACTATATTGTAAAAATAACAGAGTGGCTCGGTTAAAATAATGAAAATTGAGAAGAATGCCTGACATTCCCTATACTACATTCAATATTTCTTTCTCTTTATGAAATAGAACTTATCTTGGATAAAAGTAATATGAAATCCAATATAAATATTCATAATATATTAAGAGAATGTTAACTGATTATTCATAATTAATTATGCAATTATTTATATATTTACACGTTGTTGAGTGTTAAATATAATTGTTATTTGTATTTATTTGTGTTGGCGATTTTCAAGGAATTTAATTTCGGTCTGATAGGTGACAAAAATGATTAAATAAATCCTGTATACAAATTTCTGTTTCTGTAAATGTTACTGTCGTTCATTATTTGTTGAAAAATTGCCAGGACAGAACAAAGATTTTTAGAATAATAAGCAGCGGGTTTTTCAAATTTGTAACTTTCTCATTGTTATAACAAGAAACGTGTATCGTGTTACTTACTTCTCTTTAATTAAACTATTACAAATAGAACACCGCTTTCTCTATAACCCAATGTCCCGACGCTTTTGGGTTGCACCGTTGTGTCATTTTTTATGTACTTAAGTTTTAAATGTTGGTTTACATCAGTTTCTTTGAATGAAAATACGTTTGTGGTTTGTACATCAATGCGGCATGCGACTTTGTTGTCACAGCTGACTGATACAACTGGCGTGTGCCATATTTGCGCAACATCTTTCAGCTTGGATTTATTAGCGTACTTTGTTTTAGTATTAGCTTCAAACCAAGTTGTTGGTAAGAGGAAATCCAGATACAAACTAGATCTTGTGGTACTTCATGACTTCAAAGTCTCGAGGCACTGTCAAAAATCTGTTGACGTTAGGTGCAACTTATTGAATCGGGAGTTCATGATATGAGCAATGAAAATTACGCGAATCACGGTAAAAACAGTTCACTCTCAAAATATTCTATTGCGTTTTTTTCAAGGAAAAACTATTTTAAGTTTGAAAATAAATCAATTTTGCTACATTTTGCCCAAAATTTTATTAAAGCATAACATAATCATAGTTATCAATCTGTTATTTGCTAAATTTCAATAAGTTGACTGAAAATTTCCATTGCTAAAGATTGGATCTTGTACAATACAATTGATACAACGTGAAGTGATAGCAAGATGTTCACTATGATATGCCTTGCAAGTAAAAATGTATAAGTTAAGCATGATTATTAAATATAAGATGCGAATACAATATCCAGAAAAAATGGCGGTACAATAACGGAAAAATAATTAAGGGTTATTCATAAGTAGTTTTAAATAACGTGATTTTGTGTGAGAAAAATGTTATGTGAATGTTTTATTATTATTAAGTGGTGGTTGATTCTATTCAAACTAATTTATATATTTTTGCAGCAAGGTTTCAAAATTTCTTCACATTCTTTTGTCCAATCTGAAGTGATAGACTTGAACAAATCTTTCAATTGCATTTGTCATGGTAATATATGTTTTAACTTGGAGTAATTTGATACAATATTAGCACATATTTTGACTGTGTCAACTGGTTCAAATAAAACAAAGAGCCATTGGTTTTAGTTCCACGACTATCACTTCTAGATTTGGGTTCACCCCGCTGAAAGTCTGAACTTATGTTTGACGTAACTATAGAATTGAATTTTTTTTTTTTTTTGTGTAAGAGTAGGGTGTGTTCGTTGGATTTCAGGCGGTGGTCGAGGTGGCAGGGGTGGTGGTGGTGGTGGTACTGGCGGCGGAACTGGAACTACGATGACAGGAGCCAATGGACCGGGAATGCTGGGTAGGGGAGGAAGCTTTGGTACCAGAGGTGGACACCATACAAGCGGGTTCATCAGTGGAGGTCCCGGTGCCATGAGGATGGAGAAGATACACCCTCATCGATTCAATCCTATAGGAATGGGCGGAGGATATGTGCAGCCACATTTCTGGTGACCTGCTAGAAAAGAATATCTAACGTAACCAGTTTAGGTTTGCTATGGCATTCTATTTATAATAATAATTAATTATTCTAAGATCATTGTCCTCGTTAAGACCATTTAACAATTGTTCAAGTTTTAGTGTTTATCAATTAAGAATGTTGTTTGTTGTACATTTCCTTTTAAATTTGCACCAACTTTGAACATCGAGTTTTAATCAACTTAGTATAAGTAAGGCGGTGTTACCATGATAGGTAGACCAAGGGTATATGAATAAACTGAGGAGCTGTTTCCATGAAATGTCATTAGTTTTAATCTTTTATCACGCAGTTTCTGCCATAAGATTTGAATGATTTAATGTGATTTTTGCAATTTCACAAAGACTTCTTAGAATTCAGTGTAACCCAAAAGAGACTATTCTTAGACAACGTTTAGTCTTAGTGTACTTTTAACTGAAAATTTCAGATGAATCTTAAAATTTTAGTTTTGGTTTTGTTGTGTGTGATTTCTAGAATGAAGTGTGCCAAGCGTTAATCTAAGAACATGCTCATATAAGTGCTATTTTGAATGAAGCGTTGCTACATTTTAATAGAAGAAAAAAAATGCAATTTGATGGATGGAAAAGAGAATGAAAATACTTCACGGCATTATTCAACTGTCGATGATATTCATTGAATTTCGAATAGTCAATCAACAGTTATACTCTACAATTACGACTGATAGTGATGATATTCAGTTCTAAATGGCTCTTAAACTGCATAATAAATAAATAAATAAATAAATAATGGCGCAGATAAAATGTGTGTTTCTTTTCTTTTGAATTTCGGTGGTATTATTTATTGAATATTATGGTTAAAATAAAAATAATCGGCTGTTTTTCAGCTTTGCCAAATCTCAGCTACGGATGGCGGAAAAATTCTGTGAACAAAGTCATCGGGCGTAAAAGCATTCATCATACTGCTGAGAAGTGACCATAATGAAGAAATGTATGTTAACTTTTCACAATCAGAGGTGATGTTTTTGTACATTAACTCTTGGTCTACCGCGATCAATCGTGTATTTTTTCTTTTGACTGTAAAATCAAAGCATACAAAACAATCATACGTTACAGAATTATTCATCCCCAGCTTGACATTTTAGAATATCGACAATTGTTCGACTGAGGAGTAAATTTTTGACAAAGTATAACTCCACATGTGTTCAAATGTCTAGTGACACATGCTATAGACTTGCAAATAGTACGACATTACAGTCACTAAAGGATCAAGGTCTTGAGTTATTGATGTTAGATGTCTGAATTTGATAGAAAAACAATAATTGTAAATAAAGGATCCGTAAGTGTAGTTGAGAAAATGAGATAAACTAATAATACTTTGTCCTAAGCACTACGGTTAATAGAAGATTCAAGTTTAGTACACAAAAAACATTTCACCTTCTTCTCTGTTTTTTGGGTTCAAAATAGGTTTTAATGTCGAACAAATATACGTTGACTGTAATAAAAATTAAACTCCTCAAATCGTAGGCACATCTAACGAATTTATAATGAATAATGAAGGCACATACCACCTGAAAGTATGTGGCCTCTGAAGAAATAAATTGAAAAAGATCAGTTTAGAACAGATCATAAAATAACCTCTCAAATTACACTTCACATCAGTTCTGGTGCAATTGGTTGTTCGATTAATTGTCTTATGCTCATTTTTCATTCTAGCCCTTTATTCTCAGTAATTACCAAAATGTTTCTCAATATTTTCCTTCTCGATATCATTTCAATATCGTTATAATACTATAGGCAGTTAGGATCATTAGTGAATAATGTCAGTATTGTTGTTTATACGCTGTGAATCTTACGATTAGATATGGTGTAGAGAATGTGTCGTTACTTTTATTCATTCAGTTACATTTTTCAACTGACATTACTTTTTACGCATCTGACTGTTGTGATGTTCCGTGTTATGTTGGGATGCGGAGTATGCTGATAAAGAATTTACACGGAATAAAATATTGACAAGAAGTCCCAGTTTAAGACTCTCAGTTCAGAAAAGGAGACTGACTTTTTTAAATAAAACAAGTAGAATAGTTGATCGTAGCTAGTATCCGATACTCTGTATGTAGAACAAAAGGATGCTTCCCTTTAGATAAATAATATTATGTCCAACTAGTTGTAATAATATTTAAATCATTTGTGTGCAATTTTAAATGTTTTATATCCCGGTATTTTACTAGTTAAAAAAGATATGAAAAGCAGAACGCCTAAAATATATTATGATTCTATAACGGCAGCTTCATTTGCACCAGTCTGTATAGCATCAAACGATTCAATAAATCAACCTTGATACTGAATAACAGCATGTCTAAATCCTTTTCAAGTGATGCTCATTCGTTGTCGGTCCTTTTCCGTATTTTTGTTTCGTACGATTCACGAATATTGGTCACAAATTCGTTTTCACCCATAGGTATGTAAAGTACAGTTGCATCCATGCGTCAGACGATTCGTTAATGCGCCTCAAATTTTAGCGGTATGAAAATGTGAACTATTCGCTCTACTCAAAATTATGGTATACTAGGGGCTTCGCCCCTGCGCGCTTCGCGCGCCAACCCTGGTCGGCGCTTCGCGCCTCTGATGCTCGCGCTTCGCGCTCGCTCTGTTTGGCGCTTCGCGCCAAACCCCCTAACGTGCACTTTGCGCCCCTTGGAGCTCGCGCTTCGCGCTCGCTTTGCTATATATCTCAACTTAATACTATCTGTCGTTGGCACGATGCGTTCTTTCGATCGAAATACAGATTTGAAGTTGTAGAAACTAATAAAATGTAGTTTTACTATGTGTTGAATTCTTAAAATGCAGCATAAACCCTTATTTTATTCGTAATATGGTTGGCTATTAACGGTGTAAAAATCTGTGGAGCGGACGAACTGGATGTCGAAAATCATGTGGCGGACGACCTAACCGTTGGAAACTAAAGACCGGATGACCTGTCCGACTGAAATTACGAAGCTGATGGTACCAGGATGTGAAAAAACTATGGTGGACGTCGAAGGCAGAGATGACCTGGTGGATCGAAACTGGAGCGACAGAAATATTTTGATTTTGCATTACAAAATACACATTTGATAACTCCTTGAATGCTATTTATTTGTCCATTGGACTCAATTTTAACTCACAATCAATTTAACAATATTTTTTTATCTTCTAATTTTTCCTTCGTTTCTTGTTTCGCTTTTTTTCTGCCACCTCCCTTTCGGTCTCCATTTCTTTCTTCACCTTTACTTTCACCTCCTTTTCTTCGTGATTTTTCTCCATCTTCTTGTCTTTCTCCTCCATTTCTTCCTCCCTCTTTTCTATATTCCTCGCCACCTCGCATAAGAGTTCATCCCATCCATCATCTGTATAATTTTTTTTTTGATTTTATGTATCTATACTCTAATTTTCAGGCTACAAAAAGTTCATAATGACGCGCATTTAGATTTTTCTCTTTCAAACATTGATCTAAACATGCTAACTATCTCTTTCCGTCTGTTCTCATGTACAATAATTTCATTCAATTAATTATTCATTTATCTGTGTTCTTTAAATATATATTTGATGAATATGCTTTACCTAGGATTTCCTCGATTTTGCGTTTGCGTGCTTGATTTATCTGTACACAGAATATTAATTTATTTTATTTAATCAAATTTTTTTCTTCATTTTCTGTGATTTGTATTTCAAAATGCTTACTTCTTCCCGCGGAGTATCCATTTATTATTTTCGTAAATTGATTTTATGTGTCTGGTTTTATGTTGGTTTGAATTCTGTTGAACAAAATAGTAATGATTTGCAAACAACACTCACTTGTCATTTTCTGCAATTCACTACAGCTATGGTGATCGATTTTTACCGCAAATATTTGATATCTTTCAGTTTCTGTCCGTTTTTTCTTATATCCGATTATACCTAATTTCAATTTAAACCGTGTATAATTATAAGAAAAAGATTTATGAATTGTTCATTTATATTTCACCTTTTGGCCTTCGGGTTATTCGTCACACTCCACACAAATCAACGTGGATATAATTGTTTTGGTTTGAATTTTGATTCCATTGTGCGGGCTCCTCCTAATTTCTTTGATCTGTGCAGGTAGTTCTTCAATTTTCAAAGTGGGTTCTTGTACTACATTAAAAACGTAACGATATCAGTATATGTTCACTTTGTTTACAGGGTACGTTCGGCGGCCTTGATGGATTTTGCTGTAGAATTGCACTTAAATTCTCACTTTTATATCGTTTTTCCATCTATCCCTATTTCATGGTTTGATCTTCCATTTAGCCTGCGGCCTTTTTCGGATTACTCTTCATAATTTCGGTGTCTTCATAATAATTTGTCATTTGACATTCCTCTCGTTTTACGCCGTTGTCGAAATTTTTTTTTAAATTTTTTTCCATCAATTTTTAATTAGTTGAGAATCTCCTTGTATACAATATTGGTAATTTTATTTTCATTATTTTTTATTTTAATCCTTATTCCTTTTTTTGTCTTGCATCGCGATAACGCAACATACAGTTGTCCATGTCCAAATAGTGGTCTGTCAATATATAGCCCAACCTGTTCGAAACTTTGTCCCTGTGATTTGTTTATGGTCATAGCAAACGCCAATCGGACAGGGAATTGTCGTCTGTGTAGAATAAATGGCATGTCTGTATCTCCACGCGTGTCTAGTTTTATTCGCGGTATTTCCACTACTTGTCCTGATTTTTCTCCGGTTAAAAGTTCAGCTATCAAAATTCGTTGATGAATTTCGCGAACAACCAACCGTGTTCCATTGCATATTCCATCTGATATTGATAAATTTCTTAGCATCATTACTATAGCTCCGACTTTCAGTTGTAAATTATGTGGCGGTAGACCCGTTGGTGTTAATCCATTCAAATACTCTACTGGATAACGCAGTGTAGCTTCTTCGTATAAAGTCGTATCAGCAGCGTCAAGTCCTTGTAGCGTTGCGTAATCTATACTTCTCGATTCTAGCAGGCTTCCATCCATTCGTCTTAAAATCTCTGCGTTTAACTGGTTCACTTCTACGTTCAATGGGGCTAAGATAGCTCTGTTCTTCAGGTCTTCAATTTGTATGTTAGTTGGATACAAATCCGCTACTAAGTCTTCGCTCTTCATTTGACTCTCTGGTTCTAATGAGTCTATTTCTCCGTTACCTATGCTGAGCAACCACTTTGAGAATGCAATGTTATCTTCCTTTGCTCTCATATTGCAGGTCAGGCTGAATTTCTCAAATTTATCCCACAGTGTTGAATATTTTATTGTTTCGGCTATGATTTGTCTCTTTCCACCACGTTTTACAATTGGTAACACTTGCCTGAAGTCTCCACCGAGTATAACCACTTTTCCTCCAAACGGTGCTGAA
Organism: Athalia circularis; assembly: GCA_963978495.1. NCBI lineage: Eukaryota > Metazoa > Arthropoda > Insecta > Hymenoptera > Athaliidae > Athalia > Athalia circularis. The sequence goes on from OZ021700.1 coordinate 23,113,268, forward strand.
CTATTCAGTATGTCTTTCAGTGTTCTGTCTACTAATTCGAGAGCAGTTTTTGGAATCATTGAACACTCATCCCATATTAATACATCGATTGATTTTAGTTTCTTCTTCATATTTCCAGTTGTGAAAATCGTACCTTCGTTTATTAAGGTCAATGGCAGACCGAAAATTTTATGAGCGGTTGTACCGCATGGAAGTAGAATCGCTGCTATACCCGTCCAAGCAATACAGACGACGGTTTTTTCTTCTGCCTTGAGCATGTAGTACATTGCATTGTACAGGAATGTTTTTCCGGTGCCCCCTGGTCCATCGATGAAAAAGCATTTATTTATCGAATTATTTTTTGATATTATCGTTTTCATAATTCTATCGTATATCAATCGTTGTTCGTTGTTTAATTGATCAACCAATGCTAATCCTTTTTCTGTAAATGATTGTATTTTTTCTGCCGTAATTTCTTCTTCTTCTATTTGGTAAATGACATCCGCTTTTGGTAACCCAAAGTCGGCGCATGATCTGCCTTCTGCTTGTAACAGATACTCAATTTCACATAGCGCTCTATCTTCATTGTTATCGGTAAAATCTTCAGATAGTGCAGTTTTATATTTATTCCAAAGATCGATGGTGTCAGCTGGCATTTCTCCGATCAAATACCATACGAAAAAGTGTCTTAATCGTTTTGGCATGAGTATCGAAGCAGCTTCGTCAAATACCTTGAATGTTTCGTCATTGCTTGCGGTCAAACCCATTTCTACTGCTGCCTCCCTGAATGTTTCGTATACTTTTCCGTTGACGGTCCGTAAATCTTCGAAACATTTTGCACCGTTAGCCCGCATGAGAATTAATTTGAGATGGAATCGTTCAGTATCTCTTGGTGACACATTGGTGATTCTACTGACAACTTTACATGCGATCTTACGTCTGCTCCAACTCTTAGTTACTTCTTTGAATGTGAAGTAATCTGGTATGTCTGTATACGTAATATTTCTTGCCCATTCATCCGTAATATTTAGTTCAAACCACGCAGTTAATTGAGTTCTCCATTTCTTTTCATTGGCAATGGCATCTTCCACCCTGCCTTCCTCGAATGTAGCGTATTGATGACCTGGTAGGTGAACGGGTAACCGAGTCACTGCGTGACTTCGTCCATGCATCGGCAGCTCAAGTATTCGCCACGCTGCTTCCATCGCACTAACATAACGCGTATCCACATGTTCTTTTATTTCATCCACTACTCGTCGATCATAACTTTCTATATTGTAATCATCAATTTGAACCCTCGCACGATCATGTCCTTTATGGATGTACTTGTAGATATACTTTATTGCCCTTACTGACGCACAATACTCCACATTTAAATGACAGTCGTATCTTGCAAGTAGATACGGGTTATGTGGCACAACCATGCTATTATCCACCGATATATGTCTTCCTTCTATGCGGTTGTGATAGTAGTTTGCTTCTGTATTATTCTTGCGTCTGCGATACTTCGGAAACGCACCTGCGCTCATATCCGTATATTCGATGAAGTCTTTTGGAAACTTCTTGGAGCATGTCTTTGTTTCTGGGTTCCAGCATATAACTTTTGATGTATGTGGACCATGTAGCATGTGTGTCATGACAGACTGGTACAATTGTGGATACCTCTCTTTATCAGGTATTTCTGCTGAAATACAATTATCGATCGCCTCTGGGGTTAATAGCTTATCCTTATCATTCATGATGAATAGCATATGCGCATGAGGTAATCCTCTCTTTTGGAACTCTATAGTATACACATAGCCATCAATTTTTCCAAATACTGCACCACTTTCTATCTCCTTCAGTAACAGTTGTAGACGCAAATTGAATATGCGGCAAACTATTGTTGGTATGTCGTTCGCGGTAGTACCCGGTGGGAAATTTTTCAATACACGGCGTATTTCTGGCCATTTTGGGTTACACGTCATCGTGATAAATAAATCTGGTCTGCCGACTTTTCTCGTTATCGCCATTGCGTCTTGGTATTGTTGTTGCATATGACGCATTGATCCAGAAAATGTTGATGGTAATATCATTACATTTCCAAGTCTTGCTTGGTCCGATGTATTTGCTCCACTATGGGATATGTGGTCAGTCATTCCTAAGTAGCATTCCACACGCAGTTGCTTTTGATTGTTTTTCAAGTATAATAAACGCTGTGATTCAATAGTCAGATATGCGTGGATGACATAGTGTTGTGTAAGTCGTCCGCTCCGTAGCAATGGATTAGGTGCTTCACCTTCACGTAGAGCCAACCTATGACCGTAGTATTGTACCGGTGATATAGTTTTATTCGTTCCAACATGTTTCATGGTATAACTCCATCCCAAATCTCCACTTGGAAATAGTAACGGAAATGTCATCGGATCGACATGATGCGAAGATTTCGGCACAAACCCTACTTCTTTTTCATGTTTCGGGAAGACTTTCACGTCTACTTTTTCTGATATTGAGCCATCTTGCGATACGATAAGAGCTGCTATTTCGCCGCAGGTTGGTGCATTATATCGCCGTCGGTCATCTGAGTTTAAGGCGATGAAGTTCAACACAATCTGACTCTCTCCTTCATTGTATCGATCATACAATGTTTTAAAGTTTGCCGCATACGGATTACTGTTGGTTATTATTTCTCCAATACTTTCTAAAATATTAGTTCTTCGTACATTATTTTCTCTGAATTGGATCTGTGTTTGCGCATCGTATATATAAATTTGTCCATATCTCGCACAGTTCCTGTTATTAGCCTCCAAACTTGTAGAAACAGTGTAGGTCACATCTCCAATAATCTTCATCACATGTGGCCCACTATTCCCTAGTCCTGCTACCGTACAATTGAACGATGCAAAAGCAAATGCGTCGTTATAGGATCGTATCATCTGTCTGTAATGTCTTGAGTTTTCGTCTCTTCCTTCTCGCAGTTGTTCTAGTACCTCTGGATACTTTGTTAAAGGTGGAAGTCTCACCTTTCCTCCGTGACAACAATTATTGGATACTCTTCCTGGTTCATTTTTGAACGAAACAGCGTTGCAGTACTGGCACCTCAATGTCATATCTCCAATGTCTAATGGCTCTACGTTTTTGAAAACCTCGTTTGAAATGTATCCAATATACTTTTTTTCAACGGTCTCTCTCATTTTAGATCTTTTTGATTTGCTTGTTTCTATGGAAGTATTTTTTTCAACATCGATCTCTGTTTGTTCGCAATCAGCCACTATGATCGCATTTTCTTCGTTAGGCTGGTCTTCCAGCCCCGCCCTTGCGTCGATCTGATTTATCATACATCGCATTTCATTGGACGCCTCTTCGCTCATCTTGCGCTCTCTCTTTCTATTAGTTGTCTCAGCAGCTTCTTCGCTCATTTTACGCTTGCTACTTGATCGACTATTTATAAAACTTGGTTCATTCATTGACGTGTTTCTATCTGCGTCATTCATGTCCATCAATATTTTTTCGCACTGACGAACTTTATCTTGGTCATTTTGATTAACGTGGACCATATTTACGTGTCCAGCAGCCGAATTATCTATCAATTCCAAATTTTTGTATTGGTAATTTATTTTTTGTTTCTGCATTTATCACATTACCTTCTATTTCATTTTCTTTCGAGCTGCCGAATACAGTTGTATCTTTCTTCTGCTTATTTCTTGCACGATAACTGCTCTGCTTCTCCGTCCGTAAAACTTGTCTCTCTTGTGCTGTTAACGTAGACCTTGGCCGTCCTCTTCTTGGCTTTGCTATTGATATTAACTCTTACTATTGTTCGTCCGTATGGATCTATCTCTCTATAGTTATTTTACTACCTTCCACTCCAAGTTGATTTTGCTTTTTTTGGACATAATATTTACGCTGCTGATCAGTACGCAAAATTCTTCTCTCCTCTGTTGTCAACATGCATTCTGGTCGACCAGGGCCCTTCATTGGCTTCGATCCTGAGTGATGTCCCACTTCGTCCTTAGCACCGTTGCCCTTTCCTAATTGACGACTTACCTCTTGTGTGCTACCGCGTTTCACAATCACATCGAAATGTCCTCTATCCCCGTCCCCAGTGAAAAGTAGCGAGAATTTCCTATCACTTTTCATTCCAATTTCAATGGGACTGGTTTCCCCACGACGGTAAACAAATAACATTATTTTGTAAATGGCTGCAGCAGCAGTCATTTCCACTTCTCCGCCATACCTCCCGCTACTTTGCATGTGGCATCTATAATCATCTAATGACTGAATTAACGTGCCATTGGATTCGTCACCAATGATATAGTCTTTGAACTTAGCCCAATTCCTTGTTACGTAGTCAACGATGTTGACTCGTACCTCCGCTTGTCTCTCTTGAGTATTATACATACAATATGATATCGCACGGAAGAGACAGTTTCCATCCGGTATCATCTGCGCAACGGTGAATTCCATCCTAGCTAGAGCTTTATAAATAAAAAGGGAACTTGGGGGGAAATTGAATGATTGTTCACGAATTAAGTATCGATGAAATTTGGAAAATAACGATGTAACTTGAAAAACGAACTGTCAAAAATTAAATCTTTTGAAACTTTAAGCTTTAAAATATTATTGAAAAATATTATTGATAGTGATGATGATAATATTTGAAGAACAAACTGTTAAATATTAACTTTTTTTAAACTTTAAACTTCAAAATATGTTTGATTAACAAACTTGAAAAACAAACTGTCAAACACGAAATCTTCAGAAACTTTAAACTTAGAAATATGATTGAAAAATATTAATTGATTGAAAAATATTATTGATAATGACAATATTTATGATTATGATATGATTATGCACTATGAATGAGTATGTTTTTGCTTGGTTTCGGAATATTTGGTTTTTTATATCAGCAGACAACCTCGTCAATTTTCTGTCAGAACAGAACATCTGATGTGTGACGGAAAATGAATCTGTCAAAATAACGAAGATCGCTTGTCATCATTGCGACGAACTTCATGCTATAGAAAATGAATCTGTCAAAATAACGAAGATCGCTCGTCATCATTGCAGCGAACTTCATGCTATAATATTGTTATTATAATCTGAATATTAAAAATCTTCACTCTTGCATTTGTTTTTGGTACAAGATTTTTTTATTTATATAGAGGGAAATCGATACAGCATTTTTTTGACACAAGATATTTATTCTTGCTTTTATACATAACTTCGTTCCTAAATTAGCAATTTCACGAATGTTCGGAATAACAACCAGTTCCAGGTTGTACATGATTCGTCTGCCAAACTGCACAATGTTTGAAATGTCGCATGGAAATTGATAGATTTTTACAGATTCGGATAAAAACCGGAATCGAAAGTCGCATTGACTAACTCGTATTCTGGTAGCTGATGGCTCTGTAAAAGTCTATCAGTTCCTATCCGACTTTTGAAGAGGGCAGTATATAAAGAATCGTAATATTACGAGTTAAAAATAACGGACATACATGGATTGTATTTTTAAGGTGCAATCAAGTTTAATTATCCTATTCTTATATCGGAAAGTATTACCACAGATGATGAGTATACAAGAATTTAAAACGGAATTTCTATGAGATCATTCAATGGTACAATAATTCGATGAAACGATCACGAACGCGACAATAAAATCCATAGAGATGATACTTCAATGATATTAATTGCACACATTATTACAAGTAAATACCAAGTTCACACATAGTTATGTTGTTTAGATTTGAACGCAAACGCACTTCCAAGTATGATGTCTAATTACAGTTTCATTTGATAAAAACACTGAATTGATCTCTGTTACGGTAAACTGTGATACAAACTAGTCAGTCTTTGATTTTTCAATCTGTTCAGTTTTTTTATCACAGTCAACCTTATTTTCGTTACTCTCTTTCTTTGAAAAGATATGCCTCCATATGTTCGTCAGAGATAGCAATACAGGGATCATTACTGGCAAAAACAGTGGAATGTATACTGCGTACCTAGAATTTTAAAATAATCGTTAAATTTGAATCTTGAAGATCATATACAATCGTTATTGGTCAATATACTCACTTCTGGTCATCTGGGAAATATAATAAAGCTAACAGAGATGGATCCGTGAATGCGGTTTCAGCCGTAACAAATGCTTCTTTGCTCAAGGCAAATCCGTCCAGTAGTTCTCCACGATTTAACATCTCCGCAGAATCTTCTACTAATACAAGAGCACCATTTATTCTATCACCAACTGTGTCTGTGATCACTATATTACTAATTTCTTCTAATAATTGAGCTAAAGATTGCAATGTTAGTTTCGCTGAAGTTAGCTGCTCTACCGCTCTAATTCTGAGCAAAGCATCCAATTCCCATTGGCGCGGTTTCGAGTTATCAAGTTGTACAATCGATGTCCCAGAAATCGGAGCCTTTGAACAAATTATTTTCATGTAGTCGTACAATTTGAAGAATATCATTTTGAAAAGTTCTTCATAATTTAAAGATTAGTGAATTGTCGTTTAACTGGATTTATAATCAGCATTGTCGTCGTTTACACGCTTATAAAAACACTACAATTAGATTCATTAAATTTGAGATCAAATTCATTGTCTTACCAAGTCTGGGATTCCTAACAGTAGTCTGAGATGGGAAATAAAAAAGCCCATGATGCCGGCAGCGTCTGGGATAAATGTAACCTTTTCTTGGTCTTCCATTTCTTTACAAGTTTCGATGGGAGGATTGGCTATCACGACACCACCCCACCTGAATATAACAACTTTTTTAATGAAACTTGTTCATATAACTCATCTTCGGAGGTCTGATAAATTTGTTGATATAGTTTTACCTCGCAGAAAGAAATGCTTCAATGTTGCTCGCTGGTATTGACCGATGCCCGGTACGTGTGTAGATATGCAACGGTGCTTGGTCACATGGTGGTGTATACATTACTAAGTTAATGCATGGATTGAGACTTATTTGTGACGCTGAAATTAGGTTGGATCCTCAAATTAAATCAAAGGAATTAAACGACCTTTTTAAAATTCGCTATCCTACGTAATAGAGACATGCTTTGAGTTTCGCTATATGTTCTCACCTAACTTTTTCTCCAACGGAGTTATAATTTGTTGTAACACATCTTCCGGAAGCGCATAATGCCTACCAAGAATAGTACTGTCAGGGATCTGTTTTGGTGTCATTTCTAAAGGCATGAGGTAAAGCCATTGTGATTTTAGTGAGAAATTCGCCACCATCGATAGCTCATCTAGGAATGGTTTGATGTACTCTGGAAAAAAAAAAATCAGACGTGACTGTAAAAGAAGCAATTATCGAATTATGTTGGAAATCGTACCGTCTATAACGGTGGGAAAATTCCAATTAACACTCAGTTTTTCTGGATAAGGATTGACCAGTGTGAGTAGAACATCGTAAGCCGGATTGGCAGGAAATCTTCTTCTATTTTCTTTATCTAAACTAAATTGTGTTGGTTCTGCCAGTGCATTTCGGGTAAGAGCAAGAGATTTATCTAATAAAATCCAATCTGATAGCACTTGCGTCAATTTTGGCCCACCTGTAAATTACCGGTAGATTAGTATAATTAAGTAAGCTATTAGGCTGGTAATTCGTAAGTCAAGCAACGTATTACAAGCACATAGATAATAATATGCTATAAACATTCGAGATGTCAATAAGAAATACGATTCGATCACATGAATTTTGAGAATCTTAATCCCGAGTAGGATAATCTTATCCACAGGGTAATTTAAACCGTAAATTCGTGTACCCGCATCTTAATTAACCACTGACTGAAAAATTGCTCCTTTGTAAAAAGAGCCGAGCGTCCAAATATTCGATAATAATATTCAAAATTTCAAATTTCGTCTATAAGGTGATACTCACTAGTTTGAGAAGAAAAAAATATCGTTCGATGAGTTCCTACAAGAACGTCTTCGGTAAGGTTCGGTGTCTCCAGGAGAAGCAATTCACCAACTTGTAAGCTGAAAGTATCTGCGACTTTTTCAAGGTCATATGGAGTAAACGCTGATGATACTAAATTCCTTGAAATAACCTCGGGCAAGATCTGAAGACTGTAGAGTTCTATGAATAATAAATAATTTTTTTTTAGCCATTTCGCATACAGAGCCTTCAAGTTTAGAAGTTCAAAAGGATGTAAACAACTGAATTTTCCACCTTCGAACAACCGGTTCAAAGTGAGTAAACTAATTGGCAGTAATGCGGTGAACCAACTCGATCATTTACAGAACATTGTGCGCTTTTTCGCATTCAGATTCGAAAAAGAACTAACCGTGATGCGTACACTTGTCCCACTATCGAATGAAAGCGTATTATAATACAGATACTACAATGATATACTTATTATCATCGTGTTCTACTGCACCAATACGCGTTCTCGTATAATCCGCAGTTATCCCAAGAATAAAAAACGAAAACATTCTACAATCATTCAAATTTAATGAACGAATATGCCTTATCTCGTCTCTGAGCACTTCGCGTAGTCAAACTTTATTTACTGCTCACTGGAAATTAAAAAATGAAGATAAAAGCAAAAGTTGAAGTTCTCGAATTGATATGTTAATTATTTTGTTAAGAGAATTATGAGCAGAGCGACAAATTATTTAAACTGCTGTTCTGCACCCTTTTTGTCATTTCACCGTTTTCTCTATGATATAGCGATTGAAATTGCGTAGCTACACATAATTGATCACGAAATTACTACTGGAATAGGTCCTTTAAGCGAGATCGAATGCATCCGATAATTGGCTAATAATACAGGCACTTGACGGCGCAATTGTTTAGGTCAGCGGGTTCTCTGACGTAAAATATGAATCTCCATCTGGGACTGAACAATAGTTTGGTTGCGGAGTTGGTCCAAGAATGAGATAAACATTCCTATACGCTAAAATTGGACTAATCGGAAGAAATAGAGGCACTCATTTTGAGCCGCGCATATGTGTAAATATCTACGAAACATTCGATACGTCTTAAGTGACGACAATAATATTGATACGTAAAGAAAGAATGAGAGATATTTTTACAGCATTTGGATGGGTGCAGCTTGAAGTAATAAAAATTGAAACGTATTACGTACAGCTGTATATAATTGTCGTTGCCAATCAAGTCTAGTTTGTATATTTATGACAAGGACGTATGCCTATGATCAATGTTTTCTTGAAACAATTGATTATTTATTCAAGGAACGGGATCGACGGCATATTTCGTAATCTTCGTATTATATATGTAAAATCTCGTAGCGTTGTCGCTGTAAAATTTGCGTCAGTAGTTCAATAGGGACTTTGACAATAGGATGATTTCGGGAGTCTAAAGTTTCGTTAGGTAGTAGTATTGTGATAATAACGTTCCGTAGTTTATAAACACTAATCGCGAGTCATGCCGTTGAGGGAGGACTTAAAAAACTATGTCAAGGTTTCTACAAGAAAAACGTGATTGCCAACATTGCTAATCGAGCGTATAATATAAAAACGTACAAGAGATTGTTTGACGGTCCGTATGCGAATCATTTTATTTCTTACAATTAAGTCTGTATAGGGGGCATGCTGAAGGATCTTTTTAAGATTGATGGTGGTAGGTATGTTTGACTTCAAATTAAAAGCTGACGATACTTATCATCCCTGACAAATATCAATAAGCGCCGTAATTTCACAGGTGGCTTTCTCGAATGACTTGTACAGCGTTTTAATCAATGTTAAAAAATGTAACGCACTGGACAACAAACGTCTTATCGATAAAAGATCTTATTTTTTTAATTTATCACAGATCTCTCGTGTTTCGAAACAATATAGCGGATGTGATAACGGAAAGTTACAACGTCTATTCGGGGTTGTGCATCTTTATTTATTCATTCATCTTTTTGTTTTAATCAATTAAACGACCGACTAGATGTGATCTTAAATCCCATAGTTTAAAAATTTCCAGATTACCAGGATTAAACGTGTTTATCAGATTTAATATTGTACGCAGTATTACTGATAATATGTATATGTCTTATTGATATGAAGGGTGAAGCGTGTGTACAATCCTAGATATTCAACGGAACGTTGTAGGAGTTATTGATTGAATGTAATGTTTTCTTTCTCCATCGGACACTTTGAGATTGAAGAACCGAATCTGACCATCATCAGCTGTAACGTTGAATTTTTCCTACATGGGCTAAGAAATTGTTCTCATTCAATTATCGCTCTAGTCTTCACCGCAGTATGAAAATTGGCGTATTGTTCGATTATCAAATTTTGATACTCACCGGCTGCTGATTTGAGTCCGTCTCTGATCTCATCAGCCAATAAATTCGCACGGTCTTGAGTAAAAGCAGCTACAAAAATCTTAGTGCTGATCTTAATCTCCAGGTCACCCAATCGAGCTATTCCATCGTACGGTAGGGCCACTCTAGGTACAGCGGTCGTGTGCCACCATAGGGGAACGCCAACCCCCAGTAAGAGAATAGCAAAGGAAATGCTGGCGTAGATTCTGTACGATGCTGAAAAAATTAACATATAATTATAGGTTATAGATTATCGTGCGGTATTACCTTGAAATTATATATACATGTACAAATAATTATAAAAGAAATATCTTGACTCGAATGATTCCGCGCAAGTTTATTGGGACGACTATATTTGTTATATCCTCGTTTGTATTTGGGTCATTCCATGTCAATTCAACGACGTTTTGTCGGTGACCCCCTCTGATTTTTTTGATTTTTGGATATCTTATTATAGGCACAAAAAGAAGTAGCCATGTAAATTTTTAGCCCTTAATCTCAACACGAACCGAAGTCATCGTTTTTGAAGAAATATTCTTAAAATATTCATAACTTCTACAATAATTAGGATATTCCAACTTTATTGGAGGTAATTTTTTTTGTTTTTTCATGTACTTTTTGACAAAAAATATGAAAACTAAAAAAAAAAAAATTTAATGTTTGTGGCTATTTTAAGCACAAAAATCCGTTTTTCTGTCAATCGGACCACTTTGATTCTAAAACAAAAAAATTTATAAGATTCTTCGTAAGAAAACAAAGTTTTTAAGATTTTTTCGAAAGTGGGATTCCAATAACGTGATGTAAAAGAAAAAAATTCAATTCATTGATTCATTTTTTCAATTGATTTTTTTTGTTTACATTACGTTATTGGAATCCCACTTTCAAAAAAATCTTGATTTTTTTTTTTTTTCTTGTAGAATCTCATACATTTTTTTCTTTTAAAATCAAAGTGGTTCGATTGAGAGAAAATCGAATTTTTGTACTTAAAACAGCCACAAAGATATTGAATTTTTTTTTTTTTAATTTTCATATTTTTTTCAAAAAGTACATGAAAAAACAAAAAAAAATTACCTCCAATAAAGTTAGAATATCTTAATTATTGTAGAAGTTATGAATATTTTAAGAATATTTCTTCAAAAACGATGACTTCGGTTCGTGTTGAAATTAAGGAATAAAAATTTACATGGATACTTCTTTTTGTGCATATAATAAGATGTCAAAAAATCAAAAAAATTGGAGGGGGTCATCGACAAAACGTCGTTGAATTGACATGGAATGACCCATTTACAGGCTGCAATTGCTGTGATGGTACTGCCCGATTATGATCGAGTCGTAAATACTTCCGTGGGTTATGCAACGAGTTGCTGCAGGTTGAAACACTTCTATTGCCACGGTATAGGGCCGATGTGAGAAGCCAATAATTTCATATACCGCTAACGTAGTATCAAAAATCAATCTCCTCCAGGACTATCATATGATAGGTACACGCTCGTAAGTGAACACGTTCTACGTTCTACGGTAGTCGTCATTGCGGTGGATTATGCGGTAATGAGTCGACCTGTCAATAAAACGTCGCAATGAGAATCCACAGCTTTCACATAGCTGATAATAGATGCCTCTTTCGATTGGAATGGTTTGAAAACAAAACAGTATCTTTAATCTGACTACCGGTAGCGTGTCTCGTTTAAACTGTTGTTATTCTACTGCCAATAGGTACTCTAATCCCTGCCCACAATTTATCATGGAATCAATAATCGAAATGTATAACGTAATTAATTTGATCGATACAATAATATGATGCATCTCAGATAATAATCAGCACTCAAAATTTTATGGTCAGTAGAATGAAATGATCGTAAAGCGATAAGTAGACCTCAATGACAGGATTTAATCTAGTACTAAGACCGACCGTAATTGAATGGGTATTATTTGAGTAATTTCTAATTAGGCGACAGTGATAACCATCAGCGACGAATCAAGCGATCGAGTAACGGTTGGTTTCAAAATTTCCGTTTATGCAAATTTGGGTCAAGAGATTATGACGTGCGATAAAATTGCGATCAAAGTCCGAATTCAGACACCGCCAATTATTACATGCATGGATAATATCCATTGGATATGCGTGGATTTTGCCAGCTGTGAAAATTATCCGAATAGTTCTGAAAATTGTTCATTAGTTGTACTAATTAACAACAGCGAATCCGTCATCTGGTTGCTCCAACGGTGGTTTCATAAAGCCAAATCAGTATTGTTGTTACATGATTGGCGCCCGTTTGCACGTCAGTTCTCACGCAAATGCAACTCTTAATTAAGCATGCAATGATCACATTAATTGTAAGTGCTAGATAACGCGCATTGTCATACGTTGTACACTATTTTCAATGAATGCAATGTGGTAATTTGAGCATGTATCGCACACTACCATACTTTGAAGCAGATACCTATATTCCGCGATTCATGACACGAGGCAGAACTGTACATACGAGGCGAGGCAAGAATTGTTTACCAATAATATAGGTTCAGATACCCTGCTAACCGTTTATCAAGAATACGTCGTGTATATCACTGGTAGTACTTGACTAATTGTGAGTGGTAAGAAGAATTGTTTCGAGTGACTGTAGTAATATCTTAATGAGTTTTGTTCAACCACATTTTCTTACCAATACTATCGTATGTATGTACGCGGCACCAATGTCAGTAGTTTACCTATAACATGTTATTCGGGATTTTTGAGGAAAGGTACAGTGTGAGGTACAGTGTTTCCGTGGTGGTGAATGCCATGTAAAATTTTTCCACAGTAAAATGAAAGTGTCCTGAAAGTGGAAAAAAAGTAATGTAAATGGTAAAATCTAGTGTTCTCATGCACATATGACAAGAAGATTAACAAAGTTCTATAGAAAATTTTCGCGGTATGATTATGTGGTGAGGTGTATCATCAGTAATTAACGGAGTGTGATTTGAGTACTTGTGAATCGCGCTGTACACCCGATACCTATACGCATGGAATAGGTTCATTGTATTTAGCAGATAAATTAATAACGGTTGTATTTATAGTTTATCTTGACTAGGTTTGTCGATAGTTTTACGATAAGCGCCGTTATCTTAATACTCATGATGTAATGTACGGTCAATATGCTACTCAATGTACATTAGGTAAACCTGGGACTTGTGTCATCAAGCCCCCCACCGTGACCTTTGATTCAGTTACGGAAATTGACATAAAATATAACATGGTAAGCAAATTGTGCTACCCCCCTACCCACGAAATTTAATTAAAATCACATCGGATTATCGAGAAATCGCGGTACTCGATATGGTGGTTTTCATAATTATCATGTAGTAACATTTTTTCTATTTACTCATCGCGACAAGGTTTTCTTCTTGTTTCCTGCACCTGATAGTCACGTTACATTTCGACGTCGGCGTATTTTCCATCGTCGAATTGCATGATTCCTAAGGGTATTCTATGTTTCTTCAAAAGTTTAAAGTTCAACGTTACTACCACGTCGAATGAAAGTATTTACTGTCGAAAGTCTTTGTACTGTAGGAGCATTCAATACTAGAATTAGATACTAGGATTATTACATAAATTGGGTATAACCTTTTTAGACGTGGACGGACACCGAATAAAAAAAAAATATGTGTCCGTGTTCGCCGGTTTTTCCTTGCACAAATTTATGCGTAATTTATTTCATCGAAGTACACATCAATTGCTATTTAGTCGCTGATTCCGGTTCAGCAGAATGGCACGCGGAATTGCCGATAGACCTGTTGAAAAAATTAGCATGAACCTGTGTTTCTTAATCTTCCTATACCCGCGCACGGACGCAAATATAATCCGTCGGTCTGATGAACCGATGTGCGGGTATAGGAAGGTTAACTAATTGTAAGTGACACCCAGTAATTGCAATATCTCATTATCCTGCTGAAGTTGTGGTGATCATAAATGATATTCAACTCATCAAGATTTCCATCAAATGTTGTGAAAAGAGAAAACCGCGCTGAAAACGATAATGACTTTCGATTCTCGGTAGGTTATTTCGGGTATATACCGTGGCTGATAAAAATTCGCGATTTAAAACGCTTCCAAATTGCGATATGGCGAATGGGCCGTAACTATCATGTGTTACGCGTGCGACACGTCGACCTCACATCTCCACTTCCTGCCGATATAACCCCAGTTTACGAAACCATATTCTAACATATACCTACGGGTAGTTGGTGGGCGTCTTCGTCAAGTTAAGAGTGTTTATTACGCAGCAAAGACATTATTAATAAATGTTGACGATATCTTACGCGCCATGCAATCATGGAGGTAATACATAGAAAGTAAAGCTGCATGTAAAGCACATGGAAAGGCCGCGGTCAAGGTTTAACTTGTAAATACAAGAAACTGTTGGTAGTTGATATGACCAATACGATTGTCATGCATACATCAATAGAAATATGAAAATGAGATGTAGTCGTCTGAGATTTCCAATCGCAGATGGTCACGCCATTCATGATTGTACCATAGATATATTGAACATTGTACCAGCGTATCCTATCTGTTGATAATTTTGTAATTGCAGGTATGGGCCAATTATTGAATACTTGAATCGGCACTTGCTCAGCGACTTGAGTTGTCTGAGAGACGTGCAGATACGGGGGAATCTGAAGTTTCGCCATAATAAACCGCTGGGACATTGAGGCTCGATTTTATTACATCCGCGAGCGAGAATTGGGGACTGAAAAGGTCGGATTTTTATTCTCTTTGTTTCAACCAAAGTGGGTATGTGCGTATAGCCTTTCATTTGACCCTTTTTTGCCCCGAATGAGAGCAGAACACGCAGCGTTTCGGAGAATCATCAACTGCATCTATATAGAGCGGTGATCATGAATTGATCAATTATTGATTTGGGCACGAAGAAATCGGCCAAAAAGCACTACACACGGGGAGTAACGTCTCCGTTCATCGGCGTGGTCATGACTTGCATTTAAAATTTTAAAGCCCAACATAATCACTTTGTTCCAAGAGACAACAATCTGTGGAAGGAATATTAACCGTTCAGTTAATCTGTCGCTAAAAGAGTCAACTATACGCACCATTCGCGGTGCACCCATCGCCGGTTAAACTGGACGAAAGATGAGCTCAGATAACGGACTGCTCGAGAATTTAGTAGTGGGGTTCGAGGTCAAAGGTCATATCATCCCATAGAGTATGTTATGTATCTGCATACATATTCCCGGAGAAAACGAGTGTATATAAATATATAGGTATTAACGGTTGAGTGAATAATATTCCAACGATAATATATTATGGGCAAGCATTTTTCACTCCGTGCAGATATTTATAGACCACAGAGAAATAGAACGCGTATCAATTAATTGAATTGAACTGCATGATGAAGCCGATATGTGCGCTTCTTTTTATTTTCTCTTTTCCGAAAGAAATATCTTTCGTTTTTTACTATCAAAACATGGGTTTTATAATCCAAGCAAGTCTTGCAATTTCACCAAATGGCGGAGTGCAAAATAAATTGGAATGTGTGTACAAAGTTTGAACTGTAACCTACGCCGTAACCTCGTGAATGGCGGAACCATAGTTAGAAAACAAAAAGTAAACTTGGTCACCCGAGTCATTACGAGGCCGTTCTTTCGCGCATATCGTCAATAAAGTATAACGATCAACTTGGCACGCGTCTGCTGATAATAATAGAAACAACCGTCCGGTTATTGCAGGTGCAACTTTTTTTGGACCACGCATCTCCCTCTTTTTTCATTCGGTAAATTTTATGACGAAGCGAGAGGGCTCGACTTATAAAATCCTATAGCATACAAGTCACGTGTTATCTGGCTACGAATGATTGGGGCAACAGTTTTTATTATTATATCCCGATACACTTGTACGAGGTACTTGCAGTGTATTTTGTGACGGTACCGGCTCAAGAGTCAGATTAATGGAAAACATTTTATTTTCGTATTTTCGTATCAGAATGGTAGGAACTTTACATTTTTTTCTTTGAAACGCTGCAGTGAAATATCCGCGCGTTGTTCGTAAACGGCGAGGCCAGCTGCCGATGCCTCAGTCTCTGAAGTGGAAAGAACTACATGCGGAAGTGCAGGATACGAGATGGATTCAATCTAAAGGTTGTATTCAGCTTCTGTTGAGATCGTACAATTATAGTGTAGAATAATAGAAACATCAAATTGGAAGATGTGTATGAACGGGATTGCCGCTTATGTCAGCTGGTATGCCTGTATGTGTCCTTACTGTGGGGCTTATTTATAATTGGCAAATTAGAGCAAACTCGGACTTGCCTCGCCTTTTTATGTTGGACAACCTGCACAATCAAGGAGTGTATGTATATTTGCATTAAAATTGACCATAGAGTGTCGCGCGTGTTCAACTTTACTCGTACAATTATGCGTATTAAGTATCAAAAATATGATGTTCGTACACATACGGTCCGCGATATCCTCCATCAGTCGTGGTTTCAAGTACATAGGAGTAAACGAAGTACTGGTTCCGAATGATCTATTAGACACATTCTCCGACATTTGGATTGTGTCTAAAAAAGAGTTTCAGTGACTAGTTTGCTGATCGAATTCACACTCACAATCAGTATGTGTCAAATAATGCACAAGTCCGTAGACACTGCAATACAGGATATTCTGGGTAGAATATGAATTTTGCAATAACTGATACGTTTCTCTTAAAATTCAATTCTCGTGGTGACATGTTTTCTTTTATACTATATACTATCACGAGTGATGGTTGAATGGCTTTTATGCTTTTGTATCAAGAGACTCGATGTCTTTAACTTCTGATCATTTTCTCTAGTTTGTGAATAAAAATATCAGAAATCAATTCCATCAGCAGGGGATGAACAATTTTTTACCATTTGATATTTAAATGGCTATAACTGCGGGAGAGACCGTTCAAAGAACTATAGTTGGTGTAGCCATACAAACTTGAATTTTTTTTTTTAGTACTCGGTGAACGAAAATATTTAGATCTCATTGTCGTTGAACAAATACGATGTTCACTAGCGCCTAAATTTTTCCGTTACACATTTTCGAGCGCTATTACACGTATACCGCATACGAACACCTGTCGGACGATGTTCGTGTTCTACGAACCCGGAGGTTGTGAACGAGTTTCTCGTGCGCTATGCGTCTCATGTACATGATAAGGGCGGGGGATTTTATTGGGCACGACCTTAAGTAGGTGTATACATATATCAGGACGTTAAACAGAGGTGGTTCGACACCAACGGAGCGGCAAGGCAGTTGCTGTTCGCTGCTCTCGTCAGTGACAACGTTCTCCGTTGTTGGCTGATGTGCCCCATACGTCTTTGGTACGATTAGAGTTTAGTTGGTCTTCATTATATTATCAATTATTACCAGTCGACCATAATCTTCTGAGGCGCAACGAACCCTCGAGCTGCATAGGTCAAAGATCACGGAATTTCTATTTTCCCATTTTCAAGGTAAAGTGAATGTTGATATTTGTATCGCGTGTGCGTATCACATGATACGTTATAATAATTAGATGTGGTAGCATAGATATATTAATTTAAATTATTTCGACTTCCGGGTTTGAATTATTTGAATTTTTTCATTAGTCGCGAGTTGTAATTATATAACAATAAATTTCTCCATAATCTCTGGTGTTCTTCAATCAGTGTATCAACCGATTACTATTTAACCCCTGAAGACGAGATGGTGATGCGACCTCTAATTTATACTGCCAAGCCGAAGAGTGGTAGGCTTATTATACATCAAACATTCAATTTGATCTTTTGGCTCGCGCGTGATGCAAGACACTATCATAATCCACGCGATAGTGTACAAATCGAATTATCTATACTCAGAGACCTTCCAGTTAGTGTTCTTGATGATTGTGTGAACTCGATCCGACAACTATTAACCTGGAGCGCTTTGCTGTAGGAATTTTGTTGTTCAGGTGCTCAGCATATCCTGAATCGGAATTCTCCGTCTGCTCGAATGTTTGTGATAAGCTTGAAGTGCGTGTAGTACGACACCAATATTTTCGAACTTATCGAAATCAGGAAAAATATACTTTAAAACACAAGCGGATTGCACGTGTAACAACACTTTTGTATAGTGGTGGCACTACCAGCAATACAAAATATTCGGTAGTATTGTCTGGAAGGAAAGAAAAAAAAAACACAACAGGTGGAGCGAAAAAACGGGACTTTAGGTTTTTAGGACTTGGGCACCTGCAAAGAGGTCACCCCAATTATCCAGCTAACCGCCGCGCTGTGCCAACCTGCTGTAGTATAGTAGTCTACCTTGAACCTTTCAGAACCTTGTTGAGTCTGTTTAATTTTTTTGTCTCGTCATCTGATACAATGTTCTAATTTTCAAAATGCCACTATCGCGCTGGGTCTTATCGTGCAGTTATTTAACTTCCATCGACTCCCAGCTATAAAAGACTCTATCCGAAGTGACCATATTGAAAGGTTCTGTTTCAACTAAATCAATGTGATTGTTTATATACAACAATAGGTATTTGCAATTCAATCGAACTACGTTCATCCTACCTCAGGGTACCAATTTATGTCGAAATACAGGTTCACTGGTCTGGAGTTTTTTTATTGTCGTTTTTAGGGAGTAATTAGGGGCCGCTTAAATTAACATATCTATGCCTCTTTTAGGCACGTGTTAAAGCAAAAGCTCCTTTGCAATTTGATCAGTTATACACAGATAGGTGCATAAGGTAGAAATAAATTTTATATGAAATGCTGAGACTGTCGGACTTATCCGGGACTGAAAATATATATATTATATATCTGTATCGAGTGCTAAGGACCAGGAGGGCGTAACCCACAAAAATTTACGGATGCTGCCATAATTAGGTATATCCCACGCAAAAGTGAGCAAAACAAAAAATCATCAAAATCAAAGTTTTTGCAATAAAATGCGATGCCACAAAATGTTTGTTTGAATACTTCGATTTTAATTTAATTTTTTATTTTGTGCTTTTACGCCCCTCTTGCAAAAAATTGATTGAAAGACCAACAAGTGCAGGGTACTGCCTTCTAGGTATTTATAATCTTTGACGTGTTTGCCAAATTGTACTTGATAATGTAATGGCTATCCTTTGTCAACTTGAATACTGACCACGTATATTGTCGATGATTCCTAATCGCGGATGAGCAATGAACGCGTGCCACAATTCGAGGATTACGACTTATGATAAAGAAATGTACAAGTGGAAGCTCATACTCATTGTCAGTTGTATACACTGCGCACAATAATTCAGGGATCACTTGAATTTTGTCGTAAGAAAGAACAGTTTTCAAATGAGAGTAATTTCGTCGAAAATGAACAGATTTTAATAAAAAAAATTGGAATTTGAAGCTTGAAGTTTTTACTCCAAAACCGTCATCCTGAATTTTGTTTTTGCTCAGCTTTTTCGGAAGTTTTACAGCTTTGATGCCATGAATGGGGAAATTTTGCGTATATTTATTTTTTTGTATCATGTGCACCGTGAGTGAAAAAAATTGCACAAGGATGGCGTTATATGAGTTTTGTAGCTTGAAACTTTCCCTCCAAAATGCTTTTTTTCAACATCGTGCGATTTTGGTTACCGAGTAATTCGTGTTTGAACCGTTGACTGCATTTTTGCAAGTCGATGAGTGTGTGTAGATCAATAACTTAATAATCGACGTGGCTTACGCGATCTTACACGGAAAGTGTTAACCGGCAGGGGACAATTGGGCGATAGTAAAGTATGCGAGATTTATTTTGGCGAGTCATTGGAATCTGAGAGCAACACGAGATTTTGGATGAATATGAGATCACCGCACGAGCACTGAAATACCCGTAAAAGTGCCATTAATTTACGAAAGTGCAGTCAAAATTTCCCCATTCATGGCTTCAAATCTGTAAAACTTCACAAAAAACTGTGCAAAAACGAAATTCAGGATGACAGTTTTGAACTAAAAACTTCAAGCTTCAAATTCCAATTTTTTTTATTAAAATCCGTTCATTTTCGATGAAGTTACACTCATTTGAAAATTGGTCTTTTTTACGACAAAATTCAAGTGATCCCTTAATTGTTATGCGCAGTGTATCATGTCTTTATAACCACGCAATTGAAGATTTAGATGAATTGCTGACCGATAATTAGAAAATTCTACCAGTAGTTAAAATTGTCAGCTCCTTTATTGCCCTAGTAATATCTCACAGCTACTCAGAAGTATTCTAATTCAAAAAGAAATTCTACCATGATTAATCTCTTGTTGTTAAGCAGGTCTGATTTTCCTGACAACCATCATAAATTCGTTGACCGGATATTCACACGATTCGTAAGAATCGGTATTCGAAAATGATAACATTCACATTGTCTATGGATTTTTTGAAAAAATGCAGGCAACGATACATTTTCTACCGTTTCAAATTCGTACCTTTGACAGGACAATTATCGTGTGATTGTCACTCATAGGTTCTTTTAGTAAAAGAACTGACGGTCTTTGTGAATATACGTGACATAGCATTTTGAATTAGTCATCAGAATTTCAAAACAGCAGGGTTCATGTCCAACGGAAGACGTTCAACTTTGTAGCTCTTGTTTTATTTATAGCTGGGTAATGGTCATCATATCATAGTCGTAGTTTTTATTTTAGCTGCAATAATAATTTACGTAATTTTCGTTTCAGAATAAATCATCATGAGTACAAAGCAGTTTGATATCGTTCCATCGGATACCATGCTCGAAAAAGAGCCCAGCTACGCAAAAGGGTTGGTTGAAAGAATCAGTTTGAATTGAAAGAATGACGCTAAGCCAATATCTTCATTTTTATGTCACGTTTTTATGCACAGGCAGACAATTAAAGACTCCTATTTTCAGACGAAATGCCAGCTTTGGACGGCTCCTACTCCGGTTCATAGCGATATACTGGCGAACCATTATCGTTATAGGGATACCCGTCGTTTTGCTACCCGTACCCATTATTTACAACACGCCCGTAAGTTACAGTTACACATCATCAATTTTGTACGTAAAAAAAGATAAAATGTAATTAATTATACCTCACGAATATCTTATTCGGATTTATCACCATCATTCCTGAAATATTTTTTACTCTTCCTGCAGACGTTCAGGTGCTTATACATTGTTATAATAATGGCGGTCTATTGGGTGACGGAAGCTCTGCCGCTGCCCATCACCTCCTTCATGCCAGTTCTTTTTTTTCCGTTATTGGGAATTCTGAGTACGACTGACACTACAATTTGTTATCTGAATGACACCACCATGATGTTCCTTGGTAGTCTCATTATAGCTGTAGCGATCGAACATTCAGGGCTACACATGCGAATCGCATTGTTAATCATCAAAACAGTCGGATGCGGTCACAGAAGGTAATTTTTTTAAAATTTTCCTATGAATTTTATAGGCTGATGCTATTCTCGTTCATCGGTGTGTGCCTGATTACATCATGTTTGTTATCAAGGACTTGTTTGATTAGTCATTTTACTGCGATAGTGGGCATTATGAATTCACGGATTTTGCCCTTCTCAAAAAGTAATCAAAATCTCCGGTCAATTATTCCTTAAGGTTGAGCGCTGGTATTTTCTTCGTTACGATGTTCATATCGATGTGGGTTTCCAACACTGCAGCTACCGCTATGGTGGTTCCAATCATCCAAACAGTGCTCTTAGAATTGGAAAACGTAAGCAGATTTGTGCTTGGTATATGAAATTTCATAGCATACAAATAATTTTAAAATTACTTAAATCTACTACTTATTTCACAGCAAGGGTTGGGGCCTATGTTTATAGAAGATAAGGTCAATATTGAATCGAATGAAGATGGTACACCGTGAGTAATTTTCCAATACCAGAGTACCTGTCTGAAGATAAACTGCCTGATAGCAATCTGTTACCAGTGAGCTATAAACTATTAATATTTATTAATTTTTTTTTTCTTTCCATCCAG
This sequence comes from Athalia circularis, assembly GCA_963978495.1. Lineage (NCBI taxonomy): Eukaryota > Metazoa > Arthropoda > Insecta > Hymenoptera > Athaliidae > Athalia > Athalia circularis. Next base: position 23,135,467 of record OZ021700.1, read on the forward strand.
TGTCAAAAGACCCACCAATACTACCATGAATTACTTTCTGATTGCATCATATGCATCCAGTATCGGTGGCACTGGAACCATGGTAGGCAGTGGAACTAATTTAACTTTCAAAGGAATTTTTGAAACGTAAGTGTGTTCGAAAATACGCAATTGTAGTAGAAATTTTGTATCTGATATATCACTGAGCTTTATTATTGTTTACAGTCGTTTTCCAGAGAGTGGTGGACTCAATTTCTCAGATTGGATGTATTTTGCCGTTCCACAAATGCTTGTCTGTGCAGTGCTCATTTGGCTGTGGCTGCAAGTCATGTACATGGGGCTGTTTAGACCGAATAGCAAAGATGCGCAGGCAATAAACATAGGCAAAGAGGGTGAAAAAATCGCGGAGGACGTCATCAACCAGAAATATAAAGAATTGGGGCCAATTACATGGCACGAATCTGCTGTTGCAGGGTTATTTGGTATTGTCATTCTCATGTGGTTCTTCAGAAAACCTGGATTTATGACAGGCTGGCCCAATCTTTTCACAAATTTGTAAGTACAAACCCAAGATTTATACTTATTTCTGTTAATATCCCCTGATCCGGCATTATATCACTTGCATGCTATATGTGTACATACATTTTCTCCCTAGGGATTACAAAGATTCCAGCTCAGCAATTTTCATAGCACTTCTGATGTTCATACTCCCAGCTAAGTTAGACTTTCTCAGAGCCTTCAGCAAAGACCCTAGGAAACGTCCAACGAAACCTAGCCAAGGATTGATAACCTGGAACTTGATTCAGACAAAAATGCACTGGGGTCTTATGTTTGTTCTTGGAGGTGGCTTTGCCTTGTCTTCAGGCAGTTCTTCTTCTGGATTATCCACAGTTTTAGGAAATTCATTATCGGGTCTGCAGAATCTCCATCCTGTAGCCATTTTGTTTGTAGTGTGTCTGTTGACTGAATCGATTACGGAATTGACAGCTAATGTGGCTGTTGCCAATGTGATATTACCAGTGCTTGCAGAATTAGTAAGTAAACGAGATCTTCATAGATTTGTACTTATACTTCGAATGAAATTTACATCAATGCCTCATTTCTGAATTCTTTCTTAACCTTTGTACACTGTGATCATCCTTTCTGTAAAAATTAATTGAAAGGAACGGATATCAACAGAAAACTGAATAATATTTCGTGCTTCTTTTATAGGCCGTTTCGATCAGAGTGCACCCATTATATTTGATGATGCCAGCTGGATTGTGTTGTTCATTTTCATTTCATCTACCAGCTGGGACACCACCAAATGCAATTGTAACTGCAGCTGGACACATAAAAACCAAAGATTTGATCATAGCTGGTATTGGACCAAGTGTTATTACACTCGTTGTATTGACCATCGCATTCCCAACTTGGGGAAACTTTATATATCACATCAATGATTTCCCATCTTGGGCAGAATCATAGTAACCAAGCTAAACCAACAGTAATTAAAGATTGTATATGCCTACACGGAGACAATGTGTGCTTGGGGAGAAAACAGATTCCTTTAACCGTTCCAATTTCTCGAGAAGTTTTAATACCTGACAACTCGTTGGACCAACTTGTAAATAGAATTCTGAAATAGCACACAGCAAAGAGTATAGCTAAGTACATTCAGTACCAAAAACCAAATATTTAACTATAAATTACATGTATTATAAAAAAATCTGACTTATTAATTAAGGAATGTGAGGTGGCCATAGAAAGAGATGTTAATGGGCCTGATAATTCATAAACAAGATAGATTTTATAATTTTAAACAAGGTTGTGATGATGTTATTTTGTGATTATTTGCCTTGATGTTGACATATCAACAAAGTATAATGTAGGTAGAATGCTTTCACGAGATAGCAAAGTAATGAAAATTAGAAACATTTTTCCCTCTTATATTTCGTGATAAATAGACGATACATGTTTCCCTCTGATGCAATTTAATCCCTTTATCTAATCTAAGTAGATTTGAAGAGTATTACAGCGGTTATCCAACATTGTATAAAATTCATACTTCACAAACAACATTTGTGAAACCGCTGAAATGAAATTCATCAATCATAATTTGACAATCATTTCATGGAAAAAATGTACAAGTAATTAATAGATCAACCACCAACATCAAAATGACTATTAGGCGATTGTATTCTTGATATTAGAAAATGAAATCTATGGGATATAAAACTGTGTTGTGTGAGTTTTTACCAATGTTGGTATCCTAAAACCTTACAGCCAGTTATTGTGTTTTGGTTAGAAAAACAGTTATTTATATTATTACTGGAACCAGGTTGAGAGTATCGGTTCGCTCACTAATCAAGGCGGTTTTTTATTTCAATTGGATTGTTCCACGCAGATCAAGACTGTGAATCACTTTCCAGGTAAAGCAAATGATCTAGCTGTGAAGACTAGCAACAAGGTAATATACAAGAAAGCAATGACCATGAGCTTCGATACCCACCCAGAAAGCAATTGTATGGGTCATTACATCTATTGGTGTAAAATTACTACTCATGTTCGAGAGCACATGAGAAAAATATGAAGAATGAAGTCATATCTCACCATCTGATGGAGAATCATATCCCACGGACTCAGAGCTACTAGACATAATACTTCAGCTGTTTTTTATCCTGTGTATCCGTGAGTAAGAGAGGCAGTTTACGGGTAACCTGAAAATCAAAGTAACACATTTTTCCTGGCTGCTTAAAATAAGTTAGAAGTAATTATTAGTCAGTGAACAATGAAATTGAATGATAGCCGCTATTGAGGGATTAAAAGAAACTACGAAAAACAGAGTAAATTAGTAATTTTCTCACATCCACGTGCAACTGACGAGTAGAAGAATTTGAGGGAACAATAAACACCGTAGTAATTTGTCAAATGGTTAGGTCAAATGTTTTTTCCACAGATAAAACCTTACAGATTTGGTAGCCATGATGAATATTTCAGTTGGCATGCATGATGTGTTAGCACGTTAGCTGAAACAACTGTTGAAACTATTGAAGATAAAGACTACTTCGATTTTATCAGGAGTAAGGTACATCAAAAACGTGCCTCGTCGGTAATTTACCGCATTCAATGCTATATGAACAATCTTTAGGAAATCTTCAATTTTGTCACCCCAATCTGAGAAAAATCTAACGTAGTCATTTATTTTTCTGAACCGATCCCAGGTTGCGCTCCATATGTAATTCAAACTGGTTTTCAAACCAATATAGTTTATAAACATACATGTAAGTAATGTAATTTCAAATGACAATAGACGGCATTAGCCGAAACATTGAACACAATAATAATAATTTATATTAATTAACGTAATTGGATGATGTGATATTTGAAACATTCTTGTAAACGGAACTGATAATCGAAGTAATTAAATTCGCTCACTAATGACATTTAGCACTGAAGATCCTATCCAGCCAACGCGTTCGTATTGCACCGTTTAAAAACTAGAATCACTAGCGTCCAAAAAAAGTTTCATACAATCGTTTTAATTCAACCTATGAAATATTGTAAACATATCTTAGTTACGAGCGCCAGACTATTTACATCATTTAGTCAATTGTGATGACTACTATTATATGACTTGGGATTCTTGTCTTCAGACTGTATAGATAGATCTTGAATCTAAATATAATATTCAAATACATCTACACATTCTACACATCAAATCGAACACCTTCAAAAAGAAAAGTCATACCCGGGACAATTTCTTCGATATTCCGTATAATGTGCCTACACTTAAGAGCCGGAAAACCATACCCACATGCATAAGTACGATATGCATGACTGCAGACATGCCGCGAAGTAGCGCGTAATTCAATAATTTAGGCTGGCCGCACAGTGGAAACAATCTGGTTATAGGATATGCTTGAAGTATTGAAGAATATGTTTAAAATATTGGCAACTATAATGTTACATTGAAGTGGACGTTTCTCGAATCAGTAACGGGTAGATGGGTAAAATCCCAAGTTAACTGGTTTCAATAATTTTACGTATTTTTATTGGGGACGCTGCTTGCGGTCGTTATTTGAGTAGTCTACGTATCCAGAAGGAACGAGGGAAATGGTCAGCCGGTCGTTCACGCACGCGAGCACGTGAGCATCGACGAAGGATCTGGGCAAACTTCTCTTTTATTTTCCAAATCCACATCTTTGTAATCGATGCCAATTTTCTTTAAATTTTGTTTCCTTCAAAGTACAGTCCTTATGTAGGTATCTCATTGGTAAAAAATTATATCTACTCTATTATACCTACATAAATTGTATGCTATCACCGCGACGGCTACTGCAGTACGAGTGTTACAATCTCAAGACAATAGAATTTTTATATTACCATCACCCAGCACGTGCAGTAGCCGTACAGATTGAAACGATGAAGCGAACGAAACATGCAGACTTTCAAGAGTGCTGGTGAACTCACCAAACCAGATCGTGACAAGCTCCCGCTCCGTGACACCTGACAATGAATCTTGAATTTTTTAATTGCGAGTAATAAAAACTGCATTGATTGATCGATTACACGCTGCACTCTGAACGGCAGGGGTATAGGGATATAAGATCCTAAATTAGAGCAATTAAACAACTGATCAAACTTTCAATAACGACAGCTGCGTAGAAAAACCGGCTACTTGAAGTTCGGCTTGAAAAACCGGCTGGTTCGAATTCCGCTTGGTAAACCGGCTATTTCGCATTTGAAAAAAATCGAGATAGCCGGTTTTTTAACGGAAACTCGAAATCGCGCGTTTTTACATTCTCAGTGTTTATGTATCTGCTTGACAAAAAGATTGGTGGATTTTTTAGTAGATCAGAAATGATTTGTTCGGATAAAATAAAAATATATAGATACCTGAAATGCAGGTTTCAATAAAAGCATAAATAATCACCTGCATGCACCTATGTAATGCATGTATTGGTTGCGCGAGTTCATTTCGTACTGTTTTACACATAAATATCGATATAGTCGTCGAGAAATTGATATCTTTAGATTTACTTAATCCACCGCGAAACGGTTTTGGAACAATATCCACCAGATGAAATTCTAGACTTCATGGTTTACTCCACTTCAGTCTAAAAGAAGGAAAAATTTACAACGAACTCATACGATATTATCCTGAACTGCACGATAAGAAATTGAAACCTTTACATTAAACCAATGAAGAATAACTCATCAAATTTTAAAGAAGAAAGAAAATAGAAAAAGAGCACTGAAAATTCCAAAATGATTTTCAAGTTAGATAATTCGGGATGTGAATGTGAATCAACGTTCGTCGATTGATACACCGTTAAATCGGCATCTCACCGGCTACCTGGACTACGTTTTGAATCATTGGGGTGTTACACTAGTGTAAATTATGAAAAACGATTGTTCTTCGTTGCACCTTTCGAACGTGTAAACTAATCTTCAATTCATTTGAAACACATCGTACGTTAACGGTGCGGACCAACACGCACCGTGTGAAAGTGGTAACGAATAACTTATTATCTCATATAGATTATCTAGAATCTTATCGCATCAGGAATGATTGACTGCAATCTTTCAGATACGGTGGATACGTGTTTAATACTCAAAGATGAAGAAGAGTGGCGCCAAACAGAACCTTAGGGCTTCTGAGGTTAGCGACCTTGGTGCGTTCTCCCTACGGTGTAAGGGACGAGGATCTCGTGCACGCACCACGAAATGGTAGGGACATTCAGGATGAACGGGTGGACCTGCATCCATCACTTGCATCCCGCAATCAGTGCTGGGGCCTCTTTATCGTCCAATTTAATCAACACATTGGCCACCCCGGCGACTCCTCGAGGTTCACGGTAGTGGTAGCGCTGTGCAGATTTCTCATTGTAAAATTTACCAGCTTTGCAGCTGGAACATGTAACTTAAACTCCTCTTGCAATTGTTGCTTAGAGTTTCTTACGTATTCACTCGTACCTGTATAGTCAAAAGATTATCATCGCGGTATTACGAAAATTCATTTCAGTTCTCTCTTCGTTCATTATCAATTAGGTTCAGCTCACCACTGCAGTAATTGATGAAATCGGGATTGGGAAACATGAACACGCGTGCCGCACAAGGAAATCTTAATTGAACATTTGAATTAATCTGGGGCCAGATAATATAGTGGAATATTTAACGTACACAGTGCGTACAATTCCGACACATTATGCCTGCACGTTCAAAGTATGTGTTCAAGACCTGCCAAAGAATTTTCTACGCCGGCAATTGACTTCTTTAATTACAATTGTTCAATTCAAATTCAACACAACTTAACCTGCAGTGCTCAGCGACCCGACGGGTTTTTTTCACTCTTCTTTTCAGTAAGCAAAGCTCAGGTGCTATATCAAAAAAATTCTTAGGTGGCCGAATCCAACAGATATTTTAAATTCTATTCAAATGTCGTTGAGTTCACTGATTCCAACGAATGATTTATCACTCAAATATATACTAATCCACAAAATGATATCATTAGATTATTTGTTTTACCTACCTATGAAAACCTTGTCGATTAATGATATTTCGTTGACGAAATAAAACTTTTTTGTTCCATGTGCGTTAGTAAAATTATGATAGCTACATATAAGAATCATGATTGTCAAAAAAGTGTTTCACCGCAGTATGTACGCTGAAGTAAATACAATACCATATGCATGGAACGCCTACGATGTATGCAGATATATTCACGAGTGCCAATAATCCATACGTATGTATAATATACGGAGGTATGTCTTATGCATTGCTATACATATATGCCATACTCAGCGAGTATAATGCGGCGAAGTTGTATCGAGAGCCCGTTATATTGGATGTTGCATCTACTATGGGGATAGCTGATGGGCGACACGAGTGCGTTTGTGTATCGTACTATACGCGTTACGTATTACGTTCGTGTATATAGGTTTATGCATATCTGTGTATGTACGTTTGATACATAGCATCACGTATATACGTAACGTTCGAGGCTATAAATAGATCTAGTAGACCGCAGACTTGCCCTGCCCTCTCCAAGAGGAGCGTGCTAGTAATCTAGTCGCTGGAAATGATCCTTCGTCTGGTCGAAATTGTTCAGGCATCGCCTCGTATCTTTTACCTCTTTTTCTCCGCGTACATGTATATATGTACGTACGTACATGCCATATAGTATACGATATACCCATTTAAGCGGTGTATGTGCATCGCCGATTCTTGACTGCGGGGTTAACACCATACCGGTGTGTAACTCGTGGAACTGTAAAATCATCAACATGTAATTTTGACTGTTGGTTCCAGCGTTGGCCATTCTTGAATATTGGTAATATTCAAAAAAACAAAGTAAAAAACCAGAAGGAAAAATAAGTTACCGGCGAACGGTCAAGTTTTATATCGCACCTCGGCCTAACGAGGCGGCGAAATATGAAACAGTGCGCCGGGTAATTTAAGCCCAATTTTGACGCGATCCGTTATGATACCGGTACCCCCGTCTTTCTGCACCAGTGCAGAAGACCTACCTTACGCCCGGTAGCTTCTGTTTTCGGAAACGAGGATGTCAGACAAATTATCACACGTCTACATGGCACCGGCTTATATTTCGCGGCATGATATTACTCCAGCTGCATGCAGCCTAGTACGGCGAGTCTTTTTCGAAGACAAGAAGCGATAAAAAGCAACAAAAAAAAGGGGGCAGTGTATGCAGTTACAAGGTATATTGAATAATCTATAACAGCTGGGACTTATTGATTTCTGATTTTTATTGATTCCGAGATTTTTCATACGCCCTGTAAAGAATTGCGCATCTTCATGGGAGCGAAATGGCGTCGATCATTGAATAAATAAGATAGCGAAATTTAATGGATTTGCATGAAAAATGCGGGGATTATTATTTTCTCATCTAACGATGTAATACTGTGTTACAAAAATAAATGTGGTTTTCGCCTCGGTTGTCAGGTTGAGAATCGGTCACAACGGATTGCGTAAACTCGTCACGTTGAACGTGGCGATACTCGCATCGCACTACAGTGCAGTGAAAAAAAAGGGCAGAAAAAAAAGGATACATACAAACTGGATTCCTTTGGTCTTCTCCACCCCTGCCGGTTGAATCGATATCTGGGGACACTCGTCGATCAGTCAATCGGCATTCCAATTACGAATACTTGACTATACTGATCGCTTTGATTCTACCGCTGACTAGCTCACAGATGACTGCATAATGCAAGATCGATGTTAAATCCAGATCAGAAGTGGGTGTGTCTTATTCTCAACTAAAAAAGGAAAGAAAAAACATCAAGAGAAAAAAAACTAGTTTCGTCCTTATCAATTGCCGGAAAAAGAAGAATGCGACAGATTGCATATTTTTTATTTCCAAACTCGGTCCGAGGCACAAATTAGGGTTGCTTTTTTACGGTCCTCTTGATATTTTACCCGCATTGTATCTGTTACCTTTGAGAAAAATTCAACGTTTGGACCCGCATACAGATATGATTCTAATCCTTAGACGACCCGAAGACGGGAAGTCAGGTGTTACGTAATAAATTTCTTAAAGTGATTAAGAGGCGCGCAAACGGCGAGCAACCGTGACCGCGAAATTGCCGAGACTGGCGCCAACGCACGGACGCTGTCAATTACCTTGGGGCTTTCTTTCGTCCGTATATTCGCGTGCTAGTCGCTCTCTCAGCCTCCGTAGTGGAATTTCTTTCGTATTCGTCGTGGCAGCCGTCGTGGTGTCAGCGTCGGCGTCGTCATCGGCGTCGGCGTCGATGTTTGAAAAGTTTGATTCGTCCCTTGCGTCGTAGTATAGTCGTTTCTCGAAAGACAGATATATGCAGGTAAACTGGCAGAGTGGTGTCCATCTCGTTTGACGAGAACCGCAAACGTGAGGAATGGATTGGAATCTGCTCTATAGCCACGATTGGACACAATTAAGACTGCCATCCGTTCGCCCGTCTAGGTCCAGTCACTCACCGTGGCGTTCCTCGTGAATATCTCTAATGGATCTGCCCTTGATCCAAACCCATCTAGCGATAGGTGATCGCAACTATACATATAAATCGGCCACCCTCCAGGTCGCCAGAGGGTACGAAAGAGACGCACATACATTCATGCGGCATATGCATACACAATCTAAACATACTTTTTTTTTTTTCTTCCGAAAGGTATAACTCTATCGAGTCATGTCCCTAAACATGATTTATACATATCTATACAGAAACTGCATCTGTATAAGACTATGCGGAGCTAGAAGCGGGTTGAGCTCCGGTGTAGTACGTTATACGATTGTTTTATGGGTCGTCACAGTTGCTGCGACTTGAGGGGTAAGGTTTACAGGTATCTTCATACCTATAAATTCTCACGTTAACAATCCTTGACGGTCCTTGGTAATTTCATACTTTCAATGATCGAAATCTAAGTGGCGGAGGCGCGTGTTTGCACATCGTTTAAAAATAATACAGCAAACGAATGAGATTTTTTTTTTTTTAATGACGAGCGTTGCAGTGTAACTGACCGATGATTTACAAATCATTACTCTTTTAAGACTGAAAATAAGCTAAATGACGTAATAAAGCATTATGTATACAGATGAATTGGACGGCTTCGTTTGATACCGGTCACGAATCAGATTTGATTCTTTTTTTTTAAGTCTTTTTTTGTACCCATGGTCATCAACGTTTCTACCCATACATTCAACTTTGCATTGAGTATTTGATTTTCAGTAGCACGTTCACCTCGATTTATGTCCGTTCAACATGTGAACGTGAATACGTGCATTTCTTATGTGCAAGTGTGAATGTTGGTACATCGATGTTTGTGGGATGTGTCCACGCCTGTACCTGCAATGCAGTGTAAGTTATACTATATGTCTTTGCATTATAACGTATATACTTGCATAAAAGATTCTTGACGTCTGATAATACCGAATAGATAAACAGGTCGATCTCACAAAGAGCTTTGTTTCTTCAGTTATGAGAGTTACCACGTATATGGCTGTAAAGATTCTGAATTCACACGCACGATTGCGTGCGTGGAATTATTGCTTTGGATCGAAGTCTTATTCATACATATTCCTACATATGGTCGTAACTAACAGCCCGTAGAATTCGAGACTCTATACAGTTGGATTCTAGGTAAACCTATATAAAACTTACGAGATGAGTATGACGATGGATTTCAGTCACGCAAAATAATAATACGTGTATATAAAAATTGTCGCTTTCCAAACAACGTTTTCTCAAAGCTGCAATTGGCGATGAATTTATAGGCGAGCTATGGATAGGGTATCATTAACCTCGTTTTTTGGATGTGCGTGCGGAGGCGACGGTTCTTTTTTATTTCCTTTTTTTTTTTAATTTGAAGAGCTTAAGGTACTCAATATCAATCTCATCAATGTTTCCATTGATTCGTAATATCGTTCGTCACTACGCCATAATGAGATTTAATCCCTACACAATCGATTCTTTCTAACGATATCTTGATGGGAGTTCCTGGACTCCGATACGGTTCGCGGTTCCGCTTTGATATAAGATGAGAATTACCGCTTATCTCTTTCTCTTGTTCCATTTGGAGCACTTTTATTATGGTGTGGTAAGATGCAACGCGCAACTATTAACTATGCATTTGTCATTTATATCAACCAATCTCGGATGTGCACGATGCATTCCTGCAGTTTGTAAGCGTAAATTTCGATAGTTCGTAGTGGATATTCATTTTTTTCGCGAACAAATCCTTAATCACGTACAGAAAAAATCCAACCGAGTGTCTGGACCTTGACCGTGTTATTATAGATCGATTAGATAATACTATAATTATCTCAAGATACGATCCAGGAAGACTTTCAGTACATAATCGAGTATGGCAGAATTTACAATTTGCCTGAATCGTTGGATAAAACGAAACCTTAATCGCAACTACTACCTCTGAATAACTATAATATAATAGTAACCTGTAATCGATATTCGAGTTTCATTGAACTGATCGCTGAGCTATAAATTTACAAACACAAACTGTGTACATTTGTTGGAATTCATCAGTACTGGTAATGCCACATATGCATGGTGAGAGACTTAGATGTACAGGTATACCCATATTCCATTAACGCGGTGGCGTGATTCTCTACCCTTTGAAAAGTTTAATCATTAATAGGTATTATACCAATGTCCGATGGCGTGCGTCGTAGAATGTGAAAGTTTTCTGAGTTAAATACTGATTATGAGAAAACGCTCGTGATTATCGATTGATTACGCTCCTAGCGTATCAAATGCATGTTGTGTATAATAAAGTAAATAATTTGAGTTGGCGATATGCAGGTACGAGGGATGAATTTTTGGTGGATTATTTAATACATTGGAATTCAATTTATTCCGATCCCCATTCCGAAGCCGTTGATCGAACACCCGATTCAACTGGTGTATTATTTCTCACCTTTACTTTCGAAGTGTCTAATTAATTACTCGCGCAGTTTCGATAGCGAATGTTCACAATTTACCGTGCCCCGGAGATTTATATGTATCGACAAACTCTACACAGTCTATAAATATCTTCCGGGTGCAGAGTTTGTTTTACTGTGAAAGTGAAAATTTATAGCATATATCTTGAGGCAGAAAAAAAGGACATAATAACGGGTGCTAAAACAGACCTATATTTCTGCCTCAGTCTCATTTCAAAATCGATCTTCAATTTTGATGTGCACGACTTGTGGTTCGAATGACAAAATTATTTTTTTTCGTTTTGTGGACTCTAAATGCCACAGAATCCACATAAATGCAATGCCCGCATAACGCGATCGTGTCAATCGGTACAACGATGTGGAATCAATATTGTTTGGGATAACTCCTATGTTTCCTAATGCGCAATTTCGTGCATGGGGAATAAAATATCATATGTGTAAAATAATATTCTCTAGTAATATTTCGTGTATTATTCCTATATAGAAACGGGGTATTATATGTAAGATCGGTGACCTCTCACCTACATATACATAAGTTCATGAAAAAAATGTAGTACATACGCGCACGGTGTGTATATCAGAACCCCACGGGGTCCGATGTGGTCCCATGGGGTCTCCTGCAGCTGGTGTCCCGCGAGAACGCCAATTTATCGTACACGACATACGGTAAAGTGTAAGTACCACACGAGGAAAGAAGGTAGACAATAATGCAGGGACAGTAAAAGAAACCGATAAAGGTAATTGTAATTCCCATGCATTTTGACCCACGACGCGACGCGACACGCGTCTTCTGTTTCAGCTGGCTAGCTAATGCGACGCGACGGTGGGATGCATGGTGGGAGGGAAGATCTTTCGAAATTACCATAAGAATCTCATAGCGTGTATAGAGAACCAGAGATGTGCATATTGTAATGCATTTAATGTCTTATTTTTTCTCGCCTTTTACTAAATCCTGCAGTCTTACGAAATGTAAAAATAGGTATCGTTGTATTAAGAATAAAACGCTGACTTTTTTTGAACCGTACAAAAAGATCCGAAGTTTCAAGCACGCCAAGTCGTCAAATAATCGTTATTATATTGCCCAAACAGTAGGTATAAGCTGTCCATGAGTCTGATTGTGAGTCGTCGGTCTTGTTATATGCAAAATACGTTGAAGGAAGTTCTCTGCATAATTTTTAAAAGTTTTACGATCCTAGCTAATTTCCGTTTACGAGTTGAATTATTGCTCAATCAGTCTGCTGGTGCACTTTCACCGATATAACTTCACTTGTTTCAATTACTATCGCAGGTACTAGCTCTATGTATGGCAATGCGTAAAAAATAAATATTTTTGGAATCTTGTTTAATCGGTTTAAAAACTGGCGCACAATAACACCGGATGTACGTAACCACATCGCTTCATCAAAGACTGTATTCCAGCTCCGTTTCAGAAATTTACAACGAAGGCATCCTGTTGATAACGTTCCTCCAATCTGAAGGCGAGTCCGTTGTTATTTTGATGGACTCTTGTTTGTACAATGTTGACATACTTTTTTTTGTGAAGTGGGAACATTAAAACTAGTCAGAAACAAGGTAAACTCGGATATAGGAAAAGGAGCTGACAATGAGTAGGTGGCGTAGGCAGCACGGGGCACCATGACCTGGAAATCGGAGAGCGGTGATGGTACTTTTCGTCAAGAGGCTTTAGATTTCATACCCTGTAATGGGTAAGCGGGTTTGGACCCATGAAAGGAGAAGGTATAAATGTTAGTGATGCAGAGTTTCCGTGTAAGTTGCAGCGCGATTGGTGTTCGTTCCTTTCAATCCCCGCAGCATTTTTCCGAATACCTTTCAATTCAATTCTCGTATAGGTGTACGTAGCTGCGATTCTTGGGATTCTACAGGCACGATCCCGAATACCGTATGTGTATTGCAGTCCATGTAACTGCACAACGTTCTTATGCAATATGAGGGATTAGAAAATGGCGAGTTGAAAACTTGAAAAGCAATTAACATTAGACGTGCGAGTAACCGAAAATTGTATAATTTAATCATGGAAACAGCGGCACTATACGATCACTGGAGTGGTGCAAGCGAATCATTTATTTCTATACTGACTGTCGCAATGGCGATTATATATGCAGCTACTTTGCGTGATCTGTAATTGACATATTATTCCATTATCTGTTCGTGGTAATAGATCCTCCAGCCCCTTGATTGGTTGAGTATTTTACTCCTTGTCTAATCTTTTGGCGCAATCCAAGCATCAACTTTCTCCTGTTCGACAAATTTTTCTTCTCTCAATTTTTTTCTCAGGTATTTTCTATTATCTCTCCTTATGGCCAAGCCCTCCACACTTATGGGTTTCGCATATACATTTCGTGTAAATATTCCTTGCATAACATGAATGTGAGGTCAATTTTCATGCCTTCGTAAGTCTACCGGGGTATTCCCTCTTTTCTTTTACATATACCCATACCTATATGTATTACAGTTTGTATAGGAATTTTTTCTATTGTATAGGATTCTTTGACGAAAGATGCAATTCTTCTTCGGAAAACTACTTATCTCCTATGATTCAGAAGTTTCAATTCGTATTCCGATCAAATTATTACTTGATTGAGTAATTATGAGTATGCAGATGGAGAGGTTGTTAGGAATGTTTGCTGGGAAAATGAATAAGCACGAATGGACGTTGAGGCCATTCAAATTGAAAAGAACATGAGAAGAAAGCTTGAGAAATAATAGTTGAAGAGTTCTAGCTGCGTGAGGCAATGATGAAATAAAACACGAATCGATCATTGACGGTTTTGCTCCAATTCATCGACCGGTTCAAAGAAAGAACGTACAAAAGCAGAAGAGGACAACGATGATGTAGGTCGGAGGTCAGCTTAGCAGCGACGCCAAGTTTCGCTGTATCATCCCGTGAAACAGTTCGACATAAATCAAAACAATCGCTTGATCGGAGAGACCATCGGAACGACGGACGCCGCTGTGTTGAAAGATGGATAAAGAAAAGTTGTTGGATCACCGCTTCACTCCCTGAAGTCTTTGGCGTTGGTGCACAATATTTCTTTATAACCATCGCCCGACGAAACACCGTAGCTGACGTTAGCGTTCAACAAACACTGCAGCCCTTCTAACCCTGAAATCCAATCTCCGAAATGCATCGAGTCAACAATCGAGCCTGGAATATACAACTCGAGTATCGGAAAACTGCCGGAAGCTGTTTGAACGAGAGAACTTCCCGTTGTCTTAGCGCCAGTTCAGTGGACATTAACTTTCGCCTATCCGGTTCCGGCATGATCATATAATCCAGGTCTATTGTATCAGTAATTTTGCGCAAGTGTGCAGAGGACATGCACTGACTTGGTTTTGCACTACCGGAATTTCAATCGTCTTTTTATCTCTCAAAGCTGCACTCCACGTAACGGCATACGAGTAACCTGACCCGAAGGGGGATTAAATGTGAAGAAAGAAAATTATCGGTCAATTTTTCATTAAATATCACTTTATGAATATGATCGTAAATTTCTTTGAATTCAATTTATAAATGGTGCAAAGTTTTCGGTCATTTCCATAAAAGAGTCCTCTGAAATATCCCCCCCTTTCGAGTTTCGAATGTCTTCTGCATTTCTCGAATACTCGCGTGCACGTGTGGCAGGTTAAAAGGAATCCGGTACCGCAGATGGAGGGGAATAATTTGCATTTATTCCTCGACTTCGCGTTCCTCTTTTAGTTGCCAGTCGCGAACAAGAATGATCTCACAGTCATCCAAGCATAAAATTGGCTTTGGTAATTCGATGAAGCTGCAAGTATATGGGTACGTCTTTACCTGTGTCGTTTGCGCGGTTGTATATATACTTTGATATTTCTTTGAGTGAATTTCACAAGCCACATAGACGGCGATCGAATGACACCTTGATATTTTCTTACCTGAACTTTTAATGTAGGATTATATCTCCGGTATACAGGTATAAGGGCGTAGGTGGCATTGGGTCGAATGCTGCACCGAACCATCAGCTGATCTTATCTAAGCGCGAGAAATTGAGTAACTGTTACGACCGTTGTTCAAGAAGTGGCACCTAACAAGGAAGAAATGATCTTAGTCTCCTCTTCAACGAATCCTACGATGTCCGACCGCGTGGAATACTGTTATGGCGTATGGCATCTGTCTTAACTTATAGTGTACCATGGATTATTAGGCGCCCGTGTATACCGTAAAGTAACATACACGGCTGTCAACTAAAGCAGCCCATGAATATCCTGTGATCAGTGTTTACCCGTTCAACAGAGATACTGCTAGCCTCTCAATTGGCCGATGCAACTTGAAGATCGTGCATTTATTCAGTCTGGAACTGATTATGAACGAAATGATAGTTTCTGCTTTTATTTTAACCTCACCTTAAAATCATGAATTCATTTCTACTTGTACTAACGAGCAGAGTTGCCCCTTACCGAGTAATCGGAGCTAATCCATCCCCACATTACTCGAAGCTGCAAAGGACATTTCGTTTGTTTCGACTGCGTTCACTATTTTTCGGTAGTTTAATGAACTAAAAGCTTAATATTCCGCGGTGTTCAGCCAAATTACGATGATTTTTTCCCACCAAATCGATGCGGTTTGTAAAAAAAAAATTCACCGAACATACGAAACGTATTGAAGAATAATCGTAACGCCTGCACTTTAGTTGTTCGCAGATTCGAGGCTGCAGCTATTCCATTCCTTATTGCCACGCGGGGAGTAGAAAGTCGAGTTTTATCGACGATACATTGTCGAACGTTGTGAGTGACCCTTCTATTTACATCTGATTAGGAAATCGATACTTTTCACAACCATTTTCCTCGAGGAAACACGTGCCTCTTGCTATGAGCCACGTATATTAAAAAGTTTGTAATTTTCATTCGCAACAAGACAGCAACTGGTTGAAGATTTTTATATCAGTTATACATGAGATAAGAGACGATGCAATGTTCCAGTGTGTAAAATTAGCACGTAGTGATATTAAAGTGGATGTAAGTTGAGGGTACGTGTCATTATAATGCTCCATTGGTGATCAGCTAGAGAATTAGCCAATGCAAGTGTTTTGAGAACCTGAAAGCTTACCTGGATTGTTTGTCGATGTATCACGCGATAAATAATAAATAAGCACAACTTTCCTTCTACGATAAGCCTTTCGTTGACAAAAAAAGTGTTGCGTCATGGACTAATACAGTTGAAAGCGAAATATGAGCACCTTTATTTTTTTCAATTCATTAACCTAATAACAACTTACGCTAATACCACGGAAAGTAGCGTATCACGTTAGATATACGAAAAAAACAATATTGGGTACACCTTTGTCATCATCTAGTGAAATCTATCATCATCCCAAATTAATATCAACCCAATTCAACGTCAGTCGAATGTCCACAATTTGATTATAGATGTCTTCGTAAAATATATCCTGCCACGATAAATGCCACGTACACTGTTCGGGCAGTAGAATCTTCCAGAGTTATTCATTTCAAGATTTAAAAATATCCTCATGATTAGTGATTCGTAATTAGCGGTACGGTACCCTTATACTGCAGACCTCAACATCCAACTTCTTATCCACGTATTCCATGTAACGGGAGAGTTCGACTTCAAGAAAACGTGTAAGTCCAAAGCTATCAGGTATCAACATAGATGAATTAAATCTACGAGCTTGGAACGTGAAATAATTTTACGGAATGTGAATCTC
This sequence comes from Athalia circularis, assembly GCA_963978495.1. Taxonomy (NCBI): domain Eukaryota; kingdom Metazoa; phylum Arthropoda; class Insecta; order Hymenoptera; family Athaliidae; genus Athalia; species Athalia circularis. The sequence goes on from OZ021700.1 coordinate 23,152,591, forward strand.
ACTAGAATTTCCCATGAAAAAAAAGAAACCGAACAATTTCATAAACGCATGAGAAATAAAATGCATGTGTATATAAAAGCAATCAACCTGTTTAAACGCCTGTACGGGACAGAGATAATTTCTAATTGAGCATAAATATTGTCAATTTTGCAAAGTTGATCTCCTCAAAGGTGTTGAAAGGTCCTGCGAGCTGAGAATATAAACGTATCATTCACACGTTAAAAAAATATGCCCAATCATGCAGCATCATCAAGTCTTATGAATTATTAAACAATGTATATCGAAGAGGTGTGCCTACCTGCTGGATTACACGCTGAGTATAAGGTATGATCTCATAAGGTGAGATTCGGGAACAGGTATACCTCCCTCGTTGGACGCGCGTTACGTAAAATATATAGTGTATATTTGCACTATCATTGGTGCATGGTTAACTGATGTAAATTCGATCGGAACACGTATCCGTCAAAAATCATATCCAACGCATCGACAAAAACTCTCTCGAACTCTTCCTTGAACATTAAAAAAATCTGCCTAAAACTCTGTCGGTTACAAAAAATTGTCAAATCTTTCATGCGATCAATTATTTTTCTTCTGTAAAATAAGATCCGTTGATTATGCTCATTATTTCAGGAGTTATCGGTGGAATGTAATTATTAATGTGTGGCGGGAGCTCGGCAGACTTCTTACTACCAAGCGCTGGTATTTCATATAGCTTCATACGTCGAGCATCTGGAAGCACGATGTGCTTTTTTTGGAATATTCATTCAACTTCTGGCTTTTTCGTGACCTCGTCACCCTTGCAACATTGATTTCCACGCTCGAATATATTTTATTACTATACATTACTTCCAGTCTCTCTTCTTGCAGAAACGGTAAAAGTTGCCAACCAGTTCGAAAGTTTGGCAACCGGATGTTGGATCATAAAAAATACCGCTTGTTAGCATGTGTAGGGCTTCTACACTGTCAAAGTATAATATATACGAGAATTTCTTTATGTACGAGAGTACATAAATGAGAAAAAAACGAACAAATGAAAATGGGCAAAAAAAAACTATTTCAAATTATCGGTAGGTGGTTTTTTTTTTTTAATTTTTTTAATTTTTTTTCTTGACTCACGATGCCAATAATCATTTCGTCGATAATTACACAGATCCGTGTCTCGCTCCTTGGCGATCTACATAAATTATGCTGTTAGCAAAAATTTATTGCGATAAAAAAAACATTGGGAAGTCGATATCCTCTCTGTATATTAAAATCGATTAAGAAATATGTCGGAAGTATGGAAGTTGATAGCTAGGCCGACTTGTAACACTTCTTAATTAACACATATTCTGACATAATACAATTGCAAGGCGATTTGACGTTTGCGAATATTACGCGATTTAGTTACGTATACATATTATACTTATCGAATACCTGCAGTAACCTTGGTCGGAAAAGATAAACGTCATTTTTTTGTTCAGCGATGTTAACCTTTACGGGGTCCCATTTATTGCGATCAGATAATTTTGAACTTTGAATTCTGGCGAAGAGACCTACGAATTATGATTAAATTCAATGTTCAGTCGGTGGGAAGCATCTGGAGTATATCTATTACCTGATAAGAATTGAATTTATTTGATCGCAAGGGTTTGTTTCGTTTAGAAGACTATAAAAGTTATGGTGCAGTTTAAGTCTGTATTTAGATACATTATGTGGCTACGAGAAGTGAAAGTTTGTGATCGAGGTGCCCTAGGGTAATATTTTTAATTCTTAAATCCCGAATCTTGGATCTCAAATATAGAGTCACAAATCGCTGTGATCCACCGCCCTTTCATTAACTGTGCGTACCGCAACACTTGTGCATTGTCAGTATACATATTCTACTTATAAATTAGATGTTTAATGGATCGAAGGATAGAAACCGTAATTGCCGTAGCCAGGAAATTCTAGAAAATGTGTGAGATCCCTAATTGGCTTTTAATTCAAGACGATTAACGTCCAGATCGCAACACCTAGGTACTATTCCAATGCTGAATATATAAAGAATTTCAACTTTTAGTACATTCTGAAGTTCATGTGTGATGCCCATTATTATATCCTCGTCCTATATTCCAGTGAAGTTTAGCCGTAATTTAGGATACAGTTTTCTCACGTAATAGAGCGATGATGTAGATTATTGGTGTTATATCAATGATACAAAATCAGGGTGTATCGTAAAATACATTTGGTATGAGGTAGGTAAACTTCAGCAAAACTCTATGCAGGGCGCTTCTTTATAGTTCTACGAGTCGCAGCCTTGTGACATTCAACGTTCCAGACGCCATGAAGCGAAGCAAAGCACGTTTATAGCTGCCGCTGGACGGGAATAACGAATATGTATAACCAGCCGTAGGCCTGGTGGAATGAGTCTTTCAGTATGAAACTGCACTTGCTTTACGTGGCATGAAAGAGCAAAGGCGGTGTTAGTACATAAGGCGCGTAAGTTAAGTACGCCAAGTCAAACGTACGAATGAACAAACGTCTATGTTCCCACTACGAGCTTTTTCAGAATTCGTTCGATATTTTTCACTACTAAATCCATTCGTTTCGACCGGGTTATCATAAAACATTATTCCAGCCTACGTTGGTTGTGAAATACATGATACAACTTTCTAGGGAGAATCAAACGATGGAAATGAACCCCGACTTTTTGACGTCACATTAATTCATCCAACGCCGTTTAAATAGAAGCTCGGGTGACTTGATTTGCGGCATTCGTATATCATGTACATACACTGTACAAATATAGGACAATTGTAACCGTCTGTGACAAGTCAGCTACTTTTGTAGTTCGGTTATTTTTGTCATGAAACATGTTATTCTCAGTATCTTTATTCCCGGTCAGTATAATGACTCGCCGCATCATAAACTGATCCGTATACCAACGAAGTTATCACCACGGTTCTTCGAAACTTGAAGATAACTCTGTGGATCGCAATTATACGACGTAATGTTAGCCGAAGACTATCACTTCTATGACAAATAGTTGTTGAAATTCAATATTCTCTGGTGTGTAAGCCGTAAATCACAGGCAATGACGATGCGCCCTTGCAGCGATCATGCATTGATATTCCATCTATTCCCCTCTGCTCAAGAACGGAGTTTGACAAACGCTTTTTGAAACCAGATTCAAGAAAATCTGTTATGATCGATAAGTCACTATTCTAAGAGCATGAACAATTTTAATTTCTTTTTCCTCACTTTCTAATCTGGCTACGAAATTTTGCTGTGTAGAAATGACAATCGTTGATATTTCTCCTAGTGGCGATGAATTCGGTACACAAGATTCCATTTTGTACGATACTTAATGTTTTCGCGACTCAACAAGGAAATAACGAGAATCTTTGTTAGTCTTTTTTGAAACATATTCACCCTGATATGCTATAAGTAGTCAGAATGAATTTCCGTTTTCTCGATTCATTTTTTCTTTTTTCCGGTGAGGTGGAATGAAAAGTTATTATCAGTGAATGAAAGAGCAAACATAGCGCAGGTGAGGCGATATTCTGTCTCGTCGAAGAGCTCGATGTACTCTTCAGCGTTTGGCCGATCTCGATCTGCAGATCATTGCCAAAGTTATCGGCTCATCAACATTAATGGCGAGGTAATCGAGAGATTCACACCGGACGAACATGCGGGGATGCTGTCACTTTTTTTCCACGCTATAAGATTATGAAAATAAAATTGACGAAAAAAACGAGCTTCCAATATTAATTACACGTGAGATCCTGCGTGAAGGACTAGCCTGTCGACAACCGGAGGGACTGACACCTGCAGAAAGTTGCACCTCCATTTCTCTCCTTCTATCCTACGTGTTGTATGGTATATGGTATGTCTCTCTTTTCTCACCGTCATACACGAGATGAAAGTGTCCCAGGTATGCCCCTTGGGCAAAGCCTGCGACTCCTTCGAACCCGCAAAAAATTATCCTCCGAATACCACCTGCCCTGGGGACTTTCTTCGGGGTTTGTGTCTTTCAATGTCCCTACAGTCTGTACTAGAATGACGTTGAATTAACCAGGAACCATACTTTTAGAACGTATCTTCTTTATTCTATATTCTATTTTTTGTCTAACTTCGTTTAGATTCTATCACGGCACGTTCCGTCCTACTCACGTGTGAACGTACCTCTAGCGATCTACTCGTTGTCTTTACGTACGGATGCATGGCGCGCCACTTACGATTAGCTCGTGCATGCTTCGGGCATGGAGATCAAGTCTAGATCGTTATTTTGAAAAATGATGTTAAACACGTAGGTGTCCGAAGCTTAACCCGAATACAAGAATTACTGTTCCTCACCGTATAGCTTTACCTTCGTCTACATGGACTGACCAAACGTTGGTCCAATAAATAATATCGATAATTGTGTGTACGTAATATTCGGTAAACCAAACGAACGATGTATAAATTTTGTATGCACAAGGTAATAAGTCTAAAATCGATTATCAAATCTCCAGATGCAATCATCGAGATCTCTTCTTCATTTTCACACGTCAGAAACACGTGTTTATAATACACTTAGTTGGGTATTATTATTGTTGGTTATTAGGCGCTGATACCATGAGCTGAGTTTGGTCGATATCTCGCGTTTTTACGGGACCCGAGGGGCCCGTCAAGCCGATCGGACTGAAGGAAGCTCACGATCAGCAGGTCGACCGTGACGTTGTGCGCGGCAACCCCTCGGGCGTCATGAGTTTTCGACTTAAAGTGGGGAATAGTAGCTTGCACGTCATTAATCACTCGCTGAGAGATTTGTAAAGACGGGTTTACTGAACTTACATACTGATCACGGTATTACGCCGCTCCCAAACGCCGCTGATGCACCACCATGCGTGTAGAAAATGCATCCGTCTAAATTTCTAAGAAAGTTTCATTTCTCTGGGCCAGAGTCGGTACTATAACGATGGAACTACGTGAATCGTATTTAACGACTCCAAGATTGAACCAACGGTTTTGTATTTTATTTCCTTCTGTTTTTTTCTAATAATTTTTTTCTAATGAAACCATGCTCGGCAATTATAATATTTGTCAGCTTGGACTGGAACAATTAGGCATGGTTTACAGTGGTCTATAATGCCAAGACGAATAGGCAGCGCTCGCATGGAGTAACAACTCACTATGTATCTAATAACAGGGTGATCCGAATAAATTATGTAGTCTTGTAATGGTCTGGATTTTTTTTAGGGATCTAGTCTGGTCTAGTTTACATTGAAAAAAAATACAAAAAAAAATAAAAATACCCACAAATAATAAGCTCCAAACCGTCTATACATTTGCAGTGTACTCCGCATTGCCTCTTCCATATAATGCGCAACTTTTGCAACTGCAGCTGGTTATCTCGTCAAGAGTCGGTATGATGATTCTCAGCGTGTTCTATAATCTACTTGATCAAAGTTCAAATCGTTAGAAAAAAATTCTCATGCTCTGTATAAATAGCAGGCTTGGCTAGAAGTTCTCTAGGAAGTTACCAGCGGGCAAAGTGATTGTAAAGTCAAATATACGGTGAATAAATACACGCAGTCGGGTCAAAGTAGAAGAAATAAAATGGACAAATAAAGTAGATCAAAATAAAAATTGTAACAACGGATGATAACGACAACAACCGTGACGATAATAACAATAACAGTAACAATAAAAATAATAATAAACATTTTTAAGCCAAATGTTATACCTGTATACATGTAAGTATAACTATGAATAAAGCATACCCACGGCTTTGTATTCAGCTAACCAAAGCGCATAGTCACTCCGTCTGTCATTCGTATAACTTATAGTATTTTTCTAGCCGAGCGAAAGTGCGGGATAGAAGCACAAGCTGCGCCAGGAGTCCCCCTCTCTGATAGCATAGTTACGACTTTCGGTACTTTATTACTGTTTCACCCTTCCTTAGGTTACAGACAGTTCAGACACGTTACAAATGACTGATTTCAACCCACGGCTAATACACCATTGTTCTTAACACGCCAGTAGATTGTACCTGATAACGCTAAGAAGTATCATTTGATTTTACATTATTCAGATATTTGAAATTTCGTTCAAAGGGTATCATGAAATGAAAAAAAAAGTAAATCTCACATAATGGGCATGAAAGCTAAGTACGTGAATGGTAACCCAAGAACGATATGACAAATTTTGATGTTTAAAATTGGAGTGGTTTTTTACAACCGCGCTTTTTTTTATTTGGCCGATTTCTTTCTTGGGTTACCCTGTGAATACACATCATTGCGTACTCTTTTGATTTTTGGAACGAAAATTTTACTTTTTTTTCCGAAAGGGTGAAGGCAAGTGCAATGTGCTAATAATTGAGAAACACAAAATTGTCACTCTGAAAAATCTAACGGATGTAGTATGATGTGATATATAGTACAAGATTTACGTAAAAATGTTCATGTTTTGTTGTAAAGTTTCTGATGTTTCGGCGCAAATCCATCGGATGATTTTTGTTTTTCTTTTACGGTTCAACAGGATCATCAAGCCACAGGAGGAAGCAAACTTTTGCAACGAGCTGCTTATATACATTTGATAATTACGAAAGTATAATTACGCAGGAGGATTAGTTGCATACACGCGAGGTTTATGGAAATTCTCAATGCGAGAGATTAGACGGTAAGACGATGCTATTTGCATACGTCACTCAGCAGTTAACTCGTAAAACAGTATAGACGGTGCAGGGAAATTCGTCATAATATCTGCAAGACGTACGCTCAGGAACGTTGTGGGATGAGATCTCAGCGGATTTATCGTCCGTCGTGAAGACTAAAAAAAAAAGGTTGTCAGTCATAACAAGTTGGCTGAACAAATTCAGGTTTTACCACTATGCAGAAGAAATTTTCAAAGATTCAATTCATTTGTTGTAGTTTTCAATAACCGCGTTGAGCTTACATCTGCAGGGCTGGAAAAAGTGAAGAAACATATAATTTTCCGATGGATTTTATCTCAGGAAAATCACAAAGTAGGGTTCTTTTCTTGTTTTTACATTTTTCTTAATCATCTGATTTTGCATGCAAAATGCGAAGAAAGTAATCGCAAATTATGAAAATACGGTTTATGTTTTAACAGTAATCATTACTGATTTGAATCCATGTGTGTTCATACCTACTTTCCATGGTTACACAATTACTTTCAATTCCAGTTTATGTATTGTAGTTAACTTCCGGTGAGCATTATATCCGAGGAATAGCATTTCAAATATGAGGTATGTTATTGTGGTAAGTGAAAATATGAAATTGTTCTGGTATAAATACGACTTCATCTACGCACATGTGTCTGAAGTTATACTTCACACATTAATGATCCGGCATTCGTATTACAGAAATCCTTAAGGTTCCTTATATTATCTGTTGCAAACAAGTTGATGGCGTATTTAATTCATGAGGAACGATTAGCCGAAGAATGTAACAAGTAGGACGTAAGTTTGTATGGATAATATTTATATATAAATACCTATATCTGTTTACCTGTCGCACTCGACAGATGTAGAAACGAGCACATAATCACGTGGGAAGTGAAAATCAGCACGTACACAAATTGGTTTTTGCTTTGTAAAAATCGGCTGAAACAACAAGAAGAATCTTCAAGAGGAGCGAATAACTTATGTGCGCCATGCTGATATAATACAGCAAATAAAAATTACGTAATCTCTGTGAACACTGTGGGAAGTAAAAGGACGTATGTAAATATATTTGAACAAAATAAAAGAGGCGACAAAAAAAGAGTCAATATATAAATAAGAAATAGGGGCACCGATTTTTATCGCCGCGTTTCATGGCGATGAAGCCATAACTGCACCCACGGTAGTTTTCCAATGAAAATGTTTAATAGCTGACAAATATTGCGCGTTATAGGGTTTGCCTGAAAAATCTTGATTTGTTACGTACGTGATCGTGTATCAATTAATATAATACTGTCAATAATTGTGATAATTGTAGCGTGACGTTACGGTTGCAATGTTACAAGAGACGCGAGTAGAGCGGCGCCAACCTTCTGGCATTAAATACGATTCGAAGAATGAATTCTCATTCTGCGAATGCATCGACCATCCTATCTCATCTTAACTGTTGTTAACATAGTTCCATGCGAATCTGATACGCATGTGACAGTCAGCATTGCAGCAGCTGCAGTGAGATCCCATGCAATTGAAAAATCCACAAGAAACGGAGATCGGAATCTTTGTTGGAAGTGAACATCGATATTATTCCGCATAGGAATCGACCGTGCAAAACAGAAACAAAAGGACGAAATATTATGAACGATGATACTAATCAGAAGAGCATTACATAAAAATGGAAAAATTCTCCTACCCGTGGAGGTGATCGAGGTTATGTCATTAGCACTCGAAACGATCGAGTAAAAAGAAAAGATGATTGATTGAAGTTCAGAATATAGCTGGACGTGAAATGTAGTTGCTCGAGTTTTGTATGGGTATTAGTTTTGTGGCGTCCCCACGAAGTAGGAAATGCAGGGTTTCACGATGCGGGACGCTATTTCGTGCGGAATTAATTTTTGGTCGTTGCTGCAAACTCTACCCTACGAAATGCATATGAAATAGGATAGAATAGGGATAAATTGTAGACATTACCATACGAAGTGTTATTTCATGCCGCTAAAAAACGAACCGATGTTCTTCTCTATCGTCGTTGAAAACTATTAGGCGTTGTGCACTGTCAGACTTCAGAAGCAGCGCAATACCGATTTACCCAATGTGGAAGCATGTTAAAGTGTATATTGCGCATGTCGCACTTGATGCACGAGTGCCATTATGAATTCAGAAGCGAAGCTGCTGTGCAACCTACTGGCATACCATTCCGTAAATTATAATAAGAACCAAGAACAACAACTGCACAGGTTACCTCCAACCTCAACTAAATTCTACCATAACCGATCCTGTCTTGGATACACCATCTCGAACTGTAGCGAAATCAAACTAAAAAATAAAATTTAAATATCAGCGTCACAAGTATATCGATCGAGAAAGGGTGAGATGCTCTAACAAAGTATGTTTGATTTTTATACTCGGTTACCTTCTCCCAAAGACACTGAGTTTCGCTAAAGCCGACGGAGTTATTTGCGAAAATTTACGATCATCATCTTTGAAACGGTTTCCATGTATTTTAAAAACCGCTAGTCGTCGGTTTGGGGCTGGTATTATAAATGTTTGATCGTGCGATGTGGCTGGATTTCCGCGTCTCCAGCTACGGAGTGGCTGCTGTAAGGCTGGAATGAATGTGAATCGTCAGACCCTGTGAAATAGATAATTGTCGGTGAGCTGAGATTAATCACTGGAGACTGTCTTGAGATTGGCCATCGTATTATCTTGGCTCGTTCCGTGCTTAGCCTGTTCCTGTCATTCAAACCTGGCAGCTTCCGCCTCAGCTGTAAGTGTCTCTGCACGCTGCTTTATTAGATTTTATTCCATCCGTACCTTTGCAACGTGGTGGAATAGAACGAGGTAAAAATAAAATGAGGTAAGGTGATTTCTATGTACGTATATTCTCTATCTCGTCAGATACATATTTTATATACAACTCTCCGTAAAATTTTTCGAAATCATGCTTCAGGAAATGCAATCCCTTTCAGAAAACTTATACATCGTCTCATCTCTCGATAACAACTATCAAGGGTGTTGATACCGTAATTACAAATTTCTCACATGCTCCAAAAAAGTCCATTTGAATGAGTAGACGTTATTACGTGCGTTGTTCGAAATTTGATCAAAAAAAATTTATCCCTACATTGTGTTGAAATCAAACTAACTTGAGAGTCACGTAATAATTTCTCGCGATACGCTACGTGACTTACCGTTTAACCGTAGATATTTCAATTTGCAGTTATTGAGAGATATCGCGATCGGTTTTCAAACACAAGTCAGAACGATTGACGGATAGTAACTTGAGTAATGAATGTGTTTCCGTTGCAACAGTAGATTTAATGACGTTGATGACGATATCTGTCGATAATCGAGTAATTCACGATGTTATATTTGGTTTCAATTTCTTACCAAAAACATTCATAAATTACGAGTAAAATGACAAGTTGCGCATGGAGAACACGGCACGATGATCGGTATTTGTGCAAACTGTTCTGCAAGTGGTTATGAGTGCCTAAATCTGGTCAAACAAATTGCACGACGGCTGGTGAAACAACTTTGGCATCCAAATATATAACTAAAGGTGCACAGAGTACCCGGAGGTCTTTGTTTGCAAAAGTCATTCGCATGGCCTCGGGGAGTAGCTTTTGATTGTCGGACACCAGGGCGAATGCACTCACCGTCGTTCTATACTCACCACTTGTTTGCATAGACTTGCATTGTACACACATCAATAATACCTGCGCAATGTGCACACATATATCGTATGTATACACATACCCTTTCCACGTCAGCTTGTATACATATATGTATACATATAGTCGTGTGTACGCGACGATCTTATGCGCAATACGTGGACCTTTACGAACACATAACAGCTTCGTACACCTTAGAAAGAGCGCGGGTCGCCTTGGTTCTGCAAATAGACCTTGCAGGGTGACAAAAATCGTCCTGCGAAGATCCTGGAGGCTAGTCACCGTTGTTATACCGTCGAAACCGGAGAACGACTGCGCGTCCTTCTCGTTATGTATAAATAAATATATACTGGTATATTTCTTCGAGTGATTAAAACAGAAATTCAAAGCCGTCGCTTTAAAAAAATTCTTCAATTAACCGACTCGATGGATATCCATATTTGCGGAATGAATGAATGTATTTAATGCCATTAACTAGCTGCTGCCCTCGTGTCGGTGCGGGCGGGTGCGGATGTGAAATTATATTTGCTTATATACCTATATATACTCGTACGAACGTGTATATACGTTTGGTAAGGAGAAAAAATACCTAAGGAATGACCAGTTTCAAAAGATTCAACTTGTACGAATACTACCAAGTTTCATAGGTATACGAGTCAAAGATACGCACGCACACCGCGTTATTCTCAAACTGATATCCCTGATCCCGTGTATACCTACCATCGAACACAGCAAAGCCTAACAGCTCTTCTTGTCCCCACGTGCAGCAAACGTATACATTTTATTGAGTCTCGATTACTTCCGTATTCTACATCTCGATGATGTAGCAAGGTGATTAGCGCGGTGTGTTACGCCGTCCTATCGTTCCATTCCTCCATGTCAAGTTAGACTAACCAGATTTATTCTCGGATTATATAGGTACCTCTGGTATAGGAGTGAAACTAATTGAAAAATCTCATTCATAATTTTATTTCAACTCGTTAAATATGTCAAGATACATAACCGTGTAAGTACGTTGGTCGCGCATTGAGACATAAAAAAATTCTTACCTTGGTCGATTTCGACGTATATACCGATAGATCGTTCTCAGGGATAACTTCGGGATAAGTTTTTAGCACCTGAAATAAAATAATTTTTGATGTTTCGAGTGCATGGAATTAAACCGATGCGAGTAGCAGCGTCGGCGATTGCGTTCGGAAATCTATAATTCATCGAAGAACGCGTGCCGCCTTGGGGCTTCTGGAAGTCTGGACACGATGAATGGTATTTAGACGTGAGATATTTCACCGGTGTGGTTCGGTCGCCGCTCGTTAACGCTCGTCAAACTTGTAAGGGTATGCAACACCATACACATCTACGTTCGTGTCTGCATATATACAGCAGTCGCGCCGTAGTCGTTATGATTTTTAATTTGGCAGCATGAATTCTCCCCACAGCTATATATACGTCACATCCTGCGGATTACTGAAGTACAAAGAATTCTCAGATAAAAAAAAGGACCGAAAAATATGTGTGGTAGGCTTCGATGAGTGTCAAACCAATTTTTCGCAATACATAAAATATCTAAAAAAATGTGAACGGCAATATCGCCATCACGAGTCCATATAGAGTTGAATCATAGAAAAGGAAATTAGAAATCACACTCGATAAAGTTAATTTCTTCGATATTTCTGCGCTCCGAATGGAAGAGTTATTTTTATCGGCGTGAGGATATACATGGGTAATAAATTCAAGAAATCATCTGGATAAGACAGGACGAAATCGCTAACGGACAGTGTCACATCTTCGCAAAAGATAAGGCTGGCTTGCCGACTAGCGTTCAAAGCTGTTCTGCAAATCAGCGAAGCGCAAGTAACCACGTTGACGTTTGATGATCGATTGGTACCTGATTGATCGAGCAGTCCTGCGAGCCGACGCAACTACTCGATGGATTTCTTCTCGGAAAGCTGCATCACAATTTGGTGCTTATAATCTTAAGCCGACACCGCGCCGCGGTGACTTTTCAACATTATTATTAATATTGTTGTTATTATTGTTATTGTTGTTGTTATTATGTATGGTCATCATTATGATTATAACTTATTATTATTGCAATCATCATTCCTTTCTCACCTTCTGAGCTCATACAATCCCTCAACCATTCGGAATTTAAGGGAAATACGCAAAGTCGATTGTCCGCAATTGCATGCGAAAACTAGAAAACCTTTTCTGCCGGGTGAAGTTAGCCGATAATTTTTCTAATTTCCTGTTTTTCGGGTGAAACTGACAGAATTATTTCTTGTAACATTCATTTCAGATGATGAAACGTGTAGTATACGTGAGAAGGTATTGTAGCTGAAGGAATTATCTGGGAGAAATATTGAAATAAAATTCTACCGAGTTCGCTAATTACCAATAAGATCATTTTAAATGATCATTGGAATTGAGAAAATTTTTCATGAGCGCTACATCATTTGCCAGTTTCAAGTCGTTCACAGAAATCGGTTTGAAGAGATAGAATAAGAGGTTCAACCGTAAGATTTAATTACCGCGGGGAATAGTTTGTTCTTTTTATTTGCATGGGACAAATTACATATTGCTTGAAATATTATTTCCGACTGGCTCTTTCGTGGCGCCAACGCTTATTTGCATTTGCGGCCTGCTGAGCCAGAGTCAGAGTCAGAGCCAGAGTCCAGAGTAAGCAGCTATCCTTTCCGGCTACCAAGTAATCGTGCATCTTCCAATTTAAACCTTCAGCGTGAGCCTTTCCGATCTTATCTTATTCGTATACCCGTGTTACAGTTGAACGTTACAGAGGTCGAGTGTCCTTCGTTATTTCACCAAATAAAGGTATGTTCGCACAGTAGGGTTTTCAGAATTTATATTAGGATGTACTCGAATTGTTCAAAAAGCTTTTCATTCTTTTGTTTTTTATTTATTGATATTGTGCACATTCATATCTAAAAAAAATGTTGAATCCCAAATTCTGATTTTGTCGCCCTCGACTGTTGAAACAAATTCAGTGCCTGGCACAGTTCATTTATAAATCATATATCACCTCAGTTCTCAACAGCTTATTCAGAAACTTTCACAAACTGATAGAAAATTAAATCGGTGATCTACAAGCCCTGATAGACGTGAAATGTGGGCGATATATCAAGTCTGGGTTAAAATAATCTACACCGCGGTTACGCGACTAACTATGAATGTAATATCTATGTATCTAATTATGGCCTTTCTTCTTATCCACAGAATTAAATGCATCGCAATTAATAATACGCATTATATGTATATTACAGTAAGTGGTTCTGGCTTTTATGTTCTACCGTACATAATACGTCTCACGGTTATACCGATGAGTGATCCGCAGTCACCGATGTAAGACTCAACTTGATAATATTTTCCTATGAAAGTTGGAAGTTATTACGTAAGAGGGTAATGGTCCACTGAAATTTTTAAACGTAGATGAACCTATATTATAATGCTCAGGCGCTTATGCGTTCGTAATAAATATTGGAATCGGGGAGACACGTCCTTTTTACTAAAACTTCCAAGATCTGATATTTTTTCACCCAGAAAGCTTGGGCTCATTGTCAGAGTCGGCAGAACGACATGTTTACTGGAACCAATCCATGGGAAATTGAGACGAGAGCGTTGAAAATCACCTTAGTACGAAACAAAGTTGAAATCCACTATTTGTTAGACATGAAATTGGTGTCGGCGATTTCTTTATGGCATGATTTTCTGAAATTTCACATCGAACATGCAATGTAAAGTAAAATAATATAAATAACAGCCCGTGGTGTGCGCAGTATTATACAAGTGCGAAATGGAAAGGAGGTTTCGAAAACGATGGGTTTTAGTTGTAGCAAAGTTGAACGTGAATTCCTTCCCCATGTTACAGACTAGCTCCATTTGCTTCATGTTCTTAGAGTTAAAAGGCGCAACTAGGCGAACAACGATCAACCGACAACTTATTTGGATCATTGTATATAAACTTTCGTATCTTACTAAGCGTGAAATATTGTACTTTCAGGGCTGTAGGATTAGAAAACGGAATAAGAAATAGAAATAACGGTAGAGTTAAATTTCCATTATACAGTAAAAAATAAAGTATCACGATGTCAACCGCTAACAACGAGCCTCCCGATGATCTGAACAGCATGCGTCCCGTATTATCTACAAAGAATTACGAGAATTGGTAACCCAGTATCCACAGGGCAAAGGGGCATTCCGACATTTAGACAAGGGATATGACCGCCATTGAACTCAGACCTTGTACTACCTTTTATCGTAGATACTCGAAGTACGAAGGAGTGGAGGCGGTTATCCGACGAAGGAAGTGCGAGCCCAGATAAGGATTGTTTCGTCGTTGAAACGCCCGCAAGTATTGTAGATTGCCGACCAATGCACCCGTCGGCGCAATAGTCCTGTGGATAACAAGAAGGGCATCTCATTTCAACTTCCGCCACACAAACAGCGTTGGCAATTGACATATAAAATGCAGGCGCTCCACCGAGCTTGAACTCGGATGCTGCTGAGTTCGCAAAATGTCATCACTGTAGCTGTTTTCGTCGCTTTTAATTTTACGTTAGGCAAGATACGCCGGAGATCAGATATCACGTTATTTGTTCATTTATTTTTTTCAAGTAGATATATATGTATGTACTTATATAAGGCATATTTCAGGCGCTGATTTCAAATGATACCAGTTTATACACAGTACCGGATGTTTAATTATCTTCTAACTCTTATGTCTGTCTACCTTTACAATACATGATTCGGGGGGATCAGCGTTTTACATTCGTGGATAATATATTTATGATAATACAGTTGAATGATCATATTCCCTTATAGGTTAGGTTTTCCGTTCGGTTACATGTCACACACGTCGCACGGTGTAATATTCCAGCGGTACGATAGTACCGTTCTGGTCTGAGCAGCATAATCGGCTACGCAGGTATTTTTCATTTAGAATCACACGACTGACACGGATAAACTAATGGAATCTCTATGTCGGATTTTCGCCGCGGCCGCAATCTAGTCTTGTATGAAAATAGGAGGGGGAAAAAAAATGAATGTAAAAGGAGAAAAATTGCAGAAGTCGATCGACGACGTATCGTCTCTGTATACCTTATATCGACCTTATATCGCAGGCACTCGATCTGAAGTTCCGTTCTCTTCAGGATTACTTTTCTACTTTTCTCATCATTTTGTCTACCCCTTTCTTCCTTTAATTCATTCGCTTTCGTTTTCTTCTTTCGCTTCATAGACATGTCTTTTTGAACAGCCGATTATCTTTGTCTTTTCGCTCTTCGCGGAGCTATATCGGATACCATAAAGCAGACTTCTGTCGAAAATATCAGAAAACGTAAATCATAAATTATAAGATGGAAGCTGAAGTCGTCTGCGAAAGAGTCGAATACTATTCGGAACAATGTCGGGGTGGACAGTCAGATAGAGTTGGTCGTGGCTTGGTTCGAGATTCTGAGCTCGCTGGCGCGTGAACTGTCGCTGGCGGCCCGCGATTCCATTCCCATCATGCAACTTTAATCCAATTCATTTATACCTGATTTGAATTCATTCGATAAAAATGACATTTCAAAATGTAACACATTTTTGAGCGAACGTTTCTTTTCTTTTCTTTTGTCGTCCGCGATGAGAAAATGTGGATAAAAGTATTTGGACAGTCTTGTCACTTGTGTCGTGAGGCGAAACCATCCCGGCGTTGTGTACTTAGGATTTATACATATTTCAGTTAGAAAATGGCGACATTAAACTTGGATGGATACGTCTGATCGTGAGAGCGTCTTTTGTTCATGGGTTGTTTCATGTCCATGTTTTCCGTATCGATTCCGTGGGACAGGAGCGCGTAGAGATAGCGTAAAGATAGAAGTTGCAAGGTAGGTACCCATGGCAGCGGCTTTCTAGCGGTCGGAAATCTTGGTAGATCCTATAATACATAGCTAGATATATAAAATGTGATCCTATACGTTTGAACCCAGAAGAGCCTGTACAGGTGGCTCTGTGGTTCGCGAACAATGCTCACGACACGGTGGCTACAATGGAGATCATAATCAACATCTTGACGTGTAATGACTTATAGCTCTTTTTGCCATCTCTTGCATCGAACAATACACAGCGACAGAGATGTTTAGAGCTAAAACCTCTGCCCTATTGTTATTTAAAACCACAAACGCTGGTATTTTAATCGACCCAACCAACGCGAATCATGATTTCTGCACCTGCAGCGCCTTATGCCTATCGTTCCGCGTGACATTATCCTTCTGTACAAACTATCCCATGCGCATATTATAGTCGGTGCGGTAGTTCCGATGTAGATTTACCAGGATCGTGCAGAGATTCGAATGCTCATGTACACGTAGTCGACCTAGCGAAACTGGTTTAAACTTTAAACTGCGGATGTTGGGTCCAGGAATGACAGAGGTTGCGTTATCGGTAGGTAACAGCTGTTCAAAATGGAGCCGAGCCTTCATCGTACTCGACTAAAATAATAGGTAATGATCTAAAAATATAGTAACATCAGGTACACATTATCTCCGCTCATCGCAGAATTACCAGACTATAGCAAAATCCGTGGCTCAAAGCTGAGTACTTTTCACGAAAGGGGGGGGGGAAGAACGTTGTTCGTTGGTAATACAACCTTATACCCATAACCGTACATCCGGTTTTGCAGGGCATGTATTGCTTTTTACGCAAATATGACTGTTAATGTAAGAAACGGAGTAGCCAGGTTGTTTCGCTCCCAACTGTAACCTTGAACTTTTTGCGCTAGCAGTGGGTACTTACAATTAGTTGGAAGGGAACAAATAGTTGTATCGACGTCGAGCATGAGAATCTAGTTGGACGTATCACATACCTGGCAACTAGATTGGTTCGATAAAATGCTCAAGTTTCAAATCTACCAACTTTTATAACCTTGATATTAGAAAACATATTTCACCTAACAATAAGTCTAGGGTTTAAAAGAAATTCGTTTTTCTCCCACAAAGGCATGGTGTCGAGAAAAGTTTAGATTTTTCGATATCTCAAACCTTAGCATTTTTCGAACCAGTCTAGCACCTGCAATTTTTAATAGTTGCGTGAAATTCTCTCGTTGTTCAATTGCAGGCGATGATAATTACCAATTAGAGTTTTCAAGTGATAAAAATCACCATGTATGTGTAAAATGAACATTCATATAATTCTTTTGTGGCATAAGGAGTGCATAACGGGCCTTGAATTGCGTATTATATGCAGCCATAAAATTGGAATATTTGATTGGATCATTCGACTAAGAGCTGGACCAATTGATCTGAGATGGTGGAAAGGATATACATATAGGAGATGGGGATGGGGGGATGGGGGTTGGGGCCCGCAAACGACTTAACGCACCGAAGTGACGCGAACCTACAATTTAAACTGCATTTTCACCCGATCCGTTATAATTGAGGATCGTGTACAAGGTGCCCGGTGCACGTTCCCGCGAAATACATGATTCGATGATGGAAATCCCCACCACACGGAATTATTGCGGCCCATCTGTACTCGAACGTATATTTATCCGTATTGTTTACCCCTCCATTGTCATTGCAGGTGGTGAAAAAGTTTAATTCTTTTTCCTTTTTTTTTTTTTTCTTACAATACGCGTACGCATTGCAGTATTTTGGTGTCCGGTCATCTTCTTGAAATTGCCTTCTGGTATCGCGTTCTAAGTTTTTTTTTTATCGAATTAAAATGCGTTAAAATTGTTTTAAGCATCACAAGAGACGTGAAAGATCTGATTATTACTCGTTCATATTCATAAGATGTCGAGTGCGTAAGTACGCATCAATAAATTTGACTAATTAACAGTAGGTATCTCTTGCTATCTTAATGATGAATTCAATTACCCAATTGGCAGCGTGTTCAGTTGGTAAACTTGGAGTGTAACGATTGCTAACTGGTTTTTCAATATCCACATACAGAAAAAGGAGCAAATATAACGTACATGCATATACATAATATCCGCATGCATTTGGGGCTGCCCACGTCAACTCGACACGGCTCCAGACCTCGACATCTCCGATTGCATTTTTAATTTTATATGTTATCCTATCTTTGGAGAACCCCCCAAATTTTTTATTTTTTTATTTTTAGTCAAGGCCTTCGGAGCTATGCATTTTTTTAACTTTGAAAAAAGGACCTTTTTCCAAATTCTGAAAAAAAATCACAAAAATTCTGTGGATGATAAAGAACAACCTCCCACTCGCAGAAATGTGGGCAGAATTTTTCTCATATTGTTTTTTCGATTTTAACGGGACTGGAACGCTCCTTGTAATATTAATAACACGGGGTACGTTAGGCAATGTGAGATGTGCAAAGCTGCCGATAATATACATAAATACGTAGATACACGTATAACTTCCTATATACACGTAGGCGACGATTGTATACATGGTGGCGGCGCCAATACCATCAGCGCCGTCGTCTCGCACAAATTTTGCAGTACTTTTGAAGTATGGCAGCTCAGACTGAGGGGGAAAGGTACATACCGCACATCTGCAGATGCGGTCGATGGCCGTGTTTGTTGATGGCAATTAGCGAGGATTTCGAGTAAAATGAGTAACGCCACCGTGCCAATGACAATTTAACGTGTATCCTCACGAACGGTACACAGCGTTAAATTCGCTAAATAGAATGGTGAAAAAAGAATTAAGAAAAGGGTTAAGCAAATTGACGAGATCTCGAGCATATATTCGCATACCCCCGTGCAGGTATATCTATGCATATAATATTTGCCGAATAAACAAAAGTTTCAAGAAATGTCTGCAAACATATTATCTATACATTTTCATTTCAAGAGAGAATCGAAGTATCTGTTCTCAGATGCATATTACATACATTTCTTATGACAAATTACCATCGAATAAACGTCACGTTCTGGAATTCGACGAAAGATTATCCGACCTTCGGTTATATTATTAGCAGCAATAATTGTAATGCAGCCTGTTATTACAAGGCACAAATTGTAGTACGTACCCATCATTATAAATTACCGAGATTAATGTACCCAGACACCCCTGGACTTCGTGGCTATGAAATAATCAAGACAAAGTTACAACTTGTAATTATCTCCACGTCATTCCCGTATGGGAAGTGAGGTAGGTCGTTGAAGGTTAAAAGCGGAGACGCGGGCGTTGTGTCGTCGTCAAACCTTTACGATTATTCTTATTCGCGATACCGTCAGTTGCTCTTCGAGTTTCCTCCCCTGTTGCTAGTGAACCACTATCTTTGCCAGACGAGAAAATGTTCTCATAAAGAATCCGTACGGTCATTCTTTGCTATATGTTCAGTAAACTTTGTAAGGATACATCTGATTTTACTACCGACTCCATGCAGTGCGGCGAAGCTCTATACTTTTAGTCGAGGTATTCGAGCAATGAATTTTTAGATAGTTCCGAATACATATTGTACAATTCAAAGAAAGCCGTATGAATTCAAAAGAGTTTTTATAATCTTTCGCGATTTATGAGTGACCTGAATGGCGAGTCAAACGTCACGCGTTCTGGCATGAGCGAAGGCATGAGTCAACATTTTGGTAGAACTTCAAACTTTTTCTTTGTTCAATTTTATTAATTTTTTTTTTTTTTTTTTTACAGCAACTGCCGAAGCACGATCCGGTTTTCCTTCATAAGGAATCTTGAATTTTTGAAAATGGAATAATAGTTATGTTGTAGAATATCAATAGCGTCAATGGAAGAATTGCATCGTTGGTAACTCGCAGAAATATGCGAAGGCTGCATCGCAGGCTACGTCATCGAGACCTCCTTCGTTGAAGAAGGCGCCGCAATGTTGTTTTCCCTCACCGTTGTCCGGCTGCCCACCCCACTTGTCTGTCCATTTGGTGTATCCAGTACGAGCCAGCGATTCACCTGATATCGACACCCATTCACCCTCTTTGTAGAGGTCGTGGATGCCCACGTATGCCACGTAGTTGTAAGCTGCGTTCTTTATCGGCCCTGACGTGTTGAACATGTCCATCAGCACCTGCGCCATTAACATAAAATGTTTATCGTCATTGTTTGGAAACTCATTTACTCGAAGTCATAATTGCATAATGTTGTGCGAATCGATAGATAAATCAAAATCGTCCGGATCGATTTGATACCGTCTTTCTTGTCACTTCTTCGAGCGTGCTTGTCCGTTTTTAATAAATCCAGTTACGCATATTGAAAGTGACGAATCTAACGGTACCCGCCATAATGTTACCCGCAACTCGTTTATAACCTCAATCCACAAACACACGTGCAACCTGACTTACCTGCGCTTCAACGACGGAGTTAATGACTGCAAGGTGGCCGCCCTCCTCGTTGCACATTTTCCTCGCCTCGTTCCAGGGCAGAGCTCGCGTGTGGAGTTTGTGCGAACCAACACCTGGCGTGTACTTGTAGTCGTCCCTTATCGGTAACCTGGAAGGGCCGAGGCTACAGACGCAGGGCATTCCGTGGAGCACCAGGTTCTGCATCGAATTGCTCGATCCCCAGGGTAAAGGGTGATTCGTGCCGGTTCCCGATTCGATCTGGGCAGGAGAATTTGAGGACGAAGGACAATGGCATGGTGTTTCGGTAGATTGGACTCTGCTGGGTCTTGAATTTTGTTCTGTACTAGGTTCCACGGAAGGAGCAGCGCACACTTGCGTTAAGAAGGCGATGACCAGCAACTTCCACATTTTATTAACGTTCACAGGGACGACCAAAATTCACTGTGTCCAACAATCGACTGAAGTCCCTCCAACAGACATCGAGTGATGAGCTCACTAATTAGTAGTTTCCTATCGACAATCTACTCGTGTATTATGTTTGAAGAGGAAACAAGATAAGCGATAAACGCTCTTGTTGAAGGACCCCTGTAGCGACTTTACGACTCTAAATGTATAGGGTGGGACGACGACTCTAAGCTGGTTTGATATACGCCTACAATGACGAACACAACGTCATGGGATCCCTTGATTTTGCATTGTTCTGCCCCAGCATCTCATGTCAAACCAATGCGTCATTTGTAATGCTTATCAAAAAATTTTTACGGGATATCGGAGGAGGCTCAACAAATTTTTTTTTATCCCATTGCGTCGATAGTGTTTAATAATACTCACTTCACACCAATACTTGCATGGAGGTTGAATTTGATATTCATCTTATACACACGTTCTTGATGACCATATTCTCACCGTACGGACTATTTAAATTCTTTTTAAGGAAACTCAGATTGAATCATTTTTTGAATATCACGGTAACAACATTGTACGCAAGCACAATTTTTTTTCTAATAGATTCCATCCAGTTTTCGGGCTCGTTGAAAATAATCTACCGGTGTTCTCAATTCTTTTTTATTTCGAATCTATTTTCCGCCTATTAAGCAATACATTAGAAGCGTTAAATTTAATTTATAATCTCAATGAACCATTCATTTAATAAAATTGACATTTTCTGCCGCACCCTTTAAAGTACCTATACCGTCTACTTCACTGAAGCTCCGTAGCTATCGGTGAAGTAATTTCATAGACATCCAATTCTGGCAATTCGCGGTCATTTTCGTCCTATCTTTGGACGGGTCAATCTTGCAGAGAAAGAGATATATGTATGTGCCTATACATACATGATCATATGAAGTTCAAAGTCCTCTTGGGATCATAAATTTTGGTCGTATAAAACTGTAAATAAAAATTCTCCAACAGTTGTAAGAGAAGTTTCTCATGGTTGAGGATTGAAAGGATGTCACCGATGAAGATTTAAAATAATGACTATATGAGATAAAGATTCTCTACTTTCACTGCCATACGCGTGGTGATTCATACGTTGTTGAGTGATTTAGAATCATTGCTTATTGCGGTTACGGCAGATATTGTGCTTGGACATCTTAGTATTTGCATAATAGTAATTGAACTACGCTATAATAGCCAATGTACATTTCGCTATTTTCCTCATGTCTATGATAACCTGACGTGAATTTGTCAGATCCTATTGAACATGCATGTATGGGGGGTGCAGAATATCGATTAACGGTACTACTTATCGATCATCGTTTTCATTTTAAGCATCAGCGATATCGTTTGATTCCACGTGTATTTTGTGGACTCAACTTATCCACTCGTTTTCCTAATAACTCTCTCTTCTTCGGGACGAGTTAAACTTGTATGCATCGAAAATTTTTCTGCGCAAACAACTACGGGGGGAGAAAAATTTACACGATTGATAGCTTCACAGATTATCGAAGATTCATTCGGGTCAAAAAAGCACACGATATATACTGCTAAATTGATGGTCTGCCTCTTTTGACGATAAATGAACCTCTTGCAAAATTCATCGTCGACGTAACGATTTCGCAGAGGGGGAAGAGAGATGAAACCCTTTGGCCTTGGAATAAACAAGATGGGGTTTTAATTCGCGGAGTAGACGCTAAAAACTGCACAGCCGGCCTTGGCAAACGTATAAAGAGAGTCTCGGATGCAGTCAGTTTTAGACGCGGGCAATTGAAAGCACAAGTAGAAAGAACACGGCATTTCACTTAGTGAAATATTTAAATATGTGCACAGTAGTTAAGAAGATTAACTTGCTCCGGTGCACTACAGCCGCTTTTTAACATTATTTTACGGATTTATGAGGAAACCAGGTCCTCGCACGAGACACAAGGTCGAGTTCCTTCCTCCATGACAGTCTCAAGAGTCTATATTATGCCGCGGCCACACGGCGCCAGTACCGGATACCCGTAGGCCAAATATTGAATCTATATTATGTCAATAACATCCACTACGCTCAAAAGCAAAACATATTTTTCAGGCTTTTCCAACAATTATATTACCGACACGATTACCGACCAAGCACGAAAATCGGCAGCTAACTTTGTGTAAAAAACAATGTTGTTTATTGATCCAAATAAAATTTGTATTTTGTGGCTCGTGTCAGTGAAGAATACCCGATAATTAGAAATTATAATAAGTAGAGCCTGGAACAGTTGAAACGTCTATTGGGCCAGGTTGATGTTCATATTTCAAGAAGGTAGGTAGTTGTAATTATGAGAACATGAAACTTGCCTTCACTGTTATAGTGACGCAGTGGATAGCGCGCAGAGTAGAGGCAGCCGCAACAAAGCCTACGCGTCGTGACCGCGCGTACGAAGGTGCCTTAATAAGCCGTTAAACTTACCTGATGACTATTACACCAAATTCTCGGAAATGATTTCTCTGGAGCTGTGATGTTGATTATTTTTTTAACTCGGTGGCGACAGGCGATTGTTTGGAATATTTTCATCTCGTACGTACAACATGCATAGAAGATTTTGAGAGCTGACTCGTGAGGTCCACCATTTTTTCTATCTATTCGTTTTTTATTATAAATATATTACAAGTGCATTGCATCATACGTGAATCTTTTAGTTATAGTTTGACAAAGCGGAATAAAATCCTTGAGACAAAGTATTACTTTGGAGGCGCAATTGCGCATCAAGATGGACGAAAGCCTATGTGTACATTGTAGATATATTAGAGCTATGCATTTAAAAATCGGTGATGTTTGATCATCAAAGCTCGACTCTAACACGAGTGCCATATCGTTCATGACTCCTAACTTCAGACTAAAATCAGATAAAATACCGAACTAGGTTCATGAGAGCGTGAAATTAAATTACGAATGGGGAGTGCGCGTGTGCTGCTCACGGGCGTCTTCAAACAAACTAAAGACCCTACGATCTTACGGATGAAATGGTGAAGCATTTGGACGAAACTTATTATTCTATGCAGGTTCGTTGTCGATCATATCTAAAATGCATCTGTCGTCCAAATGATCGTTGCCCAATATTACATAGTGCTATGGTGGCATATTACTATATGTTACAAAAGAGTATGCATAAAGTAACGCATTGACTCGTTTCTCTTTGAATTCTTGTGACCCAGTTTGATGAGAGATCGTCTTGCAACCGTGCAGCCTCCGTCTACTGTATCGCCGTCAAAGGTGCCCAGTCATTTTGAGTAGCTGATAACGACTATTAGAGGGCTGCTGGTCCAATGATTGGATATCGAGCAGCCATAACCGTGACGTACCATTCGGTAGCAAAGA
Organism: Athalia circularis; assembly: GCA_963978495.1. Classification (NCBI taxonomy): domain Eukaryota; kingdom Metazoa; phylum Arthropoda; class Insecta; order Hymenoptera; family Athaliidae; genus Athalia; species Athalia circularis. The sequence goes on from OZ021700.1 coordinate 23,176,962, forward strand.
TTAGTGTTATGAAATATCTAGTGAATTTCGTTGCTTCTATTCTCGTATTTTCAATCGAATAGGTTATAAACTTCGCGAGCGATTAGTGATTGTGAATTTTATATCAACCACATGTATGGACATTTCCATGGATTACGAACTCCATCATCTCGACAGCCATGTAGAAACACAAACGTATTTAGGGAGATAGTGTTGGTACAACTGTATGATTAATACCACGTGTTTAGTTACGCGGTGCGTGACTGATTTCATAATTTCTCTATGAAGCGTATAAATCACAGATGTGAGACATGTATAGTACTCACATACAAACACGATTATTACAAATATATTCATACTCAGCTATCACCCTCATTGTAGAAGAAAGACATTACAGTCAACGACTCGTGTTTTTTTTTCTTTGCTAAAGTTCCAGGCAGCTATTATTGTACAATTCATCTACAAGTCGAACCTTATACTGCGTACAGTTGAACAAGGAGGAAAAACGCGGACATAGATGGGTGGTGATTTTAACCAGCAAACGTGATCTTAACATTTTCTAATTTTGTTAAGAAAAAGAAATTGACTACTGTAAAAAGCGTGTAATAGGGTTCTGTATGTTCATTGTGTTATACAGGGTGACTCACGTACCCTACTTCAGAGTCGACCTACCATCACTTCTTACTGGCCAAATGAGACTCCGCCCAGTAGGGGATTCAGAGGTAAGTCACCCTGTATATCGTATGCGAAATTACGCTACAATACGATCACGCGAAAGTTTTTGAACCGCAGATTACAGTTATATCGTCGGTTCATGTTTGAATGTAACAAAGAAAGAAAGGTATTCATCTTAGTGAACGCGAATCTTTCCGTCGCTTTACTGAACTTTGTGAGGTGTGAATGGCCCCGGGATTAGCTGCTGCATGCGTGACAATATAATAGAGATGAAAAGCAAGACTAATGGTGATAGTACAGTGACCGACTCCGTGGTCTTCGGATCTCAACGTGACATTAATCAACGTCTCCATTCGTTGCACGGCTACGTTTAAGTCTCCACTTATATGAGATATATCTATAAGTTCGAAAAGTACATATATGTATATATATTTAGCGTATACGAAGGTCTGTCCAACAATCTGCTTCAATTCCCGGTTCTCGAACTAAGCGTACGTAACCGACGACCTACGTCTCCGCCATCAAATCGATTCAGCGAGTATACCTAACTTAACGACACCCTTTTAAATATACCTACTTAAAAGTATCCGACGACAAATCCAATCAATCTCCGTGATATGAATTCTTCGATGATCTGATTTGAAGAGCTTGTTTACTTTTAACTTATTTTTTTTACTTTATTCGTTAACCTGTTTTATTTTTGCTTGGAAAAGTAGTTCACTTCACTTCGTTTTAATTTATAGATTACATCTTGATATCGTGAATGACCTGCAGGGGTATTGAACAAAATATGAAAGATGTACAAAAAGAAAAACAGTGATACATACACTCGAGTGTTATATATAAATTAAAATTGAGTGAAAAAAAAAAATACTAATAGGCTATAGCCGTCGCAGCTCATTGATTTACATACATATACCAGTTGTCCAAGATCGTATAAGAGGCGGCAATCGGTTACTACGCTCGGAAAGGACGACAAATAAGAAAGAAAAAAGAATTTCAATAATGAAATGTAGTCGTATAGTAGCATAATGGCTATAACTATATCTTACTCTTCAAGGATGTTATGGAATTGGCTCGGAGTTTTCTCTTTGATTATTCTTTTTTAGTCTCATAATGACTACGTATTTCTTATCATATCTGATTACAGACTGGCCAGAAATCTACGATTTTGCACCATAGAAACTTATAGTTTAATAAAGGTATACGGCGCCGGTCACGAGTCGATTCGATCAAGTCACTGCTCTATCTTGACCAAACGTTGTCTGTTCGACTTTTGGAGTTAATCTCAAACGCGGTAGACTAGTTGAAGAGAAAAAAATACCTTTCGAATCAACCGGATTGCAATATTTCTACGATATTCGATTTCCGGACTATTGATTAATAATGTTTACACGCGCAACGGTCTCACCTGCCTTTCGACGAATTCGTCATACTCTACCTCGCATTAAATGGTGTTCACTTTTCTAAAGCAGGTTATTAATAATCCTCCCTTCGTTCTCAAGTGGCGACAGTCAGCTCTGCTTTGACGTGGACTGGAATCATAGTTACGTAGGTTGAATATATCTCGTGCAGGACACACGCTTAAAGAAAGTTGTTGTAATTTGGGAGTTTTTGTTCGGTAGAACAAAAAAATTGAATACTCGAATTACGGTCGGAATGAAAGTGAAGAAATGCATAGGCAAATGCAGGTGAAAATAATTTCAAGTAATTAACCTAGCGGAAGCTTTGCTTGAAATACCGGAGAATTTGTCTCTGACGATTATAAAGTTTGTTGCAGTTGACTGTGAGATTAAGATTAGAACCACTGCACCGGACGACGCGATAAAGTTTAATGCAAATCGAGCGTAGGTACCTAATCGACCAATTTATGACAGTGTTCAAGTTTTCAGGCAACTATAAACGTTGAGCCTTATTAAGAAACCAGTTTTCAGACGCCTAACGCTTCGCGTCTATTATATTAAATTATTCATTTTCTACCTAACCACCCTTTAAATACCCTCTAATTGTTGGGTAAATAATTATAAACTTAATAATTGACGAATATTTTATATGAAGATATGACGTAGCTGCATAAAGAGCAAATATCTACATTTTCATCTCTTCATTTTAAATTCAGAACAACGACAGGATCAAGTCTCATTCGATTACAGTAGGCTACACAACGACCTGATTAATCCAATCAACACTTGCCCATTATTTTTTTATCGATACACGAGTTTAGTGGTTTTAGTTGCTAGGTCCATGTGATTTGTTATTTTAAGAAATTTGCTAAATATGAAATTTTTGATTCTGGCAAACAAAATCAGCTGGACTCCCTGCAGAAGCCCAGCGGTTTCCGTTTCAGGTCATCAGCTTACGAGCGTTGACTGCTGTGGTTATTTTTTTGCTCGCAACTCCCGAAGTTGAAAGAGGTCCATCACAGCTGGCCAGAAAAAATAAATTGTTAAAAGTGTGCGCTCGGCAAGCGGGACTTCATATCGCAAATGTCATCTTCTGCTGGCGTGACCGCGCACGACCAGACGATGGGTGGATAGTCAATCATCTACGTGTTACTATTATCAGATTTTTCAGTATAACGCAAGTACCACAGTCCCTAAAACAAGGTTATCAAAAACTTGAAATGAGTTTTATGAAACTTTTAACGGAATAGTGGAAAATCCTATTCACCTCAACGGTGTATTATTCCACCAATCTTTTTCCACGATAACATCTTTAGTTTATGATTAATACTTGAAAACTTTTAGATCCCTTGACTTGTTAAAGCTATATAGTGTGAGTTCAAATACTGACTCTGAATTAGGTATGAAATTTTAAGAATTCACCTGAGGTTGTTGACTTTTCTTCAAAAATTTAGAGATCAGATATACAGACAGCTGTACAGGTTTACACTGCAGCACAGTCATATGAACGGTTTGACGGTGGAGATGTAATTTACAATAAAAATCGAGGATCATGGATCGGATCTTGGACAATGCGACCGGTAACCGATCTTTAAAGATATGATTCGATAATGGCAATACAGGCCAAGAGGTCACAACGGTTATCTATTGTTTTTGACAAATATCTATGACGCGATCGCAACTCAAGTGTCAGCCGTTATATTCGATGGCCGATCTTATACCGTTCGTATAATGTTAATAATCCTAAATCCAGTTCTATTTAATAATAGACCATGAGCGAAATTCTTTACAATTTGTTTTATTTTATTTTTTTTTTTATTTCACGTCTTTTATTTTTTGAGCTACGCAGATTATATTCCGAATAATTTGAGTTCGAGATCAGTAACCTCTAACTATGCCTAAACTTCGTGTGTAGTACGAAGCTCCATGATCGGCAAATACCAGACCGATAATCAATTTATTAATTGGTTCATCAGCAGCGTCACGACGAACGGCAAGTTTAAGATCAAGGTTATCGAACTGCGTATAGTAAGATTCAAAAAGTACTTGTTTTCCCTCATCTGATACCGGTTAATCTTAACATTTGTTCACATTCGAAATTTTTTTTTAGTCATTGTTTTTTTCAATTATCTGGTTTTAGTGGTCAAGCTTTTTTCTGCAAACGATGCGCTCTGACGAGGCATTTAAAACTTTACAAGAGAAAGCCTTCTAGACGAAATATGTTTCGTAGATGTGTACCGGTCTGAGTCTAAAACAGAATGAAAGTATCGGAGTGTATCGGAAAACGTTTAGTTGCGCGGTGCGCTCGGTGTAGGTAAGGAATGATTATGAAACTGAATGTATGGCGTGTAGTTATTAACGTGATGGCAATAAGCGGCGGTTAGGTACATGCTCAGAAGATATTTTTGAATCACGCTGTAAAGTCATGTTTTCCTGCGCAAAGAAAGATACCCCTGCACGACATTCCTTTGTTTTTGCTCCTGAGGTAGAGATGCTATCTCACGATATCTATCGCTTTATACGTGCCATGGCGAATATGCCATCGGTTATTTTAATTAGCTGTTCATACTTCGTTAGCGAGTTAATTAAAATGTCATCAACCTCGTAATACTTGGATGATTATTCCGAGATTTATTATATACATGCTACCGTATATTATGTATCTAAGTATGCTTATTCGTCGTACTCTAATGCCCGCAATAATATCGAGTCACGATTATTCAGGCGATTATATTCGGTAACTGAATTTAAAATGAAACTTAAAAGAAAACACTTTCATCATCCATTACTTTCGATGGCTACGTCTATGAATTAAACTTAAGCCTCGTGCGCTTGTTGGTATTAGGTTGAAAAGTAAATCGTGCCCACTCGTAAGAAAAAAACAAAAAAACAAAATGAAAACAAAAATAAAACTCAAGAGATGACACAATACTTTCGCTGAATTACCTCTCAACACTTACGTCACAGGTACTATTTTGCTCGTCTTCTCGACGTTCTTACATGACTAGGTTTCAAAGGACGCATTCATTCAGGACTTACGCCACTATAGACACGGAACCCCCATCCCTTGTTCGTATAGCTCTCTTGAGCTACGATTTAACGACCTAGAAGTACACATCTGCGAACAATACCGGTGATATATTATACAGCAAAGCTTTGTCGTTGGTTTGCCACAGGCTCTCTGACGTTCTTAGTGATAGCCTTACGCCAAAGTTCAAGATGAGAATAGCCGAGGGATCAAAAAGGGTGAATTCTCGAGGTCATGTAGTTACGAGGCTACACACATCTGCACGGTATAACCAGCCCTACAATGAAATTGCATGGCTTCAATCATTTCCGAGTTAGGTTTATACTTTCTGCGAAACTAAATAATCCTTTGATTTATTCCTGTCAGACTAATGTCTCTTAATTGCCCATATAATTCGTCGATGATGGTACAGCTGTGGTTTCCGCTAAATAAATCCCTTTACAGTTTGCGACAATAATATTTATATCTCGTACTTTATTTGGTCACGTGTAAAATTGTACGATTCTTTTTTATCCAAGTCCGTGATGGATTAACCCCGATATTTTTCACCGCTACGGCGGTTCCTTATAATCCGTCGTTGACGCCCTAGCACCAGTTAAAACGACGATAAGAACTCGAGGACTCAAATAAGTATGAGAAGAAAAGAAAAGAAAGCTTAATCCACTCTGGACGCCGAAAGAGCCGCAGGTATTCTTAGGGGGCTAAAAGTGCCACTCTATCGAGATCTACATAGTTGCATAACTTGCATAGGTATCGATGGTTACACGAAGCAGCAACAGCGCCGAAGCAGTCGCCGGGGCTGGACTGTTGCAGGATGAGGACGGTGCTCCCTGAGATGCCCGATAACAGTCGTCGACGCGACCGACCATGTGACTACCGGACCAGCCCGATACTCGTCGCCGCTTTAGCTTTTGCTGCTGTTGATGCTGATGCTGCAGCTTCTTCTGTCTACTGCTACTGCCTACGACTATCTCTATGCTCCGGTACATCCACTGCCGGCTGTTATACGCTCTACTACTGTTACTGAATGCTCCATGGCTACCCACTTGGTTTCATACCAAGGTGAACCTCGTCGTAAGCGTTGTGCTTGTGCCACGCCAAGCTACGCAGCGTCGCGCTTATGTGGCTGCCCGCGATGTACTCGGAATCGAATGACTACTTCCGAGTATCGATCACTCCTTCCCCGCAGCTTGGCTTATACTTATACCTGCATTTCTTTGCCCATCAACTCTATTCAGAACTGCGGTAATTGCGGACAATGTTAATCAAGGGTGATGCTCACTCAGTTTCTGGGAGGATGAAATACATTCGAATTTATAAATAGCCGTGCCTGCAAGTGCTGGATGTCATCGTGCTCATAATCGATGCTGAGATGCACCTGCCCGAAAGCTAAAATGAGAAAGGTTTCTTGACAAAGTTCAGAGATTTCATGATCTCTCATTTATTGTAGGCAGATAAAATGACAAATTTCAGGCAAACTAATGAGGAGTTTCGAAGCACAGAGAAGCAAAGATCAACACGTATTGTCATCCCTGCAATTACATAAAAAATATCATTGCTTTGGTAGATTATATTAAATGAGGTTTTGCAACTGGCAATGAGTTCAGTTCAGAGAACTCTCCGTGCAATATTTGACGAGTGTGCAGAGCCATTTCAAATGACCCGATTCCGAGTTCTCTTTTGGTAAGTGGCTGTTATTGGCGCTTCTGGCCAGTGATCCATCAACAACGATTGTTCGTCGATGTTGAGAATGCGGAAGTTGTGCGGGATACAGAAATTAGGGAAGTATGCCGCCAGGGCGTGCTTTTCGGCGTCTGCTTTGATGGCCTTCGCTCATCTCTGCGAAACGACCCTTCAAAGTTCAAATATATCTGATGGACTGCTGGCCATTTATTATATAACAGATCTTCGGGAGGTCAATGCTCTCGGAGGATCGGTTCCATTACCTTTTTCTTGTCCGAGAAATAATATTTTTCAAGCCATAAGACCGTACAGAAAATTTATCCAAAAATTCAAGCTTGCAGAACGAAAAACGCTACCAACATTTAATTTATTCGTCATTTTCTTCCCCTCTGCTCTTTTTGTTATACATTATTTTCTCTCTTGTGATTGAAGTTCATTCTTAGAGAACGCTGCGTCGGGTCCAACCCTTTTAATTTCCTCCAGATGACTTGTGTCTCCGAGAGGTGCGTGGGCGATTCAGTAAAATAAGTTTCAAAGTATTCATGTGCTATATATACACACCTTTGGAAAACACATACGAGTGCTCTTGGGTCACGTGTAGACTTGTATACCTATAGGCAACTTGCAGAGTTATAGAGTATCGACTTGGTTATTGGTGTATTGAAGTCGCCGACCGTTTTCTCAACGCGGTTATATGTACCTACATATACTGAACTCACTGAACTCGTCGTTTCGTCCGGAGAAGAATCGTTTTGGTGGCGTCACCTTTAATGACCTTGAGATAAACGTTTTCGACGAGACCTCTCGTTAAAGCGAATGACCGCAAAATGCCCAACGACACTGTATTATATGCCGGAGTCGCTGGTGTGGAATTGAATGCATTTTTTAACGCTTCGTCTGCATGGAATATTACTGCATCGTTTAAAAATCCAACTATTTTGCCTCCGACAAACTGCTTCTTATATTCGTAAAAATATACCGCAGTCCAGATGTCACAGTTGCCAATTATGAATAACTGATGACCGATAGAGTAATTACACTGCGATATCTTAAGGCTCGGCTCGTGTAAATTTATGATGTAAAGTAAAAAAATAAAACGAGAAAATCAATGGCCAATTGATTGACTACACGCTCATTACGACGAATAATGGAGTTGTTAATTAGGCAATAGAAGATAAATGGAAATTCATCTGTTCTTCTGAATTGTGCTTCGGCGGCCATATGCATTTTGACGCGTCATAAAATACGGTGCGGGGTACGTTATACTCGGGTATAATATAAGGTCGTACAACGATCAGCGTGCAGACTAGACCTGAGGCCTAGGGGAGGTGACTAAGGTTACGTTGTTCCCGTTGTTAAATATAACCAACGCTTTGATAAATCACACGAATATCTCAATGGCAGAGGGGCGGTGGCGCGCGTAGGCCGTCAATGCGTTCACCGGGCGTAAAAACTTGGTAATAACATACTCGCGGCATCGCGGCTGCATCGCTGCACAGCATCTTTACCAGAGGTACATGGCTCGGATAATCCTTCTTTACCATCCTACGCGTACCTCGTTTTTTATTTATGAATTTACGAAAAATCCAATTCAGATATTGACGTGGCATCGGAATTCAGTAGGTATATTCTTTAATTTTCAACTGCTTCTTAATTTTGTCTTTTGTTTTTCTTTCAATTGTTTTGGACAACAGTGTTGGGATAGGAGCATGCAAAATGTTCCAAAAAGTAAAAAAGACTCTCGTTGAATCGCATGAGTAGAATTTCACGCTTCGACTTCCGGGATACGAGCAGCCGAGTGACCGTTGGTTATGGGACTGAAATTTGTTTTTTCTCCGCCCAGGATTAATGAAAATACTGAAAGCAGAAAAAAAGATTTATACTGTTAATAAAAAGACATTTAAAAGGAAGATTTATGCTGTTATTTGGACAGACGCCACCTCGTGAATATTATATACACAACGGTGCGTATGTTGAGAAAAGACTCGCAAGTTGAGAGTCGGAAAAAGTATATAACCGAGGGGGGACGAGGGCACGGCTTAACCTGACACAATTTGTAGTTATTCAGAAGTTTGCCGAATACAATAATATACAATGCGACGTTACGATCCTTTGATGAACGTCCTGCGCAGTAGGATAAAAGCCCAAGGAATCAAAAGTATATTAATATTTTCTTACCTACTTCGCCCTATATCATCGTTCCACCGTGATTTGTGAATCTTACTTCTTTCACTCCTCCTTCGAGGACGGTGCGCGATAACGAATTCTCCATTTTCATTGAAAGAAAATTTATTCCCGAACAAAGAATATCTCGGGGAATGTTCCAGTTCCAAGGATGATCAAATGTGATCACTAAGAAATCTTGATAAATTTACAAGATAGAACATCCACCGATACAGTATATGATCGGTATAAATTTCCACCATAAATAGCTTCAAACAATGGATGTTATGAGATCGATTACCAGACATAATGGGTCTGGCTAGATTACGTCAGGGTGGCCTGTGATAGGTTGGCTATAATGCGATGGCTTCATTTTTACCTGAGATCTAGACCCTTCCGGTCGTCTGCAATCACTTCTCGTCAATATTCTTGTACTTTGGAGTGGGGGATAATTACAAGTTCAATACCGCTACATCCGCGTCTCATCATCATATGTTGGTAAAATACATACATTCCAACATACGCGATTCACGTACAAACTGAGTATCCTGAGATCTGGTGATCGGCAAACGCCATGGACAAATTGTTATTCTTATCGTGTCTGTTATACCTATATGAGCCAATATTTTGCATCGATATAGAAACCCGATGCGGTGAGATAGCCGGATGAATAATTAATGAATAATCGATGGCGTATCTTAGGTACAATGCCGGTATGATAATCGCTAGATCAAAACCTTCTTTTTCATCCTTATTTTTTATATCCCTTGCCCGATTTTACTTCACCATCTTATGGGCCGCGACTGATGCCATCGTTACCCATGGCTGCTGCGCTGAGCGTGTCTTATTGCCTCGGTGAGACCCGTGTCTGGAGTCGAGTCTACCCGTTTCTTTACCAACAACAAGAATAAAACTTTCAGATAAATTGACAAAAATAAAGGACCTGATAGGCCGACCATGCGGTAGTTTGGTACTCCCTGCAATCACGCTGAGCAGCTATATTTACCTTCTTCATTTCCTCCCCCGGCACCCTGCCGCCGTTTCTTTTTTCCTTTTGGCAATTTCCCTCCTTCTTCGTCTGCGATCTGCCCCTTGTATTGCCATGCTTCACCCCTTTCGCGCTACGTTACACTATTTCCTCTTTTTTTCACGTTCTTTAGCTTTCGCTGTCGGTCTGCTGGTATGAGTGATGCGCTTATTCCTGGTAGCTTTTACGCTGATTTATGAATCAGTCTCGCATCCATCGTGCAAAGATGCAAAAAAATGTTAAAAATCAACTGGTTGAAAATAAAAAAACGGAAGGTGCCGATTTTATCTTAAAACCTTTTTTCAATTTGTGGGGGCTGGAGAATTTCAAATGCTTGATCTTCTTAAATCTTTCTCCATGTAGGCAGGTACTTTTGGTCCAATGTTTACCGTAAACTCTAGATCGCTGGACTCGTTTCCGTGTATGAAAAAATAGTAGTATCGTTCCAAATGTCGCCTCGTTTTCCGAAACTATATTTGAAAAAAAGGAAACGTCGATTTTAAATCTTGAGATATAAGTGAGGATCGCGAGCATGTGCGAGTGGTTAGCAAGCATCTCGGTATACTAAATCGTAAAAAAGAGATGTAACAAATTCGTAAATCCCACCTACACTGGGTAATTTTTATGTTACCTTAACGAGGTACAGAGGACATTTGAGCATCCTCTGAAGTATACTCGTGAAATGGACGATAAATATAATAATTTAGCAACAGGTATTCAGGTGCTGTGAGATAAATGTGCCAGAAACAAGATTGAATGAATAAATTTTTGGTCCGATATACTAAATGGTTATATTATTATCGAAGGTACAGAGAGTAAGAGAGAGATTTCAATTTAGGGTTCATTAAGATCTAGTCGTTACAAGTTTGAAACGCAAACGACGTTGTGTATAACCGGTTTTTAACATCGGACAAACATTTTCCGATACGATCGAGGAACATAGTCATTAACGTCTTGTAAAATGAATCAAGGTGCAACAGATCTAATTAATAACTTCAGTGGATCGGGCTGTGCTCAATGTCTGAACAATTCATAATTCTGCCACTCGAATCGCTTATTCTGCAAGGCTGACATGTTTACGAGTCATGTTTCTCTTATTATTACTATCATTATTATTTTTATTAGTTTTTCATCGCACCACAGCAACGATCTTGTTTGTCACATGGGTGTAAGAATTCTTAAAAAGTAGGAATCTCGTGAAAATTAAATTTTTACACACGAAACGTGAATTGATGATTTTCCAATTCCTCGCCAAGATTTGCTGATCAAAAATGATTATTTAAACATTCAAATATCATAAAATCGGCGGAGTTTGTGCGGTATAAGATATTCATTATCTATTATCTCATAATCGTGTGGAATTGTTGGAAAAGGCATAGCGTGATCGAAGTTGAATTGGTTTAGCTGGTGCAGGGAACGTGATTTGTTTCCCCCCATTGTGCGCAGAAGGATTTGGTGACGCTTGACGATATACTTGATGCGCGTAAATAGTTTCTATGAATCTAAGCGTGCTGCTAGATTTCATATAAGATAAGCGTGAGTAGGTGTTTAATAGGTTGACTGGTATCAATGCTCATACAAGCACACTGCATATGCCAAGAAAGAACGATGCGCGAACCACGCACATATATCACCACGTTCAGTCGACTTACTTCTGTAGCGATCCAAGCCGGATCAACCTGGCTGCGACACACACCAATTTTGATCCTTTTTTCCGAGTATCAAATGACGTGGCTCACAGAGACCAACAGTATTAATTTTCGCGTTTGGCAACGTTTTAGTCCGGATATTACGGTTTAACGGAAGAAACAATGAAGCAATATTTTATCTGGGAAGAATGTAGCTAAATATTTCGGATGCAAGAATATTCATTTTATGCGTGGTAACTGCATCGCGTAAACCTACTCTATAGGCGATACCGACGAATGATGCAGTTGCACGTATGCATCGAATCGTGGGTGGAAGCCGCAGCGATGAGGTATAAAATAATCTATTATTGCTTTCAGTGTCAGTGGTGTGTATTTTGTTCGCAGGTCGTATTTCGCTGCTTTATTTGGCTGCGAATTCCCGAATGGAAAATCTATATAGATAGCGAGAGAATGCGGTTGAAGAGAACTGACCGGTGAAAGTTGGAGGTAGAGAGTCAACGATAATAAATTTGACAAATACCTTCGAGAAGAGATTCAACTGAAGTAGTACGCGATTATGGGTGATTTAGGTCACGGACAACTTTAAATTATCTTCAGGACATTCCGCGGATTATGACGAATCATCAACCGTACACAAAAATTTTTCCTGGCTCACGGCCCGGTGCAAAATAAAATAATATGAAAAAACAAATCACTGTCATAATTCTAAATTTTTTTTTGTCTGATGAATTTGGAACAGAAATATACGGAGTTTGATTAATCAAAATTTTGCTTCCAAACCTTGGTAATTTTTTTTCTCCGTCCGTATAATTAGAATACCCGTAAAGGAAATTTTGATTTTGGGCATTGGACCTTCAGACTATGAGGATTTTAACATGATGTTTACAAGTGCAGGCGTACGGGCACGAGGGCACTAAAAAATAGCAGAATAAGACATTTCTTTTATTTTTTCTTTCTCACAGTCGCAGCAATATTTAAAAAGTAAAAGAAGGCGGGACTTGATTGAATAAAAATTTCGTCCGAAGGCGTTCAGTATCGTTAGGCAACATAATAAAATCAGTCCTTGAAGTGATGATATCTGTGCGCGAGACCGGTAGCTGAAAGGTAGGGATAGGATGCTCGCAGACATGCTGGGGCTCCTTGATATCTTCGCATAGCTATAATCGGGTGCATATATATACATATACATGTACATGCTATGGGGAGATACAAGTTGCGATGGTAGGTGGCCCGAAAATGCGCGTGTATGCCGACGAGAAACGCGTTCAGGAATGGTTAATGGGCTGCCAGAACCGACCAACCCCCAAACCACTATACTTCACCTTACCTGTACAACGACTTATCGGAATTGCGATGCTTCAGAAACGCGGCCATAAAAAAATGAAAAGTAAAAGAAAAGATTTGAAGAATTATAAAAAGTACAGGAAGGCTTGTCTGGGAAGTTGCGTATACGTTTTACTGATAAATTTACACGATTACTAGAAACTTGGACTCTTTGGGTGCACCGAGGTCAACGGTCTGCCAAGAATCGAGAAATTGGAATATGCTTTCAAATTTGAAAATCACTCTAAGCTATATGAAATGCAACACGCCAATGATGTGAATTACTCGAAATATCTCCAAGTATGCGTAAAATTTATACTCCGTTGATCGTTCGTTACTGTAATACCTTTTTACGTAAAAGGTGTTCCTTGGGGTCTCTCTGCCTCATAAAATTCGATTGCAATTAAGGAATACTCGTTATACGTACGACGCGAATTCACGCTGAGATGGGTATATCTCTGCATTCCGAATCCATCGCATCGTCCAAAGGCCCAGCTGGAATGGTAATATAATTAAGATCATACATCGAGGCCCCGAATATTCTTGCAACATCGAGGAGATAACGTTCAGTGAAGTCCAAGGATATCGAGCATCTCTGAAATTTGAAGCTCTGATTTCGACCAACAATAGTTCCGAAAGTGGTTGAAAATTTAGAAGCACCGAAAAAATTAGAGGCTTCTTATACTCTCAAAATTTCTCTGTCGATATAATCTTCAACTTGATTTTATGCAGACTATTATTATAAGGAAAAACAAAGGTTCGGCGATGCAGATATACAAGTGGGGAAGAAAGATCGTCATCATGCATACCTGTATTACGTAGTACGACCAGCATACCTTTTCACCGTATAATATTCCTGGAGCAGACTCGATACCAGTCGCGGGGTTATTTGAAGCTTATCTTAGGAAGCTCGTCGAGAGCACATTCTACTCGAATGCTCCATCGAGCTTCTCGTACCCGGTATCGCTAAAGCGGTTTCGTTCAAGGCCTAAATCCGATCAGTCGACGACCAGTTTCGATAGACGCTCACCCACGCGGTTGGTTTCAACTGATACCAACGGATTAGGGGGCTCAATGTGTATGCCGACCACCTCGTTAGATTTCATTAATTTGCGACAACGAATGTCGAGGTGGGTAGCTCACTTTATGACCCTTGAATAACAGCCTTGCACTATACATCGCACGCTCACAATCAGCTCACCGACACTCTGGCGTATAAGAATGCCTATATATGTATTGTATATACGTGTGATGTAAGTAAAGTGAAATGTGTGGGTAAGCATGGTGAGTTTGATTTTTGGCCGCTGACACTTTTGATTTAGTTAAAATATTTTCAAAGATAATTTTGTTACACTCTGGAGTAATTAATCACTCATCCGTATCTCCCCATTGCAGTTTTGAAATGACGAGGTATTAATAATCGTATTAAAAATAGCCAGTAAAATATCGTTGTAGGTAATAATAATCCGAGGGGATCAGTTTTAGATGATATTTATTTGATCTCTATCCTCGCAGCCCAAACTGACGTCACGAAAAAGTCTATAATAATATACCCGAGGGTTATTCCGGTACCAAAACTTACTTCAAATAGAAAAGCATAATATCATATATTTTAAGACTATCGTAAGATTTGGCAAGTTGAACCGCTGCAGGACGAATAACAAACAATTTCATTCGTGAAGCAATAAATAAATGGAGTTCAATCGATACCATTGAAATTAAATCAACGAAACATCATCGGAGTTGGAACTATACCTGCGTTAAACGAGTTGAAAAATACTTTGATTTTCTCGTTACTCGAATGAGATTTATGATTAGTTTCGCACGTGCTATAGAAAATAACACATTCGCAATTCCCTCACCTGCAGACTGCGTGATTCGATAAAACTTTTACTTTACCGATTTTGCACCGCGTATAGTTCACCTGCAGTGAATCGATGGAATATAGGTAACCTATTCCCTGCAGAGATTCGTCGAAATCCCTTACAACTTATAAAACAATGCCGGCTGTTCTTCACGAACAACAACCGCCATTGTCGACCAGAAAGATTCTAGACGGCATGTCCGGTAATTCAAGAACAGGAACAGGATGTTATCTTTAAACGAATCGCCGGATTTTGTCGATGAATCGAAGAAGGTTTCGCTTTTAACATCGACGATCGAAAGTTCGTGTACAATATAGCTACATCTTATAATGAAAAGTCACGAAACTTTTACCAGAACTCGAGAACGCTCGCTTGGGGGATAAACTTTCCACTCACATGTACGCACATCTGGCACGAGTCCTATAAATATATATTTTTCAAAATTCTGAAAAAGTTAAATACTCACTTACAATTAGCCACAATAGTTTTGCTTTCCAAGATTTTCATATGAAACGAAAGTGTCGTTTCGATGAAAATTCTGAAGCGGCAGCAAAGCATCTCCAATGACCCGTTAAGGCATTTGAGTTATAGCTGGAGCGGTCAACAATTAAAACAGTTTGCGGAAATGAAGCGTACTTAAAAATCGAACTATCGGGCGGTAACACCATATGGTCGTGTGGGTAGATTATTGTACTCTCAGTAAGGATCTAGTAAGTCCCTCAGGGTATACCTATTGTGGCACATGAACCGCAATATATTTTATCGGAGTAATAGCCTGCTGCGATACCGCGACTATACACGTATCCGCAAGTTCGTGGCATCGAAATTAATTTTTAATAACAATTAAGCTTTGGAGGATCGTTAACAGTGCATCTTCGCACACGGTAATAAACCAGGGTTGCAGTAATCGATGTATATATGTATTAATATAGTATACATATATTAATGTAATCGACCATTGGTTTAAAATTTGAAAAAAAAATCCAATTATTTTCTTCGTATTCGTCTTGCTTCGTCTATAAATTTATGAATGATCGAAGCAATTTCATGAGGATATAAATTTATATGCTAATAAATAAACGCGAAATTACGGGAGCCAAGATATCGATGCAGCACTTAATTCGCTTCAGTCGAGTTGATCGCGTCGGATTCAATTATAGCAAAGCACAATACGGTGTTATGAAACTCAGGATCTATACTTGGGCGTGTCAATAATTGTCACATCAGTAAGCCGAGGTGCGGAATACATCACGATAAGGTTGTATAGTTTCTAGGTCACTTACCGATCGTGAGTTTGACGTCAAAGGTAGCGATATTAAGTTTGCTTTGATTTTCTTCATGCTGTCTGACTGCATTCCGTTCTATTGAATCTTTTACGACCTTGAAATTCATGGGAGCTTGTATGCATACGTATGTTTGTCAGAGCTAAAAACCAGGTATTATTTTTCCTTTTTTTATCGAGTGATCCAAACAAAGTTTTTCGATTGTCGGAACATGAAATCGTGTAGTTATATCAGAGTAGTTATAACAAAGTCTCTTTAAGATATGGAATAAATTTTCTATATGTACAAGAACTTTGCTATTTTCTTGGCTGTTGTATTAGCTGAGGCTTATTTATGACATGGATTTACCGAGCAGTAATAGACCGCTTGTGGTTACGAAGTATATAAGTATATGGCGTTCCAATGTAGATTATCTTGATAAGAGTGGATCACTTTTTATGCTTTATTATTACTCGATAAAATCGGGCACCGTAATAAATTGCGGGCTAGTGAGTATAACATACAACACGATTCGCCTTTCTACTTGAACAGCGAAAATACAACAAACTTGTTTATTCAAGTATATTACTTAGCTGCTACTACCTTCTTCGCGTTTGGGATCGCCAAAGAAACGAGGAGCCCAAACCGAAAACGTTTTGGCTGGTTAAATCAGTTGAGTAACGGCTGGTTCAAGATGTCCGCAGAGTAGAATTGATCTCGGACGATTGAAAAAATGGTTAGCGGAAGGAAACAAAAAATTTGTTAATTATCCACGTATTGTGGTTGGGCTAATTAGTTCCGTGATAGAGCACCGCACAAAGAATCGAATTTCATGGATTTCGAGACCCACATCCTCGGTGACAATGGTTCTCCTTTGATCGGGATGAGAAACAGAATGTCTCGTGATAAAAGCGTGCCCTATTGTATATCTGAGAGAACGATGATACATGAATGACGATGAAACATTCATTGTTTCCTGCTTTCATTTCTGAAAAAATTATCACATAATTATTCGATCGCATTTTGTAAGGAAAAAATTTTCTCAAATGGGTACCGAGTCTTAACGATTTGTGACGTTTATCATTGTTTTTTTTTTTTGATTTTCAAGTCGTAGAAAGAAATTTGCAAGTGATAGGTATGCGTGTAAATATGTATATATGTATAGATATATCAGAATTCACGTTTCCTGGATAAATCGACTCGCGAGTCTATACCCAGTTGTTACGAAGTAATAAATGGCGGTGTACCTCCTGGGCATACAACTTCCCGTGTAAAGACAATACATCTCTATTTTATTCACCGGATAATGGATAGAGCCGGGTTAAACTTCTATCGGTAACAATATAGTCGTGATTCAACCAGCCGAGCTGCAGTTCAGTCCGTTTACCAATTCTTTTGCATTCATCAAGAAACAATATGCGGAAACGTTTGAAACCGCGCCGCCACTCCGCCCCCTGCAATGAATATGACGTCACGGGTGAAGGATTTTATGCCTCGATGTAACGATCGACTCCGTATCGTTTTCAATATCCTATCGAACAATTCATAGCAATCGTAACGGTTCGAGAAAATTTTCAAGATTCAGATTTTCGTATCGATTTTCATTTTTTCGAAATATGAATTGAATTCGAGTGTCCTTTGATGAGACGCCAATTTCTTTATCTTTATCCCCGTAAAATATGAACTTTGTATCTCGAAAAATGTGTACGTACCGCTGTTAACAACTTCAGGATATTATAGAGATTATTCCGTAGAATAGTTGGCAGTGATAACGAGCTACAAAACTGATTCATCCGATTCACCTTATTCGAAACACTTACTGCGATGAATGAAAATTAAGTTTAGGTGAAAGTTTGCCGTGCAGGAGGTATAGAAGGTAGGTACTCCTTTACCTTGTGTTAACACACGCATCCAGCCGTGAACGAACAATGCAAGCCAATTACCGATGCGATACAGTTGACGATGTCAAGTTAGTTTCCCTTTTACTGCACAAGTTGACGCCCCCGCGAACTCGGTACTCGCGTTAAACTATCGGAGGGCATATTGATAAGGCGACTAATCTTCTCTTATAAGGAACTTTCCACACCTTATCTCATATATTTATACCGCGCCCACCAATGTTGACAAACGCATATTAGATATACTTACAATTAGATTCTCCATGTTACAAGTCCCTGTACGATACCTATACGGTATACCCCTCTACTATGTTGTTATAAAGTGTTACACAGCGTTACGGGAATTCAAAGTATACAATAATATTTGGTATATTATATTAGTATATTGAAGTCTCGAGAAGTATGTGGTTCTTCTTTATAAATGTATTTATCGTCCTGCACACGACGCCTGAAAGAATTTGCGCCATTGTACCGCAGCTACGTTCCTTAGTAGCGTCACATACTGTGGGTAAGTACCGAAGAGATGAATCTTAAAGAATGAAAGAAAAAGAACAAAATAAAACGCAAGAGGATACGAGGTCCTGCAGGTGCTAATTAAGTTAACCAACGACTGTACACGCGCGCGTTCTCTGTTCACGGTATGCGACTTTGAACCTTCTTATTCGTTTTCTGTTTTTTTGTTTTTTGTTTTTGTGCTTATTCTACCGATAGCCTATAGTACTATTACTGCAATGAAACTGTCTGTACATGCGCATTTTCGAGCAATGGTAATAAGATGGTGTGAGTGATTTCATGGTACCATCATAGAATCACCTTATAGGATATACGTGACTGTGTACAGAATCAGATGGTTTGCGTCGTTATTATTGGAGATTCTGTTGATTTTCCATCGTTCAATTTTATCTCTCACACGTGGACGAACTTGGATTTTTCATGGATTGAACTAGATTTTTTTTTTGTTATAATTTATGCTGCGAGCGGATACTATATGATGGAAATTAATTCCGGGGAAAGAAGAACGCAGTTTTAACTAAACATGGGACACGAAAATAGTTTTATTCTCTGAATTGTACAAGCGGTTATTCGTAACTGATTTCTAACAACAAATTCCGAGAATTATTCATGGTTCAATATACCTACTGACGTATTTTACTTAGTTCGAGGAATGTGTGGGAATTTCGAAACACATGTGTACCATTGAAGATCTGGAGTATTACGTGAATTGAAAATCTGAAATATGGATACACCTGCTGTTTTTATTCGCATCGACTCACAAAGTGCAATATTCGTAAGGAATTTAAATAAAGAGATTAACGGTTCGAATATCTTGACATATATTGAAACGATGACGTAGCGAGAAAGATTCGTTCGTCTCTAGTAAGAACATACAGGTATGATGTTACATGTATATTCCATTATTAATGCAGCGTTAGCAGAAAAATGTTCCGAGAATCGTGGCAGAATTTCATTTCGTGCATCGGAGAGTTCGCGTCTGTGCAAGGTATAATATTGCTAATCTTTGTAACATGGCAAATACGGAGAAATCAGATTTACTGGTAACCACCGCTATCGACGTCTTGAGCTATATGACTGTTAAATGGAAGCGAATTGTGTTTGAAAACAAGTCCATGACTTTATTATCGCGCGCCCATTAGAAATGCTTTGTCTGTACGGACCAGAGTCGCGGGTATATCGCACCAGTGCAGCTGATACGTGATATAGATTGCATATGTACAAACGTATGTACTACGTATATTATACATTTACGTATTGGATTCGCATACTCACGTAGCTATACCATGTACTTCGGAATGTCTCGAATCCACCAGTGTCATCCGTGATTAATTTCCTTTTCCTTTCAACGTATTCCGTACGGCGCGGTACTTACTTATATCGGTAAGTGTACTTCAAAGTATATTGGAATATTGACATCAGCTCGTGATTAATTAAGAATTGCAAAGCAGGTGTCGCAACTTTTAGCGTATCGAACCATATGCTTTTACCTTACCTATATATACAATACAAACATGTGCAACTATCGCATTTATCAACTTGTCTTCCTGACATTCATCATGCCATGATCATCCATCTTCTATACGGAGGCTCGATTTCGTGAGATTTGCCAGCCGATTAGAATAAATGTCGATGACATGATGACTATTTCGGAGGAGAATTCAAAACATCTTATTTGTTTAAACTTTGTCTTGATTATTCTTTATCCTTTCGAACAATATGTGCTAAGCAGAACTCTTAGCGGCGATTAACTCTTAAGAGTAACTATTTTGGTAAAACGTCAGTTCGTCGTAGCGTCTTTGATCTTTCTACACACATCCAAGTAATAATTGGTGTTAGTGAACGGTGAAAATCTTTGCAGCTGCATTTCATATGCATACCGGAGAAATGATTGCCCGCGGTTTTGGTGCAATTGTTTTTATCTGTATATAAAAGAAACTTTGAATGCGCGATGTGAGATAATAATTATAAATTATTGACTAAACAAGAATATAAAGCTTGAAATAGACGTCCTTCTGGAAAAACCCTCTGTGTCAAAATAAGAAACAGATGGTGAATAAATGCCGTAAACGCGGTTTGTGTCCCTTGGCAATGTGCATGTTTTTCTTTAATATTCTGTTCATGACCGGTTTTTCGAACGCCAGTATATTTCAACCGTGGAAATTGAATTCGCAAAGAAAGCAATATCCCTGCACGTCGAATTAACCGAACATGAATATATTCGTGTACGGGATATGGTGTCTTTCACAAAGCATGAAGTGTCTTCGAGCATACGTATTCGTATATTATACAGACAGACTTGTTATCGATAAAATGGAAAGCGTATGGTATCCATTATCCACTGCGTAATGCCTTTTTCACATGATCAGGTGGATTCATTGTAAGAAAACCTTTGGAGGAACCAGAGACGCCACAATTAGGGTCCATCGTTCATTTGATAATCTCGCGTCT
Organism: Athalia circularis; assembly: GCA_963978495.1. Taxonomy (NCBI): domain Eukaryota; kingdom Metazoa; phylum Arthropoda; class Insecta; order Hymenoptera; family Athaliidae; genus Athalia; species Athalia circularis. The sequence continues at coordinate 23,197,881 of OZ021700.1, forward strand.
AGTGCTGTATTCAGGTATATAAGGAGAATGCCTATAGTATATCGCATGGGTTGAAGAGGTTTAAGAACATCGTATCGTACCACACTGAAGTGGGAGACCATTCTCTGATACTGCAGGCTATATAATACGTTAAGCCAATATACTTCTAACGCCGAGAATATTTTATACGTATAGTAGTGGTAGGTCAAGTCCGCCAGAGACGGCCTCGCACGACATATACGTTGTCGTGAGACGTAAGACGTAAGACGTAAGACGTAAGACGTAAGAGGTAAGACGTGCGACACAACGTTCATTTCCTACCCGGTTGGGTCTGCGATTCTATCAATGTCAGGCGGTCACTTTAAGCTTTGTATCATCATCCATTCGACACAAGACATGTCTTCCTTACCATAACTCTATTTCCTGCCTTCATGTTGCACTTCCGAAAACGTGGCTCATTATCTTCGTTTCACGGAAGATCGCAGAATAAATTTTCTTTCCTCTGCAGGAACGTCGTGTCTCTTGAGATGTAATTTTGTTCGAAAAGCACAAGAAATTCAAAAGGGTAGAACTTTTCAAAAATATAAAATTTTCAAAGCTACCACTTTACTCGTAAGAAAATTACATTTTCATGATTGCAGTGAATTTTCCGATCATAGATTCAGGGAAGGAAGTTTAGTGGTAACAAAACGAATAATTTTCAATTATCTGGTAAAATTTACTACGTGTCTACGTCATTCTGAAATAGCTGAAGGCTATAGTGCGGAACTGATGATGCAGCACCGACGACGTAATGACGCCAAGTCTAGTGCTCGTGACATTTAACACACTCATGTCGTGAATCGGAGCAAATCTGCAGTACTCTGCTGTATGTGTGTGGGAAGGCGTCGTCGTCGTCGACGTCGTCTCTACGCATTTATACCTGTACACACGTGCTGACTGAAAGTCTGAAACAACAGCAAACCGTCCGTACGTATGTATGCATGTAGGTTTGTACAACGCCATAATCTCATGTCGCATGGCTTATGTACCTTACACGCAATGTACGTATATACCTATATCTTGTATACGTATGCATTGCATTGTACAGATACGCAGAGTACCGCGGTAACATGAATATTCATTGGTATTTCTAACTCTTTTGTCCTTCTCTGAGAAGTTAATGTCCAACCGAACATCGGAGCACGGGGTGACAACTCGAAAAGCGAAATACACTGCATGACATTTTATTCGTTTGCTGATTGCTACAATTAATCGTCGTTCAAATGTGTCATCATAGCTTAATTGTATGAGCATCTGACAGCAGTTATCCCTATGCGTGAACGAGCTACATGCAGCTTCAGAGTACTGAGCTTAGAATACATTAGAATAGTCGGGGGGAAAACGGTTTCAATTATCGGCTCGAAATCCAAAACGAAATTGAAAGTTATAGTCTTTAGATTTTTGAAGATTTAGGAATCAAAATCGGAAAAAATCAAATACTTTCCAAATCGTTAGAGCGAGTGTTCTCTGATATATTTTGACTTGAAAAATTGAATTGAGCTACGAATAAAAACCACCGAGATGTTTTAATATTTTCGAAGTTGCAGCGATTCAGTTTCATCATGTTTTCTCACCCCTCTTTCATTTTTATTTTTCAGGTAAAAAATGGGCAGCCTATAGGAAGCAATTCGAGCTATAATATTCGGAACACCAGTTTCTTCTTGGTGCATCTGCGAAATCAATTATTATATGTGTCAAATAAATAATCATGTATAAATGAGCTGTTATACCTACATATCCATGTATGATCATATATACACATCATGTACTTTTAAGTATAATTATAATATCTCAATTTGAATTGAAATATAAGTATTGTTAATAATATTGTAACGCATTAATCATGAGACCGAACTACTTTGTGAAATTGAGTCCAGAATATACTTCATAATGTATCACTACGTGTTTTACGTTGATAATTCATCAACAAACTTTCACTACCATCCTTGCACTTGTATCCTTACCAACATCATTCAAATATACGCACAGGACATAACAGTACACATTATATTTTGACTCATACCACTTCTTCACCTGTTATGTTCTCCTGATACCAAAATCAATCTTGAACCTAAATTCCCAAATCGGAAGCGGTAATGCAGAGTCCTGCAGTACCGGCCGTAAAAATTAGACCCAAAATTCGTCCCAGAAAGAGAAACGTATCCGGAGAACATGACAGGTGAGGAGGTGTTCCGAGTCAGAGCTCAATGTCATGATGTGTCGCTGATAAGGGATGTCAATGAGGTGCAGGGGTAAATAAATGTTAATCAAACAATCGATTTTGAAGGTGCGAATTGTTTACTGATAAGTTATCAATGTAGAATACACATCGATCAAATATTTAGCATTGAATCAATGTAATGTGCAAGATACGTATTACATACTTATATTTTAATATTATAATATTGTTCTGATTATTCTGATCAATATTAGACATGAAGAGTACATGAATACTAGACTATTCGTACGCTATTAATTGTCCGTCGTACATGTGTTATAACTAATTTTCAAATCAAAAACTGCAGACGTGGATACACTCCCTATCGAAGGTAAGGAGATGCTCGCCAGTGTGGAGCGACGTAATTATTTTGGCACCGATTCCGTTCGGCAGGTCCATGCATGCGGATGATGACTTCACGAGAAGTCCAATGTCCTGCCGGTCCTGCAAGAAAATTGAGATATCTCGATGGGTCTTCGTTCTAGCTTAATTCTTAACGGAATCGTGTTATTCAGGTCGAAATACATCAGAGAATACCCGTTCAAACGATTTGGAGCATATTTTAGGTTTTTGTCACACAAGTCTTGAAAAATCCAACGTTTATATAGTCTTACAATTTTTTTGATTATCTGGGCGAATAATTCGATTTTTCTTCGATCGTTTGAGCGAATGTTTCCTGAAGTATGCATGCTTGTTTCCGGAAAACGAAGTGAGAATCAAAGAAGTAAGATGAAAGACAATAGCAGAAAGACAAATGATTGAAAATTTTTTACTTTTCATCCCATAAAGTTATACAAATTTTTTCACAGAGCTTTGTGTTCCGGTGTTAGAATATCATGTATGCTGCAGCAATGAACAATTCGTTTAATTTGTATCTGAAATATGGAAACTAAGATCGTTAGTTGTTTTGTAGTCGTATGTACCATTGCCTCAATACTTTATGATATGGATTGCAGAGTGCGGTTGCAGGACGGCACGTAGAATTTGCATGAATAAAACGCTGCGGTGTGAGCGGAGTGACCTAGGCTAGCTTAACCTGAGTGAACGTAACCCAACCCTACTCTAGAATATATTCTACTCTACTCTCTGTACCACTCGCGCGGACAATATAGGTATGCTATCGTTGGAGCAAGTTAGCGTTTTGTTTTTACTATTCGGAGAGCAATTATATTTTTCCATTTGAAATTAACCGCTGTAATAGAAGTTTTGTAAAAACTTCTATTTTGAAAACTCACCTGATCCACAGCTGCCGTGCACGTAGTAATCGCTTCGGAAGTCGTTTAATTTTTTTGTGTAAATAGAAAAATTTCATATACGAGCATTTTCTAGTTCGCTTTCAAGTTCTACCCATGGAGATCAAGAACCGCGTTAAAACCGTGATGATCGCGGAAAGACGAGCTCTAATTTTATTCAGAGAACCGATTGACCCCTCGGTGGCTATATTCCAAACAAAAAAAATTCAAATAAAAATCTCAGGCATTTTGAGTCGGAAGATTAATTCCAGTGCTTCTACAGCCGCGCTAATAGGGTATAAAAGTGTAATATATACCACGTATACGAATATATCTGCCCATGTATCTACCTGACTAAACGAAGCTAGAGTTATATCGTATGGGTTGAGCTGCAGTATTCATTTCGCGATCACCCAGCATTGGCTGTGATTTAGTGATTCAGTGAGTTAGTGATTTAGTAGCAACGCCATGGGGTGCGGAGAGGAAGAGGGAGAAGCGGGAGGGGGGACGAGTATTAGTTTAGCTAAGCCTGCACAGTTGAAGAGGAAAGATACAAGACCGAGAAGTCTGCGGATGTATTAAATTTCAAGACTAGCCTGAGGCTAGACTGAGGAGATGTTGGTTCCTGCGGGAAGATGGTGAACGAAGCGATAGGTGCAAGGTGCACCGCGATGACCTACAACCTTGGCGTCACGACTCTGTTGCTCAAACTGTTGAGAATATTATACCGTTCTTCGTTCACATTTTAGTGCTTTATGCTTATTAAAGCTCTTCCATATTGTGTCGGTACAGGCCAAGGTTATGAAACAATTCTTCACGGCTGCTCTCTTCTAGGCATACGACATATCACATATATACACATACCTACCATCTGTGTAAAAAGATTCATAGAACAAAGAAAACCCTCGCGAATCAACCGCATCGCTTTTAAAGCTTCCATAATTACTTCAACTCTTGGAAAATTTCCAAAGAATCGGATAAGGGATAAAAATAATGTAAGATGGCCTGAAATCCGCGCATTTCTCTACGTACCTAGCCATCTTAGATTTTCTTCGGTCGTATAGAGACTAAAGAAATGTTCCTCGAGCAATGTAATTTAGTTGTAAGAAATTCTTACAGATGGAGATTACCACACAACAGTTGTTGCGTATCGTACGGCATATCACGGCGAAAATTGGGAGTGTATAAAAAGAAAAAAAATGAATGAACCAATAAAAAATTACTTTTCATTTTTCAGGGCATTTATAAGAGCCTAACCTGCGGTCTTGGTCAATTTGTCCTTTGAAAATTTCTTCGAATTCTTGTTATTTTGCTATCACGCAAGATCAAATGTAACGTGTACCTATGTTGGACGCAGATTATATTTATACTCGTTGTATCCCATAGGCTTATACGAAGCGTCGCCTTCCTAATTGCTGACTATCATTATCATCGATAAGAGATTTACCGTCGAATAATCACAGTACTTACACGATCAGAGTTGAAGAAAAATTCTTACAGGTCTGAGGTGTGGAATACATTTATATATACCTGCAGTGAAGTGCTACAGAAACGACGCCACCCACGTGAATTCCGTGTGACGGTTCTTCTCCGCAAGGCCTGATTACGGCTGGGTTCGAAATGTTTTCCAAGGCGTTGCAGCTATTCTCGGCGATAAATTGGCGGTTGTGTTTATCGGGGCGTTTGGCTCGCGCGATTTGTCTTCCGCAGGACGAAGGAACGGCGAGTATAAACCAATAGGATAAAGAGAGACCGAGTTATAACGACAGACAGAGAGAGAGAAAGAGAGAGGGTTGAGCGCAAAGCGGGATCCCAGACGTACTTCGAACAGCGATGTCTCGCTCCGGGCTGAGCAGGGGCAAGTCTGTTACTTACATACCTGCAAGCATCGCTTCTTTGACTCAAGAATCTCACATTTAACGCTTCGGTTTGCCAGTTTCGCTAAAATATATTATACATGCATATTATATTAGCCACGTTTTACCGATCGCCGCATTTTCGAATACCTTTATACGATCTAATGCACAAATATACATACGTCGGAACGCGCCAACTGCAGCAATCGTCTGATGAATTTTCTCTACGGCGTAACGATGTGTAATATATATCCTGAATTATGAACACCGTGCAGGACGCTTTCAAGGTGCGTACGGATTCCTGTTACACGGTGTTTATGCAGCAATAGGTATTCTAAAATCAGGACAAAATTATTATGAAGAGTAACGAAGTGATGCGATTTGCTTCGTTTATATTCTCTGAGTTCTTCTATAACATGGGTACTCTGTAACGTGGTGGAACCGTTTCGCTCGCTGCGGGTCACATGACCCTTGCAAATATAGTATAATACATATGCAGGCTTCAGCCAGCCTCTGGCGCATCCGATTGCATATACATATAACGGTTATACGCTAATTTTTGACGAATACTATAAGCGTCACGTTGACCTGACGTGCGTCATATTCTTGCTTAATTGTATCATTTGCAGTGAAGCATTTTTGAAATCACCGAAATAGGTACGTGGATCCGTTGGCCTCAAGACCTTCGAGTTGCCGTATTGGATAATCGGGGGTGGGTTCAAAATTTGTAACGAGACTTACGTGGTGCGTGAGCGTAATTTGCCGCAGTTATTAAAGAGATCGAGGGAATATATTTTTGAAAGGCACAAGTGCGTGACACGTGCAGTGTAGCTTTCAAACCTTGGCCCAAATATTATACCCGACCATTTTACTCGCTGTTCGGGGGGTCGTCTTGACGACGGTCCTCGAATCCGCTAATACTCCGCGAGTTTATAGCTGAACTTTATAATTTATCTCCTGAAAATCGATTGTTACGGTTTTGTTCGAATTCATTCATAAAAAAATTTATTTAACGTAAGATTTTTATTTGAAAAAATTTACAATAACAAGTGACTAGCACTTTGAAATACAGGTTAACGCATTGAATTCAATGTTTGATATGTATATAATTTGAATTCGTACATTTGGAATGTATTTATCAACGAATATTATATTTATTACTTAAACTCGCAGTGTAAATTTTCTTTTTCTTTCCACCCTCTTTAATCTTTTTTTTTTTCTCAACTTTCTTAGCGATAATCAATATTTCATCTAAATTATCTTCGGAAGGCACTCGATATTCACAATTTTATGTAAGTATAGTATTAGTTCATCTTCATGGGATATAGATGCGGTAATCTCATTCCATTTATAACGCGATATTTCATGATCTATCTAAACGGCAAAGCAGGAGCAGAAATTTTACTATCAAGACAAGTTTGCATTTTGATAAAAGAAGAAAAATAACCGAATAGAATAGAAGATGTGTCGTAGCTGGGTAGTGAAAAAAAAAAAAAAAAAAAAAATGGGTAACTGTATTTATACACATAAGGCGATAAGTGACGCTGCAATGGAAACGATCACAAATTTATGAATATGAATGCGGAATCGTTATACGAATTAAATATAGTAATACATACATAATATATGTTACATGTAAGTATATTTATAATACGTGTAATGTGTGTTCATACTATACATAATATATATATATTTACGTTTACGCTAGATTAGGAACATTAAGATTCACTAATATTCTACACAAGTGGGGCGTGTACCGCTAAGTATTGGATACTGTGAAAACAACGTATGTTATGTATATTAGTACCTATATATCGATTTTAAATTTACATAACATAATTTCAGTCACTTCTATATAATAATTAAGGCCTTGGGGATGTGTGATAACGTAACTATGCGATACATACTAATATATAAATATGTTAAAGAATAAGTTTATTTCGCCTTTTACATGCACATAACGCGTTTTTTTGAGCGTACATAAGTTGATGGCGGTATGTATATAAGAGGAGGTGGTAAAAGGGGGCCTGCAAGGAAGTCTGCGGGAGGTGAGGATCCGAAAAAATGTTTTGCGAGGAAACAGAAGGCTCGGTACTTGAGCACGAGGTCATCGGGGTCAACCTATGCGACCTCCGACAAGGCTACTGGCTATACCCTAAGCCGAACACACTCCCATCGACTCAAACCATGTATAGGATCGCCGCGCGCGGCTCTCAGAGTAGTTTACTGCAAGAAACGTGTACGCGGAATTGAAAATACGAAAACCTAGGAAGTTAACCCCGCAGAAGACAAGGATTCTTGTATCAAGGGAGAGTAAACTAGGGGGTATGAAAATTCCGAATGATTCCCAGTACAACGCGCGTTATTTAAATATAGAGAAAAAAAAATAATAAAGTTAAAAGAAAAACAGAGAATAAATAAATAAGTAACTAACGGACAATACCCGGCGTGTTAAATTTCAATTAATTCAAGATCCTTCTCGATTATTTCTGTGATTTGGTACGCGATGTCAGTTTTGGATCAGTGATAAAAAAAACAACAAAAACTACTCGTGCACACGTGATATATGGGTATGTGTAAACTCTCGAGAGACTTCGACTGACGATGAGTATGTGAGGCACAGTTTTATTCGCTTTTTCATTTTTTTCTCAATTTTCGCATTTCTTTCTTTCTTTCACTTCACTACATTCGTTCAATACAAGATCAAGGCACTCCGAATACAGTTAAAAAATAAGTAGAATAATAATCCGCATAAAATAATTTTAATGCTCAGAACAGCACACTAAGTATTTGATAATGATAATAATAATAATAATAGTAGTAATAGTAATAATAATTGTTATTATTATCGTATCATAATTTAATATATATATACGTCTGTATAAAGAAGAAGTCTGACTTATCGTGTATACTTATGGACGATTATTTTAACACCCTAAGATCACAAGTAGGTAATAACTAATATAATTATAGTAGGTACTCTATGTAATTATTATCTTGATACAAATCGCGCAATTAATCGGATTGTGCTTCTCCATAGCCTGGGGCTCATTTTCTCACACAGCATTAAAGTATCGCTGAAGCGTGTGTAACCTATGTGGTTGACAATATGTATGTATGCATTATATACGTTTAATGTTTCAATGTTCATGTATACGTAGACAAACGAACCTTTGGTGCACAGCGTAAGACGCCACGATAAAGGCTATAATCGCCTCTTAGTATACCCAATTTAATTGTTTGTCACCAGCTGATGGCTCGCAAGTTTACACACTTTCACAGTTCAGTAGCCAATTGATGCATCGGCATGTGGACGAGAACATGATGAATCCTAAAGGAATAGCTATCTACGAGACACGTAGAAGTGACATTTTATAACCTAAGAAACAGAGATGAGATTCAAAATTTTAGATTTTTTTATATCTACAGAGATCCGGTGAATTGAAATCAGGCGACGTGATCTAAACTGTTGATTGTCCAAATCATTTCGTAAAATGAGAGCAAACAAATTTTTTCGTTAAATGTCACTCCAAAAAACTAATGTAGAATGGAAAATAAATTTTGCATGTAAAATATCAAATTTATGTATCGCACCCTTTCACACATGAGCGTATAAGTATATATACCTAATTGATGTACGTTTACTTAATTGCAACAACCCCAAGATGCTTGGCACGTATATTTATTATAGTTTTTAAAACTATGGCACTAATCCTATCTACTTTTATCTCATAACTCATATCTCATACAACATTATACTCCAACCTATGCACGTACGGTAAATTTAAGGTGTAATACTTTTTCTACAAAAGATTCTTTGAGTGTCAATTCCTACTTTCTTCTTTTCTTTTTCCTAGTACCCAGTCTAAGAATATGGAATGTTGAAACCAATGATTAGGTCTAATACTTTCAACATTACATACGTATATCATGAATTGAACGATTTTTAATTTCTCTGTTCCGGTACAAGCATGACAAAAGTCCTTGGATGCGTAGTTCGGTAGCTATGACGCTCGCAAACTGACGGGTTGCCAAAAGTCATTGAAAAAGTGAATTTTACATGCCTCTGTGGGAAGAAAAATAATTTCAAGGACGTACGCCTAAACTGTTTTCAGTTGTAAGATGTCTTCAGCATTTGCCTAACGACTCGTGTTGAAAACTCACACTGTCCACGCGTATGCCGCATAAAATATTAAATATATTTCTCAGCTCAGCTGATCAATTTCTCAGATCCTAATACCAAACTAGGTATCTCATATTTCATACTGTTCTTTTTTCTTTTTTTTTTTTTTGTGACAATTGCTTCATTGATGTAAGTACGTGTTATTCATAGGAGCGAGTAGGATATTCGTAAACAAATAACGATATTAAGTTCTGTGCACGCTGCTACTCAGCACAACGACATCCGTCCTATTCCTGGGATCGTCACTTCCTCCGAGGAGAAGCGCGCACAGGATACGTCATATGCTCAAAGATGGCCTTTTCTTTCGGTCTTTGGTAGCATTTTTGCCGAATATCGTCCCGAGTACTCGTGACACCGAATGAACACCAAGTTTCCGCCGTATAGGTAGAGCACGAAGGAGTTGAACGGAACGTGCTTCCCGTAGGAGAGCTTGAAACGCAAGGGCTGCACCAGCGGGACTTTCGGCAGCGCTGACCTCGTAGAATTGGCAGCCGTGTGCCAACGACAATTGCTGACCCTCGTCTACGCACACCTCTCTGAAACATGAAACAAACGGATTACAATACCCGTTACCTGAGCAAACGCTCTGGACGAGGTCGTAAGTCGAGTAACCTTCGGTTTCATGTGACCACGACGTAGTGCTGACCAGAGCTTTTTCCCGATATTCAGAGCACCAAGACATACGCAATCAAGTCCGGAAACGTAAGAACCATATTCGAATATCGGGCAAATATACCGATAGGTGAAACGAGAATTCTCTGGGAGCTGACTGAGTTCTTCAAGAGGGATTTGGATTTGCCAAGAGCTTTTTGATTTTAGGACAAATTTCGTAAGTAGGTACTGTTGAAAGGATTAACTGTTTCGATCAATTTGGCACCAAGCTCGAAGCACCTGCAAGCCATAGACATCATGCTGTGCTTCTTATCAATCACTTGCGAACATCGCCCATATGTATATCCACCTACATCGTGCCACAGTAATATGTTTTGATGATCGTAAACTTTTCGTCGAAATCATGCAAACTTGACTAATTTTATGCTTCGAAGAGTCCGATTATACGACATTATATTGAAGAAAACGTTCTCACATGGGTTACAGGTGTTTCATGTTAATTGCAAGTGAAACAAATGTCAGTGATTAAAAGGTAATTGATAGACTAAACATATACTTCCGCAAAACAAGATGGGCGGGTAAGCAATTAGTATTATATTGTAGATCAAATTAGAGGATCGAGAGACTAGCATTGGCTTAGTGTCGTGCTCTTTTGTGCGTTCAATTTCCTCGGTGCGGTTTTAGAACGAGGATTTTGGTTCGAAGCCAAATCTCGGCACGCTCTGAATAAGAGTAACAAAATGGCAAGGCGACGGTAATGCCACATCGTATTAATTTCACGCAAAGAGTAGTCGACGTTGTCTTCACTTGCGTTGTTGAATTGTCCTCGTATAGATACTGGTTGGTGTCATTTTGTATAAGCCAATAATACAACTAGGTAGGATAATAGGTACCACTTGGTTTCTTGCCTACGAAGTTTATGTTCGATAAAATTCATCAGCTACCCCGAAACAAGCATTATCGCTCCTTGTCTCGTGTACATTAATGTTAAGTTTATTCGTACCAAGAAAACATCTGTGGACCATCTGTCGTCACATTTTCTTATTTATTTTTAACAGAATTCATGTGATGTGCCGTACCATTTCATTTGTTCTATGAAATTTGAAATTTGATATTCGTCCGCGAACTAAGGGGGAAAATGGGGACCTTGTTAAAAGCAATGATTGCAATAAATCTTAGTGCAACGTACATATATATGCGACGGATGATGAATTACTACGATGAACGGTACATTTCATGGAAACTTTTGCCAGGAACTTCATAAGCATGTTGAACAAATGTGCGGTAACTAATAGTGGGACAGGATAGTTGTTGCTACATTTCTGAATCCCACTCTAATATGTGGGTATTCTACGTATAAATGACGAGTGATATTAGAACGAAATGCAGGTTTTACGTTATACATAAAACTGTAGTCTAATCGCGATGGTGTTGAGATTTACGGCACAGAAAACAGTTGGTGAAATAATTCTAGCAGATGGTAGCACCTTGTAGCAAATACAACAAAGCGAGTATAGGTATATCAGATATCCGTAAAATATAACGAGTCCTTCGAGCGAGTCTTGCCACATGACGTCAATCAGATCAGATGAAATCGGTAACCGAGGGCCACCGAGTCTCGAGATTTAAATGACGTTGCGAATCGACGCACGGTAAACCAGTCACGAGATTGTTTCAGCGTAAACTGTGGTACCTATGGTATATATTATAGCAATAAGAGTTGAAGTGAAATGCCTCTCGGGTACCGCGATGGATCCGGTGAAGCCTTAGCGATCTTAGACTACCCGATTGCTTCCTCTATAATAAAATAATAAAACAAGCAAAAAAAAAGAAAGAAAACAAGAAAACAAGAAAAGAGAAAAGGTCCATGGAACACTGCCCGGGCGATGTTGTGTGATGTATAAAGAGGGAATGGGAGCTGGGCAGTGAAACCACCCACGCGATAGCTCAACACTCCGGACATCACGTGTACCGCAAATTTAATTGCGTTCATAAATATAACTCGATAGTCATTCGAGCGTTGGTACAAAATACGCAAGAAGTTCGCCAGTGGTGCGATCCGGTTTATTTTCGATAGAAATAAAGATACAAGATTTCAATGAAGTGGTGCTTCTCCGGTGTATATTATTATACACATGCATATGCATATTTTATCCTCTTTTCAATATTGAAAATATTCCAACAGGACAATCCGCAGAAAATATCTCAAACGAATGATTTCTCCTTTCCGTTACACCTTGCACGAGTCTACAAGAAATCCTCCACTCAGAAATATTGCACCGTTTATTCTGGGCACAGCCGTATGGGTATAATATTTAATTGGGTGATCAATTAATAACGTAATTATATTTTAAGTAGCGTAAATACATTCCTCAATCGATTCTTTTGCTTCTATCACAAATACTCCGTTTCACGCGGATACGTACTTTTGTACGCGGAGGAGGAAACAGTCTTCCGTAATTATATCCCCATTATCTATTACCAGCTCTACTACTTCATAGAGAAAGCATGTGGACCTTGGCTTCGTGCACAACGTCAGTTCAATAAGACAGAGCAAGTGATACGCTGTCATACCGTATCGACGTCAACCGATTCAGATGCTGACAGTTGTTTCTTTCCACTTTTACATTCCAGTTACATACATATACCTACGATCATGGGGGACATCAGAAGCCGAACTTTACAAGGAACCGCGTATAACTTTTAACCTGGAACGTTCATCGATAACTCGATGTTATTAATAATTTTATTTTCAATTAAAAACTAAATTGAAAAGAAACATATTTAGGCACATGGGATATCCAATTATACAAGAGATTCATTTCTCTTTGCAGTTGTAATTTATGCAGACGCGGAAGACAGACTATTAAACGAATGTATACTATAATAATACCTCTATATCATCGATGTACTTGTATCAATATTGATACATAAATTTCGGTGAATGGACAGTTATAAGCTATAACATATGCGCAGATGGTAGAGGCGCATTCGAAAGGTGATACTTGAATAGTTTTTATCCAGTCTTTGATATTGAATTGAGTATATGAAAAAATAAAACAATAAATAAATGCAAACAGAACGAACAATACTTCGATAACAGAAGTTGTTTTGTTATAATACAACACGTAGTACGTAAGGTACAATTTTTCGCTACGTTGTATTGTGATTTGTGAAGTGCCAAGGTCTCTTCCAGCATTCTTCCTAAATGGAACCTGATATATTTATTTTTCGGCATCTAATTGCTTCGGTGAGATCGCGACGCGAGGCGAACAATGCCCATTTAACTGTACGCGATGGCGATATTAAATTTCTCATATCACGTGCTACGTCTTTCTGAAAATTTGATTTAGTTAGTATTCATCCAACAAAACGCCCATCCGGAACCTCAGGAGTCTGTAGATGTCGCACGTTTTTTTGGGAAATGAATCCATTGTTATAATACTCGATGGTTGATAGCATCGATCTGTGGTAACGCCCGCGTGGCATATACCTAGACACTAAAAAATCGTACCGGCCATCTACTTTCTCAGCTCGAAGGAAAATACGTTTTAATTTATACCTCCTCCTCGGCCTCCTCCTCTTCCTCCTTCGAACGCTTTATCGAGTGGTAAAAGTTTAGCCGCATAGATACGCTTGGCGTCCTCTTTAATCAAGTAAATTAAATATTTATTATGTGTATCACGATTCCGTCGAGCGGGGAATAGCCGCCATTATCGGAATCTATTTCTATTTCTTATTCAATTTTCGTATTGTAGGATTGATGATAACGAGACAATTAAGAGTTGAAATGAAACGGATGGATTCGCGCGGTATAGGTGTATTAGATCACTGAAACTAAACCATTATGTTCGGTTATTTATTCAGTTGAATTTCTTTGAAACGGCATTATAAACACCCCTGTGAAGTTGGCTGGAAAATGAAACTATTCGTCGGAGTACTAGGTTCATTTTTTGCAGTTCTAGAGTTCTTTGTAGGTCTTGAAAATAATTCTGCTCGTTATGATAGTGTGAGATCCGGAAAGTGCAAATAAAAAAGATATTCGTGAATCAAAAATCTCAGTTCCGTGAAGTTAGCCCCTCCTGATCGAAATTTTTTTTTTTGGGGGCTCACATTCTCATAACGAGCAGAACCCATAGCAGAACCATTTCCAAGTCCTACAAAGAACTCTAAGACTATGCAAAATGAACCTAGAACTCCCATGAAAAGTTCAATTTTTTTATAATTGGAGCGCCAACTTCACATGATTATCATAAACCTCATTTTGTAAGGTATACAATATACGTGCCGGTTTAATTTTTATTCTTTTGTAGTAGTCTTTGAAGCGCAGAGATCAAATGCTACTCAGCAATGTTGTATAATTTGCTGAAAAAAGTGTCACTTGAGTAATGATGTTTGAAGGAAGTCGCTGCAGAGAGTTGAATCATCGCATTCCAGAGTCTAGACAGCGTGCAGGAGTCGACCACTCATTAATCTCAATCTTTATATAAAAAACTATATCGATTGCCAATTATATCCATGTTTATTTTCCTCCTGTCACGTACCTATCTTAATTTCATAGTTCACCGTATGTACTTGAGAATATCTCACTCCAAACCAACTAAAACAACGCTCGCTTTCAGCCATGAACATCGAATAACGAATCCTATCAAGAAGCTTTTCCCCAAATTTAAGACTGCCCCAAAAAAGTGTTTCGTATAATTCGACGGGGTTTTTTTTTTTTTTCTTTTCAACATTAAAATTCCATGTGAAGTCCGCTGCCGGTTGATTGAAATTTCTAGTGAAATTTCACCCAAGTATAAATCAAACATAACTTGACGTCCATGACGTGCGTTCGATCACATCTGTTAACTGCAGTTGATCGGAAGGAGACAGAAAGAGGTGCCTGTGGAGTGTTGAGATCGCGTGAATGGTTTCTAGGTGACCAGGGTCGAAGACTGACCACTACCGGGTGTCTTGTGCGGTGTGCTGCTGCGGTGGGGCAGAGAGGGCCGGGGTTCTGGGCTGGCGCCGTGCCGCACGGCGTCTACTCAGATTTCACATGTTTCAGGGAATGGCGGACGGCGAAGAAAATCAGGCGCAAAATTTCCTCGCACGCACCATCCACAGTTCTCTTTCCGACGGATACATGTACGCCCGGTTAGGTTGATTCTGAATCGCTTCGCGGCCAAGCGCGCGTTTGGACAATTTTTTTGTTCAGCTGGGCCGGCTGCGGAAAGTTGTCCAAACGCGCGCTTAGCCGCGAAGCGATTCAGAATCAACCTAACCGGGTGTACCTATACATAAAGTATATGTGCACGGTGCTGACTTGAGCAAATAATTTACTGTGACGTTCCGTGTAGAATTTGTTTTACCGTAACGAAATAAAAACTTGTATATTAAATGATAAAATTTTGAAAATAAATACTCGAAAACTCACCTCGCATGATCGAGATCGCGTTTGTTTCCAAGCAGAAGGGCCGTGAAGTAGGAAGGCAAACGTAAGTCCGCGAGTTGCTTCAAAAGGCCCCTCGCCTCCTGAAAGCTGCGCTTGCAGGTTACGCTGTACACCACGACGAAAGCCTCGCCCCATCGTATGTGCGAGTAGAGGCAGCCACTTTCCTGAAAATATAAATTTTAATTTTATTCGGTTAGAAAGGTGTAGGTATAATCTGCAGCAAGGTGCAGCACGTGGAAGTTGTGTCTTATGCCTATGCCGCAGTTCTTAAGTTTCTCGTAAACTGTACCGTACGGATCTGACAGGCAAATGTAGGATAGACAGACAGACGGACAAGCAGAGAGACAGGTAGACAGTTTCACCATTTCAATTCTGCAAAATTTAAGAGAATGACAGAAAAAAAACAAAAATGTTAAATTATATCTGTAACGTCCAGCGGCAGCAAACGTACGCCACCCATTTTATCAAATTAGAGAGTGTTAATTCTTCGGCGCGTGGAGAATTCAATCACCGTTCTCCCGGTTTTATATTCAATTAATAGGAATTTGATGAAAAACTTTGAAAAGGGTCACGGCGCACTCAATAACCCTGAAAATTAATGTGAATGATCCGATGCCGTAACGAAATCCATACTATACTGCAATTATTTTAGCAGCGCGTGAAATTTCTTTACTTTTATATATATAAAAAAAAGGGCAATAAATGAATAAATAAAACTGGATGATAAAATGAATGCGAGGCAATTTATAACGACATTTTCGATTGGGTGGTAATAATTGAACATTTGATGATTGGGTTTACTGCAGAAGGATTCTGGCAAACGTTCAAAGTCTTCCAAAAGTGAAAACTCATTGTCACTCTATCTTGACAAGAGAGTAAATACTACGAGTAATAAGGCGCAAGTGTAATAGTCACATTCATGCCACAATTCTTACAGACGAATAATGCGCTGCCAAAGGATGATTTAATAGGTATTAATTTCATCCAATCATGTGCCATTGTATCAATTAAATACGTTGCGATTAGTTCAATGACTTAAAAAAGATACTCTGCCTATAAGACCCAGGTAACCTGTCTTGTCATTTGACATTGCCGTAACATATTAGGAATGCTATCAAGGCTAGCTAAGTTGATGTCTGTAACTTCTATGCTGATCGTGAGTTATATGAATGTTGTACCTGTGTTACATATTATAACAGCCGCATCGTCCAATTAAACTAAAAACATCTTACGATATAATAAGGGCTTATTATGTACGCATATAATTGGCCATAGAATAGTCCCGAGTATTTCTCAAGAGCCATCGCTACGTCGTAGACAAGCAGACTGAAGATGATTTCGTTTTATTAGTTAGAAACAAGCAAGATCTACAAGAGACCATGCGATGCGTGCAGTAACGAAATATGATTCTGATGGGAATAAATTATGGTAATAAAAAAAAATGAAAATAAAAATTCATTAACATATCTGCGAATTTACGTTTTACATCGACCACACATTACATGTATATTATAATATCCTACAGTGGCGGAGGAGATCAATATGCACGCGGGGTTGTTATTCATATCTGAAATGTTCTCCGAAAGATTCACCCTTTCCGGTCAAAGTATTTCTGAAAAATAAAATAAAACAGAAATGACATTCTCGATAGACGTTCATTTTTTTTTTTATCCACAGGTACAACTGCAGCATTCGTAGTTATGCGGCGGTGAAGAGTGGTTGGCGGGTATCGGAGGTAATACGAGGAACAAGAAACGGAGGAACAGCAGTCGAGAACATCTGCTTCATGGGGTTCGAACGAATACCATGGAACGTTAACCGACTGATGTGGTAACGCCGTTTAATAGCTCATAAATATTTATTGATCGATTGTATCGAGACAATTGGATGAGATACCGGTGTGTTTGTGGTTAGATGTACATAGAAGGCACTTGCAATATTACGACTGCCCTGTCTATAGGCCTAACGCTTGGGCAATCCTTTAGGACCGAACGTACGCATTTATTTAATGGGATATAAGGTACTCACACGCATAATATACGTGCACCAATATAATACTTTGAAATGTTACTTGCACGTACACATTTTAGATACAACATTTGTATATATTTTTACCTCCTCCAGTCTGCAGACGCGCGGGCCAAAATTTCATAACGATCAAACAACTCCTGATACAAATGCACTCCTTGGATATACCGTTGTTTCAATATTAGCCTCTCATAAGACGAGAACCTTAAACCTAGCAGACATCATTAGGCAGTTATACCAACGCGATTGTAAATGATACCGAGTTTCGGGTGCCCGTATATCCCATACCTTGACTTACCTTTGCCTACAAACTACACACCCGATTTCTTTACGTGTGTATCGCATAAACAGCTCCAAAGGGTCATACGTATGGATCAAATTAACCGTAGATTGAAATCTCACGCGTCACGTCTGACTGCCGAATTTGTTGGGACCGTACCGAATGGGAGTTGGAACATAAACAGTTGCTCACATTTAAGCCTCGATATCTCGCAATGACGGTATATTATTTAACTCCCTAAATCACCCAGGGTTCGTATCGCCGTTACAACGAATGCGCGCACGCGTCTTCAAACATATTTGCTCAAAGCAGACTTCTCGCATATCATTATCTGGGATGAGGTGCTTGCCATCCAAACAGCACATGCATCGGAATATTTTTCATTTTCTATTACCCATTAGAGTCCTGAGAATTTTTTTTTTATTCGTTGTCACGACAGTACGATCGCGCAGGGCGTCAACACGTTCGAGTCTATCCTGGCCCTTGACCAGTGACAACGGTGTAGACAGTTTTGAATAAGAAAGTGGCCCCAGCGCGTAAAAGCCGTGAACTAACAATATTCGGTAGGCGAGGCATAAAGTTAGGAGACGCGAAGCTTACCACCTACGTCGAGTTCCGTGCGCAAGAAAATCCACTCGGCAAATAGGTAGCAAATCAGTCTCCCGCATATCTTTGTTCAAACTATCCCTTCGTAGAGGCATTACGTGCTCCCCATGAACAAGAGACTTGGAATAATGGCGAGTACGAAGAGAAGTGTTGGACATCGTCGAGGTATTTTCTTAACATCGCATAGTCGCAGCTAGAACGTCGTTGGTACGTACTAAAGAAGCGGAGTGGAGTTTTTGTTGATGCTAGATTGATAACGATTACGCAACAACGATCGGCAATAGAAGTTAAGCACATTGTACAGTGGAAGATCTTGAAATAGCCACTTTGTTGTGATATTACCTTCTCGCTTATTTGTTTTCCATTTTCTGTCTGCTAAGATCAGGATGGAAAAACCTGGACACGTTACCCTACAATATATGACGGATGATTTTCTTGCGGTAATTGTAGACACTGCCGACGTATTCAATTTGAATTCTGCCAGTTAACCATAACGTTCACTGTAACGAAAAAAAGTTTCTCGCAAGATTGAAATATGAAGCTCAAAATATGTTGGCGCGATCCACAAGTGTGTGTGTGTGTTTTTTTTCATTTTTTTAAATATTTTTCACGATATAGGTATCTTTCATATTCATAGTACGTTTCGTATGTAATCGCGATGATCTCCGACCTCCTTTTCTCCCGTATTAAACGAGAAATATAAATAACATACTTCACGAAGACGAGCAATCGCGTAAGTAGACGAGAGAGGTTTGAAATGACGCTGTCAACGGAATCATCGCATCTGGAGTTAGAAACGCTACGGAGCCGAGCCAGAAGTTCCTATCAGGCATCGACGACGTTATATTGCTATCCCGTGGCTGACTAGACCTAACGTAAATTCAAGCTTGTGTAACCGCAGTCACATGTACATGACCTCTAACAGCCACACACGTGTATGAATCGCGTCGGCGCAAACGGGGCCTGGGCAACCGGGTTCTCAGCGTGCCAGCAGTCATCGCCACAGGGAGCTTGTACTCTCCTGATATCGTTTCTGTCCACGTTTCGCCAGGACTTAAAGACGTTGGTAGCGAGAAAAAAATTAAAAAAACAACAAAAAACAAAACAGACAAAAAACAGACAAACAAAAAATAAAAAATTATTTCTCGAACCCGCTTAGATTAAGTAATAATGAACAGGTATTCTGTAAATGGTTCTGAACTAGAGTGATATATCGTTTGGGTATCCATATACTAATCGTATAACCATTCAACACGGTCAATGGTCACTCTCTCTCCCGGTATTTAATTCCGTGTTTGTTGATCTGTAAAACCTAATCACCGGAAGTATCATTCAAAATTTTTAATCCGATGGAAATTGTAACTGGTTTTATGTTGCATGCACAATAAGGCGGCGCTAAGGTACTCGACAAATCTGTATCTAACCCACGGCGAAGCTGAATTCCCAACATAAAATATAACTAGTTACTTTTTTCTTCGTTTCCTTTTCTTTTCTCTTTTTTTTTTATGCTCGCGACGTGCCAATGATCAAGAGGTTTTAAGATTTATAACATGCACGTGACGTGCGAAGCGAAGGCGATACTTCAAGATTGAAATTCCAATCCGTGACATAAGTTGAGTATAAGTTGAGTTGGAACCCTTCAGTTTCTCGAGGCAGTATACTTGACTCTGATGTCGCTACTATTTGTTTGCGTGCTCGTAAATACTTCGCCAACCTTCGTGCCCAAGGGTTGATGATGCCGGAAACATTTTACCGGACTCAAGTCAGAAGATTTTAAAGGTAGACGATGACGACTCTACATCGCACTTCAGTGAACATCCATGTACACATATTTACTTATTGTTTGAACCGGCATATTATACACCATGAACATGAACTTTTGCGTGTTATAGCTGTTAAAGTTTCGGTGAGAGTTTCGGGGTCCGCATCCCGCAGAAGTTCTGTTAGGTATTCGCTAGGGCGTAATTAGCAAAAGTATGCGAATGATAATAACGTGGGGAATGACTGACTGCTGCAGCAAAGCAAACCGTCGTATAATAAATGGAATTCAACGTAATAATTATAGCCTGGATCCGTATACAGCTGTATTCAGTTGCAAGGGCAAGAGAACTATTAATCTTATCCCCCCACTGTAGCGGCTATGTTACATGCTGCACTGGCATTGCAGAAAAAAAACTTCTTTTGCCGCACGAGAGAACACGGAAGAACAATGCGAGAATTGGGGAAGTGTGTCGCTGCAGCTAAGAGATTGCGGACGGGTTATACAATTGACTTGGACCGGGACGATTCACGATTGGTTCAACGTAGCTGGTACACAATATCAACTTATTCGCTCAACGCGCAACAGACCGCGCAAAGATTTACGTGACAACAACGATAAATGCATGTGCAATGCAAAGGACAACTTTGGGCGTGAATAATCATAAGCCCGTTCGTGTACAAGTTAATAGCTTCACTCATTCGTTTTTTATATTTATTTTTTATTTATTAATTCATTTTATTTCCCGTTGTCAAAACAGTTACGACTCCTCGAGTAAGATTTACGACTCGCGTACGGCTTTGTATTTTTAATCTGCCCACGACAGTCGAATAACACAAATCCGATGTCGCCACATTTGAAAACTGTGATTAAAAGATCGCATAGGCGAGACATTGGACGAAAAATTCGATAGGCATATAGCGGAAGTTGAAGCGATTGATTTGAAGCGATTTTTTTGACGAGTTCTTTTTGCTGTATGTTTCCTAACCGAATGCAATTTCTCGTCTACTCCTGCGAGTAAATAATCACGAAGTGACGTTTAAACGGAATGAAATTTAGATATTTATAACTGTGTCGTTGCCTTCAAGATATTATATAGTTATGGGAAAATCTATAAGGAAGTATACTTGGCCAGTCAACGTTCAGTTATATTCTGCCAGAGCGCAGCAGCAACGAAGCTTCGAGGGTGGGTAGCGTATCTACCTCGCCTATGTTCGTAATGGCGGAGGCGGTGGTGGTGATGCGGTGACGGGTATTCGTAAATTTATCATGTTTAATGTCTGCACGTACGGTTTATTAAGTAGACGTCGAGTCGCAGCATCACGACGGTTGGTTACAAGTTGTTACGGTAGAGCGTAGGAAGGCGATGCACTCATAGGCTGTCGACGTGTGTCTTTGTGTCTTGTGAAATGGATCGATTAAAATACAATAGCTCGCTATCGAGTGTATCGCGAGATTTTCCATCACTTCCCATATTTCTAATCCAGTATATTCTCGAAATTAGCATCCGCAACAAAACCCATACGCACGATTCAATATTGTTACATGCCAGTAATTCACCGGGAAACCCGAACTTACGCTAAGAATAAAAATTCTGTCATTTTCCTAATAACTTTTACTCAACCACCTCGAACCACCGCATAGGTATTATTCACAATTTTATCAAACACATCGACCGCACCTCCGGTGTTTAAAATCTCACGTAACCTAGTGGTGCGAGCGATGCCGGTTTGATAATCTGGTTTGCGCCATTGTAGCCCGGGAGTTATATTGTATTTATTTTGTAATTGTATTCACCATCGCATCGCATCGCGTTAGCTCGAGATATACGGTATACGTACGTCCAACCGGTACGTTTAAAGCTAAGAGAAATTTATTGGGTCGCTATTATATTTTATTAAGGCAACATTGAATTTATGGTCTGGCTCCAACGCCAGCTGGTTGTGGAGACGTGACGACCGACGACTGACGAGTGACGCGTGTCGCGTGTCTCGAGTCCAGACACTACAGGGGCAGACAGCTTGCTCGACGAAGACGTTTTACAGAGAGTCGCGCGTCGTGATTGCCATCGGGATCCTCTTTACTCTGTCCAGTGACTGACTTGAACCAATTATAACCCTCAACAATATCAGTTTTTATTCTCGTATGTAACTTCAAGAGCGGAACGAGATTATAATTTTCACAGCGACTAATCGAAAACCAGAATCTAACGTGCTAATGCACAATAATTAAACATGTACAGGGCGTTCCATGCCAAATCGTATACCTGCAGCCATTTGTGGATTAAGCTAGGAATATCAGCATTTTTTTCTTCATAAACGCGTTTGAACAATCTTCAGGTATGCATTATCCATGGTTGCCAATGATAATCGGGCCATTGCAAAAATGATTTCATCTGACGAACGTAGAACCAACATTCGTTGCCAACTGTTGGGCATTGGTCAATAATTTTCGTTCAACCCTGGCCATATGGTTGTGAGCCATATAATAGCACTGTGGCACGTCTTGGAACCGCATAGAAGTGCCTACATGTACCCTGTGCGCAGAGAAGAATAGCAAACAGTGTACGTTTAGTTTGAAGTTGTGGCAATAAACCAACGAACCTATATTATTTATCCTTAAACATCGGCGTATGAGAGAAAGTACAGCGATAATAATGATGATAATAATTTCAAAGAATCTATAGCAACGTCAGAAAATCATAGATGTGACGTGATAATTCTCGGCAAGCGACATACCTCTTTAGTATACAATGGTGATAAAACTTGGCTAAACGTCAGAAATTACACAGCATTTTGGGGAATTTTCCAAAGCACATCATACAAATCGTAGGGGGTTCAATTCAGTCCCTTGTATTCACAAATCTCAAGCTACAGGTGAAAAATGTAAACGATAGCATATTTTCATTCCTATTATCGGATGCCCACACCATCATCGCTAACCGTGGCCTTGCGTGCTACAGCAGTATGTTCGAGTAAGATCAAAGCAGTACATATCCTAGTAAGACTCGCAAAGTTCGTCCAATCACGATGTAATGTAACAACAATAATGAAGTTATCTTTATTTCATGTTTCACACGATCGTTTACAGCAATTTTCCGCAAATTTTCGTATAACGACGATAATGATAACAATTTTGATTCACACGCACGCAGCCGTGACCCATTGCCATTAATAACAAGTAACTAGATCCTATGGAAACGAAAACAGGTATTTCGACTAATACTTCTCGCTCCTCCTACGGTACTAAAATTCCCTGTATGGATGGGTGTTCCATATCACGCGGGTAAGAATTTCGTTAAATTACATGGATTATCGAGTTGCACGAGCCAAAATTGATCACTATTACTCACTCATATCATTTTCATTTCCGACGGTAATTCACGTGCATATAAACGTGTGCACGACGTTCTGAACGCGAACGTGGTTACTCGACGGGTCAGTCGGCCGTCAGCAATCCACGATAGAACGGTATACTCCATTAGCATAACGCGTAAGGTGATGGAAGCTCGATCAACGCTGACGATTATAACCGGCCTTGATCGTGACACGAATATATTTCACTTCCTATTTCGCCTTTCATCGCTTGGATCACACGACTACGAACGCTGCGCTACAGCGTTTTCCTTTCCTGCGGAACTGGCGGCTGTCCTGCCGCAAATGAACCTACAAAAACTATTTCATTATTTATGCAAATTCGGGTAATCATCAATCGCGGCGAGTATACAATAACGTATACTATCATATGAATGAATGAATGATTGAAAACACGTTCGGTCGCGTGGTAGGTCGCGTTCGCTGGCCATGCGTACGTGGAATGTTATTTTCGAAGAATCTAACAACTCTTAACGTATCGAGAGATGTACATATACGTATACGAGCACCGAGATTTGATCGAGATCTGTGGGATCGATATCGATCTGAAACAGTGCGGTGGCAGTGAACGTCCTCTGGATTACCAGGTCTTACTATATTTATGTATGTAATATATACTGCATACAATATGTATACGATCAACGGATTGGTTACAAGTATACGTACAATCGGATATACACCCAACTATCTTCAGATAATTGTGTATTGTGTATAGGTACCATAAGATATGCAACTTGAATATGGGTGTACACATATACCTTTATACACACTGAAGAAAACGTTCAACTAGTACAAATTGCAAACACAATTCCTTGCTCCCTGTTCGCGGTTATTTATTGGAGGTATGGATGAACGGTACCTATTGTATCTTTATATTGCACGCTGCACGCTCGTTTCACAATCGACTATATATTCATACCGACCTATCCATATTATACGTGGGTATGCGTTTACTGTATAGGCTACCGTATGTATAATGCTTCTGCTGCTGTTGTTCAACCTATAACACGAGTTCAAATGTCGTACATCTGGCTCGAAATGTGAATTCCATTTGCAAATCACAATTTAATATCGAGATACTGTAATTCCTCCATAAACGTTATACCTCTACGTTGACTTACGTACAACATCGTGATCAGTTTTGCATCGGGTTAAAAGAAGACGGACAAGGTATAGAATTGCCGTTTTTTTTACATTTTTCTCCCTCTCTTATTTCGTGCGAATCTCGATGATTTTGCGAGTGCCGATCTGTAACGCGAATCATGTAGCGATAAAATAAGAAAACTCGTCAATAATGTGTGAAAAGTAGATTGTTTCATAAAAATCTTGACGGAGAAACCTCATTCGATTTTTTCATAAAAATATCAAGTTTTCGATTCTCGAGACGATAATGCGAACAAATGAACATCGATTTAATCATTCGAACACCCCCTAGCGAGAGAATTGGAAAAGGCAAACCCAACCGAAAGAATCGAATCGCGTCTAGTATTATAGGATGTTTTTTTCATGCGTGTTTTTAACGGTCGTATTGTGGCTTCTTCTTTTCTTTTTTTGCTTGACTAACGACAGGTGCACAGTTCTTTCCGGCGGCTCGTAAAAAGTTTGTGAAAAAAAAATACTTTCAAGTGCAAAAAATACGATAACAAAAAAATGTAATTACGGGGCACGTAAAACCAGTTTGCTAAAAACAGACTACCTATCTTCGGGCGGTGTGCTACCGAACACGAAATAACAGTCACATGATACCTATATCGTGCACGGCACAAGGATGCTGCTTCGTCGGAGAGGCTCGAGATGAAATTTTGAAAAATCTTAACGTTATATCATATCGGAGGTTTCCATTCCTAATTACTCAATAGCTGTGAACCGAACCTCGGTATAAGATTTTGGTGTTAAGTCCAAAGGTATCCGTCATCCAGGGCATTTGACGAATGAGTTAATGCCAGAGGCGCCAGATGTAAAACATCTCCATTACGTTGCACCTCTTCGTCTCTTGGTCACGTTCACGCCCACGCGCATTCTTAGCTCTTTGCTGTATAACAGCTCGTTGGCTCGATTATAGCCACACCGAAAGCAGCCTCAAGGAAAAACTGATATGCCGGCTACGATAAGCAGTTTATGAAGGAGTGATCTTACTCCGTATTCAAAAAATGCTCTCAGAGTTCACCGCGCCATAAAATTCATAATACGAGCAGGTATTCCGGTTAACGCATGTTATTTTGCAAATGGACCGAATTTACCTTCTTCGTTATAATGGTGAAATCATAGCATCCTTCGAGAGATAGAGGTTCCCGAGAAAAACGGTAAGATATCGTCTAATTTGAATTCTCTGACAAACGATAATCTCGAAGATTTTTTGTATAATTTTTTTATTTCTATTTTAATTTCTGCTAGTCTATTCGCGTCTCGTGTGAAACGTGAAGGAACTATTTCCGTTCTTCCGATTACCCCCAACGTTACGACCATAAAGATAGTAAAACAACGAGGAATAAAACGTAGCTTGCAGCGTGCTTCTTGCCGCCCATCGACTATACGGTCGGCGTGCCAAGGTCATCCGAGATGAGCAGACGGACGGACGGCGGGTATATATTCTTGGTTATATTCCTTGATGGGTTCTCGTGACCCGTGGCTATGTAGTCAATTATAATCAGGAATCGAGCCGATTAGTTTGAGTTGAAAATTTATAAATAACACGAAACAGCCGGGTGAATAATACAACACCTCAAACAGCGTTATTGAAAAAATGAAGAAATCAATTTCTGTATCTCGCTGCAGGTGAAAAGAAACCAGATACCTGAACGAGAAAAACGTAACGGAGACAAAACAGTCACTAAATAGATTTGTCTATTCACAGGAAAGTTATAGAGGCCAAATGTCATGTGGGTCATACGCGTTTTCCAATCGGCCTAAACATGAATATTTTTTATTTTTCCCCGTATCACCCCCAAGTGTGAATCGAGTTTGATCTTCGGGTGGTATTATTGGACCCCGTGTGGTGAGAAAAGGATGGAGAATTTGTCGTTAATTCAGCCCTCCGGTATAGTATAATACCTAATCTTCGCGTAATGCGTATCGCCCTGTGGGAGGTGGTGGTTGCGTAGTTTCTTGTAGTTTTTTTTTTACTTTGTCACGCCCTTATACGCATTTTTTGGGTGGCTACAATATGTGTAAGACATAACGTATAGCGCGTTGGAGTGACTAGCAACATCGGATGATTGACAGGTTGAAACGGGAGTTTTGTTACACAGAGCTTTTGTTACTTTGCTGCAGCTTTCTTTGGTATACACGGGTAGATATCATACCAGCCTTTTGTCACGGGTTCTCTTCACTATATGTGCAATGTACATAAACATATCCATTCGTAACGTACATGACTGATTATCGTAGACATTTATGCGAGTGAATGCGGTTTGGTTTCTTTTAAGTTATATGCAGGTATGTTATACGCAGTAGATGCATTAGACGATTGACCTTTTAAAGCCTGATATACCCGGTAGATACATACGCACTTTCATTCTTTGATATAATGGCAACTTAACTGAATGCAGAGTTACGACCTCATACGTGTCTGACGAACCCTAATGAAATTAGAAGTGCTTTCAACCTCTCAAAATAGAGGCGGAAACGTTTCGATGCGCCTATGATCGGTACTACGGTATACCGCATGAAAAAGTCGAGATGTTACACCATGTTTCGACGGGTTGAATTATTTATAAGATTTATGATATGGCGAAGAGGCGAATCAATTTTGATTAGATTTAAGTATTCGGGGTCACGATAATCGGGCAAAAGCGTCAAGTATATTTTTTTTTCTCCACTGCTTTTATGCCAAGTAATTTCCATTGTAATCGATACACTGCAAGAATGTCGAGATATCGATGAATTCAAATGATTCGAAAATTCATAAATACATGCATCATGAGGATATCTGTGAAATTTTACTTCTACAATTTCATGAACTATATATTACTACACCTTGCGCTCAACTGTAATCGTTGGCAAAAGTGTCCCATTTCGAAATTCATTTAAAATGTGTGGCAAGTCGGGCTCTTGTAGGTAACATTTTAATTAACTTCGTAATCAGTTGCTCAACCTACAGAGACTTAAGTAGTCCACAGTCGAAACTCACCTGCGGTAATGATGCGCGCAGGCAAACTACAATTAACAAATGGATAATCCTGAACTAAAATTAATTTCAACTTGAGACACTTATTCGGTCAGTGAATTTGATTTGACTGATAATACTTCTGTTCTATTTTAGGTTTTAGGTTTCCCGCGAAACGTGAAAGCGTATCGGTTTGCAGATACTGAGAACTATAGTTTCGAATGGTAACAATCATCGGTTATCATTACTGCAGTTTCAAGACTATTTGAACTAAAAGATCGATGGAAATCCATGTTGGCCGAAGGTCTTTTTCTTTGAGCAAAATAGACGGCGACGATGTCTATCAGTTCATGGAAAATTTATCTATTGGGTTTCATCGAATGCAGATTCGGACGAAGGCGCATCTGGAATTTATTGGAAAAAAAAAAAAAACTTGATTACGAATTTCCTCTCATTTCATAAACATAGGAGATAATTACGACACCTTTTCCACTCCGTTCGCTAATTATCATCGTGAAAAAAGATCAAGTTTCGTAGTTGTCCCGTTCGTTCGTTTTTTTTTTATTTTTTTATTTTTTTATTCAGGTACTTGATACGCGACTGTACCGCTCTTGATTATAGGTTTAAGTTGCGTCGTATTCATTCGATTACTTACCACACTTGACAGAAGCCTATTAAAAATTACTTTGAAATGATTAAGAGCTGAATTGCGTTAATGCGTCTACGTTGATAAGCAAACGTAGCTTTCAACGAGAGCTGATCGTACGCGGGGAACCTCATCGTCATTCCAACACTGTCCGCGTTAATACCTACTAATGACTGTGGCGTGTCAAAAACTACACATATAATACGTCATATCAAAACGCAGTTAAGTATATGTAAAATAATGAAAAGATTAGCTTTTAAATAGCCAAGAAAATACCTACGACATACGCACGCACGATAACCATGTTAGCTAGATTATTTCTGCGGGTAGAGTCGTTAACTAATTGTTACGTATTTATATTTTATTGTCCCGGTGGAACGACCAGCTACCTCGATGCTCATATGTAGAAATCGTATGCATGTAACGTAAAACTACTAGAACCGTTAGCAGTTTCAATCGAATAACAATCACGTATAATATATATAAATTCGAGTACCTATGTGGGTAACTCAGGAAAGAAGTTCCCATATAGGAGCAATGCTTATGCAGCGCTCTGATCGTTCTGCATATGTATTCACAGTATATATCTCTGTTATCCCGATATGCATATTTAATTCACAACACATAAATCCATGTCTCGATCTATGTATACACATAATGTGAACTCATCTACACGTTGTGCATGTATAAAATACGTAATACAGGTACGGTATTTTCAATGAAACTTGTATTGAGGTTCAAGTTGACCGCGCGTAGTTTTGTATAGAACGGATATCGTTTTCAGTTACATACCTACCATAAAATGAGCGCGAGTCTTGGACTCGTCACTGAAATAACGTTACGTACATTAACCTATGAATGAGTAAATAACGCCACGTGTTCTTACGTCACAATTCAGTTGAAATCTCCCGCTTCGGGGACCTCCAACGGCGTATGCACATTCAATTGTGTTAACGATCAACGAATTTTCATCTTCAGCGCAAAGAAATTGAGTGAAAATTCGAGATTACATACCCGAAATTTATCACGAGTTAACTGTACATACCACTTTTTCCATCCACGAAATAAACGTTTATTATACCTGCACTAAATTTTTTCGACTTTAGGAAATTCGATACACATAACGTTACAAGTGTATGAAAAAATTTCGGTATATATACGTATCTACTCCATTAGCTTTGAATTATATAACGGTATCATATAACAAAAAATTTTGTATGTTTGTGGCATGTATATAGCGACGTCCAGAGTATGTACATCTATAATCTTACATATTTTGTGCATTTATATAGAAGCCGCATCGAGCGACCCTCAAAAAAGTTTAATATACCTAGTGTCGAACGAAGCTATTGGATGAATTTAGAAATTCGTGCGTGTTATAGAAATAACTATGTAATTTTTTGTACAAAACTCTCGGCAATGCAACGCAGTAGCGCATCCGAGTGGTAAAAAAACGCGTCGTATTAACTCGACACGCCTCGTGATATAAAGTCTTGGGGAAAAATAGTAAAAATGTAACGTGGCAAGCGAGTCTAGAGAAATGAAAGAAAAACAACATAAAAATTAAAAGCAACCAAAAACTTTCCGATTGAACCACTACAATGAAAACGGGGAAAATATTCTGTACACAATATGCGAGCGAAGAACTGCGGAACTGATCCCATGTGCAGCATC
The DNA here is from genome assembly GCA_963978495.1 of Athalia circularis. Classification (NCBI taxonomy): domain Eukaryota; kingdom Metazoa; phylum Arthropoda; class Insecta; order Hymenoptera; family Athaliidae; genus Athalia; species Athalia circularis. The sequence goes on from OZ021700.1 coordinate 23,227,912, forward strand.
TTATAACGTACCACCTACCGTAAAATAATGATTCTTAGAATACTTCGGAATCCGCAGTAAAATGAATAGTTAAAAAATCGATCTTTCCAGCTTCGCTGAAGATCGCGGGGGCAATATCTTTTATTCTCTGGGGGGCGCTGGACACCAAACGACGCATGGTGGTCGGGGACTTGAATTATAAATGAAAATTAATACCATAAATCCCCGCATCACTCGCTTGCACGGAAGTGAATACCCTTTGTATATATACGTAGATACGTATGTATTTCCATACCCACTGCACACGCATCATGTCAATAATTTACGAAACACTGTAACCGCGTAGTTGTACGCGCAATCATCTTATTAAAGTCACGTGACCTCAAGCAATTCGGAGCTCATTGTCGATCAGCGTTACCTGATCGGTGTGCTTAACTTATTGTTAGCGGGAATCGCACTGATAAATCGTCTCGGCTCGTTATTCCCCATTACGACAAGCTATCAGCGAGATGAGTATGTTGCAAGATATATACACCGTCCGATCGTGAACGTTATTATTATGGTCATGTGTCTACGCGAAGGCCGGTATATAACGCTTGATTACAACTACGCGTATATTCTATACGCACCAATTTTTTCTAATGCTATTACAATGATAAGGTGGTACGAATGAGGTAGAATATAACGCGTCGAGTTTACTAGACTTTTTCAAAACTGAATCACTCCAGTTAGTAACACTGCACAGTGATATTTATATGCGCGGGACATTCGGAGCAAAATGGCCCTGACCCCGACCATCGTCATTATTTCTTACGTATGATAGTTCTCACCCCGAAAATGTACTTTTGGGTATAAATAAAAATGAAAGAAAATACGTAAAATGGTCGGTTTGACAGGGTAACGTATCTCGCATGGAATGCTTTACACCTTAAGCCACCTTGAGCTTCTCGGGAAAGGTTTCAATTTTCAAATAAATAGCAGAAACTTACCTCGCACCTGGAAGTATCTAATATCTCCACCTCGGTGGCTACGTTATCAATCGTAACACTGTGACGGTAGAGAAAATCTGCAACAGAATATCATCAGAGATCAAACAAATGGCTTTGTAGCTTGATAGGTAGTTGCATAGAAATGGGATACATCGTTAGATGTGTTCATCAAAACATGTTTCATCATTTTCCATTAATTATTCAAAACATTTTTTAATCGGCGCCGCTCTAACAAAATAATGAACACCGTGACGATCGTGTGAAAGAATCGATGATTCGGATGAACCGACTGATGAAAAATTAGAAAGAAAAAAAGCAGAATACTCTAGAGAATAGATATAAATAATTCAAGTGTTACTCTCGGGGTGTTGCAGTACCTTATTTATTTCATATACATACATAATGAACCCGTAGAAATGACGCTGCAAGTTTTTTGTTTTGTTTGTTTTTTTGGTTTAATCCGAACTGAATGGGATAAAAATTTTAATCCTTTAAAATTGGATGTCTCGGGAACTAGGGGCGGCGCTTGGCGACGCGGCGGGGCTTTAAAAACCTTCGGGTTAATTTTCAACGTTGAAATTGTTGCGCGTGAGTGGGCGCATGTGGTCATTAACCAAAATTTAGGTCATCCCATTGCAGCCTCTACAATGATAGCCGCAAGGTGACACCATTTTTTCCGTTACACGTTATACGTATACGCTTTGCAGCATTGCGGGTCAGCGGCTGGTTTAACCGACGGGTAAAACGTTAATTACTGCCGCGGCAATTCCGTTCACAGGGGTCATAATGCTCCAGACGGTGGGGCACGTGACCCGAAAACTGGAATGAAAAATCCATTTTTAATATACGATTTGGAATCGTGTGTAACATATCTTGATTACAGTGATTTCGATTTCCATTGAATTCTATCTCAATTGATATTTTTTAATTCAATAAATTACAATTTTTAGTTTTAGTTTTATATCAGTTAAATTCTGCTCTACCGCAATGAAAAAAAAAAAAAAAAAAATCGTAGGCGAAGTTGGAAAGTTACTATACAAAAAAGTTCGAAGAACGAAAATTATAACCGAGAGATTGGTGGCGCGATGTTTAACGTATTTGGAAATGGCGTTGAGTAGTAGTGCCGCGGCCGGCTGAAGAAATTAAGTAGATTAGAAACGATCATGTGGAAATGAGATTAAAAAAGGTGGTTAACATCTGGTGGCAAGAATTCGAATCGAGCAATAGTGCCTTATATCTACATATACCCATACGCCGCTCTGTCATTACATTTGATAGCATACATAGTAACAACTTTCGCTGAATGTGCAGTAGTCGTATTTACGATTGATGATTGATGGCTTAGAGCTCGCAGGATTTCAGCGATTTGTAAACTTTTATAATAAATGGATGATTGTATATTTATAGCGTGCGAAAACGGTTAAGGAATAGGTATATGTAAGATACCTGCATATTCGCTAAGTATCCATTAGCTTAGGAGTTGGAGCTTTTGATTTCGAAAAAACGAGGACATAATCCTACCGGGCTAGTTACGGAAATTAGTATCAACAACAACGGACGATTACTAATATAAGCTGCGAGTCGTGAACCTTTCCACGTTTATCTACGGCCAATGTCAAACGGCTTTTCTTGTTTCTTAGAAAATTGCTGAGAAACACGCGATTCGTTCTTATACCCGTACCGAGCTATTCAATTACCATCAAACATTTCATACTACTTACTACTGAGCTGCTGCAGTCAATCTTAGATAAAATCATTGTATACACGCCATTGATTCCACGACATAAAATCCCATATGAAAACTCCATAGCAAAAAAGGTTTGAATTATTTTTCGTAAACGACAAATACTTCTTGAAATAATTCCACTCTCAATAAAAATGGGACAACTTGTTCAGGCATATCGCGTCCCGCAATTCACGTTCTATACAGTCGAGATGTCATATCGAATCGACTGCAAGGATTTGGTTAAAGGATAAGAATAACGAGCGGAGAAAAAAAAAATTTTCCCAAAGGAATAAACTAGTAGAAAGAAAGCGATTTCATTGTATCTCATCGACTCCTCTTCGTTTTGAACATACATTTTTTTTCTTTTTCAAGTGCAGAGGTTTATTCTTGACCAGCAAATTATGCACAAAGTTGCCGGACGTATGAGCCAATGCATGTATAAATTATCCTGTTGAGAGAAAACTCGTACGAATGGTATACCACATAACTACGTATGTTTAAACGCTTATGGCTTTTTGTCGTTAGCAATTGCACCGAGAATACGCGGGCGCGCGGTGCATTACACGCGAAACATCTATGCGTGACCAGAATTTACTCGATTTATTCTCAACTCTTGCGCAGTTGTGTGGGTGGACAATATGTACGGAAGTAATCCGGATATGCTTAACAAGGCACGAGAAACAAGATCTTCCTTCGTTAGATTAAGATGGCTTCAACTCTTACTGCATCTGAAGCATAAGCAAATATAAAGACGGGTAGTTATAGTTATATTATGTTACTACGAGTATTACCTGCGGTATCAAATATCCACGGTGAATGAAAATTGTAACGTGCTACGGCACGTAATGGCGTGGTAGTAAATGCGAGAAACTGTTATCATCGGACTATAGAAAATAACGAAATGAATGATGAATACAGTGGAATAGATGTCGATGAGGAACGAATCGATTATCGTCTGCGCTCGTCACAACACTGATATGACAACAAATATCATTTCTGGCGACTTCGACGATCTTTCAATATTCCACTGTAACATCCGGGCAAACGGGATCAACGAGTATCAATAGGATATATCATTCGTATCAATGCCCAATCAATAAACCCTCTCATGACGAAAAATCGAACAAAAAGTTACAATGATTAAGCTAACTGAACCATAATGAGCATCATTCAAATCTCAAGAGCCCCCACCGAGCGACGGTAGATAGAAAATTTCGTAAGTTGCGACCATAGGATTCAATATCGTTAGTATTTAACAAGACTCAATAAAAATAAGCTGAAAAGGAGATCTCGCTGTCGGGACTTTAAATTTGCAGGGAAAGTTTAGGTCAAATTTTCATTTCAATATTGTAATGTTAGAGATAACTCATGGGTATGTTAGAAGCGTGTAAACTACAGCAAAAGGTATAATAGAGGAAGCGTACGGTATATTAGTCTGTATAATTTTTTTCTATTTTTTATTTCAACTGACTCGTGCAGCGTTGAATGTGCTGCGTTTCTCGTGGCAACGTCACGAACGATAGCGAACGACAAATTACGTGGGTGGAAGCGAGAGGTTAAGTACTCGTTTCGAGTGTTTGTTAATCATGCAACGCTTGCTATATCTCCATATAGCACACGAAATATTTCTCCGCTAACAAGGTAGTTTCTCACTTGGTATTACGTCAAAACTTGAGAAAAAAATTCAATTTATTTACCCAATACCCATAAGTATCCGTATATAGTATTTTATATGTGTATATACACTATAGCTGGCGCAAAGAGGGAAATCTATACCTTCTGCAACGATTGAAAGACGTGATCTTAGACCTTGTAAAGTCGTATACCATACGTTTAAATATACGAGATGCCGATATATATCCCAACCAAGGCACGTTTCACATATGCATGTATATTGTATATATACGTGGGCATACCTTATAATACGTATTCGATCGAGCCAAGGGCGTATAACTGAAGTTCCATAACCGCGATTACACTCGGATGCAAAACGATCATACGATAAGTGTAATTGGAATGGTATCGGAGCAAAAGCGTACGGCAAACATGTAGGTACGATATGCAGAATGCTGCATGTACGTACGGTATACTGTAGGGGTTTGTGTTTATACTGATGTGGATATACTAAAATCCGGATAGCGAATTATAAGTGAGTTTATATTGCTCTAATAGAGACAACGGAAAGTCAAGTCTAATAATTGGCTGGTTCTTGTCGATCAGAGATGCCGCGGGTTCCCACCGTACACTAGAATATCACAATGCAAACTTCGCTTTCTAAATCATTACCTAGAATTATTCCACGCAATAAGCGGAGATGGGAGAAATTTGCATTGTTAATCGAGATCGAAATAATAATAGATCCTGCCAGGAACAATCTTTATCGATGCGGGGTCCGTGTTGTATATACGTACGTTATAAACTAGAGATGAAAAGGTTCGATCGCTTAAAGTTGAAGTAGCTGTAACAGTAAGCAAAAAATATATGTGGCGCTCCTTTCCAATCGGAATACGATCGAATCCTATTATATACCTATTGGAAAATTGTTGCGGGAAATGATCAACCAAGTTGCTACAAGTTGTTCGACAATAAGAAATTATTAGTTTTTCGATCAGCATGCAACGGTGCAAATATCCCCTTGGCAAATAGGGTCCGTTGTTATGTGTACGAGTATATAGGTATATAGGCGGCCGACAATCGATAAGCAGTTTCTCCACACTCGACTGATTTTACCCTCCAGCATATTCTATACACGATATAATTGCTAGGTCAGGAAAATCTGCCTACGCCTGCCTGCACAAAACACGATGGTGCGTTGACAGCAGCTCTTCTTCTATATACAAGCTATATATGTATAGGCTATCGTACTCCTTAATCTGCTGTGTCTTATTATGCTTATGATAAAATCATTTTTAACAAATTACTTCAAAGTCCCGACAAAACACGTGCCACGTTTAACGTTGGAAATTGACTGAATCACAAAACGATTATGTCTGCAGACAATTTGAGATTATCCACTTCCTGGTTTTCATACTATAAATGATGAAACATCGTTGGTTAGGTATAGTCTCAGACAATTGATTGGAGAACCGTCCGCAATAACAGCTAGCTCGAGTCAATTTAAGTCATCACCAAGATTTTTGCATGTATCCATTATTATTCCTCAGTTTAACTATATTAGCTGATTAAACTCAGAACCGCATCAAAATACTAAAATAAAGCGAAATCGCTCGCAAGCAACGCACGTGACAATCATCAACAGCGTATGTAACGTATTTTTTGCGGTTATATAAAAAGTCTGCGAAGAAATCAGTGCATCAGGGTAGGTCGCATAGTGGTTTGGAGGGTTAGTTACGATGTTTTTTTGCACATCGTAAAAATCATTCAATTCTAAAGCCGAAAAAGTGTGAATAAGATTTATCAAGCGTCGATGCATCGTTTGACAACTTTTAACAAGGGACTAAAGAAAGGACGTTCACACCAAATCGTCATCTATTAAAAAACCCATGAATTATTTCTGCATTTCTTTGATATGTCAACGATTACACGCCTGAGTACGTGTCGCACAAAATACGATACGGGGATTCAAACTTGGATGTGAACAGGAGTCCAATGCTGCAAAATTGCGCGCAGCGCGCGGCTTAAAGTTGACCAAGAAAGCTTTTTTGGTTGCGAGAAAGTCATCAGAAAGTCTAGCAAGCTGCGCAGTGCGATGGCAGAAATAGAAACCAACTCGCGAGCGCTCGAGCGCGCCTACCGAAGTGCAAGATTCTTCGTGAATTCGTGGGTTGATCTCGTGGGATATGTTTTTTATCATATCTCAGTACCGAATAATTGGAATCTGATGCACTTGGGCACGCTTGATTCATATTAGAATGACGCATCTTTTTCTCATTATTTTTTTTGGCGAGATTCGTTCTTGCTCAACTCGTCATGCAGATTGCGTTGTAATCAAACGACTCCAGAATTTTTGTGATTTTCGGTACCAAAAGTACAATAGTTTTTGAATTGCTTAAAGGACAGCTTTCTATGGTGCTTTGAGCCGTGTTAATCAGGCCCCCCAAGTTTCGAAATGTCTTCGAAAGAATAGCACAAACGAGAATGACTGCGACGTAAACACACGCAACGAAACGCAAAAAATTCCGTATTTCAAAATAAAGATTGTTCAAAATTGCGGGAGGAACGGGAACTTCGCCCCCCAAAATTAGATTCAGCGATAATTTGATAACTATAAAGGCGCAAACGATAATATTCCGGCCGCAATCATACGCACACGATGTGCAAACGTATCCGGGGTTGAAGTATGCACAGTTCGAAATCTGGTGGGCCTTATTCACGCAGCAAGTATTCCGACTTCAGAATCACGAATCCGTCGACTAAATTAAACTGCCCCTAAAGCTCATCAAGGTATCTCGGTTTTGGAGTCGAGAAATCGGCAATAACTCAGCCATTTCGACAGGTAGATCAATTTGGTTACCAGGTTCGGAAACCGAAGCTCAAAATATCAACAATGCAATGATAGTTTGATAATTGGATATTGCCACTCTTCTAGCTTCCGGTAGTAGATAGAATTAGATTCATGCACCAGAGACGTAGAGAACCAGTAAGAAATTGTGTCTAAAATCCTTCGAATTGTTGTAAATAAATAGAAGGAAGTGAAAATCAGGTAGAACTATTATATACTTGAAACAAGTGAACAGTCATGATTTAATCCTTAGCTATAAGAATTAAACCTGGTTCAACATTAACGTCCGATGGCAAGTAGTCACCCACTGACCTACAGGCACAACCTGTTTCTGCGGACAATTGCAATTACAGATTGGCCAATTACTCAGCCTCCTTCTTACGACGAAAAGGTTTCCGTTCACAGAACCAACACTAATTGTAAGAATAAGTAAATGAGGCTGGATGCGAGGCAGGTACTGCAGGCTAACTTGGACAGAGTTATAAGTATAAAGCTATACTGTCTGAAATAACTATAAGCTAGTTCCAACCCATTGGTGCTACACGGTATCCGCAGGCGTGAATATTGTGGTCCGATGCTGCAGGAGCAACGGGGACGTCCCAGAGAGACCAAATGCCCGGGTGTGAGTTATGAGAGAGATCTGCATTCTGCGCGGGCTGTTCCTCCTACTTTATTTCTTTCTGCTGAGTCTCTATCTCGAATATTTATTTATTCATTTACTTATTTTTTATCATATCAACTCTTTCGATCTACGCTTTTTCCTCGGCTTGCCTGCTGCTGCTGCTGCTGCACCTCGAGCCTTTCTGATGCACCCTATTGTACCATATTCAATAAATCATCACCGCGAGTCAGCTCATATACAACGTAGCCATAGAAAAATCAAAATACGATGGCTGGGCTTGTGTCAATAATACAAATGAGTTGAATGTATCGAGCTATTCGAAAGTGACAAGTTTATAAATTCCATCCCTGTAGTCGTAAATCGGCATAAAAGTAAGACAAGAGAAGCATGAATTTTGTTCAGATTCGTTTGCACGAATGGCATTTTCACCTGTTGTTTGTATTTTTTTCAGAGGCTAATTTGCATTCGATCAGTGGTGGCACCGTGGCGTTCACGAAGGGCCAAAAAAATTCAAATATTAATACAAGTTGTGAAAAACAGTACCTAGGAACTTAGATGAAACCTCAATTATCAACATTCGCTGAGATATACCTTGGAAAAATTCGTCCGATTTGAGTTTGCTGAACGCATTTTATTGAAAAATCCTTATTTTCATGTTCGTACGAAGGATTGTCCAAAACTATTAACAATAAAAAAAAAAAAAAAAAAAACAGATCCTTCGGAAAAATAAAAAATCTTGCGCAGAGTCGTCAATGGGACATCGATGAACTTAATCGGCAGTTACAATGTCTCCGTGATAATGAGCAGAATTAGAGAGAACTCGTCAGAGATTATAAAGGAACGCACGAGTGGATGCCAGGCGAAACCCTTCTTGAAAAATGCTGCAACCTGCTCAACTAATCTCGGGACAACATGCGGTGTGCAGTGGATTTGTCTGGAAGTTCACGATGGGGCTTACACTTTTATGGACATAGAATGAAACAGATCTTAGTTGTAAGGAAACTTGAACCAGTCACGAAGACTAGTTAATTTTATATGGAAGTGGTTGAGCAGCGTTCGAGAAGTATTCCTGGAATAGACAGAACTTGAAGGTATAGGAAATCGGAAGATGTTGGTACTTCATTCTTGTTTATTTTCCACAGTCCAGTTCTGCGGACAACGTTACGTATCTTTATATCCTTCCTATGAATGTAATTCGAATACTTAAACGGTATCGTGAATAAACCTGAATTATAATCAGAGATCAAGTTTCCAAGCGATTCGAAGAGATCAGGATGTTGGCATACCACGCCCCCAAATTTAATCCGTACCCTTAAATTTAAAAGGACCTTGAACGGATATATCCAACCGGTTAGACGGGAAAATACTCGCCGAATAAAGGGTTACTATAAATAAATTTTTTAATTTAAACCATTTTTGATGAGCTAATAATAAATCAACCGTTCTACACTGTCATTTACTTGTGTATATTGTTTACGATCATCGACCGAGGGGTCATGCTGTGCAGTGCTAAAGTTTCACCGTACAACTCACAACGCGTGCCTTGTAAATTACAGTAGATGCATGTACGGTATCGTTAATATAAAGGATATTACATGCATTACTAGGGGTGTTGCTATTTCTAATCTCTAGCTTTGCTACTCAAGGATTTATACATCGACATCGCTGCTGACAGTGATAGACAGAGGAACTGGTATTGACCATAAAATAAGAACCAGATTTCAGCAGATAAATTCAGAGGGGAGCCATTGCTGGAATAAATAGTGAAATCCAGTAGTTTCGTTCGATATTGAAAATAATATTTACTCACATCCTTTGTCGGAGCAATTTATGTATATAAATTCTTTCATTTTCTTTTTTTATGCAGTGTACGATTTTTCCATCAGATTTTTTTACCGACATTATACGATCGTCGAAATAAAATACCCTCACTGTTGAATCACAGAACTTTGCCGATGAAGCAATTTCTGATCAGGTAATTTAGCTTGAAATATTTGAACAACGAATTAGTGAACATTTCATAATGTAATCATATTGAGCTATCCAAATTATAATCCTAATTATACTATCCAATAAATTAGCTATCCAAAAATTTTTATATGATTAAATTCGTTTCTTATATCAGATTCATTTACTTTTAAAGAAAGTTAATTAGGCGTTGTATTTCTTGATTAGATATTAATTACGAATAAAAAATATGAAGGAAAATATTCTTCCATCGCAACAGAGTAAAAATAATGAATCAGCTGTGTGGCGTGGGGCATTTTCAAATCTGCCTCATAAGTGAGAGTAGAAAATGTCGCGTCATTCTCACGGCTGAATGAAACGATCGGAAATTAAAAACCTGACGGTGGTGTTTTTCTCTTTCAGTGCTTTATCATGAAAAAGGTGGTATCAATAGTTATCATGTCAATTATATCAACTAATGAACCTTGAATGGCGTTCTCGCCGCTAGAACATGATGCAGAAAATTCTGTTCTCAGATAGTACATATATACACATATATGTACACATGTAAAGTCGCCATCCGCTCAGCGTGCGGTTATAACATCTTTCGAAGCATTGGGGTAGCAGTTTGACGTATCTTGGGTAGGTACACAGGTAATATACGAGTTCTTATGGACAGTCCACGTCGAGTGATTAATTTTAATAGGTTGCATCGACGTTCCACCGTACCAAATGTCAGACTCCTGTAGCCTGATTTAAATTCGTAATTAGAATTGCGACTCATTCATTTTTACTTTGAATTAGTTCAAACCGATTATCTTTGAATGAAACCGGTTCGTAGCCGCTGTACATATATGACTATATACCTACACGTATACTATACGGGTGAAAGGAAAGGAATGAAAATTATCGGAGGAGCTAAAATAACTTGAACTCGGCAATGCAAACGATTCAAAAAACTGCATCGTTTCGTCAAACTCCCAACAACGGCATCTGTGCAGCAGTAGTGGGCAGAGAGTAACCGGAACTCTTCACCATCAGATGTTCACAGATAAGAAAGTTAGAAACACGAAAAAAAAAAAAAAAAACTCACCACAGAAAACAACATTTCACGCTCGTACCCAACGCCTACGGTCAGCTGAATTCATTTTATTGTTTCATTAGTGTAAGGAGTCATCAAATGTAAACAATTAGCACCTAGGAACATCGGGGCTAATGGTCACGCCGTCTCGGGGAATCACTTCGTGTTGGAATAATCCAGCATAATCAAGAACTTCTCGATCTACTCGTTAATTAGTACGAGTATAAACCCCATAGAATATACCTGCATGTTCGGTATACGACCCACGCTGAAATTCTTAGAATTGTTCAGATCGCTGGAGCTTTCATTTTACAAAACATACAGGGTGGATGTACTGAAAAACCCCACCGGTTCTACCCTGCAGCGCACCGCAAATTGGTGCATCAAGGTACGGTAATAAATCTATGAAAGAAAAAATGAGAAGAAGCGCGATAATTTTACGTCCCCATCGTTACAACCAGCGCCTCCTGCAGGCCGTTGCTAACTGTATAAGTAACACTATGCGCAGCTTCCAATAATGAGGCGACAAAGTTCAACCGTACGAATTGAAGAAAAAAAAAAATAAATAAATGAACTGACTGGCCAAAACGCTGTTTCCAACCACCACAAAGTTTCATCTTCACGTAAGGTGAGATGACATTCATTGTTAAGATCGATTATCAAATTTTTACTCACCACTAGTAGAGCTGTATTCGCCGATGTATCGCCTGGTCAGGTATCGGACAACCACAGCTGGAACAGAAATTGAATATTCTTTATACTCTATCTCTTTTCGCGAAAGCCGATGTAGAGAGTGAAAACGCAATGTACGGTATAGTGTGACTTTCATACGGTTACGAAACTTTTCGGTGACACGCACTTTTTCAGGCTGAGGAAAAACAAGAACGGAAAAATTATCCATTCTGGCTGGAAAGACCTGAAATTATAAAACTGATAGGACATCCGGTTAACCCGCTTCTCCGATATTAATTAGATGTACATATACTACATCCCTATTTTAGAGGCTATAAAAATATGAACATATAGATATATCTTTGATAAACCCACTTAACGTTGATTATTATACATAGTCTGATTTACTCGTTATATATCTCTAGCCGCTTGACTTCTGTGTTATAACTGTAGTTCTGATCGACGACTCGAAATCTAGATTGATCTGGATCTCAACTAGTTGAATCAGTTTCAGCTTTTATAGCATCCTCCTAGAATTTGACCGTGCGCGAATCTGCACAGAGTATCATATAGAAAGTTGAGTTGACCGATAGTTTAAATGTATTCAAGGTTTACCTCACCATCGCTGTATCATTTCGATACATCCTTCAATTTACCTTCGTAATCAAAGCACAAAAATTAAAAACAAAAAATCAATTCTCGAACTCACTGTATAATTTATGCTCGATTGAATTTCTTATTTTTTATTTCTTCAATTTTTTATTTCTTCAATTTTCTAATGAAAAACTTACATATAATACATAGAAACCTACATTTAACTCTAGAAATTGTCTGTAACTAGACTGCTTGAGTTAGATAGTACAACACATTATTTATACACGTACGCAGGAGAATGAATGTTAGACGCGGTCGGGTGTCTGTTGTAAATCGTTGAATGTTGGAACTTCTTGTTCGCGTTACTGCCTAGCTTTTGCAGCATCAGAGCTACCTCATCGAACTCTGCAAGGGGCGTCGCGGTCGCGGGTGAGTGGAAAGTTGTATCTCTTCTATCTCAATTTACCGGTTCACGGAAAGTTTACGACGTCGCAGAAAGAGTTCATTATCTGCCAATCTTACGCCAAGATGAGGCATTAACGAGGCGCAAATGAGTAACCGTTCGTACAAACGAAACTTTTGCTGCAGTGTGTGTTATACATTACATAGGTGTGTACATACAACTACATGCTCGCTTTCTAACACCTGCACAGATTTACCGCGTGAGCGATCAAGTCTTGGCTGTCAAAATGATAATTAACAATCTTCGATCCACGTGATTATATTATTTGAAAGGACCTTGATCGCGTGGCTACTTAATTACGCGGGTTCAAAAGTGAATTAAAACTTCATATGCGTCGTACTGAAGTTTTCACTCTCAAGCTACACCGGCGTCTCTTACATTATTTCAGGAGAAAGAAGTATCGCGATGTGTTGTATTATAGGTAGAATTAAAAAACAAAAAACATAATTATAAAAACAATTCATGAAAAGTAAATTCCTACTGAAGTACTTGTACGTGTATACGGATACCTATACTGTAACGGGGGAATAAAGTTTCGTACACAATACAATACATTTCTATCGGTTAAAGCAGCTTTATATATGTGAGCAAGCGCGTCTGATCTTAGCAACTATACTTGCTCCGTGATACTTTCAGTTTCAGCCCTACAATTTTCCTCGTTCCTCGCAGGTAGAAGATTGCGTCTCGGTGAACCCTTATCGGAAGGTAATTACACGGTACTACGTGCGGCAATGTAACACCTCAAAAATACCGGATGATTCGATGTTCCGATGCGCTTGCGCGCGATTTAAATTGTACATGAAATGTTCATTGCATACATGGGGCAGAATATTATTACATATCGTCACACGGATTAATTTTGATTTTGTCACAGGCATATATCGGTTCCATATACAATTTAGACTGACGCTAGATTTGAAGAGCGTTACGCGCACACAAAATCTACAGTTTTCAGCCGTATGCCTCGAAAAAAAATATACATATATATTTTTTTGGGTCAGTCTAGTATACATATACATACATGTATTATTGAAAGAATTAATTTTTTTGAGCCGCTGAGTTTAACACCTGAAAAGATCGTAGCATAAGATTTGGTCACATAAATTGCTTTTAGGTTTTATGAATCTACGAAGAAAAAAAAGAGTATCAGAAAAAAAGGTGAAAAAAATGACGTGGGTGTTAAGTCTCTTATCTATAACCGCTGTCTAAACTGTCAAACATATATATAGTACGTGTCTTTGCCACTTAAGTTTTGACACATACGATACCGTTTACGATGTATACATTTTTGTTCTTCTTTTTTACACTTAATTCGTTCCTATGATCAAAGATCGGAGAGCTACATGGGTGTGAATTATAATATTGAGCGGTAAAAAGTGTATTTAATTGCACAGGGATTTCAATGTGCATGTATATGTTATACAACCAAACACAAATTAAAACGCGTTCTTGATCCTCGAGCAGCTCTGCTGTAGATTTGATTTCGCTTGCGTATATGGTTGTTAATTATCAGCTACTGGTAATGACTTCAGTATGACGCATGGCGCTTGTTAGGCTTGAATGTGCTCTAATTCTATTGTCGGTCTTTGCCGCACGTGCTATAATATCTAGGAACTTCTTTCGCTCCGTTAGGATTGAAGCGTAGAAAAAAAAAGGTATAGTGGGGCGATGTTCCGCCGCGTTGAGTTAGGTTCTGAATAACAAATACTCTTGAACAAAAATTTTGCAAGCCACGCGATGCAGTAACTTGAACATTGCAACATTGCGAAATGAATAAAGAAAATATCACATGTATATGTACGGTTATACGTACGACAAATATTATTGACTTATTGTTATACGGAGCGAACGAACGAGGATAAACTTATTTGAATTTGCACCGCATTTTCTCTTTCTTCAAATGAATCACCGAGAAATTTACCATAGATAGTACTTGCATGGGGATTAGTCGTGACTGTGGGCACTTTGTGAGAGAAGAAGAGATATCCGTGAAGAAGTGCAGATCGTGCGGTGCAGTGCACCTTTTTCTGCTGCACTTTGGACATTGCAATTGAGTGCACCTTGCGCGTTGCACTTGGCACTTTTATACCAGCGCGGCTCAAGCATGTCGTGTTTTTGTTATTTCCTCTTTTCTTCTCAACACATATGAGGTATAACGTAAGGAGCGGGTGGAGCAAAACTCGGAATATTTACGGAGAATGCACTCTAGAATGCAGCAATATTCGCAAAATACAAATGGTAAGGTCTACCTACATGGGCGTGTTATAATACTGCACCGTGTCGGGGTTATTTCTCATACGTCTATTTGTTTATCTTTGCCTAACTGGTTATCCGTCGTTGCAGGAGCTCTCCCTATACCTTCATGACAGAATAGACGCGGTGCAATTATTCTCGTCCGCGACAGGAATTCCAACGTGAGTGCCGCAGTAGGCAAATGAGGGTGCAAGTAAATGATCATAAGACCGGTTTATCCTCTACTGGCATCTTAATAATCTGAAATTTAACTTTTATCTATCGTGAGATGAATTTATATATTCTATCCTAGACGTGAGGGGTGTTTATTTTTACCATAAAGAAATTCTTTTTTCCTTACAAAGTAATAGACGCAGATCTATGCAACTCGGAATTTCGTCAGAACGATTTTGCTCATCCCAAGCTGTTACTTATTTATTCATTTATTTATATTTCTTTCTCACTCAGCGGATGTAAACGATATATGTATCTTCATTCGACTCGACGAGCCACCGCTTCCGGGTACCTTGGGTCTTATCTAATCGCAATCAACTCTGGTTACACTAGAAAAAGGTCCAAGTTGAGTTTGATCGCAAAAAAATAAAATAAATAAGAAAGTATAAAGAAAAAAACACAAATACAAGCAGAAACAAAGTGAATAAACTTTCCTCAATACTTTATAATCCTGTAAAATATAATAAAGGAAATGTGATTGTAACTGATGCTTAACTTGCGTTTGATATCGCTAATTTACGCCGGTTTATAGTCCTGTATAAATATAATAGTTTCAATGATAATAATAATAACAAT
Source organism: Athalia circularis (assembly GCA_963978495.1). NCBI lineage: Eukaryota > Metazoa > Arthropoda > Insecta > Hymenoptera > Athaliidae > Athalia > Athalia circularis. The sequence goes on from OZ021700.1 coordinate 23,243,489, forward strand.
AATAATAACAAATCAGTGACATGACATTGATATTGTATATTGGCATAGGAACATATTGAATTGGCAAAAACATGATTATTGCTATTGCTATTAATCTGAATTAGAACCCATTTACTGCAATTGAAAAGTTGACCGCGAACACGTTCGTATATTATAAATTATTCAAGTATATAACCTAAGCTCTGCGAAACATTAAACGATAATGAATTCTAAGCTTTCGCGCATTTACACCGTAGGTAATGAGATATGTATTAAAAATAATCAAATCCCAATTTATCCCCTTAATTGTGATAATTATAATATACCTTATACCTACTGTTGAAAGACGAAAACTTGCTGTAGTTGCGGTAAAGATATGACGACCTCTTTCGTACGCGTTGTTTATCTTATCATCTCGTTTTACCGCAAATAATCACGCCGATATACTGAAGTGCAGAATAATCTTTGCCAAATATTTACATGCACACGTTTGTTGACAGCGAATTGTAAAAACGCAGTTCGAGGCTCGGCGATCATGCAGCGGGGAATTCCGTCTCACAACTAGTACTATACTGCTTGTAAATTCGATTCGATCTGAAGACCGCAGCGAAACCAAACGATAGTCAACATCGGTAGAAATGAGGCTGCTGCTCCTCAGCTGCGGTTCTTCAGCTCAACGGCATGAGCAGAACTAAGCAAGATGTGGCGCGGTATAATTATTCCGCTAATTAGCGTATTGACAATCTCAACTCGGGCATCAAGGGGTATCGAATACAGGGCACTGGGTTCTGAGGTTGAGACGTGCAATCGTGGATAATTCATTAGGATAATATAATACCAAGGGACGTCTTAGTTTTCACGAATACTAGAACAGCTGGTTGCGCTTGACCCTGAATTCCACCGATCGGGGTGAGATTATGTAGCAACGTACATTTGAAGATCCTATTCTTAAAAAAGTTTTATGAGAAGAAAGAAGGAAAACAAAAAATATCTGAGGGATGTTTCTATCGCACTGAGGATGCACTCGCGGAAATACCTCACACGTTTTTTTAAATAGTTATTTCCAAGAGCAAACTGAGGTTCCCGCAAATTACAGAAAGGGAGATCGCCGTCTTCTACAGCGGGACGGGACGTAAGTCAATGTACGGTGAAACTGAAACTAACCATAAGAAAAAGAGAGAGCGAAAAGAGAGGAACAGATATAAAAAAAAATACAACCGTTCTCTAAATAAGCTACGTATGCACACATGGGCCCTGGGACATGCCACACGGTCAGGACCAACGTCAGGGTCTGGAAATGTATTTAACGAGAACAGCGAAAGGTGAGAAAGGTTCGGCGGTTCGTTGGGAGATTTCTTGGCTCCCGAGTAGACTAACTAGCAAGCACAAGTCCAATTTGACCTCATAGGTAGTATTCTATACATGTACGAGCAGTTGCATGAGTGCGGCGTATAAGGGTGAAGAGATAACTGGAAACAAGACAAACGCCAGGAATTTGGGCCTAAGACTTTTGCCTTAATGTGGGTACCAAGACTACATACGTATATCAGATGTCTGCATCTTCCTACCCGCCGTTCCAACTTATACCTATCAACAGACTCCTGTTGAGGGTTCGGCCTGTTGTGGCGACATTCGATCGCTCATCCGGAGATCCTAATTTCATGTCAGATTCCTGCCACTTTTAGGGACTCTCAGTTAGTCCTTACGGGGGTCTTGTGTAGGACTTTTAAGGATCGGTTATACGATACATATGGGAACCCCCCAAGTGAGGATTACCAGCCAAATGCGCTTTCAGTCCTTAAGTGGTCGCTAAATTGGAGGCAAGGTATCATCTAATGTCCAGTTCTCCCTTCATTTTTCCGACCTGTAGACTATATCACACCGATAGTCCAGAAAATTCCTCGTACGTCCCATCAACGGATATCCGAAAGTTTCAATACTAACTGCTAATTCTTCTAGCCAGGTTAGAATAATGTGAATCGCCCGGAAGCGAGATCGGAAGTTAATGCGAAATCTTGTCCAGACTTTCAATATCGATCTCATCGGAAAACGTGGCCTATCGTAATCATGATATCAATTTTTGCATAATTCATAAAATTCTTTAAATATCACAACAAAATATTTCCGCCAGAGCCGAGAACTTTACAGCTAACGAAACAGTTATTACGTAATTAGTCCTATGTTGGCCGTTATTGTCATTCATTGTTCACCAGTGTTCGATCATTCTGCTAGCTCAGAATCCTGCGCTTCATAGTTACCATGATACAAAGGGATGTAGATATATCTGAGGTGGTGGTTTGATAGTTATTTTCAAATGCTGTCATAAAACATGGTAAAAGATATACAAATACATATTGTTGTAAAACGGCGTAGTAATATATAGCAATAAAATTGGAGATTACCGATCTAGCTGGCGCGGCGGTCTCCCCTATGCATTACAATTATTACTCATTGTAACAAACGCCATTAAATTTCGGAAGTCTGGGCGAGGCCTTTGGTGCAGGTATGAGTTAAAATGGTTGTTCATTTCAAGATGGCAATTAACACTCGCTTCTATGGCCATGAACATCCATATCTATGACCCCGTAATAAAATCCATGGGTCAATTTTGAATCAGCTCTATAAGTTCATTCGAAAATAATAGCTGTCATGGTATGTATGGAAAGTGGGGTCAAAATATTACTAAAAATAATTGAAACCACATTTACGATGATAACGCACATTTGGTGACCTGGCTTGAGCTTCGAATATTATTGCTGACGAATCACGTTCTGGCTTATAGTGTAAGAGTGTGAAATATATGGATGAAAAAAGAAAACTGATACTAACCAGACTTCCCGACTCTGGGGCCGCCGAGGACGACCACCCTGATCCTATTGACGTTTGTCATCGACCAGCCAAAGTAGGGTTGAGGTCAAGTGTCGTTAGAGTCACGTGGGCGCATTATCGGTAATTATTAATCAATGTCCGTTTAACCGATACCGAGCAAAGATTATTTACCATGAAAGTAGAAAACACTGTGTATTTTAAATGAAATTCAAGAAAAAAAAAAAATCGTCCCTCGCGTAAGATGTGTTCATCGATCTTTATCGATTAGATTATTCCGTCTTCTCGTACGCACTGATCCAGGGCACTGACCTATTTAGAAAGGAAGCGCTGCACCGCACCACGTCGGAGTCGACCAACACGGGCAATGGACCTCTCAACTGAATAGCTCTCGACACTCCAGATAAACTTATACCGAGTCATAAATGCAAGTTATTATTTTCAACGCAGTGTCGCCAGCAAATTACAAGTTCCTGGTTCTCGGTATTATTTATACTTCGTCCCCTTTGACGTTGGCTGTCCGCTGTTGCTGTTGCGGCGTCAGCGGAACGCGAAAGTCACGCAAAGTTTGTACCGTCGGATATGAGGTACCTGTGTATACCAACGGACGCACCTTGCAAACAGCGACGTGTTTACGTGTCAGTTGAACGTCGTGTTATTAAGAGCATTTAATAACATAATAAAGAATCGGAGTAATTGCGTAATCTTTGATTATGCCCCCAGAACACCGTATTTTCAACTTCTTTAAAAAATTATCAATCTTGATCTAATTGTAAAATGTACCAAGCGCATACGTGTCCACAGTCGATAAATAATAGATAAAAACACACCAGAAACAACTTGTTTCCGCGACAATATTTGAAAAATTCTGCTACAGCTGAGAACCCTCTTCACTTCACTTCACTTCACTTTACACTGCTTCACTTTCGTTAGTGAAGCTTATCGTGTTACAGACAGTTTAAAACCAATCTCAACCCTTCGATTCTTTTTCTCAGAAATATGAAACAAACTCGTAGAGTAGAAAGAGGGGTATTTGTATTTTCCAAATGTTTCCTTCCAATCAAACCTTACGAATCCAGCGGTTCCCTTTGATCAAATCAGTTCTGATATAGGTGGCTGGTATTTAAATCTTGCGTGACATCAAGATTCTTCACCTTTGGACCATCGACTTTTGGTTAATCGTAACGATTTCGTTATCATGGAGCCACGTGAGGTCGATGATGAGACGGGGTTTGTTCACTCGATGAACCTGCGCATTTTTTAATAGAAAATTTAAATATCAACAACCGACCGTCATATCGAATGAAACCGTGCTACAGGACGATCGAACGTGTATTTCCTTCGCGAATAAAAGAGACAGTGTCGAGATAGGTCAGTGTAAATGTCACTTGTTCGATGGTACAGCAACAACAACACAAGGCACAGTTTTGAACTGGTATATAAGTATGACCGTGTTATTCTATATCTTATAGTTGATCGGTGTAATCCATTCCTGCTCTGTGCGTTCATACGTGTCGATTATTAATGGATAATAAAGTCTTATTGATTTTCGAGCAGAGTCTAAGAGTCGGATGTTTCGAGATGACAATGACACGTGCGTTTCAATAACGATTGATTTTTAATTTAAACTGCCCGTCCTACCGCATAGGTAAGAAAATTATAATGAACTACGGATAAACGGATTGTTACGGATAACGAGCAACAGGTGATACAAGGATATCAAAAACATTCGTCGGACGATTCGGCTGCAGACGCGGCTATAACGACGCAATCGCGAACCGTCCCTCTCGCTCGCAGCGCGCGAAGGCGAATGCCTCTTGCGAGGCTGTGCGTGCCGTCTAATATCCAGCACACGCTTCGCTCGCTTAAGGCGCCAGCGCCGAGTCCGCGCTGCACAACTTACGCTCCCGCGCCGCCGCAGTCAGCTTACAGCATTACAGTCTTACGGAGTTACAGCTCACAATCTACAGCTTTACAGACGTGTTCCTACTCGTGAGTTTCCACTGTACTCTCTGTGTACTCTGTACTATCTCAAGCCGCGGTATTATAAGAGAGAGAGACACGAAGTTGCGCCCGTCGGTAGGTTTATCTACATGTATGCACTATGCGCCTCTGCCTGACTGTATGTATACGTATACCGCCTCTGTGCAACAGGTAAAGCTAAAGAGGAGTGACTATCTGGTCGCCGGTCAGCAGCAAAGGACTCGGCGGCGCAGCGCTCGCGATTCTTAACCGGACGAACGATCGTTTCGTGTAGAATTGACGTCGTACTTTAGCCGGTACCCGAGTAAGTGCTCCGGGAATATTTCCGGTCGTAGTTAATCGGCTGGTTATTATAACATGTTGAGCGGCTCGATTATGCTCGAATAATGATACAACGTTTGATCTATCTGCATGTTCCACGTTTTTGAATCGGACCATTTATTTTCATACGATTTTACATGATATCCGTGCATGCATATGTAACTCGACGGAAAGAAATCGCGTTGGCAAAGCTCGTTTCTTGTTCTAGTAAGGCTTCTTTATACGATTTTTCTGTTCCATCCCATCGACCATTTCCATTGAAGACTTGCCGTTCATTTCGAGGTAGCATCGCAAACGTGGTGACATCGCGATGCAGCCTAAACTGAGAATCATTGATAAATCAATAAATGTTAAGCAGGAATTTCTGTATTCATGAGGTCATATGTAAACGACAATGATTTGCTAACTGTGAGACATGAAATAAAGTACATTTGCAATTGAATTCGATGAATAATTGTCTCGATTATTCAACTAGTCATTTAATTTATCTCTAACGCCATGATTCGAAATCGCACTTGTGGATTCTGTTCAAAAAATTTGATTCATGGTGCGAAGTACTCTATTTTATCAATACGCAATCGGATCTCGATGGATAAACTGTGCTTTTCTATCCACTTCAACATTTCCTATTGAGCTTTCGTCGGTAGATACGTCGCTTTCTATATCTACTACCAATGCAGAAGAGCCAGTTCCACGAAGGATAAGGCGCCTACTGTCGTGCTTCGTAACAGGCGACGATGCCTCTAGCGCCCACTGGATAGTTATTTCAAAAACACAATTCACACTCCGAAAGCTAACGCGAGATTTTGAATGACTCCTGTACAAGACAAAAAATGAAGAAAATAAAAATGAAAAAATGAATTAATTTAAAAAAAATTTCCGGTATTGAATGGTTTCGATTTTTGAGCCAAAAAATTTGAGCTTCCATGTCAAGGCCTTTCACTACTTATTTTAATCTTAACAATTCAAATCCGAAATCTGGATCGAGCCATCTTTTAAATTAAGTCCGTTTTTTTCTCCAGATCCCATAGAAAATTTCCGCGGTTGAAAAACTAACGGTATCTCTTTTATTTATAGCAGTTGCTCAATTTTGATTGCAAATTTTGATGGCTGGGATCGAATGTATTGGAATAAGGTCGCACGAACGATCTGAAAGAAATGAGATTTCCCCGTAAAGAATCGCATTAAATCTTAAAATTTTTACGGGTAATTCCATGGGTAATACCTTTGGGTTGGAATTATTCACCATTTGGGTTTTGTTTCTTGCATTAATTGTAGAACCTTTTTTCGGTACATATAATTTCTCATAAGAGATGAGTAAAATTGAAATCTCTCTCGTTCTCTAATTAAATTTTGTGAAATTAATAGTTAGTTGAGTACCCAAAGCGTTAAGACAAATTGCATCGTTGGCAGCACGCGTGCAGATTTAAGTATGATACATGGACTGATGAATGAACATATCGATGATCGATGAAACATGATGCAACTGGAACCGCAAATCGCAGAATTATCCGTTCAGTATTCGTAGTAACTCATAAAATATGGCGAATAGCATTATAATTGCGTTACAGTAAATATATCATAAATGTGATTAGAAACGTTGATGCTCAATCGGGGCTTCTGGTATTATCATCACAACCGTCACAGGAAAAGGATGTGCGATAACTGCGTGATAAAACCCTCCTGTGCCTCTAATAATTTGATATAAGGTCCAGTTTGTAGCGTGGTAACTTCTTTACATTCCAACAAGCTTCCAACCGGAAATACTCTGGCGTATAACCATTCTCATATACCCCACGAAGTTCTGGTCAGCTATTCCAATTCAATCTTTCAATGGTCAGACACTAAAATCCCATGTACGTCACGAACGCATTGGCATTTAATATATTTTTACGGCTCGTTCGATATTCGATATATTGAGAGTCATGCCACGTCAGACTCATACACGCGGAATTATAAATCAGCCGAGAAACTCTTTCGTTTGCAATTGCGCTGCAGTTGGAATAGTTTATAACCATGCATACCTACTTTACTGTAAGAAATTTTGACAAATGTACCATGCTTCACGCTGCTCAAAAAGCTTCGTCTTCGTATTTTTTTCACCAAGAGCCGGACAGATAGTTCCTGAGTATTGTACCCATCCGTGATGTAGCAACCTATGTATATCTCTGAAATCGATGAATCGATTCAGTTTATCAACAGTACTCTGTTTTTCAGCCAGTAAGTCAACATCTTTTGGAAGTTGAATGCAATAAACTTTAGAGATTTAGGTTCACAGCGTTTAAACTAATTTAGTACACCCTTAAATAAGTGACAAGAAGCAGCATAATGCAGATAAGGAAATTTGGGCGATTAGTCATGTAGAAAAAGAGATTATCCAGTCAGCGGAATGATTTATTATTGCTTGTAAAAGTTTGGAGCTCTTTTAATAGCGATTGTTTTTTATTGTTGTGTATCAGAAGACCTAACCGACAATGATTCAGGTTTAAATTAGACGTTAAAACAACCGTTTTCGTTAGTTTGTATAGAGTGCATTGTCTCACGCATAAATGTATAGAACATTTTCAACTCAAGTCAATGCATTGACACGTAATCTAAAAATATACGGTTTCTCATATAGATTACTAGGAAGTTAAGTTTGAGTGAAAACCACAAAATCCTAACTGAAGCGACAACATAATTGGATCTGGGAAAAAGTCTTCGCGTCATAATAAAACAATTGAACATATAAATAGCTTCGCGTTACAGTTGTAGATTTTTTACGTCAAATGGACCTTCTATTTCAGAGCAAGAAGAAAGTTCCAATTACAAAAAAGCGTGTATATATACAATATTACCTATTTGTTAATTGTACGTAGACTTTATTGATCGAATTAAGTCATCGCCCTTACATGCTTCTGCGGCCCTCAAGCTGACCTCAACGATTATTATTTACGAAATATTTTTTCCGGAGGGTGTCAAGCCTTAGCTGTCAATCCCTGAAATCGATTAGTTACGATTCATTTACTATTGTATGGATCTCTATACAGCGCAGAGGTAATAATGTTTGCTTTGAACGTGTCCGAAATTGAGTGAACTGGAATCACCTGACGTGTAGCTTGTTGCAAACGGAAAGACGAAAACGTGATCCAGTTATTCCGATGTCCTGATGATCCCAATGTCCAATACGAGTAATTGCGATTTTGCAAAACTCCGCACCCCGGAAAAGAAAAAGATAAGAATACCTTCTCCAGCTTGCGAGCGAGATTTCACGTGCGTAACCGCGACTGATTTAAATTTGTATTCAGAGGGAGTACTTCAGAGGTTCTTTGTCTTCGTCAAAAATGAGACAAAAGACAGGCGCGGTGCGAGGTACGTTCGGCAGACAGCTGATACTTCTCGAGTGACTCAATGTACTTTCTTGAGTATTAAATAAACAGAACGCGGTGTACATACATAACTGATGCAGCTATAAGGTCATTTTCCCATCAGCGAATGCGCTTCCCAACAAAAGTGGGGGAGATGATTTCCTGGAAAATTAAACTTCGAAAGATTCTACATCGTTGTCCCAAATTAATTTGAAGGTTTCAGAGATTAAGTTCAAGATCCTATCATTAGTCCAATGCATGCATGGATGCTCTAATTTACATGATTAGATAATAATCAAAGTAAAAGTGGTACTCTTTTTTTCCTTTGACAATATCCCGAAAGGTAAAACTTGTATCGATCAAACAATTAATGAGGGTTATAAAGCAAAACAGAAAAGCTGTGATTAGCAGTTTCGGGTTCAGTTCCGCGCCCCCACTTCCATTTTCACCCTCGCCCTTCCCCCAAGCCTGACTCCCCCCAAAATCGTGCAGATAGACCTCGTGGTTCCGATAGTCGAACCTCGCGCGTCGTCGTTTGTGGACGCTTGAAAATGACCTCCGTTTTCATATCTTCGAACTGTCGTGGCATTCATATTTTTCTCATATTGTTTTTTATCGGTCATCTGATATGCAATGCCGACGGTTTTTACAAAAATCGAGAAGACAAATCTAAGTGTCCAAAAGTAAAAGCTATACGAAACTTTGGCATAAGTGAGGTGCGTTTTAGAATTTTTCAACTTCTGGAACTAATTCGTGTCGATCTATAATTCTGCGAGTGTTTATACTGCTCGGAATAGCGTTGATCGATATTTATTATACTTTGCTTATAGTTTGCAAATTCCCACGAGCGTTAGAAATAGACACGTAGAAATTTTGTGAGATTGGAAAAGGGTTTACATAAGATTACGCTTATAACCGCAGCTGTTTTTGGATATACAGTAGCAAATGTCAGTGAACGATCATCTTGGGTGTATGGAACCTTTTACTAAATTCTACTTTGTTTTAGACACTGGTAGTAAAATATCATCGCAATTAACGGACTAAATTTTCGTCGACGTTGTACGTTATAATGATTGTATAATTCATTGAGGCTGATGTGACCGAAAGTTTTATTTATTTGTTTTCTCAGGATGACATATACAACAAGTGGGTGGTCAAGGCTGGGACCAATTATTCCTGCATCTTTTACTCTCCGCGTTTAAGTGACCCGTTCCAAATGGGTACTTACAATTAGTTCATTTATAATGGAAGGTCTACGGTCGTACAGCGCGCAGGTTAATCTAATTCTGACAATACCAAGAGAAGTCTTATTGTTAAAGCTACGAACTACCGGGCTTACACAACCTGCACATCCGTACATACGTTCAACGATCCAGTAATGAAAATTCACTTCCGAAATTCCTTTCGATCATTTTTCGAGAAATACGCAGAGCCCGGCTGTATCTGGGTACCCGAAACGAGCTAATACTATCGTGTTGACTTGCACTTTGATCGTGGTTAAAACCCATGGGAAGAAAATGTGCTTGGTCGGCGCCCTGACGGTGCCATGTCGCGACAATGGTTAAAAATATCCATCCTATGACGAATTTGGCGTGTGCCATGTAGTCTGTTATAATACCGCTGCACGGAAAGGGTTGCCCCGTCTTTGAAGAAAGTTGGAATCACGCATCGTTTCACATCTGATGTGAGTCGTTTGGAAAATGTGGGCTATCCGATGGCCGAACTTATGGCATGGGTTTCGGAGGCTCCTCGGGTATATGTGAGGCCACAATCTGGGGGGCCATATTGATAGCGTAGAATTTAGGTTGAAGCAACTAGTCGACTTGACGCGAAAATTTGTAAGAATATAATGATCTTCACAGCGTGTAGACGATCGGTGCCGGAATTAGATCCTACGTACATTGCAGTAAACTTTGCTTGAAATTCGGGGTTATTAGGCCACCGGGTGTGCAAAGCGTCGGTATTTATTTTATCGCCGCGGGACCCTCAGAGCTGATCTTTGAACCCAAGGGCCGAGCGTACACGTAGTTACGATATGAGTATCGCGATTCATTAATTTGGTTATCAACGCAGTCGTTTGTTCAAAACGAAGCACATTTACACCAAGCAACATGAATGCGTGAGATGTTGTTTGATCTTCTGCATTGATATTTTACTCTACTCACACGCCCGCGGCTCCTTATATATGTCAAGAACTTCTGAATTGATTAAATTTATTCTACTACTCTCATATGCATGTAGTAAAACAAGTTCTCATTGCTCGGCCGATACGGCGATGGTAGTCTTCCAACTTACTTCGTCTTTCGTAGATAAATATTAAAGAGTGTGCGAGGGGGATGAGAATATACATACTCTATACACGAATTTCATACCGCACGAGTGCGCTTCTATCGGATTTGAGAAGACCAAGTCGATCAAGAATTATGGGATTCTGGAATTCGTTTTTGAATTGGAAATTCGATGTGTTACATCTCGAAAAGGAGACTCTACACATATTGCCCATTTCTATGCAAATTTTAAGATCTGTTATTTTTGGTCATAGGGTTTTTTCTTTTATACGTACAAAGATAATATTCATTGAATAGGTGTGTTATAGTAGGTGGGTTCCTAAATGTTGTGTTCATTTTTTGCACATGCGACAAACAAGAATTATTTTGTGGTACTATTCTTATTATACCTTCGATTACGAAATTTGTTGACCGACGATTTTCTTTTGCACAATTGTAGTGATTGAAGCTATTTCGAAGCACTCTATGCTATTATGGACTTTACATATTGATTCTATTGAATATATTTAAGGAGTTTGTACGATCAAAGCTGAGGGTGAAACCAAAGAAATAGTAGCCGTGTACTGGATAATTTGATCGTCGTATCGCGTGCGTTTGCAAAATGGCTGATATAAACATACATACTATGTATATAGTGCAGTACAGCGCTACATAAAATTCTACTGCGACAATAAGTATCGTCTTGTTAGGCGAGTAATTTAATTAGAATGTCTGGCAAAAGCACGTCGCGAAACAGCTAAGTCAAGGGTGTGCACTTCGCCGAACACATAATACCATCACACTTTCCTGGTATCAATAAAGTATGCGACTACAATTTGATATACAACTGACATTTTCATCCATTATACTTACACCCCCGCATCCTATGGCGGCCGCTCAATTATTTACCGTAAAACCGTAGATCGAATGTTTTGGAAAAGATATCGTACGCTTTGCTTCAAGTACCTACCTACATATATCTATAAGTGACTTGGAAAGTGCAGCTCATTGTCAGATTAAGATTCAACATTCACGATCGCTCCTACAGTAATTAGGACATTCCGTTTCACGTTATTTGCTAAAGGAATGCAGATTGCGCGTACATACAAATTATGACCGACTCCGAATAACGGGAGATCCGTATCTTTCACCTATAGTTAATTGATTTCATGTGAGGAGATATTTGTAGGATTTGATACAATTATATCTTATACCTCATAATTAACGAATTTACCATAAACTTATATGAATTGAATATTGAATCACAGTTCCTGGGATCCTGGTACATCGTCCAGTATTATGCTAGTTCGGAAGAAGCGCTCGCGTACAGATGTATGAGAGCGGAATTATCAGTGTCCTCTGAAAATGCCGAAGTGACTATGAATTTCACCTACAGTTTCACCGACGATCCTATCAACGAACAGCTAGTCGGAAATATTACCTGGAAAATTCCATCGCCAGATTTACCTGCTCATTGGGTTCACGCTGAAGATACATGTAAGCGACGTCTTTTTTAAAACACAATTTTCCTGCCTTTTTTGGTTCAGAAATCAATCTGCAGAATATGCCCTTAAATTGTAGTATACATTACATGAGTGCAATTACACTATATAATGAATCAGAAATTAATTAGACACCGACCGTGATGGCGTATTTGGCGCGAATATTTCATACCCTGCCGAAACAATTCGGACAGGTATTGTGTTTGTCGAAATTTATCGATGCCGGTCAGTGGTTCTGTCTGCTCATATATTTATTTAACAATAACCATGGATAGATATATTCCTATACGTATATGTAGATGAAGCGGTATAAAGGGTGTTCATTGATTGCATCACTGCAGAGAGACCCCATACAAATGATTTTAATTACAATTAACGACCAGCGTTGTGCCTACGAACCAATTTCTACGTGAATGCACTAGTTTTTTGTTTCTGTTTCGCTTTATTTTTTGTTTCTGTTTCTGTTTCGCTTTATTTTTTGTTAGTTTTTGCAATGGAATACTGACCTGTCATTGTTTCACTCACACAGACGAGGGTATCTACAACACCTACATTCTTGATTCGGACTACAAATCGTGGGCATTACTAATGCATTGTGCGGAAAAAAGTAAAAGTCCCCGTTACCTTTCTAGCTTTATTATGAGCCGTGAACCTGAACTTGGAATAAACGTCATCTCGTATCTTCAGGAGAAATTACCCAGGTTAGATCTGAAGATGAATCTACATACGTATAGATTAGAATGATTTTTTTTATCCTTGTATATACCTATAGTTTTTACTTTGTTGTTTTCTGATACGCATTCTTCAACAGGTACGATATCGACTTGGAGTACATGTTCCCAATGACGCAGGTCAACTGCACTACGGTTGATCCAGGTCTTGGATTGATCATGCCTCCGATCACTAACACAACGAGACGACGAGATGGAGTGCGACGTCATCCCCTCAAAAGGAAACACCATCGATCATAATTACACAAAATGATGTGTATGGTTTAATTTTAATATCATTGAAGCTCAAATGAAGTTGAAGTCTATATGTACAATTTACAATATATATATACGTATGTATATTATGTATATACAATATCACGGAAGTACACAATAACTACGAGGTGTTGGTATAAGTGTGTTATATTTGGTCTTTTTGAATGTTGACGATATTGCCGTTTGAAAATTAATGCAATTCCAATCAAAACAGAGTGTATGGGCTGAATCTGTAATATATAATCCATATGGATGGTCACTATCGATTCAACAACAGAATTATCTGACTTTATGGACTCTGTCAGCTGTGAAATAGATTAGACACTAATATCAAGGTTTAACGGATACTCTCCGTTTTATCGAGGATAAAATATGGATAGTCGATCGATCGTGACAACAAGAACGACAACCAATTCATCGAATCAATAAGAATTGGTTGACATACTACGTGAAATAAGTTGAAAAACATTGGGATTGAAATATTTATTATGTTATTCATAAGTATTTCTCTAAATACCTTTTATATGTACCTACGTCACTGCGTCGTATCTGCGTAAATTGCTTCAACCCTTAAAACGACCCTTAAAAGAAGAAATTAAAAAATTGGCACCTCAATTAAACAAAGATGGTATGAAAATTTTCATCATCAGCAATATATAAAATGCATTTTTGATAATGGGCTAAAGTCTATGACTCGTGAAATCCTAAAATAAATTGCTTTCATATAATCTATAACTATGAGATTGGTGTTCGTGATTTGTACGTTGAGTAATGCGATTGTACTCGTTTCGGTCCTATCGGAAATAGAAATACTGTATACATATAATACATAATATTAAAAAATATACAATGTTGAGAAAAACGTAAGTATATGAGGATTCACACACACACAGTGTGGTCAATATGTATGTATACTCTTTGTAAATAAAATTGTGCCATATTATGCAGATATCATATTAGTGAGAAGATGACACATATATCGTAGATTAAGTTAAGTGTACATGTTTATGTATAGTATAAAGCGTATACAATCTGATGCGACAAAGGACTTAAATAATTGGCAATTTATCTTTACAGATCGCCGTTACATATTTAAATATATAAGTATAGTCGAGCAAAAGCGTAAGAGTATTGTACCTATGATTATTATTAATATCCTAGGTATTTCTTGTGTAACAAATATACCAGATAATTAATACATCTTTTATGCGTGCAATAAAGACAGGTAACTATTACGAGGATGTCTTTCGACAATGAGCTAGTATTGACAGTGAGTTATAGCGGCAAATGCGATGCCATTTTTTATTCAAAATTTTTTTATTCATATATCAAATTAGCAGACGATAAGTACAAGACATCGTCATGTGTTTATCAATGCATCTATAGGAAGCACGATTTTTCGCGATAAAAAAATTATATTTCCATTTAAAATCGAAATATTCAATTATCGGAAGCCGGATTTCCGCGAAACCGACATGAGACAGTAATAAAGTGAAGTACGTTTTGTATTGCGAATGATTAGAGTGTAACTCCAGAAGTGAAGAAAATGAAAACATAAAGCGTCTTTTGGAGACATTAGTTAAGATTCGCAAAATTTTATAGATTTAAGCTTTCGTCAGTCGTTGATAGGTAAATAGAGGGTCGAGTACCGTTAGCATTACGGAGAATACGAAAAGGATATGGTTGAAATTAATTTCTTACAATTAGATATCTGAATGATTTCATGCCGCGTCTCCCATTCACTTCTTCGGAATTTTCGTAACCATGAGGTTATACAGTTTGTAGTTAGAAAATTGATTTAGGAACCGTTTAATGAATTAAAAATACAACTTTGATACTTTGGGCTAGTTTTATTAATTCAATTAACAACGTTTTATAATACTCTTCATTCCTCTCATTTATAATTACATAATTATAATGAACTGTTATTGTTTCTTTTAGACCCGTCATCTTTCAACATCTCACAGTTTAGCTTAGAATTCAACTCTGTAGTCGATTGGTTATCAAATTGAGATTTCCAAAAGCACGAGGGATATAATCTGGCGCCATAAATCGGCGTATGTGTCTCGAATATTGATATCATTTTTCGACTTCATTTTAACTTCTTTCGCTAATTATATTTCATGGCAGCTACAACTTATAAGAAAAATTACAAAATCACTTACCACTCTCACGTTTTTTCATTAACTCCACACTCGTGCAAATAGTCATACCGAGTTACACCTTTCGCTCTTGCTTCTCTACTACCTTCCCACTTTTTCCCTTACGTTCTTACACTATAACCACTTATCAATTGATCATTATTTAATACGCTATTCATTTTCACCGATGACTCGCAATCCCAAAACTTAATTTCTATCAATTAAAAGAGTTCTCAGCAATCACACCACTTTAACCACGTGAGTACCAACTTAAACGATGTGGCGAGAACGATCACAAAATTCACGCTAATCATATTCTCCATGTAATTAATAGTAATAATCGAACCTGCATCTTGAATCTCCATTCTCGCTACACATACACGCAATCACATACTCCATCATTCCTACGGGTTGCGTATGGAAATTTCTATTAGTCTTCTAGTAATTCATTATACATATTAATTAGTTACACAATTATTCAATTACCTAGGTCGTTAAATCTGTTTTTTTTTTTGTTTTTTTTTTGTTTTTTTGTTTTTTCTTTTTTTAATGTTAATTTAATATAGCTGGTAAACTATCTATTTACTTGAGTTATGTTATAAATTTCTATATAACCGCGTTAGTTCGATATTCGATTATGCGTTTGTACGAGGGTATGTAAACCAGGTGTGTCTGGCTGTGGGGTGAATTGCTCGCCCAAAGTCGCCTCGATACTATGCAAACCCGCCAATCAAACCCAATCGATATGATCAAGTGTGAATAGTTCTTCGGTGCGACCTAAACGGACTTCGTCATTGAGGAATTCAGAAGGAAAATCGATTAACAGCGGTAAAAAGTAGATATCTAGCTATGAGTAAGTAATAGCGAGATTTTTTACTTTTTCTCTGTGTAACTTCGACAGACGCAGTGAAAAATGAAAAAGTCAAGTTCGAAATATGTACGAAATAAGTATACTGAAACAGTATTTTTACTAAGTTTTTAAATGAATTTAAACTGTGATTAAGATATACCAGACTTCATTTACCAACATTACTAACCGCAGACCGATCACACATATAAATTTGCATAATGAAATACAATTGGATCGTGCTAGAACGCGTTGAATGTGAAGAACTTTTAGTTTATGTCTGTGTATAAATAGCGCATTGATAATCGTTGATTTAAGTTGATGATTTGCGGTAATGATTTTAGAAATACGCAATATCAATGTGTATTGTTATAATAATACCCCTCAATAATTTAAAAAATCCGAATCCAGCTAGAATACCAGCGAAGAATGTAGCTATGATTTTTCTTCAAACTTTGCTCGCCAAATATCGAACAACAAGCAGCTAAATTTCTCCAGGATTGAGACTATATAATTTATTTGACGAAAGATGTGCAGGAGAAATGTTTATACATGAGCTACGCTACCAAAGGGAAATCGTTTTATCCTCTGAATTACAATAAATATTAGTTCGTCAATTTTCCTTCTGGCCATCTCAAACATCATTTGGTAAGATCAACGTATATACACGTACGTATGTATGTATACATAGATCGATATATATATATAAATATATATATATATACGTATACAACATACCCAGCTCGTCTAAATGTATACATACACAGGCTCGCGCACAAATATACATATATGTATGTACATATTATTATCATTACTATTATTAATAATATTAATATTATCGTTATTAGTATTATTTTATTTTTCCTTCATCTTTGTAATATATATGTATATATATTATTAATAATTATGAACACGCGGTCACGGTCTCCTGCGTAGCTTCGGCGTTGCTCGCAGTGACGTACTTGATTGGTCTAAGGTCCCGAGTGTCACTGACTAATATTTGATTGATTGTTCCACGTTTTATAACTACGTGCCGGTTATTTTTGGTAGCCCGCCTTTGCGTTGTACCTAATCACTGCTTAACGACCTTTGCAGGACCGTTGAAGCCGTTGTATTCGGTGAATATCGCTCGGGTCGGCGAGCTCCGCTGTCAGTAGACCCAGGAAACAGGAATCCACTGTGGTGTTGTGTGTACGCGTTCGATCGCCGCCTCCAGGGAAGCAATCGTTTCTTCAATGTCGTTGTTCACAATTGTAAGGTCGAAGAAATGCCCGTAAGCTTGCCTCAGCATGTCGGATTCCTTGGCAAGTCGTTCCAGACTTCCGTCGTACTGCAATATAAATTAGTATATATGTAAGTAAAAGTTTCCGATAATCTTAGATCAGGTGCACGAGTTCAGAAAAAAATGTAAAAAAAGGTTAAATGAATGTTTCTGAGTGTTGATGGCGAGGACGCGGGGAGATTTAATAATTGAAAGAGAAAAAAAGTTTCAAGTGAGAATGCGGCAAAAGCATTCCGAATTCCATTATCCTTGTCGGCGGTCATAATCTTCATAGATAGATCACTATATACTTAATCGATTATAACCCGGGGCTCAGGGTACAAGTACAATAACATTCCGGTAACAGAGTAAGTGAGCCAACCAGCTACGAATTAAATTACCGGAGACTTGGAGAATTATTTAATAACTTGATGGAAATTGTTATTCGATTTTACGCCTCTTTACATTACTTCAACCCTCGCAAAGGTTATATGCGATTAATTTAGAGTTTAAGTTGTAATAAGTTTTACCCGAGGTTTTACCCCGGTGGTAAGTTTTCAATTGATTTTATCAAGCGTATACGAATTATGGTAGGGACATAGGGACGGTATATTTTTTTTGTAGCTCATATCTTTTAGATCATATTGTGCTTACGTATGTAATGTTTCAACTAATTTTTTTTTTTCTTTTAATTGCTGGTTACTCACATCGGCGAGGTTCTGCAGAACTGGGGCAGCGATGAAAACGACGTAGGGCGCGAACTCCGCGGTGCGCAGTACCTTCAGGGCTTGGGGTTCTACATCCAAAATCGCCATCCGGCCTTCCTCGTGAATTTTTCGTATGGTTTCTAATTTTGTGCCGTACATTGCATCCTCGTGTGTTCCTGTTCGAGAGGTATTAAATCACTTTAAACTGCAGTTTGTGAAAAAAAAATTATTTCACATTCATCAGGGCGTGTAACTCCATGGTATTATTTTTCAGATCCATTTAAATACAAATATGTATATGTGCACATTTCTCCATTTTTACTAGTGCGCTGCGCAGCTCGCTATATTTCCTCATGACTTTCTTGCAACCAAAATAATTTTCAAGAGTTTATAAGCGGTGCGCTTGGCGAATGTAACTGCTGTGAGTTCCTCTTTACCTATCTGGTTGAATGCCTGTGTTACGTTAGCGTTATTTTTTGTGAACTTACTCACAAGGCGTTGAATCGTCGGCACGTTAAGGGAATGTAGGAATAATAATTTACGGCTATTTAATAGATAATGAAGTGTGACATTTTCTTAAATTTTGATCCCACGTTAAAAGGTGTTAAACGATTTCTCGACGGCTAATAAATTTTGTTCACGCCTCCTTATCTCTTGAATTGAATTATTCTTTGGACATATTTATGATGTAGGTATGAGAAACATTGTGAATAACCCTTTGAACTACTTTTTTCTCGGAATTTCTATAGAGCTACGAAAAATATACACCCATGTATATGTACGAATTCGATGGTTATATGACGCAGTGTACACTCGGCGAGTTGGATTCTGACTGAATTTTTTACACAGAACAATAGGGTTTGGTCCAGAATCAACTTTGCCAAGTGTACACTTAAGAATATCGTTTGAAATAAACAAAAATTTGACACAAAAAATGCGCTTTCGACGCAGAAAAATCAACTATAAAGTTCCGTTTCATTGTTAGTCAACCTTCTTCATCGATTACTGAGTATTTGATTAATATTTCTGCGTGGTGTTCGGTCCACTTATACCTCGACTTATACAAAATCAATAATCATGTTGGAGATTAAGAAATAAAATTTACGTCAAGAGCCTTAAAAAAAATAATATCCTCTATCAAAAAACTGATATCCATTCGAACTCGTACCGCAAGATAAAACTCAACGCAACCGAAACGGAATCGATCCCTCTTTTGCGAACCTCGTGTCTGCTAAGGAAAAAGACAGCAAACGAAACCAATAACTTAGTCACTCCTAATCAGTCATCATCTACGAAGAATACGCAAGTATCGTACAACGAGATTTTAATCAATAAAAGTACAAGTCGAGTTGTAGAATTAGGTTTGAAGAGAAATAGCTCATTTGCATCAGGCAGCATGATAAATGGATTGCATAAGTCGTTTGAAATTTCCGATTTTGCGTCATTTGATCATTTTTCATATATTTGCGAGTTTTTTCTCGCATTGCAAGGTTCGAGTGAACACCTCTTTCTTAAGATAAAAATCCTTATCTCTAATCCTCACCGTATTCTAAATACTCGTTAGCCGCGATATCAGCCATCATTTCATCGTGGGACACAAAGTAATAGTTTCGTCCGTTTTCTTCGTCGTTCCGAGGAGGTCTCGTTGTATCTAGGCACAAAAAAAAGCTTTTCCGTTATTCCATCGCACAGCTTGATGGTTCTCGTTTATAAGATCCATAGAACGTGTATAGGTATCATAAATTGAAGAGCAATTAGTAACACTGACAATGGATATGAGTGAAATAGTCGTTATGGTTGCTGCACTATATGTCGTTTAGAATATAAAAAAAAACGTTAACGATTATAGAAAAGAATGTTTGAATTGGAGCCAGAACAAAATGGTAATCTATGTGTGTGAAGTACATATTGGATTTCGGATTCGATCAATGATCTATGCATAAAATACGTGAAAAGGGTGCCTAAAAGTTGGAGGTTCCCTTTCACGTAATAATGGCGGCTACTTACGTGGAATGGGATAGGCGTATTTGTCGGGGTGCTTGGCGATAATGGTGTTCTTGATATGCCGACGACCGACGCCATGCGCACCCAGAAGAACGAGAGTCTTGCGTTGGAAGGCAGGATCTGTTGCTACGTAAAATTTAGATTAAATACCACACAAAAGATCCAGAGCTCCGAGGCTTCGGGGCTTCGGGGCTTCGAGGGTTTGGGGATTCAAGACTATATCGAGGTTTCTGCGCCCGGATGGAACTTCGCTTTTCGCAATATATTCCGGAGATACTTGTTTATTTTCATTTTCACCGGCAGAATCGAGTAGAATGCCTCAGGCCGTGTGGGCCCGATAATACAATGGCGCATACCATGGTATTCGTCTATATCCGCCAGGGCACAGAAAAAGCGCAATTTCAAGAGAGGAAATAGGAATGTTGGAAAAAGTTTACAAGGATCGGTGACCAGAGGGTAAGAAACGACTGATGAATTGAAGTGAACTCACAGGGAAGCTTGACGACCTCCTCATAAGTGACCAGATCCAGCTGATCGAAGACCGCGTTGTGCTTCGCCAGATACTTATCCTTGTACTGCTTCTTCTTTCGACCAAATATTGAGCAATTTACTGAAATGAGAATCAGTCGTTGTAAAAATATTACGCCAGTATAAAATGATAATGCACATTTTTCACCCATCACTGTACAATTAGGTATATATATACGTAATCTATAGGGAGATTTGAATTCTAGAAATGCATCGCCTTCGTACGAATTTGCAAAACTAATGAATTATTTTATCTAAAAAATTATAACGCGACTTCGATATAACCAGAGCTCAAATCAAATCGTACACGACATCAATTTTCCATGCGCGAAGCGTAGTGACACGAGAAAGAAAATCGATGCATTTTTAGATTACTCTCCACTCGTATATGTAACAAGCAAAAGCGAGATTTTTTAACGACCGTACAAGGTCTGGCAATAAAACTTTGGAGAGACGTAACAACGTGAATTTTGTGCGGAAGGAATTTCTATTCCGTGGTACCTGTATAATCTTAGCACTAATAGGAATAATAAAACGTGAAATGAAATGAGAATCTGTGATCACGTCGTACACCTGAAATCGTATAGGTAAAAAAAAAAGAGAAAAGAAACAATTTACGAAGCAAAATATACTTGTGACAGCTATCAGACTGAGACACGTGCATATATAATATCTCCTGCATCTATACGGTATATTCGGTAACGAAATAATTTCGATGATACGAAAAACAATACATGTAGATCAGCAATGTATTGTATTACATGAAAAAAGGTTCACGCCAATTATAAAACACACAAATTCAACTAGACTAGACGTATATACGATTGATATGCTGATAATATTTTCATAGGTATAATAATATATTATACTTGTCCAAATAAAATAAAGCATACTTTTGCTCACTAGTTTGTAAATCAAAAAAGCCATACATGGGATCTGATTTTTTTTTTTTGAATGTTCCAGCAGGTCACAATATCGAACAAACTTATTTGCTAAATGAATTATATAATGCCAGGCAACGCAGATAACGTATATATTAATTTGAAATTTTAATTCGATACAGTAACATGCCGAAAAAGTATCACGAGTGGTTAAACTGGACATGCACGCCTCAGTTGTGGATCCTATATCTATAAGATATGATTCGATCCGTGTGAAAAATACTTCGTTTGAGTGGATCGCTTTTCGTGTCTGTATTTATAAGGCACACGAGTATAGTATACATACAATTCACTCTGGCCGTTATACATTTCGTGTATTGATCCGTGATGTTTTGTGGTTGTCGTTTAGTTGGTTGCGTGATGTGTGTATTTCATCAGTTGACACATATGCATACGTCAAAACATGTACGTAAATGGAGATGGGGATTTTTGGCTGACTTCGAATCTCTTTGATTTTTCATAGCTTATAGTGCATCATTTTGATAAAAATCGATACCTACAGGGTGCAGACGTTATTTCAGTTATCATAGTTCGAATTCACCAACGATCCCACATCATCCTTTATACACCCCGCAGGCTTAAAATGCGACTAAAGATTTCTTCACGAAATAAGTCTTCTATGAATACCTGCACAACAAATACCTC
The DNA here is from genome assembly GCA_963978495.1 of Athalia circularis. Taxonomy (NCBI): domain Eukaryota; kingdom Metazoa; phylum Arthropoda; class Insecta; order Hymenoptera; family Athaliidae; genus Athalia; species Athalia circularis. The sequence goes on from OZ021700.1 coordinate 23,265,774, forward strand.
GACGCAAGACAATCTTCGTTTCAACCACAAGTTGATTATTGTTCAACTAAATCGGAAATACAACGATTATTATAACATTTTGATTTTTTTTTCCAATTCGTGATTTCATCAGACTCTGAGACAGGAAATCGGGGAAAATTATTATTGGAAATTAAAAAAATGAAATGATAAATTTTGACCTTGAAAAGTGTCATTACGCCGAGGCGATGGATATAAGCGTCGTCCTATAAGGGTGCTCCTCGTTGAAGAGCACCCTGTTGAAATGTTCCAAACAGTGTTTAATTAATTGATTAATTATTTAATTAAGATACGGCATGCTGCTACACGACTCTACCAGTCCTAGGCCAGTCGGTCGTACCTGTGGAGCCGTCGCAGCCCTCGGCATGAGAAGAGCATCCTCCTTCTCCTTCGGCGTCTAAAGCACGCACAACATACAATAACAAACATCACGCAACTGAAACTGAAACTATATCTGCCAATACTAACGCTAACCGCCATAACTGAATTAGGTATTCCTGCAAAATGTATCAAAGGTATACCGGCCGTCAAATTACCAGTGCGCGTTTGGCTCATTGTCAAGCGCCCGTTACACGTGAACGCGTCAAAATTTTCTCATGACGTTACTTTGGACAAACAATTCATGGCTGTTATGCGAACCATGTCGGAATATCTGCGTTTGACAAACCTGACCTAATCTGGACTAGCCTTGCTTGGAATTCTCGAGACGTTCTTGAAAATATTTTTGATTTTTCCTTCCATCGCGATTCGTTATCCTGTCATATAACGGAGCCTTCGAAAATTTTGGCATAATCCCGACGAACAGTCACCTCTCAGGTAAACATAACCATTTTTTTTTTCCTGTTCGAGATTTTACAAATAGTTTTTATTCCGTACACTTTCAGAATACAGCAAAAACACGCACCAGATGCACCTAATTGCCCCGATGAGTTGCGTACTTATCTGACATACTTGCAGAATTTGTAAAATGATAAATTTGGAACGATCTCTAGATAATATTGAAAAATTAGCCAGAAAACACTACATCGTTGCACGGTTTTATTATTTCTGAAATACAATTCTCATCGTCAAAGTTGTCATTGGTTGAGGTTCCTGAATGGGAAAATAACAGGAAATGTCATCGAATACCAGGAATGCAACGAATAACAAAACTGAGGGTTTCCACGTCTGATCGTAAGTCTTTCAAATCCTGACTCATTCACATCATTTCTGCGTATAGTGTCACGTATCTCCGTGATTCCCGTATTGAATTTGGCAGAAAAAAACCATTGAGCTACTAATACGATCCGAAGCTATTTAATTAACCTCTGTGATCTCAGGTACGTAATCAACTCATCAATTCAGCTGTATAGGTTGGTAATCAAAGGCGTTTACGCTTTGAGTTCATCAGGCAGCGCGACGACGTTCCGGAAACTAGCGCGAAATTGTATACGTATTCGTTTTTATAATGCAGCCAAAGGGACGAATTCGGTATAACCTGCAAATCGTAATACTTGTGACGTTGAAAGCGAATAATATTCGCGTAATAATGTACGAAGTTAACATCGCCCCACAACCGAACGTTACGAATAATTACGGCTCACCGAATACGACCCTATATCACATTATTTAAATCAAAACTGCGACGGTTTCGTACAATTGAATCAGTTATACAAAATTTCTATATATCCACTTCAGTTTCGCTTATATTTGCAATTAGAACACGTGTACAATATTTGTGATCCTCTGCAGATTTCATACGTAAAATTTAACATGTATATAAGTTATAACAAAAATATAGATATAACAATACATAATCGATAGCTAAATTTTCAGTTTCGTTAATATGCGGCGTTACCAGAACGTACTCAGTATAGAGATTCGATCGAGTTCCAAGTTGTTATTTGCTTTGGAAGTTCGATGCAAATATCAATATGCGAATTCATTTAGTTTACTAATTTTTTTTATTTCTTTTCTCTTTCCATCAAAATTTTTAGTACTGTAATTTGAGTTGGTACGTTGCCCATTCATTAATGCCTCTAAATAAATCTGTTCCACATATTCACGAACACGTACAGTATGCATACATATATAATATATATACATCATATACCTGTGTATTTGTTACTGAGAATTATAGATGTTCGTACAGGAATGTACAGATGACGTCGGTTCCCGAATTTTGCTCGATTGAATGCGGTTTTGGGTACAAGAGGAAAATATTGCCCGAGACATCGAGTGCGGGATTGTGATATAAAATTGTCATATTGTTTAAAAAAGCCGGATTACGATGGGGTTTATTATTTCATCTTTCAATTGGGTTAGAGTAATTATTTAAATTTTGTGTTACGTGCTCCAACTATAATATGACATGATTAAACAAGGATGAATAATATTTGAACGCATTTCAAAAGGTGGTGATAATAATTAGTGGTGTAATAATGTGTACGTGACAGAGAAACTAAAGTGCGAGTGACAGAAAGTGATTAATAATTATTATAAAAAAAAAAATTATTAAAATTTAATAACGGGATGTAGAGAAACTAACGAATAATTTTTTCACCGAAAATTTATATGTAATATAATAAGCATATGTATGAAAATAGATTTTTGGTATAACGAATGACGAATTAAATTATTCCACATGATACAATTCGCGAAAATTACAGATCTTTCGTTTATATCTTCTGTATTATCTTGTTAGTTTAAATAATTATTTTATCAACTTTTTGTTTTGTTTGTATATTGATTTAAATATTTCATTATACGTAAGATATGTACCATCAAACTAAATGTAGAATGACAACGCATGCTCCATCAAAATTCCACACGAATACTTAGGTAATGTTCGATTGACATATATATATCTCCTTCTATATAGGTAATAATTGTACATTATGCTGGCATCACAATGTTACACGCATTCCACACGACGAAACATCATAGAAAATAATGCGTTATCTTATATGATTGAAAAAAATTTATCTATAAGTGTAAAACTGGACCGAAATTAAACGTGACAAAATGATTGAACATTGTTTTTTGTGTTGATTAGTAACTATATATGAATGAGAAGATCTGAAGGAGGGTGGACGGTGCGATCTGCTGGAACCAGTGGGCTTTGCTCACCGTTCGAGTTTTTCTTTTGTTTTTTTTTTCTTACTATCCCTACTTAGTCTTTGTAACAAGCATCGATGTACTTGTAGATATTATAGGACGTGGTTTCAACTAAGGATCGTTCTGCACATCGTTCGGCTATCGTACATAGATTGAAATTGATGAAATAGCTGTGGATGGATTCTTGCTTGTCGAATTTTTACTCGTTGCTTACTGACCCTATATTGTTAGATGAATAGTATCACCAATTTTGCGTTACACCGACACTCGTTATCATGCTGTAAGCGACGATCGATTATTCCTGATAGGAATTGCATATTCAATTAGCGGAAAATACGAAGTTTCTTCTCAATATAGCAGATCGATTTTCAATATTTATCGATTAACGTACCTTGTTCCTGCTTAGTTTTTTCCATGGCGACGCAGGCGGTACGCCACTCCTGTAATTCTGGGGAGGGAATAAGTCCCGCTGAACCTGCTGCGTTGTCCTTCCTCGCTTGCCACCAATGGTGGTCATCTTTACTGATGATCTGAAGGATATCCCCAGTTTTAAAGGCAATTCCCGCTTGTGCACACGGGATCAACTCGTCTTCAAGGGGATCGTAATCGAACTGGGCACGCACAAATATCTGTAGGGACAAACAAAAGGGATGTATGTAGAACCGGAAAAGTTTCAACGAATCGGTAAAAGAAGCGGAAACATTGTCTTATGTTTTTTCTTTCTAATTTTTTTTTTTTCTAAGCCTTATGGTGGCTGCAGAATCGGCAAAATTTGTTCGACAGGGGAACATTTTTACGAGATATATGTATAATTATTGGGCAAATTCATTCACCTCATTCAAAAACTTTCTTACAAGTATCTTACTTAGGCTATAATATCACAAACCGTTGAAATATCCCCCGGCCAAAAATTAAAAACTAAATAAACATGGGCAGGTGATATTCATAATCTGATCCAAAACCTATGTGTACATACAGTGTGAAATATGATAATGACTTAGCGGAGCTCTGGTATGTAACGCGGCTTGGCAAGCAGTGTGGATATATAATGTAGAATTAATGATTGATTCGATGTGAACGTGCACGCTAGGCGATCGCGCGCACTGACAAATATGTGGCGGTAGAATTAGGGGGAACTCGAGGAAATTTATTCTTTCCATAATAATGATAATATTGTAGGTACGTTCAATCTTCATTATTCATTTTTCAATCGACAGTTAAAAGCGGTAAAGCTTTGTCACAATTTTGCACACCACTTGTGCGCAGTTATTAACCGTTTCAGGTTCATTACTTCAACAGAAGCGAGTAGAAAGTGTCCGATATTACGTTATGTAGGTAAAAACTCAGGAAGTACTAGAAGTGTGGAGAGTGATGTCAACCCCTGTCTTTAAAGTGGATCCAGCTTTGGACCGACGAGCACCTTTTATAAAATTTTAAACAAGTCGGATGCTGCTGTCACCATTTAGAATTATTTTCGAAAATTATTTCATCCATTCGCCTAAAATAATTGTAAATACGTATCGGGTATGTAATATAAAAATTGCATATGTGTATGCGGAATATACCTCTTTTTCAACAAGAGAAAAAAAGCAACCACAAAAAAATTACGATGTGTGTAGCTGCGGATAAAAAAAGTAAAAACATAAATGCCCCAGTTATCGCACTTGTATTTTGTTTTCTTGTTTTTTTTTAGCATAAAGCGGAAGCTGAGTTCCTCCTAAACGAACAAGCAAACGTGCTTAAACGGTCTACTTGCGGGTGCATCTGGTCTACATGTGATCTCGTATGTGACGTTTACACAGTTACACATGTATGTTATATAATGGCTGACTAGATACTCTGGGAGCATCTCACGACTTCAAGTCGAGAATTAATATCATATAACTATAATTCCGGCAAAAAACGAGAATAGTATTTAAAGAAAGAGAAATGGAGCAAAAACCGTTTCGAGGTGAGTTCAGATTCACGAATTGCAAAGCTATATAAAGCGCTAAGCGCAAAGGGTCAACGTTAGGATGCTGTGTTGTGATATGAGGCAAAAAAAAATTATCGATCTATTATTTATTTACGATATACCCACGCACGCGCATCTGCAGTGCGCCTAGGTAGGTATGTAACGTACATATAAATATATATGTAAAGTATGGGTGCCTTTATGCATAATTTGATAGATAATATACACGTATATATATGTATATTTAAATGTATGTATACAATATGAATACAAAGTATGCATAAACATATACGTATACATAAACATAGTATGTAAAGATATTATGTACATAGGTGGGTAAGGTATATATGGTACAGAGTTTATAATGTATGTGTATGGCTATTACATATATATCTATATTCGCGAGTAGATTGGGGATGTTGTGCGGAGGCAATGGAGAGAATGGAAGTGAAGGCTGGAGGAATCCGTCGTTGAAAAACGAAAAAAACGAATATGCACGCTACGCTCTTACTACGCCTCATGCCGGGGATGTTGTGTTAAAAGTAGAAAACAAACATATGTAAAATAAAATAATACGTAATCATTGTTTTTTTTTTGTTTTTTTTTCATAACGATCAAATACAATAAAATTCAACTCGACAAACAATATCGCAAATCAACTGAAAATCATTATGAGAAAGTTAGGGAGAGGCCTACACATTATTATAGGCGTTTAACATTATAGCTGCATGTACGCATAGCTTCTAACTACAGCAGTCCAATCACACCAGATCAAGTCATGGTACTTACTAACACTGGCAGAGGCCTAATCCTGAACAACTAGAGTTTGGAAAACAGAAGAAAAGTAATTATTAATTCATAAAAATTTAGTTTAATAATTTTGTAGTAATGTCAATTATATAATGTTTCGGTTTACACGGTGCATGTCTGACTCCATGCATATTTAACAGAACAATTCCATAAATTATTATTTCATCATCGGCATTATTATTAGCGGTTCCGTTATCATTGTTATTATTATTTATACGGAGGCAGTCACCTTACGCAACGCGTGTTGTAGAATGTGTTCACGGCTACGAACAAAAATTAAAAGAAAACAAATAAATGATAATTGAAATAATCGAGTTCAATCAGCAACGGTACGAAAAAAAAATTAATTAATGAAATACACATCGATGTAGTATAATGAAGCAATGAACGATGATTATTGCAAAAATCGATAATCGATATGCTTGAGTGCGGTCTGTCGACGTTTTCTAGCGGTTTGCCAGCTATCTCAACCGCGTCAGCATTTCTAATCATCCCTTTGATCACAACTAACCACGTAACTATAGCTCTGAACGACGCGACGAGCATCGAAAAATTTCTCAATCTGTTAGAGTCCTTTTAATCATCGACGAGAAAAATACTTCGACCCGTATCAAGGTAGTTTCACATCATAAACCGAATCAAATTTTTTTATTTTTTTTTTATCCGAAATTTATGCTGACAGATCGATGTTTATCGCCGCAAACATTTGTTGAACCGCATGAGCTGTGCGCTGCCTCCGAATGCGATTGACAAAAACTGAATTCCCCTTTTTCGGTTTTTCTTTTTTAGATTTCTATCTAGATACAAGCATAGTCAGACATGATCTGTATGCCGACGCACTCGCCACGGATAATTGTGATTTCTCAAAAATTTTTCAAATTTTTTCTAAAAGTTATCGATAAATTGTACGATCGGTGTTATAATGTTATGGTGATGACGGTACGGTACAAGTGCACTAAAATGATACAATCTACGAATTATATAAAATGTAGTACATGGTACGGAAGGTACGAGAGATTTGGGGGAAATGACGGTTTTCTCTACACAATGAAATGTATAATAGCAGGTATTATAATACAAACTATCGAGACACAACTCGTCTGGTGGACTGGCTGCTGTGCTTGATGAACGTTCAGACGATGTATGTATATGCATATATATATATTTATTCCCGCGATACGTGCAATTATCGTTTTATATTATTCAAAGAATCACGAAGATCGTCAAAATATGGGAAAAAAATCCTCGAAACTAATTATCAAATTCGATATGTACATGTAACTGATTTAAATTTACGTATAACTGACGGGTGTAATTTACGGAATGGTCCACTCAAGTTTTCATAATGAAAATATTTCGAGAATGATGTATTTCGGCAGAAAATTTTTGAATCAAAAGTTCCGGGGGGGAAAAACGGGGGGATAGAGTGTCTCTGAAGTTGAATAACCATGTGAACGTCTACCGAATAAAAAATACAATGGAACATTGTTTTCCCCGCTCAAAAACACGAAACCTTTGTTCAGAACATTTTGTTCCGGAATACAATGTTCTAGAAATATTTAACTGTCTGAACTGGGATTTACCACCCTGTGTAGTGTACGAAATACAAGTGGTAGATCGAAAGCTTTTAAAAATCAATAAACTTTAGTGCAATGCTTCAACTAATAGATATATAATGTATATACATATCGTGTACGTGGGAAGGTGCTACGATGATTTGATGATGATATAACAGTAAACATAAAGATATTACCTAAATAATCCACGCATACTGCAACAATACGTGTAATGAAGGATGGTCAGGGTCAGGAGTGTTATTTATGGGAAGCAGTTGGAAGCGTTTTTTCATCTGTATTAACATTTCGAACTTATTAGTTGTATACCTTAGCATATGGAATATATTGTTAAACTTAGCCGATGAAGGTAATACACGCACGCAGAAAAATTTAACATTTGGTGTTTAACGACTCTGAAAATGATGAATTTTTAATTTGGATAATGAAACTCGCAGATGAAATCAGCAGTAATGCTTGGACCGGATAACTTTTTTTTTCCTACGTGCTGACGATACATGATTTATTTCGGAAGTCAACTGCCTCTACTTTGAAGTTCGGAATCCCATAGCAATGATAAAAATAACAAAAAGAATGTCGGAGTTCCATCTGAAAATCGTGGCATATTGGGATTTGCAAAGCATATTTCATTTTTCTACCGCATGACAGTGAGAAAAGAGAAAAAAAAAATTGAAGAATCACACAAATGGAGAAAGTTGAGTTAGTCTGATCGGTGGATTCATGTATAATGATGTGTACAAATAAATTAGTGTGAAACTTCGATTACATTGTTATTAACAATCACAATTTCGCTTGCCTTCTCGTTTCCTATCATCGACGTATCGTAGTTTAGGGAGGTCTCATATGGTGGACCTTCTCGGTAATAGTTATTATGATCATAATTATACAAAATAAGCTATGTGTGGGATCGAATTTATAAGTTGATGACTCTCGATGTACCACCGCCGAATAAGGTCACTTGGTACGGTGGTACTTTTGAGAGGCGGAATGACGGGTACAATGGATCGAGCACACATATGATGTATAGTATAAATTCTGCACAGGTATCGCAATATACATACGTGAGTTATAGATAAAATAGAATATATATGTAAATGCTTATACACGTACAATACAACATCAGTCTAAACGTATATTCTACCCTATAGGAAACGATAGAGAAGAAGAGGTCACGTGTCTTCGATTCATGCTTCATTATGCCCTCGTATGTACAATGCACAGTACTGAATGTCGTGTCGAGTAGAAAAGGAGATGCATGAGCTCGAAGAAAGCTTGCTTGGTGAAGAACTCGTTGACGGCTTTACAAGTACGAATACCTTTACACGCTCCTTCAAAAGTCTGTACATAGGAGTTTGACTATATAACAGGATTTGGCGACTGGTTTTCTCAAATGAATTCGATTTCTTCGTTTCCACGTCTCACTGCTTTCATAAAGTACCTGGGTATAGGTACACATAAGTTTATCGTGCACTGCACGTATTTTTTTATTTTTTTATTGCAGAAAATATCGACAAAGTGCACGAACGAAGAGAGACGAAGAAATTGAATCCGTTCGTTGTGAAGAACGGACGAATGTCCAGAAAAATTTCGCCGAAGGGATCGATTTTATCAAGATCGCGGACAAAGGGTTCTCTCCCTGAAATCCGGTATCCATACATACTTATAGTCGCTTTTGGTATATCCGGCTTTGACATTCGAAACGTGCATGAATTCGGGAGTGCCGTATTTTTATTATGTCGCCGGTTTTATAACGCTACCGGTTCTAAGTAAATATTTTATGGAGATGGTTATAGTTCGGTGAAACGTAATCGTATAACCATATATACCATAACGGTTTAAGCTTAACCTGTACAAGTTGACCGATCGATGAATATTATACAACGGAATCGGAAGAAGTAATGGATAGAATTGCGTACGATCTGAATTTCGAACAACTTTTCCAATTCAAATGCCTAGAATTCCGCCTCAAAAACTTTTATGCCAAACTAACGCTAGATGAAACTGAAATTATTCTGTTTATTAACGTATAGTACACGACTACACAATTGCGTTTACTTTTATATTCATGAAATAGACATACATATGAACATTGATTGACTTGTAACATAATAATAACATCACTATAGTATTCTTTTTTGTTTTTCTTTGTTTTTTATAACTGATATTAACACAGATTTCTCTATTGCATTTATTTTACAGATGTATGTAGATGTATGGTAATACAGTAAGCGCTTAAATTTCAATAAATAAATTTTTTTTTACGGAATAATACAACATTAGATAGACTCTGAATCTATTGAAAATTGAATGTTACATTGCAAATTGCCCGTTAAACGAAGGAGGGCGAATTACACATATATGAGAGATACTAGTGGGAAAAAATCTTACACATCGTTCTAAATAAGCTATATATATCTTGTCGTATCTACACAGCTGGTTATATGTGCCTGCAGATATTTATAATACATTGATTGATTGATTTTAAATCGATAGATTTACAAGATTTTGTATATGGGGGGTTCTCTCTCAAGCGGGCCACCTTTCTGCGCGTAGGTCACCGTTTTTGATGTCCTTCGAAATTCTTGTTCTCTACCGACCCCCAACAACGAATCCAGAAGGATATGCCCAAATTCGTAATGATTCGGAAGATATCGGATTTTCAAAATTTCATCAAAACCGCTCTGAGGCGCGCGGAGCCATCTTAATGCACATGGATCATCGGTTCCTTTGGCTAGAAATTAATTTTTCTATAGTGATTCTTGATCGTCAGAGAGTCACTTTTCAAGCGGTGGTGTAAAAAAAAAAAATTTCGAAACCGCCATTTTGGATCTAGGCCGTTTTTTGATTTTCGACCAAAAGGGCATAAAATTTTTCGATCAAAAAAATCTTAAAATTTAGGTTTTACCATAACGAAGAATCCTTGAAATTTTCAGAAAGGGTGTTCGACTTCGTTTTTTTTTATTAATGTTTTTGTTCACAAAAAATCTATTTTAGGTAAAAATTCACTTCTGCAGTCGAAATTACTGTTTTTCAACCGGAAGGGCATCATATGTTGAAATGAAAAAATTATCAAAGAGTAGAGTTCGGTACACCCAATAACACCTGGAATTTCCATGAGGGTGTCCAACTTTGCTTTTTTTTTATCAAGGTTTTTCGATCACAAAAGGTGAAGGTCGATTTCGACTTTTTATGAACAAAAACCTTGATAAAAAAAAAGCAAAGTTGGACACCCTATGAAAATTCCAGGCGTTATTGGGTGTACCGAACTCTACTCTGATAATTTTTTCATTTCAACATATGATGCCCTTCCGGTTGAAAAACAGCAATTTCGACTGCAGAGGTGAATTTTCACTCAAAATCGACTATTTCATAGATAAAAACATTTAAAAGAAAAAAAAAATTGTACACCCTTATGAAAATTCCAGGCGTTATTGGGTGTACCGAACTCTACTCTTTGATAACTTTTTCATTACAAAATATGATGCCCTTCTGGTTGAAAAGCAGCAATTTCGACTGCAGAGGTGAATTTTCACTCAAAATCGACTATTTCATAGATAAAAACATTTAAAAGAAAAAAAAAAAACTTGTACACCCTTATGAAAATTCCAGGCGTTATTGGGTGTACCGAACTCTACTCTTTGATAATTTTTTCATTTCAACATATGATGCCCTTCCGATTGAAAAACAGCAATTTCAACTGCAGAGGTGAATTTTCACTCAAAATCGACTATTTCATAGATAAAAACATTAAAAAGAAAAAAAAAAAAATTGTACACCCTTATGAAAATTCCAGGCGTTATTGGGTGTACCGAACTCTACTCTTTGATAATTTTTTCATTACAAAATATGATGCCCTTCTGGTTGAAAAGCAGCAATTTCGACCGCAGAAGTGAATTTTTACCTAAAATAGATTTTTTATGAACAAAAACATTAATAAAAAAAAAACGAAGCCGAACACCCTCCTGAAAATTTCAGGGATTCTTCGTTATGTTAAACCCTAAATTTTAAGATTTTTTTGATCGAAAAATTTTATGCCCTTTTGGTCGAAAATCAAAAAACGGCCTAGATCCAAAATGGCGGTTTCGAAATTTTTTTTTTTGACACCACCGCTTGAAAAGTGACTCTCTGACGATCAAGAATCACTATAGAAAAATTAATTTCTAGCCAAAGGAACCGATGATCCATGTGCATTAAGATGGCTCCGCGCGCCTCAGAGCGGTTTTGATGAAATTTTGAAAATCCGATATCTTCCGAATCATTTCGAATTTGGGCATATCCTTCTGGATTCGTTGTTGGGGGTCGGTAGAGAAGAAGAATTTCGAAGGACATCAAAATCGGTGACCTACGCGCAGGAAGGTGGCCCGCTTGAGAGAGAACCCCCCATATATTACAGTTTCACTAAATAGGCCACATACACCCACATATTTGCCAAAAACCAATTGTTGAACTTAATCTGAACAAGTCCGATAAATAAATGTACAAATTAATGAAGAATCATTTATGTAAAAGAAATACCAAAAATAATTCATTGATTCAAAAAATAACCGCAGGAATTGAGTTTCAACCTCAGATCCCGCACGAGCCACGTTACTTTCGAAATAATTAAGAACTACTTGATACAAAGTCGGGCACTGTGTTGGACTTACTTAAAACCAGGTACATAATTTATTGTTTAAATCCTGAACAGAGTGATCTGAGGGAATACCTCGAAATGATCAGCAAGATCGTTGGTAGCTATAGCGGTTTGCAGAGTCGCTTTTCGAAAATACCTCAAAAACACCGTCGCGGTTCAAGTAAAATGATTATAAGGATTAGCGCCTTGCGAATTAAGCCAATCCCTCGTTAGTGGAGCAAACGCATAAGTAGATTGACCTGATTTTTTTGTCCGTCATTCGACCCTGATTTTCATTCCTAGGTACGTACCTCGACGATCGAGGAGAAAAAGCGGGCTTGAAAATGAGCATCTCAACAATCAAACAAATTGGGTTGTAACAATCACTCCTGCATGACCTTTGTCTCCAAATGAAGGAAAGTTTACCTGCAGAATTTAGGACTTCGCAGATTAGTAAGGCGCGAAAATAATCTTTTTTATTTCTTCTTCTTTTCGGGGTTCTTGTTTTTCGGAGAATTCGGCAATGATCATTTTAGAAGCATTTGTTAGATCCCAGACACAGTTACACGACACGCACCCTTCTAAGCCCATTATATTATTTTCAAAGCAAAAACCATCTCTGCAGTAGTAAGATATTCTCTGACATCCACACTTTCTTCTCATTTATATACCATTTCAACTCCATAAATCGTGTACTCGTCTTTAAACGACCTAAAAATACCTAAAATAAGTATAGTACATATGCGTATAATAAATATGTACACGAAAAAATGAAGTTCTCACGGTTCATATGGAGCCCACAAAGGAAAAACGCATACAGACAATCAGGGATAATAGGAGGAATTCGTGCGTCTCAATGTAATTCCTAATAAAAATGTTATGCCATGCTAATTAACCGAAGCAAGATGCTGTTGATCTGTTTGTATATTATATAATATGGTGTAGTAACATCGTAAAATAAGACCATTAAATTCAGAGATATAAAATTCAAATCTCGTATACTTATATGTATATAACGTGTTCATACGAGTATTCGAATAGCATAAGAAGAAGAAGAAGGAGAAGAATAAGAAAAAGTAGTAGTAAAATAGTAGTAGTAGTAATAGAAGAAGAGTAATAGAGGAATAGACGTTGGAGGAGGAACTTAATGCAAATAATGACAACACAAAAAATCAAAATAAAAAGTACCAGTCGAAAAGATAGGTGAAGCTTTCTTTTGGACAGGATTGAGAGAAGGGTTCGTGAGCTCTGTGTATGGAAGGGTGTCCTGTACGTATAGACATAGAATATACATACATGTGTACACCACTCAAGGAACGGTGAAATATAAATGGGCAAAATGGCGGGTTTCGGGAGCTTTGGTAAACAAAAGTCGGTCCCTCTACATACCGTCTGTCGACCCTGAATTCAGTACATAGGGAGTCTTCTGCCGCAACTTAATCAAATTCGCTAGTTATACTCGTAAATATTTCACCGACAAAATTAACAGCAGCCATCGCTTCGCTTTGCGTAGTGACCTACCGTCACGTTATGGAAAGAACGTCAACCGAAACAAGATCGATAACACGGACGTCGAGTTTCGAAAAATACTTTCCTCATTTTCTAATGGCCTTTCCCGGCATCCTTGTTTGAATAATTCGCGTCCCAAACTCGAATTTTCTTTTCTTTTTTTTCTATCTTTCGTCATTATCATATGATGCATATGTATTAATTTTTATTTGCGAATGTATAGAGTAAACTATTTCATTGCCCATGAAAATATCGAGCAGACATTTTATACAAACTTGGTGCTTCGGTAATGTGATAATTTACGATAATATCTTGACGCAAAAATATACGGAGCTACTGTAATGTGTAAGGTATACTAATTAATTGCGGCAGCTTTAAACAGAGTGAGAATGTTACGGAGTTACGTTTTATCGTTAAAGCTAAGGCGATCGTTCAATTTTTTTCAGTATCATCTAAAATGTTCAAAATGGATCTTATACTTCCATAACTGGTTTCATTTACCTATCACACGTATCGTTGCTTGCGACGAAAAATATTTCATGTATTCAATAGAAGGATAGCGATGAGAAATAGATTTTATCAAACTGCAAGGTTCGGTGCTCACCATCGTATATAGTTAATTGACTCTGCGGGAAATTTATCGGAGTCATAGCTGAGTAATGGTGTACGACTGCCTGACTGATTCTGACCTTTAAAGTTTAGAAATTAAAGGAGTTTGATTAATAGCACACTTCAGCGCGCGTAAGGCGAAACGTGAAATGCGAAAGTTAGCCTAATCTAATTCGAGCGATAAGCTCAAGTAAACTGGACCAAGTTGAACAGGGTAAACCGGCAACGTTATACTCGAGAAAACGTGATCTGTAGCAGAAAGCTGCCTACGTAGTGTGTTTCAATATGCCCGTTATAGAGGCGCGCATCTATCTTGACGAGATAATCGCCGCTTCCAAACTATCCGAAAGCACGCAAACTAATCGAGGTAATGAAAATCATTACGCAAACACGTCTAAGATTTACGAACGGCTCTCAGAGCTGACAATGGATTCAACCGACGTTTAGGGGTATTTTCTGTTGAGGATGTACCGACTTTTGCTTTTTGGTTTTTAGAGGACTTTGGAGTCTTAGGGGCACTGCTGCACGAGCACGCCGGGTTCATGGGTGACTTTGGAGTATTTGTGGACACGGTTTTTACGGATGTGACGATACTGGAACTGTTATTGGTGTTGGTATTGGTATTGGTCAAGGGTGCCGAGTGAGATGCGGGAGGTGCGGCTTGGGAAATGGTGCCTCTGGGGCTGGGGCTTACTTGTACCTCGCAGGGGGGCGGCGCGCTCCTGTATGACGGCACTATCTTGAAGGTCACCGATCCTCTCGCCTCTCGCTGAAACAGAAAATTCATCTTAAGCGAGAATATTCATTTCTATCAGATGATTCATCGATCCCTTCACCTTAGACCGCATATAAATTTAACCATATCATCTCGCGTTGACTGAGAGAAAGAAATTTCATTTTGCTATAATTCCCCAGACGAAATAACAACGATAATTGTGCAGACTACCCTTAAACACAAAGACATATTCGCTAACAGCGCGCGTTCCCTGTTAATCTATTTCGGAATAATTTCATCATAGCTTCATATAAAATGGTATTCTATATTCTCTTCGTGTATTACGTGATTCTGTGGGGATCTCTGCACTGGATCAATTCCAGTGCGTTGCAGTTATTTAACAGCGTTCAGATATCGCGACGGCGAGGGACTCATATTTGCAGTAGGAAGAGAAATCAAATTTTTATTTCTCTTTGATCATATGGGCTGTACATGGTTATGAACTCGCGAATTGGTGGGCGACTAATAATTTCGTCGTTCTGCTGCCAGAAAAATAATTTAGTGTTATCATTGAAACGTTACCCAAGGTCCTTTTTTTCTCGAAATGAAAAAGTAAATATTCAGGTACATAGGATAGTAGGGGAAAAACGACTCATCCTATTTAAAACATGACATGCAGCGATGCATGGACTGATAATTAACGAGTTTAAAAATGAAATATTTTCTCGGTAAACGACTGGAGCACCTGCAATTCTGTTGGCATCATTGATCATTGACGATAGGTATAGAAACGCGGCCATTTGCCGTGGAGAGATCGAAAAGAAAAATCGATAAAAGTACAAAGGGTTGAAAGAAATTTTTCATTGCACATAGACGTGAACTGTATCATTTATCACGTACATGTAGAATGCAGTATACCAGATGCACGTGCATGCACACTGGTGCTTGTTCGACAACGTAGCGCTGCAGATTTATACACGTGTATGAAATACATTTAAACTATATTGAGTCATGGGATTGCAAGTGCATCTGTTTATTTTATTGACAAAAAAGGTCTAGCGAGTTTTGTTTGAGGTTAAATGTATAAGTCTAGAATCGAAGAAATTGAATCGTTCAGGTTTAGAGTGAAACTATTGGGGTATATTTAAAGGCGTTGAAAATTGAGCGAGGTTTAGATCTTTTTCAGATCATAAATGTGTAGTCACAACGGCTACCGTTGTGTAGGATCGATATTTTTCGCCATTTATAGATTTCGGATAAGTATCTTACTTGAGCAGGATATTCGAACAGTTGACCGGTAGGTATGAGTTTCAATAACAATTTGAATTGACGTTTTGATGCCTCGTTTCGTCGAGGGCTATCTTTGGAATGAAATTTATTATTCTGATGAACCATTATCTTTTATCGAACGGTGAAAAGTTATTTTCTCAAGCCAAACTCGCGAAGTAAAAAAGAAACAAAAAGAAGAAGTATTCACAAGTTAAAGTCTTTGTGGAACTAACTGCGTAATATTTAACCGTGTACAATTTATGGCATAAAATTCAATTGATTTCATTCTCTCAGTCATGAAAAGAAGTGTTTTTCTCATCGGCAGAAGACCCGACTATATGTATTTCAAATAATTGGATTGTTCCCGATTGCCAATTATCGTGGCTTTGAATTCAACCGACGTATATTATTGTTTATAATAGCAATACAATTGTAGCGACAATTTCATTTGGTTGATGATGCGCCCACCGCACCGGCTCAAATTGCGCGCAGTGGTCTTTATTACTCATTAGCAAAATAGCGCTCTTATTTAATTAATTAATGTAAGTAATTGAAACTCACAAGAATTTTTTGTAACGCGTTGACCGATTGATTGGCGACTGGTACTCCGTTGATTTCTCTGATCTCATCTCCCACATGGAGCGTTGCTTGTCTATGGATCATTCCACCGTGCATAATGCGTGCTACAACGCACTTACCGTCTTCATTCATCTTCAGCGTGATTCCCTGAAATTAAATCGACGTCAGATGAATCTGTGATTGACAATTGTATCAGAGTTTCTAAAATATCAAACGCAGCCAACGAAAGCCCGTTGTTATATAATTGTAGTTTGTCGAAAAACTCACCATCGGTTCATCGGTATTCTTCTGGAATTGTACCAACCGGACACGAGTGACATTTTCAAGTTCCAGATCACCGTTCTGTCCTTCAAGTTCATCCCCTCCATTCAGATAAGGCAGGAGGGGTGGGGGTGTGACTCTTGTTGCCTCTTCACCATAAACATCGTGTCCTGCCACATCATGCGCTTGGAGGAGCGCCTGAAACAGAGAACAAAAAAAAAGATATGTAGTAAATATATGTATGTACAGAGATAATTTTTTAAAATATGGCAGCCCAGTAATAATAGAGGCTGATCACAAATTTCAGAATCAGAGCTTTTTTGGGTGTGATTTTTTAAGGTTGCAGAGCTTTTAATTTATTTGATTTTCACTGGAACTGCGGGGGCTTAATTTTAATGAATGTAATGCTACACGCCAAGGAGTAAATAATTGGATTCTCAACCCTTCCAAGACAAGCACCTGATCACAAATGAGGCGCTAAAATTCGAATCGAATGTTTTAACAACTGGCAGAGCAATTCAAGAATTTGAATTACGATTCGATTGAATTCTTTGAATCGGATTCTTTCTCCTACCGTAAAAAGAAATGCACAAATCGTCGTTCGTACATTGACGAATAAAACTCGTACGCTTTGTAGATCTTCAAACTCTGGAATCAAGCCAATTATACTTCGGTCACGAATAAAGCTCTCTTTCCAAATTTTCTTTACAGCGTATCTGGCATCTTAGAAATCTGTCGAAACGACAACATCCTGTTCTAGGTTGATTTCGTTATTTATATTGACCTCTAACCGCATACAAACGAATCTCGCAATAACTGTCTCATTTAATAATTTCAAAAATCTAATATTTTTCTCCTATCGCAGGATGATTAATATATCCCATGCATGCCTGCAGATATACAAGTGTACCATTTTTCATCCCTACATCTATATCGGATGCAACTAGTTTTGATTAATTCATTTTTACGGTTGAATGGTCGAGTTCCGTTCAAACAAATCTGCTGTCCCAGTTACACGAATACTATTATTAAAATTTTTCCATCAGTACATCCTAACAATTATTCAGGTGCAATAACTTCCTGCAATCTGCTTTTTGAACTGTAAGGAAACAAAAAACAAAAATTCTAAGCCAACAAATTTAAGGTGTCCAGTTTGAAACTTGTTATTATTTTACAAATGAATTTTTCACTGTATGAAAATTTTCCAACTCTTCCATTGCGTAAATAATTTCGGCAGTAAATTGTCTACTTTAGACTCAATATATCGTACAGACTTGGTCGCATTCAACCGAAGATCATATGGTATTAGCATACAAGTAGGTGCATTTCTATTGTTGCACGAGACAGTGATAAATGTGAGTAGGAGCCAGGGAGTATTGGAAGAAAATCGAGATCAAGTAAAGAGCACATCGTTGCTATATCAGCAGTGCACCTGAGTGCAGGATCACTTATTGAAAGTGGGTTTATTATTCACTAGCACATCAATGATCACCCGCGCTCTCTCCTGACGTCATTTAAATACGCGGGTAGTTTATCTTCCTTGGATATTGAAGTATGTGCGTGTATGTGCTAAATATACGACACACCGTTGCATAATAGAAAACTAGCGAGGGGTGATTCGTAAGGGAAGATTGATGTCGTTCGAAAGAAAAAAAAAGTGTGAACGACAGAAATTCTCATTGCCCAAAGAAACTGATCACTTCACAGTCTTTGGTGAATTTCACCAATATGGGTTCAACGGGAAAAATGAATCCGTGATTAGATTAGTGCTCATATATAATTGAACTCTTTTTGAATGCTGATAATTAATATCGGTGAACTAACGATAAGTTGAAATGCAATCAGCATGGTACGTGAATCTAGTTCAATAATGGGATAAACACAGGGGAAAATGGAAGGTCGAGAGGCCGACGAGCGAATAGGTTGCCTAAAAGATGCCGGATAATTTGCTGGAGAGATGCCAACGGAAAGTCCTGAAGGATATCAGAGCAGAGTGGCGCCTCACGAATGCACCAGCCACCAAGAGGCTCACGGTTACAGGATGAGTAATGCGAGTATGCAGGACGTTCGAGAGTTCTAGACTTTGGAACCGATTTATCCACCTATTTGAAACGACGCCAAACTCGTCACCTGTTATACCTACGTTAACTGTATAGATATAGCTACTAGTCGATATGCCGATTACCATTTTCAGTCATACCATTCTGATCCATAATTATTCCTAATTAATCTACATCCATATTTGCATAATGCCTAGTACCGCCGCTAGGCTTACGTAAATGGATTTTAGAAGGGAAAGAAGCACTAGAAGCTTTCTAAATGGCATACCTCTTTTATTTGTCCGTGATAAATAGTTTGCTGTTTTTCAGACCACGCTTCTTTTTTTTTAGATACGTATAATGATTATGAAACTTTCAAATGGGCGCATAAGCGTTCAACTTATGTATAGGTGTGAATAAGAAATAGTCAAGTATCTCAACTTTGCAGAAAAATTTTTCTTTGCATATTTAGCCGCCGTCAATGTGTGCGTATGCAACTATTATTATACCTAGCTGGTTTTACCTAACGGTCGAAGAAACCTTCTCGCGATCCGTCCCGGATATTCCATTTATACTTTTCTCCCTATTCTTTAATTTTCCGTCAATTACAATTTTTTGTTGCCACAGACTTCGAAGTGGATACAAAAAACACATGCACTTGAAAAAAAACCCGTCCAACACAATCATATAGTTTTGCCCCACATATGAGTATATCAATGGTAAATCGTTGGCTAAAAAATTTTAGTCATTGCATGATTTAATCAAGTTGACTTTACTGGAAGATACGTCCATTAGGGTGACCAGGAATTTAATTTTGAAAAAAATTTATGGACATCAGGTGGTATAGATGGGCGATCCATCGAAAAGTTTCTTTCTCAAGGGACCTATCTCTCTTCCAGGGGAAGATAATAGTGACGAAGAGGGACATCGGGACAGCGAAGACTCGACACGTCACCGGCAATCTTCTTCTTTTTCATTTTTATTCACTTTTTTTTTCTTGCAGGGTAACTTTGCCAAGGCAGGCACGAGCTACAAATTTTCACGAGAGTTAGAAGCCTCGGCGCTCGCGGCGGCGCGTTTTTTGAGGCGAAAATTCTCGTGCCACTATAGAGCAGTTTGCACACGATAAAGCTAACGGTCAAGTGGATAAGTGAACGAAAAGAATAAAAAAATATAAAGTTCGGGAAGGCAAAAAAACAAGTAGGATAATATAATAACGGCGAAAAACAAACTGATGAAAAAGTTAAAACCATTGTACATATGATGTCTCACATACTACATTAGCTACGAGATTAAGTGAGATTTTGGTATAAATTTCATATTTTACCGTATTCATAATTTCCGTGAATACGTAGGGTGCAAGAATTTCATAGGTATACGGGATATCGCCGCTTGAAGTTTTTAGACTACCACGGTACTTCGAATTTCAAACACTTTTTTTCGTGTATTCTAATGTATTTTGAGCTCATTACTAAACTAAATTGATCTGGCTATCGAAATGATCAAGTTAACGCCGATTTATCGCTCCAAAAAGGGGGAAAATCCGAGATACATTTTAAATTATACACGTGATATTTCGATGCCAGAAGAAGGTGGTACTTTAATATTGTTTTTCGCATCCTGATTCTTTTTTAAGTTAAGACTCGTTCAAGTAGGCTGATGAGATTTAATGGTGTAATGGTGACATTGGTGAGCTTTTGACAAGAAAAGAGATTTTAGAGATTCGTTGGACGAAGGGTTATTATTCGCATAAAATCTTCTAACGAATCTAAATAATCCTGTACATGCAAGGGTCATTGTGATTTTACGAGATCAAAAGGTGGTATGCATGTCAAAGTAGAATGCGTGATTGACGGCAACTCGTTTCCTTGCGAAATTCAAAGGTTGAATTGTAAGATTGACTTTTAATATAAGTTGCTTTTGTTATTTTCACGACAACAATATAAAGGTGTAGGCTGCACACGAGAATTCCAAAGGTTTCAGGGGTAAGCACTTGAAAATCTTTTGCCAGTCACTAAGCTTCCTGTTTTTTATTTCACCGGATTTCCAAAAAGCTCTTACCACGGATCTCCACATTCAACGAATGAAATCAAGAAACCGTCTCACCTTATTTTTTCCCCTGAGGCAAGTAACAGGTGTTATTGCATCCTTTTCCCGACTCGACGACGAGCTGCTTCCCCAAGATTATGGACAAAATTATTTCAAAGAATAGAACTTACTGCAAGCACCAGAAAAAGCGACTCCCCAACTTTTATTCCGACAATTTAAAACTCCGTACACAATAGACGGCTTCGTATTTGTCGTTCTCTCTCTCACCCTCGTGTTCTACTTTCGAGACATAACACAGCTTTAATTTTAACTTTAACAAGCTTTCAGTGCTTTATTGGCCGGCAAAAACTCGAGGCTTTCTTCGAAAATGCAAAATAGAGCCTCGAACGATTCTTTAAAGACAAAAAATATTTCTATTATGGCAAAAAGGAAAAAAAAAATCTTTTTTCAGAATAAAATAATTTATATAAGCGTTCGCGGCAAGCGCGAGGACTAGTCGCTTATCGCCTCTAACTCTGGTGTAGTGTTGGCTTATAATCGGGTAATTCCCTGACTAGCTTTGTTAACCATCACCCCCAAGTTCCCGCCATCCCTCGTAAACCTTGCACGCTCGCTTGTATGGCTATTCATAGAGTGTTTTTTTTCCTTTTTTTTCTGCTTCATTTCTTCTTTTCTCTTATTATTTTTCATTCTCAGCGTGTACCCGCTCTGGTTTTTTTTCCAGCAAAAGCGAATTTGAAAAAAAATAAATAAGAGAGAAAAATGGAAGAAGAAAAAGGGAAACATAGTAATTTACTTAGTGCAAACTCGTTTAACGGGTTTTGTAAATAAGCTTCAACTTCACCGTTTGCTTCACCCACCTAGCTCGTACTTTTCTCCCTCTGAACGGCTTATTTGGAAAACGGAACGACCAATTTATATGCATACATACACATGCATGTGTATATAGATCTTCTCGACGCTCGTCTTTCATTGTCACTAGCACAACCGCAGCATTATTATTGTTTTGTTTGATCATTTGTTACGTCTTATCGAGCATTTACTTTCACCGTTAGGAATATCTGGAGTATGTAACCCGACCTAACTCATTACCTTATTCAAACTTCCATTCCCCTTGCATTTGGCCAATGAAGCATAGTTCAGTAACCTAGAATACAACGTCGATTGTCGAGTGCAGCTGATTTGTTTCTTGTTTTTTTTTTTCACTCCTCCTAATCATGCAGAGGGAATGTCGGGCAAAATATTGGAAAGGGTCGAAATCACGTATCATAATACACACGGGGTATAAACCGTCACCTGCAAACACATAGGAATTCCATCCCCTGAAAAATATGCGTTCGATTATCAGACGACGTTACGTCCGTCTTCCGGTATTGCGCGTGATCACCATCTCGCGATGTAGACATTAAGGGATCGGATGACATGAGAAAGTATGAAATTTCTGTTCCCCCAGTTTACATATACACGTAAGAGTCTTTCGAGTAAGGTTTGGATCTTATATCAAAGATGTCTTCTAAGACAGGTAAATGTACCCTTAATGTGTAAGCATCACGACATAGTGATGTAGAACGCACAAAGCAGAGAGGTGTGTTTTATCACTAGGGGTGGTTTCATGCAGTCAAAAATTGGAGAGATTTTTTTGCCAGTAAAAATACCCATAAAACTGTTTTTTTATGACCGAGTATATTGTAATAATATTTCCAAAGTTATCTCGGTAAAAGTTTGGCCGAACCGCATAACCCCACCCTTCTCCTCACGGTTCTTTGATATCTGGAATTTTTGGGACTTTGTATCAAACGGTACTACACGGTGTACTGATTCGGAAAAAAATTTATATCGAAAATCAAAACAATGATAAAAGAAAAAAGCTGATCACTTCAATCAAGTGGCATGCGACGTGAAATCCAAAATGCTCGCCCAATAATGAATGTGTAAATCGAATATTGTTTATTGGTTTTAGTTCAGTGCTATTTTCGGGTCTTTTACTTGAATTTTTCCCCGCTTAAGACGAAAAACTTTTACGCAGTCCGCGTTTATTCTTCGTTCACGTAGACGTCACGACGATCGTTATCACGCTGCATTGTCAGCCGTGCGAAAGACAACAATAAATGTGCTAGATGCATTTGACTCTGCTAATGCAGCGTACTGCGGAACAAGTGCTTTCTCTGGCCGGTGCATAGAATTATTTCAAATATCATCCTCACTACGCTGATAATACATGATATGTTCACGTGAATTATGGAAATTATTTTATAATGATAACTATAGATGACAATCACTATGATTTATCACCGAGGCGACTGATCATGCCAAATTATTCGAAGAGACAAATACATAATATCAAGTACAGAACAGATAATTGAATTACACTCTGTGAGATAATCGCCTAGAAAATATTCAATTTCAACCGAATAAGATAATTTGTCAGTCAATAGTGAATTGGTAAGCTGCTCTTAATTTCGAGTTATCGCGTATTTAGATTACAATAAATTACGATTGGGAGTAAATTGTGGGGCGTGTTCTTTGCTTCCAATAAATGAGGAATTTGAAAAAAATCTGCGAAACATTGCAAATGCGCGCATCTGTAAAGTATTTAGCTATATTAGGGGTTTATTGAATTTCGCTCAAGAATTTCAAGCGCGGTTTGCGGTGATTAAACGATATATATACATGGATATCATATACATCTGTATATCAAATCCATGTATGGGCAGGTATGTTCTAAAGGATTTGGCACGCCTCGAGCGTTGATAACATTATATCGTTCTCTCGCAGTGAAAAGTATATTTCTGAAAAACGCACGTGCTTCACCGATAACATGAGTGATGTGGGAGAAATGTGAGCTCATACGATTAAGCTCACTGTATACAAGTTACAATTATACGAATTGCATCACGATCAGATTGGAAACAAAGAGCAGGTTTTTCACCGCAGGGATTCCAGACAGAAAAGAGGAAATGGAATAAAATTTCAAGGATAATTTGCTCAATAACTTGAATCGCTATTCTATTGTGCGTGCTATGATAATCCCCAATAATTCTCGAAAGGCATTTCAGGCATTAACGGCGTCCTTCTAGATGCTCGAGATTAGAGAATGGATAATCACTATAGAACTGGGGTGGTTTTTAACGTCGCGAGAAAAGAATTCGAAGACTCCATTACGAGTATTATCGATGTAAGGCACTGTCACACTGAGAGTCAATTGTGGCGCCTAAAAGGTGTAGAGAAAAGAAATGGAAGGATGAAAACTGACAATGAGAAAGTACTGCAGCGGATATGATGAAGATGAAAGAAAACGAAACGTTAAAATCTACAAGTGCGCTGAAAACGAAATATGAATACGCACATCTTGACTCTCTGCATATGCGTACACGGGTGCAACTCTGTGTGATAAAATGTTAACTACTCTTCATTTTTGACTCCTGGGCAAACACCATCAGAGCTTTTATAATTGCTGGTCATTAAGTCGGCCGAGTTCCCGGTGTGAAACTAAAGCCGTTCTTCAGCGCGACTTTTCGCAGCTTTGTTTTGAGGTTACGGTGTCAAACGTATTTCTGATCTCCTGCAGATACTCTGGCATTGGACATCATAACTCCTGACCTCCAACCGGGTAGATACATGCCATCTCATCTGCATACATAACTTTTAACCTATCCTGCAACACCATGACCGAATATCTTATCTCTTCTACTTGTATGTATGGTAAACCAAGTATACGATTACGCGCACGGGTTACACGTGCATATTTATGGGTAGAGAGTGTAACTCCAAACGGTCGTTACAGATGGCTCGCTGCGCTTTCGTTATACGCCAAGGAGTTCGCGGAATTGGTTTGAATATCTCTTTTCTTTCTTTACGACATTTGAAAATGTTTAGCGGTTTTTGGCGCGGAATATTACATCGTACATAAGTCCTCGTCATTTTTCACTCACGATGTAATAAATCGAACGATAATATTATATTTCGGGCATGCAATGCCCATCCGAATTCAAACTGTTGAAGATTTTTTGCTTAGTATATGGAAACTAAGAGCTCATGATTTATATTTTGTCCGCGGCGTTCTCCCCAAGGAAATCTGTGTCCCCTTCAGTCTAATGAATGTGAGTCAACTTTGCATTTTTGGCTCTTTTGTCAGTTTAATCCGGTCACGATGAGGGCCTCGGTACACTATTTTAAAGTAAGGAGATTCATCGTCGTTATCTGCGCAACTTGGTTCCCAAAGTTATTTATTTGAGCCTGTTTATTTTCCAGTCTACTTGCGAAATTTACAAAGACATACGTGACATGACGTTAGTCAGCCTTCTTTCCCCATCATCTAGTCTCATTTATTCATTACCAACGAAAAGAGAACGGGTTGCGTTAAATAAGTATAGATCATATAAAATAAAAAATAAAATTTGGGGTAAAAAAAAAACAACATTCGAGGAAGAAAAAGCAGATCTGCGAGAAAAATTAGGTATATATTTTTATGCGCTTTTATACGAAACAATTTTCCAAGCAGTTCAATCTACTCCCTAGCTATCAGCAACCTAAGGTGTTTACCATATCCAATTTCGAGCGATTACACGTGTCTGTAGAGGAAGATATAATTGATTGGGTTATTACCGGAGCTTGAAGATAGTAAGCTTTTGTTTTCTGAAAACTCAAAAAGTTTAGATCGACTTGACAGTTCCGTACATAACTGATCATTCAATTAATTCTAATGCCATGATAATGCAATGAGAAAACGAGGATTATCATCAACTTCACGCTGTAAGGCCGATACAATACTGGGATAATCTGGTATTATTCAAGCGCTACACTAAATGGCGGTCCTTATACGAAGGAAGCTAAACCCACTACTAACCGGCATGCACTGTCCGCCCCTTCTAAAATATCTCCGTAGTTGGTACAGATAAATTATCGAACTATATCCACTTCCATCTTAGATGGGTCCAGCTGCTGCGGTGGATCGCGGTGATATGGGAAAAGAAAAAAAAATACGTATAAAACACAGATCGAGGATAATTGAGGGAAACTTATGGAGGAAAGAATTGTCGGATCTTCGAAGAAAAACAAGTTTCAATGTGAGTACCGGGACCGTGCTCGAAAGTCTCTGTTTTCAAAGATTTCTTCTGTTATATAAATAAATCTGTTTTCTTCTTTTCTTTTCTATCTTTTCAATTATCTCGGGGGATTTGTTTGTGCATAAGTAGGATAAGGATCTTTATTAAAGTATCTTTTATCTCGACACTGCAGCAAAATTTAACAACATCCGACTGCACGTGGTGTTCGTTTTATTTTTTCTTTCTTTTGTTTTTGTTTGTAAGAGAAAATCGAATGTCTTGTTTGTTTCTGGGATCTACAACCACAAGAGTAGTACATATAGCTCAAGTTTGTAGCCCCTGGACAAATGTTATACGAAGTTCGATCGGAAGATGCTTTAATCTGCGACGTTACCCGAACCAACTAACAATAAGTTGCCCCAAATTACACTCTCGGGTCACAGCTTACCAGGAGCAAACGTAAACAGCATTACAGACCAGCCTTTGTGCTCGGGCTTTAGAATAAGGAGCATTCTAATGTTAAAGCGTAGTGTCCCCGATAAAACCACCAAGTAATCTTATAAAATTTATCAAAGCGAGGATTTAAATGTATACGTATTTGGCCGATTCGAGATGTATATTGATATTTAATACGTTCATCTGACAACAAATTGTGGTAGGTGTACATTAATTTATACAAAAAAAAAAAAATGATTTCCTTGTAAAAATTTAAAAATCACTGATAAACCTTTAGGGAGACTTTCGGTGTGGGTTTAATTTTACTTGGCGTGTTTGAGCAGGCATATGTGCGGAGCTGTTTACGAATCCGGAAATTCAAACTTGTGGGGGTTTTGAAAACACAATTAAACCGTGATAGGTGATATTTCAAAGCTGAATATTAATTGCGGGGTACAAAACCGTGGAAACTCGACCCACAATAAGACTTGAATGAACAGCAAACTCGAGGGCGCGTATTTAAGCGCGGAATTTCTATCCTTACAGACAAACCAGCGATCCAGAATGCCCGTGAGAATCGTCGAGTTGTAACCTGAGAGAGAAATTCCAAAAGTGTGGTGGACAGAAACCAGCGAGAGGAGGAGAATCGGAATAAGGATTCTGAAAGCCACGCGGCGCTTGGTTTTGGCGTTGCCCTGCGGATAGTATGGAGTAGAGTTCTGCCCTTGATCGATTACTGAAATCTTTTACGGAATGTATTTTTATCTATTTCTTTTCAGACCAATCTCAGCGACTGCAGTTTTTTTTTTAATGACTGACTAACCACGGATCCGATAGATTGCACGATTTTTCTAATCTTCCCGAGTGAACCGATGTATACCTGCAGATACTCGATACGTCAACTGAAAAATCAAAAATTAATTCGTCAATAATTACAGCTGGAGTTCGCCTGCGGGGACAATTTGAAACCGCGGCTCGACCGTTGCCTGTGAAGTCGCCCGATTTTTCGAGCGAGGACAGATCTGCTCGTGTTTTCTATTGTTTTTCCATCATCTTCTTTTGATGGAAGCAGCAAAAACAGAAAATTTCGTGTAAAAGAATAAAGTAGGTATAATTGTGTCCATGTTGTGAGTTCATTAAGGTAACAGGATAACCGCGAGGCCTGGAGTTTGACTTTATGCGCTTTGGTAATGCAGATACCACCCCCATGAAAAATTCCAGAATATTTGCGACCCTTTTAGCCGAAAAGTTGGTTGCTCAACCGTGAACTTGGGCAGCTAGCAAGGGCGTCTGGGTTACGGGAATTTTTACATACCTCTTTCTTTAAGTAATTGGCTTTGCGAAGGCGTTGGCAGCCACGTACCAAATGTGACTTTTGAGCTCATGTCAGCCATAAAATGGCGAATGTTTCAAAGAGTCGTCATTTTTAATAAGCTCTGAGTCCCGGATCGGGGTCACTATATGAGGCAGAACATGCTTTATGCATACTTTTATGTGCCGTGAGCTAAAAGGTTCGCTTCGAAATTCTCATGGTGTCGTCTAACCTGTAAAATCATACTTGGACTCGGGAGAAATTGGTTGGTGTCAGGTGTATTTCAATTTGTTTGTTGTTCATATATCGCCATATTATTATGAGTTGCTGCAGTAAATGACTCACAAATGAATTGGCCTAAAGCAACCCCGATGACACTGGCAATTGTTTCACGTATCATGGTACCATCGGCAATTTCCGGCAAGTATAATCGTGAGAGAGACATAAAATTTTTATAGCTACACCGACATAAAATCTGATGATAAACCTGTCTACGGATTACTATAATAGTCACGATATAAACTTAATATATACGACGATTTAAGCTAGCACTATGTGAAATGGAATGCTTGCCCATCCGACAAATTAACACTTTCGAGATGTTGTTTCTACCCAATGAAATACTACGCGTTACTCATTAAACGGATGTTTATAGAGAATTCAGGAAAAAACTAATGTACGGTTTTATCCCCATGATCAAGAGGATTTTTAACTTACATAACACAGCATCGCGTCTTCCGTCTATCTGTACAGATCGTCTTTAATTCGGATCGGATCCGATCGATGGGTGGTAATTTATTTTCTAATCATGACTTGGATTTTAATCAACAGTTCGACGATCGGTGTCTGGAATGAAAATGAAGTCTTCAGCTCATACTCTAGATTAAGTACTTTAAAATCACCCCAAAGCTTGGGCAGCTAATAAACGCGATTATAAACCCCCGGGCTGCATGTGACCGCCCGCGCGAGGGGGCGGCTGGCCGCGAACTGACTGTCGACCCGTCGCGACGTCGAGCGTCGTTGACGTAGCCACGTTGTCGCCACCCTCGCTTTCCCGCCAAGATTCGAAGTACCCGGATTAGGTATATGTCACCGTCCCCAAGGGATTTCTTACGTAATCCGAACGCGCGTGTAATTTCACCGTTCGTGCAGAGTCGATGATTCTGCAGTTTAAATTTTGTACGAACTCTGACCTTTAGAATATGCCCAGTTACAAATAAGCATTTGTCCATCGCATTGATTAAATGATAATTTCCAAGATCTGCAAATCTCCCCCTGAAGTTATAAAACGTTACCCCCAAATATTCTATAGCTACAGATCTTCCCCTGAATTAGTAATTCGTAACGTTCGTTGAGACTTCCATAAAAGTAACGAATCGCAACGTTTTTTAACGAAAAAACTAATTTCCTGCATACAGGAGTTTATATTCAAGAGCGAAATTTCGTATGAACTGAAGTTTGAATGAGAGACGATACGTTTAATAATTAATACGACCGAAGTAATAAAAAAAACTTATTGCGTGATAAACGATCGTAGTAACATAATTATTGTAGACTGCAGTGCGCAGGCTCAGCAAGCTGTGAAGGTAAACGGATGATATTCCGACGTTTCATGGGATCATCTAGTTTATAGCCTTTTAACCGAGTATAAATAAGCATTTAAGGGTACAGTGCTACCGAGGCGTAAATTATACTACTTGTTGGTAGAATCCTAATCGTAATGTTATACGCCCCGGAGACCGATAAAGGTAAAGAGCCAACGGTTGCGTGAAACTTTGCTGTATTAACGGGCTACATGCTTTCGTTAAATTACACCCATATTTCTCGTATCACTTATTTCATAGGCCCTCCAGAGATTAGAAACGTGTTACGTAAATCGTTCAGGAATATCGATTTGTTTCATGATATTTCAGATCTATCCAGCGTATCAAGAGACTCGGTAGAGATATCATGGCTATTGGCACTTCCCCGCTAGATTTTATCATCCTATTTCAAATTCAGTATCGAACTACATGTTACAAATTGAACTATGCAATCGTATTTCGAGATCAAGCTCAAGATCGGATTCGTCGAGCCCAGCTGAAGAGGTTGACGTTGCAAAATTTGAATTTTCTCACGTGAATTCTACGTGACACGGATTGAAAATTTACTCACGCTGCAGCATACTCAGTGAAAATAAGGTATGACATGCGTTTCGACGGTAGAATTATTCTGAGCACGGAGTATGAGTAACGGATATACCTACGTAGACTGTATACCTATGTAATAAAACGTCTATGGCCGTAGAGTCCGAGTTATTTTTTCACATGGCGAAAATGGGACGTCGATATATTTTATAACACGTGCGTTTTGGTGAGGAAATTATAACCGGATTATACGATACATACCACGTACACAGACGCATAGACGGTCACCGATATTACAAGCTGAAACTAGGATTTATGTACCGAAGAAAAATTAACCAAAATTTATTACGGGAGTTCGTTGTACTCTGTATTCGTTGATAAACGCTTGGTACGTGACCTACCAGTTATTACTGTCAAGTTTTTGTGAATTATTTTCGTATTAGAATACTCGACCGAGAGAAAAAAAAAAAACATTGGGCTGTACGACTGCAACACCGGTTCGTGCAAATTTGGTTAGCTGCCACGAACTGTACACCTATTCTTTTCGCACATTTTCGCTGTGATTTCATTCTCTCGACTCCAGAAAAATCACCCTTTGAACTGATGTCGTGAAACCCAAAAGAAATTCCCTCGTTATTCAAATACTAATTCGTATAGAAAACCGATGCAAAAAATAAAACAAGGTGTTCGTAATTTTCTAATATACACCAGTTGCTTATCGATGTTTTTCATCAATGCTACAAACAAAGCATATTTGTCTTGTAATCTTTCCGAGACTTTTCGTATAGTTCTCAAGTCTTTCTCGTTTCTTTCTTTTCCGTTCTTCATAAACAATCAATATTCCAGAACTTTTTATCCATCTCCTTTACGTGGTACACGTGATTGCACGTAGTATTGCTCTGTATTTATACTATAGATGAAATGTGAGTGATACACCTCTACCATTTCTCCACATTAGCCGCCCTGATTGCCTGTGAGAGAAGTCGGTGGATGATGGAGCATGGATTTTTTTATGTATATTTTTTTCGAACAGAAATCAAGGTTGCACTCAGCCGTCAAAAACTTTTACCACGTACTATCGATAACTAACTATTTAATCTACAGTTTCGATTATTGAATAGCTTGTTTTTGCAAAAAAGTTCTACGAATAATTTGTGTAATGGATAACAATCAGCCTTGAAAGGATAGAGTCGTTTGTACACATCTGAACATGATTACTTTAGTTTATGAAAAAAATTCTTTCGCAACGATTCTTCTGATTTCGTCGCGACGATGTAAGTTTGAAAATACATACTTCGAATAAATGTAAGATGAGTAACCATGACCGGGGTGGAATAACAATTAACGTTTATGATTACATTTTAATCAATTTCTTCGGTACGACCTATACACGTACCATTTGGCAGTGTTATAATTAGATTTGCAATTTTTTCAGCGAAGCCTGAGTAAATACCAGAGCTGACATAACTTTTCAACAATATAAGAAAATTGCTGCTGTCTAGGTTATCCCATTTCTGAACCAATCATAAACGACAATCGCGCTTAGTCGTACCGGAAGAAATTAATAAAATTTTGTAGACACCATAGTTTTACTGAAATGGAATGATGTTTATGAAATGTGTTGCAAATCATTGTAAGTGAAAAGGAATATAAGAAAAGAGTGCGACATCGTCACATGTTCGAATGAAGTAGAATGAAAATTAACTAAATTCCAACTGAAGATCTCGTGGTTTAAAACAGATATTAACAATGGGACTGATTAGCGACGCTTTGATCTCGAGATAAAGTACTTTAATTGTCATAATTACATGATTTGATTACATAGATGCATGCTTTTCAATTTCCATCACTTGAAATTCGGCTCTTATTCGTTTCTTAGCGGTAATGCGGTAAACATGGGTGTTGATGTTCGTATTTATCGGTAACAGAATGTAATCCACATGCTTCCAGTTGTTGAAATTGGTAATTAAAGAGACTCGAGTGGCAGTGTACATTGATCAGTGTGAAATGGAATGCGACGAGGGCTTTTGGGCTCTGAATCAGATCACGATACTTTGAAGCATACCGCCAAAGCGACGAGCAGAATGGCGGAAATTGAGGACAAATTACGGAATACAAGTTGAATTATAAATCGTAATTGAACGTAGGTTTGATCCGCGCGGAAACATATCCGCTTGTTAAACTTATATAGCTACCTGTATAGCACTTATACATATCATACAAATACATAAGTGTATAAACCAACGGTTATTCTATGCAATCTCTATAAAAGCTTTGTAATCATAGAAATACCGTATAGACTCTCAACGTAATGGTAGTTGTCAATCAATCCGATGAATCCGGCGATTTAAAAATCGAATGCCACATCATTCTCCGGATGGATAAAAAGAATAACCGCGGTATACCCGCCGCAGGCGTAATAAATAGGACATATCGATAAAAGTTGTGCAAACGTTTTCACGATAATTTTTCAATCCATTTTCGAAAAACAATCGCAAATACTGTCGAGGTCATTCTAACACGAAAAGAGAAGAAATTTCTCGCCCATCTTTTCACCTAAATGTGAATGAACGGATGAAATTGGGTTACGTGCAGGGTGGAGCCAGAGAGATCAGAGAATATCAGAAAACACAGAAGTGAGACAAGTGATAAACGAGAGATACACAAAATCGTGAAGCCTCGGCGGACGGTAAGTACGTTCTGCGGTGAATAGCTGTCGACTATACGCTACAACATACGAGGGGGATGCTTCTTAGTTTCGCAGTTTCCCCAGTATTCCAGTTTCCCAAGGGGCGAGTCAAGGGGAATTGATTCACTGCGCCAATCCCCAAGCTTTCGCCATTCGCCGCTCGATGGCGCCCAATGGTGCGTGATTCACCCCTATCATCCCCTATTCGAGCTCATCACGTAGACACCAGCCATGCAACAATCGCACTTGTCAATTGTTGAAGAAATGAAACTCAACAGTAGAAGAATAAGAAAAATAAAATTGTCAGAAAAAGGATGGATTTATTCAGCAGGCATATGTAGAAGTCAAATGGCGGAAAAAATCACCACGGCAGGTCGGTGGAGATATTCATGATTTATCCATATAAGCTGACGGTTCGCGGTTCGGTGAGAAATCGAATTTTCAATCATAACTTTTGATCCTCAATTTTTCTATCCATTCAAATCGGATGAAGGCATCTCTACTTCTGATGTCGACGTTTGTGGCGAATCTGATTTGAGCTGAATGAATAAGTTTTACGCGATGAGTATCTTGACGAAAGAATAATAATGCGATTACAAAGGAATACGCTGAAAGCTATTCTGAAATAAATTATGCGTGACAAAATTGAACGCATCCAGTCAGGAACTTTAATTGTTCACGCGTTCCTTTCGATCACGTACACGCTCAATTTCAAGCTTGAATCATTTGTCAGAGATTTGATATTCCATGAATACATAAAAAGAGGAAAAGAGGAAGCGACCCTTTTCTACGGGCGACAATCCCTTGAGAGAAAATCAGAACGCATCTCGTCTCGACTGTCGGAGTTACACTTTTTATCATTCTCTTTGTTACTTTATACCTGCCAGTTTCTGTCCTTGACTTTCCTTCAACGTTCGTTCTTCTTCGTGAATAATCAGTTTACCGTGAATAACGAGGGAGATGATTGTATTCTGATGCAAGAAACGAACAAAAAATCATATATAAGAAAAAAAATTTGAAAGAGAAACCGCGAAATGCAGGCCACCCTTCTTCATTTTCTCCACCGCAATGTTGTTCTACGACCGAAAAGAAAACCCTTCGTGAAACCAAAATATATTGTCTACCGATCTATCATGCCGTTTGTTATCGCAGTGTATACTTTCTGCACAATACGGTTTCGAATAATCATCATCACGTTACAATACCTGCGGGTGATTGCCTATCTAACGGTGCTACTGACAGATTGGTTATGCCAAGTTGTATCATCTGTAATTTCATGATTGGCTTATAAAATTTTTCTCCTTTATTGGCTCTTTGATGCCTTTCAATGAAGAGGGGGAAGCCCATCGCGAGAAGGCAAAGGCAAAAGCGAAAGTCTACATGGGAGCTAAACGCTTCGAAGAATTTTTGTCTTCTGTAACTCAAGTCACGACTGGGTTTTCACGTCTTAGGCGTCCAGTTACTTCGAGTTTCAAGCATCTTTATATTCTTTCAACATATTTTTTTACGATCCGGAACTGTTTTGGGGGACGGCACGGCTGAAATTCAAAACTTTCCAAAAAATGACACATCCTAGTTTATACGTACGTATGGACGGATGTAGATATTAGATTACTTGGCTATATCGCGAGCAAAGCGGCGTTCGTCGTTTCAGATGGAAGTGGGGCTATCTCCGACCACATTGCAGCAAATCGTCGGGCAGATCGACTAAAATATAAGAATCCAGGTCAGGACGATTTCTATCCGTTATGCCGCAGCCCATGTATGTGTTGTGGTGGATTTCTACCCCTGGTGTACCGCCAATGCAGATAAATCGCGGGGCATTTTTGTTTGTACGCGTGGAATTTTTGTGAAAGTTTATTGTTCCGGTTAAAAAAAAAAAAAAAATTGTGACAAATATTCGGTTTGCGATATCGAAAAGTGAATCAGATTACGGATATATATCGAAAAATGATTTAATGGCATGGCGCTGCTGTTGTGCACGAGGTAAACTACAACATAGCTCGTGTTCTCATTCGTTATACGGTTTTAATCGAACGCTCTTCGTCAATTGTTTCGTGCAATTGTGATTTTTGTAATATCATCATTTGGGTGTAAAATCTGCTATAAGGTGTTCACTTAAAGTACCAATTATTAATGAGCGAGGTCCCCAACTAACCTCATATAATCGAATGTTAATGGAAAATATTCAGATCGCCCGACGCTATGAGCACTTTAGTGGGTATAGTGTTAGAAGTTTGTGAAAAATTAGCGCGAACAACATCGCAGTTCAATAGAAATATGAGAACAACTTTGTCATGGTTATATGCCTACATATTATATGCAGCGCCTAGGGGTTTTAGCAGGATTGTAATGTTTTTTTTACATGTACTAAATGGAGTCTAAAAATTTATGGTTTTTCATGTACGTAGTCTTTTTTTCTGAGTAATGAGAATAACGATCTAGTTCATTATTTAAATATAGGGACTATTCGCCCCAGTTATTCTGGCTCATTGAATCATCAGACTTTTGGATGAATACTATACCCAAGTCTGTCTTAATGGAATCAACCCTTGAGGTTGGTTTTACTTTGACCTGGTTTTCACAGATTCTTAATACTTGATGGGAAACTTTACGGCTTTGGATGATTAAACCACGTAGGATATACCGCGTTAAGTTCGTCGTTGCATTCGGGATATTAAGGTTCACTATGCTTGCAAATAGTTCATCTCACAGTTTCTGTTCTGCAGCTCGTAGCTATAGAATTCAAATTTTTACATCGGTTGATTGAGAGACCAACTCTTCAATTTTTCGACGTAATGTATTACTCGAATTCTTATGCAGACGTTCGGTCTTGTGTTATAGGAAATAATTTGATTGTGAACCGCGATTCACGTAGATTTCCACAGACTTTGAAATCAGATTTTCAACTGAAAAAAATCATGTTCTACAATCACACATGCATACTTGAAAGAAGAATACCTGAACTGAAAACTGAAAAGCGGAAATAATTCCCCATGCTATCGCAGGAATTACAGCTAATGTAGAAGCCCGTACAAATATTGTGCGTGCTTTGTACGTATTCCATAATTCCTTTTAAAACAACAGGATGATTTGAGTGCAGGCGAATGAGTGACATAACGTGTCGCATTGCACACCGGGGTATTACGATCCCTACAACGAAAGGATATATAATCAACATCGCAGTCGTTCCAGCGTGCCTAATATAGACATGTTCGTCCGTTAGTTTGTCCGCTAATTCAGGTGGTAACAGGGAACTCGACGGATGGAGAATAACGAAAACAAGGACTCATCAGGGAGGAAATAGGGCAAAGAATATTCGCTCGGAATCCCAAGTACCAATTTTCTTCCGTATATTCCTCACGCGTATTTCCAAGCCACGTTTATCTGTTGGCATTCCCCTGATATACCTACCTCTTCGGATGTGCCTACGTATAATCTATATACTATCTATACGATTGCACACGCAGCGCCGAACTTGAGACCCCTTCTGAAGCGGTTCCAACATTTTCTTTCACCATAGAGTAGCAAATACATCATGATATTGTAGGAAGAGTCTCCCCCATTTCTCTCGTATCCAACCTTAACCTACACCATTTGCTTTGGTTCCGCTTTCGCGTATCCGCATGTATATGTTCCCGGTATATGTATACCTATATGAATATATAGCAAAACTTTTTGAGGAATATTCCTCGCATAGTCATATTTCATCTCTCGAGTGCGTACGTGGATTTTCAAGTTTTGAATAGAAAGAAAAAAAGCACAATAACGATTATGGTATAAATAATATTCAAATACCTTTATTTCAGATATCACCGTCGTTTCATACGTTGGCACATACATCTATATATAGTTTTGAATGCATACGGCGTATTGAGGGTATATAGAACGTTTATAATGAGGGGATGGTTGGAGAGTCAACAAGCCATGAGGGGCTGCTGCGTACCATAGAAAAGTATTACCATGATCCATCCCGTCATCCAACCTGACTTCACGAGGCCACGAGTCCTTCGTCTGGGTCACAAAGGGGCGACAGAAATGGCTCTCGTCGGTTGACCTAGATCGTGCACACCCACCGACGATCCGCAAATGGAACGGGAACGGATGGGAGGCGGCTGGAAGTGAACCTTGACATGTATAGTCGAGGCTGACGGCCACGTCCGAGCCTTCCAACTTCCGCATATTTACGTGTCGGTGATTATCTATATACTGCACTATCAAAGTTTGCACTCCACTTTTGCAGCCACTTCACCTCCCCCGCCCCCGCCTTTTCTCCACTCCCCCTTTTCCTAGACTCTAAAACTCTTCGAAATAACGAACGAAATTATAATTGCTGTTTAAGTAGCTCCCAGAGTTAACGATCTCCCGATGAAACGATCCGCGACAATTGAAAATATCTAGGAGGGTAATCAAACTGACGATCTAACTTGAGCCAGCTCTGCTGACAGAATATATGTGTGTATACATACGTAGGTTCGAAGTGGACAGAAGGTGGACGAAGTCCCGGCACCTTGCGCATTGTCGAGAGTTTACCCTACGAGTTCATATTCCAAAGGAGTGTTGACGTAGTATGGTGTATGTGTATACATACCTAAATATATGCACCTGACTCAAGATCGTAAAGTTGAAGTCGTTACCGGGAAACTGTTAAACTTGACCAAGATATATATGTGCATACATTATCCAAGGATTCTATGAATAACTGCTACAGTTTACTCAGAATTAATGGTGCCATTTCACCGTTTAATCAAGGTTCGTATGAACCTGACTCAAAATTGTTCGCAAATGTCAGTTACATCGCGACAGCTGTTAGCAATAAAAGATTCTCGATGCACTGATGTAAAAAATATTAACTTGACAATTATGAGAAGCGACCTGCACATTTATAGGGAAAATTTAAGTACATCGAACCACAAAGTGGATCAGGACCAGTTGAAATTTGGGTATTCTTTTCTGGTGGTATCCGAACTTCTACCCGTAGTTTTACGCGTATATATAATTGAAAACTAAGTAAATACTTTTGTGATATATTTCAATTGGTCCATTTTATGTATCGATCCAAAGTTACACCCTACTTTCCCATAATGCATGTTCAGGTTTTCGAACAGATTTTATCGTTTAGGTATAACATTCGAAGTATGATGCACGATAAATCAAGTTTCGGGATATAAATCTCACCGTATTACATTTTTCTAGGTACACACGGATTATCATAAAATAGAAGTTCATAACAGTTTTCGAAGGAATACTGGGTCACGAACACAATATTTACGATGTACAATATACCTTATGCGTGTAGCAGCATGTTTCGATGCTACACCGGTCGCAGACTATCCCCATGCATCGATACAATTCTCTTGATCTCGACGCTGTCAGTCGAGCGTTGCTTCAAAATGGCCGAGTTGGTTCTCGAAGGAATGAATTTTCCCTAATTTTGTCCAGAATTTTTCAATTCTCAGTAAGTTTTTTGATCGTATTTGAAAGGTGTCGACTCCACACACAAATGAAACGCTTCCATACTATTGATTTTTTATACCCTTGTCGCGATGCGAAGTACTCAAATAAAAATTGACAGATCGATATACCTTTATTCGACAACCCTCTTCCACCCCTTTCCCCAACCTCTTTACGCACAAACACAGTGTTTCCGGATAGCAGCGAGCTATCAGGGAGTGGGCAGGAACAATTTCAGAGCGCACGGCTTTCAAAACGGCGCGGCCACGTCCTGGCGGGGTAAATAACATGCGCCACACACTAGAGCAGAGCTCTACCTCCATGGTTCCCAATTAATCACTCACCTGACCTTAATCCCCCTTCCCCTTTCAATCCTCTTACGCTACAACCACCATCCAGACAGGTACAAGATAGAGCATACGAATTGCACCCAGGAGGCGCTATTGTAATTTCCTGGGACTTCCTGTTACAAGGCAAGGTAAGGTCACCCGCACCGTGCAAAGTGGTGATGGCAAATTTTAACTTTTTTTCTTTCCCGTTTTTTGTTTCCCTCGTTACTTTCTCTGCCTGCATGTCCGCAGGATTAATTAATCGATATTATAGGCGACCGTAAATTTTCCGCTTAGCATCCACCTCATTAGTCGGTTATGGCTGACAACATCACAAAGTTTTCATTCCGTTCTGTAATATGGGGAGAAAATTTTATCTTCACTTACAGGAATATGGTGTGAAAAGAAGCGCGGAATTATTGAATTTACTTAAATTTTTTTCATCATTGTTTCTTCGCCTTTTATTTTCGGAATTTCATTTTCATTTGGAACGGTTAATCGCAAATGGTAGAAAATTCTGTTATATCTGAATGAAGCATAAATTTTAAGTGGTTATTTTGTTTTATTAAAATTTCAAGCTTTTATCAGATTGCCGCTATGGATGAAGAAAATTAACAATCACTTCTCTCTGGCAATTTACTGACTTAGCACAATTAGGACGGCGTGACCAGGATACAAATTTTAGTCCTGCCTTCGCTACGCTGCTAGCTTTGAAAGTTGAAGCAACGAGCTCTCGAATCTGCTCACGTACATACCTACCCACTACTTCTCGTAAACGTAAAATTCTTTTTCATCTACCGACGCGGAGCGGCGGCGTGACCGCGTTGTTCAGATGATTCTATAGTTTGAAGGAACCAAAAGGTTTCTCTTCATCGGCCAAGGGTAGCTTACCAGTATAAAAGCTTTCGTTGAAGCTTCACGTCAAGAGTTTTGCGTCACGGATGCCTTTGCTCCATAGTTCCGGCGTTCTCGCACTTTCAAACGTATATTAATACTTCATAGCCGGTCGTAAAACGCAAGTATCGTCGATCACCGTAAAATAGCGTCTACCGGAGTTTCATATATTGCTTCCAGAATCTTCAACATCGGGAATCACATACCCAGCCATGCGCAAAGGATGTTTATTCATAAATCATAAAATACCTTTTTTTCCTGGGCTGCACATTGTTACTTCATCGCTTTCGCTTCTGAAAACGTGATCGCAAACTTTGAAACACCTCTTCGCATGGGTTTCTATATTTATGATGCGATAGTTTTTTTCTTTTATTTATATTCTGTACACTGCACGCGTGGCTTGGTGGAAGTATACATATTGCGTTGCTTATTCAGACTGAATATTTTTCTCTCCTTTCTTTTTCTTTATTTATTTCGTTTTTCTGGTTTACTCACAACTGGTGCAGGTCAATTCCTTCTGCTAATCAGAAAAACATTTCTTCATTTCTTCGGTCTATTCAGTGCTCACCTGAATAACCGAGGGAAGTATTGGAATATGTATGGAAAAACAGAAAATTAGAAAGAGAAGAGGAAAAGAGCGAAACGAAAAGCGCCGAAAGCTTCACATTATTCATCACAGGATGATGCAGATAAAGCAGGAATTAGGTTCTCGGGGTTTGTTTCTGTTGGGGCAACTACTTGTTATCGCGAAGCGCAGGAAATGGTTTTGTTTTTCTCTTTATGTGAGTTATTTGGGCTTTTGGTTTTGAGAATGATCTTTCAAAAGGACGTAATGGAAAATTTAATGAAAAACTAGATTCACGCCTCGCACCAGAATCGATGTGGAAAGTGACGAGAGAAAGAATCACAAAAAAGCGGTTTGTCGAAAGGATTTCTGAGCAGTTGCATGATTATAATTGGAGTCGTGCCACACAAAATATGTCGAAAATTCATTAATGAAATTCTGTCACATAAAATATTCACCCTCTTCTTCAGTAATGTTTTCGTCACTCCTTCATTTTCGTTTATTTATTCAATGTAATAAAGCGAGACGAGATGGGGTAGAGCAAAGTAGGTTCTAGTAAGGAAAACAGGTCTGGTGTACAAGAGTTTTATAGCAATCGAGAACAAGCCCCTGCACGGACGAGTGCAAATGGAAGATCACATCTTCCTTTTATTATTTTACGTGATGCGTCGTTACGCAGACTCCCTTTTCCATGCACTCTGCCTCTCCCCCTCTTTTTAATGAACGAAAGCTTTTTTGATAATTGAGGATCGTGGATGTATCTTGCCGCTGAATTGAAAAGGAAAACGAGAAAACGCGCCAAAAAATAAAAACAACGAAACAAACAAGACAAGAAGAATATATATTTAATAATTCATGAAACATTTCCGGGCTGACGGATATACCGGGCGTTCTGTTTTTTAAAACAAAAATCTTTTCTGTTCTTGTTTTGTGCTCTGAAAAAATTATAAGCAAAATCCAAGGGCCGCGCGTACCCAACGGCAGCGAACGGCAACGACGTTCACAGGCTTTTAAGTTGTAAAACAGCTAATGCAGCTGGTTTAGGTAATTAGTGGTTTCGAGCGTTTTCAATGATCTACACCACACTGCACTCGTCCAAATTTCCATAATTAACTTCAACCGCCCACCACGAAGAAGGTGGCTCGGGTATAATGAATCACATCACACGATTCAGGAACATGAATAATTCTCATCTCACACTGCAGGAGTTATATTTGCTGGTGGAGAACAATGTACGTGAATTTTTAATCAAAAACTTTTGAAAGAATAACGAAGTACAGCGAAAAATAATTTGAAGAGTTCGATGAGTGGTTCTGATTTTCGTTTATTAAGGAGGATAAAAGCAAAGTTCTGGTATGAGGATTCATTTCTGTTGGCTCACATTTTTCTTGGTAAAATTATTATACTCATCAACGCAAGAAATAATGTTGTATTCACATTTTGGAGCACTTTCATTTTTCATTTTGGTTTTCTGCAAAATAACGTTATACCCTAAGCTTGAAATATTTTTACGATATCAAAATTTACGTTGCTCATTACGCACTACGAGAGTAATTTATACTTCCGGAGAACCAATTATTGCATCGCTTATATTTCCGGAGGGGATTATCTCCCTTTTCCGTTGTGGTGCGAGATTTGGATCACCCTAAACGATTTATCGCGCGACAAGATTATATGACGTGAAATAATGGCGGATCGAGGTTTCTCTATACATTAGGGGATGTCTTTCTATTGAATTGTATGTATAGGCATCGCTTCGATAAATAGATCGGTTTCATTGGGACGCCGATATGTATGTATTCTCATATGTATGTGTATGTTCAGCCTATAGGTCAGTCCAGTTCCGAGATAAAATCGTAATTGATCGATCGTTTAGCGGCAATCGTTTTATCTATCGCATAATAAAGAGAAGATAAAAAAGAAAAGAACTACCACGTGCCGATAGTTCTCGACTCATTAGTTTACTTTCATGAAGTCTCGGGTAGACGGGGTATTCGAGTGTCTGGTTTTAATTGAAGGGGGCGCGTTCTACCCAAATTTGTGAAGGCGTGAAGTATTTTTAATTTGCGAGTGAAAAATCCGTATACGTAAATTAACGGTATTATATATAGTTCAAGGGAATACTGCAAAAGGCACGGAGAAGTGCAATTATATTCATATCTTTTTCAAAGCAGACAAAGGCAAACGAGGTAGATTTTCAATGCTTGCGTAATTTATACCTTGAATTTGATGTATTCTTGCGCTTTGCTGTATGTCCTCATTTACACAAAGAGATGGTCATTGCATCGATGGT
Source organism: Athalia circularis (assembly GCA_963978495.1). Lineage (NCBI taxonomy): Eukaryota > Metazoa > Arthropoda > Insecta > Hymenoptera > Athaliidae > Athalia > Athalia circularis. The sequence goes on from OZ021700.1 coordinate 23,308,010, forward strand.
GAAAAAAAAATGAAAATACTACTCATACTAATTTTACAAGTGATCTTGTCGCGGAATCACAACAGGCAATTATTCAAAAATTTATGAACTTTGATAAGCGCAAAAAAAGAATGAATAAATTGTAAAATAAAGTAACGCGTAGAATTTACATTCGAATATTATTATCAAATTGCAAAAGGATTAGAACGAACGCTCTAGTTATTTTGTACCTTGTTTAAGCGCACGCTTGGGAGGAGCGTATACGGTATGAGCGATTGTAAAGCGAGTTGGAAAATATCGGGTGCAGCTGGGACTGCATTGCAGGCATCTTCTCCTCCATGTCATGGCCATCTATTTTTCATTTGAATAATCCCTCAACTTTTGTTCAACAGAATTTATTTTATCAAACCAGTCAATCGTGACGCCTGCAAAGAATTAAAACTTTCTTCAGACACACCGCCGCTTTTATCTCTCTATAGGTACCTACTTATATATCTTTTTCGGATATCTACTAAAAATTTGCACTTTATTCGATTGGACGTGTTATCATACCCAAGATATTATTTATGTGTACCCGCATGGAATCCTTCATGGCCAAACGAACAAACAACAACACCTCGTTATCTGTGTAGATTTCATTTTTCGGATCAATAGAGTGAGGGAAAAATCGTCTAGATATCACCCAGCCCCCCGTACCTTCTTTTACTCGTAATCCAGCCATTCGTTACGTTCTCTTAACGAGTCAACGATGCCAACCTCAACTTTGCGATGGTTGCTGCTCTGTCTGATTTTCTTCGGTTGAGCTACTCCGATTGATCACATGAACGAGTCTGAAGCGGTGAACTTTGACTCGTCGCTGGCTCGGGATTGCAAAGACAATCTAAGATGATGGGCATAGTCTTTGAATATGTAGTGTGCAATCACGCGAAACCAGATAATTGCATGTAGATCAATTATGATTATACATATATATATCAGTGTCCAGTACGCATGCTAACACAAAATGCACACGCCTACATACCTTCCGAAATGCTCATGCATTGAAACTCGATCAATTTCGTGTTTTCATGTTCATGACACATCATCATCGCGTCCAAACGCGTTACATAAGAGCCAATTAGATGGTAAGACAGTCATCAAACATAGCTCTCCAGTGGATTCGAGATCCTTTTGAGGCTATAAATTGGAGGACTTCAAGTTTAAAATCAACACATCTCCGTACCGCGCTTCAGAAATCTCAAACTCCAGAATTCTGGTTCCGACCGCAGATATACAGCGTAGGGCAAGTCAAAGTGCAGGTATTAATGTGGACGTGACCTGATTCGCGCGGGGGCGAACTTCCACTGTCAAATTTAGGTTGGCTCTGGCGTACACGTCGAATTTAAACACTATCCTTCCAATTGGGTCAGTAACATTATGAGAATTACCAGCGCGATAATAATAATGTAAAAAGGAGACGAAGTTAGAAGACTAAAGAACGGATACCCGGCGGACAGGTTTCTGGATCCGAAGTAACTCGGCAGTCTGAAGACACCCTGGCGTCTTGCATGTGGTTGACTGTATGAAGTCAGGTTGAGTCAGCAAACAGAGTATAAGAGTGGCTGCAGGTTGGGTAAGTGATAGAAGTTCTCCCTGGTATATTTCGCTCATTTCAGCATATTTGATTCACGTTCAGTTTCCCTCCCCGTCGCTGCGTTTTCCTGGCGAAAGCCAATATAGGCACACCTCAACCACCGAAGGTAGTTATTCTCTTCATAAATAAATTATGCAAATGAATTTAATATTTCAACATCTCGACCGGTGCACCATTGTCAACGAGCGCCCTTGTCTGACATTATTCGATTATTTGAACTAATTGGATACTCTCAGGAATCCTACAACCAATTTCTTCTCTTTGTTCGCCTTGTTCAAGCATCACCGGCTGCTGCAGCTAGGCTGATGCTTTCAGCTTATGCAATTACATTCGGTTCAATATAATTGCTGACATAGTAGAACTGGAAGGTTGTCACTTACAGCTGGTAATTAAACATCTCTCGAAAACCTAGCCAACATTTAATTTTAATGAATTTATATAACAACTACACCGCAAATCAGAAAAGTTGAAAAGTTGAAGTGATACACGCGTTCTTGTGCTGATTGCTTACAATTAAACACGTGCGTGAATATGTATATTCTCTTCCCATCCATCCTAGGCGAGAATTCCCCTATGTGCCATTGGGCGAGGTGACGATAACCCTGGAGCAGTATATCTTGATTTTCCTTTCCCTACCGAGACGTCAAGCGTGACGTAGATTTCTGTTTTGTAATTGACCTCACGCGCTGCCCACGATTCGGCCTCTGATTTATACGTATAACAAATTTACTGACTACTAGCACAGGAAACAAATGAATAACCTGATTGGATCAACCCAATTCGCAACTCTTCATGGTCTACGATAAATTTATAATCCGAATTCAAGTCACAAACAAAAGTTTTTCGTAAAAATATCTTCTACTTAACGGAACGTATTTTCACAGAAACTATTATATATTAGTTTTGCGCAAGGGGTCGGTCCGTCTCTTCCAATCCACAGGCATGTTATTTTACGCGTTGTCTGGATTAACAACCAGAAAATTTCTGCGAAATAATTTATACACAGGTTAGTTATAGAACTTTATTGTGAGCGTTACGTTCAATCCAAGTACAATGTAGCCACTGCACACGGTGGGTGTAGATTAATTTTCCACCGGGGATGAGGATACTATGTTTGATCCATGGACACTATGTTGGTATTTTTACGTATCGGGATATCAAATTTCATTATCGCGGAGCTTATCAGCACAGGATGGTTGAATTTTGTGAAACTATATCTTTGGCTTAACGTTACATCAAAACTTAAATCCCGATGTAAATATAAGTGAAAATAAATTGAAGCTCAGCTTCGTTGATTCATATCAAAGCACTATATATGCGTTTATGTTCGCTATACAGAGTTAGTTAGTTAGCTTGTTATATTATATTTGACGTATGTGTGTAGTTATTCATGATAACGATGACGGTAATTAAAGGGGAATCGCAAAGGGGCTTTTCCGTCACCAGAGTTTGAACGACGTTGGTTCAGGGATAACCGTAACGAAGGATGTGCTTCTACGAAATCATGGTAATTACACCTGTACTCATGGGGATACAAGGCCGCGCGTACCGAACTATCTTAAGCTGTCATCGTATAATATTCGCGAGTTAGGATAGCGGGGGACATATGTACCACTGTGATCAAGTGATCAACAATTTGCAAACTTGGATTTATCTGCATACGAAAGATAATGAATGAATCTGATCTTCGTATTTCATGAAGTATGACATGTTATACCAGCTACCTTCGCTGGCGTTGTAAAATATGTGAGGCAAATTCTTGGGTTCTCGAACTAAAATAAACGGCTCAACTGTAGCCTTTGAAGATCCTTCGAACCCAATCGTACATACCGACGTAGGTCACCCTCTGTGTTATACGCCCTTCATCAGTTCGATCTTATTGTTAATCGCATATTCCCGACTTCTTATTTCTATCCCTTTTCCACTGGCTTCCTCTTCCTCTCTCGAAGAGAGAGATGAGATGATAAAGACGGATAGAACGTAAGACGTCAATTACTCGCAACACGTGTTTGATGGATATTCTCCGATGGTATGAAGGTATGAAGTACAGCCCGAATCAGCGTTAGTGATGGATTGTACGGAGCATTGGGATGTATGCGTGTTGACAGAAGCTTCATTCTCGAGTGGATAGAGGAAGCGCCGTCAAGTGTAGCAATCTAGAAGACCGATAGTTCAAATTGACTATCACGGTCTACTGGGCACGTGAGGAGTACTACAGATGGACAATCCCACTTCTATCTTGCATGAGTTGTTGTATCTCGACAACGTTTATTGTTGGTTAGGTTAGGTTGTGTCACTTTTGCTGGAAATTTCTTATCAGCAGGATGTCTCTACGCGATTTCTTTCTGCTTTCATGGTACAAGGAAAAACCTCGACAGTTCAGTTTTCTTAACCAACAACCAAATGGCACAAGTTTAGATCAATTGAAAAGACGCTTGGAGTTTCACCCTTCTCGGTATAAGTTCAATTATACAGGGAGTCAAGTGATTCTATATTTCTGTTTATCTGTTTTTGCATGTATGTATGATAAGACAGCTGTTGTCTAACGACATGGATTTTTTGTTCGAAATTCCGCCAATCGACGATTTGTCGCTTCATATACATAATTACATCCCTTGGGAGATACGTGAATCACCGGATCAGTTTATCGGAGCTTTGATGAAATTTATAGGAACGTTAATTTTCATCGGAAGCCATACATAAGCAAATAATAATAATTCTCCTGCAATCAGTCTCGCAGCTTCGATGTTTACAGATCGAGTTAATGAATTAACAAAATATACGAGGGGCTAACAGAGTTCATGGATGATTATTGTGCATTTATAGAATACCTTTTTGGGAACCTCCACAAAATTGTCGGGTGTAACTCAAATTTTGGATCCCGAACAACACAGCGATAGTCGAGAGGGTATAAAAATCGACATTCGTGCCAAAATATCCTCATCGCCAGCGCCTGCAAAAACATTGCGCTAACTGTACGGCGTTATTTCCATACCGACCAATGCACATTGGACATCCAGCTTTAATCCAAATTTAGTCGAATGAACGTACGCCAAACTTTGACACTTTGATTGGAAAATTTGACGGCATACGGTGGCAAGTGTGATGTGTAACGATATGAGTAATGGGAATGATTCGATAAAGCGGTGGCTCATTTTTTGACGAATACAGGTGTAATCGATTTTTGAACACGTCATATTGTGAGGGCAACGCAAATACAAATAGAAATTCTATGCGATAATTCAAGTTGCCATGTTAAAATCTAGGGTAGAAATAGCTCAGCAACCAAACACGAAACTTGGTTTAGTGAGATAGATATTCTGTGGATGACATTCTCCGCTATGTATCTACCCTTTAATAGATTTGCAGCCATCCATTCGAATTCACTGTACATATAAACGTTCACTCATGTATATACGAGTACGCATACAAACCGACCAACATATACATATGTAGGTATTACATACGTCGGGCGTCCGATTGAAGTGTCAATATACGCGGCATCATAACGTTCCCTATTGGGAATTATACCTATCATGGTAGATATATATATATATATAGGGAAAGAAAATTCTTCCGATAAAAGTAGCTTATATACCATACGTACATAGGTATATAGAGCCGCAACAGTTGCATTGCACGCGATGATTTGATGTGCGGGAGAGATTTTTCGTTTCAATACTGCAGCGGTAGGTTGAACCAGCAGCAGCAGTAGCGAGATTTCTGTGTGAGATATAAAAATCACTCCCAAGATTAGATTGTTATGTACCGTAAAACTTATCTCGATTCCCGTCCAACCATGAGTGAAAAATTTTAAATTTACTTACGTCTCAAGAAACAGAGACGCCATTAATCTCTTGAGAAAAAACTGAGTGTATACCTAAGGTGCATACAAAGGATCTACCCTCAGTCGACTTGCGCATCGTACTGTACGTATACAGCACTGCGAAGTAGCTTTCCGAAAATCTTCTCAGCGTCCACTAGAGGGCGATATAATTGCTTGTTAACGGCTGAAAAGTTTCACCTCCCCATACGCTCTGAAGAATTTATAAGTACGTTATAACTGCGTGCCAGAGCCTTCTATATTATTTCGCACGGGTACGTAAAACGACTAACGAAAAAATATTGCTCCACGAGGGTTGAGGGTTCACGTCTCCACATGAGATCGGGCATAGAAATGGTGCTGGGTATACAAAAGATTGCATTCAGATCGGCTAATTTTTCATCCCTACAAAAATTGGAGGATTCTCACGTAGGTGCCTTTTACTTCGCGGGATGAAAAAATTTGCAAGAAATACCTGCCCGTTTTCAAGTAGAACAATTTTCACATAATGGTGGGTAAACACTGCAGCAAATCGATAAGTTTTTATATCAAATCGAGCGGATCAAGTTTTTATTTCAATCGGTGTCGATAAATATTGAAGATTTCTACATTTTTTTCAAGTTACGTTTTTTTTTTTTCCCGATTTTTTAAATTTATTACACCTATTTGTATTCAGTATAGCAGCGTATCATTAAAAAAAATTTCATTAGAGTAATTCGGAATGTTATACACCATCTCATGAGAACAAATAAATATCTGTTATTCCATCTTTACGGCGTTACAGTGACACTTTTATGACCGTAGCTTATTGTTGGCAATAAGTTTCATGGAGAGGAATCAACTTTGAATCTGCACAAAACTACGTCGTTGAGTCATCCTTCCCACATTCCTAGGAGGAACTGAAGAACGAAAAAGAAAAGGTTCAACTTTCGCGGGTCTTTATCGCACATATTTCCAAAGCATGCTTATGTACTCTCTCACAACGGATCCTGTACAAACAGATATACATATATACAGGTATATATCTCTGGGTATACGCACGTAAAAGCAATTCAGGATAAACTACATTACGGGGCATGACCCGACTCTGAAATAAAAATATATATAAAAAAAGAGAATGACAAACATAAAGAGAAAACGTAACATTCATACCGGATGCAGAATTTTTTCGCGATTTGTTTTAATTTTTTAAAATGCTGTAGCCAACACAACTGCGATATGAAAACGAGACAAATGAAATCGTGGCGCAGAGGCTGGTGGAGCCAGTCATGGTGGTAGCCTGGAATAAAAAGTGAAATCCCACCGCACGATAATTTGTTATCGTTATCGTACCTACCGCCAAACCGAAACCCAACTCTACCCCACCAGGCTTTCATGCCAGTCTTGCGTCTGCCGTATACCTCACGTAAGCTCTTTCGCGTTCCGGACTGCGCGAGCTTATTGTACAGGGTGGCTGGTTTCGAGTGAAACACCTCGATATCTAGCAAAATTTGCGTGGTAAAGGGATACGTTTCTCACAAAAATTGTTGGGTTCGAAGGGGGAAAAACTTCGCGCCATTGAAATTTTTTTCAAATGACCTTGACAAGGTGAAATCAAGGTTAACTTGTTTTTTTTCAAATGGAACACTATATTTTTGAATTTGGAATCAGACGGCATAAAAAATTTCGCATGAAACTCTAACAAATTTTTTGACCGGGAAACAATACCTGCTGAGATAACGGCTGTTCGAGGTGGAAGTGCCGATACATCGAGTGACTATCGTGACTTTGGTGCGTAGACTTTTCTCCTCTTCGATTTGATGTCAAGATTTCTTTTGTTTGAAATGGGAAGATAACACCGACAACGACATCAAAAACAACATGGCTTAAAACCAACCACCCTATATATGGTAGCGAAAGAAAAATGTGTTAGCTTTCCAACGTTACGACGCCTCATTCACCTCTCCACCTCCACCCCCATGCCCCATAACTATATGAACGCAGTCGCCCTGGCCTAAGTTGAAGGTTGTACAAGCGGTGACCCTGCCAACGAACAATATAGGAAACGGTAACCTATTTTCAACCAAAAAGCTACGAAAAAACTCGCGTTCTAATCCGAATACGAGGCTAGCTTTGCTCGGTCGAGATATACGTACCCGCAGTTAGGTAGGCAGCTGGTGTATGCTCGGCATATATGTATAGAAACATTCATATGTGTATACTGTGTGTACTCGTGTACACGTATGCGACTAGAGTACGTTGCTGAAACTTGCTGGCTGCGGAGTTTGAGCTTATTTGCTCTGGCAGAGCTACGACCTAGTTCACTCATTCACTTCCACCTACTGTTATGAGCCCCGAAGTACCGTTTAAGTATGTTTTGCAAACAAAAAGTCCCGCGTGGAATAGCAATATCTAATTCCAGCTTCGACGAACAGTTCTTGCGTCAACTTCTCCCTACAACCATATTGTAAGGCATGAAACGTCCAGATATTCGTACTTATCCATTGTTGGCAGTGAATTCGATGCGGAATCTCCGTGGGCTGAATCTGCCTCATTGCGACATCTTCTATCTTTGAATGGTTGCATCGTTTCAAACTTTTTCCAAGTTTACTTACAGACTTGAATACTCTTCGGGATGATACTGATTCTTCTACCTTTCCATCGCAATCAACCGCTCACACTCGAATGAAAACTCAAACGTAAATTACGACTGATGTGAACCAACAAAAAAAAGGGCATTTCAAGTTCGACGCTTCCTCCTACTAGAACTAAAGGTACTTTTTAGAATCCTGGGAATACTCCAGCGATTTACTCCGAAACCCGGATTCAGCCCCCCCTCCCCCCGTTTCCGATGTGGTCTATCATTGCTACTAACGAAAAGCATCCTGGCATGGTATCCACTTCCAGTACCAAAGTTTCCAGAGGCTGTGTGTACGTTCCTTCATGTGGGGTATCAAGTAAGTACGGGCAAGAGGGAAGATGGGTGTTCTTGATTATCTGCTGATGAGACCTCGAAGAGCTGGTCCTCATGCTAGCAGGACTGCCGGCGGGTTTAGGTAATTGGTAAGCTAGTTCCATCATATTCACCAACTGCGGAGATAAGAGCGCAAGGTATCACCGGTAGAGGAAAAGCACTCACAGATTTCTAAACTGACGGGCTACTGTCAATTTGGTTTGGAGTTACAAGACATTTTTCTCTCCATGTGTTTCATTCTCCGCTGATAATTTGATATGATTTTGGAATCCAGAACATATACACGACAAATATTGAAAGCATATTTTTTCAACGGCCATTTACCCTCAAAGAAAGTTCGACTTCTTGGAACACTTCTCTAATCTGTCGTACCCTCCAACTTTTTCAGACAATACGTACCAAATCAGAACTTTGGATGAACTGGCGCAGTTTTTTTTTTCTATTTGTGATAGATCGACCGATAAAAGCTAAGCAAAGTATACGCGTGAAAGCTTAAGTCCTCGTCACATATCAACGAAATTTCATTTTGTCACTTTATTGCCAGGTTGATATTGGAGTCGATATGTGACCGAATAGTTCCGCGGTTTTGAACTCGATGCAGCGTCAAAGAGAAGATCAATAAGTGTCGTTGTAGGCCAGCCTCTTGTGAGCTCCGGTGATTCATACCTTTGGGGGATGAAGAGCGATCTAGTTTGGAGGATTGCGTTGTGAGCACAGAGTGCTTTCTTCCGTCCAGTGGTATGAGATTGCGTATATCGTAAGGCTGCAGCAAATTTTGAGGAAGGAATCCCGGTATGTTTACAAAGGACGGTCGGTAGAGCTTCAGCTATAAGTAATATGCTTTCGTTTGATCGTTGACGTATTGTCACTGGTGGTGGATAATCCTGAAAGGGACGGAGCCAGGGTATAATGGAAGGTTATTGTTGGTTTCCGTGCGCCGCAGTTATATTGAAACGTTTTCCGATGCATATCGGCTCTCTTAATCATTCAAACTTTGAGATATTGTTTTTATACTCGCTAGTCAGTCGGGCGACATATATGTGAAGCATTTTTTTCTTCATCTTTTGTTCGGAGATGTTATCCAGATGGTGACTCGGATGTGGGTGTCAGGAAAAACGTTCATAGGGGATTACCAATCGCCAAAGAAATTCGGGATAAGGCAAAATACAAAAAGACAACTAAGGTTCGGCTACTTTTGGCGAAGTAGATATCGATTGATACGTATGTGAGCGTACCCATATCGTGTGTAGCCGCGAGTATCAGTTTCGGAATCTCTCAAACTTCAACTTCTCTCAACGGGATCACGAGATAACAAGTTTGAGAGGTTTTGTCGCAGGCAGAAAGTGTTTTCGTGCTTCAGGCGTATGGCATAAAAGCCCACAAATGGAAGTACGGAATATATCCACGAGTGAAAAACCGGCTTGTTTACGGAGGATGAGATCAAATTAGGCTTCGAATCCTGCAGCTACACTGTAAACATGATGTGCTCTCGTTTTATCGTTGAAGTCTTCCTCCCACTTTCACAATATTGCCTACGCATACATAGTCGATGCGCTACACATACATACAATACTTGATGGCGTTCGTCGAAGTTGAACAACCCCTGGATATTATACATTCCAAAATGGTGGGCATATGCGGCACCTTATGGAATTGCAATTCTTGACGCCATTGGTTACACGCAGTTGCAGAAATGCATGAGAATTTTAACATCCGAATATAAAATTCCGATCTTTCTAACTCTCTTTCACCCTACTATAGGTATGCCATATTCAAGGGGGGTCAAACTTGGCAACTGCTGCGACGTACGACAACTGACTTGGTAAGAGTCTGTGCGCGTCGACTTCGTAACAGAACTCGATGTGAGGCAACATCACGAAGCCTCGACTCCTATACGTCGGGGGTTAGGGGTAACATCACTGGTTCGCTGGACTTAAAAGTTAACCATGCCACAAGCATTTTCCAAGAAGACTGCGAAGTGTTCAGGGAAGAAGATGCTCTCGGCAATTCATTAGCGCGAGATATTTCTCGGTAAAAATAACGAGGAAAGTTGTTCTTCGCGGTTCGCTGAGTTACGCGCCTGCAGACGGGGGAGAAAGATTTGGCCTCTGTCCAAGCAACTCTACCGATTGGCTGCACTGTATACTGCCACTGCGGTATGTTTGGTCGTGGTTTCAGTACTTCCGAATGTTTGCTGGCGTTCGGAATTTCATCCTGCGATTCTCGGCCGAATCAAAAAAAAAGATTTCGGTTTTTATCTATTTTATGTTTTTTCCGAACTTCTCTACACAGTTTCTCTTGCTTGTTTTTTTTGTTTTGTTGAATTTCCTACCTCAAAAAGTCACTCACATAGTATAATACAGATGTTGAGTTGTCGGTTCTTCAAAGTACAAATACTTGATATTCAAATACCGGTTATTCACGTTTTTATAAATACATGATCCGAATTTTGATTCAGCGCATGATGAACGACGATGGGTACATTCAAATCTGTCTATTATTCACTAAACTCTTGAGTGTTTGTCACACCAAATCTGGGGCTCCGATATTGCACAATGAACATGTAATTCTGCATGCAAAAAAATGGATGGTTATATTCGATGACCGTTCATAGATAAAAAACTCATCACGTTGTAAGATGAAAGTATGTTAGCGATTGAATTAAACTGAACACGCGAGTTATTTAATAGGCTCGATACCGCCTGTGTATACGCTTCCGGTCTGTCAGCTCGAAAATTTTTTTCGTTTCAATGACACAACAGTTTCAGAAGAAGCCTGTAGCCCCGCCATCGACCGCAAATATTTGAAGTAGCGGCCATTTTCAGATCAAGAGGTAAAGTGGCAGCCACTTGTCGAATTGGTCCTTTCAAACTTGGCGCTATTAGTTACACATCGTAGGATCGTAATTACGTCTACAAGAGTATTAGCTACGGCCAGAACACACTGACAAAGTTTGAGAACAGGAAAACTTGAGCTTCCATCTTGAGCAGTTCGGAAAAGGAAGTAAGTGGGGACAGAGCGTCGAGAAATGAGGATTGCAAATAATAGGTACTGGGAATGTAGACGGAATAACTAAAATCGGAAAAGGATGCAGTCAAGTGTAACGGGGGCGTTCGACCGACCATGATTGAAGGCTAACCGAACGAGGTAACGAGATTTACGATCATTGTGAGAAAATTTTTTCGCTGACGAAGAGGGAGCAGGAAATACACACTTATGTAAGTATGCACTCAAACCGCGTTTCTGACTTCTGAGCTTACAAATTTAGCCGCTAACGAAGACATGGATGATCAGGGTGTACCGCATCAAATATTTTATTTTCCCGTCGAGACTGTTAACGACCACATTGTGTTTCGGGGTGATAATTGAGCCCGTATTTTTCGAAGAGCTTGCACAAATAACATTCGGTCAAATTTACTACTTACACTTCGAAACAATTATGTGGGTTTCATACCGTTTTTAGTTGGTTCAAAAGATTTTAAACAAAACTTTTCAAGATTATGCTCAAATTTGCCCAATTACTATGAAAATTCATCGGATTCAGTTGGCAACATTATAAAAGCTCACTCAAATGTGAGGGTTTGAGGCGTGACTTTTTACGGAGTTTGATCCCCGCAGGTCTGATAATAAATATTCAAAACAACGTTAACAATTCAGGGAGGATTGTGAAAGGTATATATACAAAAGATAAGGAGCTGAGGTTTTCTTTTCGTACAGTCGCATTTAAAAAAAAGAGATGTAATTATAATCAAGGTTGAAAAACCTGAAAACAAGAAAACGAAAGGTCTACACCCTTGATATCAAGCTACAGTACTGAGCAAACGAAAGAAGGTAGGTAGGAATAAAACCACCAGATTTCTAGGTGTGCTGAATATTGAATATTAACCCGACCGCGTAATGGAATTGATATCTCTCTTGAGACCAGACGATGATTCCGTTGATGGAAAGAGCATTAGACGCTTTGTTCTCGATTGCCTAATTCTAGAGCTTTGTTGCGGTCTGTTTCGTTCGGCTGTCTGTACGGGTAAACGTAAACAAGTGTAACCATACCTTCTCCATAGGATTCTATTGTTGCTTCACAACAATATAATAATATATTTAGCAAACTATATATATACGCAAAGGCTTGGGATAACATCACCATGATGTGTGTTGACACGTATGTTACATAATACCCAGGTATATGTCATAATGTGCACACATAAAACAACCTACGTTACCGAGAGTCGATGTTCCGCGCGATCGGTTAATTTGTTAAGAGGAGATGAATGCGTCGGACTCTTTTTTTCTACCGCGCGTAATCCTAGCCATATTTTCTCTTGGACCTGCAGAGCACCTCGCTCGTACAGCTTTACAGGCTACGGGGTACAGTTAGCTACCCTCGCGAAAGATTTATCGACTGAATTATTTATACGATGCAAAATCTTTGCCTGGATTTAAAACACCTGGTAAATGTACCGTTCGAGATGCAGGTCTGTACATATTGCAGGACTACATATTATAACCATTATATACAAGGTGTCTGAGAACAAAGTACAAAGTTTTTGAGGAGTGATAATAGGGGCCGAGCCGAGTAAATCCACGCACATAACATGTGGTTTCCGAAGCACCGTTCGCAAAATATGACCCGTCAAAAAGTCGCGCTTTGCGCCGGAATGTAGGTAACCCGTGATACTCACGGGTAACCCGTGATACTCACGGAACACAATATGCTGTGTTTAAACATGTCTTATCGCTATCAGCAATGTTATGTTTGTATTAAAAATCAAATTCTGAGATGTGGTAAGCGCCATAATTCGCATCACCGATCGAACGCGCGTATAACAATCAGACTACTGACCGATGAGTGCTGTGGAATTCCGGTGCAAAGCGCGACTTTTTAACCGGTCATATTTTGGGAACGGTGCTTCGGAGACCACATGTTGTATAGGTACATGAATTTACTCGGCTCGGCTCCTACTATCATCCCTCAAAAAATTTGCACTTTGTTCTGAGACACCCTGTGTATACCATACTTGTTAGATTAACTCGAGACTATACCAGTGCCCGAGGACAAAGCTGCATAAAATTATATGATCCTAATATCAGGGACAGAAGATAGAATATTTCCGCTCAAGATAGTAGCGGTTAAAATGGTGGTACCATTTTAACCGCTACTATCTCTCATACGCACCTCGCTGACTTTTAACTGCGTAAGAAATTTCGAGTATAACATGCTCTATCAAATTAATGCCTTCTGTTTTCATTCACTTCGCAGTACCTATATCGAGTGAGACGAGAGTGAATAAACGTTTTTAAAGTTAGGCGTGGAGTTCGTAAAATTAAAAAAAAAAAAACAAAAAAAAACGATTGAACAATATATTCCAGGAGGATATATAATTCTATGTGGTGGAAGTGAGCCGATTGCTCTCCGACGAGGCGGAGAAAGCGTATTATAAAAACTATTACACAGATGTCATCTGTCTAGCCTCTGTTTTTGCAGGTCTAATTTGGCATCTATATACGTATATATGTGCGTTGAATTCGCGAGAAATTGCTAGTGTATGTAGCAATAAGGGTATTGGGCGCAAATCACTCAATTCTCATGTAAACGCACCCTTCTTATCCGAATGAACTCACTTCGATTTCGCTTATTTTTACTTGATGTTCGAAAAAGCTGAAGCAACAAAATGAAATTTTAAGCCTGAAGCTGTCTTTCACCGGTGTGAACGTGTCCATGTACAGATATATAGTAGTCACATTCGCAAAAAACCACTAGACGCCGTGAGAAAGCGTATTGCACATCTAGGCGTAGGTAAAGCAAGAGCAAAGAGCAGCAGCCAGGCCATAGTGGCGGGCTGCTCTTCTGTCCAGCAGACAGCACGGGTCGGTCGGTGGGTCAAGTGAATGATGGTAGCAACTGGCGCGGCGATTCCATCGGCAAAACCGCTTCAATTACAACGATGTTGTGCGGCTAACAGCGGGCGAGGGTTACGCCGATCGATACAGACGAGACGAAGGCACACAAAGATCCATGGAATTATCATACTGACACCCAATGGACCATGGACAATTTTTGAACGTCTTAGCATGGCTCGTATTACTGCACCCTCGATTGGCTTACGTGTCTGGTTTTGTCAATAGAAGGGTCATACGGAATTCGAAGATAATTAAAATACTTGAGCCATAGTTTTGATGAGATTACAGTAATTGTCATTTGACAGAATTCGGATTAGCCATTTGTAAAAAAGAAAGAAGAAAAACAACAATGTTGATTGAGTGGAAGCAATTTGAATATTCTGGAGAAAATATAGCAAAATCTGGAAATCGATCATCTCACAATTTCAACGGGAATAATACGTGCCCCTCGCTTGAAAGCAGGACGCGTAGCATGACGCTCGAGCGACGTTCAAATCGTTGCTGATCCCCGAAGAAAAACGATCAGGCTTCGTGCGGCGTCTTTACTTCTCTAAAACTCAGCAGTTTCATTTTTTCACCAAATATCCGCGCGCCAATGAAATGACTGGGAGCACGGACGTTGTTGGCGCGCGAACGATGATTGAGAGTGATTTCGCTGCTGAGGTTCTCATCTCGTTTGCCCGTGTGAGAACTGGAAATCGGGGTAACGGACCTCTCTGTCCGCAATGCGGGACGCCGATAACACACTTGGTGGGTCTCTGAAAATATCTCTGGCGCGGTTCACCGATTTTTTTTTTTGAATCTTTCAGTCGCCCCAAGATCAGCCCTCCCGTATTTTATCTCTTCTCTTATTAAACTACACGACTTTCCCAATCGCCCATTTGGGCGGGTGCGAAACGTACGAAATCCATCGGGAAAAGGAAAAAAAATAACCTTATCCTATTTCACTTGAACAGCTCGTTTTTCTATGCAGGTATGATACGTGAGCTACAAGTTTGCTGTTTTCAGAGGTCACTGCGTATACATTCTCCTTAATTACTCATGCAATTTGGGTCATCGCAGGGTCAGTCGATATTTACTTGCAAATTTTTAGGTCCACTCGGTCTGATATTCATAAAAGTTAACCGTAGATATAACTTACCTAAAAGAGTTAACTGGAGAAATCCTGACCAGATTCACGATTCAACCACGAACATTAAAACAATTCGCTATATGTTCATTTCCACATCATGAAGTTTTAAAGCAACTGCTGCATCGAGTTATGCTTGAACATCTAGTTTTGCATTCGAATCTAGGATAAAAGAAAGAAGAGAAAATAAAATATCGAGAATGAAGTTGAGGAATCAACCTTCCCTTTTGTCAGAGCCAAGAAATTCTCATTTTTTACGTAGCTCTTGCGGAATGTATTGCAGAATTAAATGGAATTGTTTTATTCGGTTATTCTTTTTCTCTCAGGAAACTTCCACGAGTCCTCGTATTTTTCTTGGAACCCTTCTAGGCAAGCGACCGGAAGGAAGTTTACCCCGTTGGATGAGAATGCACCAGAAAACTCTTAGATAAACAGTGAGTTGTCACGAGCAGAGCAGTCGTGTGAGATGTTGTAATATTTACTTACGAACATGTGTAGAACACACCGATTCAGGTCCGAAGTACGACCGACTATTCGCGTTTTGTCCGATAAGAAATCTATTATTGGCACGTGAGCGAACGTGAAGGACTCGTTTCGGCATGCGGTCGGAGGCGTTGATTCGAAACAAAGAGTTACATATCTTCGAGTCGACGCGCCCGTGATTTTGTGGGAGGGCTGCAAACAACTAACATCGGCCGAAATCCCTCCTTCAGGAAAACAAGAAAAAAAAAGGGAAATGAGGGACAAGAAAGGAAAATCTATGGGGTAAGTCGTTCGCCTTATCTTCGAGGGTCGGATTTCTGCACGAGGCAAGACCGGAGGATGAGGAGACGATAGGCAAATATTCCGGAATACTTTTCAAGCTTAATATTCAGGGGTTCCCAGAGGTTGATCCAGGAAATGGGAATAGAGACGTGCGGCATCGTGCAAGTGGCGCGAGATTCTCGGAAAATCTTGGGTTATACATTTAGGTGCCCAAATCTTGCAGGGTACGGGTTGACTATGACAAATAATACGGGGTCCAGATTTGAGACAAATACTAAGCCTCGTTCGATCAAATTCATAGGATTGTTGTTTTTATTGTAACAAAAGCTAGTGGTGGATGCAAGTTTCAGTTATCCGCCGCGCCGTTTCGCTGATAATGAGATCAGCGAACTAACGAATGCAGGTATATCCGCGGAGAAAAACTAGTTCGTTGTGCGGAAAAATTTCCTTACCTTTTCAATGGCTCGTACCATTGAAGGCGAGTTTTATTTTTTATAGACCCTTCAAAAGTCTTTTTGCTGTTGTACAAGTATTAAGAGAGACGTGCCTCTCGACCAAGATCCAGCAAATGAGTTTACAGCTGAGAGATTTTCGAAATCGATTTATTCTATGATAAAAAAACCTCAACGACACCCCCTGAGAGGCGACAACTTTTTTTAGAAAAGCTCTTTCAACAATTCTATAGAAAGCTGAGATTATAAGAGAAGCTAGTTTATCCGACTCAAGAAATCACACATTGAAGGTCTGATGCTCACAATTGGTAACATTACTCTGAAATTTAATCCAGTCATACGACTTTTTTTTGCCAGTACATGTGACACTGACATCTAAGGGATTTGTTGAAAAAAAAAGGTAAACAATATTACATTATCACTAGGGATGTTATAGAACGAAGAGTATAATAAAAAATGCACTGATAGGCCAACAATAGAGTGAGAGGTACCTACGTAACATACATATATGGAAAAAATGGATCCCACGAGATTTTCTGAGACGATGTTCAAAGACCACTCGCGGATTTACGGTGATGTGTTGCATGAGCGTGAACGTCTGATGGCGAGGTTAAAGGCGGGAAGATGAGAGGTAGAAACCACAGCAAGGGATTTACGTATAGTACCCGGGTACTCGAACCAGCACCAAAGACGAGCGTGATACCGCATGGAAGAGGAGAGGAAAAAAATAGAAGAGGAATAGAGGACCTTTTTTACGAGGCACAGCACGAAGCTGGATGCTTTCCACTGAAATCGGGTCTTCTTTACCTAGCGGCATGAGATAACGACCAGGAAACCTACCAGCCACCAGCTACTAGCTATACCAGCCACCCTAAGCCCACAGCGCGTGCTGCATACTTGCGAAATAATTTATTACTTTTCTCGTTCCATCCTACGTCGGCACCCGTGGACTACTACTCGGCTGATCTCTCCCTCTTTCTCTCTTTTTCTCGGGTCCTCTCGGCGCGCCACAAATGCGTGAATATTAATTACGTTACGCGTAGGCAATCTAACACTTGGACGAGTACGTACGAACATGAGTAAATTTTGCACTCTTAGGAACATTCAAAAACTGGTATACAACATAAAAACGAAAAATGAGTGAAAAAATAAATTATCAACTAAATTAAGGTATACGAGGTCATGATGGAAATTAGGTTTCTGGCTGAAAAAATGTGGAGTGTATGTTTATCAATGAAATGCCAATTGGGTTTGTTTTCGCATAAAATATTCATCTAGAGAATCGACCAACCGAAATGATAACACCGCTGTTTTGTAGTCCTACTGGTCATCTGAATGTTGAAATAATGGATTACTTCATATTTATACGCAATTGATTAGATTAACAAAAATTAAATAATGACGAATACAATAGACACTCGTCCGCAACCATAACGAAGTAAACGGCGAATTTTCAACTTGACGGTAAAAACGAATTTTCAACTTGACAATAAAATGAAATTTTAAGCCTGAACAGACACGATTGCCAAAACATAATAATTTTCGATATCATAACTGAATCATGGGAGAGTTTTCCATTGACTCGTCAAATGGTTACAAACTATTAATAGACCGTATTACCGATCTGCATAATATTCTGAAAGCGAAGGCCTTGGTGTTTCACGTCAGTAGCAGAATTAAATTTATTCTGCAATTACCTCTTCGTACCTCAGTACTGAAGATAATTAAATTTCGTTTTTCTTTTTCTTTTACTTTAATCGATATTTCAAGGTGCTTCTGTTCGTCGTGATGGGTAATTCATTCATTTTCTAGCCACCGATAAAAATTTACGTTTGCTATCTCCAATCACTTAAAATTAGCTAATGTAAGAGAACGTTAATTCAAAAAAAGACATGCATACTTCGATAAATTCTTTTAAATATACATGCCTTGTTTTCTTTACTTTCATGAGGTGTAAATTGTGAGGAAGAGAAGCATACATCGACGTGGGATCGAGGTCGGAGAACTCCCTGAATGCGAAGTTTTAGGTTTGGAGCAGCCCCAATGTCTTTATAATCTTCCTGCTGGTAGGCACAGGAGAAGAGAGAATATAGCTTCGTTTCTCTTGGGAAAGTTAACGTAGATATACGAGCATCGAAACGTGTAAAATACCGGCAACTAAACCCCCTCCCCCTAACTCTCAAGGTAAAGGATCCAGCAAAGAAAACAACGGCAGGACATAAAGTGCATATCTCGAAATCACTTCTCAGCACGCCATCGTGGGTCTCGTATCACTTAAAGGCGCCAAGATAATCCCATTAAACACTGTACTTCAGGTTCTAAACTCCGTCGTAACAAAGTCTGAGCTTACGCTGTACGATGCTTACGAAACAACTGCAGTCAGAATTCTGTGGTATCAAGTTCGAGAACACAAAGTACATACACGATGTGCGGCATGAGTACGGAGTCGTTATACATAAAACGATACGAGCAAACGACAACGCATTGCATTCGGTGAATTTTAGCCGTTCATATAGAGTTACATAATGATCCTACTGTTTCCGTCTTGTAATTTATGAATGGTAGAATCGTAAGCGGGTTTTTACCTAACGTTGGGAACGAAAAATTTTGATCTTTTGGCGCAGACATTGAAGACCTATTTAAACACGCAGCTATCATTAAAGGTTCTACCGTCCATCAACCTAAGTAACTGCGAAAAGAGATAGAAAAAGACAATGAACCGAGCCGGAAAAAGGGTTCAACAAAAAAACATCGAATCGAATTCGAAGGAAAAAGATATGGATCGACGTCTTGATTCTATAGTACGGCATATATCGTATAAGAACTGTCGCTGCCACGTGGCATTTCGCCAAGACTTCCGTTCTTGTTTTGACACATGACCATATATATGCCACATTTGTATGCCACTGACATTCTGTTACCAGTGTCGTCATAAGGCAGAGATAAAATTGTGAAAAAAAAAAAAATATATATATCTGTATATCAGCTAATTACAATCACCCATGTATCGAGATTAGAAGCGACTCGGCCTTTGTGAAGTGCACAAACTAGGTAATGAAGTCGGTTATGGAAAGCTGATGAGTTATTTTTACCTCGGCGGGTTCATTTGTGGAACGTCGATCAAGAAATAGATGTATACTAAGCACGTAGTTAGTCATGATTTAGAAATATTTTCTCTTCAGGGCCACTCTGAAGCCACTCTACAGATTATAGCAAAAGTTAGTCGAAGACTAAAAGGTATCTCATGTTTTGGAGAGGTTCGAATCTGGTGCTGCGAAATTCGGACGCACTGAGGTTGGAGTCTGTAGCTAACCGCTACAACAGAAACTAGGGATGATGTATCGTCGACGGTTGAGCCGTGAAAACATATTAGCGCACTGCTTGCTCACCGTTTTACATACAGAGCAGCTCTGCGGTAGGCTCGGTTGATAGTGTTCCTCAAGTTAAACTAACGCCTACCGCTTAACGTGCTGTACACTATACAGGGTGTCCTTTAAGTCCCGGGACAGGCGAATATTGGCTCAGGTAAAAATTTTTTCCAAAAGGCAAAGAACAATTCAATAGACATATTGATTTTAACCTTGAAAATGGCCTTCAAGGTTATTTCGAGGTCAACCCGGTTTTTTTTAAATAGAAACACCCTTTTTGACAACGGCAATCGATAAAGCGGAAAATTTCACATTGAATTGGGTACTAATATCATGAATTTACTTTGAACTTGAAGATCACACCTAGGCCATCAAAGGTCATGTAAACTTAAAAAAAGTCTGGATACCTGCAGGGTACACCTTCTGAAAATAATTTCATCATGACCCTAGTTACTATTCCAATAGGGTGCATTTATAAGTGATCTCAAGCATGGCATTTTTCTAGACCTTTAGGGTCTTTTGTTAAGATATCCCAGACCTTGTTTGAGTTCGAATGGCTTCAGAGTGATCTCGAAGATCAAAGTATTTCTATGATGTTGGTACCTAATTTAATGTGAAATTTTCCGCGTTATCGATTGTCGTTGTCAAAAAAGGGTGTTTCTATTGAAAAAACCCGGGTTGACCTCGAAATAACTACCTTGAAGGCCATTTTCAAGGTCAAAATCGATATGTCCATTGAATTTTTCGTCAAAAATCACGTCGGATATGTTCTTTGCCTTGTCGAAAAAATTTTTACCTGAGCCAATATTCGCCTGTCCCGGGACTTGAAGGACACCCTGTATATTACGTATTATGTGCACAACGTTTTTAGGGTAAGCCATCTCCAAGCCACCGTTGATGTACATGCGAAATTTGACTCATGCAGATGTACGTTATCTACCTCACATGAGAGGAAAAAATGAATAAAAATAATTTTAATGAATCAGCTCGATGGTATGATAGTTGGAAGCTACCGTTAGACCTGTAAGACATAACAATCTGATGCAGGTATTTCCGATCTCCCTAAGGTGAGCAGCAGGGTATTGCCGCACACAAATGTAATTAACCCCTCGATTAATATGATAGGCAGAGTAATTCTGCGGATGACGGGAACGGTATAACCGAGACTGGTTCACCATGGAATAGTTGACAAGCCCTTGCAACCAAACTCACCGATGTACCTAGACCACAGCTCATGAATACATATGCCCTAGAGCTGGGGCGAAATGAGATTCTCTGTAAATTATAATCGAATTATTAGCACCAGCATGAGCGTGTCAAAACTCGCAACTCGCAACACTGAACGATTCGAAATTTATGGTATCGCGTCGCCTTACCACAACTTCATCCTAATTCGGTTTTCTATTTTGTAACTCCTTCTAATGATTTTCGCTTCGACGAATTATCGATTAAGATGACGAGAAAGTAGGTAACGCTTCAGGATCGGCCGATGAGTTTAAACATTTTTATTCAAAGCGCAAAGCAGCACCTATAAATGTTCTCTTTATTTCCCAAGCACTACTGGTACAAAAAAGTAAAATGTTGGCAGCGTCTCGAAGCAATAGTAAAATAATACTTATTGGCTCGAGGACTTCCGGATTGTCGCAAGGATCACCGAATATGCCTTGGTCGAGTGACAAATTTATCGGAAGTAGACCTTTCGTATCGATCCACCATCTCAATTGGCAGTTGAGACTTCGACGTAGGGTGAGCTGGAATTTAGCATCTAGAAAAGGGCCTCGACTCATCTACTCGGCATTCAGAGCCATAGCGAACGGTAATATTCAATCGCGTCTCTTTCACGACTGGGAATTATTTTACAAAGGCGAATGTTCAGAGATAAATCCTCGCTTCTCGATACAAGGAGTTTCGATTGGTTCACGAACTCGTTTACGCACGATTGAATGGATGTTCGAGCTTAACCTTCGGATGTAACACTTGGTTGGAGGTGTTGGATAATTGAACATCGGTGCTGATATGCGCTCGCACGTCCAGCGATGTTCTGTATGGTATACAGTAACCCACTACGCGCGCCCTGTATATAGAACGATGGATCCTTAAATAGGTCAGTTTTAACAAAGCCTGCTGTTTGCAGAATATTTCTGTCGTGCGGAAGCAGAAATATTCGGAACGTTTGCAAGGGTAAACAAATTTTCAAGTGGGTCTTACGCGTTGTACATTGAAGAGCTAGATATAGGTAAATAAGAGGGGTAGGTGCGTACTAGAAACGCGATGCTTGGAACTTTAGCATTATACGACGACAGAATGAAGCGGCATTAACGAAATCGCGAATGTGCGCCAACGAATGAGACCGGGCATCGCGCAACCAACCAGGCGACCAAAATATTTCATAAAATATTCACCAGAGAGTGATGAGGGTTGTCGCGTGAGCTTAGTCTATCTGGGTCCCTTGGTGGATAAAGGGCACGAGGCAGGCGGAGTGTTGGTGGTAGTGGCTTGGTGGAAGGTGGATAGAAATAACGGTGAAAAGTTGGCTGGCTGTATGAGTGCGTAAAGTCGGGTGAATGTAGGTAGGGGTCTACGGTGCGAGGTTACGATATGTACCAACATACATGCCGTTGGCAGAGGTATGGACTCATGGCGAGTTCGTGAGAGGAGGCAGAGTAAGTTTTTTCTTTCAGCTTTGTAACAGAGCTAATGTATTCCATTGAGAACGACTAGTATGGTACTACCACAACAGCTTGTCGTTTAAATTATAAAGATAGTACCACCACCAATGTTACCAGCAACATCGGGAGAACCAGCAGCAGCATTGCGACTATCATAGGAAAGTCAGGAGACAAATCATCGAATGTACATTTAGCATAGTTTTTGTGCCAATTGCGTCCGTTCTCTTCATTGCGGAACACTTTGCTCGAATACCAAACGATCTTCACTGCGTGCTTGTCGGATTAGTGGTTCTCCCGAGGTTCTCGTGGTCTTGCTCGCAAAGTTAAAGCGAGACAAGCTAATGCAATTTAGCATCGGTCTGATTGGATTAAGGTTCTGAAGCTCCAATGCTCGCTTTAACTACACGATTGTACGAGAACTGAGAATTAACAAACGATCACAATATGCCACCAGGGTAAATTTGGCGATCTAAAATTGAAACTATTCGCTTCGTTCTTCCACTGCTGCACCTGCGAAGTTTTCAATTGTGGCAAACCTGTATGGATTTCTTTTTTCAATTTGTTCGCAGACACAGGTATTTTGGCATTGCGGGATTGTTGGAGCACAAAACGTTGAAAGTCCGAACTCATACCGTAAGCACAAAAGCCGTGATAATATGGTCGGTCAAAATTTTTCCTCATTTAGATTGAGCCGCTGCATACGAACTGGGAGAATTTTACTTTCTATCCAGGCATCAGTGGAGGCAACGAATTGCTTCGTTGAAAACAGTAAAACTCGGAAGCAGTATGGATCGGCGACGGCAGTTTGCGGAGGGCAGTAAAATTGTATCGATTCTGCATAATTTCAAGTTTTCACTGCAGGCTACCGTCGGCTCGGTCCAAATTGAAACTTTCTACTTCTCGAATGAGGCCTGACATAAATACCTCGAGTCCTGCATACGTGTAAATCTCCTGATAATCAAATAATATACCCCCATAGGATAATTTTCCACTTACGAAATGAGTATAATTTAATTGAATTTTCAATTTCAGTTTCAATTGCACCCTACGTTCGCACTCAAACACATACTAAAGCCTAATTTTTTCAGAGGTCACCAAAAAATACCAAGTGAAAAAACCTTACCGTGAGGAATTCTCTCGGTGGAGCAGGGTATCGCGATTCGGAGGGACACGTTTTATCACAGAATCCAACGAATAGGGAGTTGTTCTACAGAACGTTGTAACAAACTGACAAGCCGTAGGTAAAACAAAGTACGAGAAGCGTTGAAATTGCGTTTCCAGAGGTCGAAAGGAGAATAAAAAACAAATAACTACGAAAAACTCAGCGATAATGACTGCGTTGTCGTGTACGTTGTGGCTAATTGCTACAAGGCGAGGTTGTGACAAATTCAACGAAACGCGTTGCAAGTATACAGCCATCATCATTATCATCATCATCATCATTATTATCATCACCGCTATCATCACGGTCATGTTATCCCGGTATCGGTAAATGTAAAAAATAAAAGACCTCGATAACATTTCGTGACATTCGGAAAATTGGTTTCCCAGTTCGCTCATTTTCTTCTTTCTCGGATCAAAGCGTAAACTAAAGCATAGAGCTTATTATGGATGTTGGTCGACGTTGCTGATTAAGGTTCGAGAGAAAAATAAAATAAAAATGTATAACTTGAAACCTCGTGGCAAAGAGGAGATGGGTTCGAGTCCTTCCTTCATAAGCCGTCGGTTTAGTCGGCACTAATGTGGCTATATAAATGTTAATTTTTAGCAAAGTTACCGCGAGGTTCCCGCGATTTGCATGGCTTCGTTTTTCATTGGGTTTCATCCAGAAGTGGCACGATGGAATGGTTAACGGAGACAAACAGTACGAATTACATTCGCAATATTTCGCCGCACTCCCAACTGCCACCCACAAGAATGTACGGTATTGTACATATTAAACTAAACAGTGCGAGTCTGCCACTAATGAAAATGACTACTGCACTGCGTGGCGAAATGGTACGAAATAGGTAAAGGTATATCTTCGGCACAGGAGAATTGTTAGCATTGTTGTGGAAATATTAGATGTTAATTCTTTTTTTTTTTACAAAAAAGAACAGCAGCACTCCGCGTCTTAGCGCAACATTACAGATTATGGGTAGAATTATTTGCGATGACCCTCGGGCCTTTAGCCTGACGCCCGTTCGAAAGAGCTACAAAGTATAGGTGAATTGTTCATCTATGGTGTCGTTTAATTGTTTTAGCGCAAGTAGGTCAAAGCTACGATGAAAATGAACAGCGAACTGTTGGTTGATTGCAACGATCTGTCTAGTAGCTTCCGCTAAACGGTTCCAGTCAGATCCGATTTACGTTCTAATAATTATTGTCGTATAATTGACAATAACTGGGATCCCATGCAACGGGATTAATCTACCTAGTCTTGATTGCTCTTTGCTTCGCGATGCGCTACGTTATATATAAGTCAGCAAGCACCGATTTTGCAAGAGGAAAACAAATGAAGCGGTAAAAGATAGAAATGAATGAAATAGGACCAGTACGACTAAGGTACACAAAGAGTTGCAGAACCTCTCAGGCGGTGCAATTTCGTCGGATGTAATTCACGCGAAGAGGACGTATATTCGCTTTGAGTTTCTGCAAACTAGTCAAATAAAATTTTTGCAGCTCGGTTCAACCGTTGATAGTTACTGATTAATTATTCCGCACTCAACTTCTGTTTGATATAATATTTTTTATTATTGCAGAATCTATTTGAATGGTTTCGTTATTTTTCACTTTAAATATCAGCTACTACTATACTAGTGACATTGTAACCGATGTTTTGGTTCACACCTCTAAGAATTCAGATAAAACTTTAGGCAGAATATTGAATCGGACTCTTTTCCGAGAATCTCAAGAAATTGCTAGGCCGTGAGAACTGTTATTAGGGCCATCTGGTGACTAAAGCTTTTTAGAGATATTCGCGAGTTTCCATAGCGTGAATTGGACGCTGTATTATCGAAAAAATACGCAGTAGAATATTGTCTAGATTCTTTCCTTTGCTGCGATATAGGTGAATGAATATATATATAAATTTCGGAACAGATAGGGGATGGAATGAGAATGGTGAATTGAGTCGCTGCGTTTCATGTCCCGTTTGGAAGCATTCCACTTTCTGCTCTCATAAAGATGAAGTATTTCTTTACATTTCCAATAGAAGAAGAATCATGAAAACCAGAAGATAAAAGATTCGAACGTGATACGCCCTGCGCGCACACACACGCACAGACATTTAACTGAGGTGCTAATCCTATCTAATGGGGCGATTCAAGTCAATTAAATTAAACTTCTCACATACATTAGATGATTTGAAGTTCGAATTTGCGTCGCACCGATACATGTTTGCGAGACATAATGACATAATGATAATATTTACGCTTGTAAGGAACGGTCCCCAGATGTATCTCACCGATTTGATACGGAAGTGATCAAAATTTTTGAAATATCATCAACTACAGCTAAACTGATTTATTTGGCATTGTTATCTCTACTGGTACTTGATAACGTAACTAACTGATCGTAAATTCTGATAATGTTCACTCATACACATTCGTCTAACCGATAGAAGTTCCAAAATGCAAACTGAACTAGGACGAATTCTTTTTTTTTTTTATTTTTTTTTTATTGACTTCGAAGTATAGTAAGTGAAAACTTATCCCAGATCGATTAGGTACCTTTTTGCAGAAAACTGTCGAATCAATGGGATAAATTCACGCCATGACTAAATAAAACAGTGGGATAAATCTATTGCCGAAGGTGTGTCGAGCGGACTTTGGTAGGACTTGAACGAAACAAGTCAATCTGCTAGAAATGCAAACGCGGATACGGTCAGAATATTGGAGACAAAAGTAATTTTCGACCATCCCTTGGGGCATTTTTCGGCCAGTAGGAGACTGTATTGGAAACTGACAGTCTATTCTACGGAAGTCAATCACCCACGAAACGCACAACAGATATCCCCTAATATAGTGGGATACTCGTGACTGATAAGGAAAAGTCAAAATCGGGTTCCTTGAGGGTAACAGTCAAAGATTGAATTCGCGCATGGAAGGATCTACGAAAGATAGGCATAACGCGTCAGTTCACGTAAACTCGCAGAGCATCGTTCGACCGATAGTATATAAGTGGACCACTCATACCCTTATTCTCTATGCGTGGGGATATTTACACAGCGACATTACGATTGCCCTTCAACAGCTGGCTTCAACTACAGTCAGGCGCTAACATTTAGAAATACCCCTGGTATTGTAAGGGTACAAGTATTCAATATTCAAGACTCTTCAATAATACAAGGCAGTTTTGCGAAATAAAATATTCATTCTAGAAGGGTATGAAATTCCACAGCCTTCAATAACATGAGAAATTGATGAAATTACATATCTCTGCTATAACATACTCTACGAGTTTGTAGCTGGTCAAATGTTCAATCACTACCTGAATAAACCTCTGATTAAAAATCATTTGCAATCTTAGAGTAAGATTATTTGAAGAATTCCTTTTCGTTTTTGGCCTCCTTTAATTTCTTCCAATTATAAGTTGCAAAATTTTGGTATTAACGATCATTTGAGTAGTGCAGCCCGCTCCTCAGGTGCGGGTTCTTGTTTTACGATATTATGTAACACAACTACACCAACGAGAACAAATGTAAATCGCTGCACGCACCGAAACCAACCACGCATGAATCCCCACGGGCGCAATAACGCCGAGATGACAAATGTTCCTCTACGTTTCAACAGCGAGAATAATAGTAATGAGAAAAAGGTCAGTGTTGTCGAGCGCGATAGTACTCAACCGTGGGGACCAAGTGTTCTATGAACTACCGGATTCAATCGGCGGACTTGAACTGACAGTGCTATAAGAATGATCATAGAAAAAAGCGATAAAATGAAACGAGCAGCTGCGTGATCACGCATTACCTGGTGTGGATAAAAGTCGGATGCTCCATTGGGAAAGCGAAATCTGAAGGGGCTGTGCACGGGACAGTTTGCTCTAAATGGACTTTCCGCAGGCATTCGCAGTGGTGGATGAGTGTGAGATCCAAAGATGACCGAGTCCATTGGCAGCGGGCGACCTGGTGTGTGCTCGAGTGATCGACACGAGTAGTTTATGGGTCTACACGTAGCTTCGACGATGGGTCTACCCGCACTTATGTATTCGTGGGGTGCAGGCCGGTGTTCAACCGATCGACAACCGTGATCGTGTGGACGGGGCAAGTGTTCGTGTGTATGTCCCGCGTGGTCCATTAACCTGCAAGGATGCTCCATAGCGCGCGAACCGTGATGATCAAGGCCCCTGGCCGACGGATCCATTTGTCTCATTTGCTCCATCGGCCTGATCTGTTCCAATGATCTGATAGGATCGACCAATGATCGGGGCTGCTCCATCTGCCTGATGGAATCCATGGACCGCATGGAATCCATGGATCTCATGGACTCGACAGAGCGAAGTCCGTGGTCTATCGGTCGCATTGGCGAGGGGTCCGTAGACCTGCATGATCTCTCCCAGCACCTAGGCCCAGGATGTCCTTGAGTAGGACCCCATCCGACACCACTTCCGCCAGCACCTCCACTGCTACCGCCGATTCCTGATCCTCCGCTACCGTAGGGATCCATCGCCACTTTGATTGGTGCACACTACTTTATTCCCCGCACAATTATGTAATACACACCGGTGACATTTGCAGATAGTCCTTTCTACACTGAGGGGAACACATGGCCCTGTCAGGCGCCATTTAGGGTAATTTTACCGAACGGAATAATTTTTTTCCCACCGTATGTCAACGGATATCGCTGTAAAATTTTTCTGAGCTGAAATATGGACCCCACTTTTGGCCCGTTTTTGACCTTAACAACGCTTCCACATTAATTTACCGCGATCGCGACTTGACTGCCACTCTCTAAATTTATGGGGCGGTTTAACCTAGAATTAAATTAATTAATTAGTCACCATTTACAGACGGAGTTCTCTCAGGAGAGAGTACAAGAAATAAGGTGAGTGCGGCAGCACCCGAACGCATGGCGTCGCGATGCCGCGCTCCCCAGCACTGAGCCCCGCCGCCGTCGTACGGCCTCGCCGACGACGCGCAGTCCCTCCACGCAAACCGAATCCCTCCTCCGCGCACAGTCACCTACACCTACGTGAACCCCATCCCCATCTTTCTCGGTCGGCGCCTCAGCCTCTTCCAACCCCGTGGACCGCAATGCTCTTTCTCTCTTCTCTACCCTCGCTCATACCACCCTCCACTTTTCACGGCGTACACACAAGAGAATCACATGCACGCGGAGGGACATATACATCGGAAGCGGATCTTCTCAGCTCGTCGTCGCAGCGGCAACCTCCCAACTACTAAAATCCTGTCCTATGATCAAATCCAGCCTCATTTTGGAACCCAGGGTCTGCGCGGTGGTGATTCCTATGTACAGCTATACTGCCAGTGACAACGTTCGATCTCAAAAACCAGAGGTTTTCTCTGGAGGAATGACTTGATCGCAGGGGTTAGCGTATGGGCGTATAGCGAAAAGCGTCGACTATTCCATGAATGAAGAAAGTGAGATCGATGCTTCCGGACCGCAGTAAAGACGTTTCACAGATTGGCAAGATTCGTGTATATACGCACCATGGGGAAGAAAGAGTTCTATACACGAAAGGATGTCACGTTGTGTACCACCGCGATCGAATCAACCAGTATAAGATGGTGGGAAAGCTCCGGCTTCCACTTTGCAAAAAGGCTTACATAAAAGAAATCGTAAAAAACATCATGCTGTTGACGACCCCCTGGGGACAACACTTGTTGCGTAGTTCCAACTTTTAATTGACATCACTCGTAAAATTACGTTCTAACTCTAAGCATTGCTTCATCTCTGCTTTGGAAAGAAGACACTCGACATCGACTCACGATAAACTCTTTGTCACAACTACAGCACAGACAAGTATGGGCAGGAAACGGATCTTCGACATCGTCACGATTACGTGAAAACACCGATTTTCAACAAGACCAAAGAAACCATTAACGATTGTCTTTATTACTCGGACATACTAGCTGCCAGAAAGGTACGCCAATCGCAACGTCAAATAAATTTATGTGTCGAATGCCAATAGCGGCAGCTGTAATATTTACTACACACCCGCGAGGACCCTGCTCTGTCCCGTTTCATGACCTCAGTTGATGCCAGGTCTTTGGGCGATTAAGTAGGGGCGTAGCAGCAGCAGCTCAGAAAACGACTTTACTATCAATTAAACGCTTATATCTTCAACAGAATGTTGCTCAATGATGGCAGAACTTTGAAGAAAATCACTGGTAGTCGGTAAGTATATAACGCAGCAACTCCTGATGCGGGTTGATTTTTTTCACCAGGCTTGATAGCCTGATTCTTCTTTTATTTAATCGTAACTTTCTGGAGGTTACCAGATGTAACACAATTTCGGAATCTGCATGCTGTAGGTCACGAGTGGTGAGTTCGATTAATCTGACGACTACGGTCATTAAAGGGAACCAGACAGCGTAGTACCCACCCTTCAGCAACCTTGAATTCGAAATAGTGAAAAGACCTTAAATATCTGTAGCTCGACATTATTCGTTCAGGGGCATCGGCGTTAAAAAGGTGAAGAAACTTGAAGAAAATTCGATTAACATACAATTCATATTTTATCAAGGTTAATAATGCCTTACGACTCTGATACGCCAACGCAGAGTTCTGACGAACATTTAAACTCTTTTGGCCGTGAGATGTGTTTCGTCAAGACTTGATGCACTCTTATCAGATTACACTCAGGAATTTCTCCAAAGAACTCATCACGGTCTTAGAATCACAGGGATTAATCCTATTTAATACGCTGTGATTGAACGACGTAATTCATATCTGAAATGATTCACTTTCTCAGGTGAATTAACGAACGTGAATAAGATGAAACGAATCCATCGACCCTTAATCTATAAATACAATCGCCGAATTCGAGGCTATTAATGAAACCACCGGCCAATTTAAGGCTTTTCGGGGGTTCTGTCCTCTGTAGACGACCCGATTTCATAGAGCCCTGAATTTCGATTCAGCCGGCTCTGCCGGCGCCCTGAAATCGATGGGTCGTTTATTAAGGAAGACGCTAAAAACGATAACCCCCCAGGTTCCAGGGTTCCAGGACGCGAGTTTCGGAGAATTCAAGCACGAACGAGTCAGGGAAACCATGAACGAGTGAGTGAACGATCGGGCACCATAGGCCGAAGAGGAGCTGTCAGAAGCGGTAACGGCAGTGTGGACTCCGAATCGGGAGATCGATAGCTGGAAGTCGGGCGAACGCCGACGGTGGCCGGGGAACATAGAACGGAAGTTAGGAGGGGTGGGTGCAGAGCCCACAGAGGGAATACAACTACAACTACATCTACTCCCATGGTGTCCCGATTCGCTAGGTGTTCCAATTTTATGTTACAAACGCCAATCTAATCATTGACAGCGCATCCTGCTTTTTCCTGTCCCCAACGATTCCGAAATCCACTTATTCAATTACTATTCTTCATCACCATGTAGATATAGAACGACGAATGTAGAACGAAAGGGTTGACCAGAGCCAGGTCGGCTAACTTCGTTGTGGGAAATCTAGAAGAGTGACATAACTTTTACGAAGATATAGTCTCCATGATTGGATAATTGACGATCTCATGGCTTGTGATTGAATTCAAATCTGAACTGAGATCAAGCGCATTCCGTATGTCAATCGATTATTAGAGCTGTCTAATTTAGCTGAAAAAAAAAATGTGACCGTTGGACCAATTTCGCTTGCTAGGTAACGAAGGGTAGACATATAATGCAAAGTTACTAGTCATACTACACCACCTGATGCTACCTTGATGGATTCTATTTGAAAATAACGTTGACCTTGGAATCGAGTTGACGCTGAATTGAAACAAACTAATTTCTACATTTCATTCGATTGCTTTATCTAGACTTGTATATAATTACTCGTATAGGATCATAACTGAGGGAGATCGTCGATGGTCACGAGGGTGCGTCGCTCGGTTCGTGGTTAGCGAAGTGTAGTAGTTGACGGTCGACCACAAAAATGCGAACTCTTTGGCGTGCAAAAATTTTGATGATGCCTCCGCATCGACCTACCGCGGTAGAGATATATATTTCCAACAGTTTACACGTGTCCGCGCTGTTACTTCGGCGTTTTCCCCCAACCCGTGTTGTTGAGAAAAATCGTTGCGGTTCTTCCTCATCCTCCGAGTCCCACCTTGAAGCAGATAAAATTCGTCGACAGTCCCACTCGTCAAAGACTTGAGATCACTACTTCAAGCGCCCCTCGTGTACTTGATACGGACACTGTTTACCATTTTATTGGCGTTAATCTCGACACAACTATACCTAGGTTTCTACGCTACTCTGAAGCCTTACGCTCCCCGAGCAGACATTTTCGGTGCGTATACATTACGCTTCGTATATTTTGGGATTCTGAAATTTTGATAAATTCTCAAGAAAGGAGACGATTCAAGTAAACTATTGAATTGCACTGCTAATGGTAAGATTTTTAAATAGACAGGAATTTCCGTGATACTTAATACGACTTTGTACAACAGAATTGATAAGCATGATAATTGTAAATGAATACTCTATTGACTCTCTAAAAGTTGTCTAATTGCTTCAGAAGTCCTTGCATACTGTCAAAAGGGAACGAGAAAAATGTCATTTTCAACAGTTGAACGTTTCTCATAAAGGTTTCGCTCTATTTGAATGGTCAATAATTCAAACTGCCGAACTCAATGTGGGAAAGTTGTGTACTGTCACAAAATATTTACAAAACTCTACCCTCCAAGGAACCGCAATAAGCCGGAAGTCAAAGAAATTTCCATTTCAACACACGTGTGCCTCTCCGAATTTCCCAAGATTCATTTTGTTTGCGTGGCTCAAACTTACCTACACCGAAACGATGGTAAAATACGATTCGAGTATTGCAACTGGTTAACCTTTCTTATTTTTGGAATTGGCAGGGGAAACCGAGGGGAAACCAATGTTGCAAGGAATTCGATGTGAAACGCTCACGCGGTGTTCAAAATACGGTCCATTCGTAACCATCCCTCCTTTATATGAGTTGGTACTGCAAATGTAGTTCGGCGTAAGACGCAAACATGAGGTATGGCTAAGGTGAAGTAAGGTAAGCTAAATTCAGGTGACGCTACAGGAGGTCGTGCTGACATGTAAACATGGCGAGAAGGACCTAAAGCGTTAACTTCACCTCGAGGGTTATTACTTTAGGAAGAGGAAACGTAACACGAGAAGAATAAGCAAACAGTTATTTACGTAAGCTTTTTCCCCTAACTTGCCAAGTAGATTCCTTCCTATTTGTTACGGCGATGTTGCCATTTCTCCAACCGACTCGTTTAACCTGCAGGTCTACCCCCATTGTCGGTCGCGCGTAATTAACGTAAGTTCTGAGGCAGCTCTGTGTTCCAGACTTTCTTATGGACAAAGACGAATACTATTTTAAACCCTAAAGTGACTATGCAAATAACCTTTCGGCCCTCAAATTTACCTTTGTTTCAAAATAGCCGCCGCAGTAGATTTTTAAAATTTCTTGCTATACGAGCAAAACAAGTGACTAACACATGACCTGAGACATGTAGTTAACTAAGGTTCGATCATTGATGTGTATGAGATGAACGTCGTACAAC
This sequence comes from Athalia circularis, assembly GCA_963978495.1. NCBI lineage: Eukaryota > Metazoa > Arthropoda > Insecta > Hymenoptera > Athaliidae > Athalia > Athalia circularis. Next base: position 23,341,378 of record OZ021700.1, read on the forward strand.
TATGATGCGAAATTTCATCAGAGCCTTCATTCTAGCAATACACTCTATTTTAGGTCAGAACTATATCCGTCAAAACCGGAGCCAAACTTTGAGGGATTCGCATTCGGTTTTGACTCGTTAATTAGAATTTCGCAAACCGCAAAGTCCGCAAGACGTGATTGAGAGCAACTGGGATCGGGTAACCGAAGTGACGGCCAGATTCGACTACCACAGCTTGTAATCAACTTCACAACAACGTATTTCGGTACAATTATTGCGAAGTGGTTGTTACAGGAACGCTGCAACGCTTCACCAGAATCGCGGAGAACTTAACCACGTGTCCGTATATATATTAGCATGTATATAACACAAGGACACTCCGCCGAATATTGTTGGTGCAAATAACGTAATTGTATTCCTAACTAGTTTTGTTTTTCATGAGAAAAGTTTACCTTCAAGGGAGGGCGTAGGCGACGTACTAAGGTGACCTAGGTTTACCTGCAGGTATATGTGCTATACGTCGCCTCCTACACGTCGTGCTCCTTTTCATCGGTGAAAAGTTCGTCCGCTCGAAGCGTTCTTCGTGCTTTGAAAACTTACCTGGAACAAAAAGATATGCAAAGAATTAGTTGGGCAGTTTGTATCAGAATCTTGGATAACAGAATTCCGCCTTCAAGCGAACTTCTTCAGTCGAGATTAGCGAATAGGAAATGATTTCATAACACCTTTGAAATTACGTTTGTCGCCGTGCTTCGACGACTCGATAAAATTCCATAATTAAATTATTCCCTCGATGAAATCGCGCTTCGGGTTAATTCTTGACTTTCCTTCAAAATATTCCGATCTGGACATAAAAACCCAAATGATGGCTAACTAAGGAAATATATTTTCATAGTAGTTTTTTTCTTTTAATCCTAACTTGAGGCGATACCTGCTTCTGATACCGTCCATATCTCACTCAATTTCACTTTATTATTCGCCGCGCAATTCTGCAGGTCCTTGCAGCAAGTTATGATTTACGTTTCGTACTATCCGTATGCAATAACTGCACCTGCTTATTATACGACATACGGGACACCCGGAATCGATTGGTAATTTGCGGAGATACGTGAGCATCCTTTGGTACGTGATATAGGGCGTAGGTCAAGCTGCAGCGGGCTGCAATGTGGGGGAAGGGGGGGGGGGGGGGGGGGGGGGAGGAAATGGTTCACGAATTTCGAGATTCACAAACTTCATGAATACACCTTACCTTCCGAACTATGCCATGGCACGAATGCACGCAGATGTGTGCCAGCTGAAGTTAATCATTCACGAAATTTTTCGTTGAAGAAAAATTGAACGGTTGAAAAAAAGGGGGACCAAGCAAAAGCTGAATATACAGAGAATTTTTCGTTCTTCACATGAGAAGACGAAACATCCATATTTAACTGCGTGGGTAGCCGTACGTTTTTAAACCCACTCGTGGATATATTCACGGGTCAATTACGAATGAGCGTACGTGTGAGGAAACGTCAGAAGTTTACGATCGAAAAGGGACCTCGTCCTATGCTACAAACTCTCTTCATACTACAGCCACAACGTAAATATTGGAAGGGGACAGGAACCTAACTGTGACAATGGTTTCCATCTCGCAGCAACAGACTTTAACACAATGAGTATGTGCGGCTGTAAATTGATCCGATTATTAACGAAGTGGCTGGAGCCTTTGGAAATGATTGTCCGTCATCATAATTTTCTTCATTTTTTTTTTCTCATCAAATTCTTGACTTGCAAACGGGCGAGTTCGTCGATGTAAGCTTGGTATTCTAAGCTCGTAGGAACGATACCCTAAACGCAACGTATGATGCGAAGTTTGTCAAGTTATGAGAAGACAGGAAGCAGACAACTCTATGGGATATCAAGATACGATAATCTGAATTTCAGGAACCATATCTAGCCGCAGATTTCCAACGTTTCAAAGTTCCGATTTTCAGTCTGGTTGAAATACGCTCACACAACTATAGAAAATAGGTTTATTCCGATATTACATCACTTGTGCACGTGCGCAAGAAGTGCTCCACAGCAATCACTCTCGAGAATAGGCTCGTAGCAAATTTGCTAATTAAGGACGAGTAAATGAGACCTCCGGGGTAGGTGCGCTCTGATTCAAATGAGAACGACAGCAATCCACTGAGAATTTGTTAAAATTAAACTGGCTACTCTCTGCGACGCGCTCGGGACTTATTGAAAGTCGGATAATTTTTAGTAAAAATGATGAGATTATAAATGATGTGAAATCGTATCAACTTGCGTCTGGGACGACAGTCACTCAAATCTAATACTATGGCTGGAATCACTTGTTAACGAAGTCGGAGCGAGAGTAGGAGCGCAGAAAAATTAGCCTGATTTTATGCTTAAATACATTCAGAGATGAAATTTATAAATCTGCCAAGAAGCATTCCTGGAAGAGGAATTCAATTTTGAACCTTTCCCTTTTGAAACACGCAACATCTACTCGTCCTTGGCTTTCAGCGTGAAAATTAAGCACCAATATTTCATCGACACAGAAGGACGGAATACGACTAAGAATAGCTTCCATCGTTGTATAAAAATATATAATATCTTCTACGCAAATTGCACACTCAAGTCTTCACAGTGTTTCAGTATAGTACGCCTACACCCGTATGATCTTACCGAGTTTGACGAACATTGAACAAAAGTCTTTGTCATATTAGGCAAGACGCTTGATGTACGTACTTACCTATATACCTATGTTCCCCTGACTTCATCGATCATGGACAGGAGACACGATTAACTAAGTAGTAATTATGCAAATGTATTTTCCTCAGTATGAATATAAGTCTGACGAAGAAATGGACAGGCCCAGCATTGATTTAGTCTTTCTTCTCTCTTCTTTCACCTTGGACACATTACCCTCAACAGTTCTGTACTTTCGGCTGATAATTATCTCTGAATTACGAGAATCGCGGCGCACTTATAGTCGCACGAATAATTGTGAGTAAGTTTTCATTCATTATTTGATTTACGAACTGTTATAAGTTTCACATAAATATCGTCCAATTCCAAGTCCTGTTGAATACAAGATATGTATTTATTCTTCATCAAAATTTGTCCGTTGAATTGGGAATCGCAATCCACAAGTCAAAATTACTCTCATGCACTATCCATTATTTCATCTATCCATGGCTCAGATATGTCTTTCTAGAATAGTTCGCATCCCATATTCAATTTCCATCCGCCGCAAACCGAGTCATACGTATCCATATCTCGTATATCCCACAGTGTGGGTCGTTCGGATGGGAATATGGTGTACGGTCGCAGAATATCACAGGTCAGATAAACGTCGTCTACTACTGCATTTTCTTACTCATTCCCGAGCTTTCAGGTAAGTAATTCGAAAATTAGTCTTAGTCATCCGCTTAACAATCGGTAGTAACTTCTAATCTGAGCCAAGACGCAAATTTGACGTGTCGTAATTAATCACGTCACTCTACGTTACGAATGAAACTTGTGCAACTGCAGAAAAATATCTTGTTACACAAATAACAAGCTGCTATATATAAGACCAACTACTTCACTACACTTATAATACGAGAACAATAACGAAGAAACAGTGATTCGTGTCTAGTTGTCCATAATTTTTTTTTCTTTTTTAATAAAGTATCGATACCGATACGAGTCAATCGATAATTTTTCCCATTCAACAGGACAAAAAATCCCAGAAAAGTGTTCACCGTTTTGTGGGTATAATTTTATTGATTATTTGTCAAATACCATTTGATCATGATCTCGGATCATCTGCAAGAATACACTTTTTTGTGAGGGTTGAATAATATTCAGAGAAGGTAAGCATGCAGGTATGTAGATCTACCTCGGCCGCAATAAAAGTGAAATAAACACTCCGCCGTTGGGAATTTTCGTATCGCACTTTTGTATATGAAAAAAAAAGAAATATTATAACACTGAAAATAACAAAAGAAAAGAGCGGAAAATTTTCACGAGCAACCCCTTGGTCGCAAATTGCTGAACAATTTACATGTGCAACATTTCATTTCCCAAAGGAAAATTCTTCCTCTCGGAAGTTGTCAATACTCCGCGATCCATATTTCGCAATATATCTGTATCTATATCTATGCCAAAAGGATTATCTTTTTATCATCGATGAACCGCGAGGTCGAATACATTACAGTTCGCTCACTATCAGAAATGCAAAATTGTCCTTACGAGAAATGCGGATATCTTGTTGCATCCAAAATGTGCGGAATCCATTTTATTTTCAGACATAGGATATATTGTGTATCAAAATCCAAACTTTGGAGTTACCGTAGATATTTCTAATATATGAATACGTATAGAATACTAGGAATTTGATGTTTTCAAGTAATTGGAGGTAAGACGTCGAGAAAATGGACTTCCTGTTTATTTATCTTGTGCTTGCGGCTGCAGCTTACTTTATCTGAGACGTGCATTAAGGGATGAAGATATCGGATATGTTATGCGTCAAGGGGGACAAATACGTGTATACATTATGTATGGATACCCATAATCCTTCAGAACATGCAAGACCTCGATAACTCAATCCTGTTATAAAATACTGCTGTTTTTCGGAATACTGGTGGTGCCAGCTCTGACAAAAACAAAAGTTTGGCAAAACATCAAGCAAGAGATGGTGGTCGTGGTGTTGAAAATTCGGATCAAAAGCTTTATGATAATAATAATTAGCAACGAAAATTTTGCCCGGTAATTGATGTAAATCGTTTCGGTGAGAATAAAAAAAAATAAATAAATAAATCAAGAAAAATATCATTCAAAGTAGGTACCATGATATCGACCGAAAAGGAATATGTATAATTAGCCTCGTCACTTTGGAGAGGATTGTCGCAGCGAAGTCTAATTCGGCGGTGGTTTATGATTTCTTTCTGATTTTTGAACAGATGCATTGAGTTGTGCTTATTTTCTTTGATTTGATTTTTGATTTTTTTTTCATACCATCTCGCCCGTGGGTAGCTCTCAAATCAAAGTTGTACCAGAGAAACAAATTTGAATGACGGTACGAAAACTTCAAACGACATATTCTGCGACCACATCGATGGTCAAATTTGGTGGTATTTTAATTGACAATTTTATGAAATAAAAGAGAATAATGAACTCCAGCTCTCTGCGCTAGTCTTCTACACAGTAACTTTTACGTAAATTGTTCAGGGGCGAGTTAACAATAGCCGGAATTATAAAAAAACTAAAAAAATTATCATTCAACTTTAATACTACTGCGGCACTACGCCGAGCAAAGACAATTCGCGTCTTCAGAACTCGGACTCTCCTCCGTTCCCGAGCGACACGTTAACATCTCCTTCAATTATCTGCGGCGACCGCAGTGATTTAAATTTCGGTTGAAAAAAGGGGCTTTTCTCAGTCGTCGGGACTTCGTTCTGCGACGCCCAGGAGCTCCAACTGAAATTGGATTTAAGGAAGTTCGAGATAAATCTGTCTTGCCAGTTCCAGACTTTCTGTACATCGCAGAACTCGCGGAGGTGAGTATGTATATATCGGTAAAATGATACCACGTGCGGATTTTATCCCCTTCTTCAACTTGAGTTTCGTTTTCCCTCTGAACTCGATTCTCAATCACAATTTTTCACCCGCATAGACACGCCGAGTCTTTACCCCAGCGTAACACAGTGTAGAGCCTAGACTTTAGTAAGAGCGACAGAAGCTCTCGACACAAAATCCCATGATAAAACAACGGTATGAAAATTCCCAGAAAAAGTTGATGGCAGCTTTTGCATGAACATAATTTTGCATTCATTTGAACGAACAATAAATACAACAATAGCAGCAGCAAAGCCGTGGAAGCTTATGGCATACCTTAAGACTCTGACGACGGTATTCTTGAACGTGAGCAAGGTAATACTTGTAGACATGAGGACGGAGCGATCTTCTTGTTTCTTCGCCGATCCAACGGTCGGGGTGATCAAGGCCAGGAGGTCGTAGGGGTGCCGAGGGCGAGTTGCGACCAAGGGAACGTCCAGGTGACCCAGCGCACGACCCTGACGGAGCGTAGTTTACACTCGATGACCTTGTGGCGGTCGGCGGATGAGTACGATAGCGGATGCTGGTACGAGGGGATATTGAGCCCTGAAGAACTGCCCAGTGGTTGCGACATGGGTCGCCAAAGGCCCCTCCGAGGACCTCCCCAGTTCCACACAAATGAAAACTTGATGCGGGTCTGGCGCACAACCGACACGCCGGTAAAACTGGGGGGTTCCAAGGATGATAGCAGCACCCCGCCGACCTGACCAACCCGAGCGGGTCCCTGGTCGCAGGGTGATTCATGAGGCCGGTCACATCGCACCTTTCGAGAGTACCCAGAGGGTTTTTAGGGAGAAACACTTATCACAAGTCACCGCGTGAGCTAGATATTCAGTCTGATTATCGCGTTACGAATCGCAATCTTTACGATTTGTACATGGAATTCAACACGTATGTTCGTAATTTTTTCGATAAATCAACGGGAGGCTCGTCAAGGATGATCATGAGGATAAGGGTGCGAAATGATTGTCGCCACAGCTAGTTCTGGAACCTGATGAAAAGTAAGGTTGCCTTCATCGGTAAAATAGAATTCTGAGTTGAAGTAACAAAAAAAAATAAGAAGAATTGTTTGTCAAAATCGAATACGAAGAATAAAAAGCGATGGATAAACACTCCGGAGTACCGACCATAAAAAAAGAAACTCGCGGTGTGAAAAGAAAACAAATGAAAATCACAGAAAAATATCAGAACCGTATATTAACTGCACCTGCATCAGTTTTGATTACTGGAGTACTAGGAAAAATTTACGATCGCACACGGCGAGTACCACCATTCACGACTAAGGACCGGTCACTTGGGTGCAGTTTCACCTAGCCAACTGCTCCGCACGGTGGCACATCGCCTCTTACATTTTTCGATCTGGATCCACAAATAAGAAACTGCAAACAACAAGACAAATGATAGAGGGTACAAAGTGAGCCAATTTCTTTTCTCAAAGCACGTGGGCGCAGTTGGCACATGAATTCCTTCTCATCTCCGCTCACCCTCTCCATCGTCTATCTGCTTTTCTACTTATAACGGCATATAAAGTAGCCGGCTGGAATTTCGCAGGGTGCACCTTACCAAAGTGAATGAACGTCTGCATGAGCATCTATATAGGTACCGCAGTGGTGCAAATTTTTATCCGCTTCAGGACTTTGGCAGCAGGCAAGAGAAAAAAAAATAGGAAATAAAAAATTTTGTCTCCATAGTAAGGTAAATGCAAAAGGGCAGCAGGTTGAGATGTCGCTTTCTTTCAACCGTAAATTAAAAACGCTGAAATTTTTACACGGTAAGAAAGTGTACATCCCACTTGAGCGAAAACTTATCATTCCGATGTTTAACAGCGAATTCAGTTCATATACTTGTACGAGGTATGCATGCCAAATATTGTGTACCGTTTTAGAATCTCATGTGAATTTGCATCATGCAAATGGGCGTTTAGCGCACGTTGATTCCTGCCCGTCATTTCATATCGGTGACGCTTCATTTCAGTCTGATGATCAGCAAATCAATCGTTGAATTATGAAACGGCAATTAAGGCGCTGCATTAGTTAGCTTTGTTGTTCGAATGGTGAAATAGCCACAGTTATTCTTTTATACAATTAGAAAATAATGCTTGTACGTCAATTTGCAGGGTAAAAGGTTTCTATCAAGATTGGACTCACTGTAGCCAATTGATTATGAAAGTTCCGTGACGTGGAGAGAAATTGAACTTTTGGAATTCAGAAAAAGTGTCTAATACGACGCGATCGAATAAGCTGAAAAGAAGAATGTGAAATTAATTAGAACAAATATACCGGCGATTTTGTGTCGATTAGATTTCAAATAACGGTTTGAGCGGAGAAAAATATGATTTTTTTTCTCCTCTCTTTTACACGCCTTAACTTTTCGCCATTATATAAATCGATTATTTAGAGGGTGCCGAAAGATTTATTCACGTTCATTAGAAATAATTCAGCGTTGACGTTAAGCGTTTTTAAACTAACCATATTTATGACGTCAAGATATTACGAATATATCTATATACTCTCTTTTTCCAGCTGCGCGAGGTGCGTAATAAATTTATATCCAATTACGTGATGTCATAAAGTTTTAACAGAATCACCTTGTGCCTATGAGTCTAATTAAAATTATAGTGACCGAAAGGTTTCATTCAAACTACTTTCTATAATCTTTTTATCTCACCGTAACGGTTAGACGGAATATTCTCGCTTTTATGATTTGTCACAGTCTAATTGAAATAAGAATCAAAAATAATTTCGTTCGAACCATTTTCTGTAATGTCTTCATTTCCTATTGGTGAATTTCAACATCAAACATCGTATCAAAGTCATTCAACACATGCGGGGTTTTCGCACTGTATCATGCTTAAAAACCGAACCTCGAATGACCGTTTATCGACCGATGGAGAAAAGTTGATGAAAAATCAATGGAGATTCTTACAGAACCAACCACAGTGATACTATGGCATATTATGTAACACTTTTTTCGAGCGAATTTTTTTTTGTAAAATATTTAGAACCCACAGCTCTCTGCTAGTACCATTGCAGTGGCGACGTTCCAATGCCGAATGTTTTTGGCATGAGGTTTACTGGTGAAACAGTAGTTATTTTCGAAACGAAACAGTATCGCAAATTCCAATAAATTTTTTCATTCGAATACAGGTACATGTATATATTAATTATTAAATTTTGCCTTCTGTACTGTCTGTATCCAGTTCATTCTGTCAAATATATATTAACAAAGGCATGTTTCCACCGTATCATTGAACGGGTGATTAAATTTCGCTTTTTAGGTATGACAAATCGTGAAAACCAGACATGACTGTGTTGAATAAAATAATGTGCTCTGACGCTCGTGCGCGTGCACCTGCGGACTCGTGCGAAAAAACATTACACTTGATGAATAATGATTGAATTAACCTACTTGTTGCGCAAGTAACTATTACATAATTCAATTACTACGTTAATTCAAACCCTTGAAAAAAAAAAATAAATAATAATAAAATATTTTTTCACCAATACAAATCTAGCGCTGCAATTTTTTCAAAAATGACCAAAAATTTTTACCTTCCCTTGGCAAACGAATTGATGGATTACGCTGACCTCGTATTATTTGTCGGTGCATTTTCTCGGAATAATACAATGATATTAAAAAATTACAAAGGAGCTGAGGTACTTTGGCACATGTAGTCGCAGTTATGAATGTTCGAAGGGGGAAAAAGCTTCCAATCGTGTGGTGGCAAAAAGTAAATTTTTTTTTCTTTCATCAATTTATGCGACACTTAACACATATCAAATATACCTACACTCCTGTGCAATATGTATACGATATCGGCTTGAGCCAAAGGAACGGAAGACATTGCAAGTTAATGGCGGTTGCTTGCAGACGCTATAGGCTTGTGCGTGGATGTGAATATAAAGCAGCATAAAGTGGTGAAATAAGAGTAAGGATATGTATGTGGTGTGGTGTACATATAGACGTACAAGAGATCATACTTCAAAGGTGGAAAGTGGTTCTTCGTTCTTTTGAGTATCAAAATGTATCGCGCATTGCTGGTGCAGGCTTAGTCTCATCCCCGAGCAGTACGTCGTACGTTCGGCTATTCCCTCTGAGGGCGGATAGAATTCTACTTCGATTTTACATGTTGAGATATTCGAGAAATCTACCCGGAAGCAGCGCGAGTGTCCGATACCTTCACACGAGGGCATTATATGAGACGGTTGAAAGTTGAAAAATGAGTAATTTTACTGCGGGTTCGTATAAAAGTTTCTCACGGAATTATACTACTTTGATCGATGTATATAGGAAGGTATAGGTACTAGCTTTTTGCGACTTGAACAATTTGATGGCCAACAAGTTTCCCCAACTTTTAACACACGGCAAGTTTGACTTTAGTATATTATTACCGTACATTCGATAATTCTGAATACAAGAAAAGAAAGTTTGTAAAAACTATGCTGATAATTGATGTGTGGTATACTGAAGTGATTTGATCTTGAAAAACCACATTCAAAATCTCAAGCTATTCACTCTGGCTGAAGCAGCTTAGGTATATGTTAATTAGGAAGTTCAGAAACTGTTTCGTCTTCAAAAAATATCAGTACCGGTACAAAAAATTCACCAAGTACATCAAATGGTCATGAATAACTACCGCCTGAAAATCTTCAATACTCAATCTCATCTTCAATCTCATTTTTATTTAAATTTGTTAAAACAATTTTTATTTTATTTTTTTTATTTTCAAAGTTTCTGCTTCTTCCAACCGTTGATCTGGTTTGTTCAATTTTTTATTCTGTTCTTCTCTAGTACGTCTAGGGGCGGTTTTCAAGGCCATTTGAAAGTCAACTTTGTTTTCTCAAATAGAACTCTCTTTTGTTTTACACAGATTCGAAATCTACTCTAAAAAATAAGAAAATTTTACCTGGAACTTTCGTTCGTTACACATGAATTTCTCATTCCAAAAGGTGTTTCGAATGATAACCACCAACATCATTCGGGGTTGTTATGACTCCGTAAATCCTAACCTCTTAAAATGAGAAAGGCCATAGGACGATAAGTATGGTAAATCGGCTCCAGAAGAATATCTGGATCATCGTTTGAAGATATGTTGGTACTAATAAGATAGGTCGATCCTGCAAGTTTCAGATCTCTAACTCAATTGGTTCTTAAAAAAAAAAATTATATGTAAAAAAGGATTGACTGGAACGATTGATTCGAAAATTTTATATGTTTTGGGGGGTGCTTTATTCTTTAGATTGTAGTTTTATTATGTAAAAAATTGATGTTTCACAATGGAAAAGTATACTTTAGGTAAAATTATTAACATCTCAATGTAGTTTATAATTAATTTTTGAATATTTCAATATTTTAACAAGAAAAATTGTATTCGCATGATTGTTTTGAATATTTTTGATTATTTCGACTTATAAATCAATTAAATAAGCTTCGTTTCTGTTGTTTCTAATGTATAAACGTGGAAACAAATCGGTTTTTATATGAAAAAAAAAACGGGTTCTATTTTTTTCAATATAACGTACCTTTTTCAAAAATTTGAAAAACATATATGTTCCAGGGTAGTAAAAAAAAAATAGTTTCATGATTTTACAAAAATTGTATCATGGTAAAAAAAAATTTAGATAAAAACAATTTTTTTATTAATGATCATATGAAGCTGTACAGCTCTTAATTTCAATCAATCGGTCCAGTCCTAAGAATATTTTGTTTTTCGGTTTTTTACAGATAATATTTTTTCTCGACAACCAATTTACAGATCTGAAACTCACAAGATCGACCTATCTTATTAGTACTAACATATCCTCAAAAGATGATCCAGATATCCTTCTGGGGCCGATTCACCATGCCTATCGTCCTATGCAGACTTTTGTGTCTGACGAAAAAATATTCTGAACAAAAGTTTCTTGTTTCTTCGATTAGGATTTGAATTTGTGAAAAAGTGAGGGGTTCTATTCGAAAAAACAAAATTGACCTTCAAATCACCTTGCAAACGTTCACTAAATGAAAAATACGATAGTACGGAATATTACCTTTTTCGACTCGTGAAACCTTTGTGCCAAATATTTTCCTCAAAAATTAATTTTTCTTGAGATATTCCGTTATCTCGCATTAAATGATCCACCCAGTATGGTAAGCTATCGACTTAATTCTGCCAGCAACGTGCGCTCAGTTAATATTGGATAATAAATAATTTTAGAAATGGAGGTTTGATGAGGAAATCCGTGGGCTTGCAGGGGTGAATATAGGACAAGTTTGGAAATAAATCGGACGATCCTGGTATTTAAGGATGGCAGTGATTAATCGCAAGAGAACCATTCCTGGCACTTTTCGTCATTCGAAATCCAGATATTCGAAGCGTTCCCCCCGTTTTGCGAATAGGCGGTATATGGAAATTATGTAAAAGCAGAATGTGGTACCTATCTACACCCTACAACGATCCGAGTACCTTTTACCTGGGGATGAAACTGTAATTAATCGTTCATTTGGTGTGTCTGTCGTATCGGTGATAAGCGACGAGAGTTGTCATGCCAGGGTGCCTACCAGCGTTGTCACATTTCGATAAATCCGCAGCTAACGTGTTCAAATTTCGCTGTGGATGCACACGCGTGTTTGGCTTTGCATCAGCGAGAATGTTCCCAGCTCATACTATACAGTTCGTGTTAAATTCAACGCACAAAGCATGCAGCAGCAGCAGCGGCGGTGTATTCACCACCAACAACTGTAACGAGAGACAACCATGGACCGCAAGAAACGCTGATATATCCACCGACTACGCATATTGCACCAGAATACTACCCTGGAAATATGAGTGTGACGATATTCGAGAATCTAGTTATATTCTAAATTCATCAAGAAACTCGGTAGAGTCTCGCGCCAAGTACATTAAAAAGACCGATTTGCGTTTATTATTACAACAAATTTGGAATGATTTTTGCTGTACAAATCGGGGACGAGCTTTCATTTGAGCCTGATTTCAATTAAATCGGTGATCAGGGAGGTGAGATATGAAGATCTCAGCTATTCGTTATTGCAGAAAGGCTCGTTTTACGATTTTTACCATCATCGTCGACAATTGTCCAATTTCCAAACCGCTGCCAATACAATGGGGGAAAAAGGGTGCGAAACGCAATTGTGCACGCTTGGCACAATAATTGTTTCAAATCCTTTTTTTCCCATCGTTGATGAATTTTCCGTCAATAAAGATATTTGGATAGTAGTTATTATTAAACATTTATTGTACTTTGCGAATTTTTTTGCACCGAAGGTGCCTTTTCGGGGGATATATAATACCTATAGTTCAAACGCGGACATGAACATTAACCAGGTAGTGAATTTCTTTTTAGGACTGAATGAAAGATGGATTGCGTACGAGTAATGCGATATTATAACTGTCAACGGGAATACATATTGCTGAATGCCACAGGAAGCTTTGAATAATCCTGCAACGTTACTTGATGATCGTAATTTTTATTTATTCGTTTTTTATGTATCAAACGAGAAAGAATTTTTTTGCGCCTCAGCTGAACCGTAATGACTACTGGAAGGTTCATTGTACTTCGAAAGAATTTCAAGGGAGATTTTTCTCGTAGCTAGATTTTGCCATTCCTGTGAAATTCAACACCGTTAGGTAACAGCTTTGGCACGCATGTTGCCCGCTTGGCGTCCTTGTTATCCGCAAATTTTAACGCTTCCGCGAGGGATCGTCATTTAACTTCTAACAGCTGACGCGGCATTTTATTCACCTGCAGATTTAAAGGCAGGCGTGTGGAATCTGGGGGGGATTCCTCTAAACACCATGAAATATTCAAATTCAACGCGTCTCAGCATATCAAACAGGTTTCTAAGAAAGTCAGAATTTATTAAAAAAAAAAGAAAAAAGATCCGTCCATGAAAGTACGTCCTTTTATATTTTGATACTGTCACAGCGTTGAATTCGTTCGGAGAATGGTAAGGACCAGGTTTTAAATAGACGGCGACGAGGAAGCACGGGAAATACGGCTACGCTCGAGTGGTCGCCATTCCGAAGGCAGAAGGGCTGCGAGCACAAACGAGTATCGAATAATGATTAGAGGCGCCTGCAGAAGGAGTAGAAACGTTGATTTGATTTCGGAAGAGATTCGCTACCGTGAAAACTGTATAGTTGTTTCGTATTCCGAGTTTCGGGAATTAAGAGGTCACCAAATTAACTACCAAGGGCTGATTGGAGATCGGAGACAAGTGTCCGCTACTGCGTCCGCCATTAACTGGCCCGTCGACGTATCCAAATCTATCGCTAGATTTCACCTTCCGTAGTAATTAGAATTTCGAAAATTCTATAATTATCGCAGAGTAGGAATTCGCTGATGTTTATAGATTTCGAAAACGTTCATTATATTTAAGGTTAAAATAATAACGAAAGAAGCTCCAGAATTTTTTTCGAGATGAATTGTTACAGAGTTTCGAAATGACCTGATGTGAAAAAGTTTGATGTATAAGCAGGATCGTCTTTCAGTAATTTTTTCAAAAGTTTGAGACGTATTTTCCACGACTTTTAACGACATACTTTAATGATAACTTTTAATGACTTTTGACGACGCCGCTCGAATGACTGGGGTGGTCTTCAATTTTAACTGAATGTTGGTGACTTCCAGATATCTGAAGTAACTCTCGTGTTCCCACAGACTTAGTGAGTATTAATGGTCTCGAGTATAGGTATACATTCTGATACAACAGTCCAAACGATTCAAAATGTCAATGTAGCCTCTAACCCCGAAGAATACTGTATAATACAATACCCAGGCCCGAATACTAAGCTGCGGCCGACTTGAGATGATAATTAGAAACACCAACGGTGAGTCTTCTGAGGTGTGGAGAAACCGCAAGCGCCATACTGCAAAGCAAAGTTCCGATTCCTCATGTCTGCGACAGCTATAGAGGTACATAGGCCTAAAGTTCCGTCGGGGAAAGGCAGGGGAATTTAAAACTCGAAAGTTTAAATACCGATATCATTGAATTTCAAGACAATACACCCCTGCAGGTATGTAAGTACGAAATAATCGAACATACATGGCTTCGAAAAATGATTAAGAGACCCCAAGTTTCGTCTCTATCGTCGAAGCTTGAGGAAACAAGATTATATCGTAAGTAGGAGAGGTGAAGAAATAGTGGAGGATAAGCCAATGGTAAGAAGAAGAAGGTTGTCTGCCCGTGGGAAGCCGGGCAACTCGCCATCAAGTAACTCGCTAGGGCTAAGCTGTAAGGGGTGAACGGTAAAAAATAAGCAGGATGAAGAAAAGGGGAAAAGTACACGAAAAGTAGTAGGAAGTAGAAAATAGAGAAAGAGAGTGGCGATTCGACGAGCAAGGTACAAGGATCAAGAGCCTAGAGAGGACCGAACGGCCAAGGGTGGACCCATATAAGGTATAAGTATCTGAGCGGACATCTTTGGAGATTTGCGCGCTCATCCTCCGCTCTTCCCTTTTCCGCTTTATTCCAATTCACTCCTTTTTTTCTGTTTGCATCCTTTATCTACGATATAACCCTACTTCAATAGCATATGCGCTACATTGAAGAGTGAAGGGACAGGCTGGAATTGGCAATGTCTCAACGGTATCGAATATTTTTATTTATCTTTATTGTGTTTACGCGTTTGAACATCGCGATCAGCATTCAGGTCCTCATATCGCTTCCTATATCTCACTTAAGACTCATGACTGGATCGAATGCAGAGAATGTCCAGAGGATCTGCGCCCGCGAACCTTTATTGACGTAGCCCCTCCATGATAATAGCTCTGCATAGATTCTCGTCAATTAACGAACGTCTCTAAGTTCGCATTGTCATTCTGATTTCATTTTCATACAAAGATTAATCCTATAGGAACGTTATGGGACTGAACAACCTACTTGGCATTAAACTCCGTCCTGGTTAAGAATAAACTTGGTATCAAGATTGATGAACGAAAAAAATTATGGTTTTTACAGGTGAATGAACCCTCGGAACACGACTTCGTTCAACTTTCTCCTCCGTTACTTGAATAGCAAAAAAATTCCAACTCCACCCGTTGGATCAAGGTACAATCTCGTTTGGCGTGTGTAGCGGAATTCATTCGGGAACAGTTGTTTTATTTCCTGTTTGTGTCGCGTATATTTTTTTCCATTCGAATGATACCAAGATATCCGTATCGATATATTTGGAAGTAATCAATCGGGGATTTTACATTCACGATTGATCAGATTGATGACAACGAGTAGGGGAATAATTCAAAGAAGCATTGTGCACGCAGCACGGGGAAGGCCCTCGATCCTCGGTGATGTTGGGTATACATACGTAGACACACAGATATTTTGGAGACGTAGAAAGCCAGGAAAATATACAGGGTAAAAGGGGATTGGTGGGCGGAGGTAAAAGGGAATGAGAAGGAAGGATGAGAGAAGGATGAAAAAGGGAAGAGAAGGATGGCCGGGGTATCAAGCGCTGAAATGGCAATGTTTCCAACGCAGATGGAAGCAGATGGTGGAATATGAAATTCGTGGCAATCCACGGTTGTGGGATCTCCTGAATACGCCAGCGACGGGCGATTTTGGCAACTCGTGTCCACGCTTAAGAATCAATATCTACTGCTACCTAGCTTGCGACGGACCACCGAAATTTATGAGATAATATATAAAAACTAGAAACAAAAAAGAACTCACTAATACTAACCTCACCGAACTTGTTCGTCAACAAAAGTTATACGTCCCCATATTTCAAAATCATTGACATTCGGCCAAAGTGACACCCCCTCGATGGTACCTTACGAAATAGATTTATACCATCAGATATACATCTTGACATGTTGTAAGAGAATGAAATTTATTGGCTCGGGTTACCAAAATAATATAATGATTGGTATCAGTCACTGGACCTCCTCGAAAAAAAAAATGGGTCGCACTTTACCGAATAGCCATTCATTGACGAAAATGTGTTTCCAAGATTTCTTTTCCGAGTGTGCTACTTTTTCCCGATTCTGATCAGACCCGATCGTTTGTCATTACTATTTTCTATTTTAATTCAGTCCAGACGAAACCACCCTGAAAATCTTGTAATTGTTTCGGAAGCAGAATCAACATGCTATATAATGTGTATTCATGTGTTGTACATAACTCGCATAAATTTAGAGTTGAAATATCTTCTCGGGAGCGCTAATAATAATAGGTTGATTCGTTTCGAAGATTACTAACATAAGTCGACGCGTAAATTGCGCATAAAACTCAAATTATGTGGCTATGGAAGATTTTGTTCCTAGTATAATCTGCCTTTATAATTGTTTCGCACCGAAATTAAAAACTGACTCACGGGAGAAGTATATACGTCAAATTGAATACCTATACATAGTACAACAATTTGTTTACTTATACCGTGAGCGTCTGGTCAAAGTGGTTGCGAACCGCGCATGCGTCGAAATATTTGAATTTTCTGGTCTCCGAGCGAGCCCGAGCCTTGTTATTGCTGGAGTCAGCGTAGCCACCGGCGTAGGCGTTTTGTTGTGAAATGTCACTCTGCTGCCGAATCATAACAAGATATCTCACACCAAAACGCCCACGCCGGTGGCTACGCTGACTCCAGCAAGGCTCGAGCTCGTTCGTAAGCCGAGAAATTCGAATATTTCGACGCATGCGCGGTTCGCAACCACTTTGACCAGACGCTCACGGTATGTATGCATATGAGGCGTTCAACATCGACGCGAACGATGATTTTTTCTCACTATTTTTAAACAAATTGATGATTTCTTAGTATGAAAATAACATGAATTTCTGTATAATAGTAGAGGCAAAAAGGACACGCAAATGAATGTACACACGTACAATGAGTTTGGTAATTATTTCTTCATTCGTTTGCAAGTGAAAAATCATTCCTAAGAAATCATTCAAGAGTTTCAAAACGGGACACCATTTTTTGCGATAGCTATTACATTGGAAACTTCGCTCGTTTACCACACGGTTGTACCTCGAGAATGATGAATCAGAGCAGAAATGGTGAGGGAAAGTCATCGGTTGAGTTGGCGTGAAATGTCTGACGTATAACTATTCAGGGCGAGAAATTCATTATTCTTATACATTTCTAGCGAATATTATTTTCTAGTATGATTCAACGACTCGTATGAGAGCGGAAATATTAAGATGAAAAAATTTCAGCTGTTCAAACTTGAAAGTGAAGTCGACAATGTGGGTTTCATATGAAGTAGGCAGTCAAAAATTAGTCGAGTTGATGTTATACCGCGACTTGGTCTGTGGTTTATAAATCACTCTACGTTCTATTCTACCTGATTTTTCTGAACCTGCACGTTCAAGAGCAGCCGTTGCCTGGTCCCGCGATTCATATAAATGGGTAGATTTTTCCAACATGCCTTTCAGTCAATCATTAATAATGTATCCTTGGATCAGAGGGATTCTTATACGAATTCTGTTTCGGCTAAATATATATTCACCGAAGTATAGGAGTTTCGCCCACCTACGACATTCGCATTCGGTGCTCGCCCCTCAACCTCCACCCGAATTTACATAACCTCCAAAACTTACGATGTTCGTCGCATGACCTGCAGCTGCATTCGTACATGTATGTGCAGACACAAAACTTTCTATACTCACTATCAGATCAGGGTAAAATTCACATTTCGCGAGGTTACAGATAGTTTCAGATTGTTACACATAATCGGGATAGTAAAAACTTTACTTAGCGTCTCGCAATGATAATTATGGAGCGGAAGCAAATTGCACATCAGACGAAGCGGGCTGGTTAAAGGCATTTGATTGCGTGCGTTGTCACGATGAAAAATAAAAAAAAAAACTATGTACATGAGAGGCGCGATACCAGAGTAGAGACAGGTGGGTACATTCTTTATCCACGAGCTAGAAGACAAAGCAGTCCGATGACAAAACATGCGACGTTTCAATGCCCGTCGAGGGAAACACACGGAGTAATATCACCGACTGTTATACTGCAGTATAGTAGCAGCAGCGCAGCGCAATGCCTCAGGGTTCCAAACGTCCGGAAGCCTCTGGAGAAACTCCCTACGAGGATTCCCTTAACTTGGCACCCGCCAAACTCCCACGAGTTATTGCAGTTTCGCGTTTCATTAACTCCCTCATAATTCTACGTTTGCTTCAAATTACCGCCCTGCTATCTCCTCCGCATCGCATTCACGCGTCTCATCAATCTTTACGCATAAATCATTGACGTTAATTATATTATATATCAGTCGTGTTTGATTGAATTTTTGTTATTTGATTCTTTTTTTCATGTCAGATATGTACACATTTATGCAATGGGAGTAAATTTCATGACATTATAACATGTAGTACTATCTAGTTCGTGAACAATCAACGATTTTATGCTAGATAAAAGTCGTTGCTCCTTGTATACTTTTTCCATTAAACGTATAGAAGGACGTCACGGTTATATATGGCACATGCAACGCGTTAAGGCACCGTTTGAAAGCGGTACCAATCGCTTCAAGGTTTCACCCCATTCATCGTCGAGACATCGACCCCTTAGGGATTCGGAGCATTTAAACGGGTTCCAATAAACTACACCTACGGAAAATCTTTTCACATTCTCAAATACTTATACGTATTTCAACACATTTGGCGTCTCTTTATTGAGGGTTGTTTTTTTATGAGGCTTGATATCATACTTGAGAATATCGATACGGATCATTGATGGCAACGAAAAGAAAAATAATAAAAACTAAAATAAAAATATCTGCACAAAAAAAAACGCGGATTCCCGATGAAAATTGAATCACCTATAGAGAATTTGAGCCTCGATCTTGAATGACGACGAGCTTTGCGCACAAGTATTATATCTCTCGAAATATAATTATACAGAGTGAATCAGACTGCAGAGAGTCTAAATATACCCTGGGGCCCGAGAAGAAGGAGGCTAAGCTTCGCTTAACTTTTGGACAATTTATGGAGGAAAAGACAGAAAGTGGTGCGAGAGGGTGAGAGCGGGTGAACAATTTGGCATGTACAAAAGCGGCCTGATGCCGACGCAGAAGGCAGGGATGTAGCCGGGTGGCGTCGTCTTTCTGGCATCCCAGGGTTCTCGCCCGCGTTTGTTCGTTTATTTGTTCGTTTTCAACGAAGCATAGCAGCTGTACGAAATTCAATCAATGCACGAGCGCACACCCTGCGATCAACTGACAATAACATTGTGTGTGTATAACTCATATGCCTGAATTTCCTTATGTAAAATCTCACGCGTGATTTCACCCCCATCTCACCGGCGATGATAGTAATTTGAAAAATGTACGTATATCTACTGCTCGTTACGCGTCATTTAATCTGACTCGGTACTACATCACATTATCGTGTGACGAAAGATCATCGAGTAATAGAGTATTTGATAAATCTCCTTGAATGTGGTCGAAAGCGAGAAGAGCGGTAAAAGGATTGGTAGAAATAGAGAGAGGGAGGAGGCGAAAAGTTAATTCATCATTAAAAAGGCTTGTATTACAGAGAGCGATGTAGACGTCACTTCTGTATAAAATCCACATTCAAATGAACGACTAAACGGTTCCATTCATTCATACTCTCATTTCTCTTTCCTCCGCGCCCCTTTTTGCGACTTGGCAGATGAAATCCTGCGGAAGTCGAATCACGATCTCTCGAGTAAGCAAGCAAGCTGAAAGGTTACATATCGGCGTACATAAAAGCATAAAAGCACGAATACGATTGAAAACGATATGGGATTTGTAGAGCAAATGTCGAAATACGAAGTTACTATGAATCAGCGTCAATAACGTTGGTGAACATGAATGTTTGAATTTTTCATTCATCACTAAATGCCTGGGGATACGCGTGGTATTCGACTTCCTACAGTTGCCACACCCGGGGAGCATTATGAAAATTACTTTCGAGAGGTTCGAGTTGATGATAACAGGAAACAAGAGTTTTCGAACACCCGCCGGGTTGCGCGGGAATATGGTGGCGAAAACGTGGGCGTTACATTGTTGGATATGCGGTATGCCAGAGCCCTCTACTCCCCCTTGGTAGCGGCAACACCGACGAATAGAACTGGTTTAGCTCAAGACAGAACCACGCTGCAGGGGGTCTCGAAAGTGTCGCTTTCGTGCCACCCGCGTAGAGCTGACGACCCGCAACGCATTACGGTGCTTAATCCAATATCGCACTTTGAACCGAAAACATGAACAATTGAACATACACGCGCGCACACATTGTGGTGAATTCATTCCTACAAACTCCCACGTCCAGCAACGACTTTTTTTATTTATTTAACGCTGGTATCTTAAGAGGAAGTGTTCGATGTTTCAGCGCAGAATATCAACCGTGTGTGAAAGCTCTCACGAAAAAAATATAATAATAGAGAGAGGAACAGAGAATCTTGGAGTTAGAAACATAAGAAGTACGCTGAGATGGCCGTAATGAGGGAATCCTTAACCAAGGTTAGGTCGGGGGTGGTTAGGCGCAAGACGAGGGTGTAACCTGGGGAGCGTTGATCACGTTGATTGAAGGACTTGCGCCGAGTTAGGCTATGAAACTTCACGTGGGTGGCGTTAACGGGTAGGTATGTGATGATCCAGACCCTCGATATAAAATCGTGGAGCGTTTCTACGCGACGCGACCCCAGGGCGACGGCCAGGATGACGGGCGCGTAGCGTCGGTCGCGATCCACGCTCTGCGGCACACTAGCTAGATGCCCTGGCGCCCGCGGCTCCCCCACCCCCCTTCCAAACCTCCCCCGCCCTGACTACCACCCCCGCATCACGCCTCAGCCTCCAGCCTCCGCGTCACTTCCTTCCTTCGTCCGCGCCACCTCCAGCCTCGCATTGGTCTCGCCCGGAACTGACGTCCCACACACCCCCGCAGCCAAGCGGGTGCTTTTCTCCGGTATTTTTTATTTTTCCACCACCTTGCCACGTCCGGTGACTTAAAACTGCCGCGTGTCATTATTTTACTTTTTTTTCTACCCTTCCGTTAGTTCTGCACCAGGGGTTCCCAATGGGCTTCGTCGGGGGTCAGAGACAACGTCGTACATACTTAGCTGCTTTTTTGAAGGGTTGTCCCCTCGAGTACAGGCGTTATTAAACCTGTTGTCATATAGAGACCCAAAGACCGCACTTCGGGGTCTGGATATACACAGAATATAATAGAAACTTCTAGAATTTTGACGGGCGAATCGTTAAAGTAGGGTTCACAACGTGTGCAGAAAATTGTGATATTCCCCAGGATAATAAAGCAGTGCAAGCTTCAATTTTTGATTTCAGGTTCTCCGATCGTGCTTGTGTACATAATGAATTTAGACGTAAGTTTGGGAAGTTTTCCGACATAAGTCTCAACCAGATAATCGGATCTCGCTGAAGCTCTGGACACAGGTATGTGGCTTTTAATTATACGATCCTTTGTGGCCCTAACGAGGCTCCTGGTGACCGTTCGGAGACCTTTTAAGTTAGGGACCTCTGATGTGGAGTATACACTTTACGCCACACGGTACACACGACACACGACCCTCGACCTGTACTATGCGACCTTCCTCCAACGGTCGTTACTTGGCTAACGTTTTACCAAGGACGCGGTTCAAATTGTACTTCGTAACCGGTGAGCCCCGACCGCGGACACGCAGATCGAGTCGTATGTGATGCCTACTGGTCAATCCAGACTCGTCTATAATCTGGATAACGCGATCATTGATCAGGGGATTAACCGTGTAGCGAAGGGCCGCCTGGGTTAATCACTCGTCCGACCTCGGTGGTTGATTAGTATTACCCCCGTAATCAATTTCGTCCGAGAGTTCGGCACCGCGTCGCCGAGTCGCCAAGTTGTCGAGTCGTCGAGTAAACGAGCAGCGAACCCCCCGGCAAATGAATTTATATAGATATATAGGTACATTTTCTACTTATATATTTATATACCCACTTCATTAGGCATTTTCGCAGGAGGTCAACTGGCTTAAGAATACCGCTGAGACCATCCACGCACATCTTCAGATGGGTAAGGGTTGTACCCGATAATTGGGTTAACCGTAACTCGATGCAAACGACAAGATAGTGAATGGATTAGCTTCTCAAATAACCGATGAATCGAAAATTATATTCAACTGACTTAATGGCTATAGTTAATAACGCATTCAGTCGCAGCGGAGCAAAAATCTGAAAAAATTATTTGCGTGCTTCAATATCGATATGGGTTCGACAACAATAGTCGGTATCCTCGGTATACTTGTAACCTCACGGTTCATTGCGGTTCATTTGCTGATTGTGCTCCGTGCAACAAGTACTAGCCATCACGGGATCTTTCATTTTTAAAATCAATAACACGCGTATTTGACGTTCACATATGCAGCTATACTGTGGAAATTTTTGAGACTTGTAGTTGAAGGTAAATAATACCTGGCACCGGAACACTAAAGACCTAAACATTTAGCGTACAAACAAATTTGGCAGGGGGTGGCATGAAAAAAGAGGAACCAAATAACGCACTGGAAATAAAACATCAAACTAAATGGAGAATGTTTTTACGGCGAGCTACGGTGGCATTGATATGAGGGATAAAAATCATAATTAACTATGGCGCACCCCTTGGCAGTGCAGATAAAAATATGACGTTTTCATTGCCCAGAGAAAATCTGAAGTGCAGTCGTTTGCGGAAGTTGGCTTAATTTTTAATTATACTTCCAACTCGTTCAGTGGAATTTCCGTAATCGTAGTGGGCGGATTTGGGTTGAACCGGTTCCAAGGTCTTTCAGTATAATAACTGTTCAGTGCTCTCGAGCTGTGATCGAGTCTCGAAACGAAAGGCAGAGCGGAAAGACTTCCAAATTTACTTGCAAAACAAGCGCCCTTGCGCGGCTTAATCCCTGCCTATTTTTGGGAAACTGATGAGGGGCAGAAGCAAGAAAAGGTCTCGTATACTCACTCCCCGAGTAAGAATTAAGCTCCAGGGTCTGACGTCCCGTTCAACTTTTGACAAAGATTCCATCTATAGAAGCATCTTCGGTAGTCGTCACTCCCTCGATCGACTCAGGGTTTTAAAGGAGGAAGGAGAGTTGAATCCGTAAGAAGCGCGGTACAGTCGTAGCAGGTTGTGCGGTGTTCCAGTTTCGCATGTAGTCCATACATCTTCCTTGTCGTTGCATTGCCGCAGCTGCTTCGAAGCTGCAGTGGTATATGTAGGTATACCGTAGCTGCTGTCGGCACCATGGCATGGTAGGTGGTTGCATCGTGCTGCCGGGCCGAATGATTACGACGGTAAAAGATAATGTATTCTAACAGGCCGGCAACAGCACTGTAAGCTTTGCTGCAGACAAACGTGCTTTGCTCGAGGTGCACGTCAGTACTTTGCTGCAATATCCAGAATACGAGGTTCCATTCAGAATTCTATGCGAACGGTCAAGTCGCATAAGATCTAAAGACTAGTTGTTCGGTTCTATCAAGAATAATACGTAAAAAACGGGGAGATCGGAATTTAGCGACAAATAGCTGAGTCCTTGTGATCTACTATTTGTTCTGAAAAGCTCAGCTTTGCAAACTCGCTACAGCTATGCGTCAGCCTAAGAGATAGGACAAGATCGACAAAAAATACACAATGTTGGGCTACGGGTAGATCACGTATTGTACTGTATATGATAGCCGATTCATTGATTTTCGTGACTTTTATACTACCTTACACATGACTTTCGAATGGACGGTTTCGGTTTTTTCGAAGTCCAATCTCATGCAACACCGGCAGGTAATTTGAAAAGAATCATCAAGTATAATATCATGAAACTTCATGTACCTTCAATCCATGTGTACTCCTGATAGGACCCGATTTTCGTATTTCAGTCAATTATTTGTTCTACATATCGATAATAAAAAGCGACGGGATTTCGTTTCATGGAAATATCCAGTTAGAGAAAGACTGAAATTGACACAAAAATGTTACGTTGCCAAAATAGTTGTATCAGAAACCGTCAGATAATCTGAATGTTTGTGGATATATGAGTGAGTTAGACGCAGTTTTTAACCCAGCTGCCAGTGACACTCGCTTATCTACGGAGCGGAAGTTGATGTTTCGTCCGGATGTCGTTGCAAGTTCGACCCAGCGCTTAACCTATTTACTTTCTTCCCTTTCGCATTAAGACAGGAAGGGAACTCTCCGAAGGGAAGAAAACGTACACACAAACGTATAGTTAAGGGTCCAGAGTTTAAGGATACTGTTGTTATATACCTGTAATGTATAAGTCGACTCAGAGGCGTTTAGCTTATTCCATTCGCATTGGAACCTCGAGTAGGTTAATGTCCCGTCGTTTATTTTATTCCGAAACAGAGCGAGGTGGAACAAGGTGAAAGAAAGAATTTTTGGGCACATGAACGGGCATGTTTGCTGTTCAAACTTTTGTGGTATGCATCAGTACCTTTACGGTGTGCAAAATTTACAATTTATAGAAACAGAGGTTTCTGTTTCAAATGGGATTACAAAAGTCTCGATGAGTAACAAATATCATGTTAGAAGATACCAATAAGTATACATTCAAACGTATATCACGAGGATTTAAAATTTGCATGCCATATATTTGGCGTCAAGATTTGAGCTAGAGAGAGCATGAATGAATAGCTGGTATCTCAAAAAATCTAGCTTTGGTAGCTGATTTTATACCTCAGGGAATATCGAATGATATTATAGGAAAGTATTACCGAGTTGGGTTTTTTAGAGACGAATGTGCTTTATTTCCTGTAATGTACATAGCAGTTTGCACACTTAGTTAGCCGAGTAGCTTGGTTGCCACAGGATTTTAAAATGAGAATTTTAACGATCGACCTACATTTCCATGCCCCATTTACAGTACATTATGTACAGGCATATTATGTAGATGTATTTATATATACATACACATATACATATTGCTAAAATGTCAAATGTCACGATAAATACCGACGTAATAACTATAACTGTATAGTTATTACGTAATCATTGAGGTGTTGGCGTTACTTAATCAAAAATATTAGCGCGGCCGCATTTTTCTGTTGCAAGAACGTTGCCAAACGAGAATATTCAACCCCCTGATAACGTAGTTCGTTACTAAGCCACGGGGAAGTTAGCTTAACGAGTGTTCCTCAGGTTTCATTCTAAATTAACACAACTCTCACTCCCTCATGCAGCTACCGTCTGCAAACTAAGTTCTCATCACCGAGAGAATAATCACTTTAATATACACAACATACATGTGCACATTTGCATATACCTATACATTATGTCCACATACCTGTTCGGAACTTTTCTTTTATATGAAACAACTCCGAGCTTATTTCCAGAATATAATTGATTCCAATCCTATCCCAAGCTCGGATTTATTTGCTTTTCGTTAGGAGGCAACAAAAATTATGAGAAAGCTTCAGATGGAATACAATTCTCCCGGGACTGCTCGTTGATTTCGATATTGTTTGGTACGATTTTGGGAGTGAGACTATTTTAATATACGATCATCGAACGATATGAGCCGAATTGAAAAAATGTCGACAAAGTGTGCAGCAAGTAAAGCTATGATTCGAATATAGAAACCATGAGATATTATCTTACAAAGTAAGTAGGTGTATGCACGGGTAAAATTGCCACGTCGTAGTCGATGGCGGCAGCTGCTGTGGTCAGCTATAGGTATGGCTACATACAGAGTGCCCCGTTTCAAACGAGGTGTTCGATTATTTCCGAAAAGATCCGTTGAGTCGAATGATGGTTTAGCCAAAGTTGAAGTTGTCTATTGTTTTTTAGGAATTCTATTCTTTCCGAAAATGAGATTGTAGCTGATGTCAAGATGGATTAAAAAAAAAACACATAAATCTGCTAGCTTTGAGGTTAGGATGGCTGAAAGTTGTACAAGCACAGGTCAAGTTGCCGCAGTGTGCTAACCTGCTTGCGAGTGGGTGTCCGAGCCATCAGGCACTTGTGTAGTCACTTTGAACTTCGAATCGTCATAACTCACGAACCAACCGAAGCCTTTCGATTTTGTTTTCGCTTATCCGTTGCATCTTGAAACAAACCACAATGTTGGGCCCAGAAACAAAGTCGCACATGACATAAAAAACAAGATGGCACCACCCTTGAACTATGTTCATCATTTATGTAAAATGGGGCACCCTGTGTACATTATATACGTTTCTCTCTCGTGCTTCAAAGGATAATACAGGTATGTGGAGATTTAACATGAAACTTCATTGCATTGCGCGCTGCCGCAGAGGTGGATTTATCGCAATTTTCTCCATATCATATCATAGATATACCTACCTGTAACCGGCATTATGAAATCGGAGTAAACTCCTTTAGATGATTGCACCGCCCACATGCAGAAGTAATGTTGGATTTGCCATGTTATTCGCATTACTTTCAAACTTTAAACTTGCAAGTTTTCGCTACAACTAAATCAATCGCCGGGTATAAGACCGCCTCTTTTATTATACATGCTGATATGTATATTCTCACGACTAAAACTGCAGTCACGGTTCATCGAGTACATGTTATGTTGTATGTGCCGAAGTTTCAGAGATACAACGAAAATAACAAAAACTTCACTCTGCAATAGTTCTAGATCCGAACTCGGATTAGTTTTTCGCTTGGTGTACCGAATATTGGCCACCGATTAATATCAGAGACCCGTAAGTTAAAAATCGGTATTGAACGCCCGGCTTTTTCTATTTCAAGCATCTAAACGTCGATTCAGTCTCTTCATTAGACGAAGAGTGCAGGAACGAACAGGATATGTATACACCGCCTTTGAGACGAAACAAGAAGGAATAGAAAGGACAAAAAAAATTATTATGATCCAGCTCTCGAAAGGATGAAAATTGAGAGGAGATAATGCTACCCTGCAGTAATGAACGATCTGTTTTTCTGCAGCTATTAATACAACGGAGTGCCGCACGAAATTCCGGAAATATGCTAATTTCTGTACTAATACGCGCTCACGGCTTCCGCGCCAAAAGTGGAGAGGAGAGACTGGTACAGGAGTAGCTACGAAATTTCCATTTAACCACGCACTTAATTAACGCGGCGGAGATGTATCTGATCTGGTTTACCGCAGTGGCTTCGTTCTCACCAGATATACTGCAAACGTTCTATAACTCTGAAGTATATCCCTATCTATAGCCTCGCTGTATACATCTATGGAGGTTTAAGAGCTCGTACAACATGAGCACAGTAGACATGAGCACAGTGGCCCTGCTGGAAGTTGAGTTTTAGATTTCCTCTGCCAGACGCCACTAGGAAACGTAGTGGTTCCGGGCTTTGTTAGCAAGCGAAACTATAGCTCGTCTACAAAAATCATGTAGGTATAACATGTAACTCAAAACTGTATACACTTTACTCCGTGAAAACTTCGATGATTATACTTACGTACGATGAAAGTTTGAAAATTGTAGTCGCTTTTTTTGTGCGTTTTAAGAAATATATGCTGGTAAAGCATCGACTCGATAGATGTGACATGGGCGTTATAGTCATACATAGTCGATGGTAATACACGATTACACAAATTGTATTTGAGAAAGAATAAATTCTACCTATCATCCTTATGAAAAATCTTCGATAGATTCGAAAGAAATCAATTTTCGGATCTCAAACGTTAAGAATTTGATTTTTACTCCATCATTATATTGTCCAGCAGAAATGATTATCTAGACGAGGCCGGAAAATTTTATCCATTTATCGTGAATTGAATTTTTGTGTAATGACATCCCTTTTTCCCATGCAGATGAGCATTCATTAACCTAATATGAAATCCGTTTTCTGAGAACCAGGAAATCGAATTGATCGGAAGTGAGTCAAGAAAATTCATTCATGATTGAATGCAACCCGTTCATAATCGAGTCATATTATATATAACTGCAGTGAAATAGTTTAAGGAAACTTATAACATAAATTAGATAGATATAAGATTGCGAAGAACTAGTTTCAAAATCTACAGCTTTTAGTTATACCCATGCGATCTGGCGTAGTAATTTCTTCTCAGAATTTTCAATCCCCAATAATCATTGCACCACTACTCCGTTATATAATACTTTTATGCAATATTTTCTATCACAGGGCGCAATAATCGAGAATATTATTTCATAATCTATAATCTTTTTCACTTAAATATAGCTATTTATGAAATAAGTCAGAAAAGTGCCAAATCTGGTATGGATTCTTTCCAGAATATAAGCCGTACCATAATTTGCCTCTCTTCAGACTTATTTGATTTCTGCATGACCTCATCACGCTTTTAGAGTATAGAAAATATCGCTTCGTAGAAGAAATTTCAACAGAACAAATGTCAACATCATATGCATTACTTGTATAATCATGATAACGAACATGGAAGTTATGCATATTTTTCGGTGATTATAAATTTTTGGAGTGGTCAGTATCAAACGATTTGAATACATATTGTACCAGAACAATCAGTTTGAAGAATTGGATTTTTCTATTGTTTGATGAATTTTTAATTTTCATCGATTTACAATGTTCATTATTAAAAATAAACGGTATAGAACTCGTTGGTTGAAAATTCAACCGAAACATATTTCCCTGCAACTATAGACTTGCTGTTTCAGGATCGAAACCCTCCGGAAACTTCGATCCGAAAATTCGAGTTTAAAGTCAAGTCATAAGCCCTTATTAACAGTTATCTCATGAAACTGTCTTAAGATTTGGTTCCTGGATTAAGCTTAATAATGATTAACAAAAGTTCTGCTATACCGCAGAACATTCGGATCGGGTGAAATTCACAACTTTACAAATTTTCACCAAGTTTTCCAATAAATTTTACATCGGTTATAACGGCGCTGGTAGATCTCCGACTCGTCCTTCGGTATATATCGACCTCCTTTGTGCGTTCAATGAAGACGATGCGGTCATACTTCGGGCTATTTCCCGGGACAGAATCTTTACAATTCTGTATAATAATACGGTGGTTTGTCACCGACCACGACAGAGCGTTATACCTATATATACATATATGTTCACGAGATATAGTCTGACAATAAGCCGCGAAAAGTAGCCGGACAGACTGAGGGTATAAATTTTCTGCAGTTTTCTCACGCCTCGATATTATATAGTTATCTACAGGGAGTTCGAGAAGAAATTGGCCAAACTTGAATAAAAGCTGAATGCATGAACAAAAGCCGTCGAACTTGTTATTTTTGACAATTAAATGAATGAAGCTTTCGCATAATATTCAAGAAATCCGAAAAGTCGCGGCCAGGATGACAACAGGTGACAGACAGGAATATCAAACAAAATTCACATAGTGCATGATTTCAGGGCGGTTATTGATCAGGCTCCACTGATCTCCGATTAATTTTGAAGATTATCGTTGCTTATTTCGCCTACGTGCCCAGGCATTTTCAAAACCTTTTTTTCAAGCGTGTGGTCCCTGGCAACGGATCAAGGTTTTTGCCAACTTTGAAAATGAAATGCAAAATCCACTCTTCTATTTTTCATCGGAACGAAAAAAAACTACGGAATTTGTTAACGTCTCGCAATTTTATTTCAGATTTTAGAATTTGATTTCGTGGCGCACCTTGTATGTTTATCAAAATAATAAGTCGTGGTGAGATAGCTTCACCATTTTGAGGATTTTTCTTAGTTCTACCACTTTCATTTTATATGCGTTGAAAGGTATAGGAAGCTTATATAACAGTCAGCTTTCAAAAACGCGTGCGGCACAAAGTGAGTATAATAAATGCAAAATAGGTAGTAGTCATTTCTTTTGATGTACACCTTCCACGAATTCTTGAGCGTCTACCATTGCAGGGGTTGATTTTTCTTGATTACTACGTCTGAAGACGTAGACTTCGTTATAACATCTGCTGCAGTTAATTTTTTCTGTCCATTTTACAATGGGTTATACCCATTGATTGATATCTTTTGACAACTCAATACGCAAAATTTGCGTCCCACACACAACTGTACTGTTTTAAGGGATCACTTCCACCAACTGAAGAAAAGTGGATTGTCCACAAAAGTGGTAGGTAGTGGTGGGGTCTATTTTTTTATAGTATGTAACAAGGTAGGCGAATAGAATATGTACCCATCTGTTACGATAAAGTCTGTTATGAATAGAGGAGAAATTGTATGGTAACATTTAGCTGTAGAAACTTCACGCAATATATTGACACCCCTAGGAGCTAGTTTTTCTCACTCTCCTTGACCGTTTTGATTGCACTTCATTCTATATAGGCTTGGTTAGCACGTAAAAGTATGAGTTAAACTTTCGGGTATTACAGCTCTACACGATCTAACATCAGACTCGCTAGCTAATATATCAGAATGTTAATGAGTCGAAAACAACGCGTCAGGAATTCCGACGTTTTTAAGTAATTCTTGTAAAAAATTTCCAGAAATAGTCTTTGTAGTCACTAATTAAGCAAGTACTTTGGGTCTCGTGACAACTAATCCAACAAACCCCTTGGACCGTTGACGTTTTTTATTTTCCCCGAAGGTCTCAAATAACTCTTTTTATATTACCGGTTCTCGTATCAGAAACTCCTATGTACCCACACCGTTCCTTCTCGTCACGTCAAAGCTCATCCCTAACAAACTTTATTAACAGAGGAGCGACAATAGCTATTCACCTTCCCCATTATTTCATCCCTTTACGTTGTATACCGTGCAACGTTGGGTACGACTAAGCACTTCGTTCATTAGGTTTTGCTCTTTGGTGTATATAAGGGCGCGTATTGCCCGAGAGAGGACCGGGGTCTAAAATAATCACGTGCCATATTGAAATCGGATAGTTGGATGAAATGGAAATCTTACAAGGTAAGATTCGTGTAGTAAAATGGTATTGTAAAATTATCACTATGAGCCTAAACGGTGGAAGGAAATTGCTTTCGGAATGTTATCGATCATCACACCGGAAAGTAAATTTCATTCTCTTCATAAAATTCTCTGACTACATTTTCGTAGTAATTATATTGTTAGCGCAGTCGAGGACATGATTATGCTACGATTGCGGATGTTTCCAACAACTACATAGAACTAGGAATTCGTTCTGAGGTTTGCGATTTTCGCACAGTCTCTCGGGCGAGTGTGGAAGTGGTCCGTCTACACTCAACTCTACCTGTCTCTACCCTTTCACTTTGTGAAGAGTAGAAAAATCAAATGTATACTGTTGAATAAAAGGAAAAATTAAAATCAGTCGGACGATCGAGGCATTCGGCACAGCTGCGTAGTTATAGAAATATTATATTCAACTTGAGGCATGAAAAATTGTTGATCGGAAATAAGTAAAAAAATTGAAAAAAAATTCACGTCGATTCGAAGCGCGTTTGTGAAGCGGCGGCAGTTACCTAACGATATAGGATGTAATCCAGACGAACGTAATATAGCGCGCCGTCGAGTAAATAAATTCCGAACATACGGTGCACGACTATTTCCTCTGAAATTTCGTTTCGCATAATCAAATAACAATCTATAGATGTATCTCAATGCAATTACGACGAGAACCAAGCTTTGAAAGTAAATTAGAGGATAGCTATATATGGTCGTTTTCATTTCCCGTCACACATTATCTCCCAAAAACAACAAAAAGTACGCAGTTGATTTTTCGAAGTAATATCGTGTCATGTATGTGAAACAGATGTACACAAACATGAACTCGTGGCCGGATATGTATCACTAAGTGAAATGAAAGTAATCTCACCCTTAGATGCGGTTGAACCAGGAGTTCCCGTAGCTCCCGCAGATCACCCCGGTCGACATTTCTCATGACGGAAAGTTCGGCCTCTCGAAGGACTTCTTCGACCTCACGAGCGCGTTGTACGGCGTCTGCAGAGGGCGCCCTGGTCGGCGTAGGAACTCTGCTCGAAATTCTGTCGTAAAGCTAAAATAGAACGAAAAAGCAAATCGAAATGAAATTTTAGCACGATTCTCCCTGAATCTATATACAATATATATCAAAGTGTAGATTCGTTTCCACTGCAGGGCCTTGTTATACGTATATAGGTGGTGCACATATATCACGGGAAAGGTGGTGTGCGGTTCAGTTGGGAAAATTGCCAAATTAATTACGTCGTGCCGATCAGATAATAGCCAGGGGTTAGTCTTTGGTGGGTGTCTAAAGGCAAGGCGGGGTCAACAACTCTCCCGTTTCGACGGTAGGAGATCGGTAAACGCAATTACCCGAGAAACTTTTCGGGGATTACAATAGAAGGCATATAAACGATCATCTTCAAGGTCAATATAATCACGAAACATCCCCCGGAAGGTACCTCTGAACCGGCGATTACGTTTATCGGTATAATGAACCAGGAGAATCAGAGAAAGAGTTAAACATAGAAAGAAGTATGATTTTCGAACATGGCGAATACATGATACCGTGGGCTATTGATATTGCCGCGTGGCTATTGCTTTTTAGATTTTATTAACCGAGGGTTGTTGAGAGTTTGAAAAATTCTGCCGGTGCAATTCCGTGATGTAGGTAATCTATAGACATAATAATAATACAAGAACTAACTATCCGACTAGCAATGCCCGTTTTGAATGAACGTTGAAATCGGATTAAAAGACGGCAAAAGGAGTATAGCGACGATTTTCAGAGGTTGTTCGATAGAGTTTTGCGACCCATGGTGTCGCAATCGGGCTAGTGTAGACAGTTTGTGTGCTCAATTGGCAAAGTTTCATTGTTCTAGGCCATCTGGAACTATACTACACGACGTCCCACTATTCACGATACCACCCCGGGGTATCACTGTAGGAATACGTTCGAAAAACTTTGACAGACCCTATACCGTCGTTTCCGATCGCGTGGATCGCAACGTATTTTCAAAGAAAGAAATAGGAATGGTTCATCTTCAATTATTTAGGATCGATCTAGAATCTTTGTTTCCTAATTTTCTTAGAATTAAGATCTTCGGTGGCTGATCAGTGCAGTTTTAGGTTTTCAAACCTGAGGTGTATATCATTGTTGTTATTATAATGCTATATAACATCCTATACGGTTAGGTAGATGTAAACATAAGCCGGACACGTGAAAGTACAAAATGAAATTTCCCCTTGCAAATACTCGCCAAGAATAATTCATGGTCGGATTGGCGACTGCTGGATATTCTGAATTAGAACGTGGTGTGTCACTCAATGATTGAGATAATCATGTTCAAATTGGCAGGTGTTATTCGTGAATATTAACGAAACTCACCAGGAGACCCGCGATTTCAAGCAAGTCGCCGGCTAACTCGGTGTCATTGATGAACATGAGTTGGTAGAGGTGCATATTGGCCCTGATAGTATCACTCCCGGGACATACCAGCGCACACAATATTCCCCGCAATATCCGTAGTCTAAATCTACCTATCTATGAATCGAATCTTTTCTTTCAAACAATTGGGATCTCCATTCTTGTATTCAGGGAAACCGAAGAACTTTCGCCGTTGGAGGATATTGTTTATCGTTGTCACGATATTTTGATCGCCATTTTGGGGGTTATGCGCGTGCTCGTCCTCGCGATGCGACGGGGTGCGACTCCGCAGGTCCGCACCTTTTCGAGAAAGGGAGGGTGTCGCCCCCGTCGGCAAGCTGGCGGACTGCTGTAGGGGATGAATGCAACAAAAAAACTGCGACGAAAGCAAACAAGAGAAAAAACTAAGGGATGAAACCCCCGATCCCCTTAGCGCGCAACAGTTTATCCTCCCTCCCTCTTTATCCATCCCCCTCGCTATGTATGTGTACATGTTTGTAGAAAACCCCCGGTCGCCGTGGAGAAGGACTAGAAACGCGCTGGCGCAGTCGCCGCGTCGTTTCTGTCGAATAAATCGTTACCTCGCAACCTCACCTCGTGGCAAATCTTGTGAACATGCGAACCTATAGCTGTAGTAAAAGTGCATAAGTTGTATAGATATCATACGCGGTGACCATTCACAAAATCTCCTACGGTAGAACTGTGCAGAAAACGAAGGGGATAGATATGGGTATGCGGAAACTAGACGCCGAGCGTCGCGGCGCTGCTATAAAAAAGACGTTAGCAGACCGTAATGTGTGATATTTATATCACCTAAAATAAAGGACGCATTTTATTGCAACGTTTTGTCATTCCATTTAATCTTCGAACGTCGGACTTCCGGAAGATTTTCTTCGAGAAATCAAACCATATTCATCTTGCTGTCGGAAATAAATGTACCGGGAAGAGGGTCCCGCCATGATTCCCCAGAAGATTCCTGACGTTGAGTCCACGTTTTTCATTAATTCGCCCCCTCTTCCCTTCGCCTCCGCGGAAATACTACATACTCCTTCGAGCGCCTGTTTTCAGAGCTCAATTAACACGGGATTGTGTTTTCGCAGTGTGTCTCGTTGTACTCAATGGCTTGTAGCTTGTAATTAAAGCATGTTTTCCGGTAAATGAGCTACCGTGAGCGCCTGTAGGGGGTCTTAATAGCAGAGGCTAGTAAAATGAAATGTGTATAAGTTTTTTGCCTGTGTATATGTATGAGAAATTTCAAACTCCCTCGTATAATCTAGACATTCACCAAAAGGTGGAATGTTTTAATTTCGACAAATACCCATCAATGTCTTTCGTTAATTTATCACATTTTCCATAAATGTTCACCAATTTCACCCAAGTATAGTCATACAACATACAGCAATCTACGCACACTGAATTTAATCATCAAACGACCTATGGGATTGTGTATTTCAGTACGAAACGAAACGGGACTAACATACGTATATTTTTTGTCGTCTGTCCTGAGCAGCCTCTGCACAATAGCAGCTGCACAAATATCGAAAACTAGTTCGGCGAGGCGTTCTGCTTGAGAGTCATTTATTGGCAGCGATACGTGCAAACTCGTCGTGTGTTGTAGAATGAAATGAAAGATGAATTTTCGTTTCACCAAACTGAAACCATCTTTTCCCGCAGGATTCAGATCTTTCAGCAAAACTATGATAGTTATTATTATTATTACTTTTTTCTATCCTGTAGAAACTTTGAGATCGAAATGAAAAAATTAAAGAACCGTACCCAACTCACGGACAAAATTTTGCCAACGCGCAATAAATGTGGCAAGACATTACTTTTTCTCACCAAATTCGCAACTGTTTTCCAGTTATATAAATTACACATGAATTATTCAGGTAAAATTTCGCGCGCATTCAACGACGGCTATTTATTGGGTATGGGATTGTCGGTTACGTATGACAGAAACGGTTAACGCGGTGTACGAAGGAAAGTTGCTGGGAGCTTAAAAAATGTTCACGTTGTACAATACGGTGCGGATTCGCTTAGTGGACTGGTATATCGCATGGCCGTAGATCCTGAAATTCTAGCAGTAATGGATTACAATGTCGTAACAAATGGCTTCAAATGAATTATGAGATGAGCTCTCGCGTTAATCGCATGAACAAAGTCAGGATTTTTCTTCTTATTTTTCGCTCTCGTCTCTCCGGTTTTAATCGACTCGGTGAACCAATTTAAAGAACGAAAATCGTAAGCTTATAAATTTTGCAGAAATTCATACGACATTTCATTGCTCACGTTGTATTCTCCCGTGCAAGATGATTCTATACTGCGACGATACGCAGAAAATCGATGAGTTTATTAATAAATATAATTCCAAAAAAATACAACCCGTCGAGACCCGTATCGTTTGTCTTTATCGACAGCTTATTGTACCGTTGACTAAAAACTTTTCATTTCATAAACAATGGTAGAATAGATTGATGATGTTCATAAAAAATAGAAAAGCCCTCCCGTCAAATGTTACTTCCACTTTTTTATTCAATTCAAACTATCTCGTTTACTGGGGCATTCAGCGAAAGAGATCAAAAAAGGAAATTATTTGACTTTAGGTATCGCAGATCGAGGTATGCGGGTATCCGGAGGGTCGAACTACCTGAACGAAATACCCCTACGCCCCCAAGACTTCCAATCGTCGATAAACGAAC
Source organism: Athalia circularis (assembly GCA_963978495.1). NCBI lineage: Eukaryota > Metazoa > Arthropoda > Insecta > Hymenoptera > Athaliidae > Athalia > Athalia circularis. Next base: position 23,377,810 of record OZ021700.1, read on the forward strand.
TACCTGTACCCCTTATCTACAATTCCCACCCCAAGTCTAGAAGTTCGATTCGACCTCACTTGGATTTTAACCACCGCAAATTCGGTGTGATATTCCCCGAGAGTATTATTGCACCCTGCGATTACGACCCTCGTGTACAATTACTGGCTTCGTGTTATCGGCAATTTACCAACAAGTGTTATTGCAACACAAAATAAGCTTCGCATTTTCACGGGGTATTCCAATAATGTGTGGATTCCGCAATAGAATAACTTAACGATTTTGATTTTCTGAAAGTCTTGAACGTGTAGATCGCGTACATCCGCAGTCTTAACCATGTACGATCTGAATTAGAGATGCCTTTTTCTTAAGTTTCTTTTTTTAAACGAACTTATGTTAAAAATTGAGAATATATTGAAAGCCGAGTTAAAAGCTGTTACTGAACTTTCGTGTGGACTTATTAGGATTCTTTTAGATTTACTGATATGCTCGAATTTTCAATCTCGAATATGAGTATACATATAATCAATCTTGAGTAGCATTCGAAACTTTCAGTTTAGTGATTTGAAACAATCTTCACAGTGTCATTTTTGACGATTTCTCATCGTGACAGACTCGAATAAAACCGGGAATATGTTTTATATTCTAAAGCGTTTCAAGTGACCTTCCACGCTCCTCCTGATTTGTCTGCAGGGAACACGGTTTCAACACCACGTCCTCATCCCATCTATCACCACAATTCTGACAAATAAATTCTAGTTCCTACGCAAAACTGTCCAACATATCTTTATTCTACTGTCATTCATTATCAAGCTATCGATCACACGAGAATAATCGAGTTGAAAGTATCGTCGTAGTGATTGATTAAGAATACTGAACTATACGTACGGTTTACGTACTACACATCGATCAGCACTTGGAATATTGAGTAATGAAAAATGAGCGAAAAGAAAAACTTTTATTTTTTTTTTATGGCAACATCCGAAAGGTTTTACCGGCATGAACTCGATTAGCAATAACTCATGGTATTGAATTACGACGTTATATTCGAATTAAGATCTTCAAACGTTCAATATTGAATTTAAACGTTGCAAATCTTCAGGTATTTGTTCTTCAAATTCTCTAATGCAGATGGATTAAATAAGCTCATAAATTATTGAATAAAAAAAAACGATTAATCTCAGACGTCAGACAAACGACGGCAGGTCCTCGGAAGTGAGGATCGAGACACGTGTCAAGGAATTGATACAAAATAGTATCCTTATCGATTGTCTGGGTTAAAAACGGCCGCCAAAAGGTAATACATTTTTTTATGAGTTGAAAGATAACTATTTATTTGTTAGACAAGCTTCAGAATTTTGAGGTAGAAGAGGAAGTAAATCATATTGGTGACATTGGTAATTGGACGACTCCGAAAATTCTTAAAAACTTGCCCTGCGACAGGACTGCAAAAACAGTTTACTGAATTCTGAATTCGATTTACATGATCGATTTATGATTGGTGCTACATTAAGATCGACGTCTCATAAAAAATTAGCTACACTAGCTGCTGCTTGTTTTTGTGTATATTAACTACTAGCAAGAATACTAGCACATCCAACGGGATATTTATCGCCGTGTGAAATGTTTAAATATCTGCAGATTCCATCAATTTCCAACTTTTATGAGGTGTCTTCGGATTGCGTGTAAGACTGTAGAATTTGTACGGCGAGGATACGAAGAGGAATTTAAGATTTCGTGGTGAAATGAAGCGAGGAAATAATGAACACGGTACAGTCCGTCGTGTCGGATAACAATGAAAAAGATCATGAATTAATCTTAGGCAGACACGGGTTTGAGTCGACTCTCCACAACATATCTATACAAAACACGGCATAAAGTAGCAGTATCTCGCGAGATAAAGTAGATCAGTTAATCGTTCTCTCATATTCTTCCTGATAGGATTACTGCTAGGATAGCGTTACTCAATTTTTGAGAACTATTCGTTCTTGTAATATGCACCGAATTTAAAATAAGTTTTAGTGCTGTGCCCCGCAATTTTTTAGCGACTTTCACCGAGCTTAGGACAATTGCTATCCTGGACTCCATCACACCTCGGCTGCATCCACCTACAATAAATTTATTTACAATTTTGAAGCTTCACTCAATTTGGTATCGATTCAAGATTTATGAAAGATCTTTCGCAATTGCATTATTTGCGCCGAGTGCGCTAGTAAATATGCTCTAAATACTCTGAACTATGAAGACTGTTGTAAATTGAATTCTCTGTCTATCATCTCAACGAAGTTTGAACAAGCTTGTGTCCTATAAGTTCTGACTAATATTTTCTACATGTCATATCAATGGCTGAAGCGTCGTACTGAAGTTGGACATTGGGAAAAATATTACCTGGAAGCTTTGATAACCGAAGTATACAGCCACTTAAGCTTCTGAAGACTATTCGAACTCACAATACGTTCATAACAGATTCTCAGAAACCTAGCAAGGGTCCAACTTTATACTGACGAACTTTCCTACCCCTCACCAACACCCAATAAGCTCCGCCACCAGTAAAATTTGAATCCTTCATATAGTACTACCCACATTCTTTTGTTGTAAAATTTTCTTGATTCAGTTTCAACGTCGCGGCTGAAGAGGACTGAAGGTATGAAGCCTGCAGCTCATAAATATGGTAAGAGCGGAGGATGCAGCCGAAGCGTTGAAATTGTGATAAAAAAAATGAAGGGAGAGTCCAGAAGATCCCATGGTGCCAGACGCGCGCTTCTTACCTCCAATATCGCTCGAAGTGGAAGATCGTCAACGGTCGACAATATCTCTGGGACTGAAAGTCGAGCGCTTTCTTGCAAAATTTCGATGTCGTCCAACGAGTCTAGAATTTCTGCCACCGCTCCTGAAATATATAAATCACTCGATCAATTCGACAAATCAGAAGGCGGTGATCAATATTTCAATGTAACAATAATGACATTTTTAGAGGATGGCTCAAAATGGAACACGTTGAGTTTGGAGACTAAATTACGGTTCGCGTTACGATGAACATTTAATTTCGAACTTTCAATCGCCTAAAATTCACTGGATTTTGACAGAGTAACAGACCAATACGAAAGTAAATGACAGCTAGTATAGACATATGACTCTAACGCTATTTTGACTGGGCGCAGGAGCACTTTGGTCTAGTAAGAAAATTAAGCTGCGTTTAGGAACGAATTTTTTTTTCTAAGTTCATATGATCGTTTTTCCTCGTAAAATAAATGACACGAATATTTACGCTCATTTTTATAAACAAATGGACTTTATTTTTCACAAAATTCCTTACAGTAATCCGGGAACTTCAATCAAGAATAATTCTTCCGATCGCAAATAAATTAACCCCCAAATCAGTCATTTTTTAGGATAGAAAGGTGGTTAGTTCGAGAAAGAAGTTATGATCTTACTAACCTGTGGTTGTGAGTTCATCGTCACCAACGTCTGAAAAATTGTCGGCATTCGTCTCCGGGTAAAGGGTGTGCCACTTTGGAGAGGAGACAGCAGCTATTACGGCGTCTTTCAGTTTCCGTCTCGCGTTAAATTTCTTCAGTTCTTCTATTGTGTCTCCTAAATGTATTCGTGCCGCGCCCTTGTCACGGTCCTGTTCAGCAGAAAACGCACGGATAATTTCTGCAAAAATTGGACGGCGCAGGTGGTTGTTGAGAAAAACACCAGGCAGGTCAAGTAATAAAGCCAAGGTCATCGCATCACTTTTATAAACAAATAGACTCCATTCCCCACCCCCCACTTCAGTACTTGTTTTTTTTTGTAATCATTCTTTTTTTTGTGGAGTTGTAGGTAACAATCTTCAAGATTAAGAGGGGGGTAATATTTTTCACCGCGAAATATTACGGGCACATGGTTACTTTTCTCATTCCGGATATTCGTATACTCTAACTTCCTTCGTTATTTTAGACTTAAACACGGACAAAAGGATCCTCAAGTGATTGGTATTTGAATTCTCTTTCCAATTATAAATTTATTTGTAACGAAGGGCTAGGTGTGAGTACGCTATATTTACCCTAAGCCATTTGTGGTTCAAAACTTCTTGAATCGTGATTCTGTGGTTCACATCCGTAGAAAGCATCCGTTTGAGGAGGTCCTTGGCAGTTTCACTAATTGTGTCCCAAATTGGCGTTTCCATCTGAAAAATGAAATCAAGCTTAATTCACCCCTTTCGAAAGGAACGTTCAATCATAGATGTATTGATGACGAAATAACGGAGAGACACTTATTCACTTTTTTAAGACACCCGCGGGATCGGACGAGAATAAATATATGTGATGTACTTTACAGCACTATGAAGTGTAATCAAGAATGTTCAACTCTTTTTCTCTCATAAGAATTCAAAGGGTTGAATAGTTCAGTCTTGGACACAATATATCTATATGGTTGAGACACGAAAAATGCAATCTTTAAGCTGCTTGAGCTAGTTATTAATTGTTTCTCTCGGTCAAAAACGTCGGCTGTACTCAACTTACACCTCGAGTCTATCAAGGTGTCGCTTTCTGTCCAAACCGAAAATAAATGAAGCCCATGAAAAAGTCATTGAATGAAATTTGGTTTTCCAGAATAAATCATGACAAAATTGATTTCAAATAACCAAGCGCCGACCTTCTTTCAACTTATAAGTGCGGAGCGGACATCGAAAAGATTAGCACGTCAGGCTTCTAAATTTACATTTACATAGAACACGGGACATTAATATCTGTCGTGTGAGAAAATTCCATCACTTTGTGCAACGGACTTCTGCATGAATCTCGTTATGAAATTTTGATATCTGAACCTCAAGGCGTTGTTGCACTACGTTTGACAAATGGAGAGGGTATGATGTTAAAATAATTGTACTTTGCAAAGGAAGTGCGCCAGTAAAAACAGATAGTCGATGTCATTGGAACAAAATAGGTCAGTACATTATCGACAGGTCAATATATTGAAGTGAACCGAAAGAAGGATCTGGGTATATTCTAGGGATCTGACGGTGTGTACAATTGAAAAATTCCTCAAGAGACTTCCACGTAGGTTTTATTTGTTCCGTAAATGAAAATCGTACACGGGCGTGTAGATACATAAATGTGGGTTTCAAGTACCAACAAGTATACAAGTTCTAACACAGGTACTTGCTCCTCTATTATGCATGTAAAAATATGATTGAAGGATTTGTTATCGTATCGAATTTTTCAATATAGATAACGATTGGACCGAGGGAACAATGTTTGTTTCGGAACATTTGGTACAGACTTCTAAAACATAAAATCACAGAGAATATAAGAAAAAAAAAAGATGGAGTCCAATCGGGGACGATAGTGGTTGGGAACCCCTGCATATGTAGGCAATATTGCTTTTACAGCAATAGTTAACGTACCGTGAGACAGGGTTGATGTTCAATATCGATTAAATAGCCTAGGAAGAACGTTCACCCCGCGGATAAAAACAAACTAAAAAGTGGCGCCAGAAGGCTGCAGGATAAGTCGAAAAAAGAAAATAGAAAGTAAGAGGATATACACCGTAGAAATTTATGGTAGACGGAGACATTGGAAGGAGACATTGGGTTGAGGTCAGGAGATATACACGTATAACAACGAACGTTTACCCGCCTGCATAAATTGTGTGTATTCAGCATATATATGCTCGTATACATAGGTGTACATACCAATACATGCGCAGTAGTCAAATAGCAAGTAGCGGTTAGGTAGGTATATAGTTATAAATACACGGAATAATTGCGAGGAGAGAAATTAGGGTGCGGAATGGTTTCCACCACGAGAGCGGACCAAGGATTGGAGATTTTGTTTTGTGTTTCTCACAAAATGGGTAAACCAACGGAGGGAAGAACGCCGCTATCTATAATAGGCGGAGAATTTGGACCGAGACGAAGATCGAAGGTTGAAGGTTGACGTTAAGGGCGCTGGGAATTGACTTATCTTTGGGTCTCCTCGACCCTGCGGGGGAAAATGACGAGATAATACCGGAGGCTAGGGTTCCGCGTTCTGCGTTATATCTTCCACCTTCTGCGGGAGAATTTCTACACGTATTATAGGACTTGTCCCTGTGTTTGTGTACACGGTACACAATATTATACCACACTAACATTTGCTTTCTCTAACCCTAACGAGGAAATTCCGAGGTATGCCTATACACCTATTTTGTCATTACATAAATCGTACCTTTCGGCTTTTGTTGTTGGAAGTCTAATAATCAGTGTAACGTGCTAATTATGATTATCGATTTCACATGGTGTAGACACGATGTCTGCAGAATTTTCAGAATTTTAGGATTCGTGAGGTGTTATGTATCGGGAGAATTTGTCGACTTCGTACCAAACATAATTCGACGTACCTGTATCCGTCCTCTACAGATGGCTTCGCGCAATCGTTCTCGCGAACCAACGAAAGGCAAACTTCCGGTCAAGAGGACGTGAAGAAGAGCCCCGGCAGCCCAGACATCTCCTGCTTTTCCGTACTGCCTTCGTAGAATAACTTCCGGTGCCATGAAATGTGGACATCCAACTCGTCCTGCGTGGCCAGGATCAAAAAATGAAATAATTAAATTGTGCGTAAGAAAATTTTGCAATTCTTTTTTTTTATCAATTGCATCGATGCGATTAACTCATACAAAGCAAATGTAGGAGAGGGAAGTCTGCGTTATCATCATCTCTAATTCACGTGTTTCCTTATCATATATGAGAGTGCCTCATGCACTCGGTCGGTTTCGGCAATGATATTGATATTTTCTCAGGAAATACAGAGAAGATACATAGGCGGGTGAGGTTTGAGGTATAAATTGTTCAATTATAGATCGTGGTGGGTGAATATAAAACATAGTCACGCGGCGCGTCTCGACTATATAAGGATCCTGAGGATCAAGGGTCCGCTTTTACGACAGCTCGTATACATTCACTGCAGCAGCCGCGCAGTGCGAAACGTTTGAACCTCTTGGGAAATTCGGCCAAGAACTTCTCACGCTGCATCTGAACTCAAATTGTGGGAGACACACCGTTTGAGATTTCCAGTAGCGAAAAATTCTCCTGGCTGTATAAAAAGTAAAATAGATTGTTGCACTAAAGGAAATTCCGTTCAAATTCTATAAAAATCTTACCAAAACCGTGTAGAAAATTTTTTCAAAGTTATATAATTCAGAGATAGTTGTCGAATCATATTTGTCTGTACCACTTTTCCGTCTTGTTCACTGCACCTCCTTAAAAAGACTGTTCGAAACCATAGACCATATAAATACACATCTCGCTTACCATCGAAATACTACTGGAATATAGTTATCTCGATTCAGAACCCAACGCAGGACCCTTTAGCCTCCCTTGAAATGAAAGAAAAAACTTGATGTAATCCCTCCACACGATAGGCTGACTGATCGTGAGTGAAAAAACTATATATTTAAAAGGGTTGCTTGCGGCCTTTCGACACGGATAACCGACTGACTGGTCTTCGGCATTTATTTTTCAAGGTGTTGGTCGAAAACTGTAGCAAGGCTATAAGCCGCATGATTCGTGAGTGGAAAATCCTTTCGCGAGGACTAGGAGTTTGGTGGTTGTGTAAACGTATGCTATAATTGAACTAGCGCGGCTGCTGCTGTTCCAACTACGATTTCAATTATCCACTGTCCCTGCGGTAGAACATGCGATGCAGTTGCAGTATACCGCATACCAACGTTCGACGTTTCCCACGTCCCTCTATTTAGGTTCGATGCAAAATTAATAGCACGGGCGAATATTCCTTGCGAAAAACATTCAGTGTCTCTCGGAATAAAAGAATTGAAAAAAAAAAATGAAAGAATGAGTAAACCGAATGGATGAACTAGCTAAATATTTAAAAAGAACTTTCTGTTGTATAATATGGAGAATTCGAAACGTAGCGTAACGTACGTGGCGCACTCGCTATCCGTATCTGCCGAAACCGTCCGCGCACCTCAAAAGTATTATTGCACTAAATCAGCATTAATTTTGAAGAGTGTGTAGTTCAGTTTACGCGGCAAACAATGAACAGCACTCGTTGGTGTAGTGACCGTACAGAGCTGGGAGTTGATGGTAAATGAAAGGTGACCCCTGCAAAATGTAATTAGTGAATCAGGAGAGTTCTATAATTACGATTCCCACAATCAATTTTCTCACTCGGTGCTCTCACACCGGACCGCGGAGCGTTTCTGAAAACCCATTGAGCAGACGTTGAATTTACAGTGAACACCCCCGCCGCGCGCTCAATGAGGCTGGTCGAGTTAAAACTGCAACAGTAGATAAATCATTCGAATCACTATGGACTTAATTGAGCATGCGGTAATTACTCCGAGAAATGTTGAGTACATCGTTATTAATTGGCGAGGGTTGCGTTTGAGTGGAGTAAGTGCTCCAGACTCTAGAAGCCTTGATAACTTTTCAGAAATTAATTGAACAAATGCTTTCACGTGTCGGGAGATACGCGAATAATGAAATACGTTAATTATATCAATGGGCGTAACAAGACCTAACTAAATTGGTAAAAGTCCCACGTCATTTCAGCCAATTGGTTTTCACTGCACTCATCTGACTTCCGCTCTCCATTTCTATCTAGTTTACTGTTAAGAGAATCGACCTGCGACGTGTTCATAAAATTTAGGTTTGTTTGATCTCTATAGACTAAAATAGAGAAAACTGCGGAGTCGAAAAATAGTCGGTCTCTAAGTGCAGTATAATATGCAACATGAGTAATTCAGCAGTTTCGATTCTCTTTACATTTAAACTAGAAGATTTCGTCTAACAATCTTCGGCAAAACTATTCAAGCCAGTTAAAACTTGTAAAATAATAACAATGCAGACACACTACGACACGCACACATGTATAATATAATAAGTAGTATTTAAATGCTATACATGTATATAGCGCTAAGCGGGGAATATATCGATGAAGCTGCAAAACAATTAGATATATTAAATCATAATAATCTTCATCCATCATCACGCCACATAGCGTAATAGCGGAAAACTATGAAAATTCCATAGAGATCATCTATCACTGAAAAAAGAATTATACGCATAGTACAACACGCTGCCAAGCACTGTAAAAATACTTTCCAACATATTTCGAACCAATGTAAGGCGAATCAACTGAACTAATTGTAAGTTTATTGTATCGGCTCAACGAAATATTTCATGAAAAAATATCGTTGCGACGGAAGATTTAGCACTAAATAAGCGACCTCCCTGTATATTGAAAGCATATAATTTGCTAAAGCGGTGAGCTCGACCTGTTAAAGCATATAGATCGGTATAGTTGGTCTGACCGTCATTTTGCCATTGTGAATATGACAGTTTAATGTTAAAAAGAAGTGAGTCTGTATACTTTGTACCTGAACCTCTGACACCCTGGAATATACAGACTCTTTCATGATAGCTGATTTTCAGAGGCATTAGTTTAAAACAACAATATATATGTATTAATAGGTCAATACATGGTAGCTGCAGTAGCGCCAAAGATAAAAAAATGAAGAAAAATCCGCGACGCGATGATGGCGATATGAGCGCTCTGCGGTAACGTAATGTGTAAGAGATCGGCTTGGGTGCAGTGAAGTGCATATGCGACGAATATGCGTTCGATAAAACAATTATCTCAAATATGATATTTAAGATGGTATTATACGCGTATAATAAATATTTTATTACGATGTTAGGTGAAGCAGAAATCTGCAGAGTTGTTGGAGTTATAGAGAAAAAAAAATTCAAATCAAATAATAAAAATGTCAATCCAAGTCTTGCGTGTCGGAGGGACGGACGTAATCTCCTGTGAAATTGCATGGCTGCGCTTAGGCAGTTCTAAGCTTGCAGCGCGAATTGGGTCCGTTGATATTAGGGCAAATCGTTCCTGATGCGGTGCCTAATATACTTTACTAGAAAGGGACGTAACGTTATTGAAGTCGTTGCAGTAGGGTCTGAATGTGAAACACAATCTTTGATTCGTTGCGGTTGTACGATGGGGTGATGTAGCACTGTTTCAATCTGCAAACTCTACACCGCCCGCGAGAGCCTAACTCTATTTGTCTTCAAAATCGATTACTCGTCCCTTCTTTCTCCTCCTCTTTCCTGTTCTCTACAACTCCTGTTTCAATCGCACTCCATCGTTCCACGACTGCCAGAAATACTCGCGGTCAGATTTTGAAACTGTTATCTATTTTCCGATCAGCTGCTGCGATTCATATCAACTCTCTCTAAATATATGATATTTGTTTCATTTATTTTTTGTTTTTTTTTTCAACGATCCACTTGCAGAATTACATTCGCGCCGTCTGCAATATTTATCAATAATTCGTTCCACCACCCTCATAATGATCAGTGACCTATCTTTAGCAGTCCGTTGACGTATATATAGGTAGATGAATTACTACCGCACAAAACGCTGCCAAACTCGACTCATTGTTCGTATTGGTTGAACTGCATACACATGTGTACGTGACGAATCACATCGCGGTGGGGCAATATTGAAACGAATTATTTTTTTTCCCCGTTTTCAACTCGTGTTCGCACTCATCATCTGTGAAGCGCAGTCTGGAATACGTTTCATCGAAATATGCTTCAATCAAATGATAACATATCTATGATATTATACCAAATTATATTCCACCAATTCCTTTTTTTTCTGCAATATCGTAATATCGTATGAAATTGTTTAGCTATCCAACGAAAATACTATCTGGGTAGGTTAGGTTAGGTATGGTATATCGTAATTTTTTTTTTTTTCAATTATCTGCACGTAACGAAAAAGGTTAAGGTGGACGGACGGACGTAATGATACACAGGAACTATACAAACTAATGCAATCTACTAAACTACGTTTAATACGCGAAACACACGTGGGCACAGCCACCTAAAGACGACTATATGATATGACTATGTAGTACGTAGTGTCATAGCTATACCTATACATATACCTCAAGCGAGAAATTAAAAAATGAAAGAAAAATAGAATTAGGTGAAAAAAAATATTCATATATGGGGCTGTCCATGTCACCTCCAGACCTCACCGTTTCAGATTTGATCCATAATTTTTTGGGGTATTGTTCAAGTTCTAAAACACTTTTGACTTTTTTTTTTACCAGCCCGGATCACGGAAACAACCACGGATAAACCGACAGCCCCTGATATGTTTAGGTTTTCCTTACAGATAAAGCAGATTTTAATACATTATTCGACAAAATTCTAATCACAGATCTATGCTTCACTGAACAAGACAATTTTGATTGTTCGTCGAGGTTCTGTAATAAAAATAATTTTCCAATACGAATATACATAATATCTCCAAATGCCATCGGGAATCGTATGCTGCGTTCATATTTAGATAATATTGATGCGCCGAGGATCGATTTGAGGCCGAGATATTATCTCGTAATTTGAAATGTCTGTAAGATTAATATTGCATACCTGTATTGTGTACTATAATGGTAGATATCGTATAAATCAATCGCGTAAATGCAACAATATTTCTAATGAACGCAGTGATACGTCATGATGACGTTGTCGATGTAATAATATAATGAGTGAAACTAATAGAATACCGATATTCTCTTCTGTGTCGCTGATAAGCGAGTCCTCTGCATCTGTCAGGTCCTCGAAAGGGAAATTGCTGCTCTGGGGTGTCAGTCCTACCAAAATAATTATAATACGAAAATGGGTGTTTCAATTTGCCGGCAGTTATAGATACTGTAGTATAAATCTCATTCCTATTTCCATTTCTATTTCAATCCCACTGCAATCGATAGACTCTTTACACTCGGCGTACCACGATAAAATCGATATAACGGTAAGTTCAAACAAAACAAAAAATAAAAATGTCGAAATTTTTGTCTGGTGTATTTGAATATCGTACAGGGTAAAAATATCGCGATCCAACATCACCCGTAAGTTTGAACTTGCCACAGATTAATCGTGACCCACGAGTGCTTTGAAACGTGCGCGGGAATAAGTTTCCGTACCTATACCCACCCACCTGCACCTATACCTTCGTACATATGTATAGTATATAAACACACAGATGTACCTGAAGGAGTGTTAGGATTATATAAAATTAAAGTAGCCGCAATGCGATATGGGCGAAACGTTTTACTCGAATTTTTTTACTACTACTTCACCCTTGAGAAAAAAGGAAAATAAAGGGGGAAAAAGAAGAGGGAGCAAAAGAATAATGATGTGATCTCTCCTCCGAATAAATTTTCAATATGATATCCACTGGCGAGCTTTCATGGGGAAACGAATATTATACGGAGTGGTAAAGATGCTTGATCGGTCACGTGTCTCCAATTCGTATTCTGAGTCGTACACGGTTACGTGGCTGATAATATTACACCTAGAAACTGTGGGCCAAAGCACTTCAGGAAATTGTTTACAGGTATTTCCAAGCCTTCGAATAAGGCTCGACTGCACGCAGCATATAGCTGTACTTGGACGCTGTTACGCATTCGTATGTCAAGCTCCCAATAATCGAAAATTGAGTTAAACATGGAATATTCTTTCAAATACTATAGCTGATAATATGTTCTATAATAATTGTGATGAAAAAAATTTTCTTCCATATAAAAGCTTGAAATTATTTCTACAATTTTTTATCGATAATGATTTTGGATGTTTTATCATTTTTTATTTAAATTCATGGCATTTTTCAAGATGATCTACGAATATCTATGATAATTTCATTAATTTTTTTCGTATTGAAAAAAATAATTACACAAAGTCTTGACAAAATAATTTAAGTCAATAAAATTTCAATGTTGATTTTCTCAAAATTCAGTATCTGGCACTTGACACACGAATGCGTATCAGCGTCCACTTATGCGTATGTTGGAAAGATCAAATTCTGAGATGTTAGCGATTACAATTTTTAACCCATTCCCAGGTATCTTTCAATATCTTCGCCTAAATATATCTAAGCACTTTTTGCGTTTTGCCAAATTTCTTTCAAAGCGTTAGTTTTTGTGTTATGAATCAACGAAAAACGCAAAATTCTGGTTAATTTTTAATAACATCATGAAAGGAAATTTATTAAAAAAAATATTTTGTACAAATGTTGCTAACTTTTTCTCGTGGACTAGGAATCAGTGATAAAACAAATTAGGTTCAATTTGAATAAAAGTTACCTTATGTAGTCCTCATCGTTTTTGAATCCATAGCATCAATAAATTTGCCCGTTCAGATCCCGCAACATTGGTCCGAAACATCTTTCTGAATAATTTTCAGTTCACGAGATATTTACCAATTGTTTCAAGATAATGAACTAACTCACCCTGTAGGTACTATATTATTTTCCTATACGGATGTATACTATACGTGTACCTAAAATAATTCTGTTATCATAACGATTACTACGCAAACAACCTTAATTATCGAGTTAATTATATAACCATCGTTCCGGGGAGACAAATTAATTTACGCTGCATAATATCATAAATATCGTGAGTGAATTATTTCATCAGACGTGAACCATATGATACCATGTATAATAACATGTACGTACGCCTACCGGGTTTGTGATATCCTATCACGCCTCTATAATTAAATCAATGGGAAAATATTAATCAAATTTTCACTGGTTATTGATTTTATCTATCATATAATAATGCAGCGATATTAAAATACTGTATACATCTCACTTATATTATCTCTCCGAATTAAAAAATTACGACTCGTTGAGGCCTCCCCGAGTCAAAAAACAAGTTCCAGTTTAGGCCTCAAAAGTCTCAATTCCTTTGATGTTTTATTTGTCGCGCAGAAAGTAACTCCACTCTAGTACTCAAGATCGTCATTGAGGACTACGAGGTCCAAATACAAATTACTAAAGGATTTTAAATTCCACCTTCATCGGATGAAAATTAGTCATACTTTGGACTTGGAAAATTGTTTGGTCACAAAAAAAATTAAAGTTTCATTTAAAAATCATTAGATAGAATGATTCAATTTTTGTCGAATGATTAATTTGAAAATTTTAATCAAATTACTTTAGTTATTATTTATCGAGTAAATTCAATTAATAGTTTCTTTATTTTTGAGGATTTCGAGGTCATACTGTGGATTTTGCGATCCCAGTTTGGCCCTCAAAGTGGTAAAATTGGTCGTAACTACAACTTTGAGGTCCGAACTAGGATAACTTCCTACACTAACGTCAATCTTCAAATTTCAAGTTGACCCTCTAATACCTCATTGAGGATTTTGAGAATTAGAGTTTAATTTGTTTTTTGACTCGGGTCCATATATTTTACCTGGTAAACTAAACTTTGCTATCGCTCAAGGATCCCGAACGATTGTCACGTGCAGATTAGAATTATCGTTGATTCTTCGGGTCATGGCACACTTGATCATACGTGCTAAAAATTTTCGCACTTTAACTGATTACCCTATGTAATATTCGATCGTTTTGAAGACCATTCAACGTCTCGAGAAATAATTTAGACGAAACTGTTTTCGGTCGATCCCTCTTCGAAGGAGTTAAAATTTTGATTTACGCCAAAAATCAACTAGAAACGATCAGGAGATCATAGAACCTCTCGTACAAAATAGGACCACCTGCGCACCGGTGATGCCCGAATAGGCGGCGACTAGTCGACGTGATGCTTCGCTTTATAGCCAATGACCAGCGTAAGAATCCACAGAAGAAAATAGCAACACCATAGACAGCCTATCGTATTCGTTGTCGCGCTCGCATCACTCCGTTTAGTTTCCGCCTATTCCGACACCTCTGGTGATTTACCCTGTATACCGATGAACCTGTATTATTATAATTCAACCGTTGCATCGGATAATTAATGCGCAAGTATATCACTAGCTTATGCGGGGCATCTTTGTACAGGTCAAAAGCTCGGTAAAGTTAACATGTGGTCATTATCTAGCCTGCAGAGATCATATAGTCGGAATCGTTTCATGTCAAATCATGATCACGGATATACATATATGTATAACTGATCCAAAGTATAACGTATGAACTGTCAAAAACAACTCCACGGAAAAATAATTGTTTTCCTTCGTGATGATGGATGATCGATCACCATGCATGAAATTTTCATGTCACGGACGTGTGAATTTTCCATGGTTATATATTAACATGTAATTGAACGAGCCATGTATATAAATATACGCAAGTCGTTGCAGAACACTTTTACCTGCTATAGGTTATCACGGCTGTAGCGCCAAATATTCATAAATTGATGATACATTAATATCGAAAAAGCTGCTAGCATACGAGTATAGGCCAGGCGGGTGATCAGGTAACAGAAGCGGACACAACGTATTGTATCTAAAATTTCGATGCGATTGACTTCTGGAGGAAAAATATTTAGAGATGAGAATCAATAAAAAACTTCAGATTTTATTTTTTCATTTCGTTCGTCAGGCCAGCAAAGTCATGTCGGAAAAATTAATTTCAGGGATGATCATAATTAGACGCTCAACTCCATTCTTGTTTTTGTGGAAAATTGATTTTGGAGCGGTCCGCTGACGCGATCTCAGGCCATATCGGAGAGCAGCGTTGGAATGAGTGCTCTAATATCGATTATCGTCATATGATTTCTGAATGTACAGGAAATGGGTGTTTATTAGAATCTTTCCGAGTCCTCTGATCGAAGTTTCAGTGCACCATTTTCCAATTTTTTCATCGTTAAAATTTTGATTGGGGTATATAAGATGTTACCTGTATGCTTGCGTGTTACAAAAATTATTTTGAATGTTATTAAGTAAGAAATATAAAAAAACCGTTGATCACAAATCTTTGTTGGTCCGTAAATTATGACAAGAAAAAATAAAATAAAAAAATTTCCAATGTTGACATGATTTTTCATAGAGTCAAATGGACTAACGATGAAAACCATAGCGCCTTCTTGTCGGCATGATAATTTCACCAAAAATGATCCAACCCGCAAAAATGAAAATTAATCTTGTGAAATAATGTGGAAGTTATAGTCTGATGGAATTTTTTTTTTGTTAATAAAAAGTTTTCGCGCGGTGTTTGAAACTTTAGTATGCAGTAATTGGCTCCCATAATTATGGTCAACTTCAAAAATTTATTTTTACGACACGGCCCTGCTATAGCTCGACATACGTTTCTCTATTCAATAGCTTTTCAAGTTTATGAAAAATTTTTGATTATTCCGACTGGGACACAATTCAAATATCATAAGCGTATTGAATGGAATACAACTGGTAAAAATTCTTTCAATTTTATAACTGTATCTTGAACCGGTGAATCGCATTAGAAATTCTAAACTAAAAGTCATGAGGAATATGAGGATGATAGTAGCGAGTGAATTTACAATGTCAGATACACGAAGGGGAGCGGATACGATTAGACAGGAGGTAAAGGGCAAGCAAGCAAGCGCTAGCGACTTCTATTATAATATCGGAAGGCATATAATGCGCAAAGGAAAGGTGGAAGCGTCGTATGGGTAAGTTCGAGGGGGTGTAACGATACGACACAAAATCCTGGGGAAGCGATGAGTTAAGGTTAGGTCAGGCTTACCCTCGGTGTCGGCCTTCAAGTAGAGCTGCCCCTTTGGGCTCAGACTTCGCCGATACTCGCTCGCGAAACATTCTGCATTCATTCAAACCAAAGACAGGTTATCAACCTACCTTGCCATTCCGTGTCACGCTACTTTAAACTTTAGATTAAATTTTAACTTTTTTAATAAAATACCCACAGACGTGAGGTATACCTAGATCCGAAAAAAGATTTTCGCAAACTTTCTTCAACGGAACGCACGCGTAAAATTTTAATCCATGCATGATGACTTCGTCAAGCGGTATATGGATAACTCTTCGACAATATCTATAATACATATTAAGGTGCAGATGATATGCTAATCAATTTACAACTCCTATCATCGCTCTATAGTATATCGTAATGATATTCTCCCAAGTAGGTTTGTTTTAACAGCGCGGTGAGAGCAGCTCAATAATGAATTTCTTATGCTGTGCGGTATTTGTCATGAATATACAACGCACGCACCCATGTTCAGATGTACATAGTTGGGGTGTATGTAAGCTACGCTGCAAATTGAGGTATAAATTGAGAAGATTTGTTTATCTTGATATTAAAGATATTCATCAAAGAGCTTTAACGGATCGACGCCCTCCCTCCCCCTTCGTGCATGCGTACCGAAGGTATTTTACACATTCGAAACGACTTTGAGAATATAAATTGACGCGCGGTTCAACTATTCCGAGGTATTTCAAAGTTATGTTCCGCATTAATTTGCACGGTTTACCTACTTCAATCTCTACTCCGAGAAGTTATAGAACTTGTCAAAAATGTCCAACAACTTTAGACAAGAGCGATGAAAAGTTTGTCTTACATTTGTGCCACGCGGATGTCACTTTCCAATCTGAATTTCACCTCTTCTACATTACGTCATAAGTATTATACAAAAGAGCATATATACGTGCTGTTTACGAAATTTCAAAACTTTATGAAGTTTCGTACAACAATAGGTCCAGCTAAAGCACTACCCTTATACCCTCGCCTTGGAAATTTTCAAAGCTTCACATCGGCATACCTGTTTACTTTAATTGCAATTAAAATCCGAAGGCTATTATACCATAAGAAAAAATCAATATTTTACAAGACGCGTTTCTATGACAATCAAGACGATTGGGAAAAGTAATTGACTTTAAACGGGGCGGCGGAAGCTACCTCCAACCTGACAACCCCACGATTATCACTTTGTCTTGGTTCATAATAACCTTCTATTGCATGCTTCAATATTTCCAGCAATTTTGCAATGACGATGAGACAAATACGATTAGCCGGATACGATAGTTAATTAAATGACAATCAATGATCGCTTATGCGGTGCGTATATGACGTCACATGTAATTATACATGAAATATGCATAATTCTCATCTGTTGTTGCATTCTCTCTCTACATCCTTACATCAAGCATCGAAGAATAAGTCGAATGTGACTGACAACAAGAATTACATTTAACATGGATAAAAGCAAGTAATAAATATGAGTTGGTCATGTAGGATGTATAACGAAACAAGTACCTGTGTAGGAGAAGAGCGTCCAACAATAAAATCGTTGATGAAATGGATTTTACACGATGGCAATTGTGTATTATGTAGGAATTTACTTGATGAATACCAACTATTAGAACAGACCGATACAGAAATGTTAATATCGAATCAGAGAGGCAGTATTCGGCAGGAGCGTTTCGATTCTATCTGTGAATATGTAGGATGGTTGTTGTACACTTTGCAAAAGACTGGGAATAGCCTCGGGCTATCTCGGATTACTCGCAAACTGAAACGCGAGACGTCGCAGACCTTGGAGAACTTGCAGGACTCCGCGGAATTATGCTCGAAAATTAAGTAAAGTTTCTTAACTATATGCGATATATACACCGAGCACTAATTACCAAACTGCACAACAAGATCCACTGGGGAGTTCGAGTTGAATGGTAAATCAAGTTAAAGGAATATACGGAAGCATAATTCTATACACAAAAGCGTGTATAACACCTAAAAATGCCTTGGGCAGCGAATTAGCTGTAATTTCAGTTCGCGTTCGACAGTAACGAAAATAAATTTCATCGCACCCATAGAATTCTATCCAAGAAAGGCGATTCATTCCTGATGTTTGAAATCCATTCAGGTCAAGTGCCATGTATATTTCTAAACCGAAATCATTAAAAAACCACGATCAAATTTTCCCTGTATACATAGATAAATAAAATGGGGCAGATGATGCGTATCGGCAAGCTTTTTACTCCGCGGGTTTGTCTGTCGGAAACACGAACCTCTTCCTATTGGTCGGTTCGGAACGTTTTTGAAAATTACGCGGTGACGAACCCTGTGACCTTTCGTTCGAATTAAGCGTCGCTTTGAAACATGAGGGTAAACATTGCAATAGAGAGTCAAACCCCGCTCACGTTGCTCGTTATGTCCTCAGTGCAAATAGAAACGTGAGTCGAGAATTTATACAAAGTTCCACATACTACGTATAACATACAACGAAATATAGATATAGATTATTTATTGTATCCAAAAGGGATGTTCAGCAATCTGCTATATAACAGGGGACTCTTCGATTCTGAATGGCTTTTTGCTCAAGGCGATGCACGATTTTTTATCGATTACAGAAAATATGACGATCGAAGTTAATCGATGCGCAGTATACACGTTGAGTGAGTAAGTGAGTGAGTGCATGTGAAATTAGAAATGCTGCGTAGAATATAACGTGATTTGTCATGCGCCTGTTATCGTTATGTTGAACGTACCCTACCGCTATGCTTGGGATAAACAATAGCAAATTTATACAACGCGGCAACCACCTGATACGTACATTTAATCATATAGTTACACCCCGTGTTATAACTTCACAATATACACACACACACACATCTAAATAATATGCATTTTGTGTTTGGAAATAAAAAAAATAAAAAAATGATGGGCGGTGAAGCAGACTAGCAGAGCTGAACGAGTGCAGAATATAGGCTTTCAGAGGCAACTGGATCATGAAGACCGCGCGGACGATTATACACATATATATTAGACCTGCTTTTCAGGTGATACGGAAGCTGCTGTCAGTAGGCTTCAGGAAGGAGGGGGGCAACAGGTTGTTGACGTAATTTTGGTCAACGAAATCGGAGGAACGAAAAAGGTATAGTTTATCAAGCAATGGAGGTTCAAACCAATTGTGAAGGTGGAAAGATGGGCTTTGGTACGAACTCGCGGTTGAGAAAAGTGTCGGTTTTTATCTCAAGTAAATAACTGTAGCAAAGCAGCCGATGATGAACTTCTAAAATATACCGTCATGCGCGAATAGAAATTAGCATAAAGCTGGGTTCAAAAGCCGTGGTGTGAAGTATGTGTCCGCAGAATATGTGGCCGGTAGGTATGACTATCACTATTTAAATATTCGAGAATTTTCATTTTTCAAACTTCGATATCATATGAATGGAATTGAAAAACCAGTGGCCATAGGCTTTGAACGCATTTCTCTGAATAGTATTGTACTCATAACGCTGCAGATCACGATAAACTGTAGTTGATTGTGAGTTTTGTTCGAATTCGTATTGAACGGTATAACGCTATAGAATTTGGCGATAATGAAATTTGAAACCGCTTCGCACGCACAATGTAACTCTGACGTTATTGATATACGGTTCAGGGTTCAATACATCAATAATAAAGATTTCATTGCAGATTGCGTGTGAATGCTCGACGATATAATAATATAATCCTTATTTGAAATCACAAGTTACCCGATCCAAGCACGATATATCCTTATCCGATTCCGCACCCAAAATTCGATGAGAGATCTACACATCCTACAATAATATCATTCCAATGATCGTTCCACAGCTCTCAAAATTTATTCAATTAACGTTCGCCAAGCCCATAAAATAGTCGTTTTCTCAAGTGAGAAAAAACTTTTTCCACGACATCGCGTGACTCTATATTCGTGAAAATCAGTCGATGATTTATTTTTCTTTCACTAGTGCTGAGCTGTTTTTTTCATACCTTACTATTTCTTAGCTTAACGGTAACCTAAAATTAAAATTACGTAAGAATCCTGCCTCTCTGACGTCAATAACAATAAGTATACACAATATGGACGTGCGTATAGTATATATATGTATAGTGATAGAATGTAAACGATGCGATGATAAATTTTCTGCACAGTCACACGAAACGTGAGATGAGATCTATGACGTGTCTCGAGATAGGGTGCTACTCCCTCTAGAATATGACCATGAATTCTTCTACTTGGTTCA
This sequence comes from Athalia circularis, assembly GCA_963978495.1. Lineage (NCBI taxonomy): Eukaryota > Metazoa > Arthropoda > Insecta > Hymenoptera > Athaliidae > Athalia > Athalia circularis. The sequence goes on from OZ021700.1 coordinate 23,398,556, forward strand.
TTGCCGGCCGTATTACACGTACACATGCACATAATATACATTAAACAGACTTTATCTCGTCATATACTACAGCGATGATATTATGGAAGTAGTGAATGGGGAGTCGCTATAAAATTTCTGAACCTCGTGAACCTTCAACTGATACAGTCCGTGAGGAAATAAACTCAACCTGCAAGAATTAACACCGCAAATATCTCTCGGCATATCAAGAATAACATAATGATAATAATATACATAATATTACGAAGCTATAATACCTCATATGATAATAATATGTAGTTTAGCTAATGATGATATAACCTACCGAGGCCGTTTGATTGTGATGTTGGTAACTGCACCGCGACACCGAATCCACGAAGTTTCACGGGTGCAGAATTTTCCCTTCCAGCTAAAAGCGCGCACTGCGGTTTAAGGTCCCGATGAATAATGTCGTTTTCGTGACAGTAGCGCAGAGCCTCCAAAATCTGTCGCATGTAGTGGCTGAGAAGAAAAAAAGTGGAATAAATATGAGAATGAATTTAAAAACTGCTGCGGTGTTACATATAATCGTGCAGGATATAAATACGTGTCCAAAGTATTAGGCAAAGGACGAGATGTTCAGGGCGTGAGTTACAGCCGGAATGTTATACAAACCGGAAGTTCAGTTGAAAAATTACGAGCACCGTGCGGCTCAGTGCCTCGCGTTGTGTCCTTTGGTACAACCGAGTGAACTTCACCCCTCGACACTAGGGACTCGAGAAGAATTTTACAGAGTTTCTCAGAGTTTTGACTCGACGGAAATTTGTCTGAACGGTATATACTATTATAAGTGTAAAATGAAAGAGCGCGTACTGAGATGGTTTGCGAGATTGTTTCCGTAAGATTTGTTACGGAAAAAATAAACTATACGTAACGTTCAACTGCTCGCACAATGAAGTATGACACGAATTCTCGTCAGAGCTAGTTTCATTCACGAGTTCGATGTATCGCTATTGAAGCTAAAAGAGAAAAAAACAGCCAAAGAAAAAGTGAAGACGTGATAAAATTCACGCGAAGGTATCGCTTTTGGCATCCGATGAAGACCCATTTATCAAGAGAAAGAAAGGGGGAGGAAAACAGAATCCTGGCAGACCATGGAAACGGAAATAATGTGCAGCGATCGTGGATCTAGTCAATTATTATATAGTGAGAACTAACGTGCAACACAGCGTGAAACTCTACTTATAAATAATTTGGAAATCGATCATTCAACGGCTACTGTAAATTTAGGAATGAAAGACCTCAGTCTTTCTTATATACACAATCTCAAATACGATCAAAATAATTGGATCGGTTGATTATTAATAATCGAAACCTATAGATGAAAGATTAGTGAAAATTGAGTTACACATACAAGTATAGAATAATACTATACATATAGACAAGGAATATTCCACATGCGATAATAAAATTGTGGATCCAATAACACATTGTTATGCGCATCGTTCTATTACTATAATTATTAATAAAAAATACGACATAATTTCGCCCTTATCCTTGCGGCTGTGATGAGAATGTTCAATATCCGGCACAGAAGAAATTTGAAAAAAAAAGAATGTAGGCGGAAGCATGGGAAATGAAAGCAAAACAAAAAATGGATGTTCTTTAAGGTATATTGGCTACCCAATTTGCGAATCTCTGCGTCCCCGGATTTGGGTGACCGGATATGTATCGGTGTATAATAATATATTATAAAACATATTGAATTATTCTCTGACCTAGCAACCAATTCACTGTAGACAAAACCAGCTGTTGCACGGCGTACAACTTCGAAGCAGAGGTCCGATCCATCCATGCTGCGAAAAAAAAACGTTCACAATTATTATTAATTATTATTATTATTATTAATATTATCTGTCATAGGTAATTATAATCGTTGTTTGGACCTAAGAATTATGGAAGCCAACTGCCTCTTGATGGTGGATAAATCGTTTTGAATCTCACTTAACATGAAAGGCTTATATAGAAGGGCACTTGACGCTATACCTTTGTCTAGGATATTCGATCTGCAATAAGACTTTAAACAGTCTATGACATGACATGAATAGCTGAAGATGATTACAAGAGGCCATTATTTTAGCATTCAGGCCAATTAATGAACGCGTTTGTGGATTAAAAATATAAAATGCAACAATCTGGGGGATCTTTTACAAATATGAAAGCGTACGTAGCATTGATATAAACTGTAAAGTTCTCAAGATGATCAAAGAAAAATTATTATATGTATTATGAGGACGAATTCAGAATACCAAGAAGTGGATGAATTATGGGGAGAAAATATTTTTGCAAACGTATAATAATGGTTTTATGTAAAGTTGGTGGTCGGATACAACGGCCAATCAGCACGCGGTGAAGTGAAGCGTCAACTTTTACGACGCGGAAAATGGAAGAGAGTCAGGTTTGGCAAGGTAACAGCAAAATGCGTGCCTGAAGACATTTGCGACTCGAAAAGTACCCCAATATAGAGGAATGAAAGGTTTCGATTATTGTACGCGTGTCAAAGGTCCGCTGGCCACGGTATAATAATTCTGCTAGTAAATTTTTTCTACTTTTTGAATATCTATATGGGTATGATGTGAACATTTTTTGTGTATGAATTTAAGGATCTGTGATAAACCATTACAGAAAAAGTCTAAACGTCTTCTCCAAAATTGATTAGGGAATCCAATTCAACACAGGCCAAGCATGTCCTGATTTATTCGGATGAATTTTAATAATTCACGGAAACTTGTGTGGAATTTCGAAAATTTAATAATGCGATGTGCAAAACGTTACGAAGTCAAGCCGGTAGACAATGATCTCTCTCAGTGTGAATCACATCAAGAGTCGAAGGAGAACGGTCGATACTTACTATTCGAATACCATGTACAGCATTCCTTCGGAACTGTACGTTTCTAGGAGTTCCACTATGTGTGGATGCTTCAACATGTGACATATTGTTGCCTCGCGTTTTAGGTCTGGAACATGGTTTGGACATTATACAGGTATGCAATCGATTCGTGTAATATGACAATTAAGATTATATCGGGCTCTAATTTGGAGGAGCCGTTCATTTTTGTTATAACAAATATTGAATTTTGTAAAATCGTACGTCTTTGCCGAGCAGAACTGTTTGAAGTTCGCTGCAGGTATGAAAAATTCGCTAAACACTAACGAGTTCACGGCTTGACCTACATAAATATTCCTACTGCTGAATCTTGTCCCGGAAATATAATTCTTTGGAAAATGTCTGCGAAACCTCGTGAAAAGAACTGCAGTAATTAGCACGGGATGGTAATTAGGTACATATTGTTAACCGAAGCTGTAAAGATTTATGACGACGTGCATTACCATACTAACATTATGTGGTATGGGATATGCCGCGATTTTTATATACGTCAGAGCTTGGATGTGTAATTCCGAATCAAACGCGTTAATTCGTTTGAAGAGGGGGAGAATGATAAAAAAGAAAGAGCATAATGTGGAACGCGCGTATGTACGAGGATCGATTTATGATCGTCGTCAACTGCAGCAAGCCGCAGAAAATAATCGCAGATGATCAATCAGTCAATTAACTGAGCTGTGTCGTCTCTATTAAGCATTGCCAGCAAATTATATATAATTGGCACCGTATCCGTACAGAATTTGATAAAAAAAAAACCCACTGGAGCTGGTAATTTCTGGTAATAGTAGAACGAGTTTGAAATGGAAAGAATTTTTCTGCTTACTCGGTTATTTTCCAGGGGCAAACAAGTGTTTTTTTATTGGTCAGCAGAACCCCTTCTATTTATTTATCTATAAAATTTTCGACGACAACCGTCGAACTCTACATTTTCACAAGAGAATTTCCCGCAGCAGCGTTAGACTGCCGGGGCGTGGCACACGGCACGCTAGCCAAATTATGATGCTCGTATGGTAGTGAGAACTGCATGGTGAGGTATGCGGTTGATAGATATTTATCATGCACCTACTACTCGTGCAAATAACACTGGGTGACGAAGTGACTTTAGTTTTCATGACTTTAAGGCAAAAATATCTTGGACTTTCCATAACAGAATAAAAAAACTTCATCGGAAAAGTTACGTTGCTCCGATACAGTTGTAACGGAAATTGAGTGGAATGGATTTACTTAAAGTTATACATTTTCTATTCCACGAGTCACCGTCGCAACATTTAACGAATTATTTTTTCTTTTTGGCGTTCGATTGTTTCACGCGACAAAAGTTTGAAAAAGTATCATGGATTATCATTCCATTGAGCAAACCATAAGTTATGGGCTCTCCGAATACCTTCGAGGGGTTGAAAATCGTCGCTCCGACTCGTCGTCGCCGGTTGGTTCGACATCGCATCGGTTGTGACTCATGCATACGTATGTTCTAAAAAGCGATAACTTATGACTGGTTCACTGGACAGAAAATTTTTAGGGCGACTTCGTCTGCACTACGGATTTTCGGACAACTTTAGCCGTCAGAGAAGAAGAATGTAGTTGCCAAATTAGCGAAATAAAGAAACGAGTCTTATCTTATGCAGTGAACTGCAGAACTTAAAAATGAAAATCTTTTGCTATATAGATGAAGCTCAAAACCACGTGGCACTCATATTTGGAAAACAAGATTTTCTTATTCATCTTTTACCCTACAGAAAATATTTCCATTGAGTCACGGCCGATGACAATTCGAACACCCTTTACATGTCCTCGCACAAGGTACAGGAGCGCGAGGCCACACCCGAATCCCCACGCCACTCGTAACTTCCATCGTATATTCTTCTTTCGAGTTCGTTTCTTTGCTACAAAAACTTGAGAATCCCCATTTCCCGCACAATCCCTTGGAGAGTTGTATTTCACTGGCAACTCTTAATTCGCGGTCCTTTCGCTGAATTCTGTTTTTTTTTTTTTTTGGTTTTGGAAACTCAATATGTATCTGATTTTTAGATGGAACTGTGTGAAAAAAACCATCACCAATATGTTTCGAGAAAACAGTCGTAAAAGTGACTCGTGAACGCGAGATAACCCGCCCTAATATGTGCTTTCGAAAAATTGTGAGAAGTATTCAGTATCGATTTCGAATGAGTGGATATATCATATTGAGTACATATATACAAGTAAGGTTCTTAACTTACCGGCTGTACTGAGTCCAGGACTAGATGTGAATTTTGCTACGTCGACAATTTTTACCGCAAAGGTTTGTCCGGTCTGGCGGTGATTGCATTTTCGAACGACGCTGAAGGGCCCTCTGTGAAAAAAAGAAAGACGTACAAGTGACGTTTTTGCATATCAACAAGGTCTCTGCAGTGCTTTAATAAAATCCGTAATCTTGCGATACATTTTCATGTCAATAGTTCAGGGTGCTGCTAAATGACTGTCAAGTAAGAAACAAACAAGTTTTTGTCCGATGCTCTCGAATTCTGATTGAGGCACTTCGAAACTTGCCCCAACCGCGTAATATGAATTAATGGTCACTCCTCGCGCCTCTCAAGAAAGACTGAAGAGGTCATTGCACACTCCGTAATCGAGCCTTACGAATGGAGTAGCGCCAAAATAATTTTACTCAATTGTTTCACCAAAATTAAACATCTGATTTCAATTATTTCGTAATAAACAATATGTACATAATCACAGGTGATGATGACTTGACTCAATTTGTAATCAGGTCGGTACATTGGTGCGATAGTTTCCGAAATATTTGTGATTTCTGATGATATAATCTGATATACATTAAAATTCGTAAAAAAAAAAAATAATGCGAGGCTTATGTAGAGCTCTGTTCTAAGTGAGTCATAAATATTCGATAAGCCAATTTCGTGGCAAAAGGAATTGGAAGATATGAAGTTGAGGTACTACAGCTCGTTTACAGTGACGCACCGGGGCCATTTCCTCGTCTCGTCTCTCCACTCAGTATACTCTAGTTGTATCAACCCGTCAGCTCGTTCCATCGACTTTGTTGGGGGTCGAATGTATATATGTGTCGGGTTTTTCCCAGCGAAACTAACCCCCCCCTGCCATCGCTATTTCGTCAGAGTTACGAACTTTCATTTCGCTCACAATTTTCGGAGGCTGAGCCCATCGTTTCTATCTTCTCCCAAACGCAGTTTCAGTCTCGTATTTCACCCCAGGTCAATCAACTAGGCGATCTCCTTGGACGAAACCCTGCAGACCTCAGAACTCAGAGGCCGGCACGTTTCACGATCAGTCCGTAACCAAGCTTTCCCTCTGAGGCACGCGCTCGACATGTTGCAGCTTCTTGCTCTGAAAAGTTAAGCCCTTTCGCCGTAGTCGTTACACACTCGTTACCGCAGTTTGTTATATTGTACGTGAGCATATCGCTCCGCAACCGTGACGCCAGTTTGTTTCCTATGATGTACGATACAGATGGGAAAATCGGATGTGAATCGAATAGAGGTCAGATAACGATGATTCAAGATAGAAGTGAAACAATTACTCGAGCTTCACTATAGTTTTGGGAGTAAATCGCGCTGCATCACAGAAGACAATCATCAGGTTACATGTGCCCGCGCACATTCGTGCGGTGCACTTTGACATAAAACCACATAGACGAAATCAGAGTTCAGTAATAGAATTGATATCGTGCCCCTAGTCGTCGAATAAATAACCTCTACGGTCTACAGCTTTGCATGGCTCTGTGAATTCGAATGAAATATCACCGACAATGGCCACCCTGCAGCGGCGGAGTAACCACGTTCCTGACCACGTTGCCAGAATCTGGCTATCCGGCTCTATGGGCCTATTCAGTTCAATAGATTCTGCATTTGGCAAAGGTGTATGGTAACCAAGGTATACGACATTAGAAAAATCTTGCAGGTGGAGTATTGTGTGCTGGTGCAAATGGTGCCTGTATCCATGGTGAATCGGAAGTCAACAACATGAGGTCGACGACTGGAAAAAATTGCGTGTCTCTCTCATGGTCGGATAATTCGGCTCCTGAGATTTACGATTAGCAATATTGGGAGCAACCCTCAAACTTTACAGAACTTCTCGGGTCACGGAACCCTTGAGTAACGTTGCGAGCAGCTAGAACGCCGCAGGACTTTGTCAGTGTCCTTTGCTATGGAGCCACAAATCTACCTCGGGCGTAGAAAACATCACTTTTTCGCGATTTCAGGAAATTGATGTGGCTCCTCTTCAGGGTACCTATGAAGTTCGGAGAGGTCAATTTTGGTACTGAAAGAACTCAGGTTGTATTTAGTTGGTTACTAAAAAAATGACCGAGGTAAGAGTGAGAAGAAATCTAATTAATGAAAAAGTCTATCCAACCTATAAAGGTACAATAGTATACCCACTAGACGTACATCTTGTATTAAACGATCAGTAGTTATATACCTGTATCTTTTATTTCCTCGCCATCGATTTTGTCGGAATAGCCTCACAGCTATTACGGAAGTTACACCTTTAGAATTCAATAGCTATGCGAGTGGACATCCATTCCGACCGGCACTTAGCTGGGATAAAGCTTGGCTTTGTGTCTTCATGTTCAAGAGTTATACGGTGTGAAAAGTAAAAGGAGACAAAGTGTTATAACCATTCGAAAGCATTGGAGGTACTATTGTTTCCTGAATGTTCGGTTTGGTAATTAGGGTAATAAATCAGGTAGCCCACTGTATCGAGGGAACCATAACATTGAAGAACAATTCCACCCAGCCAGCTACTGGGATTGGTTTCTTTACGCTCCGCTAAATCAAATGCGCATTGAGTTTTGATAAATCAGTTGTATGTCTAAGTAAGCACGTGAATTTATAAGCGTCGACACAATATACTTTTCTAAATTTCAACATTATCTCATTTGAATCGTAACTACTTGCAAAACATCACACGACCAGAATTTTTTAGCAATCCGAGTTTATTAATAGATAGTCGAACTTCAGGCAGTGAATGAATAATTGTTGATAATGGCAGTAAATGACGAGAGAAAAGTTTGATGATATACGGCGAGCGAGTATGTGGAATTGTTCCTAGGGCCGATGGGTATTAATAGTTTCCACTTTGTGAATGTCGTTATCAATGCTCAAAAAAGCTGGTCCAAAAAGGCCAGCTATTCAATGTAATCTAGTCGAGAATGCGAAATCGAAGTCGAATACGCAGAGAATGCTTGACGAGTCAATATTTGTGCGTCGGCTCAAGTGTTTTTGTTTCTGTTGACAGTATCTGCAGTAAAGGCATAGCATTCATTGGCCGTTGGTTTATGAAAAAATCTGCATTCGTATCAGCCACGGATTGCCGGAATGTTGGAGAAAAACTTTCAACATTGATGGATACGTAGACCGCGATAAATGCTTCTGCAGAATGTATAGAAAATACAGTGATGAGGATCTTTTCGGTATTTTTGTAACAAAGAAAAAAGAATGAAAATGAAAAACGAAGTAAAGAGAGAAAAAAAAAAAAACTTGAGAGGTGTCAAGGGACACCCGGATGGAACGAAGTTCCTTTCGATTAATTAGTGAAGGAATTGTAAAAATAATCGTCGCGACACCACACTGTTCAATTCGAAATAGAAATACGAAACGAAAATAACTAGCTTGCTTTCTATAAGAGAGAGAGAGAGAGACAGACAGAGAAACACGCGCACGCCGCACGGCTTACAACTATAGCAAAAAGGATCGTTACAACTTTTGGTCTTTCCTTTTGCAACGCGCGATAAAGAACTTCGTTCCAAAAAACAGATACCGACACGCAACAACCGTGCTGTTCCGGTGAGGTATGATGGTAGAGCGAGCTGAATAATACGGAGTTCGGAGCGTTGCCGTTGCTTTGCTTCGACACCGTATTATACTAGCTCAAGAACAATGAAGCTCGATTTCTTCATTACGCAGTTTACGTCTGCTTCCGACGGTAAACCCACATCGAGATCTGCCGGTTCCGTGATCAGTGTAACAAAAACTACCACCGCAAATTGCAAATCAAACAAAAGAACGGAGCGACGGTGAATAATCCCCGTCGGTGTATATCTATAGCTGACTTACCAAATAACGAGGCTTTCATAATTTATCAGGGAATCGGATAGCTCTAGCTGTTTGTTCTGGAAGCTGGTGGAATGCAGTTAAGAAAAGTTTGACGGCTGTGAAAGCTTGGAGTGCAGATCGCACGCGATACCGCTCTCTGTTTTCCACCCTCGTTGCTGCATGAGTACCTGTATGATATATCTATGTGCATATAAGGGTGTAGCGATAACATATAGCTACATCTACAGTGCAGTATGTATAAGTCGACCTCGTCTCGTCGACGCCGCGACGCCTGCCGGTCTCGCAATCCTTTTTCCACCACTCTGCGGCTGCCGCACGAGTGACGTAGTAGAGGGTGCCATACGTATACTTATAGCGTCGCCGCGTTGTCTGCTCAAGCTTCCATCGTAGTATAAGCTTGCAATCAGAAAATACAGGGTCGGGGGGGTGGTGCAGGGTTAATATTTTATCTGTTGCTTCCTTATATTGTAAAGTTGAAGATAATAAAGGTAGAATGATATCATCGCGTTTTTTTACATTACTTTCACTTAGAAACGAGCCAAAATTCCGGTATTCCATATCGTTATGCTATAATATGATATAATATGAGTCGAGCAAGAAATGGCCGGCGACGAATTTCAATGGAGGAATATGATGTTTTTCCAACGACTATACCAAGCCACCTACGACCGACCAAACGGCTCGAGTAAACGGAAACAAAGTTTACGAGGCCTTCGCGTTTCGATAGAATATATTTCTTCTTTTCTTTTCGAGAAACTGAAAATGAGAAACATTTCTAACATTGATATTATACCTATACATTCATGGAAAAGTATATGCATGGATATTGGTACCTGCATCTAAAAGATTTTCGCGCCGGAGCCAAAGTTTGTTCCGTCAATTTCAACGTAACATCGTTCCCTTCGTTGCCTCATCCATAAAACGAAATACTGCAGCACAACATCTATTGTGTTTGTATACAATACGATAGAAATGGGGAATAAATTTTGTACTGAAATCCTAAAGTGACGAATTATGTTACATTCCTTCATTCGATCAGTATCTACATAATTTTCTGCACCGATTCTCATGTATGTATACATGAATTATAAAGCTTTCGCATAAATTTTATTTTGAAATCGCGTTATTCTATGTAACGCGAATTGTGCAGGACGAATGAGTATCGTTCGACGCTACTTTTACCTTAATATTAATCGTTACAACTTCAATCACGCTATATGACATAAAATCATTCCAAATAGTAAAATAATAATAACATATTGTATGGGGGGTTCTCTCTCAAGCGGGCCACCTTCCTGCGCGTAGGTCACCGATTTTGATGTCCTTCGAAATTCTTCTTCTCTACCGACCCCCAACAACGAATCCAGAAGGATATGCCCAAATTCGAAATGATTCGGAAGATATCGGATTCTCAAAATTTCATCAAAACCGCTCTGAGGCGCGCGGAGCCATCTTAATGCACATGGATCATCGGTTCCTTTGGCTAGAAATTAATTTTTCTATAGTGATTCTTGATCGTCAGAGAGTCACTTTTCAAGCTGTGGTGTCAAAAAAAAAAAAAAAATTTCGAATCCGCCATTTTGGATCTAGGCCGTTTTTTGATTTTCGACCAAAAAGGCATAAAGTTTTTCGATCAAAAAAATCTTAAAATTTAGGGTTTAACATAACGAAGAATCCCTGAAATTTTCAGGAGGGTGTTCGGCTTCGTTTTTTTTTTATTAATGTTTTTGTTCATAAAAAATCTATTTTAGGTAAAAATTCACTTCTGCAGTCGAAATTGCTGCTTTTCAACCAGAAGGGCATCATATTTTGTAATGAAAAAATTATCAAAGAGTAGAGTTCGGTACACCCAATAACGCCTGGAATTTTCATAAGGGTGTACAAGTTTTTTTTTTTTCTTTTGAATGTTTTTATCTATGAAATAGTCGATTTTCAGTGAAAATTCACCTCTGCAGTCGAAATTGCTGTTTTTCAACCGGAAGGGCATCATATGTTGAAATGAAAAAATTATCAAAGAGTAGAGTTCGGTACACCCAATAACGCCTGGAATTTCCATGAGGGTGTCCAACTTTGCTTTTTTTTTATCAAGGTTTTTGTTCATAAAAAGTCGAAATCGCGGACCTTCACCTTTTGTGATCGAAAAACCTTGATAAAAAAAAAGCAAAGTTGGACACCCTCATGGAAATTCCAGGTGTTATTGGGTGTACCGAACTCTACTCTTTGATAATTTTTTCATTTCAACATATGATGCCCTTCCGGTTGAAAAACAGCAATTTCGACTGCAGAAGTGAATTTTTACCTAAAATAGATTTTTTATGAACAAAAACATTAATAACAAAAAAACGAAGCCGAACACCCTTTCTGAAAATTTCAGGGATTCTTCGTTATGTTAAACCCTAAATTTTAAGATTTTTTTGATCGCAAAATTTTATGCCCTTTTGGTCGAAAATCAAAAAACGGCCTAGATCCAAAATGGCGGTTTCGAAATTTTTTTTTTTTTTCTTTTACACCACAGCTTGAAAAGTGACTCTCTCACGATCAAGAATCACTATAGAAAAATTAATTTCTAGCCAAAGGAACCGATGATTCATGAGCATTAAGATGGCTCCGCGCGCCTCAGAGCGGTTTTGATGAAATTTTGAAAATCCGATATCTTCCGAATCATTTCGAATTTGGGCATATCCTTCTGGATTCGTTGTTGGGGGTCGGTAGAGAACAAGAATTTCGAAGGACATCAAAAACGGTGACCTACGCGCAGAAAGGTGACCCGCTTGAGAGAGAACCCCCCATATATTTTATTGTACATACATATAATAATTTCATATCATTTTGTTATATAGTTATTTATAAATTTTATATTTCTGCTCTCGCTTCTACATAAATACAGGATATCGAAAAAAGAAATTCATAGCTCGATATACTTGCATTGAAATCCGCGTATCGGTTTTTATCAGATGTCTGTGAAACATTGCAAGTAGGTACAAAGTCAGAATGTGAAATAGCTCTTGAGCGCTCAATGATGTACATCCGAGATAAGGTAGGTATGTGCATCGATAAGGATACGAGATTCCTTTGCCTACTGCCCGCGATATAGTCTAGCGGTAATTGTGCAGGGCATATGCAGAGTGGGATTGTACGATATTATCTACGTTGAAACAATGAAGTTGATTACCTTTTCGATGAGTAATTATGAACGTGGATGATTATATGTTCCACGGATTGCAACATTAATATCATTCATCGCGGAATTTGCAACTAATAAATCACGGCTCATTTATATCGACATTGCCGAGACTTTAACTTTCATTCATTAAACTTCGGTTACTGAGCAGCGATCGAAAACGTCGATTGCTGATGCTACAAAATTCAACAAAACGGAAACGCAGTCAGATCTTGCATCGGCCAATATATGATGCTGATCTATCTCTGATTCGATTGTCAACAATTATAGAGAGAACTAAAGTAAAGAGTGTACTAAATTTCGGAAGTACCATGTATAACGTGGGCCGAATTTCTACGTGTACAAACGTTACGTGGACGAATTCAACGTGTACTAAACTCAGGGTGTACCAAGTTCGCGTGTGCTAATGTCGAGGTGCGCAATTCAAACGTGTTTAAACGGGCTTTTCCCCAAATATAAACTCCATCAATGAAAATTCAGTCCCACTTTTATTAGAATTTGTAAACCTGATCTTTGCATAATAATATTTGAATTGTGAAGGCACATAGAACTTTGGAATTTTAACCAGGTTAAACTTTGATCTTTCTGAACAAAGACGGCCATCCCACTTAAAAATTATACATTTATCTAGCTTCGTGCCGCATAAATAAATAGAAAAGTGCGCTTTCATGGTCTGAGAATCTTCATAATAAGTAGAGTTTATTCAGAGAATTCTGATTATAGATACGAATATGGTGGATCAGACCGACGTGCAATATATAACCCGCAGATCCTCTGTCATTATACATATTGATTAAATAGACATACCATATGACGAGACATTGTAAATAACCACAGTTTTGTGAAGAGCACAGTTTAATACGCATAATTATATATTGCTACAATTATGATCTCAGTTCTGTTCATTGCACTTGCGATCACATCGTCGAACGCATTGTCTCTCCGTAATGATGAGTACCGCCTACGTCGGCATCGCTACAGAACGTTAATTAAATTCTGGAAGAAAAAAATTATACAACTACGTATATTAGAACTGACATAACTTGAATCAATTGCAATTTTATAACTACAATATGATGCTATTGTTAAAAAATATGAGATGGTTTCGCGCGCGGTTTTTAAACTATACGAGAGTCGCGAAAGGCCTACGTGAGGACGTACATATACGGTTGGCACATTATACGGTGCCTTCAACAGCAGCAGCGCAATTCACAAAAAGAAACGAGATGTATGCCTCCTGGCTCTCTTCTAATTTAGAAATGTTGTTTTTACCTCCTGTTCTCTGTCCTTTACGAGAACAGCTCGGGGCTGAATAATTTTTCCCGGCTTGACGCCACGTTGGTCAGGTCTCACAATACTCATGTATATATATGTATACATATATATAAAACAGCTATAGGAGTGTGTACTGCGTATATAATAGCACTGTGCAAGGAATACACCCCCGTGAAGAGATACGCAGTGCGAGGTTGAAAATTCGCATCCATACGTACTCGCAATCGCAGTGTAAATTAACACGAAACTATATAGATACATTTTTAACAAGCTGAGACAACTTTCATTGCATACAACGTATTACTTCTCAATCAACACAACGACTTCTAATCGAGCAGAATTTCAATCGCCCTACGCAGTCGACTTTACTTTCAATGTACTCTAAACTGAAACGGTATTTTAATTGCACTCGACTCGCAGTGATCAGCCGCGCAATTTTTGTGGCTTCATCCCGCAAAAGCCTCATAGAAAAAGCAAAACGATGTACACGGTGATAAGTGGGGGTAGCACGAATTTTTTCCTCCGAATCTACTGATCCAAAAATAGACTATGCATAAACCACAATAATTTCAACTATTCCAGGTGGATGTCGCGTCTCAATAAACGGCGACCTGGCCGAACCCCAACCCTTGATCTTACGGGGCAAAGGAGCGAACCTCAGTTTTGTGCTACCCGTCGACACGAGCGGTACGCTGAGCTTTGAAGCCGATGAGGAATTTCGTCTGGCGTGTACAGGGCATAATAATCACCTCGTAAACGTTCGTAACAACGACGTACAGGATATTGAAGCGTATTGCATCGACCATACGAGGTTTTTAGTCGACTCTAGGATACATGAATTCTCTGACCTGGTGTGTAGTTTTCTAACGGAAAGCGTCGCCAGGGTGAGGGGAAAGACTTGTCTGGGAAAATACACGCAGGTCGATATTGGATTCCAAGTTTCAGAAAATGAGTTGCTCCGTACAATCGAAGTCTGTCGAGATGACATTACATATGTTACATACTACGCAAGGTTCAACCTTACGAAAACTATTGGCGGAAGGCAAACTGGATATGTACGACCCGGATGGATTCAGGGTGACTTTTACTCACCCTTTTCTCTCAACAAACAGTATAACAGGGCCGTTCAAATAGCGACAGTCTCCCAAGTTTTAAAGTCAACTGACCTCGGTGACAAATACATCAGCAGAAACTCTGATTACTTTTTGAGCAGAAGTCACCTGGTATCAAACGCTGACTTTGTGTACGGTGTCGCACGATGGTCAACATTTTGGTACGTGAATGCCGCTCCACAGTGGCAGACATTTAATGGAGGTAATTGGAAGCACTTAGAAATGGATGTGAGAAGTTACGCGAGCAGCAAACAGCTGAACCTTGACGTTTACACTGGTACTCATGGAATCACGTCGTTGCTTGACACCATCGGTTTGGAACATCCTTTGTACTTTTACGCATCTGGTAACGAACGAGCTTTGCCAGTTCCGAAATTCTTTTGGAAGATTCTTTACGATCCTACCACTAAAAAGGGAACTGTTTTTGTTGGCATCAATGATCCATATCTTGCACGTTTCACACATGATAACGATATTTGTAATGATATCAGTGATCAAATTTCTTGGCTTACCTGGAGCGCAAGGAACGTGTCATTGGGTGTATCTTACGTGTGTACTATCGAAGATTTTAGAAAGGTTGTCAAAAATATACCAAATCTCGAAGTATCTGGAATATTAACGTGATCAAACTGAAACCGAGTGAGACTTAATTCAAACTATTTTAGTATCAATATTTCATGAAAAAATATTTATTTCTTGAGAACTGTTATGCTGCTTCACGACTGAAGGCGAAGGATTCCATCAATTGTTTACTTTCCATTAGTTTTATCGCCAAAAGACTTCACTTTCCGTAAAGCGCCTCTGCAGTGTAATGCCAAGTACAACTTCAGAAATACCTTCAAATACTTCCTAATGTGTTAAATAATCTTCCACAGGAGCCTCACTTCCGTTCTATACAGTTCAAATTCATTTAAATGATAGAAAAATGGAGTCTGAATTATGTGCAGTCCGACCTGCATGAAATACTTACGCCCGAAGCATATAATATGATATAAGCGAGTAATAATAAACATAACTTTGGCATGTTCGATATTATTCGAATGGCATGTTCAATTTTCAAAATCACTTTTCAAAACACCTTTCACATATTGCCTTTGAACATTCACCTAAACCGAACCAAAAGTATGTATTTCGGTTCAGATTTAATATCGAATGACGTAAGCGTCTATCGTATTAAATTACAGGAATTTCGCCAAGTTTTCGCTCCGTGCTCCTCTTTTGTCCGATGATAAAAGTCGACGCGTGTACCTTCAGCGTGTGAACATCACCACATACTGTTAGAATATTGAACCAGATTTTGGTATTTGTCGATGTATATCCAAAGTGATTATACCTATAATGAATGTATAAAATAGACCGAAAACTTTTCAACTGCCTGGAAGAGTCATCATGTGTTTGAATTATCTTAATTATTTGTGTGGCTGTAATATCTCGTATATGTTATAACCTTCATCCTTACAAATTCCGACAGCGATTGTAAGAGCAGATTTTTTATCAGCGTATCAGAGCATCATATACACATATATGAATCCGATTAAATTCTTAACATCTAAAAAAAAAAAAACATGGCATGCTGCTGTTTTATATTTCTGAGATGCGATTATTCCATTCGAATATCTCAATGTTTTGATCCAGTCCGGGTACTGAGGGTATAATTATGCCTCGATACCAAAAAGCAGGAGAAAAAGAACAGGATCGGGCTTGTGCTTGCGATGCGAATTGTGATAATACGAGGAATCGTAATTACATTCGTCGACAAAAGATTCCGAATTAAATTCTGCCCGTTCACATACAAACCAATATCTATTCTTTATTGATTAGCCATGGAGAGCAGATATTTCCAGTACATAACGCTTATGACTCCGAACCTTAGAGCATATAGTACCTGGAGGGAGCACGATCGCTTATATCCCATAAGTTGGAAATGGTGTAGAGACAGACATAGTAAGATGATACTTTTTCTCCGTCTTACAAAATGTGATTGGTCGGTGGAGCTCAGGTCACGTGATTAGTCAGTGCCGTAATACAAATCTCGAGTCCACAGTACTACTGCAATACAGTCTCCAAGGATAACATTCGAGTAGCTAGACTATTTCTATTTACAATTCCAATACGGGATCCAGGAATATCCTGCAGGATCCCCTGACATAAAAAGAGAGAAAGTATCATCTTACTATGCCGCTCTTTGTCGAAGCCGTTTTTCGGCGATCGTGCTCCCTCCAGGTACTATATGCTCTAAGCTCCGAACCAACGACAGGGTTCACCGAGTTTCGTATATCGTTGGGGTTAATATCCAGAATTTTTAATTTCATATTCCCAGCGAAATGAATGACTCCACATACGCCGCGCTATGTATGGATTCGCAAGATTGACTCGCGTACATATATTTATTAATTCATACCGTTTGACGATAAATCACCTTTCCATGCAGTGGACTTTTGTATACCTATACCTATGATGGGCGCGGTGTATAAGCATATTTCGATAATTCTACAGAGCAGCAAGACATCGGTTAGACAAATCACATAAAATTATATAACGCTTTGTTTTGGTCACACGGCAGATTGGCTACGGTCCAACCTGCGATGTACAGCATTATACGTACTAGATATCCGTGCAAACTATGTGATCGCCTGTTCTCGTACATGCATGCAACATGCAGTGAGACTGAAATTTATTTTCGTAAAAAAAATTTTTCTAACGGAACTAACGCAGTATGAAAATTTTCCTTAAACAGGAACTAACGCAGCTATTCTCTCCTTTACAGTATCCGGTTATAGTAACAGGTAACAGATAAGAAGATTCCGCGTCGATTCCGTCAACCGGAAAAAATGTAATACAAAGGTATACCTACATTGTTCGTAGAGAATACCACAACTTGAAACCCGTTATATGCCTCAACTGCTTTCGCTGTGTGACGCGATGTTCGGTTCTCGACAATAACCAATCTCGCTTTCCGATGGATGCCGAGCATCAAACGGAAAACGAATAATAATTAGTTAGGTACGTACGTCATATGTGACGGAATAAAGCCGCATGTGTAGATTGGTATAAGCACGTTCGTGCGAAGTACGAAGGTTCACTTTTACTCGTTCGATTGTTCAGCACCTTGATGTCGTCAGTTACAATTACAATGATCAATGTGAAGTCGAACCAAAAGAGTTTACAGTAATTTTACATCAGTCGATGTAACGTTTGTTTTTAGGGTAACAAGTAGACTTGCAATGTTTCAATTATTTTCTCACCATATTTATGCTCGTGCATTTACAAGTAACCTTGTATATACGTGAGTTTATTTTAAGAGTATGTGTACATTATTCTAATTTTGGGTTACTCTGGCGAGTAATGTAAACGTGTACGCGACGTTAATGATCACCACTTAGTCTTGTAGAATGTTTATACTCGGTTATTTTTCAAGAGTAACGAGATGTGAAGATTTCGGAAATGAAACATTTTATTCTAGTTGATAATTGTATCCGCACTTCTATATTTCAACTTTTTTTAAAAAAACTGCAAGATTCTTCTAGTGCAACCGGTTTAGTGGACTACTGTACACCTATCGAGATACCCATGTAAGCTGCAGTACGTGAAGGTGCTCTATTATTGCGTAAAACGCGATGATATAACAGCCCATAATATTTATTTAAATTTTTGAACTGCAGTTGGCGATGTATCTGGTGGCAACATCGTCGTTACATAAAAAAAATGAACTTCCGTGTATTATACCAATAAGAAATATCGACCTACTGAAGAAATGGAAGATAAGAGAATATCAGTCACATAGCAGTAATGTTCGATCTGAACAGAGTATAGTTCATATTTGAGTGAATGGAATTCAAGTTTTAAAAGAAAGATGTCTGGATTCAAGCCAATTTCAGTAGAAACATACCTTACTTGGCTCCGAAGGATTTAACCATATTTTTCAAAGCATTGATGTACTCACTCTTGACTGTTCCAGAGTGAAATATTTGGCTATTAGATTTACACTTGATTGCAGTAATTACTAAACAATTTGTTGACTTAACGGTACGAAAAGGGAACGAGTAAATTCGATTCAGAGGATCCTGGGAGACGACACACAGTCATAACTGATTATGACATACAACGTCTCACGTGTGTCCACTTGATTCTAATTCATAAAGAAAAGATGAACCCCCGTCATCCAAGGCATTCACCTTCAATGATCGTTTATGATCAACACATTATGAGTTCATCTTGAATGGTAAATTAACTTCGCGCAAGATTGATATAGGTACGTACATGGCGCATTCTGCAGTTAAGTATTTCGGGGACAAAATAATCGATTGTAACGACAATTCTGTTTTCCGGCCTGGTTCTATCCCATAGACAGTACACGTAAACCATAATTGAGACTATTTTTCAGCCAATACATACAAATTGCCATGAAAAGTAAATGAAAATGAAGTTGATTGTTATGCTCATCAATGATATGGGAATCGGCTCTTAGTCGACAAAACTCACATTTTTAATTGACGTGAATCCTACTGTATCAACAGGCAATAAGGAACAACACAACATGCGGTCTGCACCGAACCTAGAAACGTATGATCAATATATGTTCCGATTATACTGTATGGCTGGATACTCTTGCGGCCAATAAAATGGAGCTTAGAAATATAGATATTTTTCAGATGTCCAAATTCTTTTCCCAATATACTACAAGCATTAGATTTAGACAGTTCTTTCTGGAAAATAAAATCGATCTCTACACATTTACCATAATTCATAAGCTCGCAAAGTTCGCAGTTATGAAGTATCACTGAAATTCCTAGAATGTGTGTGAACTTGACTAATTGTAAGCGCTGGAAGTGCTGTGTAAAATGAAACAAAATACGGTAGAATATTAAAAATTGAATTTGGCGCGCTCAAGTAAATTCAAAATGGCCATCTTTTTTAGTACTACCGCCTAAAATCAGTCATAAACATGCAGTAACTTTGAAGTAGTGGTCAACAACACATCGTATAATAAACAGTACGTATGGAGGTTCGTGATGATGCTGATAAAATATTTGTTCAGATTAGCCACGTTCGATTTACAAAAGCCCTGGAAGGCAAAACACTCGCTCATATTTCGTCTGCTTTTGACGTTACACCCTAAACTAGCACCCCAAAGTAAACAGGCGTCATTCTCCAAGGTGCCCATGTCCCTTCACTCGGAAATCTTCCAAGGTATTATTCCGACTCAGCTAATTACCTGAGTGTCTCTGAAAACTAAATAAATAAAATTCTTATCGACGATAGTCCCTGACGTGCGTAACGTGACGTAACGTAACGTAATTCCGCCGGTGTGTACGTGCTACAAAATGGAACGTAACAAGTTCCACAATCATGTGGGGTGAGGTTTTGGCAATTTGACACCTTGGAAATAGCGTCGAATCCTACTCACTTGCCAATTATTTCACAGAGCTCGTAAACATCGTCGAATAAAACCTCGTCCTCTGCCATGACTCGAACTTCACCCTCGTCTCGGGCTTCGCCAGACTTATATCAGGCTGCCACGTCCAGATACCGCCGTGGTAGTAGCTGGCTACCAATGCCCTACGTATGTGGTCTAAGCTTACGGCGTAAACCTCGTTGCGCCTCCTTGCCACTACCAGTCAAGAGTCACTTGACAGCGCCAGATTTCGTCTCCGCGTCCCGTTCTATAGTCGCTGGATTGTACGTTCGTTAGTCGTGCAACCGTCTCGTTCGTTCGTTGGTTCGCTACTTCACTGTCACTAATCACTCACACAATTCATCTACGAGCACTGGGTAGAGCGACGAGGGCGCACACTCAAACACCGCCTTTTCGCACAATGCGAATCACTTGGTTGTTTTTTAGTACAAATGAAATAATACGCTCAAGAACACACACATTACACTGGCGGGTTGACAGAAATTCTAGCTACTCGATCCGCTTTCTTCAAACTGACAGATAGCACACACGCCTGTCTTAGCTGCTAAGCCGATAAGGGCTGCTCGTTGGGAACGTTCGACACCAACCACACACCAACCCGTTGCGCCAAAGCAAAACTGGTTGCATAAAACACGGCGGCCGCACCGCGGCTGCGCTGCTGCAGCACCGAGAAGGCGAAAACCTGGCCGATTGCCTTCTGCTCTGCCTATGCCTTGCCTTTGGCTGTGCTTAGTCTGCTCTACGCTGAACGCCCCAAGCAGCCAGCCGAGCAGCGGACTGCGAACGAACTGCCCTGTGGAGGGGCGTGTCTCACTGCCTTCTCGACCCGGGAATTCGGAATTGCTCCGAATTCACCTACCAATACGAATTTATACGGGTGATCCGGCGGCTACTCTGAATTCTGGCTCGAGAAGAAACAGATAGATCATATTCTCGACCGAATAATCTTGGATCGAAGTCAAAGGATCTCTGCATCTTAATCTCACTATTGGCAAGCTATTTCCTTTTTGAAAAATATCCATCGGTTTCTTTGCATGAAGAGGTGATTGATCCTAAGAATCTTGCTGACCGGACGGGGTAAAAAACGAGTAGGCAAACCTGCTTCACGCTTTGGATTTTTTGATGAAATATATTGGATGCATGATACACGTTCTTTACACATCAATTTCAGTCAGAAATGACTGCAAACTTTGTTTTTATTACATCATGAGTTGTCGGCGTTTACATCAATGTAAATAACACAAATCATCGAATGCTTCCTCCATGTCTTCCTCTCGTCCAAAAGCAGTCAATATCAACATCACCCGAGCCTGTCCAGTTGTTCTGTACAAAGTATTTGATTCCAGAGCAATGTGACGCACTTCCTTTGCCAGATACTGCAGATGTTTATGGTTGTATCCTCTCAGCACTATTATTTTTTGTCTGAAAGAAATCATTCGTTTGATTAAAAATGACGTAATGTAACAAAAACTACGTCAGGCCAAGGCCGGTTGGAGTCAATTTTAATTGTTGGTGGTAAAGTTGGTGTAAAGAAGGTTTTGTGCAACTGAGCATCAATTGTTAAAAGTTCGTTATAATATGAATACTCGATTTCCAATCCATCCTGTTTAAGATTTTCAAAGGTGTTAACAAAAATTATCCTACAAATTATTGTTTAGGTATGAACTGATTGCTTGTCTGGCAATGCTTTCACAGCAATAATAGACAAGAATAAATTATGTATTGAACCTTACCCAGCTTTGTCCCAAGAATCTAAGAGATTTGAATAGACACTACTTTCATCAAGCTTCATGTATAGAGCCAAGAATGATCTGCAGAGCTGAAAATGAAATTGGTATCCAATCAAAATATTGGAAAAATAAAAACGGGCAAAGTTCACTAGTTCAAAAATTGGCAAACTTCGATGTTTTTTAGTATTTTCAGGCAGACTTGTATTGCATTACAAGGCTACTGAGAATATTGTGCAGGCCATTATTCTCACACAATAATGTTCAAAATAGAATTCTTAGAAATACGTTGCCATGCTAGAGTATTAGGATCAAAATATTACCGCGGAAGCCATTGTGCCCTGATCCATTGTGACTCCTGTGTTGACTACAGAGTAAAACGAATGTTGCACGAGCCTGGATAATATGTTCCTATTGGCGTACCGTGAATTACTGCGTAAGTCCGAGCTTGAATCTGAGGAATCATTGTCCTCCTGAGAACTAGAATCTGTCCTGCAAAGTTGAGAAAATCGTTAGTAATTCAATTGGTAAGAGTATTTCAACTATGTAGCAAGCAACCTGAATTCAAAAGAAAACATAATACTATCGCTTCTTATCACAGAACTTATTTTTATACTCAATACCATCCCGAACATGCGCTGATGTTGTCAATTCAAATCCCTGAATGAATATGATAATGAGAAGCACAATATTGCTGATATACTCTATTCACGCTAGATTGTCATAATTTGAAATAAGCCGTGGTTGATGGACTTAAAAAATTCTAGGTACATTTCTGCAACGCAGAGCCAATTTGGTTGAGTTTGAAATGGCATTTCATAGATAATTCAAACATAGTTGAAGTTAAGTGATTATATGACCTTTGTATGGCATTTTGTTGCTGTACAGATCTGGTGATACAGCTGTTGATTTTTCCTAAAACCTTTTTTTGGTTCCTACATCGCTTCAGCTGATGTTTGGTCTTCCAGGTCTTCGAACGGGCAGTTTGAGAGTTGTCACAAGACTGAGACACATTCGTAATAACACGTTTTCCATTATTGGCTATGATTATCAAACTGTCTGGACATCCAAGAATCTATTAAGGTATCTCGAATAAATCACTAATTTCGTCTTTGTTCAATTGAATAGGTAATTTCAAAATTAGTTTACTTCAGAAGCAGCACTTTTAAAGTTATTTGATATTAAGTTTTTCACATTTGACAACGCATCTGACAACCAATTCGTCTGGTATTTGAAGCGTTCACCTTTGGTTGACATTTCTGTCTGGAAGTGTCAGAGAGATCATTCGTAATCAAGTTAACAAAATCTTTATAGTTGTGCCAGCAACCTGGCATAGAGAATTTTCATTTAACGGTCATTATGAGTAGCATACCGCACCGTTGACACCATACCACCGTCACTTGTGAATTTGTTTGATAAGCTTTTGAGCGAACTAACCTCACGCTGACTTATGTCTTGCCGAGCGATACGCAACGATATTCATAGGGTTGATTCTAGACAACAATTACAAATCTTCAGTCAACGCAACGAACACAGTGATTCATGTACGCTTTTGTTGTCTTTTTTCAAAAATAAACAAATAGTACTTATGTCACTTGGACTCCACTGTCATAACTCGCACTTCGTTGAACGGCAAAGGAGCATCATATTTCTCTTTGAGGAAACCACTGATATGTCAGTGGAACAATGTGGAAGCAGGTGGAAGACACGCCAAAAATGACAAATACTCGAAATTTGCCGTTGCCTGTCACTCGAAAATCACATTAATCGATGAATTTCGAGACTCGACAAATTCATAGACGTAAGTAGACTCGTTGCCTGCTCCGTGCTCGTTGCGGATATGTAGTGTTTTCCGAAAACATTTAGGTTAGGGTATTTATTTTTCGAATCAAAAGAGATTGATTCAACGTGAAACTGTAATGTCATGTGGTGATTATCGTGAGGTGTTAATGGGTAATAAGTGTCAGTAAACATAAATGGTCTACGTATGTGGTGCCTAATTTCTTTCAGAATATTCAAGAGGTTTTCGTGGACGTAGTTTAGATTTGATTCTGGGAACAAGAGGGAGAAAAAGAGTGTGTAAAGGTTATTTGTGATAAGATTTTATGGACAATTACTTTGTCACTTTTACGATTATTCACCAGACTCGAATTAATCGATAACAAAACTAATTTAAACGTACGTTAAAGTATCTGTCAGGAAGTTTGCATTATGGCAGCTGGCGAAGCTAACACATACTGCCTTTCCGGAGAGGAGACTAATTGGAGAAACAACATTGTAACTCAACTACGGGACAGGAATAGATCTGAAACTTATTGCTTCTATGACCTCATAAGCCTACGTGAGTTATAAATGATCCTTGATTTTTCTATTTGTGTTCACAATCATAAATTAGTCAAGGGTTGTTCTTGACATGTTGCTCAATCATTGTTCTAGAAGATCTCACATTGCAACTATTATATATCTGATGAATGAAGCTCTTGCACAGAGTTAACTGGGAATTGCTGGATATATTAAACATCTTGATCAATAAATAATTTGCTTCATTTGCCAAACTTGTTCTTGTTATTGCATTGAGCAACTAAAATCCTGATGTTTTAATATTTTTTTCCCATGTTTCGTAGACTCAATAATAATGTTTGAATTCACAATTAACAGATAATCGTCTTCTTGAAAGTTCGAACATGCTCCGAATGGAAAACTATCAACTATCGATAGCAAATGAGAAGCTGAGATGTGAGGTAGGCTCTGGAGGTTTTGGAGGAAATTCAACACTGGAAGCTCGACTTCTTGCTCATGCAGAAGAACTTGCAACTTTGCACAAAAGAAGAGGAGAACACACGCAGCAGATTGTTGATCTTAATGTCAAGCTTCAAGAGTTGAAAAAAGAGTTGCAAACTAAAGAATCAAGGTATAGCTTCCAAGCATGGCTTAGCATTT
Organism: Athalia circularis; assembly: GCA_963978495.1. Taxonomy (NCBI): domain Eukaryota; kingdom Metazoa; phylum Arthropoda; class Insecta; order Hymenoptera; family Athaliidae; genus Athalia; species Athalia circularis. Next base: position 23,423,180 of record OZ021700.1, read on the forward strand.
TTGAAGATCAGCATAAATCTATTATGATAGCATTCTATTTTGCGCACAATCAAATGAAAATCTCAGAGATATTTTCATCACATGGCCTCAGCTTCCAACAAAAGCTTATAAAGATATATATACAAATATTGCAATTGCTCCAAAGTAACCCTGAAGTAATACCAATTGTCCATTGAAACTAATCCACAACTATTTACAAATAGTATTGCAGAACATTTGGAAGTGAATGCTGGATTACGTGCCGAAATTACACGATGTGTCAGCAGAGAACGAGAATTGGAAAATGTCAACCAAATGCTTAAAGATGAGCATCAAGCTCTGCAACTTGCCTTTGCCGCACTTGAGGACAAACTTAGGAAAGCTCAGGTATATTGCTTCTCTTCTTGTGCCCATGTAATCTATAGATAATAATCTTATTTTATGTACCATGAAAATTGTCTAATTTGCACTGTCAAATTGCTCTAGCTGTTACTACAATTTTCAATTAGAAATCCTCTTTCAGGAGGAAAATCGCCAATTAGTTGAACGTTTGATCAGATATAAGGCAAAGGATGCGGACAAGATGAATGAAGAGAATGATAACTTTTTGAAGTAAGTTTCAATGCCGGAGGCTTGTAAGTTGGTCTTTCTACTTATCCCTTTTCTGAGTGCTCACAAAAAATATCTATGTAGAACATCTATGCATTTTTTACTATTGAACACATCAATTTATTTCACTCTCACTTCACTCAGAGCAATTCGGTATTTATTTATGTAACTCTTCTATTAATTCTTGTTTTCATATTATCTTCGTTCATTTAAAGAGATTATGAGTTACTTCAACGTATCAAAGGCGCCTAGCTAAGGTCTGAAAATCTCGTAGGAACTGTTCATTTATTCATTCATCCATAAATTTTTTTACCATGATTCCACCTACCAGGATATTCAGCTGTTACTGGTCATGAGGAACGCTGCAAATTATAACGATTTAGTTGCACTAAAATGTGGTTGAATATGATAGAAGAAGGGATCAGGATATTAGCATAGGATTTTTGGAGCTACATAAATTATGTGATTGAATAATTGATTAATAAGTTTTATTGTTTATTCTATCGACTCTTCGAAGACCATAAGATCTAACATTAGGATATTGGTAGTTATAACATGGAAGAAAACGAACTTAAAAAAATTTTTAGTGAAAGCTATCAAAAAGTGTTGTCAACTTCGTTATTCTATTCGTATTTTCACTTGTTCGTATGTCACTGCTGAGTGTATTCTAAGCTACTCTTAACAACCCCCTATAAATGTTATAGCTTTATTGCACAGTAACGATTCAAGAATACTTCTGTTGCATGTATTTCCAATTGTGCTCAGTCCGTTTAAAATTGCTGCACATTCAGAAAAGCTTGCAACATGTCCTTGAGTTACTTGAATTATGCCTTGCAAGTCGCGAGATACGATCAATCAACGGTAAATCAAACTTTTGTTGCCATATTCATGTTTGATTAAATGAGGCTTTTTCATAAGGCATTTAGTGCACTATGACTGATTGTGAGTGATATTTAACACCCAACATAAAACTGTGCAAATTTACCGAGTGGAATTTCTTTCTACGTTAAATTCTTACAGTGTGACCTATTGAGCGCAGTTGATGTTCAATCGCAAGTATTATTCTGTGTTCCGAATGACGAATTAACACTCATATGTCAAGAAACGATATGTGTTGCATTTTGTGTACGAATGGTATTTATAAATTGCAGTCTTTTTGGTAGAAGATTTGTAGTATAACTAAAATTTAACATGTTAACCAGTCACTTGCTATACCCAAAAGACTTAAAACAAATCATTCATAGAAAATAGATCAGTCACAATCTATAATGGTCAATACCATTCAGAATCTAATGCGCATGAAAATGGTGTTAAAACGCCTACTTGTTGCGACACTAATAATGAATTCTGATAAGACAGCAATTCGCGAATGTTAGAGAAATATTTTAAGGTGATCAAGATAGTGACGGTTATTTGTTATGAACCGTGGCCGCGGTTTTTTATCATCTTATCAATAATCACCAAACACGTTCATTGATGCATCCCGTTGCTATAGGAGTATACATATTAGGGCTTGCTACACCAGTCACTTCACACTGCTTGACATTTTTTTTCAGTGAGGCTTTTACCAGCCCGACAACGTTTTTGATGAATACACTATCAAAATTTGGGTAAGTCCAATATATACAAAGAGAAAATGAAAACAGACATCATGTTTCTGCTTCGTTTCGATATCTAATTACTAGTCATTGTCATTCATTGATTAATTTCTCAATTTACCGTTATAGTCGTTTTCATAATGACATCTGCTTTGCTGAATATAATAACTATTTTGTGTCTATTCTCTGTGCATTAAAATCTATGTAGTCGCAAAATTTCGACCTCATTCATACAATCAACTGAGTTCGCTGCAAGGTTTGAAAAGACAAGGTTCACTTTTGCCTGTATTTGTTCTGTTTCAATCCTATCAAAGTAAATGTGAGCAATTAAGTCTTACGTTTTTGAAGACTGGTTCTGATTGGAGTGAACATAACTCTGCACCTGTGTTTTACGGTATTTACTCCTTGTTTCGGTTATTTGTAAAGTCAATGAGCTTCTGCCATGCAGAGTCGAGTAGAAACATAGTCAGTGACGTGAATACAATATAATAAGCTTTGGGACCGATGACATTTTTTTTTTGTGATATTTGTGTCACATTTCAGGATGTTTTGTGTTGCTCGCTGATTTTTATCGTTACTTCATCACTCGTTTTTGTTTTCATTTTCTTAATTTTTCTCATCCAGTTAAGACCTCATCGTTAGATGAGAAACGATTTTCTCAAATTCTCTGAATCGTTGAAATAGTAGGCGGCACATTTGACATGAAATCGCCCTGTACCGAAACGATTTCCACGATTGACGAACCAAAGAAATTCATCCCTTTGTTTGCCTAACAATCAACAAGAATATAGAGGCGTGTCGTTTTCATGTTACTTATGTCAATAACGCACATAAGGGGGCTTGTCCAGTTCACATATAAATTGTGTAATAGCATATCTCTGTTTGTGATTGCCTTACGCAATTGATCCGTGTTTTCGTCGAATTTGTAAAGAACAAAAAGAGCGCGGTCCGCGATGTGTTTTAAATCGTTGTATTTGTATACTGTGTACACTTGGCGAGATCATGAGTGGTGGAGTTAAACAGAACGCGATGAGATGTAGGTTGGCATTAAATATCCTAGTCTAGGCAGCAAGTGCTTTTTAGGTCCACAAATTATCAATAATGGTCCTATAGTTCCGAGAGTCAAAACTTTTTTTATGTAAATTTCCTCCTCTTTTCGAATCTTTTTGGAAATCTCAATTAGTTTTTGAGATATTTGCAAAAAACCAAACCTCCGTTTTGTTCACTAAATTGTTTATAACTTTTGGAATTTCTGCGAGCGGAACTTGATTTTTTTCAAAAAACTTCTATATGCTGTCCCGAATCGAAGGACACCCCGTTCATATTTTTCCGAGCACTTGTTGCCTAGAAATTGTAATTATAATACGAAATTGTTTTACAGAAACTACTAATCTATATATTGCAAGAAAAGATGTATTTTAGTAAAACCATAAAACCATAAGATGATCAGAGGGAGACTATCGCAATTTCGGGTTTTTCCCCCCCTTTTTCACGTACCGTGACAAACGGAATCCAAAGAAAAGTGCCCTCTGTTTCGAAGCTTACATGACTTTATATGTTCTTGACAACACAATTAGGTATTTTTGCATTTGAAATATTCTGCTCCCTTCAATCGCGATTCATCCCACATTTTGCTACATACATATATGCCGACTTTCGCATTTATGAGTCTTCAATTTCCATTACACTCTCTTGATATTTTGATATTGCTGAATGAATTTTTGGCAACACACACCTATAATATAGATTCTATTTCACCTGCCTTTCCCTGCAGACAAACATTACTAACCTTCCTCTGGTCACATGACACAATATTCGATCGTTTGAACCGCATAAGCCCCCTCAACAGTTTCACCTAACACATTATTGGGCCTAACAACCTCAATTTTTTTGGCGTCGTAGATAAATGCATTGGTTTTTGTATGATGATTTCAATAAGAAAAATGCTGTTGTAACGTGATCCAACTTCAAATCAAGCTTCAAACAGTAGCCATATATTTCGACGGGTCGTAATGAAAGAAGTGTACCTCGCCAGGCCAGCTACAACAAGTGTAACTCGCCGTGCGGGTTAGAACAGGGGTAACTCGCCAATCCGGATAGAATAAGTGTAACTCGCCATGCGGGATAGAACAAGGGTATCTCGCCGAACGGAATAGAAGAAGTGTAGGTATTTCATCCGGGTGACCAAAACAAGGCTGTCCCACGCGCCAGGGTAGAAAAAGGGTATCTCGTCCGTCCGGCTAGGAAAAGGGTATCCTGCTGGGCCTAACCGCTCCATGACACAGGATCTTACCTTAATCTGCGTATTTAGATGCAAGTTATCAACAATCATAATCCATTATCTAAAGAATATAATTACAAAGAAATTGAACGAGACATATTCGCAATGTATAATAATTAAAGTACAGATCTTATTCGTCTCATACTTCTCGATAAATGAATTGAAATATTTATACACATCATTTTCACCCAGGTAGGCGGTGATAATCCAAAACAAATACTATAGTTTAGACTGACAGATCTGATTATAAATCATTTATTATAAAAATGTTAATCGTCAATCTTGTTTTTTGCTAACTGCAACAATATTTTTCGTTATGAGATGCTGATTCTTCATTATTGACAGCCTAATTTTCTACTAAAGTTAACAATATCTTTAGTAATAAAAATCTCATATCTATTATCGACGGTCTTTATTTTTCCAATAAATGTGAATATGTCCCGTTCGATTTACATGTAATTAAATTCTTCGAATAATGGATTATGATTGTTGATAACTTGCATCTAAATACGCAGATTAAGGTAAGATCCTTTCCTAGTCGGACGAACGAGATACCCTTTTTCTAGCCTGGCGCGTGGGACAGCCTTGTTTTGGCCATCCGGATGAAATACACTTCTTCTATTCCGTCCGGCGAGTTACACTTATTCTATCCGGATTGGCGAGTCACCCCTGTTCTAACCCGCACGGTGAGTTACACTCGTTCTATCTGGCCCGGCGAGATACACTTGTTTCATTAGGACCCGTCGATTTATTCGAAAGTACTTCAGCAAACCAAATTGATCTTATCTATATTTGCAATGTTCCAATTACTATTATTTTGAGGTCCCACAAACAATACTGATTGGGTTTAGATGTGAAATAATTTTTTTCCGAATAAAAAATAAGCGTGTACATAGCTTGTGTGGACTATAGGTATCAGCACTAGCTTGGATATTTTTCGTACTCTTATACGCTGCAGCTTATCATTTGATACATAATCTAAACCGTCCATTAAAGTAAACGTAATAAGAGCAGTAGGAGTGGTGAATAGGCACTGTCTTTGAGCATGAAAAATTATGAAGAACTTTTCTTTTTGATGATGAAAATTTCACGGAACAACTTTATACGTCAAGTTATACGCTAATTTTTAGGGCGTCAAAGGTGGTGCACATCCTTAGCGAGACGTATTAATTTTTTTGTGGAAATATCATCAAATAGAAATTTTCTAACATTTCTAGATTTCAATTTGACTGGGGCATGTCAAATATTCACCACATAAGACGCTCCCAACTGGAATAACATGCAAATACTATTATATCTACAATACTTCTGTTCCGTTATGTAAATTTGATGATAATGCAGATATGCTGACACTGGTCTGGATTTTTTTGCAGGAAAAGGCAAGCTAAAATGCAGAAGGAACTGGAAGACGCGGCAAGAGATACTCGTGGAATTAGTCCAGATCGAACAAGTTTGAAGGAGGGACCAGTCGGCCTTTCATCATTGCTACCTACCCAAGTCTCTTCCAAGTTTGTACGTTGACTTTCGCATGTAGCTTATATCAAGCATTCGACGATCGTTTGCATGCTTAAATAATTCCATTTGAAACATGCCCAAAGTCCAGTCGATGACTAATCTAATCTCATTTTGACTTATTTACACGAACGAAAAATTATGCGATCGACAAAATACGAGTACTCCTGTGATGATAACAGCTTTAAATTTTCAATATGCCACCACCGTATGATAAGAACCCACAACTCGTAAAATCGACGATGTGTTCGCATGCATCCGTAAATGGTCTGGCACTAGTATGTTGCTTTCATTTCGTACTGATGGATGAATCGCATCACTTTGACTGTCACCTATTTTTTCTTGTGAGCTTGTCATTCAGAAGCCCTGTTGCGCATTCATGGTACCTAATCCTTATCATGCTTTCTCTCATTTCTATTGAGACGTGATCAAATGTTTTTACGTAGTGGCATTTTCTTTTACATTCATATGTCATGAAGGGTATCGTAACAACCGTTTGTATAATTTAAGTCAGGCAGACGAATCTGTGATTCCGGTATTTTCATGTTAGGTAACGCAATGTTACAATTAGATTCAATTTTAATTGATTGTCACATAAATGCTCGTATTCAAATGTTGAATGATGGTGAAATTGTTTATTAATTGGTTTAAAAATTGTCATGGATTGATGATTTCCAATTTTCATCACTGTACATTTATATAGTCATGTCTAATTTTTATTGTATTTATATAATATTTAATTATTATTATGTAATTGTAAGCAATCTTGCGCTTCATTAAACGCTTGGAATAATAATCAGTACACTCCAGCTTATGTACGTTTGCACGCCGTTATTACCTCACTGGTATGTACGCGTGTTTTGTATGTATAAAGTCTGTTGGCATGAATAGGCGATACCTCCATAACGCTTGGTTTGTTTTCAAAAACCTTCATTACTCCAGAGGCAGGAATTATTTCACTTTGCCTCCACCAAGTTTTCATTATCCGTTCGTTCCTCGGCTTCTTTTTCATGTCATGAACAAATTATCATTGCAGCTATGTTATCACGAAGAAACGCCGACAACGAATTCAATATTTTTTTCAATTGTTTTCTCCATTAAATGATAAAATGAACTGCGATTTTATTTTCATTCCCAAGTATTCCACTCTCAGCCACGTTGCTTCTTTTTAGAATCGAAGAAGGTAATTTTATATACGATACGACAGCCCCTCATGATTTCCGAATGACATTAAAGCTAAAAATAAAATTCACTCAAATTCGACGGAGCGAAAAAACAATTTGATGCTTAATATTGGCGCCGATTGAGAGTATTAAAATACCCCCTCGGGTGGCACATGAAAAATTGGCACAATATTCCTTCGTTCCTTCAATTTCTTATTATTCGATTACGCGATGCTAATGAACTTGTGATTTTATTTTTTTACGTAGAGTACAGCTTCGCTTTAACGTTAAATGCGTCTAAGCAATTGACAAAAGATCATTCTTCTGAACGCTGCATGGATTCGATATAATACACCGCCGCTTCATGCATGAAATTAATCAATTGATAGCTTGTTTGTACTTTTTATCAGTATTTCAGCATACCGAAGCTTTAGCACTTGAGGCTTATCTGGAATTATTGTCGAAAATTGCATTACCTGTCGTAGTTTACTGTCTAATTTTGTGCTGCTTCGTGATGACTATAGTTGTGGACTCGATGGTATTCACCAACATTGATTGTGGTACTCCGGATTTTGATTCAAAATGAGATTGACAATCATGTGGGAACGGAAACATGGTTGCAGGTGGCCATTATTAGTATTATACCAGCAATTACAAAATGAAAGCGGTGTGGAAGGGGTGCAGGACGAATTTCGTTGAATGAATTTCGTGTGGGTTACATTATACGTCTGATATCCTCGAAGTCCTTGTCGTCAATTTATTCAATATTTCACCTGGTCACGCAGGGGTTTTAAACGTACATCTTTCTTACCTGCGGTATGCAGTAATTGATTTCTTAAGTCCAAGATAAGAAAAAACACGGTATACCATCGTAATATATCGTTTTATTTTCTCTTAGAAATAGCTCGCGGTGTTCCACATGACAAAACAAAGGTCACCGCTTCGTATAATAATCTTGGAAAAACGTGTAGCAGTTCCGATCAGGCGCATCTATTACGTGGCTTTATTTATACAGCTCAACTCACGTACAATTCAATTTTTCGATCGTACATGTAACCTATCTGTAACTATTCTTGAAACGCTTAATTGGTCGATACGTGATTTGGAATAATTTCTTGTAACATGATAAAAACCTAAATTTCGTACAAGTATGACTATGAGCCAAGATATCTGTAAAAGACGTGGTAATTCTAATAGTGCATAGGATGAAATAAAAAATTCTGGCCAAATGAAAAGTTCTGCACAGTGTAAAGCGAGGTATAAAGTTACCTGGTAAACCGGAGTAGATACATCTGAATCCGCAACGAGTAGCGAGAAATAAATGAAAAACAAAAAAAATTTCCAGGTGGTCTAACGCTTTGTTGCACCACGCGTGGTTATACTGTACCGATAGAAATACACACACAATGTATAACGCAGCTAATATCTTTTCGGTGAAGGTGGTATTTTTTAATACTATTGTTTACGACCTAGATATTACCAGCTAGGATATGTATACATTATACATCTACTAACCGCTACAAACTAGATTGTAACCAGCATTAAAAGATAGTAGTGCGCTGTCCCCATAGGTAATAAAAAAGATAGTAGCTGTTATTATCCATTATCTGCAGCGTATAGCTACACATTAAAGTCCCGTGTGTGTTTTTGTTAGTTGCGGTTTTAGCTATACTTATTTTAAGATGGGATCTCAGCTAGTAGGCTTTAGAAAATCGGAGTAGTTTGGAAAGCATGGTAAAAGTGTAGGGGAAAAAAGCAAAAAAAGAAATCGTCACGTCCGTGTATAGGTTGTATAAAACTACAGACGACTGTGAGGTCAGACTCAGAATTCTATGCGAACACAAAACGGAAGACTACCCCAATCTCATCAATTCTCGTTCGCTCGTTTGAGAAAATGAGTGTACCGGGTGCTGTCGTATATATATATCGGAGTATAACCTGGGTCCGCCTGCACGCGTGTAGTCTTTGATGAATAGTCAAGTTCCAACATCGCAGGACGGAAATTCGTTCATTTTAGGAGTTGGTATGAAACAACCATCGAATCGCACCCAACAAATGTCCGACCCTCGTAAGAGTTTGCACAGTATCCCCAAGCGTGGCCTACAACACGTGACGTTACAAAGGGACCGGTCAACTCGCTTTCGCAAAAGTCTCATATTTCAAATAAAGAACCGCGCGAAGTGGTCCTTTCGCTCTCGTACCAACGTCGCGTATTTCTCTCACGATTCCACTACTTATATCTACATTACATAGGTACAATATGTGGGTACGCGCGCCTATACCCCTCGATGCGGACGACTCGAATACCTTCGTACGTGTACGTATAAATAAATAGACTCCACCGTGGCCAAGTATTCGGTGTATCTAAAATTCGAAATGAGAAATATCGGGTGATCGTGGCCCTCATTCAGCTGTATCTTTTAGCCGTAACTTTTGCACGATCTTGTCATCTGGAAAATTACCGCTTTCGCAGGCGACTGCGTCTATAGAGCCTTCTTCTTCTTCACCACCCTTTCCCTCCATCCCTTATTCACCCTACTTTTTATACCTATAACTTTTCCGCTCAGCTTTAATTTCTTCTAATCTCCAGCTAAGTCCAATAGTACTATAATCCATCGACCTCCACGACTTATTCGTTAGGCTGATCAGCCTGGCTTTCTGATTTCCATAAATATTTCAACTGTCGAGAGACGCGCGCGTTTCTGCATAAGGAAATGATTGATTGCTATCAAAGTCGGACTTAAATAAGGGGGCGTAAAATAAACTACCCCTTCTCCCTCTCTACTGGGAAAAATCACCGAGATTATCCGAGCTCCTCAGTTTATTGGCACTTGGAAGCTGTCGATAGGTATACAGCTGTGCTTATCTGTGAATGGACAGCTGTATTCCCGCGCGCCCAACGATCCTTGAGGACCAGCTGGAGAGGCTGTTATAGGCTTGGTTGTTATTATACTATATAACGCTGATTACGAGTTCTTGAAATAATATGAAGAAATATATAAAAGAATTTATTTATTTTATTGTGCGATTGATCTGTTAAATCCCTGCTCAAAATTTCGTATAAAATCGCACGCAGAAAATGACTGAATAAATTCTGAGCGTAGCGTATAAAAACAGATAAAATGGGATGAAAGAAGGTTTCTATCGAAAACTTTAAGCCGCTGCAGGGATGGTAACCCCCGTGGAGTAGATGGGGGATAAACTCGAGTTTTGTCTGTCGAAAGAATAATAAAAAAATAAAATAAAATCAAATAACAAAAAGAGGTGGATTTAGAAACTCGTGGATTTTGTACTATGAAGTTCGAGGGAACAGTTTCGCTAAAACTCAATTCATTAGCGGCGTAGCGCAATAGCCCGCGGTAGAGATACAGCTGATGGCATCGCTCGAAGCTAGCCGCACGTCTTTTCCTTCGTTTTCTTCTTCTTGGATGACTTGAAGCGGTACGTTCTGTTTTAATTAATCTTGTTTGTCCATTTTGCGCCACGTGCAGAGCCGACCAATTGAACGTGACGGTGGTAATAAATAATGAGCTCCCCTACACGCTGCTTTGGAAACAAACGAATGAGATGGAAGCTAGTGGGAGAGTGGCAAAGCTGGGCGTAGGGTGATGTAATTGGGAAGGACAAAGGGAAATTGAACCGGGACCAGGAAGAACGTTTTCGATGTCTCAATTCCTCTCGACATAGCTCGACTCTTTCGAATGGGTTAGTCGCGAAGCTCCTTGATAATTTTCAACGCTGCCGCAGAAAATTGCGTCGGGCTCCAATGTCGACGACTATGCCTCCTCTTTAGTTCACAATGTATCGGGATACGGGAGGGCGAAAGGGCGATAATAAAATAAGGAAGGAATTAAAAAAAAAAATTCGTAAATAAATAATATAATAAGTGTGACTTACCTTGATTGCTGGAGTGTTGAACGAGCTGGGCAAGCTGGGTATGGGATGTTAAATTTCAGCAATCCAATTCACACAGGAAAGATTAAGTTCACACAAAAGTATATTTGACAACGATAAATGAAGTAATTAATGATAGAACAAAATATGGTAAATAACACGAAATTATATTTTATTGGGTCTAGGCCCAACTTGAATAATATTTCCTATTTATAATATTTCCAACTGTTCACTTGATAAAGTATGATATTCGGGTTGAATAATTAATTCAAATTCAAATATGGCTTTTCAGAGTACAAGTTAATTTTTAACTTGGATGAAGATTGATTTCGAGAGTTTAACTTTGGTAACGATTAATTTAGAGTATAAGTTGATTTGAGAGTTCAAGACGGGTGACGATTAATTTGATAGTATGACCCAGATAGTGGTTTACTTAAAACTTTAGCTTAGGGGAGGTCGACTAAAACGTGTCAGATGCATCTTGTGCATGTTTTTTTACATGGGCAGTGCGGACCTGGAAGAGAGACTCCGGATCCTTCGTCTTTATCTAATCCTATATGATACATATCCTTGTCTTATTTCTATTCAGATAGGGTATAGACGACAGTTTGGGAAGGTGGAAGTGGCAACTTAAAATAAACAAATTTTTTGACTTGTGCTCTGAGACGATTATTCTCGTGCATCTTTTATCAGTCCGCTGATTCAAGGACTGTGGCCTAGTGTATGTGCGTACAAAAGTCTTATATGCGTAGGTATAGAAGCTGAAGCGAGACACTCTTAGCATGTAGTAAAAATAATTAATATATTTATACATATTACTGTTTATGTGACTAAGAGTTGAAACTATGTTTCCGATAGAGAATGATGATGATGACAAAAGTAAAGTATTGGATCTGAGAAAAAATGTTCTGCGTTCGGGCGACCGTGAGACGTAACACCTCCCCCGCAGTTTTAAATGTTAACGTCTATTTGATCCAATTTTACAAAAAAGGGCTGATCTTCGTTTTTGGGGGAATCTTGTTTTGGTGGTGCTTCAGGATTAGGTCTTCGTCTCTCCTCATATCCAAGTTTTCGAAGGTGAATTAATAATGCTGCGACTGAGTCCCATAGTGCGCCAAAAAGGTGTATCGACCATCCGTGAATAGTGTGGAGGGCGTACTGGTGTATTAGGAAGTCGATTATTATTTTTACTGTAATTATGATTAAGTAAATTCCCATGAATTCGGCGGCTGCTGATCCAAAAGACACATAGGATGACCATAGTTGGTTCCAGGCATTTTGAACTGTATTAAGGGTGGTGTCTTCATCCAATAGATTTCTAATTGACAATTCTTGTCGGTCAGTGGGTTGCCCATCTCATCCTCTTGCAATTACATTGAGGATTGCTGGTCTTTTGACAGGAACTATTATACGTTCTTGCAAATTTTCCAGATTTTCTGGTACGTAAGTTCCTTCTGTAGCGGGTGCTCCTGCGTTGGTGTATATCCAAGTCGACTTTGCCATAGGTTTAATGACAGTGGGATTAATTGTTTTTGATTGCAAGGGAACTATTCGCAGTTCCTTGTAGTATGACGTCGTCCCAGCTTCCGTAGGGGTGAGCATATTGGGCTCTTCTGCATTTTCAGTCAGATGAAGTATCTCTTGCAAACGTGACGCTCATAGTCGAAGTAGCGTTTAATTTTGTTAAATCAAAAAATTAATATTCTGTGTTTGGGCGAATGTCAGACGTGACACTTACACTATTCCAACTTGTGGCTGGATTAATCGTACCATGATAGTTCGCATTATTATAAGATTCCTACACTGCACTCTTTAAGAATGTAGCGATTCTTCAGCGAAAAATCAGTTGGGGATGTTGCGGGAGAAACTTTTTACTGAGCCCATTTTTTCAGACACGAAAACTTTATTCAACACATATACTCGACTTGTTTTCATATAAAGAACCGCGACCTATTCAGCTTCTATCCGTATTTACCGAAACATTCATTTTCTTTCAAATCTCCTCGACAATTGCCCAACTCATTCCCCTTAAAAAATTGATGCCTGCGAATGAAGTTTTATCGCGCATTTCCGCTTCCTCGATCTTCCTAAAACTTTTCAGAATCAGTCACGCGTAGATAAAAAGTCAGGGTCATAACAAAACAACAGTTTTTATTTATTCCAAGAACCGTACGATCATTCATATTTAGATCGGTACACTAACAATGAGTATGAATAATACGTGTACGACTAATTTAATGAAACTAAAAGTGATCATCGCTTTAAATACATACAGGGTGCTAGAAAGTAAATCTGTTGAGAATTATCTAAAAAAAGAACGCGAAGATAAAATCATGAAAATTTATGAAGCCAATTATCTGAAGAACTCATCTTTTTTTATTCAGTATCAAGTGAAGTTTAATTACGGATCCGATGGGGTAAATTGATTTGCAATTAAGTCGAATCATTTTTGCGTCGTTTCGTCGCTACTAACGTAAGTGACTTTTAAAATCTAACGTATATATAACTCAACAGCATCGTGAAGTTTTGTTTCACGAACAAATGTATGAAAATGTGTCGTTCGAAATTCGATAGACCGCGGCGATGAGAAGCAAGCTGGAAAGCTCTCAGATCGAAAGATATATGGTATACGTTTATCTATACGTCATGTATAGGCATATGTATGTACAGAGGGTTGTTTGAAGCACTCGCTAGGAAACGATCCCCTGGGCGCAAGCTCAGTTGTGAGTCTGAAAAATTGCATCACATCGAAAGAAATCTTGTTGCTTCCTCAAGCGATGTCGTCGATTCAGAGGCTCATATCAAGATTGATTTCTGCCCATAGCCATTATGAGCTAGGATAACGAGATTCCAGAAATGTGTAAAAGCTAAATACAACCGCGATGACACTAAATATTCATGCACTTATGACGTTCTCGTCCATTCCGTTGGATGGTAGATGTATCCAGTGAAGCGTAAATACAATAAATATTAACTATTTCGATATTTATACTCTGAAAATATGAAGTTTACTCCAACCCAAAATGTTAATTGTTCCTAATCAGAATTGAAAGTGCTAAGCATGGAAGCGGCACTGCAGGCGTCTGTGTAGGTCCTGTGAAATCCAAAAGCTATATCCTAGAACAAACAGAAAGCATCAGTCTTGAAACACAGGCTTGAAAGTTTGGACTAATTGAGTTCAACAGAACTCCACAGAATGAGAAACTGTTCCGAAAATAGCAAAAATCAGAACTTCACGAGTTCTGCAATAAAAATCGAACAGTCTGCATTTCAACCTGACCAAATATCCACAAGATCTCCCGCAGCAATTGAAACCTGGTTCGGGAGTAGCGTTGAGAAGTTATCATCTGCTGATCAGAAGAACAGAAGGGAAAATTTTCTGGTGAGTGATGCCGAGACAATTGTCATTGACAAACCTCAAAATCGAAGGAACACTGCACCAAAATATTATGCAAACAATGACGAGTCTTACGGCCCTGCCGAAGAAGATAAGGAGGTTTTATGACATATTACCTTCGCCCAATGTGAAAATCAAAAGCTCTGTCAACAGGAACTACAGCTGCGGAGACAACATGTCAACCGAGGTGACCATAATAATTGATGACTCTCCCGAAGAATGAGTAGAAATGCAAGCTTCAGCTAATAATTCTGAAAAAAGATTCTCTACAGAGAAGCACAGTGGTTCATTGATCTCCAAAACCAGGTTGAATGTTATGTGCGTTAAAGCAAAAAGTCGGTTTTCAAAACCAGTCAACACTGTACCTCCCTCACCGCTCAAATCATTGCAATTGGCACGACCTTTGGTCGAGTTTATACCGAGAGTCTCTACTTATATTTGATAATTTTATTTTCATAACATGGCAATGGTTCACTCACCGGGTGCTCAAAGAAAACGAACACGTGACGACGAGACCAATGTACTTCAGATGAACGATTAAGACGTGAAGAAATGAGGGATGAGATTGGAGCTGCACGTACCGATGCACCAGTAGCGAGTAATACCCGAGAAAAGACGAGGAAAAGACAACAAGGCAAAGATCGAATAGTGAATGGGGTAATTAATCATCTACGTTTTATGAATTTGGGCATAAAACAATTACGATCTAGTGATCGCAAACAGTGTCTGACGACAACGTCATAAGTGTATAAATATGTAGCGTTATTGCGATTGTGCAGCGAGTTTCCTTCACCTCGAGACTTCTGGCATCATTCTCTGTACTATATTTAATCGTAGTTTTCGTTCATTTTCTGTAAATAGAATCTGGACCGGTTTCTCTGAGGGGCAAGTGGCGCCGCTTGCGAACTGGAGTGTACAGAGTAATCTTATTCACGAATGAACCGTGCAAAAATTGATTGTCTGCTTGTTTTTCTTTTCTTTTTCCTCCTATCCGGCTTATCATCGAACAGTATTTATGCGTTCCATTTCACGTGTCAGTTACCACGTGGTTCCCTCGTTCGTTCAATTTTCGTCATGTGGTCCGAGTCGATGTTCTCAAACAGCCGAATAATCCAAAATTCTTTTTTCTCTGAAGTCCGTCAGTAGTTCAGTGGGAGTGGTTTGCAATCGTACTTGTTGGCTGCCGTTAACATTACCTCTACGATCAAACGTTAAAATCTGACAGTCGTAGGTTGCAATTATCGACACGCCTCAAAATAATAATAAATTGAGTGTGCATTTCTTGTGAAAAAAAAAAAAAAAAACACACGAAGAAAATCATCATTTCGTGTTCGCTCTACGACTAAGTGCATTCTCGCGGTTTCAGAATCTGCAGTTCTATAGACTTGTGCAACACAACATCGAGCGAATTTTTTTTTTTTTCCTGTTTTATCTTTTCAATCGAATTCTCAAAAGCTGTGAAATGCCGAATTTAAAACACAACAATATGCATTCGTCGAATTGTTACCGGAGGGCTTCGTTGGTTCAGGTATGCATGCCTATGTACTTTTGAAATTTTTGTCTGTATCCATCTGTGTGCGAAAAGTGTTGCGAAAATATGTCAAGCAACGGTCTCCGTGAATATTATATTTACACTTGAATTTCATTTTATTCACGCATAAAGTCGTATCAAAAAGCTACAAGCGCAAATTTCAACTTGAATATCTGGTTAAGGTCATACTTTGAATGGAAATAAATGAGCAGACCGTAATGATTAAGTGGAAGTCATTACTTCAAAATAAATGAGCATTAAGAAATTAAGATGGGAATTCATTTTGTTGGACGACAATTTTATTCCCAATTAGATATTCCCCCCCCCCCCCCCCCCCCCCCCCCGCCAAGCTCATTAGCTGACACTTGCTCACCCCAAAACTGAAATTCCATTTAATCTGTTCCCTTCATTGGGTTGATGCTCATAAATAATTTCCCTTTAGATCAAAGACACTTGCAAAACAACGAAAGTCTAACACAAGTTGACTTTAAGTACTCATGCCGTATGATCAAATTAATTACCGATTCAAACGTTGCAGTATAAGTCTAATGTCCAACGATTATGTCGACCAATCAGCAGACTCCGAACGATTTTCCCATCTAAATGTTCAATCTTTTGTAAATATTATAGCTTAATTCACAGGTTTGAATAATTGAAAATAATAGTATAGATACAGGAGTACTTGATAAATGAAATATTGGAGAATTTAGTAGAATTGAAGTTATTGAAATTTTAGTTATGCAGAGAATAGTTTTCAAAAATTCGAATAATAATATTGGCAATTAAGTATAATTAAGGTTTTCCTTTTTTTCTGAAGTTTGAAAAAATAATTTCTTCCGGATCAAAGATAGAGAATGTTGAATTTATCTTGTTCAAGATTTGATATACTTTTCTTCTTTTCTATTTTATTTATTTTTATGTTGGAAAAAAGAAAAAAAAATTCAATCAATGAGGTAAAAAATTATATTGAAAAGTAAAAAAATATGCTTGTAAATATTCTGACGTAAGGTACACTAGTTTTTGCAATTTTCGAAACAGTTTCTTATCCTGTGGAATCGCCACGAATATTACCTTGTTTCGTATATGTAAATGTAAAAAACGAGTAGATATAGATTAACGCAATTATTATTAGAAGCGATGTATCACGTAAGAACAAGTTACAGAAAACACTATTATGGGCGAATATATCTCCTGCTCGTTTAAATAAACCTTCAGTACCAAAATGAATTGTTAAATTGAGAAATTGAGTAAAACGGATGTTTGGAAACGTTGAAATTTCCTCGTAATCCGAAAGGTGAACTGGTTAAAATTGGGCTTGTTTCCAACAAATCATCCATGCAACCGTTGGTGGAAATTCATAAAAACCATATAGTCATGCAACGGTATCATATTTGATTCCCAGTAAATGTAGGCATGTAGCATATATAGCAAAAATCATTTCAGGATGCTCACGACGGTGAAGTGAACGCGGTGAAATGGTCTCCTGTGGATCGACTCGTAGCAACCGGAGGAGCTGACAGAAAAGTCAAACTTTGGGACGTATCCAAGGGTGAGTAACAAGCCGTCAATAATTGTGGCGGTGAAAAGTATCGCGAGACTTCGAGGGGTGAGTTGTATTGGTGTAAAGTTATAAATCGGGCCTCTCATAATTCTTCTACGAACTCGACAAACCAACGAGCGACCCGACCGCTCCGCGGTTATCCGCGCATGGAGTTGAATCGCTGACTGTTATTAAACCGCATGAATTATTAGGATTTGTAATGAGGTTACGGGAGGCAACGACTGATAAATCAAAATGATTTCGCGGTTAACGAAGCGATCCTTCATTCGATTCATCCGCATATTCAACACCAGCTCCACAGAGCGCTGTTGTTGCGATCTTTAGAGTTTAAAACGTCATATACATAAACGTATAATATACTAACTATTATTATATTACCTTTTTTTTTGAGTCGAGAGTTACAATCGGCAAAGTAACATAATCACCAACCACTTTGTTTAGTTAGATGATTAACTATGTATAGAAGAATCTTCTGTTTGTTGAAAATATTCAGCGCGCAGCTAAATAGGGTTATGTCTTATTATACCTAATCCAACGTGACCTGCAGGTAAATTCGGCAAACAATAGTTTATATTGTAAACTGCATCCTTCGGGATAATCTACTACCGCGTTCTATTTCAATGAGAGGAACAAAGAATCATAGTCACGTCTCTTATCGTGCGTTGTATATCGATTTTTCCTACAGCTTTTGTGGACCAAATGTAGGGAGATAACGTTATATACGCGACTACGCGGTTGTACTCGGGCAATAAAAGTCTTATACCAGGGACGTTTGAATGCTCTTGAAAAATATTTTTTATTCTCCCCCGTCTGTAAAATTTTCTTTTTCTGTTTTTGTTTTTTATTCTGTTCTTTCGTTCTTTTTTTTGCACTCTCTTTCTCTTTCTCTCTCGCGCGCTTCATTCTTTTCGCTGTCGCTCCCCTCGCAGGCAGAGAACTACGCTCGAAAAGGGTGAAGAGTTTTATGTTATTTCGGGATTCTCGTAAACAGCGTGTAAACGCCACGAGCAAGTCACCACTGAACAATTAGGGCACTCTCGACTAACTTTAAACACTTTTAACGTCACAACAAAAATATTCAGCATTAAATAGTCAGCTCACATTTGTACCTCGATATAATATACATCCTACGTATACCCTGCGGCAGCGCGGGACGATCAGAATATATTGGCGAGCGTAAGATTTCATTGAAAAATACAAATTTGCGAAATATATTTTCTATCTCATGTACTTTATCTCTATTAATATCGTCAGCTACAAGATTCGTAGCTTGAGAAAGATTTTTTGTGTATCCACCGGTAGCGAATTATATGTAGTTAGGTTGCAAAACGGTTTACATTATGTGATCAGCGGTTGCCAAAAATCTTACGTTGAGTGTCTACGAAAAAAAAAGTATAAATAAATAACATTACACGTATATGTTTTTCCCGTTCTTCTGCTCGCATCAATGACTGAATCAAAAATGTTTATATGTATACTAGACTGATTCAAAAAAATCGACTATTTTTTTTTCTCTTAAATATATCAAAAATATTGTTGAAAACGATGAAAAAGAAATCCTGTGGAAGCCATAGCTCTTAATATTAATATTAAGAGGTCCCGCATGATACATTTCAATTTTCCATTTGATTGACATGGGAAAGCTTGTTTCTTTGAGTTTAGAATTTTGTAACTGTTTAATGGTTCATCAAAAACGCTAGACCAAATCATTTTCTCGTATAAAATTGAACGCTCTACAAAAAAGCTCTCTTATAATTTTTCGATAAACCGACGGGCTTCGAAGTTATTCAACTTTAAAATATAATGTATAATATTTTCTCATTTTTTTCCAATTTTTTGACGAAACTATCAAGTTGATCATTTTTTTTGGTTTCACAGATGCTTTTATTTAACTGTTAATTTTTCAATAAATTTAAATTATTTTTTTTTCAACTAAAAATTATTATTTTTTTTTTTTTATAACTTTGGGACATTAGAGTAGTTTTATTACAATTCTGAAATTTTTTCCTATATTCACTGATTACAAGTAATAAGTATTGCAATTGTTCTTCATTTTTTTGTAAAACTTGATACTTTCGTCAAAAAATTTGAAAATATGAGAAAATATTATAAATTATATTTTAAAATTGAATAACTTCGAAACCCGTCGGTTTATCGAAAAATTATAAGAGAGCTTTTTAGTAGAGCGTTCAATTTCATACGAGAAAATGATTTGGTCTAGCGTTTTTGATGAACCATCAAACAGTTACAAAATTCTAAACTCAAAGAAACAAGCTTTCCCATGTTAATCAAATGGGAAATTGAAATGTATCATGCGGGACCTCTTAGTATTAATATTGAAATGTATCATGCGGGACCTCTTAGTATTAAGAGCTGTGGCTTCCACAGGATGTCTTTTTCATCGTTTTCAACAATATTTTTGATATATTTAAGAAAAAAAAAAAATAGTCGATTTTTTTGAATCAGTTTAATGTATACCCAGCAGCTCTTGCGCGCTGATAAATGATAAGAATTATATTAATTTGTGAAATGTGACTATAAAGACACTTCGTTTTTGTAAGCGAGTATTTTGAGAAGCTGATAATTTCGATTTTGAATAAAAATTTCAATGGTTTTAGTACGGAGGATTAAAAATAATTGCGTTACCTAGTACTTATATATGATAGTTAGCTATACTTGACCCGTACCTTCCACGACCTTTGGTCGAACTTATTGTTAGTCAAGCTGTCGCAAACCTTCCCCCACACCATGAACACAGTTACGTAATTTGCGAACGAACTCCTGGTCGTGACCATCGATTTGTAAAACTTGGAATACTCGAGACCTACCAACAATTGAGAGAATTTCAATCTCGTTTCGTCCGGTCACGCTGCGTTGGCAACCGCATGAATTCCCGATGTCGTGCAAGGTCGAGTTCCGCTCAAACACTACAACTTTTATTAACTCACCTACCGCATCGTTGTGTCATATGTATACCTATAAACGAGGGTGCTTAATCTGTGCACGCCGACGGTTTAGAGCTTTGCCGATGAATACCTATGGAATTTAATCTGATGAAATTTTTGCAGGAACCTGTGACAGTAAAGGCATGCTAGTTGGAAGCAACGCTGGCGTTATGTCGGTGGATTTTGATTCAACCGGAACTCATATCTTAGGAGCATCGAATGACTACGCAAGCCGAGTTTGGACCGTTAGCGATCTTCGTCTGAGGGTGAGTGCTTATTTATTCTGTGATTCTTAGGTGCAGAGAATATTATGTTCTGCGTACATCATCGCCATATTGAATTTCAGACGTCACATATCAGGGGCGATCGCTTGTTTGACTTATGAATCTGGAAAATATTTACAGTAATTTCCAAATTAGCAATAATCATTGATCTTACAGCCGCCGATCAATGAATGGAGTATTTCAGGTTTAGAAGACAACTGAAGTATTTTGGAAGGTATCGAACGTTTATTTCGTCGTGATCATTGTAAAAACTACTCGCTTTGATTGGAACACTTATCCAAATCTTCAGCTGTATTACGATTAGTGCAGAATAGCTCATTTCTTTTCCCCCGACATATAATAATTAGTGCGATATTTTTGCCCTGGTAATGCTTACAATTTGTTATGCATTTCCGAATATTGTAAATCGGATTAACGCTAATTACTTGCTATAGCAACAATTTGAAACGTGCACTGAATGTAGATGCCAACATGTGAGTTTGAGGAATGTATACAACCTACAAATTACGTTGATAGACATGTAATATATACAAGGTGGCTTAAAACAAAGTGCAAATTTTGTGAGGGGGGGATAGTAGGGGCCGCGCCGAGTAAATTCATAGATACAACATGTGGTCTCCGAAGCACCGTTCTCTAAATATGACGGGATGAAAAGTCGCGCTTTGCACCGGAATTCCACAGCACTCGTCGGTCAGGTTGTCACGCGCGCTCGATCGTTGATGCAAATTATGGCGCTCACCAAATCTAAGAATTTCATCTTTACTACAATCATGACATTGCTAATAGCGATAAAGTATGTTTAATCACAGAAAATTGTCTTCCGTGAGTTTCACAGGTTACCCATATACCGGTGCAAAGTGCAACTTTTGGATGGGTCATATTTTGGGAACGGTGCTTCGGAGACCACATGTTGTACACATGAATTTACTTGGCTCGTCCCCTATTATCACCCCTCGAAAAATTTGCACTTTATCCTGAGCCACCCTGTATAATAAGTACAAATACCTATATTGGTATTTAGGTATATCATCCGGGCGTACAGTTACGCGGTGCAAATAAGATTTTTGGAAGATTGCCTACGTTGAGAAAACGGATTAAAGCGTGAAAATAGCGAGGAAATTTATTGGCTCCCAGACTCCGTCGAGGAAGATTGAAGCACTCGGTTGGTGTGGATGAAAAGATCGTTTTTTCGTTTTTCCCTTCACAACATTTTCTTTTCCTTATACTTTTTTTTTTTATTCGCGCAATCTGATTGGCTGAGTGGATTTCGCATTGGGACGCGAATGACTCGCGAACACCCATTAAATTATGGGAGCTGAGATGACGAAGGGTGGCCTCGGCGGGGGGAAAGGGGTGGCAAAATAAGGGCGATAGGAGGGGGAGTGAGGGGAATGTATTTGCAATAGAATATGAAATTTATCGTCACCTTCCCGTCTATTATAAAGCCCATCTACATTTACTGCTCTATCGTAAAACTAATGACGTTCCGGGCTGCTGAAAAATACAGTCACCGAACGTCCGCCTTATAGGCGCCGCTTGAAACTATTATTTTTTCGCTACATTTCGGGGAGGGTCTTTTCTTCGTCTTCGAGGCTCTATTCTTACTTCCATCGCTATTTTCCATCCTCTCCTTCAACCCCCCTGAAGTACCATCGTTTCGCCACCCTTTCCACTCCACAAACGACAGACAGACAGACAGATGGATGGCTCTAAAGAGATATAACTTGGACCTTTCCAGATAATTCTTTTACTTGAAGAATCTCCAAACCCCACCTCCTTTTTGCATAACTATATACAGTTTTGACGTCCCTGTTGCTTAGCAATTTTATCCTATAGATATACAATAATATGGACTCGTTGATTTTAATTCGAGAGTCTCAAATATCGACCTATCGCATCGTTTAGTCTTCTTTTTTTTATCTTTGCCTTCGTTCGAGTTTACAGGATTTTTCATAGACTGTTGCCGTTTGATTAAATTCCGGGTGATTCGTCTCCCGTTACGCAACATCGTCATAATAACGTCAAGATATCAGTGGCCGCTTAATTTTAAACACAATAAGTATATTCGTGGAACCCCTTTCGGACGATTCTCTCAACGAAATGTGTCCATGCTCCTTGGCATCGAATATCGCCGTTATTAGATGGAATTATCTATAATATTCTATTTGATCGTAAAGTACGTCAGAATAATTGACAAAGGAGACTAAAGTAAGTTGAAATTTCTGAGAATATAAGTCGCTGAAAAATTTCAGACATCTCGTCAGTGAAAATGAGGCAAGCTGCAGGTTAATGTTATTTACGACGAGTATCGTCATTAGACGGAAAAAATAGTGCTCTAATTACTCACAAGGGAGAGTAAATTTCTAAGCTTTTCATGCAATAAATATCTTGGTTATATATTTATAGCGACGTCTTGTCCGATAGTCGAACTCAACGGGGTTTTAGATCAGCTAAAGCCGATAACGGACCAATAAATATCCCAAAACCAGGTAAACCTCAACGGGGGATGTAATCGGAAAAAATACACCCCCTAACTCGAAGGGTTCTGGCTACACAGAAAATCCCCTTAGCTCGTCGCTGATACTTAATTAATCTACCATCAGCCCCGAAGACGCTATAACCGTGTAGTGATCGTAGAGTTTTTTTTTTTTCTTGTGTTGAAATAAAGGTATCTTAGATAGTCTGGTAACAGAAATCGAATATCACTGATTCACTTCTCATAATCTTAATATGACGAAAAAAGTAGCGATAAAATTTTAGCGTCATAATTATCATTACACTCACTGTTTTTCATGCCTAACATTTACGTTCGATGGTGTGAACGTGGGTATGAAAATTCTGCGGCGATCATGGCGAATATCGGCTGTATATATTTACATACGTTCTTAAGTAAACATCAACTTCATAGAATAAATATTGAATTTTTTCCTAAAATTGAACCACCACGCTTTTGTACAAAATGCGGGTTGTACTTAATAAAGTGTTCACAAAAAATCGAGGAACATTGTATAAAGAATAAAAAAAAAATCATAATCATCAGGGTGCGGTTATTTTTTCAACCGACGATAATTATAGTGTCCGTATGTGTTGGTACACGGGATACATGTACGCAGTTGCCACGAATGCTCTTGCGGATTAATTTATCCGGATAATATAGAGGATCGCGAGAAACTTCGATTCTGACGACTAAGCCTTATTCATTAAAGTACACAATGGACAGGGATACCGGAGGCGAAAGAAGAAAGACTCAATAAATCGGAAGAGTTAGGATTGCAATTCAAGGTGTAAATCTTACCTTATGATGCGTTGAATCGAGCGAGCTGGCTATGGGATGTTAAATTTATAGACTCAAGCCCGTTGAACTATGCAGCAATCAAGTTCACATGGGATAGAAAGATTATATTTGAACAAAAGTACATTCAGATATACAAAAAATGATATTTTCTCAGGTCTTTGGTGAGGTTTGGTGGTCGCGGGATGTGACATTGGCGCATCTTCGAATTCCTCGAACTCAGGTTTTCCTTCTGCACTCGTCAAGGGTGTACTTTTCGTGTTTTATGGATGAATACATACGCCCGCGATGTAAAATAAACGACTGAAAACAAAAGAAAAATTAAAAAAAAAAATTGAAACAATGGTTCTGGTGTATCGAGGTCCTTAAATTCAACATTTTTCACGCGACCCTTGTTTGTCACCTCCGTGAAAAATAAACGACGCGTTAAACAGATATTGATAGTATTGGGGTGCAAGCCGCGTGTCGGGTACAACCTGGGTAAGGCGATAATGGACTCAATTTTTGGCTACGGTGCTCACCATTCCATAACCAATGGCGATCGATCGAGCTACGAATGGCATCTGCACGGTGCAGGATGCCTCGTCTCTGTCTCTCTCTTATTCGAGGAAAAAAAAACATCCACGTAACAAAGGTCTGCTCGTGAAGGATCTTCTGCGGGAATCCTGCGGGGTTCGAGCTCACCTCCTTGTCCGCCGCAAGTGAGTCGTGTAATTCCTTAATTAATGAATATTGTTATATTGGGGTTGGATAATCTCGCGGAACCTCTGACGCAAGTATATATATATTTGCACGGTGGGTATTTCTGTACATACCTATATATATATACGAATATATATACGTACACATATAATTTTCGGAAAATACCGAGGATTTTTATTATCCAATCGAACGTGCGCTCCTCGCAACAGCGGCGATAGCAGATCCTTTCCAAAGGAAGGAAGGAACATCTCAAACGTGCGGTCTTCCGCGTGTACCAGATATGGGATGTTTCTTGGAGCTTTTCCACCGTTTTCCGACCGTGCGTGGACCAATTTTCACGTGGAGCCTGGCGCTGTGTTTGGGGTGGGATACATTTATATCCGCGCGTACCCGGAGAAAGGAAAAAGTGAAAAGTCCCTAGAGACCAACATCTCATACAGTTCGTCGAATTTTAGACTCCCGGGTCGGCAAAGACTGCTTTTGTGAAACGGTAAAAAAGAACCCCGTAGTAACGAATGGATATTAAAAGTGTCAATGTATAAACCTATTTTCGTCCGATATGCCTATATACATGCCTAGTATGTGGACGTTTATTTTTTTAACATAGGCCGGATACGTGCCTTATTGAGTACCCATCACCTGCTCTCGTAGATTTCAATGTCCGACTCTTGTAACGTTCTAGATCTGTGTCGTATATGTTTATAGCCTCACACAGTCTATTATTATAGGTTCTTCCGCTCTCCACTACTTTCGTCAGTTTTTAACGGCGTTAAGAAAGTTGAATTCTGTTGACAGTCGTCTAAATCACGCGCCACGCGTAACTTTCTTTCCAAGTTCCGACTGTCTGGTTGAGAAAAGTATTTCCGATGTTTCCATTTTTTTATTTTTATTTTTTTATTTCATATTCCACTTCTTCTATTCGTTCTTCAGTTTTTGTCCATCTTTTTTTTATGAGAATTGAAAAATATCAAATGAAACCTGCGGCCGGTCGATACGTCGACAACTTTTCTACCTCGCTCGCCCAACGAAAACTATATGACCCAAAGGGTTCGTGAAATGTTCTTCATTTTGTTCTATTCTTCCCGTGTCTTGGTATTTTTATTATTATTATTATTTTTTTTTGTTTTCATGTTCTTGTTCTTTTCTCGTTCTTGCTTCCCTTAAACTTGACGGCCATTTAACCTGAACCGTATCACGTTGTCAGATGAAATTCGCGGACCCTTGTACTCTCGTTTTAAACTTGAGCTTTATCGGCCTGACTCCGTTGACTATTCAGCGTATTCTCATCGCAAATTATATCCGACAATTTGTAGGGTGGATTTTAAAGTATTTTCATTTAATACTCAAGATTTTGGCACAGGCATTTATCTCTAATAATATGAGCCCCGCTTACTCGGTACGCTGATATTCCAACATTACAAAAGTTGAGGAGGAATTTAATTAATTGGAGAGTTGACATGACATCATTGGCCAGCTATACGTATACGTATGCGTTCTCGCTCTTTTCTCCAGTGCCAATCTTTTGGCCGCAAATCTCGCGTTAACTGAAATCAAATTAAAAAGTCTTCGCGACTCTTGTTTGGCAATGAGAATTTCTGTCGACTAGAATATATCTGGAACGACACAGAAATTTGGCCACATCTTCAACGACTATCTCTATACCCTTTGTTCGCCTCGTGCTGCAGGTTGTATTCAGCTTTGTTCCCTCCGGAGACAATAATTGGACCATGGACCGCGAACGGAAATGTACGCGTGGATTTTCACCGGCATCGAAAGCTCGGGTTAAGCCATCTCCAAGCTTTCTATATGTATACGGTTTTACCGGGTTAATTCTGGAAGTAGTACTTTCAACGAATACCTCGGCCGTGCAGTTTCAGTCTTTTCGCCTGGAGCAGCACCGTGCCGAAGTAAATGAGGCTTGCGGTCCTTGTCCTCGTCGACCACGAGTAACGCCGGAGTCGAAGGCAATCCCCCAATCACCGATGGCTTCTCCAACGCCAGGGGAGGAATCGGCCCGTACCCAGACCCCCAGCTGGCTTCCGGGCATATCTGCACTCCCAAGAGTTTCCTCTAAAATCGACCGGTTACCTATATACTAATCACTCTTCGCTGTCTCAACACTTTTGTGTCATTTTTTTCCTCACGCCACACCCCGCCTTTCTTGGCTCACGCCACTCTCGTCATACGCGCGTGGATGTACGTCACCGCGTATCCAAATTGCAAATCACCGTGCTATTCTGCATCATGTTGCGCTTTTACAAATACTCGCATATCACGCGGTTATTCATCATCTGTCGTCAGAGGTGAATACGTGTACGTTGGGAATGTATAACTAATCATGAGTGGAGAAAATATCTATGCCAGTGTATGTTTAATGTGCATACGTATCAGCTTTTATATTTCCGTGCTCCAGCAAGTGAGAAAACATGACCCAATAATAGAGAAAATGGAAAAATGGAAAGAAGAATGGCGGGAAAAAAAACAACAAGGAGCTTGGAGCAGTATTGGGAGGAGTAGGAAACCCGGGAGAGATCGCTTTCACCAAAATTCGTGTTTGCGAGCTTCTCGAAGTACCTCTGGTTGAAAATTTCTAAAGAGCAAATTTATATTCAAGCATACCTACCTATACCTGCACCCGCGGACCGGAGGCAGCCCCCGTATTGAATTTATCGGGGGCTCACCCTACTTACGAAAACGTTATCATCTTCGAAGCTGTATTACGGCCGGCGCGTATTTGACGCGCAATACCAACGCGTGTAAATGCAAATTCTTCGATTAAAAACAAAAATCTACTGTAATATTCGGTACGCCGTTTTTTACTGTTCTAAATTTCGTGGAATCGTATTTCTCTGTTATTTCCTTTTTCAATTCAACACAATTCACACAATTTATGCGATGGTTTGTTTTTTTTTCTTCCAATCAGTCCTCGCAATAATGACTTTTTAGAATACCTATGGCGCATCGAAATCAATTTTTGAAAAATCCTGTGAAATAGCAACAGAAGAAAAATCGAACAGTTTCAATCTCTGTGAAACCATCGTTCTTCATCGAAAAATTTCTGTAAATATTTTGCAAAATTCAAAACAATGGCGTTTCTAAAATAATAAAATCTATATGATGAGAAAAAAGCAAAAGTTTTCGGGTGAAGACTGTAACGGTAAAAACAAACGAAAAAACAAAAAATAAAGAGTGAAAATATGGTCAGGCCGGGCTACGAGCTTGATGATTTGGCGTCGCATGCCCCATGTATGCGTATATAATGCACATCGAGAGGAACACAGTCGGTGAGTATGATGAGTGTTCTGTTTGCCTTTGGATACACGGCAAGGTAGAATGTTACGTAGCAGCGTGTTTGCCTCTTCACCGACACGGATTTCGTATATACGTTTATATAAATATAGATATACAGATACATCGGAATCTATGCTAGTTGATACAGCCGCGTTGTGTAATTACCGTTCTCGTCTAACACCACATAGCTGCACGTCATTCATTAATCTGACGATCTGAGTTAATGGAATTAGTTTATGGATCTCTAAGGTAGATATAGGTACCCTGTCGACCCTAGACTTCCACTTGCTAGCAGAAGCTATATAGCTATATGCTCTTCTCTACCCACTCGAACCATTTCGCGAATTCTCTATCTCGGACTACCGCAATTTCTTCCCCGAAGCACAGGTCTTCATTTGTGACACAATGGTGGGTAAATTCACACGGACCGATTTAACGATAATTAAATCTATTCTGGTAACACCACTCCGATGAATATACTATACATATATACACATACCATGTACCTCGATTCGGGTTCCACTTTTTATTCTTTTTATTCTTTTCACATAGCCACGTGTCTCCCTCTCGTTTTCAGACTTTCGTTTATTTCTACCAGCACACCGCGTCGATCTCCATCTCCATCTCCATCTCCATCTTCATCTTCATCTTCACCTTAACCTCCACCACCGTCTCATTTTTTTCGTTCTCGCGCCCTCCCTGCACCTGGCATATAATTACGTTATGCAATTTTTATTCCTATCTTTTTTTTTCTTCCGCCTTCCACTTCGCCGCAATCTTCCACTAAGATTATAATTCATCCCCTGGTAAAGTAGGTGCGCTTTTTCTAGAGCTGCTAGGTAGCTCCTCAATGTCGTCTTCGTCATCACCATTTCCAAGCGTAATATAATATAAACGTTATTAAAAAAATTTCAATCAAGAATCTCAGTAAGAACGAAATTCTTACCGCCCGCGTAAGATTTATAAATATGTATAGGTATAGTTGCTTTCGTCGAAAAGTCAGACAATAAAAAAACACAAAAAATAACATAAGAAAAAGCGAAAATTAAGTAAGCTACTAAAAAACAGTAGATCAGGACGAACGGTGCAGAGGAGCAACTGTTATGCTAGAATAATCCGATAACGCCAAGCTTCGGGAGCCCGGAATAGTTCGTGACCCTCGAGTGTGCTTCCTGAATTGACTTTGGGTTAATTCACCAAGAGCGGAAAGAACATACCGATAGTTTAGCTAAGCCAAGCTTGACTAACCTAACCGGGCGTAACTTAACTCAAACCACACTTATTATATGATATCGATATCTCATCCACGCAATAAGGATATCGGGGAAGATTTGCAGCTTAGATGAAAAAATTCGCTTCGTGGAGATCAGCACTAGCACCAGCAGCGACACTTTTACGCACTCTATGACTAATGTTTTTACAGTTGCTATACATAATTCAAACTACAATTTTATTCTTTTCCAACGGGAAATTCACAGTTTCCATTTAAAGTGATCATGTGTCAAAATTGGTTAAATGCATTACAAAGGAAGAAGTGCGTATGATTATTTATCATCTAAAAATTTGTACAAAAAATATAATTGATTATTCGGAATATTTTTTTTTAACACATTCATACAATATGAATTTGAATCATAATTAATGATCATCAGAGACTGAATGGATCACCTTGGGTACCACGCCATCAAAGCCGTATTTGTAGCATGCATTTTATAGGAAATGAAAAATCGGAGCATCCCGAAAGTCCGAGTTACAACCCAACAATCTTTGGTAATTCACGAAAAATAAAAGCTATAATGCAGAAACTACTATTATAAGGTACAATATTGTACCTACAAATATGTATGTGTGTTTATGTGAATCTTGACAATTTACGCATATTGAACGCGAGTTTTTTTATTCTCTATTGTCTTCAAATCTAGGTTTGAAAGGAGATCGAAGCGGACTCTTGACAAAGAAGGCAATCCCCACGGTCTTGAATAATCTAAAAAGTGAAAAATGTCTGATAAAAGTAGTTTAACAACCATTGAAAATATTGAAAATATCGATAATGAAGAGGTTAGGGACGCAAAATGTTCACAAAAGTAACGGAGTAATCCTTCTTACAGGATAATTTGAATGTAAAGAAATTTTTATTTATTTTTAATTCTAAGAAAAAAAAACGTGAGTTTATTTAAATATGAAACACTTTTATTTATTCGCTGACTGTTTTTATGCTTTAATATTTGTCATACAGTGTTAAATATGGCCACGGATGGCGATGCGCGCTCGCCCATGGAGCAAATATTCGCTGAAGAGGTTCGTGATACGTCAGCCGTATCAGTGAGCAGCTTTTTTCGAGCTTTAGCTCCCGAATGTGGAATTATCTTCCTTCTGCAGCAGCTGCAGGTCTTGAATTCGCGATAAAATTATATTCCGGGAGATCATCGTCGAACTATCGCGGTGAAGTCAGACTTACTATTATATTAACCCCTCGAGGCATAGCACTCTTCAAAATTAGTAAACTTGAAAGTGCACATACGAGCTACCGAGGCTTTCGACGGCCGCTAGATGTTCGACCATTATATAGGTATATACGTTATATCAGCATGGAATACTACAGCTAGTATACCTACTCACACATATATTTGTATCCCCCACATCAGGCATGTAATAGAATTTCGGCACATCTCTTAAAAGTTATCTAGAATATCATAGTATCTGTATTTCTGTATATTTATTTTACGCTCTCGATATCTTTCGAAACTTGATGTCGATCACCGTATAAAATTGTCAAACATATGCAGGAATACCAATTGCCACTACTTTTCTGCGGGGGTCGTGAGGACCGGCAGGTGGTATGGCACGGGTGGAAAATATGTGAAGGTATGAAGTAAGGGGTTGAAGTAAGTGATGGTAGGTCGGTCGGGGTACCAGTTAAAGATACGGCCTTTTCGAAATATTACATCCCACTCGATCTTCCCACGTTTATTATTTGTCAATCCCCGCATAGCAGTGAGCATATACAGGGTGATTCACCAGAGGTGTCGGAATAGGCGGAGACTAAACGACGTGATGTGAGCGCGACAACGAATGCGATGGCCAGTCTATCGCGTTGCTATTTTTTGCTGTGGATTCTCTGGCTGTTCATTGGCTACAGAGACGTCGACTGGTCTCCGCCTATTCCGGACACCTCTGGTGAATCACCCTGTATACATGTACGTGTAAATATAGGTATCGACACCTAGCTATCGCGATTTATGTAAAATGTAGTTGATGTATCAGTATTATTTATGCTACGAAGCGTTTATGTAATATGCACGCATCGATCCCAAACGTGTACTACTAGAAACCGCAATTAAACGATGCGCCATCAAAATTGTTTGCCCATTACACCGTGTCCGTCGCGTCGGTATCGTTGACGTGCCCAAACTATCTCAATAAATATAGCCCATGGCATAATGGGCTGGTAAACATTTGCAGTCACACATCCTTTTTAGCTGGGTCACTGTTCTACTACAGCAACCATTACCTGCACCTATCAAACCCTCAAATGATACTCGTATTGAGCAATCACCATTGCGATCGAACCTCCCGCAGGTTGTGCGATATCAGAACACATAGAAACATTGGTCCCATCACGGTACTTTTACAATTTTATCATAAAATCAATCGATCGGCGCGTCGTTCCGAACTACACCTTTGAATTTCACGTACATTCATATACATACATCGAAAGGGGTGAATTAGCATTTGTAGTAATTACGACGTCACCGAACCGGCAGATTGCAGAGCGGGAAGGCAAAAGTGGGGTTAGTTATTTTGACGTGACATGCAGGATGTCCGGTTGACACGTGTAGCCAAATTCTTAAGAATGTCGGATTTGTGGAGTTTGAAAGCTGTGGTAAAAGGTTGGTAGTGGGAATATAGTGGAACGTAGTCCCTTCGGGTTTATTATATTCCAGTACCTGCAGAAACAGCAGTGGTCGCCAAGTCTCTTTGCAGCAAGTATGCGTTGCTATCGTTACAATGTAATGGCCGAGTCCTGCACAGGGTGGTAGCGACGACGGGTTAAAACTGTCGAGAGGCGACGCGGTGACGGGAGTATCGACCGGTATAACTGCACCAGACGGACGCAACTCAGTGGTCGGATAACTTGGCGAAAAGAAAAAGAATAGAAGAAAAAAAGACACACAAAAAAAGGCAAAATGATGAAAAAAACAAAAAAATCGGGATAAGAGGGGAAGATAATTAGATAAATCGCCTTTGAACCAGGACGATTAAACGACGCCGTTTCTCTGAACGGAGTACAGATCGAAGCTCTCGCTAATTGGCTGAACGTTCATCGGTTACTTCGCGCCGATCGAGTAGGTTTATATATATAGGTATATCGGCATATGTATATAAAACATAGTGGTGGGTGTATATATAGCTTTTTATAATACAGTTTTCCAAGGGAGACGATGCTGAATTGTAAAGCGTGATTTGCCAACCACGGAGTCAGACAGACGATCGGACCAGTCAAAGCTCTGGGGAATCCTTTTGGAACTGAATTCCTTTGATCTCATAAAAATGCCTTGATTGTTCGTTGCCTCTCAAAGTCTCGGACTCAGAGCTATCGCAGCCAAGGATCGTAAGGTATTCCGTACCTCGAATTTTCCGGTTATCATTATAATTACGTTTCTTCACCGTTATAGTTCTGCGGAAGCACGATGATCAGACGATGATTACGTAAAGAAAAATCGTTCTTTGTCTTTCTCATTCTCATTCTCATTCTCATTCTCATTCTCATCTATTCCGATTACTTTACTTTATTATTCATCTATTTATTTAGTTTATTTTATTTTCATTTTTTCCGAAAGAAAAACGAAACAAAAAGTAACTCATTCTGAAATCTCTTTTCTGTTAGTGTTTTTGGAAAGGTATATACATATATATACTGCGGCAAAGTTTTTAGAACGGTCAGAGATCGAAAGATACGTACGTACTTCAGTTGTATAACAGTTGGTCCATTCTGTTGCTTTACTATACATAAGAGAAAGGCGCGAAGGCGCTTAAAAACTTGATTCGACTTTAATTGGAAGTTAAGAATTTCGGGCGGTAACGATCTAATCATAAACTTGAATCTGGTTGATATAACGGCTGAAGGCGAGGATCTGGAATCATCCGAGCGTTGCATTTCCTGATTAGAGTTACCGTGTGTACGTGATTAATTATACGGATCTGCAGGAACGACGGTGTCTCTAGGAAGATATCCTCTATCCATCCAGAGTTGGAAATTGCTTGTTAATTCCACTACGACGGGGCTGAAATGACACTTGGAACATGGAAGTTTCGAGTTGATATTAGCTTAGGTAATTGACGCGCCGACGTACACACGCATATAAATACCTGCGTATAAATATGCATACTACATGATGACTATTTACAGGTATAATAGCTGTACTAATCGCGCAAGACGCCTTTCAACTTCCAAGGCAGCTGTTCATAAACTCCCCGCCAAAGAATCTTCGGGAGAGAATTGGAATTGTTATTCCATTCCATGTTGATAGTTGGTTCAAAATCAACACGAAAATCAGAAACTATCATCATTATCATGATCAAAAAGCGGGCGTCAGAATATTGGAGAAGCAAGATGGATACTGCCTAATTTATAGTCAGTCTCTTTGTGGATGCCATTCAAACTGAAGTGAAGTAGGAACGAAATTTCTTTTAGTTTTTCATTCAACTCTGCCACTCAGGTTGAAGGATTTAAAGTTTTCAAGTTTCTACTCCAATACGAATCCCTCGTGGTTGTCTATTTTTCTTTTTTCTTTTTTTATCTTGGCCAAGCAGGCTTCAATAATGATAATAAGGAACCCTCGCTCGTGGATAAACATTCGTAAATCAAACGGAATAGCTGCTTCTTTTATGCAGATAATAATATGTTTTCATGGCCCTCCTTGAATATAATATAATATTTGTCTTCCATTATCTGTATCGTGTGGCTCTCGTTACGGCGGTTGGACATCTTTCTCGAAATGGTGAAAGATATTTGTATGCTGTTGCAGTACAAAGCTTTGCAAGTGTAAGGAGGGAGAATGAGAGAGAGAGGGATAAAAATAAAAGCAGACTCTAGACGATTCTAAGATATCCAACGAGTGATTTATATGCCGACTATTGTTTTAAACTTTTTACTCCAAACTTTATTGCTCCTCGCGGCACTTGCGCAACGCTTTATACAATCCCGATTTACTTGAGAGTAACTTGCGAGCAAAGTATTGTTTTATCGCGTTAATCTCCTGACAATTTTCTGGGAATGGAAAATGCCCTTAGTTAAAAGTTCTTAAAATTTTCTCCCTCTCATTCCAACCCTTCGCGCTTTGTGTAAAACGAACTCACCGACTGAAGATTAGGGTTGCGGTATGTGTATAGGTATTATATGAAGTACAAAATGTTCTTCATCTCTCTCCCCTTCTCTGGAATCATGTGGTTGCGTATTAAAGAGATGGTAGAATTAGTTTGCACAACTTCCAGCTTCTATAATTTTTCAAGTGGAATACTACAACAATAAGGCAAAAGTAAGCTGATATCGCTTTATTATTACTAATCCTTCATTCTTCTCCTTTCCGGAGCAGCAAAAAAAATGTAATCTGGCCGGTTGTACACATGTTTTTTTTTAAAGTGTTTAACGAGTCAATTCAATGATCGTTTATTTGTATTTTATTATAGATCGCATGTCCATATTGTCCATACATAATCGTAGACGGGATTATTTGTAACCGTGCATAAAGTAAGTTTGAGTAGACAATACAGGAAACTATGTATAAAGTTGTTTGAAATCGAGTGTATAGGAGCGGAGTTACACTCTGCGAAATCACTTGGAATTGAAGGAAACGAGATGAAACCCGGTGAAATGATACGCAATCGTATACGCGAAGCCACATCGAACGGTTTGTGATCGTCTGGAATCATGGATTTCGTCTATATACCTAGCCCGCACGTATTTGAAGTTAGGGGTGAATGGCTTGCGGTTAAAATGAAGATTCTCAGAAGACACATCGACGCATGCATTGAGTTACTTTTCAACATAGTCTCTCACGAAATTAAGTTGAGCCAAGTTTCCCAAGCGCGATCAACTTTTGCCAGCTCGTTAGGCCCGTAAAGTCTTATCAGAGGAGTTACTTTGAAGAGTCGTGACTAATCGTTGCGACAGGGATCTTATTCAACGCTTACACAAGGATATCCTGTCCTCGCGGCTTCCGAGATTCTCAGCTAACACGGTGAACTTCACCCTTCAGATATTGTCGCACTTGTCGCCTCTCATGCCAACCTCATGCATATACGAGCGAGCATCGGAGGGGGTCGGAGCGATGAGGGAGACCCGATAGCGTATAACCTTCGTCAGGATATTAACTTTGTCTTCGGTAACATCGGCGGTTTTGAACCTCCGAAAGAATATTCTCGGATAAACAGCTGCATATTATATAAAGTAAAAAAATGCGGGTTTTATATGTAGCAAGCTATGAAAAGTAAGAAGCGTTGAATCGTTGTCTAAATCTCTCATTACGATAAGGAACATTCGGAGACATTATACAATTTGTCGCTTATACCGCATGATGGGAGAACTCGGCGCGAAGAAAAGTGGGCAAAAGAACACGTATACTTCCGTGTAGACTTTTTGTATCTCAAGTAGCGCCTTAAGAGTGTTTCGTATAGCTAAAGGGAGCTGGTTTCGCCCCGTTCAGGAAGTCGCGTGTCTAAGAAGTTCGCGTACAACACGGCTGCGGCAACAAACCGCTAAGTGAATGCATAAATTTTCCTGGTTTTAGGCGCAACAAGACCAACCGCGCAATAAGGTAACGCGTTTCTTTGTGCTTTACGATCTTAACGGCGTCTACTGTAAATGGGCTAATAAACAGCGTGGCTCTAATACCGACAAGCGGTTGGCCACCCACTGCTCTTCATCCTTTTCCTTTTTCTCCTTCTCCGACGTCCCTTTC
Organism: Athalia circularis; assembly: GCA_963978495.1. Lineage (NCBI taxonomy): Eukaryota > Metazoa > Arthropoda > Insecta > Hymenoptera > Athaliidae > Athalia > Athalia circularis. The sequence goes on from OZ021700.1 coordinate 23,459,180, forward strand.
CCTGTCTTTCTTCTTCTCCCAATTGCTGCTCTACGCTCGGTTTTCAGCCCGGCGGGTCGCGATTCAAGCGCAGAACACCCGTCGAGCACCCTGCGCTACCGAGCTGCCCTCCCAGACAGGGCACACACCCCGAGAAACTCTGATATACGAGCTAAATTAATAACCTCTCCTCTCCTCTCTTTTCCCCTTCTCTTTCTCTCATTTTCCTTTACTTCGTGCTACCCCGTTATGTATACTTTGATCCTCGGATAAATGTGTACGTATCTGCTCAGCGTACAACAGTCTACAACCCTTTTCCGTTACCACTCGGATGTAAGATGATTCACAGTCGTTCAGAAACAAGACAAAATAATCCCATTTCAAAGGGTTGCGTTCAGGGTGTATCCGTACCGAGGATGTGGAATTCGCAAAATTGTGTTGAAGAATTTAGTAGACTTGGCGAAGGAAAGAATAATACATGTATATTCATGTTAGTTTACGCCGAGGAACGAGCTACCGAGCTACTGACTTCAATTATTGTACAAAGTTATGTACGTGGATTCGACCGAAAATTCTAAACACGTATGAATTTTGTACATTTTTGCAAGTTACGTTGAAACAGAAATTAATTTTTTCGTATACTGAAATTGGGGACATCATGCGCGTACTTTTTTCTGAGCGTACACAGGTATTCGTTGAGGATAACGAAAGGACACAGAATTTCGACTCGATCAAGCCAACCTCTAGGAACGTCGAGATAGACGCCACTCAAGTACCTTTTATCTGATTTTCCTGCCATTTATGCGGATCACTGTCCACAGAGCTTGACCGCCCGGTTTATCCGAGCTATACTCTCGTTCACTGTTCGTAGGTATCTAGATAGGTACCGGAGGACCCTCGTTGGTCAACGATCAGATTTTGAGCTGCTTGAGCGAATGGCCGAGACTGAATCCACCGCGAAGCCCATTTATCCCAACGGCCAATCCGGGTGGACTCGAACTACCCAGAACTGCTTTCAGGGAAAAACCTTCAGGATACGAAGTACGCGCTATAAATATATTAGACGTTACGCGTAGTCTATAGCTCAAGAAAATTCATATCACATTGGAAAATCGATCGTTGAGAATTATATTCTTCTATGTATTTAATATGCATATTCAATCCAGTATAACCCCTTCAAAAAGTCCGCTGATATTCACTTCCGAGGATGAGATTCTTAAAGCTAGTTGAGCCATTTTTGTTTTATTTTATTTTATTTTTTACCAGAGAATTGGTGAAGCGCAATTTCTTAATCCCAATGAATTATGCGTTCCATTGAAATATATAAAACCGACCGAGCAAATGGATACCTCCGTCTTTCTTGGTCGGGTCATTTCCTACGGCTAAGCTCTTTGAAGTATAAAAATATCGTGGCTTGCATGACCGTGTATTCGAAGAGAGAATTTCATAGGGGAAATCAGACTAAATGGAATCTGCGAACGTAGTAGGGCTCAAAGCTTGCGTGTTGAAAGAGATTCGAGTACCTTGTGATCCTCGAAGCACAACGACAGCTTCCGCTTTTCCAAATCGATCAAACCTTCAAACTTGAGTCGCAAGCATACTATACAACACAAACGTAACAGTATATGTTTATATTCATCCGTGGAAATTACTTTCTCAGATCACTGCAGTTGTACGAATCCTTCGGAAAATTTTTCCAGACTTTTGCGATGAAAATAAAAAATTCTGCAATCGAAGGAAAGGATGATTTACAGAAAATTTTGTCGCCCATCTCCCCTATAAAAATGGGGCTTTATCTCCATCGAGAGGTGCTACTCTACTTGTATTATATAATATTCGAAATATAAGGCTGTCAGTCAAAGTTAAATTATACGGATTCGTCCTGCACAGTATCGATATGAATAATATAGTTTCAATGCACATAGTATCGATTTAAATCAATAAAATACATGCGGTGTGTATCTCGTACCTGTTGTGTATGAAAGTAGGTGATTTTATTTGGTACTTTGCTGATGGCATAAATTATTTTATAAAACGGCGAATGCCTCCGTCGAGTTCATCGTATGCCGTACGTCAGCGGACGATGATTTTATTAATCTTGTTTGAAATTATTATTTCTTTCATTCTTCGTAAAAGTAATGCGCGCTGACATTGGAAAATTTTAAATCAAATGCATCTGGGGCTTTTATCGAACTGTCGATAATAACTTACCGCCTGTATGTATGATGCAGAGAGGTGGACTTGATCAAAGCGCGGGTTGTTCGATGAAATCTAAAAGGAATCGTAACCAACAGTTCGTGGCTCCGCAATACGCTAGCACTCGGCTTATCGACCAACGCGACGAGTTTTCACGCCATTTGCATCCTTCTCTGCCATTTGAAATTGCAATCGCGGAAAAACTTCAGGGTAAAATAATCCGGGATGAATTCCTTTCTCCACAGGGCTACTCACGATTAGTGATGCACCAGAGTAGATGCGGAGATGAATATATATTATACTTCTCTGATAGAATTACCAACTGCGACGTACTATATAGATTTATACGACCCTTAAGTAGGTGTCTGAGAGCTTTCGTCGAATTAAAATATGAAAAAAAGCGACAAAATATTGAAAAAAGAAAAAGTAACAAGATGATGATGAATAAGAAAAGAAAAATATGATAATCGTAAGGATTTAACGTCTCTTCGGTCCGAAACTGAATTATGGGCCCATCCCTTTGGAATTTTTTCATATTATAAAATTATATTCCTGCAGATTTATATGACAGCTGTGGTAGGAATCTCAACGAGCTGCCACCCAACCGAGCAAGAAAAATTATGAGAGTGAAATTAAATCTCAGCTTCGGTGTGATTTTAATTATGAAAAATAAAGACGTTGTGGCGATGCGCTTAAGGTAAGCTACAATTTTAAACGGTATTCACTACCGGGGCCGCGGTTGCGCAGCATCAAGGTCTAGACGACGTTAATATCCGCAGATATGCACAACGTATATTCAAACACTAGCATGTTGCTCTCTAAATGTCTTCGCGCACAAAATCTCCTCTGATCAAAATCCATAGAAATTCGTAATAAACATACGCTAAACAGATGGAAAATCTGGATTTCAAAAATTCCGCGAATACTCATAATTCAGTACAATCGGATATCCGTAAATCCTAACACGATAGCGATACGTAAATCCCGTCTCGGCGAGGGTATTAAAAGACTGATTGTCAATCCTGTTACTAAAACTTCGTATAACGTGAAATAGCATCAACGAACTGAAAATATCGTTTAATCGAATCACAAGAGAGCAGGCGAAGTAAACGAAGGGTGAAGGCGTAGGTAGAATACAGGTATATATATACCTATCTAGAAGATGGTCGGCCATGGTCGTGGGATTTCGCTTCGGATCGTGCTCAGTCGAGGGGTTGTGGCGGAAGGGTGCTTTCGGGAAATAAATTAATACCTTTAGTTGAAGTAATTTTCAAACTATCTTCACTTATTTCGAGATATTATCGTCAAGGATCGGGCTTGCCAGGCTCCAGCAATGGGATGGCGATAAATCACCGGAGTGACGTAACGACCCGATCGTAGCTACCCGCGTCTGTATCAGACGAAACTCTCGTATTCGGCGCTCGCCTTCCATCTGAAAGCAAATCCGAATCTATTGGGGTGTGTTAGGGGGAGGATAGAACGCGGTTCACATATTACAGCCGCTGCCGCCGGCACCACCGCCACCGACGCCACCGCCACTACCCCCCTTATCTTTTGTGTTCAGCATCCACCTGCAAAATTTACTTCTCCTCCACGGTGACCTCTTCCCATTAGTATTTTTCATGGAGCCGGTTAACTATGCTCGTAGAAGGGATTGCTATTATGTTGCCTCCCTTATCGTCCAAACGTTCCACATATATTCTTTCCATATATTTCACTCCAAACCGAGCCGGCAATGCCTCCATTTTTCTACTTATTTTTTTTTTTTTTTCTACTTCCCCACGTTTTACCCTTTACGTCTCTTCCAATCTTGACCTAATCCATTTATACGTGCACGAGCTTCGTCCGTCACCATATGGATATACCTATACACGTCATTCATGTTTCATTGACCGTAGTGATCGCACCTCGATCGTGACACCCCTACATTGGATTACTAACGAGCATCGATTTCGAGACAATGCTTTCCTATATGCCACTCCTACACACGCACAGCTCACATCTGTACATATTTAGGTACAATATATAGACATACCTATGTGCACTATATGTACAATGGTTCCGCTGCAGCGCCGGGTATAGTAATGCGAAAGTGGCATGCTATCGGACGGTATCGAGCTATGCGAATTTGCACTGGAATATGGAGTCAATATTGGAGGTTGGGGTAGCGGAGGGTACATCTGCTCACGACCGAGTGTACACTCTGGGGTGGTATACGCAGCGGCGTCGCTACGCTCGCATCATCCCCGCCATTTGCAACAGAGAGACAGACAGGTATGAGGTGTATATTGTCGGTTTGTTTGATTACGTGGTTTCGAATGACTCTCGGGCAAATATATACCTTATACACCCGCAAGCTCCGTAGCGCGTTTTACCTACCGAAGGAGGTAGCTACTTTTGTTTTGCACCCTAAGGTGATATTATGTATGTATACAATGTACATATATACCTTACAAAATATGTCCTCCGAAATTTTCGCAAAAATGAAAATACATTCCCTTATTCTTTCAAGGAGCTCCTCGTAGCAGGGTGAAATTCTCAAAAGGTTTTGCAAACTAAAAGCACGGGGAATTATCACCAGAGAAGAAAACCGTCCAGATAACCTAGAAGACAAATTCTAGGATGTACGGTACGTTATATCTATACATATATTCATCCCTGCGCTTCCATGTACCGTACAGGTATAGATACGCATACATATAGCTGCACCTTTTATCACGCGGCGAAATGAATTAAGCGCCATATATGTATAGTATATACGTATGTATATGCGATAACGCTGAGGAATATAAAACTTGAAGCCCTGGTACCCACGTAATTCAAAAAGGGATGAATGAGATGAAAACGCGAAACAGTTTACATCTGAAATATCTTGAATGGTTTAAAATATGGTTGCTCGAGGCCAGTTTAATGAATAGCCAGCGCGAACATTTCGCTTCGTTGCTGTTAGTTGCTGCTGCTGCGCTGCTGCCATCTTTCGCGGATTCCTACTCGGTAGACTTATTCGTGTACACGGGAAAATGCAAACCTACGCATATCTGTATACTTTACATACCTGCCCCCACATATGCAGACATATATATACTAAATTTGCTCGTATATGTGTACAGCGGCGACTGTAGCTCACCATTTTCCCCGTCACTCTTGAGATCTTACTACGCACCCAACCTATGTAATACACTTATACTAGGTATATACCTATATTTCGTCACTGAAACTCTGTTGTAAAATGAACCGGGGCTTCGTCTGAGATAATTTTCAAAACCAAGAAAAAAATGCGGGCTCTGCAGTGAATCGTCATGAATTATACTCAACCGGTAATTTATGAAGTGAATGACATCTTTTAGAATGAACATGTTCACTCATTGATTCAGCGACGAGAGTCATGTTAGATTAATTTCGACTAAAGCGCTTCCTCTTGGCGTCTTTGACGAATACAAAATCACCGTGATCGCAGATACTTCAGTCATATCACATACGATCGTTAAAACTCAGGCAAAAATCGAGTCGAGACTTTGACGGTAAAACAGGGCGTCTCTGCGTCGCAGTTGAAACCGAGAGGGCTGTTGGTTCCCTCCCATCGTATTCATGGAAATTAGTTCGTCAACAATTATTATCGTATTATCCTTGGCAGGTGGAAGTATTAGTCGTGCATATGTGCTGGGTAATCCATATCGAGTTATATTAGTTTATCAGGTTATACATGCTTGTATGTCTCTATACGTTGACGAGATAGTTACGGTTGACGCTGGGTTGATAAACGTGTGAATATGGTTAGCTACACATATGCACATCTGTATAGATGCACATACGTGGAAGCCATGCTCCGTATAATCTATCCGCCATGGTATTAGCTACGTTCCATCGTAATTACCTTGACTGTGGCTAGTTTACTTATTTGCCATCGACTTGATACTGAGTTAAACCCACAAAGTTTCGAAAGTGCCGAAGCTTCAATAACGTTGAATCCAACCTAATTAGGTTAATGGATAATGGCAAAACTTGGTCGGTTTGACAGTTTATTGTTAGATAGTACTCGCTCGATAAAATTCTTCAGGCAACAATGGCCAAGCATAGGCGTTGACTGGTCCCAGTGCTTTGGGGTGAAAGGTTGAGAGGGTTAAACATTTTCACCGTGGTAGGTATTGAAATTTCGATAATCTCCAACTTTCACACTTCAACAAATCACTATATATATCTATAATACATGTAGATATACTTTGGTAACGGCCTGTATTCGTTTCGCCCTCTTCAGGAGATATCATAAGGTTATAACAGTTTCACTCCAAATGGAATATACCCACCATTATTCTTATTCCCTAGTTTCACACTCATCTTTTACATCTAGATACGTCTATAAACGAATTCAACGACGCGACGCATCGATATGGAGCTAATTTTCATCAACTGTAGCTTATCGAAAACTGACATGGAAATTCATAACTTCAATACTTTGATACTATATCATATGTTCTTATCCTACTCGTTACTGAGTATTAAGGTTTTACCTTCTTCATTTTTTTTTATTTCTTCCCCACTTTATCTTAGAATACCTTTTGCGTTATAGAATTTCCAGCAAACTTTGAGACCTTTCCGATGGTGGATCACGAAGTACATCGTTCTGACAAGTTTACCCGTACCACGGTTTATTCGCTTCAAAAGTACAAAAGTGGATTTCGGTATTGGACTCACAATTGCCCGCAGGAGTTTTCCGGTTGCCGCATATATCTCCCTCGAGTGAACATCTCACTTAGTTATGCTCGAACGCTAGAACCTTCGTCCCTACGGAATGGCGACGTTGACTCAACAATTGGTCACTGCTCACCATCCATCACTATGCATCTAGACATGTGCTCTGATTATTGTTTGCACAGAGAAACGCCGCCCGTCCGTTGCTCATCCTTAATGCGCCGTTCGCCTGCTGCCTAACCTATCCAAAAGCCTCGCCCAAAATCTGTCACTCCAAAAAGCTCACTGTGCAAACTCAAATTTCCGATTTTAAGACTCTCGTATGAATCAATACTCGGTTGGGTGAAGGAAGAAATAAAAATTTAATAATCGCGCTTAGAATTCTAGTCAGACGAAAAATCTTCACATAGGTTGTTCAAATTATTCGAAAATTTTCGTTTCTGTTGAAAATTTTTGAATTTGTTTTTGATCTTGCATTTTTCTTCTGATCTTTCATTTCCTGCACCTGATGTGTGGAGAGAGATGAAAAATATTCGTGTCAAAAAAGCCACTATATTTTTAGTTTTACTTAACTTTTCAGGCTCTTTGCTGGAGCGATTTTCCATTACAAACACTGCTGGTGAAATGCTGAAAATACGATAACGAGGTACAAACTAATTCCAACACACGTGTATTCATTTTTCAATTAAATAGTGGCATAGTGATCGTTCACGGGTTCATTTTGATTTCATAAGGTGTGACATCGATTGAACGGCGGTGGGGTGGGACGGAGGTTGTTAGTCCCGTTTTTGCTGATTGTTTTCTCATGTATTCGTTAGTTTCATCTCTCATATTTACAATTTTTTTTTTACCTTCTATCCCTCTCTATTCCCGTACCTCATTTCCATGCACATCTCTCAATATTGCTCAATTTCAATCGCTTGTACGCACAGTACATATTTTCATATACCTGCAGCGACTAATCCTTCTACGAGAAGAATATAGTCGCGCGCCGTTCGCTGTCCAGACTACACGCTCGGATATTAATTCATGTTTGCCACATTGAAGATCTATCAATATCATGTGATATGCGCGAAGCAAATACTTCTCACGGGATGCACGACGGGGGTCCCTAGAATGCCTTACGCTTGTGTGATCGTTTGGCATTCGAAAATTAAACAGTATTGTGTTTTGTTTTTCATTATCTGACGAACATCGGCAGTAGTGGTTATAATCCTTGATAATGGTCAAAATATTTTCACTGGTTGGTTTTATTATTTCTACTTGGTATATTATTCGTTCGGTTGAAATCAGTAACCAAATTGGAAGGGAGATATGCAGGGGATAAAGTTGTGTTTGATAAAATCTCTAATACGTACATTCGATGTATATGTTGTACGGAAAATAGGGACGGCATATTGTGCACCCAGCAGCGTATATCGATGTTATTGATCGTTCAATATATTGAAGATAATCTGGCAATGGTCAGTATCCAAAGTTTGGCAAGCTGCTTTTATATCGTCAACGAATTGCTCAGTCTACAGGCCGATATCAATGTTATACATATACAGTCCATCGGGGGGCTTTTTCCCCATCTCTCTGTAACGTAACGTTGATAGAAATAAAAATGAAAATTTCTAATATCCGCCCCCCTCTCGTATATATATATATATATATATATGTGAACCAAATTGTTTAGACAGGCTAGTAATATAGATTTTGGATACAGTAAAATACTATAGGTATACTGCACGTGTACCAGAATACGAACGATTTTTACATTCCGAAAGCATTTGAATGTCTACATGATTGCCCCGGATCAGAGAAAATCGAAGAGACAGCCAAAATAGAAGAAAAAAAATAAAAATAAACAAATAAATGAATAAGCGAATGAATGAGAGAACAAAAAACAAATGAAACAGGAATAGAAAAACCAAACTGATAGCAAACAAAATTAAACTACAAAGCGGTATGTACATATATTGTCCGATGTTGGGTGCAAATAATTGCAGCAAATTGGTTCGACCTATTTTGCTGCGTCCGTCCCATCCTGCAGCAGGCCATCACCTATGCACATGAATATATGTATACATGCGCTTCCACGCATTCGAATAAAACCTACTAATGGAAAGTATTGCTGCAGATCTGTAAAACGTATTGCAGATGAGTCCGCCCGCGGCATTCACAAAAAACTTATTATAAGACCTATCTGTATCGTAGATTCACGTATACGTATACCGGGAACATTTTTAATAATTCATAACCTGGAAATGAATGTATATCCTGGTATATATTATATGTATATACATATAGGTGTCAAGGGATTGGCAGCGGTGAGTGAGCTTCGTTCTCCCTTCAAACCTGCGGGATAGAAGGGGGTGTTACTAGTTTGGTGCAACGTGTTCCCTGTGTGCATCCTCTGATGTAAGGACGTGGTGCAGCATAATATTATGCCGTTAATACAGTGCATATCGGGACAGGAGCAGCTGGTGAGCGAATTACGACGCTCTGCTTCTGCTTCTCAAATCTAGCCTCGTCCTGCTTTCCCCTCGCCTCACCTCTCTCCTCCTCCTGTGCCACACTAGAAACACCCTTATTAGCACACCTCGTGAATTTATGGCTCTCGTTACATGACACCGTTAGGTGGTATTCGTTTTGATACACATCGATAAAAGCAATGACAGACGGCGATGACCTCCGATTCCCGAAAATAAGGGTACTCGTGAATCGGTGAAATATTTTCAATCAATTTGACATAATTTTATTTTTTCTATTTTTTTATTTTTTTTGTTTCCACTAATTCGCTGAATTTGACTTTCAGTGCGGTCTTGAGATGACAAATCGTGGCAAATGATTCCACTTTGATTTTGTAACGTGATAAATTGTCGCCGTAACCGCAGGGTATAATTTGACCGAAACGTCATAGGCTTATCCCAATCGATCACTTGTAAGTGGTCAACGGTTCAACGGGAGTGTTCCGTCCAACGCGAGCCGGGTCAGGGAGGAAGATAAATAAAACGTTATTTTGACGGTACAGCTTCGTTAAAATGTATTTATTCGATGAATTTTTCAGCAAAGTAGAAACTGTTTTAAATATTTTAATTCCTGCTTTCGAGAGTCGCACTCAAGGCAATTTTCATCACTTTATATACTAACCTAACCTATATATTATACTTGAAAAATCAAACGAATTAGTATTTCTGTGAGAAGTAGAAATAATATTCTCGAACCTGTTTTACGTTATTTATTTTTGTCGACAATTCTATATTTGTACCAAGTCAACGAGGTTGGTCGCATGTATAATATGTGTCTGTACTCATTTGGAGGTTGAATTTGACCATGTGCACGTACGAAGATTGCATACATATATATGTTTTGTGAAGTATAGAAATTCAGAAGATTTGAAAATATTTTCACCCAACGTGATCTTGACTGGATATAGGGTTTGGAAAATTTAAACTCGGAAAATATTCAGTAACACGTGTTTTCTTCACTTTATTCAGCGCATACGTTAACCCTAAGCATCGATGCCGGTGCCGGATTTCTAACAATTTCATAAATATTTATGCAACGCTGCTCTGCTCTTCTGGAATCGATCTAGACTGAAACCTTAGATAGTTGGGATGATTTTATAAGTGTACCCTGTGTCACACGAACCAACGCTATTTCAGATGTATAAGGAAATGGAAAACTCTCGGGTCTTTCTACAGCGGTTTGTTCGGGTGTCTTCTTTTAGACGGGAATTGATTTATTTGGCGGTGCGGAGCTGGAAATTATATCCATTAAATCCATTAAACCTGGCGCGAAAGATTTGAAGTGCGAGGTAAGAGGATTGAAAGATGGCGAAATGGAGGAAAAAAGAAGAGCGCCTCATACGGAATGAAAAACTGGCAATTCGCGAATCCTGGCTCGTCAACCATATTGATGTGAATTTATGAAATTATTAATTGGGTACGTGCTTGATCCTCGCCATTCATCGGCTGAACTATACGTTTTCCCTTCAAGTTTCCATTCGAATTTTGATCTCGATCCTACAACCTACATTCAACAACAACGTCTCCGATACAGGCGCGGAGTTATACCGAATACGTATTAAATTTAATCCAAATCCATTGTAAGGCGGTGGGTAGTAGGCGCACACGACTTACACCTCGCTTCGCAAAATGTTGATTTGGAAAAAGTCCAACGTTACCATTTGCCTCGCGTAAGGTTCGCCGCACCTTTTCATAATATACACACCTTTCTTCGTCTCATAACGCGAAACAGACAGAGACGGAAACCAAAAAGAGCGGAAGACTTGAGCCAGTTCCGTGGGAAGGTATACTGTGCTACGGGGTAGGCACGGCTTTCAATCGAAAATTCTAGTCACAAAAACGATTCACGTAACCAACTAAATTCTGAAAGACTGGAATTGAAATCCCTCGGTGAAAATAACGGCCCCGTATAACCGCACAGACGTAAAGTATCTTCATACATTCTTAACTCTCCTCCCACTCAGCCCCCTTTCCCTTAACCCTCCCCTCATACCACGAGTATATTTTTTTCATACTTCAGATATATTTGCTGCAACCAGTTGAAGATCTTTTTTGCGCAATTCCCGAGGATTTTTAATTTCTTCAGCCAGCAGGATTCAATCTCACGTCTCGAGTCTCTGTGCTTTCGGAACATCCTGACCACCGCGTGCATCACAGTTGTGAACACGATGCTTGTACAATAACAGAATCGAGTGACATTCTGGTTTAATTTATGGGTGCACTTTGTGCTGTGCGCTTCGCTACGATTTATTGAATTCTGAAAAGAGTCTCCACACGCGGAGGTTTCATACACTACATAAATATTCATCAAATACCGTAGCTCCTCTGCATGTAAGATTTTGACGACAAAAATTGAATTCTTTGGGTCTCAGGCTTCAGTAGTAGCACGGAAATGTAATTTCATCGAACGGAAGCAACTCTTATATGGGGACTTCTGTACTCCCGTTAAATCATAATATGGTTCAGACTGGCAAGTGCACCCGCTCGTCTAAACAGCGATTCGTATTTATCTATTTACATCTTGACAGGCATTACTCCAAATACTATTTCCTTGCCTCCTCTAAACTTCGAAACCGCGAGGAGGAGGTACTCGGGTCATGAAACTCCGAAACCTCAAAGTGAAGAGAGGGCGATGATGCACCTGGAGCCCATTTCATCGCTCTACATTCGACTGCGGTTGCCCACGGTTTCAGAACAACATTTTAAGTGGTTAGGGATTTCACACTTAACGTGAACTTTGATTCAACATTGCACAACTGAAACATGAAGGCGCTATCCCGGAAATAAAAACGCTTCCGTGTAAAAGGTCGAAAAAATCTTCAGCCGTCTTCAATTCCTTCTTCATTTTTTGGATGAGATATCAGAAAATTGATCAATGCGGGTATTCATCATAGCATTTCGACGAAAGCTTCCTCTCCAAATCTTTATTTCATATTTTTCGCCTGGTCGACTATTCATGAAATAAATATCCAACTATCTCTGCTACAAAATCAAATTGTTACCCCACTACTATTTCTTGTTTTTCGCCTTGATTTTCTCTTGGCCTAGAGTGCAGGTATGCGATCCGGTAGAAAATACTATACTCCGTCACGGGTCATTACAGTGTAAAGCATTTCCTCCATTATTCCGGACCGCAGAAATTAGGAGGGAATTGGGCGGTGGTTCTGGAGTTCTGAAAGTGAATAGATTGTCTGCTGCTGGGACGGTGCTGCACCTGAACCCCGTTAAATGTCGGGATATCTGGGTGCCGTTTTGCGAGACTACTTCGTGCAAGAACAACAAATTGGGGTGCCGAGAGCGGCTTCAGTCTGGCAATGGGCGGACATTCGTCCGCGTCAGTGAACGGTCTGAAAATGTTACGCGAATCGCATTTTAACTACATACGTATAGCTGAGCGCTCACCTAGGCCGGTCGGACGGGGGATGATGGTTATGGGATTCGCCGTTGAGAAAAGACGGACAATAATATGGCGGGCGAAGACTTGTCGTCACTGCTAATATAGACGCGAGCGTAATTTCGAGAAAATTCAGTCTCACCCAGATTTGCTAAAACTTTTCTGCCTGTCTTCTGACAAAATTGCGGTTGAGCTGGTTATTTCGGCGATCTCTTTAACCGCGTCAACTCCAAAGACTGACGGGCAATGGGCTGGCTCCGGGAGTTCGGAAGAAAGGAATAGACGGCAAAACGCAAGGGGTGAGTTGGGCTAGGCGGTCCCAAAGCCATAAAAGTAAGCAATATAGTTACTCACAGTTCGGGATCTCTTATGGGTATTATAGCGTTATTTGGCATAATATCACAGCCCCGGCCAAGTGTTGGATGGCGGTTTTGGTGGGTACAGATTTCATAGAAAATAGCCGCCCTCGTTCAACCCTCCGTATCTTGTTACTATCCATAAAACTGAGCATGCGGTAGTAGGAGGGAGGGCTGCTTGTTCCGAGCGAGGATTCCGTATATCGAATTCAAGATTCGGGATGAACTTGCGATGTTCCAACACTTTTTTGTGCCTATGCTGTAGAGCTTCGGCAATCCAATCGACGATAGAACTTCATTTCTTGTTGATAAGCCAAGCTTTGAATTCAACTTTTCGGGGCTTATATTCGGGCGTCGATTTTCTACAGGCTTTGCTGTCGTCGTGTCGCTGAAAAGTTGCGGTCCTGGCACGTCGAATTCCCTCGGTAGAGGCAGCTATCACCACAGAGATGATAACCGATTTATTTTTTCGTGAGATTTTGCTTTCCGGTGTTCTTCATTTCTCCGTATACGTCACTCCGAGAGATGAGAGGTAATATATCGAGTGCTCGAGACTGTTGAAGTGCATTAACTATACCGTGACTTATGGGTATACGTGGAAAGCGAATAAGTAAGTTTCCCTGTTTGACACTACTGCACGAGTGCTTTCATCTTTGTTTTAGTACGCTATTCGCACACGTATACATGTCAAGGTATATCTGACTTGGGTATATAGTGTGAGACTTTGTAGTGAAGTTAAGGGTGGCACTAACTTCGTTTAGATGCGGCAAGAGCCACGGCGGGGGATCCGTAGAAACTACTGCCGTTAACGGAAACGGGTGACGTGGAACTCCGATTAGATGCCAAGAGTTCCTGATGCCCAAAGGATGCTACGTCGTCGAGTGTCATCGAGCACGGTGTACGCGGTGTTACTTGGAGCAGGGAGTCGAAAACCGAGAGGTACTAAAAAGGGTTAAAGTAATTCGAGCAGAGAATCACCTGCGACGAAGCCTCCCAAGCTTGCTCTCATTGCTACTTCATTATATTCGTTAACTCTCGTAAACCAAAACTTAACGGCTAACGGATCTGCGTTGCGTGACGTGAAAGTCAAGAACAAAAAGCCAAAAGCTGAAAGATGTGCCGGGCGGGGGGGGGGGGGGGGGGGGGGCGAGGGGCGGAAGTTAAGGGACGAGGGACATTGGGCAAAGTAGAAAAAGATACAGAGTGTGGGAAGAACGGCAGGCAGACGAGTAGCGCCACGCCGGGAAACCGTGACGAAGGTTGTCGTCGAGGTTTCCGAAATTAACCTCATTTCGAACTCCTCGGGGCCTTCGAGCCACTTGCCGTCGTCCTCCCAACTTCGGCATCACCCTTGCCAATTCCCCATCGGCACACCCACACGACAGTCGTACCGATTGCTCCGTCGTACGTCAAATACGACCCGACCGAACCAGCTGGCTGCCAGTAGCCCCTTCATTCTCTTTTGCCTTGACGCGATAACACCCCTGGAGCTGCGGCCAGATATCGATATATCCTATATCTTATACATTTCTACCTACCTACAGGGTTGTGTAGGGTCACCGCATCGTATCAATTCCATTTTGCTCGCGGCTGCACGTAACTACACGTGCGTATTACCTTTTAGCTCGTAAATCCCATTCAGATCCGGTTTCAAACTTCATAATTATTCAAACCCCGTCTTTTATTTCCCTAAATCTCCATGATTTAATTATTTTCCCAGAGCTTGTCTCCGCGGAAACTCTTGTATCTGTAGAGGTATACAGTCGGTAGAGGACAACGAAGGATCGCAGTTTCGTTAAATGAGCCAAGTTAACGGAAACCGCGATGGACGCAGTGAATAAATCAAGCTGAAGCCTGCATCACAAATTCGTAGAATACCTACGCGCTTTTCCATTTGGTCGAATCATCCTTAAACAACTGTTACGTTTGCGAGTGGAGATGTAAAACTCGCTTTGGAGAACTGTAGTCTCATTACTACTTAAATATGAATTCATTTCCCGCTCTGAAAGAGGCGCTGATGTTAAGATTTTGAATATTTCATGTTTATGACGCGATGAGGCGAAGTTATGGAACTCAGAGCTTTGAACAAAAGTACGCGTATCATTTGATGGCAAAAGGCTTCAACGTTTGTGAACGACCCCAAATTTTGGGCTTGTAAAGGAGCAACTAACGACATGTACGGAATTATTTTATGTAAGCCGCTTCTGTTTTAGCGGTTCGTGACAGTACAGAACATGCGAATCGCGTACCAGTTTAATGGTCCGAGTGGTGTCTAAAAATCGCGACTCCATCAGCACTGTAGTAAAATCTAGTTTATTCATTTCCCACGTCAGCGAAGTACCCTACTTTTCACCGGACGGTAGGTATAAATTGGACGTGAAAGAAGAAACTGGGAAAAGACTTTTCCTCATGACTCACACTCGTTCCTACATATCTAAAAAATTTGAAACATATCAGTCTCACTTTCACCGTTCCACATTCGCATCGCTCGCATCCTCGCTTCTCTTCCGATACATCATTTCATTTTCTGTCAAATCGCGTAGAATATATCGAGAGAGGATCACGTAAAGCTGTAGATTGTTGATTTCATGACGGTACTTTCGATCGAAGTGATTGAAATGAAATACAAACAAACGGTCTCGAGATGGCATGGGAATCGGGTCAGCCAATACCAATATGCGGTGGTAATGGTAGTGAATTTTTTTCGTCGACTTCGTTTGAAAAGAATGCACGAGAATTAACTCTCAGTAAAGAAAGGAAGTATGATCGCGTGCAGGTAGGTCGGGAGCGTGAAACGGCCGCTGCACGTTTGTTAACGGTTAACTTATGATAAAGTACAAAGAAAAGTGCGCGGTTAAAAATGTTTGGTCACCGTAACATTTCTGACCGTTGACAAATCATGGTCTTTGAATGAATAACCTCACGTAAATCAAGCGTATTCTCAAACATATGATGTGTTAGCCGGCTATGATGTCTTCTGGCTAACAATAAGTCCGTTAGACCCCGCTAGCTGTACCAGAGTCCATTAATAATCACATTCTTTTAAAGTGATTTCCAGTCATGTTGGAATTACCTTCACTCGTTACACTATCACTATCAGTTATCGCGGGTTGTTATGCCAGTCACTTTGCTCGACGAGAGTACTTGTCGTAGGTACCTAATACCTACTATACCCATCTACATGTGGCTGTGATACAGGCTGGCGCCAACCGTCGAGGTATGCTCTGTAATGAAGTACGGGGATTGTAATGGAGCCGTTTACACACCCGGTGCCGCTGCAAGACCCATTAATTATTACCAACGTTCGGGTGTACTATATATATGTACGCTATAGCATCTCTGGCCCATTTACGGGCGTAGACAAACTCGCCAACGTTTGCCTCCTCTGCTTCTGCTCTAGCATGTAGCGCAGCGTTACGCCCCGTAGCACTCAAGAATTTTCCGCCAGTGTGCCATCAATCGATTTGCGACGGGTTCTCTAAATTAGGGAGTGATGTACGTCCTCGATCCCCGATTATATCTGCAGATGGGGTGTGGTTGTATATAGGCAGTAAGAAAATTTATTCCTCTTCATTCGAGTGTTTTTTCTAATCTCCGATATAGCCGTGACTTACTTTTGGGTATCCAAAAATGATGATGAGACGGGTTGTTTCAATTATACGGAAGATGTTTGATATTTCCACCTTTCCAAAGCCTTATTTTGCATTTTCGATGACTCTGTCAACTGGTGACGATTGACGCTCGGCAGAAGTATGCTTGTATTTAGAATCGGCCGTGTTGGTTTTGGGTAAATTTGTATTTCAATCGATTCGACGTCGACTAATGTCAGTTGGTATTTAATTAGAGAATCTACCGTGTGGTATTGGTCTCGTCCGTTGTCTGATTTAGCCGCATACGCAACTCGTGGTGAAGTCGAGCCAATTCGCTTGTTCGCAAATAGAAACTATGCGATTTCCTTCCTCCCCTGTGTCTCAACTGGGTTGATGGTTGGTTATTAACCCAGCTCGCGGTATGCTGAGCTGCAGTTTGTTTAGCACCGAATGAACAATCGTACCTCCTCAAGCTTCACCAAAACAGATTAATGAGGCTACAAGTATGATAATACCGCGACGGCGATTCCGTCATAGACTAGCTGCAGTTTCAACGTAGAAACCAAGAATATTAAATTCTGACAGCTGGTTTCTTGTGATATCGATCCCCCCAAGCGAATACCCCATTCATTCACCAGCTCCGTCGATTCGATCGGTCCAAACTACGCCCGGGGCAAACTTCCCACAGAGATTGG
Organism: Athalia circularis; assembly: GCA_963978495.1. Lineage (NCBI taxonomy): Eukaryota > Metazoa > Arthropoda > Insecta > Hymenoptera > Athaliidae > Athalia > Athalia circularis. The sequence goes on from OZ021700.1 coordinate 23,476,592, forward strand.
CCAGGATTTGAGCGTTATTGTACACCTACGGTATGGAATTATAGTTTGTGATTAGTCGATCCATATGACAGCTGTGGCTACAATATAGAACCGAACCCTGGTTCGTATTCTCAGAATCTACAGATTAACGGTTTAGGTACAGATATACCGCGTGTCCCAGCGCTTACACCGCAGTATGTCTGGTTGCCTGACGTCAGTTACAGGCTGACGCTATAGGGCACTATAGGGGCTCCACGCTCCGTAAATGAACGTATGCTGGGTATGCCGCAGTGTATGTATGTAGGTACGCTTCTCCGAACGCGTGTTCGATTCCATATTTCAGTAGCCTCGCGTATCCATCCATTCCGCAAACGGTTGAAAATGTTATGAAAAAAAAATCAAACGACAAATTTCTGGACACGTTCATGTAATATAACTCATGCCTACCCGCCAAGTCTGTTAACTTTCGTGTGCAGTACATATACCTATACACAGATATGATGAGAGGTATACCCGAATGTTGATTGTGACGTGAGTGATTAGGATTTGAGAAACTCCAGCCATGCCCAGCTTTGGGTTCATACAGATGTACGTATGTACGTACGTGTTGTGGTGACGTTCCGAATTTGGTGAATAAATCTAGTTTACTCGAATCAGCGCATCCCCGAGTTACCGCGGCCTTCGTGGTATTCTGTCTACGAAGAAGAAGCTGGTCCAACCCACTTGTCCTCACTTCGGGGAACACCTCGGGAGTTGCCTAAGTGGAAGTCCCCCAAAGGGTTTTACAGAATCTCTCGAAGAGGTACCCGAACAAAGCACTATCGATTTGACTATTTTCTCACTGAACCGCGACAGCTCTCTAGTAGGAAAAAAAAGAATACAAAGTTACAAAAAAAAAAAGAAACTAACGAAACAGCAGACAGAAAGAGACGAGAATATGAATACAACCACCGGCGTGAAAAAAAAAAACCAACGGTGGTAATCAAAACTGCTAGCTCATTTGAAAAATGCATTAAATTCATTCGCATCACTATTCTCCAGCCGCACATCGTCTGCTGGCTTCTGGCTTCGTCGCAATTAGTGGATTTGTACATTTATCTCTTTCGCACTTTTGTCGTGCCCTCGGTCACCCTCTTCCCATTTTTTTCTCTGCATACCACTCTGTAAATCGCGTGCATACGCTTCATGGTAGTAAACCAGCAAAACACGTGCCCTACAGTTCGCCTCTTCGCTGCATCCAACAACTTTTTGCTCCTTCTGTTTCAAAGCTCAAAGATACCATAACCGGTGATGGCGTGAAATTTTTCAGTGCGTGACATAATTTATCGCAAAACCAAACCGACTCTCAGCCAGATACCTGAGACTATAAGTTTTCGAACTATATTTTCCCATTAATATGCCATTCGTGGTTCTTCCTTTTCCTTCTCATGCTGTCAGATTTTTAAAAAAATTTCCCTTTCCATCTCATGCGTGTCGCGTGCCTGGAGTTTCTAGTGCATAGATCTCCAATGTAAACGATTCTCAGTATTATATTCGAGTGTAAGATATATGAACTTATTTTATTCTCCCCTTAAATACGTTTGTTAAACAACGTACAATGTATTTTACGTAGCACTTTACAGCGAACAGATGTGATGAATCCCATCTTCACTTCTAGTTCTTTTCCATCACTTTCTTCTATTCCATTCTCTTATCGCCAATGGCTTACTTCGCTTTCTAGTAGTAAGTGTTAATGGTTAGCAACTCTTGAATGATGGCAAGAAATTCCAGTTAAGAGAGACGAAGAAACTGCAGCCGGTATATACGCTTTTTTATTTACAGTAGCTTTAGGATTACTGACAATGAGTACCGATGAAAGCAGCAGTCCTTCAGTAGGATTATATTTGTAAGTCATTATCAAGTGTATACGAATAATTTTGGCGTGAGTAACACCATTGCTGTGCAGTGTTGTTCCTCTTCAATTGAAGTGAACCATTCAACGTAGCGCTGTAAATGCTAAAAGTATGTATAACCGTACCGACTCGTATAGTTCTTGATGGAGCGTAAGCCCATCTTTGCAAGTCCGATGTCTACTTTGAAACGCTCTACTCTTACACTCTTTCACTCTTTCGCCTTCTCCTTCTTCTCCCATTGGTTTGCTCGCACTCATCGAAATAATCGATATACGGAATGGCAGTGAATTCTCCGGTTCGGTATCCTAGTCGCAGTCCTCGAGTATATAGGATAGGTATGCAGTACCTCTTTGGATCACCATAACCACGTTCAGCAACGAGCAGGTTAGATCCCCCCGTCGTTTCTGTCCGATAAAAATCTGTTAGGAACCTCGTTAGAGTGTCGAATGACAGGTTGGCGTAGAGTTGGACGAGAAGGCGTTGGTTCACGTTCTCGTTACCTTTCAAGAGTGGAAGAGGGTGAAAGTGGAAAGGGCTGGCAATCTTAGCTCCGACGTATCGACTGGTTGGATGATATACCTATCCACCCCGCGCGACGTTTATATACAGGCTTCTCTCTATGCATACCTTTAGAATGGAAGTAGCGTGACTGGAGAGTAAGTGAGGGTGTATAATCTCGGATTTCCAACTTCTCCATAACATTGGCAAACGAAATTAGTTTCTGCTGAATCAATTAAATTCTGACAACACTCGCGCAGCGCTAACGATACGTATATTCTCTACAGAGCGGAGCGGTGACGGCTTTAAGATGCCGTGTTGTTATTTAACGTCTGATAGTCTGGTTTGGCACAAAATATTTCATGAGTGTAAGTGCCATTTATGTATGCTTAGGCTTACGTCAAATTTTAAATGAGCTGTTCGTGAAGAAACAAAGAGAAGAAACCTTCGGGCAGGGGTCTTGACTGACCGGGAAAACAGCAAGCCATGTGCAAAGTATGGTTGATGGGAACTAGCGTTTCAACTTCCGGAGTATTTTCGGGTCGAGCAGATGTTTGATATTGTGTATGCATTGGTTTGCAAAGTCCAGTGTAGCAATGCGCATGCTATCCGCGCCCATATTGATTCAGCCAGCCCCTTTCAGAAAGTGTGAACACGGAGTACTTTGACGACCACCCTATTACTTGTCACTCATCTACACCATAGTCCCGTCCGCACGTGCGTCTCGTGTGATCATGAATAGCTTGCTTCAACCAGAGTACATACGCTGATACTTGAATCTCGATAAAACAATTTTTGGGTAATCCGTTGGGATGTGGGAAAGGTTATCGGCCTTGTCTGAAGAGGTATGCTTGATTTTTCTACAAAAACATCAATGGTACTCTACATTTAACGAGATTGAATAATTAGCGATTTCTTATATTATTAAAAAAAATTACGCGCAGGACCTTACAAATTTTACCCTATTTTAGTGGGTTTTTTTTGTCATTATTATTCTTAACTTGATCGTGTCTTACAACTTTTCAAGACCGCGTAACAACGCATTTTTAATTGGAATTGGAAATTACTCCGTTCTGATGCGAAATTCTCACAATCATAATGGTACAAGAATAATAATAAAGCTATGCGAATATCAGAATTTTTGAACTCGTAAACTTGACTTACTCTAAGTACTTGTAGCGAGAGAATTTGAATATTGAAATTTCTTCGCTTTCAGCTGCTCGGATCTTTAATCCTCGCTTCTAACGCCTAAAATATCCAACTCTTTGACTGTGCGCAGGAAAATTCAAACAATATCCAAGATTTAATATCGCGAACTTCTGGGCGAACGAAAAAAAATGATAAAAAAAATAGCAAATTGACTAGCTTGGAATTTGTTTTTAGCCTCATGAAAGCTCTGAGTAAGATATATTTTTTCACATGAGTAGAGAAATGATTACCCAGGTACTTCTGAAAAATAAAGATCATCCGCTTTTCCGTGAATCTAATAACAAATAATGCGAACAAAAGACATACGGTGCTACGAGTAAGCAGCGAACTTGGCAATCTGCACGTATATCCAAAGTTGCAGGGCGAAATGTTCGCATAACTTTCATCGCGGTAAAATTTTCAGACGTGGAGACAAGTTTAGTAAAAATATGACCGTTGGAAATTGGTATAACCCGCGCATGCAACATCAGAGCCAGCCTCCTTGTAAACTGGAAGTGGTTTTCATTTTTTCTATTTCTATTTTTTTCTCCATTGTATTTTACTTCTTTTTTTAGCAAACCCATTTTAGCGATTATTTCGGCGTTATTTTTGATGACCCTACAATTTCAGGGAAGTGTCACGTGGGTGACCCTTGCTACAATTATCCGGTCAAGTTATCATCTTATTTCGGGGTCCCGGAAATTCCATATATTTTCTTTATCGATTGTGATTAAAACCAGATCGTATTTTATGAAATACTGATATCGTTCGCGAGTTTTTCTCTTCCACGATAGCGACGCGCGCGTTTGTATCAAAGGAAACTGATTGATTCTCCGAAGTAAAGTTCGATAACTTTATCCACATCAAAGAGATTAAATATTTTTTTCGTACGCGAGTGCGAGCAGAAGTTGGAAAAAAAATGGAATTTTTTTACAAAAATAAAAGAAGCAGGAAAGAAATTGAATTTTATAAACGCGTTTCATACAGTTTTACATTCAAGACGAAATCAATTGAATCGATTTTTTCCCCAGTAACTTCTACAAAGGCTATCCTTATCTTATCTACATCAGAAAACCGTAGTTTAAAATTGACTTTCCTCACATCGAAAAAATTCGATTGAATTTATTGTTCAGTTGCTGCGATGCCCTACGTCTGTATTACTATGCAAAGTTTTAGTTAAATTACGTTCAATTTAGTCCCAGCTGCTTGGTGGAGTTATTAATTAGAAGCTCGTATACCAGAGTATATTAATCCCGATGAAGCAAAACGTGAACTTGGTCAAAATTACAGGTATAAAGACCTACTCAAATACTTACGTGTTGAATTTCACCCTGGCGAATACTCCCTCGGAATGCTCTCGAGTGGGTTGGAATCAGCCAGCTCGACACAATTACAACGGCTGTCTCAAGCCAAGTGACTAATTCGGGTTATCGCTTGGATTCGCGGTAGGTGTATGATCAATTCGTGTATGTGAGATACTTGGTTATATATACGTCGAACGTTTACCTGCTCGGCGAGTACTCCCTGAAACGAGTTCTTCAGTCGATCCTCGACTAGATTTGAGGAGAATATAATTGCGAGAACGGTGCAATTGAAAGAGTAAAATAGGCTAGTATGATATAAATACTCTTCCCATACATTGATCGTTCATGCGTCATTGGACAATTTTCAGAACACCAACGCTCATCGAGATGTATAAATGTCTGTCTCTTGGTCTAGTGCAATTTCATTTTAACAAACCCGTTTTCCACCGTAAGCAATATAACAATATACGTCGAGTGGATGTCTGTAAAAATCCTATACCGACACTACGCAATTACGAGTTAAAAATCGTATGTTCACGTACACCTGCTTTCCTTTTTTCATTCATACTATAATTTCGCACGTATTGCACAGTAAAACGTTTATACCCGTCGACCAAACGTCTGTACCGTACACAGCTGACAAGGTCCAACCAATTTTGAAGGCAAATTGTAGTCGAAGCTGATTATATTATGGAAATGATCACGGCTACATCCAGCCCACGAAACGCACTCCAGGGAGCCGCTTGTCCACTGGATAGTCGTCGCTTCGGTCCAACCTTCGACCTCGAGTATCAGAGCTTCGAGATACCGCCTGGTGGAACTATGTTGGGCAAATTCGAACCACTCTACACCTCTCATGCAAACCTTGGTCGTCGGTTCAAATTCACGGAGGATCCCTTCGGCGTAGGGGATGGGAATCTAGATCCAGAAACTCGTTGCCTTCTTCGACCTTACGACCTTCCTAAGTGTCCTATGGTCATCCCAGGGTCAAGAAGGGTTATCGAAAGGATTCAAACTGCGCAGATATTCTGGTCCTGTGCGCAGGTGTCATATATTACCTGTCGAAATGCGTACAAGGTAAAAGTTTCCAGCGATTCAGAGTTCTTCGACATTTCTACGGGAAGAACTGAAAAAGTTTCTTTCTAGCATCTAGTGAGGCAAAGAGGAAAAGTCTGATCACTTTCGCGATAATACATTCCTCCTGACGCGGTACGTGACTTCTGTAGTCGTTTACTGAACCTACCGTTTCTCCCGAGTCAATTGTATTTCTTACACCTACATCTTATTGGGGCTAGAGGGATGGAAGAAAGCTGAGCGCGCGGTATGAGCTGCTGTCGCTTTCTTTCTTCATTCAGTAGTAAACCGAGACCATCGAGAGATCGTGCAGGGGTTTGTGGGCACGTTTCAAAGTTTTAATACCTCTTGAGCCCGTGTCGTTGGTATACGGTGAGATACGAGACGACGACAACAACGCACGTGGCACTGTTATCGAAATGGTTGCAGAAAGGCCAATATTTTGCCAGCTTCAAAGTCCAAAAGTTTGCTTATTAGAGTCACGTAGTATCTCGGATATTGTGTTCTCGCGAAAAGTGTCTTTCTGAAATGGAACCGTCCGCGGAACTATACACACGTCTTCTTAATCGTTCGCCCGATAACGAAGGGACCTACCAATATGGAAAGAATTCCACCCCACCTTCTTCCACTCTATATATCCTTTTCTTTCTTTTTCTACTTCTCTATCTTCCGCTCGAGGGGTTCCAGAGAACGATGAAGCTCGGAAGAAGCAAAAAATACTTTAGTTTTTGTACCCCGAAGTGGGCTTTGTTGGCTCGTTATGTTCGCGTGGTGTGTAATTGAACTGGCTGCCTGGCGACAAAAGCCAAGCTCTAAATGACGGTTTACATTCTGTCGGTAGCCGACTACACACAAACCGTATGACGCCAACGGTGGTAGGTATGCGGTCTGCAAGCAGCCGCTCTGTTGGGTGATCCCGATGGCGCTGGTGGTGATGGTGGTGGTAGTGGTATAGGTGGATGGGGTAGTTGGGACTAGTTGAAGTGATGGTAGTGACGACCTTATTGCCGAAAGTGGTTCGGAGTTTGAATCTGTAATATCGAACGTAGGCACGCATTCCGTACATTTACACTGTTAAGAACCGATTTCGGTCGAGTTACGAGCCGGTGTTTCATTCGAAGATACGATCCCGCGGTCAGAACCAGGTATTCTCTGTCTGCCACGGTCGTTAAACCACGCGGAACGATTAGATTCCTGGGATTTGGAGCCTGCAGGTGTTTCTTGCTGGCGGTAATCGCAAGCTTGACTAAGTGTAAACGTACAATCTCTTTCATGTTCCTTGGAAGACTTTGATTATGGGCACTTGTATTCCACAAGGGTTTCGCAATAAACATACAACCTAAACATGCAAGTCGGTTCCTAACATTAATTTGAAAAAAGGACACAAATAAATAAGAATCGATGAATAAAAAACTTCAGTTATGTGTATATATACATGTTCTTTGTTCCCTGATACTGATCGTATGGTAATTCACCCTATGGAATTTGAGGAACTTTTGCTATTGACCCGCCATCAACTATCGATGCGTTCACTTACAGACAAATTTTTTCTGCAGAAATTGCCTCGGATGACGTAAGGCTGTAGAAATTGAGTTTCTGATGTATGAACGATGACTAAAAATATTCTGGCCTCTCTGGAATTCAATCAGTCTTGAAGAATAAAAAACTGATGTACAAATTGAGCTTGAGCGACCCTTGAATACTTCTACAATCCCCATATACGTATTTCGATATCCGGTGCTGCGACTATGTCTAAATTTCAATTTGCTTCAGACCCGATTAAGACCTCAATTTCTTATATACGGAAAGCGAAGTTGTGTAGGTCGGAAATTCAATTCAAACCCAGTTAAAGTCGACGACCAATGATGGTCCACTCAGCAAACGTAACTTTCGCAATTGCACTGCGTTATTTTCAGTAACGGTTTGCAACTTCGGGTCTTGCTTACGAATCACAACACCAAAAAATACGTCGGCCATCATCGACAAACCCTGTACACGGATACATCACTGTTACCTAGAACGTGAAACTTTAGGTAATCAGTAGTCTTGTTATCACTGCCCACCTCGTTCCTCTCTTGATCTGTTGAGCTCCGTGAAGGACGAACGAAGGGCGAGAGAAAGATCGGAACAAGATATGGCGACAGGCAGGCGTGAGCCCCAGCGGACACCAGAGGGTCGAATGTGGAGCTACTGATAACCCGACGAAACGTTAAGGCCGTGCGAAATAATTGTAACACGAACCTTGCTTCAGGAAAGATATCCTCTGGTAACACGCCCGGAGCAAATGGTTGACGACAATGGCATCGATCCGGTTCCACGGTTTTACTCCGAGCCAACCGGCTGGAGATCTTATTGTGGTCAGCGAGCCGATGCTGCTCATCCAACAAAGAATCATTTCGCGAAGGCACTTCCTAGTAACCGAACCTTCGAATATTGGGTCACTTGATCTCCGATCGTGGAATTCCCTCGCGAGAGGCAGACTTGCTTTGATAAGGTATAGCGACCAGTGAACTGGCTATGATACAATTTTATTCATCAAATGGAAATGATCGGTGACCCTTTTCGGAGGAAAAAGTCCTAATGTACTTCTGTGTCAGCTATCCGGGCGGTAGCTCATTCTCCGGGGAATAGTCTAAGATGATATTACGACTTACTTGTTCGAGAGGTGCAATGGCTCTCTCGAATGGGCCTCGTCCGGTTCATCGGCGTCGTCTTAAGCTGTCTTTAATCTTCTTATACTTTTTCCGTGACAGCTCCTCCCATGCTTTTTGCCTGCATAACCTACCTACCAGTTTGCACTTGATCGTCTCTGTTAAAGATACGACTCTCGTCTAATCAGCGTTTTCAAACCGAAAGTATACTTAACTCGTCAATGCCCGCGTACTTATCTTTAATCGTTTGAGGAGCTGGAAAATCGATCGTTAAATCAGCAGAAACTGGACAGAGTAGTAAATTACGGGCATTGAGGGGGATAAGGTACCCTTATACCTCTTCAGCGCTCAACTCCGCAGGGCAGATTAGAACCTTCACAAGAAACACATCGCTGTTAAGCTTTGCCCGTGTTTTAACAACTCGTAGCAAAGATGTCGAGCAACGATCAAACCCCGCAGTTTAACAATCCCGTATAGAATTCCGGGAACAGGTATATCAGCTGTAACGGGCGAAACTGCTCTGCACCTCCAACCATAGCTGCCAGCTATTCCGTCCGGCGACTTCTATCCCTTCAGTCATTCATTTCTACTTCTTCACCCACAAAGATTCCCATCCTCGATTCCAATATATAATAATCCCCCCTTCCAGCGCAGTAGAGTTGCGGACAAATCGATAGCTCTTCTTCTCTTGTTCATGGCCGATCGATATACCAGCGACGCGTTCAAAAGTTTAACTGAATACTCTGCATTTTATACTTATGGAACTGATCGTGGGATAGACGTTATTAAAAGTCGGTCACCGCAAGATGGCAAAAGTGGAAGACGAGGCAGAGATTCCTCTCACGTATTTTCGCGCATAAAATTTGAGGAGTTTGAACAAAGCGCAGGTACAAAGCAAGGAATGAGATACGAGCTAATATTCATCCTGCACGGCGTTTACCGCTGCTTGCATTTAATTTAGTTTAGAAAGGCACGCTTGCTGCGCGACTGGAAATGTCTTATTGTATTAAACGGGAGCAACTGTACCGGCTATAAAATTAACCCCGTGCCAATTTATGTTTCCGTTTAATGGTGACTCCATTGTTCTCAAACTGTACCCCTGATCTTGGGCACGGAAGAACGGTCGGACCCCCGCCTTCCAGCCATTTGTCATTGTCGCGTCTCCCGAATAAAGCCAAACACCCACCTAGACGTAAAGAAGACTTAACTTTTCCCTTTCTTCTGACTTAAAATCGTACGCGCCATCCCCTTCTCCGGTGCCCCTCATTATAAACCCGCAAAGTAAAAATTTGGTTTTGGTCCAACCAAAGATTTTATTGTCGGTACAGACTGATTGCCGTTATAGTTTTCCGAATTGATACCTTCAATTTCAAAAACTGAACCTCAATAATTGGATAAGTGCATGCAATTCAGCCTTTCGGGTATCCTCGGGCTTGTCAGTTTGACTATCATTGAGAAATTGAAAGGTTTTTCTTTGTTCGAATGTCGGTGAAAAAATCAATGATAATGTGTAGAGACGATCGGAAATTTGAAGCGATCTTCAAGCTGATCTGCCGTCAATTTTTATTCAAACGTTGGCGGTGGAATTGTGTCCTGGGAATCTTTTTCATTCTATTTACAGATCCGTAAGTATTTCATTATGGATTCGTTTTAATTGAACATCATTATCACCATCACCATACAAATCTGCACTTGAAACCACCTACTGAACGCTCGTCATTAACGGTGTACTTGAACAAAGTTTAACAACTTGGATGGTTTACAAGTTTTTCACTTGATCGGCGTAATTAAGAAGTAAACTGCGGTGTCGAAGAAGGAAACTGCGGATGTAAAATTCTTGAAAACTACAGGTTGAGGTTCTTGAAAATTCAGAAATTCAGAAACAGAACATCTGTACAAACGGAGAAGAAATACAAGATATAGCTGTGTGAGAATGAGAATACTTGCCAATCATCTGATCTATGGGGAAGACCAATAAGAATTTTGAAACTTCAACAAAAAACTCTTGAATTTGTACAGCAGTAAAACTATGTGAAAATATCGTAAATTGAAAGGTTAACTGCTAAACTTGTACGGCGGATATTTTGACCAAAATTTTAGAACTTGAACAGGTAGGTTGTGAACTTGAAGAGTTCGAGATTGAACAGATATGAAAGCAATCAGCGGAATTGAGATCAAGGTACGGAACATAAAGACCAGAAGATCTAGAACTTTCAAAATAGAGATCATGTGGTAAAAATATTGAAAACCGAAGATCAAGGTTGCGAAAATTTAGAATCTTAAAAACACATTAATTGTACTGTGCCCGAAAAAATATCTGAAAATGAAAACATGAAATCCTATACTTTTCCGAATGTATTTTTAGTTCTCGAGAAAAATGAACAAAATGGCCCACTTCACGCCGCGTTCAGAAAAATCTGTAACGGAAATGCGAGATTCGATACCAAACTCTCCCAACGAACGGATATACACAGGTACCACCAGACCACAGTCAAATATATGCGTCCGTGAAATTGTGGAATGCAGTTGCTGAATTCATACCATCCTATTAAATTCTAACCGCAGAGCCAATATATTTCTTATTAAATGCGTGTTATCAATATTCTGATCGCAATCAATTTTCTCGTTCTATATACCTTTTATTTTTTTATTTTAATTTATTTTTTTTTCAAATACGCAAACTCAGTATGCGCGTGTGTTGTTATACCTGTTCCACAATCAGTGGGCGGTATGGGAATTTATACGTATAATATTTTTTGAGCGGTCTAATCAAGCTTGCCGCCCCCGAATCGTTGGAGTACATTCCATACCTAGTATACGTATATTGGCAAGAGATTTCCATCATACTGCTCGATGAAAATCTGGAAATAGCAGTGCTGTTTGCAGCTGCTTTGGAATTTTTCATTTCATATTATTAGGATCTATTATGTTTTCGTAATATTTTTGTCGAAGCACTCTGTTAGAATATTGAATTATAATTTATTCTACAGCTTCTATTGTGACGTTGAATTCCATTTGAAATTTTAATTCCTACTGACGTAGCAAACCTTATAGTCTCATCCACGCCATTTGTTTAACTTCTTTTGTCAAACGACGTCATTCTAACTAATTCTCTAGGGTCGAGAAACTATTTTTAGAATTCAATGAAATAAAAATTGGCACTCTTGAACTCGGAATCACATTGATGTAAAGGCCAAACTGAAGATACGAACGCTTATTGACCTGACCCTCTTTATATTCCTACCCATAATGACAAAAGATAATAAACGAAATGAGTAAATTCTCAGAATGAGATGTGGTTTGTTTAGCTGGACAATTTTTACCATTCTTAACAATTGTTATCCGATTAATCATACGAATTTGATTACAACTTTTTGCGCAAGATCTTTTGATCGTCGGAGCTAACGGAAACGAAGTTACACCGAGAAGTTCCTTTTAATTTTCATACGCATATTTTTAGGTTAGAAGTATCCATCACATACTTGGAAACGCAATGTCAATTACTATACAACAGCATTGAATCGATTGGATTAAATGCATAAGATCACAATGTAATCCGGATTCAACTCATTTCCTACCACCATACTGAACGTGATGAAACTAAATCGAGACCTAATGGTAAATCAATACTCGACGTGTTCGGCCGATTCACCCACCTCAAAAATATTTTCATGGCTGGACACTTCTTCCATTTTTTTTTTTTTTTTTACCCTTCCGGTACAAATTGTCAACGAATCTGAATTGAAAAGTTTTTACCCGAAAAAAACAAATATTTGGACAATCTCATTTGTTTATGGAGTCTTCTCCAGAAGTAAACAAGATTTGTAGAAACTCGAAGTCACCAATCTGCAAATAAAACGCCGATACGAAAACTTTGAAACTGTTTGTGCAACGCGTAAGTTTTCTTTTTTTTTTCTTTTTCGTTTTTACGTTTCTGCTTACAATATACTTCAAATCTTCGCTATATACGACCCTGAATTTTCGACCCTCTTTTATACGCATACGCATAATGCGGATGTAAGTACAAGAAATGTTTTTTTCTTTAGCTTTTTATTCGCGGGCGTGACTCGATTAGCTATCGATCGTAGGTATACCTAGAAATCTGAAGAAATATGTGTTTCGGGTAAAATGCTCTTCTCGAATAATCTAACCAAGAAGGGTAGACGGCAAATGAAATTAGGCGTTTCAAGGCAATCCAGCCTAATTGCATTTCTCCAAAAAACGTGATTGATAAAAACACAAGAGGTTCTTGAAGCTTTGTTGGATAGTAGATTGTTGGGGAATTCCGGAAATGCCCGTTAATAGCTACCCTTTTTGGTTGAGGAAATTAAGATTCTTTTTTCTCACAATCAGTCGTATCCATGTACGTATCGTCTTGAGACCCTTGATTAACTTTTTTTTTGTCCTTCGTTTTTTATTCATTATTTAATTTTTCTCGACTTTATTTCATTTACTCACCCCAGGCTCAGATCGGTGTTGGGTGCTAATTCGATCAAGGCAGTGAGGAGAGAGGGTAATATTTAATAACCAACTGAACGAAATCCTGCATTTTAAACGAATGATATATAGATAGATATATTTATATAGTTCTATCTGATACTTAACACATCAAAGCTGAAAATGTAAATAAAATGTTCCGGTCAATTCGTCGTTTTCCATCTTCTATGAAGCGTTAATTGTATGTGAAGTCATGCTGATATTATAAATATAAAATTGAAATGGTATATTATAACGAATATTTTTCAGCACGGCAACGCTGTAATGTGTGCATCTTTGTTACACTTCAATACACGCTATGAAACTAATTACAGGAAATTAATTAAACGTCGGGAAACATAAACCACGATGTAATAAATTTTAGATCAGAGAATCATCACGTTACTCTGTATAATTTCCAAGCGCAGAAAGATTCAGACTATCTCGTGAAGATCTATACTCTATTGTTCCAGTTTCGTAGGTTGTGCTCTCTCGTGCTGCACTTACATAGCAAGCAGACGAACATGTATCTATACGTAGGTGTACACGTATATGTATAAACTCACACGCGATATTCACTAAAACGGTGCAACGTGGTTTAATGCCGGTAATATTGATTGGTCGGAATGGTTTTCTGAATGTAGGATATTACCTACAACCCCGAACGTGTTCCAGACGTTAAAACGGCTACGCTTCATCACATCGCGCCTCATCTCTCATGGCATAGAATTTCTACGTGACGCTGTGACGTGTAGGTACGTACATACGTACCTTACCTAGGCTTGGTACTAACACATCCCTACTTCGGGTCGTATAAAACGAGGCCGAGGACCAGATTGTAAGACAAATTGATGCGAAATCGGGTAACGGTCTCTCCGTAAATATCGTATAACCGACTCTGCTACCAATCCGAAAAACTACAGACGTTTGGATCTATCGGAGACTTTCGCGACCAATATTAAACTTGAGATAAGAATCTTTAAATCGCCGACGCTCCATCAAAGCTGGTTTAATCTCGGAGAGTTTTCTGAACGCGGTGTGAACGAAGCCGTAAACTGTACCCGGGAGGCGGATCGATCCGAAATTATGCTCATATAGCTTTGAGTTTCTGAATTTTCCCGAGTCTCAAGTCTCCTCCATTAGCTCGAAGTATGAGTACTATAGAGTATGGATGTTCACCTTCGTATTTCCGCGGATAAGTATTGCCCGAAAACTTTACGCTGGCGTGGTTAATCTTGGTATTAAACAGATTTCGCTTCATTAATTAACGCGCTGAGCGACAGCTGAACCCCGCCTCTGATTATATCCGCTTCTCTTTAACCGAAATTCAAAAATTCTCTAAGGGATGCTGTTCATTATTTACAGAATTCTCATTTTCGGTTATCTTACCTTGTCTCAGCCTTTGGCTTGGCGTTCTTCTCTTGCATTATCTAAATTGTGTTCTTTGAAAATTTATCACTGCACTTCAGATTTGCGAATACATATTTAATTTTACAAAATACGAATCGTATTCGTATCACGTATAAAATTCACGCTTACCAATTTGCATTTTCAAAAGTACTAGTAATCAGTGAATAAATCGCACCAATTCGGTTATTCGATAGCTTCTATGTAACAGCTATCGTATATAACTTAATTTGAATGGGCAAACTTCAGTATTATGCATGGATAACGCTTGCATTGGAAATGCTTCCATGCTCAGTCTTCAGCTTTTATCAACCGCACAAGCACGATATGCACTGATTATAACTAGACCAGTTTCAACTTTGTGTAAACAGAACTCAGAACGGAGAAACTCGTATTAGCGTATGCACGAGATTAGATAGGTTCTATCGGTATAAGTTGGAACTCACTACGAGTAGTGATCTCTCGCTATCCGCCTTTGCAAAACCGGTGCGAGTAACCAAGCAACCGATGGTATAGGAGTGCCATGTGCGAATACCTCTTGCAGCAAAGCTTTCGGTGCAGCTGCGTGCAACTATGATTGGAAGTTGGTTCGCAAGCTGCACATATGTGAAGTGCGACCAAACTATATACACGGAACCTGAAATATCTTGGAAACCCAAGCGACGAAATCTATGCACCTAATCTAATCTAATCTAGACAAACTCCACCATATACTAGAAACCCTAATGTGGAAACTTTGGGTAAGGATAACACGGCCCAGCTGCCGCCGCATCGCCACGTCTCCCCCTGAGACCCGCAACTCTAAAAGCACTGTCAGCCGTGCAGTCACCACCGCCAAACTTTCAAGTGCCAAGTGATCAAGAAATAGATATCAATCGATCTTTTTTCTCCCCTTTTTTCCATTACGATTTATAACGATCGTCAAATCGTTATAATACTACAGATGTTTCGGAGTTTCATCGGAACTCTAGTAAAATAAAAAAACTGTCAAAAGTAATTTTATCAAGTACGAGAATTGCTCTACCGTTTAGTTTCCATCATTTCGGAAGAAAAAAATTATAGTCATTTTGCTTACGCATTTTGAACATTTTTAGTGTTTCTTTCATGAGGTAAACTGTAATTTTCTATTCGAGATCACCTTGAATTCCCTGCGGAGCGGAACACGTAGCGTATTCTCTAGCTAGACGAATCGCGTCTATTTTCTCAGCACCTAGGGCAATCCTATTGTAATAAGTTTAGTTTGGTCCGTTTCTTGCTTTCGTCACAATTATAAACCGGCTCTGCAGTCCGCCATCACGTCTGGAAAGTTGTTTTTTTCTTTTGTTTTTGTTGAAACGGCTACAATTCTATGCAATGCAATGCAGATATGTTGCATAAAAATACATAAGTATAACGCACGGTGGTATTAATTCCAAAATGATACCGTGATAATGTGCAGACTCGCGCTCTGCACTCTGCACGACATACTAACTGCACTTTGGCATTTGAGAATGTTGCGAAAAGCTTCTATACTTCACTCATCCTACTTTTCACTTCAATTTTTCAATTTTACAATTTTCCAGTTTTTCATTTTTCGTTTCCACGTGTCTGTACGCGCCTCTCTTCACGCAGGATTTTATTTCACTAACGCACTTTTAAAGCCGATCCAAGACAAGGGAGATATACAGTGCCTTACAAAAGTAGAGAGATGTCCAAGAGGGATTGAGAAACCGTATTCACTGGCCCCTTATATAGTTGAGTTGTAAAAATCCAATAGTTACACATATAGGGTGGCAAATGTCACGTTAAAGACGTTGAATTTATCATCAAATACCCTATGGATAAATTGCGTGAAATCAAATTTGTCGCAATCTAGTTGGAATAGCTCAATATTCTTCTTAAAGAATTCGATTGTTTTACTGTTCGAAGAGAAATTAACCGCGATTATGTTTAATTGGCAATTTTAATTAGCGGCGATAATTAGTAATAAGTGCTCACACTGACTTATTAAGTTTTTATCCTTTAGTTTTTTATTATTATCATTGTTGTTATTGTTATTATTATTTTCCCGGTAATAAGAAATAGATATTACAGGGACTCGTGAGAGAATACTAAACCATATTTGTATTTCATTCGAGTCTGTCAAGCATCCCAGATATTCAAACGTAACTTTACCGTAGTCAGCCTTTATTTGCGGACGTCTACATCATTATAATTCCATAATTAGAATTTAACATCGGTGAAGTTTGCTGTTTGCTTACGGTTAATGCTCAATGCATATACCTATGTGTATATACCATAAAATAACTGTATTGTTGCTTATATATTGTGTGGAAATCTTTGGTGTAACCAACTGGGATGCGGCAACTATTATTGCGATTCGAATAGCGGTAAATATAGGAGATAAGACATTCACAATTTTCTTTCATTGAGACCTTTAACTTTTTAACAGATCGCTGCGTCGAAATACCGCGAGCTGCGATCTATTGTGCGACACGTTCTATTGATTTCTATACATGAATCAGTCAACACAGTTCTAAAGCAAAGTATCGACAATTATAAAATTTCGCTAAGCAAATCATCATTATTCAAAGATTTTGTATATCTCTGCTGAAGATCACCGGTGTAATTGAAGTGATGAGCATCATCAAGTGAAAGAAATTTGAGCGCATAGTGAGGCATGAATTAAAATATTCGATTTAGCGCTGGATTGAAACTGAAATTTCTTACAATTAGTCTCGCCCTCCAGTTCCGGTTTCATGTTTTCCTTGCTGATCTGGTTGAGATTCATCCCTTGGCACGGGGGTAGCAAAAACTCGAGCAGCACACCGCAGCGGAGGTAATTTCGTATTTGGCTAAATGACTCCTCCGCCGGCGACTCTGATTTCTATGCAAATATAAGAGATATAGTTGTTACCTCGGTTGTTACCCTGCTGCAGACGAGGTGGCGAAGCGATTCTGCTTTTGACTTCCACGAAAACGCACAGTGTAAGTTGGATGGTTATACCGTATCCCTTCCTTTTCAAAGCGTCACTGTGAGGCGGAGATTCTTTGTTTGTTTTTTTTTTGTTTTCTATTTAGTTATTTTTTAACTTTTTTTCTCTTCTCGCTCATATTTCTACCAAAGAGTCGTACGCGGAAGTATTTGCAAGCATCATAGCGTCTGTCCTGGCTTTGACGATCGCTTTTGTTATACCGTTGACGCAACCGCGCGCTGGCTCCAAGTACGCGCTTACATTTGTCTCGAGCCGTTGCAAGCTCTCTCGTATATCCACACGAGCTTTAAAACAGGTACCTCGTTTGTCGAGTGTTCGTAGCGGCGTGGCCATACTTTTTTTCGTTCACCTCGTAGGTATTCCGAACACTCGTTCCGTTCTACGGTTTAAAAAATGTAAGCAAATGTATAAAACGGAAATTAAAGCTTTTCAAATGCGCACGATGAGATTGGAGGGGTAGCAAGCTGTGAGGTAGATTTAACATACTTACTGCAAAATTATGCGGTGCACGATGCAGAAACTCCCTATTTAAAAGGGTGCAGCATTGACTTTTCGACGAATAGAACAAGAATGAGTGCAAATATTTTATCTGTCGTCTTTCGTTGTACGTATATCGTGCATTGATTAGAAGGAATGTGAGATGAGTGTTCAAAAAAAATACTACTAGAGTGTTTACTTCGAGAAACTAATGTAATCCATTCCATAACCCAGCTATAATTTCAACGATTTAGCTCAAGCTTTCGGAAGTCTTGCCATAATTAAGTGTAACTCGTTATAGACCGCGGAGGTCGTGAGTTAAGTTTAAATTACTGCCCTAGCAGTCGAGGGAAAACTTTCCCTGATGCGACGCACGACGCTTCGCTGGATGTGTCAACGCTCTGAAAATATAGAATAAATTCAGAGAGAAAAAAAAAAAAAAAAAATGACGATAATATGGTTGTAAGAATAATGAAAAGAGACGCCCCTAGGCGCTCGTGGATTTTCTACTTTTATAGACTATACGTATCCCCGACTTTTCTGCGTTACTTTTATACCCGAAGCCGCTCCCTCGTTGAGGTTAACCCCAGGAGGTGTCGATAATTCATCGTCGCCGTTTAAATCGATGTAGAGATATATGGCTGGGGTGTGTTTCCGCGCCAGCTTCGAGTACCGGTAATAACAGTTTGTAATAGAAACAATTTCTACATTCCAAATTGAATCGAATTTGATTCAATGGCCTTGGTAGTATACATACATTCGATATAGCCAAGTTCAATAGGGCAACAATTCCGAGAAATTCGTTTTGGCTTCGTACCGCCGCAGGTCGCGAGCGCTTTTGGACTTCAAATGTGCCTCGCCATCGGCATGCTGCAACGATGACGTGGGCCATTAAACGTACCGAATGATTCGCACCAGTTCACAGCTTATATTCAAACATCGAATACGTCTCACAATATCTGTGGTCGCTAGTGTACCTATTGCAATATAAATTTTTTCATTTGAATTAACGAGAACTATTCAAATATTTATTATTCTTTCATGCATGTGTAGCACCGCAGTTGTTTTCGACAATTTACTTCAAATTGACACTTGAATCTAGTCACAAAAAATAATATGTTCGCAGCTGTTACACATTGTACACTAAATCTTCGACATGTAGTCATCTCATAAATTTTCCCGCATGAACATACTATATAGAAAGGCTTCTGACAGATATAATCTCAAAAAATTAATCGATGTAGACTTCCAAAATAGAAAATCACCTTCGTTCGATTGAATGTCAGAAAAATAAAATCAAATGATGAAAAAAGAATAAAATAAAAAAATAAACAACCGCCGCGTACGTGATTCTGTCAAGAGATACGAAGTATTATTTCAATATCATTAATCTCTCGCCGGTTCGCTTGTTTCAGGCCGTTGATATAAAATAATCAACCGAACGTCTGGCAACGATGAGAACATGATGCATCACACGTTACAGTTGGATCAATACGTTTTTTTCTATGATAACGTTCTATAACATGTGATAAATCAGCATTGCCGTATTGACGCACAACCAAACTGAAGAGTTAAGGGTTTTCGTACAAACCAATCCTTCGAGATCTGCATCGGGGTTCCTTGTTGGTTAAATGTTACAGGTTTTCATACTCACGCGACGCTACGCAGCGAACCGTTCCGATGTCATCCCACCGGTTCCCCAACCCTTCAACCCCCGCGCAGTCAGTGCACTGAACGTAATTCGCACCCGCCAACGTCTTTCCCATTAGCCCCTTCGGCTACGCCATTTCCGTCGCATGACGTCAACAATGCGATTTCTTCTAGGTATCACTTCATGTATTTCGAATGCATCTAATTACCATTAAGTGCAATGCCTCGTATACAGAGGTCAACTTTTAGAGGCTAAAGGAGGCTTGTTGAAAACATTACGGAGCTATGTTCCGTGCTGCTTGCGACATTTTCCATTATGTCAGAACTACGGTATACATATTGTGCACGTTATAATATTCTTCACGACTTTCCGAGCGTTTACGTAGCTCACGGAAACTCAGGTTGGAGAAAAAACAGATCCCCACAGATTCTAATTTACACCTGACTCTCAGTCTTTGTTTTTTCCTGAGCATCAGCCGTCTAATTCTTCTCGAGCGGTAATAAAATAACCTTACCGATCTCCGTTTTTTGTATCCTCTCAATAACGATAGAAATCCTGGCTCAACTATGTAAATACTAATAGTAATGATTCACAGAATGAAAGTGCGATGAATAATTTCTTTCTGGTATACCCGAGCGGAGTCGATATCATTAAACAGATACTTATACTTACAGCACCGATTTTTCCCAGTTATGCCGTATATCGTGCAGACAGTTTCTAACAGAAAGTATTTGGTATAGTCCGAGTATAGTCAGTTGGGTAGAGTGTATAGGGACATAGCACACATCGATCGTTGAAGGCTGGGTTGTAAGACGACATCGAATACTGCGTCACAACATGTTTCTGTGAGGTAAAATTGAAATTCAATATATGCTGCATGTTGTTAAAATCAAGGAAGAACCAGGTGCCCGGACCTTATTTACCTGAGGTAGTTACCTTAGTCGCAAGGTAAGGTACTCGATGCTCGCCAATCGAGTTGCAGAGTTAGAATTTATTGTGTCTCATTAGCACAGGTGCAACGTGAGCATCCGGCTGCGCCTGCAGGGAGCAGCAGAAGCTGAAGCAGAAGCAGAAGCAGCTCAGCTTGCGCGGGTACCTGAAACGTTGCCAGTTGCCGAGATTCACTTTATACCCGGTGTCCGGCTAACAAAGACACACAGGTGCGCCGTTTCTCTCGTCTGCACATCTGAGACGTTTACCCGATGTATTTCGATCTGAGCGATCGGAATTTAATAGTTTTTGAAACAGACTCGCCTCGGCTCACCGTGATCATGTATATGCAGCGATTGTTTCAGAGAAATGTTTACAGAAAAAGAACTTGATACACATCAATATGTCCGTTGGTCCGAAGCATTTCACGGTACCCCAGCTTGATAAACGTAAGATTGTATGAATTAGAGGGTAAAGTCTTGAGATTGAATTTCAATGGTTGATAAATCACGTGCTTTGTGAATTCTATAATCGGTACGTTATTCACTCCGTAAGTTATACAGCTACTACTCGACACCGTAGATTCTATCGCGCGAATTGCCTGGTCTTAGTTATTACGGGACAGAAGGAGTCGTGACAACGTGGTACCCGTTTTACTGAATAGATAGCGAGTTAAACGAATCTTGGCTTCTCCTCTTTGCTTGATTTCTTTACCCCTGCTTAACGAGGAGACCTAGCTGCAGCTCGCCAACGTATACCTACCTATACTATATTACTTTTTGCCCCTTTTAATCGAAGTAGCGAATACTTTCCTGCAGCGCTCTACCCAATGACGACCCACTTCCCTGCATTTCGACGCGTTCCAGGATTCGTCTCATTTTCGGGCATTCTGCGTCTGACCTCACAGACTTGTAAAACAAAGACTAAAAACTGATTAATTCATAAAGACTATGTTAAAGATGATTCTTGATTCCATGATGTGGAATCTTCGCTGAACACATCGGGTGAAGAAACCTGAGGAAATATGGAAGGTATAACCGGTGAGTTGCGGTACAAAGTTCATTGTATCTGAGATATGTAGTGTTCATATTGTTTGTGCAGCAAAAAACTAAGAAATGAGGAATTGAAAGAAACTACGACGACGAGCACTTTTTTCAAAGTGAATTTAACGGTATATTTTTTCTTTATCTTACTGTGCAGGACATGAAGTCACATTCGATACCAAGGCAGGCGCATGGTATCCTTGCAATTATTCTAATCAATTCGTATCATTATACCGGTGAGTCTACAAGTAGGAAGATGAATATCTTGCGCTCGCATTTAATTCAAGGTAATTCATCTTTTACACCACAGTGAGATTACCGTGATAAAAGATCTTGCTCAAATCACTATCTTCTTCTTGGTCTAACTCCATTAATTACATCACTCTCCCTTTGTAACTCGTTCGAACATTTTTTCACCTAACTTGCCAAAAGAACCTTACAGTGGCTTTCATTCGACTTGTTAAAAGAGAGGTTGCAGTAATTACATCGATTTAAAACTCCTTCTTTTTAGACGACCAGCTTACCCAGCCGTCCACCACCTTACGTCACTCCCCCATTCCACGATAAATCTTACGCCTTTAACCAGCAATCTCCCTTTTCTCCCCATCGTACTTCTCGATGAAGAACGTTTGCACGCGTTCATCGCCAGCAGCAACACCCAATCAACTCATATTATGTTATCATACTAACATATTGTTCATACATCAGACACCAAATATAACAGCGTACCACACATCCTCTCGTACCAGTGCGAAGATTTCTTTTTTATGACCGGCAGTAAAAGCCTGCTGCAAACGGCGTCGTTCACGAGCGTTCTACGGTCTGTGAAACGAGCAAAGTTTACAGTGTTCAATTAATACCGCAACATTTTATTTAAGGATGTTTGATGACGAAGGGTTCAACCAGATTTGACGAGGGATGGATGTAGGCATTGGGAAAAAGTAGTTGGTCCGTTGCTCTTTCATTTATTTGTTTTTACCTAATATCACTCGTATAGTACAAGTGTGGTGTAGGTGTAAAATATGCTGTTTTACAGCTTCAGTTGTATATTTGACCTTAGGGTGAGGCTAATCTGTAACAATCGCTTTGGAATTTGTTAGAGAAACTGTACATATGTATACATACATATGTACGTATCACGTGATGCTCCAGGAGCGGTCAGTCGGCGCAGCTCTTTCCCTGTGTCAATAAAGAGCTTCGCGCAATATGGTGGCTCGGACGAGAAATCGGTCGACCCTGCACCCGGCCTCGACCCCAATCTCAACCCAACCCCCATGCCCACCGAAGTTTCAGCAAAAACCAAACGAACCCAAACGGACTGATGCGAGTACCGTTTCAAGTTATCTATACGGTCGTGTGAGGATCAGATTGAAGTTGCACGACCTTCAGTTCTTTTTTGTTTTCATTTGCAAAAATACCATTGGACGAATCACGACCATTCAGAGCTCTATGGAAAGAGTTTCAATGGCCAAGTGATGTCCTCAAGAATGCACGGATGGTGTAAAGAATTAAGTGGGTAAGCTCAGTCTCGAATGTGTAAGAGGGATTAATTTCACCTAGGCCATTTGGTGAATAGATTTTGTACATCACATGACCTGAATTAAAAATAGTGAAGTTGGCTGGCGCCCCCTCGAGTGTAGCGATATTCATCCGAAGGTTACGCTTTTTGTACAAATTCACACGTCCGTTCGAAAGGCGTACGTGGCTTATTTCAGATCGCTGGGGTTTTCGTTCTATCCTTTATTTAACTCACTTTTAGCACCCGCACCATTCGCTTCAAGACACTTCCGCCGCTTTTCCGAAGCGAAATAATTGATGGAAGCGTGACCTGCTATCTCGTTAAGTCTGGTCACTACGTTTCGGTAATCATTCGTCCGAGTAATTTGACCTTCGATGTTACGCCCGCGTAAGTGCTCTCAAAAAGTCATTTCCGTTACCTAACATCGCTTGCTTTTTCACTCTGCAGTTTTACGCGTCTCGAAACTCTCCATTTTATCTCGTATAGGTATATGCGGTGGGTCATTCTTATTCACTCACTTTTCCAATAATCTAACCGCTCCCTAATTCCGTTTCACTTGCGGAATTCTAACCCCGGTAGGGGTATTTATCGATATATCTGATGCTGTTTTTTTATCTCGAGCTGCTTCTCTGCAGTATATATAAGAAAAGGCGACAGCGCTCTCTTGGCACGCGCTCGCATACCAGTTCACCTCCAGAAGCGCGGAATGGGGCGAAAGTGTAGAGCAATGGGGAGAAGGACGATGTAAAATAAAATCCAACTGACCACCGCCATCGCTAACAGTAGAAGCAAAAGCAGCAGCAGCAGCAGCAGCAGCAGGAAGCAGCGAAGCGTAGAAAGGAGGCTGTAGTCCTATACGAGAGCAGAGGACACAACAGAACTATGCGGGTGTGCTAGCTCGTGTACCGAAGATATTATCTGTCCCCGGTATACAGGTACGCGGTACAGAGGGAGATGCGAGCATCCCGGTGTACGGCGGAACGCGTATCCTCAACTCTGTACCTTCGTATTTTCTTTTTTGACTTTTCATACTCCATGGTACAGCTGATTTTTTACTTGTGTTAATTTCTCCCCTCATTTGCGAACCAGTAGTAGACTTTATCGATCATGCATTAGGGTTACGGTTCTCCTTGTTTGTCCTTTTCTCGTTATACCTGCGCTCGTGTTACGTTCATTTAAGCGATTGTTTATGACTCATCGACGAGAAGGTGCCGGGCACCGTACACTCTCGCTATCTCTTTAGGTCCCGGTGAGGATCGCAATCACATTAATTTATTCCCTTCAACGAGTGTTCTCCGCAAAATTCAACCCAACGCCGTTTTCCTCAAGGATATCATATTCTCTCTTAAATATTTGTGTTATATAATCCAGCTATGCTAAGGAAAAACTCTTATCCTTTTTCCACCCCTTACTGCCCTATATGCACTTCAACGATCCGTTCTTTCTTCTTCATCTTGCGCACACCCTTCCCAAGGGCTTAGTAGATTGAAAAACCGTGTCCAGCGATCCCCCTCAGCGGGCATGACTCCGCAGGTTTGACCCTTCAAGGTAAGCCGTTTATTTCTGTTACTCTAAAGCCCAACTATACCTACGCACGCGCCTGGATATCGCACCCCGATATATTTTGTGATGGCATTTTCAGGGTGAAATTTTGGATAAACTATAAGAATATGTACGTATCGTGTATCGGCATCTTGTCTTGTAATTTATAAGTGGCGGGTTACTCCATTAATTTCAATGATCAATTAATTCTTGTTTTATTATATTTTCGTATCAGATGTCAAGTTGATTATCACGCCTTCGAAGTTTCATTGAAAATTTTCATTAAAGGAGATAATTCACTCGGAACGTTCACTCGGTTCATTCAGGTTGAACCTTGAGGGATCGATATTACTCAATTTCACTCGCCACAGCCTCCTCGGGGTGCTTCTGAATTTATTAAAAAATTAATAAATTACTCGACGCGTATCGTGTTTCGTAATCACTTTATCGTTCTCGGTTCGGGGCTTTCCTTGCTTACAGTTAGCTGGTGCGCTCCGATAAACGAGAACGCTCACGATTATAGACTACTCGAAAATGAGAGGCTGATTTAGATCCCTCCGCGCTTGATGCCGCAGGAGAGAGAAACAAAAAAAAATACGAGAGAGCAAAGAATATTGTTGGTTCTGACTCCATTCCAATTCCAGAATCATCCCTGGTGGCGGGTGGGTTGTAGTTGCTCAGTTCCGGAAGGGCTGGAAAGCAGGCGATACCTACATGAATCACGAGGTTATATGTCTGGTGTACATACCTAGTAACGGTACCAACCGCCGTACCTCGTGCAAATGCCAAACAGATCGGAGGTGCAGGTTGTTTAGTGTGCAGGGTGTGCGCCGGATGTGCAGTTCTTACGCAAACTGGCAACCGTCCAAGACCTGGTATTACGAGGTGTCAGTTGTGTCACCAGACCGCGTCGAGGATTGGCAAGGGTCTGCGTCTGCCGCCGACTCCTGAATCTCCAATTCTACCCCTCGGATACCACGCCGGCGTGTAGATACATCTACCCTACATACGTGCAACATACGTATGCAGAGGGTTACTATCTCAACCTACTACGCAGGAAAACCGGCTGCCTAAATGCGACGACGTTAAAATTTGATGAAATAAAAATGCTGCGTTTTTTCCAGAAGAATGGTTCACTCAATGTAATCCGAATTGTGATGTTATCCGATGTCTATTTGTTGTCGGTCAACTGTGAACAAAATGAGCGTAAACGCTTATAGTATCCAAACGTCGAAAAATCTGACTGCCGGTAAACCTTCGAATGTATGAAAAGTTCGGCATGATTTATTCATTTTTTTCAGAATTGATAGTTGCCGGAGATATGGTATGCGTATACATCTTGTGGAATCTCGATGCATTTATTTGGGTAATTTTCAGATTTATTCCCTCATACAGTTACAAATTCTCCTCCTCGATCTATTGTTTATAGCTGTTCATATGCGCGTGATTTTTGTACAACGAGAATGCATATATGTAGAAATAAACTGCGAAACTTATCATAGACAAGGATGGATGGACAATACGGATTAAGAAAGAGAAAAAATGTGAAAAGAGACAAAGAATTAAGAGGATAGAAAAATTGAGTGAATAAATTGTTATGTGAAACGTACTACATGTATATTCAAAATCGGATTAGTATTACGTGTGGATCCTCAAAACCATACAATTTTCCATGCACGGCATACATTTTTCACGGCATACCTACCTAGGTATGCTCCTTCCAACGGCGGTATATAAGCGAAACATTTGAGAAAATAAATTTTCACCTTTGGACACCTACGGGTTGAACTATGTCCCCTCTACTACGTTATATCCACAACGCGATACCTTCGTACACGTATATTATAGCTTTTATGCATGTATGTATAATTATTACATGTATATATAAAACGTTATGCTTTATATGGTCCGCAAGTTGGAAATTAAATGAGTTTCCAACGTCGTACCAGCCACCCTAGAGCTCGGCGAAACTTTAGCTGTCGACGTTCACAACTGCATTTCGAAATTAATCGAGATTTCTAAACGAGCTTTTGCCCTCCTCCCTCTCTTAACCCCCGCCAATGTCGCGACGCGTTTGCCCACCCCTTGCAGGGAAGATGAATATTTGCGCTGTCGCGTTTGTATACGTATCGGGGGCATAGGTATACCTACAGCTACGTGACCGATCCCCTTGTAACACGATTTCAGAAGCGGGAGTTGTCTCATCTGCGACGATCTGCGAGAGATTCGAGTTACCTAACCTCGTACCTAACAATTAGTTCGCACGACGTTATTCCGCAAGTTCGATTTTCGAAACACCTGATCTTGGCACGTGATTAGCTATCTCTTCTTAGCCATTCGCAACCACCAGCTGCAACCGGGCAGACCGTTCTCAGCTATTACTCAAATCCCAAACTGCTTACGGGATCTGCTTTATCCTTGCAGATCTCGATTCCCCTCACAATTGTCACATTTCGTTCCGATTACATGCATTTTAAGCTTTGAGCGTCCACCTTATCCTATCACTTGAAAATTAAGATGGAATATAATCTAAAGAAATAAATTCCCGAACTCATTACCAATCTAGAGTAACTAGTTACATTTACCATATTTAATAACGATGTTTCCCCTTTCTTAACACGCTTTTTTCAGTATCACGCCCTGTTTCTGCTTTTTCGCGCCGCATGGGTAAATACACACAATTTTCCTCTATTTGTTTAATTTTTTTTCAACATTAAATGTGTTCTGGTCTCCATATTATACGCGTGCCGAAGAGACATTAGCCGTTTTAATCTATCCCTCTCCGTCAAGGGACACCCTGTATAATCCGGGATCGACCAAAGCTACAGACGGGGCCATGGGTTACGCAAATGACAGATATCCGAGGCACCGTGAAGGCATGGCAGAAAGGGAAGAAGGGTGAGGGGGAAACCTGGTAATGATCTATAGTTCATACCATCGCGGGTAGATTCTATGTAATATCGTTCGCCGCTGATGTGTATAATTTAGAGCAATCAATCGACACCCGTGCCGCCATGGCCACACCATTGCTGCACGCTCGTTCTTTGGTACAACATAAAAAATAGAAAAGAGAGGAAGGGCGAGAGCGAGAGAGGGAGAGGGAGAGATGGAAATAAAGGCAAAAAATGAAAATCGAATACGTACCTCAATCCGTCCCGCGCGAAGGTAATTCTCGATCTCCCTTTATTCCCGTCAATGCCGGCGTCTGCCGGTCGTCTGCGTTTTTCTCTCCAATAAGTAATAACTCTCGGCAAGAAGCGCGAAAGGGTCATTCCCCGATACTCTCCCGTTGCCACGATCTGAATCCCTAATTCGTCACGGACTACGTTAGTACGGGTATTAAATAAACCCACCTCCCCTCGCATATAAATTTGCTACAATGTCGTTTGCTATATACCTGCATGTTTGCGTCATCTGTACTGTATATGTGGAAATAATATAGGTGTATATATATATATATATATGTATGTATATAATACATAAATACTTACCTGGTATATACCGAGTCTATGCAGTACAAAATAATACTCGATTATGTATTTACTCTGACGTTTAATACAGTGAAATAAAAATTCAAGTCTTGGACAAAAGTTTGCCTGCATCTCCCGCAGAGAGGATGCATATAAATGCATGAAACGGGGTTTTAATATCCCTGCACTCGAGAGTATATCAAAAATACTCTTGTAACGTAAACCCTGACACCTGCAAAGCGTATAAATTCTGCAACAGTCTTTGCTTTGTTAGAAGTACGAGAGGACAGGGGTGTTTGTTTTCAGTTACATATATCCAGATGTAGACTGGGGATTGTTAGCAATTCAGCAGTGTAACTATTCCGTAGTCTGCTCGGCTGCCTGCCAAAACAGAGGCATATACTTAAATCGGTCCACCATCATAATTGTCGATACTCGACGAGATGTCAGTCGATGACTGTGCTTAGCCGGTGACGAGTTTGTTTCGAAAGTCCAGCGCGTACGTGAATTAAAATAATTACAATAGCGTTTCGTTAATTATTCAATCAACTTAACAACTTTACAGTAGGTTCACAAAATGTGACACTGAAATCTAACATTATTTTCATCTAACACTACTTTTATAAGTGCGTATATAAGTATGCGTTCTACCCGTACGTAATTTTTACCTCGACGGCAGGTATATGATAGACTTTCCCTGGAGCCTCTTCGTTACTTGATATTATTCACGCTGACTAAAGTTGAATCATATATACATATAACATGTGTTGGAAATACTCGAGCATGCAAGCCCGAACAATAAGTATATATGTGCAACGTTAACGTGTGTAAACGCGAATATTTCGTATTGATCGAATTGAGATCGATCTTTTCTCGTTCGTGCGTGTGCTATAATCAAGTCATAGTGATTGTGTAATTATCGCGAATCTTTCCTCTTTTTTCGCCAAGAACAATTGAATAATTTTTATCTACTATAATAGTTTCATACCTCCATAGTAACTGAAGAACATATAATGTTGCATCCAGTGGCGTTTCTGGAGTATGCAATCTATCATCATATCAGCTGCAAGTAAGTGCACTCCTATCACCGGTGTTCTGATTTTTACGAGCCGTGCACCACAGCTGCTATAAAATTCTGCTCGGTATAATCGATGTATGAGTCAATACCATCAAATGACGTATCGTGCGAACCAGGAGTACGTCTCGTTTTCTCTGTGGGGGATTAATTTCTTTTTGCTTTTCGTGTCGAAGATTTTCAGGCAGTGGTTATTCTCGATCATTTATAAATGTACTTGGCGAATATCTTTGCATCGTAGATGCCTTTTGGGGGAATTATACTATGCGTCTGGTAACTATGTTGCGTATGATATGTTATTTTTAACTCTCTAGTCGCATAACTTGTCTAAGGATATTATTTTGGTATAAGCGTATGAATTAATTGTGAAAACAAGACTGCACAATTTGACGGCGTGGTATGCAATGACCCCGTGGTGCATTAGCTCGTCGTTTTACGGCGTTGCATTGCATATTTATTAGGTTTCCCGCTACGCAAGGATCCTACTGTACTATGAGTGTATATCTATATACACATACTAACGAACGTGGGCAACTTGCCGTGAAAATCTTGGACGGGTAATTGAACTGTTGCTGTCTTCTTCCTCGCTTTAAAAACTGCGCTTAGGAGTCTCCTTTAAAGGACAATATATTACTTTATTAAGAACAACGCTGCTCCATTACTTTTCCAACTTGTTCACGAAATACTTTTATTAGATAATTTTCAGCTTTATTTCGATCAGTTCGAATGTATAATTATAGGTGCAATTTTTTGAATATTCCATGGCATCAGCATCCCGAGAATATAGTTTCTACCGGCAACGAGCTCAACCCGGAGTATAATAATCGCCCGCGGATTATAAAAATGTATAATAATTTTCGTCGCGCTGTAGTATAAGCCCACGAACGAAACGTACACTATATTGAGGTATATACTAAACAACGTTATCCTACATAAGTATATATTTTTGTACATATATCTCATCATCTTCAACCTGCGGAGTATATTATCTTCTAGAGCATGAAATATATTTGTAAAGTTACAGAAGCGAAAACAACGAATGTCATTAAAATTTTCTTTACCTTGCATAATATTCTGCCCTTACAAGTTACTAATAATGCATGCCCTCCGGTTATACTATACATATATCTATACCTATGCGCGATGCGCGAATACAAAAATGTTTTTCATCCCAGCTGCAGTCGTATAAGATCCAGCAATTACTTCGGCAACACTTCTTCTTGATTCTAAGCATTTCTTTTATTCCATAAAACAACGAGGAAACTTGGGTCTTTCACGCTCTTCCAACCACCTTCTAACGTTCAATACCTCCGGCGGAACGGAGTTGTTACGCATCGGGTGTTTATTCGTATAAGTCTTCGTTGAAAATAATCGCTTATAATTATCCATTGAGTTGAAACATATAAGAATGAATGGAATAATTATTCTATGAATTTCGACGAAACAATTATTCGTCGAGGAAATCGAGCTTCTTTTGTTTTGCGAACTGTGTTCAAATAGTCTTTGGACTAACAATAAGACCTGCGCGACTCCCCATGACCACTGCAACTCTAGGACCAACTGGCCAAGTCCTGATACCACAGCTGAATGACGTTCCGATGGTGTAACAGATGCTTCAGTCCTCAGAGACCAAAGGATGTTGGCCAGGTTCTAGGAATAGGGTATGCGCTATATCATCGGTACCTGTATACCGTGAATTCGCGAGGAAGCTTGCCATAGGAGAATCCATGAGTTGAAGTGAGAATACTTCTGGCTATTTGAGTAGCATCGGACTGTCCTTCTCTACTTTTTATCCTCCATTTCTCTACTTCTGCGGCCGGTTCGGTCGAGCTCGGCCCGGCTCGGCCGAGGTACCTGCTTAGACCGAAAGTAAAGAAGGACAGTCCGATGCTATTCCAATGGCCAAAAGTGTTTTCACTCCAACTCATGGATTCTCCTATGGCGAGCTTCCTCGCGAATTCATGGTATATTGGATGCAGAAACTGAGGTTAGGTATATAAGGACACATAGATTATACAGGCGTACGTTCTACGAAACTGCGAATGTGCAATCACTTCTTAACAAGCAAACTTGAGAATCGAATTTCCGCCGAAAATTTTCTGTGCAACTTATTTTTCGTCATCCTAAACTAGACTATTTTCCAGATTCTTCGATCATCTGATATCGAACGATTTTTCAGAAATGATGAAGAAGAAGTTAATAGCTATGCAGTTATCACATTTTGATGTACGCGGAAATTTTCACTTTGTGGATATATAAATTTTCTGTAATCTTCTCGTGGCTATTCTGTACATTGTACATCACTGTAGAATTTCAATAAAACAGAGGTACAGCGTTCGCAGTAGCCACGACCTCGGAGCTTTTGGAATCCGAATGGAATTAGGGTTTTCTCGTAAACGTGCTCAACTAACTCTAACCGTTCATAAAACCCATTCATACTGCAAAACATATACAGAGCATAAAATCGCTTTGGTGAATAACATTGTTCCGATATCTTATCATGTC
The DNA here is from genome assembly GCA_963978495.1 of Athalia circularis. Taxonomy (NCBI): domain Eukaryota; kingdom Metazoa; phylum Arthropoda; class Insecta; order Hymenoptera; family Athaliidae; genus Athalia; species Athalia circularis. The sequence goes on from OZ021700.1 coordinate 23,508,248, forward strand.
GCACACTAGTTACACCTAAACTTTTAGTGTCATGATCGTTCCACCCGAAGTACGATTGATCATTCCGTTCATAATAAGGATTCCTTTTATACATTTAACCCAAATGTAATCCATCCATCCGCCCTTACCCGGGAAATATTGTGAACCTTTTGCTCATGTTGCCACCTTGTTATATGGGGGTCAAAGTTCATCCGGGGATGCCCTCGCCAATGTATTCTGTGACATAACCTGGTGCCATGCCGGCCAGCCGTGCATCGGTGGATAAAATCTTATCTCCCCTCAGACTCCGAAGAAATTTTTGGATCTTATTCTTTCGATTTGGTTACCATGTTCTTATCAATATTATTATTGTTTTTCTCTATTCAAATGACCGAGTATCGAAGCTCAACCGTATGTACTACGTCACGCACCGTCACCATCCTTCTCTTATTTCAAGTCACCCTTCGACGCCCTAGGGCACCACAGCAGTCGAGAGGCAGCGTTAATATTTACGACGCCACGCGCCGACGAACCAAAGTGATGCAAACACTTTTCTCTATATCCTCTGTACGTCTAACCACGTTCTACTACCGCTATCAGTAACAATCGTGACTGAAAATATATTAAACTTACTTACCGCTGAAAGCTGCTTGCAGCGCTTTTTCTGATCATAGAAATACGTCGCTATGTAGCCACCTTATGCCAACCTTCTTACCTTTTCCGACGTCCGAAATTACTCGTTGAGAATATTTTTCCTCGAAAGGTAGTGACAGCCGATAAAAGCCTTTTTCTATAAAATAGCATCGCGAATCAGCTTGGCGATGTAAATTCAAACGAAACCCGAGCGGTATAAGGTATTCGCATACTGAATCCCAGCATCAATGAGCTACGTTGGTAATCAATTTAAAACGCAGTACAACCGCTACCGTGATCCGACCCTCGAAAGCACGACGAGAAACCTTAGCACTTTTAACCGACGTTTTTTGCAACTGCATACTCACGAGATTACGTAACGATCCTTCATCCCGTACAAAAATGAATAAATGATCAAATAAACGAATAATGCGGAAATACCTTCTGAACCTTGGATATTTATTGTGAAATTACCTAAAAAATAAGGCTATCGTAATGACCGCGTCCCTCATCATGGGGTGTTATGCCCCATGTATATGTATATCGTACAGATGTTCGTGATGGAAATATGATATAATCCGTAAACATGGAACGGCACGCGAATAGAAATTTCATGTGGCTTAATACTATGCGCACTAATGATGATCAGTATATAGCTAATACGATACGGTATTATTGGTTCACTCACTCAATTATGATCATGATTATGATTATGATTATAATTATGATTACGCTGGAAAAAATGATTATAAATGTGTATATTGATTGTAATTAGCGAGTATACAGTTGATTACTTTGAGTGAAGGTTTCGATGTAAAATTTATAGAGAACATAATAATTACAAAGTTGCTACAGCGACAGACCTGGCCGTGTGGATATCCCCTGGCTTGGGCAGTAGCTGGTTGGGTTAATTTAACATCGCGTGTTAACGACACGGAGTTGACGTTACAAAGGTCTCTTTACTGCTGCACGATACAAGAAGTAGTTAAATTCTAGGGGACAGACGGGCAAAACGAATAATTGTCCTTGATCGATGCTCAGTCGATATAAAGAGAAAAGGCTAGGATCACTCGAGTCGTTAGACAGATGCCCATGCACGATCGAACCGTCGCCGGTATTGCGCATTTGTTTAGTGTTTTGTTGACAAATATTGAAATTTTGAGAAAATATTAGTATTTTCGACCCTGAGGTACACTGTGATTACTTTATTATGTTCGGAATTTTTATATTTTGCTATTCGCAATACAGTATGGTGTAAACAGACTTGCAAATCTCATATTTAGTTTGAGTTTTTGACTCAATATTTTTAATTGATTCAAGATTATGTTAAAAAAGTACACGGCGGGCAAAACGAAACTGGGCAAGATGGATACTACAAAAACTGAAACAAGATGCTGCTGCTGCTGAAAAAAGAGGTTTGTTTGACTCTTCTGGTCCGTCTCGTGGTCCGTTGAGCAAAAAAAGAATTGAACGTACTGAGCAAGGCTCAAACAAGGACACAGTGCAACCTAAGTCGTCCTGTCATTGTACTGTATGCCAAAAAAAAGGACAATAGTGCGAATAAATTCGATTGAAATATATAATTTTTATTCATTTTTAAAATTAACGTATCCTTCTTGCCCGTCCGTCCGTCCTCTACACGTCATTAACGAGCCAGGTTCACCGACTTCGATATTTCGTACCTTCCTTCTAATATAACCGCTGAATATTATCTCTTCAAAGTTTGTTGCTATAATATAATAACATTCACCGCGGTACGTTAAACTCGATTGTCCATATTTACGTGAGTTTCAACAACTGATACGATTACGTACAAATTTCTATAACAGCGCGAAGTTTCATCGAATTAGCATCTGTTAGAGCAAACCAGTCCATCTGTAATTAGACACGTGCATAAATGTTGCCGTGAATCAGCTAAAACACTTACACAGTGCATGCACAGATTGCATGCAACATTACATGTTACAAATTTTCGTTCTTGAAATTTATCCCACCAGCTGATTTTTCATACTTTACCTACTATGTTCGCACTAGCGATAGCAGTTTCAGGAACATCGCGATGAGTCGCTCGAAATATCCTGCGCTTGAATTGAAACTCGAATTTGTGGTTCGAGGGAGTGGCGTTGAATTTTAGCTTCGCATCAACTCCGCCCCTAAGATTTCTACTGTAATGGGGAGTTACAACTATGCTCTCTGAATTGTAACTTACTTATCATGGTAGAGAGTGTAGGTAGGTCTAATTTGACGTTTAATTCATGTTTCGGTATGCTAGTCTCGAAGTTCTCCGCTGCACATTGTTTCGCTAGTTATTTAAGAATTCATAATATTTTTCGATTCCATTCAGCAATGATAATAACTCACAATAAACGGCAATCACGTGATCGTCCCACGATTGTTGCATGGGTGATTGTTATGCCGAGTCATGAATTTCGAACTCGTGGGATGAGCTGCAAATTGAAAACTTTTTGTTTTTTATTATAGTGCACCAAGCATAAATTTCGCAGCTTCTTACCAGCTGGTGTAAGTCGTTGTTACCAAGTTGAAGTTGAAGTTGCACGGCGTACGGTGTAGTACATTACGTACATACCGTACTTATATTACTTATTAGCGTTGAATTTTCGCTGCCGCAGAACTTCCTTTCATTGTTTTATAATTCGAGGCTATGCTTTTATAATTATCACACTTGTACCGCTGACATTATACGAGCCGGCAAAACTTACTTCATAGGCACACGAGTCCCACGGATTCAATGATCTTCACGTTCGAGGCACTCAACGCGGGACTTATAATGTTTAAATCTTTTAAGAGTGAAAATTGGCGCGTATCATATACATGAAATTTATGGAGTATATTGTTCAAGTGCAGTCGCGTATCACGATGTTATCTACATCAAATTATTGCTTAGGGCTTGTGATATCGATATATTTGCGAGTGACAATATTTGAGGATACAATGAAGAAAATTGAAGAAATTGAAATTGAAGAAAAAAAGTCCTCGAACCGCGCGATGCCAGGTCTCGTGTTCCTCCGGGCGGGTAGACGTCCGGACGTTCGTTCGTTGCTGCTTGCGTGACTGCGCCATTGTTCTCCGCTTCAAGTCACGCGTTAATATATCGCTGGCGCCTCGCATAAAGTGTATCGACTGCCTGGCCAGCCTATATGCATTGTGCCTGAGGTAAGGTGATGCCCCTTCGTTGATAGATACCGTAATAATGATACGATATGATGCTCTCCATCGACACCTACTCCTTTTCACCCCACGTAGCCGCGCTTCTAGTCGCTTCAAGTACACGCGTAGAGTTCGTGTGGTTTTGTTTTTTTTATTAAGCAGCCAGGTGCTTTGCGATTTAAAGGTGGAAAGCACTCTCGCAATTTGCCTGTGAAACGATCTATAATAATTCATCGTGGAATATATTTTTTGATTCACATAATATAATATTTCTTGTTTCCGATCGTCGCGCGTCGCGTTGGCGCATATAGGTTCATCTTTGTCGGCGGTAAACACTGTTCGTGTGCCGTATACAACGTGGTCGAAAAAAACGTTCATTTTTATACAGATAGAAGCTGAACGAGTTCACGAATTTCGTCAAACGTTCTTCTTATATGACACCGCAGTGAGTATTAGGATCGGAGAAAGAACAAGTAGAACCACGCGCTTGGAATGAAGTGGTTATTTTTTCAAAAAGTCACGAAATTCATGGAGATTTTCTTCCGAATTTCGGAAACATGTTCAACAGCATCCATATATCCTCCACTCTCAGTTTTGACTGTGCTATCGCGTTCTCAGAGTCGTAGTTGTTTTTGTCCTTGGATTTTATTTTTGGCTAACCCGTACACGCAGATCAACATGGTTATTTCTACCTCGGAGCGTATCCATCGAATTATTAATCAGTTTTCGGGTGCAATTCGCACGTTATATGCGCCGCATGGTTTTCATTGCAATATTGTAAATCACATTTTCGGATTACCTGATTAATTATGGAAATCCTGCCGATAATTCAGCATTTAATGACAAACTTTTCAGCTCCTTCAATCGCAAAATTACGCTCGTTACAGCCATCGAGGTAATTTGTTCTAACGAAGTTATCGCTGTTACTACTACCTTAGCCCTTCCTCCGATATTTTTTGAAATTATCATTTGCGTGAATGCATTTACTTTATTACTTCATGTATTGTATTTATTTATCGATATTATGCTGCAAACTACGAGGCGTTACTGGAGATGATGTAGCGCTATGATGGACATGGATGATATCCGGATAATAATCCGAGTCAACAGGGTCATCTAAACGTCGTTGGAGAATCGTTAGCTCACGGATGTTCGCTCATATATGCCAAAGTCGTAATCTAAACTGTTGTGAAAATCGCCGTGTCAAATAGTTTTCAGTTCCCATACCGGCTCGATATGATATGCCTTCTTTTTTTTTATCGTTGCACTACACGTTATGCAACCGTGTTTACGAACAGGAAAGAAAATCGGATAGACGCTTTCATCGTTATGGTTAAATTTCTCGTCTTAAAAATTTGAAAATCAAAAGCAATGTTATATCGCATCGGAGAAGAAGTGGACACTACAGACACAAGTTATGCTGTATTCATCACGAATATGAAATTGGAATGCATGTATAATAACTAAAATTATCAAACTAACGTATGACGTTTCAATGACTAAAATAAATTTGTTAGGACAAATATTTGTAATACATTTAGCAGGGTTGCAACTTTCATCATTGTCAGTGTGTATGCACCATACATACCTGTGATATGTTTACACGTGCACTTGCTGCAATTGCTAGTTTTGGCACTTACTGGACGCTTTGATGTCGGAACTGACCGTCAGCCAGCTTCCGCCTAACTCCGTTGCAAACGAATCCGTCTATCTCACGTGAACTGGTAGAAACGCGATGTACCTACTGCAGACTTTAAGTAAAGTCAAACGAATCCCCTTTCGTATTATACATGTAGAGAGATTCCGTGAAATGAGAGTACCTACCTATACTTTTTGCTACCAAGGTGCGCGCACTCCATTTCGCCAACGGAAAACCGTCGAGCTCTCGCATTCGCATACCAGACCAGCTTTAATAGAGAGCAGTCTTTTATTTTCTCGACAACAGAACGACTTTTTCTTTTTTCCGCACTATATATATGCTCGACGTATACATGCGACATAGGTAAATCCTATCAGTCTACCGCTAGGTGTGGCACCGCGGGTTGGGCTTGATAAAAATTTTTTACCCACTGTCGAGGAAAACTCACCTCTCGTATACTTATGTAATGTAAATCGTACGTACGACTGAATTCCCGTTGTACCTATACCTGTATAACAAGTTTACGTGAGTAAATGGCGTTGAAATCTTTTTAAATCATATTGTAACAAAATATACCAAATAAGTATATGAGTTTTATCCATCTGTAGACGAATACGGGAGGTGAGGTTCTATAGCTCACATTCATGTATGATTTTGAATATTCAGATATGGATCCGTTGAAGCGCTGAGTGCAAAAATTGGTTTTTAAAGTGGTGGCCGCGGGAATTTGTCCGAAGCTTTTTAGCGCTATTTGTCATATCCTTTTTTATCAGCTGAACGTTTTCTTCTTATTTTTTTTACTTATTGTCAGTACTTTTCTTTTTCTTTTTTACCGCGAGTGCTAACTTCGGAGTTTTATCGGCGAGATCAGTGACCTCTGTGATCCTCGTACGGATCGAGCTTTCCTCGTTGACGACGCTGACCCTAACTTCCTGGACAGAGTCTTGGGGTATATAAACTTCGAAGTTAATTTACGACGATGGTGCACTTGCTCTTATACCCACTAACCATGATATTCTTTCACCGCTCGAAAAACGATAACTTATTTTCAACAATTTGAATAAATCAGACTTCTTTTCCACTCTGCAGCCAGCGTACGTTGTTGTTATAGCTATACCGGGGGCGTAACCAACTTCGTGACTTATCCATCATGCGGTATAATTACTTAACACTGAACTCCGTTAACCAGAGATAAGTAATATGAGGTGGAAGAATAAATAAATTCATCCACCTTAGATTGAGAAATCATCATATTTCCACAACTTCATTTATCGCGTCTTCTAATCAGTATATTTATCTCAATAAGGCACCTGTGAAATACGACGGGATATAATATCTTTTATTTCTGAACAAACCAATCGTCATGGCTCGTACCGCTACCTTTCTGACCCAATTCTCCGCACGAGCCACTGTCAAAAAGAACTAATGAAACGTAAAAAGCAACCGCCCGCGCCTTCAGGGTATCGCTGTAATCCATGACGGTTATTTTAAAAGTGCAAAAAAACGACAACAAGATGAGATGACGGTTCGTTCATAGACGTGGTTCGACAGACTACGACACACACCGCGACGTGAGAGAATTCTCAAGTTCAATGCACCGCATAAAATACACCGTGGTGTGGATTTAACGAACGCCTTCTATCCATCCATCCATCTTTAATTCACACGATATCTCTCATAGCTCGTGACTGATTGAGATATCGATTTGCAATTTGACACAGCTGAGTACAGTCATAGGGGGCTGAGGAAACGAGATTCGATCGAATCAATTTCGGAAGATAGTACAGGGTATATGTGTATAATATGATAGGTAATGTAACGAACCGGAGGCAAGTTTTGTTGAGGTAGTCAGGGTTTGCCAAGCAACCAACGATTCGAACGCAGTGTTATAATTCGACGTTCGATTCGAGGCACCGATCGATTATGGTCGCGATAGATTATTATCAAAGATGAGGTGAAATGACAAAAGAAAAAGGAAAAAGAAAGAAAAAGAATGAATAAATAAATACCTCGAGACTTTCACCCCTCAATTTTTCAATTTTTTTTTTTCTCTTTTCACCTCCATTTTCGCTTAAAGCGAAACTCCCCCGCTTCGTTTATAATCTTTCAAAAAAACGGGGCTGAGAAAATTAAAACGAGATTTTCATCCGAGGCTTCAATTGCGTTGTTATAATCCGAATCGCACGGCACGCAAATTGCACCGAGGAAGGAGGAAATAAGAATAGTAATAAGAATAAGAAAAAAAAAATGAAAATGAGGAAAAAACGAAAGGAAAAAAGATGAGAGAGAAAAAAGAATTGAGCAAAAAGTGTGTGGGAGAGTGAAAGAAGAGGGACAAAGAAGAATGAAAATAAGATCGACGAGGAAGCTACGGGAGATGGGAAGCGATAGAGATAAAGATTAAGATAATGATGGGAGATAAGGAAGACTGTCGTGATACAACTGTGGCTATATGGCTGCATCGCATCGCGAGATAACCCAGCTGCGTTTGGATGTGTCTATACATGTGTACACCTATGCACGCTCCCTATTTCGCGGTTTAAAGAAAACTAAGCGTGTGTGCTTGTACGATGATCTTTTAACGTATAACGAAACTATCCAAGCTACACGGAGTTCTCGTCTTGGTATGTATATATATACCTTATTTTACATAGCTGCAAACTCACGCGAGGGTTTCTATATCACGGGCGCTAACTATATAAGATGCCATGATGCATATAAGCGGCATGCAAGAGGAACGAACGGGCAAGGTCGAGCCTGCTATAGGCCAATGTCTCGTCCTCGTATTACAAACGGCCGCATTGCAATGGCGGTAGAAAGAAGATGCCTGAGGGTCCCATGCGGAGGAATAGAATGAGAAAAAGATCGGAGAATGAGAAAACGAGGGAATGGGAGAATTGGAGAGGCTCGAAGATCGCCCGGCAGCATTGCAAGGCCATATCACGCCGCGCGCGCCTGTTTCTTCGCGGTCTTCTTAGGTATACATCAACTCGCAGATGAGGAGAGTAAAAGCGAGAAATATAGAGAAGAGATGGTAAGGGAAGGAAGAAAAGAAGAGGAGATCTTACGCCGTCATGCTGTCATTGTTGGGCTGAGGTGAACCCCTCCTGTGAATATATAATATATCACGACACCCGCGCTCTCTCACCGTGCTTTGCGCCACTCGTGAGATTATGCAATTTACAGGCAGTCTTTCGACTTCCGGAAGCGTCGTTAGCGACCGGCTCCAACTGGGCGCGACTGGGCGGAACTGAGTGCGCTATCTACTGTACAGAGAAACACGCGCACGTGGCTCCGGGGCAACTCGCTACGGATGAGACGCTCTATTTGCTGTAAGCCGATCTCTTGACACACCAGACATACATATAACGCCCCCGCCGCAAATTTTACTCTAATCTGTAGTTTATACTATGCCGCAACTTCAACGTGTATCCTACTACCTCCGCATGATATCAGTTGCGCTTTGCATTTATATTATTATTCTTCTGTACGGTTGCAGGGAGACGAACATTTTTATTATTAAGAATAGTCGATGAGAATGATCATAATTTGTACGTTCTTTAGAATATTTACTGGATAAGCTTGAGAGTTTTTATAACCCGACATTTGCACCCATATCACGTTTCTCGTATGCATACTATACATACACGTACGTACATGCAACGTAGTGCTTACGTTCGGTTTTAACATCGCATATCGAACCACCGCTATTGTAGAACGATTTATGTATTTCGAATTACTATATACCGCTGGATATTACGGGGTACTGATCACGGCACAGTAGAATAGAAACACTTCATGTTCGAAGTGTGGACTCGATACAACGAGAGTTGGATAATGCAATTGATTCGACTGCAATCAGTGGACATTAATTATGATGACCATACAGAAGCACGTGCTGTAGGATTAATTATTCATGATTGTTTCACTTTGATGTTGGACCTTATTCAACACGTGACGCCACTGTGTCTGAAATTAAGTTTCCGACACGAAACACCTGATTTTCCAATAGCAGACCTCGGTGTAAAAAGCACATTCAAGAATGGTTCTCGACGCCGTTTAATGAGCCCGATCGCTGAAGGGTTTCGCTGTGAGAGGAAACTTGAATAATATTATCAGGGGTATTTGAAACAAGGAAGTTAATTTATCCGGTAAACAACAATCTACCGACAACCGATGATTTAACCATCTCTATTCCATTATTGCATTAGATTTTTGCTTGGCGCCACATGCAATTGGCCAGCGAATCAACCATCGCTGACCATTTCTGGTCATCGCTGCAATACCACCATATATACGAGATGGTGTTGACTGATCGTGGAAGTCGACTCCTGTATTTCATCGTGTTTATTTGCCATTCGTAACTAGATGCACCGGGTAATAAGGTATCTCCCGGTACTTGATAGACATCGAAACTTCTTTCTTTTTATTCCTGGAAGTCATTGAAAGCTGTCACTTTGAACCAGAACGCGCAGAACTTTGAGAGCTTGGTTTTTTTTTGTTGAGGTTTTCAAAGAGGAATTTCGTGGTCACAAGCAAGTATACAAAAGGACGCTTATCGTAGGTAAGGTTAGAGATAAAGAAAATGGACAGCTGCACTAGCAGTAGGTGGGGAAGTTTAGTTGCAATGATTTTGGACTCACTTCAGAGCGAGCAGGGTGGCCGTATTCAAATGTAACTGTGCCCTGCCAGTGACGGCGTAATATATAAACCTGTTATATGGAAATAGATGCATGTTTTTACTGGTTTCTGCTCGGCACCTACACACACTCTCCGCACTCCAATATTATGCAAGTCGATTCCCATACACCATCTGCAGGGGCTGAACGCTTATTACCGTAGTTTATGGTCGTTATTTTGATCCGTTTAATTACCACCGCCGTATAATTAATGACAAATATTTGCACTTGCAGGGTAAGATTATCTCGTACTGTAGAAATTCTGCGGTGAGGAGTTCTATTAGTCGTCTTTTTCCACGTTTGCTGCGATACTCGATCGCGTGGTGGAGAAAAACGAAACCGGAAATCTTACCCTGGGGTTAAGTTGATTAACCGTCACCTAGCAGCAGCAGCAGCTTCTGCGTGGGTCGAGGGTGATCGGTATCGGATTATTCGATGATGAAATCAACTGATTGTGAGATAGACTTCTGATAAATCTATCTCTCCCGATCAATGGATCCTCCTGCACTACGTACGCGACGTTCCTCTATCCATCGCGCAAATATCCCTCCGCCCATCCGTCTTCGTTGTGATTATCTAAGCAATTGTCATCTCCTGAGATTCGTGACTAATTTCAGCGTTAGCGTATGAGTAGACATTAGGTAATCGAATAGGTTGCCATCACCCGGCTTTGATGTGGCAGGTAACTGATGATAATCCCCCATTTCCAGGAAACCATTACACTCTGCTCTATACCCACCGAGCGTCAGAGTTATCGCGTATGTATAAGCCCATCGTTTATTTCAATTATGTAAAAGACAATAATAAACTGGGTGTAGCTTGATTGCATATTATGATGCTACTGTCGGATAGATTCCTACTCGCGCTTATCAGTCGATTCAATTCACAGCGCTTTGTTGAGAAGCGCAAACGCTTCAGGTTCACGTTATCGTCGATGCGAATTTCATGGCATAACTCGAGGGATTTTATGTACTTTTTCTTCGGATGAGTTAACTGCAGTCGGAGTCCAGGATGTCGCAATTCACGGTTTATATAATAACGAAAAGTCGCTCGTGTAGTTTTCAGACCGCGGGTGTTGAAATGAAATATTTTCATCATCGAAATTACATTTTTTGTCGTCATTAGAATCGGTGTTCGAAAGGCAATTTATGAAGTGGATGGCATGGTGACCGGCGATTTAACCACGCATTTTATGCTTGGTATTCAATTGCTATTTGTGCTATTGGTTATAATGCTGTTCATTTTACGATACACCTTGTACGAGACAAAATATTTCGAAATTACGTTGAAATTCGATAGCTGCAATTGAAAATTTGTAACGGATTTGATTTCGCACAAACTACTAAAATTCTCGGAGTATAGGTAGAATCCGATTACAATTAAACGAATATTTACAAACTCAACTCTATATCGAAGATTACACGCTGAAAACGTAATACGATATTCATCCAATCATCCACATTTGCTGTTAAATTTTAAACGTACCAAAAATCTCTCGTTCCAAACATCAATTGGTGTATAAAATGGCTAACGAGACTGATGCCGTGATACTTTGATATACACAGATAATCCCTTGGCTTCCTGAACACCAGGATTATCAATTCCTAAGACTCATTGGTGATATGACAATAAAGCTGCTGCGATTTTATAGGCGCATCGCATTATGAAGCAATCATGTATTGATGCGTTTAAATATGTGCAACAATAACGAGCTCCCATGTCAAGCCTCTGGCGATTACTGACTGGGCTGACTATCTATCATTCCCTTTCTTCACTCTTCGTGTGGTGGCTATCATTCAGCAATCTTATTATTGCCAAGTGATCATCTGCAAAAGACTTGCAACCACGTATTTCTCGCTTCTTTGTTTCTCCTCAGTGCTTCTTTGTTCAGTATTTTATTACCTCACATCAATTCACCGCGGCTCTATATACAATCACTTACCTGTTCTAGTCACGATTGTCTATAGACGATAGTCAAGATTGAAGTCTTTCCATTTCTTTCCAATTTTTTCCGAGCGTTGACTCGTTAACAGCTTAAATTCCTGGCGAAGAAGAGTTGGTTGTCTTCGTGTTATTTGAGAATTCAGCGGCGCGTTTTCGAACCGAAAAAGGAACCAACAGAGGGAATATCCGGCTGCTGACTACAAGTAAATCTACAATCGGTTGCTTTTCTATGCGAATACATGTTACCTCTTGTACATCTATAAGAACGTGGAATACTTATTTTAGCTGAAACCACGCCAGTGAGGCACCAGCGAATCGGTGGAGAAGGATTAGAGGAATGGAAGTTCGTGATGGGCACTTGGAAAAACAGATTGACAAATCTTCCTTTGCCATATGACGAACTGACTACTGCTACTCCTTTATATACAGTACAGGTTGAGTTCTGGTTCAATTGGTAATCTGAGGCGCTCCCGTAGTTGCGTTTAATTTCGACTTCTCGACCATTTTCACGATAGAATCGAATTTCACGTACACCTGTGTCGAGTCTCAACTATACTTGGTTTCGTACACCTCACTGGAGGTTGACAAAAGATAATTTGATTCCTAGTTTCTCGCTGGTCACGGTCCACGATTCTGTTTCATTCCATAGGTCATGATTAGTGAGTTTTTCAATTTTCATGAACACGCTACAAGACTTTTAATCGAAAAACAGAACTTGCCTCACCTTTGTTCAGCCGGTACTTCATTTTTCAACTGAAAATTGATGCCCGGCCGATACACCACTCGCTGATTTTTACCCTCTACAAAAATTTGCCTCGCATGCATGAGGCCCACAATGTCAAGGCGCATTGCCTTGTCCTGCACCACCGCTGGTCAGATTTTATTTCTTTTCTTTTTGTTCAACTCAGGCACAAAATACACGTTCGCAGTTGAAGCAACTTTACTTAAAATATCATCACTACCTGATCTGGGGTTGAAACGCTACATCAATCGAAAAATGTAGCTAAAAAATTGAAGCGGTATAATTAAACCGTTACGGTTCGCCCTGTCTTCATAATTTATACCCTTCCGGCGTTTGGTTCGTTAAATTTTGTCTCGTCCCGAAATACCTGCCCGCACAACGACCTCGGCAACAATGACCCGCTGAGCATTAATTCTCTGGTAAATAACTCTTTGTCAGTATGACATGTATACAGGAGTTTAGTTTCAGTTTGGTAAAGAAGTTGTGTTGGTTTTATACACTTCGTGCATCAGCACAAGATCATGTGAACATGTTTAATATTTTTTTTATGCCAAGTTGGCAATGGCTCGCTATTGACACAAATCGTAATTGAAAGCAGCTTAAGTAATTGGTTTGTTCATCCTGTTAGCAGTCAGCTAATCCAATGTGATTTGCCAAATTTTTGCTAAGAATTCACAGCGATTCCGATTACCGTCAATCGCAGAATCGGTTTGTTTTCGGAATCGCGATTCTCTTTTCTTTTTTATGCTCAAGCATTGTCAGCCGTTCAATTCAATTTGTAGGCAATAAATACGTCGCCAGTTAATATTCCAAATGGATCGATATCGCGAGGTGAAGGATGAGAAGAAAAAATTTCTCGGTAGGTATATTACAACCCTACGCAGCGATAGCTTTTTACGATTTTACCCGGGGCGCAATAAGAACCACCTCGATGTTTCATTTTCCACGCATTGTCTTTGGCATTTTTTCATTTCGACATTTTTTTTTTCTCTCAAGTTACTTCACATTTTTCGATAGGCACGCGGATTCCTATAGTGACGAAAGACATTCTCGGCAAATTTTTCTCTTTAATTTATATCCTTTCCGTGTTTTAAAAGTTAAAAGAATCGCAATTTGCAGATAAAATACCTTGATGACTCTGTAACGCGTTATTAAACGATGAATGATGAGTATACGAGGGAGGGTAGTGTATGGCGGATTTTATTTTTTCACCGTAAAATTCTTGTTTCAAATCAATTACTGAAAATTGCAAGCGAGGAATGATGTATCACGCGAAATCTAATTCCTCAACTCCGATCGTTGAAAAAAACTGGTATCTTGAAAATGGGGTGAGTAACATTGATTATTGATTTCAAAAGGGCATTCGGCCGTTTGCCAACGAGCCATCATGAAATTAAAGCCTTACTGCAGACCTAAATAGATAAACAGCTACTCAAGAGATGGATTTCCAAAAATAAATCCTATCAACATACCTAATTTGAGGAAAGCTTACGGTAAAACGTCACGTTCCAGGATCATTAGTTATAGGATCTGTATCGTGGGACATGCACACGTGAATGACAAAATGACATGTGCCATAAACAAAGTTTTCACATTATATAGTATCTCCCTGATAAAACCAGACGAGAAAGGGGTGAGCAGTAGGGAGATGGGGTAAAGATAAATCGACAGAAAAACGAAGCGGATGGTAATTCAAAGGCTGGGAAGTAAAGTAGACAATGATGTTGTTGAATGAAGTTTCTTCAGCGGGTCGTGGAAATGAAGTTTCCGGGTCATGTTATCGATTCTACGTCTTCTCTTTTTGATCGATACCCACGCGTGTATCGTTATTAAAATGGAAGGGCAACTGTCGATCGAAGGATGTTGCGCCGATTTTCAGGTCGTTCATTACGCTGTAATGCCACACGGACTACCTTCCGCGTGTAATACACGTGTATAAAACAGCTGTAATTACCTCACACTTTGGGTATTGTCCAACTATGGTACTTATCGACATTGAAATACAGAACGAACACGAACATTATGTGTAGATGCGTGAAAATATAGGAACATGTATGGGGGCGAACAATACTCCGATGTAACGGGCATTATACATCTAAAATGTCAGTGGTAGGAGTTTCGACGGTGGAAGCTGGTTTTGCGACAATTAACAAGGGATATATTTTGCATTGTATACATAGACATTCATTGACTTTAAAATTGCTGAAGGGGATTGTTGCCGATTTATCACGCAAATAGTCCATCAAGGATTAATTTCCAAACTTCATCCATGCACATGGCATATCCATGTTAGAAACGAATCAGCTGTGCGATCCTTCCCTCTTATAGTTGAAATGTATTTTTCATTGTATTTTAGCGAAGTACCACTAAACGAGTTTTCTTTTTTTCCTCTCCTTGGTCACTGTTGTTCTCTTTTACTCGACACCTTGGGTTTTAGATTTCTTCCGCTTTTCTTCCCCTCGCTGGTGCCGGAAAAATATTTCATGCCCCTGTTAGAGTAGGTCGTCACAGTTGACTTCGTCGCGCTTCGTCGACTTTGTTGCTTCAAGAAAGCTTTTGTACTTTTTGGCCAAGTTCGTTAACAGCTACTTTCACTTTAAGAGGATGACCGTTGTTTGAAAAACTCGCCAAAATTCATCTCCATTCACGAAACATTCTTCTCGCTTCCAACGCCCTTATCACTCCCTATGTATTAAATTCTTTTTTTTTCTTGTGTAAATTTTAAGCCCCAGAAAGGCCCTAGGACGATAAGGATACCGAATCGGCCCCAGAAAGGAATCGGGCTCATAATTTCAGGAAACATTCGTACCCATAAAATACTTCGATACAGCAAGTTTCAGATTTTTATCTATTACCGCGTCTGAATAAATCGAAAAACACTGAAAATCAGTAAAAATTGTTATTCTCTGCGTCTTGTGAATCGAATGATCTAGCGACCGGATATATTTTGGGGCACGATGGTAGCTTTTTGGGAAAAAAATAAGAGGTATATCTGTCCACAAGAACCTGAAAAAAAACGAGGTTTCATTCTTAATTTTAATTTTTAACCATGTTACGATTATCGTAAAAATATGAAACTATTTTTTTGGATTTCTCATTCAATTTTCGATGAAATTATGAGCTTGGGAAATTTTTTTAAACGGTACTACACATCGAAAAAAATTAAAAATCGATTTTATACTTGAAAATCGATTCTTTTTCATGATCAACTCTTGAAATGATAAAATACAAAACGTTTGCGATTATTGTACTAGTAAAAACAACAGAATAAATTCGGAACGCTCATATAACAGTGATTGTTCTTCATTCAATAACGTCAATATTTATATCTAATTATAAACTATCACCAAATGTATTAATTATATCAATCTGTTAATGATAAAAATCTTCTTATGAGTTCGTGACTAGTCCTCGTCGCTATCTTCATCAATCACAGTCGTGACATCGTCTTTATTGAATAAAGTATTAAGTATTGCTGCTGGTCTGGGGATTTTAGCCAAATATCGTCCGTGCGCCAGGTAAAAAATTATTGCAGCTACGTGTGAACAACAACCAATTGTCCTCAGTCCATTCGCACATTCGCAGCTATATCTTAATATCCCACTCCATCCAATTTTATTTGGTTTATAATCAATGAAGCATCTGTAAACCTTTCTATCAATATGGCGAGACTGTACTTGAGCTTTTAATATATTCGTTTTATCTCTGACAAACTGAATAGTTAAATTATCTGAACGCTGAAGTTAATAACGTTAATAAAGTTAATAACGAACTCATAAGAAGATACTCCGCTAGATTATTCAATTCATAAGACGCAGAGAATAACAATTTTTAATGATTTTCAGTGTTTTTCGATTTATTCAGACGCGGTAATAGATAAAAATCTGAAACTTGCTATATCGAAGTATTTTATGGGTACGAATGTTTCCCGAAATTATGAGCCCGATTCCTTTCTGGGGCCGATTCGGTATCCTTATCGTCCCAGGGCCTTTCCATCTCGTCATTGATCCTCATAATCAGATCTTACTTCAATTATTTGAATCGTCATCTGGCGGATATTTGTAAGTCGAGGAAATGTCATTAATTTATTTACCCCGTTAAAACGGATTATCTCCAAGTAAACATTAATAAAATGATTTCAGAAAGCTTTCCACGAGTTTCAGAATTTTGTACAGTGTATATATTTTGAAGAGTCGAGTTATAAAATTGGTAAATTTTATTTGCGTAAAACTTTTTCAATTTATACTCGTTCTTCATTTCTAGAATCGTCAGTTCCTTGTCCTTTGAAGTATGTTTACCGAAAATAAATAAAACCTCGTCAGTCTTGAGTAAACTTCCAGTTGACTTTTTTCACGACTCAGTGCTTTGAGGGCTTGCAGATCTCTTAATCGCGACCCAAGTCGATAGATATGGAGTTCACCGTGGCTCGTGCTTCTCGCGGAAATAAATGGCTCAGCTTGTACAAAGTTCAAAATTTCCGACTCTGAAAATCTGCCGGAAGAATCGACTAGCCTGGACGTGTTTTACAACACGTTACTGCAGGATCTCGCCTCATCCGTAGGATTTGTTATACCCTTCGTGACGGTAGTTCGTTACGTTGCGATTGCTGGCGTGAAATTTTGTTCGTAACCCGGACAAGGGTAACCGAATGTCAGTTCCGTTTTCCTGCTTTCGACACCTACGAGCCCTCAAAAGCTTCGCATAACTGTAGATACCCCGATGGGGGTACTAGGGTGATATGTATCATTATATTCCTCTCTGTATATTCCTGTCAACCGCTCTTTTTTTTTGTATTTTTATTTGAATTCAATGTACATTCACCTTCAATTACATGATTGATGTCTTTATCTGTTAGCTTTATCTCTTCTATAGGGTTGATTTTATTTTCTAAACCGAGTTATAGAACGGAAGAAACAAAAGCTAGGTGCTCATCCGAGGTGAAATTTAATTATTTCGGGTGCACTAATAGCTCTGGGGAATGGTGAAAATACAATTAATTTTATTAATCGTCAATAGGTAACACCCGTGCTGTTCCTGGCGCAGAATAAAGTTTTGGTTGCTCGGTAGGGGTGGTTGGCGGGCGGCAGTCCTTGGCAAAAGGAGTTGCGAGGGACCGCGTGGGGATTCCGGTCTCTCAAGTTTGTTTACTAATCGTTCCTTCGTCGTCGTCTTATTCGCCTACTTCGTCGCGTTCTGTTCCCCCACACTCGTTTAATTCCCCCTTTTTCCCCCACACACCCCCATCTTCACCTTCATCTTCATCCCCATTCCCATTCCCATCCCCATCCCCATCCCCATCCCCATCCCTTTTCTTGACTCTTCTCCGACTCCCGCGACCAACTCTATAACCCAGAACAAACTCGTCGCGAGTTGTTAATTAAATCGGAAATTAGAAGCGCGCCGGTTATATTTTAAACTCCAAATTGATTTGTTTTTCATTGTCCCCAGTTGAGTGGGAGAAGTTTTGTATTCGACGTTGTACTCCTACGGACAAGTGCATTGACCATCTATTTCGTTGTATAATTCTTTTGTTGGTTTAATTTAAAATCTAAAGTGATATGTAATTGAATAATAATTCCTCTCACTTCCGATTTTCATGTTATGCGATGAACAGCTGGAAAATTTTCCACATCTCGCGCAGTTACCGTATACCTATGCATTTATTTGTGTCGAATAATATACTATTCGAAGATTTATCGCGACCTTTGTCACTTTATCCAAGTATTAAATCGCGTTCGTGTTAACCGAACGATAAAACCATATAGCGAGACTAAAAAAATAGATAGCAAAAGTTTTTTCATACATTGACCATAAAACAGGATTGAGGACACGTTCCATAACCACACAGACTGCCGATACCATCGACTACATACTTTCGTCTCGGTGCAGCAGAACTATCGAAAAAAGCGACCGTTTAGGTGATCGGGTATCTATCGATAGGTAAATAGCACGCTGATGATTGCACCGACTAACAACAGTTACTGACCAAAAGTTCCGATTGAACCGAACGGAACGTATGAAAGCGATCGCAGCGATCAACCGTGACGTAGCAGTTGAACTCGTTTGGCATAGGTATATGCTGTAAATACTGCATAAAGGGAGCATGTTCCGTGTTGTTATTTTTTAGAATCGGCACTACAAAAAGAATATATAAATAAATGATATCGTTTGAAACAAAAAAAAAAAAAGAAACACGTTCTTTTACCGGTAAAGACTGCATTCGGATCCTTTGTTTTTCGGATCTGGGTATAAGCCATATTAGTCGTACTATGGTCTCTGGAGATTTTACGAACCAAATTCGTCATGTCTCTTCACAGCACTCTATGGAGAGTTCATGGGAATTAGATTATTCAACTAACACCTCGGAAATTGTCGTCGTACAATGTCTTCCTGGTGAAACGCCATGAATTCGTACCATATGCACCTGCACAAATCCCTTTTCAAGAGCGTTAATCTACATATTGGGCGCTACACGGATGCGGTTAGGTTCGCAGCCATCTTTAATACGCATCCTTGATCGGGCACCATTATGAGGTAAATTCATTCAACCACCGATTGACCGCTAAATTTATGCGATCATCGCACCCCTCCCTGTGGTTATTAAGCACGTGGAATACCTATCGGATAAAGAATCAATCATTTTCTCGTCCAACGTCGCGTAGTAGGTATATACGTATACCACATTCACCATGGATTAGAACTAATTTTCTCTCGCGTTCAAAGATTAATCGTGTCGATAGAATTCCTAACGGCATGCTTTGAAAATCCTGAAATTCCGACACCCCTGGCATTTCCGGCGCTCCCGCGAAACCCGCTTGATTTCGTGCGTAATCCGGAAAGGCCAATAGAACCGGGAGGGTTTTAACCCTTTCGAAGGGCGGGTTTGCTGCCTACGTCGGACCAAAACGTCCACGTTACGCCCAGCGTATGTATATATATACGTATGGAGTATTTGTACACATGTTATTGGCCAAAGTCATACATTGCGGGAGTAGATTTTAGGATTCTCGGATACCGATGAGTTCCTCCAGGAGTTTTCTCGCATGTACCTGGATAACTAGCTTCGTAGCCTGGATATTTACCATGTAATTTATGGCATGAGCCAAAATACCGTATTGTTCCGAATATAAGCCGAGGTTTTTTCACCAAATCAGGACCTCCGAAAATCAAACTCGACTTATACGCGGGGTCGACTTATTTTCGGGATATACTGGACAGTATAAATAATTAAAAATGTCATGAACAAGAAAGAATTGTTTTTTTTTCTTAACTACTACTACACAACAACATACAATACTCTAATGGACTAAATTTTAAAAATGGCTTTAAAAAATGTTGCGTGAGCAATGCTATGGACGGGACCGAGGATGATGTCTTATGGGAGTACGAGAATGATGCAACAGATGACAAAAGCTCAATTAGCGAAGATGACTCTGACGACGACCAATGAAGAACTACCTAACTTTGAACTACTCACTTATTTATATCCGATTTAACCCCCCCCCCCCCCCCCCCCTGTTGTTTTTTTAAATATTCTTTCTGTCAAAATATATGGATAATATTATAGTTTTAATGTTATTTAGTAACGTTTTTTTGTGATAAGAATTTGTTAGATGAACTTGTCATATCATTATCTTATATTAAAGTTAAATCATTATCGTCTTATATTCGGTGCCTGAAAAAAATACCTCAAACCCAGCCTTGAAATTAGGGGTCGACTTATACTCGGGGTCGGCTTATATTCGGAACAATACGGTAAATGCCGTTGTTCCAATAATCCCATTTGGTATCGTATATGTATGCGTATACATATATGTATAGCGGAGCTGATATCCTCAGCAAGGCTGCTCAACCGTTGATTAGTATAATATTACGATTTAATGGCGAATGCACCATAAGTCATTTTCCCTAATCGAGTTTCTCCAAGCCGCACTGCCACTTCTTGTCCCGCAGGAGGAAGCCGTTCGTGATTGCAGCTTCCTGACTTACAATTAGTGAAACTTACTTTATTTTTCCCGTTGTATAATGTATAATAAAAGCCATGGGCACGGCGACGACGTAGGTACGGTATACCTACCTACGTACGCCTGAGATAATTTTCTTGAGAATTTTCGAAGTGTTTTTTCTTGGCATAGAAATGCCAAATGAGTGGAAGACAGAGAGAATGTTACTCAGCAGCTCATTATTCATCATTATCACTCACAATTAGATTCATTATCGCACCTTACATTATAGATATCGTGCAAGTCTTGACGCTAAGTGCTCGTGTCAATCAACGGGAACGCATTAGTCAGGTTGCTCTTTTACTTTGAACCGGAATCAGATAGAAATGTACGCAAATCTCCGAAATTCTTTTTCATGTAAAAAGAGAGTAATAATATGTAAATTTTAATTTTTTTTTTTTTTGCATTTTCAGTGAAAAGATTTCATGCGGCTGGAAAAAGACGAGTTTGAACCGCATGCTCTACTTTTGCCTGTAATAAATATGTGGCATTACTCGGGTCAATTTCCGTTATAACCCCATCAAACGAAACGTATCAAGCGTTAGTTAGGTAAATAATACTATATATTCATGTATATAGTATACAAGAAGAAGTTTCCGAAAAAAAAAAAGATAAGTTTTAAACATCAACCTAACAGCTCACTTCGTATACTAACTCCAGAAGTCCGCCGGTATTCGTTACTTCAAAAGTTTTACCGTAGCTTTTATCCTGTAGGCTACCTTGTATATCATGTTTTCCATTACAACGTAGCCAGGATAGTCGAGTCCACACGTATTCGTTCATCCGGTGTTATATGGGCTCACTTCAGGAGTTGAATAGGCAAAAAATAGTTGCTGTAGCAACTTCTGGGTTAATTAGTTGAATATCGGTGGGAGCTAAGCAGCGTGCGCTCGCCTTCGACTAGAAATATATTTACCGACTGAATATAAACACCTAATAAATTTGCACGATATTTTCTTTTTTTTTCTTCCCAATAATTGACCTTCCATGTCGGGCTCATTTCTTGGCATTTCCAATATGAAGTGAATAATATTATTTTTGAGAATACGTCATCTGAAGTGATAATTTTTTTTCTTCTCTACAATTATTGGATAACCCCAGTGACATGGCATTTTGTATTTAAGTTTACCTTGACTGCCATTGTATGAAGCATATGGCTCTCGGAGGACTCGTTTCTGGGGTACAACAGTCAGTATTTCATTCAATTTTCTACCATCTGTTTTCCTCCGGACGTCTCGGAGAGCTTCGTTCATCTCTCAACCTCCTGTAGAGTAGTATATGTATATCGCTCTCCAGGACGTTTTCAAATCTCATTATATATCAGCTACCCCTTCTAATAGGATAATGTCAAAAAGATTCAAGTCGCTTCCTTTGCAGCTGGATAATTCCTTGGCTCGACTTAGCTCCTTGGACCAAAAGTTTCTCGGTGCCGTCTAATAGCCTCTGATTATTGCGCCGGCATATTTTCTGTAATGCGAAAATGGAATTGGCAAAGCTCGACAGAGTTAATCGTGAGCCAATCGGCGGGATTTGACTGGGCGATGATCTGATCGTCGTTTGAAATTGCACCGTTTCACCCGATCGCGATATGCGTAGATACGGGCATAGCCTATACATACGATATGTAGGTCGGTACTACAATGGCGAATCACCGCGAAACGATTACTATCGACGCGATGATCAATCGATTAACAACGCGGTGAATGATCTTCCGGCGATACAAGAACAACTCGAACCAAACCAGAATACAGTCCGCTAAAACGTACGGTAAAAACAATGAACTTATACAAGCTTGCGGTGAATTTAACGAATTCTATTTTCGTAAATCTACGGATCAGGTATACGGATGAGCGAAGGGTTGAAGAATAGATGGATAGAAGGATCGGTATAATGTGAAACGTGATTACTTGCGAGGGGATATAACGAGTAATAACAATCGCATTAGGCACCAAGGAACGATTTTGCGAAGGTTGAGAAAACGCGGGGGGATGAGAGTTAGTGAGAATCTTGTATTATTTACAACCTTATACATACGTCTAAAAATACAAGCTGGTAATACCTGGCATGAGAACTTAATTAAACAGAAGGGGAATCTTATACGCATACAGAACCGTTGATAAGTGTACGGGCACATACTCGTTTACTGTCCTGTGTGTACTTTACTTTCGAAATGGTCATCAACACTGGCGGGACCGCGCGCTATACCACTACCATAAGAGCATCAGGAGCAAGGACACCTTTGCGGTGAAACGGCATCTGCAAGGTAGCTATAGCTGGTTATATACATACACGCCAACTGATCGAACAATTTCCTGTGCGCTCGTAAAGCTAATCGAGTGAATTCTACCCGCTTGAAAAGTTATACGAAGAAAATAAAAAGAAGGAGAGTGGTTGGAGCGCGAAGACCTTTGTAGGGAATATAATATATATCCTCCCCCCCCCCCCTTGCTTTTCTCTCCTTTCGTTTTTATTTATTTATTTTTTTGCTTCGTCCCCATCGCTTTCTTTTAAACAGATATTTGCAGGCCAGCCCGGCAGCAAAGACTTTGTAGAAGAGATAAGGAGCTGGCTTATGCTCGAACGGTTGATACGGACGGAGT
Organism: Athalia circularis; assembly: GCA_963978495.1. Lineage (NCBI taxonomy): Eukaryota > Metazoa > Arthropoda > Insecta > Hymenoptera > Athaliidae > Athalia > Athalia circularis. Next base: position 23,531,635 of record OZ021700.1, read on the forward strand.
TAATTCGCGTTGACTAGCAATTATGCAAAAAGCAGAGTTTCTCGGTCACTTGTTCTGCGTAGCCGGGCGAACTGCAGGGAGAAGTCTAAAGAGTGAGAAGGATGAAGTTGAGAGTGAGGTAGTAAGCTGCTGCTGGCAGAGAATGAGGGAGTTTGGACTCTTTCTACAGTAACTGATTCGATTATAACGGAGCGCGCAATACTCGCCCCGAGAAAAGTTTTATCACGAGGTAAGGAGTGAATTTTTATCTGTCTAGATGACGATGATAAAGACCAAGGTGGACGCGCTGCTCCCCTTTGCACTCGATATATTTATATGCAAATAAATATTACTTACAAAAAATTAAAGCACGCATGTACGTCGGGACAGCACAGTGAAGAAACCAACCGACAGTCTGCAGACAGACCCTCTGGGTGATCTGACAGTTCAATGGCATTCGCATGCTACGTTTTATACATATACTGCAACCTATTTGCGGCGTCATATATTTATAGTCGGGTATCAATTTACAGGTAAAAGAACTACTACATCAATAATCAAAATGATAATAGTAATGAAAACGAACGTTTGCTCGCTCGAGAATTGCTGTACATATCTATGTAAATACAGAATATCTCATTTCAAGTGAAGAGTTCAATTTTCAGATCAAAATATAGTTCAGATCCATCGGTCAGCCAGCTGTGAACTAGCTATCTATCATTTTCAGGTAGCCCCTTTGAAATCCTACAATTTTGGTCCTAACTATTTTCTAACACAACAGATAGTTTCCAATATAATTGAACCGTTCATTCAATATGTGACACCTTGATCGTAGAGTACACTATATATCTGTGTGTGGGAACTTGCAATGACAGGCACTATGGGTGGTACAGGCGATATCTGTAGGTCGCCTTCCCTTTGAATAGAGCGCTCAGAGAGTATAGACGGCAAGGTTTGACTGAACGTTAGCTGTGATGTCAACTGACTTCGGTTTGGCGAGCAAGAAGTAGGAACATGTTTTTGGCCCAAGCGAAATTATCAAGCTCATCGGAAGTAATTCCAACCGAATTTACTTCGGGTAGTTAGAACTTTGGTTCAGCTGCAGGAAACGATCGATTTCTACAGGAAGTAAAATTGTTCTTTTTGTTAACCGATCTCAGGATCAATTGCCACAAATCGTTTCCAATAAATTACGTTACAGAAGTGGGTTGGAAAACGGTCCCAAATTTACTTCTGCAGTGAAATCCTTTGCCAAAAGAAAAAAAGTTTTCTGCTTCTTTCTTCCACACATTTCTATCTTCAGTTCCAGTATTCTTTGTTAACTTCAGCTCTATCTCTCTCTCTCTCTCTCTCGATACAATGTAGGTATGAACTGAAAAAAAAAATCATTTTTTTGTACTCAGACTTTTCGTCGACATTTCTGTAAATTTCGAATCCATCGATAGTGCAAAAAATTGCACAGGTTCAGCTAGGCATGTGAAAGTAGAACTAGTAGGTTTCAGTTCGTCCTTTTTTTTTTTTATCGTGTGAAAACTCCCGCTAAAATACCGTTGGAACGACGCTAATGAAATTCTGTTCGCGAAGGAGTTGAAGCAAGGACTGAAAATCCTTGGATGAGCCTAACTTCTCTTGGCGACGAGGTTCAATTAATTACTCGGGGAACGAATTGAAATATCGATTTCCAATTTGGTGACAACTTTTGCCGCGGTGGTAAAAAGTTTATTGATTTTCAAACCCACCCGAGCTTAACGCGCGAGTGGTAAGTTACGTATACGTGAACACCTTAAACGTTACGTTCTTAATCGTATTTCCAAAGTAATGAGATTTAATACGAAAAAAGATCACATTAATAAAAGCACTCCCAATATCAAGCAGATGAAAGTCAGATGAAAAACAGGAAACTGATTGATTGAGAAAAAAACGAAATCTTTTCACACCTAAACAATGATGATGAAAGATATTTAAGTGGACTTGCGTGAAAAAATATAGTTATATGTAACATAAAGTACAGCAAGTATAAATATTTGTATAGAAGACGGTATGAGAATTGGCATATTAATATGCCGCGTCGAAATAAAGTGATAATGCAGCAGAAGGAAACCTCAAGCAAGTATAAAACCGAGGATCAGAACTTGCAAAAATAAAGGTAATTCAAGTTGAATAGAAGTTATTTCTGTAGGGAGTCTGCTAATTAAAAGTTTGAACTTATCCTTAATTAGAGAGTTCGTTGCTCGAAATTGAAATGATTCCTTGATGTGTGCAGTGTATATAATCCCGTGCATCGTCGGCAGTTTCTATGGATTATATTTTTAATACAAGAGAAATGTAGAAACACGCGACTCAAACGAGTTCATAGATCGTGCCAGATGAATAGATAATATATCTATAAAAGAGCGGAAAAGCGCGTAACAAAATATGAGGTTCGCTGGCGCTGCAACACTGACAATGTGGTGGTGAGAATAGACCTGGGATATATAGAAATCATGGGGGTGTATTTATTGGACGCGATCATGTAAAATTAGGCCTTTGTGCACGCGATCAGTTCACGCTATTTTTTCCACCACTACTCTGATTCAATATAGATGACGGTAGATATTTCGCACGCCAGCCACAATAATTCAGTGGAGCAGGTAATATTGGCGCGGTAATGGTTCAACCATTTGGCTCTGTGTCGTTATGCTGTTATTGGTGGTCGGCTACGTAAAGGGTCACTCGTTTCAAATGGACGTAGATTCGTATGAAAAAAAAAAATGAAAAGAAAAAAAAAAGAGTGGCTGCAGAAAGAGGGGAAAAAGGCATAAAGCATTTTCTGGCGGTTGTTGGCGAGTTGCGAAAATTCTCTACGAACAATTTTTACACCCGAGATTATTTATGTGCTTTAGAGGGACCATCGTGGAAAAACACGTTTAGAATTGTGTAATCCAAATAAAGGAGACAAGGCTTATGAGCTTTACATCGGTGTGTATACGCAAAGTAATAATATTTTTGTTTTGCAAACGGGGCAGAATTATGTTGGTACGTTTGGATTATATGAGGACCCAAGTGTACGGCTGGCGTTGTTATAATTTTTGAAATGACATCCTTTAATCAAGAATATCACGCCGAACAAAGCGATTTGTTCGTAACTTGCCGCCCGCGGTCCAATTATTGTTATTATCATTATTATTACTATTATTATGGGTATTATTATTATCAATTTTTGTTGTTTCTTCCTTCTTTCACAACTCCCTCAGGATTCAGGAGTTTTCAATTATGATAGGGGGATTTTATTTTTTTGAATTCAATTTTCTTCACCCTCTTGATAATTTTATCTTGTTTTTTATTTCCATTCAAAAATCGCAATAGAATATTATTATTTCGTTATGAAACACCCGTTATAGAGCCAATTAGATTGGCCACTATATGACTTCTCGTTAATTCCCATCCTCGAGGCACAATGAATCGAAACCAAATATTATCATTGTGTGATATATTGGACATGATTGCATTTCGAGGAATGTGGCTTAATAATTTTTTAGCATTCATCCGACGTCCATATGGATGCGAAACAGTTTCCACCAACTATCATTCGCGTACCACAATGCGGTGCAGTACATCCGAGATATTGTTCAAAACACGATCGTTGGTTTTATTATCAAAAGCTCGGTTGATTTTTTGCTTTTTTTTGTATTTCATGGTTTACCTTTTTCCATCGTTGCGACGTTTCAATGAGCAACAGCGTTTAATATTTACATCAACATCGCTCGAGTTTTCTGAAGCTTAAAAATCCGCTAACTCAAATTCATTGTGTACAATCTCCGTGCTGCGAATTCGTTGATTTATTTGATAAATTATTATTGTTATCTTTTCTTCTCTCTCTACATTCAATTAAAATACTTTAACATCGCTATGTTCAATCCGATATTCAAAGTCGAGCGTTTTGTTTCGTTTCTTTTATACATCGTCATTCTTCTGGTCGTATGAGATATAAGTTTTTAAGTAACACAATTACACCTACATGTGGTAAAGATTTTACGCATTTGGAAAAGTTACTTTAGAGAGTACCGCAATCCAGGCGTTAAATAGTCTTGACACTAGTGATAAAAAGTTGCTCGAAGTTCGGCTCTACCGTGGTCGCCTGGCTTGGCTTCTAACTATTACCAGAGCGCAGGAAGTAAAGTAGGTAAAATACTACCATGTAGGGCGTAGAGTGGTGTAAATCACTTAGTGCAAACTGTACCTATATCGCTCCATCCCTTAGCCAGTTTCGTACCTATATCTACCGCATGGCTACACGATTTGAAAGGGGACGAAAAATTCCGAGTGCGAATAACACAAGTTAGAAATTTTGAAAACAGATAAATCACCGCGCACATGGTTTCTTGGGACCTTGCCCGTAAAGTACTGCGAGCTAGGAAAAATGAAGAAAAAAATTTAATAATTCTCCACCTTCTTTTTTCATCATGTGTGTCGAATCTCAGCTTGCAGTAAAAGCCGGCGTTCTTGATGCATACAAAATCATTGCTATGCGATTTTCGATCGCGTCAATGATAATTGAATCATGATTATATGCGAAGTACCATCTGAAGAAAAAAAAGAAAAAAGATGTTCCTAAAGATGTTCATGGGGTGGACATATAAGAGGAACCACCCGTGCGGGCCACACGTAGAGACATGAAAACGCTGGTGAGAGGGTATTTCCCTGGGCGATACAATCTCGCCATCGTTTGAGAGCATTTGAGAGGGTGTTAAGTGTAGCAGACCCTCGAAAGTGCTCGTCTACTCTCGCAGGAATTATGCTCGATTCTGCTAGCTTAGATTTGGTAAGTTAGCCCGAGTTATTTTGTAGCGGACCCAACAGAAATCATTTCAAATTTTTAGACGTCAACGGGCTTCCATTATTCAATGGGAAAACGTTCATCAGCACGTACAAACTATGATAGTGAAAGTCGAACACTTTGTAGCGCATGCTATACATATATCCTTCTGGGGATATTTCATTTATTATTCAACGCAAACGTCGGACGGTATTTTTCATGGTTTAGTACTATCTACTTTTCCTCTTCAACCGCCGTTGAAATGCCTGTTTCCTCATGTAAATCCCATGTGTACGACTTCGAGTGTCTACATTCTGGATTAATTTCCATCAATGACAACTTTGAACTGAAGAAAAAATATTTATGTCCCATTTATATGGGACGTAAACGTAACTTGATCCACGATTTACGTGATTGGAGAACTTTTTATGTTCCTGAATATATTTAGAGTAGCATCCTACAACTTTGCATCTACGTTCAGAATTTTAGTTCGGTTAATATCATCCTCTCGGAGATCAGTGTGGGGAAGAAATAGCTAACGTTGGAAAGTTATCCCGACTGTGTAGGGGGGTGGAGTCGGAATCCCGCGGGAAATCATCTGCGGAGGAGCACCGTTTCTGTAACATATTGTCCTCTATCCCCTAATAAAAGCTTAGGCCACTAATGATCGTTATATCAGGAAAACGTTCGAAGAAACGACTAACGTTGGCTCTCGATTTCCGAGCCTCTCACAATTTTACATTGAAAATTCGTTCCTTATTTTTCTGCGCATAAATAATTCCACCTTATTCCACTTTCGCTGTACAGAAGAAAATAATCGACGAAACCTCGAGTGTAATGAATTTTTATTAGCCACCGTATTCATATCTACTCAATACTTAGGTACTCTTTCGTAAACACATACAGGGTACACCGGGGTTCATTAAATTTTTGTCCGAATCATCCGCGAAAATCAGCATTTGTTGACGCGATGAGCTTTATTATTCAGGTTTTCAAATTTTCGTTTCTTTTCTTTTATATCTATACGTTATGAGCTGTACTCGAGCCCCCATTTGTGAACCCAACTGTAAATGATGTAAGCCGCGATAATAAAATAATTTTGGAGCCGAGATCGCGGCCGGAGATGTTCAAGGAGCATCTTAATTACTTCCAAAGATTCTTGAAAGTCTTTCAGCAGTTCTTTTCAAAGTGAGAATATTGAAACAAATATTTAATGCTATTAAATTCTTTAGGAAAAATAAATAAGTGGGCATGTGGCCGTTCTTTAAGTTGAACATGGTCGAGTATGTGCCTGCAGGTGTATCAATATTGTGGACATGTAGCTGCATGTGTGGTAAAAGCGACTCGGCTCGCGAAACAATGGATTCTAGATGACTATAGCTGCGACATTTAGATCTCGAAAGCAGATTGTTTCGATGAAGCGAGTATAAAAGGTAGAAACCCTGACCTCGGATCGTCGCGCGTGAAAAGCATCCTTTATCCTGGTTATCCCGGTGCATCCGAACCTATTGTTTTCGAGCGAGTCACGGGGAGGGTTCCACCCTGACGACATACGCGTGACGTGAGATCGGTAAGATTACGAGCGGTGCAGATATAATAACGACGGAAGTCGGTCGGGTGGTAGATATAGTTTATTAGGTATGGGGCGTAAACTTATTAAACTTTGGATCAGCGCGACTTACAATCCGCTCGGTAAACGAGGAGAGTTTGAATCGCTGGTGTTTAAAGTTGGCGCTTGGCAACGAGAGCAATTTCATTTCGCGCAGGTTTGAACTGAAGTAGCTGGAGGTGAAATCAGAGAAAATCAGAGAAAATTTTCTTGGGGTTCGTGCAGCTGTGTGTTTATCAGCGTCAAGTTCAAAGGAGACATTCCCGCAGCTGCATGAAAAATACCAAGAAAACCGAGCCGCTCAACCGTGTTCTTGAAAAGCGTGCGTTTTTATAAAAAGAGGATAGTGAACGGTTATTATTTACTCCGCTTATCTTCTACCGTCGCGCGCAGGGAAGCACCGAAAATTGCGATTTCTGATATTGAAGATCACACGCGCGCTCTGACTCAACAAAAGAATACTTCATGACTACAACAATGCCACGGTCGCGACGTGGGTTGCTCTGTTTTTTCTTATTGAATCTTTTCGCAAATTTATTTGAGGAAAAAAACCTTGGTTCTCCCAAAGATAGAACCGCGCGCATTCGCTAATTTCTTTATTGCACACGGCGTTATTCATCCGACGTTGAAATCGATATCTACTCAAGGTCCAAGACCTTACGAAGAGAAGAACAGGAAGCACGCGAAGGCCCTAGGCTGGAATGGAGATGTCTCTCACTTTTGCGCCCGGTTTCTCGTCACCTTGTGCAGTAATAGGGTCCACACGACCGGAGTGTTACCGGCTGTAAGCAGAAAGAGCGCCACCAAGTCGGCGAGTGTTTTAAAAAACACCTGAACGTGTATCAACCTGTCCACCGTACTGTCAACGGTCCAACCAGCTCTGCCTTATATACCTGCTCTTCGAATCCCTTGAGGCTCCACGCGTGCATCCCGCAAGTGTGGCACAGGCCGTTGATTCGGATATGTGAAATGAGTTAATTTATTTTTTAATCTTTTCGACGAACTCAATCATCGTTGTGACTCACATTTTATTTTTCGGTTACAATATACTGATGTCTCGGAATCACGCTGACTCGCCCCACTGGTAGGGAATTCGTATTTTCAATCCAAGGGATCCTCTCGACCCGGTTACTGCGCTGATCTGACCACCGTCCGGTCTGGCTGGCACTCGTAGGCTCGGCACAGATCGAACCAGAGGGTCTAACAAACGTTGGCGCAAGTACTCGCTCGGCCGCCCTCCGGGAATGCGGGTCCAGGTCCTCGACACCAGGCCGGGACTCTACACTCCGCACTTCGCACGGCGTTCCCCGTTCTCTGTGTTTCATACAGATGAGTAATACTAACCTAACGCCTAATACTAACCTTGGCTGAATACTTGATACTTACTTTGAACATCCCTGAATTTCATATCGCGAACATCGCATAGGCTCGTCAAAAATTGGATGGAATGAGCGATCTTGAGTTCACGGTTTCTTTGGAGTACGCGATCGATATCTGGAGGGTTAATAAATGTATAATTGCCTTCGGATAGACAGGTTCGGCGGTCAGGACGAAACGCGGAATTTGGCACCCTCCCCTAAAGCTCCGGGGAACTGTCGATCGTGCGGGTTTGCCTTTTGATAAATGGCTTCGCATTACACCTAAGACCTTCTCTCTGGCCTTCCACGTCGCACGACGTTGAGTGAATAATGACCGGGCGATGTCACAGTCCGTGGGGAAATTCGGTCTAATAAATCCAATTTTCAATCATACGGCAAAACGCAAATCACTACGACATTCTCTCCATCTCTATGCGGTATGATCCTACTCCGATCAATGCCTGCGGTACACAATCTCGGCGAACAAATGAGTGTCTGCCTCTTCGACGAGTCATGTGGTTATACGTATTCCTCCTACCTATATCGCCTATGCAACAAATACAACCAATCCGTCAATTCCATTGTCCCAACGAGCACCTCCCACGTCGTTATTTGCGACAGCACCTGTTCACACTCGTACCATTTTGGTACATTGCTGTGTGAACGATCGCCGCATCAACGGTAAAGACGAAGACTCCGTTGGTGGTTGACGTTCGAGTGTTGACATTACATCTGCACCCCAGGCTGTACGCGACACCTCTTCTTAGCACGTATTACTACGAAACTCTACCTGAGTGCAACTGGCGATGGGATAGAGAAATGTGCTCTCTAATACGTGTACAGAGCGTTTTCTAAATGTCTTCACCAACGGCTGTACCAAGAGCCATATATACACGGTTGAAAGGCTACGATAAAGCTGCAAACACCGTTGAATTTCATCGTTCAAGTCACTCGGAATTTTCGCCCACTTTGGAAAAAGGAAGTTCTATATTTTTCAATTCTCCCCCATTAGGTATCGACTACCCCAATGAATCAATGCTCGGTTTTCCTATGAAGAATTTGACCACCATGAGCGACGAACGAAATTTTTTTTTCTGCATATCAAAAATCAATAACTGCAAATCCATTAGCGTTTCTCAATCTGTCAGATATTCTATGCTATTTATAACGTAATAACTAATATTGAGCTTGACCAAATTCCTCACGAATTTTCGTCATCCGAACGGTATGAGCGAGGAAAACTGAACGGAGACAATAAATTCCACCGGTAGGTAGAAAGTTTGGTAGATATAGTTGAATGTATAGGTAGACCACCGTAGGTGTAAGTACGTAGTGCATACGTACGTTCATCTGGTTACCTAGCACATTTTACACAGACAATAAGGAATAGCGTCGGTCGCCCTATTCTATGAGTAAAAGTTCGCGGAAGGACAGTAGTAGGTGCTTCGGCGTGTGTCGAAAGACACGGAGTAGTGCGTCTTGGTGTCTTCTGAGCCAACCGCCGTCGGCACCGACTGGAGCCATCCCATCGCATCACATCCCATCGCATCGTATCGTCTCGTCACCACAATCTACGGAAATACCAGGAACCTATCAAGACTTTTACGTCGACCAACTAGCGTTGGCTGTCGTGGGTCGATAACCCTGTGGCGGAGGTACTCAGCCACTCTGCAGACTCTGGTGATATTTCTCCTCCTGTTGATATTGCCGCACACCAGGAACGTGCGAATCTTTCTTATTCTCCTCCATCTCCTGCCGTATTTTCTCTTTTTTACTGGTTTTTCCCATTTTTTTTTTTTTTTTTTTTTTCAGTTTTTCTTTTCTTCTTCTCACCTACTCGATTCCCCGATTCCTTCTTTTCTTTCCCTCTCTACATCTCGGTATCTTCCCGCACCCATTCCAAGGAAACACACTCCCCTATATACCTATTCCAGCTATACCACCTACGACTCCGAAACGGAATTGCCAGAATGATTTTCGTTTCCAAATTGATTTCTTACCAGAGACGAAACTAAGATGGATCGGAAAGTCCTTCGTCCCATAGGATGCTGCGTAGTTTTGGAACTTCATTAATTGCATAGCTGCTACCAAAGCGCTATCTTTGTCCAGCCAATTATCTACCTACCTCTGATGATACGAGTCTCCTAATCCTCCTTCTATATAACCGCGACGGTGTTCATCCGAATTTTATTTCTCTTATTCTTATGGGTACATATAATGTATATATACACATGGGCATGTATGTATGCGTGTATACATACCCCTTGGGTTATAAAAATCCGGATCCTCTGCGAGTGGATTTAGCCCAACGTGCGAAAGCTGGTACTGGCAATATATGACCGTATAGAACCTGGTGAAACGGGATTATAGTTATATGGTTATGGTTACAGGATCTTGTTGGGATGCATAAGGCTGAGAAACGAATAAGGCGACGATAAGGTTCGTTAGAAAATGAGTTTATTTCGTTTTACCTGCACATATTATAATTAATATGCGTTGCGTACTTTTATGACCTAGTAACGGGCATGTAAAGTGTTTCGGTATACATACATATATAGGCGGCAAAAAAACTCGCAAATTAATTGGGGAGAGGCGGGAGCGGGGGGGGGGGGGGGGGGGAACATAAAAGAAAAAATTAAAAGAAAACAAAAAACAAAAGTCAATTAATCGTAAGTATAGATTGCAGATTATAGACTGACATGCCCTTAAATCAATACACATCGTATGGATATAATATGTGTATATTTTTTTTTCAATCGTAACGGTTTAATAACCGTATTTACATCGTACCATACGTGCATGAATAATGTGTATGACGCTACATGGTGAAAATTACGCATATGTGAAATAAAAATAAATATAATAAGCGGTATACTTGGTGCGGCGCGATATGGACGCTTGGTCGCCGGGTCGACTCTGTACGTGACGGCTGCCGAGATTATTAAAATAGTTTAATCTGGCGGAGTTACACGGGAAGTGGCTTCCCTCGAGTCGGGAGGGTAAAGGTTGACAGGAGATGCGGAAGGGGTTAAGGGGTTACAGGGAGATGGGACTAAAAAAGCCGATATTTTTTTTTTTCAAACAAAATGAAAAGCATAAGAAAAAATACACGGTTGTCAGGGTACAGAGCAGACTCGAGCGTAATGTATCCCAAGCCTCCGAGAACTTGGACAGCTAGGCGCGCACCTCAGGTTCGAGGACAAGCACCGACGTCTACATTCAGGCATTTGGCAGTTACCCCACTATACATATAACATCTAAGTATAGAAAGAGATGCTGCTCAAAACACACTCATTATGAAAAGACTCAGTAGTATTCATGCAAACTGACGCCGCAGAGTCCAATTTGAGGAGGAAGAGCGGTCGTCCTCGAGCCTAATATTATACCTTTCGTCGTCTCTATTCATCTCCTCTCTCTTCTCTCCTATTTCCTTCCATTTCCTTATTCTTTTCTATACTTCATCTTCACGAATTTTTTTTTCTCCGTTTTATCTTTTTTTAATTATCCTTTAATTTTCTTCATCCGAAACCTTTTTCTTTTTCATTTTTTACCACGCCACTCATCCACTCGTCGACTCTTACTCTTACTCTTGTGATCCTCACTTTCAACTTCACTCTCACGCTCAGCACCTGCACGACAGCTACCACAAGACGAGAGGAGACGAGACGAGACGAGACGAACTCTAACCTTGCTGCACGGGTGACTGCGTGCTGGCCTACGCGTAATCTCTCTAATCATATTTACCGCGATTGTCACCATCGCTACAGTTTTTCTTCACGTATTTACGTAAAACTTTTGTCGCAATAGATTGCTGAATTTTTAATAATAGTCATGGTAATAGTAATATCAATTAATTCAAATAACATTAATAATTGTAATTATAATAATTGCGGTAATAATAATAGTAATGTATATTCAATGACAAAAATAAGACATTATCGTGATAGAGTGTGTAATAGTTTTCTTAGAGTTGTTGTTTAGTTTTTTAGTTTTTTTTATTTTTTTCATTTTTTTTTTTTTTATTTCTCTTACCTATTTATTAATAAGATTTAAGATCGTATAGCGACAGTACTATACCAGTAGTAGTTGATACGATATAGCAATTTTTTTTTCTCTTCAAACAGTTTCCATTGAGTTGAATCAAACGTGAGCGCAATAAAAATAAATTCATGAAAAAAGAAAATTTTTTCTCAAAATACATTCGATCAAGTCGATGGAAAGTGTGTCGTCTGCTTATCGTGTGCTCTGTTTTTTGTCGTTTTATTTTTATTTTTATTTTTATTTTTTTTTTGTTCTCTCGTTTCGGCAAACGTAATATTATTTTAATACCATTACTTAGACACGTGCGGTATAATATCTATATCGCAGGCAGCACATACTCGTGTGTCATGTATAATATGATAGAAAGTAAAAAATGCGACAGGGGGTACACGCGGTTGTGGGATATTTTGCGTTTTGTTTTCCTTTTTTTCTGATTCTCGATTTTTCTTATCATATTTTTGTTGCAGCGCAATAGAACCGTTAAACACATACTCCGTTCGGCGGATCGACGGTCCATTTAGTACATACCGTTGAACCAAACTCGTGTAATTGGCACTACCCTTTCATCACAAGCAGCAGACTAGGTCGAAAAATTTTATAATACACCTAAGCTCCGGCAAAATGTTAACTTCATAGGTGTATGGAAAATGTTGAAAAGATTTTTTGATCAGTGATTTTTTTTTTTGTTTTTGTTTTGTATTCCACCAACCGATCGCGCTATGTTGTCGTCATAACGGTTATAAATCAACATGAAGAACAATGATATAACATCAAAGGCACATCTCGACGAATGAACTCCAGTGTTACAGCAACGTTACGAACACGTTAGCATCACTTAGAACGGAGGGAGTTGAGATTTATATGGTTCGCGCGGTCGCGACGTGGCTAACTAAGGTCAAATCGTAAGAGGAATTTGGAGTCGTACCAGTACTACCTATGGTTTGAGCACCAAAGTGGCACAGATTCCGTTCGGCGGATGGGAATATCCTTGATATCATACGACTGGCCCAGAAGGGTGGGCTCTCTTGACCTCGCGGGGATCCCCCCCCCCCCTGCCGTTCGCGCCCCCACCCCCATCTCGTGTGCTTGGCTTACACGAAGGAGATACCGCCAGAAGAGGCAATTAACCTTCTGCGCCGCCCCTTCACGCGCATCCACCCTCTTCGGTGGTAGAAACTCTAGGTGCTATACTCTGGCACTCCCTTGATATCCCACTCCACAGACATCTGCATAATCACGCTTGATTCCCAATGCTAATTAGAATCTGCGGGACGTTGCAAACACACGACCATCCCGCATCACATACGATGCGTATAACGTCGCTGTGCGAAACACGTATTCTGAGAGTTTGTATGTATATAGTATAGGTGTATATCTGAGTTTGAGTAGGCGGTAAAAAACATTTGGATTGAAAGCAAAAGTTTTGAGACTATTTGAGAGACGATTTATAGATTTCAGTTACGACTCGGATGATTCTTTGATTGCGCGCAATCTGGATTTAAAGTTTTAGGTACATTTGGGCACGTATGTATGTGGCTGTATACTTATGTGAAAAAAATTATTGTCGGCTTATTGCGATATTGTCACGCACATTGTCCATTCGCGAGTGGTATAATTACTCGGGAACGAAGAGTGAACGTGACGTAGCTACGATTATTATTCCTTTTGTTCGAACGAGATGATCGTTAATATGAGCTTGATCGTCTCGTCGGAATAAAGTGACTGGATTATAATCGTTTCAATAATCTCCAAGTACCTCCTTATCTCGTTTAATTTCTATTGCAATTCCCGATATCCAAGTGCACGAATTATTATACATGTATATATCTGTATATATATATATATGTATATGTATATGTATAATGTTCGCATACTCGGTGGAGCAGTCGCTGTATAAGGAGGTGATTAAACCAATGGCGGAACCGGGTATCTCACTTGTTCAGAATCGGCGTGAAAAACCAGAGTCGTAGAGCTTGCAGAGGCTGTCTGCACGCCCGGGAATACCCGTGTGCATACCTGGTACGGAAACTGAGACTGAAAGTGCCTCCTGATGTTTGAGGATCTGCCGACGTCTCTGCCATGTAAAAGTCCACGCAGCGATAATGGCGATTTGGACGACGAGGAATACCGTTCCGGCGACTATCGCTTCTCCTAAGTTGATGCAGACGCCGCTCGAAGAATCCGAAGATTCTATGAAGATCGTGTCCTTGGCCGCAGCGGTTGCGTTACCCGTTTTACCGTCACGTTCGAATCCAAACTTATCCGTGATCTGGATCGTTTGAACTACTAGGAGATCATCTCGTGTCTGCGAAGCTGAACGACGACGCCGACGACCGTATGAGATTACCGAACGCAAATCACCCGTTGATTCTTCCTGATCACACTGCACCGGCGGACAATGCGGTATGCACGGAGTCACCAGGGCGCGGAATTGCACAACCTCCGAACTCGGGAATTTGAAAGCGTCGAAATGGGACAGAAGAATCTGAAACAAATCACACGTCAAGTTAAGTTCTCGTTAAATACGTCAAGGATCGGTATCCTGCGATTCCATTCCTCTATTCAATTCCATCGCCGATTCCCTTGGTACAAACGGCATGAAAACATGAATACAAATGAAATTCGCATCAAGCAAGTTTAGAAATTCCGCTCAGCTGTTTAACGACGAACCAAATTAATTTCAGGAAACCAAGTAAATATTTTTTTCTTTTTTTGAAATCGGTCTCCCCTCTAACCTTACTATTTTCCGGATGACGTTACAAAATTCGAATTTTCTTTATCAATATCCATTCCGCGGTACATTTCGAGTACTGAAAATTAATTACGTGGATCGAGGTATTTGGCACAACAATCTGAACTCTCTGCGGGGGAGTAGTTGGACGGGTAGGAATTTTTGCATACATGGATCTACTTTACATGCATAGGTATTCGTATGTACGTATAAATCGCGGGTATACTTTTTGCGAGTACGTGCAGCAAGTACAGCCCAATTAGTCCAGCGAGTAACGGGGCTTGTAGGTAAATTTAACTATACTATACAAGTCTACGGTGTAATGCACGAATAAGTTTTACACCGGCATAGAAAATGTTACAATAATTTTCATAATTTATTCTGCGTGTATGTGTAGTTGAGAAAGACGCATGGATAGAAAATGGTTTTTTCTTTTTTTTCTCATATCTCCGTCATCCTTGGCTAGCGGAATTCGAAAAGATTATTTTTCAGTCATTTGTATAAAATCTAAATATAATATAAGCTAGAATCTTTTGAGTGCTAATCGAAGCACAGTTCGGGGAATAAGGGAAATTTATAAAAACAAGACTGAACAACAAGTTGAGGTGACTCGTGAATTACCTCAACCTTTGCGGTAAACGATATTACTCACTTAGGAAACTCGTTTTTCTAAGTCTCTCTCGCTTTTTTACGTAGTTACCGCAATACCCGCGTGTGCGAATTTGTGGACACGTCCGTTTCCATTATACGCCACTAACTTTTGAACCTCCTACAAGATTCCATCCACTTTGAAAACTCAGTGAAGATACACGCAAGATTGAGAAATGTTTCCAATTTCATTCAAACCGGTTGTAAAATGGGAGCTCTACGCCAGACGTGACACACATACCGCAGGTAAAACTTTTGCCGAATTCCCCATCCCTCTACCTCTAAAACGAAGCAATAGTCCCGGGTGAAAACGGTGCTTTAAAAATTGATAAAAATAAACGAGTTACGTGATGAAATTAATCCACCCGATGGTATCGACTGTTTACCCAACACGTCCGATTGGTCTTCCGGTCGCGCAATTAGAAGAGGTTATAAGAAAGCGTGCAACGGGGAGAAAACCGCAAACCGTTAAAAAAGAAAGGATAGTGTATCGATCGTGTGGTTTTTGCAGGTTCAACGAACTGAGAACAAATTTCGCATCACGCAAAAATCTATTATGGACCGTGCAAACCCCCGTGTGCCCGGTTTTTAATTCGCGAAATATCTGTCGAGGTAACGACGATTGCATCGGCAATCTTCTCATTACGGTTATAAATTCCCTCTTTGTTTGCCGGGCGCTGTTATTACTTTCTAATAAAGCAATATTGTGGCGTTCTTTGTAGTAAATGACGTGGAACGACGCCGCTAACGAGACGGTAGAACCGTGGCTGCTTCTGGTCGACTCCCATTGGCTGCTACGCGATGGAATAGATTATGTATACCGTCGTTTTCTTTATTTATTTTATCTTCTTTTTTCTCTTTCTTTTCATTTCATTCTCATTTGCGTTCACTTATTTCTTTCCATTGCTTTTGCCCGCTGCAACGCTTGAAACGTACTGTATATATATATATATATATATATATATATATATATATATATCTATACGCTTCTCCGGGGAAGCCAGCAAGCCGCACAAATTCTAGCGCATAAAGTGACGAGATCTACCGCACCATCTATCAACCTGTTCCGTTGCAATCGACGGCATGCTTATACCATTTATTAAGTTTCCTACTAGTTACAACGCGCCTCAAGAATCGTTCAGCAACACGCAATAGGATTTGCGCTGTAATGCAAAAATTATATTTAGAACGCCTTAAACTACCTAGGCACGCCTAATCCCATAATGTCGTAATTAAATCGAAATTACGGCAACGGGAGAAGAAAATGTAAAAAAAAATAAAAAAAAAAAAAAAACTAAGAGCTAGGAGCCTGCCTTCTTGCTATTCAAATACAGTGAAAAAAGAGCAACAGAAAATAAAATCCGGGATAACTTGCCGGCATAATTTTCCAGCCACGTGGTCTCACCGGGCTCATAAATTCGTTAGAACAATACACAAAGTCAGTCCCAGGTTTTTTTTCCTTCAACCCCCGCACTCTGAATTCTTATATTTAACGAGCTATTTGTTAACCCCTCATATTCTTTCATTCGCGTTTGACTTTCTGATTACCACGTCCAAGGTCATATAAAAACCGGTACAAAAAACGTTCGATTTTAAGACCGCCTACGTTGGTACTAATCGATCGATTCAACCACCTGGCTGAATATCGGATGCAACGTCCCGCACAAACGAATAATGCATTGGGTTTACGCCTACCTTGCCGGAGCTGGCGGACTTGTAGAGGGGTCCCATGATGAGGTGATCGGTAGGGCATCCACGCGCGTCGATGAGCACGATCTCGCTGGAGTCGACGCCATCCATAGCGACTAACTCCCGGACAAAGATCTCGTACGGGCTGTTGGGGTTCAGTATCTGGAACTTGAGAGCGAGAGGGTCTCCGACCTCGGCGGAAGGCACAACGTCGTTTCCGCTGCGATCGGTGATTTTCATCGCGACGTTAGGAGAGTCCACTATCACCTCTTCCGATAGCGCAGGAGTTATCTCCCCGTGTACACCGAGGTCAACTTCGTTCGATACCGTCTTGTTGGTAAGGTCATACTGGCAGGTTATGGCTAATCCCAAATCTGAACTGGTCACTATGGTGTCGTGATGCTGAATTACGATATCGTTCATGTATCTGCCGAGACTTTGTTGCCGGACATTGCACTCCAAGTCGTCGTAGGCCATACGGAGTTCGAACTCGAGATCTGATTGAACATCTTGCACGCACGAGTTTGGAGAGCCTTTGGCGTAGACCTTGCCGTTGAATAATTTGCTCGTTTGAATATGAGCTACCATTTGACCAGCTTGACAGTCTATCGTGACGTTATAACAGGAACTAAGTTCGTAGGTCGAACCTTCCGGTATGTCCAGGTAGGGTTCCTGGAAAAAAAGATAGCATCCCGAAGGAGGATATCTCGTTAGAAATCGTCACATTTTCGAATGCACGGATCAGTTGACGAATTATTACCTGAATGTCGGTGAGCGTGGCTCTAGAATGATGACTGAGACGGCAGACCATGTCACCGGTATCTCCGTAGTCGTAGGAATGACAACGGAATGGCGAATTAAGACAGAGTTCACGGCATTCGTCGATTGATCCAACATCTTGATAAACCGAATCCACCGTCTTCAATATGCGACCGGTAAGTTTTTTGAATTCGCAGAGTTTCATCGGTTCGTCGACGCAATGATTTTCCAAATAGTCGACACCGTTCGCAACTTGGAATGAGCTTGAACCCGCGACGGTCAGACGATCCATTTCGGAAAGTTCGCATGTCTTGGAAGAATTCTCGTAGTTTGCAGACCTGGAACACGTAACCAAACACGAAACGTTATACATCAATCCTCAATTAATCATAGATGAGGGTTCTAATCCGAATCACCCGTGTACCACCATTTATGTTCCGTTACCTCCGACATCCGCATTTGGATAGTTTCGGAATGCGCGGAGCACAACAATAAATAACAATCGAGTGTTCCCATGATCATAAAAGGTGGCTCAAAGATTCTAAGTTTTATCAGCGTTGATGTCGGAATTCCTGAGCCTCCTCATGATGGCGGGTCAACTTCGTTATTTATAGGTACAAATAACTTGGGTATATGTATACGTCTGCACGCTTAATGTGTTTCATGTGAGGCGCAATTTGCGTAATGCTTTGTTAGTGCAATCATTCCAGCAAATATTCTCAAGTTCGTTCAGAATCCGCGTTAGCTCTTTGGTTCGTTTATTTCCATTGTTCGTCTTACGTAAAGCGTGATTTTCGACTCCACCTCATACCCGTTGAGAGTGGTGGCTCACTTCACCCGGGTGTAAAGGAGCGCGTGACCAAATAAAAGAACGAAAGAAAGACTGAAAGAGCAAAAGAGAAAGAAGGAGGTGCTCGGGCAGTGGCGGACCTTACCATTTTACGTGTGATTAATCTTGCTTCTAATTCAATGCGGTACAAGTTTTTACACTCCGTCCCCACCTCCCTTTGCACCCGTTGAACTTTTCGTCGTCGCGATGCCAAACTCTCTACGTCTTCGAAGGGTAATTGAATTTGTTATCGAATAATGTGAGACCAACTTGTACCGCTAATCTCATTTAAAGCCCAAGTCTTCTCACGACGTGTCACTATTATTCAGGAATTGATAGATTGCCTCGGAAGAAATTGTTGGACGCGTATGTACACTGTTATGTATTCGGCTTACACGATTGCTGTAAAAGATCGAGTAATAAAGGAAGAATTAGAGAGAGAAGGGATGAGATTTTTACTCGACACATGCCAGAGGCTATCTCTTCCAGTATACCATGGATGAAAAAACACATTCCAAGAGGGTTTCCAGGTGAGTCTATTTCATTTTTAGTGGCCTGTATTTCTTACAATTATAGAACACGCACCGCGTTTATACACGGCGGCTGTGCTTGGCGTGACGCATCTTTTTCCCCCTTCATTTTTTTTTCTCTCAAATATAATGCTATTTTTTTCTCGCGTGTTTTAAACACCCTTTACCAAGCAGCAGCAGCGTAAACGATTTTGTCATAATTACTTTAGCGTGTATTCGCGTGAGCGTAGATTACTATCGTTGTTAATAACGGAAATTTTCGTAGAGTATAATAAAGCTTCGTTATGCAGTGTAGGAAATTTATTCTATCAAGCACCATCGATTCGGGATTATATTACTTATATTATATTCTAAGACCTGAATAATATTCATGGGCGTCGACATGATTTCAATATTGAGAGATCCTTTACTTGAGGTAAATTTAAAAATCACACAACTCCACGTTCAATGTTGTCTTAAATTTTAAGACCCGAACCACCGAAATGCACACCCTCGGTTCTTGCTATCGACTTTTAGCTGTATACCCATTATCACTGCCATTCCAGGATCCAACGCGTTAAAAGGGACTTTTCGAAGCCACGCCTCACGCGCCCAAAGTTAATGAAATCTCCCAAGTAGTACCTAACCACTACACCTGCTTCAGAACGTCTATAGACTCATTATCCGCCCTTTTCAACAACACCCCGAAGTGGTGTAGAAACCTGCAACTAGCACCACTCGATTCATCCGCGAATCTCGTAATAGAAGATACTTGGATCCGAACAATACCTCTATTTATTTTTTCCTTATTTTCGTTCCAAATTCAATTTGCACCCAGACATTTGCTGCACCATGTCAAAGCTTATTAGAAACAGCCTCTAGAAAATTTCGTATACCTCTCTGCCAAATTCAGTTATACAAATGCCTATTTCTATTTAACTTTCAACTTATGAATGAATGAATGTGGTTCCTGGATAAAAATGATACATCAGAAGGTTGAATTCGTCTTCGTCATACGTCGGTGAAACTCAATGAAGCGTTGGATTCACTAGTAAAACCGGTCAGAATTAGCCACTTTATTGGTCACTCGACCAAAGATGATTGACGACGATTCTCTCCTTTCCCCATCGTCTATTCTGTCTCTTTGTCGAAGGCAGAGTTATACCTTCTATGCTCACTTTTTTTATCCTTACAGCTTTCTTAGGGGGAGGCGAGCTTTTCCGGTATCTAACGAAGCTTGCGCCAGTGTCCTTCGAATTCATGACGTTCATGTTAATTTTCGGTCAACTAATCGGACCGTTGACAATTCTTGGTCGAAATTAGAAGACAGCTGCCATTATTGCTTCATGATTCTCTCTCTTATTGAACAAAAGATACCCTCACCCGTAGCTAACTTGAAATAAACCCCAAGGGAAATTTTAACCTTCCCAGGCGGATCTTAAACGTAAAGTTAACTCTATATCCGAACGATATATACCGTATACTTCTCGTTCTCCTTGTACTGTCTGAGCTATTTCCAACGAATGATGGGAATAAAAAAAAAAAAAGAAAAGATTAGAATAGGGGAAAAAAGATAAATAAAACAAAGGCTGAGAGGGCCCGGATCGACGAGGAGTGCGGAAGAATTACAAGTAGTACCATATCGCGTTCGCCTCTCGAATGAATCTCACAATCAATTATTTCTTTGCGGAGGCTACGTTAGGTTACATACTGCTGTGTCTGATCTACCGCTATAATGCAAGAAGCGAGACAAAGTATATAACTGCGTATTTTGAGCATCGGCGTAAGCGTTTTGCTGTACAGGGTGCTCGGAAAAATATTCACGCATCTAAATCTCGAGCTACTAATTTCTACCGTATCAAAAAATGAGAGAAAAAAATTCTTCATGTGAAGTTTTGCGGAAAAGTATATCACATACGATTACGCAATAATGTAACACAACTGCCTCACATCAGAACTTTCGATCAATTTTCCATTCCTTCATCTGTGAATTATCCGATTCAAGGCAGATAGGTTCAAAGATTCTCTACGTTTTTGTCAGAAGAAACAAAAAAAGTAAAAACACAAAAGAAACTATATGAGACTATACGGCTATTCATAGCGGTTCGATACTGTTCTATACTCTTTCGAGACACTGAAAACCCTTCACGTAACGCGTATATATAGTTCAATTCCCTGAATAGCGTATAGTCTGAATTCTCTTTCCGAGGGTTCCCACTGGACTCCCTTTTTCTTTTCGAGTCTATCTCGCGAAAAAAGATTTCTTTTCTAATAGAAAACCTGCGCAGAGGATATCACGTGGTATGGTACTTTTTTCCAAATCTCTAGAAAATAAAAACACAAAGTACTTCTGTCTTATTGAAATTTAGTTCCTCTATCACGCATGCGATCATATCGTCAATAAGAAATGTGGCTTGTTACAAATCCGAGTAATTTTTTCCTAAACCGCTATTGATATGAGATATTTATCGTAAACAGAAATAAAAAATAAAAATAATATTACGGCTTTAAAGATTCTGCCCTAGTTATTTGCATAGAATAGTACTATAAAATCTTGACACATGTAAATTTTTGAGCACCTTATATATGGCCTATAGCATATGAAGCGGTAATGCCTTGAGGCGTCGAGTGAAATTTAAATGAAAATTATTCAAAGACAGGCAGGGATGATACCTATGAAAGTAGCCTCGGCGATGGTGAGGTAATGCGGGAAATAAACTTGGTAATTTTCACGTAGAGTCCTTATGCGCACGTTCGTTGGTGCGCAAACGTATCATTGCGGAAAACAGCTACGATGCGAATTTAATTTCACTCGGGGCAGCTGCATCTGAAGAGTCCAATGAATATACAGAGAGAAGTTAAGTCGACGAGGAAGCGACTCACTCCTTCGTGCTTCGGAGGTAAACACCAAACGTGTAATTCGCGGCTACGAAGAGTAAGAACGGCGATGGTCATTGGCCTAGACGGATTACTGGGCATCGTGCGAATAAATCTTAGCCACGTGATTCTCGTTCTGCTCTCGGTTACATTGAATTTGTTAAACATCGTTCGTAGGGTCCCACGCGTTTCAAATCATTTTCCCCCCTCCTTTTTTCAACAAATTTCAATCCCTTTCCTGTTCTCCCACAGGGCATACCGTTCCGATTATTGAGGTTTCAACGTTCGAGTGATCTGAATAATGAAAAAAAGAGAACAAAAAATACCTCGTAGTATTCTAAGATATTTTTTTTCACGGACTTATCAAATATCTGGTGTATACGAAAAAGGATAATACTCGAGGAAATCGTACACTTTTGAACTCCTCCACTTAGAATTCTCTGTTAGCCTCTTAGGCTATGTGAACTACTCGGTAAAACATGTTTGCAGTATGAGATAAAATAAGAAAGGTAGCGTACATTATGGAACCTGTTATAGAGCTGGATAATGAGCCTCAATTAGCGGCCCCTAACAGCGTGCCATTATAGTAAATATCACGTCGGAAAAAGACTTCGATAGAATAAATATATATCCGCCGCAGAAATCTGTGCGTTGAAAAATGAAGTATAGAAAAGTAGTAAATAAATAAATATATATACCTGATTAGCAACGAGGTGCAAATACTCGGCAGACCGACCACCTTAATTAACTATTAACCCGTACACCAAAAACTATGAAAGTTTCAAAGAAAAGCTGTTATCTCGAGTTAAGAAGTCAATTAAAGTTTTAAATTAATATTTTCTTAGCTTATTCGGCGCTGATTAAAACAACTCCGACCTATAATATAACCAGCGAGTCAAACGTGCCTCAAATCTCTCGTCTTTAATCTTATTCGGTACAGCCTAACCTCGTCCGACCTGATTTAAATGGTTCGTTGTAGGGTGATGTAGATTGTGAAATCAACATGTATTTCGGGTACCTAACCAAAATCAAATTCAATTCGACGCAGAAATCATTCGTTCACTTTATTCTATTTAGTTATTAAGGAGATAAAAAGAAGAGAGAATGACGAATTTCCAATTTAAGGAACGCGGTTTGTAATCACGGACGAACTCATTTCTGCCCCCGTGGGGCTGGACTCGTCCCATAGTAGTTGTACTTTCGGCAAAATCGTAATCCCTGGGTTGATAAGGACCGCGGTAGTCCCTACGTCTCTATCGATCTCAAAGTCAACATCAAACTAAAGCTGAAGCCCAATTAACGGTAGACGAGCAGGCTTGAACAATTTGGCGGATATAGGGGTGCGAGATTGAATTATACGAAACTGGCAGTAAAGAAGAATGAGTCGACGATCGATGGTATTACACGATATTTCGGTCCCGCAATCTCCGACGAATGTCTCCGCGAATAATGATCATAGGATTTTGCTAACTACCCAAGATTTATGCACGATCTGTCTTGTGTGTATGTTCACATTTCCAACCGAAACTGGCTGTTGGTTTACTTCCTTATTTTTCGTCCTTGTTTCAAGCACATCGACGTTGGAGAGGTTGCTACTAATTTGGCAAACTCTGGGCAAGCATATAGTTTTCGTATAGTCTCTACGTCTAGATTGTGTACATCTCGTTTCATCCCTTTCTAAATAGTGTTTTCTATTAAAGCGGATATTCCGTTCGGACGTGGACTAGGAAGAAATTTTGCAGCACGACGCGGTGCTAGATTATCAGAAAAATACAGCAATAATGTCATTTCAACATGCGATTTACTTATTCTTTTATGTTTTCTCTCGTTCCACCGTTCATATTGTATAAAATGTGATCAAGCTCATCTATCAATACGACACGCCAGCGCATAATCTTCGTGAAAATCTTTCCCATGTAGACGTAGCTTTGTTATTGTTATTATTGCTATTATTATGATTGTTCATTTTTTGTATCATTCTTTTTCTTTTCGATTCAATACTCCCTTTTAGTTTATACCGCGACTCGTGTATCACGCGATATACATAGTTTGACCTTTTCGTTGTCGTTCTTTTCTATCTAACCCCGGGATTCGATATTTTATAGGAATATAACGTATATACACATGTGGAGTATAAAGTATATAGGTAGAGCTACTCGCATTACAGAGCGTAAAATATCATACTTTTACCGGTAGTTTTCATAGTTTTGGGAGTGCCCCTTTCCTATGGGATCATTATTTATAAATATATATAGCTGTGTATGTATTACGAATACCTATTTCGGCTCATACCCGTGCACATCTATGTATGCACATGTAACACACATGGGCTACACGCAATTTCGTGATGCATTGCGCGCTCAGCCACAGCCACGAACTGGGCTAGACGCCCACCGAGTTCAAGTCTACGGTATACATTTTCTGGTCGTCCTGTAACATCAGTAGGCACCCGGACTCGTAGGAGCCAGTCGACAGCCGCCAGAACCAGAAACCACCCTCCCTTTATCCCGTCGATAAATGGCTACAATTACGGGCATGTGACGATACATAACCTCGCTGAGCGCGACAACACAGAACCCGTGTTATATGTCACAGATATGGGCAAAGAGAACGTTTCCAAACTTATAATTTTAGGCACTAATTCAATGGCTACAGATTGATTCAATTGATATTTTGGTGGGAGAGTTTGCTCGAGATCTGATTTTGGAATGTGGATACCCGCGATAATGCGGGATATACGGGAGGTGTATTTATTGTGATACACATATAATTCAGGAAAGGATGTCAAGTGAATTATACACAGGAAAGTTTTGTTTCGCTATTTTTTCATAAATAGATTTATGGAATCTCCCACGTTTTCGAGATGCGCGCCGTGAAGATTGCAAATTACAGATTATTCAACTGTTGTGGTGTTGCAAAAAAAAAAATAAAAAATAAAAAGCAGAAATTAGATAATTATGTACACGTATGCGATTCGTGAGGTCAAGGAGAAAATCGTTGAGCTGCAGTTGAAGCTGTTAATAACATATAACAGCCATGTGATCCTGATGGTTCAAACAATTATTGAAATTAATGAGAATATTAAAAGTCGATAATAATTTTATGATGCCCCGTGAAACCATATTCCTTGAATACGTGCACGAAATTTTCATTGAATACGTAGGGAGAAACCCCGAGGTTACTACTTGAAAAAGTAAAACGGTGGGCTCATCAACTTGAAAACAAAAGGTCATTCGAGAAATCCGCTTCAACGATCCCTCAGTACTTCATGAAGCCCGAAACTTTAATGACAAGGATTTGGATGCCCCGTCTGTTTCCGGAACTTTGACTATGATCGAACGTTCTCCTCATCGTACGTACAAACACCCCGTAGACGAGAAGGCCATCTCGTTTCCGTTCATCTGACTTTTGTATTAATATTACATCTCATCTTCTCTGCTCGTTCATATCATTTCGTGGTTTAAATTTCTAGGCACTATACGCTAGTTACTCGATGGAGCAGCGAAAAAAAGCGTGGAACTAATAGGAGGCGGATTTTTACTTTTGCATTTTTTTGCTCCAACGTACCGCCAACTAACGTAACGACCCGCGCACTTAGCGTTCGATAACTGTCTCAAACCGGACCATGTGGGTGGCTAGAACGGGAAGATCGAGACTGGCTGTTGTAGTTGATCGAGATTAATTTTTTTAGTGAAACAAAGTGGAAACATTAGGATCGGGTAATAGTTGCGGGGGTCGTCACTCCTTTGGCGTTGCGATCAATTACTTATAGTATACTAGACGATAAGTATATGGCGGTCATTTAATCTCACTCGTCCACTAATTTAATTAGCAGGTATCGGACTAATTAATTGTATCTGTCGCGAATAGCTGGTCGATACGGTTGGTGATTGTGAATTAATTGACTATATCGGTCTATTTGCATATATGCAAAGTGCGAAGAACCCTAGGAAACGAGACAGAGCTAGAGGACCCGAAGAGATAGGGGAGAAACAAAAAACTGAAAACATAGCTGCATATAGAATGAAAACACTTTTCTCTTCTCCCTTATCTCGGGGGACACTCATTGCAATTACGACTCGTTCAAATTACCGATAGTTACGTACCGAGCACGTGCAGCGCGCCGCCATTAGTTGACACACACCGGAGCAGCTGCCAATTATCAAATTTGAATTTCAACAGATTCAAAACTTTAATGAATCTTCCTTGGCCGTATGATATTGACTAGGGCTAACGGCAGATAGCGGATTTCAGCCGAAGAATTGATATTATAGTATGGACGGTTATTGGAACCGATATTACAGTGAAGTACTAGTCCCTTACTTGATATACTTTACCATTTTGTTTCGCGTTCAGCGACTTTTCTATATCACAGCATCCATTGTGTTGAACAATAGTCGATTGATTATTCAGAAACTAAAGCCTACGTACGTTTACTTCACACTCCAAGCACCTGATCTTACGTGCACATGCGCTTATACTTCGCACCCTAGTGGTGTAGAAATTCAAGTCATGGTTACTCGATGCGAAATTTCCTCAGTCCCAGAAGCTCGTTACAAGTTTGCTGATCAAGAGGCTTTTGTTCAGTCCCACAACGCCCATCGAAAAAGCGAAAGAAAGATATGATGTATTTATTCAAATATGTTCTCATGTTGTCTTTCTGCATTATGTCAGTCTCGTCTTCATCGCGATGGAAAACAAAGCAAATACGAGAGTGCCTCTGCGCCAAAGTTGTCGGTCTTACATCCGCGGGAACTATAACCTATAATAAGCCACAGATGTAACCCTGAATAACCAACAATATAAGTCAAGAGTCAACTGGTGGCGGTAGGCGCCTTAATATGCGGCCTACCAGTCTGCGTCGTTGTAATACGGTGTATTTATATTCGGTTGTGTGGGTGTTTATACGACGGATGTACACCACACATATGGAAAGAGGGAAATCCTTAAGAGAACTGACTCCGGAGTGGAGGATAGGGTGGATATATTATACTTGGAGTACAAGGTAAAGAGTGTGTGGAATACGCGGTAACGACGTGGTTCGTCGTACTCTGAGAGATACAAGAAGCAAATCAATGTGTCCATGCTCAGGTTTAGGTATGCAGTGCGTCTACTTCCAACGAGTAACATAGACTCCGTTCGAGTCCCATCTAAGTCCTTGCCAGCGAATTATGTAAATCGAATCGGAGAAAACGGTGGTGCTGCTATCACGCACGGTAGTACGCCTACCTACCCATCCGATGATAGGAAACCTGCACGCGTGGCAGGCGCGGCTATGCAACTACCTTCACTATGTACAACAACTATGTGCAGTAAAGAACGTATATGTAGACCAGATACCTACATACATATATAGAGAGACGCACCGCACAAGGCAAATAAGCAAAGTGGGCAAAACGACCAAGCTTATCTAACTCTCATCCCTTTACCTACGATTCGCTTCAAAGGATTTACACAGAGAAGATATCTTGTTGCAGTGTTCCAACTATTCCGTTCAAATGAAGAATATTTCCGACCCGCGATTCTAAACCGTAGTAAGACGATCTCAATAAATCCATCATCATAACTATACTGGAATTGACTGCGAGCATATCATTATATAGTTGTTTCTATGACTTTCTGCATCCCGAAGTTCATGAATATCGGTTTCAATGTATCCATAGATAGAGAATCATATAACCGGAGAAAATAAGTTTACCTATACGTTACGTTCCTAATAACATGTGACACGTGGTACCAGTCGACGTTGTTCTGACTGGGATTCGAAAAATTCGAGTTGACTGAATGCTCGATTCCGGAGTCAAGTTTTATGATAGCTCGTAAACCGAGATTCACTATATGGACGTATCCACATAGTACCGGTGGCGGTGATTTGCTTGTCCAAGCGGCTACCGACGGTGGCGAAAAGCAAGTTACAAGCTGCACAACGTGAGATGAGCCTTTCCGATTACGGGAGAGTCATCCGTCGCTGTAAGGACGAACCGGAGACGCTCGCTACTCGACGACGTCCACCACCCTCCGTAGACTACCTTCTGCATCAACGACTCCCGGCGAAGTTACGGGAAAGTATGGCAAAGCAAAGTAGGTAGGCACAGCTGCGCTATGGTAGACAAGGTATAGGATCGGTACGCGGTGGCGGCCCGTTCGGAGTTAACCCGCCCGTTGGTGCACGCCGACTAATGCTCGTTATCTGGACGTGCCGGCTATCTAATGGTCCTCGGTAATGGCTAACCAACGATATATTGTCCGTCCTCGCAAAGCGCTAACTTGGTCCCCAATCTCCGCATTATTCCAAAGTTATTTGAGCCGGAGATCCACGTTCACCGTCCAACTCTCCCTCTTCGTGGACTCCGCTACGCTCGACTCTTAACCATGTATTCTCTTCTTTTTTCTCTTACTCTACACTGTTGCTTCTGTGTGTACACGTACCTCGGTTCTTTGACGGCATTGCAGCGCGGAAACGCCGCAAACACAATACCTGGATATAAACATGCGGTAGCAAGGATCTGACGGCCTGCGGGAGGAGGACCTGTCGCGCCGCCTAAGCACACAGTAGGTAATCTTCCTTGCTGCTGCTGCTGCTGCTGCTGCTGCTGCTTCTGCTTCTACTTCTAGTTCTGTTGCTGTGTTTGTGGTTGGTGACATTCTGTGTTACGCAATGCCACGCGCATCCGTTATCGCAGCAAAGGACGCGCTCGTAACTCACTCTATCGTCTTGTGAAGTTTTGCTGCCGCCGTTAGTGGTGGGATTCCCTATTATAATAGGAGCGAATTTATCACCCTCTCCCTCCCCTAGAACCGCGAGCTCTATGCATATACGTATTCGGTTACATACCTTCTACCTACTCGCCTTCCTACTCCTGAGTACATCTTTAATCGGAACAATACCTACCTACCAGACAATCTGGATACTCTCCAGTTGTCATATCGTTATACCCTGAAGCCAATGTTATGGCAAAGTTATCCATAAAACTCTTGACTACTTCCCATTATCCCCAATCCCTCAAGAATCAAGCAGCGTATATTTCGAACGCTTGTTCAAAGAAGTTCTTTAACGATGTTTCTTTGTTGCGCGCAACTCTACAGGTATAATACGAATGTGTGCGCGGAAATTGGTTCGGGTACGTGTGAAAACTAAAAACGTGTCGAATTGATCGTCTGTTCCGTTCCATAACCTAATTGTATCGTCCTGTTTGGAGATTTTAAATAAGAAATGGGAAATTTCAACCTTATGTAAAAAATCTACTCTTTGCATCGTTATCTGAATATTATCCTGTTCCTATAAAACTCCACTCGTTTGTGCAGTCCTTGGATGATGAATAGAAGAAAAAGGGGGGAAAAAATTGACCGTTGGGTCGTGATTTTTGTTCTTGAACGTATGCGGTACGGATCGTTCTCGTGGAAATAATCCTTTGCTTATCAGACTGAAATATTTATTTAATATATGTATATGTATTTTTTTCATGATTTTTTTCCTCTCTCCGACTGCTGCATCTGTCGATTCAAGTGGTGGGCAGGTAAAGTGTGGTACAATTGATAACCAGGCCGTTTAATTCAGCAAGGAGCGAGTTATAAAGGTTGGCGGAGCTAACGCCCCGGAGGCTATCGAGTGAAACCGATCTTTGAAATGGAAAGGGAGAGAACCCCGATACGAGACAAAAGATTCGCCATGGTCTCGCAAATAAAATACTATACAAAAACCTATCAATTACTTGTTTAAAATGGTAAGTAATTTAGTCGATGCATAGGGGCCTGCCTCAAGCAGTCGATATATAAAGATAATAACTAATAATTGGATACGTCAAGGTATTGTGTCGTATATTACTATAGCTGATGCAGCTGACATCTCTCTCGTTTCATATACTGGACGCGAACGAGAAACAAACAGGCCGGACCAGGCCCGACGCGCGTATAGATATAGGTATAGAATTCTATAAGAGTTGAAAAGAGTAAGAGAATGTAATTACACTGCTATGCCATGCTATCCCATCGCAGACCGTCTTGCTACCATATATACGGTCTCTATATCACAATTGACAGCAAAATATCGCATCAAGCAACGTACGTCTAAAATTAACGCTGCTTAGAGAGTTACTCTGTAACTAATCACTAATTGGAATATATATGTAATTACATCCTGAGGATATTATTATGCAGTGTATATTTATAACGGATATATAATACCCTACTAACTCGGAAATTTTACGTCTCGCAAAAATTTATCGATACATCGACAGACACAAATCTACTTATACACATGTAACATGTATCTAAATATAGCGTGCTTTCGCGTGGAAGGTCCTCGTAGGAGAATCAGTGAGTTGGAGTGAGCACATTTTTGGCTTTTAAAATAATATCGGACTGTCCTTCTCTACTTTTGGTTTTGGTACGCGGGCCTTCCGAGTTCCAAACATGAGGGCATTATTTTTTTACTAAAAACTCGGTGTTGTTGTAAACAAACAATTTCAACAATTCGTTGGCAAATCTTGATAAAAATTGGAGGATGTACAACTCTGCCGGGTATGTCATTTCCCATCACATGTGTATATATAATTATATATATATTGCGGCGTAGGTGAACGAGCTAAGTGCACCCCTCTAGCTCTTCGGCGCGAGCTGGTTGATGAAATTCTCAGAGGTATCGGGTTTCGGAAACCACACAAGAATTCGGAACGGCATGGCGTATAGCGCGGGGGTATCGAAACAACCCTTCGTGGGTTCGCGTAGGTGCCGCCAACCACCGTTAATGCAACCTTTTTACAAGGAATGAAAAATTCAAACAGTGTTAGCCGCGGTTCATTATATCCGTACAAGTGCGCTACCGTGTTTCCTATACCCACAGATAGAAACCTGCGCAGAGAAAACGATGAAACTCCCACCTCTTGCCATAGCTGCCTGATACATTAATTTATTACACTGTAACGAGCTCTATTGAATTCCAGGTAGCCAGGGAAGCAAGGAGCTGCTAAAATTGAGCAACGCCACCATAGCGGTAAATTCAATTTTAATACAACATCCAAAAAATTCATGGAAATATCTTACTACTTCACTCCGAGCTGTAATCAACTTTAGTCTATTCCTAGGATACAGGGTGGATATATTATCGGGATCTGAAAAATTGACCTTTTGAAAATGAACAGTTCCCAATTTCATAGACTCAGGCAATACGCGCGTCTATGGCGCGCGTCACTCAATAACAGACAGATGTGATAATTGCATCTTGTACGGGATTATCATCAAACTTCCTGATAATTAGGGTTATCGGTCAAACTGCAAACTGATAAATTATAGCGAGTGGGGTGATTCAGTAAAAACTGGTTTGATTTCGAAGAGTTGAATCAAAAATTTATGCATGTGTAACTCAAGTTTTACAGTGTAAATTCATGGTTGGGAATCATGTAATTACTTTTTGGTTATCTGACCATCGACGTGAAACTGTCACTGAACCCAAGTCAAATTCACGGCACAGGTCCGACCAATCAGCGGATGAATAAAACGAAGTCGAAGTTGGGTTTTTTGTTTATGGGGGGATTTGTCAAAGTGTTTGCGAGACGGAAAATGATCATAGAAAAATTAAAGAAAATTTAGAAAATGATCACATCTAAAAGCGTATCACCACCCACGTGATTGGACGGTGATTCAAAGACGTGGCGAGACGATGTCGACCAAAAAAAAAAACTACTCCGGTCGATCCATTAGCGCAAATAACAATCTATAGGCTATGGAATACTATACTTCACCTCATACTCTGACGAATCATAGGCTACCATAGCTTTCTTTCTACATAAAAGCTTGCTCTATACCCCGTAACAGAAAATGTGCAGGCGGCGGACCGTAATATCTCTCGGAAAAAAGACAGAAAAAATAAAAATAAAATCCTCGCCCTCACACAGACCCTAGACGGACGCTATCCTCGTAATAGCTATGATCATTAGGTACTCACTTTTATTCGTATAGTGGTTACTTACATGAGTAAGGGATCGTATAACCCTGCACGTAAGTTCGTAGTGCGTGAAGAGTCGTTTAGCGGTTGAAACAAAAATGAGAAGACAGTGGAGAGGAATAGCGTAGGTCGGGAGAGGGGGAGGGTATATGTTATACATGTACATATAAGACACATTCCTCGTCTCTGCACAACGCGGGAAATTTGTTTGCTTTATCGATCAGAGTAAAATTAGCCCGGGGCCTTAGCCGTAACACACGACGCACGGGTCGTGTCGCCCCAGGTGTTTCCATTTTCTACCGGGTATAACGAGCACTCAAGTGGCGAGGTGTCGGGGATTAATATCGTTGGGGGGTGCGACGTCACTAGCGTCGTCAATATGGATCCGCGGTCGCGTTTCTCTCCTTTCCACCCCTTGGACCCCGATACTCTAAGTAATTTTTTATCTTCTTCCTCCCGACGCAACACCCTGGACAACGCGACCATAAATACCATATTTCAAAGCTATACTTAACCATAGCTTTTTGCATTTCTTGAGTTAAGGGATGCAAAAAATTTTCAACTTTCGATCCCATTCCCTCGATTCTTTTCAGGTCGGACTTTGATGACAGAGGCGAGCGTACCGATGTAGTGGAAAACAGTTTGTCAACTCGTTTCGAGTTTGGCTCAGGGTTGTATACCCCGGTGAGTGGTTCTCCGGTAGGTTGTGCAGTTCGGAGTTGGTACGGTGGTGATGCTGGCGGTTGTGCCATGCCGTGCCGTGGCTACCGACACCACGGAAACGCGCAACTTTCCTTTACCCGACAAAACCGCAGTTGTTTTTGCACTTTTACATCAAACGAAGATCGCCTCGCCCCGTGGTCCCTTCCCTTCTCTTCTCTTCTTTTACCGCGCCATGCTTTGCTTTGCCTTGGCTTGCTTCGCCTCGCCTCGCTTCCTCTCTTCTACTATCTACCATAGAACGTTGTGCCTTGTGGAGATCCCAGAAGACCAGAGCGTCGAACCCGGCAGTGTACATCGCGCGCGGCATTCGCCGGATTGTTACACACCCCAGCGGCGACGTACTACTTGAATCCGCTAGCATTTCCTTCTCGCCACTTGCCGCCGCCACCACTCTTTCTACAGCTATAGGCTACACCACTATAGCGATGCATACACCTGAATGTGTAGTCTATACTCAGACATCATACGAACATTGCTAAAATACATGCATATTTTTATTTCTTTCTATTTTCGAAAATATATCCTCAGGTAGCCGCGCTGCGCGTTGCCCATAAGTCACTGCTACGTGATTGCTTGGCGGGCTTTGTGTTTCGATATCAAAGATAATATTAATATCTGCGTCACCTCCTCTGTATCCTATGTAAGTCCAATAACAAAGGGGAAAATTCATTTCATATATGAGGAATACTTCGTACAGATGACTATAGAAATTCCAAAAAACATAGTGGGTATTTTGTCAGGTTAGGGAAACAGTGCAGATCGAAACTCAAACCACCCGAATTTGATCTTCGTCGGTCGATATGATTAGTATTGAACTTTGATCAGAGATATAGAAGCTCCCCATTTACCAAAATTGACGGAGTTTGAGTGGCAAAATTTTAGTGGTAAATGGAATCTACGAACTATCCGTCTTGCGGTTTGAGTTTTCGCAAGATCACTATCGTTTTCCCTCAACGCGGCTGCATCACCCCTCTCAACGATGTTCCTTCTCGGCACGAACTGAGGAAGCAGCTCGTGCCACGGAGTAAATTACTCGAACTACTCAATGCCGAACGGTACCGCAGGATGTTTTTGCTCCTTTGATTGATAATGATCGGTGCTACTTCCGTGGAGCTTTTCTCCTAATTCGCCGGTAACTTCTATGATTCAAGGAAATAGAGTCGATCAAACTGTGCCACGATTGTTGGACTCGAGGGCCACTCTAACCGGAGATCTATCTCTAATTCTATATCTGTATACGTATACATATAGATACCCAACCGAATCACAAGAACCGACCTCCGTCCGTCCGTTCGTTCGTTCGTTCGTCCATCTGTTCGCCCGTCCATCCGCCTGTGGCTACTTTATTAGGTATGCATCTGGTGCACGGATATAGTATATAGAAGAGCAAGATGGCGCAAAGGGTTGGGATGCTGCGCGAGGATCGGATCGTGATCCATTCGGCATTATCGACAGTAGAGCGCCAGCGGCGAAGGAGAGCGAGCCCGATTGCATCTCGTTGGTGATAAATCGGTTTGATCGGCCGATGCCTGTCTCTATACTCCTTGCTTCCCCTTACTCTCTTTTTGCTTCCCACCCACCTTATGCCTCTTTGTCTTTCTCTCTCTCTCTCTCTTTTACTCCTTTTCTCGCTTTGTGTATTCCCTCTTTACCAGTATCACGTACGTCCACCCTTCTGCACGGTTCGCTACAAATTTCGTTTGCTGGCGTTTCAGACTGTCGTCCTTCGAAATTGATCGCTGGCTGGGGCAACGCCTTCGACGAAAGTGAATATTTATGTCTTACCGGTTAAGAGTTAGTTCCTCTTAAACGAGCCTAGGGTTTCAGAATTATTTTAGCAGGATTCCGACCGTGGCCGATTGCCGACCGTCGACGATCCCACGCAATCGCTTTTCATGTAAAAAAAATAAATAACAAAAATCATGATCCTTCGGAATTCCAATCCACGGGAATTTTATATGAATCGTAAAAAATCTACGGACACTCGCGTCCTCAACTTCGAAGATATATATATTTCTTTTCACAATAATACCCCTTTGCCGCTACTTCGAGGTTGAGTGATTTCCAATCAACTGAAGAGAAAACCCAGACAATTTAAGGAATGTTTTTGTACGAGCTAACGAAGTGTTCCAGCATCAAGGTATATAATTCCATTGATGGGCTCCCGGCTATCATGATACGGGAGAAAGAAAACGAAAGAAAAAAAACTGAATATCTTCGATTGCAACGTTGGCCGTCTACATTACCGTTGATTCTTCGCAATGGTCGATACAGCGAAGATTATCGACAAAGTTAGAAGACGGGTCGCAAAGTCAACGTACCCGGAGGCCGACGATACAACGGTGCATAAGTTATTGCCGAGGATTAAACAACTCCCTGGGTGATTGATTACTTTGTGCTTGGCGGCGCTAAAACCTTTTCGCGGCGAGCCGCCCACGCGAACACCCTATCCATTCTGTGAGCTTCCCTCCATCCTCCCGGTTCATCTCCCTTTTCGCCCGCCTTTTCCCATTTGCCCCACCTATTAACCCCTCCTCTACTGCGGGGAACTTTCGACCACGAAAGCGCGTTCCTGCAGCTATTCCCCGCCATGCATGGTACGTTCACCTGAGTCTCTCTATATACCCGTACAATGTAACCAGCATCTAAACGTTTAATGAACCAGCGATTCGGAAGAGTAGGATGAACGGAGAGTAGGTACCGCGAGACGAAAAGGGGTGAGGAGGATGAATCCGCACTCTTGACGTTATAGTTTCCGACGTGCTGATCTCTTCTCTTCTGCAGAGGCAACTGGAACTCGCCCGCAGGGTCGTTCGTAGGTCGTGGTGCTTGAAGGGGCAGTCAGTATAGCCCACCATTGGTCTAATATTTAGGAGGTTTATTTCACTCGGTTCGAAGCGACATTTCATTTCGAAGCTTTAGCTACTATTTAGCTCATAACCCAATTTAGCAGATGAATATGCCCACCCGGAGGTGGTATAACCATGTATTCTGACCTGATATGAATTACTCCGCTTAAAAAGTTTCTAACGAAATTGCTAAAACAAGTATACAAGCTACACCGCTACCGCTGCGGTTGCAAAGCCTCGCTAGTTGAGCATAAAATATTATTTCTTTGCGCCTCCAAACTTCAAGTAAACGTATATACGAGCTTTTCGCCTAGGGGCAAAAGCTGATGCTTTCGATTTTTTAAGCGTTTTAAAGGAAAAATAAAATAAATAAATAAAAAAGAAAAAAATTCAAAGAGAAGCATCTCTCGGGCTCCAGATTCATCAACGGAAAGGAAAGAGGCAGTATTACGTTCTTTTTGTTAGCCTTGAAAAAACTCTGAGTGAAACGGTATAGTGCGTTGAAGTTCACAGACTAGGCTTTTAGACTTCCCACTTGCATGGCAACTGAAGGTCATATGAACAGCTTCTTGAAAAATTGGAATTATTTTTTTTTCTTCTCTCTTCCATCGTATCTAAAGTAATACGAAACTTTGAACATTGTATCGTGTGGTATTATTCGCGTGATTTAAAAATGTCCGGTAATATTCTGATAATTATTCGAAACTTTTTACCGCGACATCTAATGAGCGTATATTTTCCTGTAATTATTGCATTAGCCGTTATAGTAGGTATATTAGACGATCGTAATCGCTAATTTCTGAACATAGTAATTCAAAAGCAAACGTAAAAGCTGGTACTTCGTGTCTTGGTTCGTCTCCGATTCGCTACCATTATATGGTAATCGGTTAATTTCTGCGAATCGAGTCCATATCTGCAGACTACACTCGGTATAGGTACCGAGAGATACATAACTACTCCGTAATTACGAATTAGTAAGAAATTAGCGGAGTAATCGTCCTCCGCAGATTAGAATGTGACCTTCTGCACGTCTCACAATCGCGCACGCACAAGGTGTACTATATAATATATATATATATTTATGCAAAATACACATCCATATATATACATATTATAGATGTAGATCGGCAATCCGCATTTGCTTGGGTAGAAAGAGAGAAGATCCTCCGGTGGTTTAGCTCGCGTGACATTCACTCAGATAATTTTCACTACGGCGCCGCGCTCTTATCCGAGCGCATGGCACGCGGTCTATACCCGCACCAGAACATCGCCATTACCTCGGGCGGACGTCTCGCTGTTGTATCCATCCGGGAGTTGGGCTTCCTACGCCACAGATACAGGTATATCGCAGTGTTGAGCAAAGGTTCGCGGTTTATGCCTATATGTGTATATGGTTATACATATAAAGTTATACCTAACCTATATCTATGCCTATACCCATCGCCGAAGGTAGGAAGATTGGTGTAGTTATATATAGGCGACTCGGCATCGTGATATTGTGTAAGTAGGATCTGTGTATTGCACACATACGAAGGTATGCCCATCCCTTGTTCTACCCTCTCATTAGAGACCTCATTATATTGCTTCGCGCCGCGGGACCTTGCGATGATTATATTACATTATTGTAATTGATTGAAGCATAACTATGGCATAACTTTAACACAATAAACTTTTTTATAGCAAATGAAAAATGGAAAATGGCAAATGACTTCACCGGATAGGTGGGTATAGACGTACGGGTATGTTCGCGGTTAATAAACGTTTGATACGAGACCGAGGGCACGTGTGTAACCGCCCATGAAAAAATTCATTCGCGAGTATCCCATATACCTACATATGTGGCGAGTATAATTTCCTCTGCTTGCGTTGCAAATCGATTTTTAAATCGAGGATTTCATTGCATCTGAAAAACCAGTTACAATTACTAGACCTAAATTATGTATCCATTCGAAACTGTTTTATTATGTATGTATTTTACAATTAACCTGAATATTTAAACACATATACTAACGTTTTGATGGCCGTGTTAGAATTGAATGTTGATGGTTTTCTTCTCCATTCATTTGCTTGGAATATCGATGAAATTATGTAATTAATTCGTCAACCTACTGAAACTGGATACATCCACCTGTCTTGCAAAGACGCATCAACTTAGCCGCAATCCAGATGCCGTTTTAACTGTACTAATTTTATTAAATCGATGCTTTTCCGTGGCTCAATTCAGGTACACCTGAGATAACTGTTTCCATAATTATGAAACCGTACGAGCCAATATCAATTCCTCTCGGTATGGTTATAATATGCATCGTTGATACGCTGCACGGCGTATCAATGCGGCCGATATTATTATACGTTATGATATAAAATATAATATCCATCCTATAGCTACATATATCAGGATGCCTTAAAGCAGCGTGAATCTTTTAGCCGGATATAACCTTAGCTAAATAAATCTTTCCAGAGAACTGACTTCTCGTTGTGTTGTTACAGAGCGTGTTTCGCAAGTGCAATAAAGTAGCTCTGGTATAGAACCTAAGTAAGTACCCATCCACTATTTCTCCCGGTTCTTGGCGTAATAAAAATTCGTTGCATGCTCGTAAACCCTTTCGGTGACTCGTACACGCCTAGAAAATGGCATAATAGTCTACTGTACTAATTCAGCACCATAAAAGTGCACCTACGTCGAGTCAAAGAGGATCACCTCTAGCAACAACGCGCCTCATTCCTCTTAGGATGTACGATCACTACGACGGGTTATATGGGACGAGACGGAACTACAATAAGGGAAGAGAAGGAAAGGGAAGAAGGACGGTAAGTAGGAAACTGTTATCGCAAACCCCGTACACGAGGAAGAAATGGCAAGGAAAATTGAGCCTTTCAAGGGCGTAGGACGCGGAATGCATTCGTGGTTCTAAACCCGGGTGAAAACCGCAAGTGGGATGCGCAATTCCATACAGAAATCCGAGAAGCCATGAGGCAGTTCTATGTTGAAGTGAGTAAACAGCAAACGTTGCAGAAGCGCGGTAGATACGCCGAAGGTTGAACTGGTGCTAGTTGTGCAGGATGAAGAGGATGAGAAAGAGGAGGATGAAGAGGAAGAGGTGGAGCCCCACCGGCACAGTGGAATCACGGCTGAAGAAGGAAGATCCCGTTCCCATAGAATGTTAATGCAAACTGCACGGTTCCAAGCTTCTGCAGTTGATTCCTTCGTTCGTTGTTCCGTGTTCAAAGCGCGGTGCGGGCGACGGCCGAGGTACCAGCTCCGCAGTCACACGCATGCATTGTTACGTAATCGAGCGACTTGATTATCTCCACGTAACGACGCTGGATTCGTGACTGACCTGACCTTTCTATGACCTTTTTACCGCCGTCTCATCTTCGAACGCTATAGCTCCCGCGACAGTTTTCCCGGCTCTACTTCCGGCTTATACTTATACCGAGCGCTACCATCAAGACGAAGGGGAAGATGAAGACGATCTTTTGGCTTTCCTCAGAGCTTCATGTATCCGTTTCTAACCGCCTTCCATCTTTCGACTAAAATCTTCCCGAGTTCTCCCGCACCCGCGAAGTAGTCAGGTGTGCTCATTCCTTGTTCTCTCGCTTCCTCATACAATACGCCACTTTAGCGTTTCCCGCTTTCTTTAATTCTAATTCTATCTAATTTTCACACACGCTTGTGCCGCACAGTGGCAGCCAACGCACCCATCTCTTATACGCGTATAATAGAAATAAACGTTCCTACGTTATATAACTATACCCTCTACGCATATGAAAAATATAGAATGCACCGTAGAGTAATAATCCCTGTGCGAAACCGCAAAATCTGAACCATCTGCTCGTATTATTGTGTTTGACGAATAATGTCTACTAATTGGAAACAATGAGTTGCGCGGCGTAATGTAGGCGGAAATTATTACTGTGGAATTTTGAAAAACGAAAAAAAAAAATATACATATAAACAAAACGGATAAAAGCATCGCGTGATATAACATTTTGCAACAAACGTCACGGACGTATAACAGTTAGGCCGTCCATGGGGAATTTACATCCGCAATTTCACGTGTGATTTTGAGCTATAGTTCCCCAGGGAGATTTTAGCTTTCGCCAACGGCGTAGCGATCCATAAAATTTGTGCTTGATCCGAGGTGATTCTATATGAAGTCGCTCAAACTTCAGTCATTATATTATACTACGAGGCTATTTTTCTTTTCACATGCACTTCCCAGCCAGATCGTGGAGCTGTTCTCTCAGAATTTCAATACATTTCTTTGTCTTTTTTTTTCTCGTTCATTATTGGCCGTGCACAATGGAGCAAGCTGTAGGTATATGTGTAGTGAGAAGGGAGGAGGCCGAGGAGAAGGATAAGTGATAGGGAGGGAAGAGGAAGTGAATAAAATTTTTTTTTAACTCTCGCGTTAGTTGACAAATGAAGATTCGAGGCCGACGAACCGTCAACCGGGCAAAGACCAAGCGTGGCTCACAGCTCATAAATTACGAATTCATTAGATTTGGAAAGTGTAATTTATTTCGCAGTTTATGCACCCTTGATCGCCGCTCTTTTTGGAACGTCGCGTAATTTTTCACTTTCGTTCTAAAAATTTACAAAATGTGATACTCCACCGCGGCGCGATGCTGGTTTCAGATGAAACGGAGATTAATTTCATCGCTTTTTTCCTCGCTCCTCGCATATCATTTTTTCACCTACCCTCCACGCATGCGCTTTTCGGTAGTTGGCAAGCAGCTTCACGATCACATTCATTGTATTGAGCAGAGAGAAAATATTTTGCTAATCATACGCTCATTTGATCTTTGCACGAACGTATGTATACAAATTCCGCTGTGTTATTTGGCCTCCTGTGTAAACTTCAGGGGCCACCGGGTCATCCCATTCGATATTATACCCTTGCATATGTAACTATTGGAGGTGATCTTTGACATGTACCTGCAGCTACCAAAGTACTACTAACGCCTACTTGACACTCACCGACAAAGGAATTCTCTCTCTCCAAGGCAAAGCTCCAGGCAATGCTGTCTCGAGGATGCTGATACTGTGCGTTTTGTGTGTCCCTGAAGACGATGTCCCTGTACCCTATCGATGCACCACGCTCTCTCGCACGGTTTCACACCCAAACAGCTCTTCTGGGCGTAGATCGTAAACACGGGGAACTGAGACTGGGATAGCGCACCTGTTTCACAAACAAAATTAACTGTTATTGCAATGCTTCATCAAAGAGAATGCTAATATGCTGATTAATGAAAAACGTTCACGGGGGAGGTGGGCGGTAGCTGGAATGGTGGGGACTGCAGGGGGAAAAATATTCAAGTATACCAACATGTTATTTGATTTCGGTTTCGGCCCTGAATAAATTCTTTATGAAAACTGAATTTTCATAACTTACAATAATGCCGTAACAAAATTTAGATACATCCGATCACGCAATCGGATCGTTAGAATGAAAAGCTCTGAGGTATCGGGATGAATATTCATATTTCCTCGATTGGAAGTTAATTTATACGTTAAATAAGATGATCGGTCATGAATAACGTATACGATGATGTGAACTCCGAGAATTTATATATTACTAAAACTTTGCGGTATCGTAATTGAACCCATCCTCACAATTCAAACAGAGTTAAGCCTACCAAGGTAAAATATCTACAACTCTTGGTTGTTTTACGTACATTTTACCTACGTATGAACCTGAGATGACTAGTTTCCCGCCACGAAAACAAAAAATTGCAGAAAAAAAGACAAAAAACAAACACCTGCCTCTGCGCGTTCCGCGTGGGCTTGATAGTTATACGGCAAATGATGTAGGTAATGTAATGAGTTCCGTCGATCAGCGTTTAATGCTCGGTACTTCGATGTGACGGGGAAGAAAAAGTGATAAAATAGAAGAAAATTTGCTAGGTTATATTTTCCACAAAACAATTCATTACCCAGGTATACACACATAACAAACCTACCTATATACAGGTATTTGAATAGGTATAGTTGAAATTATTCCGGATGGACACGCACGTGCGCTGCACGTTTTGTCATTAATCGAATATAACCAACACGTACACATAAATCGCATGCAGGATATTTTACCCGCGGTATTATTAATTAACTAAAGATATTATCTGGATAAAAAGTTTGTTAACCTAACTTCATTCGTTACCTGTCAGATAAAAGTCAGCAGGGTATTATTATCCCGGGGGAATTTTGCACGGAAGAATCTCCATGGTTTCAATGTCGTAACGTCAATTTCGTTCTAATAATACGCGCCTGAGGGCGATGAAAAAAATATACACGGATACAACACA
Organism: Athalia circularis; assembly: GCA_963978495.1. Classification (NCBI taxonomy): domain Eukaryota; kingdom Metazoa; phylum Arthropoda; class Insecta; order Hymenoptera; family Athaliidae; genus Athalia; species Athalia circularis. Next base: position 23,573,283 of record OZ021700.1, read on the forward strand.
TATATATATATAGAAAGAAAATAAGAAAATAACGACCAGCCATTTTCCCCCCAAGATCCCGAGGACCCGGGTGCGTGAAATCACCGAATGTGAAAAGGGAAAAAGATTCTTGTTGCGCGTTTTATTGCGGCACCTTTCAACGTCGTTCAAGGTGTTAAGATCAGGAAAGTCGAGGCGGAGAATCGTACACGCATCTATGTACATTGTACATATCTACCTATGTACACTCATGACATACATACAAACGCCTGTACATATATGTATCATACGCGAATGACACACACACGTGATGCGCTTTGCCTAGGTGAGAAAGTGGAAGACGCCGCGCCGCGCCGGTCAAAGTAAATAATAATAATAAAAAAAAAGGAAAAGAAAAGAAACAGGTTTACTGGTTTAGCACCCTATTTCTTTTCTTTTCATTTCTTCGTCCTGTAGTTTGGGCGAACCCCTCCGTTTTATCGGGCACCCGAACAACTGTTCGAAGAGTTTTGATAATAAAAAGATAAATGTGTAGAAGAATAAGGTTCGGCAGCAAGCAAGAACATGAACCCCACAGGCGCACTGCCGATATACACCATAATCGAATACATTATGGCATTATATTATTCACCGCTCTCCTATGCCAACGCCAAGAAGCTAATTGCTGAGCGTCACGAAATTCTTGAAGCGGAATGCCGACGTGTTAGCGTTGCTAGAGTTTTACTAAACATCACCTAATAAAATCGATTGAAAGGCGCAAGTATACCGTAAGGCGATTATGGTAACCGAGAAAATCAATTCGTTCCTGGCACAGAAATTGGCCTTCGCTAGAAATTATTTTCACTTGAATATCTACGATACTGAGTAATTGATCCAATATCGAGTGGTAACGATCAGAGCTTTCACGCAGCCAAATGGCAGTAGCACTGTAATCTTGGTAATATTGATCGAAGAATCGATAAACGATGGTTGATATCATCGGTATCAACAACCTGTTTCGTTGGAATCATCATCGGAATTTCCGGTACGATGCCGTGAGCTGCTGCCGAGCGTGCCTCGCGTAGCCGCAGTATCAGCCGCACACTCAGGTTCAAAATCTCGGTCAAGAAGCATCGACGAAGTGAATCTCTCGATTCTCTTTGTCGCCGCAGAGATGCAACGCCAATATCCACGATGCGACGTAGCTTCGAGAATATGTGTACACATCCATTGTGACAGGGTTCGGAATGTCAAATGGATTTTTAAAACCACATACCTATGTATACATTACTCATACGTGCTGTGACTTCTGCATAATCACACTCGATCGCGTGCAGAGTTTTCGAGGGGATTTTATCCCCTTGATTCGTAAGTGGAGTTCTATTACTTTGAAGTTTGAGATCGGAATATCCTTTGAGCAAACAAGAAAAAAATCAATTTAAAAAAAAAAATTCATTTTACTTCAATTTCTAACAATACTATCAAAGACGTCGGACTCCTGCGGTGGCAATCTTGGGATAAATGACTGTCAGATTTTTCACAAAAACAATTATATCAATCATAGAATTGGCTCGGTGCACCCAAGCGTTCTTTAATCTCTGACGGAACCTACCGACAAATTTAAATATGGAATCATTTTGTCAGCGGATTTTCTATCGGTAACTTTTTGTAAATACCTGCTCGATTGCTCAGGTATCGTGTCAGTGAGCTCTGTCTACACGTGACTTACCAACCCTATACTTAGGCCGGAGCATGTTCTGTACAAACCGAAAAGTACCGTGGGACCATAGGTCGCGAAAAATACCACATTATACATTGACTGGCCTTCGAGATCTACAATTTAATTCTAGTCCTGAGGCAAGGTTCCTCTAATTTCAATTGTAATTGTAACGTCCGTGCCCTAAGGTGTTTGAACGTACGGGGTTATTTGCTGAGAAAGTTGAACGTGATGCTGCTTATGTTGGTTATGAACAAGCATATAGGTATATACACACGCAACCTGACCAGTGGTCATGTGTTTACTTATACCTACATTGTTGTCGAAAATCATTTCTGACACCTTTTGTGACGACATGAAAGAGAAGAAAGAAAAAAAATCTCACATCAAAGTAATTGTTGTTTTGATCTTTTGCTTTTTTTCTTTCAGGTATATTTTCACAACAGCTTTTATTGAATGTCGCGACGCCTTTGACGTCAATCCGCCGTATTAAGCTCACGCGCCTCCCGATTTACGATACACAGCCGCGGGGATCGGACAACGCGATTAGTTCTGTCAGTCAACGAATAATGGGGAGCTGGTCTCGCGTCGAGTATTCTACTTATTCCTTCAAAGACCACCGCAAAAAATGGCACCGCTATCGAAGTACTTCGTTACCAAATCCATCGAGCCTCGATATATTCAATCACGCTATGACTGGTCATCATTTTCGCAAATTCCTCAAGATTCCAGGATCCCAGAGACGCCGTCACGTGCCACGAACCATGCCCCCAAGATTACCTAGAGCCCAGAGGACTCGTTTACCGCGATTGATTTCGTCAGCTGACGAGGCAGGTATACGGGGCGAACGGACGGATGGGCATGTACCTAATATACCTTACGCTATCCGCTTGCTCGAATTTTTTCAGTCATTCTTTGGGGTCAATGGCGGGTGCCCGGTATCCGTCGTTGAGTCACGAGTCATCGCGATGCTTGAGTTTAACTCTTGACACTATCTAATACCGGTTCGATTTTATAACGGGAAATAATTCGCCGTCACGATTATCCCGGTGGCAGTGCTACTTCTTCCAAATGTGGAACGTGAGCCGTTCGTTCTGTAGCCTTTTGGAATATATAGTTGCTGTCTCTTTAACGGCAGTATAATGCGCGGCTATAATCTACGAAATATCTCCGATGGTTTTCTGAGGTCAAGATGCGTTCATCGCGGTCACCTGATCGGAGGAAGCCCGGACCGTGCACACGTCTGCACGAAGTCGAGTTCCTCGGGACACGACGCGAGGACCTCAATTACGTGACACGCAGTCGCGTGGTTCTAATAATAACTCGAGCCGGCGTAAATCTGTTGCTCGATCTGAGAGGAGGTAAGAAGGAAGGGGGAGAATCTGTGCGTGCGAGAGTACCGTGTGCTGAATTGCGTGAGTACGACGGGCGTGCATAATTTGGTACGTGCGTGTGCGGTATGGAAAATAAACGGGGTGGCGAGAAGGTAGATCAAGGAATCTACAATGACTTTACAGGTATCTTTGGGTTGCGGTTTTGCGAATGGGGTGTAGGGTGAGTAAGTGAATTAGTGGGTGGGTAGGTACGCGGATGGGTGGGCATTTGGTTAGGTTAGGTTGGCTGATCGTATTCCGTGTGCAATTTGAGTGAGCTATACACATCTGTAAGGGGAAGTGCTTTGATCGCTCGTTCGCGTTAAGTATTCTCGAGACAACGCGGTATGCCATTTCCCACGGCTATTTGGAATCAAATCGCGCGCGCGCGGGGTCCCGTGTATACCTATGCATGTACATTTACCTATATAATATGCGTGTGCATGTTAGATAGAATTGGTAACAGGTATGGTAGATGTACTCTTCGGGCTTCTCTTCGCTGTTCTCTTCGCATAGCGAAGGAATAGAAGGGAAGGGAATTGAAGGGAAGAGTTTCTCGTATTCAATGGCATTTCTACATGGCTCGGCTGGTAGAGGTTCAGGCAGGGATGCCTTGATGTGGTGTGCGGCGCACCAAAGACCTCGAAACCCCAAGACTGGAGAGAAGGCGAACCGAGTGCCCGCTAGGCAAGGGAGGACATAGAACGGATAACAACGCCGTTGTTAAGTGGATTAAACTGACCACCACGTGAAACCTAGCTCGGTCTCGCGGCCCACTGGTCGCTCAATCGCCGGAGCTGGACGGCTGACCGGCCAACCGACCGGCAGACAAACTGACCGACCAACCGACTGGACAGCCATGTGTGAAATTGACTTGTGAATTATGTGTAATTTGTCACACTGGCTGCCAGTACGCCGTCCCTACCTGCTATCTCGATACATCCGCATTTTTTTACACCACCTGACACCACGCGAATAATGTGTTCCTTGTAAATAGTTTTCTGAAAGAGTTCCTCAGATATTCGTCTATTGGAAGTATCTAACTTCATCTATTTCCTTATTCCTCGGCAGTTTACCCCGCGGTTCGAACTTCGGTTTGTTGAACGTTGAGGGATCACAATTAACTAACCGAACAATTTTGATAAAATATCAACGAAAGTTTATAGTTTTCAATTGATTCTAAACGCGCACTGAATAAAATCGTAATAAAATTGTGTTATAATATCCATTCCGATCTTTCACCCATATCGAAACTCTAGTAACGTTCGACGCGAGCTACCGCGTTCCATTCCAGGTCTTCTTTAATTACTACTCAGAGGTGTATGAGGTAAAAGATACGGATAACTCAAGTGTTTGAAGTCTAACAAGGAAAAGACGTTGTACCTTGGATATCGTGTGTGTAGCGAGATGTAAATATTTCTTATTAAAGGATAAATCGTACTCGTGTATAACCACCTCATGCATTTTATATGGAAATCATTATTATGCATTAGTGCGGTATGTGGTATTATGGTCAAGTGCAGCAGTGCTCGGTATCGTTGGTATGCAGCGATGCCCCGTTACTCGAAGCGTGGACGTAGAATAACCCATCGCAAGGTTGCAAGAGTCGCGCGGGATGGACGTGGCGACACGAGGAGTGAACGAATGATATTCTCCTCGCTCTGACTCTATTTTGCTCTTTCTTGACCCCTGTCATCGACACGTATCGCCCCGATACCGTTCCTCTTTTTTACACAACGCCCAGCTTCATATTTAGTTTCTCTTCCAAGAAATATCTTCCTCAAGAATATGATGTATGACAAATGGTAACAAAAGCGACACAAAGAAATCTTTTAAAGAAAAATATGAGGAGAGAAAAAATTAAGTTACAAAACGAAATCATCAGATAAAAGGCTGCACTAATTCCATCGTTGCAAGCAGAGTTGGAACAGAGATGAGACGAGTCAAAGAAGACATGAAAAAGAATAAATAAATAAATGAATAAAGAATAAGAAATTTCATAAGTGAATGCTTCAAACTACTGGTCACACTTTACATATTGGCCACACTAAGTATTGCGTAAAGAAGCCCGTTGGTTCGGATTGAAAATGTTAAACATGATGGTTCGAGTGACCTCTTTCATCGAGTGATATGTCAAATGGTTAAGCGAAGGTCATTTGCTCTGCTGTTCATCGAAAAATAAGCAAGCCGAATCGCGTAACGGATTCCACGGGAGTAGAAGAGTCTCGAGCGAACGGATAAAAAAAAAGTTGAAGTTACTCAAGAAGTTGCAGTTTCGTGGTTGCCGCGCGTTCCGTCATTCAGAAGAAAATAATCAAAGGAGTATGAAAATAACTGCGATGAATCTCGAATGACGGAGAGGCAAAGGAATAATAAAATAACGGTCGAACAATCGAGGAGCCCTAATGTGTAACGGCTCTTGATTCTCTTTATGCACTTGCTGCACTCGCATTAATTCTGGCAGGTGAAATAAATTTCGTACTTTCTGGCAATGCATTCTCTATTAGTGTTTAATTAATGTTCCTACTTCGGGAGAAGCCTTGGACGGATAGTTTATATTAATTACACCCCGGAAGATTCAATTAGTGCGTTTCTCGTTACACTTACTTATACCAACATCCATTATTCATATACGAGCTTACAGCTCGCCAGCAGGCACAACCCCGCCTGACAATGTACGAGATTCTGATATCTTATTCTTCTCTTTACCGTATAAAAGTTTGGGTTATCTATCAATTCAATTATGATTTCCTGAGTTCTGAGCTCAGAATCTTATTTCCGGTACAAGAACGTTTCGACACAAAACTCACCGAGTAAGGTCTGGTGAGTAAAATGTTCTGGCTGGTATTTTGGAGACCGAACTAAGAAAATGGGTTGTCAGTTTATTCGAATCGCTGTAAAATTGTCGGGTCTTGTGTCGGGATTAAGATTAGGAGTTAAAAGGCATTATTCTTGGTATAAAGCGTTGAGAAAAGGCAGAAGGCTTAGCGGCTCCAAATTGAGCTTCGTTGATCTTTATCGAGTCGCGATTTGTCTTATTTCACCGGGCATGAGAACCGATAATGGAATAGGTAGATAGAGAGAAGAAAAGAAGGAAAGTCCCACTCTACCGAAGACCAGAGATCGCTGATAAAAGCTATGCCATTCTATAGCCATTAAGTATATTTGACGTAGGTTATACCCAGCTATGCCAACGAACACGCGACCTATCCGTATTTCTAAATTCAATCTCATAATTACACCCTATACGCATCACGTGTGCGGTTGAATGGTCGACTTGTACCGGCAACAGTACGGCTATCTAACGTCGCTTCGGAACTTGTGTGGCGTTAAAAACTGCATTTACTAAGCGATTCGTAACGCGGTAGCGTACGATGTGCACGCGAGTCTAGCGATTAAGAATGAAATCTAATACCCACCTACCGTAGAACAATCATAACAGTAATCATAACAGTGATCATAACATTATTAATAATAGTAGTGGTGGCATCAAGAAGAGATCTAGTGAACGGTATACCCGTATACAGAACTATGTACATGGGCATAGTTATTATATATGTGTATCTTTACATCTGAACCCGGCCGTATAGCAAGGCAAAGGCAACTGGCTCTTCTAGCTCCTTGGCCGGGTTCGTGCACCGTTACACCTACTCTTTGAATTGCCAGGCCGCTTCGAGCGATTTTTGAATCTCACGCCTACCGCTCCGCGGGAAGGCATTCCGCTCAGACACCAGATACTGGGGACACACCGCGACGCGTCAATGTCGAAACGCCTAACGAGGGCTTCGCACATATATTCAGAGTATCCACTCCGATTTAATCTTACCTGGATTATTATCCGCGTTGGAGCTGAACAGCACGCACAGACCCGTTTCATAGTTGACTGCTTGGCAGGAATCGTTCGCCTGACATGTCTCAAGGCAGTCAGTGAGCATCAACGTCCCGGGTATGGAGTCCAACATGTTTGCGGGGGCCGTGTAAACCCATCCGGTAACCAATTCGAAACCAACCATTTCAGGATCGCACTCGTCCGAGCCAGCGGACGGACCCGTATAGTCCGGGCCTGATACTGCAGATGGTTCTGCTGACGCTGATATGACGGAGGAAGCATCCTGCGCCAATGCAGCGGGACCGAAGATTAGTAGGATAACACCCACGATCGACTGGAGAGTCACCATCCGGCACACTGGGCTGCTCATTGTCAGGCCAACCCTCTAACCACTGTGTTATCTGTAAAAGAACAAAGGAAAAGGTCGTTCGTTATAGAGTTTATATCTCATGGATTTCGCCTTATCGGTGGAAACCGGTTTCTATCTGAAAATTCACCCCCGACCCCAGTTCCTTCCTTTCCCTATCAGTCCCTCTTCGTTACCCCCGCGCCCTTCGCCATCCATGTGGCTTGCGGCTAGCGGCTCGCGACCAAGGTCGAAAGAAGGCTGAACGCTATTGCAGGACTAACGAAGCACCCCGGGTACGCTCATTATCGCTCACCACTAACCCTTACAGGGCGGGTGAAAGCCGCCATCGAAGCCTGGTTCACTCGTGAATTATGCAAGTTTATGTTTGTGCGTGTGTACCTATATAACTATCGCCGGGTCGAGCAAATATTAGAACAACGATCGTGATCTATAGAAATATCGAGTGCGCGCGCGGGCCTTTGGCAAATATTTTACTAGGCCAGTTTTCCCAAAACTCTGTCACCTGTTTCCGCACGTCACGTTTGCCCGTCTGGACTCTGCTATATATTCTCGCAAACTGAAATGCTGCCGGGGTAGCATTGACTAGATCGGCCGAAACAAGAACACTGTTATAACGGACACGGATCAGGACGCGTGCCTCCCGTAAGAAGGCGTGAAAATTCTTCCGGCATAACGACCCACGAAGAACTGCGCAAGTTTTGGTACCAAGTATACCTATATTTACGGCTCACCGTATAGCGGTAGCTAGTACAAGGAGATTGGCCTACAATGGCAGAAGATATCGATTATCCGTGAACTTTTTTATGTTCCATGGTACCAGCCTTACACATTTTATATCACATCACGTGGCACCAACCATTTATTAGGAATTTTTCGTTGCAAAATTACTATTTTCTTCAATGTATATATTTTTTTCGTTACCTCTTCGCTACCCGATTTCTAAAACCCCTAACAACGACATTCAACGACAGATTCCCGTGCAATAGATAAGATGAAAAAAGCATGGTGATACATCCGTTGGAAGTATGCTGATGGATAAATCAACTAATCAATTTTAATTTTGCAACCGCGTGCAATTTTTTCGAACCGAGGTCGAGTCGCTTTGTCAATTTTGATATTTCTCTCCATGAGCGAGCATGGAAATGTATTGCGGGGATATGGTGTGCGAAAATATTTCATACAGCGATTTAACGTAGATATGCATGTGCAGAAATAAATGTGGACGGAGGTACAAGGTACACGTTTCCATAGCCACGTACAAAGATCTAGCGATCGTGGATCAAGGATCGATGAACGAAGACGTTTGAACACCGTATAAAAGAGTTAGGAGGATGATGGTACACGCACGTGTGAACACGGCGACCTGGCCGTAGCGGCGACAACCGACGCGCGGCGTCTTTGAATACGTGCAGCCGGATATACCTCGTCGACCGCTACCTTCAGACTCTTTCTTCGTTTACCTAGCTAAGAGTATTTCTTTCTCTCTTTAGGTTTCGCGCACCAGGTGCCGACGCGTCACATGGTAGAGTAACGGGTCCCAGAGACGTTCTAAGACCCAATCACAATAACAACCGCACAATCGCAGTCGTAGATCTCCGGCTGCACCACCTTGGAATTCAACAGAAACTGATCACGAAACAAGGAACTCTTCCTGGCGCTAGATCATCGACTATCCTCCTTTTGTTTTCCGAGCTAATTAGCCGATATACTCATTCTCATTGGTTCTGCACCGTAGATTACGATCCTTGACCTGGGTCGAGTTACCCCGAGGACATAAGCGTCCCTCTTTCTTTCTCTCTCTCTTTCTCATTTCCGAGTGCATTTTCAGTTCCATACCTCGAAACAAGAAGTCAGACTGTAAAGGATCATTCTGCCGTATTAAACCGCGTACGACCAACTAAATTCAACTCCGCATCACAGACCCCTGACTCAGCTATTTTCACAATTTCTGGCATCGTCATCGTTACTTTAACACGATATAATAGCAGGAAAATTTTTGTCTTCTGACCGTGTCAAATCATCCTACCGAAAGCCACCATTCCTAACTTCTCAAGTGCTCACCTGCATTTCCCACATTATTTCACACTAGATATCCGATCCTCAGCTTTCATTCCTCTCGTGAATTACTCTTTCGCTTAATTGATTATGTAGCTGATCGACGAAGACCGAGCACATGGTGTCAGTACCTAGTCGTCTTATATGACCATCTCGTCGTCGTACCTATGGTGTGACAATCGTCGGGGGAATCGTTCGCGTTCGAAAATTGTCGAAGAATCATTTAATGGGGAATGGTCATTCTGCGCTGGTTCGCGCGCGACAGTAGGACGTCCAGGAAAACGGTGGCCGGATAAGCAGGAAACTGGTTTATGTCTGGTTACCCCATGTCTCTAAGTGGGTACCACTGCCTTCTATAGCTAGAATACGGATACTGTTACCGGAGAGGTATGACTCGCGTCATTCGCTAACAAACACCAGTTCCCCTTCGTCCTGGTAGACACCGTGCTCCAGGAGAAGGTAGAGAACCTCCCGATGGTGTAACCCCATATACGTAGGTTGGTATATAACGTGTGCCATAGCTGCCCACTTGTATTTGTCAAGCATAGATACAACCAGCTACTTCAGGCCTGAGATATTTGCGTTTAGGTAACGTGAACGGGTTGTCGTACGGTGATGGATCCGTACCTCAAACCATGAGTTTTGGAGGGATAGCGCCAAAGTAATGCGGTAATTAAACTTTAGTCGTATTATGCAGGACCTCCTTGGAGTGTCACGGAAGATTGATGAACCGTTCCCTCTTTCGCGTTGCCACCCTGACGCGACGACGCAAATATACGTACAATATACACGCGTACATACCACGTATAGCTGGTGTAAGTGAAGTACCGTCTACCAAACGACCCACCGATTTGCTTCCGCTGCCTGGGAGCCTGCCGGAGCAGTCTTCCCTAGAACCATTCTTATCGCTACCTTCTATACAATAGTTGGCGTGTAGTGCCTCCCGCTGGATCGTGATTAAAGATCTTGTCACGGGGTGGCGGAACGTTCAGTCTATTCTATCTGAATACTCGCATGCTTAATCTGCTCCCGCTGCAACTGTTTGCACACTTTGCGGTGTGGTGGTACGAGTTCTGAGGAAATCCTCGTCACCGAGCTTCGGGGTAATCGAGTTCAGGTGTTCAAAACGTAAGACTAGCTTCCCATGCCCACGTGCTGTGCACGTGTACCGTATACGGGCTCAGAATATTATTTTATCAGTCAGGTGATAGAGAAAGAAAAAAAAGCGACTACGAAGTCAACCCGCAAATATACGAATACTCGCATGAACACGTATGCATGATTCCTAGATATTATTTACTGCGTACGCGACCCTCGTCCGTTGCATTCTACTTGTGGATTGCAGATTTATATGCAGATTCGTCGTCGATTCGAATTTCCATAGAGGTGCCGAGCGATCGCATTTATTTTTTCGTTAAATAAAAAGGAAAAAAGCCTGTCTCTCGCCCCATACCGATTTACATTCTGCTATAGCCCATTCCCTCGAAAGCACAATCATCGGAATTTAAATGTCCAGAATTCAAAACATCCGATAGGTACTCTTTGATCCGCCTAATATATACTCAGTCAAAAACCAGATCACGAAATTTCCTTCTCTGACTGATCCAGAGATTCCAGATTTAAGACGGTTCCTGTCGACCGTTCAATTACCCGCTCAGCTACTTGTCACACCGGCACTACACTTCAGGGCTACGATGTATTTTCACAGGTTGCAGCGCCTAACGATCACCATTATATATCTAACGTGTGCGTCGAAAAAGTTAAAATAAGATGGATAGATGTGCAGGAAGGGTTGCTGTAATGTAACCTGCCGCGGCACCGAGTATGCACCGTGCGTTTATAATTGCCACTTTGCGGTAATAATTTTATTCCACGTTCTGGTGCAAACGCGTATAACGCGAAACCACAATTGTCCGTAGCAACGGTTCTTCCGTTATCTGGGCGAGTGCGCGTGATTGCTAATAAATATACCTATCTCCGTTGGATTTCAACCGCAACGGTTCGTAAATTCAACGAGTGATCACCACGAGCTGACACAGGTCAGATTCGTAACTTTCAACATCTTTGTCCGTATTAAAATAATATTTTACCACCTTGATTCTAGATAGCTTTTAGACTAATATCTTTCGATCTATTTATTCCAATGTGCCTGAAGTGCTTATGATAGTCAGATACAAGAGCTTCTTAATGGAACGCGTAATCTCCCATAGACGACAAGTCTCAAATAAATAATATATATATCTGGGCTTGAATATCAATTCGAGCCATGAAGCTACAAGCTAAATCACCGGATTGTATACCTCTTGGCACTTCTGAGTGACGGGAGATTATTTCGTTAAAATATTGCTCGTTCTCCGGCAGACGTGGACACGTTAGGTCGCTACTTCTTCGAGCCTACCGGTCTTGAAGACGAGAGTAATAACCCGCTACCGAGGTTACTTTCAAGGCATTACACACGCCGCGATTATTCTACGCCCAAGCCCATCGAGTCAATCAATTATTGACGCCGATAGAATACCTCTCCACCGTCGACGTGCATACAAAGTATATCGACCGATCTGATTTGCAGAGTCAGAATCTAATCGTAACCGCACGGTCAGACAATGGGTCCTCCCGTCTTCGATTCCTCGACGTATTAAAACCGGCGAATAACTTGTATGTACAGCTATTAATGCGACCAATAATAACTGTCAACGATCGGAGTCTTCTTCTTTTTTTTTCCTTATACTTTGGTTCTAGAGAGTGACTCCTCATGTTTTTAGTTCTTTTCAAAGAATCGGATAGATTAATTCAGCCGACAAACTTTCTGTGGAACGTCGTACTTAATTTTTTGCGAAGTGACGATTAGATAAAAATATATAATATACAGGCGAATTACGTTGTCCCTCGTTAAGACACTCATACCAGACAGGCTCCTTGAATTCCTTCTTCATGAAGGAGCGAGCGAAGCTCCCTTCTGTTTCTTTCTCTCTAAACTTATCGTGAGCTATATTGCGATTTAAATATCTCGGCAAACTTTTAAGGCTAAGTATACGTTCTGATAGAATAACTTGATGGAAGTAAAACAGCTCTAAACTACTGAACTTGTGCATAAAGATTGCAGCGTGACGCTAAAATTTCTACTACCCCAAGAGTTCGTCCCTATCGGTCTTTATTCCCCGCATATTACACCCTTGGCTATGTACTTTTCTCCGTGTTTAGTATACATTCACTTCTTCGCTATGAATTTACATGAGAATAAACAAGTCTTATTTCTTCTAAACAGGAACAGAAAATATTACCAGGGTATAGCCAGACGTGCGACAGGTACAATAAGTAGGTATACACGCGGTGTATATCGTTTGCCTCCAGTTTCTATTTGTACGACCTCCAAACCGTCTCAAGTAAAATTTATCTCTTCCACCTTTGCCTTAACCGCGTCACGCAAATATAAGAGAGTGGGGCTTGTTCCCTTCATTTTTTACTTCCTTTTTTCTTACGTTTGCAATTTTCATCTCTACCTGGCTACCGTGGGGGGGGGGGGGGGGTAAATTCGAGAAAAACAAATGAATAATGACAAAAAAAAATGCATCATAAGAATTATGATAAATTTTTTATTCTAATCTCATAACAGTTGGCACTATCAAACATCAAGCAAAACTAAATTCAAGAGATATTCTATAACCTGTAATAACTATGCAAAATACAGCAATAACATCTAATTTCAGTCTCTGCGGAGTCGTCCTGCAGGAGGTCTGAACTTTGTCAAGATATTTGTTTTTCATCTCCGAACTCGCAACGGCTTCTAAAAAACTATACTTTATAATAATGTCGTGATTTTTGTCAAATTATAATCACAAAAGAATATTATAGCTTAACCTTTCGCACGTAGCGAATCGAATATTTAATAATGGAATTTAATAACTCTATATCAGGTGAAAAACATACGTACTAGAAGTACGCACGTCATGGGTGGGCCTCCCTTACCGTGCTCTATGGACTCGGAGTTCATCGGGCACGGTCATAACTCACAATAATTATTTTCCCATACTTCAGTGGCGCCCACTAACGAACTGACCGGTAGCTAGAGGCGACTGTCCTTCCGTATGATTGATAACAATCCTTGTCGGACTCGAGACTCTTTCATTCGCGTATTACCTCTGGCGTAGATCGGTTATATGTGTGCCTATTTCGCCTCTAGTTATTAGAAGTTATTATTGCCTCATGTGCATCTACCTACGTTTATACATCTACACACGGTTGAACGTTATAATTGAATCGGTTGAAAGTACAGCAGGATCCTGGGCAAGGTGCAATAATAGCGGTGAGGTATATGATTGTAGCTGTACTGTGTTCAAGATGTGCCCAGTAAGATAATTTCTTCGGCATTTCGTTGGGGGTAAAATCTTGAACGGCCACTTTCTCATCTAGATACATTATATATAGGAATTTTCCACGCAGTCCCGCCCAGGATTCGTTCTGTAAAAAAGAGGGAGGATTTCACGGTGCGCTGTCTACGTCGGTTAACTTGTAAGGGGAGATAGAGGAAAAAAGTTTATTGCAAGCGGCATGGCATGGCGTGGCACGTCTCGCGCAACGAGTGTAATCGAAAGAAGTGGTAGGATGGCTTTCAAAACGATATTGGATTATCGTTAGCGACGGGATATTGCGCGCGTGTCGCCTGCCCGGCCACAACTTATTCCATGTTATTTTAATTCACAATTTTATTGTCTTGTATATAATGGTAATATCACCCACAGAACGTTATACTGTATAAGTATAAGATACTCGATTGCCAGCTGTAAATGAACGCCATTTTAAAGAGATAAATTTTCCTCTCAGCTCAGATATACGACCTGTGCGCGTAATAATCCACCTGTTTATACTTTCCTCGGCTTTGTCAACGCAAAGTCTGACGCAATTTCTGCCGGTTCTTTGAATTCGTATACCTATATTATATCCATCTTCACCTTCGTTCCTTCCTTCTTTCTTTCTTTCTTTCTTTCTTAATCATCTCGTCGCCATGCGATACGCGGAACTAAGGCCATCGAGATACGAACATTATGCAGCATTGTTCCCTGGGCGACGTCCCATCTTTCGCATTGAAACAAAAAACAAAAAAAGTATATATATCCCCGAATTAAAAATAATCATTTGATATCGCGCAGATTTATACGCCCCCGTGGGCAGAGACTCCTCCCCTCAAATATCATAACCTCACGCCTCGATGTATAATGCTCGGCATTATGATAATCCACTATAGGGTATAACCGCTTCGCTTTCGGATAACGTAAATACCCAACTATCTAAAATTTTCATTTCAGAGAACCCGTTTTGTATGAGAAGAAAGTTAACCCCCCGTTAAGATCAAGCGACGAACAAAATATCCCGCTTTATATGTAGACTATTTGTAACGATACAGCTATAAACACGATGGCCGGAATGCGCTCGGAAGCGGGGAAAACCAACTGTGGTGTTATAAGTCACGCGAGCATAATCGTATGCAAACAGCCGCAAGATCCCAAGACGACTCGGAACATTCCTTCTCTCTTCGTTGCTGCAACTACAAGAGGGGAGTCTGCGGTGCAGCAGCCCCACACCTATATATATATATGTATGTACTTAGGGATGTTGTACGTACGTAGAGATGCGGGTATAATACCCGTTCTGCGGAATAGTCTTTTATTCGGACATTGTTATGTGCAATTATCGGTCGACCGTGTACCAGGTACTTATACTTGGACAATATAACGAACTGAGGCAAATGAGATAGATGCGAAGATGAGATGCCGGGGTTATATTATACCTCGGTTCATTAGAGCTTCTGCAGGAGTCACGTGAACTGCTGCGCTCCATCTGAACATATATCAGGTACACAAGTATGCACACGTTGGGATAGTATACAGCTACAGTTTGCTCATGTGCTTATCTTATATGTAGATATACACAAGTATAGATATTGTTGGTATCGATGTTACGGTAGTCCCGTCCGGCATGTACGTACGTTTAATCGTATATATACCTGGTCACGTTAGCACGGTTGCGATCGGTCGCGTTTGACTACACGTTTAGTTGGCCACAACCGCCTGCAGAAGCCAAAGGGAATATATAAAGCAGATTCTGCTACAACCTCCGCGCTAAGTACACGTTAATCTCATCTTTAATAATTCAATAAGAACTCGTAAGTAACGCCCGTTACCACTACGACCGCCCCATTAATCGGCGCAGGTGCATCGCGACCGTAACTCCTTTAAGGTCCGTAGTCCGTATAAAAGGATAATCGACGAATGAACCGCAACGATTCAGAAAAAACATCTTGCATGAATAATCTGAATTATACGAAAATCATCTACTTCTTCACACCAGATCCTCGACGCTGCGGTTCGACGAGGTTTAGACACGTCAATTTAGGGGAGGTTTGTATAATTTCATACAATATTCGATGGTTCTTGGAGTGTATTGGTGAGAGGATGATGGAAAATCTGTTAATTTGATGGAACATTTTCATTCGGTAATTGGGTATACACATACATTGACGCGTGTTAATTTTGATATTGAAAAACGGTAATGAGAAGGGATTCCGTTACCTAACTAATTGCGGCTTGTCTTTCGTTTTATAATTCAAGAATCGAGTTTAAGTTTCATTGAGTTTGAATCGCGCCCGGTGTGAACGTTTTCTGAAGAAAGTCTCTTGAACAATACCACCACCACTACTGGATGTTAATCAGCCTTTCGCGCTTGGCTATTCATAATTTAAGAGGCTTTCAAGGACTTTGGGAAAAGCACAGGCAGCCAGGTCGCGCCCTTCTTCTACCGTTCGCGCACACGCCAAACACGGGGGGTGCTCTTCGTCCTTCTTCCGCAGAGTGAAAACGTAACGTAACCGTTGGATTTATAGTGTGGCGCGCGGGTCGGTTTCCTTTCCTTGGTTTTTATTAGAGGTGTGATTTACTAGGCAGTGGTATTAATACCAAGGAAACAGTCCAGACCGTTGGGAACGACCCGGCAGGTCTCCGAGACCCAGGGAGTCCCTGAACTCCCGGTTAAACCCAGTCAGCTGGACCGGATATATTCCTGTTCGCAAGTAAAGTAGACTCGTATCTATACAGGTATACGATGTCCAAATTACTCGTCGCCGAGCAAAGTGTGTTACGATTGAAAAACGTAGAAATGTTCCGTTTCACGAGATCGGTGGATAGTCGCTGGATGTCAGGGATTTTCGTATTATGAATGGATGACCGAGCGAAATTTCGCTGATTGCAAATCGCAGTCTCATCATCGGGAGTTCGGAACTCGGGCAACACTAGCGGATTCGAGAAGCGGGAAAGCTTTTCTGGTTCCATGCGGTTGTATATTTTATTTATTTTTGTTTTTTTTGCAAGTCAATTTCGCCAACAATCGTGAGTTCGACATTCTCACCGTTACATGAATAGCGTTCGTTTTTCGCTGCAGGTTATATATACCTCGAGACATTTTCTCTGTCAACTGCTTCAAACTCTATGCAGTACCTCGAGTTCAGAGAACAAGGAAATAGCAAGTGCACAATCTCAACTCTCGCCCAAGTTTTCTTGAACAAAATCGACTACGTGGGACGCCCCTGCAGCAAGCAACTCCCATGTATAAACTCTCCCGATATTCCCGAGGGTATCTTAATATCGGTCGCTTCACTAGCACCTATACCCTTCCCCGAAAATGTACGCGTGTTCCAAAACTAAGTACATGTGTGCCCGTGTGTGTCGGTGTTTGTACATGTTTCTATATAGATAAATTTATGTGGAACAGAAGCCACGTAGTTATACCTATACCATGGGTTGCAGAAGGCCGAGATTCCTGCAGGGGGCATTTAACTAGTTTTTACGATCACTCGTCCATCAGCAACTTTAACGATTCTCATCTATATATTTTATAAAACTTGTATCGGTTGCTCAGATATACGAGGATTTCTTCTGTAGTTGGATGCTCGTATGAACACACGGGCGTGTGACCGGAATTGAACTCGATAATATTGACAGAATTTCACAACGCGAGTGTAAAACTCGGTCCGGTTGCGAAGCGCGATTAACTTCGAAGTCCCGCCGAAGTGGTTGACCGAAGATTTCTCACCGTGGTAGAAATGATGTATATATTATATATTATATGAACCATAAGACTCTTAATTAGACGTGACCTGTCTTCAAGGATGTCTTCGCCGACTGAATCTGCGGTGAAAACCAGATTCGGTGCACGGTATAAGTTAGTTAATCGGATTCCTTCTCAAAGCGAGAGAGAGGTGAACGATTTACCATCCTCATCCGCTTTCTTCTATTGCTTCATATATCATTTAACTTTATTTCATCTCATAGTTCGCCTATAGGTTCTTCGCCCACGAAATAGTTGCAGGAATAAATGCGACGTCAAAAGGCGGGGCTGGAGCCACGTCGCGCGCGGAAAAATGGTAAACTCACATGGTGTCACTTTACCAGAATGTCATTTATTTTCCACGCTAAAGACGGGAAACGCCTAGCTCGTCACCCGAGGCGCGAGTAGAAATTCTTAAACTAATAACTTGGTCGTTGCCTTCGGAAAACAATTTCGTAAGCAAATTATATTTCCTCAGACGGCTGTTCGATTATCGATATGAATACGTTTATCTAACGTCGTTGTGTGCACGACATAAATCCGTACATCTGTGAGTGCTCGCAAACTAGTTGATAACTGTCGAGGAGGAAAAGAAAAAGATGTTATTTTTTCCACCGTTTTTAGTATTCTCCTCGTACAGACGGTATTTCGCAGCATTTAATATCGTGAATATCAATTTTTCCGACGCCTCTGTACAATCAACGGATGTATCAGCCGGGGTAGAAGGAAAGGGCGCTTTTTTTTAAACATTATTAACCCTATTCGTATTCCGGTACCGTACAGGTGTGCAAAAACATCTTTCTTTTTTGTAGAGAGGCAGAAAAAAAATGTGGGACCGCGAAATGCGTCTCGTTTATGCAAGGCAAGGGGTGGTATATTACGAGAATAAAAAAGTGATCTCAATCAGGGGATCGGCCCATTCTTGCGATGTTTCGTAATAGAATAAAATGAAAATAAATGATTGAAAGAAATACCGCCGTGGTGGTGGTTCCGCGATATTGTCGAATAAATGGTTGTTCGTTGTTAAAACATCATTCCAGTCGTAAAACATTAGTCACTGTCGTCTCGGAGTCGCACAAATTTAACTCACAAGAAAGTTAGAGGCTGTGGGTATGCTAGGCTTCTATTACGGAAACCTCAATTTGTATTCTTTCCATGCAAAGTGACAGTATGTGGAAGCAATCGCTCCTCGCCGACTGCGTTTTCGTATTACTGAAATGCTAGGATAGCCACCCCCAGTACTACCCTGAAATTCTAAACTCCATATTCACTTGCAATTCGTTCGTGTTTGTGAATGTATATCTATACATAGGTATGTAGCTGTTGTGGCAATCGAGTTGTGCGATTGCCTTTGATTACCCTACATATTTCCAGCTCCGTCGTCTTGTTCGTTGGATTAATTCGAATCTCAGAATAAAGTTTGGACTTATAGATATGGAACGCTGGACGTTTCTTTGAGAACGGGTGGTATTTTTCAAAACTATGGAGCAATGGATAAAGAAGCCATGTGTATACAGCTATGCGACGGCCAGAACTATTAATTACGAGCCCCTGCAAGCCGGGTTTTCTTGACGCTGTCAAATTCAGCGGCTTAGCCGAAAGCCGGAAAAAATATATCCCAGCTTCTGCCGACAGATTACGAAGACCCTGGCAGACTAACAACGAATTCTACCGCAAGACCATAGCACCGGCATCGGCTACGAACGAGTCTGAACGCGAGAAACGTGTGCCGTTATATGGAGCTTGCAGAGTGAAGAAAATACGAAAAATAAATGAATGGAAAAAAAATTATAGAGAGAGAGACATTGAGTCAGATGCAGGTCAGGTTACCGGAGGCACGCAAACCGATGCGTTACCGAGACCCTTGTAAGCATTTTCTAGAACTGCAAAACCATAAAATCATGGAAACTTCTCAGCCAGCTGTCGAGCACAACCATCGGCCTTTCGTCTCGTTTAAATGAAAATTGGCGGGCAGGTGTAAAAGCTTGAGAATATTTACTTGTAAAAAATGGCGCTTCCCGAAGTGATTTTCTCCTACCTCCCGAAGTGTATTTTATCTTTTTTTTTTCTCCGTTCTTAATTTTGTTTTATGCGCTTCTCTGGAACAGTTTAGTAAACCTAATTCAGTCCTCATATTTTTTGTTTGCCATTCTGATTCTGGAAAAATACCTCGGACCACCCATCATTACGTTATTGGAATCCTTTATACAACGGGGGGACCGTGCAGGGCATCAGCGAATCGGGAGCTTCCGCCGCGGTGGTGTTTCCGCTCGTTATCAAGTAAAATGAAAACAGAGTAATACTCGCAAAATTGACTTTTTAGCAAAGTAGTTGGAATTCGCACGAGTAGCTGTTTCAGTGACGCGCAATGAAAACACGGTAGTGAGCGAGTTGACTCCCGCCGCGCCGCGCCGCTCTCAATCTCGAGCACTGTTTCGTTCCCACGGAATCGGCGTTCATCGCTGCCTTTCCTTCCTTCGACGGAAGCAGGGCGACGCATCGCACACGAACAGCCTGCAGAGCTGCTTTACCATGACCTTTCCCACCCGCCTGCCAGTGATTCGGGGACGCCGCGCCGCCGCGTCGCGCCCACTCCTTTTCCGCGGATCAAAATTTTCCCTTCTCTTTTTCATCCGAGTTAAACTTGAATCTGGATCCAAGTAGAAATTCTGCACTAAAAAATTGTGCATCTCCCATTTCCCCATGATTTCACGCCCGTGATCGTACCTGGTACCAACTATTGCGCGTACACATCGAAACTCGCCACGTCCCATTGAACTCGCGATATCTCGGATATATCGAATGAAACGTTCGCCATTCTGGTACCGCTGCTCGTTTCGCTACATGAAGTTTGATGAGCTGTGAGTATCGGTCACTGGGGACTATTCAGAGATTGAATTACGACTCGAGGATTATCTGAAGGCTGTATACATTGAACCGCAAACCAACAGATTTGAGTGTGTCGGAGTTGGATGAAGAATTATTTCACAGAAAAAATGTTTCAGGTAGATACTGGTGATATTGTTTTGTATGAATACGGAGGTGGATCCTCGTTTATTTCACATACGTAGTTAGAAATTACGTATTTCTGAGTTTATTTCAAAAAAAGGGCGAATCATGACGTAATCGAATTTAGTGAACCGTGAGAGTGACTCGACAGACGAGTCGTTAGGGCGTAGCTTGATGTCAATTAAATTTCATGTAATTTAAAAATGTCACCAGCCAATTCAGAACCTTTCTGCACTCCGTGCTTCCGAGATGATGTAAAAATTTACATAAAATTGAATAAATTAATTAACAAACAATTATAAATATGCAAGTACATTATATATACGAACAATGATATTATCGCACGACGTTAATAAATTAGGCTCTCGTTATTGACCAGGAAACTCTAGGGGGTGGTAAGGACCAAATGGCAGATTGGCCGCCATTATCTCTAATAAGCAAGCAGCCCGCGTTGAGGCATTCCCAAGGGGGAATTCTTGGATGCCGGCAGACTACGTCTGTTTCTGGAGGTTCGAGAAACTACAATCAGCTTCGTTGTCAAATTTTCTCTGGCGTCGCTTCGCGAACAGAAACGTGACAAAATCGTTACAGGATATCGGTACAGCTATCGCTGAAGTTTGCATTACCGCGGTAACGGAAAAATTATGGTTTATGGGTGGTATAGCGAGATATATGTATAGCGAGAGCGTTCAGCGGCGTCATGAAGGGTGGGGGCTGGTTAAGTCGTTTGAGTAATATTTTTTATATTTCCCGGTATTCCACTTCCCGGCCGCGAAATTGCAGTCACAATTCTTCGGTAGACAGATATTACACGGGGACCAACGCGGGCAACGGCGAGAGGCAAGTCGCGTCGCGCGATCAACGCGCTCAACGCCTCCAATTACATGGAATGCATTTAGCGGTTCGATTTAGACGGGTTCTCACGCATCTCTTGATTCATTAACACGCTCTGATCTCGTTGGATAAAAACTAATTACCCTGCCGAGTTTATCGTGGGTACAATAAGCCGCGACAACCAGCCTCGCTTGTCCTGACTCTGTAGCAAAGCAGCAGCAGCTTGGCCTATCCCTACCATAATCTCTTCCTCGTTCGTACAGCTCTTCTCGTGCCCTGCCCTTCTTGCAGTTCTCGGTGCTACGGAACAAAGTATACCTCTATGTGTGTGTGTATGTATGCGCATACCTATACACCAACAGGGAATGAACTGAGATAAGAGGACGAATTTAATATCGTGGATTTAGTAAACTGAAGGTGGAACTCCTTCACCTAGTTCACGGTGGGAGTGTAGTAATAAAGTCTATAGGTGACTTGAGCGCGTCAGTTCGTGTTTTCTCCCTCTTCTGGGATTGGCCTGGGGCCCCAATACCGTGATTCGGGTTTGGGTGATCCCCGAACTACGGTTTTACTTATATGGTGATGTATTCCGAGCGCACATTCATCTAGATAGCGTGTATCAGGTTATCTCGTCCGACACCATGTGTACGACTTTTCCAGGGTAAAATACACGAAGGGAGGATTCTTCTCCATTTCCTTCCCCAGCCCTCTTTCTTCGGCTCAACTCACGCCCTAGTATTCCAGACTCTTACCCTCGCCGTATCCTCCCTTTTCCCCGTTCCTCCCTTGTGATATAGTTATACATTATTCGATATTGCTGCATCACGACTTCCAAGACGATATTCTCATTGTATGCCGCAGCGCCGCACTGCACCGAAGCGGGGCAAGTACAATTCAATGTACAATGTTTGAACATTACTTGAATGCTTAATGAAGTCGTGTCTTATATTGAACAATGCCTGAAACCGTTCGCATCTAAATCCCCCCCATAAACTTGCTTCGCGTCTTCCACCCTCGCTGTGGGATGCTGCTAGCCTCCCAATGCTCCGCAACTTCCCCCTACTCCTTTCTTTCTCTCGTCCTCTCTTTTCTCTCTCCATCTCACTCATAACCGGACGACCCTTTTCTCTCTTATTCGCCTACTTCACCACTCTCCTAATACGTACGCACACACGTACCCCTAGTTATCCACACGCAGAGGTCCGACGACGACGACGAGGAAATCTTACAGGCGTGCTGCATTTCCAATGATTCATCTTGTGCGGTAGCCGATGTAGTTACCATGCCTGAAAGCCTACCTCGACGCATTCAGCCAACAGCTAGCTCACCAACTAACGACTAAATTTACCGAGGTGCTTATTATCACCGGTAACGACTCTGCAACCGGCTAGGGTAGTAGATGTAATGTACGACATAAGACGTCAGACACGCGTGACACACGTGTCTGTTGAACTGCGGGTAGATATATCAAGTTCAATGTCAAGAACGTCTTCTCCAATTTCTGTTACGTGTCTCTATACACACGTCTCCTCGTTCGAAGATTTGCGAACTTCATCTACATGATATACCAACACGTTACAATGGTAACCGAGCTTCAGCTGAGAAACAAAAAACAAAGCTGTATCGGTAACAATTAAATATCCACGAACGACGAACGCGTCGCTTATATCGAAGGAGAAGGCGTCACATGCAGTCTCGCGTTACTCGTCATGATAAGTAATTGAATCAGGATGAATTTCTGAAACGAGGGCATATGGTCCTGAGGTGAACTTTCAATCGATACTTCACCGGTGTAACGTATAGTCATTTCAAATAGTGAACGTCATTATTATACAAATACTGTGACCACGGAGTAGACGAACTGACGCGCTTACGTTCCATCTCTTAATTCCATTGTCAAAAATATCATCGATACCAGATAAAATTCATTCGAGGAATAATTCTTCGTGAAATATAAAACACGTCCGCTAGATGATTTCACTCGCCGATCCCTGCGTCCCGACCTTAACGTTCCAGAGGTCAGCTCGTCACTAATGAAAAAAATGAAATGAGCTTACATCCCAAATTAATATTCATTGTTCATGTTCTACCGACTTACTATTTCTGAACGGGAAGCTATAACAGCGCAACATTTTGTGCTCACCGGAGACGAGGTAATGCGGTTACCTCGTATCCGAGCATTATTTCCTGGTTCAATATTGAAACTGTGCTCCGCCACCGGCCATATATGACCCGTCCCGTCTACCTGGTATAACATGTGAGAAGTCGTCGCTATGTACACGTAAGTAACATTTATAACGATCAGAGCAAACGCACACGCGTTTACAAACGTCCAACCGTATTGATTCGTATATATGCGTATTTCTATTCCTGTGTCCATATCCATAAGCAATGCCGGGCACACGAATGTCGGACCGCTGCACCGCTATCCCAGTACTGTTGCTGCGGCTGCTGTTTGCGATTCGAGCAGAACTTCTCGATGTACAACCGAGGTTATGGTGTAACTTAGGTCGAGCAGGCGACGACGTGCACCCGTGTAGGTTGGATACGTATAGCTACGTGTATAGAAAACGTACGTAAACGTAAGTACGTAGCGCAGAAGTGCCGTGGACTGGTCGGAGCCAAGTTAAGTGTCAACGTCGCTACGACGCGGATCGCCTTTGCGGTAGCTACCCGCGAATAAATAATGACGGATCTAAATCGCAGCTAACGTCGACGCAAGAAAAGAAAATAATAACGCATCTGCGGCGAACGCCCACAGAAATATAAATATATCAATAAATCATCTGTTGCCCCGGCATTGTATATAAAGTATAGAAAAACCCGTGTAAAGGCTCACGTGATTTTCTTCTCTGAGAAAAGAGGAAATATTTCATGCGAAATTACCGCGGGTATAAACGGGTCGGGCTTTTTTTTTCTATCTATAAGTACCTGGGTGTTATACGGTCTAGGAAACTACGAAAACTTTAATAACAAAAAATCGTTTTTAAAAGCGCGGTTATAGGTTAGGCTAGTATGTACACTGCACGGGGGATCTAGGTTTGTCATCTCCTTGTAAAAGTATCCATGGATCTATATACGTTCCACACCCTGAATTCAGCGGTGCAGGGGCATGTATAAGGTATGTAGGCACGTAATAGGTACGAACGTATATAAATCTTTCGGCTCACGCGTGCCTCTCGTATCGGTGTTACATCGGTTCCGTCCATTTTTCAATGAAACGGCAACTGTTAGTTGTAACAAATAGCGCTTTGTTCTTCGCGGTCGGTGACTGCGGTAACTATAAATATATCCAAAAAGTTTTCTCCGCTTCTTTAGCGAATCACAAGTCAGCACTGTAGCTTCAAGTCACGTGTACGCGCACATACGTTAGGGGAAAAAGTTACAGGAAAATGGACTTTGTTGCATCACGTAGTATATCAATCCTAAATCGAAACAAAATGTCTCATTTTTTGTCCGAACTCGGACGGAATGTTTAAAGAGTTCTTATTTGCGTGGCTGCTTCGAAACATCTCATTGATATCCACTGTGAAAATTATTTGCAAAGGAAATAAGAAAGAGAAAAAAAGAAATTCAATGGCGTGCTATATGTTTGAATAGTTGACTTCCCCTTTGATATTTTATTGTCTGTGCAAGCGTGTTATATCTTCGCATAATACTCTATGCGAACCCCCCATACACTAGCAGATGAATGTAGTTACATTTATATATCGCCCCACCTCGTAACCTTCGCGACCGGCAGAATAGGATCCCTTGCCCTGCTCCGATCCCCGAGTACTTTACAACCGGTATCGTTGTTAAGACGACATTATCATAATACAAGGTCCGCGCGCTGCTTCGTCGATAGAGATGGAGGACAGAAACGAGTCGGTGAGCAGAAAGAAGCACGCGGAAACGGCAACAGTCAGTTCGTGCCACAGCTATAGACAAGAGCTTGCTTTTCTGCCTGCCAGCCTGTTTGCTGGTCGCAACGTTATTTTGTCATCGAGTTTTTCCATTTTTATTTTTATTTTTTTTGTTTCATTTTTTTTCTCCCTTTTCTTTTTCTTCGTTTTTTGTTTTATCGAACCGTCACCAGCCGCCGCGGACAGAGTCGGGAAACCGACCGCAGATATCTACCGGGCAAAAACCCCGCTCGGAGGTGGAGAGAAGTTATTTGCGCTAGCTGAAAGACACAAAAAATACAGGAGACGCCTGGCGTCGTCGCATACATGCGTGGTACTTTCTTATGTATATGTACATATAAATGTAATAATAAATTCCTGTACACGTATAGTATATACCAGTTACGATAAGCACGGAAGAGAGAGCCGATCATGTGGATCGGGTAGCTACGAAGGGGATTCATGCGTCACGAACTCTACTCATTTTAGCCGGTCATCACTAACCGCGTATTAGATCCGGACGTCTCAAATTGCTGGGATTAGGAAACGCGCACAATCAGAATTTCCATTAACTAGGCTGAGTTGGAGACGAGAGCTATGCTAGGGAGGAAATGCTGCGGAGAGAGAGACGGAGAAATCAGAGTGCTGGCACATCCTAATCTCGATATTATCTGAGAGAGCAGAAACCAGCAGAAATCGGGAGCCGAGAAGCGAATCGTGACTTGTGTAGGTATATTAGGGTTGCTAACCTATATAGCGACACAAAATTTCAAATCCATACGATATCCTCCGTTAGGGTAGTAGATAACGGCGCGGTTTGATTGCCGGCAATTTCTGTACCAACTTATACTATTATAACGTATACCGTCGTAAAAAAATATCAAACCACGCAGGTATGTATCTGTGTAAGCGCATGTATTCGCGAAATTATTTTACTCAATTTCGACTCACGTTGATGTCGATTCCCCTCGATTTTCTCTACCTATTTCATGACGCATAACGGCGTTATATATCCGCCAATCCGTTGCAGTTCAAAACCAATTTCATCAACTCGTTTCTACACCGTAAACGATTGTGATTGCCGCATTCTGCCTCCGAGTTTTATAAAAATTTACAGATTATCGACTCTGATCGGTACCAGGCATATGCCGTGCACATACCTATATACATCGATTGAACAATCGAAGACAAGCGCTGAAAATAATTTCAATAGCTATGAAGTGAAGTGAATGATTCCTTTTATTTTTACCTTTTTGCTCTCGGTGGATTCTGTTTATGTAACTTGTAACTTCTTTGGTTGATTCTTTGTAAGTTTCAAATTTTCAGAATTCAATTCCTAATGAGTTTGTTTGTATGATTATTCGATTTGTCGTAGCAGCCTGCTAGATTTGGACATCGACGGGGGTGATCAATGTCGCCCGATCGCTTTTTACATACAAGTACTGCGAGTGCAAACCGGTTGCGTAAGAATAATACCAGTCTTTTCCTGAAATCGAGTGAATTTCTTGTACGCTCTACCATTGGAAACACATGACTCGTTGTGTGCCCTCGTGTTTTATAAGCTGCACGAAGCTACTAGCGCGAATATCTAAGGCAAATGTTTTGTTACTCTATTTCGTTTGACGCAAACTTTTGTTTCTTGGTATTATGTGTGCCTGCAACTGATGTGCGTTGGAAGCTGTGCGTCGGGGCGCCGATTTATACACGTATTTCACAACACTGGAAATAAAGTAGATTTTTCTACAGTCAACACCCTGATTTCGATTTCATCTTGATTCGGCTTTGGCAAACATAGGCTTTTCCAACATACACCTCGACACTTGCGCGACGCGAGTTTCCTACGCGCCTTCTGAATATTTGTCTCTATCTATCGCTTCCTCGCTCGACTGTCTCGCTTGGTTCATTTAACCCTCAAAGTTTTCGCTATTTACCGTTCCAATCAGAAAATATTTACAAGCTCGTGCAATCCTGCGAAATATCAACAAAATATACCAAATTAAAAAAAGTACCCTCGACGCGAAGAAGTAATGATAACCCGCTGACTGTTTCGAAACAATTGCAATTCAACTGAATCTTCGTGAACACGAAATTAAAAAAATTTACAGAAATTCAATTAAACGCGAGAAATTACTCGAATAATAACGAGACGTACTCGAAGATAACGTGACACCGGACGTGCAATTAATGACTAATCGATCGTCTCTTGTCGCTCAAGTTTCCGATTAGCACCATGTCCTCGTCTCAGCGGATTCCTAAAGAGAGCGTTTGTACGAAGGACTTATCGTACCGTGAAACTTTTACTTAAATGTGAAC
Source organism: Athalia circularis (assembly GCA_963978495.1). Classification (NCBI taxonomy): domain Eukaryota; kingdom Metazoa; phylum Arthropoda; class Insecta; order Hymenoptera; family Athaliidae; genus Athalia; species Athalia circularis. The sequence continues at coordinate 23,600,722 of OZ021700.1, forward strand.
ATTTCCTCATGCTTTACTGTTTTATCTTTTGTTTCAGGTAAGTACCCGTGACTGACTCATGCTCCTGGAAGTATAGGTATACCGTTTAGTAATGAAAACCAAGTAAGTAACTTATACGCCAAGGATTTTTTCTCTTTCCGATTTATATTGCGATTGACCGTGTCGTAATTTTTTAACGTTCATATTTATCTATATTGGTGGTTCGCTTGATGAGAACTCAAAGAAATATTTTCTTTCGTAGTAGCTAGTTCTAGCGGATGACGTGTTCAATTTCTACAGAAAAATCTATCTCTCTTAAACCGTTGAATCCTATTGAACGGGGCTCTAGAATCTAAGCACTATACAATGTACCTACAGAACTGTGAAAATCAAAGTCCATGTTGTGGTACATACCTGATTCGGTACAGACACGCGGGTATAGAACTAAAGTGGTAATCGTGGGCGTGTTTCAAGATCCACGCCGATCGTCGTCGCGGTCTCAGGGCGCGATTGTGGAAGAGGCCACGGGCAAGGGGCAAGTTCGCGGTTATAGAACAACGGACATGCCCTGGGTATAGTTTCAAATACGTTCGCTACGTAGCAGGGTGAAGTATCTCACATACATTAGAAAGTTTCGAACAACTTTCAGCCCTGGGATACCCGGTACACCGATTGGCGCAGGGGAAGATGAAAAGGAGGAAGTGGAAGAGAGAAGCTGCTCTCCTACATCCCTGTACCTATACTCCCTGCAGCAGCAGGTCCTTTCGTTCTCGCATGAGTAGTGCCAAAGCACCGCTACAGGAAAAGGGAGGAGAACCCTTGATCTTTTCTTAGACGTAATCCACTCACGGTAATACCGGACCGAGTCATTGCCCGGCAAAGTCAAGAACCTCGCAATTTACCGTGTATGCGGTTCCGCGCCGTACATTCGTCGAACGAGAATCCTCCGCGCCCCCATCGTTTATAAATGAGATCCTCGATGCGGTAGACAATATTTTGCCCGATTGGCATTGCCGCTGCTACGATACCATGCTGTAGTACCTACGATGCTGCCAGAGGCCCGACGGCACAATTCCCTCGTTAGCATGCTAATTTATTGTTGCATTATATTTTGAGCGGTACGCGATAGCTGGGATACAATTTATGCTTCTATATATTTTAGGATTTAAACGGATTACTGCCAAGCTTGCCTTTACGGTCCTCACTCAACCCGAGACCTTCCTTCTACCATACGTGCAGTACATACGTCTACACATTACGGATGAAACGATTAGAGACTCCAAATTAATCCTGAATCAAAGGATCGTTCTATTCCGAGATAATTTTGGCATTTTCTCGGATAGATGTTTTTTGAATCAAGAAATTCAGTAGACACGTGTAGGTTAAAACGAGGTATGTTCCTCATCACGCATTATTTTCAAATTAGCAAATCATTTTACTTGCACATATTCCCGGGCAGGGAAACTTTTGACAAGGACTAGCTCTGATCTGAATACTGAGTGCACTTTAGCACGCGCCACATGACCGGGTGGATACTAATTCTCTTAGCGAATCTCTCGGTTATAGGGTCTATGTGTATGCGGTGGTGGCGGTTGGTATGGACTTTTGGATGGTAGCCGAATCACGAACGAAAGGTTTCGAGCTAACGTGAGATCCCCCTAGACCCGTATTACGCGTCTCACGCGCCTTTATGGCTTATAAAACTTTAATTTTCCTTACTGCTAATCTTGACTACGGCAGAATTCTCTACTTCGTTGGTTCACGAAAGCCTTTGGCCCTTATATAGCTCCACGTCCACCCTCCCCCTTCTCATCCTCCACCTCATCGTTCTCGTCTTTGCCTTTGCTTCAGACTTCCACGAGGTTGACTCTCTCCCGGCTCTTCTAACATCGTCTTTTATTTCGTTCACCCCGGTTCCTAGATTCCTTGCTTATCGCGCATAGAGCCCTAAATGAAAGGTAATAAGACGCGCTAAGGAATCATCTGAAGCGAAGCTAACGCCTTCTCATAGATATATAGATATAACTAGGAGATTCAAGATACTATCTCAGCGGATGTACGATGGGTACCCCGTCGACTTCCGCTGGGCGACATTTTACGAGGTCGTTGTATTTTTTTATATTGTACCGGCGTCTCGGCCCTCGAGAAATTGAATAAAACTAGAACATCAGCCTGCAGAAAAGCCTAGCCTGAGAACGGTCAGGTGTGTTTGTTCTAAAAATATCATGGCAAAGACGTGGTCGTTCGTCTGTTCGCTATTTCGGATAATTGGATGTTGAAAAGATGAACTTGAGACACGTGCCGTATCCTTAATAGAATGAATTCCGTTCCAGTAACTGTTTATCATCAACGAACCAAGTCGAATGATTGATGTGACAAACAATTAATCGAGCGACAGGCTAAGCATAAACATCATAAACCGGTTTCGCGGTAAACTTTATTTTTGAACGTGACATAGATTTTATTTATTTTTTTCCCCATTCATATTATTCCCCCCCCCCCCCCCCCCCCTCAAATCTCAGATGTAATGAATTTATAAAATCCTAACTTCACCGAGCGTAGGATGCTACGCCACGATGGGGATAATAGTTTCAAATTAATTAAGAACATCATAACGGAGTTTATCTACCGCCTCTTTGTTTCACTTCGTGTCAAGGTTAGCCCACGCGGACGCTAGCATCAGCCGGTATTACGTCAGAATTAAAGAGTCCCGTTTTTTCCCCGGTGAGATCATCTGCACCTACTGCTCTTTACTTACGACTTCCGAATCAGATTCGGAATCTTACCCACCATACTTGACAAACTGGAATCCCCAGACGTTTTACCTTATTTGCATAAAAACGAGTCGTATAAGTATAGCTTTAATTCGCAGATTCAATGTATAAAATTATCTCGGAGTTTCTTGCTCCGACTGCGCTGACTCTTCTTTGAACCGCCACTGGCCAATATCTTTACATAGCTGTTGTGTATCCTACGTAACATTTTGCAGCCTCGTAATCTTGCGCCACGTTCTCTGGAAGGCCGGTACTCTCCCTCCACACGACTATTGCTTCTATTGCTCCTGGCACTTTTACGGGCGGAATACCCTGTTTCGCAACAGCTAGCGCGCTACCTCCGATTGATGAAACGAAAATATAGACACGAGCGAGGACGAGAATCTCGTTGCGTTTTTATTGCCCTGACTCGAGAAACTCGCGCACAGGATGGCGAGAGATAGAATGAAAAGAAAAGAGATAGAAAGGATTGGAATGGAAAGGAAAGGAACAGAAAGAAGAGGAAAGGAAAGGGAAGAAAACTATACGTTAGACGGACAAAGTACGTCCCGCGGAGTTGCCGGGACAGGGAATAAGGGGCTGGCTATTGAGTGGCAGGGCTTTAGCCGTTGGCGCACCAGCCACCGTCGACCGTCTCTTGGTCGCCTACTCGAGTAGATAGCCAAGTTGAGAGAAGCAGACGCGCAAAGAGGGACGAACGTAAATAAGAATCAGACGAGTACGCACCGTTAAACAAAGCTCATCCCCTACGTACGAGGACTTTGCTCGCTACTCTTCTGTTTCCTCTTTATATTTTCCGTCACACCCTAAGTTTTTCGACCCTTCCCGACTGCCCCAAGGCGACCATTCTCGTATAGGGTGGAAAGAACTCTTGAATAATGGTTCTTCGTCAAGTAGGTACTGTCGAATCGTTACGATACTTGATCGCGATAATAAAGTAGAGAGCGCGAGTTCTGTTACTTTTCTTTTTTCTTTTCTCTTTATTCTCTTGTCTCACTTTGTACTATTCGAGGGAGGCATACAGTGGCCGTTTGAGCGGATAGATTTTTCCTCGAGAAAAATGATAGCACCTCTGGAAAACCGTCGAGTTTCCTATTCCCCGAAACGTTTTCGCTTTCAACAAACATACAACCACATGGGCTACTATTCACCATTTCTTTATAGTTATTTTTTCCTCCTTTCTTTCTCTCATCACAAAGTCTCTTGTCCCCCTGAGCAGTTTACGCCGTACAAACCAATCCGACGAGACGGCTGGTTAACCCCCTGACTTTGCAATCGTCATCTAGAAACTTGGTGCACCTACTTGGAAGCATCCTCTTCAAGTTATCATACGTTTGCCTGGAGCAGTCAATATCGCTCGTCGACGTGTACATGTATTGGATCATTGCGTTAATTCATCCAACTGATAGAGGTATAGTAATTCGGAAGCCAAATCCTTTGAATCGCTATTCGTAAGTTTATCTCTGTAGCCTTCGGCCGTATTCAGATTCTATGATCTGATGAGGATCGAATTAGATGTACCGTGATGTATTCTGTCATATCGCGATTATCGGGAAGTGACAATTTCTTGTGACTAGGAGCTCTTATCAGAAGCTACGCGATGAACCAAAGTAATGATGAATGAAATCCGTCAACCATCCATTCGTATCATGAATTATCGACGGGACAACTGCGCAGCACAGCCAAAGGGGTGGCTGACGGGAAAAGGTGTGTTTACGGACCTGGTCAAGAACACCGGAGCGAAATGGCGTCATAATCGAGAGAATGGAACTCGACAGTTTTCATTATTGTATCATTTCACCCAGACGACGATGCGAATGGACTTTGTTACGAAAGCGTTACGTAGCGCTTATGGTTAGTTGGGTACGATTGTCAGTCTAGAGCAACAACGAGCTAAGGACCGCGCTCCACCTAAACTCGCCCTGTGTTCCGGTAATATTCCGGCTGCTGACCACAATACAATGGACACTTTCCTCCACTTCGTCCCTCGAGATGACCAGTGATCAATAACACGAGCGAATGTCTTTGTCGTGCTCCCTACCAGGCATCCATGTATTACCTTACCTACATGCATTCACCCACACGTTAAACTTAGAACCGACCCGCATCTACACGTCCACCACCATGCGTCCATATATCTCTATTCTTTCCCATTGTATACTTCTCTTTTATACCTACCGCCACCATTCTCGCAAATACTTATTACGATGGATAAGATATTGTGGCGTCCACCTACTGGTATATCTACGTCCCCGTCCCCATCCCCATTCCCGGACATGGATATATACATAGGTATACCCATACAAACGCCATGTCGCAGGATGGACCCGGTGCATGACACGGTACATGCGTCGCATAGTACTGGACACGACCAACACACGTATTGTATATACCTATAATCTATACATTACGATAAAAAGACTACAGAACTGTGAGTCGAGAACACGGAGGCTGAACTTTTCGCGGGCCAACCGAGTAGTGAGCTGAGCCAGGACTGTGAGGATCTTATTACATTTGAAGGCTTGTTACGGCTGATTATTTGTTGACAAGACGTGTAAATATTGGCATGATACTTGTATACGGGTCAGTGAATTTTTCCGATTCCAGTTGTTCACCCATAGGCATGTACGTACCTACATAGCCATTGTAGTATCTTTATACTATATTGTGAGCTACTCCATGGCTACAGTTTAGATAGACGGAGGTTAGGTGCGCCGGTGGTAGATAGCTTCTTAGAGGACACCGTATATTGTGCAACTATCGAACCACAAAGATGCGGCGGGATCGAAGAGAGGGATTGTGCTATTGCTATTTCATTTGTTTGGTGTTCCTTCGGGGTATTAGAGAACGTGCTGCTGGCTGGCGGAACGTGCTATCCGTGTAGACACCTAATAGAAGCAAAGCAATCTGATGAAACCAATAAGCGTGACGGAATGCGATGGAGTATCGGGAAGATCCGGAGGAGCCGAGAGCCATCCCCCTTTTGCTCACGGTCGACATCCAGGTCGCCGCCACGCCACACAGGTCGACGCTCACGAGGAAGTCTATAACCTCGACCAGGTCGTGGAACGGATGCCAGTCGACGCCCGGCCCGACGGACCCCCGATGTCAACGTGAGGCGTGACCGTCCTCGAAGGAAACAAAAACCTTCGCGACGAATTTAAAACGAATTAAACGGGTGGGCGACGCCAAGAACGGGCGTCACCATCCGACTCTTGGCTTCGACCCACCTCCTTTTATTCTAGTTTTTGTTCTTATTTTTATTTTTCCACTTCAACTTCTTCTTCTTCTTCTTTTCGTCTTGTCTTAGATTAATCCCACGATCAGCTATCTTTACGAACGCGCTCTAGCTGTCCGATGAAAGTTTTCCTCCTAGCTGCGTAGAATTTCAGAGACTAGGTGGACGTATCTGCTTTCCGTACCTACTTACTTATCTCTCTTACTCTTTCAGCTTCATTCCACTTGATTTCGCTTCATTCTACTACGATATAAAACTCAGTCCCCGCACAGCGGCATTCCTCCGCGTCTCAGAACTTGGGCGGCTGTTGCCGCTTCCACGTTGTGTTTGCCCTGTCCTCCCGATATCACGGACTCTTGAACAGCGAGAGCGGACATACAATGGAAGATCGTTGCCCGTGCCTTCCTTATTTTCGTTCGATATACCCTCCGCAGTTGTAATCTCTCTTCTTTCCAATGGCAAAACATTGAGTTACGAGGAACGAGTTGTCTAGTGTGTTACCATGCGTCACCATACGTCTCAATTTCTCCAATTCACAATTTTCGTAGCTGTCACTAAATAAATAAGCCGACACGTCCCAATCCCTTCCTCGACCTGGCGTTCCTCGCTATCTCATCCCCTAGCAGGGTGTTCTACCCTATTTCATACCCTCCCAAGGTGTCCCTTTCGCCTCGAAATTCCTCACGAAAAGGTGGAACGAATTTTCTCGAAACAAAAGACGCTCGATAGCAGCAGCGTACTTCGTATTTTACAAACAACACCCCAACAACCTACCGTAACGCCCACCTTCGGTTAAACAAAGGAAAAAGTTGACGAATTCGAAAGAATTTGCAAACTTTGAGTCTGTGGATTTGATGTTATTATGTATTTTTATTTTTGCTCACCATCCACTCCCATCATTTTTTTGTTTTTGTTTTTAACTGACTTGAGCCCGTCAACCTTATTACCGTGATTGCTTTACGATGTGATTTCGGAACGGTTGTCTTCTTCACTCGCACGTGGCCCGCATACCGTTGAATAATACCGAGAACAGTATAGTACAGCGTGGAACCAGATAGTCGTGGGGAAAGAAGAGAAGGTTGACGGTGGCAGGCGAAGACCTGAAGAACAAAACGTGGTAGATCGATTGATCAGATCTGATTGCTCTTTTAAGAATCTCACCCAGGCTCTAGTGCTCAGCTCGCCTAACTCACATCTTCGGTTACTCTCTAGAACCGTTTCTGCAGTTGCATCAGCTGGAATTGTTTCCCGGATCACTTTATTCCGATTACAAATCTATCCTCCCCCGCCCTCCTCTATTTCAACCCCAACCAGCTGATGCTGACCGATAATAATATTCCATTAAACCTGGCAAGGCTGTACATCACAGGCCATCGTGAACTCTCTGCGCGTACCTCTCTCGAGTGATAACATCTACACGAGGCGTTAATTACCCAGACTACCGCGTTACACTGGCACCCGAGATATTTGCAGCTGGTTAAATCACAGTTATAAGATCAAGAGTAGGTCCGGCATCAGCAGCTGGGAGGTTTCTTCTCCGTGCAGACAGAGGTATGCGAACTTCGCTCCTCAGTTCAACTGTAAGGAGCGCCTTGCGAGGTTTGCTGTTTTTATTTGCTCTCTATTTTCCTTTCCGTTTTCCTTTCGCTACCTTTTTTTTCTTCATGTCTCCTATACGTATGTTGTATATATAGATATATATATACATCTCTCTCTCTTTTTATGTTTATTTATTCTTTTCCATCTTTTCCCTTTCTTTCCCTTCTCGTTGCCAGCATTCCTATGAGATTCCGAAGTCCTTCGACTTTACACTCGGTTGCCTACATTTTTCCATCAAGTAGATTAATCTCGCTCGTATTGACTATTCTGAGATGGGTTCGAGTCACCAAACTTTCGGATCCAAACGTAATCTCGTCTGAATATAGCTTGGCGATGGGATATATAGCTTAAAGTCACGTTCCATCAAAGTAATTATTATGTATCTTATACGCGTATACAGGCCTGCAGGCTTCAACGCAGTCACGCAATCGTGTCTCCTTTTCTATGCTTTTTCTTGAAGATTTTTTCGACTTGGATTACAGATAACATGTAGCTTTCACATGCGCGGAACGAAGTTATATTTATGGAAACAAAACAAAAGCCATGTTTTTCACTGTGTTCTTTTTTTTTTCGCTAATATGTCATAGATCATTGGGAGAAATCAAACAATTTCAGAACATAAACTATGAAATCATACACCACTACGAAATTACCGTGCTATTTTCATTTATTGGAATTGTTTGAGCTCGTTAGATTTGTTCGTATTTGAAGTTCGTGTGATATGGGGATGATGATCTGCGTCTCTTGTACTGAGAAACATTTTTTGTTCATTTTCATATCTAACTGCAATAGGATGGCTTTTAGTTATTGAAAACTTTGAGAGGCAATATCTGACGAGTGACTGAGCAAGAAGATTTTCCAATTGGCATCACTGAATTCATCTTGACGTCCACTAAAACACGAGTAGAATGAAAATGTTAAGGGCCCCCCATGCTCGAAAGAAAATTGATTTTTCGTCATCAGTTTCGCAGAAATAATTATATTTTTCAAAGTATATCTGAACTTGTACGGATCACAGAACGGTCTATAAAATTTTCTATTTCACTCCCTCGAATATTCGAAATTGGCTCTTTGAACTGACACGAGGTAAACGAATATTGCAAACACAAAAAGGCTGTTTCCGAAGTCTTATATTTTTGTTAGGGTATGTATCCCACTCTTTACGGAATTTTTTCTTCGAAATGGTGGAAATTCGAAGAGACGCCAAATTTGATGGTAAAATCACGCGTGATTCTTTTTCTATTCACCACGTGTCAGTGAAAACGAAAGCAAATAATGGACACGTGACGAGCGGGGACCTTCCTCTTTTGTGCGTGACGTTGCGTTAAACGTTGAACCTTGAACCGTACGTGCCCACTTTACGCAACTTTTATGACTTCTACTTTTCCTCAAACAATTGAAAACGGTTTCCTTCATGTACCCTGTGATTCGAAGATGAATGTTTGATTCGACCACTCGTCGCTCTTCGTTCTATAGTTCTCTGTCATATTCACTCATCATCGTAGCCCCTCCGATTTTCCCTGCCCAATGAATAGCGATTGATGATCAGATTCCCGGCTTACTCAATTGCACAGCTATCCCATCGTAAACTAGCAAACATCAATGATCGCGTAAACTGGAAATCAGGTATTAGGTAGCTCGGTAGTATACTATAAACTCTGTTCATTCAAGTTTGAGCTGTAACAGTGCAAGTTTAATTATAATCCGTCAGGTACAATTGAGCCTACATATACACACCCGCCGTTTGAAGCGGGTTTTGCGCCGAGGCCATGAATCATTCATCTAAAATAATTCACTCGTAATGATGTCCAAGTCACAATAACATAGGTTACTCCGTCCCTCTGTATCGATCAAATTGATTGAAAATCAAAAAAAAAAAGCAAGGACACGTATAAAATAAGAAAAAACTCTCGCAGAAGTCAAGGGGACGACGATATCCTTAATGGCAATAGGCAATTAGCTACAAATCACGGGAATGATGTATCCATACAAGAAGAATATACACGTATATTTCCCCGCTGGCGTAAGGGCTTGTTTTTTTTTTTTCAATCGTACAGCTGCAGCGTAGATGACTTGGGTTTGGACTCGAACTCGAACTCGAACTCCTCGAGTACTATTGTAGTAGATCTATGAGAAAAGAATGTACGTATCTGTACGGCAAAAGCTAGTCTGCAGAGGCCGACGGCCCGTGAGTTGGAGTTGCGGAGAAATCGAGTCTGCCGGAAGTCAAGTACGCGATGGTTGAACCGTAGAAGAACGAGATACGTTGATAGTTTACAACTAAGCGCAAACAGCAACGTGCGCGGCTAAACGCGCCGGGGGAGAGACCTATTCAGTGAGTGACGTACGTTCGCAGTAAAAGATCGAGGGTAGGTACGAAGCGTCGCGTGAGACGGACGGATAGAAACTACGTGTACAAGATATAAAATCTATCAACTTCACCGAGGGAGTCGATACTTGAGGTAGCTCAGCTACCGCCATGCAGTCTCAGATCCGCTAGCTTCTATGTATATGTAATCCACATTTGCAGTAGGTAAAACATGACATGGGACACCATCGACCAAAACCGCTCTACATGGTTGCACAATAGCTGAACTATATCACATCGGAGGCGGCAGCAGCTAGAAAACTCACAGATGTGATCAAGTGCGGTATATGTAGATGCTTTATCGCAGCAATTACGAAGTTTGTCATTAGCGATTTCATCGGTTAACATGCATCGGAGAAATGATTTCAGTCCAGTTATACGCGTGTACGTGTGGATAAATTTTGACTCGGGTATCACCGTATAGTCATTAAATAATTAAAGTTATTATTTTACGCTCGTAAAGGAGGCGGTTTGCCGGTGGTGTACCAGAGTCGGCTTGTCAGAGCTTCGCGGAATACGTCGAGGGTCATATAAAACTGGCTCTGCCAGAGTGTGCTGTTATTATAAATTCTCTAGGAGTAACTACACGCCGGTATAAGTACGTGGTACTGGTACACGGAGGACTACTCGTGATAGCATTAAAGCAGAAAGCTAAGTGAATATACCGCAGAGAAAGGGTCTGCTGCACGTCATAACCGTATACGCTGAATATTAAAGATTTTTCCATTTCGAAGACCATGGTCGCGTGAGGATCAGCAAATCTTCCTAAGACTCCAAGCCTTGCAAGGTCAAGCCCTGGGCTACTCGCACTACCTGTCCATCTCTTAGGAATCCCGCACCGCTAACCATGTTATGCAACACCAAGTTATATCACGTTATACGTTACACCGCGAGTGGTGCAGTGAAAACCCCCAGCTGCTTCTGTTGCTGCTGCTGTTAGTTATACGCGTCTTAATTGCACGTAGGCGATAGGTAGGTACTCTCGTCTGATATTATCACGTGGCAGCTGTCAACCGGGTACTCTTGCAGGAGAGCTAACGGGTGTCGTGTAAATATCCGATTTAAATGAACCCTGTGGCACACCATGAGAAAATTCCGTACCCCGTTATTAGAACTGTCAAAAGATTCGTCCATCAAGTCGATGATGTGGACGGGTAGAAAACCGGAGCGTTATTCAGTTCATGTAAGTGCGGTCGAAATCTGGCATTTGCGAACGCGAATAATAGTCAGAGATAAGTATCAGCTTATATGGAGGCGATAACAGCTCGGAAAGGATTGCGGAGTAATCTCTGCATGCAGTTAAACGTCGAGGTGTTTCTGAGCGTTAGCTAATAACGGTAAAGCTGCGTAACCGCTTATTCCACGTTTGCGATGCGTGCTCGTTCGGTATGCTACAGATGAGAGCATCCAATACTCGAGTTGCTTTACAGCACAGTGAACGAGACTCGCAAATAAACGAAGAAAAATCCAAGCAGGGACTATGACCTCCTGATTTACCTGTGCGTAGAAAACGTATTGACCGAATTCATTATCGTGCTGATTCATAAACTGCGGGTGTGTGTACGGGTATAATGTGTACTTGCCCATATTCGAGACTTTTATTACACCGCAAATGTACATACATATGTATGTGCGCATATACAGATGGAAAATGCGGTTATACTTGCAACTCGATGTCTAGATCCGAGTTGAGATAGGCGCATGGCGTATACTTGGATTACTTCAACGCTCAGCCAAAGTGCGCGTGGGTGTGGAGAACCTCTCTTTCCTTCGTATCATCGCACGCACTCGTTATACAAACGCCAGCGAGCGCGCAACTCTTATATTCACCCTCGAGGCATTCGCTATACCTCGATGGGTTCGTCGGGTTTGTTTCTCTCTTACATTTCCCTCATTTCATACTGTATAACTGTCTCTTTTTCTCGGCACTCGCTCGGCCGCAAATCATATTCACGGAGCTCCAGCATTTCCTCGTCCGCTCGACTCGCTTCCGCCAGACTCCAACTCGTTTTGCCTCGTGTGGTTCGGCGTGTAAGGTACGGTATGTATGCCTATGTTCTTCGTTGCAATTCACAGATTAAAATCGCGTTAGCGATGCAGATGAACGAAAAACGAGAGAGAGAAATAGGAAAAAAAAAAGATATATTGTAGAAAAAAGAATCACCGGTAATCTGTCGATCAACATTCACCGAGCCTTGAAAACTCCATTATCTCATTGTCAGAGTTGAACAGTTGCACTTCCCCTATGATGCTTTAGCGAGACTCGTCTGACTACGTCTTATATAGGGGTAACTATAACTTAAGCGATGTTAGCTAACTACCGCTGCCAAGATCGCCTCCTCCGACCCCATTTTCTCAACCCCCGAGTAAATTCGAAATCCCCCCCCCCCCCCGTCCCGCCAAGCATGCCAGGGTCTAGGAATTCAAAATTTTCATGGGAGACGGCACTGCAGACTTCTGCGGGTCGACCATCCCTCGGGCGTCTGAACTCGTAACCGGAGGAAATGCCTGCGGTCGAGTCTACGCCACCCGCGCCATCGTCTTGCTCTTGGCACTTCTAGCCCTTGGAATGCCTCTGTGTCGAAAATTCGTTACTTGACTCCGAAAACCCGGAACACGCCCTGGGCGTCAAACCGTCCCAAAGTTCACCTGCTTACCGAACATCGAATATTAACCCGTAAGCTTCGCGCTCTTAATACTTCAGTACTCGTCTCTTGCGCAGGACACTTCGAAGGATGGAAGAAGACCAAAAACTGATCCGGTAAAAAGCCACCGACGCTTATCTGACCCCAGTCGAGCTGAGAAACCGCTATTGTCTATTGGATTGCGGTCACTCCGTGGTACGTAGCGAAGTCGATTGGTCGTCAGGTTTACCCATTACCAAGCGACCACTCCTTTCATTGACCCGTACCTCACCGTTGATTCACCTAGGGCCCATCGTCTGACCGACCATCCTGTGTATCAGTTTCCCTGGTAAATAGCGAATAGCCTACATATGCTCGATACTCGTCTTCGTACGACAATGTAAAGGATGTCCCATTTCAACTGGCTGATACGATTCATACGTGACCGTTGCCCGCGATACAAAAATAACCTTTCGGATAAAATTCTTCCCTTTAACAAAAGAAGGACATATATTTTCGCCATAAAACGCCCCCCTGCAGCAATCTTTTCTGAGGTCGTGGAAAACTCTGTTCGAACGATCACTCTCTGAGTTATGAAAAATCTTTTATAACTATTCAATTTGAAAATCTCACGTCAGTTATGGCAATCTTAACAATACTTCGGTCCTCACAAGTCGATCACTTTCTTCTTCACATTCAAACCCCTCAATAAATTTTCAACTTCAACTCGTTTTTTTTTTTTTTTTCCTTGTCGACGACGTAATTCGGAAAAAAATTCCTCAGCAGAACTCGTCAGGAAATATCTAAACCGCGGCACTTTAATTTATTCTTGTACCGAGCGTGCAGTTCACGAACATATCGTATCGGTCAATCGAACGCGGCAGCAGCAGCAGCAGCAGCGGCCACCTATAGTGCAAATGTATACATATTTACAGGGAGGAATGCAAATTGCAGTTAGATCGCGCGCGATGCCCGCGGTGTCGGAACAGCGGGGGAGCTGTCTGCTCTGGCAACTTGCTTTTTCTTGCCTCACCTCGCCCGCGATATAACGTGTAAAAATAGCGCTCCACGAACGACAGTATAAGCCCCATATCAGACACGTTACGTACCCCTATCTATGCAACGCGACATGTAACCGTCTACACATTGCAAGCGCACGTCAGCGATAACTTTTAACGGATCCAGGATGCCGAATCCGAATTCCATAAACACACATGCACATTCACAGACACACGCCGAGGTACACTTACACTAAACCGGTGTGAAAAGAGAAAAAACAACGGGGGAAAAAAACTAGCAAGCGAGGGGGATGACGGGGGATATGAAACACGAGTTCTCGACCGAGAAAAGTATTCCAGCGCGGGTAAAAATGTTCCGTCCAGCGCGACGGAATTCTGGGTAATTCACGTTGGGTTAAAATAGCAGGCGATTTTTGGAACCGGGTGTTAAAAATGTCCACGTATCTAATTCGTTAAAAATGACTAAAAGAATAACTTTTTGAAATGAAATTCAACACACGTGCGCAGGAGAGTGTCCGCTTATGCTGTCAGCCCTCCATCCACTTCACAGTTTCGGCAGCAGCGCCCCCATTCCTTTTTACGAATGAATGTGTACAGCGGGCCTTGGGACCTCTTAAAAGTCGAGACTCGTGATTTTCACCATTCTCAAGTGATTCGTTGGCTCGATGATACGTGAGTAGAGTGCGCAGCTAGGATAAAATAAGGGGATGAAACGGTTACGAAATGGTGCGTGAAATTTGCCTCTTATCGATTAATCCTTTTCAGATCAAGGCCAACTTTTAATACGCCGTTTATTTTTTTTTCAAATCCCAAAAGCTCACCCTAATGATGCTCTAAATATCTGCACATTATTCCGTACTACTGTTGAAAACGATGCGGCTTCCACGCGATGACTTTATACTGTAGGTCTACCTAATTTTCAGTACGGCATGTACTCATACATGGGTATATATATACCTGTATATAGTCCTACATAACGCGCCGACTGCACAAGCCAAGTTTCACAGCTTTACATAGCTTACAATTATACCAGCGAAGCCCTGAAAATGCGCGACGTTTAACACGTAATTCACTATTCCACCCGCGCGGCACTTCTTTCGTCGCATTTAGCTTTACGGAAATCAGAGCTAATTGGGCCTGTTAAACGGCACTTGTATACTCAACGAACTGAACTGCGGTCGAAACAGGCAACATAATTTAACAACAAAACATCACCAAAGCGATATAGGCTTTTTCACGATTTACAGAGGACGAAAAATTCATTGGTCTAATTCGACCACCTGGAAGGCATTTATGTTCCAAACGATGTATAAGAATAGCCACAGGGCCGCTGGATAAAGACGCCAAGAAACTTAAGACCGCGATATCAAAGTAAAAACCACTTTGTGTCTCGCACTCGCGAGTTTTTTGTCCCACACGGCGTACACCGCACCGAGAAACGGCATCTGGTCAAAATAATTCGCACGATCGAACATCCTCCAAAATAGTATCCGTTTGTAGGTCAATGTACCGTGCGACCGTCAAATTCGAGTCTTAATTAAGTTTAGGGCTTATGTCATGTTTTATTAATAGTTGATAAACGCGTCTTTGAATATTCATACTGTTAACTGTTATACGAAAAATGAAAAAATAAAAAATAAAATCCAAGATCGGAGATAGATGCGAACGGGTCTATGGATTATTTACATGGAAAAGTCATAAATCGAAAGAATAAGACACCGTTTAGCGAATCTTGGCGAAAAATAGACATCGCCGGTGAATGGAACGTCTGCCCAGTAATACCTCGTTACCGAATCAAATTAGCATCATCTACAAAACGACGCCATTGATGAAGTGGAGATGAGATCATCGGGAAGGTCATAATCACCCATAAAAATCTCTAATGAAACTGCCGCAGGAACAGCGACGAAATGGGGAAAAAATACCACTATGTGCCTCCCTATATAGCTGAGTGTAACCCACGTTTTCAATTATACACGATGAACCCTGACATCGTAATAATTATCTCCTCGGCCCGTTACTTGAAACCGTCGGTAAAACCGGCGTGGCGCCTGTAGGACGCCAAAGCGAGGAGCTGCTTTTATACGGAACGACCGCAAAGGTTTACCGATCGCTGCTACCCCATCTCCGATAGTTAGCTCGAGCGTGATAATTACATGATTTTCCGTGGCTTAGTTAAGGGCCGCACAGTCCTGCCGTACCACCCTTCCTTTCTCTTCCCCATTCGGCTGCGGGATCAAACATTAGGCGTAAGAGGCTTAGAGGAAGAAATTCACTTCCAAACCCCGCTGGCTAAGGCTACGTAACCCTTAAGCTCATCGCTTCTTCCCAGCCTGACGACCAAGCGAGCCCATTGCGAACGGTAAGGTCGAACCTGATGACGGCCAGAGTTCAGGGCAAGGATATATACCAATTTCACTTCGATCTGTTAGCTCTCCAATATATTCCTTCCTCTGCACCGAATCCCACGACTTCAAGGTTACCAGATAAAAGTCTCAGAAATAAAAAAATCACACAGTGAATTCAACTGTTTAAAATCTTATTCCCTCAGCCTGCGGGACACCCCGAGGATCTCATAGCCGGTTGATTTTCGTAGCGATAATGGGTATGGTAGTCTCAAACCTGGTGCACCAGGATACGGAAGAACTTGAAGAGAGTCACGCCGAGACTTGGGATAAGGATAGCTAGCGCTGCGTTAAATGACGCTGAATTATCTGTCGCTCCCCGTTCTGAAGATGGACAAGAGAGTTAACCCTGAAGCGAGTCTCGGATCCTCCGGAGTTCACCGGTCGTGCATCAGCGGATAGTTCTCGACTTCCGTGGCTACGGTGGCGATGTCCGTGATGTTCGCGTTATCTTCGTACCGAGTGTGTGCAACTTGCATATATTTGCAGCTAGTTCGCTAGCGCGTTACCTCGAAGTAGTTCCGTTTTCTCAGTGTTAACCCGCATAGTTTAGCCTTCTGGAGTCGATTTTGCAACGCGATTTTAGAGACCGTTGGTATAAGAGCTCGAGCTCAAGAACGAGATGATCTCGGCGACCCAACAAACCCCGGACAAAACCCTCGGAAGAAAAGAAACCGCGAGATTCTCGTAAAATTCGAAGCCGAACCAAACTCTAGAAGCAACTCACTACTCTTCTTCCTTCGTCCTCTTTCTCCCCCTCCTCCTCCTTCCTGAAGAATTATTTCCCCGATGTATCACCAGAACGGCCCAGCGGGCGTTTTCTTGTGTTCCCGGAGATTCTTGGATCGCTCTTACAACGCATGGGGAGGTTTGTTCCTATACCTTGGGTATCGCTGCCGAAATCCCATCGAGACACGAAAGTCCGATCGATCCGTAATTCCCTTGCCTACACAAAATATCTCAACTACATCCGAGTTTCACCTTCGCTACACATAATACGCTGCAACTTTATTCAACAAAACGTCGATGTATATGTACAGTGGGGCGGATCGCAAAAAAATGTAAATTGTTGGCGACCCCCATAAAACAAAGATATCGCTGAAACAAAGTTCTCCGTGGAAGGATTCAATTTTTTGAAAATATCTAGAGGGCGCGCGGAACGTTCAAAAACGCACGGAGAACTTTGTTTCAGCGATAACTCCGATTTTTGGGGGTCGCCAACAATTTTCATTCTTTTCGATCCGCCCTAATGTACAGTATCTACTTGGCTACACAGCATCGCAATTTGTGTTACATTTCTGTAACATCCATCGACCGTACCAAGGACGGTTGCGGCGGTTGCGGCTCCGATTAAGTCATGGTAAATTAACCAATTCCATTGGCGATGTGCATGCGCGTGCGGTGCACATTAATTAATGTTAAATGAAATTTTTGCAGCATGTGATTGACGGTGGAAATGCGATGGTTACGTCTTGGAGGGACACCAACCGCGTCGAGTGCCGATCTGGAATGATTTCTTTTGATGCTCGTAACACGATGCGAACATTGGTCAGTTGGAACCAATTCTCGACGATAGATTCTCCTGACAGCTGAGAGCGCGAATGAATTGAGATGTTGATTGCACCGTACGCAATCATTCTCGTATTATTGCGGTAGAACGAACTAGATGGACGAATGAACGCGCTGGCGGCCTCTGGATATGTTCGTTTGTTTTTACCAGCGAATGGATTATCAAATTGAATCTCTCGCACGTTCTTGCTTTACTTGTTTTCGTCTACCATACTCGCCAGGCGCCGGAACCTGAATAAACCTGATATTAATCTTATGATTAATAAATAGTCTCTACTCTTTAGACAATGAATTTCAATCCACGTCAAGGGATATCGGATTCCCGGGAACTTTCTATAACTAAGGTTCACGGAACAGCTAAAGCACTAGCTATTACCTACCCTATACCAGGTACATATATGCCAGCTATAACTATACACTCTTTACTCTTATTTTGTCTTCGAGAGAACGAAAATGTAGGTACAGTGCGATTGATTATTACGAGCTGCGTCTGCGTATTAGAACGTAATTTCATCCGTATTTAATTATACGATTTTTTCATTTCAATTCATTTTTTTTCTCCTCTTGTAATTTTTTATGCATAATCAAGTTCTATAGAACGTCGAATATCGGTGTTGGTTGTAACGATAAAGTCACCCTATTAAACGAAATTGGACCGTTAGAGTGTGTCTTTATAAAATACGAGGAGAGTTATACCGATGACAGGTGACAAATACTTTTAGAGCCAATTTCTTTAATAAATGATGCCATTATACATGACCGAGGAACGATAAAAAATTTGCGTAAAAATATATTACGTTCTTTTCTTAGATGAAATTGGATATTTATAGACGATAGGTAGATACGTCACGTTCTTGCGGATCATTTTATGCCAGGCGCCTTGATAACACGCTCGATGTATACTTCCGTTCTAGCGATTCGCACGACAGAAGAACATCTTCAAAGTCTTGTAAGCACCCGCCGATATTATTAAGGTTTTTTTATTTTTGATATTTTATACGTATAGAATAATATTAATAGATGTACAAAGATTGATTAATTCCTCTTCACTCTGGCCATGCATTGAAACGCCCTCAAGAATATAAATTATATACAATATCCGAAGCTCTTCGACGTGCAACAAAAATTTTTCCTATACTCTGGCATATCGTAAAGGTATTACTTTTGCTCAATTTTTCAACCCGTCGGAGCAGATTTGAAAATTACTTTTAAAAGCTGAATGCACCACTCTAGCAACGCGCGGTATGTTGTTTTCGAATAGAGTAATTCGTTCAAAGGAAAAATATACATCGGACACAAAGTTTTTCAAAGCTTTATGTCCGATGCACTGCACGTACCTGCCTATAATAATGCGCAGATAGTGGTTAAGAGTATGATATTTGTGCAAAATAAATTTTCGAAAATTCATCTTGCTAATTATGGGAAAACCGTTCGATCTGAAACATGCCTATGTAGTGGATCGATAAGGTCGGATCAGTTATTTGCAAGTACTCAGGTATAACCGTAAGGTACAAACGCGAGTTTACGTCAGCCGGACAAGCGGATAGATGAACGGACGGATAGATCTCTCTGTGGACGAACATCACTCGATGCAGATTGCAGGTGTAAGACGTGCACGGTACGGGAGTAGGTAGTATCCCCTATCCCACCGATTGCAGTAAAGTTGTAGGTCGCAACTTATTATCCGGTTTTAGCCGATCGATCTGAAAGATTCCCTCCAACGTATGCCGTAGAAACCACCGTCGCTTCGATTAAGCGTCAATAATTCAATCGATCCGCGCGTATACGATCTTCGACGCAGGGTCGAGTCGAGGTCGTTCGAAATATGAGCCTACCACGCTACGCGCGCCGTTGCATGCTCGGTATCATCATTACTGACGTATTCAAATCCATTAGCAGTGTTCTTTTCTTACTTTCTTTCGTTTTCTTCTTTTTTTCCTTCTTATTCTTTTTCGAAGTGAAAAACCACCCGGGGAAAAATTATTTTTTATTACATTACCGCACGTCTAAACTTTCCGCTTCACTCGTTGTAATAATACGACGAGGTTTATTTATTTTTATTTTTTTACCATACTCCCTCTGCGTAGGCTCTTTTCTTCGGAGTTGAAAATCTTCAATATATATCTTATTCTAAAAAAGGTTGTATCCTGTGTGAAGGTAGGTACTGATCCTGATTGGATTTAGAAAAATTAGATATTCTCAGATCATGATCGAACGGACGATCAGCTACGGTCTATGGCCTCCAGAGTGAATGAGATTAATTCGCGATTTAGCGAAAGAAAAAAGACAATGACAATGAATTGAGAATTTTTTTTTTTTCAAATACAACGTCGTACACCAGTCAAGGACTTCTATCAAGCGTATGATATGAATGCTGAGTATTGATGGTGATCATTCAAATCATTACAAAATACGTGAATACCGATCAGAGCTCCAATCTTTCGAATCAATTATAATAGCGGAAGCCATAGACCCGTAGCTAGTAATAGATATGATAATAATTGAATGAAAACCCGCATTCGTCTCGCATATATACCCGTAGAAATCGCCGATTTACTGAATAGCCGGAGTAAATTTTGCGCACATTTTTATAGCTCCACGGCATTATCGATGGGCATAGTACTTTTTGGGGTCTAAAATTTCAAACAATGACCACCCAGGTCGACGAACTTACTTTACGTTCCTTTTACGTGTAGAAAACGAGAACGCTGTCAATTTCGCGGATTTAATACCCTTGGTCGTTTGTCCTGCCGTATCTCCTTTATGGCTAGTAAAAAACTAGGTATGTACGTGAATATAACCAAGTGGTTGTGCAAAGAGGCGTGTCTATAAGCACACGTGGAAGTCATGGCACTAAGCTCGTTTCGCGGCACGTGCTGGCAACCATGAAAACTTAATTATCGTGAGCTTACCTTGTTAAGGCTGGAAGAGATCTTTCGTGATAATCGAGGTGCAAATATTTGTTTGGAAGTTAATTCAAAGGTAAGCAATGCGGGAAGGGGTTGAAGGTTGAGATCAGGAGAAGAGAAAATACATTCGATCAAAGATGTTTTTTCTTTTTCACAGACTGATCTAATGAGTCCAGGCTACAGGTTAGTCTTATAAGGTATATCTACACTTCAAAGAGCAGGGTAAAAAATGTTCACTATAATTATAACATTGACGTATCACTTTATTTTGCATAAATAAACAGCCAAGATTTACGAAAGGTCGCTCTTGCCACGCCACATTTTTATTCATTAAATCGTAAATAACTAACCGCTATACATTTGTCAGAGAAAAACAGTTAACCTTGTTGAGAAATGACGAGGTAAAAAGGAACGAGGGACTTTTTCATGCGGTATGTACAGTGTTGTTGGGACCTATCCATACCCATTTATGTCTTTTGCGCTCGACCCTTCAACCGTACAAAACTCCCCAGTCATGAGACGATGTTTAACTTTCAACTACGGAAAATTGCACGTAAAGCAAATCTACCGCGTGCAGTAATCGGATCGTTCGAGTTTCCGATGCATCGAGTCGATATGCCAATTTAGTTGTTTTGTACTTGCGCAAGGAAACGGAATTTCCAGGTCACTTGCGGCTCTCCTCTGTACACTGGAGCAATATTTACTCGTGATATTTTGATCCCCAGAGATACAAGTACTGGAAAACGAAACGCCGAGATTTCGCCAATGCTTTTCGTTCTATTTCATTTTTTTTCTGTTTTCTTCTCACTTCAACCAAAGCAATATCTCTTTCTCCGTCCAACCACGTGTGTGTAAAATAACCTCAAATACGGCTGAGATTACGTCCAATTCTTATCAAATGCCTGGGGTATTTTCTTCTCCCATGTTCTTCGATGATTCTTCTAAGTTCGTTCGATATAAATATGTATATATACCGGAAATTTGGTCCGATGGAATAGTGTAGGTCGCCAGAAGTGTATATCGGAAAATAACTTTGCGAATGAGTGGACCTAGTAGGCAACGAATGGGTGCATATGCAGAGGAAGTTGGGTATAAGTACGTTCGAAAAATCGAGAACTGTAATCCGGTCGCGCACCGTTTGTTTGCTCAACGAACTCGATCAACGGTGAGGTTTACATAAGACTGCGATCGTGACAATTAAAGACGTCAGTGGGACACGATGACGATCGAGTCGTCGCTATTACCCAGGTCGGTATATAGGTATCCGCATATCGGTATGCACTGTTGAAAAAAAATTTATATTTCCGAATAATTCGTGGATTAAGGCCATGCGAACGCATTGCTATGCACGACCCGAATGAAATTAGCCAGGCAAAAGTACTTTGTACAGTTATGCGTCGTTGATATGTGGGACGAAACGTGACTCAACGAGTCACGAATACCCCGAAGCTGTGTGGGTTTCGTACGACGAGCACCTCGCTTCACCAGCTTCTTCGATCGACCGGACAACGGTTCTCCTTATATTCCAACCCATAAAGACAGGCAGCGGTAGCAACGGAAGCAACAGCAGCCAGCAACCTTATTCGAGAGAACCAAGCGACGCGATACAACGTATGTGTAGGTAGATATGAAATGGAGAAGAACTTTAACACCCTTTTTTTATATCCCGAATCAATCCCGCTCAACTCACATCGATCCCTGCAGATGCTCGTTCTTGGAATGTGAAACGAAAAAGAAAAGTAAAAAACTTGGTACATCGGATTTCACGTTCGGTCCTATAGGTATTTCATGCTCAAAATCGTGCGCACCTACCCCGTTAGTCTGCACACACTTGCACGAATGCATTTGATTCGATTCTTTGGAACCGGCCTTCTTTGTTTTTTTGTTTCTTTTCTCTCTTGTATTCTTTGAATAATCCCAACTGCATGATGCAGCACGTTGCCGGTTACCTTGCTCGATAAAACGTACGTACGAATTGCAGTTAACCATTACCCGTACTCCTCTGTTGAATATACGCTTACGTATAAACATGTGTTCCATTAAACGTTTGCGTCAGATCGTGTTATGTTGCCGTTGCACGGTTCAAAGACGCGCGTTCAACGCTCTCGTCAAAGATGCTTGCGTAAGGCAGAACCTTTTCCCTGTACCAAACTCTAACGAGCTTTCAGTAATTACGTAATTAAACGTTACGTAGTAGTTTCCCGGTCGAGTGTATTACATATATATACATGTCATATACGTACAAACACACATGCCTACGTACTTACGTTCTTACGGGTATGTATGTACAGTGTAACCATCACATGGAGACGTGTATTCGCGTATACAAAATTGGTGCCACGCGGTAACCGTGTAGTAAGCTAGGTCCAAACTTCCTGGTCTACCTTGACCCGTAAATCACCGATTGTGGTACTCGGCCTGGATAGACGCCACCGGTATACACAAAAGCATGCACGTTCTACCCCGTCACGCGTACTTCTAGTCGGTGGAGAAGTGTAGTGTAGTGTATTATACACATGCTGGTTATACCTAACCAAACGCTATTCAACCTGCAGACTCGTACACACCAGCGTGGCTTATACGTGGAACGGTGTCAAGCACGGTTGCGACCAAGTTACCGACCCACCGAGGCAACTAAGAACTAAGCAAGTTTCTGGGCGAAGGACTGAACTGGCCACGTAACAATTCTCTGGATGTACATGTATGCACCTATACAACTTGGTATATTCTTGATGAAAACACGAAACCACGCGTTTCGGTATTGGGCGTATATACGTGTGAAGTTGGAAACCCAGACGTCACCGTAAAATAACAGTGTAGATTATACCCGTGGACCTGGGGTAGGTATATGAACGGTCGGTGTGTATCGGGGATAAAGAGGGTGCCTGATGAGGGCAGGGCGTACCTAGTACTTTTTGAATAGGATAGCTGCGGTTTGTGGCGGTTCTTCGTACCTCGGCGTTGCAAGAAAACAGCGGTATTTCTGCTGGGCAAAGATACACGTATAGCTTGGCGAAAGAACGAACGAAGTAGGAAGCGAGTGCCTTGGGGTGAACGATAAGAAGCCCACAATCGACAGTGGTGCACCAGCAACGTAAGCAGAAACATCATAGCGTAGCAATTCTGACTTCCATTTGCCTTGCCGGAGGTCCCGTGCAGCGGGTTGTTGGGGTAGAGAGTTTGCATGCCTGAAGTATATATATGTATAATATTTCGTCTGAATATAAAGAAAGAATGATGAAGGAAAAAAAAAAATTGAAGAAAAAAAGAAAGTTTGAAAATAAAAGTGAAAGAATATTCGAAAAAAATATTTATGAATGACTTGACGCAAAAGAAAATCACCATCTCTTTGAAAAGAGGGACGGGGGACGACCGGGAAAGTGGGCGCCTCTCGAGTTTTTGATATTCCCCTGGATCGTAGGACTTCCCATGGCGCCAAATAGCAAGCCTCGTTTGATCGGCACAAAGCGGTACATCGAGTGGTAAACTCGACAGGGTACGATGCAAAACAAAGTTTTCATAGCCAACGGGCCTCTTCTCAGATCTACTTGACTTTCCACTAACGGCGTGGCGTTTTATTCGTTCGGCTTTTGGATGTAATACCACATTGTAATGTACCGCGAAACTAATTACGTCATCACTGACGTTCTCATTGTAAGTCTCACCATGTACCGAACATTTTCAATATATCTGGTATACGATATATGATGCGTTTCTACGTTCGGAACATACGGAACGCGCATCTTTCGTAAAATTGGCTTGAGCGTTCCCTGGAAGCGTTGATCGTAGCAACCTGCTCTCGTATGTCTGCAGCTGTGTACCTTCACCACGCCCATACCATAACAGGGTGGACTATAGGTTCGGACTATCGAACAGGCGCGGATGTCCATCAGAATGTCATCGCGTACACGCAATCTGAGGCAGGACGCCCAGTTGAATCACGTGACGGAGTACATTCGCGATAATTAGTGACAGTGCAGAGTCAGAGGAGGAGTTACGACCAGTTGTTAATTTACCACCGAACATTGTTCAACGATGGAACAAGCGAAATATCAAGGCCAAATATAACGATATTCTACATCAGAGGACTTGTGTTTTTTTATTTTGCTGAGGTTATTGGATTGGAATCTGGAAATGATCGGATTTCGACTGAACGAAATAAATTTTGTTTTCAGCTGCGTTAGATAGTTGTCTCCTGGAGGGTGACGAATAGAGTGGGTAGAGTAAAGTGGGAGTGTGTATATCACCCTTCCGTGGAAATGTTGGTCGTTAAAAGTAGCAGAAAAGGATAATAAAACAATAGTGTTCCCCAGTAGAAGTTGTATACCTGGTTTGGTGCGGTGTAGTAGTAGAATGGGTAGGAAGATAATGTACGCGGAAGAGTGCGTATATACGCGAGTTAGTAGAGGTCGCAGCTTTTGCAGACCGCGTGTTTATTGCCGCGGTGTTAGAGTTAAAGTTAAAATTGCAAGCGGAACGCGAGTATTACGTGTTTACCTATACATGTGTAAGCACACACCTACATTCTATATACCATTTCCCTTTATATGAATTCCCATGATTTTAGCGGTAACCAAACCAGAGCCATTTTCGGTATGCAACCTGATTGTAAACGAATGATCCGAGTGAAAAAGAAAAGAAAAAAAACTGAGTGAGTTGTAGCAACTCAGCGTACGAACGAGTGTATCTTCTCTTGGTTAACGGTACGTATGTACCACAAACAGAGAGCAGACTGAAGAATCATTCTGGAGTCCGAACTCACTGCAAACCTTCCGCGGAGATGCTCGTGCGGCACGTAATTGCGCCCGATCCTCCTCGCGACGACGCTTCTTATTCTTCTCCTATACTTATTCTTCTTCTTCTTCTTCCTCTTCTTCGGCTTTCGCGCTTTACAGTGTTTGCTGCTCATCCAATCGCTTTATTCTCCCTGGCCTGGGGCACGCATGATCTGGGTCGCTCGGGACTCCCGAGTATCTGGTCATCCTGACCGTATTTCTGTGGGCGGTCCCGTTTTATGTCCCTTTAACAAGAATATCTACCTCCCACGAATCTGCCGCACCGCGTGAACGTGTAACTTGTACAATTATATTTCACTTCGGGTTCATGCAATTTTCACCCTGATATTCAAATCGCCTCACCGAGAGACATGAAGAAGATAAAAGACGTCGGAGCGGCCTTATTGTTAGCCCATCGAACAATTGCAGTATTATGCTGTCATGTGTCAGTGCATGTGTATGGGTACGAGCATATTATTCCATTGAAGAAATATCATTCACAGTAATTTCTCGGAGAGGGAGAACCGTTCTTTTTCGGTGTGCAGGAATTCCCATTGCCCCAGAATACACACTGTCACTGTTGCGCGGTAGCCCCGTTGCGGGTAGAGAATTATACAGTGGGGATGGCAAAAAGAAGAAAAAAAATGGCGGGAGTGGATTTCGTTGCAAAGTTAACGTGTGAACCTGAACATAACTGCGCGTTGCGGCGTGAAAGGTATTCGCAATGTCGCTTAGCCTCTGCCACCAGCACTCAACGGCCTAGCTGGTATACCTTCTTCGGCACATTTCATTGATTATGAACTCGCGCCACTTGATAGTCTGCGGTCAAACCGCGCGCTTCTCAAGAATCATCGCGATACCTACTTGTATTGCATTTTTTCATACCTATATATACAGATCTCTTTTCTTTCTCTCTCTTTAATTCTCGCAACACTTAATGCACGCGGTCACGCGCACCGGCTACACAACTAACGGGTCATTTACTCATCTTATACACAACGTTTGAGAATAGATAGAAATTTCTTATTATTGCGGTAAGAATCTTATGATTTCCTAGCTACCCGCAAAATCTAACAATTTCATCCGGAATGATGTATATAATTGCAGATTGAAAATCTTGACGCGTCGGCGACGCACCGATTGTGAGTCGTACGACCGGCTGCATGTAACAATCGAACCAATGAGTATCCTTATCATATTCACGGCTGGGACAAGCGTTTAAATGTCAAATTTGCGTTATGATGTAAGTACTCAACACGTATGAAATACACACGTTGAATATCCACACATTCTATACAAATATCCATGTACACAAATGCCGGCTACCGCATGCATACTCTTTCCGCAGTGTCGGACACGCTGAAGCTCGAACGGGCGCGCGCGGCTCGCGTGCCGAAAGAAATAAAGCAAATAATTTACAATCCAACGAGTTGGTGTTGCTGCGGCTGCTGAGAGTGCCGAGAATAGCTAGAGTGGTAAGTAAAGTGTAGCCGGTGCTTGCTGCGCGTTTAAGGTCGATGCCGTTCTCACCTAGTTATCCACGCATTAACGCGCCCAAAATTGTCAGAGTCAAAAAGGTAGTGGAAATATGAGCCTGACAGGACAATAAAATATTCGAAGTAAGTGAGAGGAGCTTTCATGCCACGCGTCTTATTCGTCGGTGATTAACCGGCGAAATATGGCGAAGTGGATAACTGCAGTTGAAAGAGGTGCTATGCGTACGCATGACATACGAAGTGGTGAATTATGGTGGTCATTAAAATTCAGAGGGTTTGGACCTGCAGCAAGCCTCGGAATCTTGACCTAAAATAGAATGTACGAGCTGCAGGTTCATGCGGTTTGTATATTATTATAATTGTGGCCGTAAGAATAACATAACACACCGGTCTTTGGTGACGCGCGTTTAACAAATGCAGATATAGCTGAGTGAGCGAGTGAAAGAAGATAAAGAAAAAGCGTGACAGAGGAACGGAGATGGAGAGAAACGATGGGGGCCCCAGGATCGGAGTAACGGTACTCACCTGGGCAGGCAAGCGCCACTTAAAACTTATTCCGTGCCTTTGGCGCAGCGCAATCTTCCGAGCCAAAGAATATTTTTATACTTCGTATCGTCTCCGTCCATCCGTTCCTTCGTTCGTTACGTCCGTTTCGTTCGTTCCGTTGCAGCGCGTACGCTTTTAAACGAGGAGTAAAATCCACTGACAATCAAAGAACTTCTCCCCAGGACCGAGTTCCGTGCTCTGTTATCCTTGACTTTTTTCCTGCCATGCTGCGGGTTGACATCGCAACGTTATTATAGGCGAGAAACTGGACTCTTGTTCGAGAAGCCAACTTTTGATAGCTCAGTCAGGTGGCCAACCACCTTCCGCGCTTCCGGTCACGTGCGGCAAAAACGTTAGACCCATTTCGTAATTAGCGATGAAGATTCGGTGCAATTAACGTCATTCAAATAATTAATTTCTCATCGGATTAATTATCGATGCTAACAATGCGGGTGTGCGACGAGACCGAACGAAGATAAAAAGAAATTCGAATACGTAATTAGGCAGCATAAGCAGCAGACTTGAATTTGTTTTCAATAAAATTAATCGGCGCTCGCCATTAGAGGATAGCTGGTTAATTTTATCCGGTGCAATGTGTTCCTTAGCGATAATATAAACACGTTACCTACTCCGGAACTTTGGACCGGTACGTTAAACTCGTTATTTACCGTTTCATCGGATTTGAATATGCGAACATTTTAAGTAGCCAACGGCACGATTCTACTTCAGTTATATATACGTATACGTAGAATCGATCGTTTATTCATTTTCTCTAATATTTTCTTTATCTTTGTTTTTCATTTTTTCCTCGTCAAATCACGCAGATGTAAAACGCTCAACGCATACACGTGAATTACTGCGAGAGATGCCGCGTCCGCGATGTACTGGATTACTGGATTACTAGATTGAGAGCGTATAATCTCTGGTCGCCTCGTAATCCCGGAGAGGCGATTCGAATCTCTACGGACTGTAATTCAAATCAGAAGGCATGTGTTTTGTGCAGCACTCTTTCCCGGAGGGTGGTCCCTAATTGGTCGAAACGGTTGTCGGCGCATCTAGTCGGGTATTCTCTCGATTTGCAAATAAACAAACAAACGGAACAGCGGTAGGGCCGAAATTTGCTCGATTTTGCATTCCTATTTTCATTGTGACGAAAAAAAAAAAAAAAAACACCATGATTCCGCGTTTGTCACTGAATTTGCAGACTTCTCACCCATGCGCGAAATTAAATGGTATATACGCATACCTGAAACATGCAGTTTCCGGAACAATTATTATTAAAGCACATAACTCCGACGGGTCTTCACGTGGGGATGACAGATGCTAAGGTAGATAGTTTCGGAGTGATGCTACGGAAACTGAACAGTTTAAAATAATGGTAGTTGTAGAAATGAGCAATTACCTGGAGTATCCATTCCGAACAAGATCTTGCAAGTACGTTCTCTACTATGTTACCTTTTAGCCTGATTTCTTTGTTATTTGAATTCACAACTCACTGATAACTTTTCGACGGAAATTGAAGTTTTCTGCCGTACATACGAAAGTAACTATAGCTCTGTAGATATACCGTAATAACGTTTAGTCTGTGAGCCACGCGAGACGTAAGATGGTTTAGTTTCTTACTCACTATCAGCCTTTGGTACACTTTGTACGGTATAAAGTGAGAAGAATTTTAGGGCCCTCAAGAAATTTACTAGTCGAAAGATCGCGGCGTTGTACACCTCGCGTACGTATAACACCCACGGGGCTATTAACCGTTCGCAAACAATGATTCAAGAGTGGAAACAAGCCGCGCTCGTTTCTGTTCCTTATCAGTGTTATATCTTTGGAGATACCTTCAGCCGTGTAACATCCCTACCTAAAATTTTGGCTGTACAACACCGCACTCACTATACGAAGAAACACAGACCCACATTCAGCGCTACGAACCCTTGTATATACACAACGCCCTACCATATCCGAAGATATTTTATACTCGCAAGCAGAAATGTTTAAAACACTAGAAAAAACAAAATAATAATGAGTAAATAAATAAATAGGAGTAATCGAGTTTTCCACGAAATGTTTCACCCGCGCGGTTTTGAATTGAATTTATGTGTTATACGTACATTCGCACGTATACTTGATGTTGAGAAGAAATATCGAGAGAAAAAATAATCAGGGAACCTGAGAATGCGAAGCTTAGCTTTTTGCACCCTAAAAAGTCTTGGGGATTCGAGTCTGAGGGTGCGGACTTTCTTCTAAAGCGGGTTTTGCAACATCCATCTCAGTGGTAATGGTGATGATAATAATATACTAATAACGATCTCTCGTAAAACGTGTTTCGCGTATACTCCGCCTTCGTATATATAATATTCCCCGACTCCGGAAATACGCGGGTATATCGCGTAATAATATGAACGGAGAGAGAGACGAGGCTCGATCGAAAGCCGACGACCTGCTACCATTACCATTCGTGTAAATAGCAATTTCCGAAGCGATCGTACGTTAGATCAACAATGCGATGAAGATGAACTTCTGATTTCCCAATTTCGAATGCCGAATTTGAATATCCATTCATGTGTGTATAAATTCACCTGCATGTATGTTCGCTAAATTTTTCTCATTTAATACCCGGCAATGGTAATATTGGAGCAAGCTTTGAAACCCTCAGAGGTTTGAGATAACGAGAAACCCTCACGGATTCCCGAAGAAGAAATTTATCCTGATCCTCGAGTCGAAAATAAAAAAATTAAGAATATCGGCTCAAGGCCGAACCCCCTGATTACGCTGACGGATATTGTGCAATAACTTGTACAGCGAACGATGAACCGATCGAAATTGTTTGACGGTAAACCTGATGAGTTACAAATTGATGATGGTAGCGGTGCTCCTACCTTTAAGATGACTTGAACTTCCTTCGAAATCGGTATCAATCGGATCGAGTAACGTCTCACTGGAGGAGCTCGACTTGCCCTTGGACTTGAGGTGCCGTTCACGGCCACAACCAACACAGAAATGCGGCGATCCCAAGGCGTGCGTCCACTTTTCCTGCCCGTGCACCAGGTGGGGGAATCAGCCTGGCTGCCGGTGGCAGGTGGAATGTTCAATTGCTCAAACGTTAAAACGCTCTACATGTACGCATATGTGGACGAAATTAATTGCAGTTCACGTGAGACGTTATCACAAAATTTTTGGAATCTTCATTTCGTAACTGAGGATTGATATTTCGCGGAATCTTACAGAAATCGCTAATTTTTGCTACCGTATCGTCGTGCAGAGAAAAGTATTTGGGAAACCTGAGCCATCCAATTGTTCGAAACTGCAGAATTGGTCATTTTGGTTTTCGTGCCGATGAATAGTATCTGGTTGACATAAATCGGCAACAGGGAATACGAGTTCTAAAAACGTTTTTTCAGACCATATCAAAGTAGGTAACAAATGAAAGGTATATCAAAACCGGGTCTCGAAAGACCAGAAATATAAGAATCGGCACGCGTACATGATTTGAAATTGAAATTTCATGCGCTCTGAAATATACATACCTACATAAATGAAAAAAAAGAATTGACAAAAACTCAAAAAATCGGTCACCAGCAGCGATGAAACTTTTCGCTCACACTATCGAGCTGTAGTTTTTTATTATAGAGATGCGGTTGGGCCGATTGCACCAGAAGCTCAGATATTAAATTGCTCGTTGAAAGCAAATTACCAAAACCGGGGCCGTATACAGATACTTTGAAATTGCAATTCGATGCGCTTGATAAATGTGACGAAGAGAATAACTTGTGCATCCAACAATTTAACAATTTGATTTTTTAATTTCATATTCCTTTTTCGTATAAATTACACAAACAGATGGCCGCTACTCTCCCTCTGGAAACTCATTAACCGAATCGTTGTGGTATTATCGTGGAATTTTTCACGGAAGAATATCTCAGGTACACGAGCGCATCGAAAGATCCGATGTTAAATTTTTTTTCTTCACTATTCATCTTACAAGAAACTCAAGCAATGTGTGCGCGTATTGCTAGCTGCTAACGTGCACGTGCGTACCTCGGAGAACGGTAGGTAACTTGACTATGATCCGAGCTTAATGTTCTTTGTTATTTTCGTATTATTTCAATGCACGAACTACGCGACAGAAAGAAGTTACAAAGAATAGAATGTATATCACCTTTCCCCTATCCCCAAAATGTCACGAATTGGATAACTTTTTTTTCAACCTTCAATCTATAGACACAGAAGAATACCATTACGTGACACGTGCGCGAGTATATAGACCGGTATAAGCATAGGTAAATTTTTGTTTCTTCATTCTTCGATTTCTATTTTTTTTACTCTTCTCTAACATGATAGAATTCTGGCTGAAATAATTACGGGAACAACTAACGTTGATCCGTTATTTCTTGTACAATGATTCCGAAAAGCAATTCATCACGTGTCGCGGACTGTCTTTGCAGCCGATGCTCGTTTTTCGCGGGAACAATCGGTCACGAATAAGCACGAGACCCTAGGTTGGATCGTGAACATCATGCGGTAACGCGGAGAGCAAGTCGCATGTAAACTGGTATACGTATATAGAACCGATAACATCTCTAGGATAGTTGTCAACGCCCTGTGACGGATATCGCTTGTGCATCGCTCATAAACCTTCCCTCGCACAATGCTCGCCATATTATCGTGCATATTATAATACCTCGAGACTTCGACTCCGTCGTACTTCACTCCGTTCAATTCCATGAATTCTGTACCCATCCAATGCGTTTCTGTATATTGCATGCGAACGTACATACGATAATTAAATAAACCTCATACGAATGGGCTTGATTTTATCCCCTTCATGTGTGCGGTGCCGCGGGGTCGCCGATCGAGAAATGCATTTGTGTGTTGAAGAAAAAAGAAAAAAAAACAGTTTTGTTTTCTGATTAACTCTCGCTAGATTCATTAATCTGGAAAATCAATTGGCTGTTATCAGATTTTCATGTAATAAAAACGACCTTTGTGAAATGAATGAACTGTTGGGTCGGTTAATATTCGCTGGAATTTTTTGGGGTGCAAAATTCTTGTGTGTGTGTTTGCGTGAAACTGGTGTATGAAATTAAAAGACAGAATACCAGAACGCAGTCTACCTTGAAAAGTTTTCTCTTTGATGCCCGACGAAATTTCAATTCTAATTAATAATGTAATTAACTGCAAAATAATACATCATTTCAGCTTTGACGTTATACCGGGAATGAAAATTACGTAACTTGGATATAAAATGAATGTACGGACATGCACGGATATATACACAATTTTGCAGCTATATTGTTACAACTGCGGTAGACTGAATTGAATCAAGTTTTTGCCGCGCAGGAACAATCCATGGTCCATTTTTCGGCAGCGATATATGAACACGTATTGTATAATGACATGCAAAACGTATATATAGTGGATAAATATAGATTGGTCCGTGCACGCCGGGTTGATTTTAGTCACGCGTCAAAAGGTTGGATCCATTGCTAATAAACGATGAGCAAAACGTCCAACAGAAAATCCATTCATTAAAACGTTTCGTTTTTGAGCCGATCCATAAATCGCAGGTTTAAATAACAAGTATACTTATTAAGATAACGAGACACGTAGCTATATAATTGAAATTCAATTATATTCTCATACCTGGTCTATATAAAACGTCTACTTATATCATGTGCCGCTATAGCCTCTCATATGGTTCTTGAAACTTGAACTTTATATTATTTTACCTGCAAGTTTATACCTATTACACATATACCTGTGCACATAATAAACGCTTTTTATCACATCTCGCAAAACACGTAATTCCAAGTTCTAATTAGGTTAGTTGATGTAATAAAAATAATAAAGAGCAAAAAGAAAGAGATAAATAAATAAAGAATTATAAAATAACAAAAAAAAAGAAACGAAACACGAAAAATGTGTTATAAAAATATTTACTTATTCGCAACGCGTATGAAACAGCGCCATATCTGCCGGTTAACCGGTAGAAATAAAAATCTGGAAACCGCGGATCTTGACTTAACTGTGCTACATTTTCTGTCCGTTTAATTAGGAACTTCCTGCGTAACGAAAAGAATTCAGCCATACGTTATTAAGCGGTATAATTAGTACGTATTATACATCGCCAAACTCAACCGCCGGTTAAGCACCACGTGAGAACGATTACAAAATCACAACTGTACTTTTCAACAGCGCATTATAATACCCAACCATTTCGTTGTTAAACCAAGACAGAGACAACATTATCCCGAAATGAAAATGCTCTTCCTTTATATTTATATTTATTCATTTATTTTTTGTTTATTTTTATCGTGTTCTTATTTTTTTCTCAAACATATATCTTATTCCCGGAAACTTCATTTCTGCTGATGAGACAAGAGTCGACCTAGGACACCGAGATCCACCGTTAACCTTAATTCTGGATATGTAGTGTGAATTTCAAGAGTTTCCTCATCGCCGTCTTCGTGAACAATTGAGCACGGTGAGATGGAATCTTCGCTTCAAAATTCGTCTTTCGTGAAAATTTTGTTGCCATCGGGTTCTGCGAAATAATTATTACGAAAGGAAAAGGAAAAGGAAAAGGAAAAAGGAAACTCCAAGCCATTGCTGGGAAATAAATGACGATCGTACGAGGAATGGTCTGAAAATCGTCTCTCGGTCGGTGTATCCTGGTCGTCTATTTTCTGATAATTTACATCCAAAGGATAGCGTACTCGTTGAAGAAGTATCCCATTTGACGATGGCAGCATCAAGGATCAGAATTACCTCTTCTTCGTTGATTCACCTGTTTGATAAAAGCGGCTTGCAAGTTGAAACTCGAACGGGACGGTGTTACATACTCGTTATCAAAGAATTCACACGTTTCGTTCTTACAAATCGGGTTTCACGCAGTTAATTTAAGTAACAAGACTTGAATGCAATATTCTAATTAGATTACCGTGACGATGTTATACCTGTGTAGTTTATGCGCTATGTAAGGTACGTGTGACTCCCCAGTTCCCGTCGTTCCTCAACGCACACATATAAACGCGAACGTGTGTATGCTACACGCATACAAAATACATAAACTGCGGAACCCTGCGCATCACACGTGGAACAAATATAAGGAACGCCGATGTATAAGTGTCTCATCCCTTTTATTATCGCTCTTAGTCGTTGTTTAGTTTCGGTGTGACGGCCCCTTTACCCTAACGATCCTTCTCAGGTTGTTCGAAGCGACAAATTACGTTAACGGGTATAACCGTGGTGGGCATTCACGACACGATAGCCTGCAATCCGGAATTGATCGATGTGGTCTCCCCGGGTACGAGTATTCGTTACACACACGCCTTCCCGAATCATCCTTGCCTTTATTTTTATTTTTACCTGTATTTCACTACTTTATTTTTCTATCAAGAACTTAATAAGTTTCGGTATATGGATTACAGCTAACGCCAATTCGAGCAATTTGGTAGCCTGCAGACGTGCTTGGTAGAAGAATCCCACGGTGTTAAGCTAATGCATATTATCCCAATACCGTACCAATAAAATCACGTGATGTCAATGAATCCGTTCCCCAAGGTGCGCTCTCGAGTTACGAATTTGGAAGGAGAAACGGATGAAAAAAAAATATCAATAAATCAGAGGTGTTAACAAATTAGCACTCTATATTACATATGCGGCTGATGCAACGGTTAAGGATATAGTTTTTGCTCTTGATACTGGAGATCAACTTTGCCTTGTATAATATTCATGTAAACACGCATACTCCTATGTATATAGCTACGTGACTTAGTTACATCCTAGTTTACTCAACAATGTTATAAGGTTACAAGCTATTATCTTGCAAAGCGGTTATAGCAGTTATGCAGCATTTCAGATTAGTCGGGAAAACAAGCGAGCGTCTTATACAGTATCTACGTAATATACGGGGGTCCATATTCCTGCCCTCAAGCAATGGAGCAAAGATGCTTTTGCAGTCCTGCAGGAGCATTTAATATACAGGTGTACCGATATCACGTTGAGTTACGCAAACGATAAAATAGTTGGTTCCTTATACCGGCATCGCGCCGCATCCAACACACAGGATACGAAAATAATTGCAATTATGGTAATTTCCGTGATGTAGGTACGGGTGTGCGGTGCATACAGCGGATGGAAGAAATTCTTACCGCAGCAACAACACCTACTTCATAGGTACTCGGAAGAAAACCCACCGAGGAGAACTTCCTTCTCGTTTTATTGGTAGAACGGAACGCAGATGCCGCCCACCTCAGCTTCTCGCGTGTGATTCATGGAACAAACGTTCGAAGATATTAGGATATGGAAACAGGGGCGATCTTGCCCTTGGAAAGAAACCAGCATTCACGAATCGTATCCCACCGGCCTCGCTTTGGGTTCCTGATTTTTTTCTTCTTTTCAATCCCTTATTTCTTCCTTTTATCAGACCCCTTTTTCGTTCCCTTTTAATCATTGGTAAGGTTCACCGCGCGCGTACAGACGTTCCAAAATTAGGATGCATCGATGGGACTGGGCCAAACCGCTGTGAGGTCAGGAATGCCGCAGCGGATTTCGATTCTGTGTGCCGCAGAGAACGACCTTCGGGAGAGAACGCGAAGCTCGAGACCCAGCGTACGTATACGTATACGTATATATGCCTATGTATCCAACGATTTACGGTAACGGACGAGCCTGCCTGCGTTGAAACGTGTATAATTGGTTTCGCTAACGTCTGAAAATTGTCTGGACTCCGGCAATCCGCGCGGGCAAACTACGCGAACATTTCCTGGTTTACCGATGCGTCAATTTTTCTTGGCATAATCGCACAGTGGCTATATATATTTTTTGCTTTTTAATCCATCTTCTACCTCTTCTTCCTCTTCTTCTTCTTCTTCTTGTTCTCCCCCTTCGCCTTTTGCTTCTTCTTATATATGATGAAACAATTTAATCCGCGGAATGATTAGCTCTGTGCAGGAAGTACGACTGGATGTACACGAGACTCGCTGTCGTCGAATGACAACCTTTCCTTCGGCGCATTTCTTCATTCACTCTACCGTAGAATTTCCTTTGACCTTACTGTAATGGAACGGGACACGTCTTTATAACGACTAGGTAAATAAACGAGAAAAATTAAATCCAACGAGGTTTTAACCCTTCTGAAAATTAGCGCCCTTACGGCTTTATTGGCACAAAGTGCTTCTAAATGCGAATCAGATAATTATTTGGTTTAATTAAACGCACGGGTACGTCAAAGGGAGGATTCAAAATGAATGCACGAATGGTATATTCAGATTCCAAAACAAGTTCACATTAACGCAGATTATATATTAATCGTTAGAAAGAAAATTCATATTCTCCTGAAACACGAAAGTTTTTTTACGTGTACATATTTAGCTACTTATAATCCCAGTAATGAAAGATGTTTCAGCGCAGCAAATCTTTTTACTTTTTCATCGTGGTCACCGACTATAAACGACGTGTCTTCGAATCTCAACCGCTACGCTGTAGTTCTCCTTATTGTTGGTACAAATGGATAATCTACAACAGGATCGAAAAGAGCTGATAAATTGAATGTATACATTAGTTCGCCATTCATATGTAAGAAGAAGGAGTAGAACCCTACGGACAATGATTCGCGATTGCGCGTGACACTTTGAAAATCTGAAAGCTGCAGGAATAGAGAGAGAGAGAGAGAGAGAAGAGTCCACCTCTCTCACCCCCAGTCCCTATATTCCCGTCCTAAATGACACACGACGTTCAAAAATCCATTTCGCTTCCTGAATAGACGATAAAAGATTATTCTAGTCAGCCAGGTTGTATAACCAGTAGGTAATGTTGCGTATATATATACCTCCGTTGCGCATCGTCTGCCACAAGCAACTAGTTACACGTATGAAATAATCTATTATCTAGAAGGGGAGTTATCTGGTGCGGGCATTGAATCGCCAAGGCCGTGGAAGAACGTCGGCAGAGGAGTCGCACCGCGGTCATCGACCCTCATTCCGCCGTGCACAGCGACTACTTCTGCTTGCCTTCTACCTCTACCTCTACCTCTACCTCTGCCTCTACCTTTACCTTTAACTTTACCTCTGTTTCTCTCTACAGCCTTTTCTCTCCGACAGC
This sequence comes from Athalia circularis, assembly GCA_963978495.1. NCBI lineage: Eukaryota > Metazoa > Arthropoda > Insecta > Hymenoptera > Athaliidae > Athalia > Athalia circularis. Next base: position 23,638,124 of record OZ021700.1, read on the forward strand.
CCACCACCTCACCGTCCAAGCTATCCTCCGCCTGTGTGCGCCGCTCCGAAGATGCACCGAGCTCCCTACCCCCTTCCTTCCTACCTCGCCCCCCCCCCCCCCCCCCGTTGCAGTAGGCTCCCGCATCTTCTACTAAATAACCGCTGCCTAGATTCACCTAGCGAGGAGCCCGCCTGCACCCTCCTCTTAGACTTCACATACCTCAGTACCCGGAGGGTGTGTAGGTGCCTCGGTAGGTATAAGGTGCCTTTCGCCCGCGAGTAGGGATCTTAATAATTAGGAAAAATATCAAGCTGTGAATCGTAGCTTACATCGGGTATCTCTTTTTCTAGCCATTTATAGTGCAGGTTGGGGGTCGTAGGTATAGGTGAGAAGACGTGCAGGTTTACAAGTGGAGTATAGAAGCGACCGGTGATATACCTATATGCGTATATATCTACGCGTATATGTATATGTATACACGTAGAATACATGTACTACGTATAGGCGTAGCGAAGCTGATAACGTGTCGTCAGTTGAGGTTGTAGGTTGTGGGTTCCCGGGGTGTTTGATTACCTGCTAGAAGGTAATCCACGTCTGGCAGCCGCTAAATTACAGCCCGTGTGTCTCTCTGGTGCGGAAAATGCAAATCTTCGAGCTCAATTCTTACAATTCCGCACCGCGGTCGAATCTCTTTTATAGTGTATCTAGAAAGTCCGGAAACTCTTCTGGGATATGCCGATGGTATATCTAGTCGGTAATAATTTGTTCGCCTGGCCGTTAGGTCAGCCGAACGACGCGTAATATCCTAAGAATTTTTGCACATTTTTTAACTAATCAAACTTATGCGTGGGTGGATAACGTTAGTTTTTTATCCTTACTTTGACTCGCAATATAAACATCCTCATTAATCACAGCCGAATATGCGCCGACTATTCAAGCTTATCCAATGAGATCGTCGCGTTCCGCTCGTCATTCCGCAGCTTACTAATTCCTCTGCATAACTGCAACCCATACGTATACACGTGTGTTTGAAAACAGAAAAATTTGATAAACTTATTTTTGATGTATAACGTTGCGTCGAGGTAGCAGTTAGTTTGCCGGGCGACGCTTCTTCGTTTTTTATAATCTTGTTTTTACAAAAATATTCAACGCGATATTTTTCTTTCATAAAGAATCATATTAGATCAATAACAAAGTCTAGTAAACCTGTACGTATAGATATACACTTATCTAGCCCTCGCGCGACCCATTTGTCAACAAAATTCAATGTGGCACACGAACGGCGGAGTAAAATATAATAGCATATAACATGAATTTCAAACTCGATTGTTGGGGCGTTATTTTCATGCGGTAATAATAACAATCCCGACCACATCACGAACTGCAGGGAGAGATACGAATGAATCGACGAATGAGGTGGAAACAATTCAAGTTTTGTGACGCGTAGAACCTGATGGTCCTCTTCTTCGCTAACACCGAACACCTTCCTCCCCCCCTTATTTTTTTGGTCACCCCTAGACCACGTGACGTCGCCTAGTTTCGAGCGAAAAACAACGCTTCAATGAAATTAATACCGTTACGTTACGGATAGTTTCGACCGCCGTGCAGCCTGCGATTATGAAATTTTTCAAATCTTGAAAAAAAAATTGGTCGGCAATTTTACATCGAAACTCGAGGAGAAGATGAAGTTCGGATTAAGATTACCATTGTAATTTCATAAAATGAACCCGAAAAAATTGTGGATTCCATTTTGTTTTCGCCTCATATACGTGGGCACGTATAATCTATACTGCGATCTTGAACACAGATGAAGAAACCCCATAGAGGCATCGATCCACAAATAGATTAGGGGTGGATCACGTACGTGAAAATATATGTAGATCTACGTATTGCGTGGTATATAATGTATAAACAAACACGATATACAATGCGGTATAAAAGTGCTTTGATAACACTCGGATCGACCACTTGTTGATATATCTTGGTCTATTCATCAGTAAAGCCTGGAGGACGTGTTTCCGTACGGACTAGGGAAAAGTATACCTAACTATTAATAGAAAACCGATACCTCTGTATTTTCGCGTGCGGAAGCTCTCGAGACTATACGAAAGCGAAGAAAAAAAAGAGGCACAAAAAACAACAAGAAATAAATATGTATACATATACCTATATACATTCAACGAGGGTCTCGGGATTCTTCTTTCCACAAATTCACCATAAATAATAGCGGTTTTCCGACCGTTATATAGATTAATGTTATCCAAACGGAGCGGTTTCACTTCGAAGCAGTTCGCCGGGCGTTTGGAAAAAATAAGAATGAACGTTTTTTGAAAAAAATTGAAAAACTTTGATCGTCAGTTGTATTAATAATTCTATTGATCTAAAAAGTCGGTAATGAAAAGGGTGAGTTTAAATATAGCTGAAGATATATCTGCTTGCTCGTTACATGCAATCATCGTAACCTAGCCTAAGGTATGAGGTAGGTAGGTAGTACGTACGTACCTAAAGTCCAGGTCCGAGCGGATCTTTGCGTGTCAAATCACGAATAAATTGCTCTTGTAGGGACTCATAAGCGCGTTGATCAACGCATGCATACATACGTGTATATAATATACTTATAGCGTAGCTTATATACTTCTCTTAACGTAGCTTGCGCGCACGCATATACGCAGGTAAACTAAAAGGCAGGTCGTCTAGCGTAATATTTATAGTTTTTGGTACGAGGATTCATGGAACTTTTTCGTTTACTTAGGATCACCCTATCGGCCACCCTATATATACAGCGTGGTACGGGTATAGTCTGGAAAGTCGACTCATACAACCGAGGGATCCAACAAATTGCTTCAGCTACGAACGCGCGTCCACCTTCCATCGAAAATTTTTAAGATGGCGTCGGTGTTTTAGTGGCCATAGAAATTCTCATACTTCAAATGTCGACTACTATTAACGCTCCGATACGATTTATCGGTGTGGACGTCTCGCCGGAAATTATTAAAATTGCGACGAAAAATTCAGAACAAATACATTTTGACTCACTACTCATAGCTGAGCTATCCCTAGCTGATACCAAGGGCGTGTAGGTTAGGTGAGGTAGGGGATAATGACATCGTTATGAAAAAATATTTCTTTCACAATTAGCTAACTTTTATTTCAAAGTTCTTAATTTTTCCCATTTTTCAATTCGCTTACAATTAGTTTCTGAGCTATGAAAATTCTTCGTCAACATTGGCACACCCTATTATATAGGTGGAGCGATAAGGGCGTGGGCTATATCTATATAGGCACGTGACTATCGCAGGATAAAGAGGAAATGCTTCTTCTGCTACTAGAAAATTGTTCATCGTCAGAGTAATGGATTTGCGTACTTTTTTACCGCTACAGTGCTGCACGCGGCCATTCTGCACAGCCTCATCTAAGCGGAGTTATAATAAGCGCCTAGTTACGCATACGTATTAAGACATCTCATGAGTTGCTCGTGAAAATCCCATTGAATCACTGTAATACATCGTATAGATTTACTCTTCATTTCTACCGGAAATTATACAACGAATAAAAAGCAGTGTATGTTACATCTATACGTATTTTGCAATTTTTCCAAGTAAAGAAAATACTTGACGTATGGAGCTGACAGAAAGATGGAACTTACGTCTACGTAAAAATCAAAAGAAATACGTACAGTTGAGAATTCAATCATTATCCGAAGCAGCGTGAATTTCGTGTATATATAAATACCTGTATTTGTATGTAGCCTACGTACGTGATAATTGAAATGTTGTATAGCGAGGACCACTTTTTTTCTCTTCTTTTTTTTTATCTCGTCTCCGCGTACCTGTAGAACCGCTCGGTTATAATATATAGGATGTTCAATTTATAATAACGATAAATTTTCATTTTATTATATTTCACTCATTTTTTCCTCTTTTTTTTCATTTTTATCAACGTAATCGAATGGTGCTAACGTATCACGGAAGTTGTTCACAATTATCCATTAATAACGATTATCGTTGGCAGGCATAAAATCCAGATTCAGTGAGTATTTCCCGTATTATCGTTGATTCTTCTTGATAATTCACAAGTTAACTTTAAATTGGATTTAAATTCAACACTCGCGAATGATATTTTAACGATTGCAAAACATTACGGTGATTACACAGGACGTCGATGTACTATATATAGGTAATACCTACGTAGGTACGTAGGTACGTACATACGTACTGCACGGCTTCATCAGTCCCTTCGTACGTTTCTATTTTCTTATGGTATGCATCCGTATATACGTAGACGTATGTTACGTGCTATGTGTATATATGCATAGGTATGTGGATAAAAGCGCAGCATTGCAAGTCTCGCGAAAATGGCAAATCGTTCCGAATACAGGTAGTGGTATAAAGTGCATAATATGGTACATGAAATAAGGGCTATGTAATGCGTGGGAACAAGAAATCTACCTGTCTTACTTGTTTTTATAAATGTATAATATTCTATTTAAGTGATACGTCTGCTTTTACTGCCACGCGTACGTTCGACGTACGTACGTATAGGCATACCTTACGCTACTTGTGAGGATTTTATGAACGAGTATTCTCTTTGAAATTTAAAAGAACTGACTGTAATAGTTGGCACGCTGTACGCAACGTGGTATTTGTGGGGCTGTATCCTTTAATTTTTTACAGGATGTTGAGCTGCTTGGCTGGTAGCCTGGCTTAGCTTGTCCTAAAAAAACATTCGCATCGGACAACCCCGTTATAAGAGTCCCTTGGGATATCAGAAACGTCCCCATCAGCCAGCACCCCCTCTTTGCTGATTGTTTAAAAACACAAACTTTTTGAACCTTCAATTTTTTATACGCGCTAACAGCTATTTGCGGGATTTGAATTTAATTCATTTCGCAACGGACTAACGTGTTCGTTTACTTTTCGTTTTATTTGATTTTTCTCTTTTTTTTTCTGTTTCAGCACACGTTAACGGGACATAGTAATAAAGTAATGGCTGCTAAATTCATGGGTGAACCGTCGAAAGTTGTTACCGGAAGTCACGATCGTACTTTGAAAATTTGGGACCTGCGTAGCAGAGCGTGTAAGTATCCGAAAGTGAATTTTCAAAATTACAAATATTCCGTGCGATTTTTATCGGCATTCCGTTCGCTTTAGCGCGTCTTCGCGTGAAATTATTAATTTTTTTTTTTCTATTTCTCTTCATTTTACAATATGAATAACAGTTCTTTTCGACCGTGTTTCAAATACGATGGGATTTCTTTGTATTTCCATTGCCAAAACTTAAGAATTTCACTTTATAATATCCCAGTACCGTGCAAGCAGCATCGACACGTTTGATACGATCGCAAGTCCGGTTTTCAAAGCATACATTCATCTTCCAAATTATTTGTCTCAATTTTGTCAAAATTCTATCGCGGTCTATTGATAGATATAGATTGACGCCCACAATTTTAAACTTTTCACTCCCCTGCACACCTCTCTGAAGTAAAACTTTAGAATAGATTCTTCGGTCCTATATATATATAACATGCTAGAATAAGTGGCACGAGGAAGTCACGAATGAAAAAAAAAAGTATAGAATAGAATATATAAAGGCGAAAAGTTGCAGGGTCAGTTTATCCGTGGTGGTAGTTCGCGCGAATAAACTTGCTTTAAATCCCGTATATCTTGAAGTGGGATATCTTGAAGTGCAGCCAACTTTAATTTTATTCTCTGCTGCACAGTCCCCTTAAAATGACCATCCAGTTGAATGAGTTGGCAAAATTAACGTAGGTAATAGTCCTCTGAACATGATCTTATCCTCGGAGAATTCAACATTGTTTAATGTTTCGTGCTCGGCTAAAGTTCTATGGGAAAAAAGTTCTTTTTTTTTCTTGTACTTCTTTTTACCCACCTATTCGCCTTACTAATGATCTAGCACCTACAAACGGATGAAAAATACGAAAATATAAAAGAAATACTTCCAGACCAAACCCACAAAATCATCAGGACTCTGGTTCCTCCAATCGTCCATCTCTGTCTAGCGCTCTGTCTATCTTTCTCTTCATTTCTCTCTGCGCAGCACACACATTAATTTGCAACCGTATAATTATTCAATTTCACTAAAGCAACAAGGTAAGGCGCAACGTAAAAGCAGAGTTTTCAATTTTCATTAAGCTTTGATGAGGAACAATTGCGCTTTGTCTTCCGGCGAAGAGAAAAGCACGTGAAAATTTGTGTTTTTACTTCACAACGTATACTGATGAGCGTACATGATAGAATCTCCCCATATAAACGCATCTCGGCTTTGCTCCGGATGACCCATTCGTGGATTCATAAGTTGGAAGAAGCAAAATGGTTTTCTAACATTTCAGACGCTCCACGCTCGCACTCTCTACGATTTGTGCGGACTATATCTAAAAACTGTTCTCGGCACCTGCCGATATTATTACTTCTACAGCTGTTCCAATGGCAGAAGTACCCGCGGCTGCAATAACGAAACGAGAAATCTTTTTACAATTTGACACACGATAGTGCGAAGTATGTACGTAGTGTGTATATATATAGGTATACGTATATATAGGTATAATCGTTTGGATCGTATGCGGGCAGTTTACTTTTCCAAGGTTAATGTATGTGGCGCGTTTAAATACCGATACATCCAATCTTCATATCCCGTTTTCTTCACACTCAATGTGGGTAGATTGGAGAGAAATTCTATGATATTCGCAGTTATTTTAAATTCTACCAAATTCACAAAGTACCGTTTGGTAACCTCTGAATCTTAATCTACTCAAATAATCTCGTGTAATAAAAAAAATTTGTGAATAAAAAATACATTTTGCAAATTGATCAACCGTTTGTTAAGAAGTCATAAGAAACGAAATTGGGTCTGACGGAGAATATTGAAGAAATTTTTGACCAGTAAAATTAATGAGCTTGCATTGAATATAAATCATTATGAACGTTTTGCGTGTGTGAATTAGCATTGAGTACTAATTTAACGGTTCATCTTTGTTCGATAAAAAGTAAATTCGTTGGAGACTCTTTTTAGCGTAACTTCATAGTCTGCAATTTCGGATGATGAAGCAAACAGAATATCCAGTAACACAGCGGCTATATTAACTACACAACAAAGGTATAAGTTAGGTTGGGTTACAAAATTAATTGGAATCGAAACCGGAATCCAAATAATCTATAAATTTTAAATCATATATGATCCCTTGGAATTCGCTGTTTTCAGCAGATGTGGATGCGAATATTAACGCAAAAAAAAAACTGAGGAATCCAGCGTAACCTAATTTATATCAATTCGATTACGGGACAAAAGGTTGTTACAAACTATATTTATTACTACAGATATTTAATTAATGTCATCCCCGCAGACGATAAGATTATCCAGGAAGCATATGCCGTGTAATAAATTGACATTAAAACGTAATCGAGGCATGTACATAACTATACATAGGTATATATGTGCATACATATAACATTCATCCATATGTAATGAATCTCTGCAGAGTTCACCAGCTCGTTGTATTTGACTTCGGGTCCGCGTGTCTATATGCTCCTACAATCGATTAAAACAATATCCCTTGTCTTGAGTTACACTTTAGACAAATGTCTCGAAGGCAAGGAAGAATTCCTATTGATTAGAGCCATTGTACCAGATTCCGGAATACTTCCCGCTCTGTCGCATTCGTCGCATTGTTCGCTATTCGATCGGACCTTATTCTTGAAAAACGCCTACGTCTCCTTTATTCTATACTGTAATAATGAGCGAGGGAATTTGAGGAAAAAAATATTTGACTCAGGATCACGTTATTATTTGATTCTTATTGCGAACTGACTGCCACTGTAATTCAACGTGACGTCATTTTCAATAACTCTGCACCGATACAGCTGCGACCTTTGTCGTATTCATCAATTCTATAATCTTCGTTACATTTTAGCGACTCATTTCAACACCACCTGCTATCTGATATATCGCATCATTTCAATCCCATTGACTTTTAATCGTACTTTAAACTCTTCGCACTTTAGAACATGACCTGCTTTGGTAATTAATACCCCCCCCCCCCCCCTCCCGCCTACTCCCAATCAGGACTGGACGTTCGGATGGGTAGTGACAATTGATTAGATATACATTCGTATGGACGAGAATTCAACAGATAATTTGAATTTCAAAATACTGTACATTTTTTTCAACTTCTCACGCTTTTGGAATTAGATTCTGGAGAAAAGAGCCGATCTTTCCGCAAATGAAAATTCGGCATCTCTTATGGTTCGAAAGTTAACGTATATGATTGATTTTCTTTTTTATTGAAATGAAAATTTTGAGAAAACTAGACGTGATTCGGGAATTTGATACTTTCGAGGTTGTTGGACACTTTCAATTTTCTTCGGCTGATCCTGGGCGAGATCCTATACGAGAAAAGATGTGATACTGCATGCGAAATTCAGCACGTGATCTCTTTCGGTTTGAATAATATTTATGATTGATATAATTCGCAGTGTCATTGATCATTGGAATTTTTTTTTAAATGAAAAAACGGACAAATAAGATTTCCGGTCTCTGAAAATTTTCATTTCACTTCACATCATCCACCATTCGTAGAACTTTTGAAAAGTAATTTCATTGCCTCTTGTAGGCGTAGCTGTAGATATTGGCACGAGTTTGTGCGCAATGTTTGACCCGACTGTTTGCATTTTACATCGTTATCTCCGAGAGAAGGGATTACGGTATGCGCTATTCCAGCCTTGCTTCAAATGTACCGAGTGTGTTTCAGTGAGCGATCTGCGGTCCACTTGCGTGTTATGCGCAATGAAATATCTCCGGAGAATTAACCCGGCTCACGGTTATAGCGTTGAATCTTCTTCCATCGTACCGGCAAATCGTACTCCGTACAGACGTGGGCGTATATGTCTCCTCGCATGCTGTTAGATTCGCTTCGAAACTAATGCGATTATATCCATATAATACACACGCGTATTACGTCATGGAATTTGCAAATAAAAAAGATATTTACATGCCTCCACGTCTGCTTGTCTGACAGACTGTGTTGGAACTCCGCGCTGCTACTTTCATTCTAATTCTAGTTCCATATCACGCAACACGTTTTACTCGACATACAGACGGTTGATTATTTTTTCTCTTTGTTTTGAACTTTTTTTATAAGAGCATATTTCAGGGCAGGCTAAAATTTCGCATATGGAATGAATTTGTTTTAATTCGCTGTCCGTTTTCAAAGAGATTTGCAAATTCATATCAGAGTTTAATTAATTTTCAGCAATCGAAAAATAGCTAATATCTGTTCGAAATTACATTAACGGTACACGATAGTAGTTTTTTTGTCATTAGCTTCATTTCTACGAATCATATGTAAATACCTGAAATCATCGGAATCCTGTACAATTCGGTGTTATATATTTCGGAAATTCATTTACAATCCTTATTTGAACAGCGCTAACGTGTATCATATTTACATATTGTACGGAATTGAACGTGATAATAACGCAGCGAATCAAACTGCAGCGAATACGCAAGATTAAAAAAACCAAATTTGATACAATCTTGGTTGTAACGTGTAGTAAAAGGACGAATAATCAAACCCTGCAAGCTCAGTCAACGCTGCAAAGAGAAGCGACGTATCACGGCGTCTGATTTGGACTGCTCTCGGAAGCTGTCACGGTCTGGTATCTCCGGTGGAAAGACAAGAGAAAATCTTTGTTGCGTTATCGCCTTGGCATAACCTCATATTTTCTGAACTAAGGTCGATGTGTGGGAGAGCACAAGGGGTAATTCCCACGAGTAATTCTTGCCCCGAAGGTATCGGAGCAGAGACTGGAGCTACCAGACAAGTGGTCGGTTCACGGGTTGGTAGAGTTGGTACTGAACATCTGGAAGAGTGCCCAGATCCGGAGCCACCAGTTCCCCTGTTTTTCTGTACGCTCGTATTATGCTCAACAAGGCAATTAGGAAGCGTTCAACCGGCAGAGGATAATCAAAGTGCGCATCAGACGGAAAAAATGTCTGTATACAACGGTGGTAATAATCTACGTGATTAGAAGAAAACACGGGCTTATACCTTCTCGTGTACGAAATCATGTGAACTATGAACGATTCGAGCATACTATGTGTGACACATCTAGATGATACTTGAAGATCGGAGGGATTACCTCTCAATTTCCCAAATTTGACGGTGAATCGCCATGGGTACCAAAATTCCCAGAGCTCCTATGCTCTGTTAAAAAAAAAACTATCCCATGTGAATCAGGTTTCCGAATATGAAAGGATCCCTTTCCCAGAGCTGTTCTTTTCGATACATTAAAATAACCGTGTGAGGTCAAATAAGCGCCGCAGGTGTTTCCTTGAATAAAATTCACTGTAGAAATTCCTCAAATTTTTTTATATTCGGCTCATTTTGTTTTATCCAGTTAACAACGCAAACATCCTTTTCTGCGAAGTAAGAAAAATAAAAATTAACGAGATCAGCACATGTTTAAATAAGAATTCTAAACAATTTTATAACATGCAAATCTAAGCAGTATCGTTTCTGCGACTTTGAAAATTTTGTAATATACCAGAACCGTTTTATTGGTTTTCTGCTGCAGGTATAGAGACTAAATTTGCCGGGTCAAGCTGCAACGACCTGGTCATATCGGATGGTTCGGGGTCGACGATAATCAGTGGGCACTTTGACAAGACAATAAGGTTTTGGGACACCCGAGCGGAGTCGAGTTCCAACAACATTGTGCTTCAAGGGAAGGTGACGTCCCTGGATCTATCGCGTGGTGAGTAACGCCCTCATCATATGAAAATTACGGCCTATTTACTCCTCATGATCTTGACGATCAAAACGATCATTGCGTTATCTCAACGTCGCCGAATAACTCATAAATCATATGGAAGAGCGAGAAATCAGTAATACGATCATCCAACTAGAGCTGAGTCTAAGAATTTCTCTATTACACGGTAATTTCCGTGAAAAAGAATACAGGTTACAAAAAACAATGCTCTTCGGCCACATTCGGGCAAAAAACAAAGTTGGAATTGCAAGTCCGTGCACAACTTATAAATAGTATACCGGAAAATTCAATCAATTCTAGTGATTCGGCTGATTCTACTGATTTCGCTGACCTGTGCTATATAATACTCGTAATTTTTGTACCCATTTGTCCCGTACCGACGTTCGATCTTAAAAACCTAACCTAACTCTCAGAAAAGTATTTTTTTAAATTCTCTTAACATCTTTGAATTTTCAATTTGTATTCGAACGCTGCCAGTCATGTTTTTCCTGAATAAATGAATTCTGTCACACACCCTGTGAATACCTTCAAAAAATTCACAGTCGGGCCTATTTTGCTCACCTCTTTCTCCACCACGGCCTTTTCTTGCTGCCTTTTCCTTACGTGTAAAAATTATTTCCGCGTGAAATAAATAGTAATCAAGTCGTATTGGATGAACATCCGAACGCAGGTTTTCACGTGTACGTACGTAGCTATAGATATACAACAGAAATACGGAGGGATTTGTCGAGGTTCGAAACGGATCTGAAAACGCCAATGGCCAGCCACTCAGATCACGGAAACTCCAGTCGAACGAAAACAACGCGTTACTCGTAGCTACATTATACCGTATACCTGTATGAAGACCATCCGACAACATCCAAGGAAATTCTTCGAAACAGACCGGTCCTTTGCTTCGATTCCATTGCCTTCCGTTTCGGTGCATTGCGAAAGAATCGAACCGGCAGGTTAGCACGGAGGTATACTTGCGCTCAGTTTAAAACGGATTCAAGTTGAATCTCATACACATTGTCCACACGTCGGAAGGCATATACCTGTTCTTTTAGTTTTTTTTTCCCCCACCAATACTTCACAGTCTCTCCTTTACCTTTGCCTACATGTACCTATGCCGGAGTATCTTTTCCGTTAGAAGTTCCAACCGAACGTCGTTTTTCTTACAACTGCACGTCGGTATAGCCTATAGGTGACTTGATGTGCGATACACACATATGTGGGTATACATATGCATTCACATTGTGCACTACTGCGTGCATAACCGATACGAATATAATAATAACATGCATGTACTATTACGTAGTTACCGTAAATTTAACATCAAACACCAAAGCAAACACTATGCTGTTCTTCTTCTCCGGCTTCATCTTCTTTTATTTCTTGTTTTCTTTCTTGTTCCAACATAAAGTTCGTTTGTTTAGCTTTCAGGCGAGCACTCGTAGATTTTTCTATCTCAAGGAGTTCGAAAGACCATTCCACTCGGTTCGGACATGCCGACTTGAAAAGAATTTTATCAATCTTGAGACTTTAAACGTTTGATAACTGCTGCCAAATTATTCATTAGATAATGATTCACGGAAATTGTTTGCTCCTGTACATAATGCTGTTGTTTTCACGTCAAGCGTTACCACTCTCTTTCTTTTTTTTTTGCACTATTAGCCACATTTGGCCCTTTGATCTAAGGTGAAAATTCGTATTTCGAATGTCTCCGTATCTCACGATATCGGGTGACGACATCCTTTGGCCGCAATTTTCGAGCGATGTCGAGACGCAACTTTTGGACACTATAAAAGTCGAACGATCTACGCAATTTGAGAATTCTTACTCGGCCAAAGAAAGATTGAAACTTGAAATAAGAAGGTAAAAGTGCTCTCATTTTTCTCGAGGACTCGAGATTGTGTATCCCATAACTAATAGCTGCGCCACGCCCACTCGAATTCTAGTATATAAGCCTACTTGGATACATCTACATATTCGCAGTGGATATATTGTACTTATATACATATAGAAGGGGCGGATAGATAGAAATCTCCGAATGTTTTTCCCTCTTCCTTTTTTTATTATTCGAGCAGTTACGCCGTTGCATTGACGTATCGCCCTGTTCCGCTGCGTACTCCCAAAGCACCCAAAGCACCCATTTACCGAATTCGCAGTGGAGATTCGACAGCTCATTCGAGCAAAAGAGATATTATGCTCTGCCCGTGCTGTCGTATTTCATTTAACCATGCCCACCACCGATCGACAATGTACGGATCTCAAAAGTTCATGTGGGTTGCGCGGAATCAAAAATTTTACCTTTTACTTCTTTTTTTTAAAATTTTTTTTTCAAGTAATTGAAACTCTGTCTCTGTTCATATTTTTTTCTGTCGTTGTAAAGATGTTAATTTAAATTCCCTCGAAATTCGCAACAATGGAACACCTGGAAAACAATCTGAGTACTTACAGCATTGTAAAGCATCTCTTCAGCAATTCATGAAATTAAAAATATTTAATTCCACCACAAAAACATGTTAGTTTCTTAATCGATGAAATGCACTGTAAATGTTTTATGATATTTTAGTCGGTCTACCTGAGGCGTCGTTAATAATTCTTGTATTGTGTGCTTCAATTTCCAGATGCCCATTATTTGTTGAGCTGCGTTCGAGACGATACGCTCAAATTACTGGACTTACGAATGAATCAAATAATTGGTTCCTTCAGGTAAGATCATATAATACACAAGTTTCTCTACCATTTGCATGCAACTTTGAAACACCGCACGATCATCCGTAATTCGCTCTTATGCTCGGAGGGCTACCTCACTATTCTCATTCGTGCATTTCAGTATGAGCATATGAAGTACTTCGTTTATACGGAGCTTGGAATTAAATTCAAATCCACTTATAATGCCCCATTCCCAGTGTATAGCTCGCCGATGGAAGGGTCACGCCTGCGTTATATGCAGCTAAACTTGCACACGAGTTTTGCATGAAATGAGTCTGCCCAGGCATCGCATAATACAATCGTCTTATTCTATGCCGGTTTCAGAAATGCCGCACAGTGTGTGCCAGTCGTGAAATTTATACAATACAGTGTGCCCGAGGCTTAATAATATTTTCTTCATTTTTATTCTCTCATTTTTTTTCATTTTCATTCTTTCACCTACCATGTTGTGTATGCACATGTATATTACAGTTGTGGAAAAGTCGCCAGTTAATTATACGTTGGAATATATAAACGGGAGGCTGCAACATATTATGTTAAAAATGAATCAGGAATGGCAGCTAGCGGAGAAGTCATTTTCTCCCTACGTACAAAACATCGCCGTCAACCCCGAACTTCGTTACACCGTGAGACGAGTCTCCTTCATACACATACGCACAATAATTAATGTTACAGCGCCGAGGGTTTCAAAGTTGGCTGTGATTGGGCACGCGCAACCTTTAGTCCAGACGGTCAGTACATCGCGGTTGGATCATCAAACGGATCTATATTTATCTGGTCGATCAGCAACAACAAAGTGGAATCTGTACTCAAGGATCACGCGTAAGTTATTACATTGTTTAGCTTTGCCCATCTCACTTGTGGCTGATAAAATTTGTTCATACCTGTACTTAGATTACAGTACAATATAACCTAAGGAGTAAAGCTTTACGGCACACTCACGTCCTTAATTCGACGCTTAAGAGACATGTGTAGGAATGAAGGGAATTTTGCTACGTAAAACTTGATCGAATTCCTCGTCATAAAATCTTTGAAATAAAGTAAAATACGAGATGAGCATCGCTTTATGAATCCACTCGGATCTGCTACGTGCAATTTGTAAGCCTATTAAGCTGAGCTCGGTAAATTCGTATTATATTACCACGTAGCGAACCTTGTTTACCTAAACAAAAGCGTAAATTCATAATTTACGAAGCGTTAATCATTGAAAATGCTGCTAGAGTTTTGATGTAACTATATACTTGCGGAAGAATGAAAAGGGTTTTCGCTGTCATGAAAGCTCTTCGATTTTACCGTAACGAATCGGTTCGATCGATGAATATAGGTTTGAATTTTTCAAGTATAGGTATGAAAGAAACTCTGGAAGTTCAGCTTGAATTTCTTAAACTCTTCTATGATATTCTGAAAACGGTATGTAAGGGTCTGTTTACGAGGATAGCTTATTAACACCTTCCACTCCCCGAACTAAACTAAAACAGGATGAATGTTATTGACCACGGTGGTATTCGAGTGTGGGAAAAAATAAATATCCTCAACGAAAATATTTCTGTATTGAAACCGTCATTGTATTATTAGAAAATATATTTCGAGATGTGACACAAAAAAAAAAAGGAACATTGATCAAATTTATTATAATTTCACCTACTCTTTCCGAAAACTACTATATGGAAAGTTAAAACAAAAAGAGAACGAGAAGGTAAAAAATTCTGTAAAGATCTTGCATATATGTAAAAAAAAAAGCGACAAAGAGGGCACACACAATCGGGGAAGTGATACAGGAAATATTTATTCGGGTATATAAGAAGAAAGCATGCCTGTCTTATCAATCATTCATGTGAGAGTGTTGAACAGAATCAGAAGTGTAGTAAAAAATGAAAGGAAAAAAAAACTGGATGGAAACGCAGCGCGCGCGTATCGCGAGCTGGAGTAGAGTTGGTCACGTCGCGTCGTAGATTTGAGGAAAATTTAAAACGTTTAATTAGAAGGCTGAAACAACGCGTACTCTGAGTTGCGTTTTAAAAAATGCATTTATATATTCGTAGGAGAAGAAGAAAAAAATGAAATTACACAAAAATGAAAGAGAAAATATAGATATATCATGTTTGTATAAAAATTTTTGCCTCGAAACATACGCAGGCACTGATTTGTTATTTAATATTTACTGAACTATATACGTACATGGAATCTAGTGAGCAAATATTACGATAAACCGGCAAATTGACGACGTTAGTGCAACACCGTCTGGACCGGTGCACTATGCAAATAGAGAGTAATGCAGTGTGGAAACAACAATGAAAAAGAAAAAAAAATTAGTAAACTCAATGAAGCTGGTTATGACATATAGAGAGATGTTTTTTCTAACTATTTTTTCTTTGACTCGTACCACACGTATGGCTGCTATACAGTTGTAATAGGTGCAGGATATTTGAGGTGAGTATACATCCTTGAAAAGTTATCCTGCACTGCGTCGAGGTATATGACCCTTGTTTAAATAATTATTTAATTAATTAAGCGCCCTAACAGCTATGAGAGAAGCTACAGCCAGATGGCTGATAACCGAGCTTGGTGTAGCGGTAAAGTACTCTCTTCTGAACTCGGCTGTCGCCAGGGTCTACCTATAGTCTCCGCGAGTTTCCCCGCGTGACGACGATGAAGCGAACTTCTCTCTCTTTCTATTTTTCTCTAATTCTCTCACTCCATGAAAAGATTATTCTCCCGGGATACGCGTAGACTTAATCCCGTGTTCTAGGGAAAAATATAATTTATATGATGTGGAGAGAACCTGCGGCGTTAACGCGTGTATGTATATTAATAGAATTTTTATCAATTCCCTGTGATTGCAAAGAACGAAGAAGAAAAAGCAAACAAAAATAAAATGATTTTAGAAAACATTTCAAATTCCATCATTCTTTTTTATGAGCTATTATTCGAAATATATGACGCCGCAAAACCAAAAGTTGAAAGAGCACTCTCCAAATTAATTAGCAGCCACGTTATATAACCAGATCGGGTAACCCATGCGTGATACTGTGTAACAAAATTTGTGTTCCAACGTTCACACAAAACCAAAATTATTAACACAAAAATGAACGTTACTCTGTCACGGTTGTAATCTGCATCGTTAAAATAGTTGGAAACTAGCAAACGAGTAAATAACAGGCAGACGATAACACGCGCTTGAAACAATTTTCTATAAAGTTCAAACGAACACATTTATACACTTTGCAATCATGTTCTGTACAAGCATTCATTAAAACCAAAAAAAAAAAAAAACTTTTTCGACTCGTCTAGATACTCTATTTTTATGTTTCAACTTCGTTTTTTTCTTCTCTTTTTTCTGCATCATCGACCATTCGTCATTTCCCAAATCGTAATTACCCAAGTTAGCCCTCCGTAAAGGAATAAGAATTTGTTAATCCGTCGAAAGCCATGGAGGATCTGTCTCCGCTCATCAATGCTATGGAATACTTCTCATGGTGTGCGCTAAATTTATTACGTCATTTGCAAGGTTCCGAAGTTGACGAGCAACGGAAGGGAGGGAAAGGGGTCGTGATTAAGGAGGACGACGATTATGAAAAAAAGACTTTTTAAAGCAGTAAATACCTATAGTACGAAATATTAGCAATGCCTAGTCATACCTGCGTCATACCAACCCACGACGCGCGCTGTCGCGAAACGCAGCGTGTCGCGCGAACCCTGGACAAACGGAAGAGGTAAAATTTAGAGGCGACGCGACGCTTCGTTTAATTGCACTACGTTATACAGGGTGAGTCGCCCCAAAGGTCTGATTCGGGAGGAGTTTTATTTAGCTGAGGCTCCGCCTTCGACCATTCTTACTTGTTATCCTCAAAATTCCAGCTACCAATCAGCGATTAGATAACACGACGCTCGAGTATTTCGATTATTGTGATCAAGCTCATAGTTAGTATAACGTCTAGTCGTACGATGTATTGTTATAATGCTGAGTGAGACAAAAGCATCTACACAAATACGTTCTGGGGGAGAGTTGGAAGGGTTTAGTTGGTGAGTAAAAATGGAAAGGGGGCGGAGTCTCAGCCAAATAAAACTCCTCCCGAATCAGACCTTTGGGGCGACTCACCCTGTATAACCACATTCACTCATAATTATATCTAAATTCGCATATTTCATAATTTTCATGTAGTCTGAAATACATTAAACGTACAATCTGGTCTTATGTACATACGTACGAATATGATCGAAAAAAAAAATCGAGAGATATAATTAGGTCTGCATTGATTTATAGACCAGAATGTTTCTCATAATCACCGTATATACTCTCCGACAAATTTTGATTTTGGCTGTAGTTTAAATTTAGTTTGGAAATTCGTATAGACCATGTAACCTCTAAAATCCAATTACGTCTGCGCGTATAATGAAACGAAATTATTAGAAATATTATGCCTAGAGCTTTCTGAACATCACAACCTTCGAGACACATTGAGTAGGTTGGTATAGCTATATCCCATTTGTTTGTATGAAACTCTGAGCATGCCTTACGTTTAGTTGCCTCGGGACAGCGTGTTGCAAACGTGTGTGCTGTGCCGTACAAACATCCAGTCTATTGAGACTGAGTTTACCAGGCTGCCGCCATAATTAAAACTCGTCCCATTCTTGCTTAGAGTATGTTTTATGGGAATCGCAAAACTGAGAGAAAAGGTAAAGGAATACAGCTGTGGTTTATTTTACAGTTCAAATGTAGTAGCACACGCATAAATGTCGAAAGATGTCTTCAGTCGTCTACACAACGTATAAGAGAAGACTGCTGTAGAATCCGGTAGAATCTAAAGTCAAAGGATCCAACAGAAAAACGAGATGCACAGAAGTGGGAGTCGTTGAAAAAAAAAGTAGACACAGAAACGGAAGGAAGCAGGAAATGAAAATGAAAGGGTGAGCGCGAGGCAGAGAGACAGAGAAATGTCGTGGGATAGGTATGAGAAAAGGAAGAAAAGAAAGGGTCGCGAGTGCGGGGAAAGAAGGAAGGGCCCGCGTATTGGGTCGCGCGTTGTTTCATTTTCGGAAGGGTGACAACGAGTCAGTTAGGTGTCAGTGTCACGCAAGATTAATAGAGGCGTCAGTCAGGCTGGTTTCATTCCCTCGAGTTACCTGCCGTTTCCGCGGCCAACTGGCGCTGATTAATGGCGCCCCGACCACCGGCCGAGTCATAACTTGGGCTTAATTTTTCTGCTCCGTTGGATTCACAGCTCTCGGACTTATTGTCTCCGAACTTGGGAGCCTAGCAGTTTCAATTATCATTCTCATAAATCGAAGGAAGATTGTAGTAGTCCGCCCAAGGTGGTTGTTAATATGGATGAAATGAGGAGGACGCCCTTAACTTCCAACCCCACTCATACCCAGAGATACTTACACCTACACTACCAAACAGGAGCTGAAATCGACTCGGTTTCGCCCGACACTCCACCCCCTTGTACACATATATAGTTATAACCAATACCGCGTAAGTATTTCAAGTTTGGTGTCGTTTGGTCCTCAGATCGGCGGTGACAGCGGTCGCGTGGCATCCTCAGGGAACCTACCTCGCCTCGGTAGACAGGACGAAGCAGGCGACTATTTGGGGTGATGTCTGACACGAATCTTTGCCCTGAACAAGAGAGAGAGGTGGAAATACCGACGAATGCAAGAGTCGAATGTCTACCGAAAGTCGAGGGGTGTAAGGGGAAGACTGTTATATTTTTGCAAAAGAAATATCATCTTAGAAAATAAAATTACCTCAGGCTCACCTTTTATTCAGGCAACAAAATATAAGCTGGGCATTGGGTTGATTTTTGTTAAAAAATTTTTCCAACCGCCTCGATATAATCGAGGCTCGTCCAAGTCCGGGCTAAATTGTTTGCATTGTATTATATTACATTTTTTCAGCAAGTCAGCTGCTACAGAGTCAAGCAACAAAAACACTTAAATATAAGGTAACGAAGCACAATAACTTTACAAAATTATTATCAATAAATAATAATTATGATAATAATAACACAGAATAAACAGAAATATATTAAGAAAATAAGTTGGTACGCATATGTATAATTACACACGGAACCGAGTTTATGTGACATCATTATTGATTAATTATTATCTACACATAATCTAAATATGTATATGTAAAACTAACATTTCGTAAAAAAAAAACCATGAATATCCATATTGAGTAAGATTTTTTTGTATGTATTAATTCATTTATACTTCTCGCAAATCGTGACATTGTTCAGAAATACTCAAAAATAATTGTTGCTTTAGCCTTTATGAATATAATTTTACATAATATATTGTAATGCACGTACATAATATGTTAAAATCTTGGTGGATATGCAGAGATTCTGGCGGGATGGATGTTTCATTATACATCCTGCAACAAGATATCCAATCTTAAAACTTTACCGTTCTACCGAATTTTCCTTATTCGAGATGAACTAAATTTTGGTAAATTTTCCCCATTAGTTGTCTCGTCAAATACCACATGCGTACACGTACGTAATACCATACCCTATATTTGGTGTATAAATTCTCATTGCCATATTTTCAACGTTCCGTCAGACTCGTATATTTATGTACGTACGTATGGTAAATTTTGTTGTAAGCCGATACCCAAGTAAAATAATTTCTGCGCTGCTTCATCATATTTAAAATCATCCGTTAACACTTCGTATATAGCAAACTACCGAACAACTATGGTTATAACGTTATGACAATTCATTAAACCGACTTTATTATGGGTTGCTCAATGTTCAGGACGTGTTCCAAATGTGTTACATTGGTATAATATGTATAATGCAACCTTGTCAGAATCTCATTGCGTACGGGTTACTGTATAGAATTAAGTAGAATATTATGTAACGAGATCATCATATTATAAACGAGAGTAGCGAGGAACGAGATGGGAAGAAGGAAAAAAGAAAAAGGTTAAAACCAGACAACAACCTAATTGTACTTGTCCTGTAAGCTCATCAGAATAGATAAAGCCTACGGTGTGGAATCTACACTACGACACTATACGTGTATTGTATTATAACCATAAGGCGGAACGGTTTTATCAAGCTAGTTGAGACTGGAGCGCGGTTTATCATGTCTTCCACAGTTCTATCTGCAGGTATTTACGTCTCGTGCTCAGGTAAGTCGGAAAAGTATTGCGGAAGTTTACTCCACCCTCACGCCCCCATTTACGACTAATTTGTAATCTAGCACTCGAGTATCGTTTGCACATTGATCAACGTTTGCCAATGCAAATTCTGAAGAAATTTGAAAACGTATTCAGAGTTTTTCTAGACATTGGAAAATTACCATTCAACATCACAACTTACTCAATTTTTTTTCAGTTATTATAGTTTATTCTCCTGTCCCATTTCCGTTTGGATGTTTAGTCGAAGCATTTCAAATGCGCCTACTGTTCGATTTGCTAAAATACAATTTTTCCAACAATCCACTTTGCACAGCGTGTACAGGTGAAATATTTTTAGCGCAGGATTAACGACCGCGTCTCTTTGAGAGGTACAAATTGCTTTGTTGGATATGGTCATACCGTACCTTGATAATTGAAGTAGAAAGTCGGGCGAGATACTTGATTCAGAACTACCCTTTATATAATGAAATGAAAACATGGTATTATATAGTTTGATGAAATATCAGAATCTACGAGGGTTGAAAGCGACGATAAAAGTCGGTTAACGGTAAAATGGACAGTGACAGATTGCCGATATCTTACTTTTCGTGCGATGATCGTACGAGCCAACAATTTTACGTCTCCGTGAATATATCGGATTAATTTCCTCTGTACCACAGATTATATAGCCCTCAACATCACATGGTATTATCGGTCAATAAGAAATACGTGCGCTGATTCAAATTATTGAAAAAAAAATAAATAAATAAAACAAACAATTTCACAGCTTACCTATACGATAAAGTTTTTTGAGCCGAGCTTTAGCAGCGCGTGTAGAATAAAGCAGTACAAATATAGTAGGTAATACGTTAAATTCGACCGCGCTCTGTCAACATAAACGTTTCGAAACCAGAAATTGATTGAAATTATATCGGACACTTTAAAATAAAAAATTTCGACGCAGTAAATAAATCTAAATTATTGGTTATTCGATACACAACGTGCGGACGATAATCAGCGATTTGAACGTGCAGCGGACCGACAGATTTGAACACATTTCATCAGCATGGTTTAACCACTACTTGAATTTTGGATCACGTCAAAGTCAGTTTTCTTTTTTTTTCTACTTTTTTCCTACTGATTTCGACGACGCCACACATGATTTAACAACCGTCGCCAATTTTTCAGAAGTTTTTTTAGCCCGCATTTTCAGAATTACACGATAATATGATAGCGCAATGTCTGATGTTTTTATTGTCTTTGATATTTTCAACAATATGCATAAACAATGACCAGCAAAATAATGATAAATTATAATTTTTAGTTAAGCGAAATATTGTAATGAAGCACACGTTGAGCGTTGTATAAATAATTCGATGGAACGGATTTATAAAATTTTTCAATTATTTATATCCAACACAAATTATACCTACGATAGAATGTTTGTACATTGTTCATGTGTAAATATATTGATATATATCTTGTAATTTGCTAATCATTTCCTGCACCTGCAGATGACGATCATTGGCTACAACTTCTTACCCGACGCGACGACGTATAAGTTTCTTGCGGACATTCTGAATCATCTGTCCATCTTTATAAAGACAGCTCCTTTAAAGACATCAACTATAACGGACTAGTGAACCAACCATTACCTTGCTTGCTCAACGGGATAATAGCGGTCACCTGAAGCGAAGGAAATTAAAGGTAAAAATCGAATAATCCCGATGAATATTCATCGCGAATATTCCTAGATCGAGTGACCGCGTTATTGCCAACCACTAAAAAAGAGATGAGAAAGAGGAAAAAACAAAAAATGACGTAGCCGTGAGGGTTGGAGGGGAACCGAAGGTTGCGGAATCGGAGTCTTCGTCAAGAAGAGTTTCGCCTTCGTTTTAGGTGACGCGTGAAATTACAAAGAATGACGCCCGGACCACGTTTCCCTGTTCATTATTTCGATTTACCCTCGGGACTAATCCGGAAAACAACATGGTCGGGACAAGAAAAAAACTCTTCAAGTATAGACATAGTGTTCGCTCAAAAATTTGAGTGTAGATCGGTGTAGATAGTCGTAAAAACATTAACTACGTATAATTTCTTGTATACCGATTGTACATTTGGGAATCGTTGTATTTCGGTTTTGAAGTCGACCACCATAATTCAGTTTGCGGGCAATGTATGTCTGACGATGATAGTGCAATTTTTCGTGTCTTTCATTTTTCGTTATTAGAAAACAATTTTCCGATCCATAAATTTTTTCGCCGTTTACTATACTCTCTGATAAATAATTGAATATACGCACATTTATTCTCATAAAATTCTCGCTTTATTCAGGTAAAATATCCGAAAATCCAATGACGGAAATCTGTTGTCTCCGATACAGCCTCTTGTAGGATATTTTGTCCGTACTTTGGTAACATCACGACGGAAATCACCCACGTATATTTTACGACGTAAGCGGGCCGCTACGGGGTAGGCTCCTACATTCGGGGACGAAAGTTCCTAACCATGTTCTACTTTCGTATCTTCAATCTTCGACGAGTTTTACCCACGAATTTCTTATTTTCCATGGCACGCGGAAATTCGTCCGAAGTATAGAAGATAGCTCTGAAGCCATCGCAGTGTACCTATACAGCTTCGGTAAGTAATATTATAAATAACTATTTGCATATTGCTATTATTATTATTTTTCACGACGTTATGCAGTTACGAAAATTATAAAGTACATCGTACGCACGTGATGTTCAGAAGTTTGTCCGCGCACCGCGGCGATAATCAATTTTCCTGCTATGCACAACGTACGACACACGACGTTCTCGACATCACGCCTGGAATAATTAGGTCGTGGCATTGATTGAAAAATATTGATTCGATGTCCTGCGACTTTTCAACCTATATAACGTACGTACTACATGTAGATGTAGAAAGTAGGTAGAAATGTACGTACATTAAGGTGCGCGGGGTATACGTGGTGCTGAATCTTGAAATTTCCCACACTTGACCGACCCTCGTAATCTCAAAGGGTGCGTGTTTCGATTCCTGCTATCGGCCCGGCGCCTCATCCATCCATCCGCTGTGAATGAGATCCATTCAACTTCCGGCTCATCGATATGGACCCTAGGGATAAATGCAGGCCACCGAGACCGCGCCATCGCCCGAGACATCGCCTCTATCCACATTCCCTTTCTGCTTAGAATCACGTGACAGTTATACGAGCAGTGCCACTGGAAGTTCGTACGCGCCCTTCACCGTTGCCCTAAGTCCAAAAGTCCATGAAACATGAAAAATAGGGAGAAGAAAGAGTCGTGCTTCGATAAGATCGGATGTAAAAAAATAAAACAACGCGTTATTCTCAATTTAATCTGAAAATGGAACTACCTGACAATTCGTTCCGTACTTATTCATAATTAAAAAATTGAAAAAGATTACTGAGAAGCTTTTTGCGTTTGTTGTAGCTTGTAGAAGGAAAGCATGTCTGGATCTTCTTATCCCTGCAAGTTCCAATCTTCAGCGAAGCCTCCAGAGGTTTATTGTTAGGCTATTAGAGAATGATGAGATGGTGTTGCGGATACAGGTGAATTAACTTAAGGCGGTGTGAGGTAAGGATCTGAAAAACAGCTAACCGTCAAGCTCCGGTGCTCGCGTAATTAGTACAGAGTGCGGCACTTTCTCACCTGCAAGCCATCCGCGTACATATATCTTCCTACTAACGAGAGTTTCCGAGAGAAAATAAGACTGCAGCAAGTAAAAAGAATGAGGAGTGAATAGCGAATATAATATAACGGCGGGGAGGGTGGCGGACTTTCGAAGAGGAAGAAAAATGTTTCGGAAAATTCAATAGCGCGGCTCGCTCGCCTGCTCGCTCGTCACGGATATGCATTGTTTTTCCGCTCTTTGAGAGTTTTGGCTTCCCGCGCAAGAACCAGGTCGTAACTCTCGGGAGGGACTTTGGCCAAGAAAAGACACGGTGCTGCAGGAACGATAGAACGATAGAACGAACGAACCAACCCAACCGACCACCCCTATAATTCCTCTGCAGTTGCGGTGATAGAACGAAACGAACTTTTCTGCTCGAGTTTCAAAGAAGCACAGCCAAACGCCGTCAGTCAAGCATATATATTTTCAAGATTTCCATATCTGATTGGCACGTTCACGAGAACCCGAGACAGATTTCAATTTAATTCAGTTTCTGAGAGAGCACTTCGCATCTCATCGTTCCGTCAACATACTTATCTACTCAGATGTATAATAGCGTATATCGATATTATATGTTTCATATAATGTGAATTTAGTTTTTTTTCGCAAGTATTTTAATTAATTATACCGGGTGTCTGAGAACTAAATGCAAAAATTTGAAGGGGTGATAGGAGGGGCCGAGCTGAGTAAATTCACGTGTATATAACATGTGGTCTCCGAAGCACCGTTCCCAAACCATGACCGGTTAAAAAATTGTGCTTTCCGCCGGAATTACACTGCAGCACTCATCCGTCAGCAGTCTGGTTGTCACGCGCGCTCAATTGTTGATGCGAATTATGACGCTTACCAAATCTCAAAATTTCAAATGAAAACACTTTTGGCATTGATTTTTATTACAAACACAACATTGCCAATAGCAATAAGCTATGTTCAAACCCAGCACATTGTCTTCTGTGAGTTTCATGGGTTACCTACATTTCGGCGGAAAGCGCAACTTTTTAATCGGTCATATTTTGGGAACGGCGCTTCGGAGACCACATGTAATATACGTGAATTCCCTCAGCTCGGCCCCTCCTATCACCCCTTCCGATCTTCGCATTTAGTTCTGAGACACCCTGTACATATAAAAAACGGGAGGGTAAAGATTGACAGGAAATACGATTTCGTTTATAGTTCCGATTTCATCGACGGATTCCTATAATTAAAGGACTTCGGTTTCGATGTCGGCGCTCATGCCTGTGGTCAATCACAACGTGTAGCGTCGTATAACCGGAGTAAATGATAATGTAGTTCGTTATCCACCTCAGAGCCTCAACACCGCCGCTCAACAATATGATATTGTCTCACGAATCTAAGAGTATAATCGCTCACCGATGAACCCCCGAATCTCCTGTATATTCGCAACACACAAGTATCAAACTTCGTTTGCTTCATGTTTAGCGTATTCGTTACTGCACGAGTATATAATGTATGTAAAGGGAAATGAAGGATAGCGCGTGTATTCAGGGCATAAATTTTAGATCCATGTACTTAAAAAAATTGGCGAACGCGCGGGTAATATGAGGTGATATACGGAGTTGGGTTCGGACGGTGTTTGATGTGGTCGTATAAGCGACCCTGCAGGTTGACATTGAAGAACCCTCGTTTGGTAAGTGGCTACTTGAGATTGAAAGGATCGGGGACGGTCGTCTTCGCGACGCGCGACGGTCACTGACGTAGCTCTGGTGTATTCATAGCGAGACCGTTGACGGATATCAATATTGAAATATAGATAAAAAAGATTCAATCAGTCACTGGGCTCCTACGCCAATCAATCACTCGCGCTGGACGTGAGTTTTCGCGCAGCGATCGCATACCGCGTCGCGACGCCAAAATGGCCGAATATTTCGGAGTCGACGCAAGATAGCCGCTCCACCGGCGGGAGCTCAGTCTCGGCGCGAACGCCGAGTGCGACTTAGTTTACGAGCGACGACGCGTCCTAACGCCCCCGCGGACTGAAAATTTTTAATCAGACATCCCCTCGGATCGCAACTGCACCAGGATTCGCGCTTCTCCCTTAAAAGGGGGAAGCCCTCGTTCCCGGATTCGAATAGAAGTTTTTTTTTTTTTTTCTTTCTTCCCCGCTTTCAACCTTATACTTTCTTTTACAGTTTTTTGATTAAACGAAGAGTCGAAGAAAAGAAAAGATAAAAAAAAAAACCTCAAGGATAAACTATCATACATTACTTTTTATCCCTGCACCAATTATTTGCCGGCGAGGAGTGCTTATTATTTGCAAAACGCTAACACCTCCAGTTCGACGAACCAACATACTTCATAATTAAGTGGTGAAAATGGTACTGTGATTGGATCTATATAATATATAATCAAAAACCATGAAAAGCCTCGCGACTCTCCGAAGGTTCCAACTGTTCTACGCGCCGTTACTACTACTCGCGGCTACTACGGGTAAGCGCAATATCTCGTACGCGTGCCCATGAAAAGAATACAACAATATTTTCTGACCACCTTCTACTTTTTCTTCTTCTTCTTGTTCTTATTCTTTCGCTACTTTTCCCGTATCAGGGATCCTGGTACACAACGGTTGGAAATAATGTCCTGGCAGGGGGGTGGGAAAAAATGGTCATCCCCTGACTGAACTCCTCCAACAACCACCGGTGTTATCATGTTTGTCAAATACATCGTCGCAAAGTCCAACAGTGGTCTTTTAAACACGATTCTTTCCCCCTTTGGTAAGAGGGTTGCTGCAGGCTTTTATTATTACGATTAAAGTTCTGACTTGAAAAGGTCGTAAGACTGAAGGTATAACGGAGTACCTGTCCCATGAATATGGACCGCAGTAAAGGGGTGGATAATGGATAAAATATAAAAGTGAAGGAGTATAATATTTGAACAAGATAACGCAAAGTTAAATTATGAAAAGAATCATAAGAAATTGAAAGAGAAAATATACGCAAGGAAGATACAGAGTTTGAAAAAGTAAAAAAGTTTCATCTATCTTTTTTTTCTTTTTTTTGTTGGGCGCATTTTTTATCACCTTTTTTTCATTTTTTACCCTTGCGTGTTGCCGCAACGAATTGCATCTCCTCGGTTGTACCACGATACCACCTGCAATGTATATTATCGCATAACCGTTATACACCTGACGTTCCTCGGCAGCCAATCGGGGATAATAATCAGGATGTAAAAATAGATTATTCAATTAAAGCTTGATGCTGGTTTGTTTAATTGGCCAATCGACGCACGGAAAACGTCCGAGGTCACTACTTTGAGCTTCGGACCGATCTCTGGCGATTTCAGTCAATTACTCGCGCTGATCAACTCGCCAACAATTACCCTGGGATCTCCCGTTATATAAAATCCTGTCAAACCCTATATACGGAAATTGACGTTTCGAATCGAAACAATGTATGACGATAACGGTAATAACTCAGCTGCGGTTTCCTAAATGAACGCTCTGCTGCAGGGATAATTATTCAAAATTTCCATCCGACGCGGTACCCCGACGATAAAGCTTCGGCTTCTTTTTCTCGTATCCACGTCGGACGTTTGACAGTTTTTTTTTGTTATCACTTTTCTTGCATCACTTTTTTCCATATATACTCTCGCAGCGTCGTAATAGCGACTAAACAATAAGAGTCGCCGAAGGCTTTCAGAAGCGCGAAAAGCTCCGACGATGATACACTTCCGGTGTAGAGGGGGAGTGTAAAGAAATATAGTATAGGCGGTAGCAGCGGCGGCAAGCGACGTGATGGGAGAACATAAACCGGAGGCAGAAGGCACCTGTATGTATAGGGTCGGTAGATATACGCTTCTGTGGTGACCAAAGTCGAAAGAGATGTTATCTCTTCCGTAAACACGCGATAGAGAGACAATCTTTGACCCCTCCCAAGCTACAGAGCCGCGGCTGCTGGCGCCTCCTTCGGATTCTAACCATCAAAATTCAAAGCTTATCCCCTTCGCACAGGAGTCAAAGTATCAGGATGCTTTAGACTCTGAAAATATACCTACCTACCCCGTACGACTCGTACGAGGATTTGATTCAAATCAGGCCATTAACCTCACGGGGTCTAAGAGAGCGAGCGATAACTAAGTAAAGCGATTCAATAAGCTTAAAGCTTCGTATAAGATTGCGTTAGGGTGCTGAAGCTGATGCTGCAGAGTTAGCTTTTCTCGGAGTAGCAACGTGCGATGGCTAGATAGGTATATTACCGGAGATAGGTATATCTGGCTTCGTTTCAGTCGTCAATTATAATATGTGTATTTCCAAACTCACGAACCGAGACGGAACGTCTTTTCCCGCTACTGAAAATCATTATACATGCAACCCGTGGAATTATTAAAACGAACGTCCCGCTCCATTGAACTCGCCTTAATTGCCATTGAACACCTCAATGTACTTTGTACGAGTAGTGGCCAGACCTACATTGATATTAAATCCCTATTCATCGGCGCGACATCCTAGCGAAATATCTATACGTATACATTATCCGTTCTTTGAGTGATTTCGCGAACCATTTTGAACCAGAGTAACTTGACTCGTACTCAGATAATGCCCCATAATATACGCAGACTATAGTTCACTTTGCATGCGCGTATGTGTACAAATTGTCGTTTTAACGATCGACACTAATCGTCATGTTCTGACAATTTTCGTGCGCTGGTAGCAAATTAACTAGCGTACCGTTGTGAGGGGGGACATCGATTTCTATATACGTATGCGCAACTATTCGTACTCCCACTGCTGCAGCGGAGCAAAGATTATGACTTCCGAATGAATGACTATACGTCGCTTCAAATAGTAGCGACGATTTGGTAAATCACAAATCTGGAATGACGTTGGAACGGAGCATTTCCGGTCGAGTTGCACTATACTTTAGATCAATATGTGTCCAGTCGATCCACCGTATTATGTACTTTATACGCCAACGTTCGTTCTATTCGAAATTGTTGAAAACTATATTATTGTGTTCATACACAACGCAAAACCACCGCAATGGCAACGTCAAACAAAACTTTGATAGATTTACCACCGCAAGCCTGTCTGTTGCTTTAAAATATTCTTCGTAAAGGGGCCATCGCAATACTTTCTGAAAATATTATAAATATACAGGTTCGACAGCAAAATCAAAAATGTAACCTTCAACAAAAGTAGGAGAAAAAAACAAAAAATTGACTCCTTTTGTTTTGAGAACTTTGTATTTCATGTGGTATGTAATCCGTTTTATTGAACTGTCCATAGAAATTATTGAATTATTTGACAAAAGGAACGGGAAAATCGTATTGAAATTTCGATAACCCCGTTATTTCCGTATAATAGCGTTTTCTATCTGGCCCGGTCTTCCTTATACGTCGAGGAGGGAAAAATACTCTGTAGATTTCGGTCCATTTTTTAAACATACCTATTTTCAATTGTTCTCATACCGCATCGATGTGTACCTATATGACAGCTGGTATTATGGGAGAAAACTTCCGCAATCGTATCGATGTCAATTCTTGAAAAAGTAAAAAAGAAAAATTGAACGAAAATCGAGCACGATTTTCCTGGACTATTTGTGGTAGACGTCCGCCCTCCTTGTCATTATTCGAACCGACGACATACCTACGTTTGGTGTATTTTTTTTACCATGAGTGTCTGTTATTGGATATCTTTTGTTCCTATTTTTGTATTCTTTCTTCTTATATCTACTTTAATTCTGTACACTGATCGTGTCGTCCCACAAGCTACTTTTCCGCATTTATCTGCAGAGATGAATACCATATTATTGACAGACGTGCGAGAATATTTTGTCTACGAGTTATCACGACTCCCATACGAGTCTATGAATTGTCGGGAAGCTTTTCAATTTAGCAGAAGCTCAACTCCGATTTATGGATCATGTGTAATTTTTTTCTTCTCCTTCCCTTTCTCTTTTAGTTTTTTGCCCATTCTTTTTTTTTTATTCTCATACCCTTCCAACCTTGAGCCAACTTGTCGCTCCGTAGTTGAATCTGGAGCTAACGATTTTTAAGTAGAAATTTCCACACCAAGCTCATAGGTAAAACGTGGGGTTTTGAATGTCTTTTGGCTCAGATTGCTGCAGAGCTGCGAGCACGGCTGCAGGGCGGGATTCGGAAACTGGAGGCAGTGGAAACTGGTAGTAGTATTTTAACCAAATTGTTCAATCGCATAGAAAACAACGTCGAATCGTGTGCCAACTATAAAATCGATATCTCGGGCTTTTAAAAATATAGATATAGTATAAATACGATTATGCATATAGCGGTGCTTTTTAAATTAAGGGAAAACGTTCTGCTGCTGCAGTTGAACGAATCGGAAATACGATAACCATGCACTCTGCAAACACGTTATGTACGAATAATTAATTACTTAATCACGAGCTTAAATTCACACATTCTGATTCAAGTATCGTGTCGTATCGCCGCTTACGTTTCCCATAATTGACGAGGAATGTATCCATATGCATTTGGTATATCGATTTCTACATAATGTATGATCGTTTCTATGATCAACGCGAGCGCTGAGAATAATCCTGCTAATCTCTTTCTAATACGAAGATTGCGTACAGACAGACTTTCCATAGCAATCGATATTTTAAAAATCGAGAATTATTATTCTTCCGAAACCTAAAAGGGTTGCACACATGTAATAACACCACCAATACCTACGTATAAACTGTATCCTGTATACTTATATGTGTGTGTATGTAGGTACATCTCTACCTCAATGAACCCGCATTAGGAGTAAATGTCCCGGAATTCTACGAGTGGTGGTGGATTTAATCGTTTCAAGCTTCGGTCGTGGTCAAACTTTAAAGCCTCAAAGCTGAAAACAAACCACGTTAGTATAACCGCAGGAAAATTCCATAAGGGATATCTCTTAAACCGCCTGCGCCGAGGCATGAGCATAAAATCTGACGACCTAAAGGACTCCGAGTGGATAATTCAATGGTCATATGGTTAGCGAGTGTATATATCATGGAAATGGAAACGCGAACAGTTCTCGACTTGAGATTTCGGTAAGCTTATTGCGCGTATCGCGCTCATGTCGAAAAAAATAAATAAAAATACGGGAAAAAAAAATTCTCAAAATAAATCACGGGACAAATATTCCACAGAATTTTATTACAACCTAGACTTTCAATTTTATTGCAATTATCTACAAATCTGGATAAAATAATAACGTGATTTGAAAAACCAATTAAGCTGTAAACGCAGTGAGGTGAAGTGACGGACCAGTGATTTCGCTTGCGAAATTATTGTGAGTTCTCAAATACGTGGGTTTGTGTTGATAGAACTTATACCTGGGATTCGGAAATTGATGAAAAAAAGTGCACGAAGTGATCATATAATGTATTATGTACGTACATAGGTATAGGTGTGTTATATATATATTTCGGTGGCATCATATCGCCGGAGTACGTGGGGCCATAACGTCGCATTCTGCGATATATACGTGCTGCAGTGTGCTGGGTATACCTATAATAGATTTGCAATTTCTTTTGAGAAAAGCTGAACGAGTATCTACAGAGTACATATATACGATGTGATATAACTATAATATAGAATCGCGGCGGGTAAGCGGTGACTTTAATCCTGGAAAATTGTAAGTTGCAGAATAGAAAGAAAATGATGTCAGGAAACGAAGGTAATGAACCGGGCACCGGCTTACGGCGCGACCAAGTTGAAAAGCTCCAATCTTATTTCTTCTGTTCGATTCAAAGGTTCTTGGGTTCCCTGATCACCGATGGTTACCGGGTGATGTGTGTCCTCGAGAATTATTTCGGCTAGCCAAGTTCGAACCGATGACCTTAAAAGTCTCCCAAACGAACGCCCGTCGAAAGTTATATAATTCAAGCATTCAGAAAAAAAAGTGAAAAAATTTTCATCGAAATTACAAAAAATGTTATGCTTCCCAAGAATAAATATTGGTGCGCGGATTCATCGGATGTGTGCGTGTTCATTTGCAATGTTCATTTTTTTATTATCGGTTTGCTTTCATCTACTTTTTGTTTCCTGCGATTCTTGTTAAAAACCTGTCAGATTTTGCGATGAGTGTGGACCTCGGCAAAGAGAGATGTAGAGATATAGACGGTGGAACTAAAATTT
This sequence comes from Athalia circularis, assembly GCA_963978495.1. Classification (NCBI taxonomy): domain Eukaryota; kingdom Metazoa; phylum Arthropoda; class Insecta; order Hymenoptera; family Athaliidae; genus Athalia; species Athalia circularis. The sequence goes on from OZ021700.1 coordinate 23,670,521, forward strand.
GGAACGAATGTAGTATTTCTATTAATTGAAGCATGGAATAGCTTTTAACCGAAACTGGGTTTTATAAATGTTTTTTCAATTGCAAAGAGGGTGGGACAAAAAAATAATTTGAATACTAAACACGAAATAACAGTTGCGAAACCTCCGGAATAGCGAATTTTTAGGTTATATTCTGTCCTTTTTGCTTAGATGCGAGTATATTTATCTAAAATTTACTTCGCTTAATTCGACCTCTTTGACCATCGGTGGAAGAGTAGTAGGGCCTCGGGTTAGTCAAACGAAGGTCCACCGGATGTACTTTGGCTTCGTTACGCTCGAATTTCACTATACATGTTTGTGTCCAACTGTTATCACAATATTAGTACAACCATAATATCAAACGGAAAAGTTATTTGCATAGCCGAGGATGTTGATCCGTTGACACTTTTTTGTTTTTTTGTTTCATCATTTTCAAAAAATGTTGGCTGTTCTAATTTCGCCTGTATACCTAATCCTTACGCCAGAGGATTTTCAATTTTCAGAACAGCTCGTAGCATCGCCGGAGTTTTGAACTACCGTCCAATCAATCTCAAATGTGCGGTTAATCAACGCCTCGATTGAGTCACCTGCAGCAGCGCTGTGTTGAAAATTTAATGGCATAAACCGGTGTAGCTTCCGTAGTACACAATTCCTAGGGGTACTCTCAGACTGTGATGGTGTAGATCAATCTTTCCAATTAGAATACATAGAAAACAACTGCAGATTCGAAAGAAGAAACAAAATTATATTTTCTCCGAATTTTATCATTTCGACGTATGAAGCTCAGCTCATTGACAGACGATGTTGAATTGTCATCGGAAGATTTTGTTTCACGTGAAAATCATGTCAAGAAAGGAAAAATGTCATAATTTCATTGGTCACTATTACGTCAACTTTTATAAGAGTTGTTAAATTACCCCTAAAGAATAAATTCACGACGATGTAGCAATTAAGGACTTATAATCAGATTCGAATTATTTGTATCATTTTATTTTTTGGATTCGCGGAAAACAACCTGTTACAATGTTACTCTCGACAAAAGCTATTATAAAATGATTGAATTTCAGAATAAATGGAAAAAACAACAATAATAACGTGTTTCAGTTCGGAAAACTTTCTTGTAGTGTTACGGGATTATAATCAGAAGACTATATTTTTTTGCAGAGTGAATTTTTCTTTAATCGGATTCAAAGTACAACGCAATAATATAGGTAAAGTAAAGATGTAATTTTGTCAGAACATATTTGACTCTGAAACAATATTTCAGAAATTAAATTCTCCACTTACGTACTTTCAATTTCGTGATAACAAGTATACCGCATATATATGTATAACATTATAAACTCATGGAATGTACAGGGAAAATTAAATCCTCGGATAATTTCTTCTTTTTTTTTCACTACTGTTGTGAATCCTATGGGTACAGCGCGTACCTATAGACAGGTTAAAATTCCTTGCGATAATACTCGGAAATTGTGTAAGCTATGAACTTTGATGTGAGATCAATACTCTTTATAACGTTATAAATGATGAACGACCACTCATTTTTCACGCTCGTCTCGTTGACAACCCTCGACGTCAGCTATTATCTGAATTTTACCGCGGATACCCTCGACGGTGTTTTACTTTATGTTACAGCGATCTAAATTTCCGTTAAAAAAAATAATCTGACGAATAAAGAAGATGGAATAAAAAAAAAACAAAAAAAACAAAAGAATGAACAAAAAACGAAAAATCTGAAATAGGCAGTCTTACGTGGAATGAAAATATAGCCCGATTTCGAGGAAAGTGGTGGTGGTGGTAGTGCAGGGTAATGGAAAATGATGGGAGGTGTTAGGTACACCCTTTTATCCCAAGGAATTTAAAATTCTGTGCCACCAGATATCCGGCAGGTATTTTGCGAGAACCACTCAGCCATCAGCCATGCATGCTTCATGACATTACGCTCTAAAGCTAGAGAATGGATATAACCTGGACGAATTTTGGGTGGGGTCAATGAGGTCAAAAATGCAAATAACTCAGGGCACATGGTATTCTTATACTTGAGACTTCTCGTACGCGGGGTAAAATCGAGGAGAAAAAAAACGCGGTGTAAAACTAAATAATGAAAAAGGGAAATCGTATCAACAATAAGCCGGAAAAATTTATTATTATTATATACACATAGAGTGCAGTGCAGGATCATCGCGGAGAGGTCGTTCATCACCCTGATACTCGAAATGTTTTCTAATTAAAGGAACGAAGAAGTTGGATGTTAACCGAGTTAATTAGGTAATAAGACTTGATTTGTCTATTTCCTGAAAGCGGAAAGATGTTAACTTAGATTACTTAATGTTTTTTTTATTTTCTTTATTTTTTTTTCACAACCCTTCTCCGTATCTCATTCCAGAGATTTAAAGTACATAACGTAACATATAAATATATAAGTGTGCATACATACCTATACAAATGAATTTGTTTTTTCGCGTGCACCTTTTATAAAAGTATCTGCACGAAGTAGTTCACATTCGCGCAAGTCGGTTTGTATAAGGATATAAATACGTATGCACCTATACATGGGACGGATAGGATATGGATATGGTAACGTTTATTGAAGGGTGAAAACTTTCAACGAGACAGTCCAAATAATCCTAGTACAATAAGGAAACTCAAGACAAAAAAATCCAAAAGAAAAAAACAAAAATAACTTTACGACGCAACAACGTAGCTACCGTAGGTACGTACGTACCTACCAACCCCCGGTGCCGGCTTTAGCCTACGAGAAATTGCAATAAGTGCTTTGCGCGGAATGGGATTCGCTTTCTTGAAAAAGTTCACGGGACCCGCAGAGAAGGCGACGGTATACCCGGGTGAAGGGGAGTTACAGCCAACTGCGACAGCCGAAAGACAGAACCACCAATTCTTTCTTTTACGAGTTTTAAGTACGAAAAACTTCCGTTCTTTTCAAGGAGGGTCCTCGGTACGGAGTACAGTGACTATACTTCGCGTCCAGGTACTTGAGTAAATCTTACCGCATTCTGAAATGCTGCACGTACTCGTATGTTATACGTACATGCATACGTGTGTACTTAGAACGCTTATACAGCGTGAGCTAGAAGAAAAAGTAGTTGAAAAAATGGCTAATTTTGGAGCGCGAGTGAAAGCTGAATGCGTCAACGATTTTCTGACGAGCTTTCTTTCTTTCATCAAGAACTCAGAAGAATCGACCAGCTTTTATTTCATTCTGAAAATTCGTACAATTCTCATCCGGCGCTGCCGAGAATTAGAAAATCTTTATCAATAACCTCACTCAAATCCTGCATGCAATTATGTTCGTCACAAGCGCGTATTTTAAATTTCCCAAAACTGCCATGCGATGCGTATAGCATTCGTTGAGCTTTCACTCGCGTTCCAAAATTCTCTTTTTTTAATGCTCACCCTGTATACATACGACGTGTATCTACATTCATGTACCGAGCCAAGTCTTAGCGTTAATCGCGTAAATTCCCGAGCCTTATAGCCTTGTCTGAAGATCCGACATTTTTTATTTTATTTACGTCGTTTTTTTCACCCCAGTTTCTCTTGACCGTCCTATAGAGCGCTCTAATTATCTAGAAGTCCCCGGGACTACGGGCGGGAGGAAGACCGGGTGTCATGGAAAATAAACAACCCTTACATATATACGTATACTATATGCTTTCCATCTACGTGTACGTGAAACCCTCCTCTCATACGTGGGTAATTTCGGGCTCTGCGAAGCAGCCTTCAGGTTCAGGTGCAGGACTGGGTCGTGCGCAAAGTGCATGACTGGAGGGCATGTCGAGACGGTATATGTATAAGGGCCGGCGATGTATATGCCTACCGTTCTACATCTACATGTTTGTTGCGGATTCAAGTGCTCCGAAATTCTTCCCATCGGTTTGTTCGTTCCGTTATCCATTTTTCTTATTTCTTCCTTTATTTATTCGTCAAGCCTTCAAGAACACATCGTTCCTGTATCAACGATCCGGGGCGATGCAGAGCTCTGGTTATTGCCAAAAGCTGGTCAAAAGTCAATTTCAGAAGGCTTTGCGAGCTTTACAATACGCGCGTTTACCGATATACGAGTATATAGTTATGTGATCTACTATTTTATATACATGGATCGAAAAATCCTTCGGAGAAAAAGCAACAAAGCCTAAGTACTATATACGAACTGATTGTGAGTATGATAAATAAGACCTGGTCACTTGATCGGCAAACTCACGTCTACTCTCTCGTAGGTCCAATACATTACTTCATCCTATGTACATACATACCTGTATGTACGTATTCAGAACGTCCCTTCGATTCAAATAAGGAATAAAAAACTTAATCCTCAAAGTTAGAAATCCACAAACGAGGTATAATACATGAAGGATCATGATCGTGCGTGAAATACGTGATATCAAACGAATAAAACTCTAACCAACTGGAAAGATGTCGTACGGCCACTGAAGATTGAAAAATAATTATAAGCTTCTTAACGTCGCTCGATCCTATTGTCGAGCAGAGCTTGCAAGCGCACCGCACGAAAGTGAATGCATAAATTGAAATATTTCTCGTTTGCACTCCCAAGTACCGTTCAACGTAAATTCATTTCTTTATATCCTCGCTTTTGTTTGTCTCATACTTTTTATAGATGACCCCCCCCCCAAAAAAACAAAAAAGACAAAAAAATGGTCAGCTATGTGAGCCACGGAGTTCTTCCGAATTCTAACCGAGCGTTCGGATCTGTATGTATGTATAGTTTGATCATAACGGGGATAATGTACTCGGATTTGGTAGCGGCACAACGTTGGAGTTATGGGACGAGTCGAGTTCCGCTAATCGTAACATTTTGGGCAACCTGCACGGGGTGACGTCAGCTAGAGCAAATAACTCGGTGACGGTCTACTACTATATCGCTACTCTTTTTGTTATAGGTTATTTTCTTATCTTTTTTCTATCCCCCCCTCCTGCCGCCCTGCGTTATCCCGGGTTACCGGTAGAGCACCAGTGACCTTTTGCGTTACGGTAAAACCGTCGAGAAACATGGGACCTATTGGCGGAGAATACTTAACGAGGCTAGCGTGAAAAATTAAACTTTATCCGCGCGAACACCCGAGAGCATCAGGAACACCGGGTGCCCGCTGATATCGTCGGACCGTGAGAGAATCCTTAAAGATTCAGCAAATGCTTTTAAACTTTGAAATATTAAGTAGGTTTGGCCCCGAGGTAGAGGGTACAAACCTATACCTGCACCACTGTCCGTTGCAAATTAAATACAAATTGATCGCAATGAATACAAACGATCGCATTAGATGTACATATGTACATTTATAGCATATACATATATATATGGATAGTTATGTAACCTTAAGCGAATATAAGCGTACGAAGTAGCCAATTCTTATTGCGTAATGCCAAGATGTTAGCTGCGGCAATGCTTTATCGAGGGGAAAATAAAGGCCTGATGCTGCAAAAGGATAAGGAAACGGGATATCTCAGGGAATCGGAAACCCCCTAAGTAAACTCGTAAATAAACTAAACCAATAAGTAATGACAGCAAAGCTCCCTGTTATCGAAATTCACCTATACACCACATCTGTACGCCAGAAGACCGATTCAAAAGCTTCGTCACCAGCTGTGACAGACGTTGCGGCAAATTATAGCGGAACTTCACGTCCTCCGTAAAGAAAAAAAAATCATGAAGAAAGAATGAAAGAAAAAAAAATTAAATGGTGACAGAGATATCCTGCAGGATGCCCAAAACTCCCATCCTTCATATAATTTCCTAACAGGGGAAAAAAAAATTACAAATAAAACAATGGAAAGAAAAAAAAAAAGAAATTAAAAACAAAGTAATGGAAACCCCGAAAAGCTCTTCGCTTTATTCCGGCGAACAGCCCCCGCCAATCGACGTGATCGAACGACCGCAGCAATTAAATATTCCACCCTCCGTATCGGGCTGTCAACGTATTAAGAGTCCCATTTCATTTTATCGTGTTTTTTCTTTGGTATCGTATTGTATATACACAATGTGCATTTACATACTATATTATGTATGTGAATATACATATATATATATACTCAACGGACGCCGGAACGCGTTGTAAACTTGGCGACACGTTTCATCGAGGTTCTTGAAACTTGTGACGTTATAGAGGAAAATCATATCGCACATATACCGAATACGAGTGTGTATATGTACGTGTCTGTCGGCGCATTCGTCTCGCCTATGTATTCATGAACAAGCAATCTGTACATACACCTATGTGTATTATATAAATTATAAGTTGTGTAGGTATGTGCATCATGTGGGGTACAACGTTCTTCTCGAGAAATGTCAGTTTACTGTTCCCATATTAAATCGCGTATACCTATGTACATCGATATAGTATACCATGTACTATGTGCATGTATGTGGAGAGTATATCACTCGCATCTGAATTTATACGAACGTGTTTTTGGACACAGTTGCAGGTGTGATAAGTAAGCCAAGGTTTCGGTGAGGTTACTTGTCTTGTTTGGATCCATCCGAAATGCGTAGGTAACTAGGAATTTAGACGAATTGATTGGGCCTCGACAGTTTGCGGTAAAAGTGACGGGGCCAACGGCGACGCGATTTGCATCTATTCCATTTCATTGCCCATTAAAATCCTACTAATGTGAATAAACTAATAACGAGAGTCTTTATTTCAGGAGTCCGAGGCTTGCGCAACGTATCGATAAAAATACCTATAGCGGTAACGCCTGGCTCCACGGTTACTATGACCTGTCAGTACGACCTAGAAACGGATCCACTCTATACGGTCAAGTGGTACAAGGGGCGTACAGAATTCTTCAGATATGTCTTGAAAGAACTTCCTCACATAAAGGTCTTTCCCCTACAAGGTGTCAACGTCGATGTGAGTATTTTACATTTTCTTAAAATAATACACTTGACTATAAGATCATTCAACTCGTCCATGTACAATTTTATACTTGATATTTGGGCCCCAGACACGAATCCTCCTCCACGTATCACCTCAGATACAGACTTAAAATAGTCTATATTATGGTCCCGGTGCGGCGCCTAAACAGCTGCAGATAGCGAAATGGCCGCGCCGAAATTTCCTAGCGCCGGAACAACCTGCCTCATAGTACGGATAAAATTTCGGTATTTCGTATGAAATGAAGGTCACAACAGTCCAAAAAAATTCATTGAATAACATATGTGAAATTGATCCCCTGTTCAAAAACTCATTTCTGGCAAAAGAATGTCACCTCGTACAACGCAGAAATGTAATGGCGATTATCACTCTGTGACATGGTTGCTCGCATGGTTGGTATTATCGAATCAAGTATACAAGCATATACGGCTGTTGAATTTGGTTCACTATTATAAAAAATTGGAATCGATTAGTAACGGGATTATGTGTTAATTATCTTGCGCCATATTCCAGTTCCTGCATCTGCAGTATAATAATATTATGGTCAAAATATTAGTCTGTGGTAGTCGGCCGCCGGTTTATGTGGTCCAGCGATATAATACAACGCCATTAAAGTTGTATGAATACAAACAAGTATATACATATAGATACATACCTACCTACGTATTTGTATAATATTATAAGTTGGAAAACGTTGGCAAGTGAATCGAACGTATGTTAGACTTATGATATGAAATAAATATCCGGTTAACTAACAACCCCAGGTAGGAAACTTTGCCAGACGTTGAAAAGATTTATCGTTGCCTACCCAACATTCATATATAATACATATTAGGTGTACGTGTATAATATATAAATACATATACATACATACATACATAGGTATAACCATAACAGAACGTAACGAAGAAAAATGTACTGGAAAGTATAAAGTCTTTATTGGTCTTTCGACTCCTGTAAAGTATGTAATATACATTGCTATAAGTACAGAACTGATTTATTCGTAAACCGTTTAGATACGATCGGTGTAATATCTATTAAATAAATAAAATACGACATGTGTTGTAGGTATATGACTTATTGAGTTAGCCAAGTTTATTGGACAGACTGTCAATAATTAATGAACAGTTTTATTACTGTAACAGGGAATAATCCTCCACGCTGATTGAGCCCTCGCTTTGGATAGAATTATAAACGATTCCGTGCTGCAGTATATTTCCATGCCAGAAACAATGCCGGTTTACCGATGCGAAGGTAACCCCATTCAATGAGGGAAATTGATCGTTTGATAAATGCCCTATCATCGGCACTATAATAACTCAAATCTCGAGCATAAAATATTACAGTATCTAAATTTATCATTAATTCACAATTATGCCGATTTCACAATTTTGATTCACATTCGATTTATGAAATTTATAATTCATCGCGTACGGTAATAGCAATCAATTACTCCAGCGCGGATTTTTACCGACCGAGTAGATAATAAATACAAGTACCCCCACTTCCTGTACAGTAATCCAGAGCTCGCGAGTTGATTCGTAGTTATTAATTGATGTGAAAAATGCCACGCATTTTCGATTTGTATATCTTTTTTTTGCTGTTGTAACCGAAAGACGAAAATATGGGTGGAGTTGATCGGAGCGGTACGAAAACGTTATAGGTATCGTGTATCAGCATATGGATCACGTGGATCTCCCGTTGCCCTAGTTCATTGTCACGTTTCCTACCCGACTCGAAGCTGTAAATTTACTTCCCCCTCATCCTCTCTCGCCATGACTGTTGAAAGGCGCGGGGCTTCCAGTAAAAAGAGATTCCACTTCGCCATCGCCATAGTTCCCGTATTCAAATCGCTGTTCGTACATCATCCGTAATATTATCAGTTTATGCTCACTTTTACTCCTATAAAGAACCACCATTCTTATACCTCTCAACTCCAACGTCTCAGAATACCAGCTATCCAACTATTTTTCTCAACTATCTCTTGAGCGTTGAATTCACACCGATCACGATCCTGCCCCGCATGCCTTTTGCCGCTACTGCAAGCTTGAAAACTAACATAAGTAAATCCATTTCATAAATCGCGTTCTTGTTTATACTTCGCTTTCCGATGCGGATATTTAGCAGGAAATTAACTCTTATGCAATCTTGCAAATGCCATTCTTATACATAAAGTTCGCATATAATAACTTGAAATTGGAAATAAACTACCGTTGGAAAACGAGAGGCGGAAACTCTGCGCATGTTTTACATTACGTATATTATTTTCCGCTTGGCATTAAATAGAGTATGAATAATTATCATACAGCGAAGAACAATTTAGTTATATACGATAATTTTACATGTTTTCGGTAATATGTGTAATATTATCTGCATGTATTTACAAAATCGATGCGCGACAACCGCGGTAGGTTCAACCATAGATATATTGAACTTTGATTTTAGCTCAGTTACTTGAGCTTCGCAGAGATTGAGAAACTGCTAGCGACAACATTAGAGGAAGGAATTTTGAAAAGCTAGTTTCACTTCCTTCTAATGAACCCTATATGAGTAGGCGACAGCTTTATTGCGTTGTAAATAGATTTCATGATGAATATTACGTAATTTCATCGAACACGTCGCATTCTTCTGACGTACTTATATACGGCTCTTGAGTTATTAGTTTATTGGGGGCCCTGTGCGTATCGAGAGAATCACGTTTTAGATTTAATTTTAATCGTCGTCATGCATGGGGTAGACGTATCGTTAGTTTCAAGATAATCTTCGACCGCGTATATGGTCTGGAATAAGAATCTCTTGAAAAATACCCACCGCTATTATTGAATTACACTTTTATTTTTTTCTCACTACTGTAAATCAATTTCACGAATAGATACAGCTGTTTCGGATACGGATAGATACCGCGGCGTTTTCTTAGTTTAGTTTCGTAATAGAGTTGATTATAAGAACGCATAAATTCGATGGTAAATTGTCAATGAATTACAGCGATCAGCTGACTGCATTTGAACGAACGAAATTACCATTAAGTATAATTTTGTCAATTATACATAAAAGCTGGGAGCTCAACTTTTTATTAGTCATTACAATTACAAAGCAATATTTCGTTGTACCAGCCAACCAATACCAGCAAAATGAATGTCGTATTTTTATGATCGATTTCATGCGAGTTCCAGGTCAAATATTTTCCAACCCATAAAGCCGCAGTGTCGTAATTTCGAATTGGGATTCTCAAGTTTGAGCGCTAGATCATTTCATGACTTATATGACTCGTCTGCTCTGGATCAGCTCGTACGTATTATATAAACTCGCTCCTAACGGCATAAGTTCCTGCATGATGACAATCGTTAAAAACCCTTTATTTCTGGAAGACAATTTTACACTCGAACTGGGTATATCGTGTCGTGCGCAGTTAATTATTATGGAGTAACGCGAAATATTCAGGTGAACAAATAAACTTTGACTAATGTATACGTACATATAGACTTTGAATTTATATATGTATATGAAATCACAGGAAGTAAAAAGTTTTTAATGCAGAAACAATATTTAGTTTTATAATAATGTATATATATATAAATCTGCCTCGAATAACTCGCTTAATTATGATTCTATTATAACTTTGACGCCTCCGAGCTTATCTGGGGTGTTGGGATATACCTAATCTCCGGTTGGAAAGCATAATTTTATATTCAAACTGCACAAAGTGAGTAGGGTCAGCAAGATATACCGCAGAAATCTCACCGTATCATCGTCAGCAAACCGAAACATGACAGTCAGTCGAAAATCGCTAACCTTCGGAACTTCAAATTCTGTAAAAATAGTCTTTTCGAAAATTTTATTCGAACTGCAAATGGTTGATTGAAAAATTACGTCATACTCTTCAGATCGCACTGCGCATCAGGAGGATAAAAAAGAAAAGAACAATTCAAGCTTTTGAAGTATGACGTACAAAGCACCATCATCCCATGGTCTCCAAGGTATCGGATGTACCAGATGTAACGTTATTGCCATGGCATCATCGCGCTACGAAGATTTTGGTGTCATCTACTATACTAATTGCAAGATGATACTATCGAGAAATTGATATTGAAAATAATAATAATAATAATAATAATAATAATAATAATAATAATAATAATGATTTTCCAGTCAATTAATCAGGTACCCGAATGTCTTCCCGAATAATTTATACGACTATATATAACAAGATGGTCTGATAATAATTAATTACTCAATAATATCGACGGATAAGAACTCGGTCACGTTCCACTTGTATAGGTAATTATACGTATACGTACGAAAAAGGAGAACTCAAAATTTGAAAACTTATTTAATTAGTACCGCTAGAGAATGAAGGAACACTCGAGCAACAAATCTGCTAGCGATAAAATATTTCAGATTAAACTTTCCGTTCCTATTTCCAAATGGGGGTCTTCTCGATGTAGATATACGAGATTCTAAGAAATTCAGCTGCAATGTTACTCCCGACGGCCATACATGCTACATACTTAATAAGTAATACGACGTATATTTTATGCAAAATAAAAGACACTCGTTGTTCGGTGTCTTCCCCGTCACGACTTGCCCTCTCCCTCTTGCTCCTCTTCCTTCCTCACCATCGCTCCCCGTGTCATCCCCTTATAGTCGACAAACTTTGTGTAAATATACATAAACTAGCATTGCACTTCATTGTGTTGTCACTTATCGACTTCATTTATGGCTAGTTGTATTAAAATTTTTCATTTACATGCTTTGAGAAATTCCCTAAATCTGCGCAAACAAAATTGGACTATCTATAAAGGGCTGCCCGTAGACATCTTGTGCGAATGTTTTTTTTTTTTTTTTAAATTTTATTTTCATTATTGCTTCTACTGCAACGACCGGGAAATTTGTCAACATCGCAATCTGCACTATACGGGTCGAGGATGATCAGATCTCGGCAATAGAAATAATCATAAAACAAATACCGATCCTCAGTAATGAGTATAAATTAACATAGAAACTACAAAATCAAACGATTGTAAATTATATCAATCAGTAACGTTAACGGTAATAGACAAGTGAATTCGTTGTATCAATTTACTAAACTTTTCTTTTTTTAAACTCTATAAATTACTCACTTTTCTTTTGATGTTCAACGTTTTTCGGATAGTCAAGAATATAAACTATTTAACACGAATCAAACACGCCCAAGTTCGTTGAATTCTGATCAATCACTCCTGAAATTTAATAGAAAAGGCGAGAGAAAAAAAGGATTCTGGAGAATTTTATGCTTCGAGCAGGCCACGCTCGAGTAGTCGTGAGTTAGTTCCTACTTTGCCGTCACGCAGCGTTGCAAAATTTAAATTTCTCGCAACAAAAACTGATCGGGAATTTTTGAAAGTTAGAAGTCAGCTGCTGCCGCTCTACGCAATTACATGATCGTATTGCAATTTTCGACTCATGTGTCAGACGTCAAATCGTCGACGTGTCACAACAATTGAAGAATGATTCAAGGGTATTAAATTCTTGATTTTTCTTTTTTAGTCCATTGTTATATGAGGTGTGGAACAATTTGTCTACACCTATTAAATCTCGTTCACACCACTTTATTTCTCAAATTAAATCATTCTTTTGGCATATTTATGATGTACGAAAAACATCTCAAGTAACCCCTTAGCCACTGAGCCATAAAAAATATGTACGTACGAATTCAGTGGTTTCGATTCTGATTCATTATTCACCCAAGTATTGCAACGTGCAATTTCTTAACAAAATCAACCGAAAATCGAGCGGTTATCGATCAGAAAAAAGTGTCGTTCTAAAAATATATTTTTCTCTTGTTTCAGACCGCAGCTAGTGACTCCCATAATTTAGTTCTCCGCGACGTCCAGTCAAATCTTACAGGAAAATACAGGTGCGAAGTATCCGCTGATGCACCTTCCTTCCACACTGAAATGGTTTCGAGCTATATGCACGTTGTCAGTGAGTATCTGATATAATTACACAAATACCTCCGAAGGGTCATCGATGTTTAACATGAAGTTTAACCACCTTAGACCCTGCGTGCTCGTCCTATGTCCGACGCATCCTCGAAGCATCAACCATAACCGGACCCTGCAGTATAAACACGCGTGTAATAATACTTATCGTAATAAATAATGTCATGGTACGTGAGTTGATGAATTTATGCGAGAAATTCATTCGCTTACCCATCGGTTCCGAAGTGTAATTCCTGCACTAACCCATAATTGGTTCTTGCAAACCATTTATTTTTTTCCTTTTTTTTTTTCTAGTATATTCTTTCTCCTACTGTCATTTATTTGTGGGTGATATTATTTCTGTATCATTCATTTGAACGTTGAAATTTAGGACTCTTGATCGCAAACCACAGTCTTTTATCCCGGAAAACGCGAATTATATATATTGTATAATCATATTATATATTTTATATTAACAATAGCATAAAATCGAATAATTTACAATAATTATGATGGAGATAAAAAAAATCGATGTCCCTGTAAATCTTGCGTAACTTTTGTCGCCTTACGATTATAATAATACGATTACATTGATGTGAATTCAAACAGACACCCAGTATACTAATTCAACCACCATATAAGGATAGGTAGACGTGCAGCACGGCTAAGAAAGTTATAGAACCGAGATTGTTCCTTTTTTATAGTCCATATATATAGGTTGAATGTATAAAAAATTGTTATCCCTTACCCAGGGGTATTATCGCTGCCCTTTTTGCTCGTTAGAAAAACCGACCCTTGATATATAACCTGCTTCTATAATAAAATCAACAAAAAAAAACATGTACAGCTATACATACGCCAATATACACCTACTTATATCTGCGTCTATAAACATATATAGGCTCCAGCGAACTACTTTCCATTTTTTTCGAATTTTTTGCACTCGACTTCTTTTACCCCTCGAAACGGCTGTTCGAGAACGAGCATTTTATTCTTTGTTCAACTATTTATTCTTTTCTTTTCTTACATTGCATAGTAAGTTCGCTTTATGTATGTATCGTATCGTCCGCACGGGTTAATCGATGCGTCGTGGCATTTGATGTACGAAGCACAGAGTAAAAAGTTAATGTAGTTCGTTTCAAGCAGTAGCTTTGATATAGCTGACGATGAGAGCGTGGCAATGTGAAGGGCTACGCGCCATGGGAGAACAAAACAATCCCTATATTTAATCACTGGCTTTTTAACCCTTTCGTTACGGCAGTTCACTCCGCTGTAGCACCGTCGCTTAACCGGCGTTTGGGTCTATGTCTTACGCCTGAACAACGCCTGCACGTTGACATGCTTTTGGAAAAAAACGGACTCTTCATTAAAATAATAAATTCATAATTTTTACGTGAACAACAATTATTATAAATGAATTAATTAACGTACAGATTTCGCCCGATTCGTATTTTCACAACTCAATTACGGGATACCCTGTTTGCATATATTGTGCATGTTGCTATTAATATACCTATAGATAGCTGAGCTTTGCGGTGCTAGTTGTATCTGTGCATATACATACAATTTACGCATCGTACGATTACGGCAAAAATTAATTTGATACGTGCTATTTGTATAATTAACTCGCGTATTTGTGCTGTGATCGCATGCACCGTACCTTTCGCGCGTAATAATTTAGAGTTTATCGGTTGGGTTTCCAATTATTAATAATATCGATGAACGATGTAGCGAAAGAAGAAAAAGATTATCACCGCCCAATTACATGTATACACAGTATCGCGGTTAACAATTATTAATAGGCCCGGTCTGGATTATACGGAATTCAGGGAATATATAATCACGCGAAGAACGACTTTTTGATAGTATTTTTTTTTTTCGTCTAGCCAGAAACTGCGGCAGCGAGTTATCTGGTTCGAATAGCGTCCCTCCGCCATTTCTGTGCAGATGTCATTGTAAAATATGCTCGAGCGGTGTATACTTGAAAAAAGTTGATAATCCTTCGCTTTTTGCTATGGCCCCCCAATAAAAGATTGAAAATTTTCTTTCAGACCTTCCTGAGGGGGATCCAGAAATTCGTGTGGAGAAGCTGAAATACGCGGTGGGTGACGTTGTCCGTGGAAACTGTACGTCACCACCGGGGAATCCCCCGGCCAACGTCACGTGGTCCGTAAACGGATTACCGGTATGTATCTTTGAGCGGTTCGTCCGGGTGGAATGAACGGCCGCGAGCCGGGGGTCGGAGATTGCAAGTCGTGGGTCTGGGTCTCTGAGACCAAGAAAAGACGAAAAAGGCACGTATAATACTGGGGGCAAGTAGGGCACAGCAGCCACCAGGAGAACCGCGTGTTTTTGGCCTAGGTTCCGTTGCTCACAATCTTCTAAACTTCGTGAATAACAACAGCGAATATCCAACTAATATTCCGGAGCCATAGTAACGAACCACTGCAATGAAATATATACGCACATGAATTTTCTCTCGTTCATGTGTTCAAAAATTATGACATCGAATTTTATTGGACGTTCATAACATAAAATAGTGGTGTAAATTCCAAATCAATCGATTACCGATACCTATAGAGCGATGAGAATGTAGCCATAAATTCCATGACAAACTTACATCTGCACTTTGACATCTCCAGAAATTTTTGAAAAACCTTTTTCACGTTCGATTAGTTCGAGCCGAAAAAAATTCGGAATTATGAAACGAATTGAGATTCGGAAATGTCCAAAATTGGACATCATTCTGGAAAGGCATTCCACGTTGGGGGTATGACAAACACCCTTATGTAAGAATACAGATTAATCATAAATTTTCAGTACACAATGTACATGACAACTTTTTTTTTACCAGAACAATTATTTCATCTTGTACAAATATAGTTATACAAACGAGATCGAAACGAATCCAACGACGTGCATCAATTTAGTATCATCATAATGGGCGACCCCACCGGCTATTCAAGTATCTAGCGGTAGGGTTAACATTCTAAAGCTGTAGTACTTCGAAACTGATAAATATCATCCAGGACTGATATTTCGAAATTATGGTTTGTTACACCTACTTCACCAGTCGTCTCATGCACCCTAAAACTGCAGCGTGACGCTATATATAATTGTCAGATGTCGTGATAAATGAATATTCTGGAGCAACCTCGAGGATATTTAATCAAATACTCGAAGTTAAAGGTAATCTATATCGTATGTGTATTCCCTTGCAGCGTATAAGAGAAATTTGTATGAACAGATGTTATGATGTAATCCAGTAAAACGGGACAATGCAGTTATAATCCCTGCAAACTCGAAAAATATTATGTTATATACATACATATATTCGTAGCACCTACCTTTACAATATAAAGCTCGAGAGAGCGAATAAAATTTATTTCAGCTAAATTATTATTGTCAGGAATCCCTCGTGAGTAAATATAAATTTCATCAAGCGTAATACAATTTCCGTGTAATTTTTCTGGAATTATATAATCAAAAACTTTGATACGGTTCTCTATTATAATCAACGACAGCATGCATTAAGCACGGCGAAGAATATAATTATTTCTACCATTCCATTTGAGGTAACTTTGGAAGTAAAGGCGTCGAGTATATCTTTGTCAACTTTACCAGACTACAGTAACCGTAATTTAATATCAACTTTTCTTTTCTCCTAGCAAGAGTTCAATTAAGACCCTTGCAAACAGTGAAAACGAAATATAACAACCACGGCAAGTGTAAATCCAGAGCGTCTTTTTGTCATCCTTATAGTCTCTTTTAAAAGTAAATTCTGAAAGCATCGATGAAAAACAAATTTTTCTAAAAAAAAAATATGTATATATGTATGTACGTGGATTATCAGTCAGCGAGCAACAAAGCGTAAGATAAAAAAATCGCTTATACTCTTAATATATCGCACCCCAGCCTTGAACCGAATTCTGCTATTTCAATACAATTACCCCGAATTAGTTGGGCTCCGTCGAATAATAAAAATTGGAGCCATCGTCCAAATAAAAAGTATACGCAATTGATTAATCAGCCTTTCGCTAAAACAGTTAAATTTATAAGTAAATGTTTTATATTCATCCAGGTGAATGCAAGTTATACGCTGACGTCGCTACCCATAACAGAAAATTCGATTGTGTCAGTGGTAGCTGGATTGGACTTGGAAATTGCCTCGGATAATTTCAACCACGGCAGACTTCACATCACGTGTCGAGCGAACGTCTTCCATCTTTACACAGCTCAAACGGAGATATTCGTCGAAGAAGAAAACCCAAGATTAGCCTCCGTTCTAGGAACTCGCGAATCCTCGCATACCGGTAATTTTGAATTCTTAATAGTTAAAAAAATAAAAAAATAAATAAATAAAATCGTAAGGCAATTACTGCAGCCGTTCTATCAACAATAAGTAACGATCAATACGTCCTGCAGACTGATAGTATTGGTGATCTCGACATCTCGTACAGTTAACTATACATATACCGCAAAGTATCGGAAAGCTATAATGAGGTAAAGGGACGGGTGGCACTCATTATAAGGTGATCCCAATTAAGTAATTCCATTAAGTTCCTATACCATTAATCCGTGATTGGTGATTGATTAGATTTGTCGGTTTTGTGATTGGCGACGTCAATCAATTAAACTTTTTTTTTACGAGTAATATTCAATCTTCAACCTCCACTGTATAAAGTATGTGTGAGATCTTTTGGAAGTTTCCTTTGCACTGGGTATGTTAAATAATTCATAAATCTACGAGCTGATCGAAATTCCAAACTCGGTATAGAGTCTTAAAATATCTTAAGCTTCCTTGACGAAGAATTTTTTCTAATTTTCTGAACGAAATAAATTAAAGTACAGCTCGAGGCATCGTAACGCAGATTTATGCTTCCCACAAAATGCCTGGATATCCAAAATATTCCGTAATTCATTTTTCAACCAACGACATAGTATGTTGTAAAACAATACCCATAAGGCTACTAAACTCCCAGATAAAGTCGCCTCGCAAACACGGCCATTTCACAAGAACAAACAAAAAGATCTTTTTTATTTATTCATTTTTTTTTAAACCCTTGTGTCCTGTCACCAAAACATGCAACAATAAAGACTTGTTCCACAGAACATACGGCATCCAGCTGTTATCATAGAATGTAATACCATTATTCAAATCCGTGCAAAGCGAACCTGGTTCTGGATCTTTCGCGCTTTATCTTTGTAAATGTCGAAATAGAGAGAAGAGGGTGAATACGGTTGTTCGATTAGAAACGGGAAGTGGGATATTGTTATGAGGAAATTATGGGCACGAGAAATATAGGTTACACCACGTTTATTCGTTCTTCCACATCGAGATTAATTACCTCGTTTTAAGGGGTTGTTAGATAAAAATGACATTGTAGAAGCATAAAATTCGAACTCTGATTACAATTTGCATAATATACACTCGAATTGAATTTGCCGAATAAAGCAGACTACTAAAATCTCTCACCTCCAAATGCCTTGAATTTCGATGCTATAGACGAACGGAAAAGAAATTTCCAGGAAATTTAGATTTTTGGGATATCTCGATTTCCAAGTCTTTGAAGTGATAAATTGCGTTAATGTTACATGTGTTGTGAAATTAACGTGTTATATTTTAATTTTCAGGAAAAGCTGCACGGAGATTTGAGGAGTGGATTTCCATGGGAGCAGTGACGAACCTACTACTATTCACTCTGAGATAACACCGAAAAACGTTCAGTTGATTTTATCCGTTTAACTGTAACTGGAAATGAAGGAGTAAATTGTTTGTAAAAGTTTGGAAATTATTAAAAACCTTTTGTTGAAACATTATCGTGCGTATGTTATTCGTGTAGAGGTGTATAGCACTGAAAGAGCTGTATAATATACATACATTATAGTACATAGTCGATACAAAACTTTAAACTCTATAGAAGAATTCTAACCAGTATAGACTGCACGATATATGTACGAGTATAACGTGGGATCGGAAGCGAGGATATATCCTTCTGAATCTACCCAATGGTATAATTGTTCTAACCCGACTACGTACGATACGTCTAAACGATACGTGTAACTTTTCCAATTCCGCAGGCTCTTTTATAAAAAGAATTTTTAAACCCCGTGCACATCTCCAAAGACAAAAGTAAATAAAGAGATACGAATAAATCCGATTTCGAATGTCAATATATTTGTTGCGTGATGTTAATGTTAATAGATGTATGTATATGCAATGAACGATGTAAAAAATATATAAATAGATAATATACATATATATAATATATAAAATAAAGCAATGTCGAAATTAAACCTATAGCTGCATATCCTGCAGCTCGTGCGCAATTTATAAGTAAATTATATTCTATCTCATACATGCGCAAGTATAGGCAAATTACGCATGAATATTCAGCAGACTATCTTGAGATGACACAAAAATTTAACCGTATGCATTGAATCCCGTCGACGCTAATGCGGCCGCTGTGGTGAAGAATAGATGCCTCTAAAACATTATACAGAAGAACCTGATAAACCAGTTGTCCGCTATCGTGCTATTCTGGTTTAGGGCACAAAATATAAGTAAATTTAGATTTCAATAATTGCGCTTAAGATTTCAAACCTATATACCATGGAGCAACCATACTAAGTAGCATGGTTACGTTACTCAATGCCCACACTGACGACATTTCAAATTTGTAGGTCCATCTTGTTTTCCGCATTTATTTTGCACCATGGAAGAATATTCAAATTGCTTAGCAAATGGCGGGGTCCTTCAAATCGTCTTTGATCATCTGTAGTCTGTATATACAATCAACTGATACATTCGCCTACATTATATTGGCATGGCTAATGCAAGTATTTATTTTCAATTCAAAACCAGTATACATGCAATTTGGATCGGGTCTAAATCTTCAGTCAACTCAAGGTAAAACACAAAGTCACCCCCTTGGTTAGTAGCCTCTCTTAAAATCCACAAGTGCTAGAATTTTTTAAACTGTGAAGTAATTCGAAATTTTCACGTACTTTAATCGAAAATAGCATGAAAGAACTTATGAAACAATCATAGGTCCACAGAAAGAATCAAACTTCGTGCTGCAAGACACGTGATCTATGATAGATTTGAAATTCAAAATGGTGTCTCGCGCATGCTCAGGTAAGGAGGAAAAGTTAAAGGGATGCAGCGCGAGCAGCAGCACGAGCAGCAGCATGCCGCACGCGATCAAGGCCGGTTTGGGTCCTTTAAAAGTCAGGTTATTTCGTCGAAGGTTATGTTAGCCCCAACGTTTTTGTAGTATTTTGCTAATGCAAGCAATGTCAAGGTAATACAAGTAATTGGCATAAGACTGTTAATTGATTTCGTATATTTGACTCAAAAAATAATGGGCGAATCTGACGACAAGATAGTTGAACGAGGTGATTATGTTGTTGTTCAAAGACAAAATTACCATAAACTCTACAAAGCAACAGAGCATGGGACACTAATGCTGGGTAAACTTTCACTGGATATGAGTGGAATAATAGGAAACCCTGTGTGGACGACTTATGAGGTGGATCAAAAGGGACCTGGAATGCGTTCTCATCCCCTGCGGAAGACCAATGTAGTTGAATCATTATCAGAAGATTTGAAAAGTGTCTTGCCCAGTGGATTAGACAACAGGACGATCGTTGACGACGGTACATCTCAGCTGTTGTCAACTGAACAAATTGCCAGTCTTCGGGAAGCTGGAAAATCTGGTAAAGAAATTGTTGGTAAACTTATAGAAAATAGTAAGACTTTTCATAATAAAACAGAGTATTCACAAGCAAAGTATTTGAAAAAGAAGGAGAAAAAGTACTTTCGGTATATAACTATCAGAAAACCCACCATACCCTTGTTACACGATATTTTTTTCCGAATGGATCATCAAAAAATCAGTGGACTAAGAATGGACACCCTAGCTCAACTTCTCTCATATTCTGGGGTTAAGGCAGATGGACTTTACATGCTGTATGATAGCGGTTCCCAAGGATTACCAGCTGCAGCTATGCTTCATCGCATTGGAGCAAATACAAATGGTAAACTACTTTATATGCATCCAGGGCATATGCCCCAGAGATATTTGGTTCAAGCTATGAACTTCTCTGAAGAACAACTCAACAGAATGATATTCGTTAACATCCATAGTCTACTGCGTATGTATTATCAGGGTATAGAGTCGATTCTTGAAGAATGGAAGTCTGGAGAAAAATCAAAAACTTCAGATTTGGAAGTTATTGAACTTAGTCCTCAAGGTGCTGATTTGAAGAAAGATGACACAGAAAATCATGATGAAATCATTGTAATTGATTCAGAGGAAGACGAAGAGTTGATCAAAAAACAAGAAGAACCAGAAGAAGTAGCAAATTCTGAAGCTGAAAAAATGTCAGAAAACAAAGGCTTGAAGCGGAAACTTGATGGTACAGCAAATCATGGGCCACCAAAAAAACCAAAATGGCTTTCCTTTGCAGAAGAGGCAGTTGATCTTATAAAGAAAACAAAGGCTGAAGGTCTTGTCATTGTAGCTAAAGAGCATCCACTGAATATCATCAAAAGTCTTCTGCCATTTTTGGGAGCTTCTCGACCATTTGTAATCTATCATGCATCCAGGGAACCACTGCAGGAAACTTATGTTGCTTTAAAGCAAAGATCTGATGTTATTAATTTGAGATTGTTTACTAATTTCTTACGATCTTATCAAGTGTTACCTGATAGGACTCACCCTGATATTTTAATGAGTGATACAGGTGGATATTTATTGTATGGCTATTCGGTCGAGTAAATTCCTAGACTGCGAAATTGTAAAAAAAAAATATTCAATTGCTCGACTATTTCTTCAACCAACTTCAAGTTTATCACGATTTATTCTAAGAAAACGCAAGGGACGGTGAGCCACAAATGTGCAACTAATAAAATGTTTTGACTCTGAACAATTTTTAAATAAAATACGACAATTCGTTCCACGTTTTCGATTTATCGATTGTTATTTTTTAAATTATCACCTCTCTTCGAAGATTATCTATCTACCAGTATTCTTGCCATAAATATTCCATGCTTCCGAATTGTTTGCAAAGATTATCCATAGCGATTGTCGGTTATTGGCTTATTCGAATCCTACAATCGTTGACTGATAATCTTCAGTCAACGCTACAATGGAACCTCAAGATTTCTGCCAGTCGAATATAAATTTTCTTTTAAACAAATTTCGCGCACTTTCCTATACTGGAAGTGGGGACATAGTAACTACGAAGTATAATTACTGAATGGTGGGGAGAAAACCGATCGCTAGAACACCGTATGCATAATGGCCGCTACCTGGTAAAAAATCCTGAGAAATAAAATGTATCAATAGAATCAAGTTCGTTGTCAAATAACTAATTCATATATTCTACCTATATTGCTGTAATTTACAATCTCTATCTCAGCGTTATAATTCCGAAAACACAGTTTCATTTCCCTTAAATTATTTTGGTTCTTCACGTTCAGGTGTACGCCGGAGCTGGCTGACGAATCAGGGATCTTCAGAGCACTGTGCAACGAATCACCATTTCAGAAGTTTTCCCCTCCGAACACAGGAAAGCAACCGTCACTTCCGTTGCCGGCCGTTTCCTTCTGATCCGCCATTTGTCGGTACTTCCACTTCCCTTCCCTAGGCGACAGCGACTAGCTTGCTCGGTCACTTCATCACTTGCCTTTGGTGCGAGAGGTTTCGTCATTACGTGTGGTAAGTTCGCTTCAGTAAAACCTAACCAGTATACATTCATTTCACCTTTCAAATGAAACAGCTTGTCTAGTGATGATATTTATTGTCTCGTTCGTATGAACAATTGTTTGATTATGACTGCAAACCTGAACTTCGCGATTATCCCATTAAAATTATACAGCTTTCAATCAATTCATCTAAATTGCTGTCTTTTGTTTCTTGATTTACAGATCAATGCCGTAGTTGAATTAGCAAGGTACGACCTTTCGCATGTAATTATTTCATAACTATTGTCAATAAAAACCCCAAGAAGCTATATCTTTCATGTTCACACGAAATTCAGCGTGAAGACGCCACGTGTTCTGAGCCAGGCCGCGTATTCCTTGCTGTTCTCGAGCGTATTCTAATCGATGTTACCCAGCTCCTGTTACGGTTTTCTACGCAACTTATCACTGAAAATATCCAACTTAATTTGCATATCTAATGTATTCTTTTTCTTAAATACATGAAATTTTTCCAACGGTCTTATACATCAAGGTCATTCAAAATGGCTGATTTTCCGAGGTAGCCTCACGGGCTTTGTTTTTTGCATGCCCAGTGTAACAAAGCTTGGCTTTTGAATGTATATACGATTTTTATTCAGATCTTTATAATTTGTACATTTTAATTGCTGCAGTATATTACATTTTCAAACTTAAATGATTAACGCCATACCGCCCCAGTCTGATGCCCATGACTGATTGGTTAATTTAAATGATTTCCCTTGAATAAAAATTTCTGATTCAACCTATGATAATTTGCGTCTCATTAAGATTACTAATTTGCAGGATATTTTTATCAGTTATGACGGACATAACTGCAAAGGAAAACTGTGAAGATTATCACGTGGTAAGCATAACTATGTTATAATGTTAGTATTTTTTCACCATCCATAATAATGATATACATGACTTATGGATTAAATGACTTGTTTTTTGTCGCGTAGTTATTGAGTGATGAGTTTTATACCGCCCCAGTCTGATTATTGTGATTGATTGGTTATTTAGCCTGAATATTTACAGAATCCCAATGTTAATAATCAAATTACTAGTTTTATTTTCGTCAGCTTATAAGTATTCTCTTCGCAGAATCCAAGGACCATG
This sequence comes from Athalia circularis, assembly GCA_963978495.1. Taxonomy (NCBI): domain Eukaryota; kingdom Metazoa; phylum Arthropoda; class Insecta; order Hymenoptera; family Athaliidae; genus Athalia; species Athalia circularis. The sequence goes on from OZ021700.1 coordinate 23,694,256, forward strand.
TACGAATGTGCAGGATGAGAACTCAGAGAGAATGTCATGACGAAGTGAGTTTTGTTAACTTTTCTCAATTTTCAAAAACCAATTAGACTTTTAGAATGATGTTTTACAAGCATATGTCTGACAATTTTGATGTCACAATCTACCCTGACTTCTATTTGTTGATACGCACAATCCACGTTTTTAGACGAATAATCTTCTAACATGATAAAAAAAATTTTTTTAGTGATTGACTATTGGGAAATGAACAGAAATCAGGTTTCCACTCCATAATGGTGAGTGATGCAATTATATTTTTTTTCTGATTGTGCATAACATATCGGTAGAAGTTAACAACCGGAACAGTATTCTAAGGTTGAATCATCAGCCAAAAACAGGCCAGCACTCATTTGTAAATTAACAAAAAGTACAAGATCCAAGTTTTGTGATCAATAATTTTACTATCAAAATGTAACGCCAGAATCTCTTTGGTCACGATTAATGTAATGAAGTGATGAACAATAGTTATCCCTGTCATACAATTTATGTGGTGACATCGTACTGCCTGAATTTGAATTTTACTCAAAATTCCTCGTTTTGCTGCAACTCTACGTTTCACTAAGTACAATAAATACTTTCAGCATAACGATGTCAAACATCTATGATGGAAGAATGATGACCACCCGAAGCGCTGGCTTGAGTCACTCAAGGTTAGGCCGATAGATTACAAATATAACGCGATGCAATCATTCTATGAACCAGTTCGTCGAAACTTTTCTTTGGCTGTTCGATGTTGTACTGGATTCTAAACAAATTCCTGATTCAAATTAGTTTTTTAATAATTTAGGATCTATTCACAAACAATGATGCAATAGTTTTTTGACAAGCATATGACTGAAAACAATTGATGTCTACTCATAATTCTGACCAATTCAAATTTTTTTTCATAAAAACCTTTCTTCAAAACTAACGACTTACTAAAGCAGTTTCGTCTTTTTAATTTCAGAATAACGCAAGCATCGGCGTAGCATCCTACTATTGGAACTCTCTTCAATGTAAGTTTCCAGTATTTATATCTATTATCGAGATTGTTTGAGATATTCGAATACCTTTATTTTTTTACAAGGCTTCAACACAACTATGTTATTCGCGTGCTAACTTGGGCTCATGTATTGTGCAAGTTTGAAAATTGTTATACTTGATGATTAAAAACAACGCTCCAGTCAATCAGATTTAACAGTGGCGACATGTTGTTTCTGACATTATCAACTCCTAGTTCATGCTCCTAAACACTTGACTAGCGCAAAATCTAATTTTTTTGTTCACTTTATGATTTCAGGATAATTTCCAGTCGCTATATTACCGCAACGAACGATTACAGTAGAGTATCTGCTAATGGTATGTGTCACTGTATTAGTATTTTGATCCATGTGATCATTTTAAATACCGAAAATAGACTCAAATCATATTAATTTACCTTTTCGTAAAATTCACCTTATTTTTTCTGCTGTGATGTTACAATATATACGCTAATATGACCTTTAAGGTATGATTCCTACTTGCCCTCACTGAGTATCTCCAAAAAAACACGCCTGACTTCCATTTTTATCGCACAAAATATTAAACGCTGCAATATTTATTACCTATAGGTGTAGGAGTGGACGTCAAGGCGAACTGGAGATGTACAGAATGTAAGCATCAATATATTCAAGTATGCTTTGATTATAACACCCTTATAAATATTGATCAAATATCAAATCATACTAAATTTTCATAGTGATCAAAGAATGGAATGAGAGCAAAATATTGTCGCATTTGACATGAATAAAGTAGAAACATACGAGTAACGTGAATGGATAGTAAACAGCCCATTACCAGATTGTAGATTTCAAGAAGTATCAACGTGATCTCAATTAATTCCGACGAATTTTGTCATGATGACGTAATATACGCAATGATTAAACGTGAAAACAAAATATTTACTGAATTTTTTCGGAACTTATAAATGTATGAGTTCGCCGGTACCACTCGTTAACAAATATTTTTGGACAGTTTGTTCTAGCTCAAGCAATTTCGATGATTGTCGAAGCGCACCATCCGACTGTACGTTTGAAGAAATCTGAACCTCAATGTCCACTGGGCAAATTTATTAAAACATCCGAGTTGTGAATCCTTTCATAAATGACCAATAAAGATTAAAAAAAGAGCCATTCATTCTATGACTTTTAATCCTTCATTCAACAAATTAAAACTTTCGTAAGACTCAACATGGTAACATTTAATCTTTGCACGTTGTGTCAGAAAAGCGCTAATTTGAAAAAGAGAGATTTGGTTAGTTCATCCCTGTATTCAGAATCGAACTACCCGACGATAACATGAATGACACGTTAGGAGTGGAAGATGAAATAACAAACTCGTCACCATTTGATGAATAATTTAATTGTTACCGTGGCAAATACAAGACGTGCTCTAAAATTATGTACAATTATCTTGACGCCGCTATCTAGCGTATAGTATCGATTCGTTGCACATACTAATGTAAGTGATGCAAAAACCGACTACCTTTCAAAACTTCAACATCACCCGAAAGTGACATTGTAACAGATATAATCTCGGTACGATAAATTTAAAGGTCGCGTGCTCATCAGTTTTACTATAACGTATCGTCACCCGCTTATATCATAATCGTCACAACCAATTTACCATATAATTGATATGCTGACAGAGTGACACGAGCGTATTAAAAATTACTCCCAAGCAATACAACCGTTTCCCTGTTTGTAAACGCTTGAATGCACGCCTAAAGGCAGGTATACATATTATGGTAAATACATATAAACGGCAAATCGTGATGGATAGAGGAATGAAACTAAGCGTCGTGTAAATGATTAAAATATACATTGCAAAGTTGAATAACTAATAAGTCAAAGAGTATGAGGTTCGAATAATAGTTTGAATCAGATATTTCAAACAGGGATCTGTAACTTACTTCAACTAGCGGAGATATTTATAAATACAGCTGGATAATCAGATTTTCTTCCTGTTTCATTCTGACCATTTGGTAATATTTGTCGACTTTCTATACCATCGAAGGTCTTCTATTTGTTCATTTAATTAAAGCTATTTTGCAGAAGCTGATCGTCGGTTGTTTACATTTACACAATCTATCTTTATCAATATCTTCTGTATAATGAGTCACCATCTTGAACTTTGTTCCTGATACAATATAGAAACCAAATATCAAATAAAAGATAAAAATAGGAACCAGAATTCCCAATATAAAATTATGAGAATACTAGAATATTCAATTCCACTAATACATCACCTATATAATTGGATTAGGCCATTTGTAATACAACCAATAAAATATTGAATAAAAGTAACAATATATCGGCTATTCCATCTCCTCGAGACAAAATATACATACATCTATTATATGAATAATTTTAAGTAGACACTTGAGTGTTTTAGGACCAACAGTTATCGAGACATTTTTTCGTGAAATTTTTCTTACTATTATTACACGCATAAATACAGACTAATTGTGGATTTATTCAGTTCATTCATTCGTTCCAATCAACAAATTGACGAGATAGAATTTGGGAATCCCCAGCTGACGTAGTTTAGTTTTTCAAATAACAACTGCTGAGCAGAATCCATGCCGGTGAAGATCACAAGAGAGGATAATTCGACGAAGGAGAAAAATAGATTCTTTCATGACTTTGTGATTCGTATAGTATGCCCCCTTTTAATTCCTCTCATTTCGCATATATTATCTACAATATCGTTTAGGTATAATTTTTTGAAATAGGAATTGACTGTTTCGTCCCAAAGATTAGTGGCTAGCGCCCGCGTCTCCAAGGTATTTATCTAGGATGTGCGATTGCGAATATTCGTACTAATTGACTCAGAACGGTGATACAGTTACTGGCTCATGGCTTCTTCATAATCTAGGTCGACAGAATCACAGGTACTCGTCGATTCATTGTTAGCTCATCCAAGTGAGTAATTGGGAGATACCAGGGGTGTCACAACTTTCCTCGTCGATATGGTTGGTGAAATTAAAAAAACACTAGGGCCCAAGCTCTATTAAACGGCATCTATGAAGCAAAGGCCTGTAGATTGTATGTGAGTGTGTTGACATCAACTAAAATGTGAGATGAATTGTGTTAATTTTGGCATCATCAAATTGATCAACAGTATAGATCCGAACTCGAAATAATTCAACAGTGGTTTGTTCTGAAAGAGGCACTATTAAATGTAAATACGCACGACACGCATGGACCAAATCATTATTCATAAAATTGATTCATCAACGTTGGACACCCAGATCAATTAGAAGAAAACTGATCCTCCAAACTGAACCCAAACAAAAAAAAAAACGCATATTTTATACCCATAAGTTCCTTTAATCATATAGGTTTCGTAAGATCAGTCCCATGCGGTTGTGTCTCTAATAATTTTTTAGCTGAAATGATAAATTCTGTACCTTTTATGACGAATCAAAAAATAAATGTACTTATATAAAAGGAACCTGTCGAATATTTCACTAATAATGCGACTGGTGATCACAGGTAATTATTACCTCGTGTAATGTTACAGTAGACAGCTGATTTGATTACTCCAAGCGATAATCACGAATGAGCAGGACTACAACTTGTTCCCATGATACTACAAATATGAATGAGCATTTAAACCGAATTCTACCTGAAAGATTCGACCCTCTTTTCAGGAAGCTTTTAAATTACGATTTGGTGACCGAGAATATTCAACCAACTAACTTTTATGACATTCGTACATGTGTATATTTTTCTAGTCATTTCACAAGCACAACCTTTGAAATGTAGGGTGAGCGAAGCAAAACCAATCCTCATATGCGTCGTGTTTATAAATCTTTTTCTCGCATTAATAAAAATGGTACTAGGTACTGGTAGCGAGATTCAATACGTGAAGTGCACTTCAAAGCTCTTGGCGGATTACTTGTAATTCTAATAGTGTAAAAACTTTTTGTCCTTTTTTTCTTCACTTTTTTTGTCTATATGAAATTCTAAAATAAAATTTGTCGGTCGGTAAAAAGAACTGTCCATAATATTGCATAATCCCAAAAGTAAAAGATAATTATTTGTAAATCGCTAAACTAGGATGGAATTTATAATACAAATTTAGTTGACTGGCTGTATGATATTGTCGATTTTACTTTTACTTTTGGAAAAATTAGTCTTGTGGCCTCGAAATCCATTGGATTTATTCCAAGACCGCAACATCGATGTGTATTAGTCACATTTGATTCACAAATAATTGGTGCTGATCAACAACCTCAATTAACCTGCTAAATACGTAACTACATTTAGCTGCATATTCAGTTTTGCAGGACATTCTGACATTGCTACAGGCTTACATGCAGTATGTCACAAATCGAGCACGTAGTCTGTTATGGGATTAAACTCTCTTTGATGAGTAGCGTTCATCGCCGGCACGTAACCCCAGTGTTCCATTGCGTTGATGCAGGACCGCTGTATTTCTTCTACTTCATCAAATTCCAAATCTGTTCTCCAATGAAAAGGCGCCGCTTTTGAATTTCTGAAAGTGCTGGATACACCACCAGCGTCACTTTTAGTATGAGTGTCCAGAAACTTCCTCACATTTGGATGAAAATCAAGTCCATAAAATTTTGAAAGCTCTTCCACGTGTTTGTACGGCTCTACGGCAAGATCTTCGTATCTTATAACCCTGTAACAAATAACGTATTTTTTATCAACATGAAATGAGAGAGTGAAATTAAAAGAGATAAGAAAAAAAAATCAACTGCAGAAAACACCACACATACCTAAAGGTAGTAGGATATTTTTTTTGCAATTCTACTGCGACGGCGTAATCCGATACCATGTCCGCACAAAGTAGAGCTGGATCCGAACAATCAGGACTTGTCGGACAAAAATCACGATGTTTCCTTGACTGGAGAGTTCCACGAGGATCCCGAACTAACAAAACTAATCTTACAGCTAATCTGAAAAATAATAATCGGAGTAAGAATACATTGTTTGTTTCAAATGTCTGATGTAAATTCACCAACTGAAATTGAACGTTGATAGTATATACTAACTTTTCATCAGACAGAAGTTCTTGTGCAACTCGTAACCTGAGACGTACGAGTTTCATTGATTGAAATGGAAAAAGTTTGCACATTCCACTGAGAAACCTGTGATTAAAGCACAGCCCTCTATGGGCTTGGCATTGTTTCCACAACGGTGCGTTATGATTAAAAAGCCAAGAATGAGTTTTTCCAAACTCTATGTAGTGATCTGAAACCCAAAATTGCGAAAATACGTATTAATACACAACAATAGATACAAGACTTATGATGCATTTATTACCTAGATCTGCATATTCGCAATTGAGTAGTGCTCTGACATTTTTCAGAGCTTCTGCGGCAAGTGGAGGGCCCCTAATTTGGACGATGTCAAAATCTAGAAGTGGCTCATAGTGATAAAAGTTTGCGGGGTGTGCTGTGAGAACGTCACCAAGAAATGTACTCCCACTACGCCAAGTTGTTAAAATTATACTTCTAAGCGGTCTCCCATTCTTTTCCAACACCAAATCTTCAAGTTTGCTGAAACATGGACGAGGGTAAATTCGTATCAGCAACAGTAATAAGCAGTAATAAAAAATCGTTAAATGACGATGATTAATATTAACGGTTTCTTACTTAGCACTAATATTATAATTTCCTTTGGGGTATTGATAGCCTATCATTTCTTCGCGAATCAGTCTTCGCTGTTGATTTATGACGTGCTGTATCATAGTTAACGAAGCATTCGACTCATCCATCTCCTTAATATCATCTGTATTCTGTAACGAATAGTATTGGCATCAAAGACTCCGAAAAGGGAACGACTATCACCTATGACATATCGATCGATCATTAGATTTTCGACTTTCATCTTCAAGTTAACTTGATGAAGAAGGGATGAGGATACTAATTATAGGAAGAAGTGTGCTGCACGATTGCAAGATGCTCTTATGTTGTGTGAGGTAATTGATGGTGAGATTATTATCGAATATGTGCCTTACCAAAATCTGTTCCTGAATTTCAAGGGGCCTTGGTTCAATTTCCTGAAGCAAAAGTGCAAAAGTGCGTAAGTGATTATGCGATTCGCCAAACCGCATAGATGCTTGCCATCTATTTAATAGTTCAAAAAATACAATGTAATCGGGCATGATTTGATCTAAACTAAAATTTCAGGAAATATTTTAATACGTGTGTATGCAATATTGATTTGAGTAGTAGCCGAATGATATTTAATTATCATCTCAGAAGCGGTTTTAAGTGAATACTGCTGCGTGTGAATATCTATCGGGAATAGGCAAGTATTATATTTTCGACTTTTATGATGATGGTGCAAAATATACTGACTTTTTCAGTCTTGCACCAGTGTGAGGGATTGAACTATCCATGTATCGTACGAAACTGGGTGTGTGTGCTATCAAAATACCGTAACGCGCATATTATTTAAAAGTCTGCATAGAAGGATCATTGAACTTACATCCCAGGATCTCCCCACCGCCAATATTGGTTGTATCCGATGTTTTAATGGGTTGCCGTATCTTTGGTTGAAGAATAAAAAAACCAAACATAATGATCCAAGGCCAACGAGCCCATAAAAGCTTACTCTCTTAGACATCTCGATATCTGCACAGTCAATTTGTGTACAACAATCATCAGATACAAAGGACATTTGTGAGCCGAAAACAATTGGTAAGCAGTAAGAGTAATGTTATAAATAGAATAACCCTCATGCATAATAGTTATATAGAGCAGAATTGATGAATCCCCTTGATTAGTACGCGCGTACAGCTACCGCAATGTTTTTATAGATAATATAGTTCGAGAGTATTGAACGTGCCAATTTCAGCGATAGAAACTAATTCACATTGCTTTAATTTGCTGGAATTTGCGGTATTATGTATTTTGATCATACACAATGGATGATGCTCATCAGTGCAAAATTATCAAAGACACGCGCAAAAAACAATAGAATGATGAATGATGTCAACTACATGCTGGCGTGTTAACTCGAGACGATCAACGCCACTTCTTGCAGAACATCATCGAATACTAATGTGAAAATACGTAAATTATCTCCATGCCACAAAAAACACAAACCAGAATTTTCAATTCCTTATTTCATCGTAAATTTTCCGTGATCGATAAATCGACTGTAAAAGTTCTCCGTTTACGCATTTCCTAGTTTTCCTCTGTTTTTCGCAACACTACTTATACGTATAGTCGCTCAATTTGGTTCCTTTGAACTCGATTACGATTATTTTATCAATATAGTTATCAGTTTACAAATTTTTTGGTTACTATGAATTCCATATTTTGAAATCTTGGACAGTCTGCAACTCTCAAGATTCATCTGGTTTCACTCTGAAACGTACTTAGAGTGAAATCTGAATTACCATCCTTCTTCAAACATTGCCACTCAAAAATCACACATTATTTTTTCACTCCATAACTTGAAGAAGAAAAATAAATGGCGTAAGGGTCACAGTATAACTTCAATTGGGCGAGCAATGTTCCGTACGTATTCGCGGCTATCAGGTATAAGTGAACGATTCTTTGTAAGATTTCTTTTTTTCAAACGGCAAATAAAAAAGAGGCAGAAAACGCGTGCATCGATTCAATAGATGTATTCTTCATCGGAAATCGCCAAAAAATGTCCAAGTTTTTTTGTTGACTTCTGAACTATAGAATATCGTTATAACGGAGTACTGGATTTCTAAGTCAATTTAGATTTCAAAACAACGTACCTTTTTTTTATTGTTATAGTTTCAGAGTTATTGTTCAATAGTCAACATATGCGCGCGTTTATTAAATAGTTTCGTACCAATGCAGACGATGCTGTTTCGATACAGGCGTTTCGCTATTGACCTCGATGAAATTATTTATTCGTTGACCGCCACATCCGCCAGAATTAATTATAATTATTACACCATCAACGTAACGGACAGAGTAGCATTTCTGCTTCAAAACATTTGCTGTATTTTAGGAGAACGACCATCAAATACATACACTTTAATTAAGCAATAATGAATTTTTATGAATTTTTTTTTCACGGACTACAAGAACTCTTCTTCACATATTGCATATCTTATATGAGTATACGAAGTTTACACGTCATATTATGTAGTCATACAATGAACTATACGAAAGTTTCAAAAATCGTAATTCCGAATGTCAAACCTCACCTTACGGGCGTTCCGTCTGTAATGTACTCGACTATTTGGTACAAATCCAGAAGGCATCGAGAATATTAAAAAAATCAATTGAAGTAATGGCACATGTGAAATACAAGACTATTTACTAATCTAACAATAAATGAAAATTCACTCTAACGTAACGTTACCCCCCCCCCCCCCGATACAGAACTGCTGGAACAATAAAAGTTATACAACGAGATGAAAGTTATCAGAAACTGTTGGAGGCTCGTTAATCGGTCTTGTATCTTCAATTCTCCAACTTCTACATGCTGAATATATAATATATGAGAATTTATTGCTCTGCAATCGCGCTCAACTAAGACTTTGTATCAGTTGTCGTTATCTTTAAAACTGAATAATTAATTCCAGCCGATAGCGATTACCTTACTGATATCGTGTACGTATATCTGACTTGACCGATAATTGATATTTTGATATACCTCGAGTTTTAGCTTTCGAGGTTGAATTGTAGATGATTAAAGTGAAGTAAGAGTTGATGAAATTTTCATTCTTATTTTTGTTACAGTTTCCGAAAAACAAAAATATCTTTTATCAACGAGTAATAAATGAAATTTTCTAGTCTGAATCCTTATCCGCCGATGGTCGAATATCATCCGCCTTTTTAGCAGGACCGGTGGTGAACGAAGTGCAGTCTTATAAGATTCATTTGTTTTTGAAAATCGCTTAAATTTAATTCGAACGTTTTTCGAAGTGATGCGTTATTTTTGAAGATTTCTATCTGTACGAAATCCATACAAAAAATAGCCTGTACTTGGTCGTATACATATAGTCACAAAATTTTTGCATTTGATATGCAAAAAAGTTAGGCGAATTTTCGAAAATATATGTTCTTATGTGGTTCCCGTTTGACACGTAGATTTTTCACCTTAATTTTCATACCATGATCGAGCTAATCTGAAAATTGACTCACCATAACTTGTGACGTAATCGTATTATACCACCGATATAACTTTTGATATTTCCGCGGTCAATTTCTGTGCGCTATGGATGACCAATTGTAATTATATCGATCGATGCGGGGTTAAATTTGTGACCACGGAATGACTCACCCGTCCGAAGAAAAATCGTCAGCTTTTATATTGAAATTTTTCATTTAATTTTGGTACATCATTTCGAATAACTTACCTGTTGACTTTTTATAGCAGCTATAGGAGACGTAATTGGTATCGATGGTTATATCTGCATTTTATGTTTCTGCGAACATAACAGATGGCGGATGGCAGCAGTAGTCTGACCATCGTCGAACGTATCATGTCATCGATTATAGGTATATTTGCCTGCGTATACATGGATTTTAAATTTTCTAAAGAAAAAAAAAGCTCTCCCCGTTACAACTGGAAAACAGGCAAATTCAAATACGTGACTGTACAATTGTACATCTTTTGGGCTCTTTTAAAATATAACAACTGCTGAATATAACTTTGAAAATATTGCCTGGCTTTGTTGAGCGAAAACTAGATTATTAACCTTGTGATATTACATATAGTAGAAATGGGGCACCTGCCGAGGCGTAAGAGTTTAACATGTACTACACACGGGATTTGCGTTCGCATCTCGTATAGTGGTCATATTAAATTTATACAGCCATGTCGGGTGTAATTTGATTTGATGGCGGTTATAAGTTAAGTTGGACATACCTATTTTCGCGAGTGGTTGTGTATGTACGTATACATGTATACTCGTATGTACGGATACATATACAGGTATGTAACAGTTGGTCTCAACTCCGCAGTATTGATTCAGATCTACATTATACTGTACCGCGGTGCAGATAGGAACTGCGGATGTCGTGAGAGAAAACATGCGAATGTATAATCAATGAAACTCATTTAAAAAAAAAAACACGAACTTGATAATACGACCTTTCCAAGGTGAACGCCGAACATTTACATTCTGCTTGAGGTATAATATAACAAATGCTCGCAACTAGAATTACCAAAAATTTGGGTGAAAATTTCAAATTGCGTGTTGTAAGAGTAACATCTTATAGTAGTCCGCTAATGACAAGCACATCTAGCAGATGCAAATTTTCTTTCTTAGATTATACATTATGTAGTCAGGTATATAATCCACATAAAAGTTTTAACTTCCGTAGGCGTTTTTGCAAGTATAATAACGCCCAACTTGTGGATTTTAAACGCTGTTAGAAAAGTCGAGGCTGTATTCATGTGATTTGTGGATATTTTTTTGAAATTTTCAGCCCCTCAGATAAGTAGGTTGGATTTCATAACTTCCGGTCTAAGCATTCAGATCTCAGAGGCCACACTTCGAGGTGTAGATCTAGCAACATTAGGCGGTATGCGTAATAATAGGCAAATAATGTAGGTAATATTTCTGCTCGTCCGTTTCGCGTTCACTTTTAATTTTTACATCCCACAATACCGTCAAATTTATACATCACACAGCGTTCATCATTGTGACTATAGTTATAAACGTGCAGCGAAACCCCATGCATTGCACTGACAATGAAATTAACGATTCCAGGAATATGATCAACTAGACTACGAGGTGGTATGGAGTAAAGCATGTGTTTAAAAAAATGTAGGTATATGAATCTTTATTAATACAGTAGGACATGAAAGGCAAACTTAATTGATAATTACATACAATTTCGCTTAATAAAAAATTTAATTGTGTATGAATTCTTTCTATACTTAGTTGAATTTTATGCGTATTTTTCATCACCTCTAATTAAAACAAACAACAAAGTGTCATGTTATATGATATGGATATGAATATTATATGAAAATAATAAAAAATTAGAGGGATAGAAAGCATTAGACATAATAATTGGCAACGTTGAACTATTTCCCACAAGTTTTCTTCATGTGAACTTTATTGGCCTGTGATAATAGGTAAATTATCAAGCGAGATCGATTCATCTCATAAATAAATAAATTGTCTGTAGAAAATATTTCTGAGGCATTGCGGTTGATTCGAATAATCGTTTGGTTCCTTTTTTTTTCAATGGTTAAAGAGAACAAGAAAAATTATATAACGCTTCCGTGAAAATTCAAACTTTTTCATCTATAAAACTATCTTCGAAATGTGGATATCTTCGCGTTGATGTCATTAAAAAGATAATTTCACTGTAATCTGTGACGAAAGAAGCCTACGTGAATAAAAGTCGATTTCGGTGATCTAAATAGAACCAACAAAATTTTAGGTACATTACTATTGATCGTAGCATTTAAGAAGTACCAATACCTGAGTTGGAAAGGTGAAGTTTGGACGTTGGATCTTGAAATAATTTTTATTATGATCGAAATCATAAATCCTGCAGATATACTTACTGTAAAATTGCTTTTTACTTTTCGAAGGAAGGTGTGATATATGATTACATAAAAATTTACTTTATTCCCATGCAGCTCGGATTACAACTCCAGACTTTCCATACTCCAACTCGAGTCTCCCCCCCTTATCTTCTTTCACTGATTGTGAGAAATAACCGACCTCTGTAATTTTATATCCGTGGATTGACGCATAACTAGTGTAATAATAATAATAATACAATGAACGCTTAATAACAATAAATACACAAATGCATGAAAATTGGGTTAGGTATAAAGTGGTGATGGTAGTTAGAAATTGGGAAGTGCAGCATGCAGCCAAATCGTGCCCCAGAACGTACCGTGTTAATGACACGATGAAGAGTTATAATTATGCTAATTTCTCCATCTCTCCCCTAAATCCGCATCCGCATCTTTGAAACAAAGTCCAAAAGAAAACATTATTGAATAACAAAAGCTGGGCATAAATTATTCTCATTAAAATAAACATCACACTTCACATCTCAGCTCGCTTTTCAGACGATGAAATATTTCTTACGAAATTGATCATAAACAAAATTAAAGTACGCTTCTCTGGTGTATTGAAAAAAAAAACATAATGCAAAAATAGAAGGTTACGTATTGGTTTGATACGCATAAACAAGTTAATGGGAAAATAGAAAATAACCAGGATGATTGATTTGATAAAAATGTGTGTACGCACCGTTTGGATTATAAATTGCATGCTCCATATGCTACGTTGATATTATTCTCGACTTTTAAACAAGTACCCAATATATGCGACTCGTCGATTGTTTACACGTAACTCGAATGTAATGATTACAACACATGATGTCTTGATATGAATTCATGCTAATGTGAAAGCAGTTCAAAAAGGTCTTTAAAAAATTCGAGTTAAAAATACCACTGACAGTCATACACATACGTAGATATGAACAGCCAAAGTGCATTACATGAGGGATCAACTTCTAATAAAAACAAAAAACCAATCTGACCAAAAGTTTCGTGCGATTGATCTAATGCCTAAATTATCAATGATAGATCCGAGTGCTTTTTTAACATCATAAAAATACTAATGTACCTCACGACAGCTTGCAGTATTCCATTATACTTCGGCACTGAATGTTATTCGGATAACGTTCACCGGCGGGCAATGCAATGCTCACATATTGTTGCAGCGCTGACGAACGTTTTGTTTGGTCACTGAATCCTTCCGCACTTCTGATTTAAAAAGTGATTAGAAATATGTTATCTAGCAAATAGCATCAGAGCTGTGTTAAATGCCATAGCCAACCATAACTGACCACATCTAATTGTTCGAACTCAAACCAATCTAAGCTCACGTAGAACTGCAAACCTGAAATGTTTAACGTAGACAACAGCGCCACCAGATGAAATTTATTTGAGCTTACGCTGTTCTTCGATCACACTCCGCTTTTACCGTCTGCAGTCTCAACTGGAAGCAACGTTGCGGATATAACCAGCGAGGAGCAGGCAGGAAGTGCCGGATGTACAGGCAGAAGACAATTTACGGTTATCCATAAAATCCTATGACGGTCGATACAGGCCTTTGATTACTTAGTTAATTATTATTTGGTTGCGATGAAAGTTCAGCGTATGTGGGGCAAGATTCTTCATCTAATAGAACCCCCTGAATTTCTAGTCATCCCTAAGATCGCCTTCGCCGTTTAGAGTAGATATATCTTATAAAAATCTCACATTTGGCTAAAAAATATGTTCAAAAATGAATATACATGTATAGTTGAACGTCTGCAGTTCCGATAAGAAATTTAAATATGTAGGAATAACTTCTCACTTAGCACTTATATTGTACATTCCGTTGGGATATTGATAATTTCGAATTTCTTCTTGAATCAACATCCGCTGTTGATTAATAATTTGGTTTATTGTATCCAACGCAACATTCGACTTAGGGTCGTCTTCTAAATCGGTCTAATCATGTAATAAATAATCGTTTTGGTAAGGTGCATAAAAACGGTACATACATATTATCTCAATAATAATATAATTGAACACCTATCAGCATGGATATTAGGGTGGTCGTTAAAAATTTAATTTTTTCCGACGCCCCAAAAAAACCTTCCTTTTGATGAAAGAATACGGGAGAATTTTTTTTTTTTTTTCCAAACAAAAATACCACGTGCCTCAAGACGATCTAAGTTCATTTTTTGATAAAATCGCAGTTTTTTGTAAGTATCTCGTAAAGGATACGGATTTGAGAAAAAGTTATTGGACCAATTTTGTAGGGAATTCAATTTTCTACAAAAAAGGTGATCTTCGTTTTCTTGATAAAATTCATATTCGTGGAGATATTCTCAATAATAGAATCATTAATTCCATATGGTCAACATTTTAAGACCTACAAACGTTATTTTTTCTGAGATATAAAAAATTCAGAAAATTGAATTCCCTGCAAAATTGGTCTCACAACTTTTTTCTCAAATCCGTATACTTTACGAGATACTTACAAAAAACTGCGATTTTTTTAAAAAATGAACTTAAATCGTCTTGAGGCACGTGGTATTTTTGTTTGGGAAAAAAAAAAAAATTCTCTCGTATTCTTTCATCAAAAGGAAGGTTTTTTTGGGGCGTCGGAAAAAATTTAATTTTCAACGACCACCCTCACCCGACCTATGTTTGACCAATCTCACTAGATGATGCTATGATGATTCTATTACGAAAGCCTTGTTTATCCGTGCCGTAATTGCAATTTTACACACAAAAAAGTAGAATCAAAGTTGATGCATACAAAACTGGGATGGTTCGAATTGAAGCAAGCATCGAACTTACTTCCTGCACGGATCTATCTACTGCCAAGATCGGTTCGGTTCCATTAGTCGAACCGTTTTTGCGTGTTCGATAACAGATTAAATAACCTAAAACCGAAACATCCAAGCGCGAGCAGCCCAAAGATGCTCACTTGTCCAGCAATTTTCATTATACCTATTTATAATTGAGTTTCTCATTAATCACGAATTCCGTCGAAAATTGCTGCGGAAAAATATAGAGGTCCTTTTTAGATCCATTTAGATTTTTTTCATTGGAGCTTACATGTTGGTCTGGTTATCAACTCGCGAATATGTAGACAGCGTGATTCCAAAAGATACAAACCAACGAAATTTCCAAGTATCGTATGTAACGTAGAAATTTGCTTTGCAATATAGTGTCAATGAGGTAAGTACGTTAACGACGATGACTTCTGATGTGCTTAGCTAGACGTAAGCTTATGAACTGATGACTGCTCAGGTAATGATATCGATATCATGCTAACTTAATATCTCCCCTACTGCCCTTGTACTTTGCATTTATGCAATAACTTTATAGTTGCGTCGCGGTTATAGTACAATACAGCAAGATCTTGTACGTCGCTTAATGAGTACTAGTCTCTACACACTAATTAGGCTTTTACTTATAGCGCTTTAATGAATATTTTCATATCGGTATTATCAAAATCAGTGATTATCATTCATATTGTACGAATTTCCAACATACTGACTCAAATTTGTAGCAATAAAGATTCCCGCTGCATTTGTATCCAGGGTGTTAATAAACAAGTATACCAAATTCAGAGGGGTGATAAAGTGTGCTCAAACAAGTAATTTAAGTCACGCAATCTATGGTCGAAGCCGGTGCTGCAGGACACCGAAGCGTTGACTGATACAATCTTCAGTCAACAATCGAAGGACGCAAAGAACGTGCCTGTACATAGGCAACTCGACTGACATATTCACATTCAAACTACACACACACGCAGTTTGGCAGTTGAAAGTCCTGATCATGAGTTGTAATTTAAGAGGCTGTCAATAAACAAAAATGATACAATCCAAATTTACAAGTCCAACAAAAATATTTATGTCGGTAATGATGAGAAAAATTCGTTCTCAAGTTCAAAAAAGTCTTTTTAGATTGGTTAGGTTAGAGCCATCCGGGTTCTTGGTCGACATTTTGGGCAGTTGGAACATCAGACTTTTTTCCTCGGTTTTCCATCCAATTTGCATTAGAACACATAATTCATTAAGTTCATGACAATCCTGATTTCGTAAATGAAAACAAAAAGATTTTTTTGAACTGGAAAACCAATTTCGTGTATCATTCCCGATATGAATATTTTTGTTGTACTTGTGAATTTTCATTATATCATTTTTGTTTATTGACAGCCACTCGAATTACAGCTCATATTCAAGACTTTCAACCGCCAAACTGCGTGTCTGTTACAATTTGAATGTGAATACGCCGGTCAAGTTGCCTATAAATTACTTATCTAGGCAAACTTTATCACCCCTCTGAGTTTGGCACACTTTTTTATTAACACCCTGCGTAGCACTAACAAAGGGCTATAAATGCCTGTCAAAGGCTCCACCACCAATGTTATTCAAATCTAGTCAATCGCTTGATAACGATCATGTTATCATAATTACTGATTATCCTGCATGACTTTATTCCAATTCGCATCGTCGAAGAGGAAAACTGGAATACCGGTAAGGCTTGGGCACGATATTTCATTCAAATCCGTAAGAGGGGGACAGAGTTTCCAGTTTCTTGTCGTGAATAAGAAGAATGTTGAAACTTGTTTCCATTTTTCATTATAAAGTTGTTATTATTGTATTCAAGTGACAACAATGAAATTGTTTATCGTTGAGCAGGCGATATCCGCTGCGGTGGGCGAATCATAATTAGAAAATACTCTCTTCTCCGCTATATACCAGTAGATTACAAGTAACGATTCGTCGCTTCGTGTTCAAATAATTAGAACATTGAAAATGAAAATCCCAGAGAGGAATCTCGGTAAATTTTTGAATCAAATGCAAAAAAAATAACATACACAATCAAATCTAATAAGTAAATAGTGCAGTTCGAACGCAGTGGGTTAGACGTGACGATGAACTTATCGTTAGGCCCAGTCATTGGCAGGATCTTACTGTAAACCAGTATCGGCATAGCTGACCGGGTTTTCGCAAGGTTCGAAGCTTATCCGCGCTCAAATTACTGATTCTTAGCGTCAGGTAAACACACCACAGTTATAACCGGGTTGCGCAGTAATGATCTGCGCAATTGTACCGCAGACGCGAGAATTCCGATTGGCCGAATCTGGCTGGGTATTCTGTGTAGACGCAGAGGGTATGTTCAGTAAAATCAGTCGGTCGCTGTCTTTTGTGTAGCATCGTCACACCAGCTTGCGGAGGTGGAGCCCTGACTCTTAAATTAGCCGAAAATGTTAACTTTGCTCCGTGGATTTATACAGACCGTGGCAGCTTGGTAGTTCATGCGTTAGACAGTCGATCGTAGAGATAATCTGATGGGAATGAGGACACTGTTATAGTTCATTGGTAGGAGGATAGTTGAGTGACTCAAAAGGTGGATTCGCACATCCTGTCAATGATAGTGATAATAATTTTGTAACAAGTAGAATTTGTTGAATCTTACTTTGCGATTATTTTTGTATCATGTGGTGCGAATTATTTTAGATCATCTTTTTATTGTGGTGTTTAAATATCCGACGATTGTAAATCTCTCATTTCACTGGGTCTTAGTTCAATAATACGGATTAGCCTTACCTGGTTAACCTAAGGAGTTATTGGATAAGGTAATTACAAAACATTTTATCCATTAAATCCGTTCTACTATGCTTCTTTCATATCCAAGTCCCTTACGGTCCACACCTACAACTTTTGCATGATTTTTATCAATTTATCTCTCACTCCGGTCCAGGCCAAGTCTCATTTTGTTAGCGTTCGAGTTAACAAACTGCTGTCCTATACCGATTTCATAGCGAACAATTCCAATGCCTTCATTTAGTTAAGATGCCTCACTTCCGGCTTGTATGTAGATGTATGCGAACAGATGTTGAAAATCTACCTACTGCTCAACGATAAAAGTGTACGGCTCTGAGACGTTTTCAAGCTGTGATCGTTTTTATCTTCGCTGTATGAAATTTTTTTGAATTTCGTTAAATGCGTAGTTCACACTCAACTTTGTTTGAAATGTTGGCTGAAGGATTCACTTTCGAACAGTTGAGTCGTTTCGGTGGTGATGTTTTTTTTTTGGTTCTTTTCAATGAGAGAGAGGTGGAGCAGTCATGTCGAAAATTACTTTATCGACTTCCATCAATATGTAGAACCTAGTCGAGTATGTCGTGGTTTTGCTTTTTGTTAGTTTTCAACGATGTACGCACTTGTCAAGATAAATCGTGATTATCCAGCGCTGAAATCCCTGCGCAACGCTTCCACACGTATAAGATGTTGTGATATATATCATAGTTACAGTTGTTGATAAATGTTTTGGCACCTGTATGTAATTATCGATTATACGTGTACAATTTCATCCGACTGAAAACAAACCAAACTTGATATGTTTATTTAGAAGAGAACTTATTCAATCTGATTCCAACGCAGTGGATAGTTAATATTCATACCTGATATGCCTATTTTGAGCACGTGATACGTATCCAACGAGCACGAATAACGAGTGACGATTGTTTTTAGTCCCTGAAATTATGGCGAATCATGAATTCATGACACTGGATATGAAATCGAACGTGAGGAGAAAGTATTTCCCCAGACGTAGGATGAAGAACTATGTCAATCATAGTCGCTCAAATGCTTTCTGTACTAACTTATTGCGACTGTGTGTGTGTTCGTACTCTATACCTATACTTGACCGATTTTGATGTAATTTTCAAATCTGCAACACTTCCGGGTTCGAAATAGCGGATGTTGAGCTTTGAAATTTTCGTAACTCTTTTAATTCTCATGAAAGTTCGGCAGAATTTGGAATGCGACTGATTACCGCTATCGAAACACACCCTCGAGAATATTTCCCCAATTTTCTGGTATGTAATTCCGTTCGAAACGGTTGTTAAACCCCTTTGATTCTTACTCCGGTTCAACGGACAGGGTAAATATGACCTCTGGCCAATGACGACGAGTGCGGAAAAGGAAATCTGACATCCGGAAGATCTTCGATCGATCATAATGAGTTTCTCGAGGAGTTTCTGTTCACGTCGAACAGGACGTTGCACATCCGGTGGTCAACAGAACGACTAGAGACTCCGTAGGGCATCCAATTTTTCGAATTCAATCATTTCCGACGTTGTACCCGATCAGAATGTACTGCATGTTGAATAAAAATGATCAGGTAATCGTTACAGCGTCCAGTCAGCTATGTACCGATCATTGTACCATCGAGAGTACAATCGTGCAAATACAACCGAATCCGATATAAAGAATTAGAAGTTCGTAATATTGAGCGATTGGATGTGGAAGATTAAATCATTCCAAATAATTCTTTCACGTATCTCGTTTAGAAATTCAAAACTGCCGATTATATTGATTTTCGGAGCACAATGGGCGAGTTTGAAGCTCTGCGTAGGCGCGATATTTTTACACGTTGCGAATTGGTTAACGAGAGTTACACGATCAGCTCGATACACGCCTTTGCAAGGCAATTGCCGTTCTCTCGTCTTAATTGGTTCAGCTTTTAAAGTTACCGCTGGCTATGGCCTGCTGTCACATAGCTAAAAGTTATACGTCGATAGTAAGGCCACCATTTGTCGACCAAACGATAAAACCATGTGCCCTCTCTCTGTACTATTTGGTTACAATCACGTGCCTTTGACACATGATATCTCCTCGATATACAAATAGAGGCTGATACATCGCTCGCAATTGATCATCTTGAAAGCTCGCCCAGAATTAAGTGTTCAAACACTATCGCGCCGATCGATTGTAATAGACAAAATAATGAGTGATGTATTTTGTCATCTCGTCAATTTCTCACCTTTTGCAATGAAAGTGCTGAAACACATTGTCCGATATTATTGACGTACATCATCCATTTGCGCCAATGGCAGATGTGAAATATTCAGAGTAATATTGTTTCGCGATCGGTCAAACATTGTAGTATAAAATGATATCCGTTCGGTCCGCTTCGAAATCAAATTCCTGTAATATTCATTTCATTCTGCAACAGCTAATATTATCTCCAAATCGAATATACGTGCTGTATGTATATGTATATGCGCACTGCAGCGTTCGTGCAATATGCATTGAGGATATCCAACATACTATACCGCTCATTTACTCTATGCAGTAATTCATACGTATTCCAGGTAATTCCCACATACATATCTTACGAACTCCCATTATCATTCACTTTCTTGTCTGACCCAACTTCTCACGTAGTACGTGGGAGACCTTGCGAAAAGGGACCTTGTCCCATGGTGTGCACACACTGTTGGTCTACTGCACATATAACGAAGTAAAAGTGTAGGGCCCCACGGACTGCAGCCGAGTCAACTGTACATACAAAAGGCAAGAGTCATGAGTCACATGGATATCTACCGAGTACCTACCACCAGGTTCAAGTTTGCTCTACCGGGTGGCCGATTTCAATCATCCGCGTTGAGTTCTCCCACGATTTTTGCTGTACGAAAATTCATGGTGTATACACAAAGTTTCTCACCCATGCTATTTCCTTTGAATATTTTTCATCAGTTACCGAATCGGGACCATCCTGCGATGAAAATCAAGATGGCGCTTGGTTATTCTGATGCCGTGATAAAGTATCGCCAAGTTAGAGTACGTGGATCAGCACCGTTGGCGGTGACCTTCTTGATCGATGCACAGGTTAATCACTCCGGCGAAGTTGTACAGCGTACACCGTATATACGTGACCTCGAGACGAGGAAGACAGACGTTAATTCTATCATCGGAAACTCCGCGCGTGACTCCCAACACGATGGATGTCACCAATACTCACATGCATGTGAACCATACGTCGCATCGCGAGCAGTGTGAAAATTAGTGTATGGATAGAAAGAGTGTTTTCGCAATTATGCGACCGTGCAAAATGTGTTTTACTCTAATCATATTCAGCATCACATTACCCGATGGTCTTGAAGCGTTATCGTACTGCATAAGCAAAAAGCTTTTCATTAGATGATAACATCGATGGTATGTAACTGCCAGCCCCCTTTTATTAAATCTCTATTGCCATATAATGCAATATAGGAATGATAACAATCGTCTATAGTGTTGATCGTAGTACGATCTCCATATATTGCATTTGTTATGATACACGCAAATCAATAAATCAATCGTCATAATACCAAAACTACTTCGCCAGGCGGTATATGAAATAAATAAACTTCGGGTTTATCGTATATTATTTTGTAGAATATGAATTACGCGAAAAGGAACTTGAGGTGACTGGGATGGTGTAGCAGTTTCGTGTCTGTGCTATCACCACTGATGATTTGTTGTCATGCGATCTCATCCTTGAATGAGGCCTATTCCGAGTAGGATCCTATAGCAATATAGCTTACAATTCCAGACATTTTCTCTACGCGTTTTTGAACTGCTGTATATCGGGACCATTATTTCCAAAAAATCTAAAATTACATACACTGACACTCAGCGGTACTAAGGGAACATTCTCCCAAAGTTTATAGAAAACAAATTTTTTGGCCATGTACGTACGTCTCACGTGGACGGAGCCAAGTAGTAGTAGAAACTGTTATGCCCCATGTTACTACCAGTTGCTGCGATAATTTAAACAAAAGTACGTCGGTTTTATATACATGAACCCTGAGGTACATTAGTGTGCTAATGTAAGCCCCGCATTTAATGACCCCGGAGGCAAAGCATTATCAAAATTAATTCGACGAAGGTCAGCTACAGAAATTAGGTTAATGAAAAATTGTATTTCAGTTTATACCTTCTATTCGCCTTCTACACGTTATACAGGCTAGATGTACGCTATAGTCGTACTTCCAGTTTTTTTTTTTATTTTTTGTTTTGTTGCAATTTGTTAACAACTGCGTTTAAGAAGTGATTGCAGGAATAATTCTACTACAGGTTAGACAGCTCACGCAAGTTTGTACCAAAAAATTGCTAATATGTTGAAGTTTAGTTTGACATTTTTTTTCCTCAATTTCTTCTTAACGTATATTTTTGCAGCGTTGATTTTCTCGCTTTGTGAGATGAGAGTCTAGAGTGCAAAGAGTTATAAGACGTGCTTTTGTTTATCACGTCAAGTGTTTCTTACAGTTATTGTTAGACGAATGAGACTAATTGCAAGTGTTGAACCTGTTTACGTACGTATACATTAATATTCTATGTGCGTTCCGTTTCTCCCCCGTAGGTGAGGTAACTGCGGTTTTATTATTTTCTATTATCCTGCTCCGAGTACTTAGTATTTTTCTTTCATGGCGACGAAATCTTCGGACACTCTAACTCCGGCGAACTTTGGACTGTGTTCCAGTTTTGCGAATTATTTTGCGTGGTTGAGAGTCCCTGATGATGAAACGTGTGCTCCCTTGTACGTACGCGACACACAGACGCGATCGCCGCTACATCCCTCGGTATGTATCGGGTTCCATGAGTCGTGCGATTAAACCGGTTGCCGGTCGCTGGAACGTCGCTGTTTCCGAGACTATCTACGACACGTTGGAAAGATCCAGGAACGTACTTACCTAGGGGAATTAGGTACTTTTGAAAATCCTACGAATAAGCGACAGACATACTCCCCGTTGCTCCGGATATAATTTGATTCTTTTAATTATGGCAATCAGATTTGGAAACCAACGTCAGTTTTTGTTATATCTTCGCCCAATTATTGTTGTTTTTGTTTATTTTTTTTCTTTTACAGCACTTACGCACATTCTTGGGATTAAAATCAGCGGCTGCAATGAAGCATTTTGACCAAACATCGTTGACGGATATATGCCTAGAAGAGTTAGCGATATGCGAGATTTCCTGTCGCATTATAGTGTTTTCTATAATAGAACTCTATGCTAGATAATCATTATTGTGGTGACGCCGTCTACGCGCACTAGGCAAGAACTAGTTTCTTACCTTGGTGAATTGGAATATGGAGTCATACTTGTCCGAGCTGCCCGCCGAGGTCCTTCTATCTACCCTTTGCATGGTCATAGATTTGAATGTCGAGGACCGCACGACGACGATTACCAAATTGAATAAGATTACGAGATTTCATTTCTCCGACCATCGATTTTAATGAAATTAGACTTAAGTGAAAGCGATTCTTTTCGATTCAAATAGCAGAAGTGGATCCAAATTTTCTGAAATGCCAATAATTTATAGGAGGTGATTCAGCACTTATCAGCTAATTTTCTAATTGCTTCAATATTGCTCTCTGTATATTTCGCTTTTGTCTTATTATCTATTTTCGACCATCTCATACTCCCTTTGCATCGTTGATATGGTAAGCTCCTGATATCGTCAGAACACGTATATGGTATTTATCATATTATATCTTATATAAATATAAAATCTTGCGAGATATTTGATCGTCTGGAAGTTTCAGTGAGGCGAAACATATTATATTTAATTATTTATGATAGAAATTTGACGAGGCGTTATTGTCGCTAGTTAGGCCGGCGAATATTGTTCTGTTAGCAATCATCACAGCGTTCCGTGTGTCAAAATATGCGCAACTATTCTCTTTCATCAATCCTCCAATACGAGTGTTTTCGTTTACTTCACGCTCCAAAAAAAAGTGCAGAATTTTATTGTAATTGACTTTGAAGCTACTAGAGATATCTTTAGTCAACACGTACGTTTCGTTTTTTTTGTTTTCCCCCATCTGTCAAAGTTTGGTGAAAAAAATCCCTAGTCGAAAGCACGCCACTTAGCAAACCTGAGAAAAAAATCTTAGTTTGAAGTTTCACAAATTTTTATCCCGTCCATACAGGCGGCGAGATTCCTGGCAAAAATGACTCACTGAACCGTGATTGAACGATCTCACGTCTAAAAGAAATTTCTTTACACCAAGTTTACTCTCGTTTTGGCTTGTTCTCATGTCCCTGTTGATTTTTCGCTTCTCTTATTTTCTTTATTGGTAAATATTGAATTTTTATTCATTCTCTCAACTGTCCACCATCGGGGCAACTTAATCCGATACGCGTACGCCAATTGTTTAGTTTCCGGCCGATTATACATCAATCCACTGTGTGTTAAAAAAAAAAAGAAGAAAATCATTCGTTTCAGCTGTGTTTACCAACGGAATTACTGTGGTTATTTGAAAGTGTACTTGTATTATCTATTTTCCATAGCCTCGATATAACGAGAGGGCAATAATTACCTGTTCATATATTGTATTATATCGCGCGTCATGCGTATGTAAACCACGCGCGAGTACCACACGCTCCAACGCCCGTTTCTATATACATATACTTCTCGCTATAACGTTATAATTTAGCATCGACTGTGAGTAAGTGAAGGTGCAGAAAAGAATCACTAATAGTGAGACTTCCTGTTTCGAAATTTGCGCGACGCGTGTCGAAACCTGAAGTAAATTAATTATTTGTGAGATAAATTTTCGTGAGTTTATATAGGCTCGTTGTAACCACGAATATATATGTATGTACTACATTCCCTTTTTCGATAATTTTTACACATCATAAGATTTATGGTCAAATTTCTGTTCGTATTTCCGTTTAATTGGTGTATATATCAGTACCGTATATGCAACAATAAATTATGCGGACGATGTCTGAATTACATAATTTCAACACTGATTATTATTTTAGAGAATTATATACGTGTTTGTATTTTGAAATTCCGTATAGTTTTATCATCGGTTTTCATGAAATTTAATTAATCGAATTTTACCTACGATTTCTTTCTCAATACCTCCGCTTTAAAATTAAGTTAGTATAGCTCTATAGTTTTTCAAATGAACATTCAGAATTTCTCAAGAACGCTACTTCGGGATTTATGAAGCCAGACTAACGAACTAAAATACATATATAGGTATGCAGACAAACCGCATCTAAGTTTCACTCATATTCCTTTTACGTAACTCTGCGATGCGCATAAAATCGGCTCAATTGCTATGTAGTTTGCAACTGTATGTTACCTAAAATACCTACCCACGTACTGATTTGCATGAGAAATTAGTGGAAATAAGCAGTGAAAGAGTTTCCGATCTTCACTCATGCCGCGATATTATAGTGTATAGTTTTTTCACACAATTGTTGGGTTTTTTCTTTTTTTTTCTAATGAATACTCGTACCCGTAAGCTTATACACTTTGTATGTTTAGTTTCTCAGATTCACAAGGCAGTTACTCGTAATCCTACTCCCCATTTTCTGAAAAGATCGTCCATTGTCTTTGATGAATTATACAACACTACACGATAATGTGCCGTAAAATTTCGGCCTCCCTACCATGCGTGCAATTACTTCCGAAATTATGATGTAATTTTTCCCTATCTGCGGTGGAATCTGGTTGAAAAAAGGCATTTTGTTTTCGAACGTCCTACATACTTGTTCGATTTAAATTTCGGCGCCCGATGTATTTCTGAGGAAGTTAAATTTTGGTCGGTGAGCGACATATCCGGGAGATCTCGGGCAGAATAGATGCGATAAGTAAATGAGTTTAATATCAGTATTTCAACACCAGTAGCTATATTTTTTATGATTTTTTCTATGATTTAAAAATTTTAGCCCATAACATTATGTGATGTTGAATAAGGAAAGAAAAAAAAAAAAAAGGTAGCCTTCGGTGTACCTGGAGAAATTTCGAAGAATGAAGAAATTGTTGAAATTCTATATGTAGAATGTGTATGAAATGAAATTTTTACGAAATTACGGGAAAAAAAATATTTCTAAATTGCCAAGACATAATTCAAGACCTTTCATCGCACGGAATATTACTATACAGTACACTGATTACTTAGTATCGCAAGATAACTTCTTTTGTTTATGAGTTTAAGAGGGCGGTTGTTAAACCTGACTTCAAATAGATACGAGTTGATTGTCGTTCATTCCATCTTTTTGTAGGAAATTGAAACGTTAGATACGCAGTTAATATATAATCAACATTATAGAGAAAAGAAAATGGTATCATACGTACGTTTTATCTATAAATCGAACCATGTTCAATGTATCATTTCAATATAAAGGTATGCAAGTACATATCCCGTCGTACAGAGATCATTGCATCGTTAGACTTCGAATATTTAATAATCTTGTATAAATTGAAATTATTTTTAATAACGTAACGCTGTTTTGCCTTATCTTTTATTTCGTCTTTTACATGACGGAAAGACCTATGCGCGGTGGTGCGGATTTAAATTTTTCCGGCATCTTGAGGTAAATTTCTTCTCACATTTATACGAGCTAGAGTATGTGCTGGAATGCGATACGTGGGATTTTTAATTTACATCGTTATACCTCATGTGTGACCACATCCTTTGTATGCCACTCGATTCGTGCGTATACGCGGATACTTATCATACATACATACGTAAGGTGGTTTGTTTTTTTGGTTCTTTCCCCCTTGAATCTAATAGACAGAGATAACAGTGAAATGGTTTGTGCGTTATTGAATCCATGCATCCTATCACATATTATAGTTACATGTGTCTATACCGCAATCTGCACGACTATATCGTCGATATTAACAAGATGAGAATATTGCGAACTGAGAAAAATTCTCCATCCCAGTTTTGCAGAATTACTCTAGAACATATCGCACCATGATCTACGGCTGATTTCAAACTTAAGTTTTTGAAGAATAAATATTACAGGTGGGTAGGCAGAATTTTCGTATACTTGTTTGAAAAAAATATCTGTTATTCTATAGATACATATGTAGGTTCAATTACAAGCGAAGAACTTTATTCGCGGTAATCTGCGCGGATTTGGCGGTCAAAAGCGGCGCGATAATTATTGTATTGTGTTTTATAACGTACATATTTAATGATGACAAAATCATCGGGATTCTTTTATCTGTGAGTTGAAATTACAATGTTATTTTACCGCGCCCCTATATTTTTATAGCTTTGCTTCACAAAATGGAAAATATGTAGAATGTACGATAGGCGCCGTTCATTGTGTACATTGATAAAACATGATTCGCGAATAAAACTGTGTGTGTACAGTGTAGTTATATTCCGTATCAACATACAGATGTACGTACCGCGTACCTATATAATCTACATTATTTTAGGCGGTGCTATCATTGCGTGATAATTTAATGAAAATTTAAACGGAGCGCTATGATTTACTCAAAAAATTATACCTCTATATATCAATATGGCGTTATGCTAAATTCAAAAAAACAAGCATCGAAAAAAATAGACGCTCCTGCATTTCTTACGTGTTACGATATACATACATATATGACTGCATTTAATGCATCGTCACAATCTTTGGTAAACATTATATGTATACACATAAGATGTATAAATATATATCTTATTTGTATTGGGTATATATTAATAAAGAGTTCTGCGTCAACAATTATATAACAATAATATAATAACGGAAGATGTAGATCTTTTTTTATAACTTTATACCGCACCATATCGTGAAGGAATGTAGTGGGATGAAGTAGGACATTTTTTTTACATAATAGGTGTATAAAAGATCCGTCACGCGTGTATGTATACCTATGTACTTACCAATAATAAATTACACGTCAATGCGTGTGATCAATGTATGCAGATGCCGTTAAATTACTCCGTATGACGTGTTATACGGTAGATTAAAAGTGAGAATGACTTCCAATTTTTGGTGATTGATTATATTTTCATTACACCGGTGCCGATGAACTCCGTATGAGATCTCGTAAGCCGCGACAAAATTAATTTGATACTCGCATATCTATGCGTGCATTACAACGCTCCCATAATTATAGGCTACCATGACGGCAGAGATGATTGTAATACATGTTCCGGGAGTGTGCTAGCTTTTCACATTGTTCGAATCATTATCTCCGATACCAACCCCTGCAGATAAAATCGTTTTCGACTAGTCCCGCAGAGATTCAGCATCGGAATTATACAGTTATCTATAGATCATTTAATTATTGTAAGAATTGATCGATATATGGCGCTCAACATTTTCCCTCTCGCAGTTGGAAGTGGGTAAACCTACACTTACTTGATGCGCAATAAACACCTGCGCTTGACGAACAAACGGACGTGATTTACAAAGCTGCAGTGGTGTGGATTTCACGACTTCTTGTATGAACCAATATGATCGATTGAGGTAGTTGTGTTTCAATTGACTCGATGATGGCAGTGAATCATTCAGTGTTCGAAAGCAAAAATAATAGAGCCTGTTTGAATATATGATTAGAGATCGTAGCTTTTTCCCCCCGTTGCAGCGTTTATATTTACACACTTCGTAACATTTTTTTATTCAGAAACTTCCGGACTTTTTCTCTCGCTTTTTCTCTCCTTCGCGTTCGTTTACTTTTTTTCGATCAATGGTATTATGCTATCATCAGTTCATCGTCCGCGCTCGATGTTTATGAAAAACCGACGATGAAATATTATGAAAAGACAGGATTTCGAGAGTCGATAAAATTTTCTCATCGAAATGATAATCAATTAGACATTGATTAATGAGATTTTTTCAATTTTATCAACTCATAAGATGACATATTACGTAATATTTGAAGGAAAAATGTAGTTCAATGAATAATGAAGAAAATAAATGAATATCAAGTGGGTATATAACTCATAATTGGGAGAAATCGAATTTCCTTTCGTGATTTCTTCGAAACGGTGTGAATGTTATGGGGGAACGTCGCAGTTTATACGCAATCTATTCGTTTCGAAAGGAGACCATACTAACTACTGAAATTGGCCATTCGAAAACTGCTGGAAAATTGCGGAATCTGCAGCCGGAAATCACTTGATTGTCGCTGCAGCTATGCAGCCCATGTGCGCGTATAGGCGCAGTGCCCATATCGTAGTAATCGATAAGACGTTATATGTATAGAAACTCGACGCATGCATGAATATGTATGCGTAGGTGTATGAAAAACAAAGGAATACGAAACCACTTGACGTATCAATCTGAAAAGAATATCGCTCCATATATTTGCAAATGCATTATACATATTATTCTCATACAATTACGAGTAGGGGAGACCGGGGCGGAACGGCCCACGTAACGTTTGGAGCAAATTTTGGAAATCTCAATGATAAAAAAAAATGTTAAAAAAATTAGGAACCGTTTATTCGAACATTTTTGTTATAAAATTTACAAATTTAAACATAACAAAAAATGATTAACTTCGTTTTTTATACTAATAAAGTGAAAAAGTGTCCTCAAGTTTTCAGCGAAAAGACCCCGTTTTCTTTTTTGTTTATTTTTGTTTCTTTTTTATGACACCTTTTACAAATATGTTGGGCTACATCGTCCTCGCTATCTATGCCAGCATTTCTGACTCTCCGTTTTTCATACATAATGGCGTACCATCTGCAAACGAGAAAGACAAAGCATGCGGTAGAATTCGTTTAATGAAGAAGAAAACGCGAACGGAGCGGAACGGACTACACCAGTAGACCATTCCGCCCCGAACGCATATCTATTGAGAAAATATTCAGTAACCACCGTAAACAATTTTTTTTAACCACTGCCCTGTACACAAAGATAGCTAAGAACATGCGGATTCAGATGTACTGAACGTCGATTGTGAAAGAAAAATATGAGAGACTTATCTTAGTTGAAAACTGTCCGGAAAGTTGTAATATGACAGCGAATTCACTCATTTTTATTATTACACTGCGTAATTGACGCGCGACAACAGGTGCGACCTTACTCAACTACGCAACAAACATTGTTTTGGTAAAAACTTGTCAGTCTAAGCGCATTCTAGCGATTCTGGACGACAATAAACCACCGAGACCGTTCTACCCCTGTAGTCCATTCCGCCCCAATCTCCCCTACACAAGTTATAATCATTGCATTATTATTTCATTACGTTGTCGCTCGTCAAAATGAGCTAAAATTGTTGTTCGTTTTTTGTTATTCAATCGACCAAATATGTCTGAAGGCCAGTTGGCTGCGGCGTCAGGGGATTAGCTTCCGGTGTTTAATCTGTTTTATTGGTATTTCCTCCAACTTTCGCTCATAATCCATGTAAATATATGTTTTACGTTTGAATATACGTCGTTATACCCATAGGGATGTATTGTATAATAATTGTTATTCTCCTCTGTCGTTAGTTATCACACATGTGCAACGCATCCAACTGTAAAAACGACCTATCCTATTTACTAATAACTACTGCAAATCGGACATGATATATTTATTATACACCTATGACTGATTTTTCTCATTACCGATGTAAAAAACTTGCGATATGTACCGTACATGACACTCACATTCCATGCCAGATTCATCGGCGATAATCTGCACGTTAGAATTTTCACAATATTTGAATTTATACGGCAATATACTTATTGTTGGTTTCATTCCACTCACTAATCAATCCGCATTCACGGACATACTCGTCATCGTTAATCAACTTGTCATTGATTCGTCAATTATATCATTTAACGTTTATCTGATAATTGATGTATAGGCTACTGTATGTATTAAAAATTTTATGTTAATGTCACTACGACTTTTTTGTTTCAGGAATGAAAAATAATAAAAAACTGAAAAAAGAGAAACGGACCGAAACTTTGTGAAATCTTTCGGAAAAGAAGGGTAAGTTGCGTAATCTGTATATGAATACAAAATATCGGAGAAACAATTATAAAACAATCTGTCTGTAGATGTTAACGAAAATATTATCATACGATGAATCTCACATATCTTCACCTAATGTAAGCTATGTAGATTGAGGTTTTCGTACAGCCTGAATCATAGCAGATATTATAAAAAAATATTTCCCAATAGCTAGTGGCAAATGAATTTCTTTATCACTACGGTTAGTTCTTTTATTTTTCGTTTTTATTAAGATTGGCGATTAAGTCGTTAAACCGCGGTGTGAAAAAATAAAAATCGCACTTTTTTTATTTGTCTCGAGAAACTGGGTTGGTTGCAGGTATAGATTGTCGCGGGGCTGCGTGACAAGAAAGTGAAATCAAGCAATTCAAGACACTCCCAATCCCTTGGCGCAGGGGACTCGATTTATGATAATAATTTTAGCAACACGCGATATCTGGATTCGACAACGGCACGGGCGCGGCGGTAGGGGTCATTACAATTTACGTGAGCTACCGACGTCTGCGGTAAAAGTAATTATTATTTTGTTTCAAACATTTGTCTACGTGGCACACTTTAATTCCGTCTCGTGTTGGTTGAAACGAAGAAACATTTGAAAAAAAAGTGCCATAATCCTGCGCACTACGGCGGGGTAAAATAAAAGGCATAAATTATGAAACCTGCATAGCCAAACTTATAATGAGGTATTATTTGTAACGTAAAGTCCGACTGGTTGTTGTTAGATGATGAATTTTTCATATTTTATGCGGTCGTT
This sequence comes from Athalia circularis, assembly GCA_963978495.1. NCBI lineage: Eukaryota > Metazoa > Arthropoda > Insecta > Hymenoptera > Athaliidae > Athalia > Athalia circularis. The sequence continues at coordinate 23,726,075 of OZ021700.1, forward strand.
GGAAGTCGAATAGTATACATAAGTACTATAGGCATTCGATGTATGTATTATACATAGATATATGTATGTAACATACGCATCAAGTATATCGATCGGAGATTACGTAACTTTTACAGCTCCGCACGACTTTGAGCATGGAATCGTCGAAAATTATATCGATCGACAAAATTCATATTTACGTAAAAATATACGAATATATTCCTTAATTCTAAATTTTTATGTGACTCGGTAATAGGTGCCACGCTACTTATAATATATGTCATTCAGTTTTAAATATTCTTCAGATCTAGACAGGTACATACATACAAGAGAGTTCGCAGTTATGCAATCTGGTAATAATTGCAAATAGAGTGTTACGAGACTGTAGAATTTCGAGAGACAACGTCTGCCAATTTTCAATGTTCATTCTATCAATAATTTTGCTGTGCGAGGTCCGTGTCACACGAATACGATCCGCGTTCGCACCGATGAACGAATACGATGTGAATATTCCCTCGCTGTATTCCGTCTGCGTTTAATGAGCGTGGCACGGGCTTTGCTATTTATAAAAACCAAAAATATCTCTACCATGTCTCAATTCGTCGCAGAAGTCACTTTGAAATTTTACACTCCCACGTTTTTTTCTAAAAATCTTTGTGCATTTATGTGTATAGGGATAAAAACGAATTTGGGAAACAAGGAACTATACTCGAGCCTTATCAAAGTACTCGGTTGATTTTCGCTATTCCGTAAAAAAAAACGTTTTTCAGTTATTTTTTGAGACTGTGATTTATTGGTATGTACGTACATACGTACATAATACATAATACATACGATACATACATAATACATACGTACATAATGTGTCGTACGTGAAGTACACACACGAACTTTACATATTCACGAAGCTTTCGGTTATTTTACCGCGTTCTATTATATTTTCAAGGCATGCTGCACCGGTGTTCGCCTGAGGCGACGTATAGACGGCCGACAAGTTATCGTTATTACTTCTCCCCCTGCCTGCGAGTCATCGTTTGTTTGATATTTTCATTCTTTTATTGCAGGCTTATCTCAGTAGATGTTTCCAGTTTGTATCAAAATCCGATATAAAAATTTCACTCTCTGACGAAGATGTAGTGGCCTTCCAACACCGATTTTTATCCGATGTCCTTCGGCACTAATCGTAAGGTCGGTCTCACTGACACCAGTTTTATGTAGAAAAAGGACTTACAGGCCGACAAACTCGAATGGTTAATGAGTAACTTCGATTCCTCGATAAAATTTATAAGTTTTTTTATTGTCTCTCTAAGAGGTCGATCTTATTTTCTTTTTGGGAAGAGATGAAATTTCCGGAGAAGTGCTTTTGAGAGAAACTTTGAGTTAGAAAATCAACTAATAAGAAAATTAGGGAGGAGACAGATTTTCGAGTGTGACGTTGAACATTACAGCTGCAATGCAGATGGATGAGATGTAGATAATAAAAGATTTGTGTTTTCAAGGTGTTTTCAGTAGAGAAATGCCGGATACTTGAACAAATTATCAAGTTTTGAAATATCAGTAGAATATTATGGGCTCAGAAGAAATATGGGATGAAGATTATTTTAACAAAAAGAAATACAATAAATGACGTTAGGTCCGTACATTACAAAGAACTTACTGCATATCTACAGCTGTTGTTCTAAGGAATTTTTTTTTTTTTCAATTTATTAATTTTTTTATCCGAAGTCTGACGATTATACCGTTTATTATACCAGCTACTAAATTCATCTACTCAATAAAGCGTGATAAAGTGGGAACTCACGCAACGTTCTACTTTTATTGTATAGTTAAGGGTAAAGACCAAATCACTTAATCTGAAAGCTTAAAATTCCGGATATTTTCATTGTTAACGACAGGCCAAGTCATTTCAAGAGCACAACTTATTACTTTCTCGTAAAATTGAATCGATCGAAAATTCTTGCTAATTATTGAAATTGAATAATATAAGGCGAGAGGGTGCTGCTGAAACAAGCAGAACAAACTCAGACGTTGTATTATATGGGATGTTTCATTTTGCGTGAAGGGTACGATTATAGTTGGAAAAAGATTTGTTGTTTAAAAATAGTTTAGGCAAAGGTTTGTAATTCGTGAGAAATGGAATTCCGCATTAAAATAAAAAGATCATTCGAATTTCTCTTTCTAGTTTTTTTTTTAAATCGAATTACTCATTTAAAATCGTATATGTTGAGTATTATACATAGGTGAATATGTTTGCATATTATGTGTACCAGTACTTGAGAATATATAACGCAAATTACAGCAATTTTTTTTTAACCCATCCTTGCTAATTGAAATTCAAGGCCAGAAAGTGAGGCCATATTTGAAGAGACTTAACATATTGACACAGAACCTCCCTCCTCATTTCTATTTAGAGTTATTAGATACTGAAATTTCAGAATTCCACATTATTGATCCTAATGTACTAAATTTATCGGTTTCAAATAGTCCGTGATACAGTACTTCAATCCCAAAGATCGTTCATAGTTTTGAAATCATTAACAGTTGAGTGGGGTTTTCATCCAACTGAGTTAAAAAAATCTTTCCTTTTTCTCGGATGTGTCATTATCCGTTAAATTAATGAAAAATCGCAATCGGTCGATGAAAAATCACTGTACTCTTGATGATTTCAACACTATTAAAAATTTGTGGATGATCAAAGTACTACAAGTACTTTGTGGAGGGTCAAAGTACTACAAGGTAGACCATATGAAACCTAAAAACTCAGGACATTAGCATCGATAGTGTAATTTTTCGGATTACCGTTTGACATAACTAAATACAACTGCGGCAAGGGAGGAACATTGGTGGATCGATGGGTGATGTATTGGTGAATGCAATGATTGACTGTGAATGATTTATTGTTCATCGCCTGGCTCGGGGAGGGTTACAAGCGTAATTACTTGATTGTGATTCGTCAAAGACCGATCCAGGGTTCGGTGTGCGATTAGAATTGTATGTCAGTAACGCGAATATAAAGTGGGAGGCCACATGCCGCTGACGATATGGATTTGAAGGAGGATGGCCCTGTTGGGTTTGCTGACACTGGCCAGTGTCCGATGCATTGGCAAGTCATGCTGATGGTACCTCGGGCAATAGCCGGTGCGGAATGCAACGGCAGGTGACGGGAAGAAAGATATATGGAATTATTGGTTATAATTGATAATTGATTGGATAGGTAGTGAAGGGTTGAGCGTAACGATTTTTTTGTCGACAGGAAAATTAAGGGCAGGGATGACCGATTCCTCGACCGATTTTACGGCGCGTATACTCTTTTCATCAAATTTCCGCACTCAAAACGAAATTGCTCGGCTGGGCGCCAGACTCTGCAGTGCGTCACGTAATACGTTAAAGAGCCAAAATCCGAGCCAAAATCACAAGATGAGGTTGGAAAGATCGGTGACGGGCTGCAATGCGGTTAACTCACAATCAGATACGATATCGGGGCTGGGTTCGCCCTAATCACGACACGGAACTTTCCTTGACTTGCCTTAGCCCTTATATATACGTAGAAATCAGGGTAATTGTTGAGTGATACGACCAGAACCTCGTCAATCAGATTAATACCGGTCGATATACGATGTAATTCGATATAATTCAAGAGTAGGATAAAGTTCAGAATCACATTCCACACCAAATGGTTAAATCCACGCTAATATACGGTCGGCTGGTGGACGACGATACCTCATATGATCGTATGCTTTTCAAAGCGGGTAAATAATACCGATGACTCCTCAAAGGACGACGACAATCAAATAAAAGGTCTGGTAAGATAGCGAAAAAATACTCGGAGATGACAGCAATTGGAGTGCTGGACGTAATAAGTCTCGAAAAACGGCAATACTTCTATATGGCGATAATATTCTGATTTTTAACGTAGTAGGCACGGGGCTGGTAATCCTACGGCTAAAATTACCACGAGGTTTTGTTCGAGGATTGTGGCGAGAATTAACGATAAGGAGAACAGTTGGTAGTTCGCGACCAACCAAATAGATGTAAATGCAACCAAGAGAACTTGTGATTAGAATTCATCGAGGCGAATATTTCGAAGCAACATAACCACAATCTCTGCTCCCGTTTCCACGTACATCTATACAGGTATTATACTGGCCCACCTTATTATATACGTACTTATACCTTAAGTAAATACGGCAAATCGTTAGCGAGGCACTAAAACATTCGTAACACGCAGCTATATATAAATATTGGTACAAATCCTTATCGAGGTCAGTTGTTTATAAACGCAAACGCACTTTCGCCGAATGTATTTGGCCCAATTATACTAACAATGTATTCGTAATGAGGCCTGTATCGCGATCGTCACTTATTTCCTTATTTTTCACAAAAGTACAGAGGAAAAATCTTGAGTCAGAACTTCTGATTCGCCGGGTTTTTCCGAATTCCGATCAGGTAAAACAGTCGTCAGACATATCATTATTGACTTCGATGTCCTTTTAGTTTTTAGCCACTTCGGTCTCTATGTTCATTAGCCTGAAGTAAAATTTATACCAGTCAGGGAAAGTGTTACAAATGTAACTTCGGTGAGATCGGAAATCACTTGCGTTAAATTACTTTTCGCATGGCTAATGGAAATCGCTGAGAATCTACGACGAAGCAAGTTTCCAGTAATTAGAAAATTCATCACTTGCCGAGATTTCGCGGTTATAGAATAATGTATATATACCTACCTAAGTAAGTAGTCTTGATGCAAGAAAACTGCCTTAAGCTTTGAGTACTACGACGACTAGCTCGGAACGACCTTCCGCAAGTTAATAACTTCACCTAAATTTGATTTGGCAGAATCTATACTCCAAGAGGATTTCTTCCCTCGAAGAAAATCTCAATAACCCCAGGCAGCTGCAGGTAAGGCTTCCCTCGCAGATTTACAATTATGAAATTCACGTTGAAGATTTTCTTAAAATTCATTTCTTGCAGCGTACGAGTTTTCATCAACGCTCTGTCAGCCTTTTTCCTTCCTTTTCTTGTTCTATTCAATCCATAAAATCATCGATTTTGGTACAACAAGTTTCCGCTGAAGAGCTTACCAAAAAACAAGTGCGTTCTAATCGATGAAAGCTCGCGAAAAGAAGCTCGTCGACGAGAGCGCGTCTCTATACGTCATCTCACTCTTATATTGCGCCGTTCATTTTCTGCCATCATGCAACTATACAGTATATACAGGGATGCTGACGCAGCGCAACGTCCGTTTCCACCTCTCTGTTAATGTCCGAATCGATTTGAGTCCTCTATGTACCTTTTATATACTTATGACTAGAAATATAGTATTTCCGAACTCCTACGCCATCGTACAGCGGTTAGACTTTTCATACACGATTGGAGAAAACTATCGCAATTTTTTCGAAATGTCCAAATTTTAAAACGATCCAGAAAAATCGAGTTCGTTTTTTTTAAGAGCGTTCTCGTGGCAGTGCAAAGAACCCGACATAAGATCGGTCACATTACGTCGCCCTCTGTACCGCAGTGTTGCCAGGGCGACATACCTGCTCTTGACATTTTCTATAATCGCTAACGATCTTTCTGAAACAATAGCTTCGCTGTAAATATCTGCGTAACATTTCTGTTCGCTTTACTTACATAATTAAAAGCAGACGAGATACTCCTGATCCGATGGATATCTAAATCCGTAAGGCATCGCATTGGGAATCTGGCTAGCATCATTTTATGCTTCAAGTTATTAAGAGCTGTCTAAAAAGTTAGGTAAAGATGTCGCTCTGCTCAAAGGCTTTCTCCTGCGTTTCTAGTGTACCTATTTACGACATGCGCTGCAATTTATTATATCTTAGATTGTAAATTTTCGACTTTTACTGTAATATTTAGCTCAACCAGAAAGTTAGGTTTGTATCCATTATTTTCTCAACATTTATACTTTTTATTTCTCTCCTCTTTATTTCCGATTGCTGATGAGCTAGTTTGAACAATAAAATACAATTCACAATAGGGGCGATTCCACCCAATCCGAGGCCAAAGTTGCACCCTCATGATAACTTGTCATAACTTTTCGACTTATTTGGGACGTAGAAAAAAGAACTAGATCTCTTGATTTTTTGACAGACTTACTATTGATAGCAGCAGCCTCATGAATTTACATTATATATGTATATCATTCGACTGCGTGACATTATTTTTTATTTTTTATCTCAATACCGAGGAAGGGGCGGGGGGACGGGGGGACGGGGGGCGGCCCTTTCGCACATTACGCTATTTAATTCTTGTCTGTCTTTGAGGCAGATTTTTTCCCAAATTAAAAGTTGGTACGGGAAAATATCTAAACCGGACACCCGATGCAAGAAACAGGTTTCGACTTTAGAAATCTAATAAGAAACGCGTGAAGAAGACTAAGAAAGGTTGGAGAATTTTCAACTCATTCAAAGAATCATTCCGAATTGATCGGACAGCGTTTGTTCCGCTATCGGGTGTATCCGCTGAAAATAAAAAAGTTACAACACCTTAAAACAACATCACGGTTGACAAAAAATATTGGATTTTATATACTTTCACGAATTCGGATAAATATGGAAATTGCATAGTCATCGATTAATTATCACGCACCACCCGCCGACGCTTACACATATATATATCAACCAATGGAATTTCAGGTACGACCTATTTTTTTTTCAAGTAACACATCAAAACTGTATAGACTGTTCAAACATGCGGAATAAAAACAAAAAATAAAAACGTAGTGATGATAAATCGACGATCTATCAAGGCTTTTTCAGCGCGTGAATAAGCACGTGGAGGATTGTCGAATCGCTGTACTACCTAAATATACGTATACATGTTATCCGTATCGAGTATCTTTTGGCATCCGCCCGCCACATCCTCTCTGCATTCATATATCATAATTGATTCTAGGTTTAATTGACCGTTATCTCGTCGTCCACCTAACTGGTTTGGAATCTCTGATATTTTATTGACGTCCAAGAAATCTGGGTCAGTGTCTACATCACGGTGTACAAAGTCGCACTCGCGTCGGCTCACCGTATACATACATGCGATATCTATATCATGTGTGGAGTTGACACCTACGCTTTCGTAAAATTTTCCATCTCTTTCGTAGGAATAAAGATAATTTGGGTAAACGACATGTATGTATGCAGAATCTGGAAGAGCCTTTGAAAAATATTTTGTGCATCGGTGAGAGAAAATAAAGAAAATAAATCGCTGAATGCTTTTCGTTTTCTCTTTCTTTGTTTTTTTTTTTTTTTTTTTTGTCTCTTAAATAATGTGCGAGAATTAATCAGTTTGTTGTGATAATAATCTTTTTGTGTAACGAGTAATTTAATAAAATTACTACGATCAATAATTGCTTGGCGTACTTTGAGTTATATAAATCATTTATTATGTTATTCGAAGAGGTAAATTTATTTCAATGAGATGAGTATATAATAGAGTACCAATTTTAAGTGAACAACAATCACAACGATGATAATGATAATTATAATTTTAGAATCGTATGAACGAATTAATGTTTTCGAGCTACCTACACCATAATGCTTTTTACAAATTGTATGGTAGAAATAATTTACGTTTGATATTGTAATTCATGTGGTTTATAAACGATAGCAACTGAGCGCGTAATAATTTCACGTATAAGGTTCCCATTATCCGATCATATGTACGCGGGCGTTCAGACGTGTAATCGAATCGTGGAAAATGGCTTCGAGGGAAACCACCTAATTATTATCTCCATGAGTGGCGGAAACCTTGCTGAACATAGAATATTAGTATTTCCGCTTCCGTTACCAACTGATAGAAATTGTGAGCTACCGGAAATTATGATTGTCATAAAACTGGGTCCCCGGTTAAAATAATGGTCGTTGTTTCGAGGAACGTGAGTTTACACGCATATATATCTATCTCGGACAGAAATGATGTGTAAAATAAATTTAATTTGATAATTATTATTATATCACGATATCAAACACCGATGCAATACTGACCGCACGTATACGTATGTGTAATTCACGTGTAAATTTTACACTCGGTTGTTATCGGTAAAAAAGAAATTGATAAAACTCGAAAAAGCTTCGAGACATTTACAAATTAAAGTGATAGTTCTGCCGCGCGCTCCTAAGTGCAACAAGCAATCATTCCTACAACAAACTAGGCATAATGTTGACGTATTATTAAAGTACGTTGACTGCTACGGCGGCGCCCATCTATAATATGCATGTATGTATACCATATGAGTCACGAGTTTATTCACGAAGCGATATGCAAGACGAGTAATTAGCGTTATCTCAGAACTTGACATGAAGTAGTACGCTACATATAACGTGATATCGGTATAATTGAAACATCATTTTTGGGGGACAGGAAGGAAATCAAAGTGAATGACGTAGTCGGTGCAGCGTACAATACGTTAATCGCTGCGCGTTCATATTTGATTTATGTAATCCCGATAACATGGATGAGCAAACCCGGTGTAACTAACGGTGTCGAGAAATTTTTTTCATGTTTTAATCGGTTGCATTTTGTGCAAGAAATTTGTTGTTCACGCGATTTGATAGAACGCTGATACATTATTTTATAACAAACAAACATTGTTTTATTTTCGACATAGTTAACGGCACTGGAATTTCTATGCCGCTATAATGATTATTGGCGATACCATAATTTGTACCTGTAATCGCAGTGTACTCGTATTCGTCCTGCACTCACTTTACCTATAGGTAACCTATTTGCGACGATCGCCTTCCACCTCATTGTTAAGAGGATTTCGATTGCCATGTAATATTATAAACTGAAATCGATTTCATCTAATTCTCTGAGTCTGAATAAACAAGTGTTCAATAAAACTTTATTGTACTGTCGAGTTAACTAGCGCATATCCGCTCGGCTTTTAAAGTGATGCTGATGAAATTGCACCGAGTAATCGCGTCTAAACGAACGCCGCACGTTTAGGGTAGAAGCAACCTTGCACCTCAATCGATTCGTCGCAGTATTTTTTATTGTACGGTCCTTCATAGACGAATTCTTGGCGATGATTTTTCAAGGCCAATTCAATGTATACACGTGTGTATTGATTTTTTCTTTCCATCCTTCAAGTACATTGTGCGAAAGACAGTTTCGGCGCAATACTCTTTTTCTTTTTTGTAAGGTTTTATTTAATTATTCTGATGGTCTTCCGTATATTTACGTAATCACGATCGGCAGGTTAATACGAAATCTATACCACGCAGGTAAAGAAAACTCTCTCCTCCAAGAGGTTCGCGTGCGGTTATCAAATCGTGTTCATTGCATGCATGTTACGAGACATTCATAGATTCATCAAGGCTGTTATAACTCCGATATTAAACCAACCTATTAAAAAGTACCTGATAAAGCAAACCATTATCTATTCTTTGGTATAAAAGTCCGTACGCGGAAGGAACATTGAACAATGCGTGACTCACGGTATTGTAAATAAATTATACTTACATCGATGAAATACGCATGTACAAATAAATTTGACAATAAATTTGCGCGTTTCCGTAAGGAAAATTGTTCATCAGCCTCCAAAGAATTTCGTGGAATTTGAGAAGGATCGAAATAGATGAAATGTATTGCCTACAAGACTTCTTCCTTTCACGTCGTTGTCAAAATCTTACACAAATTCTTTTGGTATTTCCTCTTTTCAAAAAAAAAACAAAAGAGGGGTCTGGATTTAATTTCAAGACACCCTCACGAGGGTGGTGAAAAAACGCTTGAAAAATTAACAATAGAAATTGAAGTATGCATACGAAATTATTTCTCTTGCAATGTCGGTAAGGTACAAGAGATGCAAAAAAAATTCCCCCACTCCAACGGCACGTGCAATCTAAAGAAGAGCTCGGATGTCATGAATAGATTCCGACAAGTGGTTATGACGTCGAACATTTTCTTTAATATGTTTAAATTTAATGGGCCTATCCGCACGTAGAATAGATATAGGTTTAGGGTGTCCCATTTAGAGTAAATGGTTCGATTATTTTGAAAATAATTCAACGATTCCTGTCGTACCGAAAAAGTTCAGACCGGAGGTGGGTAGAGATCAGTCTTTTCCGCCCATCGGCCAAATCATGATGTATAATTTCTTTCTTAATACTGATACCCAGTCAAAATAAAAATGCTAAGTTTTTTCGAAAAATCTTTTTATTAACGATCAAAATTAACTATTTGTAACAAATGTTTTTGATTATATTTCCCTCTAGTTTTTACTGGCTGAATCGTCACCAAACCCATCCAGTAGCAGCGTCTTGAAGTGTACCGAATTGAAGGACACCGAAGTATAATGACAACGCTACTTTGGGTTTTTCCGCTGCAAAGTTAGTACGTGGTACTCGTGGATAGTTCTGCACTATCGGATAACATTCGAAGAAGACGTAAAAAATTTACGATTTGCGTATCTTCGACATGCAGAACACACTTTGGTATTGTTTTGTACATCGCATTTTTTTACGTCGTCTGAGAACACAACACGATAATCACTTTTACTACTTTTTACAAGAATCGCACTAATTTCCAGGCATTATTTTCCGACAAAATGGACAAAACACATATACAAGACTATGTAATAGAATGACTACTAAACAAAAGAAATATATTTGTCGTAAAATTAAATGACACACGTGAGATCGAGACACGTTTGAACGCAATGCGATGTATTAGTCGGACTGACTCGCGGAACTTTTTCGTTGCGTATCACGTATAGATGCACTCGATGCACCAAAACAAATGAATGCTAGTTTAGAAGCCTAATCATTGTAATATTTAAGAGACTAAAAAATATTGTGGTGCGTGAAGCGCTTAACAGATTTTTTTACAAATAAAAGATAGAAAAAACCTCCAAATGGCGAAAATTCAACAAATATGCCAAGTTTGATGGCCTTCTTGTGTGACCGGCTATTTTTATTTTCTTACCATTTTCGGATAAATGTATAAAAGGTCAATACGTAAACTTCATATAAATATAATAAAATGGATTTGACGAATACTTTGAATTTTCATGTATATATTCATAGGCAAAAAAAGGCCGATCTTTACCCACCTCCATTGTAAGGTTTCGAAGGTGAGGGACTAAATGCGGTGTAATCATTCCGCTATTTTGTAATAGATCGAGTTTCGTTTAAAAAAAGTAAGAAAAAATGCCGTCGTCAAAATTTCTCGAAAGCGATGCCTGCAGTATAGTCTTAAACTGATTTCACCATCTGCCTCCCCCTCGAAACCTAAGAACTGTTATCCGAACTATATTTTCACAAGATGAATGATTTTCGAAATAATCAAACCCCTCACTTTAAATGAGACGGAGATTGATTGTAATCAAAAATATAATTTTCCAGACGCGACTATGTGTGTAGGTCCAAATGTATACGTAACAGTAAACGGCCGTTTACAGTTTCAGTTTTGAACCTGGACAAGATGGATAGTTTTAAACGTCTTGTGTTCGCGAAGCCTAAAAGTGCACAGCGTTATGCACGGGTCGAGGTTTCCGTCTCGACTAAATGTTACGTCATTTTAGTTTCATTTTGATTTCTGCCACCCTGGAGTAACTTCTACAGGTATACATTTGGTACGGTAGCATCAGCAGCTCGACGTCGCCCATTACTAAGGTAATTACTGACGAGTTCTAGTACCGCCGCTTTGCAGGTAACAGCTATTGCAATGGCTATTGCTGAGGAGTCATTTCGCCCGCAATATTACGAATTAGTTGATGATAATAATTATTGCACAAAGCGGAACGATCATGATGCTTCTTCAGTTCACATAATTTCTCAAGCTCATATATACACCTATAATACTTGTTGTACCAAGACCAAAAATTGGCTGTCGAAGTACCGCGGTAGAGCAAAACACAACTATTACGCGATGAACTAGCAATTTATTACATGTTTTTGAATGAGATTATTGCAGAAAAATTTTGAGATCTCGTGACAGTAGAGAATTTGCACCACCGACATTTCTTGTTTTTCCCACCCTCGTAATTTGACATTTTTTGACGACGATCGTTAAGAGTTTTTTGTCCGGGAGCTCAGCTCGATCCCATGTGGTCGTCGTGAGCAGAAATCGAAAAATAGTATATATGATACATGCCCACAATATCCCTATGTGTTGGGATAAATGGAACGAGCCGAGGTTCGGGGGGTTCGTGATTCCTATCCTGCATTTCATTTTGAACCTCATGGAGTGGTAAAAAAAAGAATGTGCGGTATAGGCCCTTATTATTTTGCGATTCTTAGGGTCTGCAGGACGCGACCTCGGCAATAGACTTTCGATTCGTAGCGTGCAATCGCAGATTCCGGTCAAAAGCAGCCGAAAGTATGTAACACGTGGAAGATAACACCCCTTGTGAGAAATCTCGCGGAATTTCATTTCAACTTCGCTAGTTTGTATAAATCCAATTTTTTTCACTTTTTACACACGTTTACATGCGGGCGCAAGAATTCGTGACTTTTCGGAACTGAGATAGCCCCAACAAATATAGTTTATTTTAATATGTGGTACATATCGTATAAATCAAGTGAAAGTATTTTACGACACATGAAGAACGAGAAACATTTATCATTACCGTATAAATAAAATGAGAAAAAAATTATCCGATGTATAATATGTACTTTGACAAATGAATAAAACGTCCTTGACCTCTCGATACCCGTTCAAATTACAAAACTTCGTTGATGATAATTATAATAATGATAATACAACGAGTCAAGTAATAATATAATAATGGCAACACGGCCACAGATCAATTAGTCTCGCCTGCACAGGTCTCAAGCCTTTCCATCAAAGTATTGCGACAAAATGTTCACCGAAATAAAATCGGGAATAAAATGCTGATATAATAATATGAAAATTAAAAGAGTATAAATCAAAAACCGTCAATGATTGGAACGAAGAAATTAAAATCGGGAATACTGATGATTCTTTGTATCGAACCAATGTTCTAATCAATGTTCAAAATATCTTAATTTTATGATCATTCGTGGAATTGCTATGTGATTTGCGTTCGAATTTTGAAATCTTTGTTTAAAACCGTATGGCACCGTGACAATATATACAATGGCTATAATTTAAACCGTGCGTTAAATGTTTTATAAAACATGACTTCATGATACGATCTTCTGGCTGTTTCGAATATAATAAAATGTATACCGATATTGAACTCTGTAGATCGAAACTGGACGCAGGCCGACTAGAGCTCCGCGGCTACCAGGAATACGAGTGTTAATATACAGCTGGGATTATTTTTTCATCCGCCAGTTCTGATTAGTCGGAGATAGCGTGAGTATCGGTGCGTTTAGGCGCGTCAAATTCTTAGCACATAAATCACATTGAAAAATTAAATATATGTACCACGTGAATGCGCACAAATTGATACGAGGTATATACCACGCGCTTATGTAATTTCCGGTCGCGTTTTGAATAAAATATTAAGTTCTGTAAACATCGTTTCAGTGTCAAAAGTCACGTAGATCCTTAAGCTAGGACTCGTTGCGCACAATTTGTGGCGTGCTAAGATTTTGTTGAAATTTTCTGGTTTCTATACGTATATAATATACATGTATGATTCATTTTATAAATGTTACGGGGGATAGTTGAATTGATCATTTGCGAAGGATATATCACGAGGATCTTAGAGGCTGCGAACCTCTCGGCTATCCAACGTCATGTGATTCAAACTTTATGACAAAGTAAAATATCCCTTTTATGAGGATAAGCTGGGTTGTACGTTTCTGGGTTACGCAACACATATAACCCCATAGAACGCGCTTGATACGTTCTTCTGTTTTATTATCGACTTTCCAATGATCCAGTGGTAACATATTCTCCATTTTTTAACGACCATATCAACTAGGGAGTGTCGGACCCATGACGTATATAGGTACACGACCCTCCTAACCTTTTCGGTTTCATGTGTTCCGGTCTTTTGCTTCCACTTTGTAAAAACAATTTAGTTTATCGCACTCACAATTAGCTACCGGATGAGTGTACCTGCAATGAACGTATACTTTAAACAGTACGTATAGCTTTAGTACGTTTCTGTTTTTGGTATTTTGTCCAGGAGCATTTAAGGAAATGTTGTGCGGAAGGTGAAATCGGCATTTAAAAGGAAATATTTCGACTTCAAGATTTTTAGGTAAATTCATTGTCTCTCGTTGAACCAATGTAGCGACTTTTAAAGCTGAATGTACTATACCTTTCAAAAGCTTATTCAGCTGTAAGTTTGAATGACGGTTGACAAAATGCAGAATATTCGGTGAATACCTAATAAGAAAGATTTCACTTTCTACCGATTAAGTCGTAAACTGTGTGTGGTCTGGCGAACAGTTCAAACTGGCTGAAAAATTCAACATTGTAGTTTTAAGCTCTTATCATAACCAACTTATTGATCTAGGCGAATATACGTAGAGCCTTTGTAAACGTTAGCTGTATCAAAGCTAAAAATAGAATTGGCCTGTTTCATTTACGGGTCGCTGATCACCCTTTTACATGTCGAAAAAAAAAATATATTCAGAACGTTGCCGCCATTTAACCGACCAAAAATTGAATGTACTACAGTTGGGATCGATCAAATTGTACCGTATATGTACGTATATAGGTATAGCTGCGGCCTATTTGATTTCTAGCATACCTCCTCCTCCTCCTGTCCCACTCGTAATTAATAATTCCTTCGAACATCTGTTGTAAATCATAAATATCAAATGGAGGTCAACCAATTAATTACGTATCAAAGTCGGGCTCAGAAAATTCGTCCACTTTGTATTTCTACCTAATGATCTCACACAGCTAAAAAGTACTTCGCTTGTATGATTCAAATCGGGCTACACGCCGAAATTTTGACTTTCACATGAGAGTCGGACTCACAAATTATTTCTATGGAACATTTTTCATACCACCCGATAGCGGTTTCCGCGTTGCTAGAGATATAAGAGATTATAGGAACACGATGAATCATTCGCCCAAACCACTACGTGGAGTTGGAAAAATTATTATAAGGTTCCTAGTGATAAGTTGCAGCGATACACGCAACAAACAAAATAAGTTTATTGTCCTTAGACGATTCTATCGCTTGTACCTCCTCTCTCGTTGGCGCGGTAATTAGTTAAATTGAATAATGAAAAATACAAGAATAAATAAAAAAGGTAAATAGAAACAGTTTTATTTTCAGAGAATCAAAGGCAAAGCGGATTATTATTACAGCAAATGTAACGTGTAGGTGCATACGTATAATATTATGTCTTGAGAAACCGTTTATGACTTGAGAAACCGAGACTACTTTTTTTTTTTAGACACATACGCATATTTAACCTCCGGTCCAGAGTTCAGCTTCGCTATTGTGGCTAATATAATTACCAAGTTTAATATATTTGACCCCCCATTAACAGTCTCAGACTCTCAATATTGCGAAATTTTCATGTCTTTTTCAAGCGTCGGCCGATAGTTCGTTGAACCGTATTCATACTGTACACGTATACCTGTTTGATGAGATTATTGTAGATCTTTTGTTACTCCTGTGTCCATTAGGGTTGTCCTTATTTGGGTCATTTTTCAATTTTGTTGCTCCCAATAACTCAAATGTCTGCAAATGAATAGAAAAAAATGCTCGCGAAAGTTGGAGCTTGTAGCTCAATTCTAAGTGGCTCCCCAACGCCTCCGAATTTTCCCGTTCGAATAACATACGATCTTTGACACTTGGCAGTTACTTTTTTGCTATCACAGCTGCGTTGCTTCAAAAAATCTGAAACTTGGTAGACCTTTTGACTATACCGGTAGCTATTCGACCAAATTTTTATACATTTTTTACCATATAATTGTCGGAGCTACAGCTGGACAGAACAAAATTTTCAACCCAATTCTTTGAAAACACTAGTCCGAATTCTGTATTGTCTCATCACTACATTGCGAGTATATTTCATTTTGCAGAATTAAAGACTATCACATTCACATATAACAGGGATTAGTTTCTCAGCATTGATAATATAGTTGCATAGTAGTTGATTGAAAGATGAAACGATTGGAATAATTATTTATCAACGAAATGTTCAAAATATACATTTATTGGAAACGTGATTCGAAGACAAGAAGTAACAATAATATGGTAAAAAATGTATAAAAATTTGGTCAAATAGCTACCGGTGTAGTCAAAAGGTCTACCAAGTTTCAGATAACTGCCAAGTGTAAAAAATCGTATGTTATTCGAACGGGGAAATTCGAAGGCGTTGGGGAGCCACTTAGAATTGAGCTACAAGCTCCAGCTTTCGCGAGCTTTTTTTTCTATTTATTTGCAGACATTTGAGCTATTGGGAGCAATAAAATTCGAAAATGACCCAAATAAGGACCACCCTAGACTGTCCATATCAGGATAAATCGAAGAAAAGCAGGCTGAAGTATCGAGAAGCATCCAAGTACCAGCTGTGCGGTACGTGCAGCTATACAGCGTTTTCAATTTTTTTCCCCCCTCACAGATCGTTTACTACTAGCGCAAATCTATTCTCCAACAATCATTGTTTTGAAGAATGTTATGATCGGACGTGTCTAGTTTGTGAAAATTTTTAAATACCGATATACGGGTACGTGCCTTTTAAAAAACCCTCGTGTTAAGTTGAACGATATGATATAATTGGAAAATTCATGACAATAGTAATGCACACGGAATTTCTGTGTCTTTGATAGTTCCTGACTTCACGTACCAATCAGTCACGTTTTTTCAATGTCATCACTAGCATCGCAAGTGTTCTACATTTTGTAGTGCTGTTACCTTGGTTTCATTTATTGTCCGTTATCACAGGTATCAAACGCGCTCAAGTTCGTCAAATTTCAATCATTCGGTCCTGTGATATAATAGAAAACGTAACTGCAGATTGAATTAGAGGGGAATTTTATAGTAGGGCGGGCCGCGCTCGAGCAATAGAAAGTTGGTTCTTATTTTGGCCACCGTGCTGCGCATCTCGCTAGACTTGCTCGCTACTTTCTCGTAACCGAAATTTTCCTCACGAGGCGTATCTGTCGCGCGATCAGCGGATTTTTGAGAAAGTGAGCACATGGGCTCAGTCGTTGAATCTTCGGCGTGTCAAAAGAGTATACAATCAATTTATGGATATTTAACAGATGAGGTGTGAAATTCTTTTGGTTTTTCTTACTATATAGGTCCATTATGTTACTAGGTGTGAAGCGATTCGTCGTCACATAATAAATCTTGTTCACACCTCCTCATCTTTAAAAATTAATCATGTTCATGATCTACGAAACACATTGTAAATAACCCTTTAAGCCACACAGCAACCTACACTATACACTTATACAATATTAATAATTATTGCGACGATTAAAAAATGATATTTATGTCGAGAGCTCGTAGTAAAAAAAAAATATCCAATTTTGTTTGAATTCGTCTACATGATTTAAAATCATTTAATGTATACTTCCATGATACTATCCACATCTGAGGTCTGCATCGCATGAAATCATGTCGATCGAATATACTATATTTTTGTGTATTAATTAATGAAACTTCTCGATTGAAAAGTTCGTGTGAACATCTCTTTTTTAAGACATCCAAGTTTCATTCAATGTAATTGCCACTATTCAGATAAAATGAAAAACTGATAATGCCTCAGATAATTCTATTTCAAACACTAGTGGTTAGCTGTGGAATTCTGCAGGGAAATCAATGAAGAGGACAGAATTTAAGGTCATGTACGCAATCACCCTTGTTTGATGAAACAAGGGTCCTCTACAAACGCTAAAGGCCAATGACAAGACAGTATAAAAATAAAATGAACATACTCGCACGATTTCAAGTTCGCACAGTCGTTAAGATTGCATGTGGAGTTAATTTCAAACCTAAATCAATTATGGACGTTGATCACTTTTTTTTCTTTCTTCCTTTTTCATCGTGGCTTGCGCCATCGTACTACGACAATTGAAATTCCGCAATTTTGTTAAGTTGATCTTACAGACTATCACCATGTATTCCCAAGTGTTGTAAAGAACGAACCGAATATTTCAGTCGATGATCAATTGTGATGAAAAAACAAAAACTTGATAGAAAATATATTATCGCGTATATTCATGGCTACCAAAAGTTAATTATATCCGTTCATTAATCGGGGGTTTTGTGTTCGTTCAAAGAATTCTTTATTGCCTCTTCGAACTATACGTATACATATAAACCATACATAGGTGTATATCGAAAAAGTTTTATAAAAGAAATTGATTGAACGAAGGTGACTGTGCTTCGTTGTACTATGTCATTAGACATGGTCACGTGGTTTAAGTTGTCCAGCGTCGTATACGTAAATATATGTATGTTACATACACTAATATAATAGCCAACCATCGCGCACATGTATGTACTCTGGTGTAGATGTGTAAATTCGTGCGCATACCGCGCACGTGTATATGCGAACAATATACATGGGTACAATGACTTATATCGTGTGTAAAAAATCTAGCCGTGAAGAAAAATTACTCGAATTCACTCGGTTAGTTTTTTTCGGTTTAATCTTTTATACAATCAACCGCCAACGGATCAAACAAAAAAAACGTTTCCCAATGTTGTATAATCGATCGATCATCTCGGTTACATGTACCCACAGCGTTTTCCAATAATTGATTGACAAGTAAAATCTGCTCAACACCATCTATTACCTGATTCATCGCTAATGTATTGCCAAAATTTATTCTTTTATGCATTTTAACATGACGTATATCTGTTTAGTTATATCGATCGCTGTATACAGAATGATCAGTTTGATATCTGATATTGGGCGCGCAGGTAATGAAAAAAAAAAAAAAAAAAAACATCGTAGCCACTATCTATATACTGCGGTCTTGACGTCAGACGAGGGCACAACAAGGTGTGCCTAAATCTATGCGAATGGGCTACCATATAATATGTACGCAACCTTCCACTATAAAAAATAAAGAAATTGAAACAGTTAACGGAATATGTGTCTGAAAGAATTGCCAGAAAAAACTCGCTTGATGTTTTATTCAAAAATATAACTAATTTAGATACGTACGCGTATTTCTAACGGTACTGTTAACGGAGTGACAACAAAGCGTTAGATTTCAATTTTTGTTACTGAATTATCATAAATTTTTTGCATGGTACCTTTTTGACCATTGGTAGCGATTTCCGTATTTATCTGAACTCACAAATAGATAGTGGATGAATATTGACTGCGATCGCCTTTGTAAAAATACTCAACACTTCGTATAAACTTTTAATTTTTGTTCGTGCCCTACTCGACGTTCCATATCTTCCAAAAAGCTCGAGTTTTTTTAACCTAATTTTCAACATTTACCAGCACTCCATACCCTAAATATTTTCGGGTCTGATATAAAAGTAATCCCAGCAAGTAAATGACACATGTATACTTAAATGCATAACAGAAGCGGTCAAAATAGTTTTTCCGATTGTCTTGGTTACACGTCGAAAACTCTGAAATGCGCATCACGTTTACTTTTATAGAGTAACCTGAGGTATAATTTAATTTGAAGCAAAATTCAGACAATTACAGTTGCTGCTGTACGAAATGCTGCGTCGATCCGTTAAAAACCATAATCGTCTTGTAGCGAAGAATGCAATAGAATGATGTAATACATTTTTTTTCAACACCTCGTAAAACTATGAAATTAACTTGTGGTCCAACAAATTATATATCCATAAATAAATTACATACCTAGGCGTACACCAGAGTTCACGATTAGTCAGAACTCAGAATTTCGCAAATATACATCTAGTAATGATGAGTTGCGTTTTTTTTTGTTTTTTTTTATAATTTAGTAAAGTAACTTTTTTATCTCGATCCTAAGTGTTTTCTTTTTCTTTTTTTTCAATTAGAATGTTCTCTACCATTCATGTTCCTCAGATACAACCGAAATTCGTTGCTTCAGAAGTAGAAATGGCGGTTTCATATGTAATATGTGAATTCATTTGCGATTGTCGTTATAAATTCAAAATGTTGGAAGGTAAATTTTAAGCAATGTCTGAATCTTGGACTTGGAAGGAATCTCTGGAATTTTGAATAAAATTATCGGTCTTTTTTGCGTAGGTAACATAGAAAATCTGATAACGCGATGAGAACACTATGTATAGTACGTAGAACGTGTCTTACTGATCGTAGAGAGATTCTATTTTTGTCACACTATTCTCTGACCCTCTTAAGCCGTTGAACAACTGCCAGTAGGCAGAGCTGGATTCTCTCCGCATTGGTAAAGCCAAAGTGTCTTTCTGTACCACGCCCGTTCAGCCCATAGAATACCGGGTGTAAATTATTATTCAGAACACGTAGCGCGTCTGCTGTAATCGTAATTTTATTTGTATCGAGTACCTTATAATTTATCAACGAATTGAAAAAATATATAAGCTACACAAACGAACACTCTGCTCGTTGTCATTTGATTCATCAAACCGACGAGAAAAATTTCAAAGTAATTTTTAGCATGAAGATGCAAAAAAAAAATATTTCAGAAGCGTATAGGAATTTCGAACTCGTGCAGGTATAATAAAAAATTGCTATTCGCGTTTAGAAACAGGAATTACATATGCCTTGCCATTAAATAAAAAATGATGAAGAGAGGATTCTATGGTTCGTTCGTGGGAACTTTTGCCTAAAACAGCAAATTTATTTACATAGCTCATAAATAAACAGCACACGTGTTCACCACGTGTTTCAATACTCTGGTGATTCGTTGAGACTCGATTGCTGAGGAAGGATCCCCACGTGCGTCGTCACCATACCGAGAATTTAAACCGTTGAAAAATACTCAAGGGGATGACGATGCGGAGTCTCGTAGTTTGAATATTTAAATCTATGAATACTTCATTTCTGTACGAAAGTTAGATTCGAAAGTGCCCTTGAATCGTATCAATTGTCGATTTTGCTATTGCATTTGATAATCTACGATCCATAAAATATCCGCTGAATAATCTAGAACTTGATACTAACCACCCCTGTAGTTCCTACTATTCTACCCCTTTTCGCATTAATTCAGTCTGCAGTAGAATCCGTTGGTACTTTTAATACTTGGTGCGCATGTAACCAACACAGCAAACGCTACATCATTCAAGATTCTCTTTTTCACTACAACAATCTCCTCATCGCCTAACGGATATGAAATTCTCCCTGCGGTCACACAGATCTTCGACTACTCAGATTATCGAAGTCATTAAAAATAGTTTTATTATACCCACATCGACATCCATCTCGATGATCCTCGCAGTATATAATTATCTCAACAGATAATCACCCAATAAATAATAGAAAAGTACGTTACAAAATTCTGATTTATTCCTTACTGCACGGAATACGCACCTTAGACATTGAATTAAATTTATTTTATATCAACTGCTTTCAGCCCTCTGCGTACATTTTGTTTTTTCTGTTTTATTCATACTGATAAAATTTATAAAATATGATCGGACATTCATTTTCAAAGCTATTATTTCGTTATTAAAATATCTAATTCAAGGTAATCTGAACCTTCATCGAATTGTTGAAGTCTAACGCCTAGGTTTGAAATAGACTTTGATTTAAAAGAATTAATCAATATACTTGTTTTTTGCAGATGGCTCACTGAACCATAACATCGAAATCTGCTAGTCTCCAGTGATATTCATTTATCATCGAGAACATCTACCGCCTCTGGAAGAGTATAATGAAGGGGTCAGAGAAAAAAGAAAAGAAAAACACCAAATTATAAAAAGGAACAAAGAAGAATAAAGAGTTTAATTGGATTTCAAATTGCCGTTGTTTTACGACGGAGGCAGCTCGTTTCCTCGTTCCATACCTACGTGTGCTCTTCACATACACCGCAACATAAACTCCCGTGCTTCTATTTGCATGTTTTTCAAACATCTTCGAAGTTTTCGAATTGTTTCACCATAAATCGGAAATATTCGAATATCTGCAGCTTTACCCGCGATTACGGGAATGTTAAGTTTTGAAATATAAACCATATTGCCCAGTTCCTTCTTCTAGTTTATTAAAAAAAAAAGAAAAACTATAAGAATCCAGTGTTTCAGTAGCTAGGTTAAGGATAATCAAGATCAGATTCTTGAATTGAATTTGATCGGTTTACTTAATTTTTTTTATTAAAGATAATCGAAAGAATAGAGAGTCTCCAAAGATACAAAACTAATATTCAAACTGGCTGATAAAATGACTATGATAGGAATAGCGCGGCGCAACTGGGCGTTGAGACTTTCGGTGGTGTTGAATGTGTGCGTGCTGCTTTACGTGTGCGTTCATTTTGGGTCATCCGGGCCTTGGATTGAAGAACAACCGGCGAATTGGGTTTCGCCTTTAGGGGAAGCATTCAAGGGTACGGAATTGACGCCCAACGTTAGCCTGACAGAAGGGTCAAAGGTTGGTTCGACGAAGGAGACAAGAATTGCTACGACAAAAGAAACAGTTAACGAAAAAACTACCAAGGAAAATAAGAGTAGTGGAGGAGATGGTGGAAAAAACGGAAATGTGAATACGACACAGAAACAGGAAGCCATCGGCACTTCGTCGGGATCAATG
Organism: Athalia circularis; assembly: GCA_963978495.1. NCBI lineage: Eukaryota > Metazoa > Arthropoda > Insecta > Hymenoptera > Athaliidae > Athalia > Athalia circularis. The sequence continues at coordinate 23,748,607 of OZ021700.1, forward strand.
ACTCTCGAGGAGGCAATACCGTGTAACGATAAATCAACGGCGCCAAAAACCGCGCAACGTGGTGAATATTGGGTACTTTATAACTACATTTCAATGTCAACACAAGTGAAATGCTGGGAAAGTGTTACCTATACAACACACGCTGATTATACATTCCTCGATAATCTAATTCCTTTGATCGAACGATGGCAGGCTCCAGTTTCGATAGCTTTGTACGCACCTGGAACTGATTTTCAACCAACTATTGACGCCATCAAGTGGCTCAGGACTTGCGGAAGTCCGTTGATATCGCAACTCGTCACTTTTCACGTATTCTTCAGCAACAAACATATACCGAAATCGGTAAGCAATTTACGTATACCATTATTCTTTCATTCATTCTTTCATTCATTTTTTTCTTCCTAATCTACTGTCTCTGGTAATTCCCCGAAGATTCTGACGACGATTGGATACCTTATTCCCGATAGCGAGGATAGCCGATTTGCATTGTGTAATAGAAATATAGATAAAGTTGTTACGTCGCGTAAATTTTCATATACACACTGCGCGTAAAAATTAGCGGGTCACCCTGTTTCTACTCCGAAAAATGGACGATTTCATATCCTTACAATCTTCAAAATCTTCAAATTTTAGTTTAGATTTATCGGAAATTCGTTTATCTAGATATAGGTACCACCTTCTACATGGAATATAAGATTGTGTCATCAGCCGTAACATGCGAAGAAATATTAAATGCAAAATAGTACACGTATACATACGACGCGTTAGATTTAAATCTCTTTGCAAGTATTACAAGTACGTCGTCCGCTGAAATTACAGTCGATGAACGCACGACAATACATACGTGGGCATGTATGTAGGGGTCAAGCTTACCTTGATTTCATGGTTGGGTTCAAAGAGGTAACAAGATACGTCGAAAGCAAAGTTGATTTTCTTTCCATCTACTCTAACAAAATAATATTAAAAAATCTAACTGTGCAGGGATCGAGGTTGCAAAATATCAAGATTGCCGCCAAGTTATAAATATTTTCCTGGAATATATGGTGCGTCGATACGAATCCAATAAAATGAAAAAAATTGATACGGACTTGAGTGAAGTATAATTTTATTGAAAACGAAGAGGTTTCACGCGCACTTCATGAATCGTATAGAAACCCCAGAAATATTTGGAGTATACCTATATGCGATCTACCGGGTGACGAGCACTAGACCATGTAAAGAGTTCGGCATCTGGTTCAATAATTCACCGTGTCCCTCCAGAATATCGTAGAAACCTCCGAAGAAGGAGAGTCAAAATCGCTGAAGTAAAAAAGACGTAATAAACTATATAATGCTGACACGTACATGTTTTGCATTTAGAGTGGTTCGAAATTCACCGGATCTCATAGTATTATAGCAGATATACTATAGCTTCGTAAGAATATTGTGGTCTCTTTCGTTGCGCGATAAACTTGCGTTGGAATGAATGACTATTATGTATAGAAGATTATACCGTGTGTGTTTCACGGTGAAAAGTGTACACTATATACTAGTATAATCATCGTTGATGATCACGTAATTGTGTGATAATATGTTGTGTTCGCTTAGATTGCAATGATGTTTACACATACGAATCTTGTAGAAGTGATTTTGCACTTTGCAATTTAAATAATACCTACTTGAGCTGAGCAGAAAACGTGATGAGATAATTTAATGCTTGCTACACGCGAACACTTAGATTATTACAATTGGAAATCTCAACACCAGAGGTGACTAACCCACGCATAGAAACGACATACGAATAACTTTGAATAAATCGAGATCGTTGGCTTTTCTTTATATTTTCTCGAATAACAAGCAAAAAGTTTGGATAAAAATACACCTATACGTATCATCTTCGCGCTGCCATCTTTAGATTTATTTACACTAATCAGAATGATGAAATTATCAATACCAATCGTCTAATTTTTCCTTATGTTTCCTATAAGTTGGCGTATGAAAGTAAAAATTTTGAAGGACATTTATATTCCGCTTCAGCAACAATTATTGTTGTTACACCGGTGCGTAAACAATCTGATCGTCGGAGGCATCGATACGTGCAAAAATGCCACATTCCCTGAACTGCGAACTCCTCGTCTTGGTCAAAGTCTGACTAATGACCTACTGTTCCCGAGAGATTCAGGGACATCAGAGATTATCAACTCGCTAGATTTCATCGATCATTATGTCTGACCTCCACGAGTTGTCTGCAGAGTAAATATATACTCAGAAAACTCAACTTTCGATCGGGATTTTAGATACTTGGAGTTAAAATAAAGAAATAGAATCACAAATATTTCAGGAGAAAACTAATAACTTAGGAGTTAGATCACGGTGGCTTGCGTGATTCGTTGTAATAGTTACAGAAATTCATTGTATTCTAATACCGTGCGAAAATCCCGTGAATCGGTGAATATAATGCGAATCTCTCAAGCTCTTAATTTTTTTAGGCAGACAAATAGTTAATTAGTTCGATTATGTGTATACATTCAGGAAGAATAAAAATATTTCATGTAACAGATTGCTTTAAATTTGCTGCTGAGAAAAGTTATATTTCATTTGTGAGAATTAGTTGAGCCTGTTTCGGTATGCAGACCACGTTACTTGACCGTGTATATAAAATATATACCTCGAAAAAAAAATTGCGAAACTGCACGCACTTGAAAATTCAGCACGTAAATGTATAAACTGCAATGCACGAGGGTAGCGTTGGTTCACATGCTAAAATTACGAATATAATTAGGTTCGTACAAATCAGATCACCTGAAGTTGCGTCACGTTGAAATATCGGGACTAACAATAAGCACGAAAATGATGAGTTCGTGGCTGGCACAGCTCATAATTGTCTGTTCAACTTGAGTCATCTAGCATTAGGCATATTTTCTCTGGTTACACGACGTGATACCGACTAACGAGCCTCACTAGCAGCAGTCCAATTACCTGTTTTTTTTTTTCATTCAATGAGAATTTTCGTGTACTACTTATGGTGGAGCAATCAACCTCGTACTTCAAAGTCCCAAGTTTAAATTAACCTTGTCCCGATTCATCTGGACATCTCGACAATTTAATAGCCAAGGCAGCACTTTATTCTACGTAGGTCACTTGACGTGGCAGCTCCATTGCTGTCTTTGCAATTCCCTCAGTTAAAATTTATTAAAATTGTAATTTCATTCGTGTCGCTTTTTATTCATTTCTTCTCTAATTAGAATGTTTTATTCAGCACCCATTCATAATCATAACGTGTATACGAAAGCAGTACTCCAGAAAATGCATAAGTTACGAAGAAAAATTAGATAATAAGTACGTCAAATTAAAAGACCTTTTGCACTGTATATATGAATGTTTCGTGTTTTCCAGGTCCCTTCTTCGGAGAAATTGGCCTCCGAAGGGTGGAATTGTAGTCTGCATGCGCCATGGACGAACCTTACAATTTCCAAAATGTATAAGTCTGAAAAAAAACTTTTATATCCTGTGAACGTCGGGAGAAATATTGCTAGAGAATGGGCACCTACGCACTACGTTTTACCGAGTGATATAGAACTGTATCCCAGTCCGGAACTGGCACCTAAGTTCCTTGAAATGATCAGGAGAAGAGATCAGCAACCTCTTTACAAACCCAATCCCAAAGTCTTCCCGCTCTCACTTTTTGAAGTCAGTTCTGACAGTCACGTTCCAAACAACAAAACGCAACTGGTACGTATAGTATAGTTATATTACATGCAGATAAGACGTAATCCTTTGTTTTTTGACAAAACTAACCTTTGTACTCTTTCTGTGTGTTATAGATCCGAATGTTGAAGGCAGGAACAGCAATACCATTTCACAAAAAAGTTTGTGCAGGCTGTCACAACGTGCCACGAAGTAAAGAGTGGCAAGAAGCGCGTGAGACGGAAGGACTTCATGTATTTCACGTTGGAAAACGAACCGGTGCCTTTGTTCACTGGGAACCTATTTTTATTGGGACCAATAGCGATCCTCTCTACGACGAAAGACTCAGTTGGGAAGGCAAAAGTGATAAAATGACACAGGTCAGTTGAATAATATCAAAACTATGTCAATGGCCTTTCGTCACGTTGTTTTAAAATCATTTCAAGCAATTGTTAGTGATTGGCCTAATAGTACGTTTATGTTGTTGCTTTCAGGGGTACACACTCTGCGTTCTGGACTATGACTTTCTAATATTGGATAATGCGTTCATGGTTCATAAACCGGGAATAAAAGTCTACAAAAAGGATGCAGTGCGAGAAATGCTCAGTGGAAAAACGAATGCACTGATCAAAAAAATAATCGTTCCGGAGCTCAAGGTCCTCTACGGAACACGAAAAGGTTGTGCCGTGTAGCCCAGCGCCTTTCGGGTCCAGCAAGTCGTTCTGAGTTGCTCAGGCACACACTTACCGGCCCGAATAAAAGCGCTGTGTTCGAGTCGTAAGACATAATTAATAATGGCAATGGTGAACTCAACTACGGTGAGAGCCACTAAATTCACAAGTGAGCAAGTGATAAAATTTAAGATTAGGATTTTTATAAAGTCAAATATTATGGATATAAGGATATTGCCATTACGTGTTTAAGAACGATAGACATTTTTCAATCGATCCTAATGACGTTTTGAGCCGTCGAGAGTATGGTTGAACCGAGACTTAGGTATTTTGAAATGATTCCATCACAATATTCTGTTGTTCAAGCCATGGAAATCTATCGTCGCAATCAAACATCACTACGTGATTAAAGTCTGATATCGATGTAGTCAAGGTATCTGATCTCTGATGTTAAATAATAGTCACATAAATATACCATCATATTTGTCGATTGGTTGGAAGATTGAAATCACAATCAATCGTCTGCTTTGACTACCCAATGAATAGTCGGCAGACTGACTTTTTCAATTCAAAGGTCTATACTGAACATATTCGACTAATTGTAAGCGTATAATTTTATTTCACTTTCGTTGAATGCAGCTATCAATTTGTCGAAACACATAATTGCACATGGTTGATCAACAGGAATTGATGATATTGAACTGTCTGGCTAATGTTTTATGAAAACATTATATCAGATATGAGTCTATCATACTTTTTGCAATGATATTCAGAACTTTGTTCATCGACAGACAAAAAAGAGAAATGAAATGTGGCCTTTTCCTGAATGGCATTTGACACCCTATTTCCCTTACAGTAGAAAAAGCTGGCTTAAAGTATCGTTGAAAATGTCAAAGCGCTATTATCGTTAATGTGTAGTAATTAAGATTTAAGAATAGGTCATGATAATGTAACCAACGTTGCACTTTTACGATCTATTTTTGAGAAACTGATATTTCTAGAGAGCCAAAATAATGCTTAATAAATTCAGAATTACTTACCAGAAAGAATGGCAAGACTGTGCCAATGTAATACCGAATTATTACTACAGTGGACAAAGTAGAGGATAACGAAACAAGTACAGCATTGTGCCAATGAGCCAACAGCTATTTATTTCTTCTATTTATTCATGTCTTATGCAGAATTTCACTATCTATTACCATTGAGTAACAGCATGGTTACTCGATGCTACTACCTTCAATTATCGTTCCAACTTTACATTTTTATACAATGACTACCGGTTTTGCGCTCAGCTTTAATTTAATCGTCTATTAATTACGCTCGCAGTGGATCTGTGTTGAGTGAGATACAATGCAGGTGACGAAAATTACCGAAGATCATAGATTTCAAAAAAATTTAACCGTCATATAAAATAATGAACATCATATGTTACAGTTCCTAAGATTACAAGATTTTCCACGGGTATTTCTTTTTTAAATTTAATTTCATCGGTTAAGTCTAATGCACAGTTTCCTATGTTAACAAAACGGACAACGTCGTTATCTGTAATAGGTATTAATTTACACTTCACTCTAACGACCAAACTACTATAAATAATTTAAATTGTATTTTTCTGCCCATTCTACTTTATTTGTTTGTGACGTCTTTGTAATTGTTTCTATTATATCGGTAGACATTAAGTGGTCGGCTGGTCTGGCAGAGAAGAGATGCTGCGATATTCATCATCATGTATTACTCACTAACACATTGATTGACTCTTCATTAAGAATTTCATCTGGTCTAGTATTTAAGCTAATTAGGTATACAAAAAAATCTTTGGTAATTGAATACTCATACACTATTGAATTCTGCGGCAGGCTAAGTAGGATTTTCGGAAACGAATATCCTTGTTATACAGTTTTTTTTTTCCTAGTGATGTGCGAATTTAACGTATGTTATTTAATCGCGACGAAAGCATGAATTCCAACTAAATTCAACAACGCATATGGAAGTAATATCTTAATTTCAAGAGTCAATTTATTTATAATCTTGTAGCATCTCTGCAATGTCACGTGGCATGGTGCCATATATTTGTATACATGCATATTATTAACGGTAAATGTTGTATATATGTATATAATATATGTATGTTTGAATATATGAATTTATACCTGCATACACACAGATGTAAGTTTATGAGAAAAGTACTTATGTTTTACTATTCTATTTAAGATTTTTGGTTAAGGCATATCTGTATCATTGCTAAAAACATACATATTGGCACAGCTGTGCTACATCAATTTTCCGAAAGAGACATCAAAGTTATAAAAATCATTCTTTCAGATTATTAGTATAATGATTTAACTTTTAAAGTATCATTTTTTAGTTTATAGGTGAAAATATAGCTGCGAGATTTAGAACAATTATTTTACCTCAGTAAATTTGTATTATATTTTTAATGCCACGACAGAGTTGGAGACTTGTCATTAAACTTATTGTTAGATAGGTATATATAAGTGTATACATACATACAATAATATTCTTTTCCGTTAAACCAAAAACACTTGTACATATGTACCGATAATGCTGATAGTAACAATCAGAATATAAGAGGTTATAATAAATAATAACCACGTCATATTATAAATGTTTGTATAAAAATACAGTCACAGATACAGATAAAAATGCAACTACGTGCGAATAGGTGATCGTGTTGAAATCGCTGTTCTGTGAGTAGATCATGAAATGTTAATCTTAAAGAGAAAAGAAAAAAAATTGAAATGCGCTTAATTTACATAAGTTATTATCCATCAAAAAAACAATAATAATAAAAATTGAACACTTTATATTAGCGTTTTGTTAGAAAAGTCATATTGCATATTATTTGACAAATATCGATCATCCATAAGGAAATTTGTTTTCATACCTTACGAGTCAATGTATTATTCAGTTTTATCACATATTTCAGTTAAAATACTTGCAAAAATATTATTACAGAACGGAGGCAGCGATGTTATGTGTAACTAAATTGTAATATTTCTAATATTCTGTGCCTTAATGCCTCTGATCAAATGTGAAGTGGTTGAAACAATATTCGAAATTGAATATCTGGTGCAAATAAATTTCAGTCCATCGCGTATAACGTCAAAAATATTCTTTGAAGATTTAATTGTACATACTTGTCGTTAGTTGAACTCTGATCTCCCCGTTTCAGAGATTATACTCATGACTTAGAACTTTGAAATGAAATATGCGCGTTCCAACTGAATTTTAACAATTCCGAAGAGTAGGCGTTCGATTCGTTGAAACTGTATTTAGTATCCCTGTTTCCGCAAACCATGATGTCAACTTTATTGCAGACAGTCTCTATTGTATGACTTGCTACATATACCTTTGAAAGAATAGATATTTCTGTGAAAATTATTACGATATCAAACGAGAGAGTAACTGGCGATGTTGGAAAATCTAGTGTACTTATACTAGTACGAAGAAGGCATATATAGATAAATCCTCGAGAGAGCACGCTGATGAAATATTCATTTGATAAGCAAAGGATTTTTAACCTGATCAAGCCGTTTTTTATGGCTCATGATTTGTTCTACACCATATTATAACAATATAATCCTACGAATCACATATTAGGAACGAGCTTTAGTTACAAGTTTCAGAATATTTTAACGCTCATAGCTTCTGAAAGAGGTACAAATACGGCTTGTAATTAATACTCGACAAGTTTTGCGCTTTACCTTGCAACCAGCGGCTACCTAAGCGGTGCCGAACCTGTGTTCAGAATAAAGTTTTTTGGTTTAATTGTCTTACATAATTTCTGGCTTCAATACCTTGTTTTAAATGATGAAAATTTAATCTTGGAAAAAATCCGAAGATTCTATCAGGAATTAAAATTATTGTTGGAATTTTCACGATCCAAAACTCATGATCTTATATCACCCAATTGAAATTCAATATTTTTCAACACTCGGCCAACCTATGTGTACAATTATATATTAAAACCGTGTGATTTGATTCGAAGTGTAATTCGAGAAATATTGGTATAGTTATTTTAGAACGGGCCATTGTTAATTACTTCTCGAATGACATGATAATTGTAATCATGACTCCCATAACATCGCGTACGATACATAATTATGACGGATACGTGAAATTTGTTACGATACATAAGTATGACGGATACGTGGAATTTAATGTAACAAATTTCACGAGGGGCTATTCACTTGTGAAATCATTCGACCACCTCGAAACGAAATCACAGAAATTAGAGTAATGAAAAATTAAGGAAATCACCAAGGAATCTATAGAAATCGATTTCATTCTGAAATCACTGGTACACCAATAGCAAGAGTGAATAGCCTCTCGAGATTTCAAAATTTCTATGAAAAGGCTGCCTCAGCAATTTGACGACAGATGTGACGCACGACACTTTGGTGGATTGAGGATTTTTTCCGAGTTTTGTACCCACATTGCAAACAGAAAGATTCTCAAGATGAAAAGTACAGAAAATATGTCTGTATTGCAGATTCTATGAGTTGTTCAAAGACATTTTATTTTCCTGGTCACGTATTATCTATACTCATTGTCGTGACGTGATCTGTAAATATCTATACAGCCTTTCATACAGTTGCTCGCGCCTTTATCCTGGTGAAGTGGTGATACACCCTAAATAAATTCTCTGATAGCCAAAACTTCTGCGTCATATAAGCGGTACTATTGTAATTGCTATAGTATTCGTGAAAGTATTTTGACAAGTTTAATTTTTTTCAACAAAAATGTTTATCCCGCTCGTTGACCAATATACCTATGTATAATGTATAAATGTAATCTGCAATGCATAAGCAGTCGAAGCGCAAAAATATGATAGCTATAATACCCGATGTACCAGTTGATGTATAATTGTTAGATGGTTCCAAAAATCAATTGTATATAATACAAATTAAGGTTTTTCACGTACTGTACTGACCATGCCTGCATAGAAAGCCGGATACTGTTCCAAAAATCGTATACATAATAAATACTGACGTATATAGACATTTCCATATGTGTATATACGTGCATATATATACTATAAACTAAAAAATGTCTCATAAGCCTTACCTAATTGTGCGAGACGTCCCGATTCATCCTGCTGTTGAGTAGATCCTTCATTTTCTTTCGAATACCGAACTAATGTCAGCTCGAGGTACTTCTGGATTTATCGCATAGATTTGTAAATCTCGTTGTCAGGAATTCCTATGAAGCTTTTTGGAGAGTCCAGATAATTTACGATTAGATACGACCTTTTAATCCGCTCATGGTCTTAGGGGTTATTACGTAATAAGTTTTCAGCTCTTCTTCTTTCTGAACAGGTGAGACGACGCCACGACAAGTCTATTCCATCGTCTCGTAGAACAAGTGAGAGTGTGCTTCTGCATAGTATTGCCTCGGGCGAAACCTTGACATTTTATAACTCTCTGCAATAGGATACTCGTAAACCTTTCCTCCATAGCTGTTCGTACCCATGCCGCGATATGTGTTCTTGTTATCGTGCACCTTCTAGAAGGTTGTATCAATTGTTTTTTCTTTCTTCGTGATGTGGACATGTGATATTTAATAATCACGTGATTAACGTAGCGACATCGAAACCTCAGAGTAAGAGGTGCATTTGTCAAATCGCTAATTCGACGGGCAGAATATATAAACGCGCAGATTACTGCGACGGAAAATCATCACAAATGTTAACATCAACGGAATCACTCGGACAACGACCCCTTACAAAGATTTTCTGTAAAAGGAGATAATTATAAAGCCCATTATAAACTCCCGGAAATCCAACCCCTTTCCATAAGTTCGATTAATTCTATTCTTTGCAGAGCAAGCAGTATGTAGTGGAAAAATCATGAATGGAGTACATGCGGATGGGCCATATGATGGGCTACGAGAAGGTATTTTGTGTATCTTCGTGTCCATCTCGATGAATGTAATACTTTCACCTCGTCTGGATGTACATACAAGTAAAATCGGTGACCCCAGTGTCGTCTGCCTCACAAGACTAATTTTGGACAACGTCTGCTATGGATTTCGAGAAATAATATAGCTATAATATAATAATATAGCACGATGCCGAATAGATAAGGTGCACCTTGTGGGAGCAAAATTTCATTTCTAAGAGAAGGCACGAAGACACGCCTCTATTCGGCCTAACAGCTAACTTACATCAGCGATGTTAATGAGTCCCACCTTCAGACCCCGAATTTCATTGACAAACTTTCCCTCTTCAAGAAAGACGAACCTTACACTCGCCAAGACTTTTATCCCAAGACGACAATTTTATGAATAAAAATCCATAGGAAATGCTTAAACTATGAGTATGATTTTTGACTGTCGAGACTATAGTGTCTTCTACTCGAAATTCAAAATTGAAACGCGATTCGTCAGAAACTTCGGTCAATTCAATATATTCACAAGCTGTTTACGTGAGCTAAATGTAAATCCTTGGAAGAACAGTCTTCGACGAACAGAAATCCCAGTCTCTTTTCTTTTTTGTTATAACTAACAACGTAATTGACGACCTCTTCAGAGCAGTTGATACATCTGCTCACATGCTCAAAAAATTACTCCACGCACAGTGTGGTAGACTATAAGTTTAAATATTCTCATTTTCAAGTCACGTTTTTTGCTCAATAAGATTGAGTCGATAAAGAAGTAATACATGAATGTTTATACACAACCACCCGGTGCATAATATTTCTGGATCCCATATCTTCTCAATCTATAATACTAATTACTGAATGCACGGACATGTTACAAGGTCAACCAGAGTTGCTAAAAGATTAGTGAACCATTCTGAAGGTGATAATTGCTTACTACCTATAATGGATATGTTCAAAATCTCGTTCTGAATAAAAACCAGATGATTCTTCGCAGTCTCGTTTTATTTTCATGCACACAGAAATGTGGTATACGAAGATGTAGACGAACGTACGTATACCCTTAAAATTTTTAAATTTCAATGAAGAAGCATCGTGGCACATCATACCTCGCGCAGGTCCGTCTCATTTGGATGGTACGCACTCTCTCCCCATCTCTGAGGTGATATAAGCTCGGACACGTACGAATCACTTATAGTTTTAATACAGAACCGTGTAAGAAGACATGTACAGAGTGTAAAAATTGTGAGTAATATTCCTGAAGAACACCATGGCTCGTTCGCCGATTACGATTTTAGCGGTATTCATCGTTATTTTTGCCGTATCCAGTGAGTAACTAAAGTTTCGATTTTTTTTTATTGCTTTTCGAACGTTAATTTGTTTGTTTGTGAATTGAGTTGAAACTGTTAACGTTCCATTGTAATTCCGATTAGTTTTCTGGGAATGTACGGATTAGTGAAAATTTGAGCCAATTACCCCGCTCCTTCTGTTTTTCAAGTAAATCGGAACGATTAGTTCAAAACTTGAATTCGAATTTTTATTATTTCCGGATTATCGGGCGCCGATATATACGCATAAGGTCGGATATTATTATCAACGTTTAACTAATTCGTGACAAGTCATGTTTAATATTCCATTGGGACTACGCGCATTGCGATGTTTCAGACATTGTATAAGAAACTGCAAGGTGCACATGTACAGCCTAATGACCTTCGATATTCTTGTTTTTTATTTTTGAACCAAGCTACGCTTATGCAGTCATGTGAGTTACAACCGTGATAGGTAGAAAGTAAATCACCAAATCTATTTTCACGTCTATTTTCTTAACGCATAAACGAGTTTGGCCAGTAAAATGGAAACTGAAGTATTCGACAATGTACGCACTGATATAACTTTCGGCGCACGCAGTTTGAATAGTTTTTTCAAAGCAGTACCTTCGAATCTGCGCAACTCAAATATTAAATTTCATTTCTTGACTCAAGGGTTTAATATTTAAACTTTTGTCTCTTGAATTATAAAAGCGGTAAATCAAACAGTTGGTAAAGAAGAGTTCAACACGGTTCATATTTTAGGTCCAGCCGGTTCATGAACTCGCGGATAGAAATTCATAGAAACTACCGTACAGACTTTGAAAAGGAAAAATAACAATAAAAAAAGTCGATTCGCGTTAAATAATGTGTGCTTAAAATTTGACGTATGAAAAGTATTTACCGAGTTACGTAATTGGCAGATTATGCGAAGATGTGCGACTTTCCCTTCTCGAAGAGATGTTTGACCCCCTGCATCTCGTACTCCGAACAGACATTGGCCTGACTAAACGATATTTGTCTTGAATCTACCTGCAGTGCCGCAGAGTTTGTTTTTGAAATGAAGCTCAATGATTTCGAAGTTGCTGCGACTTGGCTGCAGTAGATTCACAAGAATAAACATTTTTCGTATCACCATAGATCACTTCTTGAAATACCAGATATAATATGCATATGTTGCAACGATGCTGCAGTCGATGTCACCTTGACGTTTAGTATTTAATCTATTCATTGCTATTTCTTCACGGATGATCGATTATTGTGCGAGTATTTGATTCCTTGCAAAGTCAGAAGAATCAGGAAACGAGAATACAACTTTGAATATATTCCAGTTCGCACAAGTCTGCAATACTTGTTCTCCTTCTACGATCCTTTATTTCCGCATAAATCTTACGAATGTTTGAATAATTTATTTAAATAAAACTATAATTTTCAGTCGAATTGTATCGGAAAATTTTGTGATCAGTCAACATTGCATTTACTTTACTTTTTCAGGCTTCGCCCAGCGACAATCTTTCGCTTCAAGCCCTCAGGTACAATCGAATTTTCAACGTAATCAACAATTCCAGCCTATACCACAAACCCCTCCACGCGGAGCGTCTTCCTATAATTGCCCGGAGAAAAATGGGAGATTTCCTGTTCCATCGCAATGCGACGCGTACATCGAATGCATCGACGGTATTGCCGAAGAGAAACTATGCCCAGAGGGATTGTTATTTAATCCCGAAGCCCGCTTTAACTACCCTTGTGGTTATCCAATCGACGTGAGCTGCGAAGGTCGACCAAATCTTCGTAAGTATTGTGGGCAGAAAATTAAAATTATATTGATCGTTGTATAATTGAAAGAAGAAAGTTATATTTTGTCCGACACAGAATCTCCAAAACCTACAACCGACTGCCCTCATCAGTACGGTTACTTCAAGGTCGGCGACAGTGTCAACTGTGGACAATTTATGAACTGTGCTGATGGTAAAGGTTACATTTTTGACTGTCCAGAAGGACTTGCCTTCAATGCAGAAAGCTACCGTTGCGATTGGCCTGATCAAGTAAACGATTGCGACGCCGAAGGTGAGTTTTAAAGGTTGGAAGTTATTTCAAATTTTAAACGGTGACGGCACAATTTATTATCTTCTTCTCTTCGTCCTTCTAGCATTCTTGGGATTCTCTTGCCCTCCGGCTGGCGAAGGCATCTTCAGGCAAGGCGAAATCCGCACTTTTAGAAGCCCAAGAGATTGTCAGCGATATTACGTATGTGTTGATAACAGACCCCGGCTACAAAACTGTGGCGAAGGAAATGCTTTCAGTGAAATAATAAACGCATGCGATGCCGCTGAGAACGTCACCGGATGGTTAGTAACTCCAACCAATCCTAAACGAAATTATATAAATACATTAAGAGGAAGAAAAAAATCCATATCTCTTGCATTTCAGCGAGCCTCCAGGAATCTTGGACCGAAGAATTGGCGAAGTGCGACTAGTTTGATCTCCTACATTACATTATGGTGAAGAAGAATGGACGGTAGACGGTACAGAGCTAAAAATATAAGTAAAAGCTCAACGTCGAAACAGCGGCCATTATCATTTTGATTGTTCAAATTTTCAATTTATTGACTTTCTTTTATGAACGCACATTATAGGTATATGAATTTTTTGCCAGATATAACGGTCTGCAATTTTTTTTCAGTTTTCAAAATCTAGTGAATTTCTTATTTCGATTAATCAATTTGTCTCGAACTTATCACTAAATCTTGCGAGTATAAATTTTTGAAATTGTAACGTTTTTTTTTTCACAAACCTACCATACTGACGATTTTTCAATGTTACGAATTATCATCGGAACGCTGAAATTTCAATTATAAAGTGTAAATAAAGTGTATAGTGAGTATAAGTGGTTATTATTGATTTCACTCAAATTTTTGCACCATGTATACAACTTCAGAAAATGCCTGAATTTTGACGAGTTCATATTTAGTTCTCAGAAAGTAGATGCGTACGCAATTGGGGGTGAAACCCCGAAATCATCACATATATAGAAATTTGATCTACCTATATCTGCAGGTATCGTTCAGGTAAAATGAAACTTCACGATGGCTTCACAGATTCGTAACGGGAAAAAACCTCGGAAAAAACGTTACGTAAAAAAAAAAAAAAAAAAATAGAAACAAGGCCACCAGCTGATGTACATTATGCTCAACGGTTAAACTGCCCCGAGTCGTTGTCGCTGCTGTAAGGGCTCGTGATCAGTCGGAGTCTGGGTCTTGCCTCGTTCATACTATATTGTCTGCGGTGTACATAACGTGCAAAGTGCGAATGTGATTAGCATTGTCAAAACAACCATTATTACGTCCTAATAATTGACATGCGCTCTGCAATGGCGAAATTTCAATATTTTAAATATCCAAGCCGCTATTGATCAGATGTTTTTATAATAATAAAGTTTATTCGTGCGTTTTCTATCACCCAAAGTTCAAAACTTTTATAAAAAAAAAACTTTCGGTTCTCTCAGAGTGCATGTCAGCGAGTGTGAAAGGTGAGATTTTTTTTCTCAAAATCCAATGCAATTCATTAAATTTTATGTGTGTATATCGTTGGTGCAATTTCATCCTCGAATCGTGGCGGGATATTCATTCCGGTAATACAGTTTTGCTTTTGAAAAACGCTATAGATAATCTGAAAAACAATAATTACAGATGTTTCTATGAACTAGGGATAACGAGTAAAAATGCGTAATAAAATACGTGCCTACGTATCTCATGGACAAAAGGGTCAACAGATTATCATTGTAAAATAAATATGTATTCATAAATTTTACTAAATTATCTGAGTTGTTTGTGTGAATGGATGGAATTTATCGGTTGCATATGCTCTGTACCATTTCCGTAAACTTAGACGTAGTTTAGACGATTAGAAAATAGAGAATAGAAGAAAATTCAACTCGCGTTATAGACGCAGCGTTTATTACATACACTTTGAAGAAGTCGAATTTTCATATTGACATAATATCCAATTAGAGTAGGTATCTATCACGATTCCAAAATTCAACGCGATTTCGAATCTGACACTACTGCAAATTCCAATCTACTCTGCGATTTGATTAATTAATTGAACTAGGTGTCGAGATATTAGGCGAAACCAAGGCTGTTCTTTATTATTATTTTAATATTATTATTTTCAACACCCTAGCAGCGTATAATCGTTTTTTAATCACAATAAAGATGCATATTCTACACACGTGCTGGTTAGAGAAAAAAATACCACCTAAATATCTATTTTTTATTGAACTGTTGCACATTTAACCTACTTGTTAAGTCACAGTAGGAGTGTTTAAGTCACATTAGGACTTTTAATCTATACATTCCAAGTTATCTATGAGTAAAATATCACATTCGTGGTAACTATTATGCAGCGATGCGCAGAAGGCAAAAAAGGAATAAATAAATAAATTATATCCACCCTTCGATCAAAATAACTTTCTGTTAACGATCGATTTACTGCAAGTGGATAAACGTAATAACACACGGGATTCTCATTGATACAAGACGGAGTATTTATATACAATGGTAATTGATATGCGCCATTTATTTATCCACGCATGAATAATCATCAGCTAGATCACCTGATATTTTTTTTTCGTCCTTAGATATCACGAACTAGAGCGATGTCGAAGTCATTAAGGTCAAAGTAAATTATGTTTCCATTTATAAATTTTTCTATTTTTCGACTTCAGCAAGCTGTAATGAGATAATAATTTTCGAACTTCAGTCCTCTCCGAAATTCACGTCATAACAAAAATATAACACATCATTATCACTTTACCATATTTACCGGATATATTTCGATGAATCATTCATGAATACGTCGCATAAACTGCCTCGTACCCAGTTCAGGGGGTGTTGCATAGCTGAATGAACCCTCTGTTATCCATATTGATAAACGAATGGTCAGTTTATCTCGCTGATTACGAATGGTTCTAAATTTATCACAAGTAATGCGATTACGACGAGTTTTAGGTTTCTCCCTAGCCCGCAGCTTTTCCCCGGATTAAGATGTCGAATTACAATACAAAAGTACTGCATATATATATAGCGTGCGAAGTCTAGACACGAACAATGCGTTCGTACGTTAGGCGTGGGTGTTACGGGTCCCCCAAGGTTGAAAATAAAATGAATCACTACTGCCGTTAGAAGCTTTGTCGTCTGGAATCTCTGAAAAGATAATCAAACGCAATTGTACCATCCGACAGGCAGTCGTTAAATTTAGGATGTTAAAAAAAAATGAAACTTTATAATTCTCAGAAACTTATGTATACACTCACAGTTGTATCGATTGATTTTCATACATTATTACTGGGATGTATTAATTTCTTTCAATAATGTAAGGATTATAAGCATCTTTGAATACCTATCATAATTTTTTACCACAGGCATTAAACTGGTATGTGTAATTAGTAGAGCTGTCGATTAGCAAAGTTCTCAATGATAGAAAATACACAGATCGATAACAATCCTCCCAGTCACTCATCAGCTGCCGATGTTCGATCGTTCGGTACAGCGACGCGTGTCGCATAGGATATCTTAACGATTATCGGGGTGCAGAGAAAAAATCAATTCATATAATATCTTGGAAGTTTACTGTGGGGCAAAAAGTTGAGTCAAATTTGAACAGGATAATAATCCTCTTTTTTCATTATTCTTCAACCGTATACATGTGATAAATCATATATAAGAGACAATCAATAATATTTGACGCGATATACAATCGTAGGAATCGCTCATTAATCAATTGATATCACAAAAATTCTGCACTTAGAGATAATTTATTTATTTATGGTAATTTATTAAAGCCGGAGAGTGGATAATTAAATGGCTTCATCGAAATAAATTTCCTCATAATGTATATGATGCTTTTCTATTTCTGTTTTCGAGAATTTAAAGGTGAAGTTAATGAAATTGAGTTGAGTTAAGTGAAATTGAAAATTTGTTTCAGATGATAACGTGGCTGATGTATCTGTTGGTGACGATATTGTTCTTGATTGTTCTGGTCGTGAGCTCGGACAGTCATAATGTCATCTGTTTTAACGTTAGGTTTATTCTTTACTATCTGTTATCTTCTATAATCGCCCTTGGAAGCATGCCATTCATTATGCTGAGGCCGAAAAATGTAAAAAACTGCAGGTGAGATTATCGGGACATAAAATCCTACTTTACACCACAAACTATTACAACAATATACTCATACCTTCCAACTGTATAAGATGTGTTTCGCGGTAAAGAAGTTGATGTGTTTCACATGATTAAAATCACATATATTATGTCTAATAAGTGCTTAGTAAACGTAATTAGGATTATAATCTCGGTTATGTCTAATGCAAACTCGATGTACCAATATTGGCTGAGCTAAGACTTCAGCATAAAAGATGTCACTTTAAATTAAACCAAAAAATTTTAAGTCTAGTACTTCCTTGATTCAGGGATATGTCGGTGTTCCTAAGACAAGTTACGAAGATCTTAGGCATCGAATGGGAACTTCGCGGAGCTGATGAATTGAGCATAGAACGTGGATGCATCATCGTTGCCAATCACCAGACCACACTTGACATTCTTGGTAGGTATTCACAGGGATCCGTCGTATCTGATGTGCTTTTATTTTTTGAATCCATCGGAATTTTGCCAGACATTAATTTTTCACAGTCGATAGTCGACCTATCATACTACGCAATCTATAACGTCACTTATTCTGAAAGGACATATCGGCTTCTTCGTGCATAACGAGTGCGAGCGACATACATACAGCGTGCCTATTTTAAAGATGAAATACACGTCTTGATCGGTTATGGAAGAACTTCAGCTTGTGTACGCAAACATCTGGCGCATGCAGTTCTCACATTTTCTTCATCATCAAGATATCTTAGCAGCTGTGACCGTCGACCGAGTACACGACGTAATACGCCGTAAAGTGCTAAACAGGTCGCTAATTTGCGTCTGCTTTGTTTCATTTAATTATTTGGTATTTTATAGACACTCGCAAAATCTGTTAAACAACGTTCTACATTATTATTTCCACTCTGCATATAAGTATATCTTAGTTGTGTACATAGATTTTTTTGTTTCTTCAACTCAACCTTGGGAATTTTTCTTTCCAAATTCTCCTCATTAGATTGGCAATTTCAGAAAAATACAATCCACGTACGTGCAAACAATGCCCCGCCGGTAGACGACATCCTTGCATAGACTGCAGCTGCATAAGCGGCAAAATTTTTCATCCTTTGTTCAATTATTCCCGTGTACTTCCTCCTCCGTGGGCTTTCTATAGCACTTCGGAAATCTGCTTTTGATTTACACAGCGCAGGGTATATGTCTGTATAGAATCACGTGATTTTTATTTATTAATATTTTTATTTCATTCTTACAGGAATGTTTAACATCTGGGGAGTGATGGGAAAGTGTGCGACAATTGCTAAGAAGGAAGTCTTTTACGCCTGGCCCTTCGGGTTGGCAGCTTGGCTGGCCGGCGTTGTATTTATTGACAGACGTAATTTGAGCAAAGCAATAACTACTCTCAATGAGACAAGTCTACTTATGAAACATGAGAAGGTACGGTAAATATAATAAGTCATGAGTAAAAGTCATTGATTTTTGTCGATGAATTATGTGTTCAATTTTTGTCTGAGCAAGACGAATCTCGATCAAGTCCATTCGCATCAATGTCCCTATGATATGTCATGTACAATGAATTTGAATTGACAATGAGATTTATTTTGGAGATAAATGAAAATTTCATACGTAAGGAAATTGGTTATCACACCTACTTATTTAATCATTGTTTCTATATTAACATATGTATTTGACCATATTTATTCAATACATATGTATATTAACATAAAGCGTCATAAACTCGTTTAATTTATAATCAAATAGAATTTAAGAAAAAAATATCTTCGGCCCTGATCCTTGAATCGAATTCGAGTTTACTCATGAAATTTTCATGAAACTACTTATGCATATACTGTGACTAATGGCGATAGTCTTTTTTTTCATTTGGATTGATCGATTGATTATTGTTTTTTATTTTTTTTTGTGTAGACCAAAATGTGGATATTTCCAGAAGGAACTCGAAACAAGACTGTTCTAAAGACTGGTCTGTTACCGTTCAAAAAGGGCGCTTTCAGGATTGCAATAGAAAATCAAGTACCAATACTGCCCGTGGTGTTTTCACCGTATTATTTCATGAACGAGAAAACTCACTACTTTGGTAGAGGTCAGAATAAAATCATATATGCCCATTGCTCATATTACAGCTATGATATTTACAGACTTACACCTAACTACTAGGATACTCTGCAAGTTCGAATAATAGTTCAGCTTAAAATCGTCGGAGTTTATCTTTCAGATACGATAATGCGGTAAATTATCTCTTCGCGTATATTGCTACATGTACTTTGTTCCGCATACTTTGAATAGCGAGATTTCAAAAATGATGGTAAAATCGGCGGCATGTTGTAAATACATAGGCAAATAATTCTGTGTCTTGAAAATTTTATTTTTAAGGGATTCCGAATGAATTTTCATTTTTATTTTTTTATTCTCATAATCCAGGTAAAGTGATAATACAAACTTTGAAACCCATTTTCACGGATGGTCTCGAATTGAAGGATGTCGACGACTTAATCATTAGGACACGTGCCGTAATGCTGGAAGCTTTCGAAGCCCTGACCAAAGAAGTCCTTTCTCCGTTGCCACCGGATTATCCTGGACAATTGCTATAAATTAAATTAATTATGCTCCTTTGAATAGGAGAGTAAGATTCTAGATTCAGGATATTATGTAGAGGGCAGTTTTTGGTCGATCGGATGAAAACACTAACTCGGTATCATACGAATAGCAACAGTTGTATTATTTTCTTGCGATATTATCTAGCTTTTTTACGGAGGTATTGGAGTTCGGCACAAGCGTTGGAATATTCATCGTAAAATGGGCTATTGCTCGATGATCACGGATTTTTTTACAACTAAAAGTGCTTTTCGACTGCATTTTGATATTGTAAAAAAGAAATCCGGCTTAACTTACAGTTAGCCAGTAAAACGATTAATCTCTTACCATTAGGTTATTACAAAGTCAGAACCGATGATCATTTGCGATAATAAGAAATTATTTTAAAAGACGAAAATCTAATTCGAAATTGACGAGTTGTAGTTATTGTTGAATTAATTTAATATTCGACGTAATTATGGATGAATATTTCAGGCTTGATATAAATAGGTGCAATTTTTATACAACTATACGAAATATTGTCATCAGCTAATTGCTGTTTTTAACATGTAGGTACGTCATATAATACTAATTTGACTGCCGACTACGCAGTAATTACGGTAGCAGGCATTACAGGAGATAAATAAAATCTGTATTCAAATTGAATACTAAAAATTATATTGCAACAAATTCTTCAAGTCTCTTTTTAAGGAATAATTGAATCTTGGTGTACATGGAAGTCCTGAAAATAATCTGCATTGATAAGAAGAAATAAATCAATCAACTTTATACAAATTATCACACACGTTCGGAGGTCATTACTCAGAATTCTGATACAAGTACAAGCACAGATGAAATTGTGCAAACTGCACGTATCGGTAATTCATCAATCCTCAGATTTTCATTTATTTATGGAATTTGAACGATAAATTCGACGGTCAATCAGTTTGTAATAGGCTGTTATTGGCACATTGATTATGGCGTGTACCTGAAGTGTTGGATCTATTTAATCATATTTAATCATGCAAGATAATCACAAGCCCTCATAATACGCAACAACGAATACGTTGTAATTTCAAAAACTGATTTATTCGATCAATAGACATCACTCATTCCGATGCCAAAATCATCCGTTTCGTGAATGCTATACCTCCACTGTAGTGTTAATAAACATCGATCTGATGTATAAAGTCTACCTTACGTCAATTGCATTAAATAAATATCAACAATATAGAAATTTATAGATGTTACGATAAGTTTTTATATTCTAGTATTATCTTTGAAGAGCTAACCGTAAAGGCAAACGAATCGATAAAATGTCAGTGAAGATTTAAAGCACCTAAAGGCTCGGCAACAACGCTATATCGAACGTATTCGTCTGCTCTGTTTTCAGGCGCATTCAACCGCCAGTTTTTCTCATGAGATTCGAGCGATCTCAAACACATTTGTCAGTCAAAGTACACATGCGGATCAATCTTTTGAACGAAAAAAATTTCCCAAATATCCGACTATTGTTTTTATCGGTTACCATTGCAAAAGTTTTTATAAAAAATGTCTGGTAAGTGAATTGTCGGTGTCGATATGTTATAAGCGTCGAACGGCATTTCTCATACCTAATAACCGTAAAAGGGTGTCAAACGGTTCGAAGCTGCCGCAGTTGAATTTTTTGTTATTACGGTTGTTCAATTGTTATTACGGTTGTTCAATTGTTATTACGGATGAGATTTATTAGGTGGTGCTCCGTATTTACGCGGCAATCGATTCTTTCTATCTTTCGCATCTCAATATATCTATGGCATCACTGTAAACATATATCGTACTCCGCCGTACTCCTAACTAACTAAGGGAAGTTTTTTGTTGCGATAAGTTTTTCCATGTTTTGCATTAAACAGGAATGCCCTATCTATAGTTTTGGTGTAGATACATCTAAACACGATACATGAATCGAACGAATTAAAATGCGGCAATTCTGTAAATTCAACTTTATTTATACACTTGTTAAATTTGGCACTGAAATATATCGTCTTCAAATCCTACGATTGAGTAGTAAATCCTTTGTGACTATGGGAGTGATAAGAGTCGTAATCTATCGTCGGTCAAATATCAAAAGGTACACGACTTTGAAACGTAATCGATAGTCGATCAGAGTGGTAAGCTTCTCTGGTACGACACTGTCTTTCTTATCCTAATGAATACAGAGCCTGCAGCTCCTCGTATGATTGATAATGTGTCACTCCATGTCATTTAGATATTATGCAAGTGCTATACGGATCATGCTGCCTACTTAACTTATTTAATTTTTTTTTCGTAACTTTTTCTCCATATCATCCTCTGCGATGCATCGCAGACTGAACGATATAGTTATACTCTAACGCGTATGCCATTGATTACCATTGTGGGATTAGACAGAATTTGTGTGGAATAATTTCTGCGTAATATTGTCTTGTGCAAATAAAACATTGCGAGGAATTTGATGAATTGTATAGAATTTATGGGATTTTGTGATAACCTTGTTCCATTATTTCAGTGACAAAGACGTCCCACTTACTAATCAAATTTGAAGTTTCATCACGCCTGTGCCTGGCGTATCGACGGACTGACAATAAGTCATATACCAGCAAACAATTGTAAGGATAATTCTTATCAGCTTGCAGGTCGTTGTATCTTTGCGCGAAGAAACGTCAATAACAAGTATATCTGGTGATATTAACGTAATAATGTTTAAGTACTCTACAAATGGTCATATCATTTGTTGTACCGCCCGCGATTTAACGATCATTTCTGCGGATTATACAATTCGAAATTTAAATCAAGTTTGGATCGGGGTACTATAACTGCAATACCTTTCTCACAGAGTAACTTGCCCGCGGTGCACGAAATCGCAGAGGCAAATAAAATACCGCGTTGATTATATTGACGCTAATTCCAGTCCCTATAACGCTACTATTATTCGCAGATATTTATAAGTTTCTTACAATTAGTTTTCAACTTGGTTCGAGTTAAGATTTATTGCTCAAAATTAACGGGAGACCAGATCCCACGTCGTATTGTATACTAATATAGACTTCGAGTATCGATTCTCAATATCCCCTACGCATGATCTCCAAAATTTGATATTGGTATCGCTGTTTTTGCGTGCGTTATTCACTCGCGATTATAACAAACCGCCTCCGCGATAGTTTGAACGAAGTCAGTTAACTGTTTCCTAGTCCCCTAATAGCTGAGTTGCCACGTGGGCCGCATCGCCAGTGAACCGGTTTTCCTATGACGCCGACTGGATCTGCGGACAGCCGGTTCATGGGACCTCTAGAAACGATTATCCAACACGAGATCACCAAGTAGCGATCATGCTTTCCTGATGTTGTTGTCTAGGCGCAGGAGCTATCCCCTGACCATTACCTGCCAAGATATCGTCCTAGACTTGGTCGACCGGAGAGACACTGCACACGTTTAGAATACACAAATCTGTCTAGGATGGGACTCAAGAGTTCAGGAAATTATGAGTACACAGGTAGTGCGAGTAGCAAAATAGTACAGAGGAAGCATTCGGCTATAATTGGATAACACAAAAAAATAAGTTTGGAAACTTTGGACTTTGTTTTGTTTGAATGCACGTATGACTTTCGGTCGACCTTATTCGATGTCGTGGATGATCATCTAAATTTTTAAAACATGGTAATCGTGGAATACCTATTTTTAAATATAGAAGTCGAGCGCACGAAATCTAGATTGCATTGTTGTTTTAATGTAAATTTTCGTGAAGTCTATTCTGGAACTTATATACAACTATAACTTATAAGTATGCAGCTAGAATCATTTGACGAGTTGCTATAAGGTCTTTGACACATTCGAACTTTGACAAAATTGTACGTGTGAAAAAAAATTTAAATTCGCTGGCCACCTGCACGACTAATTGGACGCTGTTACACATTCATGTGTCAAGCGCCAAAAAATCGAAAATTGAGTTAAACATGAAATATTGTTTCGAATACTGTAGCTAACAATATTTTCTATGATAAATGTAATGAAAAAATATTTCTACAATATAAAAGCATGAAATTATTTGGAAATTTTTTTTTTAATCATAATTTTTTGTATCTTATAATTTTTTTTCTTAAATTCATGGTATTTTTCAAAATAATCTACAAATATCTACGATAATTTCATTATTTTCTTTCGTAATCAAAAAAAGATTACATATAAAGTCTTGACAAAATAATTTAAATCAATAAAACTTCAATGTTGATTTTCTGAAAAATCAGTATCTGTAATTACATTTTTAGCAGTATTCCAATTATACACAATTAAATGTTTATTGAATTGATCAGATACATTGAATACGGCATTGATTAAGTCGGAATATATCTGTTTTGAACAATTATCTGATTTTACAACTGTCCGAATTTCCGTAAGGAATGGAAGAAAAAAGTTGTTTTATCAGATAAACGACGTGTTCAGATTATGAACCGCCCTCGTATGATTAAACCGATAACACGGCATGTGAATAATGAGTCAATTTAGCAGTCAATATGTTGTATAACTTGTGATAAATGCATTCACTAACGGCCAGATAATATCATGTATATCTATACCGATTCATTGATGTCCAGGCAAATTGTTTCACGAGCACTTCATACACTCTATCATTGAAAGAACTACACATATCGCGAACTTTAAGAGGATGCTATAACTCCTCTTTTACCACCGAAAATATTAGGTATCACCTGCAACTCATAAACGGCTGGGTGAAACTGATTTTCCTTTGGAGGATCGCTTGATTTTAGGAAATCGGTCCTGATTTTCGGAATACTGGCAGCTCAATATGGTTGCCGAAGAATTGTCAAAATGGCGATTGCGATTCATTTGATATGGTTACCAAACGACTGTTAGATGAATCTCCAATTGCGAGATACGCTTTTTGAACACAATTATATTGCACAAAATAAAGCGGTGTTTACATATTTCTGTTCAGATCCTTCGGTTATACAAGGGTGCTAGCCCATTCTTTTACGTGACAACAATGAGTTGGTTTTGATAATACTCAAAATGGGTACCTAACCAAAATCTACCTAACCCAGCGAAATGTTTTTCTTATTCCGAGTTTGGAAATTTTCAGACTTCTATGTATATCAGGATTGTTTTCTCAAAACCAAGCGATCCTCCAAAGGAAAATTCGTTTCATCCGGCCGTTTGGCAGTTACAGGCAATAATATTTTCGGTAGCAAAACCGGACTAAAACATCCGCTTAAAACCTGATGATGTGAATCAAATCGATTGATTAATAACGGGCTTGAATTTATCGTTGAACGTCGTTTTTATTATTACGTTGAAATGTAAGCGAACTGAATTTAATTAGAGACAATTTCGTGCAGATTATTGTTGCATATAATGCGTGTGTGCTGCGATCAGAAAAGAAAAACGTAAATCGCGGCAGGTATAGAGATGGGGTTGTTTATTGTCCACAGACCATCCTAAACCACCCTTCTTAAGGTCTTAAGGTCAAACAGGTTGTGTCCTTCGCTATAATATTTCAGATAAATTTTTCAGCGAATTTTCGTGTAATCTTGAGGAGAATACCAACTGTATGTAACATTCGTAGATATGTATAGTACTTACTTCAAATGGAATTGCACGAGATAAATCATAGTCTAAAGACCCGAAACTCGTATTTTTCAACCGATGCATTTCAAGAGGCTCCAACTCTTGCGGTTGTCATATGTGAACTGAAAATTAAATATCGATTGTATGCCGACGTGGATGATCATCAAATTTTTGAATGAGCAATGCAGCTCACCGAGCAGTATATCCCGTGCTTACCAGTCAAACGGCGCGGCGTTTGAATCATACCCAACATCGAGTCGGATATCAACCGCTTCAGTCATCGTTCTTGGATGAGTTTTCCATTGATCGTGTTCCATTTATTGTAAGTATGAGAATAACTATGATTAATCAGCAATAAATCTTGGAAAATTTAACATCGGAATGATCAGGTCCAAGAGGTCTTCCCACGAGTACCGACAGTTACCGAAGAGACCCGAAGACACCCTCGTTCGATACGGCGCACGTGTCTATCAGTTCGTATCAGTTCAGTGAGAGACTACGCCGACTGCAGAGTGGATCGTGCTGAGTTTGGCAGTTGATCGTAGTGATTGATAGTGACCATTATTTGCCGTTAATAAGTCTGTAAAATGTGAGTATCGGTATATCCTTAAAAACCAACAATTGCAAACCTGTGTCCAATGCGATCGTGTTTTTTTTTTTTTTTTTTTTTCTGAGGATTAGAGTGTAAATTTGAATTTGAATTTTGTTTCCGAAGCGTAACATCTTCATGTAAACAAACTTGGATGGACAATTTCATTCCAACGAACAACGAAAAAGTTTGGAAATGCAGTTATGTTAATGTGAATTATCTAGAAACACGAAGAATATGATCATATATTTTCGTGGATGTAGATCGGGGTGTGATTATGATCCATGTGCATGATTTTTCATGATGTTCGAGCTGTAAGAAAAGAGGATGAATTTTATTAATCGTAAACAAATTTAATTAAATTCATCTTCTACATCTAAGATCACAGAATATTCGTATATTATGTCTGTTACGGTGACTGTCCGAGAATTCGAAACAGTGATAAAATTGTAATATTAAAAATGACGAGGATTTTATTCGATCGATTCCAGTTGCTTGAAATTTTTTGATTTCGTTCGAAAATTTGAACTCATTGACAATCGCGCAGCCGTTTCATTACTGAGGACTGGTTATAGAATGTTTCGAATGAGTTACAGGGGTTACTATCCTCGTGCAGTTAGGATCGATTGAATTGGAGGGATATCTTACGTCCGTAAATATATTATTGTTTCAAATGCAAATTGAAGAAAACGGTTTACACCAAAATTTGCTATTCCCCCCTCCACCCCCTACAACTGTCGTAAGTTTGCGCATGCTATGAAAATTGCACAAAAAAATGTGAGTATAGATATGCGCAATAGATGAATTGAATAAAATCGATGCTTTAACGAAGCGAAATCAAATCTGAACAACGAAAGTGAGAAAACTGAGTTCGTTGACCATTGTTTTAATTTGACACTCATGTGTCAAACATGTAAGAATGTTGCAGATGCGAAATCACCGACTTTTACCTATATCCTATAGAAATTTTAATAACACGAATGCCAACGCTGTCATACGTCGATTGCGTAATATCTTCATGGAAATGTCAGCGCGTTACGGTTCATCGTGTCTTATCTTTGGTTCATCCCTTATTCATGGATCAGCTATGCTATTGTTTAAGGGGCGAAGGTTGCACCGAAATTGGATTAGAACGGACGCTATTTATACGTTTATACCACTACTAAATTTTTTACGTGCGATTAAGTTTCACAAGAGTAGATTCTACCTTATTACTACACGTACAATCCGTACAGATACGAAATTTATTTACTCAATTTCAATTTCAAGATCAATTATCTTCACAGCTGGGGTGTTTATCTTCCGATGAAACGTTTGCAAAGGCGTAGGCGTAACCAACTAATCCGTGCCTTGTACAATACAAATTATTATGTGAATAAGTGTTTGTCCCTATCACTGATTATGAAGGACACGTTTTCCTCACATACCTAACATGGTCAGCGTGATAGTCATCCCCATGTATAATGCTATCGAATCAATTGATAAAAAAATTGAACCCATTACCACGTCATATGTAGGTATAGGTAGTATCAAAGCAAAATGATTTTTTTTTTCAAAACCATATTTGCACATATGGCGTGTATAATGGTATAAGGTCGTATGCGCCAATATACGACCTTATATCGCGTGCAAAGGTAGAAGGAAGTATATTTTTTTTTGTTTTGTGTGTATATGCTCAAAATGTAATAGTATGTTGAAAAACGTTGATATCCAGATTTTGATTATTAAATGATAAAAGGTCGTAAGTACTAGTGGTTACGCCCTTTCATCTCGGGTCTTATTTTAAAAAATTGCGTATTGTATGTTGGCACATACGACCTTATACCGTTATCTCGGATTTTTTTTTCGAAAATGAGCGAAAAGGAGAAAACACTTTTTTGACATCGATGTATAACCGTTGCGTTTCACGAGTTTTTGGAACGTTTGCGACTAACGAACAGAAAAAAAAATGACGGATACGACCTTATACCATTAGTCACGCGATATTCTATTACATCTCCCAACCGTTTGCAACAGTCTGAGCAACTTTTTAGCGCTTATTCTTCTTAGTCAATTAATTTTTTGAAAAAACTTGTCTACGTCTCAATTCATTACGATTCAAGTGTATCAATATAATGTGTCAAACAAGAATGGAGATAAGAATTTTTTGTCCAAATATTGTTGTACTTGTCTGGGCATCGGGCCCCAGAGGTGACCGCAGCATAAACGAAGCGTTCACCTTCAACTATACGGGGGGAAAAAAAATGTACATTAGACGCAAAAATATGCCATGATATTCATTTATGCGATAAAGTGAAAAATCAAACTCGAGTCTTAGTCCAACTATTATTTTATAAAAAAAATGTCTATCGTAAGAGCAAGAGAAATCGTCATCATTTTTCGCGTTATCAAAGTTTTCAACGCTGTCAAATAGAAATATATTTGAAATCGGGATTAATGTACGCGTTATGAAGAATAAAAATGATAATAGTTGCTATACACGAGGGGTTAAAAATTGCGCCGACTTCAACCGTAAAGATGTAGGATAAACTTTGAACAACTTTCGGAAGTTAGTTTACAACGAAGTTTACAAGCAGTTTTCAATGTATTTCAGAATAACCGTTTGCCGCTGCATTGATGCACATTTAACCGTGTGAGCCGTTCTCATGATCAAAGCGATGTTCGTATCCATCAGCTGATGCAGCAAATTTCGAATAATGTTTGACGTGACAAGATTCAGGCGTCGATGAATATATGATTCTGTGCTCATCACCGCGAAAGAATTTTCCCTGTTCCAACTGTATTTGTGCTGTAAATTCCATGCAGCGTGAGTATGAAAAGCTGAATAAATTTATATATGAATCGCGATTCGCACCAATTTCCATTATCGGAGAATTATACATTATATATGGCGTCGTAAAAGTAATCTTGATAGTAAAAAAGAAACTGGCAGTTATTTTTCAGTCTACAGCCACATTGTTTTTAATGTATTTCATGTACTCGATATAGATTTGCTTGGAAAGCATTTCATAATAATTAAATGCACTTGCCACTGCAAATGCACTGAACCACACTGCAGAGAAATAATTGCGAAGCTCTTTTGAATATACTCCGAGAAATTGCTAAAATGCAATTTGCATCCAAGTTCAAACTTTTTTTTTTTTATACACCGTTTTGTCGTCGATGATTGAGTCGACGAAAAATTGTTGGACTTGATTGTAAATACACCACCGTGATAACGTATCTAACATTATTGCCAGAATTTTACCTCAGAAATACTTGACGTTTTCGAGATAACAACTGTGATGATCAATCGACCATATCATGGTATCATCTGATCAAAGAATTTTCAATTCGAAAAAACCGTGACGTACCTTTCGTGCGTGTTATTATAATAGGGTAAACAAAATTCATAAGCTTTGACTTCCTCTACGTAACGTCGATTGTATTGAAATACCATGTGAGAGCCCTAGATGCCAAGGGGCACAAGTACGAAAAAGTATAGTTTTCGAGATATTTTCGATTAAAGTTAAAATCGTACAGCAATGCCCCATGTATAACATTTTTTTAAGGTCACCGGGTGGCGCGTCGAAATGCGAATAATGCATTTATTTAGAAAAAGATTTCTGTATGTTTCATGAACACCTTAGCATAATTAACTCAAAATTTTTGAAAAGTGCACTTGTGCCCCTTGGCATTTAGGGCCCTCGTATCGGCTCATGATTCGAATCGTCGAAACTGCAGACTACAATTCTATAATTCATTCTCCGTGAAAATTATAATAAGTTAATTTTTGAGACTTATATTTCGCTCTGAAATCAATTTGCAAAATACAGCGAGTTATATTCGCTGCGGGTTTTCGTCCTTCTAGAGAAAATAAATAAATAATAATAATGTCTAAATGAATAAACGAACCAGAGAAATAGAGCACTTGGTATCTCACTTTGATGGATATCGATTCCGTGTATTTTAATATCCGGAGAGCGCAATGCCAAACTCTGGTGCTTGAATCACGTCGTACCGGTGTCAGCAACCAAACTGTCCAAGGACCGGCCGGACCGTTGCATAATCTTGGCGATAGATGTATTTAGATATAAATAATAATAACTTCAATTAAGTAAAACGTGAACAAAATGATAAGCGGAACACCTGCAGTTTATTTTGCAACACTTTTCCGCTTGTTTCATTCGCTGTAATTCCTTAGAAAATTTATTTCTCTACAACGTTATAGTTACCAATGTAATCGTACCTACATTGGTGTGCTGGACCTGAAATTTATCTTGGCAAATTTTAAAATCCTATAACATATAATTCAATCTATACCGTAATTTTCTATACAGGATTTGCAACTCTCGTCCGGGGATTCTGTAATGCTTGGTGAGACTGAAGAAGAACCGGATTTGAAGTTTTGATTAAACCTATGCCTGTCCTAACGTGAACTTAATTCGTCTGACAATTCATATCGATAAAATGTAGGGCAAACGATTCGAGATAGGTACATGTATTCATTTGTCAGTTATACCCATCCGGCGTCTCGTGCAAATGAAGTTTTGTTGCCAGTTACCTGCCACGTTCCCTCATGCATGAACATGTGAACATTTTTTCTAGCGAAACCCGAGAACCAAAATTGTGAATATCAAGTTGAGATTGCGTGCGGAAAAATAATTCGATCAAACTTCACATGAAGAAAAGAATTGTACACATCTCGTATGTTATAACGTTAGATACATGTAAGAGAATAACAAATTTTTAACCCTGGACATGTAAAATGAGATAAGAACCAAAATTTACCACAATTATAGTAAGTTATCATACGTGTTTAATGAATTTTATTGTTATACGGTAACTATTTGACGAATGCCATAAAACTGATAACTGATTATACAATCGTAACATGGAAACAAAAAGTACATACTTATATTTCACGTAGAGCCACCAACGTGCGGTGCATTTTCTGTCACCGACTAAATTCAAAACCTTATAATGAATTTCCAATATAATTTATTTCTGTACGACAGTTCACATAGTCACGCTATTATTACTCTGCGAGAATCGATATTAAACTTATAAATGTATATAGCCAGCTGACTGATATTTCAGGCAAAGTTTCTATGAGTATAAGCGCAGCTTATTTCAGCTTCCTATTCGTCTATCATCGACAATCTTATGTACGCCCGGTTAGGTTGATTCTGAATCGCTTCGCGGCCAAGCGCGCGTTTGGACAAATTTTTCGTGTAGCTGGGCCGGCTACGAAAATTTGTCCAAACAAGCTTGGCCGCGAAGCGATTCAGAATCAAACTAACCGGGTGTACATCCATAAGTCTGTGCATTTTGTTGCTTCACATACTGAAATTCTTTTTTTTTAGATTTTTTTCACTCTAGCATAAAAATCTGAATCTTACTGATTTCGATTCGATGATTTCGCACGGTCTGAGTATATCGTAATTTCATATTTCTTTTTTGAACTTGGCAAGTTTACTCACATCGTTCATATCATTGGCTAAAAAAAAAAAAATAGTTCGTCACTTTCTAACCCGTATGTATTTATATTTTTTGTATAAAGGTTTTGCTACCATAGTATATATATCTATATATATCGAATGAAAATTGATCACAACCGATCAATATTTCATTGTCATCAGTGGCAAGGTTTACGGAAGGTTCATCGTATTATTCAAATACATACACATTATAGACTTACTATCCGTTTTGATTACCGCGGAATACGTCATAATCGTTTGTCCGTACATCAGCTGAGTGCAAATTGAGATTAGTACTTCCCATGTCGTATCATTTGATAAAAATCGACTTTTCTACGATAGTTACGCTCTATCAGCTGTGCTTATGGACACGTGGACGTTATGTATCGACTTCGGAAATATTCCCAAGCACAATACCGCTACTAATATCCTGTACGTTATCGTTAAATACCATATTCGTTCGCCACTGCATAAATTATTTTGGTATTCTTTGCCCGCTTGCACGTACGAGCACAAAATATGTATGTAAATTCCGTGGTTCGTGGTAATTAAATATTCGATGAATAGACGAATAAACTTGCGGAACAATGAGAAGAAAAAAATAAAACATAGAACAAAGAATCCGATCTATTCTCATATCTCACTTACAAGAAAATAAGCAAGAAGTATTTCAAGATTCTCCAGCTGCTGGATGGTAAATTATTATCGTATGCTCCGAATCCTAGCATATGCGGAGGGATTGAAATTTGGCATCAATTCTGTGATCAGCTGATATTGCAAACGAATAGTGACCCAGTTTTTGTATGATAACTAACTACTTTGACAAGTATCGATTCATTATTACTGCGGCAGAACGTGGCAGGAAACAAAAACCTGGATGAGGTGTGACAGGTACACGTAGGGTAGGGTGGTAAAACTGAGTAGCTCAGCTAATGAGAAAAAAATCCTTCACAAACTTTTTTTCTTCAAAAAATATCCGATAAATCTTACCTAATAAAATTAAAAAAACAAATCTAATCTTTTAATTTTCGATCAAAAATGAAAATTGGTAAAAACAAGACGGATGAAGATTATTATTCAGTCCAAATTTAGTTCTACCGGTATCCCGATATTCATTCAACGAAAAAAATATGAGACTAGCCAACTCTGCTAAAATTAAAAGATATTTTTGAGATTTTTTTTTTCACTTTTAGCTGAGCTATCCACTTTGCCCAATCCCTCCACATGCAAATATCGTATCCATTGAGTTGCGTTTATTTTCGCGCTTTTTAAAGCGACCCGACCCATTGAATAGTTCTTTGAATATCGCGTGCTCTTATAGAGGTCGGTACGCACTTGGTACGCACGTATGTACGTACATACCTATTGTACATATAATATCGTTTACGAACGCATTTCCGGTACAGATGAACTAGCAGACACAACTTACGAGTACCGCGGCATCATCTTTGTCTCTACGTATCGAGTAGGAATCTACGTCTATGATCCACACAGGCACGTACAAATGTATTTAAAATATTTCCATTTTAAATTGGCTATAAATCCTATTATACATGTATAATATATGTATAATAATGTATATATGCATATATACAGTTACAGAGCATTGCTTCTGTCGTTGATTTCATTTTCCAAAGTACAGAAATCTATACATATACAGGGTGTCCGGCAACTAACGCACTTCCTCGTACCGGTGAATTCGTCTCGAAAAACTAAGACGAAAATGTTCAGTGCAAAAATGTCGAGGCATCAAGATGATTCTCACAAATTAAAAGAGGAACAGCCGAGAAAGTTACAACTTTTCCGAGTTCACATTATATTTTCTCGAAGGAATTTTGATTCGTTACGGGGGATAATTTATTCTGCAACGAATCGACCGGCTCGATCCTCTGATCGTGATTCGGATAAATCTATACGAGAGAAAATTGCGCTGACAAATTTTGTGTCGGCGGTATAAGTATAGAAAAATAATAATAATAATAGTAATAACAATAACGATGAGAGACAAGATCGTTAACTGAGTGACATCACGTAGCTATTCAAACCCGCATTGTTGGTAAATCTCGTGCGTAATCAAGCCACAATGTCGTGGTCATCCGATCGGTGTTGGCAACATTATTACAATATTACAAGTTTACATTTTCACATCAATTGCACAGGTCAGGACCTTCATCTTCTTTGAAGTATATGTAAAAAAAATGTACTCGACATCTTTCGAGAGGAGGAGGAAGGCTGAATTCTTTTTTTTTTTCTTTTTTTTCAACTTCATTACACTGTTTCTAATAAAATTTTTCATCGAATTAGGTATACATCTTTAGATAAGATGTGCTCTCGAATTTCTACCCCTCTCGAGTTGTTGGATCTCAAATTTCAAGTTGCGGGAGTGGCTTGTTCGAGAACCATATCAAAGATCCTTTAAGGCTCTGGTACCACCACGCGTGCGACGGTTGAATTATTCCTTTCACACATAAACGCATAACGAATATGTATGAGAATTTTTTTTCATAGCATACGCTGATTGATGTCGAAACAATGGCGCGTAAAAAAAAAAAAAAAATGTTTCGGTATCCGGAAAAAAGAGAAAAAATCTTCGGTACAACATTTTCATTCAAAAATCGTATAAAAATTTGACATTTCCAATCCGTTGGCAGCACGTTATTGATTATGTCTGGAATTACGAAATTCACGTTTTGTATAAATAATTGTCTACATGGAATGTAACCATAACTACATGTTTTGAAAAAAATGAAAATTTCACAATGGCGTACACCACATCTTATTAAATTCATTAATTTACTTCAGGGTGCTCGGAGTTTCGTGCAGTAGCATCGGCGTTGCTCTTTTGCTACTTCTCGTCGTTGTTTGCGCTGTAAGCGACGCTGCAAGATACAGAATAAAATTCATACTCTTCATAATTCTCAGTGCTATTGCTGCGACGTGGAGTATACCGTACATGCTTCTACGGCCAAAACATTGGGCGAATGCGCTGTAAGTTTTATTGTCTAATAAATTTTACAAGTTTTCTAGAAATTATGTTCAAAGTATTTTTTTTTTTTTTTACATGCTTAACGTATAACCCAATTAGCTTGCGAGGATGCGACTTTGACTGCTCGCGTGACGCGGTAGTTTTACCTTGAGACTGATTACGTAACTATAACAAGATCTAATTTGTAGCATACCTGCTTGGGGCGCACGCCAAATTGCAAGGCTCTTGGGGATGCAATTCGAGGTTCGTGGAAAGGAAAATATCGTCAACGATACGGGATGTGTCGTCCTGATTAATCATCAGAGTGGTCTTGATCTTTGTGGTAATTTTTATCATGTTTTTTATTCCTGCTGTTTTTGTTTGCTTTTTTTCTCATATACACTCGTCTTATCAATTATACTGTTTACGAAAAGCAATTTCACGGTATCTGGAAGAGTTATGTATTGCAGGTACAATAACGATCAATGCCCCACTTTACTTCGTACACGCGTACTTCGTTACGTATCAATCGTGTTATGTCATAATGAATCCGTTTATCCGCTAATTAGTGTAATCTAAACAGTTGTTCTGCCATAGTGAGCATCATTTTGAAATTTTGGTGCTTCTCACAGTTCAAATAGGATCAATTAAAATCTGTATTTCAAGTGAATGAAAAAAAAGTGACATCAATTCATTTGTGTTCTACATTTCTTTTTTTCCTTTCCTTGCACAGTTTTAGCCGAACTATGGCCCGTTATGGAACGATGCACTGTTATATCAAAAAAAGAAATTCTTTATCTGGGACCGTTTGGGCTGGCTTCCTGGCTTTGGGGTACAATTTTCATCGACAGAGTACAAGCGGAGCATGCTCGTAACACCATGAACTCGACGGCGGACATTATCAACAATAGAAAGGTCAGTTTCAGCCGCTTGAATTTGATCTAGTCAATTGACGATCACAAAGGCGCTGCCAGCTTCAGTGGGGAGTACACGCTAAAGATTAGTAGCATTATGATGTAATAATTGTATACAACAATAACCATTCTTTCTCCTTTAGGCAAAGCTTTGTCTGTTCCCAGAGGGTAAAAGACACCCAGGGACAACGTTATTGCCTTTTAAAAAGGGCGCTTTCCACGTGGCGATCGCCTCTCAGACCCCAATTCAACCGGTTGTTGTATCAAAGTACTACTTCATTAACGATAATCTGAAGAAATTTGGTTCAGGTGAGTTTAATCTTTATATTTTTCTTAGATTTATCAGAAATTATTCAACTAAATTTGCTAATATTTTTATACCTTTTTAGGTAAAGTTCACATAACCATCTTGCCGCCAATTCCAACAACCGGATTGACGAAGGATAATCTCACTGATCTCATGGATGAAGCCTACGAAAAAATGAATAAGGCCTTCCAAGAGACGTCCCAAGAAGTTTACGCGTTACACGTGGAAACTGCGAAAGCAAAATAATGCAATCATAGTCAGGTATATACCTAGAAAAAAAAAACCCAAAATTAGGCGGTCCGTAAGCCAATGAAAAATCACTTTCTATTGGTGATCGTTATTGTGAAATTCAAACCAAATGACATTTTCATGGCATTTATGTAGCGTGAATCGCGAAGTTGAAAGTTCATTGAAAGGTGAGATTATTTGTATATGCTGAAAAAAGTGATTTGTTTTTCTGCGTAGTAATGTATAAACGAAGAAAAAAAAAACTATTTCACTTGACTAACAGAAACAACTGTATCCGAATTATACACTTCACTCGATCCATCACCAAAAAAGTTTTTATACCCTTTTAAGTGACGTCAACATATTATGATCAAAAAATATATTTTCTCACAGAAATTGATACACGCATAAATTTTTGACCGAGAACTAAAATCGATTATGAAAATAGAAAAATTTATTATAGCATCATGCGACTATAGGGATAAAGAAAAATACATTTAGCGGATAAAACAAACTATGCTGTTATTATCATTGTTATTTTCTATTATTTTTTTTTACTGCGATATTATTTATTAAAAATTTTGTAAATAAAACTGGTTCATAAATTACTGAATTTAATTTTTGTCACTTTATCTTCGTAATAATTGTGTATGTTCGTTCCGACGACATTTATTTGAGATCGCGCATTGATTTCGGTGCTCACTTTTTGTTAAAACCATAGGCAAAGGTTTTGACCACTTGTCTCGAAACATATCATATCCATATTAAAGTAGGTGTCAAACTATCCTAGTGAAGCGAAGAAACAAGCAAAAGGAACAGCCGCAGTTTACACGGCTATCGCAATCACTTTAGGTACCAATAAAGTAGTTTTATTGGCAAATATTATTGCAAAGTCCAAAAAACAACGATAATTATGTCAATGTGGTTGTAACTTTGTATACATCTATATATTGTTGGAACTATGTAAATATTGAAAACTGATGTGTAAGAATTCGTATGAAAAGTATAAGAGTTGTGAATAATTAGTGGCCTTATACGATTTATGGTATGCGCGACTGAGATGTCCTACCATTACAGTAATATCAAATCTGCAGGCGAATTGTCATGTTGGTAATTTTTTATTAAAAATATCACAAACATGCCGATAAAATGAACAGAAATACTATAATAGGTGTAAGGCATGGTCTGCTCCACATAACTTTACTTTTACTTATTGTAAAAAATTTATATATAATATACCTATATATATATTTTTTTGTATCACGTAACAATGTGTAAATTTTTTATCAGAATATAAATCTGATTTATTCATAACACCTGCACAATCTTTATACTGCATAAAATCATGCATTCAATGGATTAAGTTTGTAGGTTAATTTTTCATGAGAAAAAAATGGTGAGCTCAGTTAGTTAAAAGAAGGTCACGAGTAATTCGAAATACACAGGAACTATGTAGGAACAGTTTATCCCTCATAAATAAATCGTTCTTTGTGCATCTATCAATTATAAATAAAGCAGAAAGAGAAATTACATTAAAGATTACATATATATACGTACAGCACAATTATTGGCGATGTACTATAGTTACGCTTAATTATTGTCGTGCTCCCACTCCCTGAGCTCTCATCGATTATATGTAATGTCATCGGTATTTAATTTTCATTTTGAAACCGTCAAAATCTCTCAATGAGAAACTATAAAATACACAGCGAAAGGGAGTGGATTGAATGTTGATTTATAGCACAAAGCTGCAGTCTCTTCCCATCATTGATGAACAGATTACCAATTTTTTTTCCTCTTTTGTTACGGCACATCACTGAGTACAAGTACTGTAAAAATTGAAATAGGGATTGATATACACATACTAGTGTACAATGCGTGCGTATATATGCATGTAATAGTTTGTAATACCATAAATATACATAATTAATATGTACCTAAGTAGGCTACGCGCGCACGTGTAGAAATGTTGTTATTATTGTTAATATTGTAATAAATTATTGTAAATTATGCTACACTGTTAACTACATCAAGCCTCCATTGATCTGATCTCGAATCATAAAAGAAAAAATGTACGTGTCGAAAAAAATACATGTCATGTACATTGCTCGGTATACTTATGATGACGGATCCTGTCAGTCAATTCGATCACTTGAAATTCTCCCCCGAGCACATGAGACTGGTGGCTCATGATGACTGGCATAAGGGTGTAAGCGTTTTGTTTGTCCGTATCTAATGGATACTGACATCGATTTTGTCCCGAAGAGTAATCTTCGTGGCGTTGCGGTGTTTCACATACGGGTGACGAAATACATCCGCAATTTTGTGAAGTAGACAGTGATGATATGGGAGGTTTATTGGGATATCCATTCGACTGTGACACAGACGTTGGTTCAGAATCGTACACAAATTGAGCGGATTTTCTGGTAAAAAAATAATTAGCGACGCGACGAAATAGCGCCGGTTTGCTTGGTCCAATTTCTGACTCCGGGTTTGCTTGATGATTCGTTAAACCACATTTGTGGACTGGCGAATTTCTCACAAAAATAAAACTGCTGGAATAGGAATTAGGTAACAAAGTGATGGGATTTTTTTGTACGCTGTCAAAACCAGATATTTGCGATCGATCGGATATTTTTCTTATCACATTTCTGTCGCCTTCAAACGGCTCGGAATCATTAATCCCCAATGATGAGTCCTCCATTATCCTGTGATGATAAATTGATCTATTTTTATCCGTGTTTTGTAACATTTCTGTAGAATTCAGATCAGGCATATTTATGGTTCTTGAAACTGAAGATTGCTGATAGTTTTGAAATATCGGTCTATGAAGTAATGGTGATACTCTCTGAACCTCATATTTCTGGGTACACCACTCCGTGTAAGTTCGAGGGTCACAGGACTTTACCGGCGAAGAATGACCCGCTTGTGAATATTGTGTTCCAGAATTCATCGATCCGCAGCAATTGCCTGTGACTCTACTACCAGGCCCACAACGTTTTGAACAACCCTTATGTTTATTGAAAGGAATCAAGAATCTTCTGCCTTTCCTTTTCTTCATCCTCTCACACTCGCATGCCAAAGGTAGTCTTTCTTCAGAAGACGATACCAATTCTTGTAGTTCTGCATCCCGTCCGCTGAACATTAATATTTCTGGGCGTGAATTCACAGGATGGTGAGAGCCTTGCATGATATTTTTATCATTCAATTCGTCACCGGAGTTGATGCAGCAGTTTGTTAGAGAATAGCTGCTTCCGAAGTTGATATTCTTTTCATATTTGTCAGTCCCGCGTTTTGCAGGTGGATCGGTACCAACAGCGGTGTCAGTGATTCTGATCTTGTTGACCACCTCCTGATCACTTTTTGAGTTCTCTGGTTCCGTTTCCGTTGACTTTGAATTGGCAGCCCGCGTTTGAGTTTTTTTGTTCCTGTCGTTATAGGGTTTCATTTCACTCACGGCTTCCACTTGTTTATTAGCTGTTGAAGGCTCAAATGATCCGTCGGGGTTCTTGTTTACTTTGATGTTCTGGTTTTTAAGAGTGTAATGCATAGGTTTTTCGATAGAATGACTCTTCGATTCAGTAGAATGCGATTCTGCTAATCTTTGCTTCTTCGCTTTTCGTCTGTCTTCATTTCTACGGTTATTAAAATTATCGTTTGACCGATCTAGCGAACTTTCTGATTCCCTTGTACTCAAATGTTGCGGTTTTGCCGGTTTCTTACCCTTTGGATTTTCATTATTAGCATTTCTATTATCCTGTTTGGTTGAGGTTTTCGTAATTTTTTTACTACTTGGGGTTGTCTTCGTGGGCTGTGGTTTTAAATTACGTTCCTTCGTAGCAGCTGCAGCGGAATCGCCTTGTTTTTGACGCGATGTCGGACAACAACACTCGAAATTGTGTTTGAACTTATCCATAACCGTAGTAGTTTCTTTGTTAGTCTTTTCGATCATTAAATTATTAGAATTACCGACAACACCTGTCATTTCATCCCTGGCCGCATCTTTGGAACTTACGAGTAACTTTTTATCGTTCTTTCTCCACTGTCGTTTCGCAGATTTGAAACTTGACTTCTGTAATCCAGTCGACTGATTCTCATTTTGCGATACATCTGCCGATTTCGAGATGTTCTCACGTTCATCCGCAGTTTTATTATCTTTGGGGTTCTCTAGTTTCGCGGGTTTAAAAGGTCTGTCTTCGGATGTCTGTTTCACCCCCTTGTTTTCAGACCTTTTCCGGATTCGCCTTTTTTTTGGCACCGTCCTTGGTGTGATAAATGACGAATCACTAGATGATTTTGCAGTGTTCCCGGACGTAACACTTGTATCAGATTTGGAGCTTGTCCACTTTTGACTGTCAACATCTTTGGCAA
This sequence comes from Athalia circularis, assembly GCA_963978495.1. Lineage (NCBI taxonomy): Eukaryota > Metazoa > Arthropoda > Insecta > Hymenoptera > Athaliidae > Athalia > Athalia circularis. The sequence continues at coordinate 23,789,332 of OZ021700.1, forward strand.
TTTTCGAACCAAACATCACACCCTTATCTCTCTTTGTGGGGGCTGCGCCTTTGGAAAATGCGGGCGCCAAGGGTTGAGAATCTAAATCGAAATGTGATATTACTGTCGATCCCGGTGGCGATGATCCATGCAGGTAAACCTGTTCAAATGAATTTAATTTATTCGCGTTCACAGCAGGGTTATGTTTAATTTCAGCTGATATCTCGTTTCCTAAACGATTTTGTAACAATAATTTTCTTGACACACTGCAGTATTTATCTCCGCATTTCTTCTCTATTATTGCTCTCCTATCAAATTCATTATTAATTTTCTGGGTTTGAACCAACAGCAATTTCACCTTCATAGCATTCACTTCTATGCTTAATTTGTCTACGGCATCTGTCAATGCAATTACCTGTAATAATACTTCGTTCAATGTTTTTTGGTTATAATTATTCGAGTTACACATTGGACACCAAGCTCACGATCAAATTTTGTAAGGATCCGCGACTTGCGAAGTAGGATCCAGACCGAATGAATGGAATGTATTTTGATACGTGAAAAAAATTTTTGTGCATCACACGCGCGTCTTTTTTTAACAGTACACTAGAATTGCACTGCGTTGTGTTGATGATAACTTATCGCTCTAAAAAGTGAAAACCTTGAGATACTCGACTTTTCAGGAAAGGATAACCTGAAGGGTGCTTCAAAAGCGAGTTGGAGGAAATTTAGTGATGAAGGACACTCATTTGCGAAAAATAGTTTAATCGTTTATTTGATTACACGAACAGAATTATTGCATAAAGTGCGTTTTACTTTGGTGGAAACTTAATGAATAACAGAAAAAAAACAGCATATCACATTGAGAATCCCAATAGACTAATTTAATTAAACGCTTTCGAATTTCGTCCTCAGTTAGTCGAAAAATTAAATTTCTTCCGCTGACTGTCTGAATTTAAAATAAAACGCTCTTCAAGAAAAATCAACTACGCAGCGTAGTAGGGTTACATTGCAATATAATATGGTCCAGCCGCTGGCAAATCAAACAATGATTGGTAAATACAAAATTCTTGTATGCCAATACATTTTTGCGACTGTATAATAATACCATCGCAATAGTGCTCGTGTGATTTAAAATATATCTTCAGAATTTTTAGCAAAAACACCATTGCGCCTGCAGACAATACTTGAGTACGATCCAAATTAAGTTTCATCGTAGTCTCTGAATCGCGGATATATAGAAAAAAAAAAGTACCTACTTAAATATCTATATTATTACATGCGGGGTAAGGGCAGCGTAATATTACAATACGAGTAATATCGAGTTAGGCTTATAATACATTAGTCAATGATTGATCATCGTGGTTATTGTGCCTCACTAATAATCATGTTAATAATTATGTCAGTGATTCATAAAAAACGTCTACAAAATTCAATAATTGCCAGTGAACAAACGTAGTTAATAAAAATTCGATTTCATGGAACGTTATATTCTTGCCGTCTGTTTACGTTCATTTATTCATTTATAATTTTCAAAGTCATATTATATTAGTAGTTTTATAATCTATTTGTACCGAGCAGAAATAGCCGATAATAATTCCGTCTTATGAAACGCTTTATTATTGCGGTCCGATTATGTTAATTGAATTTATTTATGATTTTCCTAGTGAATTTATAATCTATTTGTACACGTTATAATAATTATTTATTACCACGAAAATCGTACTATGTTCTTGTACCGTAGCTGCTAATTATAATTCGATTCTAAAGTTATCATGTGATGAAAATTCGTACGAGATAATGATTTGTACAGCAGTTTGTTATCGATTGTCCATGTATTGATGCCGGCATCAAAATTGAAATCGTAAATTCTTCCAGGAATTCTTCCATGTGGCATGTCCATAAACTATTGAACACATATTCTAGGGAATTGGACGTTCTACTTTAATCTAAAGTATCATGAGAGAGCCTCCAGGTGCATGTTATTGGATAAAGAACTTATTTTATTCCTTTCGAATAAACATAACATCATATCAAGTATGCAGTGATGTTGACAACTTGTTCTTTAAGTTTGAATAGCAGCCACCATTTTAGTCGGGTGAAAATTTATCTAATCACGAATTCAAAATGATATGTACATTCATATATAGCAGGCAATATACTACGCTGCTTTACATTAACATTTGTTTTTACCGTTAAATTTTAGCATCAATCGATCGTAGGAAATCGCTTAATATTTCAACAAATCCAGTTATTAGGAGGATGTATTGGCATAGAAGACAAAAGTTAATTAAGAAAGATGCTCACTGCCAATTTCATTGATGTATCGCCCCATTTTGATATGGTGCTAATAGCTAATACTTATTCGTCTAATATATCACCATAAATAATAATGACTCTGGCTTTGTAAGTGTATTGTTGACTTTATAAACAGGAAACGAGACAATAGATCCACCACCTGTTCACTTTGGTCCCATCTCTTCAGGATTTACGTTTTCACAAAACCGTATGCGCTCACCCATCGGATACAACGGTTCTTCTTTTGATCCTTTGTACACTTTGGAGTTGAAGATAGCACTTATCAGCACTTGTTGCAGGCATGCACTATGCTAGCTCAGTTTAGCCGCCCAGAATATGGTCTGTCGGGAATTCGGGGAGGAATATTGGGAACAGGTCGCCTACAACATACATATTTGATGAGTGATAATATTTGAGCAAACAGAAGTCATGATTTTCTGTTATTATAACAAATGAATGGATCAATTGCGACAAACACAACTCTTAACAATTGCTATTAGTTTAAAAAAAAGAAAACTTTTCTTGTAACAAGCATCTGAAATACTTAGCATCTTCGTAAACATATCTAGGTATATCTTTCCGTACATGCATAATAAGCAAACATGCATCGACATGATCGGTCCAAGGATTTCTAAAAATGCTGTTCCAATTTTCCGCATCAATAATTACTAATAAAACTGTATTTTATAATTTGCCGGTACGACCTGAACCCTTCATGAAAAAAGTCAACTAGGAAACTTGTGAAAGGAAAATCGCGCCACCCGTTAGATGATATTGTAAAATGTGAATTTATCGTTAAGCCATTATATTTTTTCGAATATCCTTGACTGAAACAATCATGTTATAAAACAGTTGGTGACTTGCAAGCATGAAAATAAATCCAACACCTGTGAAACAAGATAAGACAAATTTTTTAAACATAATCTGAAATTCAGAGAGAGAGCAGATTAAAATTAGAGAACAATGAAAATTAGTAAGAAAAGCAGTGATATTAGATATTTTATCAAGGAGGAGGAATTAGTTTAGGATTAATAACAACGCAGAACACAGCCACACATTTTACACATCATGTAGAAATGTGTGCCCGTCATTCATATATATTTACGATTATTATGTCATAATCGTTTATATTTTGTAACATAGTAGTAGTCCCTATATACACATTTATACTGCAATAATCAGTGTACTTCTTACACAATATGCTCACATGAAACTTGCATTACATTAGATTATGTTTGCGAAGTAACTCCATCAGAAGCACAAGGGGCATTGTTTCTATTATAAAAACAGATATGCAAAAGTTAATATGCCACGATGCAAGTATTAGTGCATGATTTATAAATAATTATTGAAGACGCCAATAGGTTGGATTATTATTAACTAGATGGAAATGTTAACGCAAATTATCTCATATTACACTACAATTGGCGAACTAAACATGTTTCTCAGTAAAATCTTTGAACGTATGATGTTAAGGAGATCTTTCTGACGAAAAACTGAAATTATCGTTAAAATTCAGGGGCTAAATAATTCAAGATGAGGAAGCCAAACTTGTCAACCAAACTACTCGTCGGTGGTCACTTTTTAATTCATTTATAAGAGAAAGAAAATGTGTCCATTGTTTAGTGGAAAATGTACTTTTTTTTATTGAGAAATAATAACGAAAGGCGAATTCTCAGCAAAAAAAAAAGCTACCTAACAACATTATTGTTAGCTAAACAATGAAAGAAATAAAATAATTTTGCACCGCTCGAATCAAAACTTAATAACTAACAAAATTACTTATGCTTGTCTCTCTTGAGGATGCCGTGGCGTCATGTCTGTGTCCAACTCAAGTGATTAAAATAATTTAATGATAATAATTTCTCAATTTTAAGCACGCTTTACATGGATATAGTACAAAAATATAAATTGAATTAAACCAAGGGTTACTTCGCTGACAAAATCTCAATTATTTGCGAGTGTCTTAGAATAACTGATATTTCTAACCCATTAAAAGTGTAACAATAATAAACGAGGGATACTATTTTATTAGATCGACTCTACTTTGTAAATATTCAACGTGATATACTTATCTGTTAATTGTTAAGGCTCTAAGTGGAAGCATTCAGTGTGCTGAACTTTGATTTTATAATACAAAAGTAATGAAGGTTTCTTTGAAACGTCGAAATCTATATCTGAATCAATCTCACCAGGCGTATAATAATCCAAAATAAACAAAATGATTAGAAACCTATGCAATGGCCACCAGCCATGTTATTTATAGGATTTGATGTACAAATATTGCAAGGAGACTTAAACCATAAATTCGAGACGAGAGTCTCAATTAATATCAGTGGAGATGAATTTTATCAAGGAGCACTTTAGTTGCATAGTTGAATATCCACAAGCAAGTTCATGTGTGTCTCTGGGATTCATACTTGTATAGTACTAAGAACTAGATTGCAATAACTACTTATGTTACTTTATTTTTTATTTTTTGCTCTGCTTGTCCTAATTATTATATATTTACCAACATTGTTTTAGTCACAGAAGCGATCAGTTCGGTGCATTACTACAGTAACAACTTTTCAGCCCCATATTCAGTACCATGAGAGAGAACACTTGGGAGTCGTGAAAAGAAATTCAAACGTTCCCAATATAATATTTAAATTTACAACTAACGTCTATTCTAAATGACAGCGAATCGTATTTTTTCTAAGAAATCGGTATTAATAATTGACTTATGAATACTGAGTTACATAATAAGAAACTACAAACCAATGAAACCCTGGTTTTCAAATAACTAGATACACTTTCTGTTCGTTGTCATTTTATCAGTGGTTTCTTTTTCCAATTTATACATTAAAAGCAAATATTACTTATACGTACGACAGTTATTTTTACAGTTTCAGTTGATATGCGTACACAAATTAAGTAAACCACGATAGTAAAGGAAATCAAAAACCGAGATACTAACGAATCACTAGAAACAGCAATGCTGTAGTCGTGCTTTAAACATTGCTTGCATAAGTATATGCTATTATAATAATCTACCGAACATGGGACATGGTGCTACATTGTAGAATTGTAACTCATTAGCCTGGCAACAGTGCATGAATTAGCTAGATATACCTTATACTGTACAATAACATTACAACAATACCACGTGTGGTTGCATACATTTAAATAGGTAACATATATATAATATGTATATTTATCGTTCAAATCTTCATCTTCAGGTTTTATTTGGAACAAAACCTTAAACTGAAACTGACTTTGAGTTGCGATTGAGTTTCAAGTTTCGATTTTGGAATACTTCAAGTTTACAGTACAATTGGCGCTTGTTCTGGGAGAGGTTTCCCTTCATACCGAATTGCACGTCGTGAACGTACTTTGATAAAATATGGTGTTTACTTTGGCAATCGATCTCTGGGCTTTGAAAGATACTTAAGTAGCAAACTATGCTGATACACTGTAGTACGTAAGTTGCGGATGGTGGTAAATTTCTGGAGGAAACTTATAATTCTTATCGGAAGTCATAAATGCGAGCACGATAAATAGTATAATTTGAATTTCATATTCTCAAAGCAGCTATACTATATCACGTACTATGACTGCGCAGGTATTACCTTTGGTCAGCTAAAGTAACATTATTAAATTCACGATTCAATGACATGTTTGTAAATCAAATGCAATCGTTGAATTTATGCTATACATATAGTTGTATTTGTTATCTAGTAATTAACGCATTTCATATTAGAATTCTAACATTTAAAGTTGACTCAACACTATGATAAATGTATAGTTCCCTTTTACTCAAACAGCATGACATTTTTATATGATTTTTCGAAATATCGATGACATTGTAACGAAATTGTTACTGATAACTGTAACATTTATTTTTATATCGCAATCAACATCTTGCGTTGAGCCAAGAAGAGTACTTAAATTTAGAATCACTAAATCATTGTGTGGAATGACGGTAAGTTTTCATTTGTAATAAATACACCTAATCGTCGCTATTGTTATTGGTAGACTTTTCAGGACTGTTTCTCTTTCGTGGTTTTCTTGTTTGATTTTTTATTTTGGATTGAGCCTTATTATGACCCCGGAAAACATATATACTTTGATGTGGAATTAAGCTTTGGTCATCTTACTATTCGAACTTTTGTTTTGCCATAATCTAGTACTGTGGATTAAATTATAGAACGACACTTCTATCTCGTTATCAATTGGTAAAGTAATATATCAAGTCAAAGTGCATAAACCCCCTGCGTTATGGCTGTTTCGGTGAAATGAAATAGTTTTGATGTGAATATCAGTTTTTACAGTACAGTTTCTGAAGCAGAGCTATGAATCATGAATCCCAGTTACATTACATCCATCTATAAATTTTTGTGAGCAATCAAATTCGCAATGAATTACTCTAATTACTTTACTGCGCAATATTCTCACACAAATTTAGATTTGGTTGAGAATAGTTTCTGCAAGTTAGATACAAATTTGGCATCTAATGAAAAATCTGTAGTTAATAGTCGGAAGAATAGGATCAATCATTCTTTGTTATATTATTGTACGTAAAATAGTCATGACTTTGATAATCGCTGATATGAAGTAGTTCAGAAATACAACCTTCGATCTTATCATAATTAAAAATATCCAATTCCTCTAATAATGTACACATTTAAGAACTCGAGTACTGATATAGCAAAATATACCTTTTTAGGCTACCTTTACTGCAATATACATCATCTTATTACATTCGCAACAGTCATTTCATTGAAATGTTATAATTATATATCTCCCTGGTGGGCGTCAATAATTCATACAACATGACTTATGATAAAAAATTGCGAGTTTTAAATGATTGAATATTCGAATAATTTATCTAAACTTAATGTGAAATCTATTTATACCAGTCTTGCTGGTTTTATGGAATATGTGTGCAACTATGTCATACACACAAATCTCGTATCTTACATCAACAAAAAGAATTCAAAAATAGAATTTCCATTTTTGGCTCATTGGTCATACAAAGGATTTTCAAACTAAGAATCCTTTATATTAATATAATACAGAAACTAACCAGTTTGAAATTATGGTTGACGCCTCACTGAATAATCCATTTGGGCATCGTTAGTGCCTTGTCGCTTTTAATCTTTAAGTTGAGTAAATCACGAATCCCGCGTTATTATTCGTGCCGGCTCTCAAATTTTAGCTGAACCATGAGCTATCACATCAAATAACACTGGGATAATTCGGAAAATGTATTCTGAGACAAGGGCTTGCAAATTCGAGTATACCATATATCCAAAAGTCAGTGGATACATTCTGGGACATATCTAATTATCGCAGATATGCAAAGATGGTACAAGTTTGAATCTTGTTATCATCAGATCAAAATGGTCTGCTTGAAGCTAATCATCTACTCATTTACCCATGAGCGTGATTGCATAGGGTTACACACAGAGTGAGTTACCCTGGGTGTTATATAAAGCTGTTACTTTGATAGAATAACGAATTTCACTTCACAATCATTAAAATACGATTATTTGATATTGCCTGATTGCCAGATCTTCATGCATTACCCAGGGTAGCTTATTCTGTACGATCACACAAAGTAAAATTTAGATAACACTATTGTCTTTTCAATATTTTCTTTTCTTCTCTCTTTAATATCATACTCGAATATAATTTACAAATGTAATTAATTCAGCTTTTAAAATCATGCATAGAAATTAGAAAAAAAAAAGAAAAGTTATCTGCAAATTAGTACACTTTTTCCATAGAAAGAAGTAGAATTAGTTTGATCTCAACCCTGAACAGTCTACCATCTACATAAGTCAAGATACTCATTGCAATTCAGATAGACAACTTTAAAAATGGATATGGCAAGCGATAGCATTTTTTTATTTACTTGATCCTGAATGCATCCATCAGCTCGTTGACAGCGGCATTAGCAGCAGCCTGTGTTGCAGCTTGACCCACTCGTTGTTGCAGCCCACCCACACGACTAAACATATCATTTGATATTTACACTCTACAGTAACTGAGTGATAAATGAACATTCTTCAAAACATTATGCTCATTTAATCAATGACAAAATACTAATAAGTTTTCAAGAGCGTAGTTCCGATTTGAATGCTTATTTATTGCCAGTGATGTGATTAAATCTCTCATTGAAGAGATGGGGAAAAGCTTCCGATTCTAAAATTATTGCAAGTCAGTTATTGCAGTTTTGACCCATACGCAATCATAATAAAATATTAATCAAAATCGGGTTATGATTACCGTCATGACTATTTTCTGATGGCACCATAGGTACTATTTCAAATTGGTTTCTCTACTTACGATGTAATAAATGACTTGCAAGAATGGGTTGTTATTATGAAAAAATTATAACCCCCTGATTATTAATAATTATTATTATTAATAACTAGTAAATAATTTTTGATAAGGCGTTGCAAGTATCAATTTCAAAATATTTTGTCTCTAATTCACTGAGTTGCAGACACCATTTTTAACAATTCAGTAACCATATAATGATTGCTTGAGAACATTGAAATTCATTATCTGTTTTTACAATGATATCATAAACCGCATAGGCATTTCATTCTGAGCCATGCCATATCGTCAAAGATTCAGGTTATGAAATAACGCCCAGAACATTAGTTAGAGAATAGAATTACTACCCGGCGCCGACATGTCTCCCACGGTGATACTGTTAGGAAATATTTAATGCCATCACAACAACAGAAGCATGAGTACTTAATTCGAGAATTACGATGTGATAATGACATGTTGACACCTGTACTGAATAATAGTACCAGAAAATTACAATTGAAGGATTGATCGATTTTAAAATGTTGGGTGTTAAATGTCATGCTGTTATTATTACAATCATTGATTGGTTTCGACCAAAAACCGTTTGCCGTTTACCGTATTTTAAATGGCATAATATATATATAATACATAATATATATACAATACAAGCGTGACTTACAATTTGAAATGCAAGTAACTAAACAGCAGAATGGATTTACAGTTAAGCGATTAATACGTATTTTACAATTTTGAAGCACTTTTAGAAATATTGGCTTTCTAGAAAATAAACGTACAGGTATGTATGTACTTGCATTTCACAAACTCTCACTATCGCCAGGCCAAACCATACTAACACTAGCAGAGATGTGCAGACTTCTGTATACATCAAAGTCGATTTGTGGTTCAGATAGGCAAACAAGTTTCTGACAATAACAACGTCTTTCACCGATTATGCAATACTGTACAATTTAAACTCAATCTTAGCCCACTACAGGTGTCTTTTCAAACAGCAGAAAGGAGCTGCGCTAATGATCAAAAGACCATTGATGTAAGAACGATTTGTAATTTTTAATTGATTCCCCAATAATTTATGATTTATGATGTGATTATCGAAGTTAGTTTATCATGGAAAACATAATTTTTAATTTTTAAAAGTGAGAAATATTTTCGCAATAATATTCATCATTAAATCTTTTCTGTATTGTACAAATTTGCACACCTACAATAGTAATATTTATGTATCATAGAATATGGAGATTACAATACATGTTTGTGAGAACAACTTGAGTAGGTATTAAATATTTATGAACAGATGCAACAAATATATGGGTTAGTAGCGTCTTAGATGTTAGTGCGAAGAAGTTATTGTCGGCGCCTGTAATAAAAAGCAATATTAACACCGCAGCCCCATTGCACATAAGCTGACATAACCATCATAGAAAATTGGAAAAGGTTCCAGAGGTCTATTAGTGAAAACTTATCATTTCCATTGCTCTGAATCCATAATAATGACCCCAAAGCTATACAGTGCATAGACTATGGAATTTTTCCGTTAGGTAATAGACACACACCTTTTCTCATTGTTGAATTAACAACTTTATTTGTTTCACTAAAAAGGTATTTTCGAACTATTCTTGTCAGTTTTAAAATTGAACCAACCAAACCCCAATGCATAAAAAAAATCGTAATGTAATGTTAGTTACCTGAATATTTTAAATTGGTGAGATAGTTATCGGAACAAAATATAGGAAATGAAATATCACGACTGTACTTACGATGGTATGAGTGGTGGAGGTAAGCCTGGTGTGGCTCGAGCTGGGGGAGGTCCACCAGGTCCTGGTCTGTTGGGGATAGCTGGTGCTGGTCGTCCACCAGCAGGCACTGGTGGGGGAGCTCGCGAACTTGCTGGAGGTGCCATTGATTGTGTTACACCTCGCCTCGGTCCACCGGGGGATGGCGGGGATAACCTAGAACAACATTTTCTATGAACATAAGTAAAAATCACCAGATATACAGTTCATTTTCGAAATCTTTAGTCTGATCTTTCTTTGGCAAGATTGTGGGTATTTTGTATTCTTAGATTTGAAAATTTTAGCAGAGTTGAATTTGAGGAATATTGAATTAATATATTTTAACTAATTTAGATAAAATTTCACAAATTGATACCGAAATTTTCGCAATTATAAATCTAAGTTCAGATCTTCACTTCACTAATACAGATATTTGCTATATATTTGAAAAACATAACAGTGCAACAGACAGCACAAGCTTCAACGAAACACGCAATAATTTTGGGATATGATGATAACAAACGTGCCAATTATTGATTATATTTTCTGTCAGCCGTGGTTAACTGATTGATTTTTTTCGGGGATGCGGTACATTTAAGATGCAAAATCTTGAAAGTGATATAATAATTTTTATATGGAAATTAGAGGCTGTTAATTCGGTAAAGGTAAGTAAGAGTAAATAAATGTGTGATCTTACCCAAGACTGAAGTAATCACGTTCAGAGCGAATGGAAAAAGCGGACAGAAAGATGTAGAAAAGTAGTAAATTAGTAACACAAGCAAGTAGAACATGCTAATATGTCATTGGAATGTTACCTCGGATTTTCACCAGACGCCAACCAATCATTTTTAACTGGTGGTGGTACAGGTGTAGACACTGTTGCCATAGAAACATCTCCAATGATTCGTAAGGCTTCCCTGCAAGCATGGTACATTCTCAACATTTCCTCGCGTTTCTGGGCTTCTTCAGGTGATTCTTCCATCATAGAAGACTGAAATTTATTGAACACACTTTACATGACGCATTTATATTAATACACGTATGGGTACAGAATATGCATGTTGAAAATTTTGCAGAAAAAACTGTACGGCGAAAAACATAGATCAGAATTTTGGAGGCAAGGGGTACCAAATTGTAACAACGCCCAAAGAAATAGATATATTAATGAATAGACTATACATTACATCAATGCTTGTTATGGAGTGCCGGTAAAATGAAGGCAATGGGGTGAGGATTCTTAAATATTATTTGGAACAGGAACTTACGGTGAGGGGTGAAATAAAATTCTTCAAATTATCTATTTCTTCTTTGGATAGCTGAAGGAAGAGGAATAATTATCATGTTTGAGAAACTCTATATTTCTTCAGATTCGTCTTTACCATGGTCCTGCACAATCTTCAACTGTCAATACTATGAATTATATAGTACCGAAACCTTCTCACTCACCTGATCACCACTAGCATAAAGGTGAGCCAATAATTCTCCATTGATAAAATCCTTTGCATTATTAATGATTAACATCATAATCGCTTTTGGTACAAGATCTCGTGTGGTTTTTGTTACAATCTTCATGTACGAGTCAACAAGGTTTCGAATGGTTTCGACTTGTCGTTCCAGTTGAGGATCCATCGAAGATTGACTTTCCGATCCACCCTAAAAACAAATGACTCATATTTTTTAATATAAAGGGTTGATTTTTGAAAGCTTATAGGCTTATATTATCAGAAGATGGAAGTGATATGTGTAGCTTCAAGAGATGTAAATAATACCAAATCATTTGATATATCAATAAGTTTCAATGTTTTATGTTTGGCTGGATATTAGGTAAAACAACCCTCAAAATCAAAAACAAAAGGATAAACATAACTTGCAGGCATAACGGATGTGTAATGAACTAAAAAGTAAGAGGTTTTGTGGTGTTTTCGATTTCATGTGTGAGCATAATGTGTCAGTTGTAATGCAAGTAAGTATCAAATTTTGTACAGCCATGTGATAGCATGTGACTGTTCATCATTTCATAGGTCACTAGTATAAAGATTCTCAAGGATATTAGAAAACTTTTTCTTACAGGATTTCAAGTAGTCATACCAACCTCGTATCCTTCCTTTTGTGTGAAATAGTATGAAAACAAATATAAAATGATAATTATCAGAAATAAGTTCAGTTTTCTTGCAGTGTTCATATGAATGTGTCTTTGACTGTTAACATTATAAATGGAGTTTCTGCCATCATTCTGACTGACTCTCAAACAGCATTAAAGACTGGCATCATTAAGAATCTTTAAATGATTCAAAGCGCATTAGATCCAAACCACCACATAATGTAAATTAAATTAAAAAATTAAAACCCAATGCCACATGCTGTTGACCGACTCACCCTATGAGGTAGAATATCCTAGAATGAACCAGATAAATTGCGATGATAAAAATTCGTTGCCATTAAAACTATTCAAGGTATTACCTTGGATACCTACCTAGGATTACCAAGGATGGCAGGTTTAGGAGTACTTAAAAATTTACATGAAAATTAAATTATAAAAAGTGACATACTCAGAATGATATAATTCATACTAGGTTACCTACTAATTATTATGAAAATTTATAGCAGATGGCAGGTTTAAATTTACACAAAGGTTATAGTGTCGAAAAATATTGCTTTCATTAAACAGTGAAGGCTAAAAACAGATTTTTATAATTGAATTGGAATTTTTTGCCACATAGATGTATGTTAGCAATAAAAATATTGGTAAATGAGTTAAAAGATTGAAAAATCTTTTTTTCTCTTAGTTTGATGTTACACGAACAGCTATGGATCGGGTCAATTAGAATCATGGATAAATTAATTCCTACCTCTCCATCGCCATTGGCCTGTTCAGTTGCTTTTTCAGGGTAGACCCCAGCCCTGAGGAACGAGGCTTTCCATGAGTCCACATCATCTTGGGTTTCACAACTGAGTTCCAACTGTTTATAATCTTTGTAAACATTTCTACCCTCAGGATTGAACAGTGCAAAGAGGTGGCGCCGAGACATAAAGCCTTGTTCAAGATCTCGGAGCTTTAATCCATCCAACGGCAACATATACTTCTTTTCTCTTTCCTGTTTAGGTGAAATCAATCGTTATCATTAATATAAAAAATCATGAGCCTTCTGATATATAGCATTTTTATAACCGTATCTGATCAATACTTAAATTACTAACTCCTAGACAAAGATTTACTGTTTTAAAAATGTAATCACCTCTTCGTCCTTAAACCAAGAGATACTTTCTGATGTAAGAACAAACCAATAGTCACGAGAACCACCTTTCATGATTCCTAAATTATGTATGCACATGTATCCCTTGCGGATGACTTGATTGCCAAGTGTGTGTCGGCCTGCCTTAACTGCATTTTCAGATGACTGCTGAGCACTATAACAGAAACAACATTGTACTGTGAAATACTAGGCAAATGTACAGTGTGCAGGTACTTTTTATGATAGGTACAAAGGTACTTTGTTTTTGAAAGTGGAATTTTTAAAATAAACTATAGTAAACAACAGACCGATAGGCAAAGCATTCGAATGAACTATAGTAAATATCTCATAAATAGACGACTAAATAACTTAAGATTCATAACATCACCATGTCATAATGTGCACTGTGTGCGATGTGGAAAATGGTTTGTTTTTAGAACAATGCATTCTTGTGGTTTTGTGTACACGAGATTGAAGCAGATTTCCTGATTGAAATGAAATTCGTCATTTCGTTAATGAATTATGTACTCTACAACTTATTGTCTCAAATTATTGGTACAACAAATAATATAATTAGAAGTTAACTGCTAATCCAAGAGAAAACCGAGAATGCAGGATTCAAACTGTTAAATGTTGCTTACTTCAAAATTGAACTTACTCAAAAATAAATTATTGCATGTTATAAAAGAAGGACATTTGACTCAATTGCTAAGTTTTTGAGACGCTTTCGACATTTTAGATTAATTGATAACATTTCATTGGCACGGCAAATTTTTGAATGGAAAAGAATTTTGATTGCACTACGTCTAAAATTGTTCTACTTGAACTTTTTTTTAATTATACATCATGAATTTTATCATACAATTAACGCTTCAGTCCGCGAGTGTTTTTCATTTAATGTGTCTACAATTAAGTTATTTTCATTTTTTGAGTAGTGCTATGCTGCTCAATCAAGCGAGTGTATGTACAAATTTAATATTTGACAGTGTTAGAGTTTGATGTGAGGAGTATTATTTTTATTGACAGATATCTGACTTGCAGTCTCGTATGTGACTAATTGTAAGCAATAAATTTATTGTAAAGCTAATTAAAATTTTGAGATGATTTACGTTACTGTGAATATAGCGTTAAAAAAGCTGCTCTATCGCCTGATTTACTTGAATGTCAATATTTGTTAGAAAATTGGATAGCAAATTAAACTTGGATCTATCTTTACCGACAATCGAAGTCTGTATGCATTTTTCTTCATCTTATTGCACATATTTGTCAAATCACAGTGGAATAAGCGTTTTTTTCAATGAACAACCAGGAGTGAACATGATTTATGATCAACTTCTGACGTACTCGAAAATTCAAAGATAAGGATCATAAATTTATGATGTGCGAAATGTTTAGGAATGAATCAAATGAAGTGAACAAAGTGGAGGTGACTGTTAACCAGTTGAAAATCAGCCCACGGTATATGTACGACCGGATATAAGAGCGAATAATTATCATCAACATTAATAAAAGCATAGTAGTATCTGCACACTGAAATAAAAGTAGTAACACATAGATGGATTCTGTTTTGTGATGCAGAAAAAATTGTACACCTATGACCTGCATGGAGAAAATAGTTACAAGCAAAATATATTCTATCGCGTTCACAAAACTCAAAGACTTTATGTGCACGTAACACACAATGTATTGCTAGAATCAAGAACATTAAATTCGAGATTAAACTAGAATAGATATTCAAAGTTCAGAAAGATTTTATGGCAACAGTTGTGTAGACGATGTTGTCCACAATAACAGTTATCATTTTAAATGACCTTGTATTTGTTTCAACATAAAAATCAAATGTTTCATTTGAATCTTCAAATATGCTATGGAAATTAAAAAAGGACTTCTGAAAACCAAAATACTTGATTGCCGGTCACAGAATTCCTTTACAAAAGCTTGAGAACTTGAATTTCTATGAGAAAAAAAAATTACAAAAATAAAAACTGTAGACAAACTCCTCCAATTGGCTGGCTCGAAAAATTACTTGTTTCAAATAAAGATAGTATCGATGTGGTATTGGAATAAAATTTTTTTCTATAATAGTTCAACATGCATAATGGTATTTTCTCCACACTAAGTTGATCTGACAGTATAAAAATACGTAAGAGCTTGCAATAAACTTGTCAATTTAACAAAACGTAACAGAGGTGAATTTTTATGATAACAGGAGTATTTCTATTTAGCACATCGTTTCATGACATTACGTGTCAATTTTTGCAAATGAAATATCTTGTGTATCCAATTTTCATTTCATTACTATCCACATTATTAACACTTAATACCAATTACATGTTGGTACATAATATCAATATTCACGATGCAAGCATCACTTTATTATATATTAGCAATAATCAATGATAATCTGGTAATCCTAATGTGAGAAGTCATTTACATCCATCTGAAATATATCCTAATTGAGATAGCGGCATAGAATTACGTAAATATTGAAAAACGAAAAACATATCAATTGCAGTAACATGAAAAACGCAGAACATACAAAAATAAACGTAAAAAAAAAAAAAACAACAGATAGAGATCAATTTCGGAGGAGGAAATCTACATACGAACACACATCACCGATTTTATGTTATAGTCACATGGTGGTTTGAGTTGCAAAAAAAATTTCTATGCAAAGTACTACACTTGAATCAACCGCTGAATTTGTTCTCTAACGCTAATTATTGTAAAACATTTATATTTCTGTACAAAATTGCTAACGAAATTTGCCACAATTTGCCACTCTGTATGCAACTAGACGTATTTAATTTGCCAAATAAAACTCTTGCATTAATTACCGTTCGAGCCCAAATTGATGTAAATATTTTGAATAGATTACCCTGTACGTAGTTATAACGGTTTAAAAATGTGAAATGGATCATTCAATACACACAGAGTTGCATGCTTGCAAAAATCTGTTTCTGTATTCAGTCGGTGTTATGTGCTACAGACTAGTGTTCTAGAGCAATGAGATGAAAAGTGGATAAATAGAAAAATCCAAGAATGAGGGTAAGGTGAGAAAGAGAGAGTGGTGTCAACCTCTGTTGCGATGTACGTTGATGTTCTTACCTTGCATTATGGCTACTGGCCGCCGCGCTGCCGGTATAATTAAATAATCGTTTTTATTCGTGAAATACAGTAAAGTTGATTATGGATATAGCAATACATGTTGGGAATGTAATATATTAGAACGTGTGAGGCTGGCCAATAAATACCACGCAGTTGCAGTGATCATTACATTATCTCCATATTATACGATCCAAAGAACAATTCTATGTGGTTGAAGATTCAATAGAAGAGTATTGAGGTAGGAAAATATTTTGACGTATAGGAGTCATAATATTTTGTTTTTTTAGATAATCATACTCAATATGCTGAAAAAAGTTTACTCCTATTTAAATCCAAGGGAAAGACAAGGAATTTCATTCCCTAAAACAGCGTTCATCTGTGATCAAGAAACTACACATATTTGTACTCGTTACGTAGTATTTAAGCCATAGTACAATAGTATTTGAATAGATTTTTGCTTACACCAAGTTTGTAAAGTTTTGTTGCCCTATTATTTACAATGCAACTTTTTACCATCTCCGTTTTGTGGAATAATTTCAGATAATAGATCAACAAACGTGACTTCCAAATTATTTGATTTGTAAATCATTATTCTGATTTAGATTAGGTAAGTTAAACTGCAGGGCTGGATTGTTATCAAATTTTAGTTTTTAAAATTGGCGTTCTGCTGTCTTTAAACAAACAAAATGTACTACGAACATCGGGAAATTACTCATAAGTCTCTCAGAACTCTGTAAGTGGTAGGCAAGCTGGTGGTAAAAAACATTGTATGAGTCAAAGATGCATTGTAATTTAAGTTTTCAGATGGCAAACTATCATTTTCTTTAAAACCTTTCTTTTCAAACTTTACATACTGGCTACTTACTTTTAACGATTGTTTATGAGATGAGTGTAAGAGAGAAAATGCAACAAATCAGATTTTGTGAATTAAACAAACAGAATGATGATTATTAACAATAGAATGTGTGCAATGTTTAGAATATAGGTAAATGGATAGCCACTTAGATTAATGTGATGTACGCACAATGTCATACAATTACATGTACACAAGGTGAATAACGGCATAATTAAGGCTTGTGATTAAGTTACTTATCAAGCACTAGAGAACTGCGACTGTGCCTCCTAATGGAAATGCGCGATGAGCGACGAGGCCTAAGTTTGCCAAGTGAACAGGTCCTCATGAGGCATGCACTGCTCGAGCAAAAAGAACGTAGGGAAACTGAACTGATAAATAAAATGATAGGAACTAGAAAATAAAAACAGCGTTTGAAAGATTTGCTGTATTTGTGGATAGTCAGCGGGCGTTTTTGCTGTTCAATCAAAAAAATTTTTTGAATGTATACAAATGAAGCGAGATCGTGAACAAGAAAATCTTTGTTGGAATACAGTTAAGATAAAACATGATACTAACATGCAATGTGAAGTCGGATGTTACTGATCAGATGATCGTGAGAACATGAATGTGATGAAAGTTGGATGA
Organism: Athalia circularis; assembly: GCA_963978495.1. NCBI lineage: Eukaryota > Metazoa > Arthropoda > Insecta > Hymenoptera > Athaliidae > Athalia > Athalia circularis. The sequence goes on from OZ021700.1 coordinate 23,807,526, forward strand.
TTTACGTGTTATATTTTTTTCAGTTTTGTGTATGTTGAGGAAATAAATACCGATTGGAGTTTGTCAGTAGACATCATTCAACGTATCATAGTTGATTTTATATGTAGAACAAAAAGTAAGGTTTCATCTAATCAAAGTCATGAGAGTTTGGGAAAATTTATGTTTTCAAATTTACGGTAGTAATTTGAAAGCTAGGATGATGTGCCTGTGCGAACGACATACTATAGGCAATGCACGAGTACAGCAATATATGTTGACAGCTAGAAAGTAGTGAACTCCTTAGTTATTAACGTGCAGATTTTACGTGCAGTCAGTGATTAGAAATTTGTCATAAAAATTGATGATTTCTCTAGATAGCCCCCGATTAAAACGAAGGAATAGCAACATTGTGAACTATTAGTGAATCATTAGTGAACTATGCTGTGCTCGTACTTCAACATTTTGTGTGTCTTTGTATATGAGCATAGAAAAATCAGTATAATTGTAATATTTCTCACTAGTTTCAAGCCCTATTTTATGCGTCTTCTACCATTGTTTAGTGTTATGTCATTAGATATACCGTAAATGACATTGTTGTAATGGAAGTAGTGTACTGAAGAAGTGAAACACAACTAGATCTTAGATAGGACTCGAAATATTGCTTTCTAGCTTCAATCATAAAAATAAATTTTATGAGAATTGAGGAAATGACAAAACATGGATCGAGACACGAATACTGATTATTAGCCATTTCCTTTCAGATTAAATACTAGCGGGATTAGTTGCAATATTGATGTTCATCAGATAAATGGTACAAATGCGGCAAAACGAATTTATGTTTAAATAATTTAACTCAGCTTATTACTGATATAGATGTAGTGTGACCACGACAAGCCAGGACCAGAAAGATATTGAAGATACTACATGAATAGTACACTTTCGACGATCAGTCGAGATTTTATACGTTAGTTTTGTCAACTTTATCATCATAATAATGTACAATTCACAAGGATTATTGCAGAGGTCCTTCAATTCTCAGGTGTGAAAACTCGAACCAAGTTTCTCTATGTGAGTATTCAGTTGTGTATGATGAAGCAAGTACAGGAAAAGGTCAGGCAAAATAAAAAATTTTTGAATAATAGAAACTTGTAAAACATCAAAATTGAAAAAAAAGAGTCCAAATAAAAATCGCTGTCAGATATAAGCCGAATAAAAAAAAAAAATTAAAATTAAAATAAATAATAAATACTGACTTAAAAAGTTTCAGTTTCTCTATCAATTTGCAACACAGTTTGATCTGATAAGTTCTCACGAAACATTAGCAGATTGATGAAGGACTATAAAAGTACGTAATCGTATGTCAAAGAGCGACTCGTAGGTGAAATGTCACTTACTTGGCAAAACCAATAAAATCTTCATGATTTGTGTTCATGTATGCAAGTTCACAATCAACCAGAAGAACCAACTGCTCTTTACAAAGCTGCTCACGCTGCCTCACGTGAGTTGTGATTATGCGTTCCGTCTCTTCTCGAAGTCTGGGGTAACGAGCCATCTGTAAAAGAAGTACACGTTATGATTTAATTGTTTCATAACATTGTAAGATAATTGGCGCAACAAAATATATGATCCTGTGCAGCATCATTTCAATTATTGAGCCAATTTTCAGAATTTAGATTCCACTTGCACCTTACTGTTTTATAGCAATATGAAACTTGAAATACTAACCCTATCTGTGCAAATACGCACAACATTACTAAGTTCTTGCACAACTAAGTCGACGCACTTGAGGCTGGGCTCTTTGAGCCTGTTTATTTGCTTTTTGACAATAGCCTCAAAGGCCATATCTGGAGTGAAGAGACCAACTCTGATACCTAAAATGGTGTTTAACAAAAAATCAAATTAATCACCTCAGAACAAAGATAAATTCAACCTCGTTTTCATCATTTCTTCGGGATGATGAATAAAAGTTGATGTTGGAATACTGACCATGAATATTTCTAATCGCAAAAGCAATTTCTCGTCTCAGTTCCTTTTCATCAAATTCCATTTTGACGATCTCAAATGGGAACCGCTCATGGAATAATCTGTTTATTTTTGCACCCCCGCTTAGTTCGTTAGTGTTAATTTGTGCCGAACCAGAACCTTCAATAGTCCTCTCAAAATCTGACTGCAGTTGTTGAATCATCCTGGAATGTCAATCACATCAAGTCAATTAAAAATTCAAATATGTTAAATATTCAAATATGTTAAAAATTCAAATATGTTAAATATTTGAATTATTGAAGCAGGATTTTTCATTTTAAGTTTCTGCACAGCAAATGGTTCAAATTTTATTTATCTGCATATGATAAAAGGATCATCACACTCTTCCACAAAATATGATCAATCATTAAGTGTAAATTTCCATGTATATGTTAAGCCGATTGCACTGTAAGTCAACTGACATCACAATTTTCATACACATATAGTGTTTTCGTGTCATCGAAACGCAAATGATTTCATGCTGTGTTATATGTATAATCACCGCAAGTAATACTCAGGTTATGCGTTTTGTCAACACACTAATCATTAGTGAAAATTATACTTGCGAATAAAAAAAAAAGAAGATACATACATAAATATTTGTAATGATCTGGAAAAAGAAGAAATACATCCATGTTTTTACCCACGGAATATTATTTTTTGACAAGACACTAGACAAGTGAAATGATTATTCATTCATTACATATGATTCGTAACTTTTATATCATATGTAAATGATGTTAGTAGCGTATTTAATTTCTACACATGCATGAAGAACTCGAGTTTTTTGACGGGGGAAAAACTCGCTGTGCAGAAAAAGAACAAGGCAAACAATCGTAAAAGAGCAAAAAACCTTTGAAACTCTTTTTCTCGTTTTTCATGCATGTGCTATAGAAAATATCGTATTGAACTAGGGAATGTGCTCAACGTAGAATACTCATTTCTTTCCCTGGCGCATAAAATACTATTATTTGATACGTGTTTTGGAAACACTAAGCTGTATGAAGATTGTGAAAGGGTTTGTAATGTGCGTTTTCAAATAGCACTCACTGTAGCATAGCTTTTGTCTTTATAGCTGGATCATCGGGTCTAAAGTGCTTGTATTGTTCTACATCTTTTTCCAAAGTGAGTAGCTGCTTCTGCAATCTATCTCGCAATGCTGGTAATGTATCTCGTATATGGTTGGTCAGCTGCTGGTTGAGGACTCTTTGCAAGTAAGGCGTTCCAAGTCTGTCTGCCAGATGTCGATACGACGGATGGCTGTTCATGAAGAATCACCATCAGTTTAAAATGAAATAGAAGTGAAGTAATTGCACTAGATATACATTATGATCAGAATTTTTTATATCGCCGACGTAATTTCATTTCACTCACCTAAGAAAGAATTTTCTCTCAGCAGCCAAAGCATTTTTGATGTCTTTACGACCTTCGATATCTTTCTGGCTTCTGTTGACAACACCAATATATCCTCGTCGTAGTGGGAGCAGTTTGTTTTCTAGAATATCTCTTGCATCGGTACCTTCGTCCATAAGATCGAGCTTGGTAATAACACCAATTGTGCGCACACCTTTGAATAAAGTAGAGCTCACATAAATGTACTTAAATATAGATATGTACAATATTTAGCCTGTTATCTGTCAACATCCTAATGAATTATGTTAAGTTATAATTCTTGAAAGTAGTTCAGTTGGCGTAAGGTGAGGAACATAACACCTACCTTGTGGATCTACTTCTTTAGCCAGCTTGAGCGCATCGCTATTAGCCAAGTCAGTATTGGCTGGTGTTACAGCTAATATAAGACAGTTGTCCCTTTTGATAAATTGGAATATCATGCCCTTAATCTGGGCTTCAATATCCACTGGTTGATCTCCAATTGGTACTTTGGTAAGACCAGGCAAGTCAATCAGGGTCAAGTTAAGAACTATAAAAAAGGAGGAAAAAATTCTGCATTATCCTAAAAGCATCAATGGACCCCAAAACATAGCAAACAGCAAGTTGGGATAACTTGCTATCGTTTTGTACGTTCATCAGTTGAAGCGGACTATAAATTTAATGTCAGTAATAAAATGTTTGATGCTGCTGTTTTTATTCCAAACATGCTCGAAACATTAAAACTCAGCAAGTAAATAGGCTCCAAAAAGCTTGAGACATTACCTGATGCACAGTATTTCTAAATTCAAATAGTCATAATGAACAGGCAGCAGTGATTGCATGCCAGTGTTTTAGCGTACTTTTCAAGCATCGGATGTTTACTTATCATGCTGTTGATAAGTTAACATGTGGCCAATTGTATTTCTAGCCGAACAATAATTCGCAACTGTTATCTTGGACAATCATAAAGGCGAATATTTCAAGCTGTGATCGAAGTGTTTAATATACTTTTAAAGTGCACCTATCAGAAGGACGTTATATTAATACAACAGCTGTTAAAGTCTATTGAATTTTCGTCATAACAAAAAAACAGGATTTAAAATTAGCACTGTCCACAACAAATACAAGTACAATAAAAAAAAGATACAAAGATACGAAGATTGAAATATGAAATACCAAAGAAAAACACGTACCATTTGGAGAATAGACTCTGAGGTTGATTGGTATATTCGAAATGCCTTTGTTACTGCCGGTAACTCTGTCAGTTTCCGCTTCAATTTCTTTGCGCACCTCATCGAAATCCACGAATTTTTTACCCTTTAGATGAAGGAATTCGGCATGTTCTGAAATAAATATAAATAAAAAAATATTCATCATCTCATTCAATGGAGTTTTTTTTTTACATAATAAGCCACACATCATTATAGCCAAATTTAGTCATTGAAGAGAAACCGTTTTCAAACAGTCCTTATATCGAGGGAATCACAGTTTGAAATACCTGCACCATTCTCTGATCATAAAATAGAAGTAGATCTTAATTGTTAAGGTAGATATTTCTGGATCGATAATGTCCATGATGTGAAAAGAGAAGAAACTTATCACTATTTAATTGTTAGAACCTTTAGGCAGCAATATCGGAGTTTCACATAATGATAGTAACAGGGATGAAGTGGTCTCTGGTTTATCAATTTCCAGTACGATATCAATTACAGGAAATATGATAGCAGATGCATGAGAATTGTTCATTCCATGTAAAATTTGCACACAATAACTTTCTGGTTTTATAGTTCGATTACACTCATTTAATGCTAGAACCAGATAGGATTATTTGTAAAACTATGGATAACGACGAAATTGAAAGAGACCAATATGAATGCAGAAAATTGATACACCAACGCATGTTAGAAGACCAGTTCCTATTGCTAGCCTTTCTACACAAGCTACTGAAGGATGGACAAAAATTGATTTCGTGTACAGGATGTCCCATTAGCTGAACGTATACATATAATACTCTAGCCATAATAAGAAAAAAAAGCTCTGAAAAAGGATCATCATTTCTACCCCGATTCTGATTATTTGCCACGTGTGATAGCTGCTGAATTCAATCTGTAATGGTATTTCAAGGACCAATACCACCTTGTATGATTTTTCCAATAGTGATTCCAAAATACTTCAAATCCAATTTATTGCTTATGGTTTGACCAAATTGACGTATTATTTGTTCTTTCAAAGCTAGACACGAATTCTGTTTGCTTCAAATACAAGTCACGCAGTATTGCCGTGATTGAGTTAAAAAACCGTGCGCAAATTTTTAATCGTGGCCAGTTAATGTTCATGTTGGTAAGGATCCATTGCGCATCATCGATTGATAGAATTGCTGCTTCCTCTTCACAAGCCATAGTTCATAATTGACTAATCAGTGACTGTGCCGTCACAGGGTCACATATAATTCTATAATCTTGCCAACAATTCTGGGATCAAAAATATATTGCATAATAATTTAAAAAATGTTGAAGATGATTTTTACATGATAAGGACGTCGAATTTGCAGCAGGTTAGTAGTCTTTTTTTTATCTTAATTTCTCCGTCTTTCCGACTGCCATATCAATCTCATTGAGGTTTGCTCCACACATCTTCATAGATATATAAGAAAGAGATATTAATATATTTACACCGACAAACTGCTAGTATAGTGTTGCAAAAGAAATAATCTATACAAGCGAAATAGAAATGATGAAGAGCCAATGTCTCAACGAAGTAAAACTCTCAAGCTAAAGGCAGGATTGCAATACAAATGTAAGCGTTGCATGTGCTGTTAATAGCTCATGTTACATAAACAAAGGAAATAACAGCTCAGAAACGTTATGTATTTAAGTAAGGAATGAATAGAATTTTACAATACTATAGTTTATTTCTCAACATAGGTATTTAATACTGTCCAATAGCAATTTAGACTGTATTTTACCGATTAATCTTTCAGTTAGGCCATGCATATTAGAGAGAGCTGAGCAAAAGAGGAGAGTGGGAGGAAAGGGGATGAGAATCAATACTGGGCCTGCCTACACCTTCCACATATAGCTATCTGCTTTATTTTTTAGTTACGATTTGTGATAGCATTAACAAAGTACCAGCCATATGACATTCCATATAGTTTTCCAGAATTTTTCATAGAACTTGTAATAGGACAACGATAAATGTCTACAATGGCAAAAGTACATTTTTTCGAATTTACGGAATCAAAACGAATTGATTGCAGCATGAAAATTAGTCAAATTTGGGAACAATCGATTTGACTTCAAGGTGGATGAAAAGACAAGATGATCATTGACACTTATATCCAGATGATAAATATGAGATAAAACTTACCAGTGGAGCTATTGATCAGCTGGAGGATAAGAGGTCTTCTTGTCACAATTCCTGATCCTCTTGGCAAGAAATCTCTGTAAAGGGAAATGTGTGTCAACATACGATAGCCAAAATCAATACATTACAATAGTAATAGTAAGCAGCCCTGAACAAAGAATGAGACACTTTAATCCATTAAAATTCCGTCATTTGGTTCGGAGACCACTCTATGCTTAAACAGGTAATTAAACATTTTTCAAATTGTGAAACATTATACCGGTGACCAGCTCAACTCACAATAAATACCTATTCATTTCAATAAATCGTCACGAAATAAATTATGTGTGTTGACTTGCACAGAAAATTCGAAATTGTTGTATAAGATAAAGCGTCTTTTTTTACAGTGTAAAAAACAATAAATACAGTGCCATACACAAGTTATTTTAAATGACTATCATGATTCGAATGATTTGTGTTTTTGAGATGCAAAATGATCCTGGGAATGTGAAACTATGTATACATTAACTTTTAGGGATTTCGATCAAGTAAAGTTTAAGGGTAAAAAAATATGATGTCAATAATGGATGATTAAACCGCAATTGTATTCAAGTGACGGAAATTCAAACGAGCCTTACAATTAAGTGAAAAATAAGCTTTAGGATGAGAGAATTCCATTGTTTTCTGAGAAGCCATGAATTATTTCAATAATAACAGTAATATTTTCCACTGTTGAGTATAAATTCCATTCACTTAATTTGATGTTTGTTAAAAGTTGTAGTACCATCATGTTGTTTGAATAGGGTGTAGCAATACGAATACGACAATAATTCAAAGTTAATGTACTTTGACATTCAGAAAATCTGACACGATAAGTACATCACGTCGAATGATTGTGGGAAATATGATTCGAACTAGACTAAATAAGAAAATTGTATTCTTGAATTTAACCAACAACCAGAAAATAACTTGAAACAATGAAAATCAAAATGAAATGCTTGATTGTACAAATCAATATAATTATTGGCCTCCGCTGATGCTTGAAGATTGTATCATTATAAAAATCATAAAATTATCGTAAAATGTTGGTAGATTTTTCTACTAACTTAGCTGATATAAACAAGCTTTCTTACATTAGAATTAAAGTTTGCCATGCGAGGTAATGAAAAAATTGAAGATGTGAAGATAATCTAATTCATCTAATCAAGAATTGTTGAATTCTGGGATTATTTCTATCTGCAATAGGAAGCACCGACGACTTACATTATGACTCACTAAAAACAAAGGTATAAAACAAAATTAGAGAAAACATGACGAACTAAGTAAGTAGCAATGGATAAGTAAACAAATTCTACAAAGGGTTTGAGGTCACTAGCCAACACAACTTATCATGAAGGTTTGACAATTGTAGAAAGAATTATAAATCAATGTAAGGCAATTAAATTTCGCCCACGTTTGAGTCATTGTGAAGAGCTTTGTTACTTTCATCTTGACATGCTCCAAAACTCTCAATCAGGAAACTTCAGTCTACCGCTATACTATAATTCAAATAGTTCTTTGTCATCTGTTCACAAACACATAATTTTCTAACGTTGTACAATGGAATTGTGAAAAGACTCCTCGTAATTATAATTTTTTTTTTTTTTGGTATTATCAATTGACCAGAGAGAAACTTGGAGGACAGCTGACTCATGTCAACACCTAAACTGTGATCAAGATTTCGTAGTAAATACGCAGAAATCCCATTGATATTCGCACGGCGTTTTAACACTGACACTCGACGAGTGGGCGGCCGGGCATTCTGCTATTGACCCTTATGACCCATTCGTGCGTAAGTCGAACCGTTGGTTTGAAATTCAACTGTCAAACGCGTTGACGTATCGCAAGTTCTGATGTTGTATTGATGAGAGTCTTATATTTATGTGACAGATTTAGGTCAGGATCGAATGCCACACCTTGTGTTTTGTCGACAATAGGTTATACGATGATGAAAAATATGGATAATTGATGATTGAAAAGAAACTACCTACCTGCCGACAAAATTTTCCAGAACGGAGCTTTTTCCAGCACTTTGTCCGCCCACAACGGCAATCTGTGGCAGGTCAAGTTGCATGTGCACACCGAGCTGGGTGAACGCATCTTGAAGTTTATTTACAATTGGTATTAACTGTTCCATTCCTGTATTCCCCGCCATTTTTGTGAAACCCCTTGAATTTACACTAGGAATATAATAACTGATAGATATATCAGTCAGTTACTGCCACCGCCTCGCCGTCCGACAGGGTAGAATATCCACACTCCACTGATGGCAAAATGGCTGGGTCGACGATGTTCCTAATGGTGTGATTCAACCGAGCCAGATTACTTTTCACCGCATTTTTATTCGCCCGAATCTACGAGCGAGCACGTACCCTCGTTTACCGAATATCTTCACTAGAAAACGGACAGAAAGCCCTGCACCTACGCCGCGATCACGTAAATGAGATCCAGCATCAAGATTCTGGACGTTAATGTTATAATCGATAGTCGAAGCTTGCGCAGTGCCGTAGATACTGACCTAGTTTTGAATCCGAAATGAAATCTATAGTAACAGAGTATAGACAGTCTCGTTTGACGAATTATAATTCCTGGGATTGCGATGTAATATTTTAACATATTTTTTTATAATTAATCATCCTTAAACTAAGTCGCGACAGATTCATTTTCATTGAAGAATGTCGAGTTTTTGAGAAGCCCGCCTTCTTCCGGAAAAACAACTGATACGCAGTTTCAAAGCTAGGTGCGCACCTCGCAATTTCCGACATTACGAATCCAAAATGTCAGACATCGATAAATGGATAGATATTGCAAAAGAGTGCAAATACCTGCCTGAAAATGACCTCAAGGTAATCACCCTATAGAATATTAAAAAAATAAACTTTACTCGGGAATAAAATCATTTCGTTCAATCAGTCTGGTCTCGAATTACATCACAACGTTCTAGGTTACATTTTTAGGGTGTCTTCGTTCATCTATTTAATTGTTTCAACCTCCTTAATAGAAACTATGCGACATGGTGTGTGATTTACTACTAGAGGAATCCAACATTCAACCAGTATCAACGCCAGTGACAGTTTGCGGTGACATTCACGGGCAGGTAAGTAATGCCTTTCATGCTTAACCTCAAAATATAAGGTGGTACTTGTTGATGCCTATTTCTCTTCTGACTATTACAGTTCTACGACCTCGAGGAGCTGTTCTGTAATGGGGGCCAAGTACCTGATACAAATTACATATTTATGGGAGACTTTGTTGACAGAGGATACTACAGTTTAGAAACATTCACCCGCCTCCTAACGTTAAAAGCAAAATGGTCAGACAGGATAACACTTTTGCGAGGGAATCATGAGTCCAGACAAATCACACAAGTTTATGGGTTTTACGGTGAGGCTTTTATTTCATTAGTCATTGTTTATTCAGAAATGGTTTGGTTGACTACTCTGTCCTTTGTCATTGAGTTGTTTGTTAATAATATTGGTCTAATACGATGTGTCAAATTACAGACGAATGTCATAATAAGTATGGAAATGCAAATGCGTGGAAGTATTGCTGCAGAGTCTTTGATCTTCTTACAGTAGCCGCTGTAAGTATTACACATTTCTGAAAAGATTATTAGTCATAAGACTAATTTTTCAAACGAAAATGTTTTTTTAGTTAATTGACGAACAAGTGCTTTGTGTTCACGGTGGCTTGTCGCCAGCTATTAGGACTCTAGACCAAATTAGAACAATTGAAAGAAATCAAGAAATTCCACACAAAGGTATGAAGAGTAACTCAAGGCTTTCAAATACAATTGTATGATAAATTTCGTCACATGTGCATGTGTCGTAAAGGAATTGACATTGACTACCTTGCAAGCCTTCAGCGCATTGTCTTGGATTACGTTAACTTATTTCAATGTCAGCAGAGTTTGGTACTGACTATTTAATAAATGTCCTTTGATCTATCTTTTGATTTTAGGTGCTTTCTGTGACTTAGTATGGTCGGACCCAGAAGACGTTGATACTTGGACAGTTAGCCCGCGAGGTGCTGGTTGGCTATTTGGAAGCAAAGTCACGCACGAGTTCATGGGAATAAATGATCTCAAACTCATATGTAGGGCACATCAATTAGTTCACGAAGGTAAGCATCAATAGTCACATTTATTCGGAATTATGAAGGTGACTGGGCATCCCAAAATTCTTTTTGCTTTTCTACATTCATTATACTCGTTGTTGCAGGATTTAGGTACATGTTCAATGATAAGTTGGTGACTGTTTGGTCTGCACCCAATTATTGTTACCGATGTGGCAACGTAGCCAGTATTCTACAATTCACTTCAGTGGACCAGAGAAGTGCGGTGTTATTCCAAGCAGTACCGGATGCTGAAAGAGTGATTCCCCCCCTAACCACAACACCTTACTTCTTGTGATCTAACTCGGCGCTCCATCTGTCGCGATGCAGAGGAGCGGCGTCGGGATCTAGGCCTCACGGAGATACATGACTGCTCCTTTGTCATTGAATCGGGCTGTTCTTGTGACAGGATGAAAATTTTTTTATAGTGTATCGTAAATTGAGAGATTTTTTATGAAATTAGTTTATCTGGATTTATTTTTATTGTATCTGAGATGAAAAGATCTTTTGGCACGAAGTACGGTGCATTTATTTAGTGAACAAGTAAAATTGTACCCATTAAATTTGCGGGATAAACTTCCGAAAAGCACATACCGCCGATCGATCTGAAATTTGGTATAATAATGTATTTTTACCTCCTAATCACGAATATCATAATGAAAATTGGCGCAAACGCTATTTTGAATATGAAAAACGAAGAAGAACCTCTTTTCGTTCGGTGTGAATAATCGCGCATTCCTAACCGATTTAGACTATTTTAGCTTTCCCCAGAAAGGGTATATGTGTGTGTACAGCGGAGATTAGGAACTGTGGGGCGTCACTCCCACATTTTTTACAACTCAAAACCCTCTCCGCTGTGTGTGTAAGCTAAAATAGTCTAAATCAGTTAGGAATGCGCCATTATTCACACCGAGCGAAAAGAGGTTTCCCTTCGTTTTTCATATTCAAAATGGCGTTTGCGCCAATTTTCGTTTCGATATTCGTGATAAGGAGGTCAAAATATGTTATTATACCAAATTTCAGATCGATAGGCGGTATGCGTTTTTCGGAAGTACACCCAATTTGCGACCTCGGTTTAACAATTTTTATACTCTGAAAATCTGTCTATAAAATATGATGAAGGATAAAAAGGTTCTGACATTGCATCAGCCTGATCTCTTCACTTCAAAGAGTTTCCGTAAATCCCATCAAAGACATTTAATGGTCTAGATGCTTTTGCTGCCTACTGTGTACATTCTTTAAAGCATTCGCGCCTCAGAGCAGCACATTGGAAATGTCGTTTGGTCAGCTGAGAGCTTTTAAATCATTTAAGAATACGAGTCATTGGTTCAGTGATACAAAGCAAACACATGAAATAGAAAATATTATTCAAACATTCCGACAGGTAGGAGGCTCTGGAAACAGTCAATGCTTCTTCGACATTACAGTTACTGTGTATAGAATTCAGGTTTCCAGACACATAAACTAAAATCTTGTCATTAGGGTCTTCCCAAAGATATTAATAACTTGATTATATTTCCATGAGCTCTGTACCCGCTGTTGCTTGCTATGTTCTGTTCTTCTCAATTTTTATCGACAATTATGCAGTTAGAATAGTCGAATCACAAACGGTCAGATGAAAGTTAGTGTATACCTGTCATCCAAAGACAAAAATACTGCCCTTGAAGGTGATGATGACTTGCTGCCAATGAGCACGTCTTAATTTTGTAAATAATACTATAATTATTCTTTTTTTTCTGGTCATACTTCGTGAAATACAACTAATGATACTTGGAAGAAAAGACACTTTTACCTTAGGGTTAATCCACTGGAATTAGGCCAGTGGTAAAACTCGACCATTTCATTTCTAATATAAGTTTTTACTGATGGTAGTAAGTTGGGGAAAGAATTCAATCAAGATCGGAATTGGGGGGGGGGGGGGGGTACTAATTTCGATAGAGTGATCCTGTATTATACATGATGAAAACTATATTATTGCACGAAGATTATGATGGTTTGGATATGATTCAATCTTGTCATACGGCGTTTTTGATACGGCAAAGTAAAAGATACCAACTTCGTCGGATGAACAAATTTACGTGTACCTACAGGTCTCATATCATACCTACTTACCTACCTATATTCATATGCCAAATTATTGTTGTATTAATTGATAGATAGATTATCATAAGTTTATTGAAGTAGGGAGCAATTTTTAAAACTGAAACCCTTAGCGATGTGCCTCTAAATTAATAAGCATTTGTGTAAAATAATAATACAATGGTACATAGATAGTATTAACGCGCCAGCTACTGGTATAACAAACCTGAATTCTAACACGTTTTGTCGCTAGTTTGCAGTACTCCTATACTGAATCACAGACCTATAAATTATAGTATAAACTAGCACTGGCTGCTAAACCAATCCAGTACTATTTCAGCATCTTGTGAAATGGACAAAGTGGAGCTACCACATGTTATCATATCATATGAATCCTCATATGTAGAATTACAGTTTCGTATTTTGTATACGATTCTCATAACAGATTCCCTGGCCTGACAAGTGACAACTATACATTGATTAATCAACATTGTTTGATTAATGAGTGCCTGTAAGAATAGTAGATATTTACAATTCTTCAGATTACTTGTAGACTGACACCGAAATATGATAGTTTTCACGAGCAGCTCAGTGTAAAGTGACAAATATAGCACATTTTCAAACAACACTCATCGTTCTAAGTTCCATTTGAATGTAAATCCTTTCATTAAAAACCATTGACCCAAAAAACTTCACATTCCTATCATCGCTTCTTCCTCAATTTCCATCATGACCGTTGTACGTGTTGAGCATCGCACGAACCATGCCAAAGTATATCAATTCAAATTTTGTTCAAATTTGTGTTGCGAACAAGCTCTATTCATTTCGAAGTTCTTACGCAGGGCGTTAAATTTTCCGTTCCACGATTCAAATTACAGTTTCAAAGTAAGATCGTTTCACATTAAAATAAAAATTATACGTTATATTTACAACCTCACGATTTTATTTTGATTGGCTAGAACAATCTGATTCTGCGTTCATAAATTTGTTATTAGGCTCTGTTTCAGTTTTTTGTCGAAATAGGTATAAGTTTCCTACACAGCTGCCCTGAAATACCATTGCAAAGAGAAAGAAAACATGCTCTTGCCAAGATAGTTGTGATAATAAATTCTTGGACCACTTTGACATGTATGTAGACAACTGAAGTATTTTAAAGCTATACAAAAATAAGAGATTCAACGTTTCCCTAAGAAAACAAAATAGTAATAAATCATCAAAAGAGGGATTGTTGGGACATTATTTGAACGCGTCCTACTATATGTTACGTTAAGAATGGTAATAATTGCATCTAATCGTAAGTGTGTACCGTGTGATAATTTTTTCAGAGCATTGGCAGCAGCTTCTGGTGGTCGGCAAAGGGCTACAATTTTGGGGCACAACATTTGCGTATTGGGATGCAAATATTTGAAAAGCTAATTGTAACATCGTACTGATTAACATACTTTTTATTCTTGACTTAATTTCCCTCTGTCTATAAACACAAGTTTGCTCTCACAATGATAGTATTTACCTATACCTGTCAAAGTACTCGGAATAACCCGACCTCAGAACACGTGCATACCTTGAACGTTATGAACCACCTTCGAAGAATCTCACAGTGAGACATCATTATAATAAACATGTACCTTGAAAGTATGGAACTTTGTTGTGTTAACGTCATGAACACCTATAATAAAAATACATGAAAAATAATGTTACACGTTATTGAATTTTGACTGCATGTCCCGTACATTGAATAAACTGATACTTCGTAAATAACAAGAAAAAAACAAACAGAATTATGTAAAAATGTGGATATAGATTCCAAATTTGGAAGTTTGGTGACCAGGCTACAGAATATAAACCACGATAAGTGATAGATAAGCGTCATGAAATATTATCCATGATTTATTAATCAGTAATCAGTTTATTTACTTGTAATAATTATTTTCGTCATATATATAATTCTATTTACTTCTTATCATTTATATAATAATATAGTATATTTATATTTAGTATGTATAATATATTATCTACATTTATAATCCCTATGAAAGGCATCTCCAAACAGACTTCAGATTTACTTCTTAAAATATCTTATTTATTCATAAAAATACAGGGGGCTCACATGCCACTAGTTGGGAGTTGTCTATTTTGCTGGGAACTAGCTTTTAGCTTCTTTAAAAATGACAATACAATATTGTCGTAGTGTACAGTTGTGCAACTTTGAGTTGTACCTGACCATACGGAATAACGAGAAAACAGAAGAAAAATATGAAATTTCTTACTGACAATGAGACAATAAGACGGTTCGGTTTTAGGAACTGTATACAGACTATTACCACCGTTTATCGAAAGAAATACAAATTGCTGGATAATTGTACTGTCGCCTTGATTTTCAATTACTTTTTTGAACGACAATGCTTTTTTGACATCGCTTAAATTACGCCAGTCACGTCAAGTTGCTTTCACTTTTAAAAACGGAAAATTTCGCATACTTGGAAAACTACAAAACGCCGTATTTGTAAAAGAAAAATTGAGTCATCACTATTACAAAAAAGTTTTTTCTATGATCACAATATTTCATTTTTTTTTTTTTTACCATCCAAATTTTTTAATCATTCAAATTTTTTCGTCAGTCAGATATTTTAACGATGGACAGTTTTTAACCCTCATCTGAATTTACCTAATTATAAACTTGATATTCTATTAGAAATGCAACCCTTGTAATGATTCTGTGCACATCGGATTCTCTAAGGTCGCAAAATCTAACTTGATAGATAGTATATCTGAAAACAATGAGCTCTGGAACTGTCTTGCTCTGAGATACATAGTCCGAATGAAGCTTCATCGTGGTGTAAATTCTGAGCTGCAAAATGTATCCGATGTGCGAATTATAAATAACGCGAAAGGATGAGATGAAATTATTTTTTTAAATGTAAATTTTCATGATGATGATTTGAATATTTATCAATTATCGCGTTTAATATACTTTATTGTGTTTATAAAACACATGGTTTCATCACCGTATGTGAATAAATCAGACAAATTTCTCCCATTCAAAGTGTAAAAAACAGTAACAATATCTAAAAGTGTTATGTATTTTGAAGCTGCAAGTTCTTATCATTAGTATGTTTTCTTTTTTTTTATCACTTTGCCTGATTTTAATAGTACGTAATGCAAGGCAGGAGTTTAGATAAGTTTTCTACGATCTTCCATTTGCAGAAGTGGAAAATGTAAAATCATGGTCAGTCTTTTAAAGCCAAATCCTAATTATAACGACTTCCTCATCTCGACACGAAGATACTTATGTTCGCGTTTTATAGGACACGAGTTCCCAGCAGTGACAACGACCTTCATAGTGCCCAATCTCGATTGAAAGAAGAAAAAAAAACAAAAAACCATCAATGGTGAACGCAATAATGAAGGTTTGCTTTTTAAACATAGGTAGAAATTGGTAACTTTGACTCATTCGTTGAAAAATTATTGCCAATATGGCAATTATACATGTCTGTCGTTTTTGGGTTAACATTTGCTTAAAAATAGCTGAACATGTCCAATTTATGATTTTGGAGTATAAAGTCATACTTTAGAAAGAGTACAGATATCTTTCACAGTGTGTGCACGTTACAGTTAGTTTTTGACTCCTTTTTTTGTTGCTTCTATCTGTCATTAATTCATAAAAACAAATGCCATAGGTATGATATTATACAGTTTTTCCATCATTAGTAAGTAAGTATTGGTTTTTTCGGTTAGAAATTTAGTAGATCGCTCACATCAACATAGATTGTATATAACATAAGTGTATGAAACCAGAAGAGATTGAAACAGGTATAAAGTAGTAAGTATGAAGGAAACGTCAGACAAATCCGTATTTTTTAGATTCTGAAGATAAATTCGGTAGAACATGCCATAAGAGAACCACAAAACAAAGTATAAATGATACCACCACCAGAGTGATAAAATAATTATAATCTCCGTAGCATGGGCTTCATGGTTCAAGTATTAATTGTCAGATTAGTAGATATAATCATGATCCCCTTCTGTTTCTTACACAATTGTTGTATGGCATAACGATTTGCATAGTACGGTTATTAGTAAATTAGTGTACGAGGACGCGATCAGAGGAAAACAAACGTACTGATCGAATGCCAATAATAATAGCTGATCGTAGAAAATTAGTTCTAATATATGTATATAATTGTTAAAACATGTAAGTATCATTGAGATATAACAAAAAGTATATATAATACTTAAATTAATAACTCACAATTTGAATTTTACATATTTCGAATAATCATCATCATCCCATCATTACATAATTGCTAAGGACAAAGCTACCTTTCAACGAATTGAGAATACCGGTTGCTTTGAGATGATAAATTATAACGAGAGAGTCATAATTGCCATAATAATTGTCATTCGTTGAAAGTCATTTTGAAGCTTGAAAATTATGTGTTATCACAATTAAATTCATCATACACAACTGTCTATTACATACGTATAGGTATGCGACTTTACATGGAGTAGCCAATAAGTAAAACACGTAATTGCAGTAAATGGAATCATGATTTTTGATAAAAGGTATTCAGAAGTACAAAAACGGACTAGTACTTTTAACATAGTTATTATTAAATTTTCGTACAATATGTACAAAGTTGAACCCATAAACGAGAGGCATTTTCACCGACTCTCACTCGCACTTAAATATTAAAGGTTGGGCACAATAATACTCTTGGTAGTATAATGCCCTAAGTCTTGCTGATCAAACGCTTGCTACCCTGTAAGAAATACCTGTACTCCCAAATATTCATATGCGATCATGTCTTAGGGCGTATCTCGTAATAGGTACACTCTTTACCAGGAGAGTATGTTCCTTTTTCTTTTGTGTACAGAATACACAAGATCACGTTTATAGTCTGTTCAATTTATGTGGCAAATTATATAAGAATGTCAGTCAAATATAAATTTTTATTATCTTACACCGTTCTAGAAGAACAATAAGCTTATCCCCAATTGAGACTAATCATGTACATTATCTAAAATATATTCGTAATACCGTTTGTATAAAGATATTAACCATCAAAAGTTCTATATGTATGCGTAAGCAACGAACACAATTTACAGCTCTTTTTTTTTACTCGTGTCTTCGCAATAAGAATATAGGTTGATCATTATGTAAAATTACATTGAGGAAAAAGGGAAGAAGGGGGAATTACGCGTGTAGCTGTCATGGAAATATTTAGAATATGTAAAAGAAATTCTTTCTTTCCATCCAAACAAAATATCAGTTTCACGTTTTATCCTTATTTTCCATGACACTAATTGTTAAGCTGGCATACCTTCATTCTCATAATGGTATTTGCCGCGCGAAACTAAACTTTATCAAATGCGTAAAAATGATAGAGCAAAGTACAAAAACAAAATGAAATTCTCTAATAGGCTTTATTAAAGATATGCCATGTATATACATATTTATAACTGCGCAATAACGAAATTGTAACTACGTAGACAAAAAGGAAACTATTATAAGCGACCAAATGTAACGAAACTTCTAAAGATTTGCGATAACTCCAAATCAATTACTATCATCATTATTATTATGCCTGAACAATTTTTCTACTTTGATCACGTTATGATTTTCTGTAACACAAGTAAAACATTTACAGAAAATAAGATGTTTTGACAATGTTAAAAAAAAATTCTTATTTATTTTGAACCTAATTTCTTCGTCTCTATAATTAACTAATTTTTCATAAATAGTCAATCTGGATTTAAACTAAACCCCACTATACGATTTCAATCAAATGCTACGTGTTGGAGACTGAAATAAGATTTCATAATAGACTAAAACTATGTCCCCAAAAAAAGCTGCCTGACACGTCAAGGCAACAAATATTTACGTGCAAAAAGAATTTGTAAATGCTTTGCTTTTGCCTAAAAATTGACATAATAATTTCCGTGAAACAATAAAATTGTAATAATAACACTGTTATGAAACTTGGGCTGGTAGGATGATTAGTTGGGCATGCATAAATCGATAAAACCACAAAAGTACTCGTCATGTTTTTTATCTTCGAGAAAATCTAGGGCTTGATCAATCATGCAACAAATCATCAAAGTCCGCTTAACCACCAATTGAAATCTGAAAATCAGATCCAATTGATTCCAAATGGTAAGCATAATTGTGTGATGCGATAAATTTATATTTAACGTTCTTTTGTAATTTGGTCAATTTGGGCCCGCCAACGTTACCGTAAATTTCAAGCTGCAGACCTAGAATAATAATAATGAATACGAGTGTCTGATATCAGGGAATACAGGAATCCTTACTGCATATTCGCATACTCGGAAATAATATAAATGTTTACAATATAAAGTGTCCATCGGTAGTTAAGTCTTATAGTATGGACAAGTAGCCTTTGAGTCAATAGACCTAAGGTTCTGCGTAATTCATGTTAATTCTTTGGACGTGTATTTTTGGCCATAAGCTAGGTCTTTTGTGATTTGTCATAACCATTCCTGTTTGGTTTAAGTATGATTAACAAATTCAGTGTAGTGTAACGGTAGTGACACATTGGCCCGTATTCACAATTCGCTTTTAGCTCCAAAAGTGTCTAACTAGATTTTTTCCTCGTAGAAAATTCAACGTAAAAAAAAACTAGTTACACACTTTTAGCTCTAAATGCGACTTGTGAATACGGACCATTGAATTTATAACAGCCAATTTTGAATCCCTGATCTGTTAATATTGGTACAAACTATACCAAAGGCCGAAAATTCGTTTGTCAATTAATATGTATAATACATTCATAAAATTTGGGCTATTCTTTCGCTGATCAAACTTATTTGAATTAACATCACCTATCGCTGTTAGCGACATGCTTCAAATTATCAAGTCTGTAGGTGCTAGTTAGATTTAAATTACCATGAGAATTAGTGATTGGTAAATTTTTCGATCCTGCGTAGCAGAAATAAGTTGTTGACACACAAACAGTACATTCTAAACCATATCGTACATAGCACCACACAATCGGAGAAATAGTTCATAAATAACAGGAATGTAGATATGTGTACCAAGAATATTGGGTGAGACCGCAGGATGCGAAACGTACATAGCCAAGAGCACGTTGATTTCTTAAACACGATTCTCGTTCAACGACGGACTGACAATTGTCAACCTAGAGGAGTAGAAACCAAAGAATTTCATGTTTATTTGCTTCTCATTTGGACGAGCTTCACTTATAAGTACGTTTTACGCATACGATGTGAGAAAATATTGATGGAAAATTTGAATGGCCAATTTCACCGAATATTCTTGAAACACACATGTTCGCAAGAATAAGCAAAGTTGTGTATGAATATGATTGTTGATACGAATTAGGCACAATATAACTCACGCTTATGACCACAAATACATTAGTGATTTATATTTATGATAATTTCTATGGAGGCAAGATCGAATAATTAAGGTTGTTTTAAAACAACGTGCACAAAGTATGTATGATAGTTATTTTTGTAACATGAACAATATTAACTAGTATCGGCCATTGGTACTCTTGGTTTAACATCCTGTACCTTAAATAGTTGAGCCAATTGGTTTGCCATATATTTCTCTTGAAAACAAGAATGAAGAAAGAACAAAAAGTACGAATTTATGGATCTGTAGAATCATAATGTGAATAAAGTTAACATAATTAATTTTATGTTTCATTTAATAAAAAAATTACACAAGATCTTAGAATTACGCACCAAAATTGAATTACTCATCGATGAGTAATTTACATTTTTTTAAATTATCATGCACCCTGACATTCAAGTTATATTCGAATAAACCCCAATTCAGCACATGAAATTTGTCTGACAATGAATTTCAAGAGAAACATAAAGCATATTAGCATTTCACAATGTAATATACATATGTACGTTTTATGTATACGTCGTCGAAATTCAGATGCGTTCAACTTTTAGTAATACTATATGACATTCATTGTGGTAACTTCAGCAAGTAATAACATAAATATAATGATTCTTTGATGATGTCAATCAATTATGTCGTCGGTAACTAAATTTGTTTGTTATGTTAGGTTCACTCAAGTAATTCAATAATCTCAATGGGTCTCCCTCAACGGATGTATGTAACATTGTACAACGAAATTGTGAACCATGACATTCAAATCGATGATGAGTTTTAATCCGATATTACCGATTACTTGTGGTAATTGCTTCACTTCTGGATGGGAAATTAAACACAAATAATTTCACCACATGTGTATATGTATATTCCATAAATTTACTGCACGAACATGTGTATCAGAGTCTATTATAGAAATATTGATCCATATCACATGCATTTGGATATTGTGAGAATATGCGTAATTTTTAGGCAGACAGTTTGCCGCTAATAAAATGCAAAAGTCACAAATCAGGATTTAGATGGTATCAATTTCACGCTATTTACAATTCAAAGAACCGTTGCAATATGGAGTTCATTTTTTGGTAAAATTAAAATTGTTCACATAATAATTCATTTTAATATTGATTAAGAAGATGTTGCGTGAAATGAATTGACATCATAGGTTTGTGACACTGTCACTTTTAATCAACTTATCAAGTGAACCTAACATTGGAACATACAGCTGTAGTAGTAGGAGTGCAATATGCATAATAGTATGCAAATGGTAAAATGGTAACGGTAAACAGTTCATGGCCACAGGGTTGGATTCCAGTGAAGACGGTACTAGGGATGGCGTGGATAAATATTTCTGAAATTACGAAATGTAAGAGGAGTGAAACAACGGCTTTGTTGCGCCAATGGCAGTAACTCAGTAAGTGCTGAATAAAAAAGAATGCTTTATATACTATAATAATTACGATGATTTCATAGATCATGAGTTGATAAAGTTAGAAAATAGTCGAGTTGATCCATAGAAATGTAGTATATCACGTCAGATGTTGACATTGAGGTTGAGATGTGGATGTAACGTGACCAATGGTGAGCATACAAGAGTTTTGTTATTCGGATTATGCAATGTGAACACACATGACGTAGTTGCGCAGCTGCGTACAGAAATATAGTCTTCTAGTTTTGGTAAAAAAGTTCAGTTCCTTTGTTTTAGTTTTAGTTTTGTACAACGCAACGAACACACACATTTATATTATATAGTTATTATACATTCACAAACAAAGCTTTCATTTTTTCAAGTCTATTTGTTTGTTTAGGTATTTATTTATTTACTATCTTTGAATTGCTGAGTTCAATAGGAAAGGAACGTAGAACATTTTGCTCTCGAGTAGTAGAGCTGCCGCTGACTGTACCTGCAATTACCAAGTTACAACTTAAAAGTTGAATAGTATGTGGAAGATTAAACCGTACAAGAGAATTTGGTTCCTTTAGCGGCCAAAGCTTGCATTTTGAATGTTCGAATTTCAATTTAATCACATATATAGATCTTCATTATGACAATGGCAATGTGCCTTAAAACTCATTATCCAAGTAAAAACGTATAGAAAAGTTCTAACTATCTGACAACCGGACACAAAACAAAAATTAATGTAACGAATTATCTTTATGGACTTTACGAGAAATAAATTAAGATATTTAAATATTATTTCAAGAGTAGTGTAAATAGTTTTATCATACTTATACTTACTTCAGGCAATCTAACGAGGAGATCATGAAAGCGGCCTGGTTGCTGAGGTGCACTATGTTCCACAAAACTGCGTAGACAGCTCATATACCGCTCTTGGATTTGTTCCAATTCCAATGTACCCTCTCGTGCTAAAAAGCACAATAGAAAAAAGTATTCAGAACGCAGTTTTAAGAAATCAGCTTTGATTAATTTGTCGTACGAAATTTCAGCTATGGCGCATGTATCATCAATTCTGTTCTAATATCGGATGGCAATTCTTTAACCCAACGAGTTAATTATTGAATTAGATCGATGATAGATCGAAAAAAGGAAAAGTAAAAAACTTACATTTTGCATCTCCATTTGTAGCAATTTTCACAAAAAAGTTGAACGGTTAGACAAAATTTTAACGAGATGTGAATAAAAGAAAACTTGATGGAGAAGGTAAAACGGGTTACACTAAACGCGAAAATCTTAAAAATCATATTGGAAATTACCTTGAGATAACATGGTGATTACTTTTAGACAGACATATTCTTCCATTCGTAGTTTCACCTGTCGGAACATGAGTGTCACGTATGTAATTTTTTCCACCATCAGTCCTACGTCTTGCCGCAATTGGTCCATGGTTATTGGCCTTCCCATCATACTTGTGAGGCACGTTTGCAGAGTACACAAGTTATTTGAAACCTGTATTGTAATTACATGAGAAGCAATTAAAAAATTTACGGAGGAATCCATTTGCTGCTGAAAATTTAAAATGTTTTACCTCAAATTCATCGAATCAATTTGAAAGAACTAGGTTTAATCGATTTGTTAGCATCTGTTGAACATATTTTTTCGAAATTCAACTCATGCGTATTACGTGCGTAAATGATATCCTAAAGGTATAATTATGTCCAACCTTAATATTTTCGGTTTTCTCCATTCAATTCTGTAAAGACCTAACGAATACGTAGACATATTGATAATTTAGTAAAATTAAAGAACATTACCTCTTGCGTAAAATCTGCACCCGTGCCATCGCTACCAACGCCGGTCCACTTCTGTTGCCCGTGAATCGCTTGATAAGCGGAGGTCGTGAGCACCAGCAATTCGTGCCACTTGTGCGTGAGCAGCCTTGTATGCACTTCAACAGGCAGCTCAAGGTAAAACGGTAACCTCTTGGTCCACTGCACCAATTTGTACACTATACTGTCTCCTATCTGACACAACTTTTCACTTAAGTCTGACTTATGGTCCAGCAGGTCATCCAAGTTCTGAAATGTAAATAACACGACATCGTCATGTTCATCATTCTGACCTCCATCATGAAAAGACACAGGAGGCATCTGTCAAAAATTTGAACCTACCCTTAACGTGGCAATATCTCGGAACTCGTCACAGTCTATAAGGGTTTGAATCATGGCGAGCGTAGCATCCAGGGGAAAAGCCCTATCCCTTGAACTGCTAACTGCGTTGTCTAGCCTCTGCCGTAAATGTACAACCTGAAAGCATATCAGAATTCAAGTATCTATATTCTGTCAGTCATTACATAAGTATGTGTCTATCCCAGCGTGTTGTCTGTCCTCCATGATGAATAATTTGCGGTTTTTATTCCAAAGTTTAAATAATGGCCTAAATAATGATATTCTCAATTTTTTATGATCTAGACTTGAAATAACACGTTACTCACAAACTTATGTCGAACATACGTAATTCAAGTTCAAGGATAACTCTACCCAGATATTTTTATGGAAATGTGGATTATTTTGGGTGACGATCAGTTGATGTAAAAACAAGGTTTCTCTCTCATTACGCTCACGGCTATCGTAGAAATAAAACAACTTGCGAGTGGCGTACAATATATACAATAACGGCAGGATTTGTAAATTAATCTGATAATGTGAAGTAAAGGTATTACAATGAGCTGTTCAGTGACCTATTCAGTTCTTTCACCCTCATTCGCCTCGCCATTCCTTACGCACCGCGGAGGTTTGGTGTAGGTTGAATTTTAACATCAATTGCTCTCAGTACGCGCAATCGATTTATACAATCTACAATAATTGCAATTATCGTTGATAGGGTACATTTCTAATCATTGCATTGCTATACCATTGCACTTTAGTTTGCATGAACCCATGCTCGAACGGTCTGCCCGCAAGGAACTGCAGTTGCGAAAATCATAGGTAGTTGTTAGCCATTACAAGTGTTTAGGCCAAAATAACGTAATATGGAAGCGTATACATAGCCGAATTTCGTGTTAGATCGGATAAAATAAGAGCGAGTATGTCTTTTTTTTCTAATTTCTTCTAACTTTGTGCGATATAGAATAAGTTTTACAATCCAATGTCTGATTAGTTGAGTGAACGTTACGACGACCAACAAGTTGTCGAGGCTCACGTAAGAAGCTACTTTGATAGGGAAAGCTGACTGCCGTGTCGAGTCGACGGGATACTAAAATCGTAAGTGCGGATCGGCCGTGAGAGGCCAATAAGTCATAAGTTAGCGGAGAAGGATGAGGTCAGTGTCCCCGTGTGCACACTTTCACAAAGTTACGAAAGCAACGGACAACTGCCTGTCCTTGGCTCCAGCTGTCGCTGTTTTGCTATTGTCCATTAGGCGTATTTTATCTCAAAGTTGTGACCAGATGTTGATGTTTACCTTTTACTGTGTTGGTCGGTTGGTGGGATGGTATTTAAAATCAAAGATATAATACTCAAAAAATTGCCTGGAGGGATTTGCAACTTAGGTTTTCTTTCAGCGCGCTAATCTGCAACGTATGAGCACCGCCGATATTCGATAAGTCAAGAGCCATATCAGAACGTGCAATGAGGCTAAGAATGATAGCCCTCAAGTTTCACGAGACAAGCTAAATTGAAGGAGATCGATAATCGGATAACATGTACGTTAATATTCGTGGTCACTTTCCTTGGTACATTGGAGAGTTGGAGAGAGGCTTGGTCAGAGGTCTCCCAAGAGTACCAATTTCACTTTTGGCAATGGCCTTTGTGCAAGTATATCGTCATATACCTATACACCTTCACTTTACAGTGGCATACATTGTAATGTATACAGAAAAAGACGCAGAACGATCGTTTCAGTTACAATCGGCGATATTATCGTAGTCATTTGAAATACCAAATTTTAATAGAACCAAAAACGTATTTCGACAATAAAAATTGAACAATCGTACTCAATTTCTTACAAAAGGGACACTTGGGAATCGAATACATTTAAATTTCCACATGATGTTATACTTGACACCTCGAGTGAACATTCAAATCCCTTTACACACTTTGACGTTATCCATATAAATTCTATTGTGAATATCGACGAGGCATAATATACATACCTACATACCTACTGATACAAATGCAGAGTAGCGTTCGCGTACAGTGTCTATCGCTTTCGTAATGTGAGAAACCTTGAAGCTTACGCAACGCATCGTAAGAAAGTGAAATTGCGCCGAGAGTTCATTCATTCCAATCTAGTGAAACGAGGATAGACTCTACCCAAACTCGATATTTATAACTCAAAACGGGTATACTCGTAGATCCCGTAAAAAAAAAAATCAAGACGACAGAACTTTTAATGGAAAACCAACAACATTTATTCATAAGTCGGTGCAGTCGATCAACCCATTATTCACTCACTAACATGATGCATAATTAAATCTAACAGTCTTGCGATTTTCAACCAATCCTATGTAATACGATAAATTGTGGCTGGTTCTTACCTCGGAAGGATTGGTGAGAGCAGTCTTGAGGATGGTACCATTGACGAGGTGCCCGGCGTGCCCCTGATGACCTTGATGGCCCTGATGCCCAGAGGCGGGCTGTTGAGAACTATTCATTGATTCTGGACCGGATGAGGCTTTGTGATGCTGTAGGAGGGCCCCCGCCAACTGCGCGTGTTGTTGATTATGGTGTGCGGCAGCCGCGGCAGCCATGTGCTTCTCCAGCATCGTAGGTACCATTGTACCCTTCGTTGCACCAAGAGATCCCGAACCATTGACACCTGTACCCGGCCCACCCATACCCACGCCAGAGTTCATCCCCTTGTTGGTCTTCTTATGTTTCTTATACTTGACCTGCGTGAGAATTAAAAGTTTTCGATGTAATGTAATATAAACTCTATCCAATAAATGGCTGACATTAAATCAACGTTGGACTTTCTCTTTTCCGTCTATACTTCACGGAAATGCCCCACGTTCTTATATAAGTGATAAAATAGTTTTTGTTGCTTACATACTTTCTTTATTTTTTCTATACAACTATGACTCACCTTGTAGAGGTTGTAGACAGCTCCGGAATTGCGACCACCTGGCATTCTGTCTTCTCGAACTGCTTGCAAAACCATGCCCTGTTCGATGCACTTTTTGAAACGACAATATTGACATCGATTTCGCTGGGCCTTCGTTATTTCGCAAATTCCCTCCGCTACGCAGGTGTATACTCTCCGATTTTGCACGGTCCTCTTGAAGAAACCCTTGCATCTGTAATCGTAAATTTTACCAATAAAGTTTCGATTTTTCAAAGACATTTTCTGCCTTGTCCCACGATTTAAACAGCACAGATATACTCCAGCTATCGCAAATTATAATTACTGTCCTAGACGTATTATGAAAGAGATTTTTTACCCTTCACAGGTGATGATGCCGTAATGCAGGCCTGTCGCTTTATCCTCGCATATCATACATATCATCGGTTGTTCCTCCTCTTCATGTTCCTGGGGTTGAAGAGGTGGAGCCGATGGCGGTTGCGACGGAGCTTCCGTCGTTAGCATGTTACCGTTTCTCGACCAAGGTTGGCTAGAACTGGCGGTAAGGTTTAGTGCTTGTATCTGCTGCGCTGCAGGAAGTTGAGAGAGATCGCCAGCCCATAGACGCTCCATATTCAGTGGAGGCCCAAAGGATTGCGAAGTCCCAGGTGGTTTTCCTCTCGGTTCCGCCCTGAGGTTCAGGAGAACTTGAGCGGCGGATTCTTCGGAGGTTGAACTTGAGGCAGTTGTCGCTGTCCAAGAGGCGGTAGGAGGTGGCGCAGGTTCCAATGGTGGTACAGACCATATCATGGTTCGAACGCCCCCCACTTCACCCATCATAACCGTCGGCGCTGGTCGCGACGTCGCCGGTGCTATTCTTTGGGCAGGTGGTTTCATTCCTTCATCTACGGAGACAAATACAAACCTCTTTTTTTTTAATAGCTCCGAAGAAATAACTTTCTTAAACTTTTTCAACTTTCAAGGGCCCTTGCTAATTAGTGAATGAGTCGAAAAAAAAATGTTTTTTTTTCTTAGCTTGGGGGTAGAATTTGTTGCTTATAAAATAACAAAATCTTTGATAAAAAAAAAAAAAATTCTCCAATATTTTGAGAAGGCCCACAAATTTTGAAAATTAATTAAAACATCTTAATTTCCGATTTTTTTTCTCATAATCTTCAAAAACATCTAAGAATTTCCGAATGTAATCGTTTTCGTAATATCTTTTTTTATTGTTATTATTGTGATTGAAAAAAAGTAATTTTTTATTACATACTTCTCTTTTTGTATTAGAGTAAAAGTTGAAAACGATCATATTCAGAAATTTTTAGAGGTTTATAAAGATTATAGGTGAAAAAAAAGGTTCGTTTAAAGTATAAAATTTAAATTCATTATTAATTTGCAAAATTAGCGGGCCACCTCAAAATATTGAAAGAAAAATTCAAAAAATTTCGAATTTTTTTTTTTTCATTAGCTGTACATTCTACCCCCAAGCTAAGACGAAAAGAAATCCGACCCACCCTACTAATTAGTGACGTCTATAATTGATTATGTAAAAATGAAGTTGATATTGAGGATAGTTGATTTGAAATTTTATTATTCTAATGATTTCATAGTTGAACAACGACTGCAGTCACACTCGACGTAAGGTGTTATAATGTTTGGTGAAACAACATTAGAATCTTGATATTATTTAGCGCTTATTTACTCCGTTTCACAATCTTTTCTAGGTCGAGATCATGACGGTGTCACTGCACCCTATTTTTTTGTACTAGTCAATGAACTAATTTTCGAAACAATATTTGCTTGTCGCTCGGGAAAATTGCGTGTACATTACACACCTCGTGACAGATGTACGCGTCTGTGTAAAGATCATTATCTTAGATAAACAATTACAATATTAAAATGCACGTTGTATTATTTCATGCACGCTTTTCATAATTCTTTTGAGTTGTAACGTATGTATTAGTTAATAAATGTACTTACTCGATGCACCAGTAGCGCTGGTGAGATTTTGTCCGAAGTTAACAGCGCTGCTGATGACTCCGTTTAACAGTCTTTGAGTGGTGAAACTTTGAACTCCAGGATTTTGGGTCCAAAATTGATGATGCGCGAGAAGATGCGGAGGAACAGTTGGTGCTCTTTGTCGGGGTCCAGGTTGTTGATTAAAACCCGAACCACAACTACCACCGCCGCTGCCACCAATGCCGCCATTTCCTGTTCCAGGACTCGGACTTTGGTTCCGATTTGGACTCGGTGAAGGGCTTCGATGACTGCTCAGGCGGCTTGAGCCATCCGTACGACCTCCGCCATCAAATACCGAGTTGTCAGACTCTTCCTTGGGTTGGACCAGGTAGTGATTACTCGTACCTCGATCGGGGGTTTCACCTCTATGAATTTCCCTTGGCGTAGGACTGGTGAACACAGTGGTATGACTTTGGAGCGGTGATACGGGGGACGCGCTAGCTGCCGGGGTACAAAATCGTTCTTCAGCGCCTCTGGAGCTCGCAGCTTCGGGGAATACGGAGTCCGGTGACGCACGATCGGACGTTGCCTCTCTCGTATCTCGGTCACGTAGCTCCCGAATATCCCGGGGTGTTCCAGGACTCGGGCTACTACGAAGGGATTCCGTCTTCACTTTGACCACAGGACAACCCGGCGAGCTTGGCATGTTGTCCGGCGACGAAGTCGACGTGTCAGCTGCGCTTTCCCCTGAGAAAAAGAGATCATAGATATAATCAAAATTTTAATTATCATCATCGCTCCATCAGGAATTATTTAACCAAAAGAATCAATCAACTCCAGTTTTAGGATATTTGAAATCACTGAGAACTATGGCGTCATCTTGAAACGTAGCGATATAGCTATGATGTAGCTACCTCGACTAAAGGATGTCGGACTACATCCGTAGCATAGGTCATGGCAAGAATGTGGTTGACAAGGTCGTTTTTAATTGATTGTCTCTGAGCTCTGCCGCAGACTGTATTAGTTTCTCACAATGAAAAGATCGTGACATAAATATAAGCTTTATCCATCGCTATTGGTAAACGGTTTTACTATACAGTATCTGATGGTTATATCTAGTACAGCTATACATAAAACTGATTAGTGTTCGTCCAACAATTGTTCCTGACCTAGACGTTGGAATAGTGAGGTGAGGATATTAAGGAAATAGTTATAGATACGCGGATCGGCTGCTTTGGCAAACTGATATCTTATCAGCATGGCACGCGACACTTTATTATCGCACACATATAGTAATTAGGTATATTTGAATCGCAAACTTTCACATATTATGATAAACCCAGATTTTGCACAATCTACGGTGTAACCCGGGCCTACAACAAATCCCCGATTCTTTGTGAAACTATTTCGTCAAACTCCCGTTACAGCCCGCGTACCCGCATACCGTATCATTCGACACGTGGTGGCCATCATTTATTTGTATATCTGAACCATTCCTTTTGTTGCGGTTTAGGTACAGTTATAGAGTTCATGGCCAGCTATGAGATTGGATTCAGCAGTACACTTCCTGTAACTCTTTGTTCAGATCGTCAAAATTTACAGTTTTTCGTCAGTTCGGTAATATCTGATTTTATTTTTCATTTCTAAAGCAGATCGGTAGATGAGTCAAGAGACTTTGCCAGTGTCTTCAACGATCGAGATTCTTAAGATCAAATCTTCAGAGTTTCTTACAAAGAAAGCCCGCTATATTATATCGTTACTCGTTGATGAAATAAATAAGCTATGAAATGACAAATGAGGTGAACTCGGGCTAGGCTAGACCGGAAGGAGCGGACTAGTTAGATGGCTATTACAGTCCCGTGCGTTTTATAATAAATAGTTGAACTTTATCACAGATGGAACAATACCCAAGTTTTTACTTGTTGCTCCAAATCGAACATATCCCGATTTTCTGGTTTCCAAAATTCAATATTTCCGCGCCTGACTTTATTCTTTGTTTTTTTTCTAAATAGAATCGTGAGGTATAGTTTTATTTTCCGTCACATTGTGGCTCTGGATTATAACGTGCACCGGGGGTCTTAATTATTCATCATTCTAGTTACCATGAAATGGGGAAACGTGTAACAGGGGCAGATTTGGTCGAGGTTCAACTGTCTGACCCAACCGTGTTCAACAATAAGCTCCTAAATTATCTTCAGCAGTGGAACCTAGAGCAGAAGCGTTCATGGTAACGGGGTTGAAAGCCGTGGGATCAGACTTACCACATACCTTGGGTCGAAGGAGTATTCAGCACTGTACATGCGACGTTATAACAATCTGCTAAGTCGGCGTAATCATGCGCGTGTCGATTATCTGCACAGTACATTATTTGGCAGTTCATTTTATTTGAGATTGAAACCCTGATTTTGGAACGGCAAAATGAAGTAATAAGATTTCAGTAATGCGACGGTGGTCTGACAGAGATTTTATTAGACGTTTGCATCGCTATGATTTATAAAGTATCTCCCTGACGAGTTTAATGAGGTAAAATGTCAGAGTTTCATCCGGGTTAATTTTGAGGGTATGCAGTTCAAAATGAACATAAAATTTGACACTAGAGATTCTAATTTCTGTGTATGACGTTCAACACGAATATCCAATGAAATTGACAGGTGGTCGATATTACTCACGTATACGTACGCTAGGCAAAATTATTCATATTGCTACGTACGTATTTATTCACATTCTGTACAAAATTAAAAATCACATGATCGTATTTGTAACTATAAATTTTTTTGTTATCGTGAATTCGAACGTCAATATAATAGACGGCTTTTACATCGGCGTATTTTCCGTTACGTTGCTCGAAGCTGAATTAAATTTGGATTGAAAACTAATCAAACAGATAGCAAGCATTAGGTGATCGAAATTTAATCGGATTTCTAGTGTTTATTTATCAACATTTAACTACTCACAAAATTATAGGTGTAAAAAAAATTCAATTATATTTTTTGTTTTCTTCAAGGGAGAAAGTCAGATGTCTTCCTCGCGCATCTTTATATACATATATAGAAAGGAAATTTGTCGAAAGCAATTTATTGGACAACAATTGTTTTTCTCTTTCAAATGTCAAACGGCAAATGCTGAAGGTCAATCTCTTTGGCCATTTTACATACGTCGGTATTTGATGACTTCACGTAACGGCCAACCATCCGGCTAATCTTGAAGGATGACGCTGGCTTTTTAAATCTCCGGAAATCTTATTGGTGAATTTAAGGTGATGAAATTCTAGCAAAGATTGCTTCATTGTCTATAATGTGAAGTCGTTGCAGTATGATTCAAGTAGCAGAATTGTAAAGTGTGAAAAACTGACACAATTAGGCAGGAAGTGTTGCATTAACATAGTGCACTCTGCCTCTAGTTGACCCACAGCTAGCGGTTCACTTGACAATGAGTCGTTTGATACATTAGAGACGAACGATGAACTGGGAAACGTGTAACTATATCCAATAAGACTGCAGTTTGTCAATATTTCGTGCGGACACTTTTTCATCGGTGTCATCGAGAGACAAATGCAGAGAATTGCATAGAATAGGTAGTGTATGATGTTGATAAAAAAAAAGTCTTACCATCACTACTACATCTAGAATCGACCTTTCTCCTTTTCAACTTGAGATCTTGAAACAAGCTCATGTTGTCTAGCTCACACGGGCTGCTCGTAAGGGTCATAATTCCTGTAATCATAAAATAATAACCCAGGTAAGTTGTGTCATCATAAACAAACAATATAGATTAGTAAAAAATACAATGGAAATTTGATTGAAAATTTTACGAGGGGCTCTTTTTCATCGGTCAATGTACAAAGTTGAACCTTCCGCAGGCGGTATAAATAGCGTAACTCGAGCAACGATCGCCGGCCACCAATCGATAGCAAATGAGAACCCCTACATATATCCAGCTATATTTTAGCGCTTGTCAACCCCTTCACCCACCATCCGCAAACCTTTTTTTTATTTTTCTACCGCTATGCGATGTTAGCGGTCAGAACGAAAGTTCAACGCTGGATTTACCAGTGAGGATGGTCGTGGTCAAGAAAAGCGTTTCGCATATTCAGTTCAATTTGAGGAATCGGTTATATGTAAATCGCCGTGGTTGGTATTCTCATTATAGGGGCTGAAGATATTTTGTCGCTGGTGATAATGATCCAATGTTTTTCTGCGGTAACGAGAAGATTTGAAGCGTAGGAACTGTCGACAACGAGGGCTTCTTTCATGTCAGCAACTACACAACAGCGGCGTTACTTCTATAATGAATCGCACCAACAGCTGGCAGGAGATGTGTTTTCTGTGTCGATCACTTTAACCCCATGTAGGGGTCGCGGGTCGCCTTACGGTAAAATTGCAGTCTCAGCAGCTGGCCGCAGTTTGCCCCAGAGACGATCGATCGATCGAGCCATTCGGTTCATTTCTAAGGAGAACCGTGTGTGTTTGGAAGCGTGGCTACGTGAAAATATGGGAAAGGGTTCTTTCTCTCTTTGCTCTAATCTGAGAGCCGTTCTTCCCGGGATGGAAAAAATCTCAGGTGGTGGATTTTGAGATAATCTGAAAGCAAGAGCTCGAGGATCTTAACTCGCTGATTGTGGGATACGATTGACATCCGACTGTATCATGCGCGACATTCGGACGATTAGATGTGTAAAAATTGTATATAAGTCGCACGTGATGATCGACGTCAGCTAGGGTTCAGTGCGTCATTGTAATATCCTTGCGAAATAACGTAAATATATGAATAGATCAGGTATGTATATGTATTTCCCTTGGTTGGACGGAATGCACGTGAGTGTGATTCTAGGCTCTGTTTAGAGGAGAGTTGGCGAACGGCGCGGTGGTAGGCAGGCAGGCGAGTGTGGGTGAAGCGAAAGAGCGAGCAATAGCTCGGCGGCTTATACGCCGTCGTCAGAGGCAGCGGCACACCGAGAAGGCGCGCGCGCTGCTGCAACGGGGTCCTTGCTCCCCGTGCCGTATGTGGGTCACCAGGCGCACACACGGCGGTGTTGTTGCGTAAGCTCTGCATGCACGGGCCATTGCATGTCGTGGTGAACCACCCAACCTAACCCAACTAGAGTTGACGTAACCCAACCTGCCCCCTGTCTAACTGGTATACAGCTCTCGGTCTCTACTGGTCGCCACAACTGCAACGGTGGTGGTTAAGACGGTAGAGAACCTCAGCCCCGAGGCGTCGCGACGCTTAAATATTTCTTTCATTTTCTGAATTCCATTTTACTGGCCTCGCGCTCCAAGGCTGTTCAATGGATACCCTTCGCAGGACTCGTTATGTAGGATAACCAACAACACTGACGTCACTTTTTGACTCACTCAAACTTCCACGGTACGTATACTCCGACCAAAGGATCAATCCTTTGCATATCTTTTACCGTTTACTCAGTTTCTGATATGAAAAATAATCGTCTTCTCTAAACAATAAAGCTAACGGTAAAGTTCACCTTTTGTTTTCAACAGCTACCCCGGGAAAATTTTGATTAGTATTTATAATGGGAAGATCCGAGTCGTAGGTGCTTTCGTGGAATTATTGCGCTCGATATCACCATGTATAATATATACCCTACAGGTCGTGCGGGGAATAAACCGTCAATCGCGAGTTTAATAAAAGCCTCGAGACTTAACGGTCGTGAGCAACAGATAGTGAAAGTTTGTCTCCCACGCTGGACATCCTAACCGTCTTGCTCCCCCACCCGATATAGAGGTATAGATTATAAAGTTACAGACAGAATAGGTACTTCCAACCTACAGTCTATTACTTCTAATAATATTTCACGACAATGGATCGTCGTGATGTTGTATTTTTTTGTTTTTTCACATCGCATAATAATCACAACAATTTCTGTCCAATCATCAGATGACAAACCATCACTTCCGACATAAAAGGAAAACTTTGCTGCTGTTTAATTTGAAGCAACGCGCTGCTATATATAATAACACGGAAGAAGACCCGATAAAAATCGTTATATGTATGAAATCAGTTAGTCATTTGTTTCTATCGTAGACGGTGGTATTTTCTTTGTCGGCAAATAAAACTATGTGGATTGTAATGTACCGAGACGCGTTGTAATTATATCAGTCGAGGACATCGCGGATGACTTCTTTGAGGATAGCTTATAATTTTGAGGTCGGTGCAAGGATTTATCTACCTGATTATTCTCTCTAGTCTCAGTCGGTTGAAAAATATTATGCAGGAGAAACGTCCACGTCTCATCATTCGCTCTGTTATTAAGGCAAATTTTATTTTATACTTGAATTTTTATTCATCCTCTCATTTCTCCCAATGCGATTATTAACAACGAGAAAATTAACCGGCCGAGGTTACGCTGGGTTGAATAAGGTGAGGTGAGAGGAGAGAATAAGACGAAGAGCTGAAGTTAGGCCAGTGGTATAATAGAAACTTTCACTGCTGAGGTTCAACGTACGGCGACTCTCACCGAGTATCATTCTCACTCTCGAATCGCGCGTACCTCTATACATATATATATACATATATATATAAATATACAATATATCTCCGCTATTTTCTCAAGATGGTTCCTTGAAAGTTCGTAGGTAGGTAGAGACAAGTGTACCGATCATATAAACATATTGTATATAAGTATAAGTATGTTTAAACTGTACGGCTACAACAAGGTAAATGTTACGTTAGGACGCACGTGCGTGACACGAGAATAGGACAATTTTAAAACATCAGCTCTCACGTGCCGTAGGCGAGCCGCTGCAGGCTGTAAGGTATCGGACCTGCGAGTGAGAGAATTGAAAAGGCTGTTCAAGAGAAATGTTGGAACAGGAAATCGGAGCCTACCTCTTTCAGATGAACCACGCGCCGTAATAATGATATACCGTGGAAATAATTAATCTTCCAACTAGAAAGCGAAAGTTACGTACATGTATTTACTAGACACATATACATATATTACGTATACCCTATACAGCGTAGAAATGATAATCAATTTTTTTTAAATTCGGTCACTCATTTGACTTTGCTACATTCACGGTCAGGGTTTTTTTTTTTCATGAGTTGATTTCTCGGGCAATAAGGTCGGGGGAGGGGGCAATCGATCGTATCTGCATAAAATCGTACCGAGTGAGAAGTATTTATACGTTCAAATATCAAGGCCGCTATTTGTTACACGTCCTATAGGTATACATGTACAAAACCAATTTCGAAACAGTTGTACAGCACACATCAGCAGTTCACGTAGATTTCTCAATTCACTTTAAACCATATGTATATATATATATTATCCATCTGTATGTAGGTATTCAAGTACATTGTGATACATACATAGGTATATACATACAGGTAACAATACGGCGACTCCTTATGTACTCCAACGTGCGTATAGAGACACGACGACTACCCGATGATTTTGCATATCGTCGTTATATCGTCGTTAACTTAGTTCGATGCATTTATTTGCATAAATCTGAGGTTACGTAACCTCGGCTAGAAGTCAGTAGTTGGTCACAGGGTAGTAGAAATGAATAAATTAAAGAAAATTAATAAATACATCAAGTTAGAGAAAGGAGCTGGTCGATTCAATTTCTCGCAACCTGCGCAGCTGTAGTAATAACAATAAAATTAATAATAATAGTAACAACAAAACCGGTAATAATAACAAAATTAAGAATGCAGACCTGTCCGAAAAAAAAAAAAAAGAAGGAAAGAAAATTTTTAAATAATAATTATCATATCTCGATCCACCGAACAGTGATCGGATAAATTTTCGGCGTCTTCGTCCAAATATTTGCCATCCAGTTTTCTTACGTCGATGTGGATAACGTAAGGAATTATGCCATATCGGTGTGAGTAATGTACATGGGTATTCGCGTACATCTGAATATACATGTCTAAATATCTAAATATGTACATTAGAATGATGCAGAAAATATATACGCGCTGTATAGTCACCAGCTATATCTATACCGGTAATTCGCAATTGTAATTTGTACTTAGCGAAGCGTGCAGTACAGTGGTGAAATCGTGTCATGGTGTTAATGACCTGGGTCTCCCCTCAAAACTTTAAGAGCGGTGAACATTTTGTGGCTGAAAAGACCCTGTGTAGCGTGGGTCGCTCGTTTTGCTCGTATTTAGCATTTTTTCGTCTTTCTTTTTTTTCCTACACAAGTGTAAGGGTTAATAAATATAATTGATGTGATTCAAATTCGGTAAAAATTTGATCGATGGGAAATAGTTTCGTACCTAAATGACGACCTCGGAGGACACTCATATTTGCACACATGTTATATATACTACCGCACTTTTATCCGAATAATCTCATTGTTTCTGCAATAATTTATACTGTTATTTATTTGTTTATTGATAGTTCGTCTTATTTATTAATGTTTTTTAATTATCAATCGTATTCTTTTTAATCACTGCTATTTCACCGTCGAATGGATCAGTCCGAGCCATTTTTCACTGCATATCAAACCATCGTAAGAATAATAATTAGGGTAATCATCTGTTACCCATTTTGAAACGGTTAAAAAATGCTCGTTCGATATTCATTAAAGTTTTCCAAAAAAATTTAAATACTCCAATAAAATTGGTCCACAATATAGCGTTGACTTTGTCACTTCTCCTCATTTTCGTTACTTCGCACTGCGTATAGTCTCCGATTCGGAACGACCGCCGAAAATTGTTGAGGAAAAAAAAAACAAAAGTAGAAACAAGAAGGTGAAAATAATATCACGCGGTGCTGAATTAATGATTCACGTCGAAAAATAAAATCAATCTTCTTCCGGTGTGCAACACCGGAGGGAAAAAATAACTTTAATATGGAAATGATAATACCAAAGAAAAGAAAAGAAAAGAAAAGAACTCGCGAAAGTGTTGGACGATCGGCGAAACAGCGCCTCTCTGTAACGGAGTTCCACTCTCGATCAAGACCCGCACAAAACTCGAGAAATACTTATAGCAAGAACAACTAGCAAAGTGATCGGCACGTTGGTACGCGACTACGGCCGCGGCGTCAGCTGTTGGCCGAGAAATCGTAGGGGCGCTGCACAGTACGCCGATGTGCAAGAGTATCTACATGTACTTTTATAATCTTTGAAAAAAAGGAGAAAACTTGGAAAAAAAAAAATAAATAAAAAAAAATTCAAGATTAAATAAAAACAATCCCCTTGGCGTTTCCGCGATGCGATTGCGTCTATGCGAGGTGAACGCGCGCGAGAATTTGCTCTACGTTCGAACCCTGGAGGGCGCCAGCCTGAGACTCGAGTCGTTGAGTTTTCGGCATACAGGCGGGCCACGAGGTGGGAAATGAGAGGTGGAAGTGTTGACCTCGATACCGTCGTTGGTCCTCCAATCCCGAGCTCAATGCCAAAAAGCTTCTGTCGCTTTCACTGGCGAACCGCATACGGCACTCACTATGCGTTTATCGACACCATCGCATCATCAGTCACGAACACGCATCCCGAGGATCCCTTGACGATAAAAGGACCTTCGTAAATTGCACTACTTCCGAGAACTCATGTATATAAGAGTTGGCCGATGCACGAAGATGCCAAAGGGTTCAATTTTGACCGCGCAATTGTCACGGCAATCGCATACTCAAAAAGTAGATAACTCTATGAAAAGCGTGAGTTATGCATGCCTCTGTTTGATATACGATACGCAACGTTGCTTAATTTATGGCTACTCAATTTCGCGGTGCCTCTTTGATCGTTCTCATTCTCGATTGACGCAAGGAGGAACTGGATTTTCGAGTGTTTCACTTTTAACCGAATAGAAGAAAGTAACGAAAGTGATGAAAGTTCAAAAAAAAAAGACATAAAAAAAACAAAGACCACTTCAAGGTGAGAAAGTGGGAGTGCTGAAATCAGAGAGGGGAAAAGGAGAACGGAGTTACTTCTAGTCGTGGCACCGCGAAATCTTTGCGTTTCAGCTACGTGATTTCATACCCGATGAGTTAATCGTCCGTGTATACTCTGCTGGAGCAAGTTTCGGATTTGATTTTTCAAAACGCCTAATCAATTACTCAAGAGGTAAACTTAGCTGTTCTCATAATGATATACTAATTGGCAATTACGTCAAACAGTGTAAAAGCTGATTGAATCTCAGGTGTAGAAATTCTCTAATAGGAACTATTCTGACTATATCGAGAGAGGTATCATCGTGGAACGTGGTCAATATCGTTGGATAGTTAGTCAGCTATTTCCCTTCCGTGCAAATTTAGCAATTGGCCGTTGTTCAAGAACTCGATGATTCGAATTTGATGCATAAAAGCACTGCAAGAACACCCTAGTCAGGCCCGTCCTTTTTTCTGTTTCCTTCGTTCAAAGACACTGCGGCTCGAATCCGAGCTCGAGTCGGTTGAACCGACCGAAAATACAATTTAGAATTCCGCGCAAATTGAGGTACAAATTTTCAACATATCAAACGAACATCATATAATATAGAGATATCCTGCAGGCACGTACACGGTACACATATATTTGCATACATGTATATGAAATTTACAACGGATGAGAACTGCGCCAGCATCGGCGTAGGCAGTGCAACAGCAGCTGGCCATGACACACTTACGAATGTCAATCACACCATGTACCGTGCACACCGAGACCAGCTATGCGTTCGTATTCGTGCACGTTTATACAAGTTTTC
This sequence comes from Athalia circularis, assembly GCA_963978495.1. Classification (NCBI taxonomy): domain Eukaryota; kingdom Metazoa; phylum Arthropoda; class Insecta; order Hymenoptera; family Athaliidae; genus Athalia; species Athalia circularis. The sequence continues at coordinate 23,846,942 of OZ021700.1, forward strand.
AATACTTTTCAACTTTTGTCAGCTCTTACAGAGCTCATGCACATCATACGTATATGAGTGCTCGCCAAGTTTCTATCTGTAAGGATATTTGTAGTGAACTTTGCTAGTGGCTCGTGTATGAAAAACACAACGTTACGGCGCGTAAGGAATTTCACGTGTTAGTTTGATAAGAAGTAAAAAATTCCAGTGTTGTAATAAAACAATGGGATATTTTGATGGTCAATATCAGGTGAATTACGAAAGCTGTAGCGATCCTGTCGTTGTTATTAATTATTTATTTATTTTTTTTTTTTTCTACAAATATTATTTTTGTCAAATAAAATTATCCAACTATGATTTCACCTTTTGCAGACGCTCTCGAACTTTCGTGAATGAAATGAAGAGTTTTTTTTTCCTTGGATTCTGTACACACGATTTATCGGTTGAAAGTTAACTGCCTACTGCGGTGTGTCGAAACATCTGCGACAGAATTATAGTGTAAAATGGAAAGAGTAAAAAACGCATCGAATAATACTTTCGCGGCTCCGTTGCGTCAAGATTTATAACATAACGATATACCTATATATATTCATTAATAAAGCAATAATTCGAATAACGAAAAGTGCAGTTCTATTAAATGGGAGGATAATGAGTCGATCATATTGGTTTTCTAGGCTTGAGGTCATTCGACGTATCAGGACAACTTATATACACGCCTGTCGTACGAGCAGTGGGGGATGTATCGCGAATCTATACGGTGTCCAAAGGTTTGCGTATATCCCATTTAATGGGGATGGTGATAGCGTGCTTGTCGCGTGTGCTGAATGCGCCCGGCATTGGACTTTGTGTGAATTGAACCTACATTACTATGACAGTTTACTAGCTCTCCGAGTCTGGTATTTACTTGATGAAAAGAACAGAGAAATCAGGACACAAAAATTCGTGGTAATTATCTTCGAGATAAGGGTTATCTGAGGCACCATGCAAGGCTGTGATGAATCCCGTAGACCTCGCGTAGTTACTCGCTGAGTCGACAATACGAGGATTGTTACAACCAGACGTGCTCGGTCAGCAATTTCAATTTTTGAAAATCATTAAAAGGAAAATAGGCAACAAGTACGGTTGCTCTTCGTTATTACAAGCGCAATAGTTCGAGACTAACCTTGTTGGAAATAAACCAACGACTTCATACTGCTATAGATATCTTTGTCATAAACTCCCGGACTCGTATATTATAAGCACTCGCTGTTTTGCTCCGAATGCAATAACGGTAACTTTTTTGTTTTCTTCTTTTTCTTCGGGCAACGTTGTTTCAAATTCAATATCACCAAGTACAGCCATCGATATCAAAACACATAAGATATTTGCCATAGTCCAGTGGAAAAGATTGCAAGATAATCAAATCTGCAGGTGGTTTTCGAATACACCCGATATTTTATTTTCGTAAAACAATGAGCTCCGTGAGCGTTGTCAGAAACTCATTTTAACCACATATATATAAATGCCGCATGCACTAGAACGTTAATTCAATTCTTCTCGCGAACCTTTTTCAAATTTTCACCCATACTTTTCTTGATTTTTCAACCGTATAATCTATGAAATGTTAAACGGAACAAGTTTTCTTGTAATTATGTGGTAATTTCGTCTGCGCGAAGTAAGCGTTGTAGCGTCGCCATTCGCGAATGACTAGAATATTCCTTGAAAAAACGTCCTCGTAAGCGTCGCGTGGTGGACTTTGTATTTAGCTACATAGATACGCAACGCGATTTTACGCACTAACGCATGCATAGCCATTTAACATGACATATGAAGCCGTCGTAAAGAGTGGGAAAAACTTTCGCGAGGCCGGTTACTGGTCGAGAACTTCCGTGTCGCGACTCGCGAACATCTCCGTGTGAGCTAAACAGTTATTTTCGCATGTTGCTCAAGGTCGTATACGTCAATATTTTCAAATGTTAAGGTCTCTCGAGCTCAACGCTCGTCAAAGCCAAAAAAAAAAAGTAAACAATTAGAAATTAAGATGGAAAAATTAGCCGAAAAACATAGCACGATCTATCCTGTAGAATTCGCATGCGGAATCGAGATGTACGAAAAATTGGTCATCATTATTTGGGATGGGAAAAAAAACTGAAATTGAAGGTACGCGGACTGTTGTGATATTTTTTAAAAGCGAACGCCTCCCTTTCAATCCTTGAATGAATCCGAGTATCACTGACATTTTTTTGTTTTATCATCATTCCAAGCCATTTATTCGGTTAAACGACATGGAAACTTATGAGTCGAGTGCTATCGCGTAACACACATATTAATTACGCGATCCAAGGATTTTGTCACGACCAGAAAATTATTTTTTATACCTATTCGAAGGTACAACAAATTACTCTCTGATGGAGGCTCGCCGAGGTTGACTACCAAATGACGGGAAATTTATGTCAAATTTTGCATAAAACCAAGAAGTAAGAAGCAAAGCTACGCAGTGATGAGAAGGAAATTTGACATCCATACGACCCAAAATTCATTACTCCCAATAGTACGGCGATGGAAAAATAGGAATAAAATTTGCAGCACTTCCGGAAGACATTTACAGACAAGTTCAGTGATTGAACTGGGTGATTTCATCAGAGATTACCGCGGCTGGACGTCAGCAGCACTGTGTGTAAGCCATAAAAATTGAAAGAGCCAACGTTGATTTTAATTGACAGTCGATATTTTTTATTTTTTTTTTTATTACTACGCCACAAAGGTTCGAAATTACAAACCTCGCGACTGACCGTGTGCCTTCTCCAAGTCTCAAGAGTCTTGTTACAAATTGCAGCTTCAGTCATGAGACGTTCTCTTCCTTTTTTCTTTTACTTTTGCTTGTTTTTTTTTTTTTGCATGTGCAGTGCATACGTCCGTTGTTCCTGTATAACATGCAGTAAACCGTATGTCAGGGTCAGATGAGATCACTCAATGTCCACGGATGCGCTTTATGCGCTGGCAATGTCCTCGATATCGTAATTTGTCCCGGCAATCATTGTCCAGGCTGCGATTATTCTCGCGATTGTTGGTCCGTTAGTCGGTTTATGGTAACGGAAGTAGGTATCCGCTTTTATTGCCAAAAGACACATCGATACGTTTTGGATATAAATTCAGTAAAATCAGGTTTGCTTTGGGGGGAAAAATATAATAGTAATGTAGAGGCAACCAAGCTTCAGTGTTCAGTTCTTTCGGTTGCGTAGTTGCTGGCTTTGGCTGCAAGTGTAATCCGCATTGAATTCATTCTGCAAAGCAAAGAATTACTCGTAGTTTGCGATACGAGGGAATCGCGAACGTACACCACGTACAGATATTGTACTACCCACCACCCGACGGTGACTTTGCACGCGACCTACGCCAACTTCGTCATCGGCAAAGTCGGGGACATGCGCAACTCGAACCACCAGCCCAAGGTGGTGGAAGTTGGACGTCACGGAGGCACAGAGTTTTCAGACTAACATCTCACACGAGTTGGATAACAGAACCAATTCGATGCCGATAATTGAACTTCGGATCAGTTTACGTTACACTTCGACGTTTTTGTTGGTTTATTTTTCCTCTGAACTTTGTATATTTCTGGAGTTTAATTACATGTCGCAATTTCCACGTATACTGCAGGGATTGACGGTGAACACAGTTTATCCAACAAATCTCATTACCGTAGCAAATAAAATTTTCTATATATGTAGACATCTCAATCGTATATGCAGGATAATAACCTTTCCGTTCATCGCATGATGTGCACGTTCAAGTATCGATCGGGCGTTGAATTTTACGAGTGAAAGTGAGGGTTTAAATTTAAGGAGATTGTACACACATGTATATATATATATATATATATACGGATGTATATGATACTTGTTTGTGAAAGTTTTTATTTATTTAATTTTTTCCCCACGGCTAAAAAATCGTTTTTGCAACACTTTTAACATTCGAGATAAGCACGTTTGTACATCACGCGTATAGAAAGAGTGATTCGCTCCTTGGCCTAAGGATACGCGGACGATAGATCGAAGATAAGTTACCAAATTAAACCTCATACGAGTCATTGACTACGACGTAGAATCACTCACTCTACTGTTCCGTGATGAAGTTGAGGCGCGAACCTGTACAGAAAAGCATTACGCCATCACGAGTCGATGAATTCTGAGAAATTCGAACATACTTTATGATGTATTATTTCAGGACGTAGCTCGTTGTCCGGTTTTCATGTAAAGCTTATGAATCCTCGCCAGATCTTTCTACCAAAATTAGATTCTCTTACGATTTTCAGGTTTCAAAAGGAAAAATTATTTTGCGACTCATCCTAAGAACAAATCTTTGAAAATGCATGTCTATGCGCCCGTGAATTTTCCAGATACACTGCACCCGAAGAGAAAATGCCCTCATACCGACAATTGGTGTGGTATAATTTTTTGGCACACAAATTCTTGATTTTTTCCTCGTTTCAATTTTTTGTTTTTTTTGGGCCTCAAATGCTTAGAAAACAGGAGAGGCTGTGTTCATGCGAGCCTCACGACCTAGACCTTTTGAGGAGTGGCCATGGCACGTGCTGATTATTCGCGTATAATTTACACTAAGATGACAATTTTTTAGCAGCACCATTCGCAGAGATTTAACTTATTTCTTGTTCAGTTTCTTCCTCCGGTACTAGAACTTGAGGCCGAATATTATAATACGTTGAAAACAATGCCAATGACTTAGACGTTTCGCAAAAATTACTATGTACAATATTCGCGGGAATCTAAAAACTAAATTGTTAGTCAATTTTAACGGATACGTACATCGCGCATCTATGATGGATTACATATATCCTAACCAATCTTATTTTGATAAGAACCTTTCATACCTCGAATCGTTCAGCTTACATATCTGATCATAAAGCGTTAAAATGGACTTACATTTTTCGAAACCAGACACCCAAGACTTGAAAATTCCTCCTTTCGGACGGGGTAAGAATTACTGAGATGCAACTAGGCGCACTGTATGAAGCGACGAACAGCTCGATGCATACGTAGCTCCCAATAAGACGGCGGGAAAAAGTTTTTGCTATTATTTTTTTTTTTTTTATGTATTTGAAATGCAATTGTTTTAGGAACTGTACGATAAATTGAAGAATTCAGTCTCGTCAGCGGTGCAACAGGTGCCACTAACACTCGATCACCACCGAGAAGGCATACAGAGTGGGAGTGAACATCTTTTGTTATTTCCAACGGCGACGTTTCGTCCGTTTTCTTAGACACTTATTAGCGTATTTGCTCATCGTTTGTTTAAAAACCATTGGTTAAAACGATTTGTACTTTATTGTTATCTTTCTTTTTTTTTTATTATTTATTCACACTATTACTTTTTCTTTTCATCGCCTCAATTTGTCGATGCGGTTATGAATTGTTCGTCATATTGTTTTTTCATTATCTGTCTTTTTTCTTCTCGTTATCATAAGATGTCGCTGTAAGAAAATTCATTGTACAAATTTATCGTCATTACAATCGTTGCAATAATTTGCGAATTCACTGCAACGTAGTCGAACACAAAAATGGAGGAGAAATTGTTTTTTGGTTTTTTAGTTTTTTCCCAATACCATTTGATGAGCTGGCGGTCGTTCCAATTTAATCCCACCCGCTAAGCTCGGGGATTGAAGAGTGGCTTAAAGAAGCCTTTTGTTCTAACAGTACACGTCGTACCCTATAACTCCATCTTTGTTGGTCTCGAGCAACGGCCACTAACGGGTCCTCGCGTGGCCCACTGATCGCGAGTCGACGAGCCCGCTGGTCATCTTCTTCGTCCTTTTCTCCTCCTCCTCTTCCTCTTGAGTAGTTGGCTTACTTTCTACTTCTTTAGGAACCTGAGCTGAACGAAGTGCAACGAAGTTCCGAGAACGATCATTATCATAATTTTCAAATCATTTCACGTATCACTTTCGTTTGAGTCTCATCATTGGCGCGATTACATGCAAAAACCTTTTACGATTCCGGTCACAGCGGTCGTTCGTTCATGCAACTTGTAGAAACGAGGGTACGTTCACCGCGTGCGATATTTCGCGATATTGTTCGCCTAGAATTGCGTATTGAACTCTCCGCATGCAGAGTCGCTTTATGACGTCCAGATATTATACTGGCCTCTATGTAATGAAAATCGTTGCGATCGCCAATGTCGTTCGCAAGGTAAACACCAAGATCACGATGTGTCGTATGGATAATTTATTCGAAGTATACCACCTTGGTGGAGGAGGAGTCATCAGAGGAATTTTATTCCACCGATTGGGGTGATCTGAAGTTAGCAAAGAACAATATGGCCTCTCTAGATTACAAGTTGCAATAATCAAAGTCCGCAGCAGTAAAGTTCAGTGTCCCCCGAATATGGTCATCGACGTCGAAATCACTCGGCGTGTCAATTATTTTCTAATTTCCGCGAGTAAACCGCAAAATGAAACAATCGAAAGTTTAAACAAGAGCGAAAGAGACACGCGGTTTAAAGGAGCACTGTAGCCTGTACATATATGTATGTTTTCATTTCCTGCTGGCGGGATTTTTAAACGTACATCATAAATGGCTCCACGATATGATAGTATACGTGCAGATTCGCGTGCGCGAATGAGGAACGCGCGCGGTGCAATTCTTCCGTATACAGTAGGTGTGCGAAATCGAAGTTATCCGATACGAAGCACTGAGCATATGAAATTATGAGCTTTATTAATTAAACTTATAGCAGAATATTAATATATAGATTTTCAAAGCATTTTCGCACGGCCACGCGTGGAGTATGGTAGCGCGTTCAAGAGTTGGCTTCGTTAAAGTAGGGCGACGACTGGGGCAGCGGCCGCCGACAACGGCGCTCCGTCGTGAAGCCGCGCGGCGGTGGAAGTGGAACCCTCCTCGTAGGCCAGCGGAGAGAACCAGTGGGGAAACTATCCTCGTGTTTAGAGGTTGAACATGGTCGTATTAGTTTGTCAATGTTTGTTATAGACAAGCCGCAGAACCGCGGGGTCGAGCGGTGCGGAAATAATATTCCAACGACGACTACGACAGCGGCGGGTGCAGCGATCTGGGAGCTGCTCTCAGTTTGTAACAGCGAATGCAGGGCGCCACTTATATTTCATATACCTCCATACACATGTTGCTTGTAAGTTAGAAATATGTGTGTAGGTACTTTAGCAACATAAGTGGTCGAGAGCCGGTCGATTGTTACGATTCAAATGATTTAGACGCCCGCGTTTGACCATCTTCGTTTCAGACACCCTTGTTTATTTTTTCAACAGATTTTCTTCGATGCTTTTGGTTTTGCCTTTTTTTTTATTCCCTTCGTATAACACCACTTGCGGCTGTTTCCGTGAATCTATCATTTTGCAGAGCCCTATAACTGTGCATAGGTACATAAATTATTCAATTTAGACATGCGCGGAGACGATATTTTCGTGAACTAGCTGTAAGGTAGTAACAGAAACGAGTCATCCATATAGTTGCAGGCGTCCTCGAGAACAGTCGTGTTGGCGAATGGCTGGTCGTTAGTCATCTCTTCTTCTAGGACTCCTGACTCTGAGTGAAAATCTCAGGATTAAGAGCCTGCAACTGACCTTAATACATAAAAAAAAAAAAAGAAGAAGTTAACACCGCAATAGTCCTTGGTATGCGTATCGTGATATTCGAGGAATCATTTGCTGCGATATCAGCATAGGCTGTTTTTTTTTAAAATGTTTGATTATCATTGAAAGCTGGTGGACAATAATCGAAGGTGAGAAAATCAATGACGTTGTCATACGCAGCGGAAGTTCTAATAATTGGCGTATAAGAATCAACGTTGGTATGGACGAGATCACTTCCTCGCTAAAATAAGGTTTACCATGAGACGGAAAATAAATCTAGAGAAATATCATTAAAAGAGAAAGTACTGGCTGACTGGCTACATTGAAGGTGGACGTCAGACTCTCGGGGTTCTGTTGGTCCCCGCGGTACCGGGTACAACGATTACTGATTCCTACGGTCTAGGCCAACCTGATGTTTGATAACTGAAAAACTTTCACCTTCCAAACTGAGTCAGGCGCGAAGATTTTTAACTGTATAGTACAACCGGAAACAGACTACTATACTCCCGCGAGCCTTTCTGTCTCGCATCTCACGTGAAAGTGAGATTTGAGATGAGCTCCGTGTTTGTACGATAAAATTTAGCTGCAGATCGAAGACATGACTGTTCGAAGATAGTTTCAACGATACCTCATATACTTCGCAATGCTTATCGAGGGACGATGCAGAGACAATTACCGCTGGGATTGGACGTTTGAGGTCAGGGGAACAGTACGAAGTATCCTTGCAGCTCCAAGGACTTTTCCGAGTCTTCGTTCAGGCTAGTTGCATCTAGTGCGCTGCTCCGAAAATAGCATATATTTTTCTTTCGATACGCAATTATTATTAAATTTATTTTGTTCTAATATCATTTTTTCATGTACTCTATCTTGTACGATCTTTCGGGGAATGTTCAAATCGAAATTGCAGCTGAACCTATTTCAAGGATAAAAAGCTAGATCTTACCTGGGGACTTTAGCTATAGGCCTATTCATATCGTAAGAAGAACAAAAACTATGCATATTCCTACCATAGGTTACAGAAAGGTCGATTTCTGATACTGTTTTCTTTCCACGCCAAAATCATCGATTACCTGTGTTTCAGAAATGCCCGGAGCGGTGGGAAATATTTAACCTTTCCCTACAGCTTAACCTGTGGCCCCAAATTTTGCCTGCAGAAAGTCGTATCCAGCGACCCGTATCCGCGCACCAGGTGTTCCAATGTTGAGAACACGGTCAGTTATAACCTATGCATAAGAGACAGTCATCTTTTTTTTATCTAACCCACGGATCTAAGTCCATGCTTGAAAACACATCGCGGTTAACAATTTTCCGTTGTTATTACAGAAAAAGAAATATACGTGAAATATATCAGGCACGATGCGCATGGACCAAAGTTAATAATTGAAAAAAAAAACATTTTCATATAGAAAAAAATAAAATGAACTAGAAAACGTTATATATGATCACAATCATTGCTACAGTATTATATCAGGTCTTAATCAATAGTTTTTTTCTTTCTTCCAAATAGATAACTGTCGGAGATTAAACTCGCGGCTCGGCCAGTCAATAAAATCGGAGGAAGGCGTAAGAAATTTTAAAATACGTCACACGGATAACACACATGCGTATAGTTCATGCATTCGATACATGTCTTCATCCTTGTCTCTTGTCATCCCTAAAATGTCCAGTTCATGCCTCGGTACACGTGTAATGAAAACTGAAACTGGATCGATTTGCGAACCGCAGCTTCGTAGAGCTCGAAAATGTCATTTTCAGTCATTGCAGGACGCTCAAAGTTATTTCCCCCATCTTCAACAACAAAGGAGTGTACATATAAAAAAAAAAAAGAATTTCGGTTTAACCGCTGACAATATGAGATGTTCAAAGACTTTCTGACCATGGTAAGAGCTTTGATTTTTTGTCCACCTGCAGATCTTGGGGCGCTGCATTCACCGTAGAAGGTCTTCGGTAGAATTCCTCTTCTGCATTGATGGTTTCCGGGGAGTTACCAGATGAAAAAATAAAGAAAAAAGAATGAAAAAAAAACGAACCACGCGTAGCTTTCGAATCCTTTTGAGTTCGCGCTGCAGGTGCGTCCGCGAGTTATCAACCCTTCTCTATAGTGAAATGGCTTCGCTTCTCTGAAACCCCAAATTCAGGGTCCTGCAGCAGCCGCAGTCTCCGACGGAGTACACAAAAGACGCATTATATAGACCCGATGAATAGGAGGGCGTTAATTTTTTTTCTAATTTTTTTTTTCTCTCGGTAAACATTTACGCGTTCACGCAATACTGTTCCAATATTACAAGATTTACGATCTATTCGACGGTTTTTTCACCGACTTAATGTCAACCACTCGATTACGAGAGGCGCATTTGTCGATTCCGAAACGATGGATAGGAAACAAAAATTAAATGGTATCAGGTGATGGTAAAACCAATCCAGAAAACAGAAAAAAAAACAAAGCAAAAAAAAAGAACCGCAAGTTAACAAAAGGAACATGCGGCTGGGTATTTTTTTCGCAAATTATGAACATCGGTGTCGGACTTGAATGTGAAAATACGGTAAGTTGTAGGGTACAATAGGCAGCACTTGATTCAAGAGCCGCTTGTACAGATACATTGCTTGTACTATGCCTAGTGTGAAATAAAGAAGGTTCTGCTGGTGCAGTGCAGGTCGGAACGTTGTTGTAGGTTACAAGTTAACGGTGGATAGTCAGGGCAGCTGGTGAAGAACGAAGCTGAGATACCGCAAGCCCTACTGACTCAGAGAGTCGCGACTCTTGCGCGAGGCCCACGGAGTGACTTTCCCTTCTTCCCACTCTCCTCGTTCTTTTTTCCTCTCTCTTTCTATCCTCACTTATTCATCTCTCTCTTTATCTTCCTCTGCACCTCGTCACGAATTATGTATGATTCGACGAGTCCTACTACGGTACTTCTACCGGTGTACAAAATAAAAGACATCGTGCACCGGTAGATTGTTGCTTATATTATTAAATGGATAATGTATTTTCTTCCGGACCGGTCGGAAATAAAAATTAGAGATTAGAAGGGTTTTTATTGTTCGATTATTTTAGCTGCAGACGATTGACTTCGTGCATTATAGTACTTGATTCTTTTGCATTCGGATGTTTTTTTCCAATTGGAACGGACGTATATCGATCGGAGATGCAGCGAGAATGGCAGGGAGAGGTTTTTTTTGTAAAGGAAATCAGTTTGAGGCTCTCCTCGGGTTTAAAAATGTCTGAAATCCATATTAAGCCGTGTGTAAAATGATCTGTAAAAAAGGTTCTAGGGTTTCCTCGCAATCTCAGACCTCTACTTTCAAAATCACTGGGGAACGGAGAGGTATTCTATTCTCGCATGATATTAGCGTTTATTTATTTCTGTTTGTTTTCTTTTCGCTCGATCTATGCTGGCCGTATTACACGGGGAATTAGTCTATCTATTTCTACAATTTACCGCCTACGTTGCCGACTGTGAGTAAGTAAAGGAAAGCGAAATTATACCCGACCTCCCAAGAGAAACCGGCGCGATGTATGTTACGTACTACATACATGTACGTACGGTTTCATGCATTGAAATTTGCATATTAGCCTAGTCGCGACCGTTCTCCAATTCACCCACCAGTTCCTTGTTCTATCTCCATGCAAGTCATTTATTACTATCACTTAACTCACGAGTTTCACTTAACACGATTATGTAGCGGCATCTTTAGTTTTTAAAAACTTGCCCATGTACTCGTACACGTAGAAATCGGTGGAAACTGAAAAAATCAATTCTATCTATAAAAGTAACTCGACGCACATATTGCGTTAGGCTATAAAAATCACTCGTCTAACTTGTTCCGTAACATAAAAAAATATCGGTAATCAGCAGAGTAAACTTGCCGCGGTTCTAATCACCGTCAATTATAAATAAACGATCTCAACCGCATAAGACCAAGTTGCTTTATAATTTTATAATCACAAGAAAATCCATAACCGATCAGGAATCGGTGCAGATCGGTGAATATTAACGAGCAAAAAGTGTCCCTTGCGCGCGACTGACTCCGTTCATACGGTACGTATACATGTAATGTCCATAAAACCGTGGGCCTACAGACTCCGGTTTCACGGGTCCATGGAACGGCGAGCGGGCGAACGGCCGCAGTTTCTGGGTCAAGATTCAAGTTCTTTGATTCGAGCTATTCGGGCTGCTCCACGGGTCTGCGCGAACCAAACAATCTTCGTGGGTAACGCCATCGCCTGTTAACGCGGGAATTCGAAGAACCGGAAGTTTGCCGATTTTTTCTTCATTTTTATCCATCCGTTGCCTTTGTAATAGTTGACGACGGATCGGTGATGCGAGCAGGCGTAGAGTATTGCATCGGTCATTCGATGCCGTCGGCATCGTCGGCATGGGATTAAAAAAAGTGGGTTAGAATAGGAGGGGCGTTTAGGAGGAGTGCATGATGGGGGAAACGTATAGAAGTGGTTTCAATCACCCACTCACCGGTAACAACCGCTGCGTCGCGTCGGTTTCACTGCCACTCGCCGCTATGTGCAAGGATGTTGCTCGTTCTCTCGATAATCTGACCTATCTCAGCTTCGTGTTGACCCTCGTGATGCCTGCAGCAGATGCCGGTTGTAATTTACATGCATGCTAGATTTCGCATGTAGACAAGACTAATAAATAAGTAGAAGAGAAACTACAGTGGTACTTTGACGTATTGAGATTACCGCTAAAATATTGAAGTATCGAGGGGCATCCGATAGTTGAGCTTAATTTTGATTCGGAAGAAAGCTTCTTTTTCTTTTCGTTAGCTGTGGATAAAGATTTCTCCGAGTCCGGATAAAAGGAATGATCGTTAGAATTTTAAAATCTGTCACCTTTCCTGAAATTCATCCAAATAGGTGTGCGTATTTACATATATGATACGAGAAAACCTGATCCGCTTCAGTTTTGATGTAGGAGAATAAATTAATCGGAAGTTGGACAGTGTTAATCGGTGAGTTCAGTCATTATAGATCATGTTTAACAACGTCACCTATAGGATTTTAACCCGATGGACTCCCGATAGAGGCAAGCAGCTTCAGCTGCGCTGTTATATCTGGTAGAAAGCTTATCCGTACTCACACATTGCGCACACTCGCAAAGTAAGGCTACGTACTCCCTCTTCGCATGACCTTTCTCCTGTCTTATAAGGATGCGAAGTATAAGTGTATTGTATCTACTGATAATGAGGTAGCGATCGGCACTCCTAATGAATCATATAGTACTGTAAAAACGGGCGGTGATTTTGACCGTGCTGATTCAAATCTGCGTGATAGACTTGAGTTTCAAGTTTCAGCCGATCATCTAACGAACGAAACATCACCCGGCACATTTCGCTTTTTCAATTTTCACCTCGCAATACAAGATTGGAATTATTTATTTTTTTTTTTTTTTGGCGGAGCATGGAAATTCATTGGTTTCCGGTAGTTCTCTTTTTAGTATCAGAAGCAGCATCGTTCTGCCAGTTTCCTGGTTAATCTTTGCTATAATTATCTAGCTACGTTTCAGGCTAACGACCTTTGTCAGTTTGACTTGCGTTTTTCAAACAATGGGGAAAGTAAGCACGGCCAGCAACTCAGTCATTGTGAATCCTTTCAATTTCGCAGGATAGCGCGCACGCTAAGAATTAGTTCCTGGTTTTTTCATATTATTCTGAATTCTTTTTCTTTCCTATACTCCGCGGTACATACGTATATAATCCTCATCTTTACGCAGACAAAATCTTGGCTGATTTATCTTTTAAAACGTGAACGGTTCTTCATTATTCTACCGGATGATAAATATCTTCTCGTCTGAGAAACTCTCTTCATTTTTAAGGAAAGTGAGTACTTAACATCGATCAAAAATTAACGGACAAAAACCTGAAAAAATTACACACCCGACATTTCGAACACCGGTAAAATAAAAATTCATAAACGAACGTTACCTGTAGAACAGATAACCCTTATGAATATTCGGTTCACATTTTCGTAGCTTAATCATTTTTTCTTTGGCTTTTTTTTCAACTCTCAATTATTTGCAATACAAGTTCTTGCAGATTGCAAAAATCCGGTTACCGTACGTCTATAATTTCATACAGTTTTCCTGATAAAAACTGATTCCCACGTTTAGACGGTCTGACAATTTTCTTTTTACATTGCATTAGATGAAAAGCTAAATAAATAACTTTCGTACAAATTGCGTAAATCTAGGAAGCGACGATGCGTTCACCTTTTGCGCGCAGCCTTTTGCTTCCACGACATAATAATGGTGCTCATTGACGGTCGAGTTCTGATGATGATGACAGTGACACCGAAGTATTCCGCACGCGGTGTACCTACTATAGTTACATGTAATAACGTAAACGGTAAAAGAGCTGTAGATCGTTGTATAGTATTAACCGAAAGTTCTTAGCAAAGGTTGAGAACTTTGCGCAGTGCCCGAGGTCGGTAACTTTCTCTTTTCCCGTCTTCATCGCGACTATGAGCGAGCCACGCAGTTATAGGTAGATATAGGTATACATACATACATACTGTAATATGCGCGCATAATGTAATACTACAGCTTTTACATACCTGTATACCTACATCCCAACAAAAGCACCTCAGGTGCAAAAAACGTGGCCAAGTACATTAATCTTTCCAAATCAATCGCCACGAAAAAGTTGTTCCTCAAGAATAACCGTAAAATTAAATTCTGAGAAAAATAGATACAAATCAATTATTGTGCCAAGTACATGTAACTGCACCATGCATAGGAGTACTAGAGAAGACTGGGATAAACATACAACAAACCAAATTACCAATTGGAATAATATAAAGTTGGGGGAAAAATCAATGAAAAAAAAAGAAATTAAATTAACTTAAAAAAAAAATAAAGAAAGAAAAAAATTGTAGTCAAAGTGAAGAACGGTTCTTGGAATCGGATACGTGGATCTCTGCGTTGTTCTGAATTTTCTGCCGTTGGATCCTCGTGAGGGCTCATGCTGGGTTGACGGCGTTCCCGACGAAATGTGCAAAATTTCTTCATATGCTGCAACTGTATTATGACCGAGGGAGATTATGACCACTGCTCCACGGTAATTTGATTCAAACTTAAGTGGAAATCTGTCAGCCCCTTTTCCTGTAGGCGTCATGTCAGCCCTGAAAATCGCAACCTTCTACCAGCCTTTAAGTGTCATATTTACTTGCTGTATCGCGTACATCTACGGCTAGTGTACAATTGAATTAAATGGTGAATTTACTAAAATGTAATGGAAGTTTTATTCAGACACCGTTTAGTAAATTATACTTCACCAAGGCTAGTGATTTTCAAATCCCCACAAAAGGCACCTACGGTGCAAAAAAGTTCGATAACAGATACTAATGACTGGAGTAGATGAACATAATTGCTACATCGTTTTATAATAGTGTGTAGAAACTTAATTTATAGCATAACCTCATGTGGCTGTCACTGCGGAGCTATCGAGTCTAGTTCATAATATTTCAGCAAACGGATTCAGAAATTTGAATTAGTATGATTTGGGCAAACGCTTCGTACTGTTACAAGTTGACCGAAAACTATCCATGTTTATATTATTTAAAAACCTGAACACCGTGCCCATAATAAATATATACGACTCGTATGCCGTCATCGCGTTTAGCCGATGATTGTGATCGCAAGGAGGTGATCGTAAAGACATGCGGAATGACGACAGGACTCTAATGGTACAGTAGAGACGACTAGAGTGCCTAAAGAGTCCCTAGAAAATAACGAGACGACGAAAGCGATGGTCACGCCCATGTGCCTGCAGTTTGAACCTTAGCAGAAATCGAGTTTGCGTTATACTGCGTCTACTTCTCATAGGAATAGAGCTAAGGAGAAAAAGGATCCGGAGACGACGATGACGTTGAAAATTCTGATCGTAGAAACGGCCTCAGCGTAAATAACTATTCTGAGATCACATCTCTCCGAACATCAATGTTATTGAAATTAGGCTCAAATGAAACCGACACCGCGATTTATATTGCGAAAGTGCATCCAAATTTCCCGAAAAGCTAATGATTTAGGGGATACCGAATAAAACAGTCGGCCGTACAGCGCTTTTCCTATCTCTTAACTGTATACATACTCGGTTGCCGTCCGGTGCTCTTTTAATGCACTTGGCGCGAGACTCTACCGAGTCTCTTCATACATACCTACACGTATAGATATCAGCATCGATTCTGCCTACGATAAAATAAGCGAATCAGGAGTTTCATCATTTATGCACCGAATCCATCCTCGATAGAAAAATGGTGAAGAAAATATCGGAGATGAGAAACTGCCGAACGCAGAGAAACCAGGAAGGCTTCTATTCATGACGCATATAGGGGCACCCGAAGGACGTAGTGTACGTTCCACAAAATACAACTAACACCTATAACTATACGCTTGTATAATTGAGGGTATTTTATCGCGAACACTATAGACGAAATAAAGATCCTCGCAATTCTTCTTAAGAAATTGGAATCCCTTCGAATGTTATAGAAGGCCGGTAACCGGATCCCATACGCGTTTTGGCGAAAATTTATCAAATTTTCCAAACTTATTTACTCTACAATTAGCGTGAATGTCTTCGAAAGGAGAGACAATATAACGACGTTTTTGAGATGGTTAAAATCTTGGTGGAATAAAAGAAGAAACGATATTAGGATTTAAGAATTGATGAAAATAACGGGGGGAAAAAACCAGAATGAAAGTAAAATATTATAGAGAAATAGAGGGTTATCATTTTTGCGGAAATAAAGTTCTATATGCTTAGAGATACTCATTCGTCACGGTTCAACCTACGACTTATAAATAGGCGCGTAATTATTCACTTGTGTGTGCACGCGCGTTCGCGAGCTCTTCGTTTCTTCTATGCGTGACCTAATTGCATTCAACCTTCCCTACTAGAGTTACACGCTCAAATAACTTCGTTTTCAAGTTCTGTTCTGCTGACACGTGTTTTGGATTATAATTCGTTCGCTGGTGACGATGACGACGATGACGATGACGACGATCACGAATGGGAACGATTATCGATCAGCGATATATTTTAACAATGAGGTTTACACACCTGTGCCGCCGCCGTGCGGCTCGAAACCATTAAAAACTCAATATATTTTCTTCATCGAATAATATCCAGCTTCGTAACAAAAAAACATACCATGTACCTATTCAATATGTACGCATGGAATCAAGAATGATAACCGGAATCTTGTTTCAGTCGGTAGGAAAACTTTAACTCTATAGAAGCTAAATGAAAAATGAATTCGTTCATGGGATCGAACGCGCAAAGAAATCGTCTACGTTTTATTTTACACTGAAAAAAAAATCAACGCATATTTACAATAGCGAAATGAGTTCCCTGCAAGTCTCGCAAGTTTCAGAATCTTCTCTCTAGTTCATTTGTAAGGAATGTCGAAGCAAACGAGTGTTGAAAAAAGATTTCTGAAACAAGGAAGAAAAAGCACTCGAAGGGCGCGGTATGTGCAGCAGGGAATCGGAGGGCACGCCTAAAACTCCGCGGTTGTGCAATCGATAATGTGTATACATGTATATATATGTGTATGTAATACATACCTAATACGTACATAGGAAGCGGAACGACGACGAAACCACCATGAACGGGAATACCATGGATACAAGTTCGGAATCTTCTCATCGCATACCATAACTCTTTCGTTTTATTTCGTCTAGTTCGAAAAATATGGAAAATTATTGAAATAATTGCACTTTAATAGCGTAAAAAGGATCCGCGGTCGTTACCGTTAAAGTACGCATGAGAACGGTCCATCGTGATGCGAGTAAGCATCCAAGGTCCATTTGGATCTGGCACGACTTGCGAAACTGTATCTAATTCGATGCCCCGAAATATCTCTTTTGTTTCATACCCCTTCCATTTTTGTCTCGTTGAGTCGAGTTCGTAAAATGATGAAATGAAAAGTAAGAGCGGCGTGAAAAAATAGCCGTAAGATTTGCAAGGAAAAGTAAAAAAGAACAAAAGTTAGGATACTCCTGGTGTCAATGGCGATCATCTAGATTTTCTTCATATTTCCTATGCGATTCTGGTCGAGCGATTTCCAACGATCCAATCTTTCTTGTATAGGGTGTGAGTTTTACTACCCTAAAGATAATCGATATAAGCCTGAAATAAAAGCGAGCTGGGCGAGTTTTCCACGCACATATTTTTCTACACGCGTACAGTATACAACATCGTAAAGGACTAAGTCCCAGTGAGGCGTGAGCTACAAAAAAGTTGGTATTCCACCTCAAGGGCGTATCCTTGAGATCTGCCAAAATTTAGAAAACCGCAAATCGAATTTAAAGATTGAAAATTCCTTGAATCGATTTTTCAAATCCCATTCGACTTAAATTGACGTAATTCCGATGTGGTTTAATTCCTTCAAAAATTCTCCGTACATACCCTGTAAACCGAATTTTTTTCAAAATGTATCGTCCCCCACATCGTGAGAAAAATTTTCTCTTGGGAAAATATGAAAAATTCGTCGAAAATCCGGTATTACGATTTACGAGTACCAACCTATTTTTCTTTTTCTACATTTTTTTATATCTTCCTCGAAAGAAGATGGAAAGCAACAAGAAAGAAGTCCACCTTGGCCCGAAGCCTTGCAGGGATTTGGAAGTCTAATCAAAATCAACTGAGAAGTGACGATGATTTTGAACTTTTCCCAGCATTTCTCAAAATTTCAATACGAACGATGAAAACTGAATATCATATTCCGATCGTTTCTGTTACGTAAACTTTTTGGAAACAATAATAAAAACGTAAGGGTCAAACGTTGATCGGAAACACATGATCTTTGTTTCTCGCGTCTCAGATGGCGAAGGATTGGAAAAATGAAAAATCATTGACATCGATCAGCTGAATTTACACGACATACATGTATATATTAACATTCACATTTCCCAAACTGCGAAAGCATCCATATCACGATACAGTGAAGATCTCCAACTCCCATCGAAAAAAGAAGTAGGCACCCGTACATACATATATATATACAAACGTACCATAGTCGCGACGAGATCCCCGACAAGGCTACGCCCTTGCTACTCGCCCTCGATGCGCTGCGAGTTTCGTGAACAGGGGAGTTAGGGGTTCTAGGGAAAGGTGAAGAAGGAAAAATGGAATGAGGGTAAATTCGAGTGGGAGAAGCATCCCGTGACGTCACCGAACGATGTTAGGGGGAAGGGGTAAATGATCGCCGCGTTACGAGGTAGGGGATGTTGGCGATCGTCGGTGGGGGTAGGAAGAAAAGTCATGGTGGGAGAACAACACCACCCCTCAACGGTGGTGGGGATATTCCTGTAAGGTATGGGGTGATGGTGTAAAGGAAATGGAGGGGAGTGAACGAGCGGGGTCGACGACCGACCTAGACTCCGAATCAGGGGTGAGCAATGCAGGAAACACCCCGTGGTATGAGCTGTGCTATACCACTTTTCACGAGCAGAAGTTTTTTAATTTTAACACATTTTTGATGTTTCAAAATTTTGCAAAAAAAAAAAGAAAAACAAAAAAAAACAAACAAACAAATACAAAAAAAGGGAAGAGAAACAAAAAAAAAACCATTCATCTTCTTCAACATCGTATACTTATACGAGAATGGAAAGAACAATAGACATTATTTCCACGGATTATCGATCTACTCGGCAGAAATAAGCGTTCGCCCCTTCCTATGTTGTTGAAATATATTACCAGCGATTTAGAAGTCTGCGAGAAATACTGATGGTTGAGGGTCGGTTTGTATATCAGCGACTGGTTCGCTATCAAATTAGGCCAGTCAATTATCGTTGTGCTTTGCACGAACCAACGTCCAACGCACCTTGCGTAAACCACAAGTGCCATGAGGCGGTACTATACAGCACGGGAGTTGAACGATAATGTGACTATTGTAACTAAAAGATTACATCTAAATGGGATAAAAATAGAAAACTAAGAACAAAATAAATGAATAAAAGTTGCCCGGCGACGATCTACTTTTACCGTATTTAGTTTCTTATACTCCGTAAATTTCTGCGTACAAATAACTAATATGTTTGATGATAATTTTTGATGATATTATGTATGTTTTTTTTGTCAAGTGTTTTTGCGCACCCTTCAATTTTAGGTGCGGAACAAGAACGAGAAAAGGAACTAGAATAATAAGAGAAATGAAAAATTGTTTTTCAGCCATTACGAAGAAGCATTCCGCTCTGAAAAACATCTTTTGTTTTTGTGCTTTGAAAAATAATAAGGGCAGAAATGAAAAAGAAAAGACGAAGAAACAAAAGGTCGTCCTATTATTGGACTCGGCTGGGCTTTCTCCTAGGCATATACTGTGGGTAAGTTATACGAATGAGAGACGCACATCTGAAATGGGAAGAGAATCGACGTTGTTGAGAGGGATAGTTCTGGAGTCCCGCCGACGACGTGCAGAGGAGATCCTCGCCTCGTTCGCAATAATGGTGCACGTCGACGGCACGGCGTCAGAACGTCACCGTTCGGTGGCGGCACGAAGAGCCCTAGAGGAGGACGGGAGGGAAATGTGGAAAGAGGAGGAACAGGAGTAGAAGGAAGAGGAGCAGCGTCACCAGAGCACCACGTGGTACGTATTGATCCTAGCCGTGGCTACGGAGGCTCGGGGTGTTGTAGCGTCTCTTTCTCCCGCTGCTCCGAAAGTAGTTCTTTTCTCTCTATCCAACAATCCCTTCGTCTCTCTCGCGGCTCAGAGGGTAGCAGCCCACTGCCCCCGGCGAGCGGTCGTTCACCCCAGCAGCAGAGGCACCGATAGGTATACGTCGTATATATATATATGTACGTAATAATATGTGTGTGTAGACGTATGTATACAGCTAGGGAGGTTATAGCTGGATACAGGATTCCGCGCACGCAAACAGGCGCCTCTCCCGGAAAGGCGCAGAGGCCAACACCACCTCCCTCGCGATATAGGACGCGGACGAACTTGGACCTATACTACGAACGTTAGACCCGTTCGAAAAAAGTCCTCGAATTTTAGATTTATTTTCTTACAAAGGTTTTACAACGGTACTTTATTTCAGAAATGAGGAGAAAAAAATGGGGGGAAAAAACGGCTTTTACCGAGGACCTCAGCCATGCAAGAATTCGTTTGCTTTTGGCGCCGCCGTTCTTCATTTCATTTGCTAATTCGAGTTTTTAAAAAATATATTCTCGGGATTTTTATTTTATCATTTGCTTTCGTTAATAACGATCGATGTTTTAGTGAAAAGTCGATGCGGCGGTCAACCAAAGAAATCTGAAATGATTCCAAAAAATCATTTTCTAAGAACCTTCCTCACGGGAATCCTATATAGTTTGGAAGATGCTCTACGAAATTGATTTTAATAAACAAAATGGATTTAAACGAACAGGTTTTACCGCGGTAACGTCATGCTCTGGGATCAAATCAAGGCCTAGGAAAATAAATGGCGTAATCCACGAAGAATTTCGGCTGCTGTCACAAGGATGTGATTAAAAATGAACCCCGCACGATGAGTACGCCTTTCTAATCCCCAGCCCTCGGATATAAGAGGAACGTAAGATCTGCGTGGAGTAAGGTTTGAGCTTTCGTACCTGTTCTATTGAATCTATTCTATTTTCGATAGCTTATGAGCTCCCTACGTTGCAGTCCTGTGAAGCTTTTACGTTATTTTCGATACACCCTATTCGTGAGCCACGTTGTACGGACGTCAACGCACCAAATCGATGGAATACCATCGTGTGATTATGTACGCATTCATATTCATCTCGATCGAACATTTTCAATTGAAATGTAAAAATTACCATGTTCGATAAATGGAAATGGAAATATTCTTCAGGTAAATATCAACTCGTACCATTCATATATTATTTCATCTCTGAATATTCAGTCGTCTCTAGTTTACGATTCATCTCCAATCACCGTTCAGCGAATTAGGAGTGAGAAGATGTTATAATCTAATCCATAGACAGCGTGGTGCGTATAAAGTCGCATATACGTGCATAAATCGTGACTGCCAAGTGAGGATCGGTCGTTAAAGTAGAAAGTGAGTATTTTTTATGTTTTATTTTTTATTTCTTATTTTATATTTTTATTTTCATTTATCTTGTCCTTACGTTGGCCTCGCCCCCTACGAAAGGTTAAGGTCAACTACGTCTCGGTCGCGTCGATTGCCTCGGTAGAACATATTGCATCACGTTTGCTTTGATCGAGTATATTATACGTTTGCGTAAAACGCGTGTCTTGTACATACCTACTAATACCTCTGCACAACACGTTCAGTTAGCTGTCGTTTGCAATAGGAAAGTAAAATTACGTAATTTGTTGCTATTTAGAGGTAATAACGTTTCTGTGCATACAAATCGTGGAGGTAAGCGAAATTTCGAAACCACCTTGCGATACGATCTTACCTAACGATTGATCGAATTGATTCTTGACATTGCTTAGCTATAATGTTCGTCGTATATGGATGGGGGACTATACAGGGACAAGGTGAGTTCGAAAATAATCTAGCAAGAATTGCAAGGCGATCCTGTCGTCATTTGTCGAATATAAAAATCAATAACCGTCGGTGTGAGTTCTTTTGATTATTAGCTTTTCCCCCCGTTCAATAACATTTCCCTGCAAAAATTATCATATCGCACCTCTTGTGGAAATTTTTTAATCTATACAGAGAATCTGTACGAGCGATCGATCTTCTGGAGGGAAGCCGAATCCGTGGATCGCGGGATAAAACTATACAGTTCCGATTTTTCTATGTAAGCCAACTTCATAGAGCGGGCTGCGGATCAATAATTTTCAGTCGCTGTCAGACATTTTGTGATCTCTGAACCGATCCTGACTATATCTATGCCTACCCGTAATATGTTTATTCGAAAAATATGCATATCGATCACTACGCGATTGCAATCCCGTGTCTCTATGTTATATTTACCGTTAATCGTACAGCTCGCGTTTCCCATGTCGTACGTAATGATACGGCCTGTGCAGTTTACTCGGGAAACTCGATCTATGCGCATATTATAAAATAATTATTGTTCAAGTTTGTTCGGACGATAAATTCACTCACGAGTCACGGTTGGCTGACTGACGATTCAATTAATCCTTCAAAGGTCTTTTCCCTAGATTATAGTATAAACAGAGCCCCGGTGAGCCCTGCAAGCTCGCACCCTATATTACCACGGCATATATTATGTAACCAGAGAGTTGGTGGTAATGTTACACCTTCCCTTATATACAATTAGGCCACACCTAACGCAGCCTACATTCGAGTGCATTCACCCTTGCTGAGGTTATCGCTTCCGTTCGGAGTTTTCCGGAAGCTCGCACCGGCGCAATCCATAGGGCACACGTGCCAGCCACGTGGGCACAAAAAATTTGAAGAGCGAATGATATTTCCCAGCGTTTCCAGAAGGAAATGGCGAGGCCTCGGTGGGGGTGGAAAATCCCGTATATACTTGGAAAGAGGAAACAAATAAATAAAAAAATAAAAAATCGACAAAAGAACAAAATAAAAAATATCACCTCGACTTCGAGGGAATGAGTATCGATCAAGGGCAAGGACAGGAGCATGCGTAGACGATGCGTATTATGGGTGCCTATACTATAGGACTCCGAAAGTCTGAAAAGTGCTCTACAGATCCCTCGGGTATACTATTCAGACCATAATATCCAAATTTCACGAACCCGAACGTACAACCCACGACCAGGGAAACTGGTTCCATTTTATTTTAACTTTTCCTATAAGGCTTTCCAGTATACATATATATATATTTCCGTGAAAAAAACAAAACTTCAACGCATTTTCAAAGTTCAGTTTTTTTTTTTTTCTTTTTACTTGTCCTCGTTTTTATATATCCTATCAAGATTGGTGTTTTTTGTGAATCTCGAAAAGAGATTTCTTGCAAACCTCATATTATACGGATTGTGAACGTAAACCTATTTGAAAAAAAAAAAAAAATTAAAAAAAAAAAATTGACCGGCCACCGTTGACTCTTATGATATCGTGACTTTTGATTCTGCGTCTTAAAGAAGATCGTTTTCTCTTGATTAATAGCTATGTACGAGTAACTAATTTTTGTGCGGTTCCTCTAATTATGATGTACCTCAGCGCGGCGGTAGCAATTCGTCGTATCGGGATGTGCGTTATTTTCTACCACACGAAAATGACGAAAATTTCTATTGTTTCGATACACTTATACGTACGTGCACGGTAAAAGAAAAAAGAGAAGGAAACAAAAAACGCGTCGTTCTTTCCTCCCGGCTTTTCTAGTTTGCTTTTTGTTTTTGTTTTTTTTGTTATTATTATTCCAAGTGAGGCTTGATTTTGAAAGTAAGTTACAGTTACGTAAAAGGCGATCTTGTGTGGGTCACCAGATCGAGTTCCATCGCCCGCACCGTGCGTAATATAAAATCCGTTCAATTTATAACCGCAGTATGGGTAACCAAATCGATTTCCATACACAACTCCGTTAGAATTATTGAGATGAAGAGAAAAAACAAAATTGCAAACGATACAAATGTTTTCTATTTACAAGATCTACAAAATACAATAAGACAAAAATTATCCAGTCGCAAAATATCCACCTGCGGCAATATTTGTTTCTCCTTGTTCTCATCTCTTCCTTTTCAAAGATTTTCGTGCGGAGCGTACGAAAGTGTGGTAATTTAGTGGAGCAGCACGAGTTTTGGACAGCCCTGGAGAGTGTTGGTTGGTATCGAGCGGCAATGCCAAGGGCAAGGGCGCCCTCTTCCCTCATTCCACCGGTCGCCCCTTCACGTACGCTTCATAAAACACCTCCGCAAGCTCGCCCGAACCCCTTCAGCGCACGCACATCAGGCGCGTTTACCGGTTCCACGCACCTTTACGTACCACCACATACATACGCACGTAACATATGTATGTACACTCGGCGAGGACATAACTGGCGTAGTTAGACAGAACGCGATAAGATTTAGGTTGGTATTAAATCCTAGTCTAGGCAGCAAGTGCAAAAACCGGGGTTTGGTTTTTCGCAAATATCTCAAGAACTAATTGAGATTTTCGAAATTTAAAAAAAGATTCGAAAAGAGGAAGAAATTTCCTCAAAAAAGTTTCGACTCCCGAAGCTATAGGACCATTATTTATAATTTTCCCAGAGGGATGAAAATATGGTCGAAAACGGGTAGTCTGGCTTGCGCGCGTCACGCAATGAAACGGCCTACAAACCAGACTACCCGTTTTCGGCCGTATTTTTACGCCTCTGGAAAAATTATAAATAATGGTCCTACAGTTCCGGGAGTCAAGACTTTTCTCAAGGAAATTTTCTCCTCTTTTAGAACCTTTTTTTGAATTTCGAAAATCTCAATTAGTTCTTGAGATATTTGCGAAAAACCAAACCCCGGTTTTTGCACTTGCTGCCTAGACTAGGATTTAATACCAACCTAAATCTTATCGCGTTCTGTCTAACTAAGCCAGTTATGTCCTCGCCAAGTGTACATACCTACATCTCTGTGCTCGCGCAACTCGCCCATGCAAACACCCCACAATACGCTCTGTAATACACCCCCACGCAATACCCTCGCATTCATTTTCCACAGATATTCTGACTTGTTGTTTTTTTTCTTCATGTTTCGTCTCTTCGAATGATCAAAATACTCCTGTGTATATCGCATGTATATGCGTGTAAGCGTCGATAAACATTTTGCGAAAATTTTGTCCTACATGAAAATATTTTTCTAACTCGTGTCATTCAGGGGCAGCCTCATATAAATACACGATGTTAATAATTCATGCAACGACTAAGGGGTTGAAACAAATAAATACCACTGGGTCTCGGTTTGTTGGATGTTAATTATTTGGAGCGTTGCTCTCTGGTACTGTTTAAAATACAATATGATAGACCGTGGAAATATTACGAGGGTTTTTTGACGACTGCCGCCCGTTTTGAGAGGTTATTCAATACCCGCGCGTCAATGGGTCATCTGCCGGTCCGTTCTAATGATTCTGCGAAAGCATCTAGGATCTTCAATGATGGCGATACGTGGAATTGAACGAAAAAAATGAATAAATGAATGAAGAAATGAAGCAAAATTGTTACGAAGACGTAAATGCCAATCACAATTGTACATGTACGTTGATACGTGAAATTAATTGGTGTACGAATGGGTCATACGGTAACTGACTTGTACGTAGTTCATCTGACAATGAATTCAAGAGACTAGCGGACAATGAATATTGAAACAAAACGATCATATTTAATATACGATGAGACAAAGAACCGTATTTCCTCTGACGTTAATTATCCTCAACTCCATAGGTTTAATACCATTACACATTATGACATCTACATAGGTATATGTATGACATATACTGCAGCGTTGCGCGTATCTTTATGGTAACGCTAACATTGCGACTCGGGCGGGCAATATAATAATACAAATTCACAAGATGATAAACAAACAATTCTAGATCCGCAAATGAATGCGTTTGCAGTAGGTTGTACTTATTATCTTCTTTGTTCGTCTTCTCTACGAGACATTTCATGAAGTTATATAGTCGTTACGATTCCGTTCTCTTGTACACATGCTGCAAACTTCGAGGCAAACTTGCTCTCGATCCACTTACGTAACGCGCAATACCTATACGCGTACATGGATACAGAAAAAAACATCGTCATCGTGGTTGCAATTATATGTAGTTGTGGAAGCCTGACGCTGACGGTACCTATACGACCCCGGGTACATTCACCCCGATTTAACCGATACATGACGACGGTGACGTTCGTGACGGTGACGCTTTCCCTGTGCTCAGCGAACGTCGCTTCACCATATAGTGCATAGACGTTGTGTACGGCAGATTCGATAATTCGATAAAATACATAAAAAACTGATTCACCATGAGGATCCCGAGTACTTGAAAGCTGCGGGCATGTAAAAGTGCCGTCTGCATAGGTGTGTACAAAATCTACCGATATATTCGTTAAATTTATTCACTCATCAGGGTTGTTATAACGACGTGTTACAAACGCTCGAAAATTCGATGGAAGTTACGCACAAAACTTTCCGGTGGTTTTCGTGGCACCTGCAGATGTTCGAAAAGTAACACGGTTGCCGGAAGTAACAACGTTGACTTCGATGTTAGGAGTAGAATTTCACGTATCGGTGTCGCGTGACAGCGGAGAATATGAAGAGAACTATTCAGTATTTGCAATTTGTTTGTTTGTTTTGTTTCTAATCACGCTTCAGGCAGTTTGTCTTTCGATATATTTTTTTTCAACTTTTTTTTCTTTCTTTTATTCAAGTTTTAGAAAAATTTTTTCGACGTCCATCATCTCGTGGAAGATTATTATATTTACATCGCATAAATTTTTTTTTTAAAATCTCACTGTAAGCTCGGGATGGACTTTGGGAACAGGAAGTTCATTTGAGCGTCACAGCTGCAGGCTAAAGAGAAAGTTGCGATCGGTATACATGTTGTATATAAATATAAACATTTCGCGTACAGAATCATTTACTGAAGAAGGTACATGGATATTACATAGGTATACGTACGCTCGGTTGGGTTGATTCTGAATCGCTTCGCGGCCAAGTGCGCGTTTGGACAATTGTTTCGTGTAGCTGGGCCGGCTGCGAAAATTTGTCCAAACGCGCGCTTGGCCGCGAACCGATTCACAATCAACCTCATCGAGCGTACATATGTACACATACCTTAATCATAACTGACATAGTTAGACACTACGCGGGGTGATATAGGTTGGCGCGCCTTATAAAGGAATACTACAGCAGCGCCACGGCAGAGGTGGTGAACCGGAGCGGCTCGACTCGCATCGATAGATCGATGTGAGCTGTCAACCTCACAAAACTGACAGCTGTTTAACAAAATGAAACGCATTAGAAATGTCTACCGAACATACTAAAATGATACACGTTGATAGTGTAGTGGAAAACACGACTGATGTTTTTATTTGTGTCAGAGAAATGATATGGTGGATTAAACAGGATAGGATGATCTTCGTCGATGACAGAGTAAACACTTGCCATTGATGCAATCGAAATGATTGTTGTAAGAAAACGACAATAAACGAGACGCATTTAACAATTAACGAGACGCATTAGAAGTGTCTACCGACCATAATAAAATGATATACGTCGACAGTGTAGTGGAAAACACGACTGATGTTTTTTGTGTCAGAGAAATGAAATGGTGAATTAAATAGGATAGGATGATCTTCGTCGATGACAGAGTAAACACGTGCCATTGATGCAATCGAAATGATTGTTGTAAGAAAACGACAATAAACGAGACGCATTTAACAATTAACGAGACGCATTAGAAGTGTCTACCGACCATAATAAAATGATATACGTCGATAGTGTAGTGGAAAACACGACTGATGTTTTTATTTGTGTCAGAGAAATGAAATGGTGAATTAAATAGGATAGGATGATCTCTGTCGATGACAGAGTAAACACGTGTTTTCTGTCCGAAAATGAAAAGCACATATTAGTCATTATGAATGTCATTATAGAATGTCATGATAATGAGTTGTTCTATTTGTTGAAAAACAAGATTCTTCGTGGTTTGGTTATTATCTCTAGAGGTAGCGTAGTCAGCTCTATCAGCCATCACAGACCAGAGGGTAGTCTTCTGCGACGCACCTCCATCGTACAATACCTCGTCAAAGTGAACGGTCTGTCATGCATATGGAAATTCATTGATGATGGCTAATTTTCTGGCGCTCTCAGATCGAGCAATATGTCACAACGTATGATGGGTAGGTGGCTCTAAAAATTTCAGAGTGGGTGGGATGACACTGCCAAAGAAATTTCGACGCTGACATATGAATGGCAGCAAACTCTCACATTAATCAACATGAGCGCCCGATCGACTGAGTTCAATACGATCCAGTGAAGCAGCAAAGTGTCGGCTGATTTTCAAATTATGGATATCAGGTGCGGTTGGAAAATTATTGTCAGCGAAGGATGTCACTGGTCAATGATGGTAACGATAACTCATAGTTTGTGAGGACAAGATGCGACTCCACAGTTTTTAGAGTAAAGGAGGACATATGTTGCAGTCGAGATACTTATCTGATCACGCGGGTGAGGAACTTCTGTAGTAAACCATCATTGTAAAATATCATGACTGGGCTAAACCGAAAACTTTTCAGAATAAATTACAAAACGAATGCTGATGCAAAATATACAGACACGTAGGTCGGATAAATGTCATTTATTATCAACTTTTGGCTGTTAATACTGTGATTGCGGTATCCACATTCAATATGATGACAATATCAAATCGATCTTTAAACTAACACTAGACAGAACATGGCATGACTACAACTAAAACTACTCTGACAAACAGACTTATTAACTCAATTGAGTAATGTTAATAGGTATATACGAACAGGCAATAGTAACAAAGTGTGCGTGCGGACTAGGAATCAACTGACTTACTCACTAACTGAATACCCTAATTTTCATAGGTGCGTCAAAGCAGACAGTGACTGATTGGTAAAATGCAGACTAGAAATCAACTGACTTACTTACTAACTTAATTAATTAGTCGAAATACATAGTTGGATCGGATTGTCATAACAATTTGGTAACATGCAGATTAGAAATAAACTGAATTACTCACTAACTGAATTCCCTAATTCTTATAGGTGCATCAAAGCAGACAGTGACAAATTGGTAACATTTAAACTATTTAGTGATAACAATGCGATATCACCTATTATGACTACTAATGGCTGCCAATTTTTGGAGCAAAGACAGATGCGATGTCAATTTGAAGTATTTTCTGAAGCGTGCAACTGGTGAATGGTTGCGACAACAACTCATAACAGATGATCTGACTCGACACCAGTTTTCGATGAGAGGGATGATGAGGGTGGTTGCATTATGAATGGGTCTCGATTGCCAGTTTCAAATACTTTGAACTAGTCTGTCGTGACGTTCAAAGCCGGTGATTAGTGTATAATGGAGACCCATCACTGATCACAGCTGACAATGATTAGACATTCACTAAATTTGTGGTGATAACAATTTCATTATATTCTAAATTTTGGTTCGTTTTCATATAAAAATGAGATATGATTAAAGTCTGCTGATCTGCACGTATTTGCCTAGGACTTCGTCACTATCAATATATTAATCAAATCGACCGGAGATCAGCCCTCACAGGTCTACCTCTACCTCGAGAGATAATAACCAAACCACGAAGAATCTTGTTTTTCAACAAATAGAACAACTCATTATCATGACATTCTATAATGACATTCATAATGACTAATATGTGCTTTTCATTTTCGGACAGAAAACACGTGTTTACTCTGTCATCGACGGAGATCATCCTGTCCTATTTAATTCACCATTTCATTTCTCTGACACAAATAAAAACATCAGTCGTGTTTTCCACTACACTATCGACGTATATCATTTTATTATGGTCGGTAGACACTTCTAATGCGTCTCGTTAATTGTTAAATGCGTCTCGTTTATTGTCGTTTTCTTACAACAATCATTTCGATTGCATCAATGGCACGTGTTTACTCTGTCATCGACGAAGATCATCCTATCCTATTTAATTCACCATTTCATTTCTCTGACACAAAAAACATCAGTCGTGTTTTCCACTACACTGTCGACGTATATCATTTTATTATGGTCGGTAGACACTTCTAATGCGTCTCGTTAATTGTTAAATGCGTCTCGTTTATTGTCGTTTTCTTACAACAATCATTTCGATTGCATCAATGGCAAGTGTTTACTCTGTCATCGACGAAGATCATCCTATCCTGTTTAATCCACCATATCATTTCTCTGACACAAATAAAAACATCAGTCGTGTTTTCCACTACACTATCAACGTGTATCATTTTAGTATGTTCGGTAGACATTTCTAATGCGTTTCATTTTGTTAAACAGCTGTCAGTTTTGTGAGGTTGACAGCTCACATCGATCTATCGATGCGAGTCGAGCCGCTCCGGTTCACCACCTCTGCCGTGGCGCTGCTGTAGTATTCCTTTATAAGGCGCGCCAACCTATATCGCCCCGCGTAGTGTCTAACTATGTCAGTTATGATTAAGGTATGTGTACCTATGTGTACGTACAATTTCGTTGATCCGTGAGCGACGAGATTCGTATTGAAAAACTCGAAAGACTTGGATAAAGAGGAACGTGAAACCCGCACAAACGGTGTGATTAAGATAAGCTCACGCCGAGGAGTGTTAATCAAGGTTACTTACGTTAGTAGGAATAACTTCGGTCAATCAAACCACTCAATAGATTAGAGTAAACAAACGAGAAATTACTTTCGTTCGAGCAAAAGAAATGAAATAATAAATAATAAAAAAACGAACAATTAGACGTACGTTTAATGTTTACGTCCTTCTATACAGCATAAGATGAAAAGATCATATCCACCCCTTACGGTATACGTCCGTCCATTGTTCCAATTCCAATGGAAATAAAAAGTATTGTTTCCTTACATAAAAGGAGAAGGAACCAAAAGAAAAGAATGAGAAATGGAGCAAAAGAACTGTAGGGGGTAAATTTATTAGATTTTTACTTATCACAAGTAAGACACGCGGGCAATATTCCAAATTTCATTCGATTCACAAATGAAAAACTACACACGTAAACGATTTGTACATCGATGTAGTGAGTTTCTTGTAAAGTAATAACGAAGTTCACTCGGAATTTTGAATGACAAGGAGATGGAATTGTTTTCAATAAAGTTTCCTTCATAAAATACCCTGCGGTACTTGATTCAGGAACAATATACCGGAAAGTAAAGCTAAAGTAATCGTAATCACGTGATCTGTTCTCGCTACTTTCATCTTACTACGAGTCGGATTCGAGTATATAATGAAAATTTATCGAATTTCCAGAAAACAACCGACACCCACGGAACACAAAAATTCAAAACGAACCCAAATCATCGCAGTTACGATTTTAACGTAAATTGGAAGAGAAAAACAAGAGAGAAAAAAAAAAATCAAGACGATTATTATTAATGAGAAAAACGAAATAAATTAAATACCAGATATTTTTGCAATCATTCCGCGGGCGTGCCTCATTCTTGCGTAAGATAGATTAAAAGCATCATTAAGCAACTATGAAGAATTTTGCCTTTTTCCATTTTTTTCATTTTTCTCTTATTTTTCGTGCAAGAAACGTTGCACGCTTTCCGAGCAAGAAAGCAGTAGCTAGAGCAAGCGAATATTATCCAACATCAAAGAGTCCGCGCCGTCTAGTTGGAAGTGTAGCACGTCTGATGTCATTCTTGGTTTATAGGTGTACCTACAATACTCTTACTTATGTACAAAATATAGGTCACTTCTCATACATAGTATATATACCACTTAAGTACAATATTATATATGTTGAACCATACCGCCCCCGGGGCAATAAATTTCGTGAAAAATTTCAAACTTGCACAGATGAAATGAAGTTTCAATAAATTAATTAATAACCTCACACACCGCGTTTGGCGGGCACTACCACCATCGTTACGGATATGGCGTGGTATACCGTATATTGTTATTATCGGGTATATTGTTAGCCATCGTGATAATTACAGCCGATGAAAATAAGAGAAGTAAAAAAAGCAAACAAACATTCAGAGACGAATGATTATTTTGTCCAATACACGTGAACCGGTGGTGTAAATCAAACTCCGCAAGGAATTTGAACTGCGCTGCCATTAACCGCGACGGATGAATAGTTTTTTCGGCGCGTGCGGCGCAGATATTATTTTTCCATAATATTACACCCATTGCATGTAGATACGTAACATGTCTATGTACGCATTCCTATGGCCGGTTTGTTTCTTCCGTTATTGTTCATCGAAATATACCTATAAAATATAATAGACAGGTGTATGGTACGTACTATTTCTAGATATTGTATTCGTGGGTGTGCCGTAGGAGGGCACGAGGTAGAATGTCAGTCAGCAATGACCTCGTATGCGTCTCACGCATTATGAAGAGACTCACGCACGTCCCCATATGCAGGGTGGTGCA
This sequence comes from Athalia circularis, assembly GCA_963978495.1. NCBI lineage: Eukaryota > Metazoa > Arthropoda > Insecta > Hymenoptera > Athaliidae > Athalia > Athalia circularis. Next base: position 23,879,526 of record OZ021700.1, read on the forward strand.
CGTATTGTCTGCCAGCGAAAGTGACACAGCGCACGCGGTTATGCCGTGTTTTATTCTTCTCCGCACTATGCGTATATCATATCATTATATTCGTTTCACCGTTAACTTTATTGTCATTCGTTCGCACCGTTCAAAATGCACGGTTACTTATCGTTACCATTGTTATTATCGTTATAAGTATAATTTGATTTTTTTTTCTATGGTTTTTTGTTCGTTTGTTTTTTTTTGTTTTTCTAAGCCCAGCAGGTAGATACGATGTACAAAATTTTACCGTTAAATTGCACCGTTAAAATTTTATCATCGCGCTTCTCATTTTAAAATATAAGTAGATGCAGCGCGACCTGCAGTTGTGACAAAATGCCATGCCTCGTTTTTTCTGCGTGTGGTAATTGAGGTTTTCTTTTTTGTTTTTTTTTTTTTTTTTTTTACATACCTACTATGTTTTTGTCCGATAGAATTTTTCAGTATACCTACCATTCGCCGTTCCAGAAGATTTATTGTCCTATTAATTATTAATTAATGCAATTATTGGGGGATGGTATGTGTAAAATGGATGTTATCGAGTTTCGTTTGAAAATTTTCATTTTTTTTTGTTCATGCATCGAATATGCGCTGTCTATGTGTGTGATGTATAAAAGCCGACAGTGAGATGGTGAAAATATAATTACAGGAAATTACTATAAGAGGAATATAATTATACACGTATATTGTAGACCACGCTACACTAATACAGATACGAAATAGTTAATAGCGTCGCAAAAGTACGTATACATTTACAGCATATACCGATATTAATACCAATGACAGCAGCAGCGTGCGACCGTGCGATGGAATATGGTTGCAGATATGTACCTACGTGTGCGTGCACGTAGTGTACACACACGTGTGAGTACGTACGTGAAGTTTGCCCGAGAAACTTTCACTCATTTGACCTGTATCGCCATTACATTCTCTACTACCTTGCACTTGCGTTCGATGACGTAAATCGCAACTTATAAATAATTGTAGAGTCGTTACAAAAAATTACTTGTCAGAGTTTATAGATTTGGCTGTCTATCGAGGTTGTAGTTACAGTACCTTGAAACTCAAAAATATCCCTGTCTAGTCTGACCGATTCGTTGCACGAATATAGTCGCGAATATACGTAAAAGTGAAAGAAAGAAAAAGCAAGAAAACATTCTCGCTGTGTTCCGTAATGGGGATCGTCTTGGAAAACTTTTTACAAAGATTTGAAGGAACTAGAAATTCAGCATTTATGTCGTGATAAAAAATATTATCAGATTTAGCGAGAGAACATTTTTCGTTTCTTCTTTCAAACTTGAGATTAGAACACTTGGTTGAATTGCGAATTATATATACATACGACGATCATCGCTTTCTGAATAAATTATTTATCGTTATCGGCCCCTTCCGATTGCCTTACGCCAGGGCCAAGCGTAATCTTTTAATAACCCTGACAATAGCGTATGAAATATCGGTCCAGTGTTGCAACGTATAGTCGCATAGAATCATAGAGAAGAGCAGCAGCAGCGGCAGCGGCAGCAGCCTAGGAGTGGTAAAGCAAGCCAAACAAGCAACTGGGCAGGCCGGCGCTGCAGGCCGAAGGGTCAAAAACATCGAGTGTGGTTTCTAGGCCAGTCGTTGCTATCTATAACTTCGGATCACGGGTCCACATCGCGCACGACAGCATCTCTTCGCCCGCACACCACATTATACTAGACTCGCGGATGCAAGTCCAGGCAAAGTCTAGGCGCTGATATTTTCCTCGGGACTTGTAACGCGGTGCACCGTTAGCTATAGTATTATATAAATTACGAAACCTCGAAATAGAAGTCGTAAGAAATATTTTCATCCGACTCCTCCGACATCCATCCATCCTGCAGCACGCTGTAAAGATTGCGGATTGCAGACGCGGGCGTGCTTCGAGTAAACGGGAGGGGCCGCCCCGTTCCAAACATTAAGGGATTAGCTGGCGTTTATCGATGGCGATAATGTTCAAACTTTTTTTTTTCATTTGTATCAATAACCGTGGGTATCGAATGCTCCGGTACATTTTACCCGGCGAAATTATCGGGATACCGAAGAGCTGGAGCCAAAGAATGTTTTTCGTTTTTTTTTTGTCACGTACAAAACGTCTAAGAGAAAAATGATCACATCTTTCGCATGTAATTATAGATACTGTGATAATAAATAGAAAAAAAAAGCAAAAACAGAATGACATAGATAATGATGATTGTTTAGTAAAAGTTAACATGTGCATGAGAGTGTGATATTAGAAAGCTTGAAAACGATACATGACGTAATCGGACCCTCGGTTCGACATGGCTGACGGTAAACTTGACAATGGCCATATAAATCCGAATTAATCTGTGGACTTGAATGTTCGATAATTCATTACCCTAATTAGTCGAAGTAACTCGTCCAAATTTTTTTTTTTTTTTTTTTCTTGTACTTATAGCATAGAAAGCTCCGAATATCAGCGTTTGCACGTGCATACGTTCTTCTATACAGTATAATATAAAGATAATTATAAATTTACACGTAGGATTTTGCAAATTTTCAATGATAACATTTTGTTAACATAATGCGGGTTTATTACTTGGCTAAAAACATGATATTTAGCAGTACATAGTTAGTAAATATTCCAAACCACCGCGGCCTAACGACCCACGACAAATAAAATATAGACCCGCTCTCTCTTTTTCAGAATTGTTTTTTGGCCGTACATAATGTGTACGTATACATGTATACGTTGGTTAGCGTCGATCAAAGTCTTGTAAAAGGTATTCAAAGAATCGTGCGTTAACGTTTAATTTCTAAATTGTTCGAAAGGTCAGGAGTTAAGGTAGAGGGGAAAATGGAAAAAGTGATATTTCAAATAAAAAGTCATACACTGATGTGATAAGCCTGATCATTCTTGCTAATTGTTGTATCCACTTAGTGAAAATGGACAACTATAACTTTTTTTTTTTTGCTTCTTTGATCTTTTCTTCAGCACCGACAAATCGGATGATGTTATAGATGTATACTACGGGAAAAGGCGTATTTATCCACCGCGGCAACGACCTCTCAGATTTTCTCGCCATCTGACGTAACTGGACGTACCGTACGGTACGCGATTGCGAAACTCGCGAGTTAATTCTAGTAGGGTATACAGCGCGCGGTTAACCTAAGGTTGGGTTAGGTTCGTTCAGATCTCGTCTTTTGGACGAAAATTGAAGCAGTTGATAGTTACGCGAGACACCGTTGCCTATGGCCACGAACCAACTTTCCCTCGGCGAGTATTCCAGGCCAGGAGTGGTTGGTACCAACATTTACTTCCTGAATATACCTCGCGGTCTGCAGGCTAGTTGCGGTACCTACTTTATATACCTACGATATAATATACCTAAGTATACGTTGTAAAAAATGAACGCTTGATTCAGTTATGTATCAAACTAAACTGAAACTTCTCGAACTAATCGTGAGGGGGAAAAACAAAAAATTTTCTTCTTTTTCCCCCATAGAATATGTCCACATCACAGCAGCTGCAACTACTGCCTCTACTAAAGTGCATTTAGGCGAGTAGGTAAAGTTGCGAATTATGCAGCAGTAGAGGCAGCGCTGATCATCAGTAATTAAAAATTACCCACGACGGAAAATACCCGACGGGAATTTCGCATCGACCACTTTCTAATCAAACAAAGTACCTCTGGTTGTTGTGTCCCCCTTTCTCTTTCACACCCCCTCTAAATTCCCATATATTCCTATGTATATGGAAATTGTACCGAGATATAATATGCGCAAGAAAAGAAAAGAAAAACGTTAAAGCCCACGGTAGGGCTTGTGTGAAACAGTCCAGTCTGTTCGCGTCTATTTCCTCGTGTAACGTCGTAACTTAATTAAATGATTATTCAATACATAGAATGCCCATACCGTATAACGTACATAAATAAAATATGTATACATAATATACGTATATGTGTAACGTAAATTCCCTTTCTCGTTACCCTATGTCTTCCAGCTGTTGTATACGTAGGTTATATACACGCGATTATCGTACCGCCATTCGATACTTTCCCACCTCATCTAGCCTAACCTTACCCAACCCGTGTACGGTGAGATAAAGAAGTTAAGACTAACGTAGACCGAGTTTAACAAACCTAACCCAAAGTTAGCACGCCTATTTTCCCACCACATTGTGCACTCCGTTACTTATGTTTGCTGCCGTTCTGGCGATAGCTCTTGCTCTCCTATACGTCCACTTTCACAGTGAGCCTGGCAGGAGGTATAGGGTAAGGCTGGATGATCTCTCGCACCTCACTTCACTTCACCTCACCTCTCTTTCTCTCCTCTCTCCTCTCTCCTCTCTCCTCTCTCGTTTTATTGGCCGTGCGAGAGAACGAACCGCCAGCGCAGTAGTCGACTATACTGCAGGGTTACCTGCGGTCGTTGTATCCAAAAACTTTGGCAATAAACTTACACTCTCGCAAGCAAATGTAACCAGTCAGATAGTTTCACCGGTTGCATAACTAATACGCCACTGCTAAGCAAGCTGATCGTTTCACGCAAGAACTACTCGTATCTGCTTTGCAGGGAGGGCAGGCAGGCAGCCAGGCTGGCAGTTACCGAACACGGATCTTAAATGCATGAGGAAGCCTTCAACGTTATTATCTCCTCATCTCACCGTGAATTTTTCATGGATCTATTTTTATTGCCATCGCATCGGAGGAAGTATAATATTCCGGATACCAATCGCCGCCGATAGTTCAAAACTAGCTGTCGCAGAAATACCATACATATATACGTATAACTACCTACCTATCCACGTACGTAAACAGAATTTCAAACGATATTCGTCTGACGACACATTTCTTCATAACCGACGTGTACCAAACGATACTGAAGGTGAATTCGCCGGAAATTCCCTTACCCCCATCATCACACTTCATATCGCTCAGAAACTGAGCTCTTCTTCAAAAGCTCCCCAACGGAGCTATAAAGGTGTGCACAACTAGCTTCAAGAATCTAATCAACGGAGATGAGAAAAAAGAAAATGAACGCTGATCCGTATCCCGAAGTCCCGAATTCGTACGTTGCTGTGCTATAAATTTGAACGACCGTGCCCTTTCGTCACGGATGAACAATCGCCGTGTTTTTTTTTTCATTCTTGTTCCTTTTTTATTCAATGATATGAGAATGCGTGTTACACGGTAAATACGTTAACACATTTTCCTTCCTCGTGGTGGTGACGGTGGTGGAATTTGATCGGCCATATAATACTGCGGTATATTGTAAGAGAGAGTTGCGAACGGATAATAACGCCGCCGGGCTAATTCTCTCGTGTAGGCAGCGAAAACAGACGTGGATGCGAACGCCGATGATGCAAGAGTCTGAAAAGTTCATGATACAAAGTCAGGTTACGAAAAACTAACCGGGCGGTGGTAGAACCGTGAATGTTAATGCCAATCTGGTAGGCGGTTTATTTCTCTTGCACTCAACAGTGGGTTCAAGATATTGGCAGGCCTTGGAATATAATCTGGTGCCAGAATTTTGTCACCCTATCACATTCATTTACGGAACATAGTGAGCCCAGTAGTTCATATTATTCGCAACGTACGACTCAAACTTCCATCTTTAATTCATCTCACATTTACCGGAAACAAATGCCGTTGAAAAAATACAGGTCGTGAATTCTGGAGGTGAAATGCCCGCTGACCAGATGCGCAGCGTGGAAAATGCAACTGGGTAAATGTCATTCCATAAATAGTTTTCGAATGTGGGATGCATTCTGCTATTGACCAATCAGAGAACGCGGTTTCACTTGTGGTTAGACAATACGAAACAGAATGTCCGCCCCACGATCGCTGATGTATTTATTTATACACTTGTGCACCGAATGCGGCTACTTCTTCATCCTGATTCCGATTCGTTTCATAAATATATATTGTATAGATACGCTACTATTCGTGTCCGCGTGATGAACACGTTGTTAAGAATTGCTTCATTCATTCAACGAATCATACGTGCCTTCACTCATGTTGCTAAAATAAACAAAAAAGAAAATCGATGATTCTATGAAGCGATTTTTAGCGATAACCTCATAGGAAATTGATAACCAGTTCGTCTGTGCAGAAGAATGAAGCCAAAGGTGAAATATCAAAACGCCGTGACTTATACTTATTAGACTTCTCGGAAATGAGTTCGATTGTTGCTCAACAATAAATGAATCAAAGTTTACCTTTACTACCATCACTATGGGTGGGACCATGAATTACATACTCTCCAGAACAGGATTTGACGAGGATTAGTTGCAGCTTCCCTAAGGCGCTCATCATCATCATCATCATGTTTATCAGAGAGTTTTGTCGGTGTAAATATCTTAGCCTAAAAATCATCTCGCTTGGAAACGACGTGCCCTTCGGATGTCTGTTTTTACAGGACTTGTGAATTTGACAGGCGACTGGTGGTATGACATCAAAAATTAGGGTATGGTCACAAGTACCGTGAGATGTCAATCACGGAATTTAGAAGAGTCATCGAAGAGTCTCATTTTGATCAGAATTTGTTTGATCTGGAAACTGTTGGATTGAAACATCTTGGATTGGACCATTTCGTCGCTAATGTGTGTCACTTTTCATGTCGTTTAATTCGCTGATGTAAGTCAAGGTGGGATCGTACGGAGGTCTAATGAATTTGATATTGCGAACGTCGCGATGAAATCTTTGATATGTTTATAAACATTTTAATGAAATTGCGAAACGAAGCCTAATTATGTCCGAAGTGTTCCCCGAGTTTTGACTAACAGTGAAGCTTTTGCTTTGATGTTAAAACTAATGAATTTGCCTCATCGGGGTCAACTTAATATTGCCGAAATTTATGATCTTCATTTATCATGGTCAGTTCTCGTCAGTTTCAATTGTTATTAAATCAAATTCTCACAACGATCGCGTCTTCTCCGCACGGACCTAGTTTTTCACTCTTTTCATACGAATACCCTCTCCTGATCAGCAGCCCTATCGAAACTTCGGAAAGTCGGGAATATTTCATCACCCATAATCAGATTCACGAAAAACAGAAGAGAGTCAATCGGTCTGAGACAATTTTTTTCTGTTTGATTTTAGAAACTAGTACTCTGGCACCTTGAACAAAATGAAAGGTCAGCTTCGCTTGGGATTTGGCCGTCTAAGTTCACGAGTTCAAGAGTTTACTGCATGCAGAGGTCTTCTCCAAGATTCGGGGTTCTCGTTTTTAGTTTTTGGTTTTCGGGTTTTGGGTTTTGGTTTTTCGATCTAGAATGGTCAGTGCTACCCGGGCAGCCAGGACAGTATTCGTCGAGTGTCTGGCGTGAATTCTAGAAGCTAGCTCGCACAGGTCAATGTATTCCGGGTTGTTTATTTAGGCCATGCGAGGTTGAGCCGTCTGCGTGCGCAGGCAAACTGCACCGGTGTGGGCTATATATGACCATTTTATGCGCGTTTTATGTTTTGTCATACATATCCGCACGTTCGTCGCGAGTTCTGTCGACGTAACCGTTCGCCGAAGGTGGATGCAGATGACCAGATTCCCCGGATGAAAGGATTGAAAAAAAAAAGAAAAAAATTATGCATCCCGCAATCGTATAACTGTGCAACTTCTGCACAGATTCAATCCGCAAATAAAAAAATTTTTAGCAAAATTCTTTCTCCCAATGTTCCCCATATTCGAAAGGTATATTTTTGTGATTTGTGACTTTTGTTGAAAATTTTTCGTTTCTCTCGAATTTGCATGCTCCGTTGGAAGAAATATGGGCAATTTTGCTTTACGTCAAAATCCCGCGAAGAGAAAGAAAATAATCGCAAATTTTTAAGCGCGTTTTCATTGACTCTCGCTTTTTGTACCTCAGCCCGTCAAATTTTCAGAATTCTGCCGTTTTCACAATCAACACCGAATGAGTACGTAGAAATATAATGATTGGTTTTCGACTTCTTCCTCTTTCCCCCCGGTACAAATTTTTACCCTACCGGGTATCGATTTGAACTTTACAACATTATAGTTGCAATATAACTAGGATTGAAATCGTTACTCACCGCTTACGTAAGGTCGTGTAGTGTGCAGTGTAGCAGGCTAAACTATACTTAGTCGGTTTCATACTGCGCTATCGGTTAATTTTTCCGCCTAGTCCCTGGGATATCGGCTTTTTGCTGCCCTACATCCTTATCATTTACAGACGCTGCTTGCGGTGCGAACTTCATTTTTAACAAAACTCATAGAAGTCTAGAGATCAGGTCTCGCACGTGTCATTGAAACTGTTCAAGATCTAGTGCAGAAAATTCGAATTTTTCGACAACCGATTATATATACAGCTATAATAATTTCTATGAGAAACGCGTAACTTATATAGTTTACGCCTCTAGAAGTGAAAAAAAAAAAAAAAAAAAAACGCCCCTCTACTATTGAAAGCGCATTTCAACATTATAATAATAAGAAACGCTCGTACAATAAAGTTCAGCTGATGATAATCAAAAACGTTAAGAAATATTCAATGAGGTCAACATCGAAGAACAAATATTGTATATGATACGCACCGTAGGTGATTAAAAATTTGTTTCAGCTAATTTGAATATATATGAAATTTTTTTTTTTGTTTTTTTTTTTCACGTACGCTGTGACACGCGTGATCCGTGCCTAGCTTCGAACGACTAGAAATTCAAGGATGATAGATATGTACCTCTTGACCTAAATTTCCGTTTTTCTTGTATAAGTGCAGCACAAACAAGGCGATGATGATAATAACTGGTATAATTGTGACGTGCGTCGATGTCGCACCAATGTAACACATCCTTGCAAGGTATACGTTGTACGCCTTCACCGTGGAACGGAGTGCAGCGGAGCCAGCGAAGCTGACGTAACAGGAAGCTAATATCAATCGATATAATTTATCATACCTTAACTAGAAATGGGCAAAACTTCAATTTTGCGGAAAATGCGAATAGCCAAATGAAAAGACAAGAGTAAAAAAGAAAAGAAATTCGAGAGTTAATGCATTACGTATAGTTTTTAGTCCGATTAAACCATAGTTTACCTAGATTTATGATCGATTTGGAAAATTATTATTCATCGATATTGAAATCTTGAGTAGATATTAAACTATCGTGAAACTATTCAGCGCGGAAATTTCTGCCCTCGTTCTGTTCCGCGGACCGCGAATGATTTGTATTTATAATTGATTGAAATTTATGGCCCCTGAGAGATTTGTACGGAGCTCGTCTTTTGTGAAATATTTACATAGCTATAGCAACTCACCGCTAATTGTCTGATAAATCTTGAGATCTCATAGGCAAAAGTTCCGAGGTGTTTGCAATCTACGAAATCTCTTGACATTTCACTAGCATCGAGAGATTATTAATAATTAATGTAACGCATGGCGCGGAGTTGATAGAAGAATATTCTGCTCCAATGATTATTTGTACATCTAGCACATCGAATAAGCGAAGGTATTCAAGTTCGTTAAAGCCAGCGTGGCTCAATCTATCGGTCAGACGGCCATATGTGTAAATATATGAATCGAGCTTCTCGGTGCAGCGAGTCGTGGAATGGAATGAAATAGAAAAGCTAGCGGAGGAAAAAAAAGAATGAAGAAAAAAAAAGACAAAAAAACGTAGCGAAGAGAATTAGAGGGACGACAGCGAGAGGGCGGGGGAGGTTCGGGAGTAAGCGAGACCGAGAGTGGGAAGGGATTCGCGGGTCGCAAGTTAGAGAAGGGGGGAGGGAGGGTGGAGGAGAAGGGAGGGAGAGTATCGGTCATTACCTTCGTAGCAAAACTGGGTCAGTCGTCACATCGCAGCGTTCGATGCCACGTTCACGCTAACTTCCGCGCCCGATGTCTGCCCCTTTTCCCTCTCTCCCTCTATCGCCCTCTCTCACTCGCACAATTCCATCCCCTCTCTCTTTGCAGACGATCTATAACACCGGGCGTCGTTGCATAGCAAGAGCCGTCACACACCTACGCGCGTACACACCATACAGCTATGCACGCGTCCCTCACTATCCGAGTAGAGGGGATGGGTAATAAAAAATAGAAAATATAAATTTAAACGTAAGAAGTAACTACGCGAGCGCGGAGTCGTTACGTTGCGCAAGGGTTATAATATGATCGTATGACGTAACGGTAGCAGCAGTATCATCACGGCATCGCTCCGCGGTGAATTAGGTATGAAAAAGAGCGAGGAAGAATCGTTATGCATATTCGTTTGCACTATGGTGATGCGATTATTATTAGATGCGCTAATCAACGAGCTAGATGCTGATACGGCGCTGCACTGTGGAGTATCGTTGGATAACGAAAACCGCCTTTTGACGTCACTCCGAGAAATTGTTTTCTGACAATGATAATTGTACACCTAACGAGGTAGGTAGCTACTTTGGATGTATAATTATAACGTTTTATCAGTTTCCTAGCTAGGTTGAACAATTCTGAGATGCCGTAATTTGTATTGTTTTAGAGCATCAATTCATAATCTGCAGTCTGTAATAACGCTTTTTTGTTTTTCTTTCGAAATTTGATTATAAAATAAAAAATTCGTATCGGAACGATTGTCTTTCGACGCAGGATCAAGTAGATTCGAATTATATAAAAAACGAAAGAACCGAGGCGTCGAACCTCTGAAAGATGGAAGAGTTACCGATGACGTCAAACATCCGGTGGTAAATTATTCTGCAACGTTGCCGGATGAAAATATAGATATTTTTACATATAATGAAAACATGTTGCTGGTATCGATTGAAGTTACATGGCTAATTTTCAAACAAATGAAAATCGTTCAGGTCGTTGCAAAACAAAGAAGCAAAAATAGAATGGAAAATGTGAATGGAGAAAGAAAAAAAATAGAATTAATAAAAAATGGTTGGAGAACGCTGCTTCCCCGAGCGCTTCCCATCCTCTTCCTAGGATTTCCATCCGTCGAGTGCCGCGGCGATGCCTCCCGCCACCTCGGCATACTCCAGCTTAAGTCTCTAGGTATATATACGCATATATATATCTACCTCGACAGCAGCTCGCTCGTGGTTCTCGGCATTGCACTTCGAGCTTCCTCGCGACCTACCCCAACGGGTTTTCCTTCCTCACCGAACCTGGCTGACGTATCCGACGACGCTTTATACTCCTCACTCTACTATCCGCCTCCAACCAAACCCCCCAACAGATTCCCACCCTACTCCGAACCTCGTCCACATCCTCTTCAGCTATTACCCATCGAAACCACCGCGCTGCACTTCATTGAAGTGCTTCTTTTTTTCTATACAAAAAGCGCAGCATACCGTGCTGTTTTCCATAGGTTAAGGGTGCTGGGAAACGGTGGTAAATTGTATCGATGATCTTTATCGAGATGTGGGACACATGGGGAACGATCTTTGGGTGAGTAAAGTTTACGTCAGTCATGGCGTGAAACTCGAACGGGAGCGTGAAAATAATTAATGTGTATCAGCATCCCCGGTACCAGCGACGAACCTCCAACTCCCTCGTATATAAAGATCCTTTGAAATTTTGAATGGTCAATTAAAAAGTCTCTGAAAATATCTCAAAAACTTATTTCAACATTATCATTAGCGATACCAATTTCGATACCTTTGTAATTTTGAAGGAAAAAAAAAGGAGAAACATTTTATTCAGACACTGCAGAATTCGATCTGTTTACACGTTCTTTTATTCTATGCCCGCGCTTCCGATGAAAAAAAAAAAAGAATAAAAGTAACACTTACATCCGAGTACAGTGCATATGTGTGTACTTACTTACAGGATATTGTGTATTTACAAACGTGCAATATTTTTGATAAATAGCTTTCGCGAGTAATAGCCGACAGTATCAGTTGATTTGCATGAAAAAGTTAAAAATATATTTGCATAACAAAATTGTCCTTTAGTATATTATGAGCGATATACGCATAAATTTCACTTCGTATACTCTCCAACTTCTCTCTTTCTCTCTCTCTCTCTCTCTTTTTCTGCATGAAGGTATGATCATTTTATCGCCACGCGCGATTAATCCGATTACCATCTCGCCTTCACCGTAGAAACCGGCGTAATTATAAAGAGAATTACAGGTTCCGAACAGTTGCCGTCAATTTGTTAAAACCGGTCATATATAATATCATACGTACGCGCCATACGCGATGCAGTGCTAAAGCTATGAGGTATAACAACGTAGCGCGCGAGTTTCGCAATCCACGGCCGGCCCTGACTCATAAGACATCACTTAACACTTGCCAATGCGGCTGACTCAATTTATTGTAACACTACTAGGTCGTTGTCTGCAATGCACCGGGCAGATCTGACGGCTGGTTTATCTACCATATACACGGATGGCACGTGTAGTTTCTTATCTCTCAAAGACTATATCAAGAGACTCGGTAGAGTATCGCGCCAAGTACATTAAAATTACAACAAATTCGGAATCACGTTTCTCATATAAACCGGGGACGAGCTTTCATTTAAGCCTGATTTCAATTAAATCGGTGGTCGGGGAGGTGGGATATGAAGATCTCAGCTATTCGTTATTGCAGAAAAGGCTCGTTTTACGATTTTCACCATCATCGTCGACAGTTGTCCAATTTCCAAACCGCTGCCAATACGAATATATGGGTGTAGAAGGGAAACCGCAGCCGCCGCGCCTGACATTTTATTTCTACCAAAGGCAAAAAGTTAGACGTTGTAGCATCTGTAGGCGAAACAATGCAGTCACTAGAGTCCCTATCTCGGGACTCCAGCAGACGCCACCGCTAGTGAATATTTATTTACGATCGCAATACGCAAAACTCGATGATGGAATGCGGGTCGTGCTCACCTACGAAAACCTAGCAATCTTCCTTTTTATTTTATACCCACTGAACCTGTACCACTGTCTCAAAGTAATGATCCAAGGATACTGCGCCTGGTGACTTGTAATATAATTGCAAAAATATACCTAGTGAACTGAAAAACGGTGGACGCCAAATTGCAATTTTACCGAACTTTCTTATCTGTATGGGACACATCGTCCGAGGCATATAAAACCGACCAACGAAGTAATTAATCGTTGGATTGCAAGCGCATAGTACTATACCGAGTCTCTCGATATTTGCTAAACCCATATGTGGTAGTAGCTAAATTATCTCAACCCGACAAACATCTTACAACAATCGCATGCTAAAGAAACCATAATCATACTGCAATATTCATCAACAACGTACAAAAAGTTATGAAATCCCCCTAAAAGGAACCTACGGTGCAAAAAAGTTTGCCAAGTATAACATTAAATGTTTAATAATAACTACTATCCAAATATCTTTATTGACAGAAAATTCATCAACAATGGGAAAAAAAGGATTCGAATCAATTATTATGCCAAGTACATGTAACTTCGCATCATGCACAGGGGTACTAGAGAAGACTGAAATAAACATAGAAAAAACGAAATTACCAATTGGAACAAATGAAATTGGGAAAAAGATCAATGAACGGGAATTCAAAAAATCAAAGAGAATTGAAACAAATTAATTTCAATTGAAAAAAAAAAAAACACTCGAGTACGTGGTTCTTGGCGGGCTAATGTAATATTGCCGTATTGGAATTCTGTTTTTTTGTTCATAAAAAGCCCGCCAATGTTTTTTTTTTTTTTTCAATTTAATGTACTGTTTCAGTTCTCTTTGATTCTCTTAATTCGCGTTCATTGGTCTATTTTCCAATTTCACCTCTTCTAATTGGTAATTTCGTTTTTTCTATGTTTATTTCAGTCCTCTCTAGTACTCTTATGCATGATGCGAAGTTACATGTACTTGAAATTCGGAACCTTTTTCCCCCGTGGTTGATGAATCTTCTGTAAATAAAGATATTTGGATAGTAGTTATTATTAAACATTTAATGTGCTTGGCGAACTTTTTTGCACCGTAGGTGCCTTTTAGGGAGATATTTAATGCTTCAACGAGAATAAAACCCATCGTTTTTTTTCTTCTACATATAAACGTGAATTATTTAGCGGACATTAAATTGCTCAAGCGTCATACAAACGAGTGAATTATTTCACATTTTTCAACTTGAACTTAGCTTATCCGACCGACGGGAAACAGCTAATCAAACGATTAAGGCTTCGTTCAGTGGTGCGGTTGGGATAGGTTAGTGTTCGCGTACGTGTTATATCGGGTTCCTTGCACCGATAGAGATACATAATACATTTGTATATCTATACAACGAAGCGGTAGGAGAAAATGGCAGCTCATCGACCAGAGGCGAACTCGATTCCCTCGGTGATCTGAAACTGCTAAGTTTCGTACAAAATAACTTCCGTAATAAAATACGTTCAACAAAAGTGTGCAGGGTTTGATTTTTACCTATGCGCGCTCCAAACGAACCCCACATTTTTTAATGGAAATTCTATCGCGAAAAATGTCCACACAAATTGACGGTATGTCGCTGTACGAAGTGTTTTGTTCGGCGCAAAAAAGAAAACAAAAGAGAAACAAAAACAAAATCGGAGGCAAATCGAACCTAGGTGAGAAACTGACTTGAGGCACTTTTAATCTTATGACCGTTATCGAGAGAAAATCAATCAATTTATTATTTAAATAATTATTCACTTGACTGTTAAGTCATCGCAGGTACTGCATGCGGTGAACGTAACGGCTGAACCCTGATATATACATTTTTTGACGTTTTTTGAAATATTATTTGTGAATATATCGCCACCAGCGCCGTGTCAAACCCTCCCCGTTACCATGGCAACCACTTCAGCTGTCTTCAGGGATGTTCGGAGATGCACGAACACAACCGAGCATTTCAAAAGATGCTCGAACATGAACGAAGAGATCCGAAGGGGTTTGAATACACCCAAAAATCCTGACAATTCTCGACCGGGGATTCCCTAAGCCCATTCTGCGCACCAAATTATGTCATGTAACGAATGACCAATATCGATACCAAATGGGAGTTCACGATGGCGTATCGTGTTCGCGTATTTTTTCTCCATTTTTTCTTTCTCTACGTCAAACAAATCTTAACCGCTGAACGTTATACGTGCAATTATGTTTATATGCAATCTTACATTTTAGCAATCATGCATGCCTGTAATGGTTGACAGCTTATCATCTGTACCGTTACCAACACGACAATCTATCTAATAAACGCATTGCTGCCCGCTAGGTCATACGTTATATTGGCACCGCATATTATAACTTGCGTACGGTGTATAAAACCGTTGAAATGTTTTATAAGTATATATCACATACATGTACATTCTATACTATGTACAAGGGTGTAATAAAAGTGTCCGTGCTGGGATTAATGACTCCCGCAAAGTGACGGTTTTATACGAATACATGCGACACATACCTGTGACCATATTTATTTGCGTCGCATAAACTTTGACAAAAGTAAGTACAGGCATAACTCCGAATTAACATGCAGGTTATGAACGATACCGATCTATCTTCGGATACTGTGAGGACAGTCTTCGAGAAAAATATCTTTGAGGACGTCAATTTTCTATAGGGTCCAGGGAGTTGAATTATTTTGTTGGACTCAAAACCTTTTCGTCTGTATGCGATTAGAATGACAGGTATGGAACAGGACTGTGTCCGAAGCGTTTAAAATCGTTACGAATTTATGAATGTGAGTCAGCATCGCTTATTCCGTCGTACCGGCATCCGACCCAACTGACTACGTGCGCGTAACGAGAGTAGCAAAAGTATTTCAATTAATTCACACCTCCGGTTCCCCCTCGCAACCCGATCGAAGAAACCGGAATTATCTCGGCACGGAATCTCGCTACTTTAATCCGCAATTCCACACGTTGAATGCACCCAATTTGTATTTCCCCTTGAAGAAAATACGCAGCTAATTGCATCGCGTTTGTAAACTGCAAGTACGTTCGAAGAGTTGTCTCTCAAAAAGGAGGTCCTATCATAAAAATAAGGTATTCACTTGAATCTCGCAATGCGAGAAAAGGTCGCACCAGGCGAAAATGTTTGAAAAATCATCAAGCGACGCGACGTGAAAAAATTCTGTATCGAAGACGCATTTTTTTTGTTTTCTTTTTTATAATAAATTCACTTGACAATTATCGTCAACGTTATTAATAATCATAATTCACGATATTTTCTTCTTTTTCCTTGCAGAACAATTTTCTGCGGATAGGGGGACTCGAAATCAGATAAAAAATCTACGTCATTTTCGATAGTAAGCAGGCGTATACGAGTTCGCAAATTCGGATTTCTGGACTCGAAGTACATCATAAAACAGTCGCACAAGCGGCTCCAGAATTTTTAATTTTCGGCCGCAGGAATCGAAAAAAACAAACCCTATAGTCATAACTGTCAATAAATGAAATCAAAGTGAAGCCACTTTAAGTGCAATATAATTATAGTTGAACAAAATAATTGTACTAAAGGGTTCAGCGTTACGAAATTTCGTCTTTTTGAATTCCAGAAAATGGGGCGCGTTCGAATTTTTAGATGTCACAGACTCAGTCAGTCGTTGGCGAAAACTATTTCCCATAACGCAGGGGGTACTACAATTTCGAAGTGAATCAATCCCCGTCACCGCATAGACATACGAAACTCGGTGAGAATCGAAGCGATCGTGAATCGTAGTGTATTCGAAAAAGTGCCGAAAGTGGCCGTCACAAATCTAACGGTGCTAATGTCGCTGTAAAGTATATGGCTACGGCAATACATGCATGAACATACGGAGTTTCGTGAATCGGAAAACAGCTCGAAAGGCACCTGAACTTATTACGTCTGGGAGCGGGTGGAGTGCAACGTTTCACCGTCGACCTCGACGACTGGTTATGTGCATCGACACGGGTCGGTTCTCCCTCCCCCGCGTTGTGCGATCCTCCCTCCGAGCCCCCTCCATAAGTCACGGACGTCCCTTGGCTCCGGGTTGACGGTTCCCCGACGTCGACCCCCGGAGAGAGTTAGTCGGTACTCGGGAGGGTGTAGCAATGCGAAACGCGCGCCTGCGCGTATCCGCTATAAACAATCCCTGCCTGCGCACTGCGGCCCGTCTTGTGGAAGGTCCGGGACACCCACCACCACCGCCACCATCGCCACCAGTGGTACGAGGAAGTTGGAGGGTTGGGTGGCTCGATACGGCTCCGGGTTCAATGCTCACTGCTCCGATAGCTACAACTACCCTTGCTGCACTTCCCCACCCTATCAGGGTGTGTGTGTGGCTCTTTCTGTACACATGATGCAACTCCAGCACCAACGTAGCTATCACTTTACTTACGTGTGCGTGCCAAGGCAACGTCCGTGAAGAGGGGCCGCTCGTCGACGGTAGTTTTGCAGACGCGTGGACATAGGTAAGGGTGGTTATGTAAGAGTTGAGGTAGGTTAGGCGAATACTTTTGTGTATTCGAAACTCTCGTCTCGGCATAGGTGTATGATATGTAATAAAAAAATATCGCCCGGAAGACATTCTTCTTTTATTTCTACCCCAGTGATATCCAGTGATGTACTCCAAATTACAGGCAGAAAAAGTCACCATAAAAACATTTAGCATAGATAGAAATTTTTCAACGTCGTTTTTTTTCTCGCTATTTTTTTTCCTTTCTTTCGTTTCAATAACGGTTTCGAAAAGCGGTCTGTTTTTAGTTATTAAAGTTTGAAGAAAAAATTACCGAACTGTTGTTCGAGTGAGAATGTTGTCGTTAGTTTTTCGAAAATTGTACCAGACATTGAAAATCGAGTACTTCAGATCGGACAAATACACGAAACCGTTCGACAATTAGCCCTCATTGTCCATGTCACGGAATTAAAATCCGACTAGGGATAAAATAATAATAGAAAACAAAATATTATATGTACGGATCAAAGATCACATATCGTCAACATTACCAGATTATATATCCGGCGATCACCTCTTCCTCAATTTGGTCTCGCTATCATCAAAAGATATCTCGACTTACCTGAAACATATGAAAAAGACATTTTTTATGTAAAAAGGCGAAAAGTGCATGCAGATTAAAGTTTCGTACATAGGTATGAGAATAACACAACGACGAGCACCTCATCCTTTCAAATAAGAGTGCAGGCAGCACCGCGGTGCAGTTATCATTGGGATGAAGGTAAGTGAAATGGAAAAATGGTTATCTGACGACAGAGCCAACAATGAGTAAGCGTTGCAGTCAGCTAGCTAGCCAGCAGACATAAGTCACACCGTTGGGTGAAGGACCGTCTAAGTTAACTGCACCACAGCCAAGGCTGTAGAAAAAATGGTGAAAAAGAAGTGGAATGAGACGAAGATAAACGATTCCGATGAAACATATGAATCACGCAACCGATACTATTGTATATCTATAAAAATTATTTTTAGCAGCATGGTTGATTTCGCATTCGACCAGATCATACCGATATTATCTTCATCGTCGATGTGTTGGGAACGTACTGAAGTTGTTATAATCACTTTTTCGGACGTTCTCATCGCACACGTAGTAACGACTGCGACGTGTGAAACAAAAGACGTTACAAAACGTCGATGATCGATATCTGAATGCTCGAACAAGCCGTGCATGTCTGCACAGTAGATGTGCAAGAAACAAGAAGTTTCTCATCGACAAGCTTAGAGCATCGATAAATTAAGAGGATGATGGCGCAAATGATGAGTTTCGGCTACATCCGTTTCCGGTGTGTCGAAAAATTTCAGACACAAAGTTAGGTAAAATCGATTACCGGAAAGAAGCACTAACGCGGACGCTCCCGGACGCTGTCACGTATCCGATCTCCACTTTACGCGCGGCTACTGCACGGTTATTTTGACCAGCATACGTGTCTCGACTTTATCCGCAAGTGTTTCCCTTGAGACAAACAAGGCGGTCGGCCACAATTCACTGGGACATCGTAATAAAGAATACCGCAAAGGTACCGAATCGGCTGTGCCGATAATATCCCCGCACAATATGCGCGGTGAATATCTTGCACGAGCTGATTTCTCTGGAACTTCATATCATACATCGAATGATTGTCTGGTACCGGTAACTTGAAGAAAAGTTTCAGTGAAATATGTCCACCATTTCTATGTTCAATTTGTGCAACGGCAGGAAGTACCTGTACACAGTTGACAAGCTCGACGAAACTAATAAATCAAAAACTTTCAACTATACACTTTTACGTGCAACATGAAAAATGTAGGCTACTTTCATCTTGGCAACTTTTCGCTTAGAGTTGACTGCTCCGAATTGTACACGTTACTCCATAACTTCTGAAATGCTTACCGAACTAATAGCCGCACCGCGTCTTCGAGACGGAAGCTTTCGTGACTTAAAAATTAGCCCGTCTCACGACCGTCTCAAACCTCACGACACCGATGTATCAAGTTTGATGATATTTCTCTCAAAAGTCCGCCGCGGAGTATATTTTTCTATTATTTTTACCAACGACAATTTCACTTGACAATTTATAAAATTGAAAGAATGAAAATCGCATTTACGTCGATCAAATTTGTTGTACAAAATTATTTTCGTTGAAAATTTCGTACAGAAGTTTGAGTCGATTATTCGAAAATTACGAGATAAGAATCGCGAGTTGTCACTCCTTTTTCTTTTCCATGCTCTATTGAATATCAAGCTTTTCGGATAAAATCAATAAACGCACAAACCGTACTCCGAAAAAGTCATCTGAAATAATCCTCCTTCCGTAAGACGTAATTCAATCAACGTTCTATGGTATTCGCGGACAGTACCGCGCGTACTAATTTTCCAGCACCTTTCGCAACCGTGATTATTATTATAGTATGGGGAAATAACATTCCGGAAAGCGAATGAAAAATTCGTCAACGTCGAACCGGTTATACACCCACCTTATCCAGACTTTACGATATAAGACAAGATAACGAACTGCACATTAACGAATGTAAAAGCAAAGCTCCAAATTCGCGCAATCGTCTCGATTAAAAGTAGCTCGAACGTAAACAAACTGCGGTGTAGAGCGACGGTGCACCGCTTTGGAGAGGTCATTGACCGAGGGTAGTTCGCAAAAGAGTAAGGGAGACGTATAGACAGATAGAAAGAGCAAGAACGGCTGCACGGGGGAAAAGGAGGGAGTGGATGCAACGGGGAAGAAGGGGCTTAGGGGTGATGGGACGTTGCCGGGGGGAGGTGGAAGGGAGAATGCAGTTGCATCGACCGGGAACTCAGCTGTGCGGGCAACCCTCCCGGACCAGCGCAATCACCGAGCTAGGCACTGCAAGAAGGGGGATTGGGGGGATTGGGGGGGGGGGGATGGGGGGGGGGGGGGTGCTTCCCCTTCGTTTCTGCATCGCAACGTTCACCTCTACCTCCTCCTCCACCTCCACCTTCACATCCAGTTCCATATAACACACCTAGCATCCCCTCGTTGCCTTGGGGATGACTCTGCACTGTGAACGTGACCCTCAAAATCAGGATACTAGCCGCGTTTGTGCCGCTGCGTATCAGGTAAGCCTTTTCCGAAACTGGTTTTTCATATTTTTAATTGTCATCATAATACCAGAGCGGCTGTTTGGAATGAAATTAGTCAACCCCCGGTAGTGTTCATAGTACGTTATTGTTTTCCGATAAGTTTTATGGAAATGGCAAAAGTTAAGCATACAAAAGGTAAATTCGAGGGTAAATTTCTCCTGTTCAAACCACATGCCTATACGATCGTGAGAGAGAAATTGATTACCTGCTCGTACAGCGTTCCTTCTCTTTTCAACTCTTTTGTTCTTTCAGCAGCAGTTTCCGGTCCATTAACGTCAGCACTTACGCACATGTAAAAGCTGTACTGTTACAGACGCGATATAGTTGAGGTAATTCTTATACCTATACACTCTCAAAGTGCAAGTGTTCCGGTCTTTGACAAATGGCAATAACGATATGACTTTCAAATTATTATTAACACCCTAGAGATAATAAAAGGCATGTATAGGTGCATGACTATATAACGGAAATCAGATCCAATCGATGACGCCGCCGATACTATTATAGGTAATGTATATATATAGGTACGCAACCATTGTGCATGTAATAACAATACCGATAATAATAATATAATTATAATAATCTCTGCTGGTTAAACGCGCATGTGTCGACCGGATCTGTACCGCAGTAGTAGCATTCGCGTCGCTATTACGAATAGGAAAATTGTTAATTTACAGTAAAAATCGATTTCAATTTGTATGAGCTATTGTATAGGAAAAAAGGTAGAAAAAATGCAGTTAATTTTATTACCCTGATCGCGATTCTTGCATCATAAAGGGGCGGGGGGGGGGGGGGAGGGGTAGGACAATAATGCCAAGTGTCGTCGCAAATTTGACCCGTAAAAAATGAAATTCGGCAATCAACTCCATTGGCAACGACCTTCCTGAAGGATTTCCCCCCCTCCCCCCGTTGACCGAGCGAGCCAAAACTTCGATTGTATAACGGTGAACGTTAACCCCCAGCTTGGCGTGGAATCGACCCCAAAGTTTTCTAGGTTCTAAATAGGCAACTATTATTTTTATATTTTCTAATCTAACGGTGTACTATTATCGGGTAAACGAGGCAGACTATGGCTCTGTAATATCGTAAAGTTGAAATTACCTGGAGGTGGATTTTCGAGTAAAGGTTTTCGCAGTCGTACAGTGAAACTGTTATCGACACCACTTTTGCGTGGCAATAGAACTAGAATCTCGACTAGAATTGTTAGAGCACATATACTCGAGGATTCTACCTAAAGTACGAATACCATTCGTTGACTTACTCGAGGTAACACATAAAACGTCCATTTTTACACCATCTAAAAAAAAACCATATTCAGCAGACTATTATAATACGCACTACGTGCGCTGTGCAGTGCATCAGGGAGTGAAAAATTCACGCTATCAGTCGAGGTACGATAAGAAGGTAAGATACCGCCGTGTCTTTTGTGCACACTTTTTTATCTTTTTCCTTTTTTTTTTTCTTAACTACATATATGCAGAGAACAAAGCTACTCGCATTTATGATAATTATAACGTGGTGCCGACGCGGTCTCATGTTGTATTCGTGCTTTACAGATATAGAAAATCGTACTTCGGGTTACGCGATATTTTTTTGTTTTTTTTTTCTCCTCATAAAAACGCGATGAGATCGCGCAATTCTTTTTTTCCATTAATAAGGGAAAATACGTCCAAGGTGTTACAATGTAAGTAATGAGAATAGAAACGTGATCGAATGATCGCGTTATAAACTAAATTGACAAAAGCTCTTTATTCTGCGGAAAAAGAGGGTAGGACGAAAAGAAAGAAGAAAGAAGAAAGAAGAAAGAAGATAGAAAAATCTCAATCTCCAAGCTATACATCGTATAGGCGTGTACAAAAGATGAAAATACATCTACCACAAGTCATTTGTGCGGAGGAGCAGAGAAGAAATGCGTTGCGCTTTACATGAAGCGTATATTGGTAGTAGGTAGTAGGGTTATACTTGGTGCGGGACGTGTAGGTATATGAAAACGTTGAATCGATGGGGCGATTTACGTCACGTGAGGAGAAGAGAGAAAAAAAGAAGAGAAGAGAAGAGAAGACTAAGAGTAACGCTCGGAGGCTTTATTCTTTGTACCGATATTAAACCCGCCCCTTTTGCCACTCGGTTATCCTGCAGTACTTTGAGAATTTCCTGAAGCGCACACCCTTACTACGCAGCCTGAGGCACCGCCGTCATGATACCGAGAGTAACAGCCGTCCATACGTTTTATACACCAAACTAGGTATACGTTCATTTGTTATCATATTCATAGTGCGCGTACACGTATGTAAACGTGTCACACATATTATGAAGGCTCAGGTATATGTCGCACAAATGCAGATGGGTCGCACGTCTGGCCTCTTTTCAACGAAACGCGTTTAACTCGAATGTGCACGATGGAAATTTAACGATGTGGTTGTAAGGGGTCGAAAGTATGCGTTCAATGTAGGCTAACGCATCGCGGTCAAGGGGGGATCTCTTCCACTTTATGTATTAAACCAACTATTCTAATAAGCTGCAGTTCCAGGAGAGCTGAATGTCGTAACATATATATTATATGTTTTTGCTGGGTTTTGATTGGAAATAAATAGATATATTTTTAATTTTCAAAAACACAATGTCAGCGTAAAGAAATGGCGTTTTACTCGAGTCTAGTTTGAGTTAAAAAACAAAAAAAAATCGTGCAAATTACTAAAAAATGGACATTCTTTAAATTCCGATAAATGCTACAACCGTCGGGTTTGCTCGGATTGAACTCAAATTTAAAGGATCACATTTTCCTTGACCTGTTTCCCAAAAAAAAAAAAAAAAATTCGGCAACCGATTCACTGACCCAAGTGCGCGTGCAATTTTACCCTATAACACGCTACGCTATCCACATTTTTGGGATGTTTGAGAATAAATGAAAAATTCATACTGCAGATCTTCGCAATTCTCCGCATAACCAAACTCTTATACGTCACGACCTGTTTTTTTTATATTACCTATATACGTTAAAATTTAAACTGCAGAAGTTGTGAGGTGACAAATAAAAAAAAAAAAAAGAGGTTGTCTCATCTTTTATGCACAGCTCATGCAATGTGCATAACGCAACTTCCGCGCGCGGGTCCCTATGTAGGTATACCGTATATTATTATACATACACCACCGCGCTTTTGGTGCTCCAGTTTTAAAGCGAATGCACCCGAACCTGGGCCAACAGTATCCATGACAACCTCCGATGTGCCGATAGACTATATCGAGAGATTCCAGCCGATATACGCATATATCTACTGCACACATGCATATACCGTAGGTCAGTGCTCTATCGTTGCTTAGCAACTAACCCCCACCCTCATCCCCCCGCCCCATTTCCCCCGACGCTTTGTCAAGGTAAAACTATATATCTGAAAATAACGTGTAGGTATATGTAGGTAATACTTCGTTACGTAAGATTGCCGTTTTAAGATACCGAGAAAAAAAAAGAACAAGTAGCCCGTTACACTACTCACTAGACCGTGTATCGAGTAGCCTCAGCTCGGGCGGACGGCGAAAAAGAATTTTTCCGAATTTTCAATGAGTAAATAATCGTGACAAGTAACTCTGATTTCGAGCGCGAGCATAAGATTTATGTGAAAATTAATCGAGTAAACTGACCTGTGACTTCAAAATATTTCCATAAGAGGCGCGAATTCTTTTTTCTAGTATTACAAGGGAAAGAGTATATGGGCAATTCCACGTCAGACCGGACAAAAAATGACCGCCTATTTTTTAAATCAAATGAAACTTTTTTCGCGTATTATATCCGCAAAAAGAGCCGATACGTATTCCGGCATTTGTCCGAAATAGTTTTTCTTCAAAAGTTACAAAATATTCAATTTTGAGGCAAAATGAGCGCACGGTAAGCTTCAAAAATTAATATCTCCGATTCTATTTGTCGTAGAAAGATGATTGACAGCGTATTTTAAAGGTGAAAGAATAAGGTTTGAGAGTAAAATTTTATTCACCCGGAAATCATTGAAAATTCTAATTGTTATTAACAAATGAAATGTTTCATGATTTTTTACCATGGAAAGAGCCATTTTCAAAATTCTGAAAAAAATATGTCCAGATACCTCATTCAATTCTGAATAGAGAAAAAATTTTTTTTTCATGGAGGTTTCATGGAGTCTATTTTTTATTGAATTATTTATCGGTCGCTGTGTCGCGCCGGGCCCGATCGCACCGCGCGCGAAAAAAGTTTCGTTTGATTTAAAAAATAGGCAGTCAAAAAATCGCTAAATCCGTCCGGTCTGACGTGGAATTGCCCATATACTCGACTTATGCACAATATAAAATAGGCAATGAATCACTATAGTATAGGCACGATCGTGTCGCACGGCGCGTGTATAGGTGTCCGTGTATCTATATAAGGTACAACCGCAGCTATCGGGGATGAGGTAAACGTTGCAATAACGAATAAGGTACGTCGGTATATAACATGATACATAGCGTGGGTGCAAACACATGAGCAAAACCACATAATGCATTGCCTCTAGGCACTTTCTCCAAAGTGTTACGCGGCAGTCAGAGTTATTATACAGAGTGATTGTCTGCACACCAAAGTGTATACATAGATGCAGATGTATTCACATTATAGGTGTGCATGTATTCGCAACGAATAATCGAGAGTGAAATGAAAAGCGATTGATAGAAAGACGCGGTGTATATTTTCTTCTACTCGAATAAGGGATGAGAAGCTCTGAATTTTCGGAACGGAGATTAAAAAGAACAAAAAATAAGAATTTCAATGTTAGAGTCCGTGGGAATATGCGCTCAGGTATATAATGATATAGGACAAATGTTGATCCTTGCGTACAGCGTAACGTGGATAAATGTATTATGTATTTGGTCGCGCATCATCGGTCACTTGGTCATCCATACGGCGCGACGCGACGGTACGCGCCCAAAATCAATATGGCGGATGGTCGCCGATACATCCGTTTTGTGCAGACGCCAATTTTATCGAACATCTAGAGAATGTGTCTTGAAATTTCAAATATTATACCGTATACGAACGGAATCTCCTTCCAGAGGATGTTAAAGTAGGTGTATATTGTACGATCGGTTTCGGGCGATGTAGGTACGTAAATTCTTTAAATATCGCACGAAACGCATTGAAACAAGGAAAATACCGCGAGAGCCACGTGCGTGTAATTAACATATGCGCTAAAGCAACTGCAGCCTTATTTCCGCTTCCGTGTTTATTCGTTATACCCCCTGTAACGTCGTGTCCAACCGTCCTGACACGATTTCCTCTCTGTAATAATTCGACACGGTATACCGTTGAAAATACCTTTTTTTTTAGGACATGATATGTGAACGAACCCTTGAAAAGAAAAAATTTCTCCAAAGCACGTATATGCGTTCATGCTGTAGACATTTCATAGATGAGAAAATAAAATTCAAATGAATGAGATAGAATTATTTTCGAATTTCATACAAACGGAATCATATAGTAGATAAAAAAAAAAAAAAAAAAAAGAACGGAAAGTTTGTCCGCAATTCTTTCACCCTTTGATACGAATATGACGTAATACGTAGAGATTTGTTCTTATATAATTTTACACATACACAGCGGTGAATCAACGAGCATAATATGAATCTCTATAAATGTTAGAGCATTTGATATTCCAACTCGTTGTGCTCGTGAACGGACATAATTTCATTGATCATTGACCTGCGCGGAACTATTTATAACTAATTACATACGTCATCGTGATACGATGCACTCTCTCTACAAGATATACTATATACCCTGTACTGGAATCGTAATCGTAATCGTAATCGTAATCGTAATAATAATTGAACTCGTTAAACATTGTATACGTACACGCCCTCCGTTTTCATATAATAAAGGGCAAAAACTAAGAAGCAAATAAATTATAAATAAAAAAAAAGAGAACTAGACGAAGATCGAAGGGAGAGAATGAAAGTGAGAAAAGAGAAGAGCGAAACGAAAAGGAAAGAAAGAAAGAAAAATGGGAAAGAAAAAGATGAGATGAGAGAGAGAAATAGAATTTATTCAAGATACCAGTAACTGCTCCGGATTTCATGTATAGTTTCGAATGTGCGTAGCACGGCCGCATGCCGAGGTTAATGACCCCTCCGGTGCATTCTGTGTGCACAAACGCCATGAGCTCGCGCTTACAGCACTGCCATAGCCGTAGTAGCTTTTACAACCAGCTCCTCTCTCGCGATGCCGCCGCGTTGCCGCACAGCGTTACAACTATGCGACCGCGTGTGTGCGGCGGCGGCATTTTGTGCACCCGATATCCACACGGAGCGAGTCGAGTGGAATTCTGAATAGGATAAGAATATATGGGGCACGTGTAAACGCATTAGATACCGACGCTTCCAAATGCACAAACACCTGTGTCACGAATCGTCTGACAATGCGAGTTCAGTGGAGGCGAAGTATTGAAATTTTATATTCGCACGAACAAGTGGGTACATAGTTTGATTCAAAGCATTTACCACGCGAATAAAGGAACGATCAAAGCGAAACTACACGTCATTTGTCAGACGGGCTGAAAAAAGCGCTTG
Organism: Athalia circularis; assembly: GCA_963978495.1. Lineage (NCBI taxonomy): Eukaryota > Metazoa > Arthropoda > Insecta > Hymenoptera > Athaliidae > Athalia > Athalia circularis. Next base: position 23,906,519 of record OZ021700.1, read on the forward strand.
AATTTTATATTCCCGCACCGCCCAACAACTTGGTCGGGGTTTTAGTGGGTACAAAGGGGGAAAGAAGGTAAAGTTTATAATGTCTATTAAGGGGTTGAATTCATGGAAAATACAATTCTCATCAGGGTTGAGATCTGGACGAGAATCAAAATTTTTAACGCAAGCATCTTTCGACGAACGATCGAATAATCCCTACGATTCAAATCAATTATAGACAACTCAGGTATAGACGTGCGGACAACGAAGCATGTTTGATCGGTAAAGAACGCACATTGTTGCGAGAAGGAGACTAGCCGAAGTAAAAAATCATGACGTCGAAACAATTCCTCAAGTTTTGGTTGTATTATTGGGAATGCATTGAATCGGTCGGGTTTGTCGAGGACAAAGCGATGGTAGGGGATGGAGACGAAAGTCTAGAAATGAGCATATTGAGACATTCTTCGTGTTCAGAGATGGGTATTGTAATCGGATGAATTCATGGTCTGCTTATTATATTGCTTTGTTGAAAACATCGACCGCACGGAATGCTTTCCGACCGATATGCGTAGAATATTTTCTTCATTATCCGTACTTTACTTGATAACATGCACCGTGTTATTTCGTGTAAACCTTTTTCAAATAATTTGTGTAATTCGAACTTTCAAATTCGTCTCAAACGGACGATGATGACCGATGCAATTCAATGCTGACGACAGGTGTACGAATAGATACATCGATCGCAAACGATCGCGTCGGTTGTCAGAATCGAAAAAATTGTACAACTGTGATTATCTGTATAGACGGGTCGAAGATTACTGCACCGCACCGCGCCACAGGGTATTTTTTTGCGGGTGAAAGGCGAAAAAAAAAGAAACCAAAAAACACCATCCTGCACGAATGCATGCGGAGATATTCGATATGTTACACAGTGATAAAGCCGAGAGCTGCAAAGTTCGAAGCTTTGGAAAACTTCCAGGAGCACTGAACCGATTCTGGCACTGTTAACGTCATAAAATCATTGTTATCCGTACGTCTATTATGGATACACGCGATGTCTAAGTGGCCCCCAAATGAACAAAAGTTTACCCGGCGCTGATTTATCAGAGTCTATGTATATATTACGTCCAGGAACCATTTTTCGATGGGATTACTCACCGGAAAAAAAAGAGGAAAAAAAAAACAAGACAATTGACTGACGATGAGTAAAAGAAATATTCATGTATAAGCTCTCTGATCCAAAGTGTTGTCGATTATGCGCATACTTGCAAATTAGAATGGACGAAATAATTACCCGCAGTCCATGAATTGACCTGATCCGACATAGGTGTTAACTATATTGCAGTGTCCTTGAGTAACGAGCGGACGTATTCGAAGAGTTTATTAACAAAAGCTCAAGACTTACGCTCGTAGTAGCGACCCTGAAATCCGGCCTGTGTCAGGGACGACATTTGTCTAGAAAAAGAAGGCGAAAAAAAGAAAGAAGAAAGAAAATGAATTACACGTTGCTCGCGTTGCGTAACCGTGCTAAAATTAATGGCACAGGAGACATGGCAAACTATAATTCGCGAGACTCGAGATATTTTGAAGTTCTGCCGTCTAACGTTTGCGGGAGGTATGAAACGTTCGGAGTAAACACGCCCACGATAAGATGATAAACATATATGTGTGCATGGAACGTATGTTATGCACTTTTTTCGGGTAATTATTATCTCACGACTGACGATGAAAAAATAAGAGAGAAAAACGGGTTCCCTGGAACATGAAAATACATGCGCATAATCCCCCGTTTAATTTTCAATAAAGTCGAGATCGCAGACATGGCAGAAGCTCTGTAGATTACCTCTCAACATTATCGCGTATCCAACTCGTTATAGAACTCGTCGAGTTGAACACGATTTTGCTCACAGCTTCTCCACTCAAACCCACGACTCGTAATATTACGTAACACGAATCAAGCGGGGATTGAGACTCGGTGAGCTGTTGGAATCGAAATGATTATCAATTATTTCGAAAACCTGAAATCGACGGAAAAAATGCGTCCAACGGACGGTGTGTGTCAACGTGTGAGTAGACATCTGTACAACTTCCATTGCATGCGAATGAATATCAAGAATAAAATTTGTAAAAAAAACACCAATCTAGCGACTGATATTTTCGCTACTCGCTCATTCTTACGGCGATAATCCTCAGGCTGACAATGAGCAGACCCTTTTGGGCACGACGGATTCTAGGAATAACCGAGAGTATCCTGCCGGTGCGGCGGTCAAAGGACGCCTGGTCGTTTTCTGGCTCCTGCGAGCAGAAATGCGCGTAGTTTATGCGTGAAGTGGACGCGTGCGCGTATCGGTTTGTCTCTCGGGTCGGGTCGCCCGCGGGGTATTTTGGTGCAGCGCCACGCACCGCGTGGAGGTCAATGCCCGTCCTTACACCGGCCCAAGGAAGAAGGCCCGAGCGAGAGAGGAAAAAAGAGGATGGAACGGGACAACAACCGAACAAACGAGGAGTGACGGGGTGTTTACCGAACGAAAAGAACCGACGAATGACGAAAGAAGCCGAGAGGGCGCGCGCGATCCTCACCCCGGTCATGCACCACAAGATGACCACAAGCCTGAATAAAAACTGTTGCTGTTGTTTGTCCGATCCCATTATTTCGTCAGAGCTGTTACTTTTGAAAATAGAACGACGTTGCTAATCGCGATGATAATTGTCCGATGCAAAATAAACCTATTCCCGTTCAGGCGTGTTCAGAAAGACGATGACAAAATTCACTCGCATGCCAAGATAAGCCAGAGAAAAAGCTAAGTGACGAAGATGCAAGCAAGATTTCTGATTGCACAGGATTCTGCCCGGTGGGCATTGCCATTAAGTCACCCCAGGGCCTTGTTTCGATCGTTTGTCAATTTTATTACCGATTTCAAAATGGCGGACGGTTTGTTTCTGGAAAATTTCGTAACATATCGCGACTCACCGACGTGTGTAATGACACGTTATTGAGAATTTTCAAAGTCGATCGTATTCAGAACGGCTGCTCTTTCTAATGTTCTCCTCCCTTAAAAATTGAACGTATCTTACAGCCCGAAATGTTGATGCATACGAGGTAAAAGGGAGGCGGGGTTTCCGTATCAATTTTCATGACACGGATAGCGTATCTGAAGTATACTCGGTGAAAATTCGTGTAATTTGCAAGATTTCATCCAGGATCAGATGCCGTGCACTTGAACTTGAGCCGAAGTTAAAGTTGTCGGTAAATTACGACAAACCCGCTCGGATGCTAAGTTTCGATATTTTCGATATACCCATACAAGATCGGAACTACACTGTTAACAATTTGGAGGATAAATTTACCAATATGGCGGGTGCGACGCCCTATGTTACCTACCCAGGCTATAGTTAAAATTCGCCTATCCATGGATATGTAATTTCACCAGTTTACTTCAGCTTCGGATAACCAACGGCAGAGACAATATTAGATCGACAGTACCATGGAGTGAAATTACCTCTCCATGTGATGCATGAATTTACGCTTATTTTTTACAGTGTAATTCTGCGGTGGTGGGGAGAAAGATTTAAAATTCAAGTGGAAACCGTAGGTACTTAAACAGAGGTGGCATCGTATCTCTGCACATATGTCAAATACGAATCACGTTTCATCGTCGAGGTTATTCCGATAACGCGAAAAATACTCTTCGCAAACTTTAATGCGCCGATATGGGATATGCAGTTTAGCGTTCTGTAATTACCAGCGTGATAACAGGGGATATACATATACGTTAAATATAAACACGATTTTCGTGTTACTTCAAAAAGTATAATTATAAATAAGATGATATGTGAGCTCACGCTGCAACGCTCGGAGATAAGATGAGAATTCAAGTTTTGACTTTTATTCTTCAAAACGCGACACCTCGTGTTTCGAGAATAAAATAAATTACTTACTCATTTCCGATGAAAGATAATCTCCGAGATCCTAAGACACGGTACGATTACGTGGGTAATTACTTCCTATATACGTATAAACTTCGTGCGATCGCCGTTAATTTTTCCACAGAGTGAAACCGACGTTACTCAAGTTACCGCACAAAGTAGGTATAAAATAAACATAGCCTATAGTCGTAAAGTGCGAAGAAACGAAAGCGAAAGAAAAAAAAAAAAAAAAGCAGAAGATAATCCAAGATAATCTTTTTAATAAAACCCCCAGACCCCACATTATACGGAGGCTTCGTCAACCCCACTGTATATAGCGCGCTTCGTGATGTGCTGTCAAATATATTACCAACTCGTTGAAAAACCGAAGAGAAAGATAATTTCGTTATCTTCCAGTACATTAAAGACCTCGTGACTTTTTTCTTCATGTAAAAATTGAATCTCGCTTATTATACAATGACTAGCAGTTGATCGTGCATCGAGTAAAATCCAAAGAAGGAGGCATACATTTTGCGAAACAAAAGGAAAAAAAAAAAAAAAAAAAATGGACTACTGCGTAAAAATGAAAAGACAAAAAAAACAACAAAAAAGGTGAAAGTTAAGACTGGGGTCAATATTCACGTGGCCGTGTTACACGGTACTCATTATTGTTAGAACGACGCCCACCGCCGCCCACCGATGCCTGGAAGCTTCTATCCTACACGATGATGTTATTATACCCGGTACACCATCGACACTGGCAATACCAGCAAAAGCAACAGGAATGGGTTTTTTATTCCCGCTACATACATATGCGTGTGTCGTGTGTCCACAGAGCCGTGGAACTGCGATATACAGTGCAGCGCTCACCACGTTCACCGACGTCAAGAAAACAAGGGGCAGGTCAGTAACTGGGTCATTTCGGCACGTTTAAAACTCCCACGAGTTGCAGGCGTGACCATCGCATACGTACTTATGCATGTATCCATACCTGTATCTTATATTATTTCATACACACGCGTGCGTGCGATAAATTTACTATAGGTATATGTACCGATATGTATATAGGTGACTGTACCTGACTCACCTACGCGTATTTGCGGGAGTTTACATCGAAGTATGAGAAACGCCTGCACCGAAGATAAAGCACATGTGTATACGAAAGTAGGGTATTATTTATCAACTACGTAGGTATGGGACACGAAACGGTATAGTGGATGAAAAATGACAGCTCGATTCTTCGTGCTATCCCTCGTTCCTTGCAATCGATATATTATATGGGAATTATTCACTTCCGTTGCAAATCATGAATGAATGAATGAAAGAATAAATAGATAAATTGGCATCTAGTAGCGCAGCACCAGGAAGTGCGGTAGGCCTGTTTGCGTTCCCCCCTCCTTCTTGTACCCGCAGTTCCTTCTCCTCGTCCCTCCTTCGTCTCATCGAATCGTTCAACTTTGTCTGATTCGCCTCCTCGTCGCAAGCTAGACACTTTCACTAGTGACCCAGAGTTACCTTATTGTTCCATCCCTTTCCCTCTCATTTTTCACTTCGCCATTCTCTGTTGGGATACCCTTCTCTCCTTTTTCATCGCGTGTATAATTCGCCGTTGATTATACATCTATAGCGGTAATCTTCTGCTTTTATAATAAACCCAATGACGACGTATAAATGTTATTATTCTTACGTAGTTGATACCGGAGTGCACTTTTTGCGATACATCCGCGTTTCGCTATTGGAGAAACTACTATGGTATATTGTATAAAACCGCAACGATATTCTCATCTAGCAACGTTCATCCGTCGGAGATGGAGGAGAAACAAACGGTTGAGAAAAAGATAAAGCTGGACAGAAAAAGGCAAAGAAAAAAAATCAGATTTTCAGACTTCCGCGTCACGGGATTCGTGATCCCACAGTTCGATGCGCTGGCACGATCTATTGAGGAAGAGAAACGGGTCATTGCCTACTCTATAACTTACAAAACACGTGGTGCAACGGACCAAGAAATATTGTCACCGCGGTAAAGGAATCGGAAAACAAACTGATGTATTTTTTCTTAAATTTCAATTTCAATTTTTATCTTGTTTTTTTTTCTTCTCAACTCTAGCAAATATCATTACAATCACAAGAACGCCTGTGTTTATACCTATACATATGATGATGATTCATTTATCTTACGATTTATATACGTGTTTGTGCATATATAAAGTATTGTAACGCGGGGCAGCTGTTTATAACGGACAACAATAGTGCGGCTTATCGTTTGTTATTATCACTGTTATTCTTATTATTATTATGTCATTTAGTTTTATCTCAAAGGAAGGAAAGTGCGGTTCACGTTCGAGGAACTCCCCAGTCCCCCTCCCCACCCGCTCGCGCAAGTTTTATCTCACACAAGTTGTGAAGGTTATACAATTATAATGCATTTCGGTTGCGAAAGATACCCTCTGCTCGTTGGGATCCATCCGTAAAACCTTTTCCCATACTACGTTCTTCACTGCCACATGCGAATGATAGTCACGGAGGGAATTTTTTTCATTGTCTCCAACTTCCGATTTTCATTGATACTGAAAAAAAAATGTCAAAGGTGTACCGATATGAATTCTTGACTAACCCCTAGGAGTGAATGTATTTGTTTATTTCCGAAAATTATCAGCGATTCAATTCGCGAATATCGACGATGAAAAAAATTAACGAGAGTCGTTATGGTTGTAAGAAATAAACCGAGAACAAACAATAAGTTTCTTTTTACTTTTTTCTATCAATATAATAACTGGTATAGGTTCGAACAATTTCTATCCTATATATTTTGCAAAAATTGTGTTCTACGAGATTTAGGGAGAGGTGAGAAATTTCTTATTTGTTCTTTTTCTAATGGGACCGAAAATTTGGAATTTACATTCGATCGTGGATGTTTCAAAATGACACAGTTACGGGTGTAGACGGAGATTAAGGATTCGGTAAAAAAACGTACGTTTCAATTCATCCATGACGGGGTCTAGGTAAAGGCAGAAAATAGAAACTTGGCAAATTTCCTGCTCCTATCCGAGTTCCGGTAAAACATGCAAGTTATTCTATACGCCCACCCGAATGATTCACGCACACGTGCGTTTATTCCTATATATGGATAAAATCGTATGAAATCACATATGTATAATATTCGTGTACAAACGTATGCGATATGTATATTGCTATATACGCGTACGAACTACATCACATCTTTCACGTACGTGAAATTTTAGTATACCAAAATATGTATCTATATATTACGTAGTACATGAGGTCGCTACGACCCTCGTTACACGACGTATAGTAGGTACGTACGTCCACCGTTCGCGAGGACGAGGCATCGCAGGGTCAACGACTGGAGCACGAGGCATCGAGGCACGCTTCTCGCGTTGTAGCTGCGCGAACCACGGCCTTCTCTCCCCCCTTACCCTCCCTTCCTTTTCAATCTCTCACTCTTTTTTCCCTCCATTTTACTCCCTACTACTTTTAGCCCCCTCCCCCCTCTCCAATCCTCTCAAGCCTGTCGTGTGGGAGTTATTATAAGCCGAAGAAAACGAATGAGAGGAAAAGAAACAAACAAGGACCGTAAGAAATGAGAAGAAATACGAGGGGGAAAAAGCTGTCCGGCAGCATCGATGGGGGGTGAAAGAAAACCAACCAAAAAAAAAAAGGAGAGTATTATGTGGAAACCGTCGATGCTTGAAAAAAGTTGCTGCGTCTAAATATTTGAACCACCTCTGCTTTTTCTTCTCCCGTTGCACTCGTACTCGTACTGTCGCAATTCAGGAAGACTGTACGGTGCTTTTGGAATGTTTGGAACGTTCGATGGAATGACCAGAATGAACGCGGGAAAAATATCGTTTCAAACACCAGCGGAGGGATCTACGATTTTGTCCTTTCGTGATTTTTCTTTCATTCCTAATCATCGAATCCCACGACATATCCGTTTATCGAAATTTCAAGAACAGTGTACAGGATACAATTAAATGATGTGGTCAACGTTTTTTTCCAATTTTATCGGTATGCCCACGTTGAAAATAGGTGGCTCGGAAAATTTTGCGGTGAGATTACAGAAACCATTCGAATATAATTGAATGTATTTTTCGATAAAAACAACGACGTCACTTATAACAAACGACCAATGTAGAAAAACTTCACGAATATTTTGCAATGCTAACAATAAGACGCGGACTCGTTGGCCGGGTGCGAACGCAATGAGATTTTCAAATTCTGTCTAGGTATATTTAGATAAACATGGGAAATCTTAATTCCAAAGATAAAATCCAAGCTCAAAGGATTCTCCTCATTTTATTAACAACAGCTATAAAAGTACAACCGCATCAAGATATCGCGGCGCAAATTTGATTTTTCTCTCGTTACTGGTCCTAGTGAACACCGCGCCGTTGTTCTTTATAGTCGCTATAAACGGGGAGAGGGTTCACATAGAATGGCGAAACAGTGCGGTAAAAAATCATCAAAAGAAATGTGATATCTCATTCGTAAGGTTACTTTCAATTTCCGCCGTCACATATAGAGACATCGAAATAAGGCAGCTGTATCTACACGTCAACGCGACGACCAGCTGTTCATTCATATAGATATGTATATTTATTCTATGGATGTATATTAAAAATTTCTTTTGGGCGCGTGTCTGTACCTTTATTATTTTATTTGATTTTGTTTTTTTATTCAAACATTTCATATTTATAGATTGTGAAAAACACGTCAGGGTTGAAATATCACAAATCAAGTACAAAACGAATGTCGTTGCAGGTATATTCTTGTATAACGACGTGATGCATTTATATTTGATATTTTTATCCGGCAGTCATCGCTCCCAGAAGATATTTTTATCTGTTAAGTGGATACGGAGTTCACTATATACCACACGGTTCGTAAGCATCACTGAATTACGCGGGGCCTGTGTGAATGCCCCAGGATATTATAGCCGCGTGGGCGTTGAATATCAAGAGACAAAGTCACGCGGGTACTTTTACATATGACATATACATATGTATACAAATTTGCCGGATAATTGCCAAAACCAAAAAAAAAAAAGCTGTAACAACCGTATTTCCCGCAGTACTTTTTCACAGTCTTACGAATCAATTGACGCGCAAATCAAAATACTTCCCTCTTCATTTATACTTATAAGTATATCTACTTTTCTTCATAAAACAGGTTGCATGAAACTTATCCTCATTGTTGCCAGAAAAAAAAAAGAAAAAATTATCTCCAAGTATGAGAAGAAATATTAAAATCTGATCGAAATAAGTTATAAATTGGCAAATGTAGAATGCAGTCATTTGAATCCGTAATTTAAAATTTTGAAAATTTTATTTTCGATCCGTAATCAGCGACCCGAATATCCACGGATACGAAATTTCACGTTAATCGTGTAATTTTTCGCGATTTCAACTCACCCCTTCTTCTTTTTACTTTAATTTCGTTTTTTTTTATTTTGCGTCAAATTCGAAAATTAATTTCAGGGGCGGCGGTAAGTGGATATCAAATTCCAGGTAACCGTCAACAGAGGGGAGTTACGAGAAGTAAAAATTTCTCAAGCCAATCTCAAAAATTTCCGATTTCGGTTTGGTTTATTACTCGATCCCGACGTGCTTCGTCGACTCTGAGATCGTAATTGGTGGACCACATAATTCGAAATTCTTAACACAGTTCAAGTAGCCATGACGTATTGAATATTCGATTCTCAAATCTTTCCAAAAATTAGAAAAAAGTAAACGCGCGGATGCATCGCAATTTTTAAATCTCGCAATTTTATCTTCGAATAATCGACGCAGGTTTTTCATGGCACATGCATGGGATGTCTGGTGACGTGCGTGGAAGGCGTTCAATTGACGAAGTGCACAGCACAGGAGCAAGTGAAGACTTCGGTCTTACACAAGGTGGCGCATACGGCTACGAAATGCGCTTCCGCCTTGTCCCTGCTGCGTTCCTAAAGTACTCGCGACTACGTACACGGGAAAACATACCTAAATGCATGCGCACTACATCCAACGATCACAGAGACTTGTATTATATATAACTTTGACGAGTACAAACGCGGAGAACTTCGCACTACTCAGAGCGTACCCGGTGGTCAATGTCTTCTAAGGAATGAGTCACAGGTGGCTCGAGAAGAAGAAAAAGAAGAAGAAGAAGCAGACAACGAAGGAGTAAAAGACTCGACAACTCCGAGGCGCGTGTCCATCATCGCTCTACCACAAAACTTCAACCCTTGATTCTTCATTTTGCACTGTCAACCGTAAGACAGCGAAATCAGCTTTAAACGCTAATGGAGAATTGCAGGTACTGTACATTACTGTACTGTATAGGAAGAAAAGAAGGTCGATCTATTCCGAGGAGTAAAAAATAAATCTACGACAACTCTTCAAATCAGTTATTAAAAGTATGTAAAATATTGTGACTGATCATCGAGTAATATGACAGAGAAAATGATAATGAACTCTTAGCTCCCGTATCTTCACCCACAAATGTGTATGAGTGGATAAGAGAAGTTTTTCACCCGCATAATAGAAATTAAAATCTGATAAAATCACGGCAGGTCGCACAATCCGTTATTAGTAATTTCTTTATACATCTACGGGGTGCAAAACTGTAACGATAATCATTGATCATTATGGGATTGTAACATACTTGTGGACTCTAACCTTACCTTCGCTCACAGTTTGTTTCTCAGTCACGGTTTCTGCGCGCTAAGAAACTTTCTTATTTCTTATTTTTCACTCATTTTTTACCTCACTTCATGTCCCGGATTCTCGCCCTTCACCCGCGTGTCTCAACCACCCGGAAGACTCGAGCTTACTCGGTGCAGCTTGCGCAACGAAATCAAACACCTACCTACCTTACCAACGACTGGTTTTAAGAATGCCTATGTCACACTACTCCAACTATATTAAATGTGCAATGTGCAGCACACATGTATCATAATATATACATTGCGTGTGCATATGTATGGAGAATATGAGACTATGAGACTGTGTAAAGATTTTTATTTACCTATTACTGTATAGATGTCCATATTCTGCGGTACGTAGTACAGTTCACGGGGTGTCTATAAGTCTAGCCGGCAACTTTCTCTATGAGGACGATGATCCCGCCCCCACTTTAAACTCTCGCGACTACAACTGTAATCTACGAGCTGTAAATGGTAAACTGCAATTCGTGCAGTTGGCACAAACGTCACGTTTCTGTATAGGTTTGTTACGCAAGGAAACGATGAGAAAAAAAAAGGGAAAGAGAGAAAGAAAAACAATTCTGTTAGGCAATTACCACGCGGGCGAAAAACTCCATAGAAACATAGTAATTCAGAGAAACCGTCTACGATCGTCATTTGACAATGAATGATAATTTTTCAAAATAAACATTTGCAATTATGAAGGACAGTTGAAAAATTGTACGTACGATTTGATCATCGATTTGGGGTGACGATCATAGATAAGTCGAACATTCACGTTCTCGTTAATGTAAATAAGAACTAATGCAATAAGAATTATTTTTGCAACGTTTTATCTCTTGATTAGTAATAAGAATTTTCCGTAGATTTTTCAGCTCAACTTTCATACAGTAGTTTGGATTCAAAGCCGAGCACAGTATGAGATGAATGCCAATGATAACGTTGAGAAAAAAGAATTTCGCAAATCTGCCGCATGGACTAATACAGTTCTCTGACCCGTAGATATCATAAAATGTTCAACAGTTTGTCGGAGTTTATCTGCAGCTGGTACCTAAAACGTAAGAATATCTAATCTTTGACGTCGTTGTCTCAATTTCTGATTGTTAATGCGAATATAACAATTTATCGATAATAATTTTAACGTTAGTCACATGTACGTAGGTACGTGTATATGTTTTTATCGTGATCATATTTTAGATTAAGTATGATTAATTACAACGGTATATCTATATGTGCGAGAGACGAAATTTTCTATTTCGCAAATCACTACCAAATGTCACGGCCAACACGTATACCCGTGCACTTATTACATTCGAGTCACGCGGGATTAGAGAGTTGAAATAATTACTTCTTTATCGCGGTACACAGACATGAATATACACACCTACTACAACACATATTCAACAAAAGACTTGGCTTTTCATTGTTGAAAGGAAACAAAGGTCGAGGCCAGTCGCACTTTTCTCAAATCAAAGATCTGCAGGTAGAGAATGAAAAATAAATTCTATTAAATTTCAACCGAGAGGACTGAACTGCCAGGTATTATATTTTTTGTTCAACTATTTTACGTAACTTGTAAAATAAATGAAATTTAGTTGAGGCAAAACACAAATATATACATATATATACGAATAAGTTGATTGAACTATTACGAAATATAACCGTAAACAAAATTAGATTGTAAAATTGACCGTTCGTAAATTTAGCCTCGCGCGTCGTTAGCTACAACAAAATCATCGGTATTGATAAATTGCCACTCGAATTTTATCTGTTTAAAATTCACCAACCTAAAATAAACACGTGTATCCCAATAATCTCCGGCTCAATAATCATCCGACGATGAAAATATTGCAAAGTGTCAAGTTTGCATACCGCCGATATTATTATAAAATCACCGCGAATCGGTTGATGGATATTCTTTGGAAATGAACAAGGAAAATCTTCCAACTATAATTTCCGGCTACTCTCGACAAAAAAGAAACAAGAAACAAGAAACAAAAAACAAATGAAAAATGAAAAATGGAAATAAAGTAAGATGAAATAAATGAATGGGGATTTGTTCAAGAAGTTTTCAAACCTCAACGAATTAGAAACTCACGTTTTAAAGCTCTGTATCGATACAAGAAAACAACCGAGTTCAATTAGAGCCAATGGGGACGTTAAATCCCACGGAATAAAAAATTCTTATTTTATTTTTAAAGCAACTCGAATGGGTTTCATGAGATCTGGGGGGATAATAACACGCGGTTCGTTAAAAATAAACTTGATATAATTTTCACGATTGAGTCTCGCGAACCTTTGATTTTTTATTTATGATGGCACCTTAGTTCGCAACAACAATTGTCATGGTTAACTAACCGCAAATAACTCTTTTTAATGCGGTCGTTGGATTCAGGGAGCGATTTAATTTTTCTTTTATTTTTTCTTATGCTTTTAAAAATAAACACACGATTTATCTTCACTAAAAAAATGTTATTATCGATTCCGGAAACGCAATAGAACCGATAAAAATTTCTGCTGTATCAAGATAAAGTGGTAAATGGGCAGCCGACAATGAAAATATATCTTCCCATGTGAAAATGTCGCAACGTTCGAAACCATGATGAATAAACAAACGAATATATATCCATAAACGCGAATGAAATAATTCCGAAACTACATTTCAACAGGTGATGCAAATTTTGCACAGTCAGTCGGTAATGTAGAAGAGATTTCAGAAAAATGTCAGAAAAAAACCTTACCGAAGACAAAGACTTAAAAAAAACTCGGTAGGAATGCTTTTCGATATTACAAGTTATCACCCAACTCTTGAACCCTGCAGTCAGGCGGTCTTAATGTAGAAAGTGATTCGTCAGTGGCAAAAAAATGTTAATTTTTGTTATTTTTTATTTTCTGGTGTTTTTCTCATTAACAGTATGCAGATAATTGTATACGTGTACGATTATTTTATTTTCTAATTATGAAATACATAAAAGAGCGTCGTTACCTATGACCAAAAAAAAAAGGAAAAGTAAAATCAAAAATTTCACTTCGTTATAAATCTGAATTACACGTACAGTCAACGCTGTTCACCGACATAACAGGAAGAAAAGTGATAAATAAAAAGTAAAATAATGAAAAAATTGATCTCAGTATAATAACCATAAATTCTGAGAGCGTGCCAAGTAACAATCGGACAATGCCAGATGATAATATTAGTGTCGGGAGTCCTTGATAGCTGAGGTTGCGCTATGTTGTATACATATAACTGCAATTAGGAAAGGTGCGTGCGGGCAAGTAAAGCGAGTAAGCATAAAGTACGCGAGCAAGTGAGAGTGCTTTGGTGTTTGCCCTAGGCGATTTGCTGGAACCACCGCAGTGAACGCGCAGGTGCAACGGCCTCTGCGCCGATCCGCAGGAGGTGAAAGTCTTTACAGGACCCAGGATTAACCACGAGATACGCTCTACTCAATGTGTTCATCCCGGGTGAGGCAAGTTACACAACGTGTACGAGCAACGACAGTAACAGCGGCAACGGTAGCGAGATATACCTGCTCAAGTTTGTACAACTATACGGGACGTTGTGAACCGCTATCTTCCTTTCCTCTCGCTCATATATTATCGGTACCGCTGACTAAGCCATTTAATACAAGTACATGCAACGTCTCGTCGAATGCTGTAAAATATGTATCAATAACCAGCTATACCTACACTATGTGTTTACAGTTTCTGTGTACGGACGATACTCCTTCCTAATAACCCGTCGACACATATTCACGCCAATTGAAGGTTCAGCATTTGTTATTCGTCGGATTACGATTATGGGTACCGCTGTACCCATGTGATAATCCGTGCGATCGTGTGCTCGCGCTACCACCTCGTTGAAGGTTCTCCAAATAAATTCTTGAGGCAGGTGGATTATATTAGGTGGTACGTTTCAAGGTCATCGGATTGACCGGCCCGTCGACGAAGTGAAATAATAAAATACGGTACCTAATAATCTCCGGTATTTTGCGTATTAAAAGGTACTTCTCTCGGGCTACCAGCTCAATTCATTCGACACGTATACATACAGGCATAGGTGTATAGGTATGTACGTTGGATAAAAATTCCCCTCGTACGAATTGTCACAGAGTTATTATGGGCATATACATATATGTATGTGGTACGTTTGTATGTGCTCAGGTATCAGTACGATGAGTTTGACCTTCTAGTTTCTGCACCTTTCTATAACTGAGAGTGAAAGAAAGTGTTCGCGGTGAACCGACCCGAGACCAAAAGCGCAAGGAACAGTATAAGTTAGCGAGAAAGCAGGTGAGCATGGCATAAGAAAGCATTATAACGGTCAATGGAAAGTCCTACCGCAATGAACGTTCACTCACTAGCCATAAAATTCATCCATTCCAGTCGCAACGGGGAAAGGAGCCGGCGAAAACGTTATTACTGTTACAGGGTTTAAGGTCCCCCTATGTACGTCCAACTTTGAGAATTCTCACGTCGACTAAAATTTTTGTTTTCTCAATAGTGATCAGTCAAACAATTTACCGAATTATCCACTTGCATCGAATCGTTATATAACGACCTGAAAAGACGCCGCAACAATTATATCCATGAGGTTATTGATTACGTATAGAAATTATTTCCAACTGTTTCAGGAAGCGACTGAAATTCTCCTTGCGGAAATAAGCGATAATAGATAGGTAGAGAAAAATAATGGTATAGATAGAACGCGATTCAACAAGACGAAGATTTTTCGAATAGTTTACGATATTCAAGATGGCGTAGCACCGTGCTATAGGAAACGTGGTTGCACTCATATCGCAGGCTACACTGACGGAAGATCCAAGTACGGATAAAGCGATGATGATATGGCGTAATCAGAAGTTAAGAATTATCCAGCATTTATCCAGCATGCATAAGACATGAGGCTTTGTCCTCCTGAAAAATTCATGCCAACACGCTGCTTTCATTTCAAGCCTCCAGACGGATCGGGTTAACAATGTCGGGTCGTTTAGTCCGTCGCGAAGTAACCCAGATTACTTGAACGTTTAGTTTTCCTCGTACGTGTTTTATTACGAATTTTGAATTGAGTCAGAAGTTTTATTTAAAATTTCATTTTTCTACGTACTTGCGCGGAGGGAAAACCAAATTTTTCGTCTGTGCTGTTCAATACCCATCTCGTGCAGTGACGAATATACTATATATAATATGTGCGGACATATATGTATATGCACTCTGAAATATCAAAACGAACTTGTGACTTGAGACAAGAAAAAAGAAGCAATCAAATGCATAATTGCAATGATTGAGATAAGCTCGGAGAGGTCATTGACTAACAATAATTATTGACGTTTGTAATATCTCGCGTCTTTCTCATAAGATCCGAATTTCATACTCTAACTTCGGTGACCTTGCGATACATTTTCTGTTTGTTTTTTTTTTCTTTTTTTTTCTCTTATCTTCCTTCCATATTTTGACTAATTTTATTTTCGACGAGATTGGCAGGATAATGTTCATAACACAGCTGCAGGAATAATTAGTCGCCGCGCTGCAGTGTTACGTCGCTTTGAACTTTTTTTTTCATTTCATAATCCCTGCAAAATTGCCTACGCATGTTCGCATGTATGTAACACATATCATAGATACATTCTCTGGTTTCAGATTCGTGAAAAAACAGAAACAAAACAAAAAATAAAAAAAACGCAGGTTCGAAAAATGATCCCTGAAATTCGCGTCTCTTTCAAGCTCCACGAGATGCCGACATGAAATAATAATTATCAAACCCGCACTCCCGTCCGCGGAAGATTAAAAGTTAAAACATGAACGACCTATCGATCCCGCTGCCTCCCGGGCGCACACCCGACAAATCGAGGTCAGAGGGTTGAAATCAAAGGAGATTTCTGTGTCCATAAAATTGTCGTAACTTTGGCTGAATGGTGAGGTAAAAAAAGCGAAGGTTTTTTTTTTTTTTTATCTCCGAACCATTTTCATGTTCATTACAGATATGCAGAATCGGATCAGTTTTTACGTCAGGTACTCATACTTTCGATGATGAGATCGCAGGTATCACAGCCTTGCAAGGTCCGGCAGCCGAATTCGAAGACGTATGAATACCTGCCTCGCGAATTTCTTACCTGCACGAACGTAAAAAAAAAGGAAAAAAAAAAAAAATAACAAAAGAATGCGCAATAAAAATCTATAAAAAAAAACAGTGAAACGCATAGCGCCGGATCGCGACGCACGGCGTCGTTTCGCATGTTTCCGAAGCACGAACGGGCTAGTAGCGAAGGCAGGAAAAACGCCGCGGCGCGGAGCGTCGTTGCTTATGCCTGTAACTTGCACAGCGATTGCGGGCGGCGCGGGTAGCGGCGCGGGGCGTCCCGGTGTCATTGCCTCGACGCTCAGGGCGGGCAGTGACTCCATCACTGACCTAGTGCCGAGTTGAACCGAGGCAAAACGGAGATAGCCGAGTACGCGGACGTCGACCCTAAAGCCTCGCTGTCCTCCGCCGGCACACCACTGCCGTTCACCAACGACGCACACATTCATTCATCACAGATTGCACACGGGCACATGAGTTCCGACGCCTCGCGCGCTCGTGCCGCCAAACTACGTACAGATTTTGTAACGGCACTGGGAACGATGGACCGCCGCCGCATGCCCCAACCACGCGCAACAAAGATTCATCTATATTGTATAATTAGTTAACCCTTTCACGCGTTGTTTTTATTATCTGTATCAATTTCTTGGTTGTGTGTGTTTTTTTTTTTTTTTCGTTTTTTCTTTGTACATTTGTTTTCAACAATTTTTTTTGTATTTTTTGTTTTTTTTATTTCTAATAATGCACATTCCGTTCTGCTTCGTTGCTTTCGCTCTTCTGTCATTGACGAAACTACTTTCGCTCTCTGTAATATTAAACTAGACTCTGTGAATCGAGCGTGGTTTCTTTCGGTGAACCTACTGCGTTAGATAATTATGTTTATTAACCATCAATCCGCGTCAACTAACGAGCGGTATTATGATTTATTATTATCATAGGATAGTGTGGAATTCTCTTTGCCAGTTTTTATACAAACGGACATTACACGTACAATGATAGGATATTTTATTCACAATTATTAACCAACTTTGGTGTTGACGATTCCAACTTTTTTCTGCAACAAATTTTTTTTCACAATCATTGTACGATAGGTACATCTGAAATCTAAACGCAACGTACGGTTATATTTCTATTTTTATTTGTTTTCAAGAAGAAAGAAAGAAAGAAACCACTACCGGGGGAATGTAACGTAAATTTCATTGATTTTCGGAAATTTTACTTCTCTTTTCAATGAAATTGGAGTATTGAACATCGAGTAATACTTGCGGACGGAATTCGCTTTGCCTTGATGTGAATATACTGGATGGCCGATTTTAAAGGACCCGATTATATATAGCTCACATGTCAAAATTGTAACGGAAAAGAGTCTTCGATATTTTAGTAGATAAAAATTCAAATGTTCAAATTTGTCTGGCATAAATTAGCTGGAACTTTTTCCAGTTGAAACACTTTTAATTTTAGAAATATTCAACCGGATCTTCTCAAAATGGACCATCCATTCTGTAGCTCCTGATGTATAACTATGGCATTCGCTACAGATGTAAGTAACATTACTTCCGGCATTGCAAACGCACCACATTATACAATCCGAATAACTTCTGATGAATCACCTAATACAACACTGCTCTTCCTTGCTAACAAATGACTGATAATTTTCATTCGACTGGATTTTGGTAGACAATTTCAAGGCACACCGAAATCATTAGATAACGCGCTACGGCTGTAGGAAGTCGGCCGCAGAGTTTAATTTAAATGTTGAAAAACTCGACTCCGTCGAACGCCACAATTCAGTGAGCCAGCAAGTCATGCTGTAGTGTAGCGGCAGCTACGGGGCGCATATTCCATCCCGACGCCGCGATACTTATTGGCGAATATTTTTATGGTAAACTGAAGAACAGTGTCAACCCTCGCTTGTTCCGACAGCTGTTTCGTGGCAGGGTAGGTAGATGTATAACTATATCCAAAGATTTCAGATTTCAAACTGACATGACAACGAAGAGCTCGAGGACCGGAAGAAATTGCGGGTGGGCAGGGAGGCCAACTTGAGTCCCGTCAATTAAACAGCCAATCGTCGTAATAACGACGATCGTAAAATCCGTTCCTCAAATGAAATTTCGCGTTCCTCGCAAAAATTCGGGACTGATGTAGCGAATCCTTTTCGACAGCTTGCGCTCAATTCGACCTATTGGAGGGCAATTTCGTGTCTCCCGAGATGATTTGCATAACTTTGTTACCCGCATCGTGTCAAGTACGCAAATGGTGAGGCGTAACTGGATTAAAATTTTTATATTCATTCACACCAACCACCTATGCACCATTTTGTCGATGAACTACTTCATACTCTCACGCTGAGAACTTAAAAAAAAAAAATTCTCAAACTTATGACTTATTGCTCATTAACAATAAGAGTAATCTGATTTTTGAGGTGAAACTTGAAATGATTAGCGGTCGGCATGCAGAAAATAAAATGATATATGGTGAGTCGAAGTCCGCGTGGTAAATGTTAAAAAAAATGATTAAAACCGACGAAAAAACAATGCTTTTCTCATGAGAAAAAGTGGGGCTTCGTAGGGGTAGGTATAAATATGGAGGGAATTTTTTTTTTATAAATTAGACATTCTTCTTGTTACTTATTTCACCCCGATTTGAGGGGTGAGACCATCAAAATTTGATTCCACCTTTCTTCAAGGACACGTCTAATATACTATAGGTATGCAGAGTGCGATTGAATTTCTTCGGATTTACTCGGCGTTCGAAGAAGAAGCGCATCTAGAGTCGGTAGAAAATCTATCGAAGCGCGGAGAACTCATGCGATAACCATGTAATCAGTCCACCGATTTGTTCAAATATTTGCAACTGATATCCGGCTATTGGTACCTCGTACATCACCGAGTGGAATATTTATGCTGAATTGTTAAAAGTCGCGAATCATGAGCATCGGGGATACGAAAAAGGAGTGAGGACATGCGATACACGGCCGCTGAATCCTATTCACAAGAGAATCGTAATTCGTGAATAAATTCTAACCTATCTGGGATGAATGTTTTGCGGTGACTCAAATATGATTTCAAAACATGTGCAGCTGCGTGCAGCGTTCGACAAACTGCGACTAGCTATACTATACATAACTACATACGTATATAAGTGTACGTAAAAGTTGCGTAACTTCTGCGTCTGCGACTTCCATTCGTTAAAGTCAGTCCATTATTTTTAGCAGTCACTGAATATTTCGTTACGCTTGTCGTCGACTGGTGGTTTACAATGTCATCACACGTACGTGTGACGCGAGATTTTAATTATTGAAGGCAAGTAGCAATGTTCATTAGTTTCCAAACGATATATAGTTAATCGTATTCGGTCGAGGATCGTTATTATCTATGGATACACACATATATTTTTATCGACCATCCGCAAGGATGACCGATCGATTTTCGTACGCCGTTTGTGGATCCGACCTTGTATTTAATTGAGCGCAAACTGAACGTACGATGATCGAAAAACGAACGCTTATGTAAACTGTAACAATGATAATAGATGAACGAGATGAAAGATGAATTACGTCAGATAGTACATATGTTCAAAAACTTACATTTTTGGTCTTTCGGTAAACAGACATCAATGAAAACACTGGCACGATCCAACAAATCTTCCGTGTAGTTTTAATAAACTCACAAAACTTTTCGTTTATCAATATTTCGATCACATACTTCACGCGATAAGGGTGATAATTTTATATATAAACTAGACTGCGTCGAGCGGGAGCGGGTTAGAATCGAAGAAAAAGATCGAAGTTTTGAGGAATGGAAATATGCTGACAAAATGATAAACCAGATGCGAGAGGGGGAGTTCTCCAAAATGATGCAAAGTATCGAATACGTTAGAAGACACTCGGTCCCCTTGAAATTTCCGGATTTCTTTTCAGACACGGGCAACGATCGGAGTTGACAGTTTACAGTAGACAGTTGGTATGCGGTGAGTAGGTGGGTGGAGTGAACGGAAGGGGAAAAGGGTGGTGGATGGATGGATTGATGGTGTTTGAATTTTTATGTCTGTGAAGGTACAGCGGCAGTGCCACCACCGCCACCAGCGAGAGTATAGGTGGACAGGTATACGGGGATTGGTATGGTCGTGGTGTTTACAACTGCACAGGGTAAACTGGTGAGTGAAAAGTGGCGGAGAAGAAGAACAAGAAGAATAAAAAAGGAAGAAGAAGAAGAAGAAGAAGAAGAAGAAGAAGAAGAAGAAGTAGTAGAAGAGTAAGAAGAAGGGGATCGCGGGTGCACTCGACGTCTCGTGTTTGTTCCTTGCGTCACAACGTTTCACAGTCACGGGGCAGGAGCGTCGTCGGCTGTAGGAGCACCACAATAGTCACAGTTTCACTTTTAAACCGGTGGCACACCGCGCTCCACTCTCCCGGGTTGACTCGGTTTGTTGGACCGTTGTTGATCCCGTTAGATGTTAGGAGTTAGGCCTAGGCCTGGTTTCCTCCGTGAATCCCGCTCGCCGGCTTGCCTAGGCCTTGCCAGTTGCCGGTCTGTCTCCTTGCCGCCTTTCCTAGCGTTACCGCCGCCTTGCTAACATAGTTTTATCCCCGACACGTGCGTCGGTGGCGGTCCTTGCCTTCGCCTTTGCGTCACCGACGACACTAAGTAGCCCTGTATGCTACAGAATGGAGTAAATTACACGAGTTAACAACCCCTCAGTTCGAAGTATAGCGGGCAATAATACTGATTTTGTACGTCGAAGATGGGCTATACGGAGTGAAGAAGAGAAGAAGAGGATCGTCTACGGCGGTCTGATTCCGCGTCTAAGATTTCCCCTTCTTTATTCCGCTATTTTACCCACCCCCACCTTACCCCCGGCTGCTCAATCCACGTTGGATGGCGATGCAGCGACGTATATGTTTCCCCGTACAGATCTCTTTTTTTCTCTTCGAATCACCGGTTCTTTAAATTCAAATCTTTATTTCTAGGTTCACCACAAATGATTCTCGAACCTCGTAACGCGAATCACTACTGTACGGGTGGTGAAAAAGCTTGTGTATCACCAATTACAACCCTGTATAGGGTATACTGTACAATATTTCTTTTCCTTTTTTGAAAGTATGTGCGCCCTCTATCCCCTACTTGTAATTTCCAGAAGACTTTAGGGGATGAAAAAGCGCACAAGTGATGGTTTCAATATCCGGTTCTAACTGCACCGAATCGGGATTGCTTTAGCCAACGTTATTTTTTTGTCATGAGCAAACACGGAAGATTTTGGTCGAGTTTCGAGTGAAATCACTATCGATCCTTCGATATCACGAAATGTATAGCCCGGGGGATTGAACTAAAAAGATTTATGTAAAAAAAACAAAAGAAAACAAACACCGTCCTAAACGAAAGCGAGGCCAGCTTCACGACCTCCCGCGAGTCAATATGAAGTTTCATCGCAGAGCAAACAGCTAGATTAGCTACCCTGATAGTTTCCCAGAAGAAAGTCCGATAATGAGAGAGATGGGAAGAGAAACAAAGTGAAATTGATAGCTGCATAAAATTATCGAAAAGTGAATCGCGTCAGACTGCGGTGTAAGTGAGGCCCCCACGTCGACGTTACTCAATAGAAATCTGGGCTAAGGAGTAAAAAAATAAATAAAAAACACATCGTCAGTCTCGCGCCTTGAATAGCGTGTGAAAAACTCGTATATGGGTAATGTGTGTATATTTTACCTAGACAAGGAGATACGCCTTTTTGTTACTCAGCAATGGTCGCACGCAACACGCACGCGACGCCGGTACGGGCGATGCGTAACTAACAGAACTGAACACGAGTAAAAGTAACGATAACAGAGTAGTGGTATTGGAAAAAAATCTGTAGAAAAAAACAATAAAAATGTAAAAAAGAACCCATCGAGTGAAAAACAATCGACAGATAACGACGATAGTAATTCGCGCGTGATTGATATAGAATCATAGATACAACAGGGAAAGAATGTAGATGTGCGGTGCCGGGTGTGCACGGTCAAGTATGCGTGTCCGTCGTTTGACGTATTTAGAAGGTGTCACCTAGATTCTCCCCTAGAAATTTGAACGTGCTTCGTGCAATTCTGATAAGAAAAAAATCACGCCAGAATAGAATCGTAACATTTTTCGTTTGAATTTCAACATAACGTCTATTATACGGTGAAAACAATTCCGGTTGAATCACATAGATCTGTTATACTTAAATTTAATTATTCAAGTGTGTGTCCAACGTTTGATTGATCGCGTGACAGATTTCGTGTCTAGGTCGATTCGACCAAGAGCAACGTCGAACACGAAGCAAACGATGACGAGGCTGACGATAACCAAGAATACAACGACGACGAGGGTTTGATCAACGTCGATTGGTAATCCATGGTTCCCCGAAGGTGTCGTCTATTGTTTTCAGAAGTTCAATTATCACCGCAACGTTGTCTCTTTACTTATACGTGTACGTGTATTATAGATAAATAACTATGTACGACATGGCTTGCACACAACCGAAGTTTCCTCGAACGTCATATAGCACGAGTATAATATTTTTATCATCAACTATTATTTCGTCAATTTTTTTTTCTTTATCCTCCTTCTCTTCGTCGTACCAAATCTTTACACTGTATATATATATATATATATATATATATATATGTAATATATATATATATGTATATGTATATTTTTGAAGGACCTAACACTGTCACTGCTGCGAGTTTATAGTTAAATCTCTTGCGAACCACACTATTTTTGTTCTTTCTTTTTTTCTTCTTCTTCGTCTTTTTCTTTTCCTCCCTCTTCTCTGACAGTGAAAACCCCCGGGATTTATTAATAACTGTACATGAAAAATTGCCCTTTATCAATTAGTTTTTCTCGATTAAGTGAGGCAAGCCAAGCGGCAAAGAACTCCTCTCTCCGTATACTTTGTCGTAGTGAGTTTAAGAATCAAAACGACTAGCGGACGGGCGCACGGGCGCACACGCGGTA
Source organism: Athalia circularis (assembly GCA_963978495.1). Lineage (NCBI taxonomy): Eukaryota > Metazoa > Arthropoda > Insecta > Hymenoptera > Athaliidae > Athalia > Athalia circularis. The sequence goes on from OZ021700.1 coordinate 23,930,166, forward strand.
CGAACACGGAGAGCCAGCAGCGGAGCGCTCTAACAGCCAGCAGCGAGCTGCTCGGGTCAATGACCTCTCTCCTTGCCGGCGAGTTCTCCGCACCCCGCCGCCGCTCCTCCTCCCCCTCCCTCGCCCCTCACGTCCCTCCCGCGCGGCCCGCTACGCGACGCCCCCTCCCTCGGCACCGCTACACCGGCCGCGTACTTTCCCCACCACGCGAACATTGTACGCGCTCACACCGCCACCGGCTTGTTTACCCCCGCCCCAAGGGCCGGGGCTTCCCCCACCAAGGAATATTTCACCCTGCATCCCTACGAGCATCCCCACCTAGAATATCTTGCCAGGGCTCTTCCGGGGGTGGCGGCAGGGAGAACGGGGATCGGTGGCATCGCTCCAACCCGGGTTCACTGGTACAGTACCCTCGCGCGGTGCAACGACTCTTCCTGATTCCGCCACCCTTCGCCACCCCCCTGGAGCCACTCACCCCACCTCTACGCCACTCCACGCCACCCTCCGTCGCCTTCCGACGCCCGCCACCCGCCAACTGCCACAGCCACCACCGCCATGACTACCACCCCGGCCACAACGCTGCCAGCGCCAGCTCCGTTCGTCCCTACGAAACATCCGTCCGTAACCCCCTACGCCCTTGATCCCCCCCGTATATTCCTTACGGAGAAGCAACATTGATATGAGGCGTGCAATCGTTTGCGAAATACTATACGGAAATGTGCGGAAGATACCGTTACCGGTGGCTATCGATCAACTGGAATACTCGACGAATCGGATGTCGCTGCTGCTGCTGCATCTTCGCCTCTCGAGGTGCACGAGAAACGATTCAAGTGCGAGAATTATACGTCCGAATAGCGAATCGGAAACAATTGTCGTTGCTTCTTACTTTCGAACGATGGTTTTTCAACATTCGAATGAGGAAGTGAGCTCGTAGATTCATATCGTGAATGAACTCGTTCGTATGGAATCTCCTTGTCAATTTTCAATCAATCCGTTTATGAAAACTCGAAAACTGCAGCTCATGTTGTCCAGAGGAAACGTTAAGAAATTTTTACCAAAACTATCTCGTCCACTTGGATCTCGTGCCTTGTATGATCACATCGCATAATTACTTCGTTCCACCAGGGGATGAATTTCTTTGTACGTCTTATGCAAAATTGTCCATATCGGGCAGATTGCTGAATAAAGAAATCAGTTAAAATCATGTCCATAATGAAACCAACCCCAACACCATATTCGACTACGTATAATTTACGCTTCAATCGTGTTTAGAATATTACGATAAAATCGACCGCTGTAAAATGTATGTCCACATCTTACACGCCCTCTACGTTTCAGTTTGATCGGAAGCTTACATAACGAGCATTTTGTAGCTTGTCATACGATTCTAACACGATATGAGACTCATAAATTGAAATATGCCTATATCTAATCGGGATATCAATTAGAGCAAATGTCTAGATTGGATTTAACTGAAACTTTGTTACTGAGCCACTTTCAGACTTTTACCTCGTCACTATGCGGTGGTACAGTTCAAACCTCACCAACATGACGATTAGCTACATTGAGCGTTATTTTGTAGCATAAAAAATGATTAGATGTACGACTCAAAATGCAGACAGATATTATCGTATGTTGTATCTTGGACAGCTCTTACATTCTTTATACGTATAACGTTCGCTTTGGGTGACAAAGAATAATGGTGAAGAAGAAATAGTACACAAGGAAATAAGGTTTTCATATACTAAAATTTCAAATTTACTACTTTTTCCAAGAATCGAAGAAAGACCATCCGATCACATCGGTGCGCAGAATTTTACATTTCGATTTTATGCTCCGAAGTTGTGACGAGGTTTGGAGGTATATTCGCGCGATGACCGCCATTTACGAGATGAACAGTCGGTAATATATTAGGGGGATTAGTTATGATTAGTTTATCGCTATCTCTGAAATCATTCACTTGATGAGAGATGAGTCAACCTTCTTTTACTTTCTACTAATTCTAATGGTAAGTATTAACCAATCCATCTCACTTTAGTTCTAAATCTTTCAAAAAATAGACCAAATGCATCTACATTCGTTTTCTTTGTTCGTTTTTCATGCGTGCCATTTTTGTCAGAGTGCATTGACTCCAATATTCAGAAGAAGGACAAAAAACGTGAGGAGTATCTCAAACGTTTTTTATATTCTATTCGATTAAAACGGGATGAAAATAATTTTTGGTAACATAAAAAAATTCTATCTTGGCTAAAAATAATATCGCATTAGGTTTCTACATGGTTCATCCTCCTCTCATTTTTATAGGAGAAAGGATTTAAATGTTTTTTGATCAAATAATTTTTTGCCCAATAGTGCATGAATCTAAACGAGGCATATGAATGTATAGTTGCCAAATCATGCACGGTATCGAGAAATCTTTCAACAGGTATAACGCCTTATCACTATAGGTACTAATCAGTCGGAAAGTCAATCAGCTATTGTCTTTCGTAACAATAACTAACAATAAGTCGATGCGATACGGACGCTAATTTAGAAGGCAGTGGGATAAGGTACATGATGTTGAACTTCAACTGATAGACGCCACTAATTGTAAATCATTTGGGAGTTTCGTTGTCATTTCCAATCGAATTGTGACGAGTTCCAATCAGTAGATAGAAAAAGATATATTCTTACATTTATTCTAAATCTAAATTTACATGTATGTGAACCGGCCACAAATCAGCCATTTGATTTTATTTCAATTTTTTCACGTAGTTTTAGCTATTAATCGTCGTAAAACGACGCGACGTTCAGGGTGGATGAAATTTTACAGATATAGAATATGATGATTCTGGCCATAGTACCAATGTGAATGATGAGGTTTTCTATCCATCTGCAGCCTGTGGTTATTTTCTTCTTTCCGCGAAGTTTGCTTATCACGTGAGTTCGGACAGTAAACGTTGTCGGTTGGGAGCTCGCAAGTTCTGCCTTCACGGTATATCGTGCATCGTGAGAAACACGCGTGAAAAGAGACCACGCGTGCTGCAGTGGTTAAGCGAAGTGTGAGCACATACCGTGGTGTGAGTGAACGCAGTCCTTCGTAGGACATTGACTTTGTGATATACGAAGTAAACGCTCGACGGCTGCCTTGCTATCTCCCTTCGGCTTATCGCTTTTACCCCTGTCATCCCCACTTTCCTTCTCGTCTACATATTTTATTTTATTTTATTCATTTTTTCATAATTATTTCAAGTGAGACGTTTACATTTTATAAAATCCTCATTTCGCGACGGCTCATATCATTTTGCCGTATTACATCACCTCTTGAATGAACAAATGACGATTATCAGCCGAGTTTAACCAAGTTCAGATATGCATACTTATATGACTTCCGGAGATCAATTTTCTCCTACCGTATAGGCACGCCGGGATTCAACTTGCACAAAGATGACATAAAAAAAAAATATCAGTTATTCTCATATTTCTCTTCTATTAGCCATTCTTTCTCTCCGAATTTACACGATTTTGGAATCATATACACGTGACACCAGCCGTTCGAAGCGGAAAATAATCGAAGTCTTGAAAATCTGCAAGGCATCGCATTCGACTCTCACTCAGCTCTTACTTCAAAGCGGAAATGGATTTCATTGAAGCGCTTGATTAAATCAACGATTCAGAAAGCACTTGGAAAAATTTATAGAAAACGAGCTCCTCATACGATTACCTTACTGCAATTTTTTGTCTACGAATTCGTTTCAGCTACCGTAAAGTACGTACATCATATACAATAATGACACGAACACGCTCGCTCCGAAAAAGTTATCGAATGATATTATTGTATTATGAAAGAATAATAGCTTCACTTTGCGCTGAATCGTCGGTATATTACGAATACCGATGCGGAGAGGTTGTCAACATCCACGTGACGGGTTATGCGAAGACCGCGAATTTACGTCCAAGGTCACCCTCGTTACTTCATTCCTCTTGACTTCGGCTTGCGGTCACTCCGGCGGCCAGTGTGACGTGGTGGATGTGAATTCCGGCGCGCATACTCCGAGCTACTTATAAAGTGTGTGATCTTATAAATGTGATACTTATGAACGTAATAATATGCTGTGTGAGATGTTCTCAATCGACGTTGTATACTCTAGTTATGGTCCACAACGAAATTGTGAGCCTACCGCAGTTGTACGTTCAGCGTTTGCGGAGTTTGTTTTTAAACATATTTCATTGAATTTATACTCGGTGTACGTAATTTGTATCAGTTTATTAATGTAACAACGCACGTTAGGTGATAGGAATTGAATATTCCGTGGTACACAATGATTCTTCGATCGCGAATACAGCGCTAAGCGCTCGTGTATATTTAATGATCTCAACATTTTAGACAAGAGGGAATTCTGGAGCTGGAGGTCAAAAGAATGCTGCTCGTTGAAATTTTAATTTCAAATGTTAGACAATATTCATTGTTCTACTATATCCTATTGAACGGCATGAATGTCTGTTCTTTGCGAAGCGCCGTTACCACTTGTTCGACGCGTCAAGCCAGGATATTCGAGTGTTTGATGAACTTATCTCACGAATGAATGTATGTACGTACGTTAAGAAAACTGATAAATTCCGCTTCGTCCGTCGTCCACGAAAGACAAACCTGGAAATACTCTTTCATTCAAATTAGTATTTCGAATATGCGCATATCCAATTGGGGCGCTTCCAGAAACATCTGATGGAACGAACTTGCTATCTATGATGTGATAGCTAAAAAGCAAAGGCACTCTCATTTTTTCTATGCATACCTGTATATTCCGAAAAGTGAAATGCAAAACTAACGCACAATTTAAAATATGCCAAAAGTTAAATCCATACGTACTGAATCGACCCACGCGTTATTAAAATGTACTATAAAGATCAGGGAGCGTTATGTGACCGAGTCACTTGCGATATCCATTTACAAAATCTCTCGATGAAGTAACACTTTATAGCAGGGCCAAGGGTGATTGTTGGCCGCAAACAGACAATGACCCAGTTTCGGCATGTTACGCCATTATAAGATAAGAATAACACCCGAGGAGAGCTCAGAATTACTTTTAGACGTTTGAATCTTTCAGTTATTGCTAGATTTTAAGATCAACGATTTAATTATAATTTTATAAAATTTCCACCTGTATCCGTAGATCACATAAGTGAGTCGATTCATCGGCAAAATCAACAAATTTGATGAATCAAGCAAAACATTGATTGGGCTATAACCCACATCATGGGATAATTCAAAATCAAATTCAAAATCATATAGTAAAACGTGAATTTGTAATAATTGGTTTATACTGAGACGACAATTATCCTTATCACATCCTACGACAGCGGGCAAAATAGTTTTCTTCTCTTAAAAAACAATTAGCCAAGTCATAGTTTTACCACGCACGATTTTTTAAAATCTCAAGATGACTCAGCTGTGCACTCTTGAACTTTAATGATTAAAAAGATACCTCGTGGTTAAATATTGGCACATAAATGTATATATCTATAATTTTCAATCGGCGTATACATAAGAGTACGTCGATCTATGTATAATGTCACGGTCGACATTCTATATGCGTGTATATATGTATGTAAAATACAATGCCACAGAAGAATCATGAGTAAACACTATCGATCTTGGACGATACGTTTGCACTTTGCTATAATTATTGATAAATGCCTAAAGACTTAACTGCGAATGGGTCAGGTTCGATATACCTGTGGCCACGCATCATTCACCTACATTGAACGCGTGCGTGACTCTGGGGATCAGTTCGATGTTCACATAAACACGTGGTCAATAGTTCTGCCAACACGGTTAAACCAGTTACATCGACGACGATTTCGGCACATGGTATATAATCTGTATGATGTATAATAGATACAGAAATGCAACTGTAGCCAAAATTGGAAATGCCTTACAGAAACCCGCAAATGGGCCTTACCTGTAATCACGAAAACAGTTTATTGCCATTCCAATTTCAGTACCCAGAAACAAACGGTTTACATAAAATTGGTAAACGCGAATAGATTCTTTCTTTCGGTCTGAGAAATGCTCGATAATTGCTCTCAAGATTATTTTGATCATTATTGTCAGTGAAATCCCTAAAGCAACTTACTTGGGATTGAATAATTTATTAAGTATTTTTTGGACGCAGAAAATACTCGATTCGATGTATCCCGCACTCCATTTGGTACGACGGTATAATCTCCTTTCGTTATGTACTGTTTAGACAATCAGAAATTTTAGAGAATTATACAATGTAGGTGACATATTAATGTGTAAAGAATAAAGGAGATAATGTGCGTGTATATCAAAATTGCGGAAAAAAAATTTAATACCATATCAAAAAATAACTCAACATGGTTTCAAATACGCGTGAGACTATTTTCGACCAATATCGCATATGCGGTGTACCGCAGGCAGCCGGATAATCAAAAACATCGTCTGCGCCGAGCAACAGATATCCACATAATGCCTAATTCCTCGTATTTCTGTCAGCGTCTGTTACAGGTATCTATGTAATATGATTGAACTGCAGATTGTCAATAATCAAGTCAACTTATTTCCGGTAAGAATATAACGCGATAAAATATTGAATATATATGCTGCCATCTTTCGTTGAAAAAGAAAAACTTAGTTGTAATATTTTTCTCAATGCACATGTGAATGCAACTGCCTTGACTCAGAATTGCAACTGGGGCGTTGTCAAGATGTTTATTGCTCTTAAGAGTACCTTTCCGGATGATCAAATAATATTATGCATTGTAGATACATATTTAGCCGGCAAAAACTATCATATGTACATATAATTTATATCTGCGAGTACCAAACGATTGGACGGGCGATGAATGCAACCCGCTGCTTTTGCCGTTCCAAATTTGCTGTTTGCTCGCTTTTAAGGCTGCATGGAAAAAAACTCGCGTGTATGGTAAAATAAAACGGAAGTGGAGAAGTGGAGAAGTGTAGGCTGAATGGAAGCAACCGCCGCCCGTCAGTAGCCACACAACAACCCTAAACATCCTCTGACAATGACCCAACATTCAAGAACCGCGGCTCGGCCGACTGGCCCACAAATGTAAACGCATGTTTTGGAGATGGTACATCGACCTCTCCACGTGTTCAGCGAATACGTATTATTCTTATGCGGGCGGGTAAGTGGCGTGTCAAAAGACACGTGCGCATGTCATATAGGTAATCATGGTTCGGAGCGTTTTTGGAGTTGTGCGTGAGAACGTGCGTATACTTATTGATTTCTTTAAAACACTCTCATAATTCTCGTATAATTCGTCTAGATCGCGCTTCAACGTGGTTTGCTTTTCTTGTAATCGCATCAATGAACCTCACATATGTAACGTAAAAATCGCATTTTCAGTACTATACAATACTTATGTAGTCGAATTAGGTATGGTATTTAATTGTAATTTTGAATTTCATTTGGAAATTGAAACCTGGATCTTGAAGAATCTGCATTGAGGATGTGATAACTTGCTAGATAGTGAATCTATCGATGCTCAAAGAAGAAGGGAAATCAACACGGTGCGAAGGAATCTTACATTCACTCTGAAATTCATTCGGAAACCGTACATGAATAAAAAGTTCATTCTGATTCTCACGTTATTAATCGAATGCATGGTATTGATCTTCGACTCATTGTCAGGATAAATGGGATGATTCAAACCATGGGGATGACACAGCATTGATAACAAGCCCAGGGAGATGTTCTCTTTCAAGTCACATAATGAGCAATCTGTGACCATGCGTGAGCTACTGATAATCAATGGTGTGAGCAGCTTTAGTGGCCCTTGGGAACCCCATAGAAAATCTGATTGCAGAATGTTCCATCTGCGTATACAAGTATAGGTCTCTACGTTTCGTCAGAAAGTGTTGTAGGAAGCTGTGTAGTCGACCGTTGAGGAAACATTTTTACAGGACTGCGCTGTTGTCGGTAATGGATGCATACTGCTAGGGTTTTCAGGGCGCTATTTCTTTCTCAAAATTTTGATGTCTAGCTCATCTGCCGCCACTGTTACTTCAGTTTAGACATGCTGCCGTTGTGTTCGCTAGGTCCGCAAACGAGAGAATTCTATTACAAATGTAAAAGAGTACTTTGAAGTTGTTATTTATATACTACCGTATTGGTTTAACGGCTTACTTTTAACAATACTTGATAAACAGAGAGGATGGAAGTGATTGATCTTTCCTCTGATGATGAAGAACCACCTGCAAAGGTATTTTATACGTCCGCCATTTGCTATGAATCATGCCTTGCTTTGAATACCGCATTCATGAGCATGTTTACTCTCAGTTTGATTGAAAATAGTTAGGATCATGATATTACAGCAGTTTATCGTGATATGTTACAATTATTTTTTTCTGACATTATTCAGACACAGTAAAACGTGTCTTGCCCGTTTAACCTTCATCTTTCTACCTTACTGATATTTATCTATTTTTCAGAAACGATTCAGTGTTACATCTGCTAATTCTTTACCAAAACTTGAACCCAAACTTCACACTGATGAAGAATTGGAGGCGTGTGATGTGATTACCAATGAAAAACGAGGCATTAGTGAGTCAATTAGATCTCCTCCAGTTAAGAAAATCAAATTGACTGCCGTTGAGGAATTTGATGAGATGGTGAACGCTGAATCAAATAATGTATCTGCAGTGCCTCTGACGCAGCAAAAGTCTGAGAATGGAAGTTTTACACCTTGGATCAGTAGAAACCAGCCAAAAAGCATCCCGCTAGAGCCTGAACCTTACTCTGTAGAGCCACAAACAGACACAACGAATAACAACAAACTAATGAAAAATGATTGTGATATTCAGACAAAGAAAATTTCAACCAGTGGTGACTCGTCCAAAAAAACATCAGAGGCTCAGCAGATATCGCTGCTGAAACAAACTGTGAAGCCAAGTCTAGTGATTAAGAGTAAAATTCAGATTTCTGATGCCCCAGAAGATGCCTTAGCAGTTATTGCAGAAAGCTTTCAATCTTTCTTAGATGCTTGTAGAAGTAGAGATCCAAGCAAAGATATGAAGATTATTTTATCGAAGCTGAAAAAACGATTTGATAAATTAGAACCATCTTATGCAAAGTCCGAAACATTCAAACACTTATTACGTTGTAAGATAAAATTGATCTCAAAGGATTCTTTCCGGACAAGTCTGTTTCATAATATTGCTGAGGTCATGGATGAGATGAAAGCTCGACAAGTGAAAAAGAAATCTCAAACGACCGGTAATACCCCTCTTTATGTCGATGAACCAGAAACCTCAAAGGACTTGGAATCTGTCAAAAAATCTGTGGATAATTCAGGGAAAATTGAGGAAGTAATGACAGCTGATGATATTAGAGACATGAAGAGGTTGCAAACTCTAGAGAAAGCAATGAGGCGCTGTGAACGCCTGATACATAAGTGTGAAACTGCAGAAGTCGACTTTGACGATGAGTCTGATAGTCACTACATCTTGGCTGAAAAATATAAGTGCAGGATGGTTATGCTCTACAACAAATATTGTGAGATCACTGGAGAACGACCAGATGCAGCCAGATCTTATTTAAGACCTAAACATATTTCTTTGACACCATTTCCGTCGCTCAATAACGCGATAACGAGTTTCATAAATAGCAGGATAACACAGGCAAATAACTTAGCTGCTCGAGGCAGAAAATCCGATCAACTGGTTCGATTGACAGATGCTGTCGTTTTTCCGGATTATCAAGACATATTAAATTGTGTCAAGAAGTGTAACGGTGACCAAAATTTGCAACTAACAAAGCTCAAACAACAAGATATAGGTGAGAGTCTACAATATATCCTACAATTTTCGAGTTACCCATCACTATTCTATAATATACCCAAAATTTTTGAGTTCAGTTTAGTCAATTTACACATTCTTAAAGGATACCCATGAATCATATACCATAGTGTAAATTGATGCTAATCTCACTCGATTGGTGTTACAGCAAAAAAAGCGTTCTCTCAACTAGGGGAAAACTTGCAGCGTTATCGACAACTTGACTATTATGATACCTTCTCACTGTATCTTGAAAAAGAAGACGTTGATCCAGCAACGGAGGATGGTACCCTAGCGGAGAAATTACGCAAAAATGATAAAATAGGCAAAGCGAAGTTGAATGCAGTCTTTGAAGAATTTGTAGCAAAACAAACTTCAGCAAAAGGTGATGAACAGGGTTCCAGCTCAACAGAAGCTGAAGCAGATGAAAAATCTGCAGGTGCTAGTGCTTCTGAGAGCCAGCATTCCGATGCAAGTAGCAATGGCCCGCTCGACATTGAGGTAGATAGTGCTGGTGACAGCGATGATTCTGAGAAAACGCTAAAAAGTGTTAGTGTGAGGAACGAAAGCAAAGCTCATACAGCAAAATCAAATGAAGAACCAGAGAATATCAAAGATTCCGTTGCTCTTGAAGTTATTGAAGAAGGATATGTAGATATGGATTTCAATAAACCTGAGACAGCCGATATTCTAGAAGGGGATGAAATGAAAACAGAAGAAAATAAAAGCAAAGAAACGGGTGATGATGAATATACAGAAGTTGAAGATGATGAAATCACTCGAATAAAAGATGATGATGGTAGCATAGAAATTGAAGACAATGCAGGCACGAAAGTCAGAGATGGCGCGACTGATTCATCTACATTACCACCTTCTAATGTAGTCCCCTCTATACAAATAACACGAGTCAGGGATCTGTGTTCAAAAATAAATGTAGCTCCTGCCAACACCATTGAAAGCAATTCACCACAAGCTAGAATACCGGAAGCAACATCTACGTCCACTACTTGCAAAGTTGCCTTAGTACAATCAAGCGAAACAAGAGTTGACGTACAATCAATGGATGACTTACCAGTGGCGTCTGCAACAAATTCAACAGGTTAGTGATCCAATATTGTGCTGACTGGATACTCTAGCAGTTGAGGGCTCAAATTTTTTCCTGCATATTAAGTAAATTATTTATTTGCAAAGAAATAAACATCATGTAACATTAGATAAATCATTGCATCTTGTCTTGATCACTTGAAGTTGATCTCACAATTAGTTGCCGTATCTGCAGTCCAGATTCAGTAATAACATGGTTCAAATTTGGAATATCTCCATCATTGGTAGCTGCTTTAGTTTATATTATACAGTTGATGTAACTGACCTCCAATTTATATTTAGTATTCCAATTCTACTACTTGGTCAAATTTTCTTCCCGATATCTGTCGAGCCTGCAAATATGAGTATTTTCAATCAACAAATGGAAAATTCATAATTCGATTCCAATATTGTTGCTTTCATCTATTACCTTAAAATCTGCCTGTCTGAGTAGTTAAAGTATTTATAGGATAATTACATTTAACGGTATAATGACTCCGATTTATCGAGAAACTGAAGTGATCCGAAATACTTGATTATTCCTAATACATATTTTAACAATTTTCAGGGTAGTCCCAAGTGGGACTTTTCCCTTAGACGGAGGCTCCTTTATAAGACAATACAAGACTCTTTGGTTTATGGGCCTTGATAGTGGGTTGCTGATCGAGTTACTTGTGTTACAGTCATTGATGCTCCTGCAGTGACCACCAATCTTGAACTTATTGAGGAGAAAGAAGATACTATACCTGTCTTGAGGGTCAGATCATTTGCCAAGCCACCCGGCTTTTGGTCAGATTCTCTATCTCCACCAAAAACTCGCATGCCAGATTCGGCAACGACGGAAGTGACAAGTACTACTAGTTCAGAGCTGAAAGAAGTGGAAAGAGCATCTCTGGGTTCGTGTAGAATTAAATCTGTAATATCATGTCAGCCATTGTCAGGTGGTAAAACTGTGCCATTTAATGCTGACGTTCTCAGCAATTTGAGAAGTCAAAAGTCGACTCTAACGATATTATCTCAATTGCAACAAAGACAACTCAATATTAATGTCAACGGTACGACGAAAAACTTAACTGTTCATTTTAACACTCCAGGCTCGTCTGTACCCCACGAACAAAAGTCGGCTGAAAAAGTTAGCAGGTTCCGTGCAGCCAATAGCAGCAATCTCGGGGCTGACAACCTTCATAATGCAATAAAACGAAAAAGCACAGTTGGCGACACAGTCATACCCATTATCACATCTAGTAATCCTGTTCGCTTGATGGGTTCAAAAAATATTACTATCATACCTCAAAGACAGATTCGAATTATAAGATCAAAACCAACATCGGATAGTAACAAAACTGTAGTACAGTTAGTAAGCCGTGCATCGGGTGCTGTCACCTCCAGATCGATCATTCCAGCGAGTGTAGAGAAACCACTCAAGGCCTCTAAAAATCAGGGACATCCGAGTCGGCCAACATCTACTGTTGATTCGAACGTACAAGTCACATCTTCAACAACTAGTGGGCTGCCTGACAATGTGACATTGCCTCGAAAAATTTTGCTCCACAAACAAAATGTAAATCCTAAACCCCAAGATTCTATTCCTACTTATTTAGTCGAATAAGAGCCGAGTATGAAAGTTACTAGGTATAAAATATTAATTATTGTTTTCTGTATTTTACATTGATTGTATTATCCTACTTATTACCTTTGCTCTAAATTTTTTTTATGAATAAAGTACACGACTTCAAGCAAACCTCTTGAATTCTGAATGTTGGAGATGGTCTACTACGCGAATTCAAACTGTAGAATTATTGATAGATTGTATTATCTTTTGAGTTAAAGGAAAGTCATGATGTGCCAAATTTTCTATGATGTTGAAATGGTCGATGCTGCCTCGAAGAAGTTTATATTCCACGTCGTCCACACTGCTGCAGAGTAGCTATAAAAATGATAGATTATTAGAATCAACAATACTGACCACCTGTATGGAATATTTGTTCAGTTTTTTCTCACCTGCGTCAATCGGCGTGCTTGTTCTATAAATGCAGGTGAATCGCAGTCTCCTACCACAACCATTACTTTCAAATTTTGCACTGGTGCTGGCAATTTAACGCTTAGGGTACTCATGAGTTTTGCTTCGGTGCTAAAATTTTCAGTTATCTTTAGCTGAAATAATTTTTCGAGCAGGGCATTCAACTGATAATGAGAAATTGATATATGGTACCTGTCTAATTTCAACGGTTCGTTGTATGAAGTCGAAATCAGGGGCTCCAGAAAGTAGATACCACTCAAGAGGACGAGACCTTTGAACAACGTGTCATTCTGTTGTTGCTGCAACCATTCAGAATCTAACAAACTCACCGCTAAGTGTGCACCGGCACTGTGGCCGCCCACCCATACTCCCCTAAAAACAATTTCCAATGATACGTCTTGTCAAGAGGAAATGAACAGAAGCCTGATCCATGCATGGCATAGTTATTACAGATTTCATCGTACCGCGATCCAGATTTTGAAGCACACTGAAGAATCTCCTGCACCGCTGTTTTGATTTGAGATACTATTTCGCGTAATCGAACTGTAACATGTTTGAAAAATTGATGTATGAGAATTGAAAAGTATCGAATTAACTTAAACTATTGTCTTATTACTCATTACCATTGGGGCACAAGTCGTAACCAACACAGATAAATTTTATGCCTTGCGATACAAAAGTTTCTGCTGGAAAGGCGTACGTATCTTTGCTCATCTGTTGCCAGTACCCCCCGTGTATGAATACGAAAATAGGTGAATCTTAAAATTGTTCAAACCATTTCATGAGTTGCGTGAACAATTTTTATATATTTGTTCATTTATTTATTTATCTTTCAAACGATCATTACCATTTGGCAGATCAATGCCGTAGACGTCGTATTTGGTGCGGTCTGATGGTCCATAAGAAACGTCTATTTCGCAACGGATATTTTTTCGCGCTCGAAGCGTGGCTGATAATAAAAAGAAATTTTTGACGCGTTGAGTTGTCAAATCAAAACATCAGACGAATACCAAAGGCTACAGAAACACGCTTTGCATACTGACCGTGTTGCCCCAGCTTAACAAAATTTTGCGTAACATCGGTGGGAGATAATCTTTTATTCCAGATCGACGGTGAAAACTGTTTTTCTAAATCCTGAAACAAAGAAAAATAAAAATAAAAACATTGAAAATTTTTGATAATATTCGAATGGCGCAAAACAATCGTAATCACTTGTTCAAAAATCGTTCACCCATTCATAATCTAATTACACATCTCAACCATAATTTTATTCCAAACTCACCATGTTTTCCATTTTCGAAGATCCCTATACTGTATAAGTTTGAATGAACGCCGAACAAAATTGGATCTAAGCGGATCTCAAGAATGATGCTGTAAAAAAAATTACGCTTGAAATTCTTGGAAATTTCCGTAACAAATCTGTAAACAACTCATTGTGAGATAATTTACCACAGTGTTAACGATTTGAAGATGGTTGACTTTTTGTGTTTAGTTATTTTCAGTGAATAATTTATATTTGTAATAAGAAAAAAAAAACGGTCACTGCGTATAAGTTTTCGGTTATCTCTTGGTGAGATTGTGAAACTGACCAAGCTAAATTGATTACGATTTACAGTGCTAAATGTCATCAATCGAGACGGCGAATGGCAAATACTGGCATTATAAGGCAATTACCTGACGAACTTACGATGCATCGGCAATCAATGCATTTATTATTATACATCTGGCAGCTCTAAATATTCACAATATCATTACATATATGTATATACATTGCGTATATCGAACTCTGCAAGAATTTATTGGTTTTATTTGCTCTCATTTCAGACTAGATATCACGCTGCCCTGAAGTGGAAAACCATTTAATCACATCTATAGTAACACATATAGAGTGTCATTTATTTTCGATTTATGCTATTTCTGGCGACGCAGATAATCATATACCGGAACAATACTGGTTGTATAGACTAATTAGTTTTTTCAGATCCGGTACGCAATAGCCCCACAATAATTGGAAGTGCGTATTTTCTATTCGAAAAAACAATAACAATGAAGAGATTAACATTAATCAGCGACAAAACTCTAAGATTTCATAATTATAAGACCGTAATTATAATTAAAAATTCTTGAACAACATGCACGATTACATTGAAATCAATTACGATACCACTTCGTTGAATCACTCTGGTGGTACTAAAAATAACACCTCGAATAAGATGGGTGGTATTCCGTACTCACAATTGGACTGTACTTATTGTACTCTACAGCTTCATAACACGAATGTTAGTTGTAGCCCAGATATGAGTTAAGAAGCCACTGACAAACGCTGTATTCAGTGGAGTCAACTACACCAGCATACGACATGAAAGCATGGAGTGGTGCTCATTGACGCGTTCATAATGTAAAAGTGACTGAACTATGAGGGTTTCACACGCGGTCATTCTCTCATTCGCCCGCCATAATAAATTCATGCAGAGTTAAGTTTCAAATAAAATCGATAGTCAAATATCGACACACCACATGCCGATCACCTACTGTATGGGTCCTGACGTAGAATAATATAACAACTGAATTTATCGCTAGACTATGAAAAAGTTTCTATAATGCTTTGAAATGGGCTGTACTTTTTGTTCATCGCTATCTTTTCAACCAAGTTTTATTGTTCTCGCTAGTTACCAGATGTTTCAATAACGGAGATACGTGATTGACGTTAAGTTGACGATGAGCTTATCTTTTATCCGTTCGACTTTCTAAACTAGTTTTGGATTTAATTCGGGCTCTGGTAAAAATATCTGGACACTTGAGCAAAGAATCGAGAATATTATTTTCAAAGTATGGAAATGATCCGTACCGATCGCTGGCGGATATTGTGAAAAATCTAATGATGAATGATACCGAATAGCAAATTAAAAAAAAACAACAAATAAGCATAATAATCATCAGGATTGAAGCCTCGAGAGATCTAGAATTATTTTTCCGAACATTTTGCCTGTACGAGTAATCGTTCTTCTTCTTATCTTTTATAAAATCCAGAGAATTATACTATACCGATTATTCTCAGTCACCTGTAACCAACAGGTGCGAATTATTTGGGAGATATTTCACGCGTTGAATCATGCAGCCAGTGCAGTAGTAAGAAGATTTAATTGATGGTCCGCGGCCATAAATACCCTCGAGAAGTACCAAGACCTTTACAAGCACCGGCCAGATTCGGTGGTTGGAAAGCCAAACAGGATCCAATAAACTTGCCGGCGATGGTAATATAGCATAACACTATAGGTCGGCATAGCGACTGTCGAGATTCGAATGCCCACATATGAATAGCTGGAGAACAAAGTAATCGAACAGGAAATGCCCGGTGACATTTGTATTTTGCTGCGTACAGGGTGGGTATAAAGTACGAGAAATTTAAATTGCTAATCTCATAAACCGTTTTTAAAAAAAGTTTGGTTTGCTATGTGTGGTATGTTTTGCTGTTCCTAATTTTTTTTTGAAAATGCCTCATGGCCTTTTTGGATTTTTTGGGTGTTTAACGCTTGTGAGACTGGTAATCAGGCATTTATGGATAATTTCGCGCGGTTACATATTACCCGAATCCCATTCAGGTTTACCCAAAGTCTGATGATTCCTCAGATTCACTTTTTTATCGTCATTAAATGAACTTGTCTATAATATGTTGACTAGTTGTGAAATACCTCTTCATATGAGTCGAGTTTTATTTTATATAACGTCATTGCCTATAATATATTTATTGTACAAAACGAATAATGCTAGACAATCAACAAATCTCAATCTGCTTATACATTCGCACTCGACACGGCGTCGATGAATCAACATTATAGTCATACAAATCTTCGAAACACTCTAATACATAAGCCTACCAGGTGATCAAGCGTAGATTCCTGTAAATCGTTTATAATTAGTCATTAATATTTGAGTTCAGCCCACGCCTGCATGGACATATACATACGGTCTACAATACATGAACATTTTGTGCTATTAGTATAAATCCAACTTTATCGTCAGATCCGAAAATTCAGAAATTATACCTTCGACTTTGCGTCATCAGATTAAAATACCTATATCTTGTTATACGAACTCTGATGCGTTGAATTATACGGCACGCGATTTATAACAACTAGCATAACACGCGCGCGCCGCATTGCAATGTTCTGTTATGTTATGAATTCTCACTTTCATTTTTTGATGAATTTTATAATTAAGGTCATGTGAATAATTGTCGAGTGCTTATAGTGGAAAGCGTTTAAATTCGTACTCGAATTAGAAAAATTGTCATATTCGAATCTAATTCCACAACTCGATTTGTATTTTTATTATTTGGTATCTGGAAGTTTCTTCTGAGAAATTTTTTCATAACTTTTTTCATAATAACTTCGGCTATTTTCTACATGCTTGTCGGCTATTGTTTCTTCAAAAAACTTTTCAATAATATTATAAATCTAGTCAGTGCTTTTATTTTGAATTTTGCTTACCATAAGCGCTAGCTTGTTTGTGCTTTATCATTTAAATATCTTATCAAATTTATGTTACCTTGTCAATTTCTGCTTTTTGCATAATTTAATCGACGGATTCGTGTTTCAGAAATAAGAATAGGTACCTATACATCAAAATACTGCCAAACTAGGAATTAAATCTACAACGATTAGAAAATTCACAGCACTTTAATAAAAACGTAGAATAAAAAAATTAAATCAAAATCAAAATAGTAAATCAGCAGGATCAAAGTTCCGACGAGAAGTTATTAGCCCTAATTAAGCGGGACCATTTGTATTGACTTATGCTGCACCTTAATTTTAAAGTTCTTTAGTACAGCGGCAACTATGCGCGGCGTTGCCCTTTTACCGCGAGAGGCAAGCCTCCAGCTGATGCTGATGCTGCGACCAGAGTACCCGTTACAGTGGCTTTCCATAGATCGAATTTAACCTGCGTATCATCATGGACGTGATTATACTTTCATGAAACGACTGATCTGAATTTATAAGAACACGTAATTAAATCGAAATCAAAAACCATAATATACCGTATACAGTACGACAAAGGAGAACATTTATATCGGCAAGGTAGTTTTCCGAAAAAGAAAGTAACGACGAACAAATGAGAAGAAAAATATTAATCTGTACGTCATACCGATCAAGCCTTCGCAGAACCAGTTTTCAAATCTCTCGCGATATTCTCGGTGCAAGCGATGTAAGTGAAACCCGTTTTAATCCTTTCTGGTGTGTATAACAAAACTGAAATAGTTTTCGAATAAAATTAATCAGGGTAGGTGAAGCTCATAATCGTATCGAAAAAATTAGACACACATAATTAATAAACAAAATTCCTTACATAACTCGACGTAAGTATATATGGTCTGCAGAAGATTGCTGGAACATTGTTGAAGAGAAATCGATGCACCTAAAAAGTTGCAATGGATACTTTTACGCTGAAGAATGCGACATTTCTGGTCTGACGAGTTTGGCCGGCACCAAAGGCGATTGTATTTGGGGAAAAAGTCTACGATAACATACATTTTTTTTTACGTTTTTTCATTTTTTTTCATACGGTATACATATATATATACACAGACCTTGATGAAACGGCGATCGAATGATGTTTATATGTATTTTATAGCCGTCGCGGATGCGTCTGGAGCTGAACCGCGTCGACCGCAGATTTTTGAGATATAACTATGAGTATAGATACAGTGATACTCTTTCGTAGAAGCCGAAGAAAGAGAACGATCGAGTGTAAGAAATTTTCTGTACGATACAAAAGCCACGAAACGAGGGACTGTACAGCAAGGGAGATCCAACTTGCCGGGGACAAATAACGACGCCCCCACGCGAGCTTCACGGGTACGCGAGATCTTCACTATGCACTTTACCACAGCATACCAGACAAAACGGAGCTAAAAATCACGATGTGTACGATACAGATTTATCATCATACTCAGATTCTTTTTTAGCTCAAGGATCGAGTAATACATAGACTCTACGATACTAACTATGGAAGTTTGTTAGAATCTGGCCACCACGCCATATTTGTCAATATTGCACGAAGCCGATCAACCATTACAGCGGGCAAATCATTAACTTATCTGACGAGTGTCACATAACGTCATGAATGCGTGCGTGGGAAATATCGGGAAAGTTTTTCATTTGAAAAAGAAGATATTTTTCAATTTTCAACAGGAACTGTTGGCATGTAAAACATTTGTAGATGGTTTTTTTTTTCTTTTTTTTTATGTACGCATATAATTACATTGGTGCTGAATTGATTAAGTTTTTAATACCGCAGTTGTTATTATTATTATCGTTATTATCATTATTTTTCTCAGGAATTCGTTAACCGTAGCGCGTTGGGCACCACTGCACTCGCGCGTTTCCACGTCATCGGCCCTTTTACCGAGTCATCATTCGATCAGAGACTCGAAAGGCCGGCAGATGCAAGTGTTCGTGTTTCATGGACCATTCGTTACGACTAAATATTTTCACACTGCAATATACCTGGATATTGTACAACTATATTGCTCATACAGCAGCAAGAAAATGTTTAACGTTTTGCTGCGAGGCTAAATCGTTCATAAAATACATAGTATAGGTGCAGTATACAAGTAAAATCAGGTATTCGAAAGGTAATCACATGATTATAACTTTACCGCAATCTATTTATGATAAGTAATAAGAAATTGAAAAGAAAACAAAAAAAAAAAAGGTAAACCAATGGTAACGCCGCTTTATCATGCGACAGTTCAAACTCATTGTCAGTAGCATGAGTCGATGTGTCGAGCATTCTAAGAAGTCATTGCGATGGATATGACTTCGGTCAGATTTCTCATGTACCTATTGCTAGTTGTCTGCAAGAATCCTATACGCATGATGGATTGACTACGAAGTATACCGATTTTGATATTTTAAATTTAGAATGTTTTATTTGCGCCGCGATATTCCCTTCTACGAATAGTCTCCGCGGCTGCACGTTGTAGCGAGATTTTGCCACATATTTACTGGAAATGTCGTAAGAAACGTCTTTGTAATGTCCTTCTGATATAACGAGACAGAAATATGAAATATCAAGAAATTTGCACTGTAGGTTAACGATTAGTACACCCCGTTCAATCATTAGTAGCCTCGATTATCAATAATCTGATCTAAAAAAATCGAAAAAAAACAAAACCGATAATTGATTCTGTGGTTCATATTTTTTATTCGGATAGCTGAATGATTTCTAGCGGTACTTTTGATTTGATGAAATAAAATTATATTCTGAAACGAATCTGGAGATATGTATAGCTAATGACGTGATCTAATGCCCAGCCTAAGCGCAATGCATTTCAAGGAACGGATATTAACTCGCGATATGCGCATGAATATGAAGAAAATACTCCTCACTGAAACAAAACCACTACAGTAAGCAATTAAATTATAATTATAATACAAAGAAATGTAATTTTCCCGGATTTTGAATAAAAAGGGGGTTACACGGCCATCCCAAGAAGATTGAGAAAAAAAAATTATTGCGTGAATGAACCAGAACCATCCAGTATATGAGAAATTTGCACGTACGTAATTACATTCTTATAAAGACGAATATGTAACATATGATTATGTACTTATTTGGTATTTACGGAAACGCGCATGAGGATAAAATCACGCCTGCACTATTTTTTTATCGCCACTCTTCTTGGGCGTAAAAAAAAAAAAAAGAAAGAAATAATAAATAAATAATAATTCGTGTCCAACTCGTTCGCGGTACGCCCACGCTTTTTTAGATTATCCGCGAGCGTCGCGTCGTAGAAACGGAGCCCTTCAAGTTTTGGGCAAGAAGTGAATTTGAATTTAAAACGAATGGACGCTGTGTGATTCGTGCCCTTCCCGAACTGGCTTCCTCCTGACGTAGTTTTCTCTTTTTTAATTTTTTTTATTTTTGTATGTTCTCTTCCACCCGCCGTCAATGTACACATCCAACGTATATGGTATCTATATGACTCTCGACAATTCCACGAACGGGGAAAGCCTATTTGCTCCCAACGTTCAAGAGATATAGGCAGCAAGGTGCTCTTACGACTGCATTGCAACAGCGCAGCGTCAGCATTGCAGTGAAAGACCGAATGTATGTCATAGGGCAGTCGCCGCGAATCGCTGGTAGGTTTCTTAATTTTATTTATGTATTCCACATTTTATTCTCCGTTTATTTTTCTGTTTCTTTCGTTTATCAATTAGAATCTTTTTCTCTCATGGCAGTCGCCCGGATCGAGTCGAGCGTTGGGACCATGGACCGGGGTGTACAGGGCTGTGTAAATCTGACTCCCCCGGGAGACAGACGACCGGATAGTGCCACCCCCGCTATACTCCCTGAACCCCGTGCATTGGATGACCTGATCAGCTCCCATGTATAAACCAAGGCGAACGAAGAGAACCAGCAGCAACGTGCACCGGCAAATCGAGACCTGGAATACCTGGGGCCTTCGGCAGCAAAGTAGCATAGCTGCGAGCCTTGAACCAGAAAAACCGGGCTCAATCCCCTCCTCCTGCACAAACCTCCGCCGTTCTTATACAATGTGGTCCACCATGAGAACCACTACCGACTGACTATGCTAACGACAACTATGGACATACTTATATGTGTGTATTTGGACGTATTCAGGTATACATGTACAGTGTACACCTGCGAGCCTTCGCGCACAATTGTTGTCTTCGTATACCTTTATGAACATACCTATATGCATGTCTGCTTTTCTCACTTTGTGTGGGTTGAAACGAACGGGCAGCATACTGCATATACCTATGTATATTTATACAGGTATATGTGTTCAGGGTATACAGGGACGGTGCATCGCCTGATGCTGCAGGCCTGCACCGGCAAAGGGACATCGTTGGTAGCCATGCTAGGAGGTATACTGCTGTGGAAAAGACTTATAAGTATGTATTATAAGCGTATATCCAAACATCCCGTTCGCTGGTTGCCGCAGGTGACAACTTGCACGGCAAACGAGTAGATATTTCAGTTTACAGAATGGCAACGAAACGCCATGACCTGCGTAGCATCATCTGAACGATATAACCGGCACCGGCGCACAGCAGGCTGTAGCGAATCGTTTTGGGTAGAGGATATACATTATACATATATGCAGTAATAAGCCGTAAATTTGCATGAAATATTTATGATACTGTAGGAGAAATGCGATTATATTCTATCATGCACTTCGGATGAAATGACTGAAATATATAACGTATTCAACGGCAGCCATCACGCTGATTATACATGCTGTGAGAAAATTAGTAACGAGGAATTGACCGCTGAGATTCCAGACGACCGATTAATGGCTGCGGTCAAAACTCTGAACGGATTTGAGTGGGAGGAGGAGCTCTGCCAACTATACGTATATATGTATATGTATGAATATACATACCTGTATAATATATCTTTCAGGTGTTGGGAATATAGAAAATTATCTGCATACCCCATTACCATGATCTTAATACTAGTCGATATACTCCTTGTGTAGTTGTATCTCGATACCATTTTGCCGATTAAGTATACTTTTCAAAAGTGGCTCCGTCGACGGGCAGCTCGCTAATAGACCCTCGGGGTCGGAGGTACCTTCGATCGCTCCGACGCTAAATCCTCCATTCCATTCTGATATATCGTACGCTGCACCGGACCCTAATTGCCACCTCGATATGCCTCCATGTTCATCACCACTAGTATACGAAATCCTTGTATACAAAGTACAGCTAAAACAATGACAATTTATGAGGATTGTGAACGTTTGAAAATATGTGTGAATGATGGAATAAAAGTGCTGGCTGAAATATTTCAAAGATCAAGAATAAAACGCTGCTATAGCATTCTTAATTTTGTAAATAAAGCGGTTTTGATTTTGGGCCCGATCAAATTCTGCCCCATTGTGTTTATACGTCAGTGGATTTGTGGCTGTGTGAGAAAAGAGTTGAACTATAGCTGAATTCATATAACTGTAACATGAGGCTTAGAGATCATTCTCTAACGAGTCAAAACCATCTGGAATTATACACATAGTTATAAGTGGTATCATGTATAACCCTACATTAGTATAGTAGCTAAAGGAGTTAGCAGGAACGTGTTGTACAGTCTAAGCCCAGAAGCGACTTCTCCATCTTTACTGATCATCTGACCCATCTCTCAGACTTTATCCCAAGCTGTCCCCGTATAACCTATATCCATGGAAGATAATCCGAACTTTCTACCCGTAGAAATAAGGGTAACAATCATTATCCTGGATTCCAAGTGTTCCAAATAATTAGTTCGGTCAACGTACCCGAAATTCAGATTCTTATTATATCCAACTTACGTATTAGGAAAACGATCAATACTTAATTAAACGGAAGATCGAGGCTTTTAAAATACTCAGCATTTATTTGATCCTTTCAGAATGGCTTCCCCAGGGACGTATGATAAGTACGTATTGCCCAGTTGTGGCTGCGGTGGACTACAAATCCCGTAGGCGGACCACACCGATTCGGGTTCAGCGATCTTACATTAAAACCCATAACGGGCCCTTTGTACGAAGTTACAACCGATATTTTAATTCTTATTTTCATCGCTTCATGAGGAGGAGCAACAAAATCTCATTTCCACACGGTTACCAACTTTCCAAATGGCGGAGTTAGGTATAAATCTTGGATCTGTAATTTCGAGAAAAAGTTGCCTGTGAAACTTGCAGTTTCGGTTACAGATTTGAACACTGCAGATGATTACGATACTGATTTTTCAGAGCTCCAACGATTTTCGAATTTAAGAATAATTTCCAATTCTTAATTTTGAGCGTAAAATGATTGTGAGCTGGTTTTACGCAAAATGTAAATGACACGTGGTTATAACGTGCAGATGCAAATTTTAGGAGTGAGAATTCATCTTGCAATTTACATTGCACGTACGTCCCTCTGATGCTGTACCGTCCGATCTCCGGCACCACATCTTATGAGACCGCACGTGACCAGTTAACTGCACGACGCAGCAGATTAACTTATTTAACCCGTGATTATTTTTAGCGTCAATTAACATTTATACGCTCCGCTTTTCAAGTCGCGCATAGGTATACAGTATATATACATATATACTTATACGTATACAAATATACATGTTGTTCTTAAACACATGATATGCGGACTATGATGTGCAATAAATACGTATAATAATCTCACAGCTGGCAGCTGAACCACATCGGTGACATTGTCCCCGTATTCAATCGACTATAGTTTTGGCATTTCATCACGCTACCAAGTTAAAATATTTCAGGTATATCTCCATATGCCTGTACACTATACTACAGTAAAAGAAGCAACGGATCTTGCTTGGCCATCGTAGACAAGAATGTGAATGTGAATGTGAATATATATGTGTCCATACATGTATAGGCGTATATGATGCAAGCTCAGTGAAAGTAAGATGCACCCTCATGCCTTGGGTTTGGCTTGGTAGTCGGAGGCGATCACGAGGTGTTCCAGTAACACCGACTAGTTTTTCTGATCCAACGAAAAAGGATGTGTAATAATAATTTTCAAAAATTTAGCAAGTACTCGGAGCCGAGGTGCAGCTTCTGTCTTGGTGCTACACCTATAGAGATGATATAATGTGCGAGACAAAACAAAAGCTGGACATAGATTTGTTTTATATATATTTATAATTCGTATAAGTTCCCACGGTTAAATGAAATAGAAAAAATAAATTACACGTACTTATACGTATGTACGTACAATGATTAGAAACGGAAGTCACGTAATCATAGATTCCTATGATAATTTAACAATTAAAATAAAAAAAAGAGGGCCGAAGGTAATTTTTTTGAGATTAAGAAACTTAAGTCGGTCAATTATTCCATGATATATCTTGTAATTATCCAGTCTCGCGTTCACTTCGTGCGCAAATAAAGTTCACATTACATATATTACAACCTTAGAAATTTAAAGTTCAATTGAAGTTCATTGGAATCTATTCTGAATAGCAATTATTGAAACTGAATAATTATAAGTTTATTCAGAGTTATATATAGGGATTAACTTGACTTCATCCTACTCGCTGACTCTGTGAAACGTGACTACTCGTCACAGTGTACTGTTTCTTTGTAATTATTTTTCGCACATGTCAGTTCACGTTTTGAGTTCTCTTTTTCGTTGATTTTGAATATTTTTTTTTAGATATATTCAAATCGCGTAGTGTCGTACCCAGAAGCCGGCTCCAATTGCTTGACCAGGTAAAAAGAATTCTCGTCAACCGTTGAAAATGAAATTTGCAAACTAAATGAACTCGGTGATCTTAAAGGCAGTCACTTTGTCATAAATGTTCAACGTATAATGCGGATACCCTGGAGAAAAAATTACCGGCAAAAGCGTTGCTCATGCGGTTGGCATGGAGAATACATCCGATCCTGTCGAAACGTTTCATCTTTATATACGTATACATGATATACCTATACTTCATTCCTCGGCGAAACCGATCTCTTCGATTTCGCAAAGCGTTTAGTCGAAGAATGCGTTACAGGCAGTAAAACTTGGCATAGGTATAAAAGGTAGGTAGCTTAACCAGGAGTTTTACGGTCGTCTCATGTATTTCGCCGGAGGGTTTGGTCAAGCTGCGGGGGAAGGCTTAAAATATAATTATTTCTTTCGGCACTGAGAGCCTATCATTATAGAGAAGCTGCGTTGCGTGTAATAAATGAAAATAATCATAACAATCCGAGTTGATCTTAAAACGCTTGAGTAACTGCAACTTCGAGACTGACGAGATTACGCGATATTTGTGAGTTTTTTTTTTTTTGTTTTAATTTCTTTTTTCTGTCCAAGCTTACACGCATGGAAACAGATTTACATTTTACATATAACTATAGGTATAATATATCTATGCATAGTTACGTGCGCCGACTAAATCAACGTGCTTAACGGCAATGAACTATCGAGCATTTTTTCTGTTGAATATTCATGAGCATGAAAGTACAAGTTTTGAACATCGATTCTGTTGGTTGTCAGTAAACGACTGAATAGTAAAAATAGAAAAAAAATTGCTTCGATCCTGCCAGGATTCGAACCTGGAATCTTCTGATCCGTAGTCAGACGCGTTATCCGTTGCGCCACAGGACCGGATTGAATATCCGGAGATAGATAAACGAGTTGAATTTACGTTGAAATTGAAATGGTTCGTGGTTTCGGCTGAAATAATAATCTTATCATCAAGAAGTCACGAAATTGGTCAGTATCTTATGACCGACCTATACTGCTAGGTGAATACCTACACTTGAAATAAGGTGAGCTTGATTGCCGATAAGATTGCGTCATTATAACAACTGATTATGTGGGTAGATAATATAAGAATTGTATATGAAGCAAACTTGGGTGACAA
Source organism: Athalia circularis (assembly GCA_963978495.1). NCBI lineage: Eukaryota > Metazoa > Arthropoda > Insecta > Hymenoptera > Athaliidae > Athalia > Athalia circularis. The sequence continues at coordinate 23,956,448 of OZ021700.1, forward strand.
ACGACCCCGCCTACCTGGAATAATTAAACTGACACAACTATTTTCAAAACAAACGAGAGAATTATTACTGTCTTCTGAGAATCTGACTTCGTCCGTTGTAAATTCATGTGCCAAGCCTCCACTGAGAAAAATGAGAATAGAAGTTTAAGAAAAACTAAAATCAGAGTAGAGTATTAAAGTATCTCAATTCATGGTGATTCATTGATAAGATTTTCTACCTCGTGGTTACATTATACTGTATAAATGAATTTTATGTTCATAACATACTGAGCAGATTTTCAAGTCATATTTAAGTCATAAGAATGAGTGTGAGAAAGCATAAGATTTGTCGACGTTTTGGTATTTGGCTCTCGGCCAGGACCCTCTCAACCATTCAACGGCTGCTGCTTTCGTAATAAAATTGTAAAATTCTTGGTGTTGTAACTAGTAAACACGATAGAAATGTATTCAATTAATGGGCGTCGACATAGGTTTTTATAAATTTACAAGTTGAATTCAACCTAATTAAACGTTGTTCGAAACCCTCAAACATCGTCCGATAAAGATTCAGAAGTGCTGCAGGTTTAACGTATCAGTTTAACGTATCGGTTATACGTATGGCTACGTATCGAACAAACAGCTAACTTCATGCTAAGGTTTTTCTTAACTTATAGTGCTGTTGTTCTAGCCATGTCGTTAATTACGTTTCTGATAACAGCTGCGGTACAATATACGGTACCCTAAGAGTAGAAACAATAGCATGTCGTCGGATAATTATTATACTTGTATAAGATTTTCTGTTGGCCTGGATTTTATAAATAATAATAACCATATATTTGTGCCGATTTATTCCCGGCGGTGGTTTCGCGTTGAGAGAAAAAAAAAACAAACAAAATTAAAACGAGTATTGTTTAGGTCAGGATGTCAGCGATAACGACCTAAGAAATCGATGGGGCACAATTCTATTACGATATTTATATGTTTATTATATGGAACGATCGATAAAAACAGAAACCAATCATTGACCGGTTCTAATCTTTCGACCTGTGCATATTACCTACACTATAATTCGTTAGAAGATAATAGCTCGTAGGTAGAACAATTGACATTATGTATATAGGGACATTTGAGCGCTTCTTGGATATGCGAATAAGAGTCGCATAACTTGACTGACATGGCCATTAACGAGCCGGTGCTCCAAATTGGTTGATTATGCAGTGTGTAGGAATAGAGCCATGGAATATCGAGTATATGAACTACGTTTGAAATTGCTTCTTGTTGATAATTTCATCTTGTTGTTTGGAATTAAGACCTTATTAAATGGATGAACGCAGTCAAGCGAGTTATTCTTTGTTTATATAATCCGCTCAGCTGTATCGTATGTTATTGTATCACGTGTGGCAGGTTTCGTTCTACTATAATTTTAACCTAATCAGGGCGTACACCCTTCGTGAAGGTATACCATTTCACGGTATGAGTATAAAGAAGATCGTCTTACGATCGTTTCAAGACGATAACATCATAGGTTTCATTGTCCATTTCACGACATCGTCGTCTCCAATGCTAGTTTTCTGATTGTGAATCATATAAATATAGCAGCTAACTGGGGTTCAAATGACAAGACACGTCCTATACGGTTGCAAGTATAATTCTGTAAACTTATACCGCTTACCACGCACCTTACGCCCCACGTGCAATTTTGCAGACCTCAGTAGTCAACACTATCTTCATCGCAGTCTTCAGTTACTCCCCGAAACTTCTTTTTCTTTTATTTATGGAAAAAAATACACTTGCTTAGGTATTATGAGAAAATATCTATTCACTATATTCACAAATCCCATACATGGATTGTTAAAAATATTCAAAAACGGCCGGTATTTTAATCTTAAATGAATGTCAATAACATCCAACACCGTTAGATACACGCGAAAATATGTTATCCAAAAATATTGTTTCTAACGCGCAGCGCATGTTATTTAAACTCAATTTCGGTTCAAAGGACAGAATTACTCTGCGTTATTATTAGCATTACAAACTTTCTACTCGAACAAGTTTCTCGATAATGAGGCACAGGTACAATACTGAGTGACAAATTTATTTCTAGTTAGGTGTTAATATTGTAATTGTATAAGTAGTGGTATGAACGAAGGTAATTCTTGAGTTATTTAAGACATACTCTAATATGACAACCAGACGAGCCGCGGTTTCATGCTTAGCACATGTTTCTGATTACGGACACATTTCAATCATGTATGAATAACTTACGCTTAGTATGTCACCTTTGTTTGCGTTCGTTAAACTTTAAAGCCGCCGATAATCTGCAGAGAATTAAATCTGAAATATCTTTTGATATATCTATTTGAATACGGTGCAGATTTTCCATTCAAATAAATGACGACTGAACTACTTCTGGTTTCCTGAGAAATTATTAATCCTACGATAATTATAGCGCCACTTGTTGGAACAGAATAATAAAATAGCAAACTGCGAGTTCCTGTAAAACGAAAGGAGAATATATTGATGAAGTACTAATTCCAACAATTATTTCATGTAATATTTACAGTAAAGGTCAGTAATAATAAAATTCCCCGCATATGAAGGAAGTAGTAGTTCCCCATTGCGGCAAATATTCAGCTCTCCACCAACCGCCGGGCTAACCGCATCTTATCCTCCCCGTATACGTATACTAATTTACTAGAAGAGCGCTGCGACGGTGATCTACGAAAGTAGCAGTTACGCGACTAGAATACATGAAATTATACTACGCGAATAAAATATAACTAAAATATCCAGTTAAAGTTGGAACTCTCCGATCCCATCTTTGGTCAACGAATAACGCGTGGGCGGCAGCGAAAAAAATTTTCAGACGCTGTCCGACCGATTTCAATATCTACTTCTTATCATCCCATGTGCAGAGGCTGTAAATAAAATGAAACGTTATTCGAGTAAAATCATTGATAGTAACAGTGACGAAAAGCGTGACAGTGAACGTGCAAATCATTCTCACAGTTTCTCGAAATCCCCCCCAGCCGCCCTATCAGCTGTGAATTACTTCATTCAATTCTTCGAGTGTAATTTATCCGTACTCACAGATTTGTAACCTCTACATACTTGTCGGCAAAGTACATACATGTGGTAGGATGAAATACACGCGTTCCTGTCCATGGAGAAATTTCCTACCACTACGAAATCCAATTAATAGTAATACTCAGGGCCTAGTACGAGGCTACTCTCGACAAACGAATACCACATCGGTCGCCATGGTAACGGGATCGGCATACTGGCCCTTGCGCATGCGCATGTGAGAGGGGTCCTAAACTGAATTAAGGGGAAAGAACAGTGGGGGAAGCCGAGCGAACGAAACCAACGATATTTGAAAAGGTGGGAGGAACGTCGGAGCGTGACGCGGGGGTCGAGAGGGGGGCTGAGCGGACCCGGCTAAGAGAGCGTAGGGAAACAACTCGTTGGACTTGTGCCTTGTGTGCGTCGACCATTTCACGCCAGTGACGCGTCGTTCGATCGTGTGGAATTTCACGATTATACGCAAACGTTTAGTTCTTCAAAAACGAGAACCGAAGATAAGAGATAACGTTAGTGAAATTAGTAGACCTGTAACATTGTTTTTCATAATACAAATTTCTTGTGTTATTAAGTGAAATAATTCTTAACCTAGATGCATCGGAAGACTTGAAAATATTGTATAACCGCGAGATCGTGAGACTGGGAAGTTCATTCCGTGTTTACATTTGAAAGAAAATATAGTAAGAAAAGCAAAATAAAATTAAAATAAAAGTGCCCTGTTACATACCCAAACACCACGCGCTGAGAGACTTGCTTCAGATAAGGCACAACATACAGCAAGATGTTTGATGTTTTTGGTTCTGTGAAGGGCTTACTGAAGCTCGACTCGGTATGCATAGACAACAATGTGTTTCGACTACACTACAAGGCTACGGTAGTCATCCTAATTGCCTTCAGCCTTCTAGTTACATCGAGACAATACATCGGCGATCCAATCGACTGCATAGTGGATGACATACCTCTAAATGTGATGGATACTTATTGTTGGATCTATTCAACGTTTACCATACCGAACCGCGTGGGTAGAATCGGTACAGATGTCGTCCAACCGGGTGTTGCATCCCACATAGAAGGAACCGACGAAGTAAAATATCACAAATATTATCAGTGGGTCTGCTTCACCCTATTCTTTCAAGCGATACTTTTCTACGTACCCCGTTACTTGTGGAAATCGTGGGAGGGCGGTCGCATAAAGATGTTGGTTCTTGACCTGAACTGTCCCGTTGTAACTGACGAGTGTAAAGCAGATCGTAAGAAATTATTAGTGGATTACTTTACAACTAATATGCATACGCAGAATTTTTACGCGTTCAGATTTTTCCTATGCGAAATATTGAACTTCGTCAACGTAGTCGGTCAAATATACTTCATGGATTTCTTTTTGGACGGTGAATTTACCACCTATGGATCCGAAGTTGTCAGATTTACGGAAATGGAACCGGAAGATCGGGTCGATCCTATGTCTCGAGTTTTTCCTAAAGTCACCAAGTGCACCTTCCACAAATATGGTGCTTCTGGTACAATACAGAAATTTGATGGACTGTGCGTTCTACCCCTAAACATCGTTAACGAGAAGATATACGTATTCCTTTGGTTCTGGTTCATCATCCTTGCCATCCTGAGCGGACTCAGCCTCGCCTATCGCGCCGCCGTTGTTGCCGGACCAAAACTACGGCTGATCCTTCTCCGCGCCAGGGCTCGCCTATCGCCGCATACACAGATCGAAACCATAGCCCGCAACTGCCAAATTGGTGATTGGTTCGTCCTTTACCAGCTGGGAAAGAACATAGACCCATTGGTCTATAAGGAATTGGTGGCTGACCTGGCCGACAAGATGACCGGCAAAGAGCTCGTTTAAATCGATTAGATTTGATTAATCGTTTATATTAGAGTTGCCGCGCCAGGTCGAAGGAATCGAGTCCAAATGACCAATGATGAATTTGATAACGCGATTGTGGAATACCGATCGATCCAATATTAAATGAGTCCCTGGCGTAAGCTCTAATTGTGATAAATATAGGGGACGGCGTCCTTTCGATTCGAACACTTGTTCGCAATTATTAAAAATTGTAAATCTTAAGACCAAATTGTAGGTGACTGCAACCGCTCCATGAATGTCCGATGAACGCGGGGGAAAAAACAAAAAAAAAAAAAATAGAAAATAGAAAATTTATCAAGGGTTGTATAACCGATTCACATCGTTCGTCGTGGGCTCGGCTGCGGCAGAGGCTACGGAATAGGTAAATAAAGGTTAGTCGGACAGATGGTTGGTCGGTAGGTGCGCGTCCCGATCTCGTAGTCTGCGCCCTTCTGCTGGCCGTTGTTTCTCCTTTGCTTGCACGCCGGCTGCATATACGCGTTGCACGTTATACACGGTGCCTATCTTTGTTTGCGCCCTTTCGTCCCTAAGTTCTTGGAAAAGCACGGTTTACAACCGAAAGCAAAGATATAAAGCGGCCCTTTGTCACAGCCAGGCATTTCAGCGGTTCTCATCACGCGGTTTTTTTTTTTTTATTGTCACAAAATCAACTAAAACAGGGACTTTTGACACGCATTGTGGTATACGTATACGCGCATCTCGTATCTCTCTTTGTCGTGTGCGTATTTTAATTTGGTAAATTTTCGCGCCTGCATCACATCGCGCGTATTTCATCTATTACAGATCCAGACATACACTGACTGAAATACGTATAAGTTATAGCAGCCGTTATTTTTTTTGTGAACTTCATTTTTTGTTTCTTTTCGTTTTTTTTCTGCGAATCAACTGCGGCACGCCGTCCTCTAGTAACGTTAATTTTTTATCGTAGTAATCGCTATTATCTATACTATTTTATTAGTACCTATTCTATATCTTAACCTTCAAGTTTTCATTCCACGAGGGACCAATTAATTTATAATATGATACGATTGATCAAATCAAACTCCGTATACTTTTTCATTTTTAGACGTGAAAAAATTCGGCAGTTTGTCGTTTGCATATATGCTGAATTTACATCTTCCACACAAATTTTCGAACAAATCTTAGCAATCTCTAGACGAGAGACAAGAAATTTCTTTATTCCGTGTTCAAATTGCAATTGGTAGCTGCGAATACCAAAATGATAGAAATCGATACATGAAAGAGGGATGTAATGGTAAAAAAAAGAGGATGGAGAAATAAGTTTGAAATTTGATGCTCAAAGTAAGACTGCCAGAAGTGCACACTCCATCGTTTTTTATCTTATAGAATTTATATACAAATATACAAGAATAATAATAATTATAGATGAATCGATGATAATCCGACATGATGATAATGAAAGTGGTGTAAGTCGCATAATAGTTTTATAATTAAATGCGAGATTATTACAATCACTGTTACGTGTGGATTTGAACGTCGGGTATTCCTTTTCCCCTTTTTCCTTTCTTCAATCGATTACGCCCAAGTATTGTTCTTTAGACGCACAAAATAATTAGAATTATGCTACTAAATATTATTATATAATATTGTATTTTTATCTTGTAATTCTTATCATCAGAAGTATTTTATATATATGTAAATATATAAAAATGTTCACCGCGTTATTACAAACTGTAGTTTTGAGGCATATACTACAACGTAGTATACTCAAAATATACTCAAACCAATTATCAACCCCCCCAGGTTTTGTTCTTCATTATTTTTATTTGTAAATTTCACATCATCATGCCTTATAGTTTAGGTGCTCAACGGCTACACTCGATCAGGTGAACATTAATTATATCTAATTCAATTATCATCAATTCCCCCATGCCATACGAGTTTCTATAACATGTTCTATATATCATACACATTTAATTTAAGATATTTCACGATTACACGATTCATTGTTTATATATAGAATTAAATATCTATATATATACAATATACATACATATATTACATACTATTTAAATGTGTTCTGCCGAGTGGAAAACATCAAAAGTAGTGCGCTTCATGCTCTAAAACATTATTAGAATTAAGATTCGATAGATTGCAATAATAGCAACAGTGATAGTTGATGACAATAGTTTATCTAATATTAGTTGAATAAAAATAAATAAATGAATAAATAAATAAATAAAACAACATATTGTAAGAATAGAAGAAATATCATTTTTTTTCTTAGTTTCGCAAAAAAAAAAGAAGAAAAAACCCAGAAATAAAGATTACATAATTTTTCTACGAATAAAAACTTCGAGACTCCTCTGCATCTTTGCTTATTTCTTATCAAAAGGATTTCATACCTAATCTTTTATGCTCACATTCTTATATATAACTATATCCATGTCGTACTTAGATACCGGATTATTGAATCACAGCCTCGCAAAAAAAAGAAACCAACCGCCGCGAACTATAATGACTAGTTCGGACCTCAACTGCTACGATAATGAGCAATAAAATTTTCAAATAGACAATACGTAGCAAAAACATATACTTTTTCAACCCTTATTATTTGTTTCTCGCGCGGGTATACTCGTAGATATTGGGTTAGATGCAATTTTTTATGTACCTATCTATCTTTTTACATACTGCGATATATACCACTCATTTATTATGATATAATATACCCGCAATTCCATCCGCAATTATTAAAATTATCATTATCACCATTATTATTATTATTATTATTATTATTATTATTATTATTATTAATATCATTATCGTTATTGTTATTATTATTATCATCATCATCATCATCATCGTCACTATTTTATTACGATTGTCTGTCAAGTCCGTGGTTTGGGTTCAGATTATTGTAATAATTATAACAGCTGTCGTTTTGTAGCAGGATAACTTTGTGGACATGTGATGTTGATGCCATAAAAGTTGATATCTCCGATTATTATTTTCTTTTCCCTTCGTCGATAAACAACCGAGATAACATAGTTTGTAAGCATAAAAGGAGGGGAAAAAAGCAAAAAAAAAAAACAAAAACAAAAACAAAGACGCCCGGTAAATTATGAAATAATGATTCATCGATTTTTAATTAGCCTTTGGGATTGAGTGAAGACTGGAAAGTAAAATAAAGTATAATAAAATAAAATGTATATTTACGATAAATATATTAATTGTTCACGGGGATGATAAATGCGTGAATTTTCTAACGCAAGTTCTGGTGATAATAACCCTGTATTAGGATACATATATGCTAAACATTCCATTATATTTTAATATCGTGATGAATATCCAGAAAACAAAAGGAAAAGTTGTAGAGATAAAAGTTATAATGCCGATTAAAATTGAATAAAGACAACTTCATTTATGTGACAATAATTATCCTGCATATACCTATATATATCTTGTTATTTTTGAAAATTTTTTATCGAAACCTTCAGGTGTGTCTGTACCATAAATTATAATCTAGTAGTCACTTATTTATTGTAACTTTTTAGTGGCCACAGCCCACATGCCTACGGTAGAAAAGAAGAAGATGGCGTAATTACAACATACATAATGCACATCTACATTTTTGCGGTCACACATCCCTGTATGAATTACCTTATTTGTCCATTTTGTTTAACCACTATTACGCGAATCGACATTCATGGAATAAAGACATCCGACTAAAATTATGATGTCTGCATTGTCTCAAGTATACAGATATAACGCGGGTCATATTAAATTGCCTGTGCATTTGAATATTACAACGACGTTATATTCTCATGAAAATAAACGTCAAGTACAATTGTACGTATAACATATATATATATAATAAAATTGTTACACCTATACGGACCGAATAAAACTTCATTTCTATGCATTTTTCGGGGAAACGTAAAGGACGAGATGATTATCATAATTTAAAGCTCATCATACGATGGCGGATAGTATGAACCAATTTTCATAAGCGCAATATGTACATACATACCTACACATACATATACCTGTGTACATACGTGTGTTTTCTGCGGTACCTGCGTGAATTCAAAGCCACGTTGAGCGATATTCAAGATACAACATTCAAGATGCTCGCTATTATTCTTTTAGTACATATGTACGTATGTTCCAACCATGTAACTCAAGTGCTGCAAAGTAAGATTATAATATCTTTGCGCCAAGGTGGCCTCCATAGCTTGTCGAGCGGTAACACGTACGCTTTATCTAGTCGTAAAAGTGCCGAGACAGTCTAACCTGCCGCGGATGCAGAAGGATGCTATAAAGATGCGGTCAGGAGATGCAAACAGAAAATTTCCCCGCAGTGATTGGAATTTTGAAACCAAAAAAAAGAACAAACAAAAAAAAATGACGACTCCTTGATGCGATCGATTACACGTATATGGCCTACAATTAGTAAATCTTATTTCAGTTTGAGCGAAATGATGCGTCAGACGTTCCGTTCCCACCTGTTAAACTTGCGTGAATAAAGAAACAGAAAATATTGAATCAAACAAAAGAGCGCAGCCGTACATTATCAACGTTGTACGATATGTTTGCATATTATAACTAAATGTTTTGGAAATATTGGAAGAACGATTGTACCAAAACGTTAAATATGTACTCGCAGTACATGGAGTATCGATGAGTGAATTAGAAGACTCATTTTTAGCGTATGTCAAATCCCATGCACAGGTACGAACCGTGCGTCACGCGTGTAACAGAAAAAGAGAAGAAAAAAAAAAGAACATTTCAGGATATTATACATCTGGTGAGCAAACGTTCGAGAGTATGACATTTTTGAAGATGATGCAACAAAAGGGTGGTAACGCGTACAGTTGTACACGCAGAATTATTTTATTGTTCAACGGTACTATTTAACGGATGTGATTTGAATCGTTCTTGTAATTGTCGTTATATTCCTTGCAAATATTTGAATGGTAAGAACCCTGAAAGATGAGTCACTGCGGCAGTCATGTTAAATGTATATAGATATAGATTTTATAATCAGTGACGTTTGGTACCGGCGAAACTGAGTCTTCGGAATAAGATATACCTAATTACCTACAAAGTTCTGAGGAGCTGAATAAAAATTTGTATCATAATGTAGATCTAACAATTACCTGCAATTTTCCGGTTGAAATATTCAAGAGGATAATATCGGTACATAATTCGATTCATAGAATTGTCCCTCTAATTTAATTGTGATTATTTCCATACATATAAACTGAGGTCCTTGGGTGACCCTCATAACTAATCTGAGCTTATCATTTAATGGCATGTTATATGTACTCGTATAACATGTCTAAACGTTACAAAGACCGATGATTGGCAGCGCTGCTGCAGTTTATTAACGTTAAAATGATTTAGGGCTCGTACGAGCTGTTCGCAATATGCAATGTGCATATGTAATATCGACCGTTCACAGCGTTATATTTTTAAACTCTAGTTAAGTTGTACGTATAATATATATAACTAGCGTGCTATCTACGCGAATGATTTTTTTTTGTTTTTAATCCCCAACCGCATCCCTATATATAATACATGATATACCAGTGCACTGGTTCGTTTCACATAAATATTCGTGTTGCAGAACAGCTGGATATTATATGTACATGATCCTCGTCAACGAATCACAGAAATCACAGCATGTAACTTTTATTTTCTAATTCCTTTTTTTTCATCAATCTATTATTAGATACACGAGAATACTCTTCGAGTGAAAATGATGAATTAAATCTGGACAGATATGATGCTATCGTGATGATAGAAAAATTGATAATCTCAACACTAACCGACATGTAATCATCGGATTCGCGCGATAAATTGCGACTGCTGAGAGATTCGACACACATATACATACTATGCATACTATTGCATCACGAAGCTCGCGCTTATCAAAATGTGAAAGAAGGTCTACAAAATGCTGAGCGATTACAAAAAACCTCCATTATTGTATCAATCTTTTACCGAACACTTCGGCGCGGTAGATTTAAGAAAACAAAACGCGTATGACATATCGATAATCTAATTTTAAGCTAGCTTTCAATGCGGGGCTTAAAAACCCATCTATGCACGAGCAATAATTCAAACGGATAAAAATCTGAAGATTAACGCGTCATAGCGGTCGGAAAGAGCGCTGAACAGCTCCGATGTTTTCTTTGGAGTGTTTGAAGTTTATACTGATTACAGTTTCACGGGTTACTGCGTAAATGTATCATAAATTATGTACGTATGCTTTGCATTTATCTGAGTGGTAATTGAAAGGCGAAGCTTGTATCACATATTAATTGTATATAAAATAAACCTTCCTAGACGTCCGTACATAACGTAGATAACTCGCTAAGGATTTTCGATATCATATGGAATACCAATTTTTAATGCAATTTGGGGATATGAGGAGTAAATTGTGAATCGACCACTTCCGATTCATCCGATAAAACGACTAATTCAATCGAACAGATGTCAATCGGTAGATCGGTATGACACCTTCCATAAGTATTCGTTTTTCGATTGATTTTTCTTTTCAATTTACCCAAATTCGTCACGTCGTATTTAGTTTTCTATATAAAATATCAGCAAAATTTGCGCCGAAAGGAGAGATGGCCGGGAGAAAAAAAGATCTAAATTACGAAGAATAATCTCCTATAAAAATGTTAATTTTTGGTACATCGTACTCCATGGAGTAAAATGCGGAGGAGGACTGGCCTTTAGCTGGTAAATGTAAATCGCTGCATCGGGGGAACGAATGCATAGACAATGGGGCCTTGGAATGCCAATGGTTGGTTGGTATATGAAGGAGAAGTGAGTGTTGTGGGCCCAACCGACCGTACCGTCGACCGACGACGACGTCTCAACGCTATTGGCTGTTATATAGGGAGGAACGCGGTGCGGCGGCGCGTCAAGAAGCAAGAGAGACCCTGAAACCGTCACCACGGGTCACGATCGGCGGACGGCGGTCTTGGTCGAAGTGTATATACAATAAGTCCCATCCGTGTAAGTACCCGTGCAGACGGCAGCAGCACCAACCAACCTCGTGGTGAGGTTCACTGTTCAGTGAAGCCCGGCAAAGACCTGGCGCGTCTCACCGGCCAACATCGGGATCGGGATCGGCATCGGCATCGGCATCGGCATGACTGCATACAGCCTGAGACTCGGGAGGCCCGCTTGGTCGGGCCCCACGGGGGCAACGGCCGGTCACCGCCGGTGGTAGCCGCGGTAGCCTGTACGGGTTCCTGCGTTACGTGTATATTAGAGCCGGAGGACTCTTCTCACGAACTCCCCGTCCTCGACTGAACCGCCTCTCTGCCTCTTTTCGTTCCTCGACTTTCATTCGGACGAAACTCAAGATACTTGAACCGAGAAGTTACCACGGGCATCGTTGTGCGATGCATAGCTATATTCACGTCCTACAGGGGGATACTCTGTGTAAGATATTCTCCAATGCGATGCGCGTCCACTCGTCTTGCGTTCAGAATGTACATTTTGTTGGGGGGAAAATCGGCTGCAACTGCAAAACCAAAAGAACATATTTCAATAACTTCGGTCGACTGGATTTTAGGCCAATTTCATCACACCATGTGACAAGTCATTCACTTTTTACCGAAGTAGTTCGTGGGAGACAAATTAACGGTTCTGCACTCTCGATGATTGACAATTACGGGCATGCATCCTCGTTAACTGCCAATTAACCGTGTCTCGTTTAATTACGTACAACCATTATACTTACATAGAATTAGTATGACATACTGTCAATTATTGCTATCGTAGAATAACTGCAATGTGGTTTTGATGTTATCACCACGGAATGATGCCGCGATTACCACCGCGGCCGTATATTCTTCGTTGTTTGCTGAACGGGTAGGGGAGATTATACGTATTTTTAAAAGGTGACTGTATAATGTGTCTAGTTGATGAGACTACTTTTTTTCGCTCATAGATTCTTTGAAGTTATATAGCTGGAATAAGTTTTGTACAGATAAAACGATGTACACATATGTATGCACGTACTCAACGCACGTATGAATGCTACAAACGGAGTAAAATATCGTAATACAACCCGATTTCCGTTAACAAACCTATAAGGTCTGTATGGATTCACAAGGAAATACAGATTATTCGAAAGAGTTGGGCTTCTCCCATTACCCCAAGACTCTAAAATTACCTAACGATAAGATGGATGTCAAAGTTTTGTCATCCGTATTCGGTTTATTATTACACGCGTACGAAATCTCTATTGCAACGAATTTCACGGACCTCAACGACCCAGTACTGGACGTGTCTCGTTTTCTTGATAGGTATTTCTTTCTGTCACAAATCCAAACGGAACTAAGTAGCTACAGTTATTGTAGGAACGCCAGCTGGTAATACGTCGGAGGAAGTTTGAGTTAACCAGAATAACCTCGTGATTACGTAAGTCAAGTTATATTATCCTTTCATGTGCTTTCCAGCGCACGTAACAAAGAGTTCAGAATTGTTTAGAAGATAGTCAACCCAAAAATGTTTTCTTCCATTGCCAAATTTGATCGTCTGATATAAACTTTGCGACCATTCTTCACCGCTTTTTGTTTTTTCATACTCCCGCTGTCTGCCGCTGCAGTGCGATATATGCGTGTACATTATTCACGGCGATAAAGTCAGCTGATCGGGCCGGCCACGCTACTGAAGATTAACCACGAAATATGAATACCTGAAATTTCCAAACCGAACATGACCTTGAATTAATACGAAAGGTAGACAAGTTATTTGTTTTTTTTTCCAGCTGACCCATCCAGCTCCTGCGATCGCCGCGGTGGTCGACGTAAGCCAACACCGGTCGGCCCCCCGACGAACTGAACCCCTAAAATCCAAAGATTTTATGATTGTACCAACCTCACCTGATGAAATATCATCATTATATTTCTCTCACGTAATATACCTTGTCCGATACGAAATCATGTAGGAGTTGAATATCCAGAAATTTTTAACGGCAAATCGCACTAGAGACTCATCGGATATACGATCGTGACAATCTGCTCGTCCATTCAAACTCCTACCCAGAAAATTGATGACGAATATTTCATTACGACGCACGATGATCGATTCAAAGAATGATTTCACCAGGTAATTGATGAAGACTTACAATTTTGTGTCAAGTATTTATAATCTTATCTCCGTACCGCGTGTTTCGAAGTATTTGATCGAAGACCGTACTCATATTTATAGACGTATATAAAAATTCCGAAATTTCGATCACCTCTTGCGTTTATCATAACGTCCAAGATGTTTCGAGAAATGATGAAATTCCATTTCCTGGTAAAATATTTTTACACACCGACACTAACTGCAGTATTACAATAGATATATCAAATTAGGTCTGAGTACCGACGCCATAATCATTACAGATAAATGAGGTACAATATGATCCCAGATTACAGCAAGTCAATGTAAGATGTAAATCTCATCACTATGTCTGTGTGAAAAATTGAGTAAAATTTTTTATCCTATGAATGTTTTTTTTCTTTTACGCAATCAGAGAAGTTTTATCAATTTTTTGGGTTTCTTATCTCTAAAGACGCGTAGTTTTTATTTTCGAGGAGAATTTTCATGCGTATTCGGATTAGAGGGAGTATAAATTACTTCTCTCGGGCGTTGAGCAGAAACTTCTCCATTCGATGTGAAAAATAAGGACTTTCCATAGATGGGTCTTGACTTCACCGCAATTGCCGTAACAACTTCTACGGAACAAAAATGAGAAAAAAAGAAAAATATGCGTACAATATGATGTGTGGATAAAAGTGGGTTGGTCTTTCTGTAAAGTTAGCATGTGAGTGTGCGCTGAATAGATAAGACCGATGAAAAATTTCTTGCTTCAGTTAGAGCTCAATCGGTTGTCTGAGACGTTCTCGGCTACGCTTCAAGGTGTTTAGACAACTGTTTAGCGGTGTGTCACCAATAAGAGGGGGGGGGAAAGGAAGAAAAAAGAAGTGTGACTTTTCGTGGCTAGGGAAATGAAGTTGTCCAAACCCGTCGACTGTTGACTTTATGTCAATTTTTGGTGTGCACAGCCATAGCAGAGATTTCGAAATCGGTGATTTGCAATTACAAGCTCGATTTTGACGCCACATTTGTTTGTTCCCATATAAAGCGGTTGACGGTTCTTCTCGCACGCTATGAGTACTGTTTTTGCAACCTTCTCGGTCTTGAAAGACCACGTGAAACTCAAAGCGGCAGGTGAAGCTGTGACCATCGATAATATTGGTAATTAAACAAAATAATCAAATAATTAACAGGTGCTTCGTTGATTACCACCAGTAAATATTTATCAGCGGCTGGAGGTTAAATGTGATAATCACGGATTCGATGTTGAATTTGGTGATGGAATAATAAAAAATATTTGTTCAGTTTTCAGGCTACACTACAGGGCAACATTTTTGTTACTAATCATAGGATCCCTGCTCGTTAGTTCCAGGCAATTTATCGGAGAACATATAAGGTAGAGATTAGCGATTCAATTATCGAAATACAGCCGAAATCGAAAAAATAAAAATAATAAAACAAAAAATTGAACGACTCATTTTATAATTATTCAGATGCATCGCCGATACGAGTGTTCCGACCCACGTCATAGAAACCTTTTGTTTTTTCACGTCCACTTTTACCGTAGTAAGTATAAGTAATGCGATTTTTTTTTATGCTTTTTGTATGGATTTGGATGTTGATCGATCGAAACGAAGTCGAGTCGATAATTCAACTATAGATAATAATTTGTGGATAGCGATTGATTGCTCATATTACTCAACCCCTTGAATAATTAGAAACAGAAATATTTAATCCAAAAGTCTTGACGATGATGCTTTTCAATTTTCGAGACACAAATTTTGCCCTTGCAACATTGGAAGACTTTCCTTCAACTGCCACATGTTTTTATGGGTATTCTAAAAAAAAGATAGAAGATGAACTATAGTGCAGTGTGCATCTGTGGTAAAATCCTTGAAGATTTGTGGGTCCTGGTTATGGCTTCGGAAGTAGTGACGCAGGATATAATGTTAGCCTTGAAACCCGAAACGCAAACCACTAGAGAGGAAATTAAAAAAAAAAACAGAAAAATTTATTAAATGTATGTCGTAGATACCCAAAGTAACCTATTAGCTGTTAGTACCAATATTATTAACAGTCAAGATCTTCGCATTTTGAAAAATCAAAAGTGGTCATCATGCGGCGTACTTTTTACATCTGTAACGATTACATGTTGAATTTTATTCATAAAGTAAGCGCCGATAAAAAATTCTGTCGTCACCTCAATGATCACGATACGAAAATGACAACTAAAGTTACAGTCGTTTCGTAATCGACTAGAGAGCGGTCTTGTGAATTCGTGAGAAAAAAAAAAACAAAGCAATAACTATCAGATCTTACCTCATCACAACGAACATGTCGTCGTCTATCGTGACACGAAAAGATAAAACGATATCGGGGCCAATATTTTATGGAACACAAAAAAAATAAAAACATTTATATCCAGTAGTCTTACGCATCAACCTTCCACTGTATGAATATTGCAAATCCATATCTTATGCTACTTAACGAATGAATATGATGAAATAATTCCGTAGGTTAAACACATGAACTTGACTGCCGTGCGAGATGGTACAATAGCGCATCCTGGGGTTGGTCCAGTAAAACCAGGCGATGAAGTCGTGCATCATGCCTACTACCAGTGGGTTCCATTTTTCCTTTTTTTTCAAGGAATTCTCTTCTACTTACCGTATTACTTTTGGAAAATTAAAGAAGGTTCGCATTTCGCTTGTTCGTTTAGAATTTATGTGATGGATGTGTAATCTATGAATGTAGAGGGAATCGTCGTTTAGTTAGGATTGATTTATTTCAACGTCAGATTCGACTAATTGGATTGTTCAATTATTTACCCAGTTTAATGTCTGAAAAAAGCTGCTCTGGATAAATGTCTTTACCAAATTTTAGGTGGTAGACTGAAGGCCCTAGTAACTGGACTTCATATGGCCTCGTTGTCGATTCGAGATGAAGCGTTGTCAGTGAATGACAAACTTACAGTACCTTCCAAAAAAGACCTACAGAACAAAATTCAGACTATGAGAACCGCATTTTTGAATCGTCTTCACGTAAACCGACCGTGGGCATACTATCTGTGCTTCAGTGAGCTCCAAAACTTCATCAACGTAGTGGCACAAATATATGTGACGAATATGTTTCTTGGTGGTGCTTTTTTGGGACTAGGACACCGTGTAGCGAATGGAAACTTTGATGAAGATGATACTAAAGTGGACGTGCTCGATACGGTATTTCCAAAAATGACAAAATGTACTTTTCACAAATACGGTCAATCGGGAAGTATACAACAACACGATGCACTATGTGTAATGGCTTTGAACGTTGTGAATGAAAAAATATATACATTTTTGTGGTTCTGGCTTATCATCTTGGCAGTAATCACCGGTGTTAATCTCGTGTGGAGAATTTTAACGATGTTACTTCACGCCAGGTTTGTAGTTTTCTATTAGCTGTAAATCAAGTCCCCATATCCACCTCGTGTACATACGAAACTAATTAAATTCTAGGAGCAAGAGATTCAACAAACTAGTATTCGGTATCGCTTGTCCCGGGCGAAACAACCCCTGGAGTGTTCTCAGGGTTACTCGACAGTACAACTTCAGCGATTGGCTCTTCTTGTACTACATAGCAAAGAACCTCGACAACTCCGTATTCAGCGAGTTGTTTGAAAGGTTGGCCCAGGATCTCCAGGACCGACAAGACCTCCGGGCGCATAATGAGCCTCTAACGCTTATCCCAGAGAGCGACAGGGAGGAAAAACAGCCGCTGAACATTTATGACGGACAGAAACAGGCTTAAACCAAGTCAATCCCTGGTGAAAGGCATTCCGTTAAGGGTTAAGCCTGGTTTATACTTCGGACGATAAATAACGAGAGATTTGGACGCAGTTATCGATCAACTGATCGCTCCTGTTTCGAACCGGTTCAGATCTGATGCGGTCTTCTAGAAACGATCTAAACTGTGCCATACGTAATCAAGATATCTAGTTCATTAGTCAATATCATTTTTTTCCCTTTCCTTTCTTTCCTTTTTTTTCATCTCTCTCTCTATCTCTCCGAATACAAGACACTCTACTCTCTGCGGTTGACGCTGCTGTGTAGGTAGACGTTTGGTGTTCGGAGTTCTTTTTATTTCTATTAACTGAAAAAATCGGTAGTGAATAAAACACTATTAAATATTCTATCTAAATTTGATTTCGGTTTCAAAATATACAGCGAGACTCCGAGTGTAATTTTTCGTGGTCAAATTCCTCCGTAGCCAAGGCGTGCAGGCGTGATGAAACGTCTGGGAGGTTTCAATGAGTTTGCTTAAAATTTCAAAGTAGAAGAGTGAATGATTTCAAGTTTGAGAACCTTTTGTTCCGGTAAAACCCGTTTTAAAATTGAAAGCGCCATCAGCAGCGACGTGGCAGGACGAAGAACCGGACCCTTCTCAGGATTCCGCTAGGGCGGGACACCCTTCGGTAATACCATTGTTACAAACTGAATAATTGACAAGACATGACGAATAATAAATTATGAAAACAAAACATTTTTCCTTGATAATTTTTTAACTCTTATTATTCATCAGCAAACAAGTTATACTCTTACCGTTCACCGAGCGATCAATCGTGTATCAACGTAAAGTATTAATTAACGGTATCAGGCGTAAAGGTGAGAGATTATAGATTGATCGTATTAAGCGCTCAAGACAGGTTTATGGTTACTCAAGATTTACACGATTAACATCTTCTCATTGGCGTTGAAGTGTGCTTCGCTTGTTCAATAAGCGAAAAAAAACTTGGTAATAATAAAAGCCCGCTAAACGTGTTCTACTATTATTCGCACAGACTTACGTCTGACAGATCAAAGGCACGTGCGATAAATGAGTTCCAACTGTTGTACGTGTAAATACATTCAGCGACGTGTACATGAGAAAAAAAAATTAAGAAAAGAAGTCGATCCTGCATTCGGACCGCAGAGTCAAATGAACTCGGTACTCCTCGATCATTTTATTATTACGTAACTTTCATCTATGTAGTATATAACGCAACATCATTGTACGAGAATGTCGTAATCGGCGGCGGTCCTACGCTCCTGACCTTTATTAAGTGGACATTTAAAACTGACCAGAAAAATTATACGTGACTTTTAGAGATTATAATGCGCTTCACTACATGCAATAATGTGTATTTCTACTACCCAGGGTTCTCTCTGGAACATGGCATGAAAGAGAAAATGTGCTCAACAGCTGCGTCTAGGGGCTTGAAGAGAAAAGGTCGTTTTACAATTGCTAGCTTAGAGACAGCGAGGACACGCTTATGGCGAGATGGATAGCTTACCAGGTATAAAATACATGCGTATATATACGGCGTCACATTTTATTCGGCGCAGTAAAGTTTTTCAGTCAAGAAAAATGTCCGGAAAATATAGGTACGGTGTGAAAATAAGATGTAGCGAAGCTTCTTTCTCCGACTTTATTCACGAAGGTATACCCAATTACGATAAACAACAAAATGAAAATAAATAAAATACATTTCTCATAAAAAATCAGACGATTCACAAAACTAAAATTTGCATATTTGCGAAAAAGAGGAACTAACGGCATGTGTCTCTGATTTTGATTCAATCTCTGAATTGATTCTCATTGAACAACATTTTTTTTGTCAACCCCCAAAAATACTGCATCAGATTATTCGAAGCGGGACACCCTATAGATATCTATGTACAGGGTGTTTTCTCTGTAATTTCAGCCATATCGCGCGTTCTCACTGTATGTGATTTCGGCGTGGTTTAAAGTTCACCACAGTTTCACCGCCCTGGGCGTTTGGATCGAGGGAGAAATGTCATGCGAGTGGAATTATTTTTCTACACAATATTTTTGTCCAATACGAGCAATATCAACGGAACTATGAAAACGACGGTTTCCTGTTTTCTGAACTAAATTTTAGCTGGATTTCACAAGCAATAATTTTGGTTCACAGGATATCCAGTTCTTCCATATATCGTGTGGGTTTGGTATCCGTATCTTAGGCACATGTGCAGCCCATCGAAACGCACAAACGTGGGACAAATAACGTGGACCCTAACTTAAAAGGGCGTTGCCACTTACTGCTCAAATGCCCGGTTTGTCAGCTCTGCCATTACGTGCTGTCTGCCACGAAGCTGACGAAACACGAGCCGACAATGAAGCGTCTCAAGATAATCTATTAGATGTGGGTACTTGAGCATCTGCATATCCCGCACGTACAAATGTGAACTTGGAGCTGCAAAAAACTTGATCTTCTGTAGTGACCAAGACCTTGAGAGTTAGGTATGATGTCCTTATACCTGTGTACATAGGGTGTTTCGAAAGGTGAGTTGCCCGTACGGGCCTGCCAATATTTGCGGCATGACTATATCATCTACTCGTTTGAAATTCATGACAAAGTTCTTCGAATAATCCAAAGTATTTTGAATAAGAAAACAAGTGGGAGGTTTATGAATGAAAAATCTTGTTCTACGAACTGTAATAAGAATTTCTCGTGATGCCTTCTGACGTAACGGAAGTGGGCGACAATTCATCGTATAAAGTTGCATGCCACCGTTCGCGCTAAAGCAGCTGAACTAAATCGAACTAATTTTTCAAAGAAAAAGTTTTAATCTCGAATCAGAGAGATATAGAAACTTTTGCTCACAGGGTTATATAAGCAACGCATGGATTACCGCCGCTCGTAGATACAGTTCGGTCAAGGGGGGAAGAAAAAAGAAAAAAAGCACCGTCAATAGTTAGGACAAATAAAACTTTTTCTAGTTTGAATTTGACGTAAGCCTTAAGATTCACTGATCGCATAAATAAAGCTCTTAAGATCTTGTCTGTCTTGTTCAACAGCAATCTTGAAAAGTTATTAGCTCGCCCCGCAGTAGTCCGAGTATAAGATGCATAACTTGAATTCCTCTTGAAACGATCCAGGCATTCAGTTTTATGTCTTTCTTCGCACTATGCAGTTCTTGTTCTTCAGCTACTGTGGCTGTTGTTAACAACGCGAAGAAAACATATCGTTTTTATTTTTCTTTGTGTATCGCGGAGTACAACTATACGTGTATATTAGTCGCGCGCAGTAAATGCGATAGTCGATATATAGTTCTAGCTTTTTAACTAGTTTTTCAGAAAGAAAACTACGTGTCGATCGTAAAGAGTTCAAAAAGATCCCTGCACATCCGGTTTTTTATGCTCACCCTGTATTTATACTGTAACGTAAAGTTGTATATGTATATGTGGCTATAGATTAAATCTACTTTGCGGTCTACTTGACAATTAATTACTGCTATCGACTTATACTATTGTACAACTATACCCTGATTGCGGTCGGTTGTGCACTTTATCTTTTTCTTACTATTATTATTATCATCATCGTTGTTATTACTATTATATTGCAGCTATAGGCCTCTGCCTTGCAGGAAGTGCACGTGCACCAGATGGTGTGTAAACTTTGACGATAGACTTTCTGGAAAGATCTTCAAATTTGAGTCGAGCACTTGAGTCGGCTGTTCGTATTGAGTAAAGTTGTTGAGAAAAGCTCATTGCCAGTGTGTGGGTACGGCATGTATTCAGCCTTATTTCAGCATACTATAAAGTATATATCGAGTTGACGCGAATATAGCCGATTTCCAGTGGTGTAATAACTGATTGTATATCAGCTTCAGATAGATTAAAACTCTACGAATGGTACAGAAACTAGAAAGGCACATAGTATCTATTGTAAAAATCTCGTTACGTTACGTTACCGATACGTATACGGACGTAATTAGAATTTTGAACTCAATTATCGCGGTAATTACTTTTTGAAAGGTAATTTTTGGGCCTCGGTAGCCTCTACTTTTCTACCATTAGCCCGGGGGGGAGAAACTTTTGGGTTATTATAATTAACAAGCCGAGCAAACGGATTCACAAACGCTGCAAAGTTGATATGTAATTACACATTATCACGACTCTTTATAACGGTTTCTTACGATCGGTTAGAGACGATATTATTTTCATTCACACATATATAAGATAGTATATAATATTTATAACAGCTGTAAATTTTTTTTAAAAGAAATCAATCGCAGTTCTTTTATATAATCAAACGACGTTTTGGAATAGTTCGACATTCACGGACCGCATGGAATGGTGAAAAATGAACAGAGTCAAACGGAAATAGGTAAATTTATTGGACAATTGCTACTCTTTAATAGATTCCTCGCGGACAATGAACGAGGTAAAATGACCATGGTCCTTTTTATCTCTTCGGAATCTGCAAGGCCGGTAGCTGCGCCCCAGAGTTACCTGTGTGACGTCAGTACTTATACATGTATTCCAATCCCATGGAAATTTATTGTTAAAGCAGAAGCGGAGGAGAACGTCGGGAGCGGTAACGTCAAGGGCATATGTATATCATTTCATTGTTTATCTTTACCTCCGATGGTAATATGTGCGTACCGAAGATGTGGCATATTGATATGCATCTATAGGTACTTAGCATCTCATTTATCATACAAACACGTGAAATCTCTCCCGAAGATTTTTTATACACGAGGAACACCATCGTTCGATCGAATAAACTTCAAAACGAAATTTCATTCCTGCAGGAATCGTTTCGCTTCGCGGCAACTCATCGTTTTCGCCGAACGTAAATCTGCTGTGTCACGCAAAAAAATATTAACAACACTTCCAACTTACAAACAGATATAGATGTAGATGTGGGTATAGGTATATACATAAAGCAGCGAGGATTTTCACGTTCCACGGATTCGACCCCCCCTCACCCCCTCGCTGCGAAACTCGAATAAACAGTGAACTCGCTCATATCTCCTTTCCACTGTACGTTGTAATTATGGAAGCTTGCATGGGTTTCGGACGGTAGTTCTAGTAGCGAAAGCATATGGGGTAGTGTAAGAGAGAGTGAGAGAAAAGAAAATGGTTTATTTTTTGGAGGCGTCGTGTGCCTGAACAATAATAGCGCGATGTGGAACTCCGGGATGCTCGCTGTGCTGCGGGGAGAAAACCTTCAATTTTTCCGCCACGAAATATACTTTATAACTGTTGACTGTGTTTTTACGCACTCTTGCACAACTACGTTGGTAGTCGGCCAGTAACTGTCGTTTCTCTCGTTCTCATATAAGTTGCGTCATATTCCGTACTCGACTATAACTGCTACGCATGGGGTCAGAAAAATGACAAAAGGAATATAATGAGCTGAGAATCAGCTGCGGTACTACGTCAATCCAGCTGCACATTAGAAATAAAAAAAAAACAATAAATATAACCATAATAAGATGAAAAATGCCTCACTGATTCACACAAGTATGGATGTGTAGTGTGCATGGAAGCCGTTTACGGTTTTATCTTCCATTCATGGACTTTTATGGCGCCAAGTAAATCCAGCGTACGATTTGAAATAATCTATAATATGAGAAAAATCAACATCTAACGATTTTTTGTCTTCTCCGAATATCTGGCCTGTGCCAAAGAGATCAAGGCTCCGGAGTTTGTACCTGAGGTTTTTACGCTACTTTGAGATTCATGCAAGTCATAAGGCTCTGTACAAATTTGGAGGCAATAGCCTGCGTGTCGAACGAATAAATTCTGTAATTGACATTTACATTTGTGCGTTTCATAAGACGTTAGCTGGTCCGAAGTTTAAGATATGCGATTTCTTCTTCACATTTTCTTGTTACGTGTTCATACGTTACAAACTCTAATAAGTTTTCCGTGTTATGTACATTTATTTACATACATGCGAACACCGCAGATTCCAACTTCGAACGCGCAATGATTGCTGGGTACTGGAGTACCCGGTGCGTGATGATGAAAAAAAGCTCACACCCAGCCAGCTCTGCAATTGATCGCAAAGTCGTTATACGTGTATTATGTAATAGGTTCTGTTTTATAGGCATTCATTCAGTCGCCCGAATAACGTATAATTTTATTTGAAGCACGGGGAATAAATTATCATGGCGTAATTGCTCGAACACTTTACGTATAATTTTGATGTATATTCGTATCCTGAAGTTTAGGATGTGGGAGGTAATCTTGAATCATATTTCCCACCCAGAAACTGCAGTCGACTCACTACGCTCAAGTGCGTCATTATGTTAAAATGCATGTGAGGTTCGACAAATTCATGACGTACCATACCGCAGTACACACATATGTGCTCTGCTTTGTAAAAAGTCTATACTTACATACAGCCGAAAATTCGGTCCCACGTTACTTCTGAAATTCTTTTTTTTAAAACCTAATCACGTATTTTTTTACTATAGATAGTTATACCGTCAGAATAGAATCAGAACTATCAGAAGCCGGATTACAAACGGTTTCTTTACATACACCGGATAGCGTTGGCCGCGAACTTCGACACATATGAGATTGTACGTGCCGGTGAAACGCGACAAGAATCGCGTTGGTTCGAAAATTCAATCGTAAAACGTGGGCCATGATTTAGTCTTTATCGTTGCCCAACACTTACAGATTATGGTTTGAAAATGTCATACGTGTACTTTATCTACACTGCAGCGGTGGATAACGAACTCAGATTTCGGTTTTGGCAGGGCGTCTATGCCGTTTGGTTATTTGTATGTCTGGACTTCCATATGGTCCTTAAATATAAAACAAGATTCTCAGTATAGTTCAAAGCATGTACCGTATAACTTAAAATTACAAGTGCTCACTCCGCCCACGCATTCGTCGTCTAGCGGTTATTCTTCATGGACAGAAGACACTTTATTTGTATATTCAATTATCGTACGCGGGTACCAGACCCGGCCCAACATCTTCCAGGGCCTTGCGCTTTGACTACGACGGGGCCCTGTCCAACTTCAAATATTTGTTACAACAAGCCGATTACACAAAAAGTTTCGCATGGTAGCAGTGCCAATTTTTGCGAGTAATATTTAAATTTTTAAGTAAATGACTTTTCAATTCAATGTCGAGTAATTTTGTACGAGAAATGGTCATTGCCACAACCACTACCAGACGTGTGGTTATTATCAGCATAGTTAGAAAATGTACGATATGGGAAGCTGATATCAGAATACTCGTCTGACACACATCCGTAAAGCGCATATTTGAAGATTTGTTACAGCTGGTCTGTCTGTCTCATCATTGGACATCGGTCGTCTACGTAATCAGAAACGTCACCATACGTGCAGATATAGGATGAATAACTAAACCGTCGCTGATTTTTATTAGAATATAGCCGGAATTTATGACCTCATTCTCCAACTGTTGATTCAGTTTCTGTGTATCCGGTTACTATACAAATTATAGTTACACAAAATAGTCTAATGATCAGCACTGGTTTGCGGTTCTGGAATATTCTGGCATAATTTTGGTCTCAACTTTGACTATACGTATTTAACACTCCACATTCAACCTTGTTACGTGTTGACCATCGTAATAAAAAGAGACGATTTTCCCCTGCGAGTATAGTACTAGATTCTGGAAAGAAAAAAAATTAAAGAATGAAAGAAAAATTGGGGACAATTGTAAGCAGAAATTGGTGTACGATAAAAAAAAACCGGACCGTGGAAAAGCAGCGTATCCAACCGGAGCGAGTGATAATAACAAAAAGTCAAGGAAGCGGGCGAAAGCGTTCAGGTGGCGAGCGTGAAATCGCAATTTAAAACCTTGACGATTTCGAATTGGGACTTGAACTCCCCGTGTAGTTTGCTCGCTACCATGACAGATACCTACGAGAGCACAGCCGGTAAACTGGACTCCGTCCGGTCGTATTTTCAAAATTCTACCAGGACCTTGGAAGCGTGTTATTATCGTTCAACGCTGCGAAACGTAACAACTGATCGCTGCAGGCTCATGTAACGAGTCGAAACGATTGAATAATCATTTTATCCGTAGCCGTACTACTGCAGGTACGAAATGTAGGAACAATATATTTGTCGTTCATAGTTGAAAATCTGCGGCTTGATATTGTTTCCTGTGTTGGCACGTCTCGCGACTTTTCTTTGCATATCATTAGAGTATTATCAAAGAACAGACATCTTAGCGCATATACGGCTTAACAATCAGTTACATACGTATTTATGGATCGGATACCGATTGCATTGTTTTATTGAACAACGAGATTTTTATTCCCAAAGAGGTTTATTCCTCATAACTCATTAGCATATAAATTCACAAGTCCTTCTCTGGTGTATAAATAACATGAGACAATTTGCTTATAACGTCATCATCGTTCGCTCGTATACATCAAAAGTTTTGACAAAATTATACGATGCAAGCACGTAGGAACGCTCTACAAGGTGTGACCCATAAATTAACGATATGGTATGTCCACTTCTTCTTTGAAGATTCGTTGAGAAATGTTTACACAAACAATCGAGCCCACCTACATTCAAGTTCCATAAAATTTTGAAAATTCATAGACGCGATACGTTGGTCATGCGATAATTCGGATTTGTAAATATAATATTTCAGGATAAAGAGACAGAAATACCTTAATATTTTATTCGTCGAACTAGGGCACAGATCAATTCACTCACTCTTCACTGTAATTACTGAATAGGAAAGAGTGGTGGAAATACCGCAGACTGCATACAACCATGTGATTAAGAGCATAATTTTGCGGACACTCATATACAAGACTTTTAAATTACTTCTATTGAATAATTACAGCCACTTGCCAGGGGGGTTTCGAGGACCAAATAGTTCGATGAATTAAGTTTGATCCGCATATTCATCGCAGGTCACGTGAAAATCGTGATTCTATTTTTTTTTTTAATTGTTTTGTGCTTTTTCCTTTGAAACAAACCGGGGGAAATATCATCGGACAAGGATTTCAGGATTCTCAATTCTCAGCTTCCTTGAAAAATACATTATTTTTCTGTAGCACTGATTTCGATGAAAACCTACTCCTGAATTTATAGAGAATGGATTGGTGGTTTTAATTTTTTTTGACAAAGCAGAACAACTTCAGGTAATTCGTTCGCGTTGAATGCCATTCAAATGAGTTATGCCTGAATAGATTGTGACAATAATATAATTTCCATGAAATAATTTGTCATAGTACCTCAATGATCATGATACTTTTGGATTAAGGAAGCCAGGATGGAATTGAATTCATACTTTCAGAGATAAGTTTTTCCACAAGTTACCGATTTTTCTCGCTGCGTTCATTCATTTACACCCTCTTAAAAGCACAAAGCTCAGAAGTTCCGCAGACTGACTGAGGATTCCAAAAAATTTTCTCCTTTTTTCTTTTATCAGAAACAAGAGGGATAAACAAGTTTTCTTACGATGTCGCGGGTCCAACTGACATAAGGGAAAAAAACGAGGTATCGAAAGAAATCGCGGGTTCTTAAACCACAGTCGAATGCCAATCAACACCCACTGTTGTTCAGTCTCGTGTGAAATATTCTAACGCGTAGACATTTTGAACTAAATATTACGGTTCTTTAGTGGTCTTTGTTTTCTTCTTCTGTTTCTGCTTGTTCTTTTTCTTTTTTGACGAAATAGGAATTAACAGATTACCGATTACGATTCCATAGGTTTATGCCTTGTTTATGCAGTTGTCAATAGCGCCATCTCTTGGATTGGTTGAGAAAATTAAACCATAGTGAAGGAGCAATTCACCATTAAATAACTCAGATTGTCGAGGCGCTCTCTGATTGGCCGTACATAAGTACTTCCATTAAGGGCAATTTTAATCTGGTGTCTTCCGCCGTTCACTCTTACAGTCCCATCTCGTTGACCTCTATACGGACAATAAGTATAAGTTTATATTTTATCCCAGTAGATGAAAAGAAAAAACAATTACAGCCAAATTCGTGCTCGCTATATCCCGGGATCCCATAGCCAATGAAGTGAACATAAGAATGCGAAATAATGCATGGTACGTGTGCTACGTGCTGGGGTCTTCGGCGGAGCAAGGTCGGAGACTAGATCAGCAAATGCAGAGCCGGCATTTAAGTCCAACAATGTTAGTTTTCATTGGTCAAGTCTATGGACGGCAAAGTACTGACTACGAAATTGGTGAACTCGGGAAGAGGGGTAATGCCTTATGCCGTACGCGGAGTATGTACAATGCAGAGGTACGGTAGTCGGTAGTTGGGGGAGCAGACTACAGAGTCTCTATAGTCTCTAGTGGGGGGCCCAGGGCCTGCCCCCCACCCCACACTTCTCCACTTCTCGTCAGCTGCTGCCGCCGAAGAGTGGTGCGTACGAACGCCAACACGATTCAGCTACTAGTGAGCGCTAGCGATACGAGAATTAAGGCGCAGAGAGCAAAACTCGAGGGATAAAAATCGCGGGGATCGATCGATAATCGAATTATTTAACCGGGATAACAAGTTGAAGTTTATCAAAGAGTGTCAGTGTGTTGTGACGGTGTTAAATCGAATATCCTCGACGAATCCTCAGCCGATTTGCCGGTCAACCCCATAAAACGATAAAACAAAAGAAAAGAAGATGAGGAAGTAGCGGGACCAAATAAAAATAAAATAAAATTAAAGGGGTTGAAATCGTTCGAGTTCGCCCGATAAAACAGGGAGCGCTCCGAAAGTGCCACGGCAAAACAAGGGATGAGTTGATACGACGAAAAAAGATTTGTTTTTGATAATTGAAATGACCTGTGACTTGATCGTCAAACTTTTCAGAAGCACCGCTTAAAGACCGGGTCAATCAACGGCAACGACTTATTATTCAACTCAACAAACTAACGGTCTGCAACACAGCGAACGAACAGCCAAGGGCAACAGAAAATTTAATCCAAGCATACTTATTTCATGCTTGCTTACCTAACGGCGACACGTTCGATAATGGCGTGAACTCTAGGAATTGTTTTTATTTAGGATTAAACCGCGACGTTATCAAATATTGTGTAGCAGGAAAAAGAACAAGAAGAAGATAGTAACCCGCAGTGTTCTGTCGACTTTGACAATCATACGTTGAAAGGAATTGAATGTACCGTAAAAGAGAACCGTAATCAGGAGATAACAAGAGAAGAAAAAAAAAAACGTAATCATGTACAAGTTATTGGGAGACTTGAAAGACTACCTAAAATGGCAGGACATAACAACAGATTCCATGATATTCCGAATGCACAATTTATTCACAACGGTTTTGCTGCTAACTTGTTCTCTGCTGATAACAGCGACCCAATACGTGGGGAATCCGATTTCTTGCATCGTTGAAGGCCTACCAAAACACGCAATCAACACGTACTGCTGGATCACATCGACGTTTACGATGCCTGACGCTTTCGCTCGCCAGGTAAGTTCGTATTCGTCATATGCCCCCCGATGCCTAAAGGTTTATACATATATTGATTTTTTTTGCCGCAACTGAAACTACACGCGGGGGAACGCAGTCTGTTGCCCGGTTCTCATGTTCTTAGAGAGGGGGTCATGAAAGGCCAGTTAAGTCTGGCAGGAGGGGGGCGCCCTGCAGACTTTTCCAGAATACAATTTCGGCGCCCTTTCGTTTCACTCATTGTCAGCATCAAGTTCAACCTCCAGAAACCGATTTTTTCTGGACCGGAGCCAATGAAAACTTTTCTTGTGATTCTTCTTATGAGGCTCTGCAATAAAAAAAAAATGTAATCTCACAGCAATAGAAAGTGGGAGTATAAGGTGAATGATGCAACGACAGCATCGCATCTCGTCCTCGTCTGATATTCGCAGTTAATTCCGTTATTACCGAGCCACGGCAGTGACGGTAGATTTAAATGACTAAGAATTTCATTTATGTATACGTATACAACAGTGGAATGGGCAGTGTGTGGAAAGACGTGCACTTATACGTACTCGCTTAGCTGCCGATTCGCAGATGGATATAACAACATTGGCTGCTGTTGTTCGATCTCGCCCCCTTTTTGCCGTCACGAGTGCAAGCGGGGGGATCTCTCCTCTGTGATCAACCAAGTAGCTTCGCTCTGTAGTATGCGCTGCATATTTCTCGATCAATAACGATAACGTTCATAACTGCCCTAACCAAGCGCTACATTAATGACAATAAACGTTCGTCAATTGTCATTCGTTAGGTTTACATTGTTGGAATTGTTAAACTATTAGCGTGACTTACTCGTACATTTTGCCTCTGATCTACTTTTAACAGAGCGAAGTGGTGTAACAAATCGAGGCTTTGCGGAGATTATCCTGTGTCGTTACTTTTTTTTTTTTTAAAAGGTAAATTAATTTAATCGGTAGAACGATCATCGGCTTGTTTATGATTAAGTAAAGTTCTCGAAAAGAGTGGGAGTGACCATGAATATCTCAAAGAGCGTGTAACGATTATTAAAAAATAAAAAGGATCATCGAAGCGTGCAATGTCATGGATATACCTTATGCGTGCACGCATTTTGCTGCCTGGTGTTTCAGGTCATGAGAGAGATTATGGGCGTGTGGATGTCGCTGGAACGTGGCACAGATCGGGATAGATCACGATTGCGCACGTATTAAGCCACAGACCCAATTCCTACAGCATTGCAGCGCAGCTTGATACATAAAATCGAGATGAAAGTTTGCAGATATATACCATGTAATCTTGCGTAGCTCTCTATAGCCAATGCCTCTTGTATATAACAACTATGGTATCTCTTACACTCAGAAAATATTAGATATATGTGTGTAATGTAGAAAATAAAAAAGAAAACCAACGATGCTACTTGTTGACCACGACTATCGAGACGGTCACGCGCGATCGAAATCAATCAATTAATTCAATTTTCAATTTAAAGTCCAGCTTCCACTCATGTAGAGTATTAGTTATAGCTTACGAATATATGAACTGTCGGACTTACAGTTACACTGCATCAAATTATGCATGTGGTCAATTTGTCATCCGATCGGTCCGTTATAATCAACATTTCACCGCGGTGAAGTAATCTCAGGTATCCTTGCAATTACCTCAAAACCGTCAAAATGGCGAAAGAAATAAGTACATAGAAACGACTAACGCACCGAGTTTCTGAAGAAATAAATGTATTTTAAACTTGTATATGCTCGATCTGCTCTTGAAATTGACATCAAAAATATAATAATTCAAATTAATTCGGCTATAAAGTTTCGAAATTTTTGGCCACGATTTTTTCTGTAAGTTCGAATAAGAGCCCTAGCGATCGGAAATATAATCTGCAGAGGTTTCCGGGAGTTTCGGAGTTTCTGAAAAAAAAACTTCAAAAATTCTGTGAGGGCCGAAAGAAAGTGCATCCTTTGATCAAGATATGATATTTTAATATTGTGTAACACGTGTCGCATGAACTCTTTGATATTTTATTGTTCGAAATTTGCCAAGTACAGTTTAAGAATACTCGAGAATAACTATTGCTCTAAAATCTTTAACATAAAAAAAAAAAATCTTTCGTAAAAAAAGGGATCCAAATCAACTACTGTGCCAAGTAGATGTAACTTCGCATCATGCTTACGGGGGAAAAAAAATTAAAAAAAAAAGATCCATCGAGACCAGGATCAAATTTCAAACTCCATCTGTTCATATTTTTTTACCATTCCTATTGTGTTTAGGTATAATTGCGGACGCGCCGGACGATACATTGTTGCAGACCGCAGCTGGATACAATTTCCCGAGAATTGAAGATGCGAATACAAGCCCGATTCTCATAGATGAATAAAAATAGTGTAAAACGTCGGCATATGTTACGCAAACATTTTTTACTTCATTTTTTAAATTAGTTCGCGTTACGAGACATTAATGTGTCCCACATTCTTGAGACGTAAATATGAAATAATTGAGTTCACATCTAGAATATACATGTTTAATTGTAATTAACGCTTCTCCGAATGTATGAATGAAAATTTATCGGCTACAGATATTCTGCCTACGACATGAGTTTGAAAATCAATAAACGAACAAATAAATGATACAAAAGCAATGATTACAAAAAATCCCTTTACGTCGTGGAGAAAGGTCGAGAATATATTGAAATTTATGAAGGTCAATTAAGTGGTTTGAGCAAGAGAGGAGTCAGATACTGCAGTGATGCTAGATATAAGTATAATGTAACGCGTGTTAAAAATAGAAGTTCATGATGCACGATTGAACCGATAACGGCCGTTAAGGTCACATTAGAATATAAGAGCGGAATACCCCCAAGTTCCGTATCGCCGAGATAACCCAGAGATTATTATGTACTTCGCCATTTTTGATTCATTCGTCGTGCAAACAACCCGAAAAATGTCGATTACCTAATCCTGACCTCATTTTCATTCAAACATATTTTTTCTTTCTCTTCTCATACTTCGCTGTAGTAAATCATTTCAAAATAGCGTACAGGCAATGAAACATAAAAATGCATCAAGCATAACGTATAACTTGCAATTAGTCGTGTTAATTTTGTTACGAAAGTGTTGTTGACCGACATGTGCTCCAGATTCGATTCGCTTTTCTCATCTTTATGTAACATCATTCCCGAGCCAGTTTCATACTGACATTCTGAGAATTCATTAAACGTTAATTAAAGACCATGATCCGATTACTAAGCTCATTAATACGCGAAAGAACGATGTAACTTATGCCGTATTTTTAAATCAATTCCGTGCGTTGAGATACAAGTATATCTATATCTCCATCACTAACAAGCCAGTGCCTTCGCACATGTAATTGATCTCGTATCTTTGAACAGTCAAAGATTCATCAACAGATGGCGATTGTTACCAGTGAGGTAATCGAACGAAGATAATAATGTGATTTTTTTTCTCAAGGTCGGGACGGAAGTGGCTCATCCAGGTATAGCAGGTGACTTCGGTAACGTAACAGCGCGTAAATACTACACCTACTATCAATGGGTCTGTTTCGTCTTGTTCTTCCAGGTGAGTACCTTTTGTTATGCAAACAATATTTATTGATTAGAACGCCGTGTAAAATTGTGTTTAATTAATTCATATGTAATACAGGCAGTAATGTGCTACATTCCACAATGGCTTTGGAATACATGGGAAAATGGTTTTATGAGAGCACTTATTATGGGATTGAATCGTGGACTGTGCGCCGAAGCTGAAAAATGCAAGAAAAAATCAAAGATGGTTGATTATATCTTGAAGCATCGCACGGTAAGAACTTTTACACTGCTAATACTGTTACACAGGTGTTATCACTTGTCTTTCTTATTTAACATAGGCTCGTAAGATGTATTTACATATACACAAAACCGCTAATCGTATCACATTCGGAGTAGAAGTTTATTTCATTAGATACGCACCGGTTTATTTTTCTCTAATAATAAAAGTTGCACGCTTGTAGCTGTGCAGCTGTAATAGAGACATTCAACTTTAAGCGCGGGATATGTATGTACAGCTACATAAATACATATCTTGTTCTAACTCCTGTTTAGACTGGCCAAACTTCACGCGGTTGTTGTTATTTCAATGTTTGGATTCTATGAATGATAAGACACAATCCCTGTATTGCAGGGTAGCTGGTCGGTGTCGCGTGGGCGCATATTTCTTGAAGATAACGACCGAACAAACAATTGAAGTGTCATTTCTCTGGGGGTTGTATGTTTATATGTTTCAAGTGACAAGTTGGAGAGCTTCGGGTTACTCTTTTCCCTCTCATCTGAAAAAGAAATTTCCTAATCTCATTATAATACGCGTAACCAAATTCATTTTTTATTTTTCGATCAGGTGTCGTCGGTAATTTCTCAGGAGTTACTGCAAATCATGCTGATTTATACATCCCATATTTTGTTAATCATGATTTTTGATATCCAGTTTCCGGTAATAAATGTGCTATAATGTTACAGTGTGATATAATGCACACTTGCAACTTAGGTATATGATACCAGAATATGGGGGGAAAAATGATTATTAATGTTATCATTATTATTATTGAATTTTACAGAGACACAATCAGTACGTCTACCGGTATTACGTCTGCGAAGCTCTTTGTCTCGTAAATATCCTGGTGCAATTATATCTAATGAATCGTTTCTTCGACGGAGAATTCTTAAGCTACGGATGGCGTGTGATCAAATTTTCGGAAGCACCTCAAGAAGATCGTCGTGATCCAATGGTCTACATATTCCCACGTGTTACGAAATGCATATTCCACAAATACGGACCTACCGGTACCATACAAACTCACGATTCGCTCTGTATTTTGCCCTTGAATATCGTCAATGAAAAGACCTACATATTCGTATGGTTTTGGTTCCTAATATTGACCGGTCTTTTAGTCTGTCTGCTTTTGTATCGTGCTGCGATTATTTTTATACCTTCGGTTCGACCGCGTTTAATGCACCTGATAGCACGTGGTACATCAAAGGAAACTTGTCAGAGTGTAAGTCGCAAAACTGATCTAGGAGATTGGTGGATACTTTACACCCTTGGTTCAAACATGGACTCGTTAATCTACAGAGAATTACTTCAAGAATTGGCAAAGAAAATGGGCGATCAGCATTCCCAAGTGGTTGCTTAGCGATTAGTTTGAAAAATTACTTTTCTTCCTCCCAAATTTTCAGACAAATTCGAAAACTTGGGATTTTAGAAAAGTCAGTTCTGCTTCAAGAAAAATAAAACGAGTTTAAATAATGGCCGATTGCCTCGATCAATCATACTATACAAGCATAGAGAGAATTATTGACAAAATTTTTGTCAAAAGCTGCTTTTGGAGTTCGAAATATTCCTTAGAGCTCCGTTTAGGTGTAGCACGAAGGCTAGATAGTGATAATCTATCGTTCCACAATTGTTGTGCTAGTTAAAAAGAGAAGGAAAATAACAAAGTGGAAAATTTCGTTAGAGTTTTCTGGGATTTATTTTTACCCAGAATCACCTTTTATTTCATTGCCTTTTTTTTTGCATTGTGAATCTATTTTTTTCTAAATGAAACGTCACTGTACACATGTGTTCACATTACCTAAAACTCACATATCTCTCGTTCATTTTCTTTTTTATTTTTCTTTTTTCATTTTTTTTTCATCATTTTAATTTTGACATAAGTTTGCGCGTCAGCTCAAGTGTTCATTCTGTTAATTACGTTTCTCATCCCTAAACTCACTGGGAATCTTGTGCAAATTATTATTATTGTGACTTGTACTTTTTCCCCTGTTTTTTTGTTTTAATTTAAATGAGAGTAAAACAAAAAAGACTGATAAAGTCTGAAAACTGCTCACTGCACAAACGATGATGCCTTTAAGTATAATACTTATAATACGATATACATATAAATAACACTACAGTATTTTGAATATTTTTAGATTCATCAAAGATTATATCTACTTATCGCGAAAAAGCGAGAACATTTACTCAAAACTGAAAACTCATAAGTGTAATCTCTTCAGAAATTACTTGACGAAAGAATTTACCTCGCGAAGTGGGGTGTACACGT
Organism: Athalia circularis; assembly: GCA_963978495.1. NCBI lineage: Eukaryota > Metazoa > Arthropoda > Insecta > Hymenoptera > Athaliidae > Athalia > Athalia circularis. The sequence goes on from OZ021700.1 coordinate 23,991,750, forward strand.
ACATAGATGTGTAGCGTAAGCAAATTATACGTCTTCCACGCCCGATTGCATATTAGTTAACAGATGAAGTGATCAGATTTCTTTTCAAGATTAATCGACGTTTAAGTAAAGAAAAAAAAACAAAATTAAAAAGAACAGACATTCGTACGAGGAATCGATAAGTCCAGTTGATTGATATTTTTGAAAAAAATAATTGATAAGTACAAGACTTATGGATTTCACATTGATAAAACAAAGTTGCAAAAACGTGATCATTATTTTGACGGGCCATTTTAGTCGTTAAGATTATTTAGTGATTGAAACGGACTTGGATAACTCGATCGTGCTCAAAGCCAACCCTTATTACGCATATCATCCGCACGTGTCTTTTCGTGTTCAACGAATCCAATCAATCACATGTATATCATTTAAGAGAAAAGAAATAAATGTATTTCTATCGTTATTCACCGCTCTTTCAGTTATACTTTAAACGAAAATTATCTCTCATTTCCGCATACATATATAAAATATACATTTATATGTATGCATGCTATGTATTAATTTTCATCGATAATCTCATTTGTATAGATGATTAATTTCCAAAAAAACCAATATGTACACGTCGCACAGACAAATGAAATAGAGAGAATGGAAGAGACAGAGGAAAAAAAGACGAACAAGAAGAATGGGAAAAAAACATATGACGTCGTGTGATCTTAGCGTTTAGGGTACCTCGTAAGTTTCTACATATGTGTAAGACATATTCTGATATTATGTTATATGTATAGGAAAAATTAAAGACATTTACTACGATAACAAACCTTGTTGCTGTTGACAAATTATTATCATTTTTTTAATTACATAATTATTTCCGCATTCTGCCGCACTAATCGTTTCCCGTAATAGCTGCGAACGGAAACCGTTATCTGTTGTGTAATCGTACCAACTTCTGGCTGTGCTTTACCGCAATTTCATTTATTTTCGAATGCATTTCAACAAACCTAATTCGGCATCTCGGCGAAAAACCATGCTACCTCAAATTCTGCAGACTGAAAAATTTGCTTTCTCAAATTGAATGTGCAGAACATGGTGTGTCGCGATCAGAATTTCGTTCACATAATTTAAGTTGCCGAGACTCGCGCGCGTTTACCTTCCATTCAAGATTTCAGAAATTCTAGAGGAAAGTCGGCAACTTATTTTATGAGATGGAAGATGATTGAATGAATAATTTCCATATTATTACAAATATTTGAAATGAATTACAAAATTAAAGTCAAGTACTTGTGCGGTTTAAATGAAAAGATACGGCACACAAGTGATTCCAACTCGAAATCGAAAAATGAAATTCTGAAAATGGAATACTGTTTAGTTTTCCACCGAGTCGTCGAATTTTACATGTGAGCTACCATTCAATGGCTGTCTAAATATTGCAGATAAACATTTATCTTTGAGTAGGCGCAGCACGTACCTATAGGCCATAAGTCCAACCATCATGAGTACTAATGAAGCAAACATAGTCTCTCTTCATTATTTACATTAAAATTTGTCGAGAACCGCGAGCAAGAACCTAATACTTCGGTGCCTGGAATGAGACACCGAGTGAGATACGCAACATTATTTTTCAAACTTCGAAAATAATTCCAACCATGATTTTGTATATCACAACTCGGAAATCTCTTCAGCCAAGATAATATGCGAATCTTCGAAGCTTTGTGGAAAAATTCCTACGTGTTTTTTTTCGTTTGTTCGCCGGTGTCCAGCTGGTGTTTGACATCGAGTATAAATGCATGGGCCCTTCTGAAGAGATGGGCAATTGAAGAAAGAGATTTGACTAGTTTGTCACGAAATTGCGAAAAGTGACCTATCAATTTAAAAAATACGTAATACACAAGTGCCTTACCGCAACTGACTAGGTGGTCTTCAACTTTTCTTAATTTAAATCAAGGTAATGTGGTAGTTCATATTATTGTTATATTTACGTCGATATGGTTAAATCATAAAGTGAATCACTATTTTTTCTTCAAAATATAAATTTATTTATTAAAACACTTTTTTTTTCATTTTGAAAAATATTTTTTCTCAAATTACTGAGATCCGTACTATTTTATTGTCTGTTTATTTTTATTTCATGACAAGTTTTATTTTACTCCAATTGATTTAGTTCAATAAACTGATTTAATTTCTAAGGAGAAACTAACTTATCACATCAACATAAAATCTTTTCAAATAATAATAATACATCATTCCCGGATAAATACTCATTCCCTCATTTATAATGTTGATGAGGGAATGATAAAATGAAACATAACCAACAAAAAAGTGGACGTACATAACCCCACTTCAATTTGTTTTTGAAGTTAAATTTTTTACGCCTCAAAATATACAAGAAAATATAAAAATTATAATAAAATGAAATAATTACGTCGTTTGAATTTTAAGTGAGGGAATGATACTCATTGTCAGAAATGTAAAGTTGGAACAATCCAAAGGAAACTATTCCGCCCCAACAAATTTCGACGCGGCGATGAACAATGATGTAATGGTGTCATTCATAGTGTTGCCAACAATTAAAATTTTATAAATGCGGCCACTTATAATCAAATTTAAAAGTGCCATGCAAGAGTTTATAAAATGTGAGGGAATGATTTATTTTTTTGGGACCTAGATGAAAAATGATTTTTACAGTGATTCTTTGATTTGTACTCACAATCAGAAGAAAAATACAGTATTTTTGAAAGAACTAACGGAATTTGAAAAAACATTCTCATGTAGAAAGATGAATCGATGATGTATTAAGTATTTTATTGAGTGTGGGACATGGTGAGGGAATGAGTTTCAGGGTATTCAGTCGGCTGCTACTTTTTATCTAAGATTATGTATGGTACAAGTAGCTGAAGTCATGCAATTTTTGTAAAAAAATAATAAATCCGTAAAATACTAATAATAACGTATACAATTGAGAATGGACACGATTTTCGAATTTTTCTGAGAACTAGTCATATGTCGACCAATCGGAAGGAGGAACGGGATACCGAGGCCACCAATTGCAGGGCAGAGTACATGGCCCAACGCTGTTTCTCTTCAAGGGGAATGAACTGAACCGGCGGACGACGACCTTTTCGAGTTGATCGGTTACTTTTTACTAATCGCAAGATTTCAAAAATGTAAGTAAAGGTATCTGCTCCCGCCCGTATGTACGACATACATGAATGCTGCTGGTATGGTAGATTATATTCCGTATGTTTTGCTCAACAAATCAGTTTTAAGGAACGTGATCTTTTGTTAAAGGAATCTGTATACCTGTATAGTATAAACTTGATACATTCCGCTTACCTTTGTATTTCAACACATTAATTAAATAGACTCACACCGATGCAGTCGAACTGTGCAGTCCGTTTTGGCGTTTCTGAGAATTACTTTCAGATTCTACAATAGCATTCGTTGGTAATAAAATACAAAATTAGTATTATTACCGAGATTTTTACAAGTAGTTATAATGTATATGTAACAACAATAAGAAAAAAAGAAGAGATTCAGTCTAGCATTCCAATGAAAATTATGGGGTTCAGTTCGTAGCAATACCTCCGGGCGAGAAGAAATATCTCTATATGTATATATATGTATTTTTTTTTTCAAAGCGAACTGACTCGAAACAAACCAAGTATCGCCAGTGCTTCGGGCAACGAAACAATTACCTACCTCTTACACGGGGAGGTATGGATCTCCTGTATATTACGATATACCTATACGGATGTTCAGTGCCGTACACAAATTCATTTAACATGTGAGCATATGGATGAAGCTACTCTTTTAAAACCAAATGACACATACCGCATAATACCCGGAAAGGCAGGCGTAATGGGAGCTTCATCAATCACCGGAAATGTCCGAACAATTTAGAGTCCCCTATTTTTCACTCCATTCTTGCTACCATAGAAAAGAAAAGACTAGGCAAAAATAGATTAAAAAAAAAACAACAATATAACCGTCATTCCGGCCTAATTTTCCTGCAGATAATACACGCAGCTTATCATTGTACACAGGTTTTCACAAATAAATAAAGACATTAATACCGTTGGATAATCGATTACCTAGAACAAAACATATTTTCTGCCTCCACCAATAATCAACGGAATTTTTTATTTTCGTTATTCTTTCTTTTGTAGACGTATACAATGCGATATACTGTATAGGTATCCTTACTAGTTCTTGTTTAACGTTACTTTTATTTTCTTCAATTTACTTTCAGGATGCGTAAAGAATGACTAGCGAATGACTAGTAGAATGAGGAGTGATTGCTCTGGCGCTAGTTATGGACATTGCTTTAGTCATGCGGTCAGAAAAGTGGTTGAAAAATTCTTCCGCCTTTGCAGAGCAGCACTTGGCGCATTAAATTCTTGCTTGACCAAAAATTATACGGTGCAGGATTGTTCGACTTTTTTATATTTTTCCTTTGTTAACGCAACCGCGTCAATATTATTCAAAAAATAATTCGTTAAATTGAAGCTCGTGAAGATGAAGAAAAAAATACCGGGACCTACTCAGAAACTTGAGAATCATTGACTTGTATAATTATCAGCTATATTCATATACCACTTAACGTAGATCTATAGATATGCCGAAAAATAGAGATTGTGATAATGAATGAGCTCTGGTTCTATATGGGGATGCCACGATTGCGGAAACGTCTAAAGGAATTCCCGGTTTGTGACATCATTAAAATGCATCACGTGAAAAACCTGCATGTAGAAAAGGTTAGTACCAGAAGATTACAAGAAAAATACGTACGGTAAAAATGTACTGCAGCCCTGCCGAGAACGCGGAAGTCGTTGGAGTGATAATTCATCGATTGTTTGTGTCAAACAAGCGCCCTGAATTTGGTCTTAGCAAACAATTAAATGTTACTGATTCCCTTGTATCAACAGCTGGAAACATTGTTGTAGGGATATTATTTGGTTTCATCAGCTGGCGCCTGGGTCTACCAGATTTTGGGCAGGCATGGTAAATTTGTTGCCGAGACAATGCTTTCATTTTTTTTTTTTCTAATTTCAGTGATGCATCACGTAAGTTCAGAAATACATGTGTATGTGTAGACACATTGTGTGAATATTCTATAAATTCTGATTTTCCCCGGAATAATTTACAGCAATAAAATATCGAAAACACCACTAACCACTTAGTAGAATGTGATGTAATTATGGCTGATCCATTATCAGTCGTGTTTACAGGGGACATTATTTTGTGAACAAAGTAAAGCCAGTAAATCCTGAACGATAATACGCTGACTGTGGTATAATATTATATCTGGTACCTCGAGGAGAGTTTTGGTGAGTTCCCTATCTCTCCCGGTCTAGTAGCAACAAGTTGATTCCATGCACACGTGCCAAGAAGGTATATAGTTTGAGTTTTGAAGACCGCGTACTACTACACAATAGCGGGAAATGATGTCATTGCCCAGTTATTGTGAACTCTGTTGATGCTGGTTGACGGAAATTGAAATAAAACTGTGTACAAAGACATCTTTCGTGTCGCAACTGAGTCCCAGGGTCGGTAGTTTATGTACTAATTACGCAATCAAAATTAAGGTAGAAAACTGTTTTAGCCTCAGCAGCGTTCATTTTAATTACAGCGGATACGTAGACATTCACTTTTACCTTCGTTAGAGGTAGAAAAAAGTCTTTATCGACTTGGCAAACCTCCAAACTAGCGCCCGGGATTCACGTGAAATTTAATCCCAAAACGCTCACGCCTCTATTATTTGTCATTGAGATTTCGATCCCAGGATTAGGCCCAGTTGAGGATTCTGGGGAACTTCAACTTATCACGTCTACAATAAATAACCCCGACTTACAACGTAACACCCTAAAGCTATTGCCAGTTTGAGGGCATTTTTTTCAGTCACTTCTCGAAATCAAAAGCAATTGTATGATTTATGTGATTATCAAAAAGATAAGGGTTTATAAACAAACCTTTGATTAGGAAAATTTTTCCAAATTCGATATTTCTGCACACTGAGAGGCGACGAAATAAACTGGATGTATCGCGAGTTTCTGGATGAAACACACAACGTGAGTCGGGGTTTTGAAATCGATACGATCTGACGCCGAGAGTAGCACGTTTGTATATTTCGCCTGCATTGACGTCAAATTTTCACCTTACGCAACACCCTGCAGGAAATCGAAAAGTCGCCGACGTCCCGTAGAAAGAGAAAAAGAAAAAGCTAAAATAGAAGAATGTGAAGAGTGTTGTGGGATTTGAATTTCGTAGGAAAATCTTGATTCTTCGTTAAATCCGCAGATCAGTCTGATTTCAGTATAGAAAGCTAAGAGGAGTCCTCTGTTCTCCATGAGGAATTCACTCGAGATTGTTGTTAAGCAATGAAAATAGGTCAGTCGATTCGTTGGCTGCGAGGCGGTGCCGTCCTCATTGTCAGTAGGTATTATACACATTCAATGGTTAGGATATGAAGTGGGTATAATCTTACGAAGCAAACAATTAATGAAAGGATTAAATGTTCGAGACTCGCGGGTTCACGCTACTCGGTTTCACGCCACGTTGGGGTTCGACGATGGGGTCATTTCCGGAGCTCTACTGTCTTCTGACAATAATATGATTTCGCCTTAACCTAGATCCCCTTCCCCCTCGTTTTTAATCTTCAAGACGAGCGGTGGGGTAGGTCTCTGAGATTCTTAATAGATAAATATACTTCGGTGACCTCACGAGGGCGATCCGGACTAAAATCTTTCGGTTGTATTCAAATCATAAGAATATATAAAATTAATGTTCTTATCCCACGCGTATCAATTAGAGCGTGGGACGCGCGTTGGCTCCGGAGATCTTCTTTTTTTTTTTCTTTTTTTTTGAAAAATTTCGAACAATACACTAAGCGAGACGAAATTTTCTTTTTTTTTGTCGATATATTTTAATTCCGATAAAAGATTGCCCCAACGGAAATAGCATACGAGTAGCCTGCAATCTTCGTGTTTTACTGGTATAGGCCAACGAAATCAGTTGAGCCGGTGAATTATTGGATTACATATGCATGTGATACACATGTTCGTCGGGTATGTATACATATGTGACTATAGACGTATACACATAAGCATGCACATGATACGTATATGTACACATTTGGGTCGCGCCACAGAATGGATCGAGCTAAGAGAGAAAACAAGGAAAGATAGAAAATGTAAAAATAAAAACAGAACGGAGAATTGGCAAGGGGACGGTCGCGTGTCGCCAAGATTCTTCTTCAGTTTGTGGGAAGTCCTCTTGCGCCTCTGACCCGTTCTTCGTTTATCTACTTTGAGTGAGTGAATGAGTGGGTGAGTGGCGTGCAAGGGTGTTAGAGAGTGCTTGCGGCTATTAAGCTCCGTAAATTTACCCCTGACAAATTTAAACGTACCGATAAACGTGAGGACCAAGCGTTCTGCATTAATGAGGCAAGAGAGTTACCTGCCAGTGCCGAGGTTCATTTCATATTCGATTATATGTTCATATACGAAGAGAGGAATCTAGTTTCGAACACCGTGAATCATATAGTTTTTTTATGAAAGCTCTCTAATACCGACGTTGTTTTCATTCTATGATGTGCAACTTTGATACATCGATCGGGGGAGAGAGCCTAGTGTTCTAGTTGTTCGCATCTAGTTTCGTAATAACTTGCACATGGTGCGGCAAAATCGAAACTATATAATGATTTTGAGGGTACCGTTAACCTGGACTGGAATATGCTTCAGTTTCACACGAAACAGACCACCGATCGGTGAGCCGAACGTCCTGCAGTGAAAAAATATATTTGAAAATCAATTCAGGGAATGAAAGCTAATAAAGCGGAAAAATCTGCTCACCGAGCATTGGTGGGAAACGCAGACAAGAGAAACAACATTGAATCCAAACAGTGGAGGAAAGCGAAGAGAAAATTAAACCAGTTAAAATCAAAGACTACGGGAATTGGGCGAAAACGACGTGGCGCAGGATCGCAAGAGGGTTCTGGTCTAATGGACGCGATAAGAAGTCTCTACTTTTTTTCACACGTGAGTAAAATTGCAAGGATGATATTAGTACATAGGTATAACTGACCCCTTTTAATTACCACCATGAATCATCGGTATTCAACCCAAGGATTACGTGCATCGAATCAGTCTCGATGATTTTAGGGGTTTCGAAATTGATCGAAGTCACGAACCTCAAGATCCTTCGTTTTAACCCTCGACGTTTAGCCTGTTGATATTGACGTGAAAGTGAAATTATGAAATTCCTCCTGTCAACCACCGGCATTCACTCGTGGTAAGAATAATAAATCCTGTCTTTCAACAAATCGAATTCTGAACACCGATAAAGAAAATTGAAAAAAAAAAACACACACACAAAAAACAATCCAGTTGTTTTGATTTGCCTGACAGAGATCCTTACTGTCTAACATATGTGTACTGTGTACTGCCGTCGTGTAGGAACTACAATCTTTCACACATGTAGAGACAGTCTGAGAAAAGGAATTCTGAAATTCAAACACTCTCGACGTATTCGAAATCAAAAATTCCTGTTAAAAATTTAAATCTCTCAGTTATTCAACTCACAAACCACGCGTTTGATATCGAGATAGCATCGGGAAAAAAAAATTAATTTTTCATCGTCATAGTGCATCGCCACACACGGTGTGGTATATACATATTTGTTCAATATACTAATTACAAAACGAAAAATAAAAAATAATCGCAAGCTATGTTTAGCGAGTTTCCACCGTTGATCGTCCATCATCCCCACAAATATGGCAGAATATCATTTAAAAAAAAACACGAGACTGAATACATACCCCCTGGGTTGGTCGGGGCCGCAGTATAATAACCTGCAGGTTATGTGAACCGTCAATCATTACCACCGAAATCCGATCAAATACAGAGGTTTATAAATGAATGACGAATGAAATAAAAAAATGTTTTAAAATATATCGGCGGTTCAGTAAAAGCATACAATATAATAACGGGAGAATTCCATGAGTTTTCGATATAGAGTACATTGGGTATTGGCTTGTATCTCGGAAGAAAAAAAGGTAATGTAAATCGCGCAGGTGATAAATTCCGGATATTACGAGACGAAGATTGAAAGTCAAGTAGTATAATCTCCGAATTTCAACCGTCTTTTTATAAATCTGTTTTGCAGTTTCGCTGTGTAGGATGGATGCCTACGTCAGTGAAGAACCTTGTTTAATAGTATATGCGACGGGAAACAACTCCAGAGAATAATTAAAGGGAACAAGGGATTCAGCTGCTCTGAATAAATTACGTCCCTTCCTGATCTCTTATAATTCCCCAGTTTAAATCTATTCTTTTTTCTATTTTTAATTTTGTTTCTTTTGTTTATTCATTTTTGTTGAGTCGGTAAATCAAAAAGTTATTATGCCTCGTATACCGTTGACTATGTACTTCTTTTTACTATCTACGGTCTAGATGAAAAATACGAAAAAACAGAACTGCAAATTTGGTTAATTAAACGACGTCGGTCTACTTGAACCGTTCGGGGATTAATAAAGCGGAAAATTTTTGTCCAGGTGAACAGATTAAAAACTGGCAGCGTCGTTTTCAGACTACACGGTTTGACCGCAGCAATCTTGTTGCTATTTTCAATTACAATAAGCACCAGACAAGCGGTGGGAAATCCCATCGACTGTGATCATACGAGGTAATTTTGTAAATTGATATATTATTATGGTTAACGTTTGATCACATGAAAAATTTTTGTCGCTAATATCTACTGGTGTTTTAATCTCTCTATGGTCTAGAGAAATTCCAGTAAACGTCTTCAACGCCTTCTGTTGGGTGCACAGCACATATTTCGTGACAGGCGCCATGCTGGGCCTCAGTGGAATCAACGTGGCCTACCCTGGTGTTGGACAAACGAGACATCATAGCCCCCAACTCGACCAATCCGGCGTAGTAAAACAAGTGAAATATTATCAATGGGTCGCTTTTACACTGTTTTTTCAGGTATTCTTATTGTTTGATTCATCATGCATTGAAAAAGTGTGACGATCGTTTATTTTGTTTTATTTTATTTCTTTGCTTTGAATTTGTTTTATTCTTTTTTGCGGTTTTAATTTTTTGCCATTCAATAACCGCGTAAAAATATCCTTACGTGCTGAAAGAATGTAATAATGTAAGTTTCACTGTGTTTCCATATAGTAACGAACTCTTGTAGGATACGAAGGAACTTCTAAAATTCAATGAATTTCTACTAACCGGTATAACATGGAAAAAAAAACTTTTACTTTTTTTTCAACCTCCCGTCTGCTCATTCATTTTTTATAAGTTTTTAACGTGTAACTAATCTGTTTCGCCGCATGCATAGCTGAGCATTAACTTTGCTACGGCATCGTCTTTTACACATGTTATGAGAAAAAAAAAGGAGAAAATTACTGAATTTTTCGTTTTTCCTCTTTAATTAACGAGTTGAATTTCGTCTGACACTTGATCAAAGCTTATATGAAGGCGCGGCTAATTGACTTTAAAGGATTTCCGACCTCCCGAATTCTGATTTCTTTAGCTACAATACAATGGCTTTTGGCGTTGCCCGATGAAGCGAGAATGGCGAACTTTCGTAACCGTAACCGTCTTCTCGACCACTTTGACCCTGCGTAACTTTGAACAAGGCTTTGACCTGTCTTCACATGCAAAGCTCAGAGCTTACGGCAGAAACGTTACTAACATTATGTACAATGGGTACGATGCGTATACAATGTGATATCGGATATCGTCACGGGACCCTCGTTATTATAAAATTATATCAGCTTTGTTAAAATCTTCGAACTTGTCCGAGAATATATAAGTAACAGGAGCCATCAAAATATTGAGCGGAAAGGCTAGTAAAAGAATAAATTGTTTACAGAACCGCCTATCTGGGATGGAAAGGCATGGAATGTTTTGTTACTATAGAGTCACGCCTCCGCCCCCCCGTGAAAAAAAAAGAATATTACACAAGTAGCCTTGCTCTCAAAGTTCGGTCTTTATAAATAAAATCGATGCCTAATCGATACAACACTCGCGCTCCTCGAGGTTTCACAAATTGATTCGGCTACTTAGAGATGAAATTTATGGGAACCAAGACAGGGCTCCGATATGGACCCGTCTCGATTATGTAACTTTCAGTTTAACGTGCGTCATCGAAGTTCAGACGTGAGACTTTTGCCTACTACAAATAATTGCATTTCTTTCAAGCGAAATTCTTCATGTTGTACCGTAACTTATACTTCGTTTTCCTACCGTAAAATATTTCGTATAGAAATGAGAGCTACAACGATTATTCTGCAATTTATGTGACACCTGTCGCCAACGATTTTCGTAAATAAACCAACGATTGTTTCATTGTTTATGATAATTAACCGTGTTACGTTTCGGATATAGTTTTTCAGCAACCAGGATCCTTGAGACACTCTTCGATCTGTCTTCTGTACATAAGCGTGGGACGAATTGTTAAAGGCATATGATTATATATACCTATACATATGTTTACAACAAAGTCGCGAGAAACTTTAAACAATACGGAATACTCCCAAAATAATTGTAAACGACATCTTGCTGTTTATATTTTACCGTTGTAAATTTATGTTCCAACGGTGGAATGGTATAACTAGGACTAGAAAATTAAATCTCTGGTGATGTGATTTGCCAATTCGATTATAACAATGGCGGAAAGACGGTCACGAAAAGTATTGAATTATAACTTTCTGCTCCGAGGTTATCACGGAGAAGTCATTTCAAAGTTACTCGGTCAAGGGGGGAGTGTGTAACAAGATGGCGGATTCTTTGTACTTATTGATTCCAATGATAATTGATTTGAAGAAAAAGCGCACGTATGTTAATCGAAGAACTTTTTCTTCTGTAAATCCTCTTTGATAGATTAACCAGTTTTCTCGTTGTAATACGTCGAATGGTTCTAAGGGCGTTTGTTAATTGTGTGGACGGAGGGATTTTTAATTATCGTTTACGACGGAGTAGCTGTGGTGTTAGAAACTGGGTTACCTCGACGTAGACGTTTGGATACGAGTTGCAGCAACAGAGCTTAAAATCCGCAAGAGCGTATCCAATACCCCGCGGAGTGCAATAGGTATAAAAAACGTTGGTGGTAAGGCGAAATTGACTTCTACTGGCGCAGCGTGACTCCTGAACTCAAGAAGGAGGAGGAGGTGAAGGAGGAGGATGACTGCCGATGCCACCGACTGCGTAAACTGGAAGAGAATATTTTTAGAAATCTTTATAATCGACTGAAAATACACTAACTAAAATTGAGTCACTATTTGACTTTTCGTATTCGGTTGATCGGACGTTACGTTGTTTGGGCGACGCGTCTCGTATCTATCATATATATAATCTATTCCAAGACAACGCCAGTGTAAATCTATTAGTCGGACGATAAAAGAAGAAGCAGAAGCTAGAAAAAAAAAATGAGACAAGGAAGAAAAAAGATATATCTGGTAAGATTTATTTCCAAGTTAAACCGATTTCTCGAATAATTTTTCACATTAACAATTTCGTACTCCTAATATCGGGATGGTGAACCGCGTTTGTGAAATATACGTATACCACACAGAAAGTTTTTTGTGTTATGAAAGGACGTAGGAGAACGAATATAATGTATGTTTTAGCATCGTCGAAAAACCCCCGACGGCATAAACACTGAAAGTGACAAGTGAATTTGTTGCTCCGCAAGTATTCGTTTTCCTACATAACATTTCCCTTGAGGGGTATTGGGGAAATTCGCGCTACGTCTTGTTGACAAACTGAATAAAAATAAAATTATGAACTATTATGATTTTCTACCATACTGACGCATTCGATAACCCCCGCGAATGTTAGTTTACCGATAAGTGTAAACATATTACGGATCAAACTCCGATGTATTACTTCAGTGTATATACAATATGTTATCCTCGCTGTGGATAAGCCATCTTCTTTTTTTCTTCCCTTCTTCGTAGAGTGTATTTTCGAACGTGTATTTGCGTCCAGATTTTCTATCTGTTTTGTTCGCTTTCTTGTATATCCGATGGAATGCTGTGCCGAGCTCCGAGAAGGGTGACTCTGACATATTTTAGTTCCAGTAAACGACACGTGCTCGACAATTCCCGAATTCGTTTGATCATTCATGCAGGGAAAACCAGAGAAGAAAAAAACAAAATAACAGCATCATTCCTAGAAAAGAGAAAACGATGATTGCTTTTCAACCCAACTAACAACCCGACCGTACGAATAATACCGGACATTGGAAAGATCCTTCAGTCTAGCCGAAAACGCTGAAAGATCAACGGCAGACGTAACCGTGACGGCGACGATTTTGCACCCCAATATCATCGCGTTTCGGGCTTTCGCATATTCATGATTATTTGAAAGGCTAGTAACTTTTCCATGGATTTTTGATAAGAGCTTTTTTCTCGGTTCCGTTTTGAACACGCTGAACGCGTGGTCCTATATAAAAAGCTGGCTTTCACGAGTATACCCGTCGGAGAGCGCGCGCTCAAGTTGGACTTTGGGATCGGATCTATTCCTGGAGCCGCTTGCCTCCACCTCTGGTCCTCTGCGGAGGGACCGGGCCGTCGAGTGCGTGGCCAGCCAGCCAGTCAGTCTGTCGGCTCTTCTTTAGCCGAGAGATTTTCAAATTTGTTACACTATCGACCGTCATTTCTACCGAGCTTTTTGAAAGTAACTCAAAAAACGGTTGACGCTAAAATTTCGCGGTGCGTGGTGCGCGTGTTTTGTTCCGTTCGAATATCAAAGCGTGTGTAAGAATTCTAATGGAGCTCCGAAGAATCGGCGGACAGAAAACATCATAAGTGCTTTGCAGTCAGAGGTTGATTGTCCGATTGGCTATAGTCGAGAAAAAAAATTTGCGAATTTATTTTGGGATAGTCGAGGAAGAGCATACGATGTTGGGCCCACCGACGGAACTTGGAACGTGCGTTTCTGTGGCCAATATTTTTTCTACAGCTGCAGAAGATCGGATCAATCGCGCATCGGAAGAAAACGAACGGAGAATTTGAAATACTGAGAAGCCTCGTGTGATATTGTTTGGTAACGAGACGATCGGTGCTGATCAGATATACCTTCGGAACCCAGAAGACAAATTTTTCAGTTCAAATATTTTTCTTCCATTCTACTGTTGATTCTCTCTCTGTAATTATTATTTATAGCCTTCAACGGCTCTCTGTGTTCACCTGGCAAGTTAGATTTTGTCAGAAACAATTTGACGCGTGTTCGATAAACTTTGGTTATCCCGAAGCGTCATGACGCGCTCGTGAGTAAATAAACTACATACATAACTCGCGCAGGCCTCGAAGGCGTTCTCGATTTCCCGAAAGCTTTGTCCCGCAAAAAAATGGCGATTTTTTGAGAGATCTCTCTTACGCGGTATGCGTAATAATACGGAGTAGAAAAAAACGTTGAAAAAAAAAACAATTTTCAGCTTCCTGCATGTCGCGTGAATCAGACTATCCGGTATAGCCTGCAGGTTCTCCCTACGGGAATTGTTTACTATTCGTTGATACATTTACGCGAGAGATTTTGTACGGGTTCTCTTTAGCCTTATTTCCAAGCTGTACATATAGGTATATATAATACACGAAGCAAGTTTTCGCTCTTAACGAAATACCCGAAAAGTTCGCAGCAGTTCTTTGGAAAACCTTACGTACACATATTTTTTTACCTCTGGATCGTACGCGCAATCCGTTTATATCCCTTTGCAACGAGGATAAACTTTTACCGGAAATTACGCGAATATCCCGATCTCCAGGGTGAAGCGAAGACTCGATGTAAGGCTGCCTTAGTCCCGCTCTATTTCTGTAATCTGTCCTCAAAACATTTCTGTACGAGGGTTATATACACGAGGGTGTATGCCCACTTAGTGTTGGTCGCGAATTGCATACGTAGTACGCGGAACAACCAAAATAGAATCGCGAGTAACGATGTACAATAGAACAAAATGACAGGGCGAGAGTGAGCCGAAGAAGAAGCAGACAAGAAACAGCGCGTCCGAAGCGCATTTCTAGTTGCTGTTGTAATACGCGTAAAATTATGAAATTGTTTATACTATTATACCGTTGTGTAAAATCGAAATCATCAACTCAGGATACTCGGTTCTTTTTTTTTTTTTTCATTTATCATTCCTTGTTTTTTTCCAATGCCCTGATACGCCGCCGTTCATCGCACTGGATGAAAAAATACTAACAATAATACGAAAAAATTATTAAAAAAAAACAAAAGATCAAATTAAGTTCAGCTGACTAACTCGCGATTTCGTCAGCCCGTAAGTTTACTTTATTTTGACTTTCGGCAGAAACAAGAATACTGAAAGGGTGAAGAAAAGGCAAAACCATCGTGCGATGAGCTAAGGTTTTTCTGGAACCAGAGCAATTTGTCAAGTTGGGGAATTAGTCAAAACAGAGTTTGAAAAATTGTATTTTACCACGAAGACAGGCTACCGCTGTCGACGGGATAGTTGGCGGGCTATATAGAAACGAAACACGTCTTCAATTTTCCAGCTATACCTTCATCTTCTACGTATTCATTGGGAAGGATGAATGACGCTATAACGTACACCGGATCTTCGAAGAATCTTGGCAAAATGGAGACAAATAACACATGATGATTATCTGTCTCTGATTCAGATTAATCTGAAAACAATACACTCAATCTTAGCGGATTAATGTGGCTACCTCCGCCAGTGAATGATAAAATAGTAATACTAATAATAATAGTAATAATAAAATATTTATAAATAAATGATAAAGTGCGCGTAGACATCACGTTGCAGGGATTACGCGCGTGTTTTATAAATAATTTATCGATACAGATGTGGATAAATATCCTAAACAGCCGTTAAGTTCCTAAAAATAAATCAGTCTTAAATCATACGACTCGATATGAGAACAATTAAAGTCATCTTAAAATGTTCGAAGTACGGAATATCTTCGTCAAGGTGCTTCGTAGCGAGTGCCTCGATAGATCCTGAAGCAGCGAAGTCAGCGGGAGTAGAATCGTGGAAAAGAAGATCAAGTTTGATAATTCCAACGTCTGATAAATTCGAGGGATTCTGCCGAATTGCAGAGATAAGGACATAGTGCGTCAAAATGTTGGACATATTTCGTGGTCTTAAAAACCTGATCAAAGTTTCTCACATTCACATCGACTCGGCAGTGTTCAGACTCCATTACAGCATCACTGTCATGCTTTTGGTTGCATTTTCGTTGATTGTTACAACCCGACAGTACGTCGGTAATCCTATCGACTGTATTCATAGTAAAGACCTTCCTGAGGATGTCCTCAATACTTACTGTTGGATTCACAGTACCTACACGATAACAACTGCCTACAAAAAAAAGGAAGGTTCCGAGGTCCCATTTCCTGGTGTTGCAAACTCCAAATTATATCCAGAAAGTGAGAAGAAGGTCTACAGGTACTATCAATGGGTCTGCTTCATGCTCTTTCTGCAGGTAACTTTTATCCGTTAACAACGTACAGAAACAGATCTTCGTAAATTTTCTATCGCTGATACGTTTGATTTGGAAGTTACAAGCCACTTTACCGTATCCCTCAGTTAGAGACCGTCGACGTCGATCGACGTCGAGTTAAGACCCGATCGACGAAAGCTAGATGACGTTCCAAACGTAAACATTGCCCGTTAGGTCAGCTCTCTTCTCTGCACAAGTAACTGACGAAACATCATGTGTTATCCAGACTTTATACAACATCAGACTAGCGAATGGCAAAGCGTGAATCGCAATTATATCTGTTGTACGGAGTACGAATCTCTTTAGTGAAAGCTAAAACGATTACAACCGTTTCAAAGTACTGACTTTAAATTCACTTGGGCGGACAAAAGATGTCGATTCAATTAAGGGAATCCGTTCCGTCCCTCCCAGCAAAGTCTTAAACGTTGGAACGCTCCCTTGAATCTACATTTCCTCTGGTATTCCTTACATCGGTAATTAACCAACGCCTCCTTTCATCTCCGGCACTTTAAGCCGAACGATTTTCTCATCGGCCACATAAGGTTCACGTACTATAGCTATTGGTCTAAATTCTTGCGGGGTGGTGTACTCCAAGCATGTGCACATAAACACGTACAGTATACATGTATAAATATGGCTATACATCGCGTATAACCTGTCAGTGTTCGCGTCTATCAGAGCTGAGTTGATTAACGAGGTTGTGGCGCCATTATCGAAATGGAGTGGATGAACGTATATCGGTTGAATTTCTTGCCGCAGGGTTCAGATTAACAAAGGTATGCCGAAGTAAACCGCGATCTGCGAAATCGGGTTTGCGTAAAAGCCATTATATCGTTCATCGCATTGACATTCTCCGTTTATATCTTCTTCAAATTTTTATGAAATTTCATCTTTTTGTCACGCAGCAAAACGGCTTCCATGTTACATTCTGGACAGCACGAAGGTCACTTTGACTGCTACTTGATACATGTGCACTTGTGATTATGTGTTTCTAATGTGTCTTATTGTAGGTAGTCTAATATCGTATGGTATAGAGTCATGAAATGTCTTTGAAAATGGGACGACGTGACGGGGTTTGCGGTCACGCGGCTTATTATCGGCTTATAACCAGACTAGTTCATTGCCAAGAGGGAAACCCTAAGGGTTACATATTTCTATCTTAACCGCTACCCTTCCTGGTATAGTTTCACGATACTTGAGTTGTGTCACGTGTGACAATAATAATCAAGGATATCGTGATAATTGCCAAGGTGACAGGGGTGACTTTACGCGACACAGTTTTGCCAATCACCCTTACATCAAACTATCAATTACACCCCTATACCCTGACAGAGCTGTCAAACTTTTTGATCGGAACACCTGAGCCTGCAACGGAATACCGGATAGATTATATACCGAAGAAAGTTTCACCGCTAGACGAAGAAAAGTTTCTAATCTTCGAGTTAAACCGAGTGTCGGTGTTTTACTCTGATTTTGAGCATGATGATCGATTTTAATGAAAACTTAGAGGAAACAAAAAAAAGTCTGATGAATTTCGACGGACTATAATAGAAAGTTCGTATTCTTGATCCGTAATCCTTTTAAATGTATGAGGATTTTCGAACTACTTATGCGGTCAGATAAGTGGCCAAGACTCTTTGGTTGAACCGCAAATCCATATTGTGGTTTCCGAAGGGAAGTTTTCCGGCCAAGGCCAGATCATTTCTGTCTCGGGTCTTCGTATGCGTTTCCAACAATAGTTTGACAATGACCCCAATATCTCATTTTCGGCGTCTTTTTTAGTATACCAGGTGTCACCGCGCCCTTTAGTTTTTCCGTATTTTTGCATCATCGTTTTTCGTGTAGTCACCGATGACTACTAAGAGGCTCTACATATATCTCACTCACTCAGATAACTGGAAACCACCGACGAGTGACGGATGAGCGTCGACGGTGGTCCAAACTTCCAACGGAATAAATGGACGGATGAACACGCGAGAAAAAAGATAAATAAATTACTTACGCAAAAATTCATGACATCCGAGATTGATTATGCTCAAAATTTAATACCGTCGATTCAGCGATGAACAGTCTGATAATAAACCGAAATTTACTTTAATTTATTATAATATAGAATTAGATTTCATTTGCCACAACCTAGAAAGTAATAACTTTACGATGCTGTTAATTAGGAAGCTCATTAGAGCTGCGTTGCACCGACGTCTAACGTTTCCGAGTGCCTCAGATGCATGGAACGTGCACTCATAGTTGGCAACTACGAGAACGGATAATATAAACTCAGAGGTTTGGAAGTTTGTCAGAAGAATCAGAAAACAAGGATGAAAATCGGATGTAGATAGAAATGACTTCACAACATCTCCGGTTGATTAACACTCTCACTTTCACTACCGTCAGCGGAATTCGAATTCCACGAATCTTGACAATTACGTACGGATAACTTCACGGTAGCAGGACGGGAAAAACAATATTACACGCGTGATGGATTAGCTTTACATACCTACCCCCGAGGTGAATACCTCGTAAAACGTACGTTTACTGGGCGGATCCGCTTTAATAAGCCAGGATTAACACTTCCGGTTCAGTCGGCTACACCCCCGTCATGTCTGCGTCGCTGGTTATCCTTTCCATAACGGCACCAACGGTTACATGGTTACGTATTGCTTGGTCCCAACGTCTGACCATGTACGCTCCTTTTCTACTTGACTTTCCAGGGGCTGACCACAGGTCATCCATCATCACTGTTCGAAGCTCCAACATGTCGGAGACAAGAGTTGCTTGCGGTTTATACCTGAAAGTTTCAGCTTTTCGCACAGAAATTTTCACCTCGGTAACAAAGTTTTCTCTTCAAAATAACTATGGCTCTTTGAGAGAAGGAATTTCTGACTGTTTTCCGTTCTATATAAAGGTTTTCACTTCCGAGGAAAATGTTTCACGTTTATTTTTGAAAATAACTGCTAAGAAACGTATTTCTTTTCTACATCCGGAATTTCGATTGTAACGAATTTCCGATTTGTCATGCCAGTTGAATTTTTGGCGACGACAAGCGTTGCCAGTTTTTGGAAGCGCTGAACGTCTGGATCTTTCGTGAGTGCGGCTCCTGGTCCTACTTACAATTAGCGACTACTGGGCACATTTGAGTCATTTTCAATGTGATCTTAAGAGAGTATATTTATAAGTTATTGATCTACGCTTCAGTGCTACTAGCTTAACATATCCAATACCAAAAAAATCATTATGCTTGTTCATCCGTATTACCAAAACCTATGATCGTCTCTGGTATTTTCCAACGTTTTTCGCGGATTCAGATAGCGTGATTCAGTTCGCTTCGCATACACGTTTCGTTTATCAAATTAGAAATTAAAAAGAAAAGGGAAGAAAAGTCGAGTATAAAAAAAATCACAGAACAGTGTTACTGCAGATTATATTATATGAACGTTTAAAGTTTTTTCCTTGGTACGTTCATCCACTTTGATCTGGATCGTTGATAAATCGATCGACTCACGTATACCATTAGATCTGAAATAGTATGACATATATCGGTGTAACAGGGAATTTTTTTTCTCGTTCTATCTTTTGATTCAAGTTTCAACCGTGAAGCACAACAATCAACGTCAGGCAATTCAAACGGTAATCAATTCAAACGTCAAAGGGATTCACTCACGCCAGAAAATGTCAGAGAATCTAATTCGATCCGACGATACATTACAATTGTCGAGGTATGCTTGATAGCGAACACTGCTAAAATTAACAAATTATTATTTGGGACGCTACGTTGATTACGCGTTAGCAAAATTTAATAGGCAATAATCTGAGATATTTTATGGAGAGAAAAGTTAGCGCGGTAACGTAAATCTGAGTTTTTAATTATGTGGATAATTTTTGGAACGAGAGAAAGAGATGCGATGTTCGAAGGATGACAGCGCAGAAATCAAAGGGAATGAGAAGTCTGAATAATAGAATATGACTCTTGAAAAACTTAGAAAAATTGGTTGTTAAAAATTATGCCGCTGACAGGGGCAAAGAAAGGGGAGGGGGGGGGGAGAATTCTGTATTTCTGTGAGTAATAATATTTCGGATCATGTATCACTGGATATATTTTTGTCTTGAAAGCCTTACTATTATGCTTAACGAGGATCGTTTTTTATTACTTAAATCTATACATCGTGAATTAAATTGATGAGAGTGAATGTTAAAATGGAAGTTAGATTGAAAGGAAATAGCAGACAGCTGCTGGCGCCAATTAATAGCGACGAAGGATGAATATTTGCAGTATTATAACTCTCAGTATTTCTGAATCATCGTTCATGGAATGCCCTGTTGAATCATTTACAAGACACTGATCACGAGTATCATGTATAATGTACCTTCAAAACGCGTCGTCTCATACGCGATGAGGACAAGTAGTATGAAATGAGTTTATCACGTTCTCGAAAACACGTGACCAAGCCAAGTGCGCATTCCGAAGCGACGCTGACATACGTAGGCGATAATCGAAAGGAGAGCGCTGCGTTTGTGGCCGCGAAGAAGAGAGGATGATTGGGCGACGTCAGAAGCGAAAGAATTTATCGATGCTGAGAAAGCGTATGGAAGCTGAATAAATCTCAAATTGCAAGAATTATTAGTGCAATAAATATTTATGTTGCTCTGTAATGCGATGTTTTGTTTACATCATGTTTTACTAAAATCTGCAAGCCGTCCGAGTGATTCTTACTTATTAATTAACGTAGGTTTAATAAACGCTTAATCTTGAGGTGTATGCTGCAAAATTGTGCAAATATTTTACATGATTAATGAAATACTGCGTCTGCGATGTGCATAATTACTTTTCTTTTTTTTCTACGAAAAAGAACGAAGAAAATCTAATAATCACCAGACGTCGGCACCTCCAGATATTCGATCGAGTAGTCGTCTCACCGTACATAGGTATTCTCGCGTTGGACGTCCATTATCGATGCTTTCAGAAAGAATTAGCTAATCTTTGCATCTAAGGCCTCCAAAAAAGCAACACCCTGATCGTATAATCCTTATATATAGACCTATATGTACGTACATACGTGTTTACCTAGAGAGTTCGATCGCGCCCAGGATACCTACAGTGTGCTTGGCTTAAATCTATTAGGAGATACGCCTCAGATTGATTTCACCTGTCGCACATTGTCGACGAGGACGTACAAACTTCGGGCAAATGATCCGCCCGTTTCATAATAGTTTTCAATTTCATTGAAATTTGATGCCCATCATCAGTTTAGTAAATTTTCAAACATTGTATTGTTTCGATGAGTCGTCGCAGAGAAATATAATCGATTTCAGAAATCTCTTTGTATCTGCGGAATGCAATGTGGTTAAAATATCATCTTCAGAATCTTTGATCCATACCATATTGATTAATGCCAGCCGTTAATTTTCTGAACTCAGCATCAAGTCCATAGCATTGGATACGCTACCTATCTAGTGAGAAATCTGAAATCTGGCTGAGGTTGCATGGACACCTCGCGTTCGCAAGTCGAAGCGCGGAGGGCAAGCTTAGACGGAGATAATGTAAGTTGTGTCTTGCGTGTAAGTCGTCGTAGTCTTTCAGTAGTTGTAGTCGAGGCCAAGGAAACAAGGGAGGTTAAGGGAGGCTAGAAGGGGCCAAGGGAGACCCAAGGAGACCCCTCAAGTCTATCCTCAGTCTTCTAACAGCTTGGCTCTGAGTTCCACGTGTTTCGTCCGTTCTAAGATTATGTTTTTTTCTCCGTCTCTTCCTCGCTACTTTTTCATTCTCTCGATTTACTTCAGAATCGAAGTATTCACCGTTACGAAAATCGGCAGTAAAATCTGCGAGAGCATCGTACAATATTGATCGATTTGAAAAATCAAAGTTCCGGCTCTCTGAAAGCCGGTACTTCAAAAACAAAAAACGATCGGAAAAAGAAAATATATCGTCTTCGACGTCTACTATTTCGTCAGCTGAGACTACCGGAAGAATAAGAGTGGACGTTTAAAGATGCGTTTGTGAAAATGTTAATAAAAAGGATAAAGTTGCGCGTCTACAGCCTACCGTTAAACTTGATACTCGATCGGAACAACGATACTCTTTCAGTGATTGATCTATGTGGCACAACTGCTGATCACCGAGTACAGGACGCTTCCTGAAGTCAACGTGCTCTGGTAACCTCTATGTCACCGAGGTTGGTAATCGTAAGTGATACCGACCACGATATATTCATCAAACACACGGGCTCAGGTGGGAAACAATCCCTGGGAGTATGCCGATCATGTTGAAAATGATTGATATCTTCGGTTCCATAAGATCGTTATTCAAGGTTCAACGTGTTTCCGAAGATACGCTGATATTTCGCCTCCACTATCGAGCAACGGTAGCTCTTTTGTTGGCCGGTTGTTTGACCTTGGCTTGCAAAAGTCTGTCCGGATCACCCATCCACTGTGAGGCAGCTGGTTCGGTGGACAAAATAGTATTGGAAACATTTTGCTGGTTGCACACAACCTACAGTATGGTTCATGCCTTCAATATGAGCTTGGGCCAGGCAGTTCCTTATCCGGGTGTTTTCAACAGTAAAACAAATGTCCACGGACATGGACCGCAGCCTCTGGTCAAGCAGCACAAATACTATCAATGGGTTATCTTTGCTCTTCTTTTGCAAGTAAGAGTCTCTCTACATCGCCATTAAATCGTACGGTTCAATTTATAAAAAATGAGTAGCTAATTATTCGCATGAGAAAAAACAAAAAAAAATTATCATCGTCAATAATAGACATATGTAAATTGAGACAAATTGATAATCCTGTGTCACGAGCCTTTGCCACATGTGTCGTGACGTAATAGGTGGATTATACGAACGTGTATTTTAGCTTCAGTCGCGGTGATTGAAAATGGATCGGTTTCAACGTTGCGTAGGTTGGGGACGCGAGTGAAAATTGTATTGTAACAATTGGATTATTATCTCAATTTATACTATTAGGGGAGCCTTTTGTTCTTCATTTGTACTTTCTGTCATTGAAATTTGCTAGAAATTTATCACCCCTGTACCATCCCTGGTGGTGAAAATTATTTGAGATCTCATTATCCTATGGACTTTAATTGATATAATGTTACTAGTTTTGAAGTTACTACGAAATGGAAGACAAAGTACGACCGGTTTGCATTTATTTTCTCATTTTATGAAACAGGAATTTGATTCAAAGTAGAACACAACTCTTGACGTGAGACACAGAAGTTGTAGTTTCCGGTTTCAGTGACTCGACATCTAAGTTCTCCGAAGAAGTATTAAACTTTATTTAACTCTTCAAGGGCCTGGAATACACCAGATAAAGCATTTTAGTTATATCTTCATGTTTGTTTTTTGAAACTCCGTAAGATTAAATCTGAAACAAAGTACACCTGCAGCTCATCTCACAACTGCCAACTTTCCCTTGTTGCCAACACGAATATAAAATTACCAACGAGGACCGTAGGAGCTTTACCGCATAAGCATATAAGCTGACTTAGTCACATTAAAATTATTCTTGGAAACAATTTAATAAACTGAAAAGTGGAAGTAATGGTGTTTCTAAGCATACTGTAATGGCACCCTCCAAACTTATCCTGTAAGTTAGTTTTCAGTAGTACGTGCAGATCAACTTGGCCCATGTGTTTAGGTCAGTCGGTTAGTAGCCGGTGGATTATACAGATGCGGGTAACGAAATTGAAAGAGTTGGGTTAGCGCCAAAAAGTTTATGATATACAAAAATTTCACACGAGCAGCAAATATACGTGTTGTGTTGTCAAGATATAGTAAACGCGTATCGCGTGCATTGACACGATCACAAAATTGAGAGAATTACCCTACGGCTCTTGTGTCCAAAAATTAAAGCTGCACAAATGTCTCCAGAGTGGAACAGTTTGAATCGCACGAGTTATGAATTCTACCTTAATAGAATTGATTGACAATCTCACGAGTTTATTTTTTAATTATTTTTTTTATTTTTCAGGTATAAAATGCATGGAAAGTCTGAATATTGAACTTAACATTACATTTGTTACAGGCAATACTATTCTACACCCCAAGATGGTTGTGGAAAGGGTGGGAAGGCGGAAAGATACACGCGCTCATGATGGATTTGGACATTGGCATTTGTTCGGAAGTTGAGAAAAAACAAAAGAAAAAACTTCTACTAGATTATTTGTGGGAAAATCTGAGGTACCACAATTGGTGGGCGTATAGGTACTACCTCTGTGAGGTTTTGGCCCTAGTTAACGTCATTGGTAAATAACTTATTCCATGAAGTAAGCTCACGCACGCATTTCGCTTTTCCTCTTTTCTAGTTTTCCGCATTTTCCTCTGATTCTCATTACAAGCCCGGTGATATTAAGTTTGACACGAACGCCGTGTAAATGATTCTCTTCAAGTCACAACAGATTTTAAGATACACATGTAAATCACCTGATCCGTAGGTGGGCCATGGTGATAAAAGCTGATTTTATTCGCTGCAAACGTAGAACAGAAAAAGAAAAAATTAACCGAAAGAAAGAAGAGAGATCGACAAATTGAAATGAATGGACTATTTATAACGAATTTGGCAGGCGTACAATTGGCAACGTCACAGTAATCTTAGAACTGGCTATTAGAACAATGTCCCTCTGTGATCTTTAAACGTTTTTCCCACCCTGGGGCTTGCTCTTTGACTTCCGTTTGTCAGATACATGTTCTGATCCTTAACCCCAGGAATACTTCATCTCGTCTATCGGTACCTCAAATATTTGGTCGACTTTTAATTTTTATAATTGCAGGTCAAATGTTTCTGATGAATCGTTTCTTCGACGGAGCATTCCTGACGTTTGGTATCGACGTTTTGAGGTTTCTCGAGTCCGATCAGGAGGACAGAGTGGACCCCATGATCTTCGTGTTCCCACGAATGACAAAGTGCACTTTTTACAAGTACGGAGTAAGCGGCGAAGTGGAAAGACACGACGCCGTTTGTATCCTTCCATTGAACGTGGTCAACGAGAAGATCTACGTTTTCCTTTGGTTTTGGTTCCTACTTCTTGGTGCTCTGAGCTTCATGACCGTCGTATACAGGGTATGAGATCACGAAACTTTTTCTCTCCGACAACTCTAGTCTTCGATAAGTGGACATTAATACCGGTGGTCCCGATCTTTAAATATTAACGTGACTCGTCCGGACGGACCGCCTACGTCAGGCTCCACACGCTATACCGGAAGTACCGATGACAGTATAGCCAACGTCACGAGCAAACAAGTTCAAAAATCTGAAAAGTCAAACACGCCGTTATCACGCAGACGTACAAATATCCCTCTTCTGATCGAATTTACCTGCACACATTATTCGTTTGATTTCAGCGCTCCTGATGCTCGATTTCGATATCACGTTCTAGGTTAACCATAAAATTCTTTTTTCTTTTTCCTCCGGCTGACAGATCGTGATAATATTTTCACCACGAATGAGGGTCTACCTATTAAGACTGAGATTTCGCCTGGTCCGACGGGAAGCTGTGGAAACGATAGTCCGACGGAGTAAAATGGGGGATTGGTTTCTCCTTTACATGCTAGGAGAAAATCTGGACACAGTAATCTACAGGGACGTTATGCATGACCTGGCCAATAAGTTAGCCTCAAGGCATCATCACAGTGTCCCTGGTGTAAAAGGCGAACTTCAGGAGGCGTAGCAGAAACTCGTAAGTCCCAAAAAAGTACCTGATGTCGAAATCGTTATCGACAAATTATATACTCATGCGTTTACGAGCAACTAGAACCCCCGAATATTGTATGGTTAGAAGCAACCAGTTTTGAAAATGACCGTGCACGAGTGAACGAGTATTCACGTGACGAGAGCTGACTGGAGAGTTATATCGGAGACGAAAGAGTGAAGGGAAAGGTTACTATTTGGAGCGCGGCAAGCATGGGGTCTTAAAATATTCCGCTATTGCTCGATAGACAGATAGAAACGGCCACCGGCACCGGCATCATGGCGAACCTATACGTTATAGGCATACCTATAAGCAAGAATCTCTTTACCCTGGGCGGCCCCCGCCGGCCCCTTTTATCAACTAAGTTTTGGCGACGGTGTGACGCGTTACGTTCCCTTAGTTCTCGAGAAACAGTTTTCTTTCGTTCGTCCGCAAGGAAAAGGGAAAAAGAAATACCTAGATAGGGATAGAGAGAAGCCACGGTGTGCGTTCTAAATTTAAGTAACCTGCATCAGCAGTTGCGCCATGAACTACTATCTCTTTAGGTTAGAGATAAAATTTTCCCCTTTTAATTTTCTGTTTTTTTTCTTCATTTTTTCACCGATTTTTATTAGCGTTTGAATGATATTTAACACCCTGAAAAAAAGTTATTGGCCGGCACATTTCTCTTTCATATACGTCGTGTCGTTCAGATTTCTGGTTCAATGGTTGCTGGCTGGTCTCTTTGATGTTCTAACAATAGTCTGGAACGTACAGTAATGTTATACCCACGGCAGCTGTACGACTGCGACCGTACGAATTTCCGGTTCATCCTTCAACGTCGACGAACACTATATCGTTCACATCCGCATCCCCCATCGTCGTGTAATATATTAATATAGTAAATTTGTAATATTTGCATCTCCCATTTCTCTTTGTGATCGACGACGAGCTAATGAATTATACGTGATATAGTTAAGTGATTATTCTGGTTCAGACGCTCAAAAAAAAGCTATTTCTTGAAATTTTTCCGAAAGTATTATTATAGATAATGATGATATGAAGGTTATTGAACTCAACAAATACACTCTTGAAATACATGAAAAAAAATGTTATTAATTTTTTTCCACACTTTTCGGGCATAAAAATCACCGGCAAACGTAACTCCTCGCAAAGTTGGTATGTCGCTGCCGGCAGTAATATCTTGGTAACGGTTCATTGAAAACCAAAGAATCAAAAATATTAAGATTCAGTATGACAGTGGCTCTAGCGCATTCTACGGGTATTAATATTTATTAATAAATAAAAAAAAGGCGGAGATTTTGCCAAAATAGAAACAAAAAATGACGTTTCTTTCACTGTTTTGGCAGAAAAAAAAAATAGTAACAATCAAAATTTTAATACGGTTCTAGTTTGTGCTGGAGCTATTCATGTGTAGAATATGTGGTTAAAATTCCATAAGGATCGGGTCAGTGGTTTCGCCGGCGACCGGAAAAACGTAGTTTTGAGATAAACGCGTTTAAAGTTTTCCGAAGGCAAAAGTCTTCACTGAAGTAGTAATGCACCTCATAGGTAGTAATAGCAACGTATACAGGTCACGAAATAACATAGTTAGAATGCTCCGATCGTTATGAAATTTGAGCAAAATACTTTCAGATATACACATACTTTCGAAAAATGAAAAAAAGATGAATTAAAAAAAATCGATTTTTTGAAAATTCCAAACCAGAACTATCCCTCAAGTTCTTTTGAAATTCAATACACGAGGTCCAAAATATTACAAGGACCGCAGACTTCTGGAATATCGATCATTGTCGGGATCGGCATTGCATCCGGATCGGTAGTAGCATTTCGATCTTGCCGGCAAACAGCTGACCATCGGATCGTCGAAGCCATACGGGCGGTCGATTCGGTAGGGATATCAAATATAAACGAATGACCGAGAGCAGTAGCAGGCGCGATCTACCGATCGGCGTCTGACAAGGTGGCGAATTAGTTTTAACTCGGTTGAACACGTTTGATTGTTGTTTCACGTCAGCCACCCTAACCGCGAATACTTCTATTGAGGTAACCTCTTCCCCCGACGATTTGGATGCTACAACAATTACGCGCACTTTTTTTTATTGACATCCGTGCACTATATGGGAATGGAAAAAGTTTTGAAGGCATACAGGCCCTCACGATAAAAATGGCAATGATAAGAGAAACATATTTACGATCATTTATGCACATACTTTCACCGCCGAAGAAATTATCGTCATAAAAAATTTGTTCAGTATTTTTTTTTGTTCATTTTTTTTTCAATCACCCATCGCAGAGTCGATACAAATCTGTATATTCTGGTTAGGTTGGAAACGTGTGAAATCGAAAATAACTCTTAAACGTTGATGGAAAGGAATCCACTGTAATGACACTTGATACGTTCACGTGAAGGACGGCAGTCTGGGGCTTAATTTAAAGCCGATCGGCTGGTGCAAACTTACATTGATAACTGTTCGATGGTGTAATGATCGTGCTCAATGAAGTTTGCATTTACTGTAATAGACCGCGACACTTTAGCTTCTCTATCGATTGCCTGCCTCTTATTATACGTAGTCGTTTTTTCTCCAATCTAATTATAAAATTACATTTTATATCGTACATACAATTTAGATGAGTATATACCGACCGGCGAATCTCATTAACATGGCCGCCCGTTTACCCCTGCCATCACCATCGCCATCACAATCGATGCGATCGTCGATTTATTAGTCAATATTTTCAGTATGCTTTCGGCATTCACCCAATTTTAATTCATCACTTTCATAATGTTGCTGCCCTGATAATTTATTCATTGAAATATATGATTGGCTTTATGGGTATCGTATTAACGAATCACGTGCAGTAAAAGGCAAATTATTTTGATTTCAGGCACCGGAATATACACCACCGACGTATAATATATATACGCCCTCTAATTTCATCCGCACGACGGGTTCTCCACCCGAGAGCAAATCAACCTGCAACCAAAGAACTTTCATTATTTATTTATTTGCATCTTGTATCACTTTCACATATATATATATATATATATATATATATATACATGTATGTATATGTGTATATATCAATCAAGTAGATATACATATTTACATATAAACACAGTAACGTATATATGATATATAGAAAAAATTATACGCGTGATATACATACTTATAAACTATACATACATATTTTAATAACGAAAATATAAAATTACAGCTGGATAGACGATGCTTCGTGAAATTGTGTATTATATAATCATCTTTATAACTACTATAGAAATATTATTATAATAGATATTATTATTATTATTATTATTATTATTATTATTATTATTATTATTATTATTATTATTATTATTATTATTATTATTATTATTATTATTATTATCATTGGCATCATCGATATTGAATAACTTACAATAAGTTATTAAATTGTTATTATATTTATCTTATTACATATTGTTAGATACTGAATTCTCTTATTTTATTTTCGGTAATTTTAATTTATTTTTTTCTGTCGATTATCAAAAATTACTGCTGTAATATTATAATTTTTATTATTATTGTTATTTATATAGAATTTGAAGTTTAAAAAAGACGTGTTTTGTACGAGTGATGATAAAATAGGTCATTAGAAATATAGTAAAAAGGAAAAGAGAAGAAAACAAGGGCGAATAATCAATGCTGGAAAAAAACACAGGAACAACATAGCAATGAAAGTAAAATTAAAAATCAAAGCGATAGCTCGGAGCATGCGCCACGCCTCGAATTAATCGAACGATTGAATGATTTTATGGCAGATGATGAAGTTGTTTAATATTAATATCTTTGTATAGTTAATGAAAAGACAACTGCCACGATTACGTGTGATTCGAAGAATGTAGATAGGGATGTATAATATCCTATTTTTAAACGGTACGGAGGACCAAGGTAACTTTCGATGAACGTACTTCCCTCTCGCGTTAAAGTTGAACGCTGAAAAACAAAAAAGAAAAAGAAAAGGAAAAATCAGTAAACAACGAGAAATAGTTTCAACAACCACAAGAACAGCTGTTCGATAATCTCGAAATGACTATTTGTGAAAATGAATTCAGTCAATGATAAGTTTGCAGGCATCGCCTACTGTTTGAACAAATTTGTCCCATTAGTTTAAATTTTAACGTAAGAGAAAAGGTTCAGAAGTAACACTTATAATATCTGCACCGAAAGTGTGTAGATCGAATGAATGAGGTGAAAGTGAAAAAAATAAAAAGAAAAAATAAACGATTTTCAATACAAATATCAAGTGGTGTTGAATGATTATTTTCAATCCAATAATTCAACTGCACAGCTGTATAGATATATTATACTTGTATACTTATATTATGCGTATTATACCTATGTGTATAGCCTCATACGAGCGTGTGATGTGATCAGCTGTGATGTACTAAAATATTATTAGAGTTATTTATTTATTTGCCTTTGTATCGGAGTTTTTTTAATTTCAAAGTTGCAGTGAAAGTGGTCGTACCCTTTTCTGAGCACTTCGCAGCTACAGCCAATACTTGGATGTCAATGCTGATGTATTAGGTAAGTAGGCCTGTTTGTGTTGTTGCATGGCGATGTACTTTTTTCAACCCTTTCTTCTCATCCTATTTTTTTCATCTCCAAGACTTTAAACATTAATCTCTTCTCTAGAGAGTGCTGTTTATGATCTGCTTTGATGATCTGACGTCAATGTGCTTTGGATTATAATACGATGTAATAAAAGAGACCTTTGAGGCTTGATCGAGTGGCGGTGAACGTCGACTATACACCGTCCATCTACTACCGTTCGAATTTCGACGCACCGTTGAGATGTAAATTTTAAATAAAAAACTAAAGTAATTTTCTGCAACCTAGCTCTTTTATTACATGTATACTATATGAACGCCGAATTCATGGAAAGCCGCAACGTCGCGTCGTTAAGAATTATTACGAACACCCATAACGTCATCTTCCATTTATAGATAGTTATTTTTCGAAATCGAACGAGTAAATTTTTCAGAACGAATGATTTTTTAAAAAATTTTCTTCTCAATTGCCTCGCAAAACTTTCTCAGTAATTTCGCTCGATGATTTTATAGAGAGCAGTGTTTTTGGGTCGATTCAGCGCGAGGATGAAATTTTCGAGTTTTCGATGATTTGCGATCTCGTGCGAAATGGATCTGTGATAAGTGCTGCGTCAAAGTAAGTATTCGACGAATGAATGATTGTTCGAATACAACATCTATGCCCCGGCTATTCGTAAACTAAACAAAGCTGATATTTGAGGAATTTTGTCGACAATATCTGTCAAACCAATCATAAACGAAGAGCAACATCGTGCCAAGGCTAGAAGCTTTGCAAGTCGGTTAAAATGCGCAACCCTCGCATTAAAATTAGCTGTTAAATCGTTTGAAAGCGTCTTGCCTCCCGGCCTCTTGCCAAAACACACAAAACTTCCCTCTCCGTATTATAGAAACCCACTCGGATAGTATCAACCTTAAAACATGGTGTAACAATGGAACCAAAACAATCACGGAAATAAATTAAACGGGCCACAAAATTATACGGAAAAATTCGTTCGTCAGAATCAACGTATATGCAAATTCGTGACATGCCCTTAGCATACGCGCTAAAAACAAAGAACATCTCATCCAATTCGATTAAATATATTCATGATATAAACGTACGGAAATATTATACGATAAGCTACAGGGCTATCGTTTGGCTCTGATTTTGAGCAGTTCTTTTCAGAGAGCTCCTGGGATAAAGTGCCTAATTCCTTTGAACAGTTATGCTCATCCACATATTATACATATATAGTTATAGAATGGAATGTTGTTGGAAGACGCGTCGATGATGATCCCTGAGAGAAGTCCAGATGTCTATCCGTGTATGGAAACACCGTGGTGTCGATATTTCGAAAAGTTGTTGCACGAAGCTTATCGAAATACCGTTTGAACCTGGAGCTTCTAGATCCGACTCTGTAGCTACGTGTGCCAGTGTGTATCTATGTGTACGCCTGCGGTGTAATCTGTTACTAGAAAATCATCGATCGTAGCTTTGCTCTTGCAGAGTCGTTACTTCATTCATCTCAGGTTCTGAGACTAGCGTTCCTTTTAAGTTATTTCTGTTACGTAAGGGATTAGCTTAGTCGACATTCCCGGTTGACGGTATGTATCTACGGTATATGTACACGTACATGTCTATGTATAATGAAAATAAGGCAGCTGAGCTATACTTCTATCGACTGACTGAGATTTATTTCTCTTATTCGACATTATTTCATTTTATTCAAAGCTAAACTCGTTTCATTACTTTCAAAGTTGTTCGATTTACGAAACATTCATTAATTGAAGATTTCAATTATTTTATACTTTGTGTACAGGATATATATTGACTCCACTCCGATGTATAATAGGGATGGGGCAATTTATAATCCGACAATATCATTTATTAACATGCTTGAACGAACGCCATATTTATTCTGTTTGCTTCCATAACTTTTCTATCGTCGTCTCTGCACATATAGCTGCCTCATACATAGGTATTCGTACTATATGTCGGTGATTTGTGCTTTCATGCCTGGGACGATGGATGATTACATCATTCGAACGTAGTCACGATCTTCAAAATTCCAGTATTTATGAAATTGTTTCGCATAGCAACGTTTGGCAATTTGAAATCAGAACACATCAGAAGCTTGGAATTGACACCTGTCGTGAATTCGTTTAATCTCCCTTGCATCGAAATATTTATAATTCTATTACTAGAAAAGACCCTTTTACGTATTATACATCATTTGATTGATATTGTATTACCGTTGTTGTTATTATAACAAACCGGCATTACCGATGTCGCCCATGAGGCGAAATCGTTTAAATAAAAGAAATGGCCCTGCCGCCTCGACTTCAGAAGTGGGATCGTTGCCGGTAATTGAAGAAAGAATGTGGGAAAGGTCTGAGACTGCGAGGGAACGGGAACATCACGAATCACCCCCCAGAAATTTACGACAGGCAAGCGATGATGACCGTTGGCAAGAAATGTTTCGTCTACACACTCAGAGTGTGGCAGATTTAATCCAAACGCTACATGTGCCGATTCCATCTACCTCTGGAATTTCATCGCTTCCAAGAGGATCGGCAATTCGTTTACCAGAGTTTAACCCTGAAGCGGACGATGTGGATGCACGGGCGTGGTGCCAAACTGCGGATTTGTGCCTCCAAAATCAGACGCTCGATGGGGGCGCGCTTATCAGCGTTCTCAGCCGCGCTATGAAGGGATCCGCAGCTACCTGGTTTCCACAGGCTACCTTCCCGAACATGACCTGGGGACAATATCGAGAGGCATTTCTGGCACGTTTTGAGACCGTCGAAACCACCGCGGCAACATTTCTTCGTGTGCTTTCTGGAAAACCAAAAGAAGGTGAATGTTTGGCCGCATATGGGGGAAGGATTCTGTCTTCCTTGATGGCTCGTTGGGAATCTTTGAGCACAGAACAACTTGCTGCATCTTTTGTGATGGCTCATCTGTCGCAAGTGGATTCACGGCTTCAGCAGGAGGCATTTACTAAAAATATTGATACGCGGGTTAAGCTGCAGCAGGAACTGATGGCGGTAGCCTACAGGAAGCGACCGGTACCAGTGAAAGAGACTTTTGACTTGAAACGGCAGAAATTGAACGTTGCATCGGGAAGCAAATGCTACGGCTGCGGTAAGGTTGGGCACAAAATAGCGGATTGTCGCAACTCGCAGAAATCTTCGGGGCAGAGTCAGAAGACGTTTGCTGCACCAAGGTCATCAGTGACCTGTTTCAAATGTGGGGAAGCTGGACACATTGCTCCTCGTTGCCCGAAGAATGGTTCTTCGAAACCGGGTTCATCGAAGAACAACCCTCAAGCGGTTCATCGGGTTAATCTCTGTGAAAAGCAGCCTGTTCAGGGACAGCTGTCACATCTTGGTGAGCAGTTTTCGTTTAGTTTTGATTCAGGAGCCGAATGCTCTCTGATGAAAGAAAGTATTGCCGATAAATTTGCTGGTAGGCGATACCATAATTTAGTATCACTGTTGGGTATCGGAAAAAACAATACATTTAGTTCTCTACAAATTTCAGCAGATGTCGTAATTAATGATCATTATCTCGAAATTTTATTTCACGTTCTGCCTGATCATGACCTGAGCTTTGGAATCCTAGTTGGCCGGGAGATATTGGATCTTGGTTTTGCTGTTGAGATGTCAAGTAATAGATTATTTTTAAAACGACTACCAATTGTCAATGTCTGTAAAATTGTTTCTAAACCTCAAAATTTTGAAAATATCAAAACCGGAGTTTCTCTTGAGGAAAGAGATATGCTTGTAAAATTATTAAAAGAATTCGCTTCATCTTTTGTTGAAGGGACGCCTCAATCTAAGGTCAATACCGGGGAGTTACAAATTCGTCTGATAGATCCGAACCGGACTGTTCAAAGACGTCCATATCGTCTAGGTGTTCATGAACGAGAGGTAGTTCGAGATAAAATTAAAGAGTTACTTGCAGCAAATATCATAAGGCCAAGTTGTTCACCATTTTCAAGCCCCATTCTATTAGTTAAAAAGAAGGACGGATCAGACGGAATGTGCGTCGACTATCGAGAGCTCAATAGCAATACGGTGGCTGATAGATATCCTTTGCCCTTGATAGCTGATCAGATCAACAGATTAGCTGGTGCGAATTATTTTACTTCTCTGGATATGGCGAGTGGTTTCCATCAGATTCCAATCCATCCGGATTCGATTGAACGAACTGCATTTGTCACGCCTGATGGTCAATATGAATATTTGTCCATGCCTTTTGGATTAAAGAATGCACCGTCTGTTTTTCAACGGGCAATTAATAAAGGTTTAGGTGATCTTGTTAACACTTTTGCTGTTTGCTACATTGATGATGTTTTAATTCCATCGTGCACAATTGCTGAGGGAATAGATCGTCTTAGAATAGTTTTGGAAGCTTTAACAAAAGCGGGTTTTTCAATAAATTTGAAGAAGTGTTCTTTCCTTATTGAGAAGGTGGAGTATTTAGGGTTTGAAGTTTCTTCGGGGCAAATCAAACCTAACCCTCGGAAAATTGAGGCGTTGGCCCAGTTGCCTCCACCTGAAACTGTAGCACAGCTTCGGCAATTTATTGGTTTGGCTTCTTATTTTCGTCAATTTATAAATTCTTTCTCGAAGATTACTGCACCGCTATATAGATTAACCTCTGGAAAAGGTAAAATTACTTGGACTCCACAGTTTGAGAATATTCGTCAACAAATTATTATACGGTTGACCACTTCTCCTGTATTAATGATTTTTGATCCGAATTTTCCTATCGAAATTCATACAGATGCCAGCTCCCTTGGTTATGGTGCTATTTTTCTACAAAAAGTCAATTTGAAGTTACATCCTGTCGCTTATTTTAGTAAAAAGACTACAGCTGCTGAATCTCGTTATCATTCTTATGAGTTAGAGACTCTTGCTGTAGTAAATGCTATCAAGCACTTCCGTCACTTTCTTCTTGGAAGGCATTTTCTTGTGGTTACTGATTGCAATTCTCTTAAAGCTTCTCGAAATAAGATTGATTTGAGTCCTAGAGTTCATCGATGGTGGGCTTTTCTTCAATCTTTCGATTTTGATATTGTTTATCGAGAAGGTAAGCATATGAGTCATGCGGATTTCTTCTCTCGGAATCCTCTGGATGGAGTAAATTTTTCAGTTTCTCAACCCCTTGGTGAGTCACATTCATCTTTAGGTCAACAGAAGCGTGTCAATTTAGCAACTATTTCGAATAACTGGTTATTAGCAGAGCAACAGAAAGATGGGCAAATAACTGAAATTATTACTAAATTATCGGATAGTCAGATTGGTTTTGAATATGCTAGTTCTTATGAAGTACGTTCTGGAATATTGTATCGAGTAATTCAGCGCAATAATCGAACTTATTCTTTACCGATTATTCCGCATGCTTTTAAGTGGTCAGTTATCAATCATGTACATGAATCTCTCATGCATCTTGGTTGGAGTAAGACTCTTGAAAAGGCTTATGAACAGTTTTGGTTTCCGAAAATGTCAAAATATATTCGAAAATTTGTTGAAAATTGTATTACATGTAGAGTATCCAAATCTTCTTCGGGTAAAATTCAGGTGGAATTACATCCTATACCCAAGGTATCCATTCCGTGGCACACTTTACATTTAGATGCTACTGGGAAGTTGAGTGGAAAAACTAACACGAAAGAATATATTTTTGTATTGATTGATGCTTTTACGAAGTTTGTACTTCTTAATCATTCGTTGCATATTGATGCAATTTCTGCAATCCGGGCTCTCCGTTATGCAGTTTCACTTTTTGGGGCTCCTGTACGGGTTATTGCAGATAAAGGCAGATGTTTTGATAACAAAGATTTTAGGGAATTTTGCTCTTTACATAACATTGATTTGCATCTTGTTTCGACTGGGACCAGTCGGGGTAATGGCCAGGTTGAACGTGTTATGTGTACTTTGAAAAATATGTTAACAACTGTAGAGTCCGATGTTAATAAATCTTGGCAAGACGCTATTGGTGAAATTCAAATTGCAATAAATTCAACTATGCATAGTGTGATAAAAGCAAGTCCTTTAGAATTACTTATTGGGAGGGTTGCGAGACCACTCAATTTATTTTCATTATCTGAGGACGAATGTATTGTAAATCTTACTGAAATCAGAGAGCAGGCAGCTGATTTAATTCAGAACAGGGCACAACTAGAGAAAGAAAGGTTTGATATTTCTAAAGCCCTAGTTCAAAATTTTGTTGTAGGAGATTTTGTTTTAGTTAAAAATAATGAACGAAATCAATGTAAATTGGATCCAAAATTTGGTGGTCCTTTTAAAATTATTGAAGTTTTAGATCATGACAGATATGTGCTGAAAGCATTAAATTCTAGTCGTACATATAAAGTAGCTCATGACCGTTTACGGCGAATGCCAGATTGTTCTGTTCCCATTGAATTGGATAATAACGCTGAGAATTTGATTGAGTGATCAAGAACGGACAGTGTTGGCGTTCTTGAGTGATTTATGTATGGAAACAACTTTTTGGATTTGGGGAACATGTATTATGAATTTCATGTGTAAATGCAGACACTCTTTACGCTTAATAGTTGTAGATCATAAAGAACCTAACCCATTTTATGGATGGAGATTGCGCAATGTAACGGCTAAAGGTGTCTGGGCAGATGACATGGTGAGGTCTCATGGTCACATGGTGATTTAGTCACATGGTGGCATGAGGACAGAGTCCCATGGTCATATGGTGTTTTGGGAGACATGGTCTCATGGTGGCATGGTGGTATGTGGATGGACTCACATGATCACATGGTCACATGACGACATGTTCTTATGGTTTGATGGTTTTATGGAAAGACTGCTACGATGTTGGTAACGAGTCTTGTTTGAATGCTTTGATGTAGTTTTGGAAGGTTATCAATTTTAATGGGAGCAGGGCATTTGTTTTACTGAATATGTTTCAAAAGTTGAAAGGACAATCAAAGAATTTCCTCCTTTTTCATTGAGTTTGGTTTGGAAGACAAGATATTGTGTAGAATGATTTATTTTTCCAGACTGAACAAATAAGCACACGAGGGCGTGTGACAGGTCAGGATGGCCGTGTCGGTGATTTGTGCTTTCATGCCTGGGACGATGGATGATTACATCATTCGAACGTAGTCACGATCTTCAAAATTCCAGTATTTATGAAATTGTTTCGCATAGCAACGTTTGGCAATTTGAAATCAGAACACATCAGAAGCTTGGAATTGACACCTGTCGTGAATTCGTTTAATCTCCCTTGCATCGAAATATTTATAATTCTATTACTAGAAAAGACCCTTTTACGTATTATACATCATTTGATTGATATTGTATTACCGTTGTTGTTATTATAACAAACCGGCATTACCGATGTCGCCCATGAGGCGAAATCGTTTAAATAAAAGAAATGGCCCTGCCGCCTCGACTGTACAGGATACATACCTGTGTATACCTATAGTTGGTAACTACGAAGTAACTAGTAACCACTCCCGTCTAGGTTCTGAATGTAATCCAATTCTGATATCGGTTTTGAATTCTCATTTCCCAATGGATGTTAAAATATGATCATTTCTTTTGTTCGTTTTATTATTATTTTTGATTTTTCTATCCTGTATTTATATTCGGAATATTCATCCGTTGCTAATACTACATCCATCGCTAATAACCGAAAGGACGTAGCCGGCAGAAAAATTGTGAGAAAAAAATTAAAACACAGAAAATTTTTCGGTTAATTTCTTTTACAAGAATTGTATGGAATCGCGCTAGGCAATCTCCAGCGAAAACCTCCACCAAATTTAAATATTCAATTTCCCAATAGCTTCCAATTTGAGCTAATGTAGTTTCCATGTTTTTCGGCTGCAGTTTGGTTGCTCTTTGGAGTATAATATGCGCCCCTTACGCTGGCGTTCCCTGCACTTGTTTTTTTTGCGGGTTATGCCTCACCGCAGGTTCTCAGCCGTCGATATATCCACGATATAATTTTGTCATAGCTTGGTTCGTTATAGTATAATAATGGTAGTAAAAAGAAGGGAAAATTTAATGGAAATTTAATAAAGGTTTAAAGGTATACGGTTTTTAAGAGCGAACATCAAACTGGTGATCCAGCAGCAGCGTCGATGGGTCTCGGCAAATTGCGAAGGGCGTTCACAGGCCCTGAGGCCGGCGATACCCTGACTGTCGAGTCTTCTGAGTTTCTTGCCAACCTCGCGACTCGGTTCAACGCTCTTGTTCGGTCAGTTACTATTAAGAATCTTCCGGGAATCTTCAAGTAACGATTTCCAGATTCCTGAACGCCGGCATTACCGCATAACACGAATTTTGTCCGGAGCGCATAGTTTTTTTACTACATCAAAAAATCACCACGATATTCCGAATAAATTATCACGTCTATCAACCGAGGTTCCAAAGCGCGCCTATCTTCTTTCTTCTCCCCCGATATATTTACTTTAAATTGCTTTCGACTTCTGTTACGAAACGCGGCTCGCAAGCAATTAACGAGATCCAATTTAATTCTGTAACGTATGACCCATGCAAGTTAGGTATACCTAATTATTCCTATAAATAGATGTATAAAAGTTATTTTACAGGTAGGTAGTTAAGTGTATGAAACCAGTAAAGACAAAGAGATGTGCCTCGCAATTCTTTCTACGTTCATTTTTCCAACCAAAAAAAATATCGAAAGATCGAAAGGAAAAAAGGAAAAAAATAAGACCGCGATAACCTCGCTACAGTGAATAAATTGAACGTCCACTTCTGAAAACCGTAAAAATAAAACAAAAAAGAAACGTTGAAGAAATACAGAGAAAAAAAGATAAACGAGATGTGCTCTCCTACCGATACGTCTCGGCATCAGTGACGTGTTCGTCTTTCGGAAGAGGAAAAAAGGACGATTTTTTTGATTAATTTTTTTTCTGATGGTTGAGGACTTTTTATATTCGCTGATAGAAAATTGACCGCGGGATTTCATTGGGATATCGGTGGTCGAGTTAACCGGTAGTAGTATAAGGATTTAAAGAGATGCTCGTTTGTTCGCGAGAAGGAATCTTGGAGGATCGAGTAGAAGGCGTTCGCGTGGCCCACGGCAAGCTGACGCGCCGAGGTTACTGCCCGGGCGCGAACACTGGGCACCCGATGCCGACGGTGCGCACCCGTCGCGTCGCCCACGGACGCCGCGTCCGTACCCTGGTCGGTTTCGATCAACCAAAGAGCGAGCGTTGGCGATGACCAACGCACGCCTGCAGAGTTTCGCAGCCTGACCATGTGCGAAATGTCCGCTTCTCGTTTCTCTTTCTCACTTTTATTTTAACATCTAAACCACCTTGTTTCCATCTTACTCTACAGCACGGACGTTCCACGCTTTTTTAAATTAACTCAGTCAGGTAACTTTACCAACGACTTTCTATTATTATGAATATCCAATGAAAGTTGCCGTTGTCTACATGTACGAAAACAAAAAAATATTTACACAAATTTCTGTTTTTTTTTTGGTTTTTGCAGTTTAATCATAAATCGATATTATACTTATACCTATTTATTGTGGAATTTTACGATGCCATACGTATAATGTTGTATAAATAACGTAACTTCATAACGCTGCAAAACATCGAGCTTATTATTCTTTATATCCTTCATTTTTTATTTTCATTTTTCCATCGTCGTTAGTTGTATAGAATGTTTCGATAATAATGGTGTTAAATCGTTGTTGTCATCGCGGTATATTGAATGCATGATGTGCGCAGGTGTGACGAGTTGATCACGTATTCATCGTCATTACGCTTACCGGCATTTTAATTGTCCTATTCTAACATGAGAGGATTTCTTATTCATGTATAGAAAGAATTATCAGCGTCATCGCGGGCTAGTGAGCCTGCGAGAGGATATTGACTAATAATATGAACTTTGAGAAGCACATAATAGAGCCGTGTAAAATTGTAGAAAAATATTGAACGAAAAAGAAACAATTACTGTAAAGATGTAGAATTTTTTTCATACAGATGGTCCTGTTATAATACCTATATAGATACGTAATATGCGAGACTGGACTCACTACATTATGCTCTTTTCAATGAAATTTGTTTGATCTAAAGAATTAATGCTTTTATTACGCCGATTCAAGTAGAGTTTTTATTCAGTTAGACAGATCGCTCGGTATTTTATAAACGGAATAATTAAGCACACAATCAAGAATTCATCAGTTTGTTTTACATTATACGTGTAAGCAAACATGTTACAGCTGCAGCTGTCAGGCTGTTAAATTTGTACACGTGATAACCTGATACTTTAATATAATCACTCATTAGGTACAGCGTACAGGGGATTTCTCCATCAAATCATTAAGGTCGGGCCTTACCTCCTCAGATTTGTTTGATTTTATTTTTTTTTCTAATTTCTTCACGACCTCAAAATTGATTCTCGCAAATTCGGGTGCAATAGACACATGGATCGGGATGTCTGTACCATGTCTTGAACAGTTTCCAAAATATTTGAGAAAAATCGCACATACTTATGATTTTTTGTTTCTTTAATTTATTTTTTCACAGCCGCGTAATAACTTTGCAAACTTTGACTTTTGACAATTTTGTTTAAACAAATACTTCGGAACAAATCTGAAGAGGTGAGACTTCGATCCTTCTGATTTGATGCAGAACTCCTTACATTATGCAAAATAAAATAATTGAATGTTCATATAATCCTTCCAAGTGGCATCCTACTCGAATATATAAATATAATTTCTTCATCGACTAGGCCCTGCCAAAACGCAATTCTACGAAATAATAATAATAGTTAGAAAACTAAAAAAAGGATACAGCTTAAGCCGACCCGTCCGAAGAAGTAGAAGAAAAAACTCATCACTGCACCGGCGCTATACATATAAGTTATATCCGAAGAAGCCTCGCCTCAGGGCTTTCGGTTCTCTGAACGGAGAAAGTGCTAAGGCTATATGGGAATCAGAATTCTCAAGGATGGTGGTGGGAAATGTGACGTTGCATTCGTCATCTTCATTGGTTTCAACCCTCCTTCTGATTCGACCCTCGTCACGTCCGATGTATGGGACTTTTCGAACCAAAGCCATGGGCTCAAGTGCGGAATTGAAAAAGAACTTTTCATATCCTGTACGTGGGATTGCGAATGAATATCATTCGTAGAAATGAACGATCTCGTCGAATCTTGCGCATTCTGCGGCGCTTCGTGTCTCGCATATTTCTCAGTTATTATTGACGCCTTATTATTTAATGACAGTTGAAAGGAGCGCGTTAATCGATAGGAATGAAGACCTGATTCCAACGATCGCGGCCATCATGTTAACGTAACTGGACAGCGATAATTATGAATGTTCAAAGCGAAGATAGTTGGGATTTTTTTTCGAGATTAAAAACTTTGTCGACGTCTTTTCTATACGATAGACGAAGCCCGAGTGAACTATACGATGCAGGGCGCATACAAATCGGCCAAGTTCTCCATTCAGAATTTTCTAGAATTCCGAGTACATATATATTACATAGATATAGGTATACATACTCGTTGAAAATTTTCTTCAACTCTCCAGTGGACCCTACTCGAAATATAATCCGTGCACGATTCATGTAGATTCATGTAGAACAATGATGATAATGATATGACGC
This sequence comes from Athalia circularis, assembly GCA_963978495.1. Lineage (NCBI taxonomy): Eukaryota > Metazoa > Arthropoda > Insecta > Hymenoptera > Athaliidae > Athalia > Athalia circularis. The sequence goes on from OZ021700.1 coordinate 24,034,124, forward strand.
GCATACAGATCAGGGTATATTTCCAAGAAAATTGTATACCTGTAATGCAGTTAGGTTATCCACCAAAAATTTCATTCATCTCTCGACTACCAAGACATTGACACGTACGTACATGCTTTAAAATTCGCAATTTCCGCACTTGATAAAAAAAAAAAGAAATAATTCGTTTTTAATACCTTTCGCAAATTTTCAAGCTGGCCCTAGCAAGGGTAGAAGTGTTAGAAGATATTTCCAAACTGAAGAAGTTCGTCTGCAGTGTGTAATCTCTGTACTTTTCGAACTTGCCTCCACCTGCAATTCGTGCGTGTTCGATCCACTCTATAATGCATTTTCGTTGTTCATGCCCGTTGATTTTTCGCTGTTTATACATATATACCTACGTTCATATTAGCATTGCGTTATTCGTTCCAATTAATAATTGCGAAAGTATTGTATACATGTGTACACGTGTAACAGCTAACATATCTCTAGAAACCATAAACGAGAGTTGGCGCAAAATCCGTGAGGTGACACGAAGCGCGATTATAAGGCCGGGTCGAAGGTATGGCAATGGGCATGGGTGTAGAAGGCGATAGCGTGGGCGCTCCAAGGACTCCGAACCCGAAGTACGAGACGCCATTTACGGGCCGGCCGCGGCCGCGCTGCTGCCTCAGAGAGAGAGTGTGAGCCTGCAGGGGGGCGCGGGAGCCGCTAAAAGAGATGGTCGTGAGTATGGACCCTGCGGGTTGGTGTATAGCTGAGAAGCGAAGGATGAAGCGAGAAATAAACGCATTATGAGAAACCAAACGCGATGGAGTTTCAGAAATGAGAGAATAAAAGAAAATAAATAAATGAATAAAAATCTTCAGGACGAAACAGGTCCTTCCCCATCTCTTCGTCCCATCGTTTCTCCCAACGTATGTGCAGTGTATGTTACGTACTTACATCGATTCAATTAAAGGCCGTGCCTGGTTATAAGCTCGTGTACCTCTTCTGCGCCTACCTACTTTGGGATAATTCTTCGTAACTCGCAGCGAACAATATGTGATTACGTATAATACGTAAACTTGTCAGATGAAAATCCATGAAAACGAATCAGAAGAAAAAATATCAGGTAATAAAAATTTAGAGAAAGAAATAAAAGAACGCCATTGTTTTCACACGGTGTGTTAAAATATATTCTTCGAATTTTTTATTGCATAAACGATTGTTTTTTCTTCTGATTCATCTTCATAGATCTTTTTCTTCAGTTTATTCATGTCAAAAAAATTAGATCACGCGATTACTTAATTGATAGTTTTTGTTCCATATAAACAAGCGTACGATGGAGACGAAAACGATGGAATTATGACGGTAAATTCGGTAAAGCTAAATAAACATTTGAATGAAAACGGTAAAATTAAGCGACAGGTGCAGCTGCGACGACGACGATGAGAAGGGGTGATTAGGTGACCCTTCGAAGCATGACCTAGCTCACCCGTGCGCTGTGCCGTGACCCTAAGAAGATGCCTAAAATTATAAGGTGCAACAAGTTACGTAGGTATATGAGCAGTGTGCAGAATATTATTATCGCACTTTGGAACAATAACATTCTCCGGTATGAGGAAGTTCCGCGTAAGGATTTGTTTAAGCATGACAGGAAGTTATGAATAGCATAATTCATACCTTTACAAAATCTTTTTACCCATATAATATTCTCCTACGGTAAATACGGAAGAATTTTTTCTCCATGGAAAACTACGAAAGTAGTCATCGTCATAAATCTGGATCTGTAATTCACGGTCAAGATCCTAACCTAAAATCAATTTTCGAACTCGGGGATCGTGTTCAACGGTTCTCTAATTCATTGCGACTCACGAGAAGATCAAGACAAAAGATCAAAGCAAACATGAGGAAGAATCAGAATTGAAGGGAATCGCAGGATGTAAGCCGGAAGTTGTTAACGGATTCGTACGGTTTATCCGGAGCTACCGAAGCTTGAACGAACCCGTGATGCATGGAGAATAGAGTGTATAGATTAGAATTCGAAGTTCCATAATGAGTAGGCAGATGAACCTCGTTTCAAACTTCCCACGCACGAGGTGACACCGTCTAGAATTAATCTGCAGTCAGAACTACATCGCAGGATCGAGTGGGGCTTATTGTTGGTATGGAAGTAACGCAGCGTATATTAGCTGCAGGATAAAATGACTGCATTTCTCTGTAAAATTCACATCACGAGTTGAACCTGGGATTATTCAAATTTAACGAAGCGCGAATAACTCGTGCGGAAGCACGTGCGATTCGAGCGATAGAGATTTAATTGTAGCGAACGTGCGTTATGCCCATGAGATATCGTATACAGGTATATTTGCTGTACCTACTTGAAATCGATTGAATTTAACAATCATTCAGAACGATCGAAAAAATGTTGGCGTACATAATTATTATACGAGGAGCGATAATTCCCTTTAAGGATTGTAAAACAGAGACAACCGCATTTGGGACGAAGAATCGTGAAATCACTGTACATTTTTTTTTCTTGCCACTTGCTGATTTCGAAGCAAACGCGAAACGGGGATTGATTAGTTATCTTAATTTCCATATTTCCAACCAATCAGTGGTTGCGGGAAGTGAAAATCCGAACTGAAATTGAAATTATCCAATCATGCTCGGATGGAAAGTGCATTAACCATGAAAGTGTGAATAAAATTTAAGAAAAGAGAGCGCGGAGCTGATAGCTTACACTAGGAGAGAGTATTGAAGAGAGAAATAAAGAAATCTCGCGGGAAAGTGAAAGAAAATTATTTATCAGGTTACCGGATAAGCTGCTAAATATTCCAACAATATAGGTATACATGCGTGTAATGTATATGTAAAGTATTCATCGAGTAAAATGGGATTATTGTTTAGTTTTGAAAGAGGACGGCGAGAAGAGAGTCGTTTGTTAGAGAAGAGCGGATGCAGAAGAGTGGGAAATAAAGAGATAGAGAGGAAGGAACTCTCGACGGTGTAAAGGACGGAGACACTTGGCCATACCAGAAGGAGGTGGGGAGCCGACCACGACGGCGGTGAGGGAAACGCGGGGAAGTTTGGATCGGCAGCCTGCAGTTGCCGTCAGCCTCGCCTCCCAGTGAGCCAAGCTAGTAGCGAGGCCCCCTTGCCGATTCGATTTATTTTTTTTTTTATCCAACAAACGAACAACAACGGTGTGTGTTTATTCACCTTATTTTTAAACCTCGTGTTTTCAACCAAATAACCAAACCGCCTAATCGTACCGATGTTTATTTAACCCAAAGATCTTTCCCGCCGTTGTCCGAACCGCTTGTGCGTTTTCTTGTTCCGTTGAAATTATAAAGTTAAAATTCTACGGTTCTATACAGGAACAGAAGCTGCGGCTGTTGCTGCTGCTACTGGGCCTTGTAATTGTGTGATCTGTGTGTGCGCGCTAGTGTCTGTGCCACGGGGCCCTCGAGGAGATCGAGACGCTTGGGTAAGACTAATTCTCTGGATGCTGCAGCGAGCATTGCGTATTTCGAATCAACGAGATGGCCGTTGCCGCGAATGTACGTACGTCGAAGTCTCCTCTGATCACAGTGAAGGCTTATGAGACGTGCGTCATATCTACAAATACTCACACACGCATACGCGTATGTCAAACGAAGAAATAGAAATATTTTATTCCCAAAATTAAAATGGCGAATCGGTCGCACGTTTACGTGAATCGAGAAAGAAGGAAGAAGAAGTTGATGAATTTTCTTCGTAAATATTGTCCGCTATGCTAGCAGAATTTAAACATCGCCAGCTCGCGAACCCGATTACAATTGTTTCAAGTGAAGGTGTTATTGTTTTTCTTATCTCTCGCTACTGTGCAGTGCCTTGATAAAATTCACCCGCGATGGTACTCGCGCCTACGATGTTATCGTATATTTATGACAGAAAAAAATTACCCGTGCATGTTAATAACATTCGACACATCTATATGATCCAGTAATTTATCCGCCATGACACGTGTCGACTCAAAAACGGTATTACCTAGAAAGGTGATTTTTCGCATTCAAAAAAGATCACGGCCGCTCGAAAGCAAGGCCTGCGAAAACACGGTGCAAAGGCCACCGCGAACAGATCGATCGTAAGTGAAACTCAGGACAGTTGACTGCGTTAGAAAGTTGTTGCGATATAATTATGGTGAAAACTTTTAAATGACAGATAACCCCTTCTTCACTTCGCGTTCATTTATAAATCTCAAAACAAGATTAAAACAAACTTCACCGCCTCGGACAAAAGCCGTCAAGATTCCTCTCAGAGTGACGCGACCGCCATATTGGTTCTCTTACAAAATGACGTCATTGGTACAGACGTCTCTGCGGCCTGGTCCTCGTCCGTTCGCCACACGCTAAACCAAACGCGGCCTATACGGACCGCTCTGTTACATAGATACACGTACGTCGTTGGCTCCACTCGACGTACGCGTATTTTACATACGCGCCTATATACCTATATCCATACACTGTGTATTTTAATATACATATATGCATCGTACTATACGCTGGCCACGCGTACACGCCTTGTGCACTTATACATTTTCACGCATGGTTATGTATACGTAGATACACCACGTATACAATATATGTTGCGTATAAGATATACATATATGTATTACACTTATGTATATTCTACAGCACAACACAACATATAACACAGCATGGGGTACGTACGGAGCAGTGAAAGTTAGCCTTTGCGCAACAATATCGACTCGACTGGTCTTATTCGACTCGGTCGTAGTTATACATGGGCATTCATATGGGTACGTAGCTGGAACATGGTACGAAATGAAAAATTTCAAAAGTGTGGGCATATTTATACATATACCTATACGTATTTACCTGCATATCGCATATGGCATGTACTGTATATATACGTTGATTATACATACGGTAGCTGGTGCGCAGCGAAAAATAACAGTGTTCACGGTTCGACTGTGTATTTCGCAGTCAGACCGTTCTTAAAGTATTAAGATCTTGAACCAAGATTATTCCAAAGAGATCATATGCAGTTGAGTCTGTAGTGTTTCTAAGGTCACTTGTCAAACTAGTAATTATTCATGGCGAATCTTGAAATCACTGTGCAATAAAAAAAAAAACGTATTTATTGAATCACTACGGCAGATCAAACGATCGTACATGACGTCAGATTTATTTCTAAAGCAACGTAGCTCGAGTCAAATGCCGATTCACATTCGGTCCATCAAATTCCGCGATTGACTCTTCAGAAGTGTAGAAAAAAGATGAAATTCCGCGATGTATCTAACGGATACAAACCCGGCCTCTGATGGTAAAAATAATAACATCTCTGATTATCTGAAGACAGTTGAAATGTTGTTGCTTTAATGAAAAATAAAAAAACAATGGACGAGTAGAATAATTTCGTTTTGTTCCATAAAAAATTGGTTCTCCGACGCTCCAGTTCCTCGATTCCCGACGAAGAGAAAAGATGAGGAAACAAAAAAAAGTCAAGTCAGCGGGAATCATTTGGAAAATGAATTCCTATGGCGAAGCTGTACAATTTCTTCATACCGTGGTGTTTCCCGTTTCAAAGTTTCGACCCCATCCCTACCCCACGTAAAGACCCTCGTGCTCGGAGTACTCTGCGCCTCTTTCTCCGGGACGACCCAACGGTACCCGACGTCCCAACTCTTGCGCCAGGTTACACTCGAGTGCGGAGGAACAACCGAGTAAACCAAGCGGAGCTCAGCTGCCAGCATAATCGGGAAACTGAGGAAATAGAATTAGAAATTCCCCGTTTTACGGACCAAGGAAAAACAGAGCATACAGACATAAACCACCTGCAGCTAACTGAGTGAATTTTAAAAGAAAATCACATCAGAATGCGGTGGTTATACGATAGAAGGCGGGTGGGGCGCCATGGACACTTGTCGCAACGTTGACTCACGGTGGGGTGCGGCTCGCTGCAATTATTCGCGAGTCGCCAACTTTTCATTCTTTTTAACCGATCGAACGGCCGCGAATCATTGGAGGGGAAAGAGAACCCGATGATGAGGCCAGTATTTTCGCTCGAGCATACCAAATAGCGAGTGCAAAGCACGATGCGAATGACTAAAACGGCGGTCACGTCTTACTCATAAAATTACTCGACTCGGAATATCCATTACTCTTGTGTAAACAAGGTCTTTGAATGAGTATGGTGAATTTCAATGGGAAATTTGAAGAAACGAGAAAATATCAAAACAATATTTTCAAAACATCTCTAAAGAAAGCACAGATCCGAGATTGTAATTCCTCATCGGGGTGAGGGAATTGGAAAAAAAAGAACGAGAAGACAAAAAAAAAAACCGCTTCGTTTTAACGAGTGTCGGGAATGAAATATGATACTGCCCCTCGTAATAAACGTACGTACATGCGAGAATATGAGACGGGGGAAAAAGAAGAAGACGCGGTGAACAGCGTTAATTGCTGTTGAAAATTCATAACCAGGTTTAGTTCTTCTTCGTTGATACTAAAACTGCTCATCGACAAGAACCGTCGTGCCTATACATAACGTACATATACGTGTTGCGTGCTGAATGTTTTCCGAACCGGAAATATCGAAGGCCGTCTGTTACTGGACGCTGGATTGTCTCGGCTAGTTTAAGTCTTGAAGAGAGACCTAAACTTCTATTTATCAGGCATTCCTTCCGTCGTTATAGTCACTGCCCGTAACCAGTCGGTTTACGTAACACTTGAAAACTAGGCGCGCTTGTAGATGAATGTGCTTCGCGAACGGTTTCGTCTCTGTTTACTCGGAAACGTGAGCGCACTCAAAAGGCGACATATTTTATAGTTTCCCAAGTTTTTAACGGTGAAATATTTCCAACCTTGAGCATGATGATTTCTTCGGCGAATCGAAATATGCATACGCGCAGTGTTAGCGTTCGGACAACAGAAAGGGAAAAACTTAATTCATAAATAACCAGCAGTATATCGTGCATACTTACACACGTACAGATGTACATGAAATATATCTATATGTATATAACTACACGAAGAATTAAAAATTTTTGAAATTCATGTGACGAATATTTTTTCAATTCTTTCGCAGAATGTCGAGCCATGCGACGACCATGAGGATCAAGAACTAGTTTTACCTGGAACAAGATGTCTCATCGTTACGCGACAAAGGTGATGGTGATGGAATAACATGTTTGTCATTAGAGTACTTGTTCGATGTCCAGGAAACAGTTCGAATGCAAATTAATGGCAAATACATTTTATTATACTTGATATATCGTATTCCCATCCAAGACCACGAAGGCTAGTACTGTAACGGTGTCTAGTGCACCGAACCATGTTATACCGTGGACCACAAAGACTGGGAAAAACATTCGAATGCCCTCTTTATGAGGAAAGAATAAATTTTCATCCGATGGTTTCCTGATGAGCTTTTGTCAACCTTCAGAATTTTAAAACTCCCGCAACTATTAAAGACGAATTCTCTTCCGACTTACTTAAACTTTTTTTCGTTTTTCTTTTTGCTTTCTTCTTTTTCTTCATGGCAACTTGGTTTCAGAGCCTGTGTACACACCATCTTCTACGCTACGCAATCTCTTTGATAGAACGTATAATGACTTTTGAATATACTGTAACCGCGGGTGGTGCAGCAGCTGTCCGTTTCGCTGAGGGAAAATCTCAAGATAAAACAGAGACGTCAGTGCATTGTTTCAAAGTTGGCAGTCACACTTGAAAGTCGTTGTCGCGGGGCGGACCCGTTTCTTACACAACGTAACAGCCTTGCTCCAGATACTCGACTGACTTTACTGGAATTAAGTTGACTTGAATTGATTTGACTCGACTCGACTTCGCTTTTTCGTCTTTAATACGCGTCAATGATGTGCAGGAATCTAAGCTTTGTATACATCCATTGGGCCATTCAATATCGAATCACGTACGAATATCAGCTATGTGTACGCATGTATACAAATTCTTGCTGCGGTTGACACGACTTTACAATTGCCTACCAATCTGACAATGAGCCCCCGCTTCGATAGTCACTATTTAATCCATCAGGAATCAAACTATACCGTTAAACATCTCGCGGTAACACTTCCATACGTATATAGTCGAGATTGTATTATACTTTCGCGAAAAAAATACGATTCTATCTATCGTCTTCAATTATTATATCCAGATAATTAATATGCTTTAAAAGGCGCCGTGAAGGTCCAACTTTTGAATTGATGTCTGCTCACTTTTTTATTTCTTTTTTTTTTTCTTATACACCAAACTCTGACATCATCACCATGGGACCATCCGTCCCAAGCACGCACACATAGATTTTATGCTTCAACTTGACAAACACACATGCTCACACTCACGGAGCGGTGAGAGGCTGCGATCCTATCCAGGTACCGCGAATATATAATTTATAATCTGAATCCCGTTACTAATAAAAAAAAAAATATAAATATATATATTCATTTTTGTTTTTATATATACACATAATTACATACACTTTGCCGCGCGAACAGCGCTCTACCAAAGATAAAGTATGAAGAAACAAATGTGTGGTGTAAATTACTTTGAAATTCTGTCTGAATTATTCAAAACTCATGTGAAAATTCACCGTAGATACAAGAAAAAAAATAGTGAATAAAAAAATTTATGTCGTCGTATAAACGGTAGGAGAATACTGAAGATATTTACAGGGAGTTATTTTTCTGTAAGTATAAACCTTCATGATGCGAAAGGAATCAAAAATCCGTCTGGAATTCCATTAGTTTTCTGCTGTTAGACTAGTCTCGGGCAAAAAGAGCCCGCAAACTCTCACGATCAGCTCGTATTCTCGCGCTATTCTATAACCGGAATGTTCAAGGTCGCAGGCATTTCGTAGAAAAACACCCTACGATTTTCAGGACGAGTTGCTCGGGTCAAGGTGAATCGCCGCATACTCTTCTCTGGGCATCGCGTTGATTGCCGCGGTGATCTTCCCCTATCAACGTTGGTCGGGTCTCGTCCTATATATCTTTTACCGAAACGCGATAAACACTCTCGCCTGTTATTTCTACCCTCCCGCTAATGGCCGAGCTAAGTGAACAAAAAGATCGACTAATTCATATAAAATGGCCATCGCACTACGTACCCGCAAGAAAAATTCCTATGTCGAGAGATGAATCCCGGTCTTTTTCTTGTCTGCTGAGCTATCCAGCTGTAGTAAACTCAGAGGCAGAAGAAGGACAATGAAGGGGAAAAAGCGAGGAATAATACGCAAGAAGGACACTTTTCCTCCCCCAAAAGATCGCCGGGGTGAAAGTGGGTGCGATTTTAGCTAAGTATAGGTAGACGTACGGGAAGAAGGGAGAAAGTGAACAAAAGAAAACTGGGTGAGATTCCCAAGAGTAGAATTTCACGAATCTTCTTTGACGAAGGACTTCGAGACAACGTCGAGTCATCAAGATATACCTCGGGATTTCGATCAGCCAGTAATTGAGAATCCTTTATTTATTTTATTTTTTATAATTTCTTTTCTACCTGCCTTTTTTGAAACGAGATATTGAAATAAATTGCCGGATCAACGTGTATGGTTCAGTTCACTCCAAGATTTGAATAAATTTTACGTCTATAAATGTGCAGCGTGTCGTATTTTCCTCGTATCAGCTTTGCTCACTGAAGAATAAGTCTGACGATTTTATCAAAGATATTTTTATCTATCGTACGAAAGCTGAAGTAATTATTTTACATCGAGTGTAACGTACAATTTTATGACGTGTGGTTAGATAATGACACGACAACGAGTGAGAGAATTCAACTGGTCACTGAATTTCGCGTGCGGAACTTTACATGCGTACGATGCAATTTACATTGCAGTTCTCACGTCTTCAGGAAATACAGTATTCTCAACAATAGTTAGAAGATAGGAGGCTGAACCACTATGACATGTGGGTTGTTCGAAGCAAGTAACCCACGACGAGCCTTGAAAACAAGGACATTGAAATTTAGTCACGCTAATAATTTGCGAAGCATCACTGCACTTCGTATCGATAAAATTACGCCTGAATAGAAAAATTGAGATTGTATCAAACTTGGGGAATGCGCGTTTAGAGTTGATGAGTTTTACGGAGGCGCCATACTGGACAAAAAAAAAAAATGAACGTCTTCTTGATTAACAAGCTTTGCCTGGAGCCCGTTAGATCACTGCAACAGTCGACCTCGATTAAAGTTTTTGCAGATAAACTTAGCATCAATAGATCCGCTCGGTTTCACAGTAAAGTTTTATCCTCCCTGGCTCGCATGCCGGGGAGTTTGTCTCGCATTTATTTTTTTTATTTTGCGCTCGAGTTTAACCAGCACCACGTGACGCAGACTCCTTACAAGCTGTGAAACGCTTCGTCCTTGAGCCGATTATAGATACGTGAAGTGATTGGGCATTCTTAAATGCTACAAGTGAAAGTCATTCCCAAGTCCTGTGTGCAAAGCCTAAAGCTACTGGTCCATATTTGGGCCTTGTCTAAATAGATTTAATTTCATCCGTCGATCGGGATTCTTGTCTAGACCACGTCGGAGCTCCCGCGAATTGTGCAAAGCTAGTCTTTATGCACGCTGCTGTTTTTCAACCGGAACAACTTTCTCTACACCCTTGACTAGAAAAATCCTATTTATGTCGCCTCACACGCGTAACTCGGTAATTGTCGCGTATATAACTATTCGTAGCTGGTTGTTAAATGTGCTTGGCATAACTTGATTCGTTCAGCTGACTAGTTTCGATTTCGAACTGCGATGCTTGGTAACCCGAGAACTAGAAATCAAAGAGGGGTCGAATTCCAGATTCGGATTATCTCGCGTCAGAATTAACGGACACTGAATTTTGAAGAAATAATAGGATGTGCGTGAATCATTGGTCTATACTTACCTACTCTTATTGTTAATTGTTCACAGATGACGCGTCTCCTGTTGATCCCCGTAATCGGGGCGTTATTCACGCAGGTATTCGCTCAGAGCAATTACGCTTCCCAGGGAAACAGTATCGAGTATCAGCCAGGACTTCCTCCGAGCACAGTTCTCGATGGCAAAGTTACAAAGCTGGATGATATATCCCCAGTAATCTTCCTCAATCGCACCAAAGCTTACTTAAACTGTGGGCAGGGTAGCATGCAGGTTGAACTGAAATTTGAAGAAGCCTTTTACGGCGTTGCCTACGCCGATTTCGATCGCAACAGTGCTTGTATGGTCAGAGGAAATGGCGCTAATTCCAGCCGACTGGAATTACCGCTCAAAGGTATGCCTAGAAACACGATACCAATAAACTAGCTAGGTGTTACTACAGGCGCAGAATTAATTCTTTGATTCGTCGATTGTAGGTTGCGGCACAAAACAGGACCCCCAACGTGTTTTCACGAATAACATCGTCGTGCGGTTTCATCCTGGACTCGAAATGGAAGGTGACGAAGTAATTACAATAGTTTGCAGATACCCTCCTCCAATCGTAGCGGCGCCACCGGCAAACCTACCTCGGATGTGAGTTAATTTTTAAGGATCTACTATCGCATTCTATTGGAATTGTTATTAACCAATGTTATCGTGATTGCAGACTGCCGGACACCGTTTCACCAGCAATATTGGAGGCGCCGTTAAAGGGATTTCAAATTCTCTTAATAATTTGCGCGATTCTGTTCCTCTCCCTTTTACTGCTTGGTTTAGGGTGCTCTTACATGTGCTTGAAGCGAAGAAATGTCCGGGTAATTCACCGTCATCCGTTCAGCACTGGATCCGGATCTGAAATAACAAAAATGTCTGGATCTTCGTTAAGTAATTTATCCATGATCGAGGGTCTTAAGATCCCCAGAGCGCACGCGCTTCTTCACGCGGCCCCTTCATCCTCTGGAAGTGAGGCGAACCTCGTCATTGATCACTCGGACACCCTCCCAAGTGATTATCCAAGCGAAAGTCATTCGGAAGTTGACGAGGAACGTTCACTGCCGGTATCATCTGCCGGATCGTACGATAACAAAGCGTTCATTCTTCAACAACAAGCCGAAATGCGGGTACCAAGTTCGCTATACTCAGAATCGGTAGCTGATGTAGAATCATCGGCAATGACCGCGGCAAATGCATCCAGAATTGCCATACCTCGACACCCTGTTGCCCTACCGATCGAACCGAAATTCGATGTTCAAATGAGGGTCAAGAGAGCACCACCTCCTCCGCCAAGTCCTCTACCGTCCGAATCTGACGCCAGTGTAATTCTTGAGAGGAACCTAACCACGATTCTCGAAAGAGAAGAGACGGCGAGGTCAATGGAGAGCCCTGTTCCAGCTATGCCACAACTGACTTCGTTCTCATACGTTCCAGAATTGCACTATCCTCCCAATGCCACTGTGTCCAGACAACAAACACCACCAGTTTATTCAAGGATTTTGAGAAAACAGGCAGAAAGGGAGGCGATGGAACCACCCATGACTATTCATCGTCCAAGGTCGCTGACCTCGTTGAACACAGAGTTGACCGATACTCACTCCTTCACAGAAGTTACCGATAACACCCACGCAAGATACAAAGTCGCAAGTATCTTGGCGCCAACACCTCCGCCACCACCTTCCATCGGCCCGACTACTCACCCTACGGTACTGCACCAGGAATTGACCGGTGAACGAGTCGAACCCCTCGTTGAACCCGTGGTCGCCTCAAGACGTCCAGAAATCACGACGCACGAAGTTGACGATGTTTTCCTAAGGACTGTTACGGAGAAAAGGACCATTGAGGATATCGAACGACACAGGCGTCAAGTGACCGAGTATCATGCCAGACCACAAGTTCTACCAGATCCTAAGTGGGATGTAACCATCAGGAATTACCCGACAGAAGAACTCCCACCACCACCTCCAGAGTGGGAGAATTTTTCGGATATCAGTTCAGCATCTAATCTGACCATTACAAACGAGCCAACTCCTTACGAACCCGAAACTGAACTCCTTGACATGGTGGATACTAACATTGAACCAACGTATACACCTAGAGCTGAGATGCCATCGAGAATGATGGACGAAGATCCTGTTCCTAATTGGACAGTCTTGATCCGCGTTCTTGAACCGCAACACGCTACTGAACTTACAGAAGAGGAACGCGTCAGGTGGCGAGAAATAATCACCACTGAGAGCACCTTACGCACTCTCCTTACGGAGGCGGTAGTGAAAGAGGACTATGAACTCATTCGTAAGGACGCACGATACATGAATCTATTTTCATCAGAAAAGTGGGATGTAATAATCAGAATCCTTAGTCCGCCATCTGCTGCATCGCATGGTAAAAGTGGGCAGCGTTATAAACGCGGAAAGGGTTCAGAGTGGGACACAAGATCACGAAGATCGTCTCTCCCAACTCTCTACGAATACGAGAGCGACGGAGGAAGTTCCGTAAGAACCCTAACTCACGATCAACGTCAAGGAGGAGGTGCTCCTCTACCTCCTGGTCGCTATAGACGATTGAGCTCAACAACTAGAGGAGGTAGTGAAGCGGACCTTAGATCAATGTCGGAAATGACCGTCAGAGACTTTGCAAGAGCAGACCGCGATGACTTGACCAGTCTAAGTTCTTACGAGGGTGAATCTCTGGTGAGATCTCTAAGTCAGCCAAGTCTGGCGAGGTCCGGTTCCGAATTTACGGAACACTGGGGTGTTCCCAGAGGAACTTGGGGAGGTGAAGATGGTCCAAGTTCAGCGGAAACGACGCCAAGACCTGTGAGGAGAATTCCGTACCAACAGCATCATCAGGAAGTAACATCTTCCATGTTTAGTAGCGCTCAACAGGGAGTTGTTGCGGGTGCGGGAACACCTGCAACCCAAGGTATGGTTTTCAGGGAAACGAGGTACTCAGAAACTGTTCGAGAAAGTCAACAACAAGGTAATTCCGGTTGGTTCCACGATGATTCTGAGCCTGAAATGCAGATCTGAACAACTCGGCAGCCCGAAAGTAGCGGAGTAAAATAAAGGGGATCCGTTTCGAGGACTCGCGATTAAAGCGTTCCGTTTCACGTGGTCTCAAAGTCCAAAATCAAACTAGATAAATTGTAAGAATTGTTCGAAAATTCACCGAGGATCAGGACCCTTTCTTTGTTCGAAGTGACGAGATCCTCGTGTAAAAGCGATAGATACGAAACTCCCAGTTTCCGTGCATTGATCGCGCTGATGGGATGCGGATTCCGGAGGCCTTGTATGACTCTAAAATTTGGGAAAAATATAATGCCGACCAAAAACGTCAGCTAGTATTACGCGAGCTGTTAAAATTACGCATACTCGGTTACTGTTAGCGTAAAAATTAGTCGAAAGACCAGCAAGTCCAAGCGGTACACGCGTCACGTGTGTTCGTGGTAAAATTTGGTGACAAAGTGAATGGCGTGATAAGGAGCTAAGCTTTAGGGTTGTAGTTTCGTAAATGTTGAAAAAAAATTTAATCCTACACCCTAAGCTTTTCCTTCCCAACGTTTCGTCGCTCGTTTCTAGGTCGTTGATCCTTTCCGTTTGTACTTCCGCTTTTATCCCCTAGAATATTGGATCACAGTGGAACGCACTCTACGTATATTCTCGTTTAACCTCACCGATCATTCCGATGCGAACATACTGCCCTTGTGTGAGACCTGCCATCACTGCTATGATAACAGGTCTCTATTAAAGCGACACTGCCAGATCGAGCACATTCGGGGATCCTCTCGCGTAGCTTAATTCTTGCTCTGCAAACACATAATACGTCGTCGTTGTTATGCTAATTATTCGAAAAATCAGCTTAAACGAATTTAAATTTGAATATACGAATTCGAGCTTGAATATAAATTCACCGGAACTGTGAAGTCAAGTTTGCCGGTCGATTGGCTTATGATCATAACTGAATAATCAACATATTTTCGTACGTTTCTATTGAAATCAGGGGATGCTAGATTCGTGCGATGTTTAGGTGCCCTGATTCAACGGGAATTAATTCATGTCGGTTCACCAGAGTCTTGCCGCGTGAGTCATTAATTTGATACGTTAATAATTTCATAGCATTAGAGAAAATTTAATGACAATAACGAGCGGTGTGACTGCTGATCCAGGTGGGCAACTTTAGTTCCTGCGTTCAATAAAGGGATTTTCGTAGCAACTGTCAAAAATCAAAGACCAGGCTTTACACTAGCTACTCGCACTTACGTCTCTTAAACTCTCCCTCCTCGATATTTCGCCTTTTTGGTATTATTCAATCTCCATTTTTATAGAATTTTCATTTGCGCGAGTGGGACTGTAGAGTTTGGCTTTGATTGATTAGGTTAATAGTATTAACAAAGGAGTAATTAGTTATGTAACACAGAGTTGGCTTCCTAACTGGAGAGTCAGGCGGATTTTGAAAGTTGCAATTACAAGAAAACAAAAACATAAAAGAAAAAAACACAAGTTTTTAGTCGGCTCAACTTTGGCCACTTTCGAAACTCGGCTGACCATATTTCCTTGCGATCGCTAGTGATAATAGGATTAGGTAAAATGTGGTGCTGGGTCTACGCTTAACGATTAGTTAAACTATGATAAAATCCAAACGGTTCATATAAATATATGCCTACCCTTCTCAAGCCTTAGCTATGTATTAAATGAATATACATATATATATATGTATGTATATATATACAGCATACCCATATGAATACCATACTCGAATGCATGTTTATGTATGATTTATATTACCGATGTGCATTTGAAATCGATAAGAAAACTGAGGAAAAAGAAACTGATAAAATTGATAAAAAGAAAAAGTTATTAACATACCTTGTACGAACCTAACGAGAATCAAAAATTATTTTGTAGTTGGGGTTAGAAAATGTTCCCAATATCTTTGTAAAAGGGTCGTTATAATGCTGCAAATACTACATTTCTCGCCAGTTATTACATTTCAATAAATTGTTATTATCAACGAACAATGATGCTCAATGTGTATAGTAGGTTTACGCCCAACCACCTGCAAATTACGATACCGTAGCAGTGAAAAAAAAAAATATATATATATATACTCATATATATATATAAATATCGCCCTTTTTACAGAGAGTCGTTCTATTGTCGACTTACTTGTTAGCCATGTAATTTAATTACTTTAGTAGGGTGCTACTCTGTATATATACTGACAACAAATGTAAAAAAAAAGGAAAGAAGAAAGAAAAATTCGTGCCACATTCCGGAACAATTTTAAGACAACACGAATTTATAATCTACTGCTAATCACGTGGTTAATAAAGCGGAGAAAAAATTAAAATAATGGAAAAATAAAAAAAAAAAAAAAAAAAAAAACACACATTGTAAAACTGTATCGTTGTAAATTTTTACTAATTCTTTGAAATAAAAGTAATTATGCTTCTACTATATTTGCACAAGTCGATCTTTAACACGAGGCGAGCAGTTGCTTGAATCTTATCGTGAATTGTGTCACCTTCAACCACGCTGCTCAGGGCACCTCTGGTTGTGAATCCAACAATAATCGAGTTTTTACTGTGAAATACGTGTAAATGAAAGGAAGGCAAACGCAGAGGTAGCACCAGAGAAAATACGGGAAGGGTTTGTTGAGGTGATAAGAAGAGAATCGGACGATGAAGGAATGGATTTATTATCATAGTATGGGATAATTTATTCCCATAGCGGTTACGAAAAACTGAAAAAGGTACGTTTTGTCTGCTCGATGAAGCCCCATTCGGTGGACGGCAGCGAGGTGTAACCCTATGCTTGATAACATCAATTAGATTTGAATAGAATATATGTAAGTATATATGTAGATACAGTAAATATAGATATAGAAATAATAATTGATTCGAGTGAGCTTCCGGAGGTAGGAGGGGTATAAGAATATACGAGATCATAATGAATGAACTAAATTGTAGATTTGTAGATATGGTCACTTCCAATTTTTTTTCAGCTGTTTTCATGGCCCCTTCACAACCTGAACATCGATTTTCTCGCTGAAATGGCCATCGTTTAACGCCCGTAGTGTACGGCGACTGACGCGATGCTCTTATGTGTATTGTTGTCACGTGAACCATTGTGTTTTATTACAAATGATTTTCATTTTCTCTTTTTATATCCACTGATCTTTTTTCATTTATTTATCTATCCATCTATTTTTTTTTTTTTTTTTCCATACGGTAAGGAGGACTGAAAACGTGGAATATTTCTATGCGGGAAAAAGAATATTGGATCTTTTGTATTAAAGGTGAAGGATTGACGCTCCTCAACGGTATCAAGTGATCGATCAACGTCAGTAGCGGAGACTCTCGCATCTTTTTTCCGCCACTCATGACCCCTAAATCTACTAAAAAGTGGTGAAATCCAAATACAATGAACGCCCCACGATATTCCTTGTCACGTGTAATTTTTCAGTGTAAGAATTTTTATGAGTATCCTACTCGGGTTTCGCTCATCTACTTTTTTTTCAATGTCTCGCATGCATTGATTAGAAGAATCCTTATTCTCGTATGTATACGAAAGAAAAAGTGAAGTCCGATCGCCCGCGCGATACTTTTTCGTACATGATCAGAAGGTACATGTAACAGAAATGAGAGAAAAATTTCACGGTTTTAATATCAGATTCCGTCTATCGTTCAAATCCTACGTATGTACACATGAAATAGAGTTGATTCCGATTCAAAGAACTGCAGTTATGGGCAGCTGATAGCGTCTAGACGGTGGATTATTCAGATCCGTAAATGTCTCCTACCAGAGCGGACCGCGGGGTGCCAAATTTCCGAAATTAACTACTCGCTCTCTCATTCAGACGGGGACGTGCGTCGCTCTTCAAGGACTATGTAGCTTGCAGAAGTAAGTGTCGTTAATGGCATCAATTTCATGGACCGCAAATCCTCGCTTCGCTCGTCCAGCCGTGTACGAAAGCGTGGACCGCAAAATGTGACGCCCGACGAGCTTTTCGGAGTCTGTTTTCTGCCCTCAAGTGTAACGATCGATATTTGTTCGGTGTTTTTTTCGGTGCGTATCTCAGTCAAAGTCCCACACGCCAGGATATGCCCTAAACAAGACTGCGTCTATAATTCATTCCAAGAAAAAAAGCAAAGCTGCACGTGGCCCTTAAAAAAAGATGTCACAAATGGCACATTGAGTATTTCGGATAGCAAACCGTCCGTTCCGATCAGTCCTATAAGGACTAGGTGGTTTCGATGAGTCGAAAGGGACAAAAGTTTAGCCGTCGAGGCTACAGACGGGACCAAAGTTACAGTCAGACTGGCGCCGGCTCTACCAACACATCTGTACTACGCCCGCGTCGACGAGGAAGTGGCGAGCTTCGCGACGTTGAACACCGCCGACATCCCGTCGCATTTCTCCGTCGAAGCTCCGCCACACAGGAGGCACTCGAGTAAAATTTTTCGCAAGTTAAAAGACGTGAAAGAATCGTGTCTCCGTATCTCTCTCTTATTGGATATCGGGAATCTGCGAAATATAATCCTTGGAGATAGGTAACCCGTTGTGCCGCTGATTTGAACATCTACATTAGAAACATCGACCCGCAAGGACGACGAAATGGGAAACCACTCACTCAGCCACGTGCTATCCGCACAGGTGATGATCCCTTGCGCGAACAAAAACCTGATGAATGAGGCTTTTCTTGTGCAATGAAAGTTCCGACGATCTTGTGAAAAACTAGAAGCATTTTTTCGACAACAAAGATTTCAAGAATCATGGACGGTGCTCGATTACGGAGAAGACGTCTCCGGACGCAACGTACTCTTGGTGATGAAGGTTCTACCGATATACCAAGTGCAAGACTTTCAACGGCTTCGGTGAGAGAATCAAGTTCTCCTCGACGATCAGCCGGATGGGAAGAACTTATCAGGATTAGCCTCAAAACATTCGTCGTCGATTTGGACTCTTGTGCGTAAGTGTTATTCTTGATTTTTAAACGAATATATTACATTAGACCACGTAGTAAAAGCGAGCGCATGTGAAGATCGTCGTAAGTTTTGAAGGCCACCGATTCCCCCTAACATTGATGGGGCACTCTGGTCGTAAAAGGTGAAAGAACCACTCTATTTGGTTGGTAACCATCGAAGTACTTAATGACCAATTTTAGAGTTCAGAGCTGATATTACATGGAATTTCCTTTTCCTCCATGCAATATTGCTGTACACATACGGAATTTCCAGCATCCGGGAAGGATCGTTAGTTGTAGGTTGTTATGCAAGGTAGGGATAGAGACTAAGCCCCGAGGAAAAACCAAGGGTCTCCCTAGCGAGAAGCTTAATATTCATCAAAATCGTAAACCACACCCTTAGCGGAACAAACAAAAGTTGCAAAATTGCTCCTCCTGGCAAATGATATCACCTTTTGTTGGTAAAGAGATTTTTTGGGCATAAAAAGCTTTCAGTCTATATAAAGAACAGGACCATAAGTGCGGTAAAGCACTCAGAGAGCTCTGACCGAGATTGTGTTGAAAAAAATGATAATAACAATAACTATAAATCTGTGGTAATTACTTATTGCAATTAGGTCTTGCAGACGAATAAAAATTTCTTTTGAAAATGATCACAAATGATTCGTAACCTGCGCTCTAATTTTCATCTTGGTTGCGGATGGAATTGTGTACCAATTTTGCGCGTAGAATAATACCCTATGAATATTATACTTCAAGGCCACACACATGTGTGTTTCCAGAATTGCTCGCGAGGTTCTAGCAGAATTCTCCAATTATAGATTTTCACTCTGGTAACAACAATCATTTGCGATGAATTAAGCTGATGGATTATTCAATAGGAATCCTGGCAATACAGGTATGTATGTGGTGTAACCTTCGGAAACCATGTGGTTACGTGGTTAAGTTCACATTAGCGATTCCTGCACTTCTATCAAACATTCCAACGATCATTGAATTTCCATGACCATAAATAACGATCCGAAAATAATGAAGATTGATCATATGATGCAAAATCTTTAGATAATAGTGAGATAATTGAAGTGCAACAGGATTTTCATTAATATAGTGAAACGTAACAAGCGCAAATTCACATACGTAATCTCTGAAAAATTTATAGACGCGTATTCTTTTCAAAGACTGTTAGTTCTCATTCATGTTTTTCTCCACCCCTTTCTGTTTGAAAATCGGAGTGACAATGAAAGTTTGAAAACTGTGCGTTCATGTGAAAGATGTATAAAAGCATTAGATTCTCGAGGTAACAGTAGCACCAACATTACGAGGTGGAACAACTTACTAAACTTTTCTGCTGCAATGTGTAATTACTTCCAACAGAAAGGAATGAATGAATGAATGAATGAATAAACGTATGAGAAAGCCAAAACTTTATTGCGCTACTGCGGAGATCTCGACTATACTATACGGCCACGAATTTAATCATCAGCACAGTTGAGAATTCTTCATTCCGAGAGGTCTATTGCGCCTATTTAAACCCGTATATATAATGTGAGAGCGGTAGATAGAATCTGAATTTTCATAAAACAACATCGTTCAGATTGATAAAGATATGGACCCAAAAAGCAAAAAGAAAAAAACAAAAATGAAAGCTTTGTCGAAACTCACAAAAGTCTCAATGTATTTCAGCAGACTCGTATATTGTACAATCTACGTACATACCTATAACAAGAGTAATCCCGCGGGCTGCGAGCGTCTCTGGCTTGTTTGTGTTAGTCATATATTGTCACCACCATTCCTCAGCTCTACAAGTTTAAATTTTCAGTTGCAAAGTTTCCGCTTCTGGTAGAGAGTAATTCTTCAGTCTTTGGTCAAAAAAGCTCATACTCGACGGGGTTGGGCATTTTCTTTGCTGGAAGGCTCTGTGGTTTGTTGGGGTTGGTATACGACGCATGCGTAGGTTTACGGGGATGGGGAGGATCGGGAGGTTTGAATTTTCTACGTGCGGGTTGCTCGAGGTAAAGGGGGGTGCAAGGAACATTGGAGCTTCAGCTGAGGTTATAACCGTGTTGGTAGCCACGCTCAGTCGTGGCGTGGTACTAGCTGCCCTCAACAAGTGTTCTAGCATTTTCAACCTGCACCACTACCGAATCCCAACACACCATTTCACGATGCATCACTTGGTCAGGATCTAAAGAACCTTGGGATTTTAAACAAAAACGAACAAGGAAAGTACAGGTGCGTTGATCCTCCTCATACCTACAGTTACCGTGGAACAACCGTGGTATGGAATTTATGAGAAAAGCAAAGTGACCAATTATGTAATCTAAGTAACTGACGTCAAACATAAAGAAACTCATTGTGCCCTGCAAAGATGTTACGATCGTCAGGGTACCGCGTGAATCCTGCGGGAGTCTTGCAAGATCATCGAATGAAATTTGCACTGTGATAATTCTGTTGAAGTGGAGTGGAACAAGGATGCCGCAGCAGTGAAGAGAGAGCGATAAGTGGTAAAAATAGTATTGTGATAATTTAATTCGACATCAACAGGTTACACGGCTTGTCAAGTCCATCTGTCCAGTCCCATGGTTTTTATGTCGTATTGTTTCAACTCCTCAGCAACTGGATTTAAGTAATCTTCTGAACGGGTTTGTGTGGACATTTTTTCACGAACTGGTTTAGGCTGATTTTTCAAGCTTATAAACTGAGGTGATTTCTTTCGAGCCAGACACCAGGCTTACACCCGATCATTACTGATTTTTTATCCAACTTGGCCGACCGATCAATCACGTGGTTTCATTGATCCAAGATTCCAACTTTTCTGCAGGACTGTACGCAAAGGACCATAAACGCATTTTCCTCGTTAACTAGAACATTAAACCTCAGATTCCCACAATTAGCAATTCCAGAAAAGTTTGACAACATAAATCATCTTATCCGTGACTGAGAGAGAGGTTCATGATAAAATGACGTTCATTTATTCTATCTGATATTCGATAAAAACGGAACCAAGAAATAACAACAAAAAAAACGGACAAATGTGGATTCAATCGTCGGTCTGGTTGATCTCATCGTAGAATCGAGGAATAACTTGGACTCAATAATAACCAATCTTCAGCTACGAAACGACCGATATAAACAAGATATACTGATAGCATTGATAGTGCAGATGAGGAGGTGTGTCCTCAGTTCTTGAATACTTGTTCGAAGGACGACCGAAATCCACCTAGTCTGAAAACCCCAGCTCTCAAGAATCGGAATGTGATTGGACAAGCAGATAAAAATTTACGATGTCAGCGCTGGCCAGGGCGATTCGGTTTGACTATAAAAAGTATCCATTCGTCCCCAGGTTCGTCTTCGAACGTCCTCGAGTCCTAGCAACTTGATTAGAAGAAACATTTTGAATGTTCGAAGTCCATCGAATGTGTATACCAGAACGAGTGAAATTCGGATAAAAAATGGGAAGATTCGATGCCTTCAGAAAAATATCCAGGACCAGTTAAGAAGTTTTTCAAGTAATGCTTACAACGGGTACAAGCAATCTACTTTGAGCCAAGCCCGTAATTTTAAAATACGAAACAAACTTTTCGTACACCTTTCCAACATTTTACGGAAGACTAAAGGATCAAATTTGTATTATGTACGAGCGCCTCAGAAGAAACGATCGTAATTAAAGTATGACTGAAACGTACTTTGAAACATAATCTTGAACGCAGCTGAAAACGAAGATAAAAATTCAAAATCAACATGAGTTCCGTTAGGAGATCTGCGACCGCGAAAGGTGGAGGTGCTCGACGTATGGGACACGTATTTGTCGGTTCTTCCCCAAGTGTCAAAACTTTATCCCCCGGAAGTATCAGCCGAGGAAGCAGCAGCGGTTCTCCGCTTCTCTGCAGATCAAAATACGAGTTGAGGAGTGTCAGCTTCGAAGGTTCCAGCAGGGTGCTACCTTGGACAACTCGGTAAGCTTTCAACGCGAATAATGATTCACAGAATATGAAAGTGACCGCGGAACATTTATACAAAAGGAAAAAAAAAGGTACAGAGTCACTCTTGTGAAAAAATAGATTTCCGTTGGAAATTTTTGTTGCCGCAAGAAATACCAAGACCTTCAATACCATTTTAATCGGAGGCGGCTGGGTTCCCCTCGTCAGCTTGTGTCCATCGTATTTTATGAGTGTCTTTTTTGAACTTTCGGTTCAGCGACTTTGAACGGCGCCACCGTTCATTTACAGCCACACCTCTAAGTTTTTCTCATGTCTTCTTCCTCGAAACTCTCGGAAATTTTTCAAAGCTTAAAATATGAGCTGAGCTCGAGGTTCCGCAAGAAATGTTCTCCTTTGTCACCTCGTTGAGATGATATACTTTTTTTTACTCCGGGACATTTTTCATGGGGAAAGTAATCTTTCCACGGTTATTGTGAATGTCTTTTTTTCTTCTCTCCTTAAATATTTTTACTCTTTTATTTTCGTTCTTTTTGAGATTTAAAAAATTACTCTGCTCTCCCTCACCGCCGGGACCAAAAAATATCACGGCGAATCTAGAGCGGTAACCTAATATACATGCCCGCAACATTTTGCACCCCCTAGAGCTATCGTGGATAACCTTCTATAACGGTAGTGAACCGTGAATCCGATGCTCTTCGTAAATTTTGCTTGGATTCTATTTTCATACAAGATGTTCTATTTCATTTTTTTTTTATCCATTTCCCAACCAAGATCCCGTGAACGTACCCTCTCAACGACGTCGAATTTTCATCAGCGATGTATTCAGTTCGTTCGAAACCCGTTCTTCGTCACGTTCGTCCGATTTGTAGACGCTGAATGTTGCGAATATAAAAAACGTCAGCTGTACATTTACGCAAATTATTCCGAGGGAAGTGGACCCTGTAGTTTTTCTAATTTGTTTTTTGTTTTTTTTTTTCTTTCTTTCTTATTCCCTTGCCTAAGCTACGAAGCTTCCACAATAATCATCATGTAGGAATCTTGCACCTAATTTCCTGCACAAAGTACTTCGGAGGGTTGATCATTAGGTGGTAAGCATACGGCCAGTAATTTATGGAAAGAGTCTCATCAGTCCGTTCTCGTTCAAATAAATTCTACGCAGTATCTTTTCCGAGCTTCTTCGCACAGAAGGACCTCGGAGATTCTCAAGAATATAATCAGTGGATAACTGAATAATGATGAAATATTTTTGCGACATTGCATCATTTCATTTTAAGCTGATCAAGAGTACTTACATCCACATTAAATTAATGAAACTGAACGTATCTATATCGAAGGAGTGAAACTTGTAGCAAAGTTTCCGATCATAGCCATTCAATTTCCGAAACACCCTCGAAGCTGGATAAATTGAGTACTCGAGTATCGGTCTGATTTGTAACGGGATGTAAGAGAGAGCACCTTATCCAGGATCGCGTTGAAATGGTTATGGTTCGAATAAATTTAGGGTACAATTGCGATAAGAATAAACGAAATTCGGCGATAAAAGCTTTAACGAGGATTCCTGGTACTGACCAATCAGAGATGTAGAGCTTGTTCTGATCTTACTCTGACAAGCTCTTAGCGCCCCTGATTGGACAGAGAACCGCGATCATCAATCAGCTCGTTTTACTTTAGGGCGTTAGAGAGCTAAGGGCGCATATATCTGCTATTGAGCTTTCCAGTTCTATAGGGCGTCGTGCGGCGAGGGGGGGGGGGGGGGGGGGGGGGGGGGGGGATACCGGTTGAAGTTGCAGCTAGTAGAAATGGGCAAAGATTAGTCAGACCTGACGAGAACGGAGTGGCTGTAGCTGCTGCTGCTCGGGATAAGTACGAGGATTTCAAGCGAACCATCTGAGCGCCCTTTTGTCGCCCGTTAATATTTCGCTTCAACCATCCGGCACAGATTTGAGTAACGCTTGTTTTCCCAGTTTATCGAATACAGGTGCAACAAAGCACCGGATGAATTGTCAGGACTTTTAATCCCCCGTAATCCCTGCTCAAGTTTTTACGTATATCGACGTACCGCTGATTGAACGCTGACGAATATTAATATTCAATCGCTGTAGAATTTTAACGCAATTTAACATCAACGCATCCGCAGCATAATTTGGTTTAACAATGGGGGTACCGCAGGTACTTTGGAATTAACAATACAGATGCAATCTCTGCAAACTCACGTATACTCGACTATTTTGGGTCACAAACGTAGATCAGAATCTTGTCACCGCTAGCACTATTGTATTATCATCACAAGGCAATTGAACGAATCCAACAAACCTGAAAGATTGAAAACTTAAAATGATATATTCCAATTTTCCCAGCTTTGATAAAAATTTTCTATGATTTGCTTTGAAAACAATAACTGACAATGAGTATTCGTTTCTTTAGTCGAGCAATTCCTATACGCAATGTATCATCCGTGAACTCGGTACTTGGACATGTTACCTCACAACGACGGCGGTACTCTCTGCACTTTTATCCTCATTTTAACTTCGCTCGTTCAACGTTCCATGGTTGTTTATTCATCTACTTTTTTCCATTCTCCATATTTTCCTTTTTCCCTTCATCAATACCGCACTCGTGCCACGTATAGTTCGGTAGTTGGAGCGCTTCGCTCAATGTAGCTTTGTTCAATTTTTCATTCCGTAATTGCAGAATTCCGAGGTAAGAACGTGACGATATTTTACGTTCAGAAGTGGGGAGATGGTTGGAATATCTCTCGACTCTATACATACCTATAGGTGTGCAGCGTATATTCCTTTCAGAAATTGATATACAATTTCTACGCAGCAGATGGCTACGAGGGATCTGGATGAGGGAGGATAGCAAATGTCCTGAATTCGGCACAAAAATCATTCAACGTGGAACGTATACTAAAATAGATGTGGGGTATATACGTAATATGTTACATCTGTATACCATGTGTATCACCATATGTATATACATATACATCACTACACAAAGAGTTCTCGGTTAGAAGACGGCAACCCATAGGGATTTACCTTTTTTAATTTCGACCTCGGATCTCGTGACTTTGTGGTTGACCACCTGGGAGACGTAAGACCGTACATAGTTGGCAAAAATTTCTTGAAGTTCGTATCTTCTAATTAAATTTCTCACCAACTCCAGTTACTGAGATCGTTCAAATTCTCAACAACAATCAACTCGATCTTTAAGAATCCGAATAGGATTTCCCTCTACACAGAATTAAAGCAATCTTTACATATACATAAATTTCAAGCACAGGCACCACAAATCCCTAGTACAGAAAGCTCCGCTATTTTGAAACGATAAATTATACTTTTTTTATATATTCATTTTTCCTTGTTACTACCAGATTCAAATTCATCTACAACGTTTTCCTCGCTAAAATCTCGCCCCGAAATCAGCCCTTCAACCAAAATATATATAATAGGGTGGTAAAATTTCGGTCTCGTGGGTTAAACTGAATATGAGAGAAGACATTGGAAAGGGAGTAAGAGATTGAATGAAAGAATAAACCTTATTACCTTCTCGTGGGCATGCAGGCTCGTGAACCATCCTAAAAATTACCATATGAATGCCTAAGGGTTTCCACTCAGAACGAACACCCCGTGTACAATAAGTAATAAGGACGCTATGTTCTAATGGGCCCGAAAGTATGAAGTAGGTAAACGTTGGACCCCCCGAGCAATCTTAAAGCGACGAGTATTCACAAAATACAATATACATATGTATGCATATACGTATAAAATCCCAACGTTATAATTTTCTTAAAAATTCGTCGAAACTTCATTTTTTTGACTCACAATTAGAAAAGTTTTTTAAAATGACTTAGCGAATGCTATAGTATCCGGTATAGGTATTGTAACGTGGCGTTTTCAGCCCCGTTACTACGGGACCCAAAACTACCGAAAATCCCTCCCGTCTTTTCGTAAATTATAGCGAAAAGTGCGGAACACCAAAAAGATACACGAAGGCTAAACTGAAATAAGAGATATTCCGTAAATAAGTTGCTATTATTCCGTTCCGTTTCTGATCAATTTGTAAAATACAACTGCCGCGGTGAAGCAGAGTAGCCACGGACAAGCGCTCCGTGTAAAACCTCGCAAAAGCTCCGTGTAAAAAGCTTTCTCAGTAATCTGTCGTTGGGTCGCTCCCGAATACCTCAATTATAATTTGGTTACTCCCGTGTAATTAATCTTCCGCTACCGTTAACTGACTTATATTTTGTTACTCCCGAACTTTTGTTAACCTTCCGATTCTGTATTTCTTACCGTCGAATTTGTTAAAATACAGTATCCCGAAATTACGAATTCCGTCATGCGTTATTATTATTTTATTGGTGCCCGATTTGTTGTTGTTGATCCACGCCACTCTACCATTTATTCTGCTGTTGGACAGCCTGTGCCTAGCCAGCCACTCCGTCGGATCTGGATTTGTTAATTAGTAAGTTTTGTTAAAATTCGGGAAGTGACGCAATAACGCGTCTGGCACTCAACAATCTCCCGTTTTCAGTTTTGAATTTCGTTTCCCGTTTGGCCCAGATCGCGCCGGAGACATGTGCAGGTTTCCTGAGTAAAACACGCCCGGGGTAAAAAACCTACCGTCGCAGTATGTATACTATACTATATATAACACGGCCAGATAGGTATACATTATATAAAGCTATGAGCAAAAAACTTTTTCAAGATATTGATGCGGTTTAAATATCCCACGGGTATTTCGTACAAGTCAGAGAAACCTGTATCGATACCTCTCCGAGAGTTTACTGTGGACGTTTGAACCCTTATGTAAAATTGACCGGATTCGGAGGGGTATTTCAATTGCTCAGGGGCAGTAGGCGATTCCCAGTTCAATACATTGACTACATATTACTTATTTTTTTTTTATGCACGTACGAAGAAAAAAAAGGACAGAAAACCTCGCTACAACTTATTGAAGACTCTGCAAACAAATGAACGTGACGTTCGCGTAATTTGGTACCCCGTGAATAGATTTAGGAAATTGAAAAAAAAAAAAAAACTTTAACAAATTATCCCAGGTATAATTTAAAACGAAGAGAGAGAACAAAAGATGAAACATAGGAGAAAGGAGAAAAAGTGAAAACAAAAAATTGTACTCGTCGTGAGCAGCTGTCAAGTTCAATTTCTCACAAAGTGATATCTTCTGTCGCCTCTCATAGTCGAACAATGGTTCCGCACAATGTACATGCAGCTCTCTCTTTTTATCTGTTGAACAAACCTTAGCCGCTTGTTGTACATCAAAATAAATGATACAAAAAAAAAAAAAAAAACATTCGTACTCGCGGTGACGTCATACCGTGACACGGTGAGTACGCAAAAAGTTTTTAAAATTTGTTGAGAAATTCTTTACATCGTTTTACGGAAGGTACACATTATGTAGATATGTATAATGTACGTATACGTTCGTACCTATATATGCATAGTAGCTAACATTACACATACCGAAATAAGGCAGTCTCTACCCCACCCCTCTTTCTCATTATCATATTTCCGTCTCTGCAATTCCCTCGAATCGTGCACCCTCTAACCGTTAGCTATATCACCGCGATAGGGCACGAGCTAAGCTTCTAGATTGCACGCTAGACTATTCCGTTGCTCTCGTTACAATGAAACTTTTGCATAAAAACAGAGATTATACGTAAAAAAAAGAAGAATAGAAAGAAGAATCCATAATAAGGTATCACCTGCGTGACTTGGTTTTATGGTTCCGTTTATCTCGCGCCTACTCGCGCTACGACACCTATGGAGTAATTGAAAAGACAACGATGTACACTTGGCGAGATCACAAGTGGCGGAGTTAGACAGAACGCGGTGAGATGTAGGTTGGCATTAAATATCCCCAGTAAAAATTTACAGCCGCGCCACGGCACAGGTGGTGATCGATGCGGGTCAAACCGCTCCCGAACCGCTCCCGGTCACCACCTTTGCCGTGACGCGGCTGTTAATTTTTACTAGGGATATTTAATGCCAACCTACATCTCACCGCGTTCTGTCTAACTCCGCCACTTATGATCTCGCCAAGTGTACATTGCATTCACATACGTATATATCCGATTGGGAATAGTTTGAAAATTACGTTGGCAGTTCCATTTCTATGCAAGACTTTATTTTGTTTTAAACGTGGTACATAAACGTTGGATGTGTTTGATCAAGAGTACTCGCGTATCGCGGTAAAGCGAGCCTGGCGATGAGTTCTATACGATCATATACACGTGTATATCACTGTATAGATGTATATAAATTGAACGTGCAGGACTGATTGCACCTGGTCAGTTCCGTCCGGATGAGTTTTAATCTCCGACGGAGCTGTTGTTAACCCTCCAGGTTACATATACCTAACAATTTCTCTATCTCGATCCATTCGGTTGTCGTTCTTCGATGGTAAACGAAATGGTAGAGAATCATCTGGACGTGTGGCCCTGTTGAAATGCGAATTATGAGAAGACTTTTATCGCTGGTTCACCGTTGATGGATTTGATTTACGCGACGAATAAACAACGGAATATCGGACGCTTGAAAAAATATAATCTGGTGATGGGCAGTCGGCTCGTAGCTCGTTCTTTCTTTTATCTCCCTTCCTTTTTTTTCAGAAAAGTAAATAGCTGCCTTTTTGGTATTTCAATCGCATTTGCAACGGATAATAATATTCTCGGCACGATTCGAGTTTTCGAAACAGATGATGCAGCAGAATATTAACCCTTATACTTACGAAATCACCCTTGGGCCATAATATGTTCCGAATTCGGCGTGGTGGTTTCACTGAGATAGCGGCGAACGGATAAGAGTCAAGTGACGCATTTGAATTTCAGTCCAAGCTGCTTATTTGAATTAACCTTATCATATGCTAGAGGTTGCAAGATCGATCTCGGTATATTATAGACGTGCCTATTATGCTAATAGCAAAGTGCAGAGAACGACGACTACGACGTCTGATTACAGAAACGCCAGATCAGGTGTTTCGGTCAGTTTTACATCTATAATGGATATCGTGTAAACTTTACTTAAGGTTCAGGTCTATACAAGAGGGAACTCTAATACCTTGACGGGAAGTTGGGATTAGGATAGCTTTAAAATGTTCGATAGTTCTTGGGGTTGTGAAAAGTTTCATCTTCGCAGAATTAGACCGGCTAACCACCGGATACTATTAGCCTGCAGCAGGTTATGTAATGCAAATCGAGTTCAACCTATCCAGTCTAGGAAGCAATCAACTCTGAAATCGCCCCTCTTAAACGCAAGTATAATAGCTACGACACACAAAAAATAGCCTCATGACAGAACATGGAAATCCATAATTCAAATACTTTAGCCTACTCTTGTACCCCAAAATATCCGATAGGAAGATATGGAACAACCGGAGCTTGGCTAATCTGATCAAGTGTTTTCATTTATTTCTTTTTTAGATTCAGATTTTCGGAGTTGTGTTTTTAATTCTGTTTTTGACAGTTGTTTTCTTTTCCGTGTTTGCTGAATTGATGAAATAGAAGCTAAAACTTCGAGATAAAACCGACTTTCGCATACGTATGCAAAAAGGTAGGTAAGAAGATGAAGGGTAAATCGTAGCTGCAAGCTCACCTTCGGTTTTATTCCGGTAGGATCATAGAAATAAACGAAGCGCGGCTTCCTCTAGTCTCAGGGCCATGGTCGACGTAACCGAGTCCTAGAACTGTTGACCTACATTTTCCTGATAAACATGCGCCTTTTCCCTCTTTCTCTAATTCCTTTCCTACTTCCACTTCTATTTCCACTTCCTCTCGCCCTTTGCATCTCCGCACATTGCTAACTCTGGCGTATCGTGCACACGTCATAGTTATAGGTATAGTTGTTCAACATATATCTATGGTTGTAGATATAAATTTTTATAGAAAACTGAAACTCTGTTCTCTGACGCCACAAGTATTTCTTGTATCGAATTAGTGACAACTTCTCGTGTCATACGTCTTCATCGAATCAGGGAATTATTGTCTCAACATTTTTGAACAGGATCAACTAAAATATTTTTATCTTACAATCGGCGGAAACCGTTTTTGAATCTACAAAAAAATTTCATCGGTATAACTTTTATTATTTTACTCAACCTTCCCTAGAATCCTAAAATGTAGGACACAACGAAACGATTTTGTTCATGAACCTGTATTTTTTTTTTTTTTCTTTTAGGCTGGAATTTCTGTTTCGTTGTACATTGTTCTTATACTCGAGGATTTCGGAGTTCGTGTGCTCTACAATTATCGCGTGAGTGAGTCAAACAGTTGACATATATGAGTTTTGGTAAACTCTAATTTACACCCGCGTAAAGTTCGTCGTATAGAAGTAGTTATGATATAGGTAGAGCCTGTAGTTTCAAAGGACCTACGGCATAGCGTTACAGACATTATGGCGCGTTGGTTAATCTTAGCTTATCGGCAACTAAAATTAGGGGACTTCCTCGGGCAAGTACGAAACACACAAGGAGTCGCGGTAATGAAAATGGCACCAATTCACCTCGGAAGTTTGAGCTTATGAGTGGTGGTTCGCCCTAAACATGAAAAACTCAACTAAGGATAACGATCGTGCAGCTCCGAAATTCTTGCGTGAATTAAATCAAACGCGTGTGTTACGCCTCAGATTGTTATAAATGTTGTATACGTATAATAAACACATGCTAATTTATACTTTTATATTGTAAAGCAACGTCCTTTGAGAGCTTGATTTATATTGTTTTTTTTTTCCGTTTTCGTCGTTTTTTTATTTTTTTTTTTTTTTACTAATAATAAAAAATACGACAGTCTCAAAACGATTCGGGCCAATATATGCGAATGTAATAAAATAGTTTTTCGAGTCTGTAATTAAAGGTGTTTGTCTAATCACACCGGAAGTCGAGCAAAATTATTCAATTTTGCGCGTGATTTTGATTAAAAACAAAAGTTATACTTTCACGATTCGTAAGTTTTTCTCTCACACTATACACAATAACGTGTATAACGAAGTGGCCTTGAAGTGTGCGGTCGATATTTCTTGAGTCTACAGTCTAGACTATGCAATAAAAAAAAACTGTATTGAAAAAAAATGGGAACACGTCTCAAAAGAACAAACTATACTTTGCGTTGGGTCATATAAAAATGGTGTATTACATCATCAAAATATTACCATTAAAAATTTCGTAGTCAAACTTGGATTGACGGAGGATTCACAATCTGAGTATTTTTTTTTTTTTTTTCATCACTAATCGTAAAATGTACAGTTCATCACGGTAGAATAATTAACCCCCGGCAAAGTGAAAATGTAGTCGAATTCAAGTTATTTTTTTTCTCACATCTATATGTGAATTCAGTATGATTAAATTACTTATGGAAAAACAAAAAATCATGGTGATCTTTCAAGTTGAGTATATTTCTGGAAAAATCGTCCTAAAATACCGCAGAATCTTGTCCAATGTATTGATTAAAGTTGAGTCACTTGAACCGAATGTTGCACAATTTTATATACATACGTAAAAGGGTATATAGCCTGTTTCAGAGCAATGCCCCATAGTGACACGAGAGATGATGTCCCGGTGGTTAGACACCCGATTAGTCACGTGTCCATCCACCCGGTAATCTGGACGTAATCCCGACCAGTACGGTCTGTTAACCATAATTTTCTTGATGCGAGAAAAAAATAAATGAATAAATAAAAATAAGAAGAATAAGAAAGAAAAAAAACAACGAATGCAAAAGCCGATACAAGCTTTTTTTTGTCATCTGGGAAGACCGGGCGAACAGATCGAATTTCGTAATTGGTGACTCGAATGGAGGAGATCACACCGTGAAACCTAAGTCGTACATAAGTATATACACGTCGTACAGCAACCACCGCTTTCATCTTCCACCCGAAAGGGTAATTGCGGTCGACGCTGGGGAATCCCATTAGAGCTTTTTTTTTTTAATTAACTAAACCAACGCCTCGTAGCTCCTAAAGCCACCCGGTAAATAGATATAAGTACTTACATACTTCAATGTTTATCTTAGGTAACCCTAGACACTGGAACCAAACATCCTCCAGGTCAGTCAATGCCGGGTATACATGAGTATATATACATATAAAGTTCTATCGTGAAACTCCCTATATACATATTTCCTATTTTACAGAATTCTTCACTAACTGTACGTCCCGTTTAGAACAATTAGTAAAATCAATTCTGCTTTTACCACCGTTCTTTGTGTAAATATCGGTAACATTCAACCGCCAACTAATCGAAGTGATTCGATTTATATATGTATATTTGTATACGGTAAATTATGTTCGTGCACACGACATTTCACGCCAAACTACCACATACTCTATGATTTTCCCGACAATTGAAATACTAACAAAATGAGACCATGTAGCTTTGATTTGGAATTTTATTTTCTCTCTGTAATTTTCAAAAAAATTATACAAACTACAGAAATTTTGAAGAGTTTCCCGCCAACGTTTTTGTCACACAATCGTTTATTTTTTTCTTCTCATTACCGTTTTCCTATGAATATCTTCAAAATTAAAACATAGATCTCATTGAGACAGCTTACATAATTTCTTGGAAAAAAGAAGATCAATATTTCGTGCAGTTTTTGGTGCGAGGACTATTGTATGCCAAAAAGCTAAAAAATGTGAAGTTAGTCGAGATCAAAGACTATAATACGCGGGTATTTCGCATGGAATGCTCGATGTAGTATGCGTGTGAACTTAGAGTGGGGGTAACACAAATCGTTGCTTTGATGTTTGGAAAGATGGAGACTGATCTTGGACGACACAATTTTTTAGATGAAAACCAGCTTTCAGATTACTTTTGTAAGGCAATTGTGTGTCCCGTCCTAAAATATTTTCGTGTTCTTCCACGTCCTGAGTAAATACACCTAATTAATTTAATTATAATAATTATTACATGCAGACGTCAGCAGGCTTCTTTTAATCGAGATCGTACCCAAGTGTGACAAACGTTCAAATTTGATCAGTTAACCAATAGAACAAAGACACTTTAATAAAATGTCGATTAATACCGTGAACAGACATCAATTATGAAAGCTACTTACGTTGTCCCACCCTAAAATTCAACAAACACGTGTGAAATTTCATTAGTACCGTTGTGGGACCGAAAATAAATTAAATTGACATCGACAACCAACACTTGACAGTCGCAAAATCCGATATAATTAAGATAAGCTAATTCCATAATCTCATGACGTCATTTGCCCGTTTGTCAAATCGATTCAATTTAATATTTTTCGAGGATTAAAAGTTAGTGCGAGATAAAAATCAAGTAACTGTAGAGTAAATTTTTTTTTTTTCCTCTTTGAAGGAGTTGGAATAAGAAATCCTAGTCACGTGAATATCGTGCTGTACAGAATACCTACATCTATATCAAACAAGAAAAAGACAAAAAAAAAGATCGGATCATTTCAGGATATAACTCGAATTCCAAAAAGGAATATTTTTAAAATTTAGTGCACGTCGCGTTGAATCGATTTAGAAATTCGTTATGCCAGGCGCAGAATTTTCCGATTGCTCATTTTCCAGGACTATATGGACGTGGGTGGGGCAGAACGAGCGTGACAAGTGATCCGCTATTTATTGTATAAAATACACGTTCAGAAATTACTACATCCTGGGATCCATTGAGTTCTTTTGCACGCTAGAATTCCAGGGTCTTCATACATACATATACTGTAATATAACTATTAAGTCTTGACATTATTCTGGTAGAATTTCATCCGCAGAAAGGCCAGTTTCCCTTGTTCTTCACAATCCCCTGGGTAAACCTTTGAGCCTAACTGGCCCTGGGTCTTTAAAACTCGTCTCTTCCCAGCGGAGCTGTGATATGGATATTAGCGGGAAACCTTGCTCGCCCTTTTAACGGCCCACCACCTCCAGAAGGATGCCCCATATTAAGCAGTTAGGTCATTATGATACATTTTTCATACCTGCGTTGGTCGTTAAAGGAAACGAAATTCACTTCCGCAAGAGATATTTCTGACGAATATAACATGATATACACTATTACCGAAAAGGTCAACCCGTCGTTTCTTCCTTCAGCCTGTCCTAAATGTGTAAGACTTATTTTCTGCCATTTTTTCTCATGAAAATATAATTCACATCGAGAAAGGTTTTGTTTTTTTGTTGTTTTTTTTTTTACCCAGATACGATAAATTGATGAAAAAGTTCATATCTTCGTTGGAAAGCCTGAAGTTCGATAAAAAGAGGGCTTCTCATATCCTAAAAAGTTTACTCCCAGTCGAACTTGTAAAAACTCGCGTACTGTGAGGTATGGGGCCAAAACTCACTTTCCAAAAATAACGCTACGTGCTTTTGCGAGTTCGTGCAACGATTTTTTCGCATGCCGATTGTACGTTTAACAAAATCCCGGGGAATTACTATATCCGAAATTGTTATCCGTTTGGTTGTATACTTTCGGGACCCAAATCCCTGATGCGTTATACACGTTCCTCCCTTTATCCGCCTCTGTCACCATTACTTCGTGTGATTTTCCTTTTATTCTTTCTTTTTTTTTGTGGTCATAACGCGCGGCACAACAACGACCTATGTGTACGTCCGACTGAGCGGAAGTTCAGAGGGCTTGAACGCGTTCGTCTACTTTGTCCGACGAGTCGCGGTTTAAAAACCCTCAAATATCATACGAAAATCTACACGATCGGTTTATACGTATTGCAGCATGTCAGGACAACGGATTTTACAGAGACGATTTGTATTGGCGCACCAGCAAATTGTTAAATCCACAAAAGTAGGCGTTAACACATTAATCTAACTCTTAAAAAAATTTTTTTTAAAACTCGAGAGAAATCATAAATCTCTGATTTATATTACATGGAATGTGTGACCATGACCGTTGTTCAGTTTTTTTAATCTTTTTTTTTAGAATCATTGATCATGACGTAAAAATTAATCTTGAAGCGATAAATCATCTCCAAAGTTCCATAAAGAAATGAAATAGAAATAAAGAAATATAAAAAATGGCCGTGGAATTGGGATAACTCAAACATCGATACGCGAGTCACCAAACGATGGATAACCTGACCTAACCCCTTGCGATGTTGGTAAGAAAACTATGTATACATAGAAAAGAAAAAAAAAACGCAATGTCGTCTTCACAACTACGTTTGCCAGGTGTACCCAAGATATAATATTCATGTACCCTCTGGCTCTTGAAGAAATAGTTAATGAAAATAATCGAACTTCAAACCCATCTTTTTCCTTGACAAGTATTTGCTAGCATTGAGTAGTGCGAAGTATAGTTACTCAATGTTGCTTGTTATTATATAGTTATGAAATATTTTCTCAGCGCGTTGTACAAATGTGTACATACCAAAGTTTTTTACGATCTTATTCTTTCTTCGAATAATTTCTTTTATCGTCTTTTGTCGATATAATTCGATGAAGAATGAAGCTATACACAGCGTGCTGTGGAATATTATTTTCATTAACCTTGATATGAATTAATAAATGACGAAAACTGGAAGAATTAATCAGATATAGCTAATAAACAATATGGGGAATATTTTTCTACAAGAAACTTGTTAAAGTCGAAGAATGACGTAAAAAGAGAGTAACGAACCCGAAATAAATAAATGTATGCACGACTGAGTAATGCTAGTCGCGAAATAATCTCGATATGTACTATACGTTCTTTCATGCGTGCTTCACGAATTCATAAGGGAATTAGCACGTAGTGGATTATACTTATGATATGAATTTTCTTTTTTTCTTTTTTTACACATATATATCTTGAATAATTAATTGCGCAAAAGCTGCCGACATACATACATAAACGCGACTCGACCCGAGGGAGTGAAAACGATCGATTTACCATCAATAATTTATATTATAGACATACCGGTCTAAAAGATGTGCTCGAAATGGCGTATTCAAAGTTGAAAAAAAATATATTATATAGTACATTATGGAACAAAAAATGATCTTGTAACATGGGTCAAAATCGAGGAACATAAATCTCCGAATGAGTAGACACTCGACTGTTTATATAAGCAAGAAAAATCCGTGAAGGAATTGTAGTCCCAGGATAAATGTTGGGTGTATGTAAATTCAGTTTACTAGGTAATATCCTGCCTACGAGGTGAACTGGAACATGACTTGCTTTTTGATATTGTAATATGGAACGTAGAGAAACTGGAGCCTAGACATGTTGTGTTATGTTTGGTTTACAGAATTTCAGTCGAATTTTCAAGCCTGCTGTTCACACTATCAGTCGTCACGTATCCTCTGTCGTTAGATTAACTATACTAACCTCAAACAAGAGTGTTGACGTGCTACACACACGATCTAGGAATCACGATTACTGAAGCTCTGGAATACCTATACCTAGGTCACGCGAATAACTTCAATTGTAACCTATGTATGTACGTATCCCACAGAGATATTGAATCCATTATTCATACAATAAACCACACAGTTGTAACGTGAAACGAATTTGATATAATACAAATAACTGTAGAAATATCGTACAATAATATGATAATTTTTATTTGTTTATTTGGTCTTTGGAGGAATAATTGCTTTTTACGAGCAGGCTTCTGTGGGTTTTATTTTTTATAAATCTTTGCACGAGTTGTACGGAACGAACATTGTTGGCTACGCAACACAACAGTGAGTGATCGCGAAAAGAGACCCTCTGAAATTCAAATCCTGCAAAAGGTGGACTTTTTGTACTACGCATGAGAAATACGAATCATAAATAAAAGCTATGGATTCAAAGGAAACGTGTGAATTCTGATTATAAAAAGCTGTATAGGTATATGCTATACAGGCGAGTAATGACCTTGGATGAAAGAATGGCTTTTGGGCAGCCGCTTCTTCTGTGTGTATTGATTCCTATAGGGATTTGGAAAACTTTTCTTTAAAGACATCCACAGACAATGGTATTACCTAACCCAATAATTGGAAATTCTTATTATCGTAGATTTTTTTCCGATACAGTCAATAACGTTCGCCGTAAACCTATTATTTGACAAGAGACTATTTTACGATGTGTCAAAGTTCACCCAAAGTTAACGTGCGTCGACAGACAGGTGACGACAAGATTTAGCAGGTTGACGCGTGTCAAGAAACGCGATTGACGAAGGTGTGTAACCAATTTTTATCATCACGACGGAATCGATTTTATTATACATATCCGTCTAAATTAACGAACTAATAAAATTTCGCATACTCAAACGGGGTCTTCGAATCTTACAGTTGCAATAAATCACCCATAATCATCACGCCCGTCCAAGAATTTTGATGATCATAACGACAATGAAATTCCCTATCATGATGTACTCATAGAAGTAGGCAATCGAAGGAAAAATAATAAAGGTCTCAATGTGGCTCAAAGGTATGCATCCAGCTTGACTATATAATTTTTTTTTCTCGAAATATAATACCAGAGTAAGTATATTTTCAAAAAATCAACGACGTAACCGGAGGGCCTGTAAGATTCTGGAAAAAAATATCGACCTTCCTCAGATCAGGTGAATGAGAAGAAAAAAAAAACTAGTCGAAAGGACGAAGAAAAAAAAATGGTTTCGGTCGGATGATCGTCGGGTTGGCATGGAATGCTCCATATAATATAGCAGCATTCAGTTTACAGGATGAAGAGACGACGGAGAAAAGCGAGAGCTTTTACATGGCATGCGACGGCGTCTCAAGACCCTGGAAATAGAAATTCAGAAGGGGGAGACTCGAACGCTTGATGACAATGTCGTCTGAATACCAACCCGACTATCTAAGGGAGTGAGGCGGGCATTCAATTTAGCGAAACAATTATCCCTTCAAATTTTATTGACTACTCAATAATTTAGGAATGAATTAAAGAATGAAAAGCAAAGGACTTTCGGCGCGATCAAGGTTTCAGTATATATATCCGAGACACCGCTCGGAAGTTTTCAATATGCGGCGTGAAAAGCAAGAAATTCAATTCAGAGCTATTTCATGAAATCGTGAGAACGAAAACCGCTCGCCAAACGTAGTGTGACCAACGAGTGACGTTATCATGCTAAATCCTTTGAGATTCATTTTTTATTTTTTTCTCATTCACATCTTTTCTTTGGCATGAGAAAATTGAATTATCAAATTTTCAATAGATTTTTCAAGAAGATGCTGTTATTTTTAAATGTTTATTATACTTATGGTGTGATCCAATTTTTCTCTTTTTCCCCTTTCTAAATATGGGCAAAGATGAGGTTTGCAGGAGAAAAAAAGAAGATTCACCGAAATATACTCCCGGAAGTCGCCGTTGTCGAAAAACACATTGATCCGGCTCCACTTTCAAGAGACAAAAAAATTTGGATTCTACTTCTGGAAAAAAAAAAAAAGAACACATTATTGGTAACACAAAGAGAAATATGGGGGATGCAGTTAAAATTTGTTCACGATATATGGGAGCAAAACGAGTCAACCGATGATCAAAAGGTTCACTTGTTGATCGGTGAGCCGAGTATGGGTTATAGAGGTTTTTTGTGCACTTCGTCACACTATCGGATATTCCTGTAAACTAGGTGAGTCCGTCGAACGACCCCAATAATGGGGTACTTCGTAAACTCGCGCATCATATCTTCTGCAGATTGTAGCCCGTGTCAAAAGCTGTAATGAGAAGCAAAGGCAAAGCCTCACATCGTATGGGGTTGTTGCACAGTAAACACGTATTTAGTGAAAGAATTCGGTTGAGTATCGCGTAAACCCTGTGCCCGATATGGTGACATATATTATTTTCAAAAAAATATAATTATAATAACAGAATAATGACGATACATCTTGTTCAAAGCGTTTGGTGAATCGAGAGTCGGTACTTGCGGTGAGATAAAGGTAGAAGATAACCAATTTGAAAGAGATAAATTCACGTGGGTCGAGAGAAAAAGAAAAGACAAAAGAAAAGAGAGTCGATATCGTAGAAAGAAAGAGACGTGCGCAAAGTATGTGAAGTCAATGATGTGTGGAATCTCTATACTTTTTGAAGCATGAGAGCAGCTTTTTATGTATGGAGATGTCGTCCTCCAAATGTATCAACTTCCAGTAAATCCGCGCATCGACGATACATCAAAAGAAAGTAAATCTCGCTCATGAAGAAATCCTGAAAAGTTTTAATAGCGGAAATGAAGCGCCTCTCTTTGGGAATAAAGAAAACTTTGTAACTCATCGCTTTATCCGCACCTGCGCATGAAAATCTTTATCACAATACTCTATATATAAAACTTATTTTTTTTTATACCGGTAAATATTTTTGTCACGACTTTTCGAAGGCTCGAATTGACCCGAGAAACGAATCAAGTTTTTCAACTCTGTTCACCGCAGCCGTTCATGATATGAAGGAAATAAAGTCAGACTGGCACAACAATAGCCGATAGTGAAAGGAAGAAGGAGAAGCCAACAAAAAAAAAATAATCGGGAATGGACCATGGAAAGTCAGGTATCCGCAGGAAGGCGTCCTGTCTCGCAAGGGTAATTCCAGTACCCCTGATTCCGTTGCCTACGGGAACCGGAACCGGGACAGCCAGCGAACATGGGGTTATAACCAGATGGGGAAGTATCGGCGAATTCGAGAAGGATACAAAGACAAGTTCGATGGCAGACGAAGAAAGTCCCCTGAGAAGAGCTTTGACGTTTAATGCTCGGGCAAAACGATCTGCCAGAAATCGACGAAGACGCAGTGCGGTTGCTGATATTCTACATCATCTACACCAAACAACTCTGCCCATTGCGGTTACGAGGTACGATCATATGACTAATTTTACCACAGTTTATGAATCAACGTTAAGCAAAATTTATTCGAGCGATCGATAGAATACGTGAATTGGTCTGAAAAGGTCCAAGACAAAAAACTAATATTTAAAGTACGTGCGTATAATACATTCAAATATAAGATGATCGGAAATTATTTAAATACATCGAATGCGGAATGGTCGGCCCATACATAGAAGACTGATCGTTTCAATGGATTCTGAATTTCAATACGGTATCTAACCAATAACATTGCATTCTCAGAATCCTCGGTACACACCGCTACAGTTGCATGTGATTTCTGGGAAAGGTATGTTAGATAACGCAGAAGCTTTACTACAACAAGTAGCACCGTCACAGCCCTAACAACTATTGATAAATATCAGGTGCAAGTGCTTTTATGAAAGGGTTCTTTGTTAGAGAAATCTGAAATGATTCTAGGCGGGTTTCTGAATATCATAGCCTGTTTCCGTTAGTCGCTCAGTAACTCCGCAGTGTTCATTGTTTCAGTCATGTAAAATCACCGAAATTTTGGAAAAGAGAATCGCATTATATCCATACATACAAACGCCGCGTGCAACTCGACTTCAGCCTTCACATTACAGAGTCGCAGAACAGACTTGTCACTCAATAACGCCTTTAGATATTCGAACGAATTTGCTTGTTTTTTTTCCCATTCCTAACCTGACCTAATTTGATTTTTCACTAGTTTCTTCTCTGATTCTGCTAACCGTCAGGCCGTTGGTACACAGCTGGCTCATCGTATTCGACTTTTTTTTACTACAGTACAATATGAAGACCAGAAAAAAAGAAAAGCGAAAGACCCGAATACAGCCGTTGGGTAAGACTTTTTTCCGTAGTAAGAAACACAAGATTGGTTCAGAAGTTGGATATTACGCGACTAGTGATGAGTCATGACTGAAAATAATACCTTGAGGAAAGAAAAAAAAGTTACGGTTGTAGCTTTTCGCTGAACCCTGCAGGCGATAGTATAGGTGATATAAAATGTAAGAGGCTACACAGTACTCTTGAACGTAGTGATACCTGGCTACTGGTGAACAGAACAGCAATTCCAATTTTCAATTAATAACGCGGCACTATTATAGATATACTCGCGGTATGATTCCATTAATATTTGATAAATTTACTTCAACACAATTTCCTTGCCTTGGCCCTTACGTAACTTAGTACGACTCAATAGAGTTTTATTCAAAGGAATCGTAACACAAATTGAATGGTTCGCAACGTCGATATCGCTACAATATTCGCTATGTAGTCAAATTTCATTAATCAATTGATAATGCAACTAATATACAATTCTGTTGTACTCCAGCATACGTGCAGACTGCCATATATTCTTTCATCTTAACAATAACCTGAGGTACACATAGGAAGCAATTATTCCGAGTATCTCAACGGAAGAGCATATTCATGTGCATGTGTATAAATTATTCTAGTACGAATGACGTGTAACGTGCATAAACGATCATTTTATATATGTATAAGATCGATCAACGAAGCGAAAGAAAACCACATTCGCACAAACTTCATGGTTTGAATCACTCACTCTACCATTCATTAAGGTGCAATCGGTTTATTCCACACCGTTTCATTTTCTGCAGTAGCCTTGATATCGATCTGCATTCGAAAAATGCTGAAAAACTTTTTCGACACTGAAAAACTAACGGTTATCATTTGTGCCCGAAAAACATAAATTTACAACAATCTATCATCTTCTGATTCATTCACAGGCCATCTTTCCACACGTATAAGTTTTCCGATCTTTTTCAGAATTCATTTCTTGTTTAATTTCGACTCACCGTCGGAAGCGCGGTTCAACATACATAACCGTACTGTCGAAAGTATTGTTGAATTACACTGTTCATGATAAAATGTTTGTGAAAAGGGGTTGGATAAATAATTATTCAGGCTGCACAATATTATGTCTGTCCATATCTGTCGTGTATAGGTATACCATATTATCCCAGTGTACGTGCGCATATTCAATCACTTCGTTGATTTCTTTTCATCCCCCCGTATGAGTTTCAATTTGTTACTGACCACGCGTACACGTCATAACGTATACTGTAAAAATAATAATAAAAAATGATGGTTCAGAAAATAATAATGCCCTAGGGGTGGATTTTATCTTACTATACTTTGCATAATTTTAAATTGCAACCAAATATTTATAAATCCAATTAACGATGTTCGTAAATTCTATCGAAAATTTTTTTATACCATCTATGTTTATCCTCTGGTTCATAAAACCATGTTGAAAAAATATCGAATAACCTTTTATCACCCTGTTTTCCGTAACAACAATTTCCACGGATTGTAATTTTAGCGGTTCTACGTATATTAGTCGGGTTTTAATCACGTCATTTCTCTCGTTAGTCAAAGAAGTTTTACATGGTTTTTTCAACTACAAATAGCGAAGCAGTTATTAATTTTACAACTGCACTTGTTATACGAGCAGAAAATTCTAACGTCGTTACCCCGACCTGCGTGAACGTC
Source organism: Athalia circularis (assembly GCA_963978495.1). Classification (NCBI taxonomy): domain Eukaryota; kingdom Metazoa; phylum Arthropoda; class Insecta; order Hymenoptera; family Athaliidae; genus Athalia; species Athalia circularis. The sequence continues at coordinate 24,077,177 of OZ021700.1, forward strand.
TGAACACGTCGAAATGACGCGACGCTTGGCCTGTACAAAGAACATAAATTAAGGTCAATGCAAAGTATTGTTTCTTGGAACGCGAACTTGCCGGTCTAACAGTTGAATCCTTAGTACTAGCTGAAGGTTAAAAAGCATCATCAATTTTTGGTTTCAAAATAAAATCTATGAGAATAAAAAAAAAAAAGAAAAAACATCCAACAATGGGCTTTCTAATTATGCGTGTAAGAAAAAAACTTTAACAGCGAGAAGAGAACGTCACTAGAATAGTTGCGGAGGTAATTTAATGAGATCGATATCAGACGTTGTTTTTTTTTTTTTTTTTTTTCTATGAAGATAACTGTGAGTTTGAAGACCCGTCGTCAAGGGGGTGGGTATACAAAATCGTGATACCAACCCGTAGAGATAGAAGCAATCTTAACTAATTGGATCAGCACTCGATCGCCTCAAATTGTACGTAATAAATCCCACGTCTGCCCATCACGCGGGCGAGTGGTCAAGCGTAAATCGTCAAGGGGTGCTTCGAGACCCGGCACTCGTGGTCGAGGATCCGAACGCATGGCGTATAATGTATCCTCGAAATTCCGCAAAAGTTTCCAAAATTTCTTACACCCAGAATAAAACGACCGTCTTCTACCCCTTAGGCGCTCGAAAATTCGACCCTGATATTACGACAACCTACCACTAGAATGTGATTGATGCCAAACTTGCTTAAATTTACGAGGATAGTTTATCAAGAAGAAACCCGAAGAAAATAATGAAGACACTCTCGTAATTGTGTAATATATTTTTCATCAGTCTGTCTAGATTTATTTAATAAACTCGTCCGTGCACACAGCGTAGTCTGCAGAATGGCAAAATTAACAAAGTCTATATTATTCTTTTTTTTAAAACAGTGTGTGTCACCGTGATTAAAAAATGAGCGTATAATATCACCCGTGCATACAGTACTCTACCCACCCATCTGATATTTTTGAGCCATTTTGCCAACTTCACACCCCCACAGTGATTCTCTCCCCCCCCCCCCCCTCCCCCTACCGCCGGCAAAATGTAGTCCACTGCAGCTGTCGTACACATTAAAACTTGATTACCGTAATTTACATATATTATACAGATATGTCAAAAACTAGGGTAAGTCAAATCGTCTTCCACGTTTGCTCAGTCATTCAACAAATTTATCCTTCTCGTTGGTTGGCATTATAATAATGATAATGATAATGATAATAATTCAAGAGGCTACTTGAAAATATTGGTTTCGAAAAATTTGTACCATGGATGATAAATTGTCTATCGAAATTTCTGCTTCGTTGAATCCATAACATACGACACTTGCGCTTCAAGACATTATATATTTATTTAATTATCAGTTTTGATATTTATTTAATTATCATAATTTCCTGTGTATGTTCATACATATTACGGAGATGAAACGACGATATGAGTGGGGAAATGCAAACGCGACAGAGGAAAAATAAAATAGCTTGAGAAAAAGAAGTTCGCTACGAAAGAAGAAGAGCAACGTACGTACGCTGCGCCGCAGGTGTTTTTGTCACGGACCAAGTGCTACTTACCCTTTTAAAAGATTACCAGCAGAAAAATATTAGAAAAAAAACTTTCATTCACATTTTGCTCAAAAGCACTCCGCAGTTTTCCATGTGAAGCGAGGGAAGAAAAAAAAAGAAAGGAAGAAACAAAAATAGAAAATGTGAAAAATTTGTAGCGATGTATATGGGTCAGTCCATTTCAATTCAACAACGTTTTGTTGGTGACCCCCTCCGATTTTTTGCTATGTTATTATAGGCACAAGAAGAAGTATCCGTGTAAATTTGTAGCCCTTAATCTCAACACGAGCCGAAGTCATCATTTTTGAAGAAATATGCTTAAAATATTCATAACTTCTACAATAACTAAGATATTCTAACTTTATTGGAAGTAATTTTTTTTGTTTTTCATATACTTTTTGACAAAAAAATATAAAGATTGAACAAAAAAATTCCATGTCTTTTTACCTGTTTTAATCACAAAAGTTCGTTTTTCTCTCAATCAGACCATTTTGATTTAAAAAAAAAAAATTTGTAAGATTCTACGTAAAAAAACAAAATTTTTAAGATTTTTTCGAAAGTGGGATTCCAATAACGTTATGTTAAAAAAAAAAATCAATTGAAAAAATGAATGAATGAATTGAATTTTTTTTTCTACATTACGTTATTGGAATCCCACTTTCGAAAATATCTTAAAAATTTTGTTTTTTCACGTAGAATCTTATACATTTTTTGTTTTAAAATCAAAGTGGTCCGACTGAGAGAAAAACGAACTTTTGTGCTTAAAACAGCCAAAACAATTTTTTTTTTTCAAAAAGTACATGAAAATAAAGTTAGAATATCTTAATTATTGTAGAAGTTATGAATATTTGAGGAATATTTCTTCAAAAACGATAACTTCGGTTCGTGTTGAGATTGGGGGCTAAAAATTTACATGGATACTTCTTCTTGTGCCTATAATAACATATCAAAAAATCAAAAAAATCGCAGGGGGTCACCGACAAAACGTCGTTGAAGTGAAATGGAATGACCCATATGTAGATAACTATGTAATTCATTTTTATGTATTCATTTAGTCTCACAAGTTTGAATGCCGCGGATGAGTTGAAATGTTCGCTCTACGATTGACGTGTTCGTTATTTATTTGAACCCTCAGCCTCAAAGAACGACGTAGAACTTCACCGTCAATTTTCGCAAATATACATCAGTTTGAATATTGTGAAGATGAAAGATGTTGAAATTATAGCGAAAATAAGTATGATTTCAAGCAATAAATTGCGCGTTGAAAAATTATACGTATAAAAAGCATTGTATTGAAAGCTGCAAACTCTGATAGGGATAGATCGGGATGCCCCTTTAAGAGGTGCGTTTCACTATATGGCATAGCGAAAACCCGCCTTATTGTCCTCAGGGAACCTCTGGTTCCAGCACATCAATGGACGCCTTCCTAGCCCTCTATATACTTCTCTCTTAAATCCGCAGGGGGAAAGATATATTATGTGTTCAATGATGAAGTAGTTTATTGCTCCCGGTAAACGCAAGGGATGATTCTTGAGATTAAATTGCGATGAAACGTTAAAATTAATCAGACCTTTTTCGTTAAAAATCTTCTGACGTTCAAACCAAAAATCAAATTCATGGAAATCAGTCGGTTCCACCAGGAAGCGACTTTTTTACAAATATTTACAAGTCTCATTCATGATACATGAGGATAAACAGAACCCCCTAAACGGCACCTACGGTGCGAAAAAGTTCGCCAAGTACATTAAATGTTTAATAATAACTACTATCCAAATATCTTTATTGACAAAGAATTCATCAACAATGGAAAAAAAAGGATTCAAATCGATTATTATGCCAAGTACATGTAACTTCGCATCACGCACAGGAGTACTAGAGAAGACTGAAATAAACATAGAAAAAACAAAATTACCAATTAGAAGAGATTTAATTGGAAAATAGATCAATGAACGTGAATCAAAGAAATCAAAGAGAATTAAAACAGTATATTAAATCAAATAAAACAAAAAAATAAAAAAACATTCGAGCACGTGGTCCTAGGCGGGTTTTTTAGGAATATGCGCTTGCAATCCAACGATTAATTACTTCGTTGGTCGGTTTTATATGCCTCGGACGAGTGTCCCATCCAAATAAGAAAGTTCGGTGTCTCCTAAATTGCAATTTGGCATCCACCGTTTTTCAGTTCACTAGGTATATTTTTGCAATCATATTACAAGTCACCAGGCGCAGTATCCTTGGATCATTACTTTGAGACAGTGGTACAGGTACAGTGGGTATAAAATAAAAAGGAAGATTGCCAGGTTTTCGTAGGTGAGCACGACCCGCATTCCATCATCGAGTTTTGCGTATTGCGATTGTAAATAAATATGCAGTAGCGATGGCGTCTGCTAGAGTCCCGAGATAGGGACTCTAGTGACTGCATTGTTTTGCCTACAGATGCTACAACGTCCAACTTTTTGCCTTTGGTAGAAATAAAATGTCAGGCGCGGCGGCTGCGGTTACCCCTCTACACCCATATATTCGTATTGGCAGCGGTTTGGAAATTGGACAATTGTCGACGATGATGGTGAAAATCGTAAAACGAGCCTTTTCTGCAATAACGAATAGCTGAGATCTTCATATCCCACCTCCCCGACCACCGATTTAATTGGAATCAGGCCCAACTGAAAGCTCGTCCCCAGTTTATATGAGAAACGTGATTCCGAATTTGTTGTAATGTTCATAATATGGGAGCTATTTAATAAAACGCAAACCCCCACTCCGCTTTCGAGCCCCGTCGCAGCAATGATACTCGGTAGTGCGCCCGTTCTTTTGAAAAGAAGGAAAAAAATTCAGCGTTAAAACTAACCGCGGGAAATGGTAGCTAGTAAGTATTCATCGATCGAGATTACCTGCGGAATCCCCGTGGCTCGCAACGAGAACTATCACCCTATCTATTGTGGGCTGGTAAACGTATTTATACGTATATGTGTACTACCTCCATGTTTTACGTCGACACGCAATCTCATTTCCCAGTATGTATTTCTAGTGTGTGCAGTTATCAGTTCACTTATATCGTAACTGATAGTTATGGGAATGGTGTTTACGTAATGTAATTTATAGGCAGCCATACCTATTTGTCGTAGTTAAGTAAAGCCGCAGCCAAAATCAAGTATACATGGGTATACCGGTGCGCGTCAGCACATCTAGTTAATTTATTATTTTAGCATAAATGCAAGCAGTATCAATATTAGCATAAGCAGAATACGGGATGCGGTGTATATCATAGCGTAATATGTGAACGCGTAAAACGCATGGGGTTATAGCCTGGAACGCGATACTTTTTGATCAAACAATTGCAGCGGTCGTTCAGAAACTAGAAAAACACTCCATTTAACCGATTAGGTGGCTGCACCGTGCATTTAAGACTAAAGACGTGTCTATCTCACTTGGAATGCGAAGAGAACTACTGTCAGGTCAACGTGTTACGGATTTTTCTGATCCAGCTTTTCACTAATTGTAAATTAATCTCCAAATAGAAATAACTGCAATTAATAAATTAGAAGCGTATCACAAACGAGTACTTATCTCCTATTACGACTCAATTCGTACATATCTCTGTGTAGTTAATTGTACAAATTTTCTCATTTCCTGCACCCACCTTTTCGAAAGATAAGTCGTTACTCCGATATGACTGAAGGTGGTTAGGTTATCTGAGATAAAACATGAGATGCGGTAATAAAACTGGCTGAGTACCCGTAAATTTATTTCGGGTAAAATCTTCTTTTTGTTTTTTGTTGTTCCATCATTCACGAAAAATGTTTCTCGTAATTGCATCAATTACCGTATAGGATTAGATAAGAACGATGGCCATATTTTCATCTCATCCGCATTATTCATCTTTTTCAAAATAAAAAATAATTCATGCTGAATAATTTCACGTCATTCATCTGGTAGAGGGAGATAGCGACCGAGCTTTCGTATCGATTCGAACATTTCATGGTAAAGAAGATTGCAACTTCTACCGACGCTTAGACAAAAGCTCCACCAACCTCTCTACCGTTGCACCGAGTCTCGAAACAGATTTCTACACTCCCTTCCGAGGGGTGTGAATGAATTGAATTTGCAAAATACGTGGCTCAAGCGACATTGCAGCTGCGGTGATTTACCGTCACATGTTCAGCGAACGCGAATGTTAATTTTCTGCCAACGAATTTGAAACTCACGTAGAAATTGTACAGCCCACAATCGATAAATTTCACATGAGCATATAAACGGTTTTTGAGAAGTTAATTTTTGGCCAAAGAAAGTTAAAAATAAACCACAAAATATTTACACAAAAAATTAATAGCTTAAGTCATGCGACAAGTTCTAGGTACGCGAATTTGATGGAGGAATCTATGGAAAACAATTTTTGACTTCAGAGAATTTTGTCGACAAAGATGTAGAAAATAGTGATGGTTCAATCATAATATTATACCATTTCATTTAGTGCATTCACCGGACTAGAAATTCAGAATATAACAGCCTAATTACTTTGGCCGACTAAATTGTCTTTTGTATAGTTGAATGTTTGAACAAACCTTCGATAACTCCTGAGGGTAGATCAGCAAATTCCTAACTTTCCCAGAACTTTGAAAGTTAGGACTGAAGGTCGACCCCTCATACTTTGTCAGCCAAGAACCATATTTCTCACTGTTTGAATTGCTCTAATTGTTAGCTACCAACTCTGATTGGTAAGTTTCGAGACTATTCGGTACATCGCATTTCACTTCTTTAATTTTCTCGACGCCTGGCCAGTACATAATTCTCGTCGATAATTCTTTCCACGACAAATTAAGTTGAACGGTAGGAAATGATGTGTAAAATTCAACATGAAATGTCGATGATAAATTTTTTTTGTTCATATCTATCATAAATATAATGATATCGTTCTGGTTTGACGACCCTATACTATGAATCCAGCGTTGACCGACAGCACGAAGAATTTTAATACTGAGCAGAATGAGGCAACGTACATCTCCAACTTATTGTTGGTTATATTTTTTATGTAGTGTAGTTCCTCTTTTACTTCTTCATATTTTTCTTTGTTTTTCAAGCTCGTCATTGAAAGTTCTTCGCGTGTCCAAACGTCTCGCATGACTGGCAGAAGTAATTGTCCACTTATATCTTTTTTTTCTACCCGCTTTGCTCGAGTATTACATTTGTCATAATTTCCAACTCACGGTGAACAACAGGCGTCAGAGATTTCCTAGTTAGTAGACATTAGAAACGACGCTTGCCTGCGCCGCATGGATATACGTTGAATTGGTACTTTGTTGGTAACTTTAGCGATTCGCAAACCCAGAGTGTAAGTGGAACACGGGGGTTGGTTGGGATTGTAACGGCCGAAGACATGTCTACTCAGAGTTACAACAGTAGTATCCCCAAAAATGGCAAAGTTTAGATACCAAACGATGTAATTTGTTTTTGTAAGACGATTTAGATACCAGATACAAAGAATTAAGGAGGCAGATGCACGAGCTTACCAACTTTTTTCATACCCTGCAGCTGCGGTCACATTTCTTTTCTTTTTCTTCCCCCGACAGTCTGTATACAATATCTTATGGCAGGATGAGTTTGAAATATTTATGATACTTATATGGTGTGTACATTTTTCCCAAAAATACGTGTATGAGATAATCATTTTTATGTGAAAGCTTTAATTCTTCGAATTCGACAATCTCAATTCCTGTCAAATGCAGTTTCTCTAACGGACTATCCGTATAACATGGAATATAGACGAGTCTGCGGAACGAGAGGGTGCAGAAAATTTGTCGATGTAATCTACGATGTAGCCGTATAAGTATCGACTGGTTTACGGAGACCTTATACCTACCCTAAATTTTGTTCCATTCATCTTGGATTCATTGGGAACACCGAAACCCATTTCAACGACTGTCGTTGAATACACGTACTCGCAAATAAACGTATAAATACATCTGTGGATGAGTATAAATTGATGTTCGTGTACATATATTTGTCTGTCGAAGGACCTGGTAATTTAGAGAAAACTAGAAGCTTGATAGAACTTTTTAGATTTTAGAAAGTATACGAATACCGGAGCGAATGTCCGGAGGGATGGTGAATCTATGGGATGTACTCGTATATGGTATGGGAAAGCTCCGCGGAGTTCGACGTACGCAAAATGCATCGTCGGTCGGCTGATACTGGTGGACTCCAGGCGCCGCTGCGCCTGACCCAGACGATGTTTTGTTACAATCTGCGTTTGGTTGGTGCGACGCCAGGCGTCCTAGCTTTGAGCTTGAGTTCGACGCCCGCTGTCTACAGCGTCCTTCCTCCCTCACCCAACGTCTTTGGCGTTGATTCAGATTCGAGGCATTAAGATTCTCAGACCCCCTCCCCCCGTTCGGACCTGGGACTTAAAAACGCTTTAATTTTGTGACCTAAAACCAACTTCAGTATTGCGATATGAAATCTGATGACCTGGTTATAGCTGTCAAAAGGAACGGAAGTAAATTGGTGAGGATTTGTATTTAGATGTAAATCGTCATCTCGAATTCCACTTCGATTTTCAGATGGATGTTTATGGAAATACTCCGAACAATTTCCTCTTTATTTATTTATTTATTTATTTATTTGTCAGGAGATCGAAACAGGATGTAATTCTCTTGCCGTATTAATTCATATCGCGACAAAATAACTATAACGAAGTAATTCTACTCCGCATAGAAGTTTTCGTTGTACTCCACGACGCGAGTTTTCCTCTACAAAACACGAGAAGATTATTTCTCAAGTTTGAAACTCAAAATATTTTCATCTCTCTATTATTCACCAGCGTGCGGTACGCGGTATCGACTTTCTCGGATTTCGTATAAACCTCAAGTTTTCAATCTTAACTTTTCCACAGCTACAAACATTACGCTACTACACGTAATATGTCATATGTATGCGAATTTCTTCCGCTGCGCAACGGGCCTACGCATATGTTCGATTTCCTTCTTTTTCTTTTTGGTGTTTCTTACCGTAACGCCTTATTTGAAAGTGGTAACTGCAGGGTAGATACGTAATCATAATCATGGAATAATAATAACTGAATGCCCAGGCGATTAAATAATAAAAATCTACAAACAGTGGGATAAACCGTGAGAAACTTCGATTCCAATATCCCTTAATTGATCAACCGTTGCGAAATCTTGTTGATATTATTGCTTGAATTAGGCACGTGTGATTACCGATCCGTGGAATGGTCATTTTCAAACAACGGACACATCGTTAGAATATGAATGACTTGCAAGGGTTAGATATATACGTATGTGTATATGAATATCGTCATCTATCTAATGTAAATATACGGGACACGCATCGCTTCTTCCCCTTAAATCCCCTCCACCTATAAATACTGGGATACACAAAATTAATGTTGGCAGAGTAAAACAGGTCGCAACTATACGGGCTTAGTACCCCCATGCATGTAGAAATGTAACGACGTCAATGCTGTCCAGGTCTCCCATGTATATAAATCACATGAACACGTACGTTGTACCTATACGATTCTCATAAATTATTTCAAAATATATTTATATACTGCACGTTATTTTTCCGTGTAAAAATTTTGCTCTTCTTTCAATAACTTTTCACGTATACATACGTAGGTACGTACGTATCTGTACGCAAGCTTGTTTGCGTTTCACTTTGACGGAATTTTGTCGTTGGCGCGTTTTTTTTGTTAAAAAATCACTCTCGTTTAGAACGATTTTTGCGGAGCGAAACTGTGACGTCCGATTTCGATTTGAAGGTTGCTTCAAACGATAAGAACGTGCATAACGTAGGAACTACGTAGGTATGTATAATAGGATGCCGTACTGACCTGCTTCAGAGGTCGTAACGTTCGGTAAACAGATTGGGGTTAAGTGTTGAACATAGGAAAGAGCAAGCAGTCAATATAATCTTCGCTTCTATCTCGTACTCTACGTGCTCCGACTTTACCTACGACACCATGTCGCGACTAACGTAAAACCAGTGTCTACCTACATCATGAACGTGTACATGGTCATATATGTAAATAAATAACAGTAGTACGTTTTACGTGGAACGCTTGGTTGGCCGGAAGCAAACGCGGGCAAGTGTGAAATATATCTATCGAGGGCGTTGGGGGGTCGACGACGAAGGGGCGCGAGCAGGCCGGTGGCTCTTTCAGTATGGTGAAGGGGCGAAAAAGAAAAAAGAGAAGAAGAAGAGAATAGAAACGTCGTCGCCGAACACTTTAACGAGGATAACAACGTCGTCGTGTTATATTCTCAGAGATTACGAATACTGGAAAGCTGTTTTGTGTGTATTTAAAATATGCATATAGCATAGTATAGGTATACGCAACGTATGAAATAGAGTACTTTTGGTCGACTTTGATTGCGACTGTATTCACCGTGGAGCAGAAGGGGAGAGTACAATATATAGATATATACATAAGAGTTATGATATACTTGTACGATTCGCTCGAAGTTGGATATCCCTTCAAACATTTGTTGAGTACCCAATACTCTTTTAATCATTTATAATCACTCGAGGTACGCTGAAGATTTCAATTTTCTGCAGGCCACTTCACTATCTTTGCAATTTTGTACCGCCACACCGCGCGGAATATTATTATTTTATTCCTGTTGTTATTTTGCAATTTACTTAGTTAAAATCACCTCGCTTCATGTAATACGGTGTTAGATGATACCAAGATTTATACACGTGCTCGAAAAAAAAGCACCGTCGAATGTCACCCGCGAATCGATGGATCGATATATGCTCGCGACTTTACATTCCCCGATTTTTTTTTTTTTCCACAGTCTGCACCACGATGTGATTTGAATGATAATAAACTCGGTGATTCACTTTTTTCTCAAAAACCAACCAAAACTTTACGAATCCACCTTTAGACCCCACTCGAATTTCACGCGCATGTATAAATTCGCTATGTGTAAATTAAATTTGAACCCGACAAAATTTATTTTATCTCATTTCCTAGATTTACATTTCAAAATTATTCTGGGATCGGTAAATTTTTACTTTTCATACCTTCCCCGAAGTCATCTTCATAGTAACCTTTCTCAAAGGCAAGAATGATTGTGTAAGAAAGAAGAAAAAAAATAAAACAATTAAAAAGTAACAGTGAACATAAATAATTGCACTTACGTTAAACGTGCTTCTAAATTAATTTAATTGGTATGTATAAAACGATAACAGGCAGTTACTGCAGGAAACAAAGTTTTTACGACTTGTTTAAAACGTAAGACGACGGTAATCGATCACCCTATCTTTTAATTGGGTTATGATAGTAGGAAGTGCACATACTCTTCGAGATATTACATACCATATGTAATGGTATAAATTTGACCATCATTCGCCACATGACGATAATAACTTAATTATATTGGCAAACTTTCGATCGACAATCGTCAATTACCATACACCGTGTGAAAAAGAAAAATACCCATAGTAGCTCTAATAGGAAAAAAAGACGTACCTCATTTCCTTGTAGGTTCAGTTATCGTGCTGTAGCACCATGAACTCGCTTATCTTTATGTAAACTACGTGTATAAGTATATAAGGCTGAAGATACATTGTATAAAAAAAAAATTAAAAAAATGACAAGAAAACGCAAATGACCTCGTAACACGAAACGAAGGTAGTAGGTAGGTGGGTAATACGTGTGCAGTTCAGAAATTGGTTAAAAATGGTTTCAAACTTTTATATATTAATATATTGCACGTTGATCTCACAAGGGAGACAGATGTAGTATGTTATAGTTACGATTGTTCCTTATTTCTATAAAAAGAACAATAAACAAATAAAGAAAATGAAATAACGTCCGTTCAATCCCCCATCTAAAATTCATTGTAGATATGTACACATTATTCATAGAGCATCGAGAATATGTGAGTATATGGCATATATTTATGATCGATGGACGTGATCAACGCGATGGCCTTCCTTCCGTCACATGGCTGTATAACGCATATTATACAGACTAAAAAAAAAATTAAAGAAGAAATTGATGACTTTATCAATCTGAAACGGTGTACGTGCGTGAAACTATGCTATAGTCCTGTTTTACCGGCGCAAATATTATCGCCTGTAATTTCTAAACGGCTGGATGAAACGCATTGTCCTTCGGAGAATCGCTTAGGTCTAAGAAAACGACCCTGATAGACACCCGAATATTTCCAGAACCAAAAAAAAAACTCGCTGGGTCAGGTAGAGTTCGGTTTCTCATTTTGAGTAGTATCAAACACGTCACACTCGTCTTTGTCACGTAAAAAAATGGGCTAGCAGCCTTTTACCGAAGAAACTGAAGAGAGTTAAGTAAACGCTGCTTTGTTTAGTGCCATAATTGCGTGCAAAGTACGGATTTTGGAATTGGAGATTCATCCAGCAGACGTTCGGCAACTATGTTGGATAAATCGCCAATCTAACGGCCGTTTGGCACCAATATTGAGCTGCCATTATTCTAACCTCCGTAAGCCGTATAAAATCGCCAATTGACGCAATTTTTGCACGAAACAAAGCGCTGTTTACATATATCTGTTCAGTTTCTTTGGTAAAAGGCTGCTAGCCCATTCCTTTACTTGACAAAGATGAGTTAGCTTTGATAGTACTCAAAATGTGTAACCAAAATCTACCTTACCTACCGAAACTTCTGCTGTTCTGTCGGTTTTTCAGATTTTCAGGTCTCCGAAGGATAATTCGTTTCATCCAGCCGTTTAGAAGTTACGGGCGATAATATTTCCGGTGGTAAAACAGGACTACATAGCATACTTTTTTAGCGAATCGCTCGTATAATTTGGTTGACATGGGTTATATACTACGTACATTGAATATATTTAAGCTAGGGCTAACGCACGTTTTAGTTATATGAGAAACAGAAACTATCTGCAGTATAATTTACGTGACAAGGTATTATATCGTTTTCCCACAACCGCGGGTACCTTGATCACTTGGTATACATATATTCGCACCCTAAACTCCATGAATAGGAGTCCACCTACACACACATATTAGCGTCCCGATATTATTACACACATATTTATATGACATGATTATTTGAACCAATGGGAGTCTAGATCTCATGCAAATATACGTAAAAATATTGAGACGAATAAAGTTTTTTTCAAAAACTCATCAACGCTTTTAAACCCCTATTTTGTCGTGTGGTTAGGATCGAATTTTCCACATGTAAATTGAACCCGAGCCTCATTTCTATAATGAAGTTTTTCGCGGTGTAGTTCTACATGAGCGTGCTATCTGCAGATATACATACATGGATATGCATAGTGCACACACCGCCTGAATTTCGACTTGCTTAATTTTTACACACATATACATGTATAGCAAAAGATAGCACATAGATAAGGTGTTCGTGTGATCGTGTAGTACAGCCCGCCTGTTGCTCGTGAGGCATGACAAGTGGAACACCACCATATTCTAGATTATATTCGGCTTCTCCTCGCTGTCACAAATTTCATTATCTCTACTCAAATGGTCAAATCGCATACAGACAATAACCAGTTCGTCGGTTGAAAAAACGGGAAAAAAAAAAAAAAAAAAAAAGGAGAAGGAGAAGAAATTTTGCATTCAGTTTTACGATGGTATTTGTATGGTGTGTTAATTTATACGTACAATACATTATATCAGTCATGGCTGTGAAAATTTTATCCCTCATTTTTCTCTATCGCCGCGTGAAATGAAAAGAAAAAAAAAACAAGATTTCGCATCGGTGAGGCAGAGAAAAAAAAGTTGTATAGGGTTTCTATAATCTTGAACAAAAAAAAGAGTAAAGAAAATTGAAAAAAAGAAGAGAGCACGGGTTAGCGGATAGTGGCAACGTACCGGAAAGTAAAATGCGATACGGTCAAGATAACCTGAACGACACATCTACTTCGTTGCCATTACTTTTTGCGTATACGTATATACGTGTAATTTCAACTCACAAAAACCTGAAGTAAATATAGTACACGTACTATATGAGTATGAATCTTTGGAAACCGCGGGACCACTTTTCTTTGACCCATCTTGCACAGGTGTAAGGTATGATATGATAAGGTATGCATGGAACGTTATCGCGGTTCTGCCAACCACGTAGGAAAGTGTGTCAGTGACAAACAACCACCACATCGCCGACACCTCCTGGTGCCAAACGAATAAGAGTTGGCTAGGTCGAGTTGGGGTAGGTTTAGGTCAGGTTGGGTCGCACGCGACGTCGAGGAGTCGCGTTCGCCGCTGCGGGAATCCTGGCCCAGTCGCAATCCGGACGCGAAGCGGTACGTCCTCGCAAAGTGACTGATTCATGTGTTATAAAAATTTCGAAAACACATGTTACGAACTCGGATTTTCCGCTAAAACTTATTCACCACCGTTGACACGCGTGACGGAGTGGAAAATTTGTGGGGAAAAAAAAGGAAAACGTTTGAATACACGAAGGCGAAATACCAGTTTTTGTAATCAACTTTTCATTGCTTTTGGATTACCTTTGTTTTTCATTCAAACGTTTTTGTTTCGTTCGCACGCGAATTTCTGGTCAAAACGTTGCGTGCTTATTTCGCTGATGACATTATCAGAATAAATTCATAACGCACAGCTGAAATAGGATAAGTTGGAGTGAGAAGTATGAATTAATCCAAAATCAGATTAGGAACAGAAGAATCGATCAAGAGACTTGCATACTATAATTTTCTTTACAGTATTTGCATAATAAGTGCAGTGAGCAAAATCGTGTGCAGTGGTTGGGTTCGAATTCGAATGAACTATATGGATAATTGTAGAAATTAATTTTGCAATGGTCGTAAGAGGTTGACGATTTCACGAAGATTTGATAATTCGAACAAGGAAAATGATTTGAAATCACGTGTGTTTGAGCGCTACAAACTGAATACAGTGATGTTGGACGCAGTACGTTCACACACACCTATTACCACACCACACATATGTACTTTGGCAGAGAACACGCGACTCGCGTATTACGTCTGTAGATTTTCACCCTGTGAATACACACAGAAAACGTTCCTCGTTAACGTCTTGTTATTTGTCTACGTTATCCGAACGATAAACATGTACGTTTGTTACTCGTAAATATTGTAAGGACGGCAATAATAGACATAAATGTGCCCGGAAATAAGGTTGACCTTTGGAGGATGAGTTAGTGTAGAGAAACTATAAAAAATCGTACAAGGTGGACAATTTGGAATACGTATGACCGGGTGGAGAGACAAAAATACTTTGAAAATAAATTAAGGCATGTTGTGTCTCGACATGAAGCTAGTGTCACGTTTGAGAGGATTATCGGGGTCCTCTTCAGCGTCCTCGAACTCAGCGTCCGACGGTACACCGAGGAGGAACCGTGGTGGTAGCATAAGCAGCGTTGCACTCCCGTCGAACGATAATGAAAGTGACGATGACGATCGTTTCTCAAATTCAACCGACAACACTTTTGCATCGGCTAGTCCACCACCGAGAATTGCAAGGGACAGATCACGTTCAGTTTGCGTTCCTGTACTCAATTCATCGCAATTACGACACTTACATCGTCGTGCCAGCCATAATATGTACGTATATATTTCTTTCTTTTATTTTCAAATATTATCCTCCACAAACACCTTCAACGTATAAGGTATATACTCCGCTTTTAAATGGGCTTTAAATTCATCAGCCTAATGTATTAACTTCGATCGTTCCGGTTGGAACGTAGAATTTCAGGTCAGATTTATCGACCTCTGTACGTGGGGTACGTATATTTGCTCGTTACATCATCATCTAGTACCTAGTTCGGCTCTTGATATTGGTTACGATTTTCTCGACCATTTGTCGCATTCGTCGCT
This sequence comes from Athalia circularis, assembly GCA_963978495.1. Lineage (NCBI taxonomy): Eukaryota > Metazoa > Arthropoda > Insecta > Hymenoptera > Athaliidae > Athalia > Athalia circularis. The sequence continues at coordinate 24,092,580 of OZ021700.1, forward strand.
CTTGAGCGAAGATGCCATTTTTTTTGGCAGGTACCATAAATGCATATAGGTGTGGATACTTTATAGAAGAGAAAAAAAAATAAATAATACGAGTAGCACCGCGATTGTCCTATCTTGTCACTTTGTCTGAGGAAAAGCAATTTCGTACCAAACGTCCTTTTATTTTCACGCTGTTATAGTTCAGTATCCAAAGTCATCCTTTTTCTACTACACATAATATAACACAGCGTGTCTCTTGAATTCTATTTTCCACAGAATATCTATTTTTCACAGCCGTATACATATAGGTATATTCATATAAATAAAATGCATGAACATTTTATGGTGTTAACCTCTCTACCCTCGAGCCCATTTTCCTCTTTTCAATCTTAAATTTTTGAACAACGAAGCTACGGGCGTGGAAAATACGAATTTATGGGATGTGGTTCAATCGCCTCATGGTTACCCGGCTTTGGAAAAGAAAAGTCGCCGGTGTTCCTGTCGCTGGTGAACTCCAATGTCGCAAAACGTAGGAGCATTTCGAAGACAGCATTCGAATACCTGAAGAGTTTCCTATACCTATTCAAATCGATGAATTTTCAATTTTTTCCATCGCACCAAATGTCTGTCTGTGAAATGAATTCGTTATTTCCGGAATAAAATCTTTAACGAAAAATAAAGAGACAATAATTAAAGTGGCGAGAATTTATTTCGCGAGATTTGGGGTTAGTCACATTCCGTACATTAGCGTCGTTTTCATTTCATTTTGTAAATTCGCTTTACTTAGCTCGAGCGAAACTGTTCGCGTTCCCGGATCATTCAAATGGGAATTTGATTCGCCTTTTGAGCCACATAATGCTACAACTGTTTGAAAATTTCTTTCCGATACTTTGGCAAGTATGGATTTGAAGAAAAAAATAAGTTTACGGCTATGGATTGTTCAAACTGGATTTGAAGCATGAATTTTGTAAATAAATCAGGAGCAGCTCGCAAAGTGGCGTTTGGCTCTGATTCGAAGTTGAACTCAACACCTTACAAAATTTTCGTGATAGACATTGAAAATCTGAATGCATATTTTAGCTCGATGTAAAATTAACACATAGTTCCCCCTTGCAGCAAACATCGGCTTTTTCTTGTTTGAATTCGAACGTGACATGCGTTGGCTGCGAGTGTGCAGGCTACGAAAAAGAAACTTTGGTAGTATAAGGGTTGTGCGCAAAGTTTCATTTCTTTTCTTTCTATCTTTTCGGTTTGTTCTTTTTGGTTTGCTCTTTTTTCTCTATTTGTTTTCGACGTTAGTTACGACGTAGAATTTGGGCTCCGAACAAAGTTTTCTTAGTTCATGACATCGTGCGTGCGAGTATTTCTTCGTACCTATTCAGCTAAAAAATGTGTACAGGTCCGCATGGCACGAAAATGGAAAATTATTAATAAGAAACAAGTTGGGAACCCCGATTCTGCATGCGCGTGGACGAGCCTCAAGTCTCACCCTTTCGATCGCTCATTAACCTATATCCGCGGAAACATAATGCCGACTTGGCTCTTTTTAATTATTATTCTCCGTTCCGTATTCTCACCCAACTCTTTCCGTCTATCCATCTATCTATTCTTTCCTTTCAAGTCTTTTTTGTCCATTATAATTTTCAATTTTTTTCTTCTCACTCTCAGTCTTCCACGTTTTTAAAAAAATTTCTCTCCAGTCCTTAATCGTCCCTTATTTTTCGACTCGCTGAAGGATATTATTTTTTATACATCTTATATAATCACGTTAAATATTTCATTTTGTTCATTTCCATTATTTGTTTTAAAGGCCAAGGAGCTACTGGTTTCAATTCAAATTTATACGTCAGATCATACTTGAATAAAGAAAAGGAAATTTACATGAAGGGTGGCCTGATTAAAACGACGAGTATACGCATAAGAAAATAATTATAAAAAAGAAACAAACAATAAAGAAAATATGGCAAACGGACGGACGGTGAAATTGTGGGGATCGAACCTCCAGCAACTATTGAAATACATCAAATTTTCTTTCTTCACTTGTTTCAGCTCACCAGCTACTGACACTGTATCACGAAGGGGCGTCTTCTCGAGGCGGTACTATGGCAGCATCGAAATGGTAAGGCCAATTGGGTTAATTTCTGATTTGTAACCTAACGAGGAGATTCGATACACGCGGGTTACGTGACGCGGCACGTGCTCTATATTGCACAAATATGTATACAACGTAGATAGGTATTCACAACGATGTATTCACAACGGTGTATTCACGTACACATATACGCGCGGTGTATGATTATTATTATAATATTCCATGCGCTCGTGCACCGCTTGACGAATGCACTTGTCCGTGATGAATGAGAGAACGTGACATACGAGCAAAAGAATTATTCGTAAGTGACGCGTCATAATTTGTTTCAATCTTCGGTCTTATGCTCGATGTCGATTGCCTGCCTATCCCTGCAGTAGTCCATATATGTGAATATTAATATCATTTTTACGTTCGACGTCGTTTTAAACGGTACTTTGTTGCATAACCTATGTCGAAATCCTTTCAACGGTACACGAAACTAGCGATGTAAATTTAATAAATTTAATGTAAATATAAAGCGATTTAGTTTATGTCAGACATGTATGATTGCACGTGTAGCGTGATTGGTTATTTGGTAAAAATTCACGATTTTGATACAGACATTTTTCACTAGATATAGTGCAAATTGCTCGAATACGTACCTCGTTTTTTTCGTTGGACACGTAGTAGTTTGACTTTGGTCTAATCAGGACGTCGAAACGTAGAAAATTTATTTAGATAATCCTCTCCGCGAATATTCTTCGTTAAAATTCCAGACAGAATATACCATATAGTCAGCAACAAAGTAATTACAACACCATGGGCGAATCTTCGCACGCGGGGTTTTTAATCTTCGCTTTAAAATTGAAGTGAAACATGAGGATTCTTCACAGAATATATAGCATATCGTCGCATAGAATGGTGAACTGTTTCAGTTATTTTTTGAGGTATATCACGTGCTAACAGGGAATAAGATTTTTTGCCAGGGAATTAAATTGTAATTACGTTTACAATACGCTGCGATTAAATGTTATGATATAGTTGAGAGAAGAGAAATTGATTAAAAGTTTTCATTTCAATGGAAAACTCGAAAATTCTCTTCGGCACATTCTAAAATGATCAGATACTTCAAATATATCACAATCAGTGTCGCAATTGTTTTTTTTTTTTTTTTTTTTTTGGAATCGACTTTCACAAGCGCGCAGAGTCCAACTGGCATAGAAATTCTTTCACTTTATCAATTTCACCGCTTTTTATGTAGCGGAAGTTCGAAGACTCGACCGATCGAGTAGAGTGACAACAAAACTTGTAATAATAAAATGGTTGATCGTGTCTACATTGAATTTCTAGAAAAAAAAATTGATTTTCATTCAATCATAAAAGTTTTTCTCCGCATGGTGACGTACTTGATCCGAAGTATTATCGAATTTCAATAAAGATTTTAGGATTTTACGCCGTGATCGGATGCCTCCGCAGTTATTCCACTTCTACGAATTTCAAATATGCTAATTGTACATCTTAGCTGTCTCCTTCATGCATCGACGCCCTTAATTATTCCCGAGCATCGAGGCGTCGCGTTTCACACGGCGAAAATCGAACCATGCAAGTAGAAAATCTGCCGATCGAGTTTTGCCCGCGTACAGAATAAACGCGCATAATAAGTGCTAGCTATATGGGTAACATTTTTTTTTTCTCTTTTATTTTGTTGTACGATCACTCCGCCCTCTATTTGCATTCGGTTATTAGACCTGCAGGCACGTGTGAAAAAATTGAACATTGAAAACGAAACTGATGTTATGTGATATCCAATTTTAATTCATATATTATAGTCACATACCCTGCACAGAACATACAATGGCATTTAATCCTGCAGGAATTACGGTTATAATTGAAATCTGGATTTATTTTTTGTCAGATAACGGATCATTGCTGCAGCGAATTGAAAGTCCCAATTCAACGATATCAGTACATTTTTCGCCTATATCAAAGCATGTAATTGAGTGTTTTTTGTCGAGTGTTGTAATCATCGCGTGAGATAAAACGCCTTTCATTTCCTAGGTCGTGCATTTACGGTAAACCACATGCGTGATAATTTACCGAGGAAATTTTTTTTCCTATCTTCATGCAAATTTTTCCCTGTTGATTTTCCTGGTCGAAAAATTCTGGGATTTTTATCCCGCTTTAGGGCCTCGAAAACTCGAGCTTTTTTCATGCGTATTTACTGTACTAATCAAATGATCGTTAATATTTGTGGAAACGGGTTCTTTTTTATTTTTTGATTTTATTTAAATTTGAAAACCAAAACATATTAAAAATCGAAAAATTATTCCGGTATATTTTAGAGGTGGTGTACCAGTACATCACCTCTGAAAATTTGATGGTAATGAGAATTGAGCAAGGCTCGAAATATGCTCGAGTCGACAGGCGGAATGCCCCCCATACAATATGCATGCGTAACACTGTGTACATGAGTATGTAATAACGAAGGCCATGTCCTAATCTAATTACCGATTACGTAATCTGTAAAAACGAAAAATAAGAAAAAAAAACTATACCAGACATAATCATTCGATATGAAAACATTTACATACCACGTAAATCGCTAAATATAGGTATACGTATATACTGTAAGTGGAACTCGACCGCAGTGTAATTAATATACCATATAAATGACAGAAATAATTATCTCGAGAATTTTGTCAATCGTACATACATATATATATATGTATATATATGTACACATATATATAATACTTTAGAAGACCAAAAAGGTTGCTGCTTATTAAAAAGCACCCCACGTTCCGCAGACGGTACTCGAGTGAGGGTAAACGATCCTCGACCCTGTTTCGTCATGTCTACACGTTACTAATTAACGGTAACATAATTTACAACGCTCTTGGTATTCTATGGTTGGCTTGGTAAGCGTATACATATACCTATTATGTATATGCAATATCAAGCAAAGTGCTTTGAGCCTATTACCATCAGGCTATGTTGAGGACAAGATCTTTTCCCAATTTTTACCTTGAATTTATTTTTCTTGTTTTGGTTTATTTTATTGCGGCGGTTGGCTTGCGGCTCAGTTCCGTTGTTTCGAGTACGCCATACCACTGTATGTATAGCTCTTCATGTATATCGCACGGTAAAAAGAAGATCATTAGGCGTGTCGTTGGACATAAGATGCAAAGCTATAGAGAGGTTAACTTTGGTCACGATGTCAAGACATATTTTGGCATATCTTCGGAGGGAATTTTTTATTTATACTACCGCGAGAGCAGATACTCGGCTTTTCTTGATTGTAAGGAGAAGTAAGGATTTTTGTTGTTTTTTTTCTGCTTATTTTCTCCATTTTAATGATCGTCTCACAATGATATCCGGGGCAAATCTTCAGCGCTGTATTGTTGAGGACATAATTTCCGTTGATCCTGCAGAGTTATAACCTGTAAGAGTATATGCGATAGATACATATATTTATGTATGATATATTTCTCTGTCTCACAGGGAAAAGGTGTGGGGGGGAAAAAAAGAAGAAATTCGGTAACTTATATCTATCTTAGCAACGCTTATAAATAAACCCTGTATCTCGTTTGATTTTCTCAGATTTTTCTTTCATAATATAAAAGTATTTTTATCTGTATTGATATGGTATCACTGTTCCGAATTCCGCCAGAAAATAGTAATAAATATTCGGTAATCGATAACAAAAATATACATGTAACAATGGAACATATTTTCTTTTTTTCATTTTTCTGTGTCGAAAGCACATTTTTTTGCGGTTTCCATTTGTACACACCCAGTGAAGTTAACTCGGAACTAGATCCTACTGTTCTTCTGTAAAAAAATGAGTCAGAATTGAACTCGCCGAATGTACACTGCTGCGTAGTATAACTCAATGATATAACCACTGAATTCGTACATACCTATATTTTTCGTGGCTACACAAAAATTCAGAGAAAAAATCACTGCATTGGGGTAAGTTGCTAAGTGATTTAGAGGGTTCTTTACGATGTTTGTCGCACATAATAAAAATAATTAAATTTAAAAGATAAGGAAATGTGAACAAGATTTATTACGTGACGACAAATCATTTAATACCTTGTTACAATCGGCCCGAAAAAGAGAAAAAAGAAAGAATGCTTACACCTCATCATGCATTAAATACCCATAAATTTTCACACATCTTTGACATGCCGAAGATTCAACGCCTTAAGCATGTATCACAGGAACAGCCACCAAATTCATTACGGGCATTGCATCGAGTAGGTGAGCAAAATTCGCGGGTGTCAAAATCGTCGAGCGCACGGCACATAAGTAAAACCGAGACATTTTTGTATGCGAGAAAGTTTAGCGAGATGGTGCCGCGACGATGCGCCGCGCGATGGCGAAAACAGAAACTAACTCGCGAAAGCTCGAGCGCGGCCCGTCAAAGTATAGAATCTCGGGAAAGGCCCGTTTCTACACGGTTGAACTGCTCACGCCGGCATTAGCACGTGCAGAATTGTTACACCCCGAGTTTATTACACGCTGAATTAGTCCACGTAACGTTTATACACGCGGAAATTAGGCCTAAGTTTTACATGGTACACCCGCGATTCATGACACACGCGAACTTTAGTACGAGCTGATTTAAATGAGTAGATGAAGCGGCCTTTCCTAATATTCGAGAGAAAATATGATTTCATATTATTCTACTCATATTTTAACAAAAAAAAAAAATCAATTTCCGTTATGATATTATACTATACATTCTATCTGCACCGGCCTTCGGTGGGAATATAGTATGTGTGTTGTTATCGCTCTGAAATCCGAAGTGTTTCCCTGTGTACGTTACGGGGTTATAACGGCGAGGTATTTTTCAAATTTTCTAATTCATTATCTCGACATTCTGTAATTGCAACCCATCGACTCGCTACTTTAACTCTTGAGAGATGTGCAAATATGTATAGCAGAGGGGCCCCAACCAATTAACCGTGAGAGGCGATAAAGACGAACGACGTTAAACCCGATGGACTAGTAAAGTACACGGAAAAAAATGCTTCAAGTTCTGGAGCAATACGATTCTGGTTGAAGGATTATGAGAAACGTTGCAAGAAATTATTATTCCCGCTCAAAACCAGATTTTTCTCTTGACTAACCCGGTTTGCAACCACCTTTATACGTATATGGTTGAGAAAATTCGCTGCCAGAGCTTTTTTGTATGAGAACGGGAGTAATCGACTAATTCCTACTCTTGACCATTCTTCTAATTCGCGAATCTAGGAATACATTTGTGGCAAGCAAAGACAGTTCCGGTTTGTCACGGTAGCCAAACTGTATACCTTAGTTGTAGAGCCAGAAATATTGTTCACGGCCCTAAATATTTTTTTCCGTGTATGGAACTGTAATATTGATACCGGTTCGCTGTAGCAGGTATTGATATGTATCTACACATATACAAATATCGGTATAGTGTATACATTCATTTATGATCGCGTGGTTTAATCACTGGACAATTTGAAATAAATTGAAAATCGAAATCTTACCGAATATTTGAAATGAATCCAAAAGTACAAAATAGGGATCGCAAAGAGAAACTTTTTTCAAAAAACTTTAATAAATTTTGTTAAATCTTCCAATTACATCAGAAAAAAAGGAAGCTTTTTTCAACAAATAATTCTTGACAAAGTTTCGTCATTTTACAGGATTCTTATCAATCATAGGTAATCTTCCTTCTTTTTTTTCAATTAAATTTTTATGTTAATAATTGTTTTGCCGCAACTGATAGGGTATTTTAGGTATGCGCCATATAATATTAATAAAAGTTCTCATACAAGCAAAAAGAATAAAATCTTATTAAATAAAACGAGCTTTTTTATCCCCGCGCCCGGAACTTCGTCAACCCGTCATTTGAATTTTTTTTCGGCCCGTAAAAACTAATAAGACTAACAGAATTTTTTTTATAATTCTCCTCACGCAGCCCTTTCATCGGGCCTATTCAATTATTTTATTTCACTAATATTTTCTCTTTCTATTTTTATCAGCTATGAAAAGCGATAAAAAGTATACCACATTTTCTGCCCACAGTCATTCTTGATTCGATTAGTATTCGTCCGTGCGTGATCCATCGTATGTACCCATATTCGCGATTCCTCGAAAACCTTCGATCGCTCATCCGCCGGAGGCAAACGACGTGTAGAGGTATGTCTCAGGGTTTTCCCGCTCAACGTTTTATGAAATTATGGGGTTTCATTTTTTGGTAGTCATAAGAAAAGCTCGCCGTCATCCAGCCCTTGACTCTAACAATTCTGAGATTCCAGAGCGCGCCAACCCCCGTGACCTTTGTAACGTTTGTTTGTCGTTTCAATACAGCTGTATTGACACGGTGAATAATTCATAAGATTTTCGCTCACATTGGTACATATTTCAATTTTACTTAGAAGTTCGAAATCAGACTATAATTTATAGTCTGACTATTCATCATTGAAAACCTGAGGAAATTATCTGCACGTACACAGGACCTACAGATTTAATCGATCACAAAACTCTCCATAACCATAGCTGCTATAGATGTGAAGGATTCGTATGTACATACGTACGTACGTCTGGCGAGGTTGATTCTGACTCAAAGTCCTTCTGTTTTGTATAGAAAAATAAGTCAGAATCAATCATGCCGGGTGTACGTGCGCAATATACCTATACCTTATTATATTACAATAGCCGACAGAATGGAAATCAGACAATAGTATTTTAATTACGCCCGCCAGGTGTCGACCATATAGGTAGTAATACCCACTATGTCAAGTACCTACTACGAAATAGTTTCATACAATGTTTCTCCCTTAATTTATTCTTATCACGTTGCAGATTTATCGGAAAGCTAATAATAATAATAATAGTAATACTAATAGAAAAAATTACAAAAAAGTCTTATTGAGCGACCTATATTTCGACTAGGGAATGTGTGCGGTTATACCCATATATAGCGCGTTGAAATAATAATAATAATAATAATAATAATAATAATAATAATAATAACAATAATAATAATAACTCCTAAGACCATTAACTATATCTATGTATATGTATAGGTGCAGTGCAGGGGTACAAGTACTTGCTACGAAATATGGTGTAATTTTGAATGTACACTTGGCGAGATCATAAGTGGCGTAGTTAGACAGAACGCGATGAGATGTAAGTTGGCGTTAAATATCCCCAAGCGGTTTGAGCGTTTCTAGGCAACAAGTACTCGGCAAAATATGAACGAGGTGTCATTCGATTCAGGACAGTATGTAGAAGTTCTTCGAAAAAAATCAAGTTCCGCTCGCGAAAATTCGAAAAGTTATAAACAATATAGTGAAAAAAACGGGGGTTTGGTTTTGTGCGAATATCTCGAAAAGTAATTGATATTTTTAAAATTTTCAGAAAAATTCGAAAAGTGGAGAAAATTTCCATGAAAAAAGTTCCAACTCCCGGAACTATAGGACCATTATTTATCATTTTCCCAGAGGGTAAAAGATACGGCCGAAAACGGGTAGTCAGTCTGGCTTGCGCGCGTCACGCAATGAAACGGCCCATAAGCCAGACTAGCGAAAGAATTTTTTTTCAACCGTCACTGATCTTCAAGATTTTTTGAAATCACGTGAAGCTTAAATCATCATAACGATGATCGTAAGAAATATAATCTCTTTTCTTGCACCGTAGGTATCTAGGTATTATACGAGTTTTCTGCAGGGCTTCATAAAGATCGAAGGCAATAGCCATAAATTATTCACTCACCCGCAGCTTTCTTGCGCGCACAATACCAGCTACCACGTGGGCTGTTCTCAAACTTTGTAACCCCTAATAAGCCCGCTATAAAGCCTTTTAAAGAAGTCACAGTAAAGAATTTATCTATTCAAGAACCGACTATTCAAGAGCCAACTTATCCAATCACAAATAACTTTCACCAAAATTTCAAGTAGGTATTCCTTCACTCCGGTTTAGGTCAAACTATAGATCAATACACACTCGAAGAACTCTTTTGATATCGGCTGCACATACATATGACTTAGAAAAAGAAAAATGTTTCGTTACTCGTAAAAAAAATTTCAAACAATAATCGCCGATATGATTATGATGCAGAAGATTCGGCGCATCTTCAATTCTTATAAATTAAATGTATAGGGAAAATTTGATTTGCAAATTACGACGTTATGGAAATAGAATTTTTTCAGAATTCCTATTTCAACCCGTTAAAAATTATCCCGATTTCTCGCTCACCCAAAAAACGAAATTTTTTCCCCTACACCAATTGAGTATTTCATTTTTTTGTTTTTTTTTTTAATTATTTTCGTTGTAAGTCAAGCGTAGAAAATGTTGCAATCGGATGAGGAAACGAATGAAATTCGTTGTGAATGTGGCAGCACGTAAACGACGGCTGACCAAACAGTTGCCGTTACTACTGCGCTGTTGGATCTACTTTCATTCAGCGTTTTTACCTATTTATGTAATTGTATACCACTCGGCGACGTAACAAATCCAGTGACTTTTGGCAACTGTAATAATACGACAATTTTGGGGCAGTTGTATCACGCCAGCTTTTTATGCAACCACTTGGTTATGTCGCATAAAATTCAAAACGACGGAAGTCGAGAATAAAGTTTAACATTTTACAATGGAGTCTATAAAATGAAGTTTAAGAAGTTACATTATAGATTCCACACAAGGTAAAAACGGAAATGTCATCCTACTACCTTTGCATAAATTTTAATGATTGATACGAACTTTTAAGTAGCGCATAACGGAGAACGGTATGGAATTATTCGAAAAATTTTCACCATAAAACGCTTGAGTAAGAAATTGAAGAATGATTAAAAAAAAAAAAAAAACTAACGGTAAGTAAAACAGATTTGTTCACGTCCTCTTGTGTATAATACGTCGGTAAGATTCGAATAATTCTCCCGCGGATTTTTCACTTCATTTAAATCTTTTTTTTATTTCTTTCCTTCCGTTCATTCATTTAAACAGTTTTTTCTCTTATTTTATTTTACCATGTATTTTTATGCGTCCTCTTAATTTTTAATTGGAAGCGGAATTGGTACAACCACCGTCAAAAGTTCAGTCGTTTATTTGTCATAGACAGCTGTGAGCAGCCCTTTTTCACCCCCGCAAGTTCTACAAAATTATGAAGAGTTTTTATACAAGTCCTAATTATGATATTTCGCAGATTAGCTTTCAATCGTTGAAACAAAATGTTCACGATTCAGAAAGATATACTATAGATGTAAACTCCACGAGAATTTTTTACCTTACTTTTACATTTTTTTTTAATCAAGTTTCCATGCACCAAAGCGTGCAAGTTTCCCGGGTTCAATAACCGTCTACTTATACGTATAAATTATTATAGCCATAAACGCAAGCTCAGAATTATATAATAGCGTGCTCGCAGTTATATAGTTAGAAAAGCTTAATTTTATGGACTGATAGTTATTTTTGATTTCCTTTTTTTTCTTGTCATTGTAATTTACATTAGCATTAGCTTAAATTAGTCGATCTTGCGATGTTAAATTCATTTTTATGCAATTTTACCCTAGTTTATAAAATGATCGTGCAAATATTTGAGGTTACGTATATAACACGATAAAATATGGGGTGCGTTTGGGGCCCTCGATTCCTGATAGTCAAGTGTTGAATGCTGAATAGATTTGAAAGCTTCGCTCGATGTTGAATGGTAGGAAAATTGACGATAATCGCCCTGTAACACTTATACACGGATACTTCCAGTAAAGTTTCACTAAAGAGCTGCTAGTTTCTAAGGCCGCGTTTAGGACACGGTCGATTTGAGTAATTGCGTTCGCTCTCTATATTTAGAATTTTGGCGTTTTTAGGTCAAGACGATGTTCACCGCTACTATCTGCAGTGAAAAGCACCCCGTTGGTTGAATACCGACGATCAAGATCAGAAATAAATGTCAAGTAAATTATATAGCCCGTTGTTCAAAGAAATGATGAAAAAAATAACGCGGTTGAACTACATAACCAAAATCGGCGCGTACTTCAGCTTTGTATATTTATTTATTTCACCCGATGACATATTCGGCCATATAAGATAAAAGAGTAGTATGAATTACGCAGTAGTAGTTAATTATGTGGTTCACGTAGTACAAAATTGATGCGCGCCCTAATTACAATAGAACATAGTACATTATAATAATCTTCCGATCTTTGAACTTTTCGTTTTTTATCATTTGAATAATATATGTATATGAGGGAAACGGCCGACGATAACCATTGTCACGTATTCGAGCGATTTATCAGTAGAAACATTTGCGCTTATTGTGAGTTTCTGAGCGTGCTCGAAGAAATTTAGAGTTCCCGGATCTACCAGGCGGTAACAAATTGCGGCAAAATAAAACTAAGCGATTAGTAGTATGCCCATATTACGTAATATACCTATATTACGAACTTGCATAAGAATCTGTTCTATAATTTGTGTTGTTTGCGATCAACCGTATCCTAAATTTAATGCCTTCGCCAAGAAAGATGATCAGATCCCCGGTATAAAAGCTGCGAAACGGATCGCTGCACCAAGCTAAAGCGTCCCTAACGGGAACTGGCAGATCACATCAGTGCCCTCTCTCTTCACCCTCGTCACCTTCCAACGTTGGCATTAAGAACTCAATTTATTTCCCAATCTGTTCTAATATCGATTTAGCCTGAGTCTGTCACGAACTCGTTCAAGAAGCCATCTATACTGCAGTATTACAGCCATTCACTCGTTAACTTATCCTCTTCCTCCTGGCTAAATAATTTAAAAAAAATAAGAAATAAAACAAAATCAAAAACCGCCAGACTCGGTGATCATCCAGATTGAAAATGAAAAAAAAGAGAAAAAAAATTAAAGAAACCTTTTAATTAAATTTTTATCTATAATTGTTCAACCAGAGATATTTATTCATTCGCTTACATGCATGAGTAGTAGGTATATATGCACGATTGTCAAACTAACTTTCAGAAATATATAAACTGCAGACTGGATATATTTCTTATCAAATCCGAATAATGTGAGAAACGTCTAAGGGGTACATGCGGCGGGTATATAAAGTAATATTTTTAGAACTCGTTGTCAGCGAAAAAAGAAAAAAGAGTTAGGTATATAGTATTTAATGTACACCGACAGTATAGTGTCAGGAGCAGATATGATCCCGTAAACTTGCCTTGCTTTTATCCCTTTTAAACCCTTCGCAAATTTTAGAGTCATTGTTCGACCTTCCACCGCAGTGAGTAGTCTATTCGACGCAGGGTCTTGCACGATATAATAACGCGTTCAACGACCGTAAAGATTTGCCAAAAACCCACCGCCAAAATATAACTCCCTTTTCACCCGCGATTCACCACTCCATGTGGTATAAAGACCTTCGCACGACTCATTGTCAGCCATGGAGAGATGTATAGTACAGTGTACTAAAACTGGACCCATCACGATCGACGAAAAAAAAGGGAGCGGGAAAGAAAGTTTTGGGAAAAAAAAGTTCCGGCGCACCGTACGCGGCTTTATTTATACCCATACGTACATGTGTTATGAAGTATGTATAATCTATGGATGTTTATGTACTTGTACGAAAATCCTTATTATCCGCACCTGCCCCCGAGTTCAACAACTCGTATACGTTTCACACCCTATACCCTATAAACAAGAATAATATAATGCATATTAATGCAGGCTCAGCAAAGCTTGTGGTATCTGATAGTTGAATGAGCTGTTTTTAAACTATACACACATAGGTATATGTGGATGATATTATAGCATGAGGTTTATGGTACAATATCAACCTATATTATAAACCAACTCTCGTATATGATACACCTGAGACTCGTTTCTAGTTTTACGAAATATTATACGAATATAATATAAGTGTAGTTTACATATGTTTTTACAAAAATTATCACAGAACAAACGTGATGCCGAATGTGCGATAGATAAATTTTTATATGTTTTTTTTTTCTGTGTATTTTTTTCTTTTTTACAAAACCATACGATTTTATGACTCGCACAGTTAGAACAATTTTTCATTTCTTTTTTATCGTTCATTTTCGTTTCTTTTTGCTTTTCAATATCGCTGCGGTGACAAAAAAAAAAACAGCGCAGATTTCACAAGGGATTTCTATACCTATGTATAATGTATATACCATACACACCCATACTTATTACGGGTGCGAGGGTAAACGCCCCGTTCTCTGGGGAAGTAAAAAGTCCGCGCGTCAGCACAGAAATCCCATCCGTTGTGCGGTTGATATAAAATACTATGCGAACCTAACCTAAACCCACGCCCTTCAATGGTTTGCCCGTACGCCATAGATCCGAATTTCACAAGTTTTGTCTGTGAAATTCGAGAGGGTTTAACGTTTTCACCCGCACAAATTATAGAACTTTCCGATAGAACAAGATGAATTAAAAAAATCAGAGATAAAAAATTAAAAAAAAAAAAAAAAGCTTCGCTGACTCAATCAGAGGAAGGAAAACATATTAACGCAATTGGCCGATGAAGAGGGAAAAAGTTTGATTTTATTTCAGCTGACGCAGAGGCAATTTTTTCTACTTATTTCTTTTAATTTCTGTAGGAACCGTAAGGTATTTTGCCACTCTCCTTCGCAGTAAAGTGGATGTAGGAATATAGCGAGTCCCGAGGGTTCTAAGAGGGATAAGGTTCAAGCGGAAACTATACAAAGAAGGACCACACGTGAAGCGCGAAGTGGACTCCTACTGTTTGCCTAATGGATAGTTTCTGTCAACCTCCATACGTATCGTTATTAAAGTATTACGATTATACTTTTCTCACCAGCTCTCAACACAGGCTAATATATAGGATGAAACAACTGAAGATTTTGATTACGCTCCCGTGAAGAAACCCATTTGCAAAATTACCGCTGTAATTTTTGCAATCCTTCTTTTCTTTAATTTCGTGTATTTAGTTTTTTGTCACGTTTTTTGGCGTCTCATATACAAGTATGTGATGTGTATTTAGTACCGGTTTTACATAGATATTGATTGATCCGATTTCAAACGTTATGTAATTACAAATTGAATTCGTGCAAATGTAGCAAAGTTTAATTTATCGAAGGGCAGAGTTTAAGCATCCAATCAACCTCTGGGGAATGGTCACTGGAAAATTTTCGTACCCCCTCGGGGTTTGTCAAACGTCAAGAGCAGCAACTTTGAAAGGATACGAGCCAACGGTATAAATGATTAGCTGCTGTTAATTTTGCTTCTGCAAGATCTGAACGTTCCTTCTATATGTATATACGATATTATTATGTATGCGTGATATGTTTATTATAACTATGAAACAGTTCAAGCTTGTAGATAACGGATCACTATATAGACGCGCGTTTGCTTAATCCCTAGATCCGTGCCTATCTACGCCCATGCATGCGCCAAATTACTAATTACAGTAATTAGTAATTAGGCAGAGAAAACCGGTGATTACTCACTACCATAGCTTCAACGCACTATTATGTTATACGCATACATATACACGTATATACATACTCGTATAGGTATATACAGGAGAGGATCATTTTGCTCGCGTACAGGTAAAGCGATAAATTCTCTACTTAAAGTTACCCCACATACCCTATGGTATATAATGAATATTATACCATGCACACCTATATAACTTGTAGAAGATGCGGAGCCAAAGTGCGCAGCATACTTCGAGTCGTCTAATAATATCTGCTGTGACCGTAAAGCTCCGAATATATAAACTATATAGTCAAGTTACCTAGTTCAGAAATACGAGCCAAAAGGGTTGGAAATTTCAGAGCTTTATTTTCGACTGGAGCAGCCGACTAAGGGCTAAGTAATAAATTTTATTGTTAAATTTGCTAAACGGGAAGGCCAGCAAGTATTTAATTATGCAAAAGTTATTTTTAGATTTAACTGTACTATATATATACTAAAATTTCACACTTCACAATCCAGAACTTGATACCAATTCATTTAACTATACGAACGATATGATAACGATGTTAAAACACGAAACGCTCGAAACCCACTCGAACCAAGTGGGGGCGGAAGTAGGATTAGGCTTTACGATAATAATATCGAGCGACAGAAAATATGAACAAAATCACTGACTCAATTAGCACTTTGTATAAAACAATATTATGTTGAATCTACGTTCGTTGAGAAACCTCATGCGCATATAATACAGATACGATGTACCATACAACAAACCATATAGTTAATGATATCAGTGATCTCATATGCGGCCATGTAATACGAGCTCTTGATTAAATAAATATAATGATGATATAGAATTAAAGTAACAAATATCATAAAATATAACAACTGAGTGTGTTAGAAATATTCTAAAGTAGGTTGAATGTCTAAACATATACCTACTATGCAAAACTTGTGGTTTTGTTAATGTAAACATATATATCGTATGTTGTAAGCATATATATATACATATATTATAGATCTCTGGTATCCAAGCGTCGTGCAAATGAACGAGTATATATATATAAATATACCGCAGCCGTTGTGAACAAAAAAAGCAGAAAATATACGAGAGATTGATTGATAGGAGTTTATTAATAACACCCTGTAAGCCCCGCCAGTGTCGAGTTTTCGGAAGCTTTAGAACAAATATACAAAAAAAATTATCATAATAACAATCACGATAATAATAAATAACACATAATTAATCACAATAGAAAATGAAATGGAAAAAAAAGAAATTTACTCCGCCCCATGGGTCATATACATATATTCGAAAATTCACATACAAAGAGACAACCGACCGTAATTCATACGTGGTCTCCTCATGTCCCTCGAAATCGTGCATTTCGCAATAGGACGACAAACCAGACTCTTCATATAGTTTAAGCCCACCATAAACTATCCCTAAAATTATCCGGTCCTTGGCAAGTAAATTTTTTTAGCACCACAGATATAAAGCCATAAAAAAAGGTGTGTATATAATTTCTTGATTTCTGTCATCTATTTTACACTAAATAATGTTCTGATTTTTTTCCGTTTTTTTTTCTATTTTATTAATTTATTGAAGGAAAAGATCAGGTTCAGTATTATGTAACAGGGATGATCGATCCTTAACATTTTAACTCCCCCTGAAACACGTTATGTAAAACTTGTACGAAGCCTTATAACGTTATGAAACGCGCTGAAGGAAGTTGATCCAGCGGTTCATGATTGTTCATCACCTTTTTTTTTTTTTAGAACCAAATAATTCAGTTGCGCGAAAAAAAATTTGAAGAATGTAATTTATACGTGAAAATATAAGTTGAACGTGCGTCGAAATAACGGGGCTGGCATCAGGTTATTACGAAACACTGACCAGAATAAAACTTTTCGTCAGATGTAAGTCTTTCGAAGTTAATATCGCGAGAGATTCTCTTTCGAAAAACTTTTTTTACCTATACGCCGCCAAGACTGAGTGTTTAGTAACCCTGGTATGAAGTCTGAATCGATCGAAAGCACAGCGGATGTTGATAATGATGATATATGGCTGGCAATAAACTAAAAGGATTAGCTCTACTTTCTATGTTCGTGCTTCAACAAGGATCGGAGGAAATTGAATACTTGCTACGACTATCAAGATTATTCGAATGCTAGTGCGATGAGGTACTACGTTGTAGATACAGCGTTGTATTACAAATTGATACTTTATGTTAAAGCTGATTGTGAGTGAGAAAAGAAAAAAAAAAACAAAACAAAATGTCTACCAGCGAATTCTAATTTGCAGCTCGTTTCAAAAGTTATCAAGTGGTATTCTCAAGTAAATCTTGATGGTAATTCAATGTCACTCAAATTTACTTGATTACGCTCAACTTGTTGCGGAGTTGCATATTTCAGGATTAAGGCTAATGACGAAAAATCGTTTTTCTGTATTTCAGCTACCACAAGTCGAGCAGGACGGCTTGGAAAATGGAAGAAGATTTCGTGTGGAAAATGGGGACTCCCTTGGAGAAAAAGAAGAGGTATTATTTTATTTGGTCAACCTTTCAGTCATTTTTATTATAGAATAAGAACGGAGAATATCTCATCGTTAGACTCGACGTTACGTGTACATACCTATAAGTAACCGGCGAAAATTGTATCGCATCTTGAGGGAATTTATACAATATCGCGACTGCTCAAACCCTTTTCTATATACTCGACTTTGGATAAGCTATACTTGAATGGCGACACACGCGAATCTCTGAAGGCATGAACAGACTTTATTTGTTTTTATTTTTTTTCTCTAAAGTAAAATAGAAGCGAAAAAGAAGTTTGATAAACTTTTCAGATGTTTGGATCACCCAGTACACCAGTTCTCGAAAATCCGGAGAACCAAACGCGATGGTACTTTAAATACTTTCTTGGAAAACGTGAGTACACTCGATTGAATATTTTCGTCTTATTTCACATTATTACTTGGTAAAAATAGTTGTTTTTTTTTTTGTGAAAAAATGTGTACGAACTAAATTGAGAGTTTCTCATGTCTCTGTCGAAATACATTTCAATTTTTAAAGTGCACCAGAATTACGTGGGTTCGGATCAAGAGAGGAATCCCATCTTCCTTTCCGTAGTTCTCAGTGAAGGAGCAGGAGATCGCTGCGTTCCTCACTACAGAGCGATTCTTTGGCGACGAACTGTAAGCCATTTTTCAAAATCGTATTAATACAGGTAGCTTAATTGAAACTTTTCTTCTTTTTCGAGGGAGCACAAAAAATATCACTACCTTACTTGGCGAGTAAACCAATGACGGTCAAACAAATATTAAGGTCGGTAAAATTATGGCAAGATTGAAAAACTGAATCGTGATATTAATACACTATAGTAAATGCGAGAATCTTTGAATTTTAAATATTCAGCAACTTCCCGGGGATGGATAAACTAGACAAAGGTCCACGGGAGATATTTTCTCCGGATATACAGAAGGTAAGTTTAAGTTTATGTAGCTACAACTTCCTTTGTTCTCAATTGTTTTCTTACAGTTTTCTTTCATTTCCGTTTAAAATTGGCTCCTCTCCAGACACCCCGTTCTCGTATCTGAAGTGCTAGTCGGTTTACAGACTCACTGTTGAAAAAAAAACAAAAATTTTTGTTCATATTTCACTTAAGAGGATTATGGCCTTCCCTACTCTAATGCCGCTCGCTCCGTTGAAAAAAAAAAAAAAATTGCCTCGACCTCTCGGGGGTGATTTGATTATACAGCCGTTACCTGGTTATGGTTTTATCGGATGTATATACCTTTATACATACCTATGTGTACCGACGCCTACACGCACTCCCTCGTGTATTTACCACCGATTTTACATCCCGCAGGACCTTCTACTTTTAGAAGAACAAGAAGGATCGGTAAATTTCAAATTTGGGGTCGTGTATGCTAAGGAGGGTCAGACAACGGACGATGAAATGCTGTCTAATGGTAAGCAAGACTCGTTTTACTCTAGCATCAAACGTCCCGTAGGTTATCAGTTGTATAGAATAAAGAAAGAAACGTACGAGGACGAAGTTTCTCGGCTACTCGAAAGAGATTTGATCGTATGCTAACTTGTCTGGACACCTTAATGGAATAACTTATGCTTATATGTAAAGATGTGTACTTTTGTACCAAACAATCTCTCGAAAATTTCATCTATGCTGAATTGTGTGTCTTAGAGAAAGGAAGCCCGGAATTTCACAGGTTTTTAGAAATACTTGGTGAAAGAATTCGATTGAAAGGATGGGACAAATACAGAGGTGGTCTGGATGTCAAAGGTATGATATATTCACGGTATGTGATGCGATCAACCTCTACCCGCTATTTCATCATGATGATTATTTATCTATAATATCGGAAACAATAAACAATCGATCCGTATGGTAGCTGTCAAGTGATGAGGAGCACGCAGACGAGGATAAAATATTCTTTAGCGTTGCAGAGGCACGTACGTTTCGCGGTCTTTTGTTCCCTGAGTTTTTTAGCCTCACTCAATGCCGAACTAAATCGATATTTGAGAAACGTTGGGGCTAGAAAGGGGCGCGATATGAGTGGGCGAAAAATTGCCGAACTAGAAGAGTTATTCTCTCGAGGAATAAGGCAGTCTCGTCGATGAGAAGAAACGTATTTCTTTTGTTTTTGTCCTTGTTTTTCTTTTTATTTCTTTTTTTATTATTATTATTTTTTGTTTGTTAAATCACTTCCTGCACAGGTGACATGACGGGAAAGGAAAGCGTCTACACTGTCTACGCAGGCCATGAAGTTATGTTCCACGTTAGCACGATGCTACCACACTCTAAAGATAATCCTCAACAGCTCGAACGCAAACGACACATCGGAAATGATATTGTCAACGTTATATACACCGATGATCCTTCAGTTCTTGACTCGTTCAATCCAAACTGCATCAAAAGTCAATTCACCCGTAAGTTCCCGTCGCAGGAAATATAGCAGTTCATCAGATAAAAAAAGTCTTATTCGTTCTTTCCGCTACACATTCGATCAAATACGATTTCTACTGTCAATATTTCAGACGTATTCGCCATAGTGAGTAGCGACAGTAGTGGATGGAAGGTGGCAGTTTACTGTGACGAAAGCGTACCTTTATTTGGGCCCAGTTTACCCTGTCCTCCCGTTTTTGACGATCATCACACATTCAGAGAGTTCCTTCTGGTTAAGCTGATTAATGGAGAAAAGGCTACCTTCAATACTCCAACATTTTCCCAGAAGCGGGAGAGAACTCTGGACATGCTGATCAGGGATTTGTACCAAGAACATGTACAGGACTCGAAAGGAAGCGTGAGTGCCGATCTTCCGTCCATCATTTAATTAAACCTGATACAAAATTTGTTCGTATGAATTTCATTTTTTTTTTTTTTTATAGAACATGCTCAACCGACGGGCATTGTCTGACGTTGTTGAGGCACCGGGCAGGCGACGTGAAGAGACTCGTGCTGTGGAGATGGTGCGGGTTGGACAAGCTTACAAGTTGGAAGCCATTGTCAGAGGACTCGCACCAACATCAATGGCCACGGCAGGTCCCTTCAAGCCAAGTCCCTGGGAGCCTCTTTGCGTCTATCCCGATTTCCCTCAGGATATAATCTGTGGTGACTCATGGTCGCAGAAGAATCGAATTGTTCTGGCAACCGAATCAGGAACTTTTTTAATTGAAGGTTGGTTGGTTCAACGGCTGTTCGCGATAAAATATATGTTTATCTCATATATATTTATATAATAGACTCAGGCGTATTTTGAAACCAAGCCAACTTTGAAATATACTATCTTGATATCCCTTGCGGTCAACGAATTTCCATTAATTACCCGCTAGATCTTGTTATAAATTTTGTACACTTCTGGTAATCGGCCAATTAGAAGAACCCGGTGTAATTTTGCAAATCTAATTGGATCCGTGACACTTAAGAGAGAAAAACGGACTTCGTTATTTAATCAGATTTAGCTAGTCGATTTCGTGAAATGAAACGAAAGTAATCACGGAACTGCGCCTCGACTGTGGTTGGTGAAAACCGCACATTATGCGAGGTTTTTGGGGATACTTCGCGAATTGGAATCGGCGGTAAAACCGTATATGTTGAAAGAGAATTTCCTTTGGTGATATATTGGACTATTCTTGAATTCTTCGAGGTTTTTTGTAGAATGTCCGTACTTACCGTTCTCACCAGTAAAGCATACCTGCCCTCTTCTCGCGACCCTAACCAATTCCAGACACTACAGCGAAGTGCCATTTACAAAGCTTAGTTGAAATCCGTACCTAACCACTGAAAGGCACTCAAGCGTAAGTTTATGTGGATAGAATTGTAGATGAATTCAAACCATACTATTTCTACTTCCAGATGGTCTCTCGCATAGACTCATAATCGACAAATCGGTCCAGATCAAACAGTTGGACGTGGTTGAGCAGCATGGAATTCTGCTTATCCGGGCCGGAGAAAAAGGAAGAGATAGTAAAATTCACGTGTTTCGATTGAGCGAATTCGAGACTGACTCCGGAGGTGCGCTTCCCAAAACAAGGGCACATTCAAAAGAACGAAAACTAGAGCGAAGCAGAGGGTGCCACCTTTACTCTTTGACACGACCGGGTGGTTCTCATTTGCGAATGGTGAGTTCAGGGTGATTTCAAACCCCGTTCAAAACCCCTGTAATCTTACTCTCGCTTTTTTCCACGTTCAGATAAGTAGCTTATCTCGGAAAGCTTCAGCTTCTTTCAGAACAGAGCATGGTAGGAGTAAAATAGAAGGAAGGCGACGTCATCCGCTTACCGTACTTTAAAAATTGCTATGAATCATCCCTCCGCTAAAACAGTTCTGTCCTTTCCCCAAAATTGCTTCTTTCAAAATATAATGACAAGCCATCGGACGATATCGATCGTTAGTTTTAAAATTTTGACCCTAATCCAATCGATGCAGTGTGCGGCAATAGGGCGACGGCTTGTCGTCATGCAGTGGAAACATAGTGCGGCATGGACCGCTTGGTGTCCAGCTTCGGATACCGACACCGTCGATGGATTCGTCTTCGTTAAGGAACTCACGGCCAGCGAAGTACCCAGCTTCGTTACAATCGTCGAGGGAGCGACCGGGTGCGGTGATTGGGCACTTTGCTGTGCTCTACGACATCACTTTGAACTCATCTCGGCGGAGGGTGCCTCAAGGATACTCTGTGTCGAAACCAGCAACAAACCTCATCTTGTCGCTGCTCTGGATCTTCGAGAGGATGAGGAGCCAGAGTTACTCCTGTGCTACAACAGTCAGTAATTTTGGACAAATCTTATCAACTTCTGGGGTTGGTGAGAAATTTTGAAAATGTTTCTCATTTCAGACACGTGTCATTTTCAAAAATTGATTGACGAAAGCATGGCTTCGACTGCTTTTGACTTCCACTGGAATTCAGTGCCAACTGCAGTTGGTACGTCAACGACGTGACATTTGATGGATTATATTTACGCTGGAGTGAAGCGTTAATCGTTTGATCATGATTTCTCTTTGTCTTTTAGTTTGTGCTTTTCCGTACGTCATCGCGTTCACCTCAGACACAATGGAGATACGGTTGATCATAAACGGTAACCTGGTTCACACGATGGTGATGCCAAATTTAAATTTGATATCGTTCAAGCACGACATGTTCTTCGCGACTACAGCCCCTGAATTCTTTTCAACTCGAGGAGAGAGAATTCATTTTGATGGAAAAACGGATAAGGAGGACAGAACCAGCAGCCCACCAGCTTCACCTCATTCCGGTATGTTGGCGAGGGGTGTGAAACGAAATAGGAATGCGATAACAGGGTTCAGCTGCATAGTCCGCCGTTATTTTAATTACCGAGATCCTTTTTTTTTTTATCAAGCCCAACGTAATTAGTTTTACAGAAAACAATGACTTACTACGATTACTTTTCGTTGGTTAATTACTCAAACGATCTCTTGACAAGGCCCATCAAAGTAGTTGTATTTTGACTGTAGTAACTCTAAGAATTTACGGGTGTTTGTTTCAGCTTCCCCTGAGGCAAAACCAATGAGGATTTACAAAATCCCTTTGAGCACTCTCTCTGGAACGGCAGTTTCTACCTGCGAAAGGCGATGTCCTAGTCCCGCTGAGCCGGATTTGGTATCCGTACCGCCTTCTGGTGATAGAAACTTTCTTATGGTTGACTCCAACCGAACTCTGAGCAGGTCATGTAGCAGCAGTCCAACGCCAGGCCAAGTAGCCTGCCTTCCGGGCATGGGAATAAATAAGTAACTTCGCTTTGGGGTGTGAAAATTTTTTTTTTCAATTTTTAAATTAGAAATCAAAATTTAAAAAAAAAAAAAAAAAAAACGAAACATAAGAAATTAGGATTTTTATTGGCAGTTGAATCGCCAATGCCTCAATTTCACTGAGCCCACATTGAGGCATTAGCTTCAAACGTATGACGTACTTCTAATAGTATTAATGCTAAAAATTGATGAAAGAATTTCAATCGTGTGTCTGCGCATGCTAATTTCTTACGTACCTTTAATCCATATAGTATTACACAGATACATACACATATACATAAATAAGTAAAACATATACATAATTCACATATTAGATACTAATTGTACATCTTCATTGTCTTCTCTTCTGTGATATGGCGATACTGCTATTTGAAACTATAAAAACATACTAAGATTACCGATTAGCGTTGCTAACGGCTAATGATATACATATATCAATATAGTATATATGATGGAAAAATTTCTGTATATAATTTTACTCGCGCAAATTCCACACGTCCATTGTTCTCAATTATACTTCATGTGATACGCGAACGCCATTCTATATATTTATAAGGAATGAGTGACATCGTCCTTACGTAGCGATGCAGACGTGCTAGAAAACAAAAAAAAATACATATATGTATACATACATAGGACAGATGTTTCACCATATATAACGTTTTGTTTCAGAATATATATATATATATATATGAATTAATACATTACATACGTACATAAAAGATACGGTTAAGCATCTAACGCGTGATTTTACCTGTGCATATACGAGGTACGCTGTATGATTTTTACCATGTAAGTAATGCATAATTAAGATTGGAAAAAAAATATATACCTATATATACATCGTGTAAACATATAAGTATAATACCTATGTATACAACACACCTTATTTTAAATCTCGGAGAATATCACGTCAATTTTGAGATTGGTGATTTATTATTAGCCGGGTGATTTATATTCGACACAAAATTGTCAAAGAAAAATTTTGGTCGATGTGAATGCCATGATAACAAAACGCACACTGCAGCGTATTAGGTGTTTGAAGTACTGAAGGTGTAACACAACCACGGGTACAAATTGCTATTCGTAACTTATTGCTATCAAGAACAGGTGAAAAAAAATCCTCAATGACAATCTGTGCGTTTAAAGGAAAACGACAATTAAATGAAGTTATCAAAATAATTAGTGTGGGATTTTCTAATTGGAGAACCCGAGAGAAAAAGTCGAATGAAATATATTATATAAAGAATTTTTCTTATTTTGGTACACTTTACCGGAAGGATTATAAATGGAAAGACTTTATGCGTCGCGCACCAACGCGCATTATATAGGTAAACTGCTTTATTGCAGTTATTCAAAACATATTACAATACGAGCCACGTAAATAGGTCTATCGGAATGAAATACATACAGAGGAGAAAATATTATGCAGTCATAGCAAAATCTATAAATATTCAAATATACATACCTATAGTTGTACCAAATTCAAATGGGGTTATAATATATTATGTTGTTACCAAAGTAAATTCATTATAAGATGATAAAATAATATATTTAGAAGACATAATAATAATATTGTAAGAAAAATACAAAATTTCCTTAAACTAATGTTGTTTTTTACGAGGCCATAAAAACTAATTAGGGGTGCCCTACCTTCGAAATGCACCGCTCCTCATGACGATTGACGATGAAGCTAATTTAGATAGAGAGCTAGCATAGATGGAGCCACAGTACGGTCGTTTCGCCTGCAGCATTTGATTCAAAGAGCTCAAATGGAACGAGGTTTCCACTTGCCGGGCTAGGCAATTTCTTACAAACTAGTACAATTAAACGGATTGAAACGGAGAGGAACAATATGAAGTAGTTGTCAGTCTTCCGAAGGGAAACCAAGTCCGAAACCGAATCTCAATATTCTGTTTACTTGAAGAGTGTCAGCTTTGGACGAAATCTCACCTCGTCTAATACAGGTCTGATGCAATCCGAAAGATACATCAATGAACACAATGAACACCAGCTCTACTAACATCATGCTATCGCAATGCTTAGTTTTTTCATAAATATTACGTTAATTGCGTTTTTATGGTTCATCGAAGAACAATTTTTACATGAATTTTTTGAAAGTTTTCGCACGTCGATAGTAATAATTGTCTGATGTCCGACAAAATTGATAAGATCATTAGGTGAAAGAATTGAATGTCTCGTAGTAGACGTAAAATGATGTTATTGTAATCCGTTTGAATTCTACAACGAATGGATTATAAATCGATCGGACGAAGACATAGTGACATTATCCTATCAGATCTTTTCATACAAAGTCAAACGTGCAGGATTTGGTTGAAACAGAATATCATCATTCTTTATCTCTTTCGATCTCCCATTGCTTGCATGGAACATTAAGTGGATATTATACAACACCATAAATCAACGGCGACTGCGATTATTTCAGGATGATCTGTACACAAGCACGGAACGCCGTGATTTATTTTAGTTAAAATTTTCTCGGTCCCTGTGAACAAATATTGGTCTTCAAACATTTGTAGAATACAACCTACAGTTATTTCCTCCACCTCGTTTGAAAATCATCCATCAAATACCCCCGTGATCATGTTCTTACGCGAAACGATTTCGACAATTCCAGATCGTTATATTGGGAAATAGTTGAATACTTTGATAGCCTTGAAAAAAAATAAAAATAAATATAATGAAAAAACTTTGAAGGAAGATAAATTGTCAGGAATAAATATTCGACAGATATTGCTTGCGCTAACAAGTGTTACATTTCCTATTTAAAAAAAAATATATTCTTTTGCTTGATGCCCCTAATCGATAAATCGCGCGGTTGTTGAAACGAAACGTAGCAGACGTTGTCGGTGGTCAGTAAACTTGTGTGGCTAAAGGCCGCAGGGGTAGGGCGAGATATTGAAGGGGTGTTTGATGTCGTAGCGAGTACGATGTTTTCTGAATGAAAGTACTTCGGCTAGGCCACTCATCTCTTTCATCCCGCAGCCCCCGTTAAAATCAAGTTAAAAACGCTGCTGGCAGCTGCTCCCTGCTGGCGATGCACTGTACTATGTTAGCCAGTGGTACTATAGGTTCCCCTGTGCGCGAGGCTTGTAACTTGTAACGTGAAGGTGTGCCTAGGCTGGATGGCCTGTTACCTGCTGTAGTACAGGGACAGCGTATTGTGAAAGTGCTGTGTGCGTTCCTCAAAACTTTTTGGAAGTTATTAGACCAGGATTTTCCCTTGTTTTCAAGAGATTCGAGGAGCATGAGGTAAGATTAATTGATGACATTATTTATTTCTTCTCAAATCTCTTGTAGATTATCAACGATTCTGAAATTACAATGATAAACGGTACACGACGTCTGAAGTGAGTGAACAGAGGTTATGTTTCGTAGTGTCTCTCCCCTCTCCAGTGCCTGATCGGTGCACTTTGTCTGGTTAAATCTTACAATTTCAAGATTTTTTACTGCTATAAAAGTATTCGTATTGAATCTCGGAATTTGACTGCGATGTTCTGAAAACTAGGTACCATCGAATCATCACGGATTACGATTACGATAAAGATAATCGTATTCCTAAGTCTGGTCTCACTACCATGAGCACACCTGACCGATTCTTTTTTGTTTTTGCTAAAGCCGCCGCGCTGCGGTCCGTTTCATAACTGCCCAGGTACTTTCATGCATGTTTCGCAAACAATCCGTTTGCTTTGTAAGCTGCTACCAGAATTTCATCTATACAAACGGCGAGGATCCCAGATATATTCCCTCCCTCACTTACAAAATTTCATCTGCTATCGTATACGTGTGCACAGAAAAAAAATGAAAAGTTTTCTCAAGCTTGGTTGCGTCGCGTGATACCCACACGCGTTTCTGGAATTTCAATACGTACGTATTTCTTGTACCTCACGCGCTTCTGGCCTCCTTAATACTCAAGAGTCTGTATAAACAGAATGCGAATTTGAGCGAGGCGACGGAGTTTAAAAGGAGATGAAATACTAAAAAGCGTAGAGTATTAACATACGAGCAAATGAGATGGCTTGTTGATATTTCGGCGCGCAGGCTTCTGGCCTGACACTTGACAGTACGGCCGGCCTTGAGCCCCCTCTTTCCTCTGATCCTCTTGAGTCAATTCATCTATCTCTTTCTGTTCTCCAGCCTTTTTCTGCCCTCTCCTCTTTTCCCCCTGCCATATCCCCTTTACCCCTCTTCTCTCCTATCCCTGGTGTTCACGACCCCCAAATCACCTTACGCCTTTTATCTTATCCACGACGCATGGCAAAACTATTGACTGCAACACACGAGGATTGGTTTTAGGCTGAACTCTGATGGAAGAATCCCCCTGTTGGCAATTTGACCCCAACCACGTGCCAAAAATCAATCCTCACTTACATTATCGTCACTCTACTTATAGCCGTACCAAACGCATTTTCTAATATCAGGATAGATGCCGAATTAATTATCGAAGTGCTTTGGCATGGCAGCAAGTATGATAATATTATAGCCATATGTCGGTATATTTTCACAAAACCTGCCATGCGTTAGGTGAAAATGAATGTAGGTATATTTATTTTCTCCTAAGGGACTTCGCTCGGGATTTCGAGAGCGTAAACAGAAACGAAGTTGAATTCCTTCATGCCAACATCCTCTTCGTCGTTACCTCATATCCATTAACTTTCCCGCATGAATCGCGCCTAATAATAAAGCTAAGATTAGAAAAAGAGCTTATCTCGAAACGTTGATTCATTACATACTTTGTCCGACACCTAAGATAAACTAATTGTAGGCAACTTGCATACCTTCTCAAGCCCCACCTACCCACGACTTTCTATTCAATAAACGCGTCAATGTTTCCAAAGAAAAAAGAAACGAAAGGACAAGAAAAAAACTATACGTAGAAAATATTCGTTGATTCGTTAATTATACCCGTGATCGAATCAACTCTAACCACACGACGCTGTGTTAGAATTTATCTAGCAAAGGACGCGGTGAGGAATCGGAATCGAATCCCGGCCCGGTGTATACGTTGCAGGAGGAGTGCCTCTGCCTCTTCGACTCTCTGAATCCTTGAGATGCGGATAAACCTCCAGAGCTGGCTTATGAATATGGATGAAACCTTTCTCGACGCACTGCAGACCGCACCTCGCTACTCATTCACTCGCACAACTCTCATATGCCGCGCGTTTTATACTCACTCAGAGTTGCTCAGGTTTTACCTGATGTCAGATGCTACACAGCCGCACCGCAACAGCAACAGCAACAGCAGCAACAACCTTAGCTTTTATACTTATAGAAGGTAGGAGTCGGACTCAACCCGCGAGCGTTACGCGCGGGCATACCATAAGTTTTTCTATATCCTATGTATATACCTTCCTTATAACACGCGCCGAGACTAACAAATACGTCGGTATGCTGCAGGTACAAGATGTAACACGGGATATCGCTGCATTTCATCGCGAGTGTTTTTTTTGTTTTTTTTTTTTGGTATTTTTTTCTCATACATACATGCGTTATACGTGATGCGGTGAGGATTTGTTAGGTCTTCGTTTTTTCTCATTCTCCTTCCCGTAGCTCCGGAAATCGAATTAAGCAGCTCGTTCCTCGGTACAGGGTCTCATGTCTCATCGCTTTTATAAATCAATTTATTTCAACATTTTTCTTTTTTCATATTTCCATTACTTTTTTTGTTCTTATTGCTCTCATTGTCAGTTTGGAGCGGGGTTTGCTCAACCATAGGTATGTACCGTGCGGAATCCTAACCCAGCGTAATGTAGCGGATCGAGCGCGTCAGTCTCTTGATGCCCGTTCCTCGGCGTGCATGTAACTGTATTTTCTGCGTGGGTACGACCGACGACGACGACGACGACCTTCTATCTGTTACTAACAGTTTACGCTTAACGCTACCGGCAGTAATTGCACGGTCGCGCGTGGTCAAGCAACAAATAATTTTGTTGCCTTTTCTTGTACAAATTTTTATCCGATTATCGTTGATTCAACTCATCATCGTATATAGGATTAGAAAAAGAAATTAAATCCACGTATCCAAACATTATTAGACGTATGTATGTAAGATACCTATAATGAGTCTGCCCTGGTTATATACGCGGGCAACGTACTCTGGGAGCGCTCTATGTTTCCGCCGATGAGATGGGTACGTAATAAGCGAAACAAATTTCAGTTTGTTTTTTCTGGCATCAATTAGGCGTGGATGATGGATCCATTATTCGTACTTGTACGAAAGTAGTCGTCACACGTATGCTATTTACTCAACGTGTTTCTCATGATTAGATACAATTGAAATTAGACACGGTGTGTCTCGAGCCATGATGCTATTATAGGTATTATTTTTGTTTTGTTTTTGTTTTTTTTTATCTGACTTTCATGAAAGGTGAAAGATATTCTTTAAGTTTGTAAGCGGTAAACTGTTGAATCATATGTGCACCTACATTAGTACTCGAGTTTTGAGAATTTAAACCGCTTGCATTTATCGACATACTATGTATAAATATAAAATATATTCGCAGGCCCTCTTACGACCCGCCTGCATTTTTAGATCATCAACAGGTTGCCTCGCAACGTCGTATAGTAGTCGTCGACCATACTTGGCCGCGTACACTACACAGTTTTCTCCCTGGTTACTACCGTGGCACGTAACAACGCGAATCTGCAGCAACAGCGTTGAGCGCAACGAGGTTTTGAACGCCGCTATACTCAGGGATGGTCGGTTGTTCAGTTTTATGCCGTAAGAAGTAGGTAACCAGAGACGCAAAGGCGTCTTGGGTACACTATACCTTGCACCTCCGCTTTCCTCTTAGTTCATACTTGATTTTATTCCAATACAAATAAAGGCATATAATGTGAACCTACGGGACATGTCATGTTCAATTATGAATTCTCAAAATTCTACATAGTTTGATGTCGTTCATACAGCGATCCAGCAAATAAATTGGACGAATTTTCGAAAATTCAAATATACCGATTTCAAAACTAAGAAACGCAATTCTGAAAATGTTTAAACAATGTGTTATACTCTGACAATTGAGGTGGGAATGTTGGACGTCCTTTGCACGGGTGCAAGCTGCGGTTGGTATGCGTGTTCCGTCACCTTCTTCGGCTGCTACGATACGTTCTCCTTGCCGCTGTTGTTGCTATTGATGCTGCAGAGTTTGAGTGCAGCAGCGCTCAATGATCCCAATAAAGCTGTCACTACATCGGCATACACAGCTCATGGATAAAGTATATATACATCACGTGCATATGTGCATGTCGGACCTCGGAGTGTTCATGTAATGTATATAAGCAACTGGCACTCGTCCAAAGGTACGAAATTTTTATGATACCTACTCCCCGAAACGGACCATTGCCTACCAATAAAATTCTCGACACTCTCACTGCTGCAGCGCCGAAGACGCGACTAAATTTTCAAAAGAAAAGCGTCGTTAACATGGCTATAACCTTGTCGTTATTAGTACTTTGCAAGGCGGTCGGTTCCACCGTTCTCGTCCAACCGAAATCATCATTCCTTTTCACAGGTTTCCAAAATACTTTCGAAGGACGATGGAATTTTCAATTACTGTGTCGGCTCTCGTTGCTGCCTTCCGAATACACTTCGACTGTTCGATAATAAACATCTTTGAAACCTTAATATGGAAATAGGAATTTCAGTTTTAGTCCACCGCGCGCATTCTTCACAAATCACCTTGTCCACGGAGGAATATTATCCGGTGTATACCTATACATGTATATTCGTTTTCGATTAGCCGAGGAATTCCCTGATGAGATATACCTACCGCGCATCTATCCGAGGACCAGATTTCGGCGGTAGAAATATTACCTCGGGCCATCGGTATCGGTATCGGTATCGGTAAAGGTATGGGTATAAGTACAACTGCAGAGGGGACGTCGATTAATTTTCATCTCATCTTAACTTCTTCGGCCCACAAACTACTTCGTAATGTACGAGTGATATCAACGAAAAGTAAAAGAGACGGGCATATATCCGATGAAAAACTTGGCAGGTTGACGGAGCGATCGCGACTCGATAGAATATACTTATAATGCGATGCGAACTGCATGCGTACCATCGGCGACGTACGATTATACGTATAAGTACGTAGGTGCAACGGTGTGCACCTCGCAGGGTGCCGTGTTATCGCTGCTGCTCCTGCTGCTGCTCCTTTTTATAAGCCATATACTTTACTACTGCTCCCAGGTGCCCTCTCCGTGCAAAACGCGGGAACTTTGAGAGCCGCAATATTGTTCTGAAGAATTCACTTGGCTTCGGCCACAGTATAAGGAGTAGTTCGGCTCACTCAGAGCAGACGAATGCCCGACGGCCCGGCGCGTAGTTGACTCGACGAGAGTCAGTCGGCGCCTCCTCGCCTCGCGGCCCTCGTGCAACGAAAGTCGCGTTCAACCAGATCTCGTGGTTACATCCACATTACAACGATTAATAGTTATTTATTTCTTTGATTTTCATTGTTTTTTTTTTTTCACTTTTGACACACCAGAACGCGTTGGCTTGTTAACATTTGTCCAAGGGCTGGGAGGGGGGAGGGGGGAGGTCGGATCGAAATGAATTTTACATTTTTTTTTTCGTCTCGTAGTAATTAACTGTATTTTTGACGGGTGCATCGCAGGCTAACAACGTTAAAGGGGAATTCCACCCATGCAGGTGCGGAGAATGATTCGTTTCGTTGTCAAAATTGAAATTGTAAAAGGTTATACCGTATACTAAAGTTTATGGCGGCGTGTAGATGCCCCTGGACAGACGATTTATTTATTTAATATTCGAGTGCAACGATAAAGAAAGAGCCGTTAAGTTTTGGAATATATCGTCCCATTTAAATTGCAGAATTTAATGGTTTTCGTGTAATTGAACAAGAGTCGAGGTAATGGGGGAGACTAATTGCTTTTTAAAACGCATTACCTGTGTGCTTGTAAGTTTGTTAAGTCATTTGTTTTTAACGAGTGTTAAGTGTTAGCATACCGGGTGCTCGCAGACGTGGAAATCCAACATTTTTACTCATGATTATAATATGAGCGTAACTACAATTAAATTATGTGTGATGAGAAATTGTAACGACGTGCACAGGATTTTTAACGTCCGCTATGTGATTTTCTTTTAAATCAAACGATGACAATGTGGTACCGCTTAAATTTCGTACCAGAAAAGCTCGATCGGATAATTTCCTATAGAAGCATACCAGATGATTGATACACGTAGTCAATGTTGTAGAGATCTGATCCTGGCTCTAAATCTATACGTATACGATAAACAGGTAATGACGATATCCAGTTGCTCGTAGTCGACGACATTAGTTTTAAAATGTATGACTATTAGTTTAAATGGATTTTGAACTTAATGCGATCGGTTGTACCGCATCGTCATCGAGGCTTATTATATATATGTGTATGTTTGACAAAGCGAAAATCTCGCACCCAATCAGGAACCGGTTCCTCGATGTGGTCGAACGATATCGGTCGGCGTTACGAGAATAATAATTTCAATTGGTATCGCCGGTTCGATGTACATTATACATATATACATTTAGGTATGTATATATTGTCAGTGAAATAATATGGGGGAATAAAGATATGCAGCCGTTGGCAAGGCCCAGCTTTAGCACTCGCGGTGAAAGGAAAACACAGATATCTTGTAAAACAAGTATGCGCGAGACGTGATTCGTTAGTATTTCACACCTATGAGATATTTAGCATATATGTAGTAGGTTCGAAAGAATCCATTCCAAAATTAGAAACGACCTTACGGACTTCATTTGACGTAACAACCAGCTACGAGGATTACGTTCTCTTAAAAAACTATAAATATTTTCTCATTTAATTTTATCGTCGTTATATATAAATGCACATCATATATATATATATATACCTATAAAATATGCGATATGCGTATGATATTATACCTACAGTAGAATTTATCGACCGAATTTTTTTTTTTTCTACACCTGTAGATTCTGAATGATTTCCCAATTCTTGATTAAAACTCGAATCACATACGTATAAGAATCCATGTTCAATTTATACCAGACCGTATTCACTCTATACAAATTTCACGGAATCGTGGCTTCGTTCGACGCGTTGCGACGCAAGGCGACTTTACTCGAGAGCACGTGTTGGCTGGCGCATGCGCGCGACAACCGCCCTTAAAATAGAGCAAGTTCGCTCGCGAACGTTCGTGGTCATTGACCTTTCGTCTAAACCATAGAGACGTACGTACCTACATATTCACGTGGTTGGACAGGCGTCTACCTATACACCATTCACACATTTGTATCTGTTTATCGTTAGATACTCACCTATGAGCTTACAGATTGTCAATGCGTACGGGAAGTACTTTGGTCAATAAATCGTAAACCTAACTCGAACCAACCACTCACATTTCCCTTACTGCCAACGTCCCTCGAATGGTACAGTCTTACAATATTACTCTAACATTTTGAAACGATTCGGTATTGAATCGATACGTCAACTCATAGATAACAATATCTCTCTCATTTAATTACGAATTAATGAATCGGGTATGATTGACAATAGTTTTTCAATCGTAATGGCAACGGGATAAATGGTATTCCGTTGTTAGTGCGCAATGGTTAAAAGCTCAATGCTGATTGGTCCGGGGGTGCGAGGGGGTGTGAGAAGGTAGGGTGACCGGTCTAGTCTCTGAAGTTTCTGACTCAAGTGCAGGAGGAACAGTGGGGATAGGAGACCTTGAGCCGCGTCACGTGACCCTAAGGTGCATGGGGTAGGGCGACGAGGGCCTTGACCTTACCGGCCTGGGAAGAGACTGACTACTGCCGCGTCGAAAAACGTTGGCCTTTACAACGGAACCCCCATAGAGAAGATGACAGCATTCGTTCGTTTTGCTTCAGACCGAACGTATTCGACGTAGAGTCGGATTGATAACGGACGGGATGCAGAGGTAGAAAAGAGAGGGTTAAAGTCGCTAGAAGAGAATATAACGTCACTTCGCTGAAGTGGAATGTATATTAGGACCGATGTTTTATCTACGTCTGTGTAATGCTCTGATAATTGTTGTCTTCGTTGTCATTGTCGTTGTCATTATGCCGCCTTTGACGATATCTAATATTATACCAGATACCTACGTACACGTAGGCCTATACCTT
The DNA here is from genome assembly GCA_963978495.1 of Athalia circularis. Classification (NCBI taxonomy): domain Eukaryota; kingdom Metazoa; phylum Arthropoda; class Insecta; order Hymenoptera; family Athaliidae; genus Athalia; species Athalia circularis. The sequence goes on from OZ021700.1 coordinate 24,127,488, forward strand.
ATTGTGGTTGTGTCGCCTTAATAATTGTTCTGATAATAATCTCTAACACGTTAACACGGTTCCTAAGCACTGAAGATTGGTTATACCATACTATAGTTGACCAAAGAGAGGTTCACCTTTAACAGAAATTTTCTACGGGACGACGACGATACCGTCTGATACAGTTTCGAGACAAAGGAATACCGCTATTGCGTCACTTTTTGTCCGTTTTTTAATTTCTTTTTTTTTTTTTTTTTTTTATATTTGCTCTTACCTCTTGCCACTCCTCTTGTAAAAGAACGTCGGCTTGAGCCAAATATAGCCGCCTATCTGGTATTGCTCTCTTATAATTCTCGTTGTTCATAATTTGTCTTTTCTTTTCGAAACTGTCTCATCACTCTGAATCGAAAAATATTCGAAATATACGACGATATTTCATCGCTCAAACTTATTACTTACAATTAGTTGAGAAACTTCAGGCCACTCGACTGCCTGGGAGTGCAGCAACTAACCTAAGGAAGGTATGCAGCGATATGTTGACGTAAACGCCGAGTAATAGGACGAGATCAGAGCCGAAGGCCTGTCAGGAATGCAGGTCCTGTAATTATCTACTTATTTTGTTAATAAATAAAAACCGCAAGAACAGGTTCCCATTCCAATCTCTGAGCGCGTAGAGGCTGCTCCAGCTCCCGCTGATGCTGCGACTGCCGTCATCTCTTGAGCAAACTTCCCTGCAGGCAATCGATTTTCGAAAGACCTTTTTTTTTTCTTTTCTTTTGTTTAGTAATCTCTGACTGGGAACTTGTTTTGTGATATCGATTCTCTTCTATTCTATTCTCTTCTATTCTATTCTCTTCTATTCTATTCTATATTTTATCTCCCGTTCTCACTCTCTCACTTTCTGCCTTTGCACGTGTCTATACGTCTCTCTCTTTTCCCGTACTATTCGTACATGCGTCATATCTGGCAACTTTTTATAGGCCGTTGGAGGTACCAGATATGACTTTGTCGTGTGCGTGTATTTATATTTAACCAACTGACACTTGCCATGTGCGTGCCCATTTCCGTGCGAAGGTCGTCTGGTACCGGAAGTGGGCCGGCCTTGCGGGACGACCGTTACACTCCGGAAGTTATACCTACTCTCTCGTAGAACTATATCTTTCATATATATTCCGCGATGTTCCGATAGCATGAATGTGATATCTTATATGTATAGACATTGGTCGCCGTATAGTTTATGCGAAAGTTTATGTGAAAACACATATTTGCGTACGCAGATAATTCCTTCATGTATATGTTTACCGTATAGACGTATTTGCCTTTTAAAAATGATATCTATTTCTTTGTTTATCTCGCAGAGGTGGGGTTCTTGAAGTTGACTCTACTTCAAAATCGTGAACAAACTTTCTTGTACGTGCAACGCCCAGGTTAGCTCAAAAGGACGGCTCAGGATGCTGGGCGTCCCGGCGAGCGTCCACAGGCCCAAAATCAACGACAGAGTTGCCCGGAGGGAAACCAGCTGAGAATGTCGGAGCAGAACGGGCCCCCGGAGGGCCCAGGCTGGTGGCCCCCGGCTCAATCCTGGAAGTCGTCATCGGCCCCTGCAAGACCAGAGGCGGGAAGAAACGTATCTGTGACTACCATCAACGTTCCACCAGCCCACGAAATGCATGACGGTAAATTTTTACATTTTTAATAGTAGTATTTATTATCTCCCATTATACCGTCGTGTGTCGATAACCACTACTATAATTAGTTGAACGACTGAACATTCCTGAAAAATTCTTACATTCGGAAGTTAAAAGTTCGACGACCTGATATTTATAAATAGGTACACTTCCAATAGTTTCATCTGAACGACGCTCTGAAGTTACTTTACTTGCGACTGAAAAAATCAATTTTCCGGATTGTTAGCTTTGGTTGAAACACATTTATCTGGCTTCTGCAATACAGCAAACGTAACATTATGATATCGTATAAGCGTTGAGTATACTCGCCAAATGTAACGAACGAGGTAACGAAGCATGACCAACACACGGTGTGCGGACGATGTCGTATAGCAAACGATTCGCATGGTGGGTGCCACCGCACAGTGTGTATGTACATACATAAGTACGTTGTACGTACACCTTACCGCGGCGTACGTAATGTCCGGTAGCTAGGTAAGTTCTGGAGCAAAGAGTGAAAGAACATTATTGTATAAGGCACCTAGATGGCGTAGGAATATGGATATATTATATGTTTAGTCTTTCAAGCACGTTTCGATCGCACAAGCGGGGGTACAACAATTATTATGATCAGCGTTACCCCCGTAGCCAACACGCTCCACCGCCCGGTGCTTATTTATTGCCAGGATACCTAATGCCGATTGGAATGTTTTCATTAACGCACGCTATACCGCAGGAGCGGGAAACGTGAGACTTGGTAAACAATTGAAAAAATAAACACAAATATAAAATGCGGTGCTTTCATACCGCCTTGAACCTTTTGCGAAACTCCAGTGCAGAGACAGAAAGTCAATTTATTATGGCCATTGACCAATGACATACATGACTTTCAAACTTTTCAATCCGACTTGACAAGTCGAAAGTTAAATTTTTGTGATTATTATACGTCTTTCGTCACGGAAGATGGAAATTTTGCTAAGTCCTTGGGAAATAAGTACGAAGTTCGTAGAACGCTGTAAGGACGAACCGAGAGCAAAAATTGAGGTCTACAATCTTATCTGCTATTACTTACATTATTTCTACAGAAACAAAGTTGCATAGAATAATCTTTCGATCTGATTGTACGCAGAGCTTACGGCAATGTACAGGTAGGTTGCAGGGTTTATAAATAATTCTTCATATTTTTGACATCCTAAATTGATGGTAAAATAAGGGTAGAAAACGATCACTAACTCAGATGAGCCAAGATTCGACAGCAAGCTTTCCGTCAGCCCCGTTTATTAATTGTCAAGAGGCCCACAGTAATCATTCTCCGAACCTCCCCGTTAACTCATACATAATTATTATGGATTTTATAATACCCTGAATTTTTGATTGTACAGGTAAAAATGTGAAGTATTTGGGTGGTCGGAACGGTGTGACGGTGTCGGTCGTGTCCGGATGCGCTACCGGAAATGAACCGGAGAACGACGGAGCGGATAGCGACGGTGAAGTAAGCAAGATCGATTTCCGGGGAGTAAATCTCCGCACGAAAAAGAAAAGGGACGCGCCAGAAGGACAGGAAAGCGACGCTAGCACCATCACCGAGGCGATGCTGCAACAGCCGGAACGCCCCATGTCCTGGGAGGGTGAACTTTCCGATCAAGAAATGTCCTCCAATACAATCACCAATCAAGTACGTTGGGAATAAAATATTCGGAACATTTGTACAGAACCATTCTTATACCACGTAAAATAACTTCATCTTTATGTGGGCATGATGAACGACGAGAATCCGTTCGATCTCATCTTTATGATTCACTTCCGGATAGCGAACTTCTGACTCGATTCAAAAGTTCGACGATGCTCTCTGACTCAGAACGTTTGAAATTCGAGGTGAAACTGAAGCGATCCCCACAAAAATGGGCGGGACAAAAGGTCAAGATTGACCGTGGAGTCTCAGATTTGAAGCATTTTTTTTTTCATCAAACAACATGGATCTTTTTCTTACCAATAAAATAGCTAAGAGTTTTTATTCAAATTGTGCAAGGAGCTTCAAAATATTGGTCAACAATTACTGATGACATAATTTTTTTACGGTCAAGTCGATGACTTGCAATCTCAGAGCTTTGAATAACTTTATCTCTTACTAGATGCACATTGGGGTGTGAGAAGAAAATTCAATCCCCCTCTTTTTCGAACCTGTTCTCATGAAACGTTGAACCCTCCAAAATCTGAAATCCCACTAAAATATCGGAGAGATTCCCCAATCGCCTTTCACTTTTAAATTCGAAATACTCCAATAAGGCCCGCGTAATCGTTTCTCGGATACGAATGCGAAAAAAAAATTAATCATCAAACTAATATCGTTAAGTAATCGGCTTTCAGAACCAATAAAACTAACTTCCGTTCGTTGGTCGCATTTTTCAATCAGGTGTCAGTGTCACACTTGCTTATGAATCTAGACAACAGACCTAACACAGCTCTAGTTCACCAACTGAGTTATACAATAATCATTGAACCAGATGTTTCATGCGATGATCATGATCCGATAAATCGTGAACCGCGGATGCGCTGAGTTTTCGCATTATCATTCGCATGGTTGGTATCACTACATGTCTGCTTTATCCACACCTGTTGGGGATTTTTTGATTCATCACCCCTATAAAAAGCAGTGGGTCTTGCAAGAATATTCTGTAATGTTGATCTAATTTCTAATAATTTGGTGGTACTCATGACAACTCTCACGCTCCAGGACCATGAAGAAACATCAATGGAAGGTGTTCAAGTCTGCAGCGCAAGCCCAGGACCAACACATGCACCACAGGAGCCTAAATTCCCTATAAAACTCGAGCCAGAATTTCGCTCGAGTCCTGGGCCACCTTTAGGTACCCCTAACGAGACAATACTATCCAATTCTCAACAACACCAACAACAACATCAACACCACCAACAGCAACAACAACAACATCAACATCAACATCAACATCATCAACAGCAACAGCTCAATATTGACGGACTTGAGCAAACTCAACAGAGTGATTTACCATTACTTGTTGGGAAACTGCTTGGAGGATATAACAATGCAACTCCTAGCCACAGTCCAGTCCTTAATCCAAGACATCATTTGACTAAACATAGTCACACAAGATCACAGGCAAGTATTCTAGTTGCTGGAATTCGTTATGTTTCCAAGCATACGCATAGAAATCGAATCAATCGAAGATTCTTAATGCTGTGTCTAAATAATATCTTTCCTCATTTTGGTCCTTAGGTCCCATCGCCAGATTCGGCGATACATTCAGCATACAGCGTATTTAGCTCCCCGACACAAAGTCCTCATGCCGCTCGTCACTCGGCGCTCGGAGCTGGAAGTCCTGTGCCTTCTTCATCTTTGTCACTTTCCCGCCACAGTTTCAACAATTCTACATCCTCACTATCTTTGTCTCTCTCGCATTCGCTTTCGCGAAATAACTCTGATGCATCCAGCAGCTGCTATAGTTACGGATCTCTCAGCCCACCTACACATTCGCCTGTGCAACAACCGAGACACTCCCACTCTCATACTTCACATCCACATCATCAAGTAGCACCACAAAGCAGTCCTCTACATTTGCCAGTATCGCATCATTATTCAGCTGCAAATTCGGAACTTTCCGAAGGGTTGAGTGAGGATCAGGAAGACTGTAAAATAGCACCAGCTACGGCAGGCATTTCAACTAGGCAACAGTTAATCAATAGTCCCTGCCCGATCTGCGGTGATAAAATTAGTGGGTTTCACTACGGTATATTCTCTTGCGAATCTTGTAAGGGATTCTTCAAAAGGACAGTGCAGAATCGAAAGAATTATGTATGCCTTAGAGGAGCGGGATGTTCGGTTACTGTGGCTACCCGAAAAAAATGTCCAGCTTGTCGATTTGACAAATGTTTAAATATGGGAATGAAGTTGGAAGCAATTAGGGAAGATCGGACCCGAGGTGGAAGAAGTACATATCAGTGTAGTTACACGCTCCCAGCAAACTTGGTGGGTTGTACTTCCGGTGGATTACCTGGGGATAAAATGGTCGGAGGAACATGCAGTCCTGCACCACCTGGGTATGAACATCACCACTCGGCAAGGCACCACTCAAATCACTCGCATAAACTGCACGTGGTGCCGCAGTTGTTGCAAGAAATTATGGATGTGGAACATTTGTGGCATTATAATGACAATGATCGAACAACAAGTGCGCAAAGTAGTAGCAGCAGTAGCAAATCAGAGCAGCCCAGGCCCAGTTCTGTAGGGCCACAAAACACCGAACATGATCCGCACTCACCCAGCAATGCTAATACAAATGCTAATCCATCACAGCATCCAGACTTTTTGTCAAACCTGTGCAATATTGCAGATCATAGGCTTTATAAAATTGTTAAGTGGTGCAAGAGTTTGCCTCTCTTTAAAAACATTTCAATCGATGATCAAATTTGTCTCCTTATCAATTCATGGTGTGAGTTGTTGTTATTTTCATGCTGCTTCAGGAGCGTGAATACACCAGGAGAGATTAGAGTCTCTCTTGGGAAATCAATCACACTCGAACAAGCCAGACAGCTGGGTCTCGCTAGCTGCATTGAAAGAATGCTTGCTTTTACCAACAACCTTAGACGATTGCGGGTGGACCAATACGAGTACGTCGCAATGAAGGTACAATTTTGGATAATATCATTCACCCTATTGCAATAATTTTCCATTTTATACCTGTTTATCGAAGTAATGGTTGGATCGAAATTTATCCGTTTTAAGTGTTTTACTAGTACTATTTTTTATTTTAAGTGGCATGTAATTTCAATCTTGGGTAGGATTGTGTCGTGATTGTTTGGGAATAAGAAAAACTTTCCCAGTTTAATGTGGCAATTTCCGAGTCCAATATTATTTGACATTTTTTCAAATGAATTCCTATGATATTTAAGGTCATTGTCCTGCTGACATCTGACACGAGCGAGTTGAAAGAGCCAGAAAAGGTTCGAGCATCACAGGAGAAAGCATTGCAGGCGTTGCAACAGTACACCATTGCCATGTATCCGGAAATGCCAGCCAAGTTTGGTGAACTGCTCCTTCGAATCCCAGATCTGCAGCGAACTTGTCAAGCAGGGAAGGAGCTGCTCAGTGCAAAACGAGCAGAAGGAGAGGGTAGTTCCTTCAACCTATTGATGGAACTGCTACGAGGGGACCACTGAGTACTAACCACCACCATAGGTAACTACCTATTATCAAATAAATTTTCGTTTACAATGTACCGATTGTTACTCGAATAGGTGAACTCATCGTATGTAAATTTTTGATCATTTCAGATTCCATGCTTATACGTATTGTTCATAAGCACACAGAGTTAGGTGTGGTAAGTAAGGACATTTTTTTAAAGACAAGAGAAATGACTGTAACAAGTAATCCGTAATAATGTTAGCTCTTGGTGAGGGGGATTATTAGGTTGTTAGAGGACTTAGATAATAATAATATATTTTTTACTAAAATGCTTCCATACAGGGCCTGTATTCCTGCCTTTAAAGTTTAAGTACAGGAGTTTTCAAACGGCCTATGGTATGTCCGTATCGTCCAGTGTGCATCCAAGTGAGAATAAACGTGCGAGTGAGAAGATTTTGTCGTGTGAATGGTGGAAGAGAGCAAATATGTTTCCAGTGTAACCTCAGAGTTACACTTTAATTATGAAACACCAGTATTTCGTGAATATTTGCGATTACTTAAAAACAAAGCATAATGTCTTATGTCCCAGTAAAAATGTACTTAAAATCAATTATCTGTAAGGCTTAATTATTATTATTTAGTTCTATGCCCCTTCAAGGTATTTTTTACTATACTTTACACATAATTACATAACTATATTATATATTGAACAAAAAAAAAGTATATATTATATATAATAGCCTTACGTCTTCATCTGGCAATTCAGCGTCGCCGTATTTTGTTCCGTCGCAAGGTTCCATCCATTCTTAAATTACACTAAAAAAATAGAAAAATATATTATGAATTTTCTATCTTAGCATATAACGTGCCAAGTAACTATTGTTACAAATTGTGGCAGTGCCACTGTGACCCAACAATAACATTTTTAAATATAGCATAAATTATGCTTATCCCATCGAATCGACACATGATTCATGATACAAATTAATAACTTATTACAAAATCGCATACTTGTGAGGTCGTTTCTATTATATTCACTGCGCGATACAGTGTTGTTATCGATGCCACATCATAGAAAATACCCTCAAAAGTAAGGAATTTTGTTTCATAGCTGTTTTATGCTATACCCTCTCCATTCAAGACCAGAACATTATTATGACAAAGCGTGTGATGTAACAAATGAATAAGTGAATAATTTCTAAATGATAAGTACTCGTAAGTACCTAAGTACATACGCCAAGGTAAGACTGCTGTAGGATGGAGCCACTGATTTGTCAGATTAGACACTCAAATAAAAATAATATTGTATTCTAATTGAATGAAACAGTTACGTACTACTGGCAATATGAGGATTGCTGAGATCCTTGGATTAAAAAAATTAAAAACAAAAAAAAAACCAGTATTCATGCAGATTCAAAATGGATTGGTAGTAGAATATTCAATAGAAATAAAAGTATTGTGACGCGAAGTTGTGAAAGTGAGCAATGGAGATCATGTATATATAAAAGGCAGTTTCACGTTGAAGAAGCGAAAGAAGTGCGCGCGTAAACATGTTGTAGCCATAAGAAAGCTTTTTGCTTGTTGAATTGTGTTTATTCTATATTTATATTTGATAATAATTATTTCTAGATATCTCATTATAACATACCTAGAGTACGACTCGAGCGGTGTTATTATCATTATTTTCCTCTTTTCTAAAAATATTATCTTTCATTTCTGAAAATTATTGATAAAAATATTCATGATATTTTTTTACTACGGAAGTGGCAATAAATTTGAGCTGTACAACAAGTTCTCGGAAAACAATACCTCTGCTGAAATTTTGAATTTTTCTTCGATGGGCTGAGTATTATTTGTCAATCAATGAAATTTCATCCAAATAAATGTGGCGGCTCAAAGCAGCTAATATCTGTTATTGCTTTTACACAACAAAATATGGTTGAAAACAAAGCTCGGAATAGAATATCCTGGTTCACCCGTTGATTTTGAGGGTTTAGTAGATGTAATATGACATTTGAATCCAATGCATGCAATGTGTATGGTCGGAATGAGAAGAAAAGAAGGAATGCCAGTGATGACAATATTAAGGCAACAATGTTTAAAAATAAATCGATATTCAGAGCTTAAATACAACAGACTGTACTGACAATTATATTATATCTCTACAAACTAATATAAACATTAGATACCAATACAAAAAAAAAAAAAATGAAAAATAGAGTATATGGTATAATACTAAACAGACAATATTTTAGTATGACATCATACATAATCGTGTATAGTATCCTTCATTAATATCAAAGATTGATATTATAGAAAACACTACTGAATTTTTTAGAGACGCATAATGTATGCGATAAAGAATGATAAAATATAAAACCCATGAATGACCACAAAATATTCCATTCTTAAAATAATACTAATAACAAGACGAATTCTAGTTAATATAGTTAGAGTAGTTTTATACATACGATACGAACAATAAATACTACAAATAAAGCTCCTTTTAAGAAGAGTAGTCCTTGCATTTTTGCTCTTATTCTACACATTAGATTTAATTGTTATTTTTCTTCTATGTTAGTCACTTTTATGCATATGACCTTGACGTTACGTCTCCAAGTCTGACAAATTATTAGAGATGAAAAATTAATTTTACACAGCTTAGAATAAAATACGTGAACCTATACACAAAAGAAGAGGCTTAAAACTAATACCAGTTCTAATGTTTCTAGCCAATAAAAAGAAACGTCAAACTGATTTTAGCCGATTCAAAACCAGAAATGACTGATATATATCAACGCATATAAAGCCACTCTATTTATGTTTATTCAGTTGATATGCCGTTGGAGGATAAATGTTGTAGCTCTCGAAAAACGGTATGTTTTTCATTATGATGTATTATTATGTTGCCCAACTGTGTTACAGATAATGGTTGAATATCTAATTTGTACTTGACAGAAGGGAACGTCTTGTTTTGAAGATGGTAAAAGACACATAGACGTAATTCTCGTATACAGATTACACTCTCATGAAGAACCACGTAAGCAGAAATGGCGAGATACATTTTTTACCAATATAATGCTGGAAATGGGACTGGAAACCGAGCTTACACTCTCTACGGTAGCTAATCACATAAATATACTCAATGATTTCATCTTATAATCAACTTGTCCAAATTAAGTTCAGGCTGTTTTCAACATTTTTTACAATGTATGTTGAGATAAAAAAAAATATTTTCGTAAACGACCTTTAATACTTCCTTCATCTTCCAAACTTTCGATATATACAGTTTGAGCTCTGATATCAGCCTCCAAAAATATAGGGCACAATTCAAGTATATGATATAAATTTCACTTCACAGAATCCTGAGAGTGGACTATTCTTCGTTAAAATTCATGCACCTTGGCAGCAATTGATAAAACATGGCAATATATTTGATATTAAACCAACTTCGGATAATATCATGGATGAAACATATCGTAATCACTGGTGGGATAAGTGGGTGCCCATTGGTTTTCCTAAACTCGAACGATGTACTGAGTATTTACGAAAAATTTACGAAAACGAGATCACCAATGGAGTGTACTTACACGAATAGTTCATGGCTTATTTTCTTTCAATTACCACAAAACTCAATTTCGTGACACATTTTGTATTCCAACGTTAATTCTCCTCGATAAAAATTATTTTAACAATGTAAAAGTCAATTAATCTCACTTTTGTTGTATGTCGACTAGTAAATGGGAAAAGCATGCCTATACAACAGCAGACCGAGCAATTATCATTTGGGAAATTATGTGGAGAACAAAATTTGGTCCTGAACCACACCAAATTGGTTTGCTGAAATTGCTCAATGATCATGTATTTTTAACCGCGTATCCACTACATGATGGATATGTAGAAGATTGGAAGAATGAAATACCAACACATCGCCAAGTTAATTCCATTCAGTTGTTTATGTTTTTCCATTTGATTTATATCGTCTAAAAGTAATGTTTTATCAATAGATTTTGTATCGTGAATGGGGAAATCCTAAGGCAACCTTCAAATATCAACCATTAAATTTAATCTGCCTCTACTTCGGTTGCGAAGTCGGTCTTTATTTCACTTGGCTTGCTTTCTATAATCGAATGTTACTACTCCCGACAATTGTGGGCATTGTCACATTCATTTTTGGAATAGTCACTCTTCATGGAGATAATTCATTTGTGTAAGACATCAAGAGTTCTGTACACATAAGATCTAGTTCCTGGCTTTAGTTTTATTTTACAATAACTAATAATGCGATTTAAATGCAGGGACGAGTTATGTTCCAGTAAGGAAAAGATATGTGGGCGCTGCCCGGATGAAAACCATTGTTCTGCGTATAAACTATCTGACTCTTGCTCGTATACGAAGATTTCATACATTACCGACAATAACATGACTATATTTTATACAACATTTATGGCACTATGGGGTACGTAACATCATATTTGTCAAGTCACATTTGATAAATGTTAGCGTCCATGTTTTGATATTCTTAGTACCTTTATTAATTCAATTAGCAACAGTTTTCAACAAAATGTGGAAGCAAAAGTTGTCAATTCTAAGTTGGTATTGGAATCTTCATGATTCAACAACAGACTATGACATGCGACCACAATATGAAATAGCAGCAACAAAATATCGCTATAACTCGTTAACGAAAAGGGTACACCTAGAGCATAATGTCTTCCGTAAAACATGGCAAGTCGCACTATCTGTTAGTCTCATTATGGTCCTGGTGCGTATAACGTGATAAAAATTTTGTCTATGCAGTACAAATATCTGAAGTATTCAGTTGTACCTATAATCGATGCTACATCTAAATATCTTTCAATGTCCAGACACTTACTGCATGCTCCATATACTTTGGAGTAATTCTCTTAAGAACCACGATAACCCACTCTTTAAGAATAAGTCATAATAATGTACTTCGTTGGAATAGTTCAATAATAGCAATACTTGTTGCTTCCATGGTGAATTTGTGCTTCATATTGATGTTGGAGATTGTAAGTTTTTTGTTCTATAGGTTTCAATTTCGGAGTAAGAAAAAAGCTTGAAATATTTATTTTTGTTACAGGTGTATGAAAAGCTAGCCATAATATTGACCAATTTAGAAAACCCCAGAACTCGTGCGGAATATGATAAAAGTTACACTATAAAAATCTATATCTTGTCATTCATCAATTACTATTCCGCATTAGTGTATATCGCGTTCTTCAAAGGGAAATTTTTTACACACCCTGGTGATCATGGGCGTTGGAATCATATGTCAGGCATTTCTATGCAGCAATGTGATCCAGCCGGATGTCTGAGTGAACTTTCAATACAGTTAGCAATTATCATGTGTGGAAAGCAAGTATTTTTGAATATCATGGAAGTAATTGTTCCAAGGGTTCTCCGTTGGTTCAAGGGAAAGTTGAATAAATTTGAAAACTTACCCCGGTGGGAAGAAGATTTTCTGCTTCGGGAAAATGAGCAGTTTACTTTGTACATGGAAGTACATGAAATGGGTAGGAAGGAACTTCAACATCTACGAAAATTAAATTCTCGACTCAGCATTAAATTACATTTTTTCGTCAAATTAGAAGTCGACCAAATTTTGAACTGAAAGTAATGAATCAATCAATGTGATTTATTTTGCGAACTATTTCCGAATTATATTTTGTCGATTGTATTTAGTTCTTCAATATGGATTCGTTACTTTGTTTGTATCGACATTCCCATTGGCCCCAATGTTTGCTCTAATGAATAACATATTTGAAGTCCGAATCGATGCACATAAAATGTTGTGTGATTTGAGAAGACCATTCCCTCGAAGGGTCACAAGCTTAGGAGCTTGGGAGGACATTTTAGAAGGAGTAACCTACACTGCAATTGTATTTAATGTACAAAAAAATGACCATTTGACTTTTATTTTGAAACTCTACACATGGTGGTTGATTGATAAAAAATGATTTGTTATTCTCAGGGCTTAATTATAGGATTTACCAGTGATTTCATACCAAAGCTGCTGTATAAAATAGAAAATGGTAGTCTCGAGGGCTATGTGAATGACTCACTTTCAATATTTGCAACCAAACACTATGGGTCAACTTTGAAGCCCGACACATGCCGATACCCTGGATATCGCTACCCACCTGATCATCCTTTGGCATATGAACTTACGCCGAAGTACTGGTACATACTATGCTGGCAGTTTATATTTCTTGTAATATTCGAGGTAGGTTTCGTTAGTAAAATTGATTTCCAACCTTTATGTCATCGTACATCATTGCATGCAGCAATTAGCTTGCCAAGATTTATATTTATATTGCTATGCATGTAATTTTTTACCTTACAGCATTTCGTATTTGGTGTAACGCGATTTATATCTCATGCAATTTCCGACATGCCTCAATATATAAAAGAAAAAGTTCAAGCAGACAAAGAATTCCTACGTACTTTGAAAGATCGTACCATCGAAAGTGATTATTTGTGAATTAGATATAAACAATATATTCATATAATACAAATATTATCAAAAATTCCAATACAGAGGGGTTGATGAAAAGATTAAAAACCAATGGAAACACCAAATGGGTTATTTATTCAAATAGTTTCTGCCAGCTGTACAAAATTTGAGATGATCATATAAAAACACATATCTTAGTTTCATGCAACATTGCTAAAACGATGTACGCTTTTTATACAACAATAATTATTCATGTACACATATTTGTAATTCTCATATACACTCCTGGATCAGTGATAATTTCTAATAATTCTATGTCACGGATTCTAGAAGCACCATGAGATTCTTTTTCAGATGGAGAATATTGATCTGTTGATAAAATCTAATACAGGCTAAAGGTTTCGATAACAACAGTTTATACAGTGGATGAAAGTCAAACTATTACAAGTCGTACTTGTCTAATTGGATTCTCATTATTTGGACGCTATTTCTAGCATTTCAGAGATGTCAACAATCTTTTCTCTTGGTTTTCCACCGATTCTGCCTCTTTGTTGTTCAACCTGATCTATTTTTTCCCAGTCGTCATAAGTGACAACTTGAACTCCTCTCTGATTCAATAATGATGATACTTCTTTCCATCCCGGTTTAGTCTGTTCGTATTTTATTTCCGCACACAATAACTTGGAAACTTCAAATGCGTTTGTCATTGTGGATAATATGACACCCACTGGTCCAGTTGCTAGCCAACCAGCAGCATAGAAATTTTCGTCTATTTTGCCAGACCGTGTTTTGACCCGACCATTTTTTGAATCGAATGGGATATTCTGATCGACTTGAACTGACTTGTAGCCTATACACCTCAGCGCTAATCCACATTCAATATCTTCATATCTGTCTGTATTTTTTGCAGTTAGCTCGGCTATGTTATTACCGACTAATTCGTTAATGGATAATCTTAAATTTTCTACAACATCTGCACCTTGAAATTCGACAGGACTTCGAAAGAAAACAGGAGCCAATACATTTTTACAGTTGAATTTGTTCGTTGAAAATTCATCAAGAGACTTGAGCATCAATTCCGTTAAGCGTTTTCGTGGTCGTGCTAAATTTGGTATGAAATCTCTCACTTGATCAAAATCGGAAGTACGCCATTGGGTTACACAGTCTTCAAGTTTGATCAACTCTCGAAGCTCTTTAATAGTAAAGGCGGCCTGAAGTGGACCACGTCGTCCGATCAGCCAGACCTTACGTACTTTGCTGCGTGACAACGTCTCTAATGCGTAATTCGTTATATCGGTATTCTATAATGGTCATAAGGTGGATCAATTCTAGTAAGCAAACAGCATTTATATCTGATTTATACACAAAAGAATTAAAATACACGATTATCTAATGATGGTGTGGTGTTCTAATACAAGTTGATTGTAGAAATAAGGTGATATTGGGTTTATTCTAATGAGAGCATACCTTCAGTTTGTCAATTGGAGTTAGTAGAATACGAGCAATGTCCATTGCAACGTTGCCCTGACCACAAATAGCTGCTTCATCAACAGATAAATCAATTTTCAAATCTTTTTCTTCTGGTAACCCATTATACCAGCCTACAAACTGTCGTCCTGAGATAACATTTTTCAAATTTTCTCCAGGAATATGTAATTCTCTATCCTGCTCAGCACCATAAGCCTGTAACCCAATCGTCCAATTGTCAAAATATGTAACTCAACGATTGGTTGTCTGAATTATTGTATCATTACCAATACTACTGCATGATAAGCTTTTCTCAATTGATTTATAGTCACATCTTGTCCCACGTTAACATTCCCAAAGAAGTTGACGTTTGGGTTTTTGGCGGTTTTGTGGAAAGTATGGATTACATTCTTCACCTCAGGGTGATCAGGGGCTACGCCAAATCGTACCAGACCAAATGGTACAGGAAGTCTATCCAGTATATCAACTCGGGCATCTTTTAATGTCTATGAAATAATACCAGAATAGACATGACGAAACATAATCAAAATAAAATGATCAAATACCACTAGGTAACAGAGAAGTTATAAACACTGTTCAGATTGCTGCACCATTCTAGAAACACATACCTTGATTATGTGTTGGGTAGCGTAAAAACCAGCTGGTCCTGCTCCGATAATACAAATCTGCGGAACTATTTGTTGACTTGAAAAGTGTCGAATGTGGTTGTATAACTTGCCGCTTTTCATCCTTCAATCAATGCGTATCCTGGAAAGTTTAATTAATGATTAAATTCGTAAACTGACGATACAGCAAAGTCCCACACTTTCACCAAAGTCTACGCATGGACTTATCTTTAATACCAATAGATAATGTTTGTTCCCATATCATACGTCATATTTTAACAAACAACTGAAACTCATGCTGCAAGAAGTAGTACCTTCATCTTGGGGTTCAATGGTGAAGCATACCATATAAAATTTTGTACTATTATGAAAACTAAGGTCAAAGATCAATGCACTAAATTAGGAAGCTTAATGATCTATAAGGTATGTTAAAAAACGTTCTTCAAGTTTGGTGTACAATTTATTCAACAAAAAAGAATAAAGTGAATTACACAAAAGTCGAAAGCCATACCAGTATGATAGACTTACCAATTTCACAAGAGAACAAATCATAAAGATCATTTTTATGATAATTACTTAACTATTTCTCTCGCGTATAGTTGCTTATGTTGTTCACATAGTGTTTGATGCTCCAATGGTTGGCATTGACAACGCTGGCATATAGATCGCTTTCTAGAAATATTAAAGCAATATAAGAAGTTACAATGATGTCACCCTTATTTAACAATCGAGCAAGATGAAGGATTTTTCTTACCAAAAAGCTTAGAGATAGGCAGCACCGCTAATACAGATTCACCAGCCACTTTGGCTTCGATAGTAGCCTTGTGAATCTCTTCCACAAACTGTAGTATACTTTCGTTAAATAAATTACACTTGAGTATTATTATACACCCAAATTGTTCATTTAAAATTAAACCAAGCGATTTGAACGTGTGTGCTAGGATATACAAAATCCCTACGTTTAGCTGGGTTAATAAGGAATAGCCAATCAAAACAAGACTTTCCCCTTTCCCGACATTTTTCAATTTCTTGCTTAATTTATTCAATGTTTTGTTATGGTCTACTAGACTTGATTGTTTGAAACATAAATGTTTATAAGTTTTTATGTCACATTCTACTTTTAAAATGTAGTCCTGGATAGCCTTTACTTCTTCACCAGGTGGGTCAATGCCAAGTGTGTCTAATATATCATAGACAGTGTTACGAATTTTCAAAAACTTTCCCATACAGAATTTAGAGCTTTCTACTTTGGAAAACGGCTTTCCATAGTTGACGTTTTTCGCGTCCAAAGTCCCTGAAAACTACAACAAATTACATATAAGTTGAACCTTTCGACGCTTCTGTGGTGCTATGAAAGATGTAAAAGAAATATTATCTCACAGTAAACCATTGCGTAGTTGCGCGAAGTTCAACAAGATTCATATTATTACAGAGTGCTAACAAGCGACAAATAGGGTCTAAGCTGTCCATCAAACGCCGTTCATTATAAGAGCCATTCGGAATTCTTGAATCCGAATTAATTGAATGGGTTTGTCCCAATTTGGTTCTTCCAACAACTTCTAAATTTTCTCCTTTCAACTTTTTCAGTCCATACTCTCTTATGAATTTATTAGCGACTAGATATTTGATTCTTTTGACTTCATTATCTAAGTGGCCCTTATCTCCACCACAGTGATAAGACTCTATATTTTTTAAAATGACTTCGCTCTGACAGTCTTTGAAAAATTGACCACAAGATATCATTTGTTGAACAAAGTCTTCTGGTAGATCTCTTCTGCAAAACATCGATTTGTCGGAACGCTTCTCGTAACAGTCTGTCAATACATCTAGATGTGTTCTTGCAAAATCTGGACCTCGGTAATCCAAACATACTAAATATGTTTCAGAATTTCCTTCTTTGCTGGTCACAGGCTTGTTGATAAAGACTTTCTCAAATAAACACGATAGAAAAAAAACAAGACACAAAGACTCATGCTCAAAAATGGTAAACATTTTTAGGAGTAGGCTTCCATGAGTTGATAATAGCTTCAAAGCAGCAACAGCCTCGCAAAAATGCAATGGTGCAAGTATTGATTCTTGCTCTCCAGGATCATTAGTACAATCTATGCTACCATCTGCTGTGACCAATAATACCTCTCCTTTCTTTTGAGCAATTTCTACTAGATTCTCCATGTTTTTGAGGCTCATTAAATTCCCAGTGTAATCGGTACCAAAACACCAATGATCTAAGGAAGATATGATAAACCTATCATCATTTATCATACAAGAGATGGGATTTCCTTCGTAATAAGGATTCAATGTTGTAGCCACCCAATCCCATTCAATGCTGGGTGCATTCAATTTAAGCCAGTGATTCAACGAACTTATAAAAGCACCAGGAGCTTCACACAAGTGTACAGACATCAGTTTTTTAGCTTCTATGGCGATCTTAGGTATCAGTGGAAACAAAGATGCATTCTCATAAAACTTGGACCATGCCTGCGTCAAGAATTCTGGGTCTATTTCTTTTTTAAGACGCCACTGTACATCTCCTGCTTTGTTTCTTCGGCTTGTATGCTGATGCCACTCCGCAAGATTATAATCGTTCAACTTGTTTTTTATATTATTCAACTCAGCCTTCATTTCTTGTAATTCCGGTACAACCCACGGGTTTTCAGTGAATATTGTCTTACTTTCCGGGATTTTGAAATTCGTATTATTGATGGTGAATTGTTTATTGAATAATCTATCGATTAATGGCTCCAGTGATGGATCATATCTCGACTTCTTGTGGCGAAAGCTACATGATGACGAGCCAAACGATTTGGGTAATTGAACGTTCAACATTTCGTCAAAATCTCGCTTTATTCCAAATCCATCTCCGTCTGTTGCCATTCTGTCATACTATTCACATTCTCACAATGTGGATAATGATTTTAAAAAGCTTCAACGCATTTAGAAAATATGATGACAGTTGTGGATAAAATACAATCAACTAAAGTATTTACGATCTCTTTTTTATCTCTCCGAATTTGTACATACTAGTGGCTTCTGATGAAACATAAATCAAGTGTGGAAGAAGAAGTTATCTGTCAAAATTTAAATAACGAGTTGTCACAGAAACGCGAATGCCCACAACAATCAACAATATCAACAATGACGATTAGTATTTGAGTAGAAGTATCCATTCTCACCTAGACGAGGAAGCACACTAGTCGCTGACTTTTATTGTGTATCTCGAAACACTGCACGAGCCAATTATTAAATAATATACATGCACATTTCAACTCTGACAATCCGAAACTCTGCAATTTTTGGAAGACTCGTAAGCCGAAAAGCCTAACCGAACCCACGCAAAAATAGAACGGAACTACCTGGAGTATAACCTGTGGTATAAAAACATTTACAAACTATCTTCCTTGCTATGCCGGTCAGCCACTGATTTCTACTACTTCCTCCCCCCTAATCTCTGTTCTGCCATAGACTTTAAACAGTCTATGGGCACTGCTCTGACAGAGATTAGGGGTAATCTCTGGCTCTGATCAGTGGCACTGGGTTATGGAGGGCTAGAAGCCCTCCATACACTGGGTATATGCCGATCAAAAGTAATCTGCTATAATGATGAAAACTGTAATAAACGCTGTCATCGTGTAATATTTTGAAATATGCATAACGAATATACGATGTTTCAAAACTTCTAATCAACTTCTAATCTATAGCTTATTAACATTTGAAATATATATAACTAAACGATACGGAATGGAATATTTTATCTGATGTATTTGCCTCGTTCAAGTAAATTTTTCCGTTTCGCGATATATATACGTATATAATATAAGCGATAATTGTCAATAAAAGCTGAGCGCCTCCTACTCGAGCCGGCCGGGTTATTCAACTTGAACATTATTATTGGATGAGCAATCTCACACAGTCGAGATTTAAAAATAAGTACCAATCAGCAGTTATAATTCAGTTAACAATTGCTTGCACAAGGATCTTTGATAGTGGTATTTGTCTGGTAATACAAATTCATGACCAAATAGCTGGATTTGCTAGTACATGGGATGTATGGTTGAGGGTCACATTGACTGGTCAATCTGATCTTTTCATAATACGTAGGCCTT
This sequence comes from Athalia circularis, assembly GCA_963978495.1. Lineage (NCBI taxonomy): Eukaryota > Metazoa > Arthropoda > Insecta > Hymenoptera > Athaliidae > Athalia > Athalia circularis. The sequence continues at coordinate 24,146,966 of OZ021700.1, forward strand.
CACCATGACTACTTTCAATTTGATCTCAATTTCACTGATTCTTACTACGAACTGTTTTGCGTCAGATTCAATCAAATCAAATAATAAAGCCACTCCGTTGGTCGTGACAACATGGGATTACTGGAATGCTACAAACAAAGGTAAACAATATCCTAACAAATCATCAATCTGTTTGGTTGGATGGCAGAAGATCTGATATAGGTAGCACCAATCCTTTACCACAAGTCATGAGTTTATGACAGTTACCATTTTCAGCCTGGAATATTCTGTACACAAAAAAGCGTAGCGCCTTAGATGCTATAGAAATGGCATGTAGTTTGTGTGAGCAACTTCAATGCCGCACTACTGTTGGATTTGGTGGTAGCCCCGATGAAAAAGGCGAGACAACCCTAGATGCAATGATAATGGATGGGTGAGCCAATAAATCTTTTTTCAATATTTGTAAAATACTCTGAGATTTTATACTTTGCCCTTATAGTCTAGAACAATGGGTGTATCCAAATTTTTCACCACAGGGTTACAATGGATGTGGGTGCTGTTGGGGGATTACGTCGAATTAAAAATGCTATCTCGTTAGCACGCAAAGTCCTGGATTATACCAAACATACGTTATTGATCGGAGATCAAGCTGCTGAGTTTGCAGTGCAAATGGGTTTCACTGAGGAAGACTTACACACACCCAAGTCCAAGAACATGTGGTTAAATTGGTTGGCCAATAACTGTCAACCAAACTTTTGGAAGGTTTTTATGCTGAAAATAATCCAATTGCTAGGATGCAGACAAGCAGTCATAGAATACTATTTTATGAGTTGACTAACCCCCATTGTTTATATCTCAGAATGTTTCACCAGATCCTGGACGACATTGCGGCCCATACCATACAGAATCTTTTAAAATGGAGAACAGGATTCAGGCCGCATCGAACAAAGCTATAGATCAAAATAATCATGACACAATTGGCATGATTGCAATTGATATTCATGGACATATCGCAGCTGGTACATCCACCAATGGTGCTAAATATAAAATTCCAGGACGTGTTGGTGACTCTCCCATTCCAGGAGCTGGAGCTTATGCTGACCAAGAGGTTGGAGCTGCCGCAGGTACAGGAGATGGAGATGTCATGATGCGTTTCCTTCCCAGGTTGGGTTACTAATACTACACATGGTGCAAATTTCTAAAACCTTTTTTTATAGCTAACTTATAGGGCATTAATTTTATTTCTGTATGCTTTCTTTGTTGCTAAGTAACTTCGTGTTTTATTGATTTCTTGGCGTTGCTTATCTTATTCTAGCTTTCTAGCTGTAGAAGAGATGCGCCGAGGATCTACGCCAGAAGCTGCTGCTGAGACAGCTATCCGACGAATAGCTCAACATTATCCAATGTTCTCTGGCGGAGTTATTGCACTGAACAAAGAAGGCGAATATGGTGCAGCCTGCAATGGAATGCAAAGTTTTCCATTTTACATAAGTAACCCATTGGTTGGAGAACCTACCTTAAACCATGTTCAGTGTATTAAAATATGATTTCAATGTTCTTTATTTCCTTTATGAGATTGTACGTTGGAGGTTCAAAACATTGCTTGTGATGGAGTTAATGGAATAAAACTAATGTCAATATCCTGTACAGTTAAATACCTACGAAAATGATGTTTGCAAAATACATAGCAATGTAAGTGATTGTTGAGATTTGTTCAGTTATTGAAACCAGTAATGAGTCTTTCAATTCTTGCAGTCTAACCCACCGACCTCCCTGACCACAGATAACATTGTTTTAAATACTGTCATCAACTTCGCATGAGTGTTCTATACAATTCAAAACTCAAATTGTGACTCAAATTTCACGTATTTAAATCTTTAGACGTTCACGAACGGTGGTATTTCGACTACATCATGTTTTATTGCAATTACTGATATAGGTATATCGTTTTCTAGGGACTCTAGGTATATCATTGCACCACACATTTAGAGCGTATAATATGCTCTAATTGTAAGACTACGTACGTACCACCGCGTATCCCAGCCATTGAATGATTGCGTTCATTGTAGCTTATGTATGATTTGATCATGGACTAGAATCATAGTTACCTACAGAAGTTATAGGTTATTCATTGTTAGTGTGTGGTAGTGTAATGGTGACAGCTGACATATAACAGCACGACTTTCCAACTGCGATTTTGTTGAGAGGAGTGGTGAAAAGCAACGAGAAAAGGTTAACAATCCGTGTTTTACTAAAACTAGTTATCATGAACCCGGGAATTCACCTTATTAGCTTAACCCATCAATAAGATTCGAAAAATAGCAAAAGAATTTGACGATCCCAACATAGATCGTTCAAAATAGGTATAACAGCTTGCAGATGTAGTGAGGAAAAATTGTATCTTGGTTGTCTCAGAGAAAATCGCTGATATTTTTCGAGAATAAAAGTTAATTTACCCGCTTTCAAGTGAGTAACATTGAGGTTAGATGTTGTTTCACCGCGAGACAACATAACCTATATTATTGATTTATCATGGCAAGATTGTTTTCATTGCAATGATTATCGATTTTTTTCAAATTGATGATGTTAGTGGACGTTAGAGGATTATTCACAATTATCATTTATTTATTTCTCGCATTTATAAATTACTTGCAACCAAATAGATTCAGAATATATAGACAAAATTTTTATCATTTCCTTGGTTCTGGCATTTTCAAGTTGTTACACCTACAACCAAATAAATCTGGCTTGTGGGGTTGACTGTACAGTTTTTTTTACCAATGACCAGCAGGGGATAGAGTCAGTAAAGTTTATTTAGATGACTACCGATTAATGTTGTTCCGTAATGTTGATGGTGAAGGTTAGATTTAAACTCACCCTCGATCAGAAACTAGTAGCTAGTTTCCCACGTATAAAAAGATTTTTTCGTGAATTTCCAGAACACAAATGGCCTCGGCAGCAATGACACCAGCTGAAGATGATGAGCTGACTTTACCTCGTGCTTCGATTAATAAAATGATTAAAGAGATCCTCCCTCATATACGGGTGGCAAATGAGTCAAGAGAGTTGATTTTAAACTGCTGTACAGAGTTTATACATTTACTATCATCTGAAGCAAACGAAATCTGTAATCAACAACAGAAAAAAACTATCAATGCCGAACATGTCCTGCAAGCATTGGAAAAATTAGGATTTGGAGATTACAGTGCAGAAGCAGAAGCTGTGTTACGAGATTGTAAGGCGGTTGCCGCCAAAAGAAGGCGACAGAGCACAAGGCTCGAAAATCTTGGAATTCCAGAGGAAGAACTTCTTCGCCAACAGCAAGAATTATTTGCCAAAGCTCGCGAAGAACAAGCAGTTGCCGAACAACAACAATGGCAACAATTGCAGGCTGTTGCGCAAATGGCTTCGATGCAACAAGTGGATAGCGAACAAGAAGATTATTCGTAAATAGTTTTTAAAATGCGTATTGCAAGAGTTGAAGAAAGAGATTTATCAACGCTTTGCATTTTGACGTTACTTTTTTCATAATCATTTATTCAATTATAAAAATGAATATTACTGACAGATGGAATAAGTTTTGATTGCCTCAATGAATTAGTTTTTAAGATTTTCTATTTTAGACAAACCCAGAAACTGATACATTATTTCTAGCACATGTTACCACCATTATTTATACATATCTATGAATATACAAATAAAGGAATAAATCCATGAATTTCGTTCTTGTGTAATTAATTTCATGGTGTTTTTCGAAACTTGCAGACGTTATTACGTTAGTGTGTGCATAGAATCTTAAATCTCTGTGCTCGAATGATTTTCTGAGTGGTGTAAGATAATTGTTTGAACAAATAACATATTTATTCGCGCTTGTGATAGACATTTTCTGTGGTTTGTTTTAAGATTTAATATCTTGGGTTGAGTCATAAATTAAGTGTACCTTTCTTGCATTCGTTTGATGTAATAATGTTCATTCCATTTGGGCGACATTTTTGCTTTCATGGCATCAATCTTCCATACTCCGAAAACAAATGACTTTTCTTTATCGCATCTATAACTTTTGAAGCATAGTGATACCTTAAAGTAAAAAAAAAAATCGCAAAATTTTTTATGTGATCACACAAAACTTGACTCCTGCCGTTACTGCATGTATACTTATGGCTCACCAATTTTTCTCGGTCAATACAGCTGGAGTCATCGCATTTCGAGAGACCCCATGTATTCTCATGCGCAACTTCTCTATTAGCTTGGCTTCACTCTCGTGAATAATTAGATCATCTGTAAAAGATTCGTGGTGAGCGGTTTAATTGGCTTAAGTTGTTAACAAAGAGTTTAATGCAGCATGCACGGGAGTTTCTCACCTTCACTAGTGATTTTTGGAACAATGAATAAATTTAGCTGCCCTTCAACAGTGGAGGAAGCCATATTCAATCCACTATGCGTTTGTAATCTAGAATTGATGGATGCTTTATTATAAAAATCCTGCAACATAGAGAAGAGTTGAAGTCAGTAGCTGTTGGATGAAATGATATGTACTGGAAAAAATTATGTCGATTAAGAAAGAATAAATATTTTCTTACGCTCATCATATCTACTGTATCAGGCATGAAGTCCTGTAACTCTGCCTTATTGTGTAAAAAGAGTATGTGTGGATAGTACTCAACAAAATCTTGGTCTATGGCTGATGCCGAGGAAGGTTTCAGCATTTCAGCAGTCTGTAAGAATCTTCAAGACAAAAATCTCAAATCATGATCAATAATTAAATGTGATGCGATTCAATGTGAGTAGTGGCTTGACATATTTGAAATTTACATGTGTTAAAATATCAGCTTCAAAAAACATACCTGATTAAATTGGGATCCACGAACCAATCTTGAATGAATATCAGAACATGGCAAACAGATAGCAAGAATGATGTAAATTGTAAAGATTGCAGTTCCACATTATTTTCTGTGTTGGCAAAATCATTCGAATTTTTTTTTTGCTCATACAATCCAGCGTGGTCAATTGCTGCCCCAGACAGTATAGGTTGAGTATCTAAATAGATCACTCTGCTTTTGGTGACATAAAAATCTATCCCTGATGTACAATTCGATCCACTTTCGTGATGAGATAATGTTTGCGTTGGAAAGACATCAGCCCTGAAACAGATACTACCTCAATAAAGGACGAGATATAAAGTGGCCTGATTTTAGGCAGTTTAATGTGAGTCGCGATTTTATTTATATTATTAAATTGTGCCCAGACCGGTGATGATTTTATCGGCACCCAAGAGGATGACTTTACTTCAAGTACTGAATTAATACGTTTTGGCTAAATATATCATTATTGAACATACTCACATGTAATTAGATGTTAGCATTGACATTATAGTTGACTTCCCAACTCCTCTGGTACCGATGCAGCCGACAACCAAGAAATCTTGTTGATCATACAAATAGTCTAAGGGGTTTTCAATGAGTTGCATGTTTTCGTCCATGAACTTGATGGCATTGGTCATTTCGAGGCGCGTGGAGAGTACAGGTCGTGCTGAAAACGATTACTGTTATGGAGGGATATGGAGTGTGTGTAAGATAGTATCAAAAAGCAGTCTCATTTCTATCTAATCCGTATGATTTATAGACTGCTAAAACACTTACCATCCAATGATTTTGAGAAAGTTGTAGATTGGTAGTCAGCATCTCTTCTGAAACAATAATACATAGTTTTCAAGCAAGTGCTAGCTGAAAATAGGCATACAGTTCAGCAGATTTTACAAAACATGGGCGTATACATTCATACATACTTGCTACCATTCCTTTGACTCGGAGATACTGCACGGCTTTCACCTTCTCGAGTTTTTAAAATGAACGTAGGACGATCAACTACTTTGATTCGTGCTCTGCTTTCCCCGTCCATAGACTCAAGATCTTTCGAAGTAGAATGCGATTTACGCGAATTCATGTTGCATTGAGTCTAGTAAGATTGAGTCAGAAGGTGTCAGTATAGTAATTCTACACTCAAGAATAGCAGAAAATTTTCAGTGAGGCCGAATGTTTTTTCATAAAGATTGAAAAGCTACCACGATTCACTCTAGTGTTCTTAAGAAAATATCATCAAAGCTGCTCTTGATGACAATGATAATGTAAATTTTCAATTTTAGGGGTTAGAGAATGCTTCGCGCTTCTCGCGCTAGCTAATTGTCAACATTTTGAGTCATTTGAAGCATCACAGCCTTTCAAGTTGGCGCAAAGAAACCCGGACTAGTCACGGGATGATGTTCTTATCTTAAAGATACTGAATAAGTTAGAGAGCTTGTAAACTGATTCTTTTCACTGGCTGATGGTGTAATCAGGTGTAATCAGTAAGCAATCAATGAATGTGTAGAGTATCTTATAGCATTGTCACCAATGCAGTAAGGCGGCTAACCTATTTTAACACCCGACTTGTGTTATTTTTGTTTGATTCCGGTGCCTTCGAGAAGCCTTAAAATAGATTTTTCGGGCATCAGCTAACCAGTGCCGTCTAGAAAATTCTTATTCTTGGGATTATAAATGTATCGCAGTAACAATCGTTTCAATCAAGTATTAACTGCCAAGTGTTACTCATTGAGAGTGGAACATTGACTAATCGAGTGGTTACCAGTGAATAATTATGACTAAAACAGATCTAACATCTCATCAGTGGAAAGAAAAGGGCAACGAGGCCTTTAAAGACGGTAAATGGGCGGAAGCAGAGAGTTCTTACGCAAACGCTATATCTCTGGCGGAACAGGGTACCTCTGAAAAAAGTATTTGCTTTAAAAATCGAGCTGCAGTTTATCTAAAGCAAAAAGAATATGCCAAAGCAATAAGTGATTGCGATAAAGCTTTGGAAATATATCCCAATGATCCAAAGGCTCTATTCAGAAGGTGCCAAGCTCTAGATGCTCTCGAGCGCTACGAAGAAGCATACAGAGATGCAAGAAACGTCATAAGCGTCGATCCATCCAATAAAGCAATACAACCAATCTTGGCAAAACTACATGATATTGTGCAAGAGAGGCTCAAAATCAATTCACAAACAAATACAAAAGTATCACAAATGTTGAAGCTTGCTTTTGACATAAACATAGATAAAGAGCGCAGAGAAACTTCAATGAATAATTTGTTAGTGCTGGCTCGGGAGAAAGCAGGAGCAGAGGTGATGTTTAAAGAAGGTGTTATAACTAAAATACACCAGCTTTTGAAAGTGGAGAAAAATGAAATCATTACTGTTGCTGCTATTAGGATAATTGGTGAGCTTTGCAAAGATAACGTGGAGCGGACAAGGGCGGTTTTGCAGGCTGTGGGAGTTCCTTGGTTTCTGGACCTAATAAACAGCAGGAAAGAAGAGCGGATAAATGCTGCTCAGCACTGCATGCAAGTGATTCTGAATAGTTTCAGCGGCATGGATAATAAACCTGATACTACACCAGACAAGGAACTCTGTGAGAAGTACAAAAAGGAAATTGACACGTTGCTGACTTGCCTTGTCTATAGTATAACCAATAGGACTATTACTGGTATGGCAAGGGATGCTATAATTGAACTAATTATGAGGAATATCCACTATACAACTCTGAATTGGGCGGAACAATTGGTTGATATCAGAGGCTTGCAACGGCTATTAGAAGTTGCTAGTGAACTTGAAGAGTACAAATATGAATCTGCTATGGAAATCACTCCCTCATCTCGTACAATCACATCTGTCTGCTTAGCACGTGTCTATGAAAACATGTACTATGATGCTCTCAAAGAAAAATTTATGAAAGCAATAGATGAATTTATTAAGGAAAAATTAATTACCCCTGATATTGAATCTAAAGTAAGGGTAGTTGTCGCCATAACAAGCCTGCTACTAGGGCCATTAGATGTCGGTAATACAGTGATTGCAAAAGAAGGTATTATGGAGATGATATTAGTCATGGCAGGCACTGACGATATTCTTCAACAAAAAGTAGCATGTGAATGTATAATTGCAGCAGCTTCTAAGAAAGATAAGGCTGTTACCATCATCAATCAGGGCGTCAATATTTTGAAAAAACTTTATACATCTAAGGATGATTCCATCAAGGTGCGAGCTCTAGTCGGGCTTTGTAAGCTAGGAAGCTCGGGAGGCTCAGATGCTGGAATCAGACCATTTGCTGAAGGATCAACGAAAAAACTAGCTGAGGCTTGTAGACGGTTTTTGATTAATCCTGCAAAACAAAAAGATATGAGAAAATGGGCGGTAGAGGGACTATCATACCTGACCTTCGATGCTGAAGTCAAAGAGAAATTGGTAGAGGACAAGCAGGCCATAAAAGCGATGATTGAACTGGCACAGAGTGGAGATCAATCTGTCATTTATGGTGTAGTAACGACTTTGGTGAATCTCTGTAATGCCTATGACAAACAAGAAATCATTCCTGAAATGGTAGAATTGGCTAAATTTGCAAAACATCACATTCCGGAAGACCATGAACTGGATGATGAAGATTTTGTGAATAAGAGATTGAACATTTTAGCAAAGGAAGGTGTCACAACTGCGTTAGTAAGCTTATCGAAAACTGAAAGTCATAACAGCAAAGAATTGATTGCAAGGGTATTTAATGCAATCTGTAGCCAACGAGATTTGAGAGGAATAGTTGTTCAACAAGGCGGTGCTAAAGCCTTATTACCAATGGCTTTGGAAGGTACTGCAAAAGGAAAGAAGCAGGCAGCTCAAGCTCTTGCACGAATTGGAATCACAATGAATCCAGAAGTGGCTTTCCCAGGTCAACGAATAATGGAAGTCATCAGGCCATTCATTGCTCTTTTAGACCCAGAATGCTCTGCCTTAGAGAATTTTGAGTCATTGATGGCACTATGTAATCTGGCTGGGGTAAACGAAAACGTAAGATGTAGGATTTTCAAAGAAGGCGGCTTCCAGAAGATCGAAAACTATGCATATGAGGATCATCTGATGCTGACACGAGCTGCTACTCAATGTTTGACTAATCTTATGATGTCACCTGAAATACTCAAGTTTTACGAAGGTGACAATGACAGAGTAAAGTACCTGGTCATTTTGTGTGAAGATGAAGATGTAGAGACAAGTATGGCTGCTGCTGGTGCTCTGGCAATGTTGACAGCTAACAGCAAAAAGGCTTGTGAAAAAATATTTGATTCTAAGAATTGGTTGGAATCTATTCACTACCTCTTGGCAAATCCAAATAAGAGTGTTCAGCACCGAGGTGTTGTGGTTGTACTTAACATGATATCTAGTACAAAAGATGTAGCAGCAAAATTAATTGAAACTGATGTTATGGAAATATTGATGGCATTGACAAAAACTGATGCTGTTGAAGATGTCAAGGTCAGGGAATTGGCAGGAGAAGCTCTGAGTGCTGCTGCCAAATGGGATTTAATAAAAAAGAATAACGAGGATCCCCAGGGGCTCAGCAATATTAATTTGGATGCTCCTGATCTAGTCGAATCAGATGCGTTGATAGATCCCTAACTTGAAAATGTGTTTACAAATTGAAAAACCATCCATGCGTTTGATCATTTTGACGAAAAAAACCAGTGACACATTATCAATTTGGTAACTGCAACTTGACTTATCTGAGTATTTTACTCACAATACTAATCATTTTGTAGAGTGCCAAAGAACGTGGTAAATGAGCATTTCCATAAATTTGTTACCTACAATCCTAGGATTATCATAGTTGGTACAGTTTTCATAGTCTCCTTAGAACAATCATTTATATCATAATGATCTAGCATAGAGATTCAACATTTAGTTTGTACGAATGAAAATTTTTGAAAAGTATTTTATACTATGTGATTTTTTGTGCTTTCTTCTGCAATAACATTGTTAACTAAAAAATTTTAATTTTATTTATTATACCTTCTTTGTATTTTTAGTCTTGCATTAGAATCGTTCAGATATTTATTACATACATATATATTTATGTCAGTGTATTGCCAACTTCATTACAATTATATTTGCAATAAAGGTTTATATGATAAGTGATTGGGATCAAAATTCAATATATAAAAGTGCTGTAGCCAGTTTATTCAGGATCCCACAGGTCGTGGACCATAAATATATGAATACTATATTACAATATTTAAAATCTTATATATTTGAAAATTGTATAACACACCACATAAGGTAATTATATATTATTGATATATATATATATATAAAAATATTTTTTGTACAAATAAGATCACCTTTTATAAAGCACTTATTATCACCTGTGTACACATTGCAGAACCTACGAAAAATGATTTGTTATTATGATATTGAACCATTTAGAAAGTATTTGGTGAAGATTCGTGAGTCGTATACTAATTACTTGTGTTTGGAGAACAGTATTTACAGCAATTGAAAAAACAAAAAATTAAAAGATTAATAAGTTAACCAATTTGAACCAATAAATAATGAATAATTAAAATACTTAAGTTGCGAGGAAAGGGTGATCTAAGGCTTCTTCGGCAGTAATTCGTGTACAGTGATCGGGGTCAAGCAGCCTAATTAATAAATCATATGCTGCCATTGGATAAGCAGTATCAATTTTCGCCTTAAAATTTTTCAGAATAAACGTATTAATGATGTAAAAAAAAAATAAAAAATAATGTACAAATTATACGATAATAAAGAATTCGAATTACCTCATTTAGATTACTATGACTAGTGTTGGGGTTCTGGTATTGATGTAGACTATTTCTTTTTTGTAACTTTTGACAAAGTGCGGTAATGTTGATTCCTGGTATATTTTCGCTGAAGGTAAGTTTTCTGCCTGTTGAAAATAACCATGTCAAATATTTCTCAAGTCAAGCTCATTTCAACTATGGCATTTCAACATTTAAATCTCAACAAGCCATAAAAACCATTATAAGAATTCCAATGAAATTTACCTAGTTTCTGGGCACACTGTTGCATTTTGCTAGAGCCAAAGACGGATGTTATTTCCGCTAAAGCTGTACAATCATCTGGAGAACGAAAAAAAGGGTGCGTTCCACTTAGGATGCATAACATTATGACTCCACTCGCCCAAATATCTATAGCTGGCAAAAAATAAATGATGTCATTGTTTTTATTATATTTAGTCCAATTAATTACATCTCAAACCTCTACCTGACGTTTGTGAGGGGTACTTGAGCAACACCTCTGGTGCTCTGAATCCTGGTGTGCCAGCCCGTGGAGCAGTTTGTGCAGATTTTGAAAGACAAACAGAACAGATTCTTGGTTTACCAAAGCACGTGCATCGCATTGCATTATCTAGCTTGTTTGTGGTTTTGACAGAAGCTGTTTTGTTACACTGCAAGGTAGAAATCTAGTTTTAACAAAGATTAGGTTGAGTCCTCAAGTTGTGACAGTTCTACTTTAACTCCTACCATATCACCTCTCTTCCGTTTCCGTAATTGAGATTCATTTGCACAAACTTCAACTTGATTATCTCTTTCATTCTCAGTAGTGAATTGTTGTGCTAAACCAAAGTCAACTAATAGGTACCTAAGATTTAAAATGTCAATCTACATTAGGATTAGTGCTTCATAGGCATTTAGGGTAGATGACTTACCGTTTATTGGTACGATCATAAAGGAAATTATTAGGTTTTACATCTCGATGTATAATATTAAATTTGTGTACCCGTCGTAATGCAACCAACAATGCTTTCATGTAGTTTCTAGTTTCACTTACGCTCATTTTGTGCACATATTCCTAGAAATACTTGACGTCATGATATGAACTAATATTTGGAGCATCATTCTATACTTTCAGCCATCAATAATATCCTCATAAGAGTGACTACTTACAGAGAACCTATCGTGCTTCATGTAGGGCATCACAAATGCAACACATTCTGCACTTCGCACGCATAGATCTAACCCAACAACATTGTCGGTACCTCTGAAAAAACAAAGATGAAAATAATCGAAGCTGTCTCAAATTGTTGTTGTTCTGTCAGCAATCATGGAAAACACGAACAACTAGTCTACCATTGATTAACTAGTGTAGCATTGATAGTATATCGATTATGTTGGTTTTGGGTAGTAAACCCAAACTAAAACTATTGCATATTGAGACACAAAAGAAACAGCCGCAGACACAGCTTGAATTGACCAAACTTTTATAACCTAATGAATAATTTAGATTTCATGTTCCCATATTCATTCAGTAAGGTCAGCAAATATATGGCAAGTGATCATTACCCAATGTCCTGTAAGCATTGCAACTCTCGTTCAATTCTGCCTGGGTGGCACGTAGGCACAAGATGTTTCACTGCAAACTTTTGTTGGTTTGCAGAGGACTTCAATGTAGCTAGAAACACAGAGCTGAACGTTCCTTCGCCAATTTTCCCATGTATGTAAAATAAATTTGCCAAGGCTGGTAACGTCTGAACCAAATAGGAGATTTTTTCTTTTTCACTTTCTAGAGTGTAAATAATAATAGTTTATAAACTACTGGCATACATGTAACAAAAGTGACAAGTAGTAATGAATTGATAATCACGAGGCACCTTCGTCCAGGTTATTATCAGAATTGGTGGTGGAAGGTACTGTGTTCATGATTAATTTGTCACAATCAAATCTGGACCTCAATAACTGAAATCAATTTTGCTAAAGAAATCCACAAAGAAAGAAAATATAATAACGCACAGCGCACAGGTTTCTGCCAGTGGGCTGAAGGCCTTTACATATTGGCGCCAATCCTAAGGTGCTGTCATGAGAACTGCGTGTGTAGTCCTTTGACTATCAAAGGCGTGTGCATGAAAAACAAATCTAGAAAAATCATACGTAGTTGTGATAAAACTAGTTAGACACTCGGTTTTCACTAATTGATAGGGAATTTTTCCATGGCACCGTAACACTGTATTTTATTGGTAGCCTAGTAATGGCGGACCCCAACGACTGAACCAATTGAAATTAAAACACGGAGGAATATACCATCGACTTAAAGCACTGATTTAAAGAGATAGACTGAGCACTCTTATAGGCCGGTTGAAGCTCAGATTGAAGGACAGCAATAGTGCGAGAGTAGAGACCCTTTATTAAAGGGTCTCTAGTACGAGAGTAGTTCTTTCTTTCTCGCACAGCTGGAAGAGTGGGGGAGCTCAGCAAATAAGGAGAATAGAGTGAGTGAGGGGAATGCATGGGATCTACGGTTCTACGTTCTCCCCACCAACTAACTGACTAGAGAAAGTCAGAACTACTCCTGCTTAGGGACCCTTTAATTAAAGGGTCCCTACTCCTGGTATCGGCCTCTCTTTCTATTACGATCACAGCTCCTCTTATGTAGCGCTCAGTCTATCTCTTTAAGTCTATGGAATATACTATTCCTCCGTGATGAAAACATTGAGAATATCTATTCTCAATGATGAAAGCACCTACGAGGTTGAGGTGGGGTCAGAACCATGGGATCTTCGACACTGAAAGATATGTCTTCGAACGTTGATTGAAGATTTTCGAGCACATGGGCACGACTCGGTGTTTTTCAGCACCTTTGGTAAATTGATACGAATGTGAAAGGCATTGTGATTTTTATTTATTGAGGAGTCATGAAAATGTACAATCTTGGGAAATTCAAAGATTATTCTTATTCCCATTTGACATCGGATAACAAAATCAATATTCAACTTGATAATATACGTACTGTTCTTAAAACACGTAAATTATTACATACACTTAGTTATGGTATGATAATCTATTACATATGCATATAAAAAAATATTAATTTGTAATTATTCTATTTACAACTATACTTGTTTTTTCTTTTTACTCGAATTGAAAGGAATATTTCGGGATTCTGAGGACGATCTTTTTTTGGGTGATATTTTTATGCCAGATTGAGCTTTTATACTACTTTCAGACAAACCTTCAGTAAAATCTTTACCGTTTTGGGATAAGTCTGTATCGGCCAATTCCATGTTCACATCATTGATGTAATGAACTGGTACGGTGCTAAAGTTAACTGAGTCTAATCCGTCGGACATCGCCCTCATTCTGAGCTCACGCGCTTCTCTCTTTAGTAGCTGTTTATCTTTATGTTTGCCTTTAATTTTTTGCTTTTTCTTTTTTTCTTTTTTAGTCAGTTTGGTTTTGACCTCTGAGTCTCCATCCGATTCATTTTCTGGTGATTCAACGTCATTTGCTGTACCATTACTTATCACATGTTGACCATTTTCTGTAACACCTTCTTTTTTCTGAATTGATGAACTTTGTCTGAAAAATAAAGATGAAGAACTGGCATTCATTTATTACAGCATTATGCCAATTTTACTAAAAGCACTGATCATAATAAAGGTGATTTATGTCAACAGTTTAATGAAATTAACAAAATGATAAAACTTACACATTAACCGGTATTCCTAGTTGACTGGCAAGCCTGTTGTACGCGGTCTTAGCATCTTTGGCTAATGTATTGTTTGATCTGTAGCACACCATTGCAGCTCCGATTGCTTCCCAATCACAAGCGCCAGGTTGACGTTGGTGTTTTATTGTGTAAAGTAAAGATAGCAGTAGACAAACGAATTTTTGTTTGATGCTCTGTGTGGTTCCGCTGTTAGTCTTCTGCCCAAGTTCGTTCAAAAGTTCAACACTCTTGTTACTTATATTTTTCTCAACCTTTCGACGAATTTTAGTGTAACTTGCATCTGCCTGAATTAGCCTGTTATTATGGAAAAATGTATCCAAAAATTCCAAAGCCTGATTGCGTCTAAATGGTCTGACAGTGATATCGAATGCAAACTCTACAAGTAAAGGGGCTAGCTTCCAATTTCCGATCCACTGTAGGTTCAAGACAGATTTAAATAGCATTGGTGGAAGCACACAGTCTCGTTTCTTGAAAAACGTCCCCAAAATATCTGCGTAGATATTCGATATGGAATCATCATTGGCATCAATTTGTGGTGAGCAACGTACCAAAAATGTGCAGCATTCGGTCAATTTATCAGCCATTTCGTGATAGACAGGTGCTGACTTTGACCCTTTATCAATCAGCGCTTTGAGTATACTAGTCAATAAGTCGCTGGTTACTTCATCTGTAGTGGAAAACTTTTTAACTGCGGATAGTTTCTTTAGGCACGATCTAATTCTATTTTCTAATGGCTTTTGGTGTTGTTCTTTAATAGAAAATTCTAACAGTGCAAATAATGGAAGAAGAATGTCTAGTATGAGTGCCAATGATGGGTTCGTGTCTAAGTAAATTTCAAGGAGATCCACTACTCTGATTCTGAAATGAGTCAAAGCTTGAGCACTTTTCCCTTGTTTCTTTTTTCTGCTTTGACGATTTTCTCGTAATACTTTGAATGCACTTGCCAGTGCGTAGTCAAGTCGTTGACCCTCTTCCTCGTTGATTTGATCGACATCTACATCTTCATCATCCGTTTGAGCCATGGCATCACCCAATGCCTGTCGCACAGCCATTCTGAGTTTATCATTGACAGATTCATCTTCTTCATATGGATCATCATCCGGATCAGAGTCACTTATGTCCTCTTCACTCGATCCCATCATTTCTTTATCTTGATCTTCTGTTTTATCATCACCTTCATCTTCATCCCCTACATCTGATTCGCCACTAGATTCATCGCTTGAAAAATCTTCAGCTTTTCCATAACTCAGTGGACTCTTACTGTTTTTGGGATCTAGTACCTACGAGAGTACACAATACATCATGAACTGAAAATTGTAACTTTATCAGTGGCAAATAATACTCATTCAAGCATAAGGAGAAAGTTCTATTCGTGATGCTGGTCCATTACTTTTCCTGATATAAAGTTCATTGAAATCATGGGTAAGCATTTATATTAGGCAAGCAAGGTTGGGTTCAATCCAATTGTAAGGTAACTCACGTCTAATATTTGGTGAATCGAAGTTGCTGTTAGCATAGGACATAAGTGTGGGAAAACACAGCCCACTATTGAGCGCAGCAAATGACTGCTTCGAGAAAGAAGGGAAAGCATTAGGTCAATGACAACTTCGACCCATTCTGGTTCGTCTTCCGGACTTTGCTTCTTTTTTTTTCCGATTCTTTCGTAACAGCTATGCAAATCTTTTATAGAGCTGATTGCCATTTCTGGTTCAGAAAACAGTTGTAATCCCATATGTAGCTCCATTGTATGGAAAATAGGTGCTGCTTGTTGAATCTTTGGATTGCTTTCTAAGATCTTAATCTGTGCCATCATTTCTATCCAAACGTTTGTCGCCGCTTCTTCTAGAGGCACTCGCAGTTGTAGTTTCTGACCAGAAATCGCTTCAGCATCGATGTAGTGGACAATTGAACTTAAAATACTTCTTAAATCATCAAGCTTAGATAGCTTCAGGTCTAGAGCTCGGTAGAAACATTCTTTCAATAATGCTAAAACAGGATTTCAGGTGTTAATGAAACAATTGAACTATCTTTTGAATTATTCAACCAGTAAGAAATGACATTATTACCTCCTAACTCAACACCGACTGCTGGTGCTTGACATATCCCAAGTTGAAACAAAAACTTCAATTGTTCTAGCCTCCAATCATGTTCTACGGTAATTGCAGAATGGTTCATCAACCTACAATTAATGTCATTGAATTTATAGACAAATATTTTAACAAATATGTTGTCAGCATCTAGACAGATTTTTAAGAAATACTCGATTTCGTATTACCTAGTTAACATTTGAGCAGCATATATCCTCTCCACATTAGTCCAAGCTTCGGGAAACTGTGATGTCTCCTTAGGTTTTGTTACTGCTGTGATTTCTCTGTATATTTTTGACAGTTTTTTAACACCTTCTGCATTTAAACTCGTGGTCAACAATTGTATAACTTTTGTTCCCGTTTTTTTTTCTATCAAAATATCTCCAGGATATAGTACTAATTTTCTGAGCACTGTAATCTGGGTTTTAGGTTTGACGTCGTCCCGTTTCATGGTGAGGACAAGAAGTTCTACAAACTTATTGAATTTCAGGACTACTTCGTCATTTCGATTTTTCTTATTAACCGTTACAGTTCTTATGACATTTTGTAAGAAATTAGGTGTGATCAATGAGGGAACCTGAAATCGAAGTGAAGTGAAAGTTGAGTTTATAAATCGGCGATCAAAGAGCCAGCTTTTTCTTTTTGTTGTACTGTTGTGTGTGAGTACAACAGAGATGAATGCTAAAGTTTCACTCACCACTGTAACATCTTTTATCTCCGAAAGTACGAATGTTGCTACTTGAAGAGCAACAAGCATTTTGTTTCGAGTCGGTGTAACTAAAAGTTGATCAAAAGTATTCCAGAAAATTGGAACATACTCTGTTGAAGCCAATCTCTCACTGAATAGTTTGTATACTGGATTTTGTAAAGACAATATCATTGGCAAGTCCTGAAAATGAATATCTTCTCTTGTAGACTACTCACCAAATTACACAAGTTTAAATTCAAGTTGAACTCATCAAACTGTACGTGAGTGAATAAATGGTTCATGATTAGCTTACCAGTAATAACGTTGATATAGGAGTTACAGAGGTTTCATCGATAACATTCTCACTACCAACAACATTTTTCAAAAATGTGCTATGCACGACAGCTGGATACCTTGCACTGATTACCAAGAGTACACGTAATGTATCAAGAGTTTGCTCAGCCCAGGGTTTCGCTAATTCTCCTTTGAGTATTGGCCAGACTATAGTTTTGAAATCCTTTTCTTCTAACTGTTCAATTAGGTCCATAATAAAAGAGTAAGAAGCACACGATAAATAGCTTCGCTTCTTGCCAGCCGTTAAAAGTAGAGTCAGAACTTTTTGCTGTTCTTCTAATGTACTGGTCAATAATATTTTTGAGTGTATGAGTGCACCACAAACAAGAATCTGGCCTGTGTATATGTCCCCTTCTTCCTAAAGATGAAAACAAAGAATCTGAGGACACTTCATTCAACTGTTGATTAGGGATCTATCATAATCAAATTGAGTAATCCAGCAATGGTAGAAATTTTCTCTGTGAAAGATTTAGTCGTATGAAACATGATAAGAATCTGATGAACTTGTGATAAGTGTTTAATATCTTAAACGGAAAATAAAGACTTTGATGTTAAGGAATGGATGAGCTTTCAGGGATTCCTTAAATAAGATTTAGATAAAATTTAGAATATGTGACCCTGATGAAACATTCCCACTGGTTCTGCTATATATAGAAAGTACATGACATACACTTTTGGAATTGCTCCCCACAACGCGTAGTTCAGTTCCAAGAAGTTGGAGAATCCTTGAGACTTCGTTTGTAGAATTAATTGTTAAAAATGTCGTTAATGCTGTAAAGAAGCCTTTCCTAGCTGCTATCCTGGAAGTTCCCATTCCTCGAACTAATCTGGTCATTGCATATTGTAATTCTTTTCCATCCATTCCCTCCTGAAAAACAGCAACAAATATTGAGAGTGATGATGTTGGACAACTAAAATGCAATCATCGAATTTGGTCATTGGTGATTGAATTTTGTAGTATAATATAAAAAGTTTAATGAACCAGTGGAAGATTGTTGTTTAAAACCAGATGACATTTTATTTACGTATGCGGGTTAGTAGAAAGACAATTCAACAATGTGACGTTATTAGACGGGCTAAAACGGATAATATCAAACGTGTTCAGCATTGCTCTTATAGATACACGCTGTAGTTGTATGTAAAGTATTTAAAACTTAGGTTATGTTATGTTAGGTTAAATAAGTAGAAGCTCACCGAATTGGGTTGAAGTAAATGACGAAGTAATGAGATCGCACCATCGACGCGGTCATTTTCTTTATTATTAGTGAGTTTTGTAAAGGAATCAAGGACTGTTGATCCCATTTTGTGTTTAATTTTCGGTAGATTATTCTCCGCCATGTGGTTATCGTCGGTATCCATTTTTGTTTGTGTTTGACTAGAGAGTAGTTGGTATTTGTTTAATTCACGTTCGGGATGTTTCATTGAATCAACTCATATGATAGCGGAATATTAAATTGTGTGTTTAATAAGGAAGTGTAACTTACAAGGAGCCGGAGTTTGTTTTGATTGTAGCTAGAAAGCTTTTAAACCGCCACATTTGACTTGGGTATTTTTGGCAGTTTCGTCGCATCCAACATGGCTGGACGAGGTGGTTATGAAGATTCGAGGCGAGTATACAAAATATCAATCAGATTGATACAACCCTTGTTGTACGGAACATTTGTCGCCGATTTTTGTAAAACTTAACAAGTCGCATAATATCTCGCGGTTATAAGCTCACATTTGATATCATTTAAGGTTAATTATAGGTAAACTTTCGGGGAGCAATGCTGTGCACTTTGTAATCACTAGGGAAACATGAACTTAACGTTCCAAGAACCGCGCATTTGCAATAAAAACTTGTGTTGAAATATTTATTAATACAACAGGGACTACTCGGGAGGTGGGCACCATGGTAGTAGAAAGCCATTACCAACGGAACCACCATACACGGCGTATGTAGGAAACCTACCACAAGGTGTTGTCCAAGGAGATGTCGACAAAATCTTCCAAAAACAAAATGTTAAGGGAGTGCGGCTTGTTAAGGACCGTGAGACGGACATATTCAAAGGATTCTGTTACGTCGAATTTGAAGATCTTAGCGATCTAGAGTCTGCACTTGACATGAATGGAGTTGTCATAGTTGAGGGTAACACAATTAAAATAGATATCGCTGATGGGAAGCGAAACGACAGAGGAGGAGGATTCGACCGAAGAGGACGTGGTGGTGGTGGCGGTGGTTTTAGAGGAGGCAGAGATGGAGGCCGAGGCAGTAATTATGGAGGAGACGACTTTGGTTCAAGGAATATGGATTTGAGTAAGTCATATAGTTTTCTGTTAAGTAATTTGGATTGCATAAAAGTCTTTTTGTAACTTTCAAGCACTTTTGATATGCATTTTTTTTAATCTATCTACAATGTGGTCTTGAAAGATCTGCGGGCTTTGTGTCAAAACAGTGGTTATTGGTGAAATTCATGTAGGTAGAAACCAAATAACTATTTGTGAGAAAATTTGAATGACTACAACCTAGAATTTTGATTTACCAATTTTCTCATTTGATTTTGTGAAGTTATTGTAAGTATATGATGGAAATTTGCAATACTTTACGAGGAGGCTACAATGACAGAGGATCACGTGGTGGTGGAGGAAGGCAAGGTAGTGGATTTGAACCAAGAGGAAATAGAGGCAACTATGGAAATTTCAATGAAGAACCAGGTTCAGGTGGTGGAAGCAGAGAGTGGGCACGCGGCGGTGGAGGCAGAGGAAGTGGGCTAGGTACATTTGGACGTGAGCCACCCCGTGGAAGCGGTGGCCCCCGATCTGCTGGTCCCGATCGCAAATCCTTTAATGAAGACATCAAAGAGCCACCTGCAGGTAGAGGCGCCAGAAATTAAAAGTTATTAAAATTGAGGCTTGCTAGAGTAGTATCAATGCATTCTTTTCTTCTTCAAGGAATTTAAAAAATCCTCAGACCTCAGAGTATTAATATTATTATATTGACAATATTGCTCACAAGCTTGGTATTGTTCACAGATACTTCTGGCCGAAAGAGATTGGTGTTGAAACCCAGAACAGTTCCAGACCCAGTAAATGCAATTGCAGAATCTAGCAAGTCTAGTTCAATCTACGGAGGAGCTAAGCCTCGTGAAGAAAAATTGGAGAATGAAGAAGAGAAGTAAACTGCAACACACGCCCTAATAATAATGTTTCCTCCTTCACTTACTACGGGCTGTGGGAATAAGCATTCTTGTTTTGCCCCATCACATCCTCTGTTGTAACCAATGTTTTGGTTTTTATAAATGAAATTAATTATTTGGTCACTAATATTTGTTGGTACATTATTTTACACAATTCCTACCAAATTATGTGAAATACCTATTACTATATTAATATTATACAATTGCAGTTGCCGTTTATATCAATATTTATGTGATGTGTATGTTTTGATATCAGGTTGGAGGGTATGTACAAATTAATAAAAATAGTAACTATGATTTTGTGCGATGAAAGCAGCTGAACCTTAGGGTCCCTCTTTTGTCCCACTACATTGGGTCATTGTTGCAGAGTAAGTGATGCCTAATAACAAGCTGCATGAACTATCTCGTTTGTACTCTCTTACGTTCATAATAGAGTACAACATAATAATGTTCTAATCAAGAAAGGATGTCATTTTTAAGTTAGTTTCGTAATAAAAACTAATAAAAATAAACAATTACACGATTCTCTGAGGCTCTCTTACAGGGGGATAGTTTGAAAAATTTTTACATCTGAAAAAAGAACTAATTGTATGGATATTAATAATTCATTAAGCTAATAATATCAAGTAATAATAGTACATAAATATGAATGATACTATGTGGAACTATGCTTGTATATGATACCATTCATGAATAAAGTAGTTGTTTGTCTCGTAGCATCTAGTATACACATAATCGTAAGAAACCATGCTACTACCTCAAATGTTGTCTCACAGTTTATGTAAAATACTATCATTTGTTTACCAGACAATGTAAGTTACTAGATTTTCATTGTTACCATTTCGAATTAGGTAAGTTCGTACCCTGCTCCTTGCTCGTTGGCTGCTTTCTATTGCAAGACACGCATGAGACAATCATATGGTTCATAATTACCCAAGTATTATGTTATAGTTTTCTCACTTGATCGAATCACATAAAAAACCAAACAATTGTGCGGAAATACCAGTTACACCAAGGTGAAATTCAAAAAAGATAAATAAAAATGTAGCATGAAATCTGCTCTCAAGACTGCTTGTATACCAAACAGCTCAACTTTTTTTTGTGAGGTGATACACATTGGTAAATACACCAGTGTGAAGTAATACACAGGTAAATACACCTTGATCAAAACAGGTAGGTAATATACATAGGTTTGCATAACGTGTATGATATTATCAATATGAATTCGGTATTCAATTTAATGCTCCATTTATTAAAAATATTCACTAATTCACATTGTGTATAATCATTACTTTCAGAGTAGAGCGTGACACAATCTTTACATTTCTGCTATCTACATATTCAAACGTGTCTATGACACAACTTCCAAAATATATAATTTTATATTTATTACTTATAAAAGACTAGATTTTTTCCTAGACACTTAGGCAAAATTTTGAATCTAGTATAAGTGTACGTATATTATATACTTATTTTTATTTTTTTTTAAATTTGTTTCTCAACTGCAGTTGGTCATGTTTGAAATTTTTTATCAACAGACTTGTACATGTGTACTTACAATTGGTTGTACTTATACAAGAACTTGTTGTCTCATACAAGATTAGTGCAATATTAATTAAATTTTTCAAATAATATGGCTTTCTAATTTATGGTTCATATTTTAAATATAGTACACTCTAAGTGCCCTGAACGCATGTTATGAGTACAAAATACCAGTCAGCGAATTTAATTCAATCGTATGCAACGCGAGAGTGAAAAAAATATGCATTATTTTATAATGACTCAGATCGGAATATGACGTTGCAGATGGTATCTGTAACCAGATTTTGTTTGAACAAACCATAGATCTCACCGATAATACCGTTATTTTGAGGAAGATTGATACTCAATGCTGATAAAAAATTGTTTAGAAGTCAATGTTGTACATAATGATACAACTAGTAATTTACTGACGAGACAAGTATTAGCAGATACATGGATGACGTGAAGAGAAAATTTTCGATTTTGCATGAACATTCAAATCGTTAATTTTAGAGCTCCTTGAAACGAACTGGTAGATACTATTTTATTCTCAGTACAAAAAATTGTTTACTTTCAATCGTAATGGAATAATAATCGTATCTTCCTATAGGGGTGCATTTTTCGTTGGTGTATGGATTATAAAGTTCTATGAAATATAAAAATAATCGCATTGATTTCAACTTTTACATACCAATAGAATGAAATTTCTAAATCGGGTTATACTTGTAAATTTCTGCAATATTTGATAATTGTAACAAGTTGTAGCCGAAAATTGACAATTCCAATTCGTTGCTCTGAGGCTTACCTGAATGTCTCGTTTTCGAATTGTCAATAGCAAGTTGTTGCATAACAACAAGCTCATATATTTGTACTCAGCTTTTATAGTTTCTGCGTTTAACCATGCCAAGAAAAGGAATGTTTGGTTTATTTCATTACCCTGAAAGTATTGTTGCGGTGTTGCTTTTTTTTGTCCCATCAGGTATTGAAAAATAATCTTGAATTATAAAAGTTTGAAAAGTGTTTGTCATTTGAGGCATCGTGCAAAATCTAAATAAAACATGAAACAAAGATCAAATGATAATTAATTGATACAACATAATAATGTTGTTGTGTAAAAACGAAACATGTTCATTAAAATATTAACCGATGAAAATATAATTCACAACAAATTTGGGTGTATGAAAACTATTCTAAAAAGTTTTTAGTGGATTGGTGTATTTATAAGGTGTTTATTTTAGTATAATCATAAGTGTATGGAAAATATATCGCATAAATGCTAAATAAAAGCCTAGTCGAAAGATTCAATTTTATAATCGATTGATTAAACAACAACAAAAAAATGCTTAGAACAATGCTTTTCAGCGAGATAAAGGTAATTGGTAAGGAAATGTCGTACTGTTTTCACGTTTATTGCAAATGTTACTCCGCATAAAGAGCTGTCAGTATCGTAATTATTGGCTTCACTGATTTTTGTTAATTTTTTTACAATTGTTCTATTGCTAATGTCGGATAATGATCTTCATACTTTCTGACATAAAGAAATAACTGAGTATGCAGGACCATGCAACTGCGATCCTGATTATATATGTATACGACAGTACGAACATTTCTCTGTGCCAAGTATCATTTTTGTTAATTATCATTAATATTATTAGTATTATATTTGTAATTATTATTTATATATTATTAATATTACTATCATTAGTATTATTATTAGATGGCAGAATATTTATTCACGTAATAACACAAATTTCCATGTGAATTCTATATTATATACAACACGGCACTTTTTGTTTTATCAAAATATTTGCAGGCTTAAAAATATTTGAAACTATTTTTCACGTACATGACTGACATATGGATTATTATCGAAGGGATAGAGGATAATGTTACAAAAAATAAGATACAGGTATATCTAAATTATTAGTAATATATCGGAAAAGAAAAAATAATATATATTAAATCTGTCATTCGGCCGCGCATTCCGAAGATAAATTAGGTTGTTTTTTTTTTCCTAATTTTCGAACCAACGCTTCGTCTGCGAAAAGCTTCATAACATATTTAACATTCAAACCTCTACGTATATTATGTACATAGAATTATGGAGGATTTTTTCTGATCTCCGTTCTATATAAACTTGGTATAGTTATCTATACATATATGATGAACACAATGATCAAAATTTCCAATCACAATATGTTTTTAACTTATTAATTGCTGTGCAGGTATATATATGTATGTATATATATATTAATAATTATGTGTAGGGACACTGCAAGTAATGTTTCTGAACAAGCCAATGTTATACTTGCGATTATGGTTTGTATATATAAATGCGTGACAAAACGAATTTGCAAACATGTTTTATCGTATTTATCAATATCATAATAACATTCAATTTGCAGAATTTGCCTTATTTCATTGCTGTTGGTAAAAACTACCAAACATAATAAGTAGAGGAATTTGTGCTCTGATTTTTCCATAAGTTTATTATTGCACCTGGCTCCCCGAATTCTCAAAGTTGTAAGCCATAATGAATTCGTTCAAAAATTGCCAAAATCCAAGGAGCCAATTATATCTACCATCCAACAAATTACTAATTTCAGAGTTATTATACGGTAGGTATTTGGGATAAAGGATACCAAGAAAGGTTCAAAAGATAGAAGATATTGTTCATTAGTTCTTTGTATAGATGGTATCATTTGAACTTCGATTGGTTAGATGTCAACGTTCCAGCTCATAATCTTATATATTGCATGAGGTATAGGTATGACTGTGTGAATGATATTACTGGCTATTATATATATGGTGTGAGGTCTTGTTTTATAAATAAAAATTGTTACCTGAATGTACAGAAGTGTAATGAACACTTATTCACTTTTCATGATAATTAGTATTGTAAATACCCTAGAATGACGCTTGTAGTTCATTCGTATATTCATATAATATCATGTGTGGTAGGTAGTTGTGATCTCACATAATTATAAACATTAATAAGTTTCTATATTTATATGTATATGAAGATTATAACACGTCCAATAATCAACAGAAGACCAACCACTATTGTTAGATATATTTTTTTGGGCTGACAAATTTTGGTCCTCATACCTATGGAACCGTCAAATTTGTTGATTATCGGTAGCATATAATTCACAAAGGATTTTTAAAATAATGTTTACCTCTACTTAGTATTGTCAAAGATCAACACAAATGTAGGCTGGACAGTGAACACCACGCATAGATAATTAACAGTACTTGAGTTTAGATGAGTAACTTGAATTAAAAAAAAAAAAAAAAAAAAAAATGGGTCGCTATTCGATACAAGCGCTGATGCAAAGGAGTTAAAACGAGAAAGTAGGGATGAAGAGGTCTAGTGAAAACTGTAAGGATCTTACTACCACCAATAAAATAAAATTTTGTGAAACACGTTCCACAAGATTTTCCCAATAATAGCAGTTTCTTGAATCAGCTTATTTATAGTTCTTCAAAAACAATCATACATATTCAAACTCCCGATTACCTAATTCTTTTTGCATATATTCTGCAGCTTATATTTATAACATAGCTCATTGAATTTCAAATTTGCTTTTGCTATGCACAGGTACATATTACATCTGTGTCTAGTTAC
Organism: Athalia circularis; assembly: GCA_963978495.1. Lineage (NCBI taxonomy): Eukaryota > Metazoa > Arthropoda > Insecta > Hymenoptera > Athaliidae > Athalia > Athalia circularis. The sequence goes on from OZ021700.1 coordinate 24,172,745, forward strand.
CTGAATTCATTACCTTACTATCCATCTGATTGAAGAACATAATTGTTCGTCTACTCATTGATGTAACTACAATAATGGTATTTGTTAATTTGCGACGAATAGATAGAATTACATTTAATACATTCATATGAAACAGCTAAGGCAAGTCACGTGAATCGTAATCTATACGTATTAACAGTCGAACCATTTCCTACATTCATGAATGTTCAATTTTGGAATTTTCGTCTTTCATTGGAATCATTAAATATTTTTGTTTTCAGAGAAAGAAAGAAACGTTCGATTTCGCGTGCCATTGCCTTGTAATAAGGCAGTAACTGGTTCCGCTCCTGTGATCTTTTTGTTTCAATGACAAGTTTTGATTGAGAATTTGTTGTCAAAACCTAAAAAGAGAAAAACTAAATGAAGCAATATCTACCTGCCCTTTACTCTACCTCAACTATTGCAAGTGAATCAATGAACGAGATTATTTGTAGAAATATATGTGACGTGGATTCGTCCGCAGACAATTATGTATTTCCCTAAAGCTGAATAATCTGACGCTCACACAGAATAAGAAATTATTTTATATTACCTGAATTTAAGCTGACGATGTCTATTTCAACTAATTGTAAGTAATGTCTTATTATTGTAATTTGAATAAAAATACATGTACAAAAAAGATGTCTGATCTGCTTAGAAAAACCTCGTCATTTATAGCAGGAATCAGTAAACGTGGCCAAGGTAATGATACTCAGGGTAGGAGATAGGAGCAGGTAGTCGGACAGAAGCCATTGGCAGTATGTGAAGAATCGTTTGGGTTTTGCCTTTTTTCTTTTAACCATAATATGCGGAGACAGACTCTATCTGCGGATCCTATTTGTAATTGCTTATAATTACTTCGCTCCTGGTATTTTTCCAAGTACCTGAAATGTAAAAAATGACAGTTCATGTTAATCTCGATTCTCATCTAATTAGATCAATAGTGACAAATTTTTATTATGTGTATTGCATCTGGCTACGCAGTGTGCGTAGCAGGATAGATGAAATATGATCCCTTACTTTGGAAAGATCAACACCTGTTAGAGCCTGTACTGCTGGTGGAACCTGACCCACGAGGCGAGTTAGTTCTGAACTGGCTCCATCATTACCTCCCAATAGGACGATCTCTTCCGTTTTAGCCAATGGTGCTGCTACCTCCGCTGCAATCTATTTAAAAATTCATTAAAAATTGAACAACTGCTGCAGCTTAAAAACTTGCTTTTATAGCTATAACAATATTTTATGTAAAACTGATAAAGTCACGATCATAACAATTTTTTTTCAATCTTATGAGTCCTAAACTCGCTTAAATGTATCTTATCTGCTAGACAATAAAATTTCAAGGTCCTCGTCAAAAATTCCATTTCAGTTTTCTAATCAGTACGGGTGTTTTATGAGCAAGCAGCTATAAATTTTAAATAATGTAAGTAGACAGCGAAAAAAATTGTGCATACCTTCGGCATCGCGGTCAAAATAATATTAAGAATAGCAGCATCGCCGTACTTCTTGTAGATCGCAGCTTTCATCCGCATTCTCTCGGCATCCGATTTACCCACCGCTTCCAACGCCTCGGCTTCAGCTTGACCGATCAATCGAATCCTTTCGGCGTCAGCTTTAGCAGCGTCCACAGTTTGTGTCCTAAAGAACGGATTTTTTTGTATCCTCTAAAATACTACAACCAAGATAAAGACTGTACATAGAATTGACGAGAAAATGAGAGAACCTTTTTCCTTCGGCCACTTTGCCGATTTTGTAACTCTCTGCTTCAGCCGGAAGTCGCACAGTGCTTCGGAGTTCGTGTTCCTTACGGCGAACTTCCTGTTCCTCGACTTCGATCTGTTTGCGCCTCTCGACGACTTCGATTTGGATTTCCTCGTTTCGTATCCGTTGTTTAATTTTCGCAGCCTGCAGCTCGTAGGCTAGCTGAGCTTCAGCTTTCTAAATTTAAATTTCAAACATCAATAGTACTTTTCAGTATTCCCAATAATATGTTAAAAAATATTCGATAAAACAAGGTAACTTTGTAGTAGCCTAAGTAGGGAAAAGAGCGTACCGCTGTGTTAATTTCTTGATCGAAAAGAGCCTTCTGTAGTTGGAAGAGTCGAGCATTATCTTCGATTTTCGTATCAGTATTGTACTTAATGTCCATGGCTGATTTTTCGCATTCCGCTTCCTGAAAATATGCAGTTACCCCATTATCTTCACGCACATGATTTTTTTTATAATGTAATTACTAATACAAAACTTTAATATACTCACTCGTATTCCAGCGTCTCGATTAGCCTCGGCAACACCAACGTCGGCGTCTCGTTTTACAGCTGCAGTTTGTGCTTTTCCAAGGGAAGCAAGGTATTGGACGTCATCGTACACATCTTTGATCGTGAAAGAGAGTATTTCGATGCCCATTCGGCCCACATCAGGTGCTGCTACTTCGCGCACCAAAGCTGCGAACTGGTCCCTGTCTTTGTACACTTCTTCTACGGAAAGAGTTCCTGTAAATTATAAGATAGAAAATAGCATTTAATGCATTACTGTTCGACATTATAAAACTTTTAATTTTTATAATAACATAGTGAACGAGAATAATACTCCAGCGTAAAACATATCTGAACATTTTTTTTTTTACCATCAACTAGAAGTTACGCTTAGGTTTATCCGTTGTTATAACTGTGTTTATAAATAGGAATACAGACATTTAAGAAATTCATTTTTGATACCTTCGTATAACCATAGCCGTTGTCATGATTGTCATTGCGATGGTTATGCATCCCATCCAGACCATCGTCATTGATGAAGTTTTTATGACCACCTTATCGGTTTTATAGCGTTAAATACTGAACATTCCGTTCTTACCGTTTATTAGTACGGAGCAATTAATACAGGATACGCGATTGTGTGAAGCTTTTAGAGAATGGCACTGTTATCTTGGACGTTTGATCAAATAATGAAAGAAGCTGATTTAACCATGTCTAATTATCTATATCTTTATGACGTCAACGCTACTTTATCATCATTTAGATATCTATATCAAAAACAATGCGAGATGTCACGCAATAAAATAAACTGATAAATTTATCTATTAGTAGGTGCCTGGGTCGATAAAATCAAAAATCGTTTCTGTTGAGTGTAAAGCTTTTTGAAGACAGCAGACAAAAATGCACTTTCTTGAAATCTGCAAAGGTCTTAAACGCTGTTAAAAAGAAAGTTAACACTCACTGAAATTTACCCTAGAGTGCCCACTTTATTTTTTACAATATTTTCAAACTACTTTCGGGTGAATCACGGCGTATTTGACGTTTCACAATGTTCACGATTAAAACGTAAATATTCCGCCAAAGGCTTTCTGCATATTAGCACGTGCAGTGGAAGTAAAGGAATAAGTTCGTCATGCAACAATTGAAATGACCTTTTTTTTATTAGATCTGTAACAGAGTAATTTACGACCATGGCGAGTTGAACCTTCAAGAGTATGAAACAAATTGCATAATCTAATTTGTTCGGACGAAAGACGCGGCGTCGTACAAACGTCGACGACTTATTGGATTTCATTTCATATACCAATAAGCTGTGCAGCCATTATAACATCAATACAAACTATTTCCTCACCCAATTAATTGTTAATCGAAAATGGCATGATAGAGGGTAATGATCATATTAGCGGATTATATTGTAGACAAGATTCGTCGTAATTATTATTGCAAAATATCGCAGTGTCCTCAGTGCAGATATGATCTGAATAAAAATTTCTCTATTGACTGTATAAAATCATTCCAGGGGCAAAGATAATAGTTATGATTGTTAATACGATCGTTTGAAAATTCTCACCAAGGATAGCTCGCAAGTGACCCTCGAGGGTTGATAGTATGGTGGATTTTATCTCGCTGACATTTTTTCCTAGGAATTGTTCGCTGGCTGTATGCAGCAGTTCGTCAGCTTTCATGATTTTGCACTGAGCGACCCCAGTCACGGTCAGGGGAACACCTTGAGCAGTCTCCACGTACTCGCAGACGGGATTCAAGGTCATCACTTCTAAAGAGAGTCGTTGAACATCCGTCACGAACCACCAGGTGAACGCATAACCACCAACGATGGTTCGCTTTCTCATAGAACCGCAACATCCTCCTAAAAAACGAAATGAAAAAACCAAATTGAGTATACATTAGCTTTGTTAAAAAGTATCTTGTTCATAGGTCATCATTTTATTATCCATGTAAAAAATCTGCAAGAATCCCTTTCGACGCTATATAATGGCAAATTTATAATAATACACGATATCGAAATCTCCAGGGTGGGCATGATCGTTGATCCGACGTGTACTTCGTCACGTATACCTTCTTCGAGAATCCTCAGAAGACAAGCAAGAGTTAATAGTAGGTCAGAGACACTCGACTACATTCGAACCTACATAGATATATAGGTATCCCAGGTATATAGGTAACTCAGGTTTCCCGCACTTACGTTTTCTTTTCTTTCAATCTGAAGTTATTTCCCCTTTGCTGGATTGAAGTTCTGTTAACCCAAGACGCTACAGCCGCCAACGAGGAATCAAGTACTTGACAGTTGTTCTGGTAATATATGTATAGATCCAAGTTTAGCTAACCAATCGATCATATACTGCACGTTGCATAAGGTGAGACTATGAATTGTGAAACATTTCAATTACCACGCTTAGACTTGGTGAAATTCAATATTTTAACTTGCAATACTTTCGCAAGAATACTATACTAGCAAGATAGAACTACCGAGGTCAAGAGCATGTATTTGATAAAATCGGCTGATATGTTGATTCGATCATATAAACTAAAGAAAAGTTTCTTTTGTTTTCTCTTCTTTTTAAATTGGTTAAGTTGTGAGAATCAGGGGGCGGGGGGGGGGGGGGGGGGCGAAGTGGGTGATAAAAGTAAAATTTGTCAAGAGAATTTGTTGCCGGATGTCTTGCGTGAAAATTTTAACGGTATAACAAGCAAGCGACGTGAATGTCTAGAATCAAAAAGTATGTCGACGGAGTTCGCATAATATTGGACGATGAATACCGTAAACGTAAAGATTGCGCCATGAAAAAATTTCCAAAACTTTGCGATTCCAGTTATGTTTCTAACTTGATTGAAGAAAGAATATTATAATTCCATTCAAATTCTGACCGAAATAAATTATCCAGGCAAGTATGCATCTTAGACTCCTGATTTTAAGTAACGATCCAAGATAGTTTTTGTTTCTAAGTTTTGATATCACACTGCAGGTAACATTGCAGGTCTACTTTTCATTTCTCCATTAAAATTTTTTTCATATTACGTTATATGTATTAGATCTGATCTGACTTTGGAGCATGAGTTTGGAAGGCAGTTCGTTTTCATCGGCTGACTATACCGATTGCATGTACCGTTATTCAGTCTCGTTTGTAGAGGCGATGCCAGTTAGTGACACTCACCGTTGATTCGGTGACGATACTGACTCTTATACGATTACGGAGGGGAAAAAATCAAATATCGAACATTAGATCGTTAAAACCAGTTTCACGCACTTAGTATATTATTAAGTAGGACTGGGTCAAATTTGGACGTACATTGATCAGCGGCGATAAAAATAAATCTCTGGAAAACTTCTTCTTTCTTCAAATCTTAGAAAATTATTGGCAATTCCAACTCATTTCTCTTGATACACCTTGGCAATAATAGATGCGGTATAACTTTCAATTTTAATGATAATTCTCATTAACATATAGATATTGTCCGAGACGAATTATATTTGGTAACAAAAAGAAGCGAAATTTAAATATTGAAAAGAGATTCACTAGCCATAAACAGGTCTTACAGGTCGACGTGCGAATGGTCAGCTGGCTAGAGAAGTAGCGGTTAAAACACGTAAAAGAATAATAAGTGAAGGTGCATCGTACAGGAAGTGCGGAGGCACTAGAGGTGTGTAAGTCGGACCTGGAGATCGTTTTTAAGAAAATAGAGAGGGGAGTCATTGACCGTTACAAAGCGTACTCCCTGGATTCTAAATAACCCGGTCTTGTGCCACAGTGATGATCTCAATGAACCCAGCATCGCCAGGCAAGGCCACGGTCAGTGTGTTGTCGAGTCTTCCAGTTACTAGACGGAATGCATGGTGCATTTGTTGGTCAAAGTGCGTCGATAGGTGTATATTTATAAATATGTGAAATATTTTTACCGTGAAAAAACACGCGATCAAATTCCGCCGTCATCGTTGTAGCGGAAGTGAGTTGTTTTGGATTTTATTTACAAGTCCTATTTTTCTCATTTGAAAAAATGCACAAATTTCATTACTATACGGTACTTCTATTCATAATATAGACTGTACTCTGCAATGTTATTCATCACAGTAAAAGGGATTAGTGAAATCATAGGATTCCTAGAAGTGACACAAAAACCTATATAATATTAAAGTAATAGGAGTTTTAATAATAATTGAAATCTTGAATTATTATCATTATTATTATTTTCTTCTTCATTTTTATATCGCGTGAATTTTTTAAGAAAGCTTCTGCTTTCTTAACGTGTACAATGTACGAACAAATTTTATTACACAACTAGAAAATTACTCAACTTTAGCTCGGTGAGGTTTGGGATCTATTATTAAAAATCAAATCACGTAGCAGTTATAGGGTACGCATCACTTACGTGAACTTTATTGTACCGTATTCTTCGTCACCACTGGCTACCTGCTTTTTACGTGGTACATACGGTTACTATAGGTATATTTTTTATGCAAGGATCGATCGTTTGATATATTTTTCACGCAGCCGCGACTAGTCAGGATTTGGTAAATAGCGGTTATGATGTCTATTGGTAGAACTAGCCACGCGTTGGACGAAAAATTCTGCAGCACGTGGAATTTTTTTCTTCGATTTAATTTTCACTTATTTTTTTGTTGAAATCATATTACGTAAATAAAATTTCATTGTGGCAATTGATTACCATACGAATCGGCGACATTCAATAATCGATCTTCCGTCTTGTTTTAGTTTGTTTTTTATTTTTTCTTATTCACCACGAAAATTAGGATTCCTCAACAAACTTATTAGTAGTCGGAAGGCTCGCAAATTACAGTGATGGGTGACGATGCAGTCGACTCGCGAGGGGTAAAGCTTGTGATTTTAAGGCGATAGAAAGTTGTCCTTCTTGAAGACATCATCCTTGCTGGTCGTGAAAATAAAGTCAGTTGCATTACGTCTTTCGGCGACTATAATTGAACCGATTCCAATCGACATTTTGTCACCTAACTAGTTAAAAAGTTCTGCCCATTGGAGTGCGCGTGTTCTACGTGAGTGAATATGTTTTAATTTTACGCATCTCATTCCAATTTTATGTGATAAAAAAAGGTATTATATTTATTCGCGTCATATTTTATTATATCCAATAGAATAAATCTGAGTGTGAAGAATTGGCTGCCGAAAAAAAAAAAAATTACACACGATGGTTAGAATTTTTTTCTACTTATATTTATATCCCCAGCGTAACCATTAGCCGTAAGTTATACCGTTGCTCGCCTTACACTCGGGTGAGCATGAGTTGTTCGGGTTTTTGATTATTTTTTTCTTTTTTTTTCATTTTATCTGTATCACAAACTCATACAAGTATACGAAGATTTGCTGGTATAACAGCGCATATTGAGTTTTAGAATACGATTTAGAGATTGTTATAGGTATATAGGTTAATTATATCCAATAGAAACTATGAGGGAATGCGAACCATCAGGATTAAAATATATATAAGGGCATTTTATTATAATCCATTTTATCAACATTTGTATGTACACATAACACCGTAATGTTGAACGATGTCGACAGTTCGATAGTATTCTCTGTATTAACGAGTCAAATGAGTAAGAAATACGTGAAATACGTGTTGACTTGCAAACAAGGAAGAGATTGTTAATTAAACACCTGTTAATTACTATAATTTAAAATCCATTCCATTCGGTCATAACGGAACTCAGTATTATGTGTGTGTATATATATATATATACGCGTTTTGAAAACATACGTCAGCATAATTTTCAGGCTAAATGTAAGCAGAGATTGTTTAATGCGTCAATCTGATCGCGTGGGCTGTTATAATGTAATTTAGTTATAACGTATACAATATGATATCAACGTAGAAAGAAATATTCTGAATAATTGTTTACAGTGAAAAGTAATTCGTTACAGGTGTAATATTTTCGTGAACACAAAAAGTTTGAAGAGATAAAACTGCAAGGATGAGTACAGCGGTGGCGGGATTACCGGTCGCCTTAGGGGGTGCGCTCAGTTCTGCGGCGGGAAACATCGCATGGTTTTTTCCTGTTTTGGCTGCAGCAATTGCGTATTTTCAATACGAAGTTATGGACCCGGAATCCAGGCCTATTGATGTCCCATCGGAACTCCTTCTGCCAGCGTATGATTTCATTATCGTGGGAGCAGGGTCGGCTGGTACGTAAAATTTGTGAATTGCAAACAAACCGATCGTTTCTTTCTTTCTTTTTTATTTTTTTTTCCTGTAAGATCAGATTCTTGAGTGCTCGTTAACTTGTTGAGTGAAAAACCAGTAACTTGAGTGAAGAAGAAACAAAAAAAAAGAGGGCGCAGGATGCTGATGCAACCTTTGACTGTTACAATTCTGTGGCAACTTTCATTTATCTTTAAAACGTCGATGTCGATGAGTATTTGCTATAAATTTTTCATGGGTTCTATGTTAACACTTTCGCCAATCACATTTCACTTTGCTATTATTTTGCAACTGTATATTCCTTTGATGGTTTATTCAAACTTCCAAAGTCGCGCGCCTAGATCACGTGCAATTGAGACGGAGCGTACGTTACTCGCAGTTTGTTTTAAGCGAAAGCTGTTACGATATATTATGAAATCTGAGCGTTTGATCGCATCGCAGACAACCACGTTTCTACCGAAAACTAGCTCATTACATTTCCTTGATTGCGATGATGGACGGCAACTCATTTCGGTAACGAGAATTTGAATCATTGGAGAAAGTTCATGACGTGCACGTACATATATGTTTGGTTACTTGGTTATGCGTAATCAACGCGTCAGTCACATAAAGGAGTTGCAAAATAGAATTACTTGAATTAAAGCACCGTACACGCTTCGGTCAATGTCATGATTGGAATAATATAAATTGTTTTTTTTTTCGCTTAATTTCAGGAGCGGTTGTGGCCAATCGTCTTTCAGAGGTAGAAAAATGGAATGTTTTGGTACTGGAAGCCGGTGGTGACGAAACCGAAATTTCAGACGTTCCGGTACTTGCTGGGTATCTGCAACTCAGCCAGTTGGATTGGAAATACAAAACAGAGCCACAAGGAGACGCGTGTTTAGGTATTTACCTGCTTCATAAAATTAATGAAACACATCAGTTCACGAGTGAAAACTGCGTACTTGAGTTGCAATTTTTTTCCCAATAATAGCGATGCAAAATGGTCGGTGTAATTGGCCACGTGGAAAAGTGATAGGAGGTAGCAGCGTTTTGAACTACATGTTGTATCTTCGCGGTAACAAAAAAGATTACGATTTATGGGAAGCTCAGGGTAATCCTGGTTGGGCTTCGGACCAGGCTCTCTACTACTTCAAGAAATCAGAGGATAATTTGAATCCATATTTAGCACGAACACCTTATCATTCTACCGGAGGATACCTTACGGTTCAAGAGGCACCGTGGCACACTCCTTTGGCGGCGGCATTTGTCCAGGCAGGTCAAGAGATGGGATACGCAAATCGTGATATTAATGGCGCACATCAAACTGGATTCATGATCGCTCAAGGTACGATAAGACGCGGGAGCCGGTGTTCAACTGGCAAAGCTTTTCTAAGACCAGCAAGACTTAGAAAAAATTTGAACGTTGCGATGAACTCACACGTTACAAGGGTTCTCATAGATCCGACAACGAAAAGAACTTACGGCGTAGAATTTGTTAGAGATGGAAAATTACATCGTATTAGGGCCAACAAGGAAGTGATTGTTTCCGGTGGTGCTGTGAATTCCCCTCAGATATTGATGCTCTCGGGTCTTGGGCCCAGGGAGGATTTGTCGCGGCACAATATTCCGGTTATACAAGATCTTAAGGTCGGTTACAATCTGCAGGATCATGTGGGGCTTGGAGGTTTGACGTTTATGGTAAACCAAGAGATTTCTATGGTAGAGAACAGACTTCATAGTGTTCCAGCGGTCATGCAATATGCTGTCTTTGGTGACGGACCATTAACGGTTCTTGGAGGAGTCGAAGGTCTGGCGTTCGTTAATACAAAGTATTCGAATGCTTCGGATGATTTTCCAGATATTGAATTACACTTCATATCAGGATCAACAAACTCCGATGGCGGTAGACAAATTCGCAAGGCTCATGGTTTGACGAAAAAATTTTACGACGCGGTTTTTGGACCGATCAGTAACAAAGATGTGTGGAGCGTAATGCCGATGCTACTACGCCCAAAAAGCAAGGGGGTCATCAAACTTCGGAGTAAAAACCCGTTCGACTACCCACTGATTTATCCTAACTATTTTAAGGATTCATTCGACATGGCCACCCTGGTAGAAGGCGTTAAAATTTCAGTTGCTCTCAGCAGAACAAAGTCCTTCCAACGTTTTGGTAGCGAACTTAATCCGATGCCGTTTCCTGGATGTAAACATATAGAAATATACACTGACGCTTACTGGGAATGTATGATCAGGTATTACTCTGTTACAATTTACCATCCAGTTGGAACTTGCAAAATGGGCCCGTATTGGGATCCTGAAGCAGTCGTGGATCCACAACTACGTGTCTATGGAGTCACTGGTTTGAGAGTGGTCGATGCATCCATCATGCCAACACTTGTTAGTGGAAATACTAACGCGCCCACTATCATGATTGGAGAAAAAGCCTCAGATATGATCAAAGCATTCTGGCAACGGAGAAAAACTTAAAATTTTCTCAGAATTAGAATCAAAGAATGAAAGAAATCGCCCTCGATTGATGTTATAGGATCATTGGAGTCATTGTGAAATTCTCATTCTTTATTAGGAGCAAATCGTGACGAAGTTTTCTGGATTTACACTGACGATGAGTTCAATACGTGATTCAAATAAGGGACGATTGGTTATAATGTTTAATGAGTCATCGTGAAGTGTAATCCACTGTATATTTACCGTTCATTAAACTGCAAAATATGCTATTCCTATACCTGGAGGACAATTGTTGACGGTGATAGATCGAAATGATAGTGATCACCCAAATAGAGCCAAGGCTCGTCGGTAAGATGTGCAAATTCATGATCACGTCTGGGTCATCGCACGTCCGTGTAAATAATTATTTATTATAATATCTAGTGAAAGAGTATGATAATACTAGCTTGTATAAATATTGAAATGTATATAAAAGACTTGATATGTTATGAATAAACCGTGTTTATCCAACGTATAACACGATAGTATTTTATCCAATTATTGAATTTGATTTAAATACAGGGGATGTAATATATTCTACTCACAAGTTGCTTTCAAGGTGTAATACAAATCCCACTGCGATGACAATGAGAAATTCTCCTTATGCAACTGGATTCGGTAATCGATGTAAGTGATTATGACCACAGTTCTCAAATTTCACCAGGAAATTATATGTTAGACGTGGTCGAGTCGATAAGGCATGATCTTTGATTGCATGCACTAGAGGCAAAAATAAATACTCGTCTTATAGCTCGATATAATATAACCTCCGTTACGTGAAAATACCGAGCGCGCGTGCTTCGCAAATCAGCGACACTCTTCTTCAAAACAAACACTTGCTGCCTCGGACATGAGGACAAACGAAACATACAACGTTCAAATTTGCTGAACCAGCGAAACTTAAACGCATATACGTCCTCGTGTGAGGAGCACCAGTTGACCATCCGGCCTACCAGCTGACTTGAACGACAACAATTTCATCGTTCGCATCATCATTCTGACTGTGACAATATTAAATTGTATAAGTTGTGATATTGTGACCATGTAGAATTTCAGCAAAGAAACTTCAATATCCACATCATAAGTGTCACTTTAATTTTTGTTACCACTAGTGATTTTTTCAATTCCTAACAAAAGACTTAACAAGATGACAGTTGCGGGGGCGTACTCCGCTGCTCGTATCGCCTTGTCGTACGGACCGGAGTTCAGTTTTCTAATATTTTTGAGATTTTTAATTGTGCTACTGCGGCAAGACATAATCGACAGAGAGAACCGTGTGGAAATCGTGTCTACGAAAGACATGTTCAATACTTATGACTTTATCGTAATAGGCGGTGGGTCTGCAGGTTCTGTTGTAGCCAATAGATTATCAGAGAATGCAAATTGGACTGTTCTTTTACTGGAAGCTGGAGGTGATGAAACAGTTTTATCCGACGTACCTTTGGTGTTCCCAACTCTTCAACTGACCGCTATGGACTGGCAATTCAAAACAGAGCCATCCTCGACGTACTGTCAAGGCATGAATAATAATCAGTGCAACTGGCCCAGAGGTAAGGTACTCGGCGGAAGCAGCGTGCTTAACGCTATGCTATATGTACGTGGAAATCGAAAAGACTACGATAATTGGAGGGACATGGGAAATCCCGGATGGGGGTACGACGATGTGTTACCATATTTTAAAAAGTCAGAAAATGCTTCAATACCGGAACTTCTGGATTCCCCTTATCATGGAACCGACGGTTATTTGTCGGTAGAGAAATTCAGGTACAACATTCCAATAGCACAATTCTTTCTGGACGCCGGTCATGATCTTGGGTATGACGAAGTTGATGTCAACGGAGCAACCCAATCTGGTTTCACTTTTCCCCAGGGCACTTTGAGAGACGGACTGAGATGCAGTTCAGCTAAAGCTTTTTTACGTCCTGCATCCCGCAGAAAAAACCTTCACATTAGCACGCATTCAAATGTCGATAAAATTCTCGTGCATGAGACCACAATGGCAGCTTATGGTGTTCAGTTCCGAAGGGGAATTCGGAAGTACAACGTTTATGCCAGAAATGAAGTAATACTGTCAGCAGGTGCGATACAGTCACCTCAGCTTCTCATGATATCCGGAATCGGGCCGAAAAAACATCTTGAAGAAATTGGGATTCCAGTGATTCACGACAGTCCTGGAGTAGGACAAAACCTTCAGGATCACGTGGCTATCGGTGGTTTAACTTATCTAATCGATCCACCGCCGGAATGTCCTGATCCAAATGGTTTTGCTTTTGTACTACCAAAATTTTTGACAATATCAACAGCGAAACAATTTTCTAACGAGAGGAGGGGTCCACTTTATGATGTACCGGAATGCGAGGCCATGGCGTTCGTCAATACCAAGTAAATATTTTTAGTACGCGCTGATTAGCACGTAGATATATTATTGTTGAACTTAATGCTTGATTTATTCTGGTTTAGATATGCCAATGTAACGATGGATTATCCGGATATTCAATTATTCCTTGGCACAGTAGCAGACAATACGGATGGTGGTCTCTTCAGCAAGAGAAATGGTGGACTGAAAGACGATTTCTTTGCTAGCGTATTCGAAGAAATTCTCTATAAAGATACCTACAACATAATACCGTTACTAATGCGCCCAAAGAGCAGAGGCTACGTGAAGTTGAGGGATGCTAGTCCAAAACATCACCCGATCATCGTTCCGAACTACTTTGACGATCCTCATGATTTGGATATTTTGGTAAGTTAGGTATCATTATTTACGAGACCAGAATATTGCCGTTGGAAATAACATCATAATTTTTTAGGTGGAAGGTGCAAAATTCATTTACAACTTCAGTCAGACGCCAACTATGAAAAAGTTCAATGCGAGACCCAACTCGAACAGAATACCTGAGTGCGCCCATTTGATTTTTTCTTCTGAAGAGTACTGGCGTTGTCACGCGAGACATTACACCATGACAATTTACCACCCGGTGGGTACTTGTAAAATGGGTTCTTCCGAAGACAATATGGCAGTAGTAGATCCCCGATTACGGGTGTATGGTGTGGACGCTCTTCGGGTCGTAGATGCTTCTGTTATGCCGGATATTATTACGGGGAATACAAACGCTCCGACAATCATGATTGCTGAGAAAGCGGCGGACATGATCAAGGAAGATTGGGAAGCGATTTACAGAGAAGAAATCTTCGAAGAAGAATTCAGCGAGAGAGGACACTTTCGAATTTTAGGAGTGCATCGATGGAAAAACAAACGAGTGATCCAGGAAAGACTAAAAGAACAAAAGGTCACGGCTTTCAGGGATAATAGAATTGATAGATTTACAGCAGGCAATAGCGACGGAAAATTGCACATCGACTTGGAAGATTCTGTCGATAATGGTGACGGTGATAACGTCAAGGAAGAATGGGAGAGGGAGGTTGAAATGGTAAACAATCAGTTGGAAGCTATCAAAAAGAAACGACATTTGTTTGAGAAGGATTCACAGGAACAAAAATTATTTGAAATACAAATTCTTCCTGATAAAAACCTACCAGTGATAGGAAATATTACCGTTGAAGTATTTTATCAAAATCACACCGATACATTACTTCTTTCATAACAAAGTGACCGAGTTAGTTTCAAGTTTTCGTTAAGTTCTTTTTTTATATCATAATTTATGACTTATATAATTAAAAAAAGGTTGCATACAGTGTAATTTTTTTTTTTGTAAATATTATAACGTACTTGTTTACTCAATCGATAACTGGTGATAAATTTCTGATAGGTAAGACACTCCTTACCATTAAAGGTTTTCATACAGAATTCTCAAAATAATTCGCGTATACCAATTTTATTTTATTAGTATAAATGAGAGCAATTTTTGAATTTAATGATTATTGGCAATAGTATGGAATGAAATATCCTTGAAATACTAAGCGGATGATGTTTGAGCAGCTGTCCAAGTGTACATCAATTATACATATCGTTTTGAGTCTCACCATGACGAAAAAGTGGGTCAGCATATGTCTTAGTTTTCAATGCAGGTCGATTGAATGTTTCATTGAAACATATTCAAGTGTCAAATGAGGACCCATTCTCGTTACACTCCATATTTCATTATCAAACAAGGGAAAGATGCTTTTAATATTTATGGACGGTTATCTGGTAGCTAACTACTACTAGTTTCTACATTAATAATTTTGAGTCACCGACTAATTAGGACATACAGTACATCAATATAAAATTTAAAATTAAATCCAATGGTGACCTTTATGAACTTTGATGATTCATACAATCGAAGATTATTGTCAACTTAACTTGATCGTTTGAAGAACATGTCCAAAGCAATGCAACCTTGTCATCTACCGCAATGAAGAAAAAGAAATAAATAAAACTGCATGCAGATAACACCGGCATTGAAAAACATGGTGTACAATATTTATTTAAGATGTTTTTTTAGTCATCCGATTGATCAATGTAATAAAAAAAAAAGAATAAAACTGCATGCAAATAACATTTGAGTAGAGAAACACAGTGTACAATATTCATTTGAGTTGCTTTTCCAGTCGATTAATCATCATACCTAGATAAGGTGTGGCAATAGTTTATTATTTACTCTGCAAATTGTAATCGAGTATTAAACTCGCAACGACTCAACTTTGTTTGTTAGTAGAAGTATGGTTGTACAAGTATTTTTTCATTTTTTTTATCAAGTTTAAATCTGAAATTGTCACACCAAAAAATTGATCATTGGAAGCTTCTTTATTTCCAACTAACCGTCGCTCAAGTTCAAGATCGCACATTCAAGATGGATGTGAACTGTGCGTATTCCGCATTCAACATCGCTCTAACCTACTGGCCAGGTTTTAGCTTTGTGATATTCATAAATGTTTTAATAACATTGCTACGACCGGATATAGTTGACAGAGAGAACAGAGTAAAGCCTGTTCCTACGAAAAATCTTGATGATATCTACGATTTCGTAGTGGTCGGTGGTGGATCTGCTGGAAGCGTGTTGGCCAACAGATTGACAGAGGATGCAAACTGTACAGTTCTACTCTTGGAGGCTGGTGGCGACGAACCGCTATTCGGTGAAGTACCTTCACTAATTGCAGGTGTTCTGGAGAGTGATAGATACGAGTGGGGTTTTACGACCGAACCCTCTGCAAATTACTGTATAAATTCGCCGAATCATCGTTGTTCATGTCTGAGGGCCAAAATGCTTGGTGGTTGTAGCGCACACAATGGTATGTTGTACGTACGTGGAAACCGTCAAGATTACGATAACTGGAGGAATTTAGGAAATCCCGGATGGGGCTACGACGAAATCCTACCGTATTTTAGAAAATCTGAAAACATGACGATTCCAAAATATCGAAATTCACCATATCACGGGACTGATGGTTACCTTACAATTGAGAGGTTCAGATCTCGTGATCACTTGGAGAAGTATTTTTTGCAGGCGGGTCGTGAAATGGGCTACGATGTGGTGGATACGAACGGCGAGACACAGACTGGTTTCATGCATGCGCAGGCCACTCTAAGAGATGGTCTTAGGTGCAGTACAGCCAAAGCGTTTTTGCGCTCTGCATCAAATAGAAATAATCTTCACGTGAGTGTTGATTCCATGGTTCACAAAATTCTCATAGATAAGAATACGAAGACGGCATACGGTGTTCGATTCAAACGCAATGGCAAGACCTACGATGTTCACGCCAGGCGCGAGGTGATTCTGTCAGCGGGTGCGATACAGTCGCCTCAGATTTTGATGCTATCAGGAATCGGGCCTGAAGATCATCTCAAGAAGGTCGGAATTCGAGTTATTCACGATAGTCCTGGTGTAGGACAGAATTTGCAAGATCACCCGGTAGTTAATGGACTGCGTTATACCATTGTTGATGAAAATAATCCTGATACGAACGTTCACAAATTTGTAACTTTTTCGAGAGTAAAAGAATTTCTCGAGGATCAGAGCGGTCCGATGTACCAATTTTTACCGGCAGGAATGGTAGCGTTCATCAATTCCAAGTGAGTATATATATTTTCTGTAAAATGTACGTGTCCACTTGAATTGGAAAAGGTTTCGTTAATGCTTTAATTGCGTAGGTTGGAAATAATTATGATCCTACTGTTTTGAGATGTTGAATTTTCAGATTCGTCAATCCTGCTTCGGATTATCCGGACATTGAGTATCTTCTGGATTTAAGCGGTGGTGCCTCACAAAGCGTATTTCTCACAGGTGGAAAAAAAAGGACTTACGAACTTCGCCCGTCGATTTTGCATCCAAAAAGCAGAGGTTACGTTAAACTGAGAGAGGATAATCCTGAAACCCATCCGATTATAGATTATAATTATTTCCAACATCCACAAGACTTATTAGCAATGGTGAGGGAATCAATTTTTTATGAGTTGACGGTAACCGCTATCAAACTGAAACATCTTTTTACCGACTGAAATTCTATTCTTTTCAGATCGAAGCAACCAAACTTACTTATAATTATAGTAAAACCGCGACCTTGCAACGTTTAAAAGCTCGTCTCGACCCTCTTCCGGCCGATGAATGTGATCATCTTCCATTCTTTTCTGACGAATACTTGGGTTGCTATGCAAGATACTACACTGAGTCGGCTTATCACCTTTGTGGTACTTGTAAAATGGGCTCAGCAAATGATAGGATGGCGGTCGTAGATTCGCGTCTCAAGGTTCATGGTATCCACCGTCTTCGGGTCATCGACGCTTCCATCATGCCGGAAATTCCATCGGGAAACATCAACGCTCCGACAATCATGATCGCTGAGAAAGCAGCCGACATGATTAAGGAAGATTGTCGAAGAAGTAAAAATACTTCAAAACAACAATAGTAGTTAGTTCAATTGAGGTGTACAGAAAAAAAATGACAACCAAATGAATCAGAAGTATAATGAAACTAAAAATGTTTGGGAGGTGTAGATCAATATTGAATCATTGCCTTTAGTACGATGTTGAGACTTATTCATTTGGATAACGTTAGACATATCATTCATACCGTATATATGTATGTATACTTGACATGTGGTAACTAGTAACACATGTTTCTTCTCTTATCAAACTGTGGGGCATGGCCCTCTCACATACAGAGAGGAGCCCGGTTGCGCCAACGTGAAGACGACTTACAACACAATTACTAACACACGAAAATTTTACGTGCATGATATTCGCTGGCTTCTGACTGTTTACGCCAGCGAAGATCACAACCAGGCTCTTTGCCTACCTTCGATGCCCTCTGGCGCTTGAACGCGATGCCTCCGACCATGGATTGCTCATCTCAAATGACTTGTTCAAGTACACTTTATCACCCTCTTGAGTTTGGCAGAATTATTTAGTAACACCCTGTAGGTTACTGTGTACTGGATACAAACGGAAAATCATAAGCTGGTTTTATGTATACACAAGGTACTCTCAGAGATGATCTAAGATGCAGTACAGCCAAAGCTATTCTACGTACTGTATCCCACAGAAAAAACCTTCATATGCGAACAAATGCTCTGGTTTATAAAATTCTAACGTTCGAGAATACGAAGATGGCTTATAGCGTTGTATTGGTCGCGGACGGCAAACGTTACATTGCCCACGATTCTCACAGCAAGTACTGTACAATCACCTCACATTCTAATGTTCTTGGGAATCGGGCTACGGAACCATGTCAAGGATGTTGAAGTTTGAGTTATTCATAATAGTCTTGGTGTGTCCGTCACCCCTAATCAATCATAGAGACACCGATTACACAGGTTCTTCATCCACGAGCCGATGTTCAAATAGTTTTCGTAAAAACGTATTCAAAATCCTACCAGTACTCTTGCGACCACTGAGCGGGGGATATATCAAACTCAAAGATTCTAGTCTAGAACATGATTCGATCAAAGTTCTAAATTATATCGGTGACTCACGCGATCTGGATGTTCTGATAAGTTTATCGCTTATTCATTGATAGGAGAGTTACAAAATGCACGCAGTTTGCAGAGAACTTTCATTGTCGGTCATTATCAACGTCTTAGTTCCAGGTGGAAGGAGCTAAGATCAGTTTCAACATCACTCAAAATTAGACAGCTGCCATTAAATCACCAAAGCCGAAACTCATCCTTAGACCAGTCGCTGAATGTGTTCCTCAATTTTTTGACGCTTTTTTGCGTTGCTGCGCTCAATCCTTCGCAATTCCTAAGTTTTCATCCTTGCGGTACTTCAAGATGGGGCCAGCCGATGATGCAACACCGTCATAGATCCGCGTCTTAGGGCGTACGGTATTGAAAATCTACGGGTAGTAGATGCCTCCATAATGCCTAATGTTGTATCAGGAAATAGATAATTATCAAAAAAATTAACAATGAATAACAAAAGATTAGTTGAATAGAAGAATCATATGACGATTAGCTGACAGAGAAGTAGAATACGTGTTATCAAACTTTTGTAAATATGTGAAAATGAACCATGGCGAACATTTCAGACATACGTATGTACAATTCACAACTTGGTAGAACAAAAGATTCTACATCGAGTTTTATTATGCCAAAAACAGCCTTGACCTAAATTACCGAATGTAAAACAGACTAACGAAATATTTATCATGACTCGAATTGAACAAAAATTCCCTCATCCCTTTGTCAACTTGTTGTGCCACATATATTAAAAAAGCACATGCCATTTGCACGATAGGTGAAATGCGAATATTTAACCTCTTTCGAAAGGTTGAGATGATAAACAGCTGTAGTCGAATTGATGGTTATCCGAAATGTCACCTCGAGACGATTATCAAATAACTGGATACTAGTGGATGTCGAGGTCAGGTGAAGGTCAGGAGTATAACTAGGAGGTGGAAATCAGTTCAATTTATAATGTGTCGAGGAATTGAGGAGTGCAACAATTTTGTAGAAATATCGTATCGTCGACCAAGCGCTGCCATTGATGAATAAACATCGCATGCACGATCGACGTTGGATCCTCTAATAAAAAAGTGACCGAAATTCGTTGAGGTTTTCGACTAGAGAGTTGTCTTGCAAAATTTCGAAATGGACGTCAGCTGCGCTTTTTCTGCTCTGAACACTCTCTTATCTAATGGACCAGGATTGGGTTTCCTCGTTTTCCTCAAAATTTTGATAGGTGTGCTTCGACCAGACATAGTTGACCGAGAGAATAGAGTGAAAACTATTCCCACGGAATATTTCTACGATATCTACGACTTCATTGTAATCGGCGGTGGATCTGCGGGATGTGTAGTAGCCAACAGATTGACGGAGAATAAAAACTGGACAGTTTTGTTGCTGGAGGCCGGAGGACACGAACCAGAATTCTCTGACGTACCATCGCTTTTTCCGTACCTTCAATTAACTGAATATACTTGGCCATTCAAAACTAAACCGTCTTCATCGTATTGTAAGGGTATGAATAACAACCAATGCATCTGGAACAGAGGTAAAGTACTGGGAGGCTGTAGCACGCTCAACGCTATGCAGTACGTACGTGGTAATCGAAGAGATTACGATACCTGGAGGGACTTGGGAAATCCCGGATGGGGGTATGAAGATGTTTTACCATATTTTAAAAAATCCGAGAATATGACGATTCCCGAACTCCGAGAATCTCCGTATCACGGGACAGGTGGTTACCTTTCAATTGAGCGTTACAAGTATACACATCAGTTGACGGAATACGTGTTGGGAGCTGCACGTGAGATGGGATATGATCTGGTAGATGTGAATGGAAAGTCGCAGACTGGATTCATGCATTCACAGGGTACCCTCAAAGATGGACTGAGATGCAGCTCGGCCAAAGCTTTCCTACGCCCAATATCGCACAGAAAAAATCTTCATGTTAGCACAAATTCCATGGCCCATAAGATCCTCATGCATAAGGATACGAATAGAGCTTACGGTGTACGGTTTCGTCGTGGTGATCAATTTTACACTATTTATGTCAGAAATGAGGTAATCTTATCAGCGGGTGCAGTGCAGTCACCTCAGCTTCTCATGCTTTCGGGAATCGGACCAAAAGAACACCTCAAAGAGTTTGGAATTCCAGTCTGTAAGGATGCGCCTGGTGTTGGTGAAAATCTACAGGATCATGTATCCTTGGGTGGCATGGTGTTTCTGCATGATCTCCCTAGAAATTCAGATGATCTGAAATCGAATGCCACATTTTTTTCAAACATAAAAGAATTCTTGACCGATGAAAGTGGCCCGATGTACGCGATCTCTCCGCTCCAAATGACGGGATTTGCCAATTCCATGTAAGTTGTTCCATTCAAGCCTAGTCTTCATTGACATATTATGCCTTGGTCACAATCGAGGTTGCGAATATTTACCAGAATGAAAATTCATGAAATTTTACGGGTGTTTTTTTTTCTTATTTTTACAGCTACGCAGACCCTTCTGGAGATTATCCGGATCTTCAGTTCATTTTCACCGGCGGTGAAACCGCGGGTGGTGGTTTTCTGTCTAAAAAAATCAAAGGGGTAAAAGATTACATCTTTGCGCATTTATACGATCGTATCATCGGATACCCTTACACTTATGGCATAGCTCCAAAATTCATACGCCCGAAGAGTAGAGGATCCATAAAATTGAGAAATGCTGATCCCGAAAGCAAGCCGATTATAGATCCAAATTACTTTTCGAACCCATACGACATGAAAGTTCTCGTGAGTTGGTTACTTCGTCTTATATAGACAAACAAATCTCGATTTTGGCCAAATGTTGACTAAGATGTATTTTTTTCAAGGTGGAAGGTGCGAAAATAGCCTACTCATTCAGCCAAACTCCAAGCATGAAAAAGTTAAATGCACGGCCCAATCCCAGTCTCATTCCTGAATGCGCCAAATTCACTTTTCCTTCTGACGACTACTTTCGTTGTCATGCCCGATATTACACGATGTCGGATTACCACCATAGTTGCAGTTGCAAAATGGGATGTGCCAATGATCCTATGGCCGTGGTAGACCCACGTCTCAAAGTTTATGGAGTCCAGGGGCTTCGAGTTGTCGACTCTTCGATAATGCCGGTAATTACATCGGGCAATACCAATGCACCGACTATCATGATTGCTGAAAAGGCTGCCGACATGATTAAGGAAGACTATGCTAACGGGTACCATCGAACGTGATTTGCATTGGGAATAGCACATGTTTGATAAATGTCATCTCTTCATTGATTATGATATGCGTTACTCATTCATTTCAAAATCTTTGACATTCCAGATTGGTATTGTACAATATTAATTTAATTGAATTGATTAACACTTTGACTGCCGCATCACTGATATTCGGGTGACGGCAAAATGTTGATCAGTTGTCATTAGAGTTGTGCATTGAAGCAAATTCGCGTGACAGTCAAAGTGTTAAATGAATAAACGCATATTTCGTTCAACCATTCGCCGGTGTATCTTGTACTATCATCAACTGTTGAAACCTACGGTATAATTTGAGGAAATTATTCTGCTTAAGCAGGGTGTCTCGTAGGAAGATCCATCCATTGACACCTGTAGAATCTTTTTGAGATCCTATCCATTTATAGCCCGTTTGAAAGCCATTAGCAAATCTTCTGCCATCGTATGCTCGAGGAAAACGGACGTCAAATACCTTGTATTTACTTTATTTTTTTCTTCATTCCAAAATCTAACAATTACATCCATTTGTTG
Organism: Athalia circularis; assembly: GCA_963978495.1. Classification (NCBI taxonomy): domain Eukaryota; kingdom Metazoa; phylum Arthropoda; class Insecta; order Hymenoptera; family Athaliidae; genus Athalia; species Athalia circularis. The sequence goes on from OZ021700.1 coordinate 24,195,347, forward strand.
TTTCTTTGTAATCTTACTGAGGCTTTCGTCGAATCCAAATATCCAATTTACACATGACTTTGTGATATCATCCAAATTTAGCGTAGAGTGGGAACGTACTTGTATGCACGTCAAAATATTGTTACACGACTGATTAACAGAGCATGCAGTACTTCCGGACTGATAGGTAGAGTCCCCAGATTTTGTTGATGTCACAGATGCACTGGAAGCTGCAGATTTCGGGGGTGAAAGAAAAGTCCATGCCAAAGTATCTTGGTTCTGGATATTTTTATTGTGGGAGAAATTTGAAGTACAACCTAGTTAGATCACGAATCGAACATTTTTGTGACAAACGGTAAAAATAGATTTTCAAGTTGACGCTCGTTATTTATTATTCAGGAGAGGCTTAACATATCTCAAGGAACGGTGACAAAGTTTTATAAACGAAGTTAATTAGCACTTACCTTGTAACACAATTACTCTTAGTCTTACTCTTAGTATATTGTATACGTCCGAATTTGTCTTTACTATATTTTTATAGTTCGAAAGCCTTTCATGTATTGAACATTTTTTTTTTTATTGTGGACGTTTCGGCCAGGCCGCAGCTGTTCATCTTGAAGGGTTGAAAATTTCGGCAAGTTCGCTTTTACAAGACAAATCCCGATTATTGTAAGAAATTCCCGTATATTCCCCGTATTTTCAAGGGCACTTTCAAAATCCCTCATAATTACCGGTTATCCAGGAATTCTCGGTCGCTAGACACCCTGTTAAGAACAACCACAAATTTACTTCAAGCTTTCATTTCTTCTGTGGATTAGAATAGCAATATTTTCAGCGTGCTGTGATGGTACAAGTAGCAGTTATTTTCACGTACATATCGTCAGATTCACGTGAAAGTGGTTGCGATCCGCGCATTTGTCGAAATTTTTTAATGTTTCGGTCTCGAGCCCGGCGGAGTCAGCGTAGCCACCGGCGTAGACGTCTTGTTGCAAGATGTCACCTGTGAAGGCAGACAGCATTTTTACCACCTACGCCGGTGGCTACGCTGACTCCAGCAAGGCTCGAGCTCGCTCGGAGACCGAAAGATTCTAATATTTCGACGCATGCGCGGATCGCAACCACTTTCGTGTGAATCTCACTGTATATTTCTGGAGCGGGTGGCTCAAACGATCAGTTATTAATAGCGACACTAGGCGAACTTTGCAGGCATGATCTATTCATATTCAGCTGAATACGCATAAAAGTTCATGTTCTATATTGATGCCTATTCCGTTATCTGGAATACCGTGTGAGTTGATCACAAGCCATTTAGTGTGCGTGTGTGTTTTATTTTTCCTATTACGTAATGAGTTGGTTTACAGTCATAATTAGGAGTAATGGCAATCGATATTGCTGGGTATTGACGAAAGAGTTTTATATTTTTATCATCCATAACAGTCGTGTGCAAGTTCACAGTAGCGGACTGTTTATCACCTAAAATGAGTACAGTTTTTTAATGAAACTGTATTTAATACTATACAATATAAAAAAATATTGTGCTGCGGTAACTTGTCAATGGTATTCGAATCATACTTGTGGGATGAGAGCAATGTTAGTTATCGACATTACTAACAATAACTTTATCCTGTTAATGCAGTCGAGTATTAAGTTCATGCCTATCACTTTTAACGAAGAATATTCTAAAAGATAATTCACTTATTGACACAAAATAAGACTTATTTCCATATTGGCCGTGTGTTAAGCTACAAGGTCAACCGATGCTTGACTCAACGCAGTGATTCCAAACCGGTATTGTACACAGAGATGTTGGATTTATCCCATACAAGTTTGTAATTCCAGATACAAGAAATCCTGGCCTGTATTAGAAAAAAGTGGGGTTCGATTAACGTCGAGAAAAATTAAATCACATTTGTGAGTGTGACACTTGCAAAATAATTACTCAACGATGCGTTCGGAAAGATCCCGGAACTACTACGTAGTGGTTTATTTGTTGGGCATTTCATTCGTGACGAGTGAAATTCAATCACATGATGATCCCGACATAAGTGATCAAATTATCGGACGGCCGAAGTTGACGATAACTCAGGGAACTCTTGAGGGCATCATCTTAGTTACGAGACAAAACCGATCGATTTCCGCCTTTCTGGGTATACCCTACGCTAAACCACCAACTGGAAATCTCAGGTGCGCCACAAAAATAGTCATACATTTTATCATCAGATGAATTCCACTAAAATTGATCATTCAATGGATTGATCATTAGAGGAATTTATTGTCAAAAAAGATTCTACGTGTGGGTTGACATTGTTGTCTGAATGGTAATTAATCATAGCGGCAAATAATGAATATAGCACTACGATAATCATACAGATTCAAAAGTCCACTGGCGGCCGATGCTTGGAATGAAACTTTGGATGCCAGCACTGACCCAAATGTGTGCCCTCAGCTCTCTGGAGACAATTTCATCGGGGATGAAGATTGCCTGTACCTTAATATTTACACACCAGAGGTGATTATCCAGAGAGGTATACCCTAAAGTCGAATTCTTATCATGTGGACCGACGATGATTGGAGTTGATGTTCATTTGTTATGTAGCTCGATTCAGTTCGAAGATCGTCCTTACTTTCGGTAATGGTATTCATCCACGGTGGGGGATTCGAACGAGGCCACGGTGGCTCCAAGATGTACTCTCCAAAATATCTGCTGGACCAGAATATAGTTCTAATAACTCTGAATTATCGGCTAGGCGTATTGGGATTTTTGAGTACCGGCGACAATTGTGCGCCAGGAAATTATGGACTAAAAGACATAACTTTGGCCTTAAAATGGGTGCAGCAGAACGTCGCCCGATTCGGCGGCGACCCAGACCAGGTCACCATCTTCGGACAAAGCACAGGCGCGGGTGCAGTAGAACTATTGACCCTGTCGAATTCTACGAGAGGTGAATTTGTGTTGATTGCAGTATTTTATTTAAAGAATTGTCCATTGAACTGCTTTCTGTCATTATGTTTTTTGTTCACGAATAGGACTTTTCCGTAGTTATATAACGATGAGTGGGTCAGCATTTTCCATCAGAAGTTTTCGACCGATAGCGACGTATGTCAAACGTGCAACCGAACTCGGAAAGTTTCTCGGTTGCCCAATAGGGTCATCCGTATTACTTATCAGGTGCCTGAAGAAGTTGGACGCTTCGACAATCGTTAACACGAAGCACTTATTCTACGTGTGGGAACAATTTCCGGACATAATTTGGGGGCCGACGGTGGAACCTAACATCAAAGGATCATTCCTTGTAGACAGACCCGAGAATCTCTATGCCACCGGACAAATCAGAGATCTGCCTTGGATCACTGGCGTAGTCCGAGATGAAGGTCTTATTCTCACTGCAAGTTAGTATCTTATTTGTAGTTCGTTTAATAAGAAATTCAAAGAAATTACAAGTGGAAATGCAGATATCTTCAAAGGTGAAACAATCGATCAAACAGCCTATTGTACTACGGCTTTACTTATTGACAGTTTCATGTGGATCTCTCATTTTCAGAGTTTTCCGAGAACCAAAACTTGTTTGAATACTTTCTCGATAATTTGGAAGAACTCATGCCTCATGTACTGCAGTACCACGACTGTGTTGATGATGAAACCGCTTACACCAAAGCCTTGAAAGCGTACTATTTGAATGATTTAACTGCAGAAAGGTCCTTGGTGAGTGCGACCTAACTCGTTGCTCGATAATCAGATCAACGAATAAAAAATTCAAAAAAAATTCAAAATAAGTTAAAAATAAAAAAAAAAGTAACTCAATAATAATAAATTAATAACAATTTTTCATAAATTCCAAAATTCAAAAATTTCAATTCATTGAAATTTTTCAGCTCCTGTCGAACTTTACAAAACTAGTCAGTGATGCTATGTTTATATTTCCGGTATACAATGGGCTTCAACAACGGCTCCGTTGGGCTAGCAGGCCTGAATACTTTTATACCTTTCATTATCGGGGCGTTTATAGTTATACTTATAAATATACTGGTGGATCAACCAAAAATATCGGCGTAGCTCACTCTGACGAGCTTGTGTATCTCTTTCCGATAGCAGAAGCCCAACTTGCAAAGCTTGGAAAAGAAATGAGCACCACCGACTACAAAATGGTGGATATTCTGGTGGAATTATGGACGTATTTTGCAATGAATGGGTGAGCTATATAGCTGCACCATTAAAATAAAGATTTTATACTAGCGATGATCAGGTTATCCAGATTTTCATATAATTATTTTCTATTCTAGAACCCCATCTGCTACGAGCTCAAATGTCATTGGATATTGGAGACCGCATTCGAGAGAAGATGACTATCTTCTAATAGGGAATGACTCGGATCTGTTAGTTAAAATCCAGCACTCCTTCCTCCCAGAACGAATGCAATTTTGGGAAAGGCTGCAAACCACTTCGAAGAAAAATATCCTCACTGATTCAGCTTCTAGACGATTTCCCTTCTTACAAAATATCTACAGTCACATCAAATGTTTTATGACGACTATATTTCATGCTATAATTTAAGTTGAATCGGGCACGTTTTTGTACGACAAAACTGACAAACTAATGAAACAAATACACATAATTCATCAGCAATAACTTTCTCTTATAGTTATTTATAACCTGAACCAGATCCAAATTTAGATTTGGTCACAAGAGACCGGCGAAATCAAATACAAACAACAATAACAATTTAAAGCTAACAATAACTTTTTGGCGCGATATAACTTTCCAGACTAACTAGAATGATATACATCAAATGACTATGGTGCTTTATACATAACACGAACGATACGGGGACTCGTTCAGTTAGGTGAAGTTTTTTTCTGAATTTTTTTCGAGATGATAGGAGAAAATGAACCAGACCTGAAATGCGACAATTTTGAAAACTAGTAAAGTTAATGACAAGGTAGCTACTTATTGTTAGTCAACCCACCAAGTTTCTTGAAACTCATAAAGCTTTAGAACTTTGCAATCAACTGTCAGATATACAAAATAATATGAAAATCTTTGCAATGAATCGAATTATCACTGACACAGCTGATTCGGGACCTCAGAGATATGAATATTTCATTGATTTTAACGTGATTTGTTCATTATTCTGGTCGAAGAGCCCCCTGTACCGCTCTTTAAAGAGTATCCTCAGTAAATTTCAGACTGATTCATTGTCTTACCGAGGTGAAATTTGCAATATGCGATTGCGTTCGCGCAGACGTCACACAACCATGGAAAAATAAGAGGTGGTGGGGTCGCTGGGATACCCTTAAGGATGTCCCTGGTGTTAGTAAAAATCTTAGGATTGTGAATTTGTATGATTCCCCGAACAATTTTTGGTCTGTTCCTACAACCGGCTTAAATTCAAAAAAAAATTTGGACGAAAGAAAGTGACCCAATGTGCGCGTCATCAAAAATTTAAATGACAGGATTCTTCAACTCGGTGTAACTTTTTCTATTTAAGCATAGTCTACGTCCTATAGTCACACCTTAGCCGTGTGTGCATTTGACATTATTATATTTCAAAATTTTCATGCAATTTTGCACATGCCCTTCGTCGCGCAGTGATGCAGACCTTTCTCGGGATTATCTGGATCTTCAGTTGAATTTTAATGGAGATAATAACGCAGGCGGCGGTTATCCGGCCAAACAGGTTAATGGCATAAAGGATGATTTTTGCGCAAGTTTATTTCCGATTACGTTTCTAATCCAGACAACATGCGGATTCTTGTATGTCGATTAGTTCTTATTAAGTCTTTCGTCGAATGTGGACAAATATTGACCAAGATTTTTTTTCTTAGGTTGAAGAAACATAAATGGCTCATAAGATTAGTCAAATTCTGCTGTCTTAACGTAAAATAAACAATGATGATCTATAGTGTCAGTTTTAAAATGGCATTTCTTTTCATGAAAGGACTTTGTGCACAGAAATTTAATTTTGATACAGATAATTATTATTGTGATGAATAATTTGTGTAGGTATCAATAAGGGAGACAGCAGGAAAATTCATTCATCACAGTTTTTCGAATAATGTATGTCAAGAATTTTTCTCAGAAGTATTTCTAAATTTTGATACCTTATCAGAAAAATGCGATTATCTATAATGATCTTGGTTTGAATGACACCACTTTTTCGCTCAGTTTGTAGATCTTGTTTGATTTGATTTATCTGTTTGGCTGGTTTAGAGACAGATAAATATGCCATGATGTAATCTTCGATGATAAACATGACGGATAAGTATTGTGTACCATTGTATTATGAGCACCTAGTCGCATAGCGATTTTTTTCCTTGGAAGGAATAGCTTAAAAAACTTACCTGTTTTCAAGTCCAACTTTCGATGTAAGTAGAAAAAATTTGTGAAATTTTCACACCGGCATATCAATAAAATACGTGGCAATCCTGCTTTATTATTAATTACTGTTGCATGACATAAACTTGCACCCTAACAAATATACCATGGCCTCTTATAATTACAGAGTGACATTTATCTGCAATGGCGTTTCGTGTTCAAAAGGAGGGTTTATTTCTGTGGTGTTTGCTGAGCATTTTATATTCTGCAAGCTATGCAGAGAGGGAAATAAAGGTTTCGCAGGGGGTTTTACAGGGTACAACCATAACAAGTCATCGTGGACGAAACATTTTTGCATTCTTAGCGATTCCTTACGCACAACCACCCATTGGACCTCTCAGGTAACCTTTGTGAAGTTAGCCCCCCGAAACGTGACAAAAATTTTAACATGAATCACAGGGATTGCCTATGATTGCCTCTTTCTCATTTTTGTTTGCCCCCTTTTAATTTCAAAGTTATCGCATATTGAAGTTGGAAAAGCTACCTGTGTGAAGTTGACCCCCCTTCCCCCCACATAAAAGTATCGGACTTTTTTCTCGATAGAATTTTCAGGAATCCGTTTACCCTCGTTTGCCGAGCCTTATTTTCTGATTGACGCCAGAAATTTCGATTTTTCGCTGTTTGTTTCATTTTATTTTCTACTAGAAGCTTTGTCCCTGCACGCTTCGCGCGGCAAATGTGGAATCACTTTCGTTGTATAAATCGGGGACGAGCTTTCATTCGAGTCTAATTTCAACAAAATCGGTGGTCGGAGAGCTGAGATGTGATGACCTCTGATAACCGGTGGGCTCGTTTCACGATTAAGCACCTATATGCTATCTAAAAACCAAAACCATTCCAACATAAATGGTATAGAAGAGAAGCTGCGGTGTGGTTATTGTCGCGGCTTGCGCCATATTCCTATCAAGTAGGAAAAAGGTGCACGTCTAGCAGGTGGCGTCAGCGTAGCCGGTACACGTCTCATTCTTACCAAGTTCGCCGCCGCACAGCGACTTCTTTTCATTGGGCCCCAGAAAAGCGGCGCTCTCATGGCTACCGTTCGAAAATTTTTCTTAACCCGTCAAACATCTTACAACAATAGCATTCTAAAGAAACCATAATCAATACTGCGATATTCTTCAACAACGTACAAAAAGTTATGAAATCCCCCAAAAGACACCTACGGTGTAAAAAAGTTCGCGAAGTACATGAAATGTTTAGGAATAACTACTACCCAAATATCTTCAATGAAAAAAAAAAAAAAAAAATTCATTAATGATAAAAAAAAAAGGATCCGAATCAATTATTGTGCGTCAATCATTGAGAGTCAATTCAAAGAATCAAAAAAATAAATTAAATGCAAAAAATAAATAAATACGAAAAAGAAATTGGAGGTAGTGGGACTTGGCGGGCTTTTTCGGGAAAAAATTCAGAATTCTTGCATGACAATATAACATTAGCTCGCCAAGAACCACGTACTCCACTTTATTTTTTGGATTTTTGATTTTCAATTTCATTTGATTTATTTTATTGATTTTTTTGATTCTGTGAATTGATTCTCATTGATTTACTTTCCAATTATATATTCGTACATTATGCAAAGTTACATGTACTTGGCACAATACTGATTTGGATCCTTATTTTCTTATTATTAATGAATTTTGTTTTTGTTTCCCCATTGAAGATATTTGGGTAGTGGATATTCCTAAATATTTAATGTCCTTGGCGAACTTTTTCGCACCGTAGGTACCTTCTGCGTAGGCACAATTACAATCTCGCGTAATCATTATAATTATAGTTTATAAATATTATGATTATTTGTCTCAAGACTTTTTTATTACATAGAGGGACTTCCAGTTAGTTGACTATAATTTCTATTATTAGACGCAAATCAAAAGATTAAAATTTGAATGAGTTAGATGTTGTATGTAACGAATAGATAAAACTGGATAAAACCAAATACTAACGGACGAAATTAAATAAGACGGTTACATTCACGCCCGATTTACACGTACACACATTGAAATCAGTTAAAATGTCTTTCGGTGTTTAAATTATTATGATAGTGTCGCTCAAACATGCATGTAAGGGGGATGGGTACCCTTGAGACTCATAAAACAGGGCTTTTTTCAACATTATTTCTGAAGTCATAAATGAAGGTACACACTTGAGATTCTTTGAATTCGAAGCATCCGCGTCCATTTATCAACTCCATTTACATTCAAGAAAAAGTCATTTAGCTTTAGTCATCAAAAAAATATTAACAGCAACGTGCAGCGTACCAAGTACCAAGTTTCGTAGCGATTGATTCAAATTTGTAGGAAATGGTCGACCATTTTTAGGCCACCATCCGACCGGGAACCGCGAGTTATCGCGAAAAAACTAGTTTTAACCCTTTTTCAAGATAGCGAAAAAGCCACATAGGAAATCGAGGTCGAAAACTTGGATTTGATCTTTTCTAAGCGCTCCCTACATTGTTAAAAAAATGCAGAATATTCGGTTCAAATGCTCTTCTCGGCATTTTTCTGTCTATCTTGACTGGACTATACACACATATGTATAGAACTCATTCCCAAGCGCTTATAGTACATACAAATGAGACATCGAAATTGTAATTCAGAGTTTGCTGGAAAAGCCTTTTTCGATCCTCGAATACGGACGGGTGTCCCGTTAAATGATTTCACCGAATTCGTAAATTTTCTGTTTTAGATTTGCAAAACCTGTACCAGCAGGTAAGTGGGATGGGATTCTGAACGCCACGGAAGACGCAAATAGATGCCCTCAGAATTGGCATAATGAGTTGGCTGGAGATGAGGATTGCTTGTATTTGAACGTCTACGTACCGCAGGTGATTTCATCAATTCAAGTAGTCCAGTCAATCGAAAATATTCATCATCGTCCATTAAATTATTACGAATTGATGAACACAAAATGTAGCTTACGAACGAGAATATTTCATCATTACTCGCGGTGATGGTGTACGTTCATGGAGGAGGATTTCAAGAAGGAAGTGGCTTATCTGATATGTATGGGCCGCAGTATATCCTTGACGAAGACGTTATTCTGGTGACTGTCAACTACCGTTTGGGATTATTAGGATTTCTGAGCACTGGTGATGAAGTCTCACCCGGAAATTGGGGACTCAAAGATCAGGTCCTAGCCTTGAAATGGGTCCGAGACAACATCAAAAATTTTGGTGGAGATCCTCACCAAGTGACACCCTTCGGAGAAAGTGCTGGTGGTGCTTTGGTTCACCTTCTAAGTTTATCGCGTTCTACAGTGGGTGAGAATAAGTGAATTTATCATCAATCGTGAAATACCTGCTATTGGTTGAGATACTAAACGAGTAGGTATCTTTTTTCATCCATAGGCCTCTTTCAGAAATATATCACGCAGAGTGGATCGGCTCTCGCACCATGGGCCTACGTAAGCCGAAATGCAAGTACGATTCAGGCATTTGAATTGGGTAAGTATGTTGGTTGTTCAAGTAACACTTCGGATGCTCTAATTTCCTGTCTGAGGACCCGCGACTTGTCAACGATTTTGGATGCATACTTAAACTATACTTCTGCCGAGTGGAAACCAACTATCGAGCCTGACATTGACGGCGCTTTTCTCACGGACACCCCAGCTCATTTATATGCCACTGGACAGATGCGCGATATTCCTTGGCTCACTGGTCTCGTTCGAGACGAAGGGATTGTGGAGACCGGAGGCAAGTAAGCTAGTTAGACTCTCCTCAGTCTCGTCTGATTCTTCGAAGACTCAAAGACTTCAAAGATTTATATTACAAAATACTGACTAGAGCTATCAAGTGCACTGCGCAGATTGCTTCCAACGAACAATTCAAACTTTCTCTGTGGTTAAAGATTTCATTTGTTACGAATTTCCTAAACGATACAGCGGCTTATAGAAATGAGGAGACAGCCCGTTCCATTATTCAAACTATCGACTCCGTCTTGGCGTCCTACCTTGACGTGTCGTATGATACTGAAGTTGGTAACGCTATGGTGAATGCTGTAAAATCATTTTACTTCAACGACGACTTTACAAAAAGCCTCCGCGTGGTAGGAACAAAAGATTAAATCATGTCTTTATAGGTTCGATTTGACTTAAATGATTATCGAATATTACTTCTTCGTTTTTTCAGCTTATTGACGAATTATCGCAATTTGTCACCGACGTTTACTTTTACTCTCCAGCTTTAAACGGCATCAGACAACACGTGGCGGTGGTTAAGAGTCCGCAATATTTATACGCATTGGATTACCAAGGTATCTTCAGCTACAGTTTCTTGTATACTGGCCTTTTAGGGGACTACGGCGTTGCACATGCCGATGATCTCATATATCTATTCCCTTGTTTCGACCTTGCGAACGCAAGAAATAAAAGTGTAAGCGAAACCAATGACGAGATGATTCAAAGTATGGTACAGCTGTGGACATCTTTTGCGATTAATGGGTAATATCACGTGTTGAACATGGCAGATACGATTGTTAGTTGTGTGTAAATCTGTAACAAAGTAGTATTTCAGAACCCCAACTGCGTCGGCTCTTAATGGAGTCTCATGGGACGCGTACTCTGGGGAGACGGAAAACTACTTGAGAATTGGAAATAATTCCGACCCATCACTCAAAATTGAATATTCTTTGCGCGCAAAACAAATGGAGTTTTTGGCTAGCTTGGCCGATATCATGACCGACGGACCCAACACGGATAATTCAGTCGCCGGAGTATCTCCAAATTTACTCTTCATTTTGTTAATCGGTTGTTTTCGATTTATCTCGTCGAGATTCAACTATTTATAGCTACCGTATTATCACTCGAACTACCGCAAATGTAAAATTAAACAGAATTAGATAGAAAGAAGAGTTGATTATTCTTACATAAAATAAACATGACGACATTGCTATCCTGGAAGACGATACGTCACAATGATTTGAACTTTTATGTCGACTTTATCCGTCATATATATGGGAAAATTCCACGTCAACTCGATGAACCAAAAACCATTCAAGTTCTTGACTTTTCAGTTTTTCTTTCGATATCTCGACAACGATCGATTGTAGGTGAAAGATTGATATGACTCAAATTGTAGAGCGTAAAAAAAGCAACAAAAAAATATCGAATCATAACTTTCATAAAAAATTCTAAGCAGTATTTGTAATGGAAGAGAATATGGCAATTGATGAATCGTTGACGAAATTTGAAGGACCCATGGCTTATAGACAATTCAATTCCTCGCAATTGGGATTAAATTTTGTAAACTGTGTGAGTCAGCCTCGGGCTACTGCTATATAATTTTGAAATATATTCAGGAAACGATAAAACAAATCATGGTTACAGTGCACTGAAACTGTTGCGATGGAGTTATTGAAATCAATACTAAATAAAGGACTCACGTTATACATAGACAACTGGTATTCTTCGCCGAAACTATTAAAAACTTTGGTCAAAAAATGATATAAATTTACTTGCGACAGTACGTTGTAATAGAAAAAATATGCCGGGAGATTTTGTTGAAGCAAAATTAAAAAAAGGGAAATGCATAATAAGAAGCTGCAATGGCATATTAGCGTTGAAGTAGAAGGACAAACGAGACGTCCTTATTATTTCTACAAAGCACGAAAAAGTAGAAATGATTGCACAACACGGAAGTCATCTAAACCCTACTTTCAAGCCAAGATGTATTGTTGATTACAACAAGGGAATGATTGGTATTGATTGCCAGGATCGAGTATTAGCGGGTTTCCCTATTATGAGGAAATTCGTGAAGGGGTACCGAAAAATCTATTTTCACATATGTGATATGGCACTTTTGAATTCATATATTCTGAATAACAAAAGCAATATGGCAAAGAAACAGAATAACAGCGAGTATAGACTTCGAATAGCCGAAAGATTATCACAAATCGTGCCATCGCAAGATTATAACAGACGAGGACCACTATCGAACGGAAATATACTAATGAGATTACAGGCGCACATCGGTGTCACTTTCCGAAACATATAGACCTCACGGCATCGAAAAAAAAAACCAACGAAAGGTTGCCAAGTATGTACGAAAAATAAGAAAATGAGTGAAAGGACGTGGGAATGTAAAAACTGTCGAGTACCTCATTGTTTTGAAAGATATCATACAGTTGGAGACTACTCATTTTTTGCGAGTTTTTTCAGAACATAATTAATTAAGTATGTTTCATTAACCATGTGAAATTACGTTAATTATGTTAACTATGGTAATTATGTTGAATTAACTAAGTTAATTATGTTAAATTAATTAAGTATTAATGTACAAATTGTTATTGATTCATTATTCACTTTGAAATAAGAAATCATTTCTGTTCATTGATGAATTGATCATGATTACGCCCCATACATCTTAAAATTACTAGTTGTGCCCAAACGTTGTTTATTATTTCACAATTCCTTCTGTTGCGCCGAAATATAATACATGTCATAAGAAGTATACACTTTGCGCAAGTTCAAGCAGACGGCTGAATGGCTCGACGCGCGACCGATCTTCTTATTTACCATGGTCCGCGCAATCCGGAGATAGCGCTTAGATCAAAGGGTTACGCCTTCCATTCACTTAGAAAACTCAAGTGTCAAATTATATTCAGCGACGGTCATAGCACTGGTCATCAGCTACCTACGTGAGTAATATCGATTCATTAAATTTGTATCAAAATATTCATGAGTTTTCCATGGAGCTAGAGTTCTTTTAATGATCAATCATTGTCGTGTGATATTGACTTGAAATCTGAGACATGATTAAGGTGATTGTGATTTCTTAGCGTCGACAGAGCACCTCGTATCTGCAATACTGCAATGATATTCCGTGGTCGAATGGCGCGTCTATTTCTGTGGTGTTTGCTAAGCATTTTATGTCCTGCAAGCTTTGCGGAGCCAGTAGTACAAATCAAACAGGGAGCTTTACAGGGTGTAACATGGACAAGCCGTAATGGTCGAAATATTTCGGCGTTTCTCGGAATCCCGTACGCACAACCGCCCATCGGACTACTACGGTAAGAAATATGGTGTATCAATGAAAAAATTTCGGATTTTAAGAACGTTGCAAATATCACGAAATAAGGGATAGAGATTTTGAAGCGTACGTGAACGACACGTAAGAAATTGATCGACTGATTTTGCAGTGAATATTTGAAAATTCATCAATAATCGTCTATGAAACTCAGAACCATTTCATAAATCGGTGATAACTTTCCCAAAATCAGTTAAGAGGGTGTGAAATTTTTCGTCGCATTAAAGTACCATTCAAACTCCGAACGGATTCAGAAGAAGTTGTAAAAAATTGAGAAACGAGACGTCCTAATCATTGTTGGGTGATTCATACCTAGATTTTTCCGCATTAATCGCACTATCGATTTACCATCAATAATTAGATTCGCAGCCCCGGTGCCGGCAGGCAACTGGACTGGGACATGGGACGGTACCATGGATGCCAATATGTGTCTTCAGGTCCAGAGCGGTAAAATTACTGGGGATGAGGACTGTTTGTATTTGAACGTTTATACACCACAGGTGATTTTCTTTTTTTTCTCAGAAGTCTAAAAAGTACTCGACGTTGTTTATCGATGTACGCTAATCCGATTGGTTATTCGAAACATGCAGGTTTCTCGTGATGCGGATGAATCACGATTACTTCCAGTAATGGTGTTTGTCTACGGAGGAGCTTTCAAATCGGGGTATAGCCTTTCCAGCGTATACGGCCCTCGATATTTACTTGACGAAGAAGTTATTCTGGTGACTTTCAATTACCGCGTGGACGCATTAGGATTTTTAAGTACCGGAGATACGGTAGTTCCCGGTAATTTCGGCGCCAAGGATATGGTCCTAGCATTACGGTGGATCCAGGACAATATTGTTAACTTTGGTGGAAATAAAAGCCGCGTTACTATTTTTGGAGCGAGTGCCGGTGCCTCAGCGGTCGAATTATTGGCACTTTCGGAATCGACGGCTGGTAAGTGAACTGGTTCATTTTGCATGATATCCAGCGAATTGATTTGTTACTTTCTACAAGTGATGCAAAAAAGTATTCAATGCTCGATTTTCGAATTTTTGAAGGACTATTCCAGCAATTTATATCGCAGAGTGGGTCGGCACAAGCTTTCTGGCCTTTCGAGTCAAGAGCATCCTATTCGAAAAAAGCATTGCAACTCGGAGAGTATTTTGGATGTCCAACCAACACGTCGGCGGCTTTAGTTGAATGTTTGAGAAAGCAGAGTGCGGCAGAAATTGTCGGAGCACAACTGAACTCAACCAGGTGGCAGACATATCCAGCAACACTGTGGAGACTGACCGACGAACCAGATGTCGAAGGAGCTTTTCTTACCGATGCTCCGAAAAACCTTCTGGCCGCTGGGAAAATTCGCGACTTACCGTACATTACTGGAACTAGTATCAACGATGGTGATATTCTTTTAGCACGTGAGTGATAGATTGCATTTCATAATCACTTGAAATATTGATCGATTTGCACGGGACTTGCGGCGTTAATCGTTTGGTTGTTTTAGCTCTGTTTCCAGGATCTGAAGCATTGGAAGACTTTTTGAACAACTTTGATGAAATTCTGCCCATCGTACTGCAATTGTTCGATGCAGTAAAGGATTCGTCAACTTTCACGGCAAAGTTAAAGGAATTCTATTTCGATAACGATTTGACGGGTGACAGAAATCAGGTGTGGTACAGTTGAATCCGCTTGACTATCAAATGAGCTTGCAATAATCCGCTATAATTATTATTTCTTTCATTTCTAGATGAGGATCAAACTCGCGCAGCTGGTATCCGATGCACTTTTCAATCATCCCGCTCATATGGCGGTCCAACGGCAGCGCGCTTTCGCTGATAGTCCCATTTATTTCTTCGTGTTTAGATATCGAGGTTCTTACAGTTACAGTGATACCGTCATCAGTCCTTGGTTGAGCAACGACGTGGCTCATGCTGATGAACTATTTTACCTTTTTCCACTAGCAGACTCGTTACTCCAAGTGCCGGATGATGACTGGAATCCAGCTGATATCGACATGCAGAATACGATGGTGCAACTGTGGACGTCTTTCGCTATCACTGGGTAATCGTCAGAGTCCGAATTCGGAACGATCTGTTTTGATCCCGCCATGATAGTCTGTTTCGGAAGACACTAACAATCGATTACGATTTCAGATCACCCAGTTTGAAGAACGGCAGCATGATTTGGACGCCATACTCGTCGAGTGACAACTACCTTCGTATAGGAAATGGCACCGACGGGTCATTGGAAATGCAATCGAAATTTATGGAAGAACGAATGAACTTCTGGGATTTGTTGACCGCGTCCGATTCCAAGGCACGAATTTTTTCGTCCCGTTTTCACGCATAACTTTTTTGTTGATCATTGCATTTTGGACGGTCCTACTGTGAAACTAATGGACAATCCATAAAAAATGTAATTCGTGTTACGCAATGAAATGAGTGACTTTTGTAAGAGTGATGAATACCAATATATTACAAAAAAATTCATATAAAGAAGGATAAGATCGTCACAAAAATACCGTATTAAGTAGAAAATTTGACAAATGTAAAAATTCATAGCTCCTAAAAGAGTTCTATTCCAGAATTAAAATTTTCAGCGTTGTTTGGAGAAAGAATGAAGTATTTTCCCTGAAAATTTCAAGCGATTTCGAGTTTATAGAAAAAAGTTATGGCTATTTGAAAACAGCGATTTTTCGAAAACCGACTGGCTTTCGTTGGTCATAGATTGAGAGAATAGAGGCAATCGATAGAAATTAGGGCGAATATCATCAGAATATACCTAGACGAAGAACCAGCCCTCTACTTCGAAAACTGCAGATCTGAGAGCGTTTCAAAAATAGGCAAAATTTCGCTAAAACAGTGGTTCAGTTAAAAGTTGCCGGTCAAGACGGACTTGGATTTACAACGTTAATTCATTTTTTTTTCTTAAAAATACAAAGTAAGCAAAAAAATGCCGTTTTTTGTAAATCTCCAAGTTATATGGAAGCTAAGATATTTGATTTAAAAACGACTCAAAAATCAACATTTCTGAAATTTCAAAAGATTCTACAGCTGTAGGATTTCGTCGAATCGAGCTCAAATTTGTAGGTTCACCTTCTTTCGGAACTTACTTTCGAAGAAAAAATCGGTGGCCAAATCGCTCACCTATGTCCGCACACTTTCGTAGAGAGGTAATGGATTCGCCCTAATATAATACCACGTGTAATCCAACAATTGTGATGACGCAATTAAGCAACTATATTGGCAGTTAGCCGCATCACTTTCCGTGGATTTTGAGCCTCTTAATTACTTCAGCCGAGAATGATCTCAACATGCTATGCAATATAATATTATGCATTACAATTATGAGTAACTCGCTCGTGTAAAAAATTTTCGCCCATTGTTCGCACCTCTGAAATACTTGGCAAGCAAGTGATTATACACAATCTTAATCCCGCACGCGTGGATAAAGAGTCAGTTAGGTGATGCCGACATAAAATTCTAGTGTGATGTAACTCATGCAAAGTCCAAACATATAGGGTGTCCCCTTTTTAACCGAAATCATCGAATTCCTCGAAAATGGCTGGCAAGGTATCCCAGCGACCCTCACTACCTCTTATTTTTCCATAGTTGTGTGACGTCTGTGTGACCGCAATCGCATATTGCAAATTTCGCCTCGGTAAAACAATGGATCAGTCTGAAATTTGCTAAGAATACTCTTGGGAGTGCGGTACAGGGGGCTCTTCGACCAGAATAACGAACAAATGACGTAAAAATCAATGAAATATTCATTTCTCTGAGATCGCGAATGAGCTGTCATCAACACGATCTTGCAACACACCGAAACGAAGCACAATTACACAAAATACGCAGTATTCACAAAAAAAAAACACTGAATTGGGCCGAAGAGCCCCCTGAAGGCTAATCTGATTGATCGTCTGGATGAATCACGACGCTAATTATTGCCATCTTTACCGTACGTGCCTTGATCAGTAAAGCTTTCGGACAAAAGTTGTATGGTTTCGGAGGGGAAATTTCGTGGTGTAACCTTCATGACCTTGAGACGGCGTTTTCGAAGTTATTGAAAGGTCAACTTTGTTTTCTTGGATGTAACCTTTCTGTTTCTTCTGAAGATTCGAAATCCAATCGAAAGAATAGGTAACTTTTACGTGAAACTTTCCTTCGTTGGAGATCAATTTCTCATTCCAAGAGATTTTTACCGTAGTAAACATGTGGTATCAGCACGCTGATTGCGCAGTTCATTATTCACAAGATTTTGAGGAAATTGTAATTGTATCATAATTACGATAAGCGCTGGATAAGTACAGGCGCGCTCAGCTAGTATCTTATACAATGGCCTGCGAGGTCGCCGGATTTTACTGGTCTGGATTTATATGATAGGGGTATCTTGGAGAAAAAGTTGACCAGATAGTACCGGCAAGCCCAGATGCTGATTATAGTGTCACGAATAAAATGAGAAATTAATATGCAACAAAAAAAATTTCAGGTAAAAGTTACTTGTTTTGTTTGGGAAATCTTGAATCTGCGAAAAAAATCAAGGGGTTCTACTGGAAAAAACGAAGTTGACTTGAAAATAACCTTGGACACGTTTAATCGAAGTCACATAGTTCATACCACTTAATTTCAACCTCGAAACCATACAAGTTTTGTCCGAAAATTTTTTTGATTAAGCCGGCCATTTCTGAGGAAATTGATCATTTCGTTTGAAATACACGACGACAATACACAGAACGTGTTGAAGATATTGCACGAGTGAATAATTGACTCGTAGATTGACGATTAGCACTTTCGTCTTTGGGACATTCAAGGTCCTGAATACTTCGATATGGCTTATGGGATCGTGAGTAGACATGATGATAAATAAAAAATGAAATGAAACATAAGCTGCAAATCGCGGGTTGTTGAATAACCAACCAACTTGTTGAATAGATGTGGACGTCGCGTTCTGATAAGCGGATTAAATAGCAATGGATCTATTCCACTTCTTGTTGTTTCATTGGACGAGATTTGACGATACAATCGATTTGCCACTTGTAGCCTCCTGATAAGCTGCGTATTTTCGTAAGTTTCTTGAAAATTATTGGGTCCTTGAAGCGACGGTACGTATCCACTCACATATCTTATAATTGTAAGTACGTGAGCCATCTATGATGTCAATTGAAGTTATAAAGGTGATAACTCATTGCATTCTATTTCCAAAAACAACTCGATATTCGTAAAATTGAAGTCTAACAAGTACGATGGTTCTGTTGTACGGTTTATCATTAAAATATTCATTTCTAACAATATTAATGAAATCGATTATTTGTTATTCACTAAACCAAGCACAATTAAAAAATATACCACATCCGGAAGTTGAGATTTCTCAGGGTACACTACAAGGCTATACTCTAACGACTCACCACGGTCGAAATGTATCCGGTTTCCTCGGAATTCCCTACGCGCAACCGCCAGTTGGAAACCTCAGGTAAAGTGATATTTCTGTCAAGAAAAGACCCGAAATTTCATGTGTTCCATATTATTACACCTATTGTATGGTGCAGATTCGCTAATCCATTACCGGCAGATAATTGGAACGGAACCCGAGATGCTGCAGTTGATGCGAATATGTGCCCCCAGTACGGAAACGGAATAGTCTCGGGCGATGAAGACTGTTTGTATCTCAACGTTTATACGCCACAGGTTAGAAGATTGGTCATAAATTCTCAAAACATGACCAATATCCCAGTAATTCATTTGATTATAAGATCCAGTAATCATTGCATTTTATAGCTACCGGAGAATACGAATTCATCGTTACTCCCTGTCATGGTTTACGTACATGGAGGTGGTTTTCTTACTGGAAATGCATCATCTGGATTTCACGGACCGGAGTATATCCTCGATGCAGATGTTGTTCTCGTGATTCCAAACTACCGTTTGGGCCCATTGGGATTTTTGAGCACTGGTGACGAGGTCGCATCTGGAAATTGGGGACTGAAAGATCTACTTCTCGCACTTCAATGGGTTCAGAAAAATATTGCGAACTTTGGCGGTGATCCTGAACAAGTGACGATTTTTGGAACCAGCGCAGGATCTGATGCCGTTCACATTCTGAGTCTTTCAAATCTCACGAATGGTAGGAATAATCAAAAGGTTTACGAAATGAAATGAAGGTCGGTTCGTGAAAACCGTTAATGGCAAAACTGCCGCAAGAGTGCGTTGAATCGATGGAGTGGTTTTGACCGTTTGTAAGAAGGTGATTTTTGTGAATCATTATCACAAAATGAAAATTATTCTCCATTTAACAGGACTTTTTCACAAATACATAACGCAGAGTGGATCGGCTCTCGCATCATGGAGTTGGGAGCCACGAAGTTTTGCCGCAAAACGAGCTTTTCAGCTCGGCGAATACGTCGATTGCTTCGAAAACACTACCGATTCTCTGATCGACTGTCTACGAATGACCAACGCTTCGGATCTTATTGTAACATATCCCAAATTCCAACATCGAACTATGGTATTTATCATCTGGCGCCCGACCGACGAACCAAATATCGAAGGTGCTATTTTAACAGACAATCCCGTGAATATCTACGCTAACGGCGGAGCTCGCGATCTACCATGGATTTCGGGTGTCACTCGAGATGAAGGACTTTTGCACACAGCGAGCAAGTATCAACCATTAGTAGCATTCTATTGTGATGAAAACGAAAATGTTCACATGAATCTATATCAACATTAACTGAATGAAAACGATTGATCTTTACCTGGCATTAGATTTCTTTGTAAATGATGAGAGTTTCGGGGAATTCATGGAAGATATTGACACCTTTTTACCGAAGGTTATGTCTTGGGAATATCAATCTGACGGTGGAGCCGCCTGGGTGAAAGCTACGAAGAGTTATTACTTTAATGACGATCTAACTAAAAACAAATCTCAGGTAAGTCGCTGAATTCATTTTAAATAATGAAAGACGCTCAAATTATCATGCTACAACAATTTGATCCAATGTAATCCGATAACTTATTGTTTCTCTTCAATAGTTATTGGCGAATCTCACCTCCCTCGTGTCTGATGGCCTGTTTTTTTACCCAGCCTACAAAGGAGTAAATGCAGGCATGTGGCCACTCAAGCCTCAGAATCCGAGATACTTTTACATGTTTAATTATCGGGGTGCTCTTAGTCAGACTTTCTATTACACTGGATCTGTCAATGACTACGGTGTGGCACATGGTGACGACACTTACTACTTATTCAAAGGGAACTTGGAGTTCGGAAATCTCAATCAATCGATGACCGAATCTGAGTATTCAATGATGGACTCCATGGTGGAGTTGTGGACAACATTTGCAATAAATGGGTGAGTGTTACACGATTTCCATCAGCTTCCGGAATCGGTAATCACTCACAATACCCGTCGTTTGATTCAAATTAAAATTCCGATTTTAGGACGCTCACTGCTTCATGTTTGGACGATATCGAATGGAAACCCTATTCGAATGGGAGTAGTTTCCTCGAGATAGGGAACTATTCCAACGTGGTGTTCCAGAGCAGGGATTCTTTTTTCGAAGAACGTTTGCAGTTTTGGGAGGAATTGACATCAGGTACTTCAAATAACAACGCTGCCGGATCAATTCATAACCCGAATTTGTTCACCGTGCTAGTCATATTTTTGATGATTCTCTCGATGGAATCAACAGTCATTTGATACAAAAACAGACTTCTTCTTCACTGACAATTGTTTGTGATACCGGAATTATTTTAGTTATCTAAATTACGATTCATGTTAGATGTATTGTTCCTTCGTCGTGAGTTGATGAAAAAATTTGTACATGTATCAAAAATTGATACAGGTATTGGTTTATGAATTAATAAAGAAAAAAGAACTTTCCTTCGTTAGAAATTAATTTCTCATTCCAAGAGATTTTTCAAATGGTGACCGCCACTTCGAGATCACACTTCGCGGACCGTTTCTTTGAGGATTCGTGACACCGTATTAAACATGTGATGTCAGCACGCTGATTGCGCAGTTCATTATTCACAAGATTTTGAGGAAATTGTAATTGTATCATAATTACGATAAGCGCTGGATAAGTACAGGCGCGCTCAGCTAGTATCTTATACAATGGCCTGCGAGGTCGCCGGATTTTACTGGTCTGGATTTATATGATAGGGGTATCTTGAAGAAAAAGTTGACCAGATAGTACCGGCAAGCCCAGATGCTGATTATAGTGTCACGAATAAAATGAGAAATTAATATGCAACGAAAAAAATTTCGGGTAAAAGTTACTTGTTTTGTTTGAGAAATCTTGAATCTGCGAAAAAAATCAAGGGGTTCTAATAGAAAAAACGAGGTTGACTTGAAAATAACCTTGGACACGTTTCATCGAAGTCACATAGTTCATACCACTTAATTTCAACCTCGAAACCATACAACTGTTGACCGAAAAATTTTTTGGTTGAGCTGGCCATTTCTAAGAAAATTGATCATTTCGTTTGAAATACACGATGACAATACACAGAACGTGTTAAAGATATTGCACGAGTGAATAATTGACTCGTAGATTGACGATTAGCACTTTCGTCTTTGGGACATTCAAGGTCCTGAATACTTCGATATGGCTTATGGGATCGTGAGTAGACATGATGATAGATAAAAAATGAAATGAAACATAAGCTGCAAATCGCGGGTTGTTGAATAACCAACCAACTTGTTGAATAGATGTGGACGTCGCGTTCTGATCAGCGGATTAAATAGCAATGGATCTATTCCATTTCTTGTTGTTTCATTGGACGAAATTTGACGATAAAATCGATTTGCCACTCGTAGCCTCCTGATAAGCTGCGTATTTTCGTAAGTTTCTTGAAAATTATTGGGTCCTTGAAGCGAAAGTACGTATCCACTCACATATCTTATAATTGTCAGTACGTGAGCCATCTATGATGTCAATTGAAGTTATAAAGGTGATAACTCATTGCATTCTATTTCCAAAAACAACTCGACATTCGTGAAATTGAAGTCTAACAAGTACGATGGTTCTGTTGTACGGTTTATCATTAAAATATTCATTTCTAACAATATTAATGAAATCGATTATTTGTTATTCACTAAACCAAGCACAATTAAAAAATATACCACATCCGGAAGTTGAGATTTCTCAGGGTACACTACAAGGCTATACTCTAACGACTCACCACGGTCGAAATGTATCCGGTTTCCTCGGAATTCCCTACGCGCAACCGCCAGTTGGAAACCTCAGGTAAAGTGATATTTCTGTCAAGAAAAGACCCGATATTTCATGTGTTCCATATTATTACACCTAGTTGTATGTTGCAGATTCGCTAATCCATTACCGGCAGATAATTGGAACGGAACCCGAGATGCTGCAGTTGATGCGAATATGTGCCCCCAGTACGGAAACGGAATAGTCTCGGGCGATGAAGACTGTTTGTATCTCAACGTTTATACGCCACAGGTCAGAGATTTAATTATGAATTCCTAAAACATGACCAATATCTCAGTTATTCATTCGATTATAAGATCCAGTGGTCATTATGTTTTATAGCTACCGGAAAATACGAATTCATCGTTACTCCCCTGCATGGTTTATGTACATGGAGGTGGTTTTGTGGGCGGAAGTGCAGCACCTGGATATTACGGACCGGAGTATATCCTCGATGCAGATGTTATACTCGTAATGCCAAACTACCGTTTGGGCCCATTGGGATTTTTGAGCACTGGTGACGAGGTCGCATCTGGAAATTGGGGACTGAAAGATCTACTTCTCGCACTTCAATGGGTGCAGAAAAATATTGCAAACTTTGGCGGTGATCCTGAACAAGTGACAATTTTTGGAACCAGCGCAGGCGCTGATGCCGTTCACATTCTGAGTCTTTCAAATCTCACGAATGGTAAGAATAATCAGAAGGTTTACGAAATGAAATGAAGGTCGGTTCGTGACAAATTCAGTTAATTGCAAAACTGTCGCAAGAGTGCGTTGAATCGATGGAGTGGTTTTGACCGTTTGTAAGAAGGTGATTCTTGTGAATCATCATCACAAAATGAAAATTATTCTCCATTTAACAGGACTTTTTCACAAATACATAACGCAGAGTGGATCGGCTCTCGCATCATGGGGTTGGGAGCCACGAAGTTTTGCTGCAAAACGAGCTTTTCAGCTCGGGGAATACGTCGATTGCTTCGAAAACACTACCGATTCTCTGATCGACTGTCTACGAATGGCCAACGCTTCGGATCTTATTGCAACATATCCCAAATTCCAACATCGAACTATGGTATTTATCATCTGGCGCCCGACCGACGAACCAAATATCGAAGGTGCTATTTTAACAGACAATCCCGTGAATATCTACGCTAACGGCGGAGCTCGCGATCTACCATGGATTTCGGGTGTCACTCGAGATGAAGGACTTTTGCAAACAGCGAGCAAGTATCAATCATTAGTAGCATTCTATTGTGATAAAAACTAAAGTGTTCACATGAATCTATATCAACATTAACTGAATGAAAACGATTGATCTTTCCCTGGCATTAGATTTCTTTGTAAATGATGAGAGTTTCGGGGAATTCATGGAAGATATTGACACCTTTTTACCGAAGTTTATGTCTTGGGAATATCAACCTGACGGCGGAGCCACCTGGGTGAAAGCTACGAAGAGTTATTACTTTAATGACGATCTAACTAAAAACAAATCTCAGGTAAGTCGCTGAATTCATTTTAAATAATGAAAGACGCTCAAATTATCATGCTACAACAATTTGATCCAATGTAATCCGATGACTTATTGTTTCTCTTCAATAGTTATTGGCGAATCTCACCTCCCTCGTGTCTGATGGCCTGTTTTTTTACCCAGCCTACAAAGGAGTAAATGCAGGCATGTGGCCACTCAAGCCTCAGAATCCGAGATACTTTTACATGTTTAATTATCGGGGTGCTCTTAGTCAGACTTTCTATTACACTGGATCTGTCAATGACTACGGTGTGGCACATGGTGACGACACTTACTACTTATTCAAAGGGAACTTGGAGTTCGGAAATCTCAATCAATCGATGACCGAATCTGATTATTCAATGATGGACTCCATGGTGGAGTTGTGGACAACATTTGCAATAAATGGGTGAGTGTTACACGATTTCCATCAGCTTCCGGAATCGGTAATCACTCACAATACCCGTCGTTTGATTCAAATTAAAATTCCGATTTTAGGACGCTCACTGCTTCATGTTTGAACGATATCGAATGGAAACCCTATTCGAATGGGAGTAGTTTCCTCGAGATAGGGAACTATTCCAACGTGGTGTTCCAGAGCAGGGATTCTTTTTTCGAAGAACGTTTGCAGTTTTGGGAGGAATTGACATCAGGTACTTCAAATAACAACGCTGCCGGATCAATTCATAACCCGAATTTGTTCACCGTGCTAGTCATATTTTTGATGATTCTCTCGATGGAATCAACAGTCATTTGATACAAAAACAGACTCCTTCTTCACTGACAATTGTTTGTGATACCGGAATTATTCTAGTTATCTAAATTACGATTCATGTTAGATGTATTGTTCCTTCGTCGTGAGTTGATGAAAAAATTTGTTCATGTATCAAAAATTGATACAGGTATTGGTTTATGAATTAATAAAGAAAAAAGAACTTTCCTTCGTTAGAAATCAATTTCTCATTCCAAGAGATTTTTCAAATGGTGACCGCCACTTCGAGATCACACTTCGCGGACCGTTTCTTTGAGGATTCGTGACACCGTATTAAACATGTGATGTCAGCACGCTGATTGCGCAGTTCATTATTCACAAGATTTTGAGGAAATTGTAATTGTATCATAATTACGATAAGCGCTGGATAAGTACAGGCGCGCTCAGCTAGTATCTTATACAATGGCCTGCGAGGTCGCCGGATTTTACTGGTCTGGATTTATATGATAGGGGTATCTTGAAGAAAAAGTTGACCAGATAGTACCGGCAAGCCCAGATGCTGATTATAGTGTCACGAATAAAATGAGAAATTAATATGCAACGAAAAAAATTTCAGGTAAAAGTTACTTGTTTTGTTTGGGAAATCTTGAATCTGCGAAAAAAATCAAGGGGTTCTACTAGAAAAAACGAAGTTGACTTGAAAATAACCTTGGACACGTTTCATCGAAGTCACATAGTTCATACCACTTAATTTCAACCTCGAAACCATACAACTTTTGTCCAAAAATTTTTTTGATTAAGCTGGCCATTTCTGAGGAAATTGATCATTTCGTTCGAAATACACGACGACAATACACAGAACGTGTTGAAGATATTGCACGAGTGAATAATTGACTCGTAGATTGACGATTAGCACTCTTGTCTTTGGGGCACTCAAGGTCCTGAGTACTTCGATATGGCTTATGGGATCGTGAGTAGACATGATGATAGATACAAAATGAAATGAAACATAAGCTGCAAATCGCGGGTTGATAATGAAAATAGAAAAACCAACTTGTTGAACAGATTTGGACATCGCGTTCTGATCAGCGGATTAAATAGCAATGGATTTATTCCATTTTTTATTCTCCCGTTGGACGAAATTCGACGATAAAATCGATTTGCTATACTTGTAGCCTCTTAATAAGCTGCGTATTCTTCTTAAAAATTATTGGATCCTTGAAACGGAGGTACATATCCACTCACTTATCTCATGAGTATCATTACATAAGCCGTTTATGATATCAATTGAAGTTATAAAGGTGATAACTCATTGCATTCTATTTCCAAAAACCATTTGACTTTCGTGGGACTAAAATCTGACAAGTACGATGGTTCTGCTGTACAGTTTATCATTAAAGTATTCATTTTTGACAATTTTAATAAAATCAATTATTTGTTTTTCACTAAACCGAGCACAATTCATAAATATACTACAACCGGAAGTTGAGATTTCTCAGGGTACACTACAAGGCTATACTCTAACGACTCACCACGGTCGAAATGTATCCGGTTTCCTCGGAATTCCCTACGCGCAACCGCCAGTTGGAAACCTCAGGTAAAGTGATATTTCTGTCAAGAAAAGACCCGATATTTCATGTGTTCCATATTATTACACCTAGTTGTATGGTGCAGATTCGCTAATCCATTACCGGCAGATAATTGGAACGGAACCCGAGATGCTGCAGTTGATGCGAATATTTGCCCCCAGTACAGAAACGGAATAGTCTCGGGCGATGAAGACTGTTTGTATCTCAACGTTTATACGCCACAGGTCAGAGATTTAATTATGAATTCCTAAAACATGACCAATATCTCAGTTATTTATTCGATTATAAGATCCAGTGATCATTATGTTTTATAGCTACCGGAAAATACGAATTCATCGTTACTCCCCTGCATGGTTTATGTACATGGAGGTGGTTTTGTGGGCGGAAGTGCAGCACCTGGATATTACGGACCGGAGTATATCCTCGATGCAGATGTTATACTCGTAATGCCAAACTACCGTTTGGGCCCATTGGGATTTTTGAGCACTGGTGACGAGGTCGCATCTGGAAATTGGGGACTGAAAGATCTACTTCTCGCACTTCAATGGGTTCAGAAAAATATTGCGAACTTTGGCGGTGATCCTGAACAAGTGACGATTTTTGGAATCAGTGCAGGCGCTGATGCCGTTCACATTCTGAGTCTTTCAAATCTCACGAATGGTAAGAACAAACAGAAGGTTTATGGAATGAAATGAACGTCGGTTTGTGAAAAATTAAGTTAATTCTAAAACTGCCGCAATGAGTAAATTCAAATTCTATAGGAAAATTGGAAATGAAGTCACTAGAATGCACGGAAAGTAACACAAAGTGATGACAAATTATTTTCACGTAATCTGAAGTCAGTTCAAATTTCATGCAAAGTCATTGCGAGTGTTCCAATTCTTCAAGTGAAGAGTGCGTTGAATCGATGGAGTGGTTTTGACCGTTTGTAAAAAGGTGATTCTTGTGAATTATTATCACAAAATGAAAATTATTTTGAATTTAACAGGACTTTTTCACAAATACATAACGCAGAGTGGATCGGCTCTCGCATCATGGGGTTGGGAGCCACGAAGTTTTGCCGCAAAACGAGCTTTTCAGCTCGGCGAATACGTCGATTGCTTCGAAAACACTACCGATTCTCTGATCAACTGTCTACGAATGACCAACGCTTCGGATCTTATTGCAACATATCCCAAATTCCAACATCGCACTATGGTATTTATCACCTGGCTCCCGACCGACGAACCAAATATCGAAGGTGCTATTTTAACAGACAATCCCGTGAATATCTACGCTAACGGCGGAGCTCGCGATCTACCATGGATTTCGGGTGTCACTCGAGATGAAGGACTTTTGCACACAGCGAGCAAGTATCAACCATTCGTAGCATTCTGTTGTGATAAAAACAAAAGTGTTCACATGAACCTATATCAACATTAAGTGAATAAAAACGATTGATCTTTCCCTGGCATTAGATTTCTTTGTAAATGATGAGAGTTTCGGGGAATTCATGGAAGATATTGACACCTTTTTACCGAAGATTATGTCTTGGGAATATCAACCTGACGGCGGAGCCGGCTGGGTGAAAGCTACGAAGAGTTATTACTTTAATGACGATCTAACTAAAAACAAATCTCAGGTAAGTCGCTGAATTCATTTCAAATAATGAAAGACGCTCAAATTATCATGCTACAACAATTTGATCCAATGTAATCCGATGACTTATTTTTTCTCTTCAATAGTTATTGGTGAATCTCACCTCCCTCGTGTCTGAAGGCCTGTTTTTTTACCCGGCCTACAAAGGACTGAATGAAAGCGGGTGGTCACTTCACGCTAAAAATTTTGGACACCTCTACATTTTCAATTATCGAGGTGCTATTAGTCAGACTTTTTTTTCTACTGGATCTATCAATGACTACGGTGTGGCACATGGTGACGACAGTATCTACTTATTTGCACGACAATCGCTATACTTGACTACTAATCAATCGATGACCGAATCTGATCATACAATGGTAAACTCGATGGTGGAGTTGTGGACAACATTTGCAATAAATGGGTGAGTGTTACACGATTTCCATCAGCTTCCGGAATCGATAATTACTCACAACACCCGTCGTTTGATTCAAATTGAAATTCCGATTTTAGGACGCTCACTGCTTCATGTTTAAATGATACCGAATGGAAACCCTTTTCGAATGAGGAAAGTTTCCTCGTAATAGGAAATCATTCCAACGTGGTGTTCCAGAACAGGCATTCTTTCTTCAAAGAACGCATGCAGTTTTGGGAGGAATTGACATCAGGTACCATGAACAACAACGCTGCCGGACTAATTGATAACTTGAATTTATTCACCGTGCTAGTCACATATCTGATGATTCTCTTGATGGGATCAACAGTCATTTGATACAAAAACAGTATTCTCCGTCACTAACAATTGTTTCTAATACCGGAATTATTCTAGTTACTGAAATTACGATTCATGATAGATGTATTCTTTCTTTCTCTTGAGTTGATAAGAGGATTTTTGAATATGGGAAAAATCGATGGTCGTTGGTTTGTGAGATAGAAAAAAAAAAAATCAACGTTACAAATGTTCATCTACACTTCTATACATTCATCACTAAGAATCATGAATAATCATTTCTTCTACATTATCCAGGTTCTGAACAATTCAGCTAGAATTATGCTATAAACATAGCTGGACTGATATTTTGTTGGATCAATAAAAACAGTTGTCTGCTGTACAGTAGAGTTACACGCAACAGAAGCTTCTATCAACTTCTCAAACAAAGGAATAAATAGATTATGCATTTGAGTATTCCCTACTGACTTTCTTCGGAATCACCGTAAAGTTCATGAACCGCTTTATGCTCGCGGTGCATTTTACATATTACGGGACGGACGGGCAAAACGAATAATTGTCCTTGATCGATGCTCAGTCGATAGGAAGAGAAAAAGCTAGGATCACTCGAGTCGTTAGACAGATGCCCATGCACTATCGAACCGTCGCCGGTATTGCGCATTTGTTTAGTGTTTTGTCGACAAATCTTGAAATTTGGAGAAAATATTAGTATTTTCGACCATGAAGTACACTGTGATTACTTCATTATGTTCGGAATTATTTATATTTTGCTATTCTCACTACAGTATGGTGCAAAGAGACTTGCCGATCTCATATTTAGGTTGAATTTTTGACTCAATATTTTTAATTGATTCAAGATTATGTTGAAAAAGTACACGGCGGGCAAAACGGAACCAGGCAAGACGGATACTACAAAAACAGAAACTGCTGCTGCTGAAAAAAGAGGTTTGTTCGACTCTTCGGGTCCGTCTCGTAGTCCGTTAAGCAAAAAAAGAATTAAACGTACTAAGCAAGGCTCAAACAAGGACACAGTGCAACCTAAGTCGTTCTGTCATTGTACTGTATGCAAAAAAAATATATTCATCCCCCAATCGAAGACTGGATACAATGTGGAGTTTGCCGGTGGACTCATGAAGCCTGTTCTTCATATTTAGGGCTTGGTTCATATTCATGTGATGATTGTTTTGATTAGTGTATCTATTCTTGTAGGTAATCGTTTTGCCCGACCAGAGTATCCATTTCAATCGTCAATTTCTCTAAAAACATAATCATCTACAAGAAGAATTTAATTGATGTTACTTTTTGATCTCAACAGTAAATGTCAAATATCCAAATAGTTGAAGTACAATAGTGCCAATACATTCGATTGGATGTATATTTTTTATTCATTTTTAAAATTAACATATCCTTCTTGTCCGTCCGTCCCCTATGCTCATTTATGGGATGACGATGAGCACGGATTTGTACAATCATTTCCAAATTCCAAATTTCTGTCGGGTGAATCCCTTCAATAATTTTTTGCCTGTTGAGGGACATCGAGAGCTGCTCTTTCACTCGACATTTTTCAGGATAAACTATGACTAGAATACGAGTAAGTACTGTACAATTTTCATGCTCGCGTAATGACGCAAGTATTACATAACCTACTTTGCTGCAAGTCTATATAATTGCTTCACGAAATTCTCGTTAAAAAGATACAAAAGACCTTGATAATGGGCTTAAATGCATAAAATTCTGATGAAAATTAAAGAAAACAATAGTGAATTCCCATGATTGAGCTTTTTTGTTAGCTATAATCAGCTAGCTAGTTCAAGTTTTCAATAATTTAGGAAATAAAATTAGTACAAAAAAAACAAAATTTCGAGTGTTTTAATTTATAGGCACTGCTTTTATGTAGATAAAAGATAAGGGAAAAAATGAAGAATAACAAAGAAGCGAGACTGTTTCCGGCGCTGGCGGTACACCGACCGACGCATTCAAGAGAAAGACCAAAAAAGAGAAAGAAAGAAGAATGAAAAAAGGCACAGCTGCGCAAACGTAGAACTGTTGCACAGTGCATCGCGGTGAGATGACTTCATCCTTAAGTCTGCCTGCTTTGTATCAGCACGTTCCCGCACATTTCTTCGGACGATTTCAGTATCTGATATCAAGCATCGCAAATCAAATTTATTGTGCCGTTCCAGAGGAAGGATTGTGAGTGGATATCGATTGAAGAGCTTCTGTAATCTACCGACGATCATAGCACGCGTACCACTTTAATAATCTTATCAACCCAATAGATTCTTGATAGGGACGAAATCACTATCAATTACTTCACCGGAATATCGTGTAACAATAGACGATCAGAAGCTAACGTGAACATACAATTATAGGACAATCGGGGTTGACTGGGACAGTACTGGATGTCTACATCAATTAAATTATGGAAATTTCACAGAGTTCCTCCCTTTCTAATTCAAAGTAAACGTGCAGACCCAGTTTCAAGCCAATTCATGGAAATGCGGTTTACTGCTAACACCACGCGATAGAGAATAAGAAACAAAAGGAATTGATATTTCAAAGTATAATACAGCACGTCTGAAACCAGGACTGTAGATCAAACAGAAAATTCAAATGTATCTCTTATCGGACATTGGAAAAATGAACGTCGAAACATCGCTGACTAATTTCTTGCGACCGATAGTTTTCAGAGTTGGTTTCACGGCGGGAATACGATACGATTATTAAGCAAGTCCAATAAATATTTAGTATTTATGAATTTATACTTAGTTGATTCTCTGTAATTCAAATCCTTACAATCTGTCGATGAGCAGAAATTCAAGCCGTTAAGCTTATGGCTAATTACTTGAGCAATAGTGATTAAAATTCTAAATCACATGGTCCACGGATTATCACGCCAGATAATCGAAGGTCTGATATTTGGACTTTTTGTGACTATTCGGCTGTTCTTTTACTCGATCGTGTCCTTCGATTAATTTTCGTGTTGCAACGCGGAAATTCAGAGACAAGAACTTCGGCATTATTTTCCGGGCACCGGATTGCACCTAGTAGATATACGAAACAATGCATTCATAAATATGGATTATTTAAAAGTACGATAATCGACGATAATAATATGGAACAATGATTCTCTATCGCTATCATGTGACAGTAATGAGTTAGAATTATGCTACTCGATTTCTTTGATATTTCTTAGCCATGAATTATCCATAGAAAATTATAACAACATTAGTATGATGTAAATGAAAAACATGAATCACGTGAAGTTTATTTAGGATCAGTGCACACCATAGAAGTCAGAACAACACCTCTCCGGACACACGTCCTTTTTTTCCCCCTTTTCTTTCTTTTACAATTTATCGAGATCTGTCAAACACAATGTGGTCAGCACATTGTTTCGCTAAAGCATTCGGTCTCGACGAAGTCGTGACTCAAGAAGTTATAGAAGACGCAAATAACCGTGATACATTACATATTTTGACAACTTTATTGAACCCTAAGAGCAAAGGAGAAATCAAACTGACCAGTTCAAATCCGGATGACCCAGTGCGAATTTTCGCCAACTATTTGAACGACCAGACGGACGTGGACACGCTAGTGAATAGTGTGGAGGTCCTCAAATCGCTCGTTGAAACGGAGGTATTTAAGAAAAATGGAATATCTTTCGATCATACGCGAGTACCTGCATGTGCCGATCGAGGATATGATACGAGAGAGTTCTGGGAATGTAGCGTACGACATATCGCTGGAACGATTCACCATCCTGTAGGAACGGCAAAAATGGGTCCCACCGATGATAATAGCGCAGTGGTTGGCCCTCAGCTAAAACTTCACGGATTCAAGGGGATCAGGATAGTCGACGCATCAATCATGCCAGAAATCACCAGCGCAAATACAAATGCCCCGACAATTATGATCGCGGAAAAGGCATCCGATTTAATAAAAAACGAATAGATCAAAAGTAAGGATGAACTTTGATTCTACGACGTATATTTTTTTCATCGATCTACGTATTCAATTATTGTACGGATAGTCGATATTTATTTGTTCTATACAAGGTTACTGGTATTCAATAAATGATGATTTTCGATTTGATCAATCAATGTACATATATGAACGTTTCCTACTCACGTTCGGGTTCCCCGATCATAATTTTCTCTCCGTCTTACCTGTAACAGAGAAAGTGGAAGTGGTTCATCGGGTAAAAACATTTGGATTTCTGAGTATAATGCTAAACATTTTCAACTGCACGCCAGGGTAAATAGTGCAGCGAATGCTCATATGGCGGGATGATTGAATTTATTTCTACTCGTCTAACTTTGGAGGTTCTTACAGTTACAGTCATACGTTCATCAGTCTTACGTCGAACAGCGTTGTGAGTCATGTTGAAAAGCTGCTATACCTTTTTCCAACAGCAGACTTCTCATTCGGAGTGTCGGACGATCAGCTGATATCGACATGCAGAACACAATAATGCAACTGTAGACGTCTTTTGCTATCACTACCGGGTAATCGTCAAAGTTCGAACTTGGAACGATCTTTATGACCCCGCTGTGATAGTTCGTTTCGCGGGACACTAACAATCGATTAAGATTCCAGATCACCACGTTCAAGGAACGGCCGCATGATTTGGACGCCATACTCGTCGGGGGACAACTACCTGCGAATAGGAAACGGCACCGACGGGTCATGGGAAATGCAATTGAAATTTATGGAAGAACGGATGAAGTTCTGGGATTTATCGACCGCGTCCTATGCCGGGACAACGAATGCTTTCGTCCAGTCTTCACTCATAATTTTTCCGTTGATCATTGCATTTGAGAACGTCCTACTGTGAAACAAATGAACGAAGGTGGTCATCTGATACTGCATCTCATCGTCAAACGAGTTCTCCGAGACGGCTAATGATCTTATCAATCAATTAATTTTATCGATGATGCGCTAATGACTATTTGTAACTTCAGAATTTCAGATTATTTCTGTTTATTTTTTTTTTTTATACATTCCCTATATGATCACGCAACGCAAAATGTCACGGCGCTCACACCAGCCCAGTTCAGAAGATTTTCAATCTGCGGAAGAAAGCAGGGGGTTTCGTTGAAAAAATCAAAGTTGACCTTCAAACAACCTTCAAAACGTTTTATCAAAGTCGCATAGGTCATGTTGAAAACATCAATCATCTACTCAATTCCGACTTCAAACCCATACAACTTTTGTTTAAAAACTTTCTTGATTAAGCTAGCCATTTTTCAGGAAATAAATCATTTCGTTCAAAATGGGTCATCTTGTACACTGGTAATTATAAGAGGCGTTCATCATTCAGACAACAATACACGACACGCGTTGATAGAATTGCGCAAGTAAATGATTGGCTATAAGATTGACGATTAGCACATTTCTGTGACATTCAAGATCCCGAATGCTTTGATTTGCTCATGAAATCATGAGTGGATATGATTATTGATAAGAACTGAATAAAACACAAGTGGCGAATCACCAATGATTGATAAGAATAAATAAATAAGTTACACAACGTTTATGAAATTACTTTCCGATCAGCAGATTGAATGGCAATGGATCTCTTCCTTTTATTATTGCTTCATTGGACGAGATTCGACGATAAAATCGATGAAATCGATTCGCTACTTGTAACCTCCTAATTAGCTGCGTATTCTTGTAAGTTTCTTGGAATTTTTGAGTCCTTGAGACGAAGATATGTATCCACTTACATATCTTATAATTTTAACTATGTGAGCAATCTATGATGTCAATTGAAGTTATAAAGGTGATAACTCATTGCATTCTATTTCCAAAAACAACTCGACATTCGTGAAATTGAAGTCTAACAAGTACAATGGTTCTCTCGTGCGGGTTATTGTTAAAATATTCATTTCTAACAATATTATTGAAAGCGATTATCTGTTGTTCTGAAAATATAACACAACCAGAAGTTGAAATTTCTCAGGGTACACTACAAGGCTTTACTCTAACGACTCGCCACGGTCGAAATATATCCGGTTTTCTCGGAATTCCCTACGGGCAACCGCCGGTTGGAAACCTCAGGTGAATTGATATTTCTGTCAAGAAGAGACCCGATATTTCATGTGTTCCATATTATTACACCTACTTGTATGGTGCAGATTCGCTAATCCATTACCGGCAGATGATTGGAACGGAACCCGAGATGCTACAGTTGATGGGAATGTTTGCATGCAGTTGAGAGTCGAAGAACTCGAACCTGCAGGAAGTTCAGGCGAAGAAGACTGTTTGTATCTCAACGTTTATACGCCAAAGGTCAGAGATTTGATTATAATTTTCTAAAACATGACCAATATCTCAGTAATCCATTCGATTATAAGATCCAGTGATCATGATGTTCCATAGCTACCGGAGAATACGAATTCCTCGTTACTCCCTGTCATGTTTTATGTATTCGGAGGTGGTTTCGTATCGGGAGATGGATCGTATAGAACTATTGGACCAGAGTTTCTCCTTGATTCAGATGTTCTACTCGTGATTCCAAACTACCGTTTAGGCCTACTGGGATTTTTGAGCACCGGTGACGAGGTCGCATCTGGAAATTGGGGACTGAAAGATCTACTTCTCGCACTTCAATGGGTTCAGAAAAATATTGCGAACTTTGGCGGTGATCCTGAACAAGTGACGATTTTTGGAATCAGCTCAGGCGCTAAAGCCGTTCACATTCTGAGTCTTTCAAATCTCACGAATGGTAAGAATGAACCACGGCCGTGCATATAGGTCTTGCGACTCTAGTGGTGGTGGTTAACTTGTTTCTTGAAGTTGGGATCAAAGGTTCACTTGACGCCTATCAGGGTCGCTGTGATCGAGATTCCCTCCGTGCGATAGACATTTCTCCGTGTTTTTCGCTCTGATTCCTTTCGGATCGGAACAATGGTAACGAATCTGAAAATAATGACAAAGATTTAACCCGATGGGAAAAAGCCTAGACCGATGTGTGGTCAGAAACCAATTTCGTAGTTCCCATCAACGACATATGTATATGGTGTCACCTCATTCCAAGGGAACAAAGGGGCTTCACTATGTCCAGATGATTTACTAAGTTTGGATTTTAGTACTTTTGTACCCCGATTTACGTTTCGGGACGGCACACGATCTTTTTATTTTGCGTTTGTCGCGTTCGTTGTATAGGACCGCACGACCGCGTATCGAACGCACCATAATAAAATGAGAATTTTGAAGTTAACAAACTCAACTAAGGGTCCTTCTACTGAACTTCACAATAGCTGAATCCCACTGAATGAGAGTGAAACGTAAGAGCAATTTGATAAACTGAAAATCGCGTCAAGATTCATGTCACCCTCCACCATGAAAATCACCCATGGTCGCATGACCTGTACTATGTGTCCCAACGTTTGCTCTGCAGTATGTCCGGTTGCTTGCCGCTAGACGTTCGTCATAAGCGGTCACAGGGAGCTGACGCAAAGCGTGCCCCCTTGGTCGTAAACGTTGTGGCACATAGTATATACGGCTGTAGAATAAAGTGAATATCGGTTCGTAAAGAATGAGGTGCATTCCAAAACTGTTGCGAAAAAATTGGTGAATTCTATAAAGTAATTTGAAATGGAGTCACTAGATTTCATGAAGAGTAACACGCAATGATTTTCACGTAATCTGAAGTCAGTTCAAATTTCATGCAAAGTCACTTCGAGTGTTCCGGTTCTTCATGTGAAGAGTGCGTTGAATCGATGGAGTGATTTTGACCGTTTGTAAAAAGGTGATTCTTGTGAATCATTATCACAAAATAAAAATTATTTTCAATTCAACAGGACTTTTTCACAAATACATAACGCAGAGTGGATCGGCTCTCGCACCATGGGGTTGGGAGCCACGAAGTTTTGCCGCACAACGTGCTTTTCAGGTCGGGGAATACGTCGATTGCTTCAAAAACACTACCGATTCTCTGATCGACTGTCTACGAGCGACCAACGCTTCGGATCTTATAGCAACAACTCCCAATTTTGTAACTGTTCTTCGATCTGTCACGACCTGGATGCCGACCGACGAACCAAATATCGAAGGTGCTATTCTAACGGATAATCCCGCGAATATCTACGCTAATGGCGGAGCTCGCGATCTACCATGGATTTCGGGTGTCACTCAAGATGAAGGACTTTTGCACACAGCGAGCAAGTATTAACCATTAGTAGCATTCTATTGTGATAAAAACAAAAGTGTTCACATGAATCTACATCAACATTGACTGAATGAAAACGATTGATCTTTCCCTTGCATTAGATTTCATTGTGAATGATGAGAGTTTCTGGGAATTCATGGAAAATATTGACACCCGGTTACCGAAGGTTATGTCTTGGGAATACCAACCTGACGGCGGAGCCGCCTGGGTGAACGCTGTGAAGAGATATTACTTCAACGACGATCTTACCACAAACAAATCTCAGGTGAGTCGTTGAATTTATTCTAAAAAATGGAGAAACTCAAAATTGTACACTACAAAAATTTCGTTCAAATTCATACATTGACTTATTTTTTCTCTTTCATAGTTATTGGCAAATCTCACCCACCTTATAGGTGACGGCTTGTTTGTTTACCCGGCCTACAAAGGACTAAATATAGGCATGTGGCCACTTGTCTCTACAAATTCGAGATACCTCTACATCTTCAATTATCGGGGTGCTTTGAGTAATACTTTTACTTGGACTGGAACTATTAATGATTATGGTGTGTCACATGGTGACGACATGTATTACTTATTCCAAGGAAACTCGGAGTCCGCGAATCTCAATCAATCGATGACCGAATCTGATTATACAATGGCGGATTCCATGGTGGAGTTGTGGACAACATTTGCTATAAATGGGTGAGTGTTACGCGATTTCAATCAGCTTCCCGAATCGAAAATTACTCAGAACTGACCGATGTTTCATCTGAATTCGAATTCCGATTTTAGGACGATCACTGCTTCATGTTTGAAAGATACCGAATGGAAACCCTATTCGAATGGGGGAAGTTTCCTCGAGATAGGGAACCATTCCCACGTGGTGTTCCAGAGCAGGGATTCTTTCTTCGAAGAACGTATGCAGTTTTGGGAGGAATTGACATCAGGTACTTCAAATAACAACGCTGCCGGATCAATTTATAACCCGAATTTGTTCACCGTGCTAGTCATATTTTTGATGATTTTCACGACGAACACAGTCATTTGATACAACAACAGTAGTTTTTTTCACTAACAATTTTTTCTGATAGCAAAGATATTCTAGTTAATGAAATGACGATTAATGTTAGATCCGCCCTTCCATCCTCTTGAGTTAATAAAAAGATTTCTGAATAGGGAAAAAGTCGAGGGTCGTTGGTTTAAGAATTAAAAAACAAAAAAATTAACGTCACAGGATGTTCATGTACACTACTATACATTCATCACTGCGGATCATAAATAATCATTTCCATCTACATTATCTAGGTTTTCAACAATTAAGCTATCATCATAGTATAAACACACCTGAACTGATATTTTGTTGTACCAACAAAAAAAGTTGTCCGCTGTACAGATGAATTTCACACCGTCTGTTAACTTTTTGCTGTGCAAATGAGTATTCCCTACTGACTTTGTTTGGACTAACTGTAAAGTCCATGAACCGTTTTATGCTCGAGGTTCATTTTATCATGAGACTCGGTAGAGTCTCGCGCCAAGGACATTCAAACGAACGGGCGGGCTATCATGAGACTCGGTAGAGTCTCGCGCCAAGGACATTCAAAAGAACGGGCGGGCTACTGAGTATCTATACCGCTAGGAGAGCAGAAAAGCTATATATGCTATCTGAAAATCAAAACCATTCCAACATAAATGGTATAGAAGAGAAGCTGCGGTGTGGTTATTGTCGCGGCTCGCGCCATATTCCTATCAAGTAGGAAAAAGGTTATAATTCCCGCACGCCTAGCAGGTGGCGTCAGCGTAGCCGGTACACGTCTCATTCTTACCGAGTTCGCCGCCGCAGAGCGACTTCTTTTCATTGGGCCCCAGAAAAGCGGCGCTCTCATGGCTACCGTTCGAAAATTTTTCTTAACCCGGCAAACATCTTACAACAATAGCATTCTG
This sequence comes from Athalia circularis, assembly GCA_963978495.1. Classification (NCBI taxonomy): domain Eukaryota; kingdom Metazoa; phylum Arthropoda; class Insecta; order Hymenoptera; family Athaliidae; genus Athalia; species Athalia circularis. The sequence goes on from OZ021700.1 coordinate 24,234,174, forward strand.
AAGAAACCATAATCAATACTGCAATATTCTTCAATAACGTACAAAAAGTTATGAAATCCCCCAAAAGACACCTACGGTGCAAAAAAGTTCGCGAAGTACATGAAATGTTTAGGAATAACTACTACCCAAATATCTTCGATGAGACAAAAAAAAAAAAAAAAAATTCATTAATGATAAAAAAAAAAGGATCCGAATCCATTATTGTGCCAAGTTCATGTAACTTTGCATCATGTAAGAATATAGAATTGGAAAGTAAATCAATGAGAATCAATTAAAAAAATTAAAAAAATAAATTAAATTAAATTAAAGAATGAAAATCGAAAAAATAAATTGGAGTACGTGGTTCTTATTTATGGGATCACGATGAGCACGGATTTGTATAAAGATCGATCGTTTTCAAATTCCAAATTTTCGTTGGGTGAATCACGCCAATTGTTCGTTCACACGATTCTCATGAGCTGTTGAGCTTCGTCGATGTCGTGTGAACGCCTTACAATGCTAATTGAAGAATTGAAGGTAATTTGAATGACTCATGATTGATAAATAACAAAAGATGATATATTTGATGATTCGAATGTGATACAATATTGATAAGTTAAATGTGATGTTCAGATAGTGAATAGCGAATTAAATGTTGAGTCGAGAATTGTTGATATTTGCGGAATCGGACTCGCGCAGTGGTCCGCTTCTTGAGGTTCATTGTTGTTGACTGATTTTTGGATTGTTCCGAAGTTCCAATGGACAATGGTAATGAGAAGAGGTCATAATAAATTGAATAGATAATTGCAAAAAAAACACCAGTGTTTAACGAATACTCATATCGATATCCAACCGTCCGCTGTTTATGATCGTCGATAGACGGAACAAAACCTGCAAAACAGAAATCTGCAGATCGTTCGTTCTCTATATTCAATATCACAGTATCTGATAATATGAAAATTGGCCGTGTACCTATACCGCGTGAGTTAATCCCAAGTATATGGGTAGCAAATAAAGAATGAGTAATCGATACGTTGATCTAAGGTGACACTGGATCGATTTTACGGATGACAACCACAAAATAAACTACATTATTCGTCCTGTTGCATGTATATGAGAAAGTATTCAATTTGTGGAATATTGTACATTTAGCATTACGACTTGACTGATTATTTCCGTTCATATGTGAGGTACGATTTCATAATCGTTGAAGCAGAAATTGCTGGACCCGTTTTGGCAAAGAGACTAAGCGACGATCCATGATGGAAAGTTTTCCTGGTAGAAGCTGGTCCTGAAGAACCTACGATGACGGCTTTTCCCAGACTGGCATTCGACGCGATCAATTCTTCGTTGGACTAGAACTTTCTGACCGAACCAACAGGACCACGTGCTACCGCTTGTTTAGGTGAAAATTTTTCATTTTGAAGTTGATGATATCACGAGAATAAAAAAATAAAACAAATAAACTCCTCAGAAAGCGGTGGCGTGTGCAGCTGGCCGAAAGGGAACGTGTTAGCAGGAATAGGTCTGTACGGTTTGATGTACCTACGTTAGAAATCACCCTGAAGTTTATAACAAATGAGCCCGTACCGGCAATACTGGATGGTCGCATAGCGAAATTGAACACTATTTTGAAAGAGCTGAAAACTCGGCCCACCTGAACATGGTCAGTGATCAACCATATCCGAAAACACGCAACGTCGGTCCAACATCATTAAACATCGATTATTTTCGGCACAAATCCGCGTTTTCGAAAGCCGTATTCAGAGCGGCATAGGAACTGGAATACAGAATAAGTTCACCTAATGAATCTAATCAGCTGGTTTCATAGTGAAGCCGATGATGACGGGAAATGGACTACGCGGTACGACGTTAAGATTTTATCTGCGACCTGCAGCATACAGAAAAAACCTGGATATCCTTACCAACGCTCGTGTGACGAAAATTTTAATCAATAAATGGGCAAACATGATGACATCAATAACAGAAACTCTTTTTTATCCAAGCATACCCCTGCGGTTTTCGCTTGGTTTTTTGTATACCTTCGATGTTGTACAACTAGATTTCGAGCAACAAAAATCCAGCAAAAACACGCATTTATAAATGACAAAAATTTAATGACGACCATTTAAAGTGATTCAGACTCTCACAAACACATATCTAGATAAATCAACTATATCAGGCTAAGTGACAAATGTAGCTCAAAGCTAAAATGAAATCCACGACGCACTTGTGGCTAAGATGAAAAAAGATCCCGCGGGTTGTAACACCGATACGTGATAACCAGTTCGAGTGGGGACACTGATACTCTTCTGGACAAACGCATATAACCGTGTCGGCAGTACGTAGCGGTGATCTTTAAGCGCTGTAGACCCATCTCGGTAGGTGAGTCTTTCTGTGAAATACAAACTTAAACTTCAGTCTTTTATTCAAAAACCCAGAATATATACGACTGGATTAAATAAAATTTCACGAACAGGAATATGTTTACCCTATTGATTCTAAAGCTAACACAATATTTCAGGAAGTACAAAACAAAATGGAGCCATGCCTGGTACAAGGATGCGCTGGAGCTACGGAGGGTACTCTTGGATTTCTGTTTGCCTCATTAATGCAAACGCTTATATCGGCGAGGTGCGCCATAAATGAGGACGTCGCTTATCCACCGGATCGGACGTCGCAGTTCCTGGAATTCGATTCTCCGGCAGTTTATGACTTCGTAATCGTTGGTGGCGGAAGTGCCGGTTCAGTGGTAGCCAACAGACTATCAGAAATCGGTAATTGGAATGTCCTACTGGTAGAAGCTGGAACTAATCCTTCTCCCAGCAGCGAAATACCTGCATTAGTGATGGACCTTCATGGTGCCCCAGAGGACGTAGAGTACCAGGTTGAAATCCAAGATAACGCGTGTCTCAGTATGTTGAATGGTCGGTGCTCGTGGCACAGAGGAAAATCACTGGGAGGTAGTTCGGTGATCAGCGCGATGTTGTATTTCTATGGTAACAAGCGAGATTTCGACTCGTGGGAGGCGGCTGGAAACGAAGGTTGGTCGTATGACGATGTACTACAATATTTCAAAAAATCTCAACAGATGCAATCCGATATAGTCACTAAACTTGGAACAAAACATTTCGGCGTGGAAGGACCATTGGCCATCCGCAGCTACAATTTCTCAGAAAGTTCGATTCACGATATCATAATCGAGGCAGCAAAAGATCTGGGATTTCCTACACCGGAAGCATTTAACGGCGACGATTTTATCGGCTTTGGTAAATCTCAAGGTACGATAGATAACGGGAGACGAGTAAACACGGCGAAGGCCTTCTTGTCACCGATAAAAAACAGAGAAAATTTGCATGTAATAAAAAATGCACGTGCTGACAAAATTCTGTTCAACAATAACGAAGCCACTGGAGTCGAAGTGTCGTTAAGTAACGGAAAAAAGGTCACGATTCAGTTCAGAAAAGAGGTCATCATTTCAGCTGGAAGTATAACGACACCTCAGCTTCTGATGTTATCTGGCATCGGACCCAAGGAACACCTCATGGAAATGGGAATCAACGTTGTCGCCGACTTACCAGTGGGTCAAAATCTTCAGGATCATATGATTTGGCTTGGTACACGACTGACCTATGAGAACGCGACGAATGAACCAAAACCAATGAAACTATTGGACGCAACCTACGAATATCTGATGCACGGTAAAGGGGAATTTGCGTCTCTCGCTGGGGCGGATATCGTTGGATTCGTTGACGTTTTTGACAAGAAATCAATTTATCCAAATATTCAATTCATCGGAATGTATCTTCCAAAGTACGATGTGGCTAGAGCACAGTTTTTCGCTAAAGCATTTGGTCTTAACGAAGTCGTGACTCGAGAAGTTATAGAAGACGCAAATAACCGCGATACTTTACAACTTTTGACAACGTTATTGAACCCTAAGAGCAAAGGAGAAATCAAACTGACCAGTTCAAATCCGGATGACCCAGTGCGAATTTTCGCCAACTATTTGAACGACCAGACGGACGTGGACACGCTAGTGAATAGTGTAGAGGTTCTCAAATCGCTCGTTGAAACGGAGGTATTTAAGAAAAATGGAATATCTTTCGATCATACGCGAGTACCTGCATGTGCCGATCGAGGATATGATACGAGAGAGTTCTGGGAATGTAGCGTACGACATATCGCTGGAACGATTCACCATCCTGTAGGAACGGCAAAAATGGGTCCCACCGATGATAATAGCGCAGTGGTTGGCCCTCAGCTGAAACTTCACGGATTTAAGGGGATCAGGATAGTCGACGCATCAATCATGCCAGAAATCACCAGCGCAAATACAAATGCCCCGACAATTATGATCGCGGAAAAGGCATCCGATTTAATAAAAAACGAATGGATCAAAAGTAAGGATGAACTTTGATTCTACGACGTATATTTTTTTCATCGATCTACGTATTCAATTATTGTACGGATAGTCGATATTTATTTGTTCTATACAAGGTTACTGGTATTCAATAAATGATGATTTTCGATTTGATCAATCAATGTACATATATAAACGTTTCCTACTCACGTTCGGGTTCCCCGATCATAATTTTCTCTCCGTCTTACCTGTAACAGAGAAAGTGGAAGTGGTTCATCGGGTAAAAACATTTGGATTTCTGAGTATAATGCTAATCATTTTCAACTGCACGCCAGGGTAAATAGTGCAGCGAATGCTTTTTAGAATCGTTTTTTTTTTTTGTTTTTTTTTTTGTGTTTTTGCAATCACTGCAGTGCCGCACTGTCTTACGAAATTTGCATGTCAGACGACGAGACACCGAACAAACTGCATTTTATACAGAATGACGAGTGAATCGAGTACACCGACGTTTTGTTTCGCTTGAGAAATCGTGTTTCCAGAGCGTAGCTATGGTATTAACGTCCTTGTAAAATAATTCTCGCTCTGAATTTCTGGCACGACATATTTTCAATATCAAACGTAAATAGTTTGATAAACATGATGCAAGCTATAACCCGGTTGTTGAAATGCAAATGAATTACAGAATTTAGAACGTCTGATCTGGCCACGCAGGGCAAACAAGGTTTTTGCGAATATTCGCCATTAAAAATAATAGCCAAATCTGTCATGGAACTTTTTTCCCCATCAAATTCAGCAATCGTAATTCATGTAGCGTAAGTACTCTCATACCGGCAAGTACCTTTAATTTCATATATATTTTCATAGCTCTTACGCAGTAGAAAATGTCGCTCTAGAATGTCGTAATTCGATAGTTGTTGAAGAAAAAGAAACAAAAACATTCGCGCCATTTTTTTTGACGTTCGAAAGTTCAGCGATGTCGCAGAGGTAAAGTGCAAGTGTTTAGGTACGTATATGAGGCAATCAATCAATAATTTATCGTCACTCAAAGATTGATTCACAATCGGTAATACATGATTTCTGAAATAATATACTTATGTATAGAAAATTTTGCGAATGAAAGCCCAACTCGAAATACAAATTTTTAGATAAGATCTCATTAAGCTCACGATCAGCCGTCGAAATAAAAAGTTACCATTTTGTGATTACTCGTATTTTCAAATGAATGAATCCAATTTTATTGGTTTTCGTTCGTACCTCGGAAATTTAACATGCTGATTGGCAGAGTTCTTCGGAGATTTGATATGACAGCGTCAGTCCATCGCGTTGGGAATTCAAAGACCGTCTGCATTCAATCGTAACAAAATCGAAATCCCTACCCGGAAATCGGGAGTTACGGATCACCAGAATTTCTAGATCGTGTTTGTAAGGATTTTAAATAGAAATCAATCGATCATAAGCATAATTTTCTTTCTTCGGGGTCTAATTACGTAACTTATTGAGAATCTCTCGGCCTTTTTTCAACTACTGCGCAGGAGACAAGGAAGCGAAGAAACACCGAACGGTTCTCGATTAGCCAGCAATATTGGCGGGGATCTGATTGATCCAGAGGACCCGCCCGGTTCACAGACGGAGAACAGTTTTCCACGACTTTCTGAATCTCGACTTGTTTTTGTTTCTGTCTGAAACCAAGACACGACATTCGCTTGTTCCAACTTCTCGGAGACACAGTCGAAATAAACGGTGCTCCTACAGCAAAATTTTCACGAATATTACTTTGATAGTTAAAGTAAACAATATCCAAACAACTTTTAATACGTTCGAAGTATATAATTCATAAATTTGTAAAAAGTCAAATTGGATGCCAACTATAATCAGAAACGGATGACATTTTTTATTCAAATCAACAAAATTACGTTTGATACCATTTTCTGTGTCGGGAGATAAAAGAATTAACGAGAATCACTGAGAATGTTACCAAATTGAAAAGGTAGTTATCGGTGAAGTGTGCAAAAAACACATCCTAGAAAATACAATGTTGAATTAGTTTCCCACAATACCAAAAGTTCGACAATACTTTTCCTGTTCTTTTTACTTTCTTGAGCCGAAGTGAGACCATCGGATAATAGAATAATTGGTAAGTTGAAAACTTTGCAAGAATTTCGAATATGTGACTGATTTTATGGGGAAAAATAAATATTCCATGGGAATCCTCTACTCGAGTCTTTGTTCACCTTCCTTATGACCTATGATACTTTTTCCATTCAGTGACAATTCACAATTAAGAATGTCACGATATGGGCCAAGAGCTGGACATTGAAAATAATTCTCGGTAATTGATTACGTAAAAAAAAAGAAACAGAAGAACATCCAACAGCCGGGATTGCAACGTCATTAAGGTAGATTTTAGGGGAACCTCGATTTGAAAACTAATTACCACCGATCCAGATCACGAGTTAGGATATAACTTTGCAGCCTGCAAATTATGTGCTTTTGACGCCTTCCCCTTTCGTACAATTTCCCACCGCGTGAATAAACTTTGGAACAATATAGTTTGCTAACTTAACGTCATTAGGCAAGCTTCACCATCGCTAGATGTGTTGTATACAACATAAGTGAACTCCTCTGTTCGTATCGTAAGACTAAATCCCTCGAAATAATTTTCAGATTTCCATCTTTATCGCCATGTCTTGGGTGCCTCCAGATTTATCGCAGCTTTGCGAACCACACTCAACATTGTCATCGTGTCAACCAGCCACCTACATGTTCCTGGCATTGATTGCCCGCCTTTTTGGTCAATCAAGAGACAATAAATACGGTCATTTTCAAACACCCACAGCTTACTCTCCTTACCTAGACTTTGACTACGGGCATAAAATCTCGCTGACAAATTTCCGGAGCGCTCCGATACTATCGAATGAAAAGTTTGATGTGAAAAAAATTTCCAATGTTTTTACACCAAAAAGTTATTCTATGAGTAGTGAAAATCCTTTCGCAAAATACGAGAGCCTATTTGGTACGAGTCTGATACCGAGCACTAATTACATAGGTAATCCCAGCGCGTCTACGGGATCAAAAACTGTGAGAAATTTCGGAAGATCGAAGGCTCTACGATTGTCCGAATTCGGAGAACCCGAAAAGGTACGATACTTCGGATCATCGGAAGAAAATTCACCCGAAGATCACGTCGTCTACGGTGAAATGGCAGAATTTAAACTTGGGAATTCGGATGTTTCCATCCCTCTTTATCCCCCTTTATCATACGGTAATGATTTCAAATACGAAGCTTACGCAACGGACGGTGTACCAAAAACTGTGTCATCTCACGAACCATCATCATCCAACCTTGAAGAGGCGCCAAAATCAGCGTTGCGACAAATTGCGCAAATTCACGGCACAGTGAGTGCAGATGTGATATCAGTGGTTGAAACTAGCAAGGAAAGTGTCAAGCCTTTTTTCGGGACAGGCTTCGCGATGTACGATACTTGGAAAAATAATGTAAAAATATCAAAATCTGAAAAAGAGAAGAAAGAAGGAACAGGAATAGCTGGTGCCCATTCGGAAAATTACGAATACAGATTGGCACCCCAGGAAGTGATGGAACCGTCTTTTTCCAGCCATGTAATCGGCAAGGACCTCGGCGTTGATGAATACGATTTCATAATCGTTGGCGCTGGATCTGCAGGATGCGTCGTGGCAAATAGATTGTCAGAAAACAAGAAGTGGAAGGTACGTAATGTGCGAAAGATGGGCACCGTGATATCGCGATTATCATTACCATTACAAAAAACTTTGAACATCTGTCAGCGGAATGATCGTGCAGAATATAACGCGAAACAAACACAAGTAGCACGAATGTTATGCACAAATAGTACGAAAGGTAAAAAAAAATTAAAAAAATATCTACAACGTGATCACCGGCCCATGAAGCCAAATACTCTCTAGAATTAGCATAGCAATCTCGATTCACGAATCTAATGAGCAATCCCCGAAGATTGTATTCAGAACATACAATTAATTGAGTTTCCACGCTATTACATACCAGGTCTGGATGTCAGCAGCCAATCTGTACAAGGTTCAATGATTGCGGTGCATAAATCTATATATTTATAAAAACAAAGTGATTATGATTTGAATGTGCCTCAGCTAGGCGAAAAAAAAAAGAAAGAAGGAAAATTCAGAATCGCAATTGAGTGTTTTTTTTAGAGCGATCGGATACTCGAAGAGAAATCAAAAATCCACGTGATTATATTTCGAAAAATTTATGCACCTGTTCAGACCAATATGTGCGTGAGACGGGACTGTGTATTTTTTTTTTGTACATTTTTTTTTCTCTTTACTTATGCAACGGGGAAAGTTGTCTCGATATAAACGTACAGTAGTTGAACTTATAGTTCTTAATAGACCATCAGAAAACGGCAAAAACTAAATAGTTTGCGTAACCATGGATATTCTGATTAAATGCAGAGAGCCATTGTTCGGCAACGACCGAACACTTCGTTTAATTACACGTTTTTGCCGTGACAAACAAACGATCTGAACCCTCGATTCCACAAATGGATCACATTGGCACCGAAGCTCAATGAATACGACACAGTATTCACGTAATGATATAGATTCATTTATCGAATTGAACTATATTACTCTATCATCATTTGAGTTAATGAAAATCGCACCGATGTATTGTTCTGTAACAACGTTGAAATATCTTCGCGGTTTTATCACAGAACTACCAAAGACCGAACTTTCTTGAGGCAACTCGTTTCACATTAAGATGTGACGGGTTGCCGGATCGCAGATACAAAATGTTCAAGTAGAAATCTACTAACGACGTAATTGACTATGCCTTTCGCATTTTATTTTTTTTTTCTCTTTTTTGCGGATTTAAATCGCTGCCTCTTTCTCTTTGGCTAACTTTTGCAGGTTCTGCTTTTGGAAGCTGGTATAGAAGAGCCAGAAGTCGCTGAGGTACCGGCATTCGCATCGATGTTACAGGCGAGCAATATCGACTGGATGTACCGAACTCAACCGGAAAAACATTCCTGTCGGGCAAGAAGAGGCAAGACTTGTCCATGGGCTCGAGGCAAAGTGCGTGTCACGCTTTTTGCTTTCTGAAATTATTCAACTTCCACATTGCTTGCGTTTAATATTTCACGAATTCGTAATTTTCTCACACCTCCAAGGTTATGGGGGGATCTAGTACCATCAATTACATGATCTACATTCGGGGATCACCCAGTGATTACGACGAGTGGGAAAATGATGGGAACCATGGATGGGGCTACGATCACGTACTTCCGTATTTTTTGAAGTCAGAAAACAACGAGGATCCAGAGGTAATTTGATGATCATATATCATAAATTTGAGAAAGTACATGAATTTTTTGGAAGAAAAAATAGTAATAAAAACTTTTTCAGATCGTACACGAGAATCCTAAGTACCATAGCAAAGGTGGTTATCAAAACGTAGAAAGATTCCCTTACACGGATAAAAATGTTGGAGTATTGATGAAAGCGTGGCAGGAATTAGGATACAAAAAAATTGATGCTAATGCCGGAAACGAGCAGATAGGAGTGATGAAATTGCAGATGACATCGATCCACGGTGAAAGACAAAGCACGAATGGAGCGTTCATTCGTCCCGTGCGTCAAAAACGAAGAAATTTGGAAGTTATAACCGAAGCACACGTGACCAGGATACTAATAGACCCGAAAATGAAACACGCTACAGGGGTAGAATATGCTTCCACCAAGTCTGGTTTCAGAAAAATAGTGACTGCTAGAAAAGAGGTGATTTTGAGTGCGGGTGCGATAAATTCTCCGAAAATACTCATGCTCTCAGGTGTCGGACCGGCTGAGGAACTTGAAAAACACGGGATAAAAGTTATCTACGATTCGGCCGTTGGGCACAATTTACAAGATCACGTGACCATGGACGGTCTAGTTATAGCGTTGAGCAATAAAACTCGAACCGATAAACAGGATGATGATAAAAAACGGGATGTTTATCACTACAAGCAGACGCACAAGGGACCATTATCGGCTACCGGTGGTTTAGGATGTGGAGTATTTGTACAAACACTTTACGAACACGGTTTCGATAAACCGGATATACAATACGCCTTTGATGCTAGTAATGTTAAAGATTATCTCGCGGATCCCGCTGGATTTGGTGAATCAGCAGTCGAGCCACTTTCTTATTACGACGCTATGAATATCAGGCCGATTCTTTTGAGTCCAAAGAGCAGAGGAGTCATCAGGCTGAATGATACAGATCCTCTATGGGGTCAGCCGCTGATTTATCCGAAATATTTCACTGCCTATCCAGACTTAGACGCGATGGTGGCAGGAATTGAAATAGCCCTAGATCTTTTCAAGACCAATTCCTTCGAAAAACACGGCTTAGAACTCGTGGACGCTACTCTTCCGGCGTGTGAAGAATGGGAATTTGGTACCAGTGAGTACTGGGAGTGCGTTTTAATGGAATACACCGGTACAATTTATCATCCCGTTGGAACGTGCAAAATGGGACCCCGCGAGGACAGGGAAGCGGTCGTGGACCCAAAACTCAGAGTCTATGGAATAAAAGGATTACGCGTTATAGACGCATCTATTATGCCAAAAATTGTTAGGGGAAATACGAATGCTCCGACTATTATGATCGCCGAAAAGGGCAGCGACATGATCAAAGAAGCCTGGAGTCACCAAGGTCATTAATGACGATAACCAACGCAAATGGTGGGATGTCATTCGACATCAACAGTGAAATAATGATAACGATGATGATCATGTATTATTGTACTTTTTTTCATCTCTGGGCAAAATTTGCTATAATATGTGTATTTTATTGATATTGGTTGAATTTCAGGTGATATTGAAAAACAACTCGATACTTGGTATTCAATAGTTATAACTGTTAATAAATTATACGTTACATCTGCTGAGTTGTTATCATAGAAAAGTTTTCTTCTTGATGTGTGTCATAAATTGTATTTCGCGATGCTAGAAAATTACTCGTTTGTTAGAAGAGTAAAATTACATTTCCTGTCTATCATATATATTTTTCATGATATATAAATTGTATCTGGAATTCCTTGCAGTGGTCTTGTTGCAACAGTTACTGCAACATTACGAGAACTTTTGAGTTCTAGGTACGTACGATTCACATTCTGTTTAGCATAATATACCGTAGCCGACAGCATGTTTTACATCACTACAACCATTCCGAACATGATTTTGGAAATCAAAATTCGGAAAGAATTATTTGTTTTCGAACACAGGTTTGTATTTTTATAAATAAATGTTAGACGGGGTCAGCTATGATATAATTATCGAAGAAGTCAGCCCAACCCAGGTGTGTGAATACAGAAATTCAGAAACCATACATAAAAATGTCTCTGCCGCAGAAGTCCCAATAATTCATTCAACCGTATCTAATAACACAAATTGGTAATCGGAAAGTATAAAGTGCCCGCTGCACGCTATTCATTTTTATTTATTTATTGTTTTTCTATTCAATTATTAACTATAAACCGCAGAAAAATTCTTCCGATCTTTCTTCCGGAAATACATATGATATAGGTGTATAATAAGTAGAAGATAAATTCTCATACCAGAACATAATTCGTCGCGAGGGCCTGTTAATCGAAACGCTTTTTTTTACGTAATATGCGCGTAACGGGAAATCAGGATCTAGAACAGGGACTGTAAAAAAATAAAGGAGTTGACGGAAGTTCAAAACCATCTTCATCCTGTTGAATAATAAAAGTTGTCCGTGAGCGGAAAAAAATCATTTTTCTGTTGAATGTTAATAGATTTGTCACCGAAATATATGATAATCCATCTTGATCCGTCTGCTCCGGTCTCCCTTATTGATATTGTATCACTATTGATCTTTGCGAAAAAATTTCTGAATGAAAAACCAATAAATTGAATTGAAAAAGCGTTTTCGGCTATTTGACTAGCATCGTACCGTCTTTTTCTGTACTTTGAGTTGGATAAATTTCAGGATTATCAGGACTGCCTACGTGTATATCACGATCAGCATCGAGTATATAGGTCCCTATATGTAGACCGAAAGTAGAAAAGAAGAGTCCGATGCTGTTCGAATGGCCAACAGCTCTCTTTCACTCCAACACATTGGTTCTCCCATGTAGACTTTCGTCGCTGAGACACATGGGTATGTATTGTATTATATACTAGCTGGCATATATACAAACACAAGTCAACTCACATATTATGTTATATACTGCAGTTCACGTATGTGCAGGGCATTATGAGAAAGTTCAGCGCGAAAGTCAAATTCCATCGTGGAATAAATAATTTGACTTTTCATTTCTTAATTGCGTCTGGTCAAGATGGAGAATAATGAATAAATATTCGCTACATCCGAATTGCGATTATGATCTTCCAGGGTTGTCGGTTTTCGGTAAACCTGATTTTCACCATGATACCATAAAGAGTATATTGCATCGTAAGTTATCGCCATTTACTTGTAGTTTCTAGAGGGTCGAAACAATATGGCCGCCTGCAACGTTCTCCATCTTATGTTTTGGAGTATGAGTACGATTTCTTGGATCCAATTATAGCTCTCATCGCCATGAAGGAAAGGTTGCAGGAGGCTACGTGACTTTCGTAATATTTTATAGTTGCCGTTATACTTTTCGCAACGATCAAACTCACGTGCGTACAAATATGCGTGTTGCAAAATTAATATAAAAAAAGAGAGAGATAGAAAAAGAAAATAGCGGGACCTCCAGCGTTTGACCCCAAGATTAAATATCGTGATTTTAATCGAGGCGGTAAGTGAAAAGTTCATCCAGGTTGATTCTTTGCGCAATTTAAACTACGTGTACAGTGATGATCATCGTGTGATGGCGTTTGTTTTCTCATGTGCATGACACAATGTATCCCTGATATAATTATTATATACAATGTTAAAGCATTATAGGTGTATGGATAGTTGTATCCATAAATTTTCACGTAATGAATTTTTATGGGTATAATAAAATTGTCATAAAATTATAGAGTTATAATAATACCAATTTATATGTTACGGGCAAAACTTTTTCTGACCCAAACCCCTGGGCATCATAAGTGTATGCGGGCTAATAATTGAACTTTGAATATGTAATCCTCTAAAATGACGCACTTTAATATATGAATCAAGTGCCAATATTGGTGTACCTCTAAGTTGGGATTTACCTACGTACATACATCGATATTTGCTTATTCTTGGGCAACGGCTCATACGTATATTGCTAAGGTAATTACACCGAACTGAAAAAATAGATGTGCAGATACCATTGGCGGAACTCAACGAGCACAATTTGTGTCCGGGTTTCGGTTTCCAGATATCAGACATTTTCCTTCATTTATTTTCTTTGATAATTTTCGAGCTCCAGTTCCCGAGCAGGAACCAGCTTTCGTATGATAAGTAGCTCTCCTCCCCCATTCACGGATACTGCAAAATGCGAATTCTCAGCCGACGGTTGGAGTTCAAAAATCGAGACCGTTTCATCCCAAATGCTCATACGAATCAGTGATAATTTTTTAAAATCCGTTTTTCATTTGCGTGAAAGTGGGGAGAGAGTAACCAGAGGTCTTAAATTCGCCTTATGCGTAGTCTCGATCGTCAAGCGAGTCAGTCTTTTACTTTCACTGACTCGGTACGGCACTGTCTTTCCTCCACGTGTTCTTCAAAGAAATTACACGTCTATGCAGCAGTGACAGATCGATGCTAAAATCAATTTTATAAAAGAATAAACAAAATATTTGATAACTATCAGATTTTTTGGTTTCTTTTTTTTTCTTGGGAATAAAGTGAACCCCAATAATTCGAGTGCTGTGCAGTGTATTTCATTTATTCATAAAAAAAATAAATAAATAAAAAACAAATGAAATATATAAGGACTGAAGTTTGAGTGAAAATTTGGTGAGTAATCACCGATACATGATGAGAATGTTTTTTTCTCTTTTCTTCTTTCTTTCATTTTTGCACACATGTACTTTTATCGGATGAGCAAAATGGATAGGATGATTAAATAATTCGTGAGAAAAATTATTCGAGATAATATTTATTGTAAAAGAATTCCAGTTTATCATGTATAAAAGTGTATACGGTATCCGGTTTTTTGATAATTCAGTAAAATATTTTCTAAAGAATCGGTAGTCGGAATTATTGTGACTTACGTAAATATTTAACGATTCTCATGCGCACGTATATTGTAACGTAAATTTTTTAATTCTAACATTTCTTTGTGATTATTCTTCAGAGATTGCACAACATTCAAATTATATTATTTCACACCACTGCCCGGTATAATAGTGAACGATCGAAAGTAACAAACACTATAAAAATTAAAGTGAACGTGAAGAAAATTATACGCTTTAAATATATATATGTAATCCCATATTATACCTTCGCTGCGATAGGTAATACTTATTACATACTCGATCAATCGAGAGCAATAAATATTCACGAGAAGAATTTAATTATCTTTTGAACCTTACGTTTTTTTGTTTTTTGTTTCTTTTTTTTTATTATTACAATCCGTTTACCTTGGCCGACACGGTGAATAATTTACACTAATTTGGAGGTTCCTTTCTTTTGACACGTACCACTTACTATGGAGTCACAGAAAATATCTCGTTAAAACTTGTTTCCTGTCGACTGTGGCTGGATAAAACATTTTTTTTTCTTTTAATAGCCCTTATGACAGCATTCTCATTTTTTTTTGTGGATTGAGTCCTAATGATTGTAAACGCGCGCTCTGAATCGTAGAAAAAAAAAATCTAATACTGATCGTGGAGTTATATCAGGGTAGGGATATTCCTTGGTTCCTCTCGTTAGGGTGACAAGTGGTTGATTTGGAATTATACCAACGTCAAAAATTCTTCACTTGTTGTAATTAGTTTGGAAGTTTGGGATTTGATGTGTTCAATTTGGAGATGGAGGTTTAAACGGTTATACGAATTACTCGAGGAAAAAATAATGAAAAGTTGTTCAGACCAAAGAAAGAATCTAGAGGGACAAAAATTGCGAAACTTGGATGGACAAGTGCATCGGTATGTACAGTTCACTCTGCACTTTCAAATTTAAATGAAATGAAAGGTAGATTTGCTAGAATAGTAACGCACAAAAAAGAACGTCGCGAACCCTACAAGAGGGTCAGCCGGCAATCCCCCCTTCTACCACTTCCGGTTCGAAGCTACATATAACCGGTAAAGACGAGGGATCATAAATGTTATAGCGTGAGTGAATGGGATGCGAAAATTGATCAAAGTGACATTTAAATTACGTTACTTCATTGAGCCCGTTTTGCGTGACTGGTGTTTGTGTGTGAATTTTTTTAGGCATATATGTGTCGAATGTGTATAGTGTAAACGTGTACGTATGTACAGGTTGGTACACTAATGGTTCTCTGGCAATGGGAAACGACGATTATGTGATGGCTTGTAAAATAATCGGTTTCTTCCAAGGTCACTGAAGATGTCGAATTTTCATTCACTTCTTTGCTTTGGCCTTCAAGCACCGAGAACCGAGACCGTGATTCAGCCATCATCACTGACTTATCTGTGCTTCAATATCCGACCTGTTAACCTAACCTCAAAAACGGAAGTCACAATTACCAACAGACATTATATTCCGATTTCTCTGAACTCGTTTGAAAGTTTGATATTTAAATTTGATATGCTCTATTTGAAGATGAAGATTGAATTAAGTGATGATGGAGATTGGACGAGGAAAACATTAGAAGTTGCGTAATTAGTCGGACGAAAAAAAATATGAACCTATTTAACCGGAACTAAGAATTTCAAAAGATTGCAAAATGTGGGAGACCACGTGCAGCCCACGCTACACAGATTGGAAACGGAACTAAATCAGAAAAGAATGACATACGTTATATAGACTTACTAAAACGATAGAAGGAGAAACCTCGAGGTATTACATACAGGGTGTCGACGTAACAAGCGGAAATTCATAAATAATTTTCTCATAGAATTTAGTATGATGTACTGTATATGTATGAAGATCAAAAGTAAAACCAGTATACCAGTAGTCTCTCTTCTGCTAACTGTAAAATGATCTTTGAGAAATAATTTTCAACATTCTTGAATGCGTATATATAGGTTAGATACAAAAGGTACATGTATAATTTTTTGATATTAAATTTTGCGGAACCCGCGAAAGTTTTTTAACCAGGGCATATAATCCGCTTTAAATAAATGCATATACGCCTAAAATTTATATATATTTCACGATTATTTACATCGCGATTATCGCTATACCGTGAAAATTTCACTTTACATTTTGATTACAGATTCTTCATTGCTACGCGCTGAATAACTTTAGTTGCCTATAAGCATATAGATGGAGGAAGGGATTACCTGGATCGGGGATTAAACGGCTGAAACAAAAAAAAAGTCAATAATAAATAAATAAAAAAGTGAATAAAACTGGAACGCAAAAAACCGTTATGGTGAAAACTAAACAGTGAATAATAATGATGAAAACAAGTCGGCAACTAATCGGTGTGCCGAACGAAGTCCCGCAACGATTAAGCTCCAGGATAATTAATGCAAGTCCTTGCTGTATATCGAGAACTGCAGGGTGACAGCAATAAAAAAAGAAAAAAAAAGAAAAAAAGAAGTAACCTACAGAGCTGCTAGTGCAATTTAGTAAAAAAAAACGTTCAAGTGACGTATAATTAGCATAAAATTATCCATTCGCCGTTGAATAATTTTTTTGTTCTTATTCAAATTGTGAAACACATAAATATGTGTATTTATGTACGCGGACTGTATAAAAGTTTTTAAGATCACAAGTTTCATAAGATTTAATATTTTTTCAAGGTGTAGGTATTTACCTATAGGTACATACTTACCTACCTACGTACATGAGATAGAATATTGAAGAAGGAAATTGGTTCACGAAAAGAAAAATTTGTTTACAGTGAAAATTTCACAAAAATTAGGTAAACCTCATTCGTCAAAGTTATTTGTCTTTATAGGTGAATTTTCGTGCTCCAAGTAGAAGAAAAAAGTTAAAGAGATAAAAATAAGACAATGGCGGTCGGTCTTGTGACAATTATAACAGGTGCTATCAAAGCCGCGACGATTCTCCTGGGGGTAGGAAAGGTGACTTTTATTCCTACGCTCATAGTGGCGTTGGCCTACTACAATTACGACCTGATGGATCCTGAAAATCAGCCACGAGATGCTAAAGCTATCCGTAAAGAATATGACTTTATCGTCGTCGGTGGTGGTTCTGCAGGAAGTGTCCTCGCGAATCGTTTAACCGAAATTCCAGAGTGGAGTGTCCTGGTACTAGAAGCCGGAGGATATGAAACGGAAATCACAGATGTTCCAATCCTTTCGTTGTACCTTCACAAGAGTAAATATGATTGGAAATACAGAACACAGCCACAGGATTCGGCCTGTCAAGCCATGGTAGACAAACGGTGTTGTTGGACGAGAGGAAAAGTGAGTGTTTTACTTTCAACTAAAAAACTTATTCGAATGAAAAAACAAAAATATGTATTTTTAATAAAATATAAGTACAGATTGTCGACATTGTTCGGTATACATTTCGTGCCATATAAATAACATGTATGACTGGAAAAATATTCAGTATGATATCCGGAAGCTATGAAACGTGTTTTCTCATGCACGGTCAGCACATTTTTGATTATAGCAGTAGATAGAAATTGAAAAAAAAAAGTTGAGAAATCATAGCGCATAACTTTGCGGTTGTTATCGAAATGATAATTATTTTCTACATAATAGCTATAAAAACATTATATGGTATCCTAAAAATAATTACCGATGCCTCCGGAGTGAATGTAAAAATTTTATCAAATGTTAACAGGTTCTCGGAGGATCGAGCGTGCTCAACACAATGTTGTACGTCAGAGGAAATCGTCGAGACTTCGATCAGTGGGAAAGTTTTGGCAACTACGGTTGGGGTTGGGATGACGTCTTACCCTATTTCAAAAAATCGGAAGACCAAAGAAATCCCTACTTGGCTCGCAATACCAAATATCATAGTACAGGTGAATATCGCACAAATCATAACAACGATAAACGTATACCCTCTTACATTAGATTTTAGATTAAGACGTACTGAGAGAAAAAAGCTATTTTTGAAAAGAGAATACTGCATTAAAATTTTGAATCCAATCACGTGCTTGATTTGCCAACATTTACTGTTGGATCGAGCAATATGTTGCGTATATTTATAGTTACATTGCGAAAATAACCCTTTGATAAAAGCAAAAAGATGTAGTTTTTTCTTTTCTATATGTTCAGTGTCGGCTTCCTTAGAACGATACTGAACAGATATACATGGAGAATTTTGGCGCTGGATGACTCGGCGAAGTAGAAAGTATACAGGAGAGAAATTGTTAAAATAAAAACTAGAAATTTGGATTTGATGGTCGGAGAGGCTTATCGATCTTATTTAATGGCATCGAATGGTTGTTATTTTAATGATAATTTTTACGGTTGGATAACCTTGGGTTATTAAAACCCTATAGATGATTTAATGATACATTAGTCTGTCAGAATAACCATAAATTCAAAATTGATTATAAGATGTAAGAATTTCTCCCAACGCAAATATAATTTTTACCATATATCATGTTGAAGTGCGGGCCACGTCGACGAAATTTGATAGAAATCCCCACTCGCTGGAAACTTCCGACTTTTGAAAGAACGACTTGCGAATTTGTTCCGTTATGTAAGATTTTTGTAGTTATTTTCATTATTATAATAGATATTCCATTAAGTGGCGCTGTCGAAGGGGGTAGCTTTCGACTCCCCCCCCCCCTATTTTGTCTCATTGTCAGTGCTTGATATTCTTGTGGAAACCTAGCTTGATGTATAAAATTTCGCTGCGAAGATGAATCAGAATTTATTTAATCGACTAATATGATCAGATGTAACGGCAAATCTATATATGAAAAAACTGACTCATGATGAGACTTAAAAATATTAGCCAACATAATTCTCCTACTTCTGGAATGGCTCGCGTAACACATTATTACGAAGGTAGGATCCCGTCATCCTTTCTCTGCGAAGAACAAAAAATGCTGGATTAATACTTTCGCATCAAACTGTAGCTCAGACACTGCAGAATGTGGGTCGTATAAAAAATATTGCAACAACATATAAGAAATGACTGTACAAAAATCATGTTCAGAATATTTCCACATACCTAACCATAAACTTTTTACGATTCCAGGTGGCTATCTTACCGTACAGGACGCACCGTACAACACTCCCTTAGGAGTAGCCTTTCTTCAGGCAGGGGAGGAAATGGGTTACGACATTGTAGACGTTAACGGTGAACAGCAAACAGGATTCGCATTTTATCAATACACGATGAGAAGAGGTACGAGATGCAGCGCAGCAAAGGCATTTATACGGCCAGTAAGACTCCGTAGAAATTTGGAAATTTCTCTTTGGTCCCACGTGACAAAGGTGTTGATAAACCCCGATACAAAACGAGCTTTCGGTATAGAGTTCATCAAGGAAGGTAAACGTCAAGTTGTGACAGCGAAGAAGGAAGTGATTTTATCTGCCGGAGCGATAAACTCCCCCCAACTTTTAATGCTGTCGGGCGTCGGCCCTCGGCATCATCTTGAAGAGGTCGGAATCCACGTGATAAAAGATTCTCCTGGTGTGGGTCAAAATCTTCAAGACCACATAGCGGTCGGCGGTCTGGCTTTCCTAATCGACCACGAGATTAGCATAGTAATGAATCGTTTGGTAAATATAAATTCAGCGTTCAGATATGCCATTACAGAGGACGGCCCCCTGACCTCCAGTGTAGGCCTGGAAGCTGTTGCTTTTATATCAACGAAGTACGCGAACGTAACAGACGATTGGCCAGACATGGAATTCATGCTGACGGCATCGTCGACGAATTCGGACGGTGGAACGCACGTTAAAAATGCACATGGATTGACAGACGAGTTTTACAACGAGGTATTCGGAAAGATAAACAATCACGATGTATTCGGTGTATTTCCGATGATGCTACGTCCAAAATCTCGTGGTTTCATAAAATTGAAGTCTAAAAATCCTCTGGATTATCCTCTTATGTATCACAATTATTTAACGCATCCAGACGACGTTGGAGTACTTCGCGAGGGCGTTAAAGCCGCCGTGGCATTTGGTGAAACGACAACCATGCGAAGATTCGGTGCGAGATTTCACAGCAAACCAGTACCAAATTGCAAACATCTTCCTCTATTTACCGACGATTATTGGAACTGCGCCATTCGACAATATACCATGACTATCTATCATATGAGTTGTACGGCGAAAATGGGAGTTCCTACTGACCCTATGGCCGTTTTAGACCCCGAACTCAGAGTCTACGGAATTCAAGGTCTCAGGGTAATCGATGCTTCTATAATGCCAACGATAACAAATGGTAACATCAACGCCCCCGTAATTATGATCGCCGAAAAGGGAGCGGACATGATAAAACAACAGTGGCTTTGGCAGAGAAGAAGTGACAATGTTACGGTTGAAGCAGCGTGACGTCTCTTGTTAATTAATGTAATTTACCGACCTCATTTCAAATATTTTATTTTCTACCATACTTAAAATTGGTACGATATCTCTGAAAATGTAAAACTCCATCTCAGAAATTCCTCCGATCTTCCATACTGTCTGTGCTCCCCAAATTTCATCCCTTCCCATGGCATTATAAAATAGAAGTAGATATTTTAAAAAGAATAGAAAAAAAACGAGCTCAACGTATCGCGAATAAAATTAAGCTAGATCATTATTGCACCCAGTTGTGCTACCTCAGATCTCAGACCACAAAAAAACCTGGTGTCAGTGAAACCACCACATCAACTAGAAACAATAACGAAAGCTAAAAGACAATGAACGAGAACTTGGACATAAAATTAATCGAACTGAAACGTGAGTCTGTTGCAAACCAGCGGCGGATATTAATTCGTTGTTCAGAACGAATTTCAGGTCTTTTGATTCGATCGATCGAAACGACCTTAACTCTATTGCGATGAGCTCAGGAAAGACTGTAAAAAGAAGTGCTCAGAATTGCCCAGAATTGCCTTGATGGATGTGCGTAGACAATGAGCCTAACAATAAGAAATGACGTACAGATTGATTGTGATACCAAGAAATTCCAAGTTTAAATTCCAGGATCAAATTCCACGAGACATCGGTGATGAAAACAATCTCACTAATCGAATTATTACTGTTGACTAATTTTTAAGAATAGCCGATAATACACTTATGTACATAATATTATCGAGTCTGAAATCAAAAGAATAAAATATATATTATATTTTTCGATTACGTCGTTCACGCGTTCATGTATTTTCTCCTGCTCCACAGAACTTTCAGTTTTTCCATTGCCTCATACTTAGCGTCGTAATAAAGAACGTGCTAATTAACCGCACATCTTATATGGGGCATTTCATGTTAACTTTCCCAGGTTCCAATTCTCACTGTTTCTTTTTTTCTTGCAAATTTTTACGGTTATAGTGACACCTCGGAAGCCCTGTTGAAAAAATTTGGTTCCTGCATTTTTTGAAATTCCTTTAGAAAAAAAAACAAAAATACGACAGACATTTGCACGGTGCAAACTTGCAGCAAAAATATGAATAGGTATTCAATTCATAGCATTGACAAACAAAGTATTACAGCGGCGAACATGCAATTATTTTGATAAATTCAAATTAAAATTAAATCAGATCCCAATATGCATATTCGGGTATAGTAGTTGGGAAAGCTGGGAAAAAATCATTCTTTATTACGATTCTTTTTTCACAGATGACAGGAATTGAGCACAGAACTTTCAGAATTGTGTTTTAAAAATTATTCAAATGGCCGTTCTTAAGGTATAGTTGACGCATGAAAAAAAGTAAAATATATGGGGGCCAGAAAAAAACCTGTTTGGGTGGACATGGAATGGCTTATATCTCGCAAGTAGGTGTACCAATTATAACGGCGCATAGAGATATATGATAATTTTTTTTGCGATAATACGTGTGTACATAATATAGCTATACATTTATGTATACGTGCATTAGAAGTTCCGTTTGCTCTGCCGAATAAAAGTGTATAAATTTCACCGGAGGCAAGTTACGTAACAGCTGAAACTCAATTGTGTACAACGTAGCGCTTTTACACCGGCCTATGTAATAACTTCGGGTGCAGAGGGAGCTGGTAGATTGCCCGTGGGAGAAAGTTTAAACAGCTGTGATCGAATAACATCGATGACAAGTACGGCCTTCACTGTCGAGTAATAATATGACGAAAGAGTTCTTCATTCTGATTGGTCTGTCAATTTGGTGTTAACAGGAAAGATGTTCCTATATGATCAGCTGTACGTCCGATGTCCATTACCATGACCATTATATTAAAGGAATTATTTCCGAACTTCAGTCTCAGGCCTACGTGGTTCTTCCTTCGTACGCAAAATGTAAATCAGTCAACTAACAAAAAAAGATACATATCTCGCTGTATATATAAATTTTATTACATAAATCCCAAATTATTTTTTCGCCCACGGCCACGGGTTACATCCGAACGGATCTAGCTTCCTCGATTTACATACCCGTGGAAATTTCGTGGCATTTTATACATTTAATCGCATAAGATTTCATTTAATTAGAGCATTATAAAAAATAAATAAATATGTGAAAGTTTGCCCGAGCGGTTACACTATACAGAGGGAATATATCTGGATATCAATTAACGGTTATTTTGTCTACCCAGAAATACCTTCTCGGCAAGAAGGACCTGAATTAATTATTATCGAAATCGTATTAGCTACTCTATACTTTCTCTGATGGTGTCGCACGATTCCAAGTCACGACGATGATCACTTTCACGAGTGCAGACGACGAGAGCACATTCTGTAGGAAATATTATGAACAAACTGGACATAATTTCAATGGTGCAGAGACTGAATGATATAGTGTCGATTAGGAGGATCGCTACTTCGCGAAGTAAACGATCGGAAAGAATCACCAAAATCGTCAACGTTCAGTAACGATTTATTCACCCAGATTTTCGAATAAACATTTCTTCTAATTCTCATTTGATCAAAAAAAAAAAAATCATCATAAGTCATGGAAACATAGCTTTTCACGTCCGTTTTTTTTTTTTTCTTTTTTTTTCTTTTTTTTTCCCCCTCTTAGAGGTGGTCGAACCAATATAATTATATTCACCACCTGTGACGAATAAATTTCGTTATTCTAAACTAATCCAAATCGATTCCACGTCAGATGTCGCAACGGTGAGAGGGAAAAGAATTCTATCACTGCGTGACTGCGCGCAACCCATTTTCGCATTAAAATTAAGGAAGATTTCGAGACCAATTATTGGTCATAATTAGTCGGATAAATAGCCTAATGTATTACAAATAGATACCTATGCAAAGGATGCATACATACCTATGTAAGCGCTGAGATTGCACTTTCTAACAATTTGTTCACGTATAGTATATCCTATATAGGTGCACGCATTGTATACGCACATATCTACGGTAGCAATATAGTTTCGTATTCCATACGCGAAATCATTGAATATTTTCCGAACAAAGTTCAGCGGTAGAATACAAAAGCCAGCACGATAACAGTTACAGAAAAAGTGTCAAGTTTTGAGTGCTCGTAAAAAAAATGTGCTAGAATTTGTTTTAAAATGTAACCGACTATGTGAGAGAAAAAAAGTAAATGTCATCGTAATAACGCGTGCAATTTCATTTGGTATGTGAACATATCCGAATATACATAACAATGTAATCGCTCGTATAAAGAGATCAAATTAGTGATAAAGATTACACAAAGATAAATAGCTGCAATACGACGCGACGGCCAAGGGCAATATAAATATAATGCAAGTCGTGGTACATTATGCAGTGACGAAGGAAAGAAAAAACTACACGCACAATGGAGGCGCACGATACAAAATAACGTTAACAAAGCCCTCGGTGACAAAACGTGCAATTACAGAGCCAGAATCTCAAGTAGCAAGCAAACTTTTATAAGGAACAGAGAAAGTATATTAGTGGAAGACTGAAGAGCGCGTCCGATCCGAGTCGTTCGAAACGAGCACAAGCGCAAGTGAGCGCGACGCATGGACAAGAAGCACCTGCATATCTCTAATATACTCGGCATGGACTCGAAACGTTCCATAGGCGCTCTCCCTAAACTTCGTATGGTAATAAAATTTAACGATCTAATAATAAAATCAAATTAAACAACTAGTTTCATTTTTTTTCTCTCTAATCATTCCATATTTTTACCGCATTCGTCAAATTTTCATGGATAATTCATCAGTGGGTGAGGAAGGGCGATGAATAATTCATATGCACTGCGGATGTAGTTGTAAAGCTATTGAGAAGTTTTCAATTGCGTAGTAAAATTTTCATTTTTTAGCCAGGAAATATTTTCACAATGTGAAAAAAAAAAAAAAACAGAATCTTAATGCGATACCTTCGGTGATTTGCGGAGCGTGTCACCGACATATGTAAGGCAGGTACACGAGATAAATGACCGTGACCTTGATGCTCTCGCAACACGAAGTAAAAAAAAGGCCACGAGTTTGAAAAAAAAAGGAAAACTTGAAAAAATGGTTCTTATTTTATGGTTTTTGAATATTATTCCTACACAGCTATATGATCCGATATGAAGATTCGAGATTGCGCGTATAACGCGTGAAGAAGATGAAGTTGGTCTTCCGGAAAACTCGTAAGTTGGTCACGAAGTTGACCCTGGCTCGTGGCCGCAGACGAGATGTCCAATAAAACGAGAGGCGCGGTGTATCCGAGACGCGTAAGGAGAAAAAATCCCACACCGATATGGAAAGAGTAAGAAAAGAAGAGAGGAAGAAAAAGATGGAGAGACTTGATTCTTTCATCCTGCGGTTCACGTACATATATGTATAGAAAGTTCAATTCGGACGTCCAAACTCTGGCTTTTAAAACCCGAGACCGACGCGACGTTGTACTATAACGTATTTCTCGAAAGCAACCCATGATTTCGTGTTAATTCTTTGCCCGCAGAGAATTTTATAATAATAAATTACCGATATCATATAATATAAGTAAATTATCCGTTTATCCGTCATTTAACTCATATGTATAACGAGTTATTCCAAGAAATTTAACCGCAAAATAAGCTATATATATTTGACTGAAATAAGATGAGAAGAAAAATGTTTCAAGCAATATTGTATGAATATAGTTTCTTCGATAGGGCCGATAAATATAAATTCGTAAGCATGAAATTTAATGAGAACATAAAAATACAAATATCATAGACTGCTCGCTTGGCCCTTGAATAAAATAGAGGACTGCCATAACCTGAAATTCTCTGGCGTAGGGCGAGAAAAGAGGAAACACCTGCACGTATGTCACATATCGTGCCCCGAATCCAATAAGATACTTGGTAAAGCATAAAAGAAGAAGAAAACGAAGATAAATAAGATGAAGATAAAGGAGAAGATAGGAAGAAAGAGGAATCATAGAGAGATCGGGTAAATGTTTTAGAATCGAAAACTTGTCGAATAACGACCTAACGCTGCGGTGAAGGTGGCTGAAGTGGGGAGCCGACAAGTTTCACTCCTGGCATTCACCGTGAGGAGAGTTCGACTTCAACCGGCGTCACTTTGTATTCGCGATTTGTTGTCGATCAACCAAACTAAGAACCCTCCCATTATTTTTATCCACAAGGATATGTGACCCCCTGAAGAAGAAGTGCGAGTGAGTTTTCAAGTGATCAGGTATAAAAAAACGACGCGTCAGGGACCAAAAAAAAAAAACAGAGAAAAAGTCTGAAAGATTGAACTCAATTATCTTGTTGAGCATTAGCGTATTTTATTTATTTCTTTCTTTTTTGGATCGTGTAAATTTTTATCTAATATATCTAATTTCCATCAAGTTCGTCCTTTTGTTTTGTTTTATTCGTACAATAGTTTCGATATTCGTCAGTGTTTTTTTTTTTTTTCAATCGACTCAATTATGGAATAATCAGATTGTGAAAATCGGATGAGAAATTGACAGCGAGTGTCGTTGACATATTATAGTGAAATAAAAAAAAAATTAAAAAAAAAAAAAAATGTGGGAAATTTATAGTGGAGTACATAAACCGCGTGGGATTATAATCCTGTACTGCACTAGACCGCATGTGAAATGCGGTGGTTTGATATAAATATCCACCTACGTGATTTCACTGATTAAATTGTAGATATTTTTTCTGACTTTTTTCAGTTTTCTCAGAGTCTCCTGCAGGCGCGGTTTATACATGCAGATGGATTTTTGCCTCGGGCGGACAACGATCGATCAATAGCTGGATTTAAAATTCATGAAGAAGAAAGTTATATCAGATCATATAACAGCTGACCAACTGTTTTTTTTCTCGAAGACTATTATAATCATTGATCGTTGATGAAAGAAAAAAACAATCAGATGAATAAATTTCTCTGATAAATTTTTGGACTCTCTTATACCATGCTTGACCAATGAATGGCGAAGAATCTTATGTATGTACGTAACACACGCAACAACGCGTCGATTTTCAGTGAAAGTGAATATCAATTCGGCAGATAGGTGAGTGATAACGTGCAATGGTATAAAAAAATTTCAGTTGCGTTTTACCGATCGTGTGAATGATCAATTATTTACAGTTCGTTGTATTTAGTTAATCAAGCGAAAACAAACTTGTTAATCAGTTAGAGTTAAAGTCACATGAATTGACGATAATAAAAAAAAAAAGGATGATCGGTTTCTATGGAATTGTCATAATTCATTTTTACATATCTTTAAATTTCATACGCAGGACATCGATAAGTGTTTTCAAATCTACTCTACAACGTTCTCCATTTCGAGAATGATCTTACGAGTTGAATGAACGACGCGCTTCGAAGTCTGCAGTTAATATCGAAAGAAAAATGTCCTTCAGCTTGGCAACACTCGCTGGATCAACGTCTCTATTGGGATTGAGCGTCGTTCCTCTCATTGCGGTCGGTCTAGGCATTTTTCGATACAACAATGTCGACCCGGAAGGACACCCAACGAACGCGGGACAGGTCAGCATACGCAATCTTTCGTATCGTCGTAATACCCCATAATTCTTTTGTTCGATGAAAATAAGCCACGCGAACTTCTGCATTATTCCGTAAAACACGCGAAACATTGTGGGAAAAAAAACACACACATCCAGAACGGGAAATATATGGAGCGTCATATCAAGACAGTGACGGGATACAGAGATTTCTTTCGTTGCCCAAGAATGAGACTCATACGGGCAATACGTATGAAATATGAAAGTTAATAATCTTGTAACACATCTCTGATTCTGAATAAACAGATAGGTATAATAAACTATACGTACACAACAATCACTGTAATATTTGCACAAACTATAACAATCGATAATTTTCATACATAATAAGAGGAGATGTAATTTGTTGTCAGTCCTTGACACGATATTATAGATATTTTCACTAAACTTTTGTTAACTCGATATTATAGATCCTCCGTTTTCACACCTACCGCGTATAGGTATAACATCTATAATTCGCACAATACCCCACAATCTGTTATCAGATCGTATTGGCGAACTGGAACATTTTTGGTGGGGAAATTCTCCAATAACGCCGACTCATCGTAACTGATAAGATTTTTGAAACTGAAAATTCTCTCTAATCTGGAAGGTCATGCCCATGAATATACGTAATTCAGACGGAGTGCAATTGCACCGGTATGATGTAAGAGTATTACATTCGAATAAGAAAAAAAAAATATATCTAATGTAAAAAGATGAATTAAGATTTTAAATAAATTAATGCTGTATTACCTGAAAACGCGAGAGACCTTGTTGAATACAGTCCGGTTTCACTTTCCAAACTGCATGTCACCGGACTAGGTTATATAAGTTGTAATCTCATATCAAGAACTGGCCGGTCCATTAAAATTAATAATTGTTCAATCATGTTGACAAATTTCCACAATTACGCGCACTCGTATTACACGTCGTAATATTTCCGAACAATCACACTAAATCACGAAACTAAACACATAAAAGAAAATTGGAACAATAAGTTAGCACACAAAACGTGATTATACTCACCAATAAACAGCACACGCGATTTCGAGTGCGAACAAAAATAATTAAACGCACTCGCGTGTTATACTAGATGTGTTAAATTTTTGATTGTGAGCGATGACAAATTTGAAAAGGAAAGTAGAAACGATCAGCTCTGTTCGTCTCACTCGTCCCAACTGCCATATATTTTCCTGACTCCGAAGTCGGATTGATAATACCTTTATCCGAGCCTTTATCTAGATCATGACGGGCTAATATTGCTGGTATGTAGCGAGCTAACAGTAGCAAAAAAGTGGGCGTAACATGGGGCTCGTAACGCGTTGAGTAGTAATTCGTTTATTTCCACGTTGAATTACTTAAGAAAAAAAAGCAAAATTTCAGATGATGTAATGTGAGTGCCCAAGCGGAGAGTGAAAGAAATTTTTTATTTTGTTTCAGCTGCGGCCCATGTACGATTTCATCGTGATCGGTGGTGGGAGTGCCGGAGCCGTGGTGGCTTCGAGATTATCTGAGGTTTCAAACTGGAATATTTTACTTTTGGAGGCTGGAGGGGACGAAAATGAGATTTCGGATATCCCAGCGCTTGCTGGGTACACGCAACTTTCCGAATTCGACTGGAAATATCAAACCTCACCCCCGGGATCGTCGCCATATTGCCTAGCCATGACCGGAGACCGTTGCAATTGGCCTCGGGGGAAAGTTCTCGGGGGTAGCAGCGTCTTGAACGCCATGCTCTACGTACGGGGCAACAGGTAAACCGTCAAGAATGGATCAAGTGGGAAAATAAATACCAGGACATTCGTCCATATTAGAAATAAATGAATTAGAGATCGATACCGCATAGATTGAATCAACAATGATCTATTCGAGTATCATCAGCGTTAGATATTATCGAAATATCGAGTCTATAGTTATTCGTCCATTATTTTCTTTTCACGCTCTTCATTTTTCAGATTGGACTACGACGGGTGGGCCAGTCTTGGAAACGTAGGATGGAGTTACGACGAGGTACTTCCATACTTCATAAAATCGGAAGACAATCGAAATCCTTATTTGGCAAGGACACCTTATCATGGTACGGGAGGTTACCTAACAGTTCAAGAATCACCATGGAGGACACCGTTGTCGGTGGCATTTGTGAAGGCGGGAATGGAATTGGGATATGAAAATCGTGACATTAATGGAGCGAACCAAACAGGATTTATGTTATCGCAAGGTACGCTGAGAAGGGGCAGTCGATGTTCAACGGCGAAAGCGTTCCTTCGACCAGTAAGAAATCGTAGAAATCTCCACATTGCCATGAACGCGCAAGCCACACGGATAATATTTAACAAGAATAAGCGAGCGATCGGCGTGGAGTACATCCGAGATGGTATGAAAAGGGTGGTCAGAGTACGTCGAGAGATAATAAGTTCTTCAGGTGCGATCGGTTCACCTCAACTTTTGATGGTTTCTGGAATCGGACCGAAGGAACATCTCGAGCAAATGGGAATTCCAGTTTTATCGAATCTCAGAGTTGGCGATAATCTCCAAGATCATGTTGGACTCGGAGGTCTGACTTTCATCGTCAACGAACCTGTAACTTTGAAAAAGGATCGTTTCCAAACCCTGCCAGTCGCCATGGACTATATAATAAACGAAAGGGGTCCCATGACAACATTAGGAGTCGAAGGTCTCGCTTTTGTGAATTCAAAATACGCGGACAAGTCCGCTAACTATCCAGACGTGCAATTCCACTTCGCACCAAGTTCAATTAATTCTGATGGTGGTGAACAAATTCGGAAAATCTTAGGACTCAGAGACAGCGTTTATAACACAGTTTACAAACCCCTGGTCTCATCTGAAACCTGGACTATCCTCCCACTTTTGCTCAGGCCTAAAAGCACCGGATGGATACGTCTAAAAAGCAAAGACCCTTCGGTATATCCTGACATAAATCCGAACTATTTCACGCATAAAGAAGACATCGACGTCCTAGTCGAAGCGATTCGTATCGCCATGGAAATCTCGAACACGACAACTTTCCAGAGATTCGGTTCTCGTCCTCACACTATACCGATTCCTGGTTGTCAGCGTTATCCATTCGATTCTTACGAATATTGGGAATGTTCTATAAGACATTTTACGTTTACCATTTACCATCCAACCAGTACTTGTAAAATGGGACCCGCCGGAGATCCGACCGCAGTAGTTGACCCCAGATTAAAGGTGTACGGCGTTCAGGGACTCCGCGTAATCGACGGGTCAATAATGCCGGCTATCGTCAGTGGCAATCCCAATGCTCCGATAATCATGATCGGAGAGAAGGCTAGTGACATGATCAAGGAGGATTGGAAGGTCAAGAAGAGATATGCAGGGAGGTGACCGAACGAGATTTTTCAATTATTTTTAACACAGCACAAAACTGTCACCCGAAACCAAAAATTTTCAGGTCGATCGAAGCGTGGAAGCTACTTTTAAAGTATTCTTATAATTTTGTGAATATATTATCAAACGATGCGTAGGTAAAAGTTGAATGTTATAAAAGCGGTACATCGGTGAAGTTTTAAAACCGCTCAATGAGTCGATCCTTAACGAACGCATCGATACTTAATCAAAAAACTAATTTTCAAATCGAGAAAGATCCGAGCATAGGTATAATATAAGTTTTAAAATTTACAACTTTCGTAGTTCGTAAGTTTCGTAGTTTCGTAGATTTTTGTAGTTCTTTTTTTCCTAACTGTTATTAAAACTTTATACCCTGTAGACTTTCAGGAGATATTTATAATGTAACCCATAGTAAACGGTATCCAAAGGTACTACCATATAATTTTTATTTATAATTTAGACGTGCCATTCCGAGGGGGAAATAACTCCGAATTTTTGTGACACACTAATTTTTTAGGTTGAATTAATTTGAATTAATGCGATCAATTCGGTTCATTTTTTTCTAATTCAAATCAATTCCTTCAATTTCATTCAATTTTCTAATTCAGACTAATTTTTTCCAATTTATCTAATTCGATCTTTTTTTCACGATGATTCTTAATAATCCTAATTCAATTCTTACAGTTCCGATCAATTCAAATTAATTCACGATAACTCATACACAATTCCAATTATTCTAGCTTACACTTATGTGAATTTTCGATAGCATGTATTCTCGACTGTATTGTATTTGGCCAAACACAGAAGGGTTTCCTCTTCAAAAACGTCTGACAATTTGACTTTTTAGTTCCATATAGCGATTATGACCAGATAGCGTATTGCTTTTCTCATGACCTCTCGACGCTCGCTCCAAACCGAGTTTTAAACAATAAAAGGAAGAGTAGTAATCTACCTATCGATTATGTTGGCCAAGATATGAAAGAGGAGTAAAAATTACGAGCACACACATGAGAATATTAAATGCAAAGACGAGCTTTCAACCAAAGGGTCTAACCTGGATAAGCATGTCAAAAATGCCCCAGCAGCTTTTCGGACAGGAATAGGCGCGAAACGTTCGTCACTGGAGTAAGAAATTTTCGACCAAGTTTCAACCCTCTAACCTTTTCACTCAGACCGGAATGTAGAAAATGGTATTTTTATGTTTCTAATTTTTTTCTCGGAGTATATTCAAACTATAATAATCAATAAAATCACAGGTGCCGAACGCTTCAAAGTACACACCAACATATTTTTTGAACCTTGTTTCGCGCAAAATTCGAGTCGAGAAAAAATTTAGAAATTTTCTCTTCGCCTTTTTATTGTGATGAAGTGGACTTGCACCCACCATTATTTTTTCAGAATAGTGTACGATCGAAATACATCACCTCTAATTTTTTCAGATTTTTAGCATTGGTGCGCCGTTGTTGAAAAAAAAATAAAAATACTTTTTTCTTGGTTTTTCGAAGGTATTCAGTCGCTGGGTATCCAACTTTGAATTCATCTTGCTTCCAGTCACTCCTCTCCGTACACAATATACGTATGATTACGGAAATAAAACTGTAGATATTTCAAAAATTGTGAGACCGGCAGAGATTTTATCTCGTATCTTCAATATCGAAGAAGTTGATCCAATATTTAACGCTGACAGTGATGAAGATTGAATCTGTTTGGTACGCATTTTATGAATACATGAAGTTTCGCAATTAATAAATAACTATTTAGTTCTAACCTACCACATACCATTAATACTATATGTAACAATTATTTCCTCGATTAACAGTATGAACATGTTGTATAAATACTAAAAAAAAAACTCGTTTACGGTTTTCTGCTGTATATCATTCTGTATTCTGTGTTGTGAATACTGTATTGAAGGAAAAAACCTAATTTTTGGATTATTGAGAAGCTCAGTGTTAAATCTGGAGTGTTGTTTTCGTGATTATAGCGGAATAAGTCTAAAGATGGATACCCAGCGACTGCATACCTTCGAAAAACCAAGAAAAAAGTATTTTTATTTTTTTTTTAACAACGGCGCACCAATGCTAAAAATCTGAAAAAATTAGAGGTGATGTATTTCGATCGTACACTATTCTGAAAAAATAATGGTGGGTGCAAGTCCACTTCATCACAATAAAAAGGCGAAGAGAAAATTTCTAAATTTTTTCTCGACTCGAATTTTGCGCGAAACAAGGTTCAAAAAATATGTTGGTGTGTAGTTTGAAGCGTTCGACACCTGTGATTTTATTGATTATTATAGTTTGAATATACTCCGAGAAAAAAATTAGAAACATAAAAATACCATTTTCTACATTCCGGTCTGAGTGAAAAGGTTAGAGGGTTGAAACTTGGTCGAAAATTTCTTACTCCAGTGACGAACGTTTCGCGCCTATCCCCGTCCAAAAAGCTGCTGGGGCATTTTTGACATGCTTATCCGGTTAGACCCTTTATTGCAATATAATCCGCGATGGGTGACTTCTGTTGAGAAAATAGCCAGCACAATGTACTTTTTCTGACAATGAGTGTTTTTGCCTCGAGTTCGAGCGAGCTTCGAGTCAAGACTCGAGTATACGATAGTGACGCTCGCTCGGACGCTCGAGGAGGCGGTTTCGGAACGTTTTCGGATCGTGTCAGACGAGTAATTCCGACACAAATACAGGTTAATTCAGGAATTAATTCAAATAATTCACGGTTAATTTTTAATAATCTAGTGAATTCACGTTAATTCACGGTTCATTTTCAACAATTCAGTAAATTCACGTTAATTTTCTCTAATTCCGATTAATCCATATAATTCGATTCAATTCATATAATTCGGATTAATCAAAATCAATGCAAATTAATTTGAATTAATATATCGACTCATTGACACGTCAATTCAACGAGTTATTTCCCCCTCGTGCCATTCTTTGTGTAATTCCTGTTGTCAAACTATAGAATAAGAAAAAAGAAATAAGAAAAACTATAGAACGAAAAGAGAAGGTACATTAACATGTATACATGAAAATAGATACTATTAAATAATATGCATTAATATAAACATTGATGGCGTCAAGCGTTACTACTGTAAATACTTTTTAAATGACACTTAGGTGTATGATATGAGAAAAAAATACAATGTTATATTGCAGTGAACAAATTTTTATCCCAAATTAATTTATTCAGAATATATATTAAAAAACAGTCACTCAAACGATTCCAAAAATATGGTATTTCTGGCTCCAAAAATTGCGAAAATATTAGGACTTGATTTTTTTACATTTTAGCGTCAAGAATCACAATCTTTTCTTTCAATGTAGTTTAATATATTTTGAGCTTAAGAATCCGAATCTGAATAAATGAGAGAGAGTTCACCATTTTTTTCTTCTTTTCTTTAATTTATTCCAATTTCTTTCCTCCAAGCATTCAGACCGCATACGTGCTATACGTCACGTTATGTGTTACGCTGTAGGATCAATAATGGAATACAAATATGTTTCTAACGTATATTATTTTGATCACAAAAATGACGATTATGGCTTCGATTTCCAGCCAACTATACACGAGCAGATTATCTGAAAAAAGTGCGGATTTAGGTTAGGGCAGCACGAAAAAATATATATCTGGAATATTCTCACATAATATGTATATCGGTTCCCAATACGCGAGTGTATATAAAATACAATTTTTCCGAATATTTCGCTGTAGGTATTCGTGAGTTCTCGAGGTATTCTGGAAAAATGAAAAAAAGCAGAAAAGGTAAAGCGCCCTCTAGCCAAAAAAAAACGCATTTTCAAGAAAAATGTTTCCTACCAAAGTTACATATGTTTTTTCTCAAAATGCGAATCTGCAATAAAAAATATGAGTTCTCATTCAAAGAATCGACGATAACCATCATTTGTCCCCCTCGAAGCCTTGCAACTTTTGTTTGAAACATTTTGCTATCTCGCTTGGTTCACGAGATATCAGCCTGGGTCGATTGAAAATGAACACCCTGTATATAAACACACGCTACGTATACGTAAAGTGTATAATATATATATACATATATATATGCGTACAACTTTCATTTTGCGGGTTATAATAAGTTTTGGAGTCTTGGGTAAGTTATTACGTACTAGTTTGAACATAAATACGTGAGTTTTGCACGTAGCATAGTTAGTAGGCAAGGACGCGAAGCTTTCGGATGTATTTATACTTGTGTCTGGCTTTCAAACATCGCGTGTCTATCACATAATCCTACCTTATACAAAGTACGATATTAATTCAAGATTAGCCTCAACGATTACCTGTCTAAAACTACAACCCATTATGATGTGCTATCTGTAAATTGCCTGTAGATTTTTACGCAAAAACTGTATCACATGCGAAGGGCTGTGAAAACTTCCACGTCAGAGACTCCATGTTACAATCCAGAAGAAAAATTTACCTCATGGTTGTATCGTAGTCAAAATAAGGGGGGAAAAAAAGCAATTGACACTTGGAAAAATATTATTCGCGTGTTAATTATTTAAACGAGAAATACCGGCGAGCCTACATGTCAAGTAATGCAGAGGCTTGGCAAAAGGGCGGACTTTTTTCATATTAAAAACTGATAAAAAAAAAAAAAAAAAAACAAGAAAAAGAAATGAATGAATGAATGGATTAACAAAAAAAAACATGTTTGGGGGAAGAAAATTCAAAACTTTCTTCAGACCACCATAACGCAATTTGTCGTATGGCGAATTTATGCTTGTAATTTTATTCTAGGAATTTGTGTCGACCTAAATCTGGCGAAGTATGATGAAGTGTATGATATATAATATGCACACACCAATTGAACCATATACACGCACAACTTCCGTGAAAATGGATAAATCAATAACGACGCACGTTGACCTTATCGTTCCGGTTTCTGAGCCTAAAAATAGCGGCTCGTTGTATTACGTGTATGTAAGTTTACAAAATACATGCAGATTTCCCCGTAGGGAAACTCAACGGCAAAGCAAGGTAAGTATGTGTATCCCATGAGCACAAGGCTAGATTATAATATTACTAACCCTAGCTGCAGCAGCTGCTGCCCAATGCCCACTTATTTACTGTTTAATATCTAAAGTTGAACAACCTTCCCGTCTTGCGACGGCCTTGACTTCAAAGATGAATTATGTTTGTCCGAGAACTGTTGCAATGCTTCCGTTACATTCATTCAAGAGGTTTTACGAGGTACCCGAAAACGAGATTTTTTCATATCTTGCTTTTTATTTCCACTTTGATTTCCCATATAAGTTCATTATTTCGTAAAAAGAAATTGACAGAAAAAAATGACAATAATAATTAAGCTGTGGTTACACCTATATGCATTATTTACGAACCACAGAAGCAAATGCGTTGAATATCGGGTAAATATCCGGAAACTGGTCAACACTGAGCTTATGGTTGGTTATAGCTGAATAATAACCGCGAACGAGGAACGCCGTCACGTCGGCGGTGGTCGCCATCTAGACGGGCGCCTTCGAGTCAAGTATAAGGTCGAAAACACCAATACAAGTATACTTATTATACATCAGGTATTAATTTCATCCTTTATAATCAATAGTATCTGCAGAGGCTGCAGCTGATTTTCCTTCTTCGCGACGCAGAAATCTCATTACTAGTTTTTAAAGATTCTCGCGAACAATCTCACGAAGAAACCACATCCGAAACTTAATGGGGACGTTGAATTTTAATTAAAAAATGAATCCTCGATCTATTACGTGCTCCTCATTCGATTCTACGAAAAGAAAATATCAAGAAAATCGAAAGGTTGAAAATATTGGGGGCGAGATGTGGAGTACCGTGGAATTTTGAATGTGAATTTCATTTATTTTATTCAATTTTAGAATCATCTCCAAGGTACCCCGATCTGTCCAGGATCAGAAAACTAACACCTATACAGAATAAGTAGGCAAGAGCTAAAAAAAATAAATAAAAAGACATGCGAACACATAAAACATACGTATACGTAAGTATATCCCCGGTATAAATTTGTTCGGAACAAATTCTTAATGTAAATTTAAGCTTTTACGGCATACGTTATTATACGTACTTATACAGCGAAACACCTAACATAAACGTCCAGCGGAATGACGTGACAGAAAGCCGTGCGTATGGATATAATATTTAAAGGTATTACAAAAAAAAGGAGGAAAAAAAAAATTCACAAACCCGAATCCGAAGAAAGTTTGTTACGACGGGAACAAATATGTCATAAATTAATATTCGTGGGCAACGCAAATTTATCCGACAAACGTGAATTTAGGCGCGTCTCACACATTTCTTTTTTTCTTTTTTTTTCTCTATCAATATTTATCGTCCGATATGTTCGTCGTGTGAGCAAAATATTTATACGTATAAAACTTGCGAATTTATTAAATGAGTTTATTTAAACGATGATTTTATAGAGCGTGGAGCTAATAAATTTCTATCACAATGACAACGTTTCTATGCAGATAAAACTTACATCGATAAACTTATATAATTACAGGTATGTAGAATTTCGGTGAGATTCACATGGGGTGTTGGTTGTCGCATTTCAGTCGAACAAATTTCATTACTCGAAATAATTTGCGCTTGAAGAAAAAAAAAGTTTCTCGTACAAGAATCTTAGGGGTCGGAGGGAAGGAAAGAACTTGGAATTGTCGAATTTCGTTACAAATGACCTTGTCAAGGTGAAATCAAGGTCAACTTGGGTTTCTTTTCTTTATTTTATCCGCAAATTAATTTCTTTGCGTAATCGAAATGGGACACCCTTTACGCGTAGACATATTACGTGTGCATAAATCATGTGAATTTTTTCGATTGTTCGCGACTAAAAGAAAAAAATTCACCGAAAAGTTTCGTATAATTCTATCGGTAATTATTGCAAATCCATCGATGACATAGTGAGATAGTTTAGGATTGAGCCACTATTAATTACACGAACCTGAAATTCCTTTCGCTATTGTGTAACGTTAAGACAAACAACGTTATGCAACAATATTTTCAAAAAAACTTTTCAGGCGTGTGATAACGACAAAAATGAGAAATAACATTTTTCAAACATTTCCAGTTAGAAACCTTAGAATACCTAATTATCAATGTACGAGAATTGAGATCGAAATAAAAACAAATTGAAACATTCTTCTAATTATTGTCAGAAAACCTGCAACTCTATAGCATGTGTATTTGCGGGTACCGCGTCTTAAAGAATTATACGTGATAATAAAACATTACGAAAAAAAATGAATGAATAAAAAAAAAGGAAAAAAAAAATTAACACGTATTTTCTACACCTCTTCACTTGGAGATTTGGTTACCTGCGCGTCCAAAGGCCCACGCGCGAGTATAGGTGTGTATGTATATATGTAATGTGTAGTTGAGTCAAGGTGCAGAGGAGTTTGGTTGCCGTGGTCATAAATGTGAACTCTTCGTAATCCGCATCAGGAGAAACACTTTCACTATCGAAGCAAACCTCGAGTGCTCTGGCTGACAGCGGTAAAGGAGAGGCGAGACAGTGTCGTTCCGTGAGTTGAACAGTTCCAAACTATACCTTTAACTAAGCTGAACAGGAAGGAAGGATTTATAACGGATTCTCCCCATTTCCTCATCGATTGTTCATTTCATTTATTTCTCTGTTACTCTCCCGCGTCGTTCAATAATAGGATGATACGCGGCGACAATTGAGAACAAGGTCAGTTGGATCCAACGCACTACGATTGCGAAAAATCTTGAAACGCATTTTTGGAAACATGGAAAAAATGAAAATCGGTTCGACATATCGTGCGCGTGTGTTATTCGAAACTGCTCTTTCAAATTTAGTGATTTTCTCAGTTTCTTTTCACGTTGTTTTTTCATTTTTATAAACCACTCTTTGAATCCGTCGAAATATCACTCCATTTTGGAGCAGGCAGTCGTGAACGATCTGCGGACGATGAGGATAGTATACACGTTTGAAAATTTTGCGAGGGAACGTTGCGCAACGAAATTTCTCCCAAAATCATTTTAATGTGCGAACGGTGTTACGAACAATAATAATGATGATAATAAGTAATAATAATCAGAAATAAATTTGTTAATCTTTTGTTTTATTTTTTCCCTCTATTATCCGTTAGTCGATATCCAGATTTGAGAAAGAAGAAGTCCAGTCGGACGATCAGTGTGGCAAAAGTTGGAGTGAACTTGGTCTATAACCCCTGACGAAATTACCTTTCAAGATCGACAAACATGAGCAGGTGTGTCAAGTTTTAATAGTATCATTTTCATAATCGTAACTGTCATAATACAATTTACATAATCAACGTCTCTCTCTTCTATTCTCATCTCATCTCTTCGATCGGTCTTTGGTTTCTTCTTTCGATCAAAAAGCTCGCTATTCGATGTAATATCTGATTATTTTTCTTGCTTCCATACGCTATCGCCGCGCAGTGTTTGTTATTCCGTAGTAAATACATTAAATAAGGAAAAAGAAATTCCGGGAAATGCCGTAGTTGTTGCAGTAAATACTCCTTAATTATATGATCGATCAGACACTCGGTGATTACCGGTATTTATTCTCACGATGGGAATAACAAGTTACGATTTCGAATTTCCAATTTTTACGCGATCCTTTTGAAATTCTATTTCCAGACATGAATGTAAAAATAATTCACTTGAAAGAAAATCAAATAATATCATGCATATATATACAATGTATATATGTAGGTGTATATAGTATACATACATATATACATGCAGTACGTAATATATCGTTGCTATCTAATTATCACCAGCGAGAGATGGTTATTTATACCTATGTATGTATAGTTGGCATACCGGTAGCGTTGCGTAACTAACATCCTACTATCCACATTATAACCATCACGGTGTAAGAAAAACGAAAGTCTCGACTGGTCAGAAGGGATGAGCGATTCGATACGGTATTCGTATGATATACGTGTTGTCATTTATGTAACAAGAAACGGGGTCATCCTCTGGACGCTAATAGAAAACTAATGCCAAGTGTTAATAATACACGAATAGTCTAATACTCATTCGTTTGGACGATCAGATATTAGGGTGGTAAAAAAAAAGAATAGTTTTTTAGATATTAGGGTGGTAACAAAAAAAAAGTTTTTTCTTTTTACAATTTTATCCCGCAAAATTTTGAAAAAAATTTCTTATTTCTTATTTCGATGCACATATTTTTGTAGGAAATTCAATTCTCTACAGGAAAAACACTTGCAACACCATCCCAACGACGAGTGTTGAGTGGTTGTTTTTACAATTTAAATTTTCTCAAAAAAAGTGGTAAATAGTATACATAATAAGTTGACCATAAATTTGTGAATTTTTGAATAAATATTGTTGAACGATGAAAATTGTTCAAATTTCCCGTGCTGTTTAAATGGGAAACCCTTGGGAAAAACGGAAAGTCTTTGCAAGTCTCGTAGAAATGAGATATCGAGCTGCGCTTTGGGGAGGATTTTTCTTAGTAAAGAGAAAGTAACTTTTGAGATGATAGGAAATTTTTTTTTTGTGGACCACCCTATTAGATATGCCTGACATAG
Organism: Athalia circularis; assembly: GCA_963978495.1. Taxonomy (NCBI): domain Eukaryota; kingdom Metazoa; phylum Arthropoda; class Insecta; order Hymenoptera; family Athaliidae; genus Athalia; species Athalia circularis. The sequence goes on from OZ021700.1 coordinate 24,274,535, forward strand.
TTGAAATGTACCATCGAAAAAATTTCAAATAAACAGGAAAATTCGAAGAGAATGAATATAAATGAGATTATCGATAATTTTTTTTCAATTAAAAATCTGCTTTCACAATTATATTGATTATAATTTACATTTTAAACCTACGGTAATTTAATAGTAGTAACAATTTGAAGTTTACAAAAAATAAAATAAGATGATGTCTGAATGATTTCAAATTGCTTGGAGACAAAAGGCTCAATTCGCGAGTAGTTTAATTAATTAATATAAGTGTATTATTGTAAGATTGTTAAATTAGTGAGTGAATTGCACAAGAATTATGGCAACGTATATCATCATATAACGTACGCGTTGTACAATTTATTTCCAAATTTTACAGCACATCATTGTAATGTTATTATATTTTTATGAAACTCGGATTAAAATTAATTTTACGAACAAAATACGGTTATTAAATTGGATCGCTTTTATATACATTATCTATATATATATATATATATATATATGTAGTATGAATACAATCTACCCACAGTGAAAGTTATTACAGACCATTTATAACAGAGAAGAAATGAAAATCAACTAATAATCCAGTAGATACTTTATATATAGAAATACGATAACCGAGGGAGATAAAAAAAGAAGTAAATAAATTTAGAAAAAAGTAGCTGAATAATGTCTCAATGACGGCCGATTCATCTTACACATTCTCTTTCACGCTCGAGTTGTTAATCGTTATGGTTTCCGCGAAGCATCGTTCATTCGCACCTATCTACATAACCTCAACTGGGTCACACTTTGATATTGCACTTGAATCGATTCATGAGATTAATTAATCATTTTTATATAGACACGAATTTTTCTCACAAGTTTTTTTGATTTATTTTTTTCTTAATCTTATCTTGATCTCGATCTTGATAAATACTTCACGAGCATAAATATACGAGGTCATCAAATGGTTGGTGGAAAAAAATTGAAATTTTTTTATTTCTTTATTTATACGCAAAATTACGTTACAAATTGAATAACGTGTTTTCTTAGCATTAATAATATTTTATAAATTATTCTCTCGTGTCTCCCGCCGGGAAAGAGAGAGAGAGTGAAAGCAGCGTAATAGTGAAATAATAATTCGATTTATTCATGGTTTTTTTTTCTTTCTTCATTTTTAAATAATTCAAGATCCTCCCAATTTCTCAGGTGATTAGTCAGGTGAAGAAGAAGTTAACGACGCCTAGACACACACGCTCTTAAAACATTAAACACGCGGCGACTTTCTTTAATTCAATTTTGCAATACATTGAAAAAGTAAAAGTTATATTTTCAATATATAAAAGTTTGAGTAAATAAGCGATATATATATGTATATATTTAATTTCTCTTGTCTCAATAATAAAAGAGAAATGGTATCGCAATAATTTTTCGGTATCGTAATTATTAATAAACAAACAACAAACAAAAACTAGAAAAAAATTAAAAATATATATTGTTCACGAATCGTAATTTACGTGCATAGAATTATTCAAAAAAAAACAAAAACTAAAAAAAACAAACAAACAAACAAAAAAATAATAAATAGATAGAAAATTTAATAGTTTCTCAATGATTTATTTTTGACACAAAAATTCTATTGAATTTAGCGAGACGAAATTAAAATTAAAGGTTTGTAACATACTCACAATCTTTTAATTTCGTAACACATGGGTAGACAATAATAAGTTAAGCGACTGACTGATGAAACGAGACGAGATCCATGCGCGCACAATTTAGGTGTGTGGTAAATTTAGCTGTAGTATAGGTGTATATAAATATATGTAATTTCTCACCTGAAACATGGAAAAAAATAAACGTTATGAATAATTAATCCATTTCAATGTATGAACGTGTCTCAATCAACCTGTCAGACGATTATAAACGAAAGAGAGAATGGAAGGGAACAAAAAAAAAACGAAAACAAAAAACTTTTGAATAAATTGAATAATAATTAATGAGATGAAATATAATGTGATAACGATTTGAAAATGATCCAGCTATAATCGCAATATTGTTTCGAAATATATTTTTTTAACACGCTAGTATACGATGAACCGGTAGTGCGCATGCATAATGATGATTATATTTTAATTGGCACATAGATAATGAGGTGTACACGAACTTGGGATAGTAGGATAATGCACTCAACCAGGGAACACGTATGTTCTTTGATACGACAAGAAAGTTTCACCTCGACATATTGTATTGAAATTACACGAAGTTTAAACCTATACACGTCGTGTGTGTGTTCATGCATCAGCTTTTTGTACATACGTACACGAATTGTATAGCAACGTCCGATATAATCTCTGAACACTTTGCTCTGATTTATCGGCGCAGCTCAGGATCGAGCTAATTAACGATAAGAAGTTTGAACAGGTCGAACAAAAAAACAATATCGTTTTCAGTGTATAAATTTACATGCACATTTGAATAAAATGATCTACTATGTGGGAGCGCGCATATTTTTCGCAATTGAAAACCAGCGTATCTCAATTTCTAATCAATAATAATTCTCAATAATTATATTTCAATGATTCCGATTAAATAATTGAAATATACCTGGGCACTGTACGCGCGTAGAATTTTATTTCATTTTTTTTTCATTAATATTTTCATACAATACAGAGACCGTGTGTTGTCGCATGTAATATATTATTGCGTGCGAGTTGTATGAAATGAAAGAAAAAAAAAATATCAAGAGACTCGGTAGAGTCTCGCGCCAAGTACATTAAAAAGAACGGGTGGACTACCGAGTATCTATACAGTTAAGAGATAGGAAAAGCGCTGTACGGCCCACTGTTTTATATTATTCGGTATCCCCTAAATCATTAGCTTTTCGGGAAATTTGGATGCACTTTCGCAATATGAATCGCGGTGTCGGGTTCATTTGAGCCTAATTTCAACAGCATTGATGTTCGGAGAGATGTGATCTCATGATAGTTATCGACGCTTGAGCCCGTTTCTACGATCAGAATTTTCAACGTCATCGTCGTCTCCGGATCACTTTTCTCCTTAGCTCTATTGCTATGAAATGTAGTGCAGTATATAACGCAAACTCGATTTTCGCTGAGGTTCAAACTGCAGACACTAGAGTCCTGTCGTCATTCTGCATTTCTTTACGATCACCTCCTTGCGATCACAATCTACGGCTGTGGAAACGGTGTTCAGGTTTTTAAATAATGTAAACATGGATAGTTTTCGGTCAACTTGTAACAGTACGAAGCATTTACCCACCTTAATATGATTGACATCAACGAATTCAAATTTCTGAATGCGTTTGCCAAAATGATATGAACTAGACTCGATAGCTCCGCAGTGACAGCCACATGAGGTTATGCTATAAATTAAGTTTCTAGCTACTATCATAACAACGATGTAGCAATTATTGCTACATGGTTAATATAACGAACATACGTACGTATGCGAATAAAAAGTATCAAAGCGTTAGAAGATTCGATATTATTAACAATAAGTTGATCGTTGATTTGACGTAACTGTGATTAATTAAATTTAATTTAATTGATTTTTTTCCCCAACTTTATATTCTTCCAATTAGCAATTTGGTTTGTTGTGTGTTTATTCCAGTCTTCTCTAGTACTCTTATGCATGGTGCAGTTACATGTACTTGGCACAATGGATTGATTTGGATCTATTTTTTTCAGAATTTAATTTTACGGTTATTCTTGAGGAACGACTTTTTGGTGGCGATTGGTTTGGAAAAATTAATGTACTTGGCGATGTTTTCTGCACCTGAGGTTACACGTATATAGGCACCTTACTTACGTATCTCCGCGTATAATTACGAAACATTAATTAACATCTATACATAGAATGAATCACCACGCGATATAAAATATAGGAAGAAAGTTCAAGTATAACATTAGTAATATTATGTGCCGTATATTAATTAAATGAATACATACACGAATAAGTTCAAAGACATGTTTCTTCTTTTTTACTTCTTTTAATTTATTTATTTATTTATTTTTTTGGGACGAAGTTCCTTATCGCGCGTTGCGAAAGGGGGCTAGACGGAAAAAATGAGGACCAAAAGTTGTAACGACACTTTTTGCTATAGTTGTAAGCCATGCGGCGTGCGCGTGTTTCTCTGTCTGTCTCTCTCTCTCTCTTATAGAAAGCAAGCCAGTTATCTTCGTTTCGTCTTTCTATTTCGCATTGAACAGTGTGGAGTCGCGACGATTTTTTTTACAATTCCTTCACTAATCAATCGAAAGGAACTTCGTTCCATCCGGGTGTCCCTTGACACCTCTCAAGTTTTTTTATCATCTTTTATTATACATTACAACTTTTTGTGAAGGAAATATTTATAATTATACGCTTATGACTCAAAGATGACCTTATAGTTTTCTTCTATTATTAAAACACAAGATATTAGGTCAAGATGAAGAGGAAGAGAGAAGAAAAGAAAAAAAAGATAATGATTATAACGATCCTCCATTCTTACATGCCTTCGTGAAATGCGAATAATCATAAAGCTTCGATGCAGATACATAATAGAACAAAGATGCAGAATCTACTTCCGGTCACGTGTTTCCCGGCGAATTTAACACAGGTAACGACGCGGATAAGAAAGCTTCGCCGGATGATATAAAATTAACTGCAGGAAAATATTTTATCATAATAATACAAAAAAGTAATAGCTGTGCATATACATATGTATGTTAGGAAAAAAGAAAAAAAAGGAAAAGGAAAACGAAAACGAAAACGTGATTTATAATTTTATAGATGAGGAAAGAAACTGCAAGAGCGTAACGTCAAATTGCGATTATGTCGAACTAAATTTGATCTAGTTAAATGAGGGGGGGGGGGGGGGACGAAAAATGGTTACCAAGGCTGTATAAGAAGTATTTCGATTGGTTAACGTATAAATTGTCGCATTCGAGTATGGGTATAAATGCACATCTATATAAACGGTTTATAATTTACGAGTCGCGGAATTTGGCGATAATAAATCCGTGACTTTTTTAGACAAAAAAAAAAGAAGAAGAAACGAAAGAAGAGGTGTATAGCTATAGTTGTTATATCTGCGAGAGTGAAATACTTTCTCCTTTCGCCGTTATGAGATCACCATTTCATTCGTTCCTTCGTTCCTTCGTCCGATCGTTCGGTCATTCGTTCTACCCGCGTTTGATTGTCAGCAAAAAATGAACCTGCAAACCTACAGTCGACTCGACTCACGTATAACTATAACTACACGTATAATGGTAGACGTCCATCACCGGAACACCGTCAACTATCTATGACCATGACCACAAAGAAATTAAGCTGCAGAGACAAGATTGCCATGTACGTATACATATATGGGTATGTATAAGTATACGCCTTGCGTTAAGAATTTCCGCCTACGCTTTGAAAGCAGCACGGCGTATGTGCAAATAGTGTATATTGATTCAACTCTGATAACATTTTCCGTAACCAAAATTTGACTGATCTGCATAATCGATTGATTAGATGCAAAAAAAATCGAATAACATACTTCAGGTCACGTCTCGTACGTCGTGAAAATTTCCTGTGAGGTTAGGAAATCAGAATTTTCTAACGTCGTGTCAGAGAGAAAAAAACAAGCTTGTAATTTTTTAGCCCTCCCACTGGCTTACTCTTCCCTCTTACTGGAATACTCGATTAAATTCACCCCCACAATGATGCAGGGGGTCCTGACAGGCATTCAGCTTCAACTATCCTGTTATCCGAATAATTAATATTTAGCAAAAAGGAAAAATAGCAAAATTCCCATACAATTTCATTGTGCGCCTTATTGTACGTCAGAGACGCCATGTTTAATCGACGGTATGAATTTCTTTATAAATCTTTTACCAAAGAAAAAACAATACATTAATAACAATCGGAAAAAAATTATTTATTTGTACATATTTTTTTTTACATTGGAAGCTCATGAACTGTGAATTCGAAGACCGAATTAATTTTTCTTCCTTTCACATGTTTTTCCCGAGGTTTTTTCCCTCCGTATAAACTGTGTAGGTATTTTTGCATTTGAATCTAAGAAAAAAAAATTTCACTTAATTTTCTGAGACGAAGAAATCTTTCTGAAAGGGTTAGAATTTATAATTCAATTAATTACCGGATCGCTTTCGAACTGTGGGAATTTCATCGCCGCGGGTTCACATATATACATATGTAGGTAGATATATATATAATATATGTAATTCAATTGTTTTTCGCAATAGGAAAGTAAACAACGACATGTCGTGCGTCCGGGCCCTTCTGTTTAACACTTTCAATTTTCCCACTTTTGAAATTTTGTATTAATTTTTGTAAGCCAAAAAATCAACCGAAAAATAGAAAAAAATTTCTTTCAAATGTGTCATGTTATACCAAATGCTACTGCGTTACAATGTATCGTAGATATTGATCCGCCAGCTCACACATATTGTATGTAGAAAAAAAATCTGTTTTCCCCAATTGACTGTGAAACGAGAGAAATTTGAATATACCAACCGGCTGAAGCGTGTAGATATATCTGTAATACGATACTTGGTGATAGATATACTTTTTTTCTTTTCTTTTATTTCTCACAGACTTTCACTCTGCAACGTATTCGCGCATATTACGTGCGTAAGCAGTGCCCTGGACGAGGTTAAGAATTGCAGTCGTATAAAATTGGTGCAATTTTATGCTTAACCCAACTATAGCACTGTAACTCTAATAATACCTTGAAATGTAGAAACTACATTATACTCTGAATTATTACCGTCATCGGTACATGTTATGCCTACTGTAATAACAAACCATCCTCGAAGGCAAATCTATGCATCGCTATTATAATATATGTACCTTTGTACAGGGTGAGTTTTTCCAAACTCCCAGATTGGGAGGGGCTTGATTCGGCAGCAGACAGGCGCTTGACCTCGACTCGACTTCCTCATTCAATGGGCACGCTTTTTCTTCTAGTTGTCTCTTCTCATTCTTCCCATTTTTCTCGTGTGCGGCTCGTTGACTGGGCAAGAAACCCGAACGAGGCTCCTTCCATTCTCGGAGTTTGAAACAACTCACCCTATATGCACAGGCGAAATTTTTCTCGCTGAATAAATCAAAGACCCATGAAAAGTACAAACTTTTTTTTAACATTTCTTTATTTTTTTCATTTCATTTTCAGAATTCAGTTCGCTGCTTACTGCAAACGTCCTATCTGAAGTGGAGGTCATATAATGCATTGCGTACTCCGTGGCCGGGGACTCCAAAAACTTCGTGCACGGCCACCTGATATCGGTTTATAACCAACGTGCTACAGTTGTTTTGTGATTAGCGTGTAAACATAGTGTAAATAAAAAGGTTGAAAAACAAAAAAAAAGACCAACGATATTAATGCGAGTGAAGTAAATTAGTGTCCAATGAAAAATATATATAAGTTTCAACATATATCTACAGAAGTATATAAAAGTGCAATGCTAGAGTAAACGTCGGTTTTAAATAGACACGATGATTTTTTTGTATTCTAAATAATTGAACTGTTGAAAAACCTGGTAATAGAATTTATAGAAAAAAAAGAACTGTATAATACGACGAGAAGTAAATTGTTGAAAAAAAAATATGGTTTTCAGCGCGATCGTGGTAACGTCAGCGTTAAAAGGAGCGGTGGGAGTGGTCGGTACAGGTATATGGTTAATTCCATTACTAATTGCCGGACTCACCTACTACAGATATGACCTTGTTGACCCAGAAAGTCGACCGATAAATCGATACCCTTTGGATCCAGTCTACGATTTCGTGATAATTGGTGGCGGTTCAGCAGGTGCGGTAGTGGCAAGTAGATTGTCGGAGATAACGGATTGGAAAATTTTACTCCTTGAAGCTGGTCCGGATGAAAATGAAATAACAGACGTACCATCGTTATCCGCATACCTCCAGTTAACGAAATTGGATTGGCAGTACAAAACCGAACCAACTGGAAAAGCTTGTTTAGCAATGAAAGGTGCGAGATGTAATTGGCCGCGTGGAAAAGTTCTAGGAGGATCAAGTGTCCTTAACTACATGCTCTATGTGAGGGGAAACAAACACGACTACGACCTGTGGGAATCGATGGGAAATACCGGATGGGGTTACGATCAGGCTTTGTATTACTTTAAAAAATCCGAAGACAATCGAAATCCATATCTTGGTAAAAGTCCCTATCACGGAACCGGAGGTTTACTTACTGTACAAGAAGCACCATGGAAAACACCGCTCGTTGTTGCTTTCGTCGAAGCTGGAACGGAAATTGGATACGAGAATAGAGATATCAATGGGGAACATCAAACTGGATTCATGATTGCACAAGGAACTATTAGACGAGGATCAAGGTGTTCGACGGCAAAAGCTTTTCTGAGACCTGTCAGACTCAGAAACAATATACACACAGCTATGAACGCCCACGTTACCAAGATCATAATCAATCCAGTTTCCTTGAAAACCGTAGGTGTCGAATTTATCAGAGATGGAAAGAGGCAGCTTGTCAGGGCAAGAAAAGAAGTCATCCTATCAGCTGGCGCAATAAATACGCCACAAATTTTAATGCTGTCCGGTATTGGTCCAAAGGAGCATTTACGACACGTTGGAATACCACTTTTGAAGGACTTGAGAGTTGGAGATAATCTCCAGGATCACGTGGCCATGGGGGGTCTTACTTTTCTTATCGACAAACCAGTGGCGATCGTGCAGGATCGATTCTCACCAGTTGGCATAACGATGCATTACTTAGCGAACGGTAAAGGACCGATGACGACATTGGGTGGCGTCGAAGGACTCGCTTTTGTTAACACAAAATATGCAAATAAATCAGGAACTTGGCCAGATGTTCAGTTCCACATGGCACCAGCTTCTATTAATTCGGATGCTGGCACTCAAGTCAGAAAGATATTCGGTCTAACCGACAAGGTATATGACACCGTTTACAAACCAATCGCCAATAAAGATGCTTGGACTATAATGCCACTTTTACTAAGGCCAAGATCACGAGGAACAGTGCGTCTTCGTAGTTCTAATCCTTTTCATAAGCCCATAATAAATGCCAATTACTTCTCAGACCCGTACGACATCGCGGTTTTGGTAGAGGGCGTTAAAATCGCTATGCGGGTAAGCGAGGCCAAGGTCTTCAAACAGTTCGGCTCAAGAGTTCATCGCAACAAACTTCCGGGATGTCAACATTTAAAATTCGCCTCTGACGCATACTGGGAATGTCAGATCCGACACATTTCAATGACTATTTATCATCCTGTGGGAACAGCTAAAATGGGACCAGAGTGGGACCGAAACGCAGTTGTGGATCCAAGATTAAGAGTCTACGGAATCGAAGGACTACGTGTAATCGACGCTTCAATAATGCCTACTATTTCTAGTGGTAATACAAACGCACCCGTCATTATGATCGCAGAAAAAGGTGCAGATCTGATAAAAAGCGATTGGCTGTCAGCGCCGAAGAGGTGACAAATATTTATAGTTTGATCTCGTTGAACTGTAATTTTCACGAACGTTCACAGTAATCAAAAATAAACTTTTAGATTTTTTAATGAACTAAATAATTCTGATAAGCTGTTTCTACGCGGTAATAACAAAGACTCATGTGCTATTACCCAAGTGATATTTGTTTCTCAGGTACAATCAGTGCGAAGTAAGCGATTGTCTAGTGCCATAAGTTGAATGGAAAAAAAAAAAAAAAAATGTTGTCCGAACTGCATCAAATCGAGTCGTATCTAATAGTTCCGTAAAATATTGCAAATGTCCCAAAAAATTTGTTGCTGCTATCGTTTATTTCGTAAATTTATAAGCCTGCCGTTTAGAGGCGTGCAAAAGATGTAATATATAGAGCGCCAAAACAATGTACATAGTTTGGTAATTCCACGACTGTAATTATACGAAAACCTTTGTTAACGAGTGAGTATTATAAACGTGTATCATCTGTAAATATCATTGCGAATAAAATTATGATTGATTCTGTTATCAAATCTAAATAACCTCCCTGTCGATGTAAGAGAAATCTTTGCAAAATTTCAACGTACGTGTAGATAAAAGAGATCTATTTCGGTCTCTCACTGAGAAAACAATGAATAAAAAATATTTCCGAGAATTTGACAAAGATTTCGTTTCCAAATCTATAAACAAGCTATTATAACTCTTTGTTTTAAATTGACCGTCAAAAGAATTCTGTAAGAACGTTCGATATACCTGTATAAGTACGTATATTGTGGTAATGGAAAGTATCCCAATCAGGAACTGGAAGGCACTGCATCTGTTTCACCTTCACCCGCCTTTCGCTCCCACCTCATAAATAGCCGGAGAGAGAACAACACTGGTAAAAAATTCAAGGAAATACCGCGAATACCAGAAAATTGATGGTTCACCGTTGTATAATTAATTCACTTACTGTCTCCATATTGGAGTATTACCACCTGTCGGTGGCGTTATTCGGTGGTTTGGCAGCAGTTATTGCAGGTAAGTCACGGATGGGGTGTGAAATTTACTTTAAATATTCCATATGGCGTAGGCTTACCACGGAAGGTTATTGAATATCAATTTATGGGAGTCTATCGCCTTAAGGAGTCATCAAATTCGAAAATAGTAAGCGAACAGGAAAACCTCAACCATCTAGGAAGTGTGATGGTCATAAAACCACGTCTGTTTGTACGTACATACGTTTCATTGGCAACTTTTACAGGCTCACATTGCCTAACTGAGGGCAACCAGACAAGCATCAATGTCGCGTTGTCCACCTGGTCTTCAGGTGTCCAGTCTTCTTAACGCAAATCGAAATTTCCGACAGTTAAACTGTAAACGCAAGTCATATCGAATGGAATATTTCTTGGATTTAGTTCGCTTTTAGTGGAAATACACAACAATTGACGGCGGAATCAGATGCGCCGATGGAATTTGATATGTATTTTGACTCATCGTAAAAAATAAAAAGGAAAAAAAAACCACAATAACATTCAAACAACATTACAAACAAAAAGACTCCAAGGTCTCCTGGAATGCTACAAACCACACGCCATAAATGTGCCATCATATTGCTCTTTATTTTACCGCATCTTTACGTACACATATACAATCTCCAAAAATCAAATGGTCTCAAAGACGTCTTAAAAGTAGCGCTGTTGCGATCAAGAATTAAGAAGAAAAATGTTCATGCTCTAATAAAGCCGTATACCAAGATCTACCGAATTGCTCAGGTCAAACTGTCCACGTTGAACTTAATCCAGATCGGACAATCGAATATTTTCTCTTCAGACAAAAGAACGCACATTTCAACGATTTATCCTCTTTGATTACATACTAGCGATTTTCGAATTTTTATTACAACCTGCAGTTTGCGTGTTGCAAAACGTTTTATTTTTCTGCACAGATAGTCGCCGACCTTGATACCAATAACTGGACCAGATTTTTCAACGGGTAAATAACGTTCAAAAATAGGCAGAAAATTGGCGGGCATGCCGGGCATGCAAACGTCGTACCGTAACCCTGAGAAAAACATACGAGATCAACCAGCCGGTGGTCGCCAAGTCCTTCGATCTTGATACGAACTGCATATTTTAATTCAATACTCTATACCAGGGGTCGGCAACCTTTTGAGTCGGAAGAGTAAAAAATTACAATTTACAAAATTTCAAAGTTTCAAATAGCCACAAAATTTTTTCTTAGAAACATACGACGACGGCGTCATTCGAGAGCTTCCGATGGACTGACGACAGTGACGACGCGTGTCACGTGGGAGGGGTGCGGTAAAAGCGAGTACAAGTGGCTGTGAGATAGAATCGGTGCCTAATCCTCGTTAATAGATTCAGAACAATTATTAAATTTTTTTTTTTTATAGAATAAATGATATTTGCGTATGGAACTAAAAAGCCTCAGCTTCACATCAAAAGAGCCGCAGGTTGCCGACCCCTGCTCTATACTAATATTTATTTTTACTACTATTAATTATTCGGTTCGGGGAATTCAACTCATATTACGGTGGAAGTACGGAGTACTCATTGCTGAATTTGTTATTCATTAAAAAAAGCGAATCCTTTCCGTGATGCGTAGCTATTTTTCAATCAAATTACATCGTCCTTTTGAAATAATAAATTATCTATTAGCTTAAGATGAAAATTTAAGTAGAACCTGCACATCGATTATGATACAGTAATTGATAAATTCCGTGTTCATGAAGATGATAGGAGATAATTTTAGCATCTCAATCGTGTACAAATCATACGAAAACTATATTAGACATTCGTGACGAATCAGAGTTACAGAAATCAAGTCCAAGAGATTTTATACAAAATAATCAATGTACTCGTTCGTCTGAAAAAAATTTGATCACCGATAAACCGTTCTAAAATAAAAATTCCAAGTTCAAGGATAATTCAGGACGACGGGAAAAAAGTCAGATTTCACAATACCAGAATAAGGAGTTAATAATTCAAACATTTTTTCTCTACGTATAACTAACCACAGTATTACTTTGAAATTCACAAAAACCTTATTTCCGTATCCGCGTAATTGTTAATCGGCAATTATATTGGTGAATCGTATGAATGAAAAATTTATTTATACATACGTACCGATCAGGATGTAAACGAATATCATCGTTGACGAAAGAATGAGAAAAAATAATCATTGCAACAATTGAATAATTTATTATTATCGTTACAGCAACTGTACAACAGTCGCATAGGATCAAAGATTAATCGAATGGTTTTTCGCTTACCATTAACATTTACGAACACACAAATTTTTATCCCCGCTCAAACGTAGGAAAGAAAAGAGGGTAGGCAGGAAAATCGCGGAAAAAAAAACGAAGGAACTACGCAGGAATCCCCGTAAAGAATGCAATCCTTAATCGAGTAGCATTATCTTGGTGATTAGTCTCAGTATTGAATGATTTTATTAATCTTTATTATCTGCGGTTATTGAGCGATGATTTGCGAATTATCGCGGCATGGTACATGTATGTTACGCACGTGAGTCTGAACAATGACCGTAAATATACCAATCGCATATGTACAGATGTTTGTGTCATGACCTTCGTATTATACGAACGTAATTGAGGATATAAAAAAAAAATGTCCCGCAGATTCAGATTATGTGCATACGGCTCAAACAATTACATATTCATATACTTGATTCCAATAAAACCTTACTGCGAAAGTAATTGAGATAAATTTAGTTTGGGAATCGAAAGCGATCGAGTGTAAGGTGACAATATTTAATGTTCTACCCGGAATCGGTTGCGACGTACAAATTCCTAACCAATCGGTTTATCGGTAGAATGAAAATGAACTCCGCTTAATAGTGACGATTCAAAAATTGATAGTTTTTTCGACGTGCCTAAATGAGCGATTCATTTTCCCTGATAAACATTGTGGAGAAAAAAAAGCATTAGCAAGTTTAGCATTGATTTGACGGATCTAACGATGTTAATATATGTGATGGTGTGATCCGCAGATTCGTTTCTTGTATTTCCGATTGATCAACAAACCACGTTAATTACAGAATCTGCAGCGATAATCTCTGCAAAATTACCCGACTTTGTTGAATAAAAATCTGTTAATTTTACACGGATCAATTTTAAATTTCAACGTAACATTCAATCGCTGAATAATTCTCAGGAGAGAAAAAAATGCAGAGAAACATCACTGTATTTTTTTATCATAGGATAGAAATTACATTTTCCAAGCTAAGGCCAGATTTCGATTTACTTTTAGACTAGAGTCGTCTTGACAAATTCTGTCGCATACAATTTTTTCAACGCAGTTTACTTCGAAGCTTCAAGGATACGACGCATAGCCGCACCGCACAAGCTTGTTTTTCCGAGCACGTGCGTTTCTATTAACAGCCATTTGGAATATATTCCTATAGACTTACGGAAGATATAAGAGTGTGGTTTCTTTCCGCCCATAGAAATTTTAGCTGAATCAAAAAAATGTATCTGTGGTAATTCAAGGTCTGTAGTTCGATCAAAAAATGTGCCGGACTCAGTTTGAAATTGAAACAAAAGTGTGTTTACGATTTTTAAATATTGCTTTTTTTTCCTTTGTAATTTCCTAAAGCAGATGAAGAAAAGCATCGTATTTCTTATTAAAATTATTCCGTGGAAGGAAAATTGATCAATAATCATAATTACATGGTTTGATCATCGAGGAAAAAAAGATAATTGGAGAAATAACGATCTTCACGAATGTGAAAATTGAGAGGTTCAACGGAAAAAAAAGGGAGAAAAAAAAAATTGTACGTATTCCATATTATTTTATAATGCAACTCATACAATTACAGGTATAAAAAAAAAAAATTTCGACACTTCTGAAAAATCGGTGGATACAGCTGAAGTACCATACAGTCTTTGCCATACGACCATTTTAGAACAAAATACTGCCGAAAACCCAATTTTTGAAATCGCTTCGTGGCCTCTCCCAAAACAGCACAGACTACAAAGAGAGGGGGGAAATGTAGTTACTCGCAGATGGCAGCCCATTAAGCCATCAGAAAAGATAAAATCTTTGCCAACATTTTTGGACAAGTTTGGTCGGATTTATGGTCTTGCCACTGGGCCTATTAGTGTTATTGTTACATCCTCGAACGTTGAATTCGAATTTGTTTGAACAAATGTGTATATGATGGGTGATTAAAATGATTTTAGGATTTGAACGAACAAGTTAAGCATTACTTCGACGTAATATTTTGGCATAATACTTTTCAACGTATTGAGACTTGAGATTTTCTACGAGATGGAGAGGAGGGGAGAATTTACATATCGCTATACGGGAGTCGAAAATCGATTGTCGCACCTCATAAACTGATCTACCGTTGATTGAAAATTAACCAATTACATATTCGAAATGGTCTGCAGTTTATTTGAAAAATCAAATAAAGATCAGGGTACAGCTTTTCTGAGTTTTAGTGTATTATGTATTGTTCAAAACTTACGGAACTCGAGAAAAATCTAAAAATTATCAGATGGAAATTCACACCGTTCCGTAAAAACCCATTTTTCGGAACAGAGGGAGGAATGGATTTGTGAGAATAAAATACGTATAGTACGTAAAAAAAAAGTGATCTAAATCCCAGAAAAACAAAATTCTGAAGTGATAAAAATAAAAAACACGGTTTATTTTTGGAAAAACGTTGAGTACATATACGTTCGTCCGTCCGATCAGAATTTGATAGGCGAGCCGATTTGTGACGCAAAAATTAAATTCCATCGATCATCAAAACACATTCACTCGATTGAATAATTCATTTTCTCACCATCTATTTTCCGTTAAAAAATATATAAAGATTATAAAGAAGAATATCAGAAATTGGAGTGATTGTAAGTTAAATTAATTCAAGCGTCCGCGTGGTGCGCGATTTTTGAATTGGAATATTTTTTAAACGTGAATAATAATAACAAGAAATATTATATTAGAAGATACGTACCTTTTGGCAATTTAATTATATAATTATATCATATGAGCGATACAAAATTGGCAAATACTCGTGTCTCATGATTTTCATGACTATCAACCAATTACTAAACGTACATACAAAGTCTCCTATTATATTCGTCTGACATGAAACAATGAAAATACAATCACCTTCAATTTACAAAATTCTAAAATTGATTATATCACCGGAAACGCCGAAGTGCCCGATACGTTAATCGCCTAAAAAATCACACACCCACAAAAATTGGAAAACAAAAAAAATCAAACAACCGAAAGTGAAAAAAAATACGCGTTTTCCGTACGAAATAACCACGACGCAAGCTTCGTCGATCTTGCCGTATAACGTGACAACGAAAAGGAGATCGAAGAACAAAATAATTTGAAAATACAATAAGATATAAGATGGGCGAAAAAATCCCCAACCGCAAAATCGACGTTGTTTCAAATTCAGCACGTATGAGGCGGATTGACGTAAAAAATTAACCTGATCCAGGTGGACTACCGATGTATGGCTAATGCGGTAGCGCGATGGTAGCAGCCGGAGTATATATACGAAGATGTATGTTTTCCCCGTCACAGATCACGGTCAGAATTGTTGGCGAAGCAACATGCAAGTGGTAGCGATGTTTCGCTTGTTAGGCGGTGCATTTATTTTTATTACGTTATTGTGTTTAGAGTACAATAAAAGTGATGCGCAAATATTGCCGCAACGTATTTTCTCCGGTCTTTATGGGAGGGAAAATTATCGTTCATTACTATCGAGTATTTCGTCGTTGGCCTTTGGATTGATGAATTTTGTCAGAGAGGGTGAATTGTACCAGAATGCCGAACCTCCGGATGTGACGCCAGGACCAAACGCTGAGTATGATTTTATAGTTGTCGGAGCCGGAAGTGCAGGTGCAGCTATAGCGAGTCGTTTAACAGAAATAGCAGAGCTAAAAGTGCTACTTTTAGAGGCTGGACGCAGCGAAAATTTATTAATGGACATACCTCTGCTGGTCAATTATCTTCAATTCAGCAACGATATCAATTGGAAATACAAAACTGAACCATCCGATAGTTACTGTTTAGGGATGACGGGTAAAATGTGTAATTGGCCTCGTGGTAAAGTGATGGGTGGAAGTAGCGTACTTAATTACATGATAGCAACGCGCGGTGACAGACGCGACTACGATCGTTGGGAAGAACTTGGTAACACCGGTTGGTCGTACGAAGACGTTTTATACTATTTTAAAAAAATGGAAAACGTTGAGATACCTAGTCTGATGTACGACAAAGATATGCACAACAGAAAGGGGCCAATGGTGATAAACTATCCAAAATTTCACACCTCATTGGCCACGGCATTTCTGGAAGCTGGTCACGAGCTTGGTTTTGAAATTCAAGACTACAATGGACGGAGAGCGACAGGATTTTCATACATTCAAACAACGACGGTAAACGGTTCACGGATGAGTACCAGTAGAGCGTATTTACACCCGATAAAATATCGGCGTAATTTATCCGTAAGCAAAAACAGTCTGGTCACAAAGGTCCTCATAGATCCAAAAAGTAATCGTGCCGTGGGCGTTGAATTCATCAAAGGAAATCGAAAGTTCGCGGTAAGAGCGCGAAAGGAGGTAATACTGTCCGCTGGAACGATCGGTTCTGCCCAACTTTTGATGCTCAGTGGCATAGGTCCGGCTAAACATTTATCGGAAATGGGAATACCGCTTATAAAAGATTTACCGGTTGGTAAAAACCTCATGGATCACATCGCCTACGGAGGATTCATGGTCCTCATAAATCAGTCGTCATCGATATTGACGAGGGATATCGTGAATCCTATCAACCCTTACTTGAGCGATTATTTGAACAATCGCGAAGGTCCGTTAACGATTCCAGGGGGATGTGAAGCGCTCGCATTTTTCAATACAGACACACCCGACAATCCTGAAAGCTGGCCAAATGTAGAACTACTTTTTCAAGGCGCCTCACTGAACGCGGACAGAGGTGCTCGACAAGGGTATGGAATATCTCAAAAACTTTGGGATAAAACATATAAAGCTGTCGAAGAAAAATACGCCTGGAACATACTCCCGATGATTATGCGACCGCTTAGTCGTGGCGAAATTTTGTTACGAAATAAGAATATAAGATCACCACCGAGATTGATTCCAAACTATCTCAGCCACCCGGAAGACGTCAGAACTATGGTGGCCGCTATAAGGGCTTCGCAAGCGGTGAGTCGAACCAAATCCATGCAAAGATTTGGGTCCAAACTCTACGACGTCCGACTACCGGGATGCGAACATCACGAATATGATTCCGATGCATATTGGGAATGTGCTGCCCGAACTTTGACCTTCACAATTTACCATCACAGCGGAACTGCAAAAATGGGTCCCAAGGGCGATCCGACTGCTGTGGTGAACCCTAGACTTCAGGTAATTTTTCCTTTCTTTTATTTCTTCATTTATAGCTATTCATTTTGGCGTTCGTTTTATCGACCATTTACACGAAGTACCAGGATATGCGTACATTTACAGTGACCAGTTATAACAGCAGTTTGAAGGCAATTCACGTATCGTGGCAGCTCAAATTTAGCGATATGGTTATATCATCAAACGATTCATGACGAATAAATTAATCGATAAATGTTCCCACTGTAAGATGTTAATCTTATTATCGCTTATTTTTTATCTATACCTAACAACAGTAGAAAACTTAGGTATATCGACAAACAAATTATATTTATAGATAAGTATACCTTTCATTTTTATTTTTCTAGCCTTAGATCCGATGTTTGAGGAAAATCTTATCAAATTTTATCTGCATATATTAATCAACTGAATAAATTCTAAATACGAAAAAAACTAATAACACAGCCGTAATAGAGCTTAAATAAGAATTTCTAGTGAGATTTCATACCGATAAAATGATTGAATAAATTTAGGATCAGATTTACATGAATACTATATTGATTTTATATTCTGGTAATGATAATAACCGCATTTAAATATAGAATTTAATATATACTCGATTTTGATCGCCTAACCGATCCGAGTATATAACTTGCACCACAGTATGCATATATTTCGAGATTGTCATCGGAGCATAAAAATATCGAGCGGAAATCTTGCCCTTGAATTTCAGACGATTTTTCGAGAGATAATTCAGATCACTTCGTTTACATAATGGATTGTGAAAATTCATCGATTAAAATTCGCCCGATCGCAAGAGAAAGAAATGAAGACGACAAAAAAAAACAAACCAAAAGAAGAGCAACAACCGGGGTACAAACTCGTTTGAGTCCCATTGAAATGAGGCCATCCGAAAATTACACAAGCGTTCTTTACAGGACAGAGCAATTTACAGCGTAGTCGTGAAGCAACGAGTTATGCGGGTTGGAGGATTACGTGCAAAATCATGTTACGTGCAACGCGATTACATTTCTTCGAAAATAACCAAAATTTCTAACGGGGGGGGGGGAAAAAGAAATTCGTAGATATCGATGATTTTACTGGGGGAAGAAAAAAAGTCAGAAATTGTATATTATCTAATGTGATTTCAGGTTTACGGCGTGAAAGGATTGAGGGTAGGAGACGCTTCGATAATTCCGGAGATCCCAACGGCGCATACAAATATTCCTGTGATAATGATAGGTGAAAAAATCTCCGATATGATTAAAGAAGATTGGGGTTACCCGACCACGAGGAGACAGAAGCCGATGAAACCGCAAGAGAATTACGATTCGTATCGAAGATGATCAGAAGCGTCGAAAGTATTCGAACTATGTGTCCAATTATTATCATTTTTTTGATAATTTATGCGTACTTTATACAATCAATGCCATTATCAATTCAATATTTTCTTCACAATTATTGTTACTTTCGTCACTACGTATCACAATAGTCAATAACGTTATTGAAAATAATCGTTATTTAATTTAATTTTCTTTTTTTTCTTAAGAGTAGATACTTCGGCATTTAAAAAAAACTTTTCATGTAGTCTGGATTTTTGAATCTTCATTGCAAAAGGCGTAAAAATGAGTAAATTCATTGAGGTGATATCCCAGAAGTTGAGCAATTTCCTTTTTTCTTTTTGTTGTTTGTTTTTTTATTTTTGCTTATTTAAGCTGATTCTTTTTTGTTGTAATTCAAGATTTGAGCTTTATTGCGTGTCGATGAACCAAAATTTAAAAACGTGAACATCATGACGTGATACGCAATACATTCTAAAATTAGTTCTTTTTTTTCGAGTCAAGTTGAAGATCTGAATTCTTTGCTTCTGCTGTATTACCGATTATCATGTATCATAGATAAAGTACCAGCCAAAGTTGTTTCACGCAGCGTATTTCACTCATTATATGTGGATGGTATTAAGCAATAACGTCTCAACCAACATTTTTGAAAAAACCGTGCAATCGATATATTTTGATGATGTGGGTCGCACTTCACGTTTACGCAATAATTTGAAAAAAAAAATTTTTTGTTAGTTAAGACGTTTTTGCTTATTACCGTCCATGTATAATACGTATACTTAGAATTAGGAATTCTTCTACGGTATAATTAGATAGGCCTGTATAAATTGAAGTTGTACAACGCTGTAAGTAGTATTATATGAATTAAATATTAGAAAAATATTTTTTAAAATAATTTCGGATCCATTCTTTATTTCCTACATGTCCACGGGGTATCCTAACTTGAACAAAGAATTCTGATATCCCGAAAAATAAGAAAAAAAAACAATTTTACACGATAGTTGCTCACTTCACATAATAAAGTTCTCTAGTCCTCTATGAAATTTGTCGCATACAACGCCATCTACGATGATATCGCTATGCCCTAGGATACGACTTCCGTTGGGAATTTTTTTTTTGTTTTCACATTCCATGTATTAGCTTACAAAGTATGAGAATCTTTCGCTTGAATTGAAAACACCCCGGATATACTTCTCATATACACACTATGCTCCGAAAACTATCCACGTGAATCGCAGTTTTTTAGACACTATTGCCATCTAATATTAGAACCTTACATAACCTACTCGGTAAATAATAGGCATTTATAACCAGATGTAGTCGACAAAGGAGGTATGTAATTGATAAACTTGACGACAACTGTGACTTGCGTCTGTCAATGACACCGCATGATCTTCGTACGCGGAAATGGCATAATGGCCACTTATTCGCACGCCACGCCTACCTAGCGACAATTATCAGAATAATTGTACTACAAAAAAATGTAACCTATGCGAAACCAACGATGTCTCGATGATGATCTGTACATTAAAAATTTAGAAAAAAAAAGAGTTACTAAATTTTTCTCATCGACGAGGTGAAATTTGAACACGTCGTGTATATAATATTGCGAGTGAAAAAAGATCTGTACAGAAAGTCGCTCCTTATTCATTTATAATTGTAGATTCGGATTGTCAGATCGACTTCGATGATATCTTTGCACCTGCATATGGATATGAATATCAATTATCAAGAAAATATTATGCCACCCATAGTTACAGGTATAATTAAATACGCATAACTATCGGGTACATGTATCGCATCATATGAAATTACCTTGACTGCAGTTGTAACAAACACGAATAATTATGAGAACAAAAAAGTGAATAATCAAAGTTACGAAGATTATTTATACGGATCAACAATACAGGGTGGCTCGTTTTAAAATGTTGTTTTTTAAGGTCACGTGAACCACATGCTAAAAGTGTGCCACATACAAATCCAAAAAAATCACTAAAATATCTAATGGCCGTGAAATTAGAAAATACCAATTAAATAGACCTTATTTTTTCGACTCAATTCGATTTTTTTATTAGATCAACTCCGGTCAACTCTATTCTCGATCTGCTGCATTATTCGATACATTTGCGACAAAGCGCCAAGTAACTATTAATTTTTATTTTTATTAATTTAATTTAATTTGTGTTCTGGTTTTTTCCAATCTTCAGCAACTTGTGAATATTGGCCGATCAGCTGGTCCTGCATGTATTTTGAGCATATTTCCTCTTTAAGCGGGGCAAATAAAAAATGAAAAAAAATTTTTATAAATGAATCACTCTCAACATACACGGAGAGGAAAGGATTGTTATTACTTTTATTTGTTTTTTTTTTCATTTATTTTGCTTTCGTTTTTCGACACAACTGTAGAAAATGGCCGAACAAAAGTACCGAGGAAAAAGAAAATAATAAGAGAAGAAAGTAAAAAAAAAAAAAAAAAACTGCTTGCGACGCACTCTGATCGTGAGTTGCAAACCCTGACGCGATTCGCGATTTAAACAAAAGAAAAACATGAAGTGATCAAAATCCGAAATCAAAAATGACAATCGTGAAAATTGAGGAAATTCAAAACAAAAAATAAAAATTCCACTTTATTAACATTACCTGATAACGCGTATCATCTATGCATTCATAAAATTACCCTAGATATTTAATTACCTATATACACATATATTGCCCTGCTCAACTGGTTCCGTAAAGTTGAGAATTCCACCCGAAGTTGAAAAGCATCGAGCAGTTCTGCCCTACGTCTCATACGTTGAACATCGTTCTTCTTATGAAGTTTTTCAAAGTACGAATAATTTGGAACGATCTTTTCTGCCTGATCGACTATTAATAACTTTGATAATAATCGGGGTCATTGGTGAGTCAAAATATTTTTCGAGTGATAGTTTTATTAGAATAATTTGAAAAAATTAAATTTTTGAATCACGAAATTAATTTTCGGATGAAATTCTCAATGATTATATATGCAGAAATTATTGCCCTTGAAATTTTTATAATCGCAACAACACGTCGCACCGTCATGTGTATATAGCAACTGCATTTTACGGTACGGGCAACGTTCTTTAATGTAAATATTTTCATTCATAACATAACAATAAAGGACAACCGTATCTCTGTACTCCATGACGGCCAAAACTTTCAATTCCTTCAAGTACCTTATATATACATCAATAGTTTTCTCATCCGATAAAAGAACTATTCAACACGCCACAATTCGAACTTGTGTATGTACGTAATCGTGAGATGGGTCAGTGCATATTGCACGATAAAAAAAACTCGCAAAAATACAAATACTAAAAATTTTACACGAGGAGGTATACAAAAATCACGCGTTTTGGGCTCACATGCGAAACTTAATGGTGCGTTTATGCCAGTTAGAAATAACTGAGATGACGTGCGAGCTCGGTGTGGAAATCACCTAATTAAATAAATAATCTAATCCAAGATAAAAACTACAGCAATCAAAATCAGCGAGCAATAATGACGAGACAATAATTTAGATTAAAATTCTAAAGAAAGAATTAGACAATTGTCTAATTGTAAGACTGTAAAATAAACCATTGGTTCGTGATTATTGGGTAGAAAATTTGTGACGTCCATTCCACGCCTGAGATAAAAGCTTCCGAGAGTAGAAAAACTTGAGGAAAGTCTGAAATTTTCAAAAATTGGCGGCTCCGAAAGTGCGTTGAATTTTTTTGCGTCAAACGGCAACGAAGGTTACAATTACGATTGCGGCACGAAGGTATATATCGTGGATCGATAATTGTTCTGTAAAATTCGTTGCGCATCACCTTCGACGAATAATCGTTTTCAGTTTCAAAAGCTGCGATTCCATGTGCAACTACGTTGAATTACATAATAATAATGATATGGATAATGATGAGTCCTGCGCCGAGCGAAATGCACGTGCACCTATAACGCGGTCTGTATATGGGTAGACAGAAATGCGGTTTGCGAAACGACCAAAAACTCGCTCAACGAGATCTGCGAGATGCAGAGGAACCCATTTTTTACGTCAAGTAGTCAGCAGGGATTCTCATTCTGACTTGCAGTAAATAATTACCAAAAGGCACCTACGGTGCAAAAGAGTTCGCCAAGTACATCAAATGTTTAAAAAATTCATTAATAATAAGAAAAAAAGGATACAAATCAATTATTGTGCCAAGTACATGTAACTTTGCTCATGTAAGAATATAGAATTAGAAAGTAAATCAATGAGAATCAATTCAAGGAATCAAAAAAATCAAAGAAATAAATTCGATGAAATTAAAGAAAATAAATAAAAAACAATAATGTCGGTGGCGAACTCGGTAAGAAATGAGACGTGACTACGTTAACGCCATCTACTAGGCGTGCGGGAATTATAACCTTTTTCCTACTGGATAGGAATATGACGCGATCCGCAGCAGTAATGGGTGAGGTACGTTTGCCCAGAAATCGTTTGCACAGGATTCATCTCTACAGAGAATTTCTGCCCAGGGATCGTTTGCACAGACGAAATTTCGACTTAGGTACGTCTGCACAGAACTAGACCGGCGGGATCGTTTGGACAGAATTCGTATTATGTGCAGACGAACCCAACTCGGTACGTCTGCACAGAATATGATTCTTCTGCACAAATGCAGCGAAAACGTAAAACCGAATTCTGTGCAAACGAACCTAAGTTGGTTCGTTTGCACATATAACGTGAAAGCGGATTCTGTGCAGACGAACCTCCGTAGGTACGTCTGCACATATAACGTGAAAGTGGATTCTGTGCAGACGTACCTACGGAGGTTCATCTGCACATATACCGTAGAAACGGATTCTGTGCAAACGAACCTACGGGAGTTCATTTGCACATACGCGGTATATAAATGAGTTCTACCTCACTACATCACTCGAGTTTCTATAGAACTCATTTATATACCGCGTATGTGCAAATGAACTCCCGTAGGTTCGTTTGCACAGAATCCGTTTCTACGGTATATGTGCAGACGAACCTCCGTAGGTACGTCTGCACAGAATCCACTTTCACGTTATATGTGCAGACGTACCTACGGAGGTTCGTCTGCACAGAATCCGCTTTCACGTTATATGTGCAAACGAACCAACTTAGGTTCGTTTGCACAGAATTCGGTTTTACGTTATATGTGCAGACGAACCTCCGTAGGTTCGTTTGCACAGAATCCGTTTTCGCTGCATTTGTGCAGAAGAATCATATTCTGTGCAGACGTACCGAGTTGGGTTCGTCTGCACATAATACGAATTCTGTCCAAACGATCCCGCCGGTCTAGTTCTGTGCAGACGTACCTAAGTCGAAATTTCGTCTGTACAAACGATCCCTGGGCAGAAAATCTCTGTAGAGATGAATCCTGTGCAAACGATTTCTGGGCAAACGTACCACTCCCGCAGTAATCACACCGCGGCTTCTGTTCTATACCATTCCTGTGAAAAGGTTCGTTTCCAGATGACATATAGCTAGCGTACGACAACGACCACGGTCGTGCTTAATCGTGAAGTCGTGTGACGAGCCCACCGGTGATCAGAGATTATCATATCTCAGCTCCCCGACCACTGATTTCATTGAAATCAGGCTCAAATGAGAGCTTCACTCCGATTCATATGACAAAAATGCATCCAAACTTCCCGAAATGCTTATGATTTCGGAGATACTTGATAGAACAGTTGGCCTTACAGCGCTTTCCTGCTCTCCTTGCGGTAAAGATACTCGATAGTCCGCCCGTTCTTTTGAATGTACTTGGCGCGAGACTCTACCGAGTCTCTTGGTGCCAATGTACCGATGATGACTATTTTCTTATTATACTATACAGAGCTTGATTAAAAACAAAAAGCAATCTGTGATCTCACTCTAAATATGAGAAATGTTCATTCCACTGGAACTGCACGAGCGCACGCTGCAGTGCATATTGCGTTGTTATTTTGGCTTCGTTTATTATGAGTTATATTAAAATTTTTTGTTTTCATGTTTTGAGGAAATTCATATTCAAAATTATGCGAAGTTCATTGTTATGAACAGCAGCATTTTACTTCACCTTGGTGAAGCTCACAATACATCAAGTTAGGTTAGGTTAGCCGCTAGAATGATTCAAGAAATATTCAATTTGTAACTCAAGAAATTGCCAAAATCTGGCCTCAGATGTATGTATGTATTTTTTTTTTTTTTAATTTTCAACAAAATTCCAGCATATTAGTGCAGTTCTAAAATAACAGTTTTGCAAAGACGAACTTCGATGATCTTGACCGCGTGTGGCCTCGATCCATAGTAAAGTCAGACACGGCCAAGGAGAATTACGGAGGAATTCTACGCCGATATCTGATGTAATATACATGATTAGGTTTACCTGTCCGTATAGCCTTTTTTTAGCGATACCGATACGATCGAAATAAAAAACTGTTGAATTTGGGTAATGATTTGAGAAAGTTGATTACAATCAGTGGATGTCATACGTCCTGCTCATACCTGGAACACAAAAAATATAATCGAAATGAATAAATATTATTTAATTAATATCTATAACTAGAATTTCGTATAATTTTTAAATTATATATTCAAATAAGCAAAAGTAGTGTATAACGCAGACCGGTGCCGCAACAAAAGAAAATAATTATGTGACGATTTTGTAATGTTTGATCCAGATAATTTTACTCCACATGTTCTATGATAGTCATGTTTCATGGTTAGTGACTATTTACTACCGTACGTGATCTACTAATGAGTAAATAATTCGTCCACAATGTAACAGCGAGCTTATAATTTATTATCATAGTTGATTCACGGATTTCAACACATACACGGTTGAAAAGTGTACGGAACAAACCAGTTGTACCGAAAGACACATTTCTGAAGAGTAGATCCTATAACGGATCGCCAAAATAATGGAGAGAGTGGGGATTGGAATAATAAAAAAA
Organism: Athalia circularis; assembly: GCA_963978495.1. NCBI lineage: Eukaryota > Metazoa > Arthropoda > Insecta > Hymenoptera > Athaliidae > Athalia > Athalia circularis. The sequence continues at coordinate 24,300,671 of OZ021700.1, forward strand.
ATTAAATAAAACACATGGTAATCAAAAGCCTCAGTCAACCGGTTTCGGTTGGTTGAAACTGCACGTTCCACGTTAGTATTGAAAGAAAAAAATAAATGAAGATGCTGGCCTCTTACGAACATTTTTTGATTTCAATAATTTTCAGCTGAGTTACAAAGCTCCCCAAAGTTTAGGAATGAATTGCCGTTATACATGTGAAGTTGAAGATCATGAAAATTAACAAAATTCTAAGTGGCTGAATTTTCCTAATAATAGCTAAAATTTTTGTTTGAGGAAAACAAAAATTGTTATCTTCATTCAAAAAGTAGTCCTTGATCAATTTGTCAAACTCGGTGCGATCTACTGCAATGGCATCGTTCGTGTATAAAGCGAAATTTGCCCTCCTTTGGACTGAGCAATTTTCATTTGAAAGTTTGCTCAATTATTCATCATTTTTTAGGGCATTTTGCCCAGTTTTTAGAATACTCAAATTCCTCCTTCAAATTGGAACGCCTTGTACATTATTGGGTTAGTTTTACTCACTCCGTTGTACGATAATTTCTTTCTATTATACAAGAGCCTTTCCTTTTTGAATACATTGAGCCAGAATTTGATATAACGTTGTGGCCTATAAAACCATGAGCAGAATGGTTGATTAGAAAAAAAAAGTATCAAATCTCAATAGTTCCGTTCCATTAGATGTCCAAGCCAAACTGTTAATATATTCGAGTACATCAGCCGACAAGGCATCGATCGATTCAATCAACCGATTCCAAACTTCGACTGACATGTAGAATTATCGCCAGTTTATCAGAAAAAGAGATGATAAAAATTAATTGATGCGATTAAACAAACGCTAATTGAATAGCTCAGCCCAGATATGGGCATATCGCCATATTGAATCTAGCCGTTTACCTAAATTTATACCGGCAGTCAAACCGTGTCAAATGTACGTACAAACTTGAATTTTGAATTTTGATTTTTTTTTTTAATCACAATAATAGAAATATTAATAGAAATGGCATATTTATCCATGGGTTGACATAACAATAGTTCAAATTTCTCGTACGCTCTGAAAACAAAAACATCTAGAACCGTCGGTTGACTTCAAGTGAATAAATAATAAACTAATGAAACCAAAAAAAAAGAGGAAATATTTAGTTAGTCGGAGGAGTTTTTCCAGCAAACGAAAGAATTTCACATTTCGAATCGCATATTTGGGATGAAGTCAACCCTCAATTACCAGCGCGTTTGGACCGGTATATTCGAAAAAAATCAGCCAATCGTTGATAGAGAATCCCCTACTCTATTTCAACTAGACTCCCACCATACCTTGGAAAAAAGGTATACTATAAAAATCTGCGGTCAACAATTCTTTCAGTTCCAAGGTTGCAAAATCTTTAGACAGGTATACGCGCATAAGTGTATTCAACACTCAGGTAATTTGGCATAATCTGATAATCTGATAATATACCTGTCTAAAAAAAGAAATTTATCGTTGGCACTTATCTTTAGATTCGATTTTTATTAGATTCCAAAAATATTTGCAATGCTACTTAATATTGAAACACGTAGAACATTATTCATAAACGTACTCAACACCGGACTTGAGATAAAATATAAAAACAAAAAATTGAACAACGAAAAAAATACATATCCGCAGAAAAGAATTATTGAAAAAAAGGGAATAGTTGAAAGAAACAATTATAAAAACCGGTTTTTCCCCATAAACACCACGACCGACAATATCAGCGATCGATTGCCAAACAACGAACATAGCCCTCCGATTTCTGGCGATTATAAATTGACAAAACGAAAATTCGTGAGATGTGATGAATCCGCCGATTAGTTCTGTAGTGAAACCAAGAAACGAAAAAAAAAAAAAACACGTCGCAATGAATGTAATGACGGTTCTTTGTTTTCATGGATGCGATTCGAGCATATAATTACGTCATTCGGATGTATGATATGCAGAAATGGACCGAAGATGCAGCTCGAATACTGCGGTGGATCGCGGAGATCATTGTGCGTGGCAAGGTGAACAGGTTACCGATAAAAATGCGCTTCGGAAAGACAAGAGGGAAAAATAGAAAAAGAAGATATAAAAAAGATTTACTTCGTACAACTAGTTCAAGAAAACGAGCACCTAAAGAATCCGAGCAGTGAGTCGGGGCCTGAATTCTATCTTGTTTTTTTTAGGGATGAAGGTTCTGATCCTGCTCCTGCTGGCTGCGGGGTCCTCCGCTGTCCCCGTGACTTTCATGCACGCTGCGATTCAGTTTGCTCGGGGATACAAAAATTCAGCAATAAATCCCGAACCAGCCGTCGTAAGTCTTGAATAAATAAATTTTTCACTATTCATACCGGGCACGTCCGTGTTCCTTCAAAACTCATGCGATGTGTTTAATATTCACCCCATAACTGACAATTCGTGTAACGTGCAATTTACCTCCGCCCTACGCACCATCGCTGAAACTCGATGATAATATTTTGAAATTTAGTTGGCAAAATTATAAGTTTTTCATCAGTTAAATGTACGATCGACCCGATTGAAAAAAATATGTTAATTGACGGACAAGATTTTCTCTTCATATAATTGCAGAGTTTTCATAAGAAAAAAAAAAGAAATGTTCTTTGGAAATTATTTTCATTTGAACATAACAACATAATGGAATTCTTTTTCTAGCTACCATGTATTTTTTTTATAATTTCTTCCAATTATCTACTTATGTACTCATTTATTATTATTATTATTATTATCATTCAAATTCATCGCACTTTGGGTAAAATCGACTCTTGGTATAAGGGCTTTGTTTTTAGTAGATATACATTACACATCTGTTGAACTGGAGTACGGCGTACTGCAAGCTAAAATAAACCCGTTTGAAACCTGTTTTTCGTTACACTCTGATCATACGCCAAGATGATGAACATAAAAGAATCAAATCGAACAGGTTCTTTCGGAGTACGACTTCGTGATCGTCGGTGCTGGACCGGCCGGATGTGTTCTCGCCAACAGGCTTTCCGAAGTTCCAGAATGGAAGGTTCTTCTAATAGAAGCTGGCCGCTACGAAACCTTTCTATCAGATGTACCCATGTTGGTAAGCTACTTCCAATTCACCGACTTCAATTGGCACTACTTGATGGAACGTCAAGAGGGCGTTTGCGAGGCTATGACAGAAGGTAATCATAAAAGATCATCGATTCCTATAATATATGCGGATATGCAACAAAACCACATACGCCAAAAGAGAGAAGAGAAAAAAAAAACATTATACGCAACTTTACCCCTTTTTTGTTAAACCACCGATTTTGAATATTAGGTAGATGTCATTGGCCTCGAGGTCGGGGTGTAGGAGGCACCAGCATAATAAACTACATGATTTATACGCGAGGCAATCGGCAAGACTTTCTTGACCTCGAAGCAGCCGGAAATTACGGCTGGGGACCGAATGAGACACTTTACTATTACATGAAAAGTGAAAATGCAAAGCTTGCCGCTCATCCGGATTCGCCGTATCACAATCGCAACGGCTATCTGAGCGTCGAAGATGTTCCATACAGATCCGAAATAGCTGGAACTTTTCTCCGAGCAGTTGAAGAAGCGGGGCACAAAGTTCTCGACTATAACGGCGAGGACCAACTAGGCTTTTCCCACGTACAAGCAACAATTCGAAATGGAAGGAGGTAGGTTATACGAAGAAATTGACTCTGTTGATGCTGAGCAATTATTCGATCGTTCTCATCGCAGATGCAGCGCCGCCAAAGCATTCCTCAGACCGGTAATAGGCAGGCCAAATTTACACGTAATAGCGAACACCAGAGTAACGAAAATCCTGATACACGGAAGAACCAAAACAGCCTACGGTGTTGAATTCATAAGGAAGAGACAACTCAACAGAGTTTTCACTCGGAAGGAAGTGATCCTATCGAGTGGCGCGTTCAATTCCCCTCAACTCTTGATGCTCTCTGGCGTAGGGCCAAAGGAACACCTTGAGGAGTTGGGGATTCCGGTAATCCAGGACCTTAGAGTGGGCAAAAATCTTCAGGATCACATCTGTTACTTGGGCCTGACATTCCTGGCATCAAATATCAGCGAGAGTATAAATGAAAAAATACTTCTCTCCGATCCAAAATATTTCGTTCAATGGTTACATGGTAAGAATTTTTTTCGTTTTTCAAGTTTTTCCTATATTTTAAATCGACCGCAAATCGAATATACCCTGTCGTTGAAGCGGAAAGAAATACATTATTTAATGTGCACATAAACTGTAGGTGACATCACCAACGGAATGGTTTGATCAACGTGATCTGCGTGTATTTGCATACAAATTATTTTGTATCCGATAAACTCAATATATCCGATCTTAACGTCTGATTATCTACAACGACGCAACGGTTTTTACTTTTTTCACATAATATACCGGGACAATCGTTCCAAAGTATTCTTAGGTCTATCTGTGATGAAAAATTTGAAATTTGACAAATTCGAAAAAACTCGTGGTGATTAGATACGCGTCACTGAAATTGCCTAAAATTTATGATCTAAAAATATTCGATCAATACTCAGATTAAACAAGACTTATTGATTGTCGTATACAAAGCTTAATTATTGAATTCTCAAAAACAAATTTGATCGGACATCAGATCAAGTTGATAGACCATAAAAGCATGATATATTGACGATTAAGCAAATGGCAATTTGATGGCTACCAATTACATATGACCACTTCGATCAAAATGATAGGATCACATCACGATATCCATACAAATAAATCGGCGCCGTGGCTGTCGCGTTTACAATAAATTTTAATACAGTCAGCATTTTTACCGTACACGAGTACAGTCCGCTGTAAATCATGAAAAAAAATATTAAAATTCTCTTTAATTTATTTTTTTCTATTTCGAATGGAGTTTCGATCGTTAGTTGGTCAACCAAGGCAGTTTTAAATCGATCCAGTCTAAGAAATATAATGTGTATAATACAACGCCAACTACCGACAACTAATAATAGTCTGCAGGTTTTCCATCTTCAACGATCAGGCAACCAAATTGACACTAGTGTAAATCGGGTTGCAGATTTCAAGCGCAAGTCATCGTTCAACATACCCACCTATCTACCTCACGATTTCGAAGAAACACCCGCGCCCGTTTTCAGGAAATTTTCCGAGAACGGCATGTAACGCGAGTTGCCCGAAAACAGGCGATCGGGTGCATCCTCAAAATCGTAAAGTACACGAGGAAGATAATACATCATCGTTATAACGCTACCCCATCTTGTAACTTTGCAAAAATTTTAGCCAACTGACAAACTAATTGAAACATTTCTCGAACAGGTTACGGCCCTTTGTCGCTGATCGGTGGCGTAGAGTCAATCGGCTACGTCAAGACAAAGTACAACAAGTTCCCCGGTAATCAGCCGGACATCGAGCTCTTCCTCGTATTTGGATCTTTGGCAACTGACGGAGGAGGAACCTACCGTAAAAGTTTTCACATAGATGATGAAAATTACAATGCAGTTTATCGTAGCATCGATTACGCGGACACTTTTACGATCGTCCCGATGCTTCTACACCCGAAAAGCAAGGGCGAGCTATTACTGAAGAGTGAGAACCCTTTCGCGTGGCCAAAATTCTACGGGAATTACTATACAGCGGATATCGACGTGAAAACAATGATCGCCGGAATCAAGGAGGGGATTCGCATAGCTTCGACAAAAGCCTTCTCGATTCACAAACCTCGAATTCACACTGCTAAGTTCCCAAGATGCAGGCAATACGTTTTTGGTACTGACGAATTTTGGGAATGTGCTATTCGTACGATGACTACGACTCTCCACCACCAGGTAAAACTAGAACGAATTTTTATCACAACTATCGTGTAGAAAAAAGAAACAATTTATAAATATAATAATATGATAACGAGTAGAAACAGCTGAACATTGAACATCTTGCCATTTTGTAATCTTATGAATACGAACGGAACTTTTACCGTTATTAACTTGTCGATCTTTATTGTTCGTTTTCGCGTAAAAAGCGACTACCACGATCGGTTTGGAAGTCAATATAATTATCACAAATCAGTTGAATCTCTTAAATTACACTCAAGATTTGGGATTGGTGTTTTATCTCTTTTAAGGTTGGTACCTGCAAAATGGGACCCAGATCCGATCCAGAGGCCGTCGTCGATCCCGAGCTCAGAGTTCACGGTATCGAATTTCTAAGGGTGGCGGACACTTCGATTATTCCAAAATCATGGAGCGCCCATACAAACGCCCCGTCTTTCATGATAGGCGAAAAGGCGGCTGACATGATCAAGAAGACTTGGAAGAGACTGTGAATGATGGAAAAAAAAAAAAAAACAATGGCTGCCATAACAATAGTCGTGCGAAATTGTAAAATTTTCACGAACGACGATGTAGGAAACTGGTTGTGTCATATTAGGTACCCGTTATCGAGGTCATTTCACCAGAGTTCACTCGATAAGCGATCAATTTCATGTTTAACATTATTTATTAACATTAACATCACTTTGACTGATAAAAATCATCCTCACATCTACCGCAGCATCATGCATTCACCTACTGTAGATGCGAATTTTTCAATTTCGATCAACCAATTTTTGGTTTTATCATCGATAATCCAATTTTGTGATCATATTATTGCAGTTAACCATATAACATGTGGAAAAGAACCACGTAATCCAAAAAAAATTAAAACAAAAAACATCTCACAAATAATTTATAATCATTCACGTTAAGAAACTGCATGAGATGCAGTTGTTGTTGTAATCTCTAATAGATGATTGCGTATGTATAATACGAATGAAAAGATTCGATCAAAATAAACTCTCATCCACCAATCTTATCACGGTATTATCAGATTCTTTTCAAGTCCCGTAGATAGAAGTCGGACTGTACCCACTGATCGACAAAATAATACAAAATGAAACTAATCCGAGGTGATTGGCCTCGTTCAAAAGCCACTATCATATTATATTGGAATTCAACTCGCGGTGTGAATAAATTTCACGCTAATTTAATAATTCAACGACAAGGGCGAACGCGCACGTGCATATTGATCGTACGCATATAATGGGGTTTTTTTTACTACATTCAAGTTGCGTAACTGTTATACAAATCAATCAGAGGGACGAATAATCATGCCCTTTTTCTTAATATCATCCACTGATTTCGTCACTAAGATTATCCCCCGAGACTCAGCTTTTGAATAATTCAAGTGGCTCCCCTCTCTGAAAAAAAAAAGAAAAAAAAACAAACACATAAGCTCTGCGATTCGCAGCGATACGATCGATCACCTCTCGGAGTACCTCATTGTTTGAACTTAAATTTTATTCGAAGTTAATTTGTTACTGCTGACATTGACCGCTAACCACGAGCATAAACGATCCATTTCTTCAAGGTATCACCCGAATGTACTTCGCCAACTCACTGTTCGAAAGCAAAACGTGTATGGATGTGTTTGGGGGGGGGGGGGGGGCAGAAAAGCCATGAACATCCTCATAATGACCTTCCTCTACTCGGGCGGTGCTATCAGGCCTCTGGCCACAACTGGGGCTATGCAGAAATCGAGGTTCGAAGAAACAAAAGAAAAACTGCTCAACTGGTTCCTGCAGCTTGAGAATTCCAACCGAAGTTCAAATGCGTCGAACAGTTCTACCCTACGTTTCATCCGTTCAACACTCGGTTGAACATCGTTCTTCTTCTGTTAACAATTTTCAAAATATTCTACAGATATAATTTTGTTTACAGGTGTTTCCACTGATCGAAAATTTCTATTGTAAAATCGATCGCACACTTTCGGACTGTTGGCTACAGGCTTGAGTGCATTCAATTTTTTTATTTCATTTATTTCTTGTTAAAGTGCAGCGCAAATAACAGTTGATCGCACCACGGAGGTATAATATTTCATCGGTTGATTATATTCGATCATTGCACAAATTCGTAATTAAAATTAAATCTTCACCGACGAAGAGATTAAAAATAAAATTTCAGTTCACAAAGCAGTTTCAGAAAAAACCGAAATACTATTTGCACGAAACGAGCAAAAACTCGCTCAACGGAGTATAGGAAATTATAGCAAACTTTTCTTGTACGATTTAGTACAGGAATACACATAACATTTTTTTAGATTTCAACTAAACAAAAACCTTCTTTATTACCAATACAATCGAAAAAACGGAGCTGTCGAATTTGGAAAATTTTTTCGAGACAGCCGATTGAAATCAGTTGGTGTTATAAGGTCTACATACAATATTTCACTCGTATCCTACAAAGGAGACTACTCGTAGGTTCAATTTTTAGATCAAATATTCGAATAAACAAATACGATAATAACTGGGACCCTGAATTTCAGGAATGAGGGTTTTAATCCTGCTCCTTTTGGCGACGGGGTCTGCCGCCGTGCCCTGGACTTTCATGCACGCTGCAATTCAATTTGCTCAAGGATATAAGAACGTGGTACCAAATTTCGAACCAGCCGTTGTAAGTTTTGTACGATAGTCAGCCATTGCAACACCAACGGTCACGTTCATTCTAGTCAAAAATCACTGATCTTATTTTGTTATTTCACATTTGGTGACGAATACTTTTGACATTGGCTATCTCCATAAAGTATGTTAAACCTGCTCTCTCCATCCCATCATCTCAGAACGTATTGATTCATTTTACGAGATGGCTTTTGATGAAAAAAAAAAGAAATTATGTATGAAAACAAAGTAAACCAAAAAGTATGATATCTCAAACTAGGATCAACAGATTCAAGACCATATCCATTGATACATAATTAATACACGTTTTCGAAAGAAACGAAAAGAGCGCATTTTCTGGTAAATAATGTCGAATTCCTATTATATCACCGTTGTTTTTGGTTCGTTTTTTATTTTCATTGTTCAAAGGTGATAATGTACTTGTTATTTTTTTCTTAGCATTCGTCATTGCTTCTTTGATTGAATAAAATTTTATTTGTTCATTCATTTTTATTTAGTAATTTAATTTTGTTAATTCTTTTCTGGTAGTGGCCTTATCGCATGTCAGATATAAAACATGCTGTGGGGTTTATACGTTTTTTATCTGTTGCAAGCTCCGGGGGTAAACGCGTCCAAGACCTGTTTTCGTTTTACCGCAATTAGGTATATGCCAAAATGACGAACCTGAAAAAATCAAATCGAACAGGTTCTTTCGGAGTACGACTTCGTGATCGTCGGTGCTGGACCGGCCGGATGTGTTCTCGCCAACAGGCTTTCCGAGGTTCCAGAATGGAAGGTTCTTCTGATAGAAGCTGGCCGCTATGAAACCCTCCTGTCGGACGTACCCCTGTTCGTTGCCTACTTCCAATTCACCGACTATAATTGGCACTACTTGATGGAACGTCAGGAAGGCGTTTGCGAAGCTATGACCGATGGTAACCGTGAACAATTTTTCGATCAGTAATATGGACGTACGAAACTGCATGTAAAAAATGCGGTCTCATTACTTATATATTTCTGGTCAGCAGCACGAAATCTAGCTTTGTTTGATTTCGAATATCAGGTAGATGTCATTGGCCTCGAGGTCGAGGTGTAGGAGGCACCAGCATAATAAACTACATGATTTATACGCGAGGCAATCGGCAAGACTTTCTTGACCTCGAAGCAGCCGGAAATTACGGCTGGGGACCGAATGAGACACTTTACTATTACATGAAAAGTGAAAATGCAAAGCTTGCCGCTCATCCGGATTCGCCGTATCACAATCGCAACGGCTATCTGAGCGTCGAAGATGTTCCATACAGATCCGAAATAGCTGGAACTTTTCTCCGAGCAGTTGAAGAAGCGGGGCACAAAGTTCTCGATTATAACGGCGAGGACCAACTAGGCTTTTCCCACGTACAAGCAACAATTCGAAATGGAAGGAGGTAGGTTATACGAAGAAATTGACTCTGTTGATGCTGAGCAATTATTCGATCGTTCTCATCGCAGATGCAGCGCCGCCAAAGCATTCCTCAGACCGGTAATAGGCAGGCCAAATTTACACGTAATAGCGAACACCAGAGTAACGAAAATCCTGATACACGGAAGAACCAAAACAGCCTACGGTGTTGAATTCATAAGGAAGAGACAACTCAACAGAGTTTTCACTCGGAAGGAAGTGATCCTATCGAGTGGCGCGTTCAATTCCCCTCAACTCTTGATGCTCTCTGGCGTGGGGCCAAAGGAACACCTGGAGGAATTGGGGATTTCGGTAATCCAGGACCTTAGAGTGGGTAAAAATCTTCAGGATCACATCTCTTACATAGGTCTGACTTTCTTGGTATCAAATGTCAACGAGAGTATAACCCAAGAGATACTTCTTTCGAATCCGGATTTCATCATTCAATGGTTGAACGGTAACAAAAAAGTGTTGGTACTCAATTTATTCTTCTAAACTAACCTGACTTAACCCTAAAAATATTTCGACATTTCTCTGGCAGGTCATGGGCCTCTGACGTTGATTGGTGGTGTGGAAGCGATCGGTTATGTGAAGACAAAGTATAACGATTTTCCTGGAAATCAACCGGACATTGAGCTTCTCTATTTACTCGGATCCCTAGCATCCGACGGAGGAGAAGTTTTACGTAAAACTATCCACATGGATGATGATAATTACAATGCAGTCTATCGTCACATCGATTATGCAGAGTCTTTCACGATAATCCCGATGCTTTTACACCCGGTGAGCAAGGGCGAGCTATTACTGAAGAGTCGGAACCCTTTCGCGTGGCCAAAATTCTATGGGAATTACTACACAGCGGATATTGACGTGAAAAGAATGGTCGAAGGAATCAAAGAGGGGATTCGCATAGCTTCGACGAAGGCCTTTTTGATTTACGAACCTCGCATTAATACTGCTCAGTTCCCAAGGTGCAAAAAATACGATTTCGGTACTGACGAATACTGGGAATGTGCTGTTCGTATGATTACTGCGACTCTCCATCACCAGGTAATACTAGAACGAATCTTTATTGGAGTTATCGAGTGGCCAAAAAATTTATTGCAACAAACACAAGACAAAGTAACAAGAACACACCAAAACGTATGATATTCCGCGGTAATCCGTCAAGTCGGAACCTGCAATCCATCGCAATGATTTTCGATAACGAGGTATTAAAGAATCGGATTGCGGCTCAACTACGTGATCGAGACAACCTTCAATTTGATCCGATAATTATAATCGAACGGAACATTTACCGTGATTATTTCTGAAACCTTGCTTATTTATTTTTTACTGAGGAGCGATGACGGACCGCTGTAAATCCAAGCGCGGTAATTTGACACACTTACGTGTATTTCTTGTATCATCATAGAGTTAAATGGCCCAATCACGGACGTATAGCTTAAATAAGCGAATTTTACTTACTCACTTCAAAAGATATTGAAGAAAATATACGAAAATCAAGCATTCTCTCCCCCCCTGTCCGTCCTTAACGCCGAAACTACTGAGCTTAAAATTTTGGAATAAAAAATCGGGAATATAGAGCCTCACTCATAGTTTAAACAGAAAAATTGAAACGAAAATCTCAAGTCTTAAAGTTTTCACGGAAAACTAAACGATACGGAAACCTGCACTCCACGCGAGTTCGACTCGCATTTGACCGGTTTTTTTTCAGGTTGGTACCTGCAAAATGGGACCAAGATCCGATCCAGAGGCCGTCGTCGATCCCGAGCTCAGAGTTCACGGTATCGAATTTCTAAGGGTGGCGGACACTTCGATTATTCCAAAATCATGGAGCGCCCATACAAACGCCCCGTCTTTCATGATAGGAGAAAAGGCGGCTGACATGATCAAGAAGACTTGGAAAGGACTCTGAATTGATGGAGAAAAAAAATGGCTGCCACAGTAATACATATAGCCATACGGAATTTCAAAATTTTAACGATCGATTATGCCTATAGTAAACTGGTATTTCATCGTGGTACCTGTTATATTACGGTATCGACTCAGAGATAGTTCGTCTCGAGGTTCATCTAGAGGTTACTCAATAAACAAATTGGCAAGTTTATATTTAAAATAAATTAAAAATAAAATATTATAAGGACTGCAAGGTATAGTCAGGTGGTATTCGATAAATGTTTAGTTTTTTTTTCAATTTCTAGTTTTACTCAAATCTTGCAACGATTTTCTTCAGTGTTCCATAAAATCATGTTTAGAAAACTGTATATTAGTGGGAGAAAAAAGATTACCAAATACCTTATTGATATTCACATGAAATGCAGTCAGCGGTAAACATATTTTCGTTATAGATTTAAGCAATTTTGGCGGGTGCAACAATCTATTAATTCGTAAGAAATATCTGTTGTGAAACCCCGGAGCTATATACATGAATATTCATGTACAAAGCAATACGTTAAAAACAATCAGATGTGAATGACCTCGTTTAAATGCGCTGTACATATAGAATAAAACATCCGAACGCAAATCGCAATTTGCATACATATCGCATTACTATAATAATTAAACGACATAAGGACCAACCACGCAGTATTGTAATAACCTGCGGTAAAATAAAAATTGTAGGACGAAGTGCATGAACCTATGATACAAATTTAACTGCTAAAAAGGATGACATTTGTGGACTAATTAAAATTGTTGACTTTGTTTTCACTTTCGTTTACTAATTTTGTCTCCGCGGTTTATCCCGCGCTCTTAAATAATAATTCGAGTGATTTCTCACTCTCTTTTTCTCTCTCTATCTCTCTGGAAATACGAGAAGAAATTTCGTAGAGAAAGTTTTCTTAGCCCGATGTATACAAGGATATAAACGTATAGTATATATTATTATGAATTCGGTCAGTCTTACATAACTACAATACTCGCTAGCCTTAATTATTATACCTCTGGTGGGTAAACAGGTGCCACCTCGAGTTTAAAAATTTCCGGGTGTGCACTAGTGAAATAATTCGGCGATTGGAAAAACGAGAAAAAAAAACAAAAAATTAATAAACAAAGTTCTTCATTTTACCGCAGATCGATTCCAAGACTCGATGTTTGAATTTGTACCATTAGCAGGACTCATCTTTAAAACGTCGCCGAAATTAGGAATGGATATAACGCGTGAAACTGAAAAATTCCACGCTCAGCGATTTCAATTTCTATACTATGGTATGTATAGCTTAAAGCGACAGCTACCCAACGATGAATAACTGATATACACGAATAACTGTTATAACGCACTTAGCATACGGTAAGCAAACTTTGCTGAAGTTAATTATACAACGTGTGTACCTGAAGCAGGGAGGCGCATGAAATTCTTTCGGTTACTTTTCAGTTATCCCCCAATTTTCCGTTTCCTAAAATTTCAACTAGCATATATATAGTGTATTCGATTTTCTTTTTACTGTTCGCAACAGCATGCGGTCGACCTTCGATGTTCGCAAGTTTTTATAGCTTCGTAGCTTTGGTCAATACTTGACATAAAAATTTCCACTGACGTGAAACGCTGCATCGATGCACCTGACGACTGTCAATTTCGAATACTTACAATTAGTTGGAGTTTTTTGCATCAGTCGACCCAACAGGTTCGAACTTCGTAGGAAGGGATGGCCAGATGGAAGCAATGAGGTGGTGGCAGGTTACATATACCATTCCATAGACGGCATATAGGCATATTACGCGGACAGTCCGAGAAAGCGCATTTCTATAACGGACGCCGTCCTTTGCTGACGAAGCGAAGGAACGCGGGGCGGTTGCCGAACTTACGCGCGATAATAATGACAAAATCTCCATTACCCACGTGCTATTACACTGATTAGCACAATCGGAAGCGGAGCTGATCGTATTTCGAACCCCTGTCACACTTGTGGTCGTCAAAATCGTATTCTGATTTTCCCTTCGCCCACGTTCACGTAGTCTGACGGAGTGCCGATGATATAACGAAGATCGCTGCAGTGAGGGAGGGGTAAAGGCTTCGACTTCCAGCTGATCGTCCAGCGAAAAATACAGGTGAATTTTATTCGTTCATTCTATGTTTTTATCTATAAAAATCTGAATTTTTATCTGAAACCTTAGCATGTGTTCTATTCCATCATTAGAAACTCAAAGAATGGTTCGAATTTTTTGTTGGTTATAATGAGAGCAAAAATTAATCAAAGTAATCTGCGATGTCATTCCTTAAAGTGACACCATTCCAATGAATCGATGCAAAATTTTCTAATTTCCAACGTTCAAATATGTTGAATAAATACGTCGTTCAAATGCGACGGACTTTCAGTTTCAAGTTCTTATACATAATACGTATGATTAAGGTATTAACATACTAAACCTACCGGAGTAGTTGGAAAAAATAATCAAGCGGTTGAAATTTTTTTTCAGAAAAATGGAGCTCAAACTAATTATCTGCTTGATGTCTGTCATATGCGTGACAAGGGGTCAATTTATCTTTGATCTCTTACGAAGCTACCGGCAAATAACGAGTAACGACATTCCTTCAGGAGATGAACCTGATACAACGACCTACGACTTCATCGTTGTCGGAGCTGGATCAGCAGGTTCAGCAATCGCCAATCGGTTATCCGAAAACAATAAGTGGAAGGTTCTACTGTTAGAAGCTGGAAAAGCTACGAATATTATCAATGACATTCCAGTATTGGTGAGCTACTTCCAAATGACCGACTACAACTGGGGTTATAAAGTCGAGCCTCAGAAAAACGCATGCCTGGGAATGAATAACAGACAATGTTCTTGGCCAAGGGGAAAGGCTTTGGGTGGTACAAGTACTTTGAACTATATGATTCACACCAGAGGAGGAAAACTAGATTACGATAACTGGGCTGCGATGGGTAATGAAGGATGGTCGTATGAGGACGTGCTCTATTATTTCAAAAAAGGCGAGCGATTCGATATTCCAGAGCTGAATAACTCAACATGGCACAACCGCGACGGATATCTGTGCGTGGAATACGTGCCTTATCACTCGACCTTAGCCACAGTCTATCTGCAGGCCGGTAGGGAAATGGGCTACAATATCGTCGACTACAACGGCAAAGATCAGATCGGATTTTCGTACATCCAAGTGAACATGGATAAAGGTACACGGTGCAGTGCCGCCAAAGCATATCTTCGCGTGCAAAGGAGCAACCTGGACATCGTGACCGGCGCCCGAGTAACCCGAGTGCTCCTTGACGAAAAGAACCACGCGTACGGTGTCGAGTACGTCAGGGATAAAAAATGGCATCAGGTGCGCTGCTCCAAGGAAGTTATTTTATCAGCTGGAACCATCGACTCGGCGAAGCTGTTGATGCTTTCCGGAATCGGGCCCAGAGACCACCTCGAAGAACTCGGCATCAAGGTCGTTAAGGATTTAAAGGTCGGTTATAATCTTTACGAGCACATCGGCTTTCTCGGACTGACCTTCATGGTCAACCAGAGCGTAACTCTGCTCCAAAAAAGTTTGATGAGGCCGAATGTGTTGCTTGATTTTGTTGTCAACCGAAATGGGCCAATGACCATTCCTGGAGGTGCTGAAGCTCTTGCTTTCGTTCGAACCAAGTACGCCCCAGATGCAAGACCTGACTTGGAGCTACTCTTCGCCTCGGGATCTCTGCATTCCGATAACGGAGTTACTTTGAAACGAGCTCTTGGTATCACCGACGAACTTTATGACGCGGTGTACCGTCCTATCGAAAATCAGGATGCTTGGTCAATATGGCCAATTTTACAGAACCCTCGAAGTGTAGGTCGCTTGAAGCTCAAGTCTAAGAATCCTTTTCACTGGCCCACAATGGATCCAAATTTCTTCGATCATCCAGCCGATGTTGAGATCATATTGGAAGGTATAAAGCTTGCCATCAACATATCGCAGAGCGAAGCATTTCGACCGTACGGTACGCGTCTTCACGATTTGAAAGTCCCAGGATGTCGGACATTCGAATTTGCTACGGACAACTACTGGCGCTGTGCCATCAAACATCTCCCATCTATGATGAATCACGAGATCGGTACCGCCAAAATGGGTCCCAGTTCTGATCCAGATGCGGTAGTTGACCCGCAGCTCAAGGTCTATGGAATTACGGGACTTAGAGTAGCCGACGCTTCTGTGATGCCAACAATACCCACGGGGCATTCGAATGCTCCGATTTCGATGATCGGCGAAAAAGCCGCAGACTTAATCAAGGAAGCTTGGAAATGAATTTTATGAAGGAGCGAAGAATACGGTGCTTTCACGCATCGACGCCATAATTTCAAACCAGAAATGCAGGAATTTTATTAATCCGCATACAAGGGATACGAAATGTTTTATGCACCCACCCGGCGAGATGAACTTATCTGAAGCCGAATTATCAAAGATGCTTAGTATTTGTTGATGACGTAATTGTAAATGTCTGTTTATAATTTTATATGTATAAATATTTATGTCAAATGTTTATGACTTACATATTAATATATGTGTATTCGTAAAAAATGTGAATGAGATTTATTACTCGTATCTCTATGTACAAAAAAACTAACTCCAACATTGTCTTGTAAATTTTTGCATTTTTCGAAAAATATGAATCGAAAAAAGTATACAAAACATCGAACCGATTCATTGGCCCACCACCCTTAAAGAATGTTTTTTTTTCAAATTTTGAAAATGATCCACGAACAGATTCCCCTAAAAGTCGTGTCACAATTCCAAATATAACGGGGTGAGTTTTTTTATTTCAGACAAGTAGATATATCAAAAACTAATAACTTTTAGGGAAAATATTCGAGACGAAAGTCGCAGGAGAGGAGATTTATTGATACTATGGATTTTGAAATTATAATAAATTATTTGGGAATGGGTTAAAGTAGGGTTGTAAAATTGTAAACGCAAACTTTTCAAAACTTCATTTTTTTCTTTTTGATTGTCTCGAATATTTTCCCTAGGAATCCCTAGTTTTTGCTATATTTACTTGTCTCAAGATGAAGAACTCACTCTAACAACGCACAGTCGAACGATACTCAATGAACAGCGTAAAAGGTGACAATACATTGAATTAACGTCATAATGATTCTATAAATTTTCAAAATATACTCATTAACAACATATCGTGTTGTAAAATGTGATCACATATTTCTCGCCCTATCGATACTCAGAATATTTAAAGCTAAGAAAATGGGACTTTACGCTCACCTTATGAAATATTAATCTGAAAAAATTCCCACGAAATCTTAAACATCGAAACTGTCATGATTGACTCACAAATTAACCCAATCATGACAAATCAAAGTTTGTGAAATTTGGCATTCGAAATTTATGCGGTTTGGTAAGATACGAAAAATTTATTGGAAAGTCAATGGTAGTAAGTGAAAAAAAAAATGGAAAGCTATCTCCGAAATACTGGCGATCTAACCGCTTTTGAAGTCCTCTTATCCTCGACCTTAGCACCGAATGTGATTTGGCAACTCCTCTAATTCGATCGATTCAGACCAGTTTATTGGCCTTCAAACTTGAATGTAAAATGAAAAAATTGAAAAAAAATTTCTTGATTAGAAATGTCTGAATATTTAAGTAACCAAATCTGTGTCTGAGGTCAGTTTGAATCATACGGTATACAAAAACTTGGCAATACAAATACACCCGATGCGAAGGCGTTCGAATAGGAGAAAAAAAAAAAAAAAATTTCAGAAATTTTTTTATCTTCCCCACACGATCAAACGCATAATTTAACGTATGTCATGTGGCGTAGGCGATTTGGAATGGTCCGGAGTAGGTTAACGCATGTTAATCAGTTAACAACTCAGTCGTTGGATTAGCTTGTATTGCATTGTATTATTGTGTAGTTAACCGGATGCTCAGTTCATGTGGACCAACGTGCCCAATTGGATTCGCTTGCGCAAAAAACAAAAGAAAAAAAATTGGAACCTGCAGCCGCAGGCCACGTTTCGCTCGGCTACTGTGACATAAGAAGCGTCGATGATCATATCCTACGCAATAACCTTCTCTTAAATCTCGTCTTAGACGTGAGTACTGAATAAGAAAGCGCATTTCTCTGCCAGACGCCGTACGCCGATGTTACCGAGGAAGAAATTACGAACACTCACATAATGGATTAAGCACGTCATATTTGCATCAGTGATTGAACTATGGGTACAGCCGAGGGTACGGCCTACCTGAAGTCATCATAGAGTGTAGACTACCTTGAACTCTGACCCCCAGGGGCAAAGTTTGATCTATTCTAACCTATAGGAATACGTGCGCATTACAGTCCAATGGTCTAGTGATTAATATTATCGATAAATTCGGGCGACAAATAGTGCGGTGAAACGGAAAAGAGCTCCACTTTGAGGATAGTCTGTTATTGGAGAAAAGCAAGTAAGTTTGCCGATTGCCTCTGTTTGTGAAACGCATAGTACAGGTTGGCTAACTTCTGATAAAAGCTGATTCAATTACCAACATGTATCTTGTAATCATTACGTTGAAGAGATGGAATGGCCGGCATTCGGCCACCAGACAATTCACGAAATTCATGATAGTTGATCGGTAGGCAAAGCTGTGTCTGAGCAAGTAACGCAAAGCTATTGACCACGACGTACAACAAATGTTACCATTAACATAAGTAATTCGAATGCTGCTGCTTCTGCTTTATTGGATTTATGCTTACGCCACAAAGCAAGTAAATGACAGTCACTTATACATATTTGAAGGGGTGAGGGTAATGAAAATCAAAACTAACAAATAAAACTTTCTTTTTCAGAAGAATGGAGCCCAAATGGATTCTCATTCTCTTCTACCTCACGTCTTACTTACGTGTGACGAGAGGTCAGTCCTTCTTCGATTTCATACGAAATTACTGGCAAACGAGTAATAATATTCCTTCAGGATACATGCCGGAAACGACGACCTATGACTTCATCGTGGTGGGGGCCGGATCAGCAGGTTCAGTGATTGCCAATCGGCTATCCGAAAATAAGAAGTGGAAAGTTCTCCTTTTAGAAGCCGGCAGAGCCACGAACGTCCTTAATGATATTCCGGTATTCGTGAGCTACTTCCAGATGACAGACTACAACTGGGGCTATAAAGTACAACCTCAAAAAAACGCATGCCTGGGAATGATCAACAGGCAATGTTCCTGGCCCAGGGGAAAAGCCTTGGGAGGAACGAGTACCCTGAACTACATGGTTCACACCAGAGGAGGGAAACTCGACTTTGACAACTGGGCTGCAATGGGCAACGAGGGATGGTCATACGAGGATTTGTTGCCCTACTTTAAGAAGAGTGAGCGATTCAACATACCGCTGCTAAACAATTCAACGTGGCACAACCGTAACGGATATCTGTGCGTGGAAAACGTGCCATATCGTACGACATTAGCCAAAGCCTTCCTGCAGGCCGGTAGGGAAATGGGCTACAATATCGTTGACTACAACGGCAAAGATCAGATCGGATTTTCGTACATCCAAGTGAACATGGATAAAGGTACACGGTGCAGTGCCGCCAAAGCATATCTTCGCGTGCAAAGGAGCAACCTGGACATCGTGACCGGCGCCCGAGTAACCCGAGTGCTCCTTGACGAAAAGAACCACGCGTACGGTGTCGAGTACGTCAGGGATAAAAAATGGCATCAGGTGCGCTGCTCCAAGGAAGTTATTTTATCAGCTGGAACCATCGACTCGGCGAAGCTGTTGATGCTTTCCGGAATCGGGCCCAGAGACCACCTCGAAGAACTCGGCATCAAGGTCGTTAAGGATTTAAAGGTCGGTTATAATCTTTACGAGCACATCGGCTTTCTCGGACTGACCTTCATGGTCAACCAGAGCGTAACTCTGCTCCAAAAAAATTTGGTGAGGCCAAACGTGCTGCTAAATTATGTCGTCAGGCAAAATGGACCAGGGACTATTCCCGGTGGAATCGAAGCCCTCGCGTTTATCCGAAGTAAATACGTCCTAGACGACAGACCAGACCTGGAACTGGTCTTTGCTTCAGGATCATTACACTCTGATAACGGAATCACTGCTATGAGAGCGTTAGGAATCACTAAAGAAACATACAACGCAGTCTACAGGCCAATCGAAAACCTAGATGCCTGGTCGATCTGGCCTGTCATCCAAAATCCCCGGAGTATCGGTCGCTTGAAACTGAAATCTAAGAATCCATTTCACTGGCCTATAATGGAACCAAACTTTTTCGACCACCCTGCAGACCTTGAAATACTTTTAGAGGGCGTTAAACTCGCAATAAAAGTATCGCAGACTCGCCCCTTTCAAGCTTACGGTACACATCTCCATAATTTAAAAATACCCGGTTGCCGATCTTTCAAATTTGCATCTGACGACTACTGGCGTTGCGCTATCAAGCACCTCACAGCTGTTTCGAATCACGAAATTGGAACTGCGAAAATGGGACCCGTTTCCGACCCTGATGCCGTAGTTGATCCCCAACTTAAAGTTCACGGAATCACTGGACTTCGGGTTGTTGACGCCTCAATTATGCCATCAATGCCGACAGGGCATGTGAATGCTCAAATCTACATGATTGGTGAAAAGGCCGCGGATATGATAAAGCGAACTTGGAAAAAGAGGTGACACCAAAAGTTATCTCGATAAAACAAGCAGTCTAGGCGTGGATGTGAAAAATAAGACTATACACGCATCTTCGAGACCATCAGTGAAGCTAAGACTTTCTAACGTAATACTATCTATCGCACGTGCACGCTCCGTGTGCGTCTTATTCCAATATCATCTTTGTTACCTAATATTTATACGTTCAACTATACGTGATACAACTATTGATATATTTTTATACGATTACGGCTCAATTTAATTTATTACTTAAGACGACTAGACGTATCTTATCTCTGGAACGATGAAAGTGTAATAAAAAACGAAAAGTAGTTAAGGAAAAATAGATTCAAGTTCATGACGAAAATCTAACAAACGTCTTCCGAGTAGATCGTGTTTGGCGAAGATATATATGCGAGTATAATTTACTACGGCCGAAGGCTGTGCGGTCCGATCAGAAATCTATAATTTTTCATATATCTGACGTAATGCGTGAACAGGATTTTGAGAAAGCGCATTTCTCCAATAACTTCCGCCCCCAGTAATCATGTAAGTGCTTAAAAAAGAAATGTGTAATCATAAGGCCAGAAACAAAATTTGCGAATAGTATTCTTTACAGTGTTTCTGCAAGTTTAGGCCCTTATCTGAATCATTCAATACCTTTATTGAGTTTCGCAACAGCGATGATTGGGACGGCGAACATTTTAGCAGTCAGTCTTACATAGCGCCGTACTTACTTTCTACCACAAGACTCAAAAATTTCCGTTGTGTAATACAAATATCGATGCAACAACAAGCATGACAGGCAAGCAACTTGGATTGCCTACACGAAGGCGCAGATATTGCATTTTATCAATTCTTTTCTTCTCTTTTGCCACATGATTCAACATGAAACTCGATTCTCGAGTGCAATAATTTACGTTACATAAGATAATCGGCGGTCGTAGTGTAACCAATACACATATGTATGTATAATAGGTATGTGAACGTCACATTTGCAATGCTCGTAATAAAAAATGATCGTTACCTAACAGCTTATACCTTTTTTACCAGCAGCAGCGCATTCCCAGCACACGCGTAATTGCGTAAGTCGATTCGTTCGATGTGTATTGTTCAATTTTTACCTCAAATGACATGCAGAATGTTTATCGCCCACATGAAGCGTCAGAACGGCCTCAATCACGAAAACGCTGATACTTGAAAGAATCAAGCATTGAAAATTCTTCGAGCATACCACGGTATATGATGAGTACTAAAACTGACCGATTAGAAAGTGCAACAGATGTTTGGCTCTCAAATGGGACATTTAGCCTCAACAAACCAATGTTATTTATATTAGGATACGTAAATTGGAAATACTTTTTCTTTCTTCTTCATTTATCGGCACGACGCCGCGTGAAGTTGCTTCATGTCATTGATAAACCCCATGTTCCGTTTCTGATAGAGATATATCAACCTTGGTGGGGGTTCGATCGTATCGATGAAATAATTTTACAACCGATGTTTTAAAAAACACGTCTCTTATCACCGGGTGAATCGTAACGACGATATACTGCGACGACCAATCTTCCGACAGTTGATGTTCCGCGAAAATGTACAACATATACCTACTTCCGGCAGTGTAGTAGATACAATATAATCATTAGATCAGCCAACTACAACCTGCAAGACAATGAAAAGATGTACAATATAGATGAAACGTTTGAAGTTTACATAAAGTTTTCCTGCACATGAATACGTCGCACGATGTATTCTCTTTTATGAATGCGATAAAATCTGATACCAGTCCTTTGCAAAATAATTTTACTAGAATCAGCTGATGGGTTGGTTCAGCGAATCATTCGTGAAACAGTGCATATACGAATACAATTTTGAACGTTCAGAGATTTACAGGATGAGAAAAATGAAGGGGTTAAAGGCGCGGTCCATTAGTTGATTAACACGCACGTATATGTACATAGTATACCACTGAGCGAACGAAACGCGGGGTCAATGAGAATGTTGAAGGAGTGGCGATCTGCCGCTTATTTCCGTGCGCAAAAAAGAGGGTCATCTATGACAGTCATCGTTCGAAAACGAATTTGATAATATTTTTACATTCCGTAAATTTTTCAATATCATCAGACAATACTGTATATATGTATGTGTGCATACCAACTTTCTCGGTGTACGATAAAGTGGTCGCCAATTTAGCATTGCGTCGCGTCACGTGCCAGCTTGAGTTTTGACCGAGCCCAATGTCAAACGGATCAAGCCCAATTACGAGCCCTGAGGACCATCAAACGATGAAAAAAAAAGTGAAGAAAAAGAAAGACGAATTCAATCTATGGGTCTCCAATTATCATATTTCTCCCCTACGGTGGTTTGGATCGTGAATTGAATAAAAAAAGAAATTGAAAAACGTTCACCACCGAATGGCGGGAAATAATTTCCCGATGAGAAACAAAAACAAAAAAAAAAAAAAAAACAAAAAAAAAACTCTCAACGGAACTCTAAAATAGATTCACAGCGCACGACCAGCAAAAGTGGTTTTCATTTCGCAGGATCTTTTTTACGCATACATAGAGAATGAAAGCTGGAGCCGGGGAACCCACAGTCGAGTCACCTCCAGACGATCCCATAGAAGGGTGAGAGCGATCTCTTCTGCACCCTCTGTATTATCCTACAGCCTCCACCACCCTGGGCCATCAGCCCTCGGCCTTTGGCCCTCGCACCCTTATAGTCGCTGTAACGGCAAGTGAGACTATGACTCACTCACATAGGGACAGCAACAACGAGAACGTGTACAAAGATGCCGATCGATATATTACCAACATTCGATCCTGGGGTGAAAACGCTACCGCTTCTTCAAGTCGAGGGTTCCTATTTATTTATTTTGTTATTATTCATTATTTTTCTCTTGCTTATCTTTTCACCGATTGTACAATCTGATTAATTATCAGACCGTACCTTATTGTTAGTATCAGGTATCGAGTACAGGTATATAAATAACGTTGACATAGGATTTGTTGAATCAACCAAGCGGATAATAAAATAACCATATTGATTGGTCGCTAATTAAGGGTAGGGCAAAAAAATCGATTACAGGCAAATATACTTTGCGTGCCACCAATCCTTGAGCAGACTGTTGAGTAGTAAATTTGGAATAGGTGCCTATATCTGCTCTGGTATTTTAAAATTCGTTAAACTGCCTGTGTGGAAGTCGCGTGCCGACGTACGTTGGGTTGCATGCTAATTAGGCGTCAGGGACGACTGTTCGTGATAAAAAACCCCGCAACTAATTTCTTCTTACCTCCTTTGATTCTCGTCATTTTAGAGTCCAGCCGATTGCGATTTCGTTAGCTGAGCTAGTCCGAAAACACAAAAGAACAAATCTGCGCTATTCTCACTCGAATTTTTGCCTTTAAATGAACCCGTAAGATTTGTGCGATTACGCGCACATATTTACCAAATATTTATTTCATCGTTACGGAAATACGTATAGGAACTTGCGCTGAAACTGGGCAAACGTCTCTGTAACTGATAAAGTTCAAATTTTTATTTCTGTGATTTCATTCTGATGTGCAGGAAAAAATTCGATTTACCGAGTATTTTTAAATCCGTATTAAGACGCCCTTCGGATTAATGATACCAAACTTACCTATCCCGGTTTACATTAAGAATTCAAAGTAAATAAATATAATTCCGGCCTCAAGAGAAGTAAAAATAAAATATTTATATTCCAATAGTTATAAATGCAAGACGGTACAAGTTCGATGAAAATTAATTACATTTTTCATTAGATTTATTACGTAAAAATCAAGAGAGGAAAAAAGAAATAAAGAAAACAAAAGAACTCTGAAGATTGGTGTACGCAAATTGGTCCAATGATCCTATATGATCAATTATACCACACCAAACTTTTGAAGCGGTCAAAATGTTACCAGCCCCATTCGTTATTCGATAGATGACGATTTATGTCGGAAATAATCCACCCCGAAGTTTAATCGGGCAAAAATAAATTCCGGTCAATGACTAATAATTACACACCATAACGCTGGGTTACTTAAAAATTATATAAGCTTCGAATAAAGAGACTGAGGAACCCAATTATTTTTTATTTTATTTTTATTTTTTTTCTCCGAACGATCATTTATATAGTGACCTTCCATTAAATTAGTAGCTTCTGCTCGCGACTAATTGGGTATTTCATGTAAGAATATTATGCATTCCCGTCGACATCGTAGACGTCTTGAAATATTTGGATCTTGCTAACGATAACTGCAGGGAGCAGTTCTTTTTTTCTCTAAAGTAGAGTGAATAACATCTAATGAATCTATAATTCTAAAAAAAGAAAAAGTAAAAGTATTTTACTTTAATTGACAAGCTATAAAAATGATAGATTACACAAAGAATCCTGCAATACTGAACATTTAGGAATCACCAACCCATTAAATACCGAGGTCTGTAATATTTACATTGAATATTTACATCGGTACGTTATGCTCGCTTGATGTCGTAGGGTAAAGTAGAAAAAAGAAAAGTAAACTAAATCAATTGCCAACTCATAGACAAAGGCGGACAATCCTCCAGAGATAAAGCATTGAACAATAAAATATGCATATATGCAATTCAAGGTGGAATCACAAATTATGGGTAGTAATTTTTACCGCTATAGAAATGTCCCGATAAAGTGGAATACGGCTAAGGTATAGGTATAATTAGAATGAAAAAACTTGTAGAACAGCCGAAAGAGATCGATAGGTCGGGATGACCTTGATGGATACCTATAACCGGCATATGAAAACTGTACACAGGAAACTACGCACTACGGAGAACCCAATTTCGCATGATGCAGCAGCCAACTACGTAACAAAATACGAGTAGTATGAGGAGAAGGGGGAAGTTAAAAGTAGTTGATATGAAAATAACAGTAGGGCTAGGCGGAATAACAATAAAACCGACGTTTTCACTTCGTATCGTAACAGTAATTGATCTTACGATCAGCGGTATTTTTGCAGCAGAGAGAAGCAACTCCAGATGCCTCGTCGGCGATTGGTCAATACAGCTCTTTGGATCTTCCTTCTTTTCTCTTGCATGCATAACTTATCATCAGTTCAGAACTCAACAACGCCTGGTTCGATCTTTCATGAATTACATTCACTTGAATAGATGACACAATGACACATATCAAATGTGATCGTTGTTTTACTTTTAGACTTCGGGAGCACTCGAGATATCGTTCCATCAAGAATATTAAATACCGATCTACGCAGTAGTACTACGTATCCGAATTATCCGTGTTACATCCTATCGGAACTTTTGTTTTAAGTTGAATGGAAATGTGCAGAGGTTCAGCACGCATCAGAAGATATATTTTTATTATACCTCATAGTTTGTGTTCATATCTTCGATATGTTAAATACTTTAAGCTATTTTTCCATGGTATACGATGTTTTCTAAATCTAATGAAAAGATTTCAATAGTTTTATCATGGACGTAATTTATTCTTTCGTTCAAGTCTAGATTTTCCACGCTTCTACAATTATATCAAACTGGAGGAAATTTGATAAGTAATCTCACTGAACTCTGGCAGTTGCACTATTGGTCCGGCTTCTGTAGTTTACCATGACCAAATAGGGAAGAGCACAAGGGCTGACGTAATCCTCAAGTAACCAATTATCCAATCAATGTAGACTAACCAAACAACCAAAAACAACAATGACAACCGAATAAAATAGTACAAAATTTTATGTTACATTTAAAATTCATATTTAATATAAATCTAGGTTAGTTATAGTTCGAGCATGGCGTAGGTTTTATGACAGATGAAAAAATATAAATACATAATCACTGATCATAGTAATAATGTTTATTCAGAGGATGAAAATCAATTTACAATTAACGGAAAAAGAATATATAAATGTTCAACGGTTCAAATGTTCATTACTAACTAAAAAAGAGAGGGGAAGTGAAACATAAACAAAAAATCTTCAACTTGCATATTTGATGCATGGGTTTTAAAAGTAGGGAAAGAATCTGTAGATGATTTTTTTTACTTTTGCTTTTGAATTATACGAATTTCTGAATGTGATCACATGAATGGAGCACACGCATTTATGGACCATGCACGATATTATTAGATGACACAATGTTTGGTGAAGGACGCTGCGGTAAGCCCGGTTCGTCGCGACAAACCCGTCAGCCCTGTGAGAATAACGGAAAAAGTCTGGCTAATGCTGTCACACGTATTAGTTTATGCTTGACGAATGATTTCCCTTAAAAATTAAGTCACAAATCTGCCATGGATTATGCTCGCCTTGCGTGTGTGTATAAAAACATGTAGATCCGTTGCGGTTCAAGATGAGAGTGAAAAAAAATTGAAACACAAATGCGAGGTAGAATTAAAAGGAACAAAGCTGGGGTGGATCATCGTTGAGATGACATAACGACTAAGCAGAAAAACCGGCGGTTTGGTTTTATAACCTTAAAAAAATGATCGAATCCGGCGTACAAGGTTACCATGTTTACGCAACGATTTTTATGTGGTGAAGAAAAGTAAAGATAAAACTTCGAGAATGAATTTACGTAGAGAAGTTGAGTTAACAGGAATAAAAATACATATGAACGAACGTCAAGTTACGCTACCCTACCTGATACGACGAGCGCCTCGTTCGGGCCACAAGTGTGAACATTCCCCATCGTTCGTTTAATTATTAATAATCCAACAGGAATGACAGGTCTTTACACAACACACAAGACAATCCTGTCTAACGAATATCACAAACACAATATCCTATTTACACGACACACTACGAATAACAACAACCACGATCCGACAATACCCGTCACCCACTAATGACAGAATACAGATTCACGGATATCACCTTTTAATTGGCCAGAAATTGATGCCTAAAGCCTACCCGAAAGCGAATACCCGGAGAGCACTACGATTTTGCAAAACCTCAAACGGAAGTAAACACGTCAACTCGACTACCCTCATCCACGACAATAACCTGTCAATATTTCCACAATCAATTTATAATTAGAAGATATACGAAACAGACTCAGAATCTGTTGCAGCTCGACTCTCGCAACTAAAATTTACTTTTCATTTCTATAACTATTTAAGCGAGAAATGACTCATGTTTCTCTTGACCAGTGGAACGTTTGGACAATCTAATAACGCAAGATGATTGGTCCACGATCTTCAACGGCGTAGAATACCCAAGTCGATTTTCAGATGGGTTGAACCGTTGCTTATTTGAGCGATGAGAAGGCATTCGAAATCTACTTTTGATTTAAAAAAATTGATCCAGAATATTTCAGATTATGTGCAAGAATATTTTTTTGGGTTGAACATAACTTGGACCAAAATTTTAAGAAATCAGCGGAATCTTGAAAGCCGACAAACGACGCGCGCACCGCGCAGTGCATTGTCGGAAATTTATGGTGGCCGACAGGAGGTTGCGGTGAGGCAAGCTAGTTTCGTCGTTGAGAGTAGTTTTGTCGAAAATAATACGCATTTCAATTAACCGGTACGAAAATAAATTCATACACTCATTATTCAACATTAAGCGTGTCTGACTTTTTCAATATAGAATTGGACTTTACCAGTTGAAATCATTGCTATTTAACTGATCAAGTAGCATTAAACGCGCTTTCGTGGACACCCTCCACTCGCTGGCTTTGTTAACTATTTCAACGCTAAAATTTTTAAATCTCAGGCTAATGCATCCTAGTTAACATATCTCCACAGTTATTATCAGTTTTTTTATAATCAGCGATCGCTACGTAATTTGTAGTATTAATTTTCAACCGACAGAATTCTCGCATCGATCATCCCTTAACCTTCCCTTTTTCAAACGTGATTTTTTGTGTAAGTTCACAGTAATACATGTTCTTGCACACGAAATAATTAACTATAGAATTTCAGCAATGAATGCATGTGACCAGTTTGATTGCCTGATTGACAACATCTATATCCAGACCATATCAGATTTGACACAGCGCATTGCTCTATCACATTTTTATTTATTCATTTTATTTTGCATTTCAAATTCGTTGTCATATGCTACCTCGCACCACTGTTACACCCTGAATGTCACTCAGTCTAATAGATAATTTCGAGTTTGTTATCTTTGCAAACTTAGATTGACTCGTACACAATCGTATTGATGCATGATCATTCAATATCAACCTCCATCAATCACAATTTTCAAAATATTATAGTGCTACATCTCTGATTTGTTTATAGTTCACAAACAGCATAACGTGCGAAGCAATGTCCGATTCCAGTGACTTGGATCGGCAAATTGAACAGCTGAAGAAGTGTGAGATTATAAAAGAAGCAGAGGTAAAAGCGCTCTGTGCAAAAGCCAGAGAAATCCTTATCGAAGAAAGTAATGTGCAAAGAGTCGATTCACCTGTTACCGTAAGTTGAGGTTAACATAGCGCATAAGCTAGTGTTTTTTTTAAATCTTCAAGTACTGACGTATCCATACTTTGTAGGTCTGCGGTGACATACATGGTCAATTTTATGATCTGAAAGAGCTGTTCAAAGTTGGTGGCGATGTACCTGAAACAAACTACCTGTTCATGGGTGACTTCGTTGATAGAGGATTTTACAGTGTTGAAACGTTCTTGCTCCTCCTTGCTCTCAAGGTAATTTTATAATAGTTGCGGTATCATTTATAAATACAATTGAGAAACTTTCATCCATTACTTGTTTCAACGATTCTTACAGGTCCGCTATCCCGACAGAATAACTCTGATTCGAGGGAACCATGAATCAAGACAAATCACTCAAGTCTATGGTTTTTACGATGAATGCTTGCGCAAATATGGTAGTATTACTGTATGGCGATACTGCACCGAGATATTTGACTATCTGTCCCTTTCTGCCATTATCGATGGGAAAATATTCTGTGTTCACGGAGGTCTCTCACCCAGTATTCAGACACTTGACCAAATTAGAACCATAGACAGGAAACAAGAGGTGTGTATTTTTCTGTATGATTAATGCCTGGACCTCGCTGACCAAAGATAACTCAATGAACTGGTTTTAGGTACCACATGACGGCCCAATGTGTGATCTGCTTTGGTCCGATCCTGAAGACACCCAAGGATGGGGCGTCTCTCCGAGAGGTGCAGGATATTTGTTTGGCAGTGATGTTGTTGCCCAGTTTAACTCTGCTAACGATATCGACATGATTTGTCGGGCACATCAACTAGTTATGGAAGGATATAAATGGCACTTCAATGAAACAGTGCTCACAGTATGGTCTGCACCAAATTATTGCTACAGGTAAACATTCTTTATAACAAAGTTTAAACCTCACCTGTGACATAACGTAACTCAACAATGATCGATCACGATTTGATTCCTGATTGCTTAATTGACGTTTTTACAGATGTGGTAATGTAGCGGCAATATTAGAACTGAATGAACACCTCCAAAGAGATTTTACGATATTTGAAGCAGCACCTCAAGAAAGCAGAGGGATTCCTAGTAAAAAACCACAAGCTGATTACTTCCTGTGAAATTGACATCTTTGGCTACACATGTTATTGCAGCTATATCCTGACTCAGCCTTCTACACGTTTCTACTTGCTACTGAACTAGCTCGGAAGGCTCTTATTTTTCCAACATATCGGCTTAGTATGATGACATCGTTAGTGTTTAATCGTAAGTAGCACATGCGTGTAGAATCTTAACAGGTCCAATGTGAAATAATGTATCTAAGAAAAGAGATGAACATTTATTAGTCGAACTATTTCCATTTATTACTGCGTTATTTCTCGTTGGATTTCCAACAGAATTTTCTAATATTCGATGTGGTAATGTTGTTCCTTGTGCAACTTACCCATATTACCATTGATAACTCACTGGAATCACAAAATCAAAATCATTCGGCAATGTTATTTAATATTACCCCCTGTATTTGTAAAATTAATGTTGGATTTACTATAATTATAGCAAAGCACCATTTTAGATCAACGTCTAGTAAAATTGAAGACCACTCTTTACAGGAGTTAATATTAAATCAATGAATTTTGTTATATTAATATGTACGTAAAATGTATTAATCGTAAATCTAATTCGATACGATCACAATGTATCTATTCAACGCATTTAAATAGAAGGTTAATACGATTTTAAACAATCACTTGTAAATTTGTAATTATTTAAAACCTCAATTGTATTTACATCTGCAATACCAAGCGGTAGTTTTTTTTAAACAAGGTGATTTTAAAATCGCATTACGATAAAGTCCTTGGTGATCTCGACAAAATCAAAGAACCAATTCTAAAGTCTGCCTAAAGATAACATTGATTTTAATGTTATTCTAATTTCCGATTTTCTGAATTGATTATTTCTCAATGCTCAATATTCTTCACCACTCCATTAAACAAATAGCAACGACAATTATTTCCTGCCTCTTTTTCAAAGGGTATGGTTTTAGTTCTAGCAGACAGACATCCTGCTTATGTTAGGTAGCGATAATTTTTTACAATCTAATTTAGACTTATTTTAAACTAGTTGTATCTAGTAGGACATTAAAATTATAATATGATTTTACAATTATTACCTTTTCATCTTGCTCAGTACACCACACATAGGCATAATTATTGTAAATACACGATTTCATCATTGTTCTTTGACCAGAGGTATCATCATTAATTTAAAACATTCGTGAGGCATTGTTGAGCTGTAACTAAATACAAAGGATACTGTATGCAATGAATCATAAATATGTCGAGAATTCAATATCGGAACAAAAAAATACCAATAATTTTATGAACGAAATAAAAGATTTTTTTTTAATCTGACTTCCAGTCCTCATTTCTGTTAGCGACTTACGCACATGTATTCTGAATCTAAACCCTTTGATTTAAAATCCAATATTACTCGATTAGACGATGCTGTTTAGTGTCTACACGCATATTAGTTGGTATTTATTTACAAAGGCCATGTGCCAACAAGTGGGCGAATGTTAATTATTTGTCAATTACCCGAAAACCGAAAGATAATGAAGTCAGTAGGTGGCAAATGAAAACAATTCGTTGGTTGAAGAGGACAGTGTATATATTTGTATATTTCTTCATATTTTCTAAATAAATAATGCTTGACAAGCAATGTCGCGAATTCTAATCAACCATAAAATCGTTCTCGGAACTCGTGTGTTCCAAATTTCCATACTATCATCTGATTTAAGTGTCACCTAACAACGCACGGGAGCAATGAATCGATTTTAACTGAATAATTGCGTAAATAATAAATTACAGAGTGACATCATCGTCGACATCGTCACTTTGCCAAGTCTGGCGATGCGTTGAAAAATGAAGACGTGTGTGGTGAGGCTTCGAGAACTATTCAATCTAAAAACATCCGCTATAACTTAGAGGTTATGCCAATGGTTGACCGTAGCTTATAAATTTTCAATCCTAACCAACTTGTTTAACAATATCAAGACTGAGCTATTTTTATAAATTTGAATTGAAAGTAAACTATAGGAAGTATCAATTATGGTTGCAGATAATCGACGCCCGTATAAACTACACCCGAACTGAACCCCACATATCGTGCGGCGTGAAAAAAATTCTGACATATGTCTGTGTTGGTAAATATTCACACGGGTACACGACTGCTGTCAGATAGGCGGTTCCTTCCTTCCAATATCTAAGGTGAACTATTATTTTGGGTAACGTGCAATACTTCGTGGTGATATTTCAACTTGCTGTTACAAAAAATAATCATACTCCGTGAGTGGATTCAACGTTAGTCTCTTCGCAATAATTCTGATCAATTAATCGATCATCTGTGTTTATTATCTCTAATCGTGTTGCTCGCTTGTCTGCACCACCTACATCCATCAGCTGCAGCGAAATAAGGTGTTTCTCTTCTTTTTTTTTGTTTAGAGTGCATCCGCATGTGTAAGTGAAGAATAAACCGTGAGAAAATTGCCGGAAATTAGTAAATCATGTCTCCCCATGTCAACAACACCAGTCTCTGATGCACAATATATTTTAGCTCATATCAAGAAATTGTGATTCACAATAAGTATTCACTGAAAGTTAGAGATTTATCACTAAGTATTCTCTCAAGGTTTTTCTTTTTCTCTCCCTTTTGACTATGAATAACCCATGTCTCCACAATATCATCCGAAGTCATTGTAATGTTGTGACAATAAGAGGGGATTCAGAAATCTTTACATATACAAACTTAATTTTCCTCATACCTGTTTCCCATAATTTTCAGTCCAAGTATACTCTAAAAAGATGCTATGGCTGCCTCGGGATCGCAAGACAATGAAGAGGACTTGAATGGAGATTCAGGGTCCGAAGCGAGTAGCATCTTCCAGTCTGGCTCCGTTATTTCAACTGTACCTGACAGACATGGGTTTTTGGGAGGAACGCAATACAGTCCAGAACCGTAAGTCTAGTTTGGCATTTTTCCTTGATATGGTATTTTATTCAAACGATGACTAACATTTCTGTTAACTCGGTACCACTCAACTTTGGAGTATTACAACAAATATCATAGAAATTTATTGCAAAATCTCTGAGGTCTCGAATAATTTCAATTGTTGCGCATGGTTAATGTTGCAATGTAAAAAAGAAACCTGTGATCTTTTTACAGTCGCCAGATAATCCCCCCAGAAGTGATTCTTCGTAGGGAAAGAAAATGGCTGCGAATGTTAAGCAAATGGAATAATTTCATGTCAACAAACTATCGCAAAGTCAGAGAAAGATGTCGCAAAGGAATTCCACCATCAGTAAGGCCTCGCGCATGGCTCTACCTTTGCGGAGGAAAACTACTAATGGATGAAAATCCGCATTTGTACGAAGAGCTGGTTTCTAGGCCAGGAGATCCAAAGTATATAGAGGATATAAGGAAAGATCTCCATCGGCAATTTCCTCACCATGAAATGTTTGTTGAAAATGCTCCTGGGCAGCAAGAATTGTTTCAGGTTCTTAAAGCCTATTCTATTCTGAACAGCAAAGTTGGTTACTGCCAGGCCCAAGCACCCATTGCTGCTTTCCTGCTTATGCACATGCCAGCTGTTCAAGCTTTTTGGTGCCTTGTTGCTGTTTGTGACAAGTATTTGGTCGGTTACTATAGCCAAGGCATGGAAACACTCCAGAGAGATGGAGATATTCTGTTTGCACTTTTGAAGAGGGTTTCCCCTGTTGCATACAAACATCTGGTTAGTGAAACTTTAGTTTATCTGGTTTGGCTGGTAAAAATTGAAACTCAAGATTTAGCAACATAAAACTTTGACTCTCTAATATTTAATCGAAAACAATTTTTTGCTTCTAATTCATCCATGCCATAATTATCTCATTGTCAGTATAATGAAAAGTTTTAATATAGGTAATTTCTCGATCCCACAGAAAAAGCAAAAGATAGAACCAATTTTATACATGACAGAGTGGTTCCTGTGCGTTTATACGCGAACATTGCCATGGGAGAGTATTCTGCGAGTTTGGGACATGTTTTTGTGTGAAGGAGTGAAGGTTGTTTTCAAAGTTGGATTAGTCCTGCTCAAAGGCTGTCTGGGTCGTGCAGCCCTCACTAAACGCTGCCCAACAATGTATGAAACGCTTCAAGAATTAAGGAATCCACCCCATCAACTTATGGAGGAGGAGCCCCTCGTGCAACAGGTAAGCTTTAGACACGTAGACAATTACATGTAGTGAAGGAAATAAATATTAACTCTGAGAATATGACAAATTTTTTAAAATAATGGTAATCCATTTGTATTTGTTTATGAAACAATGTAGGTTCACAGACTGAATTTAAGCGAAGAAGACTTTGAATATGAGCATCAAAGGCAAGTAGTTCGTAGAAAATCAAAGGACCAAGCACCACCACCGAGCACCATGAATGGAAATGACTGAAAAAAAAACAGCTATTAAGTAAACCACTCGACTATTCCCTAAAATTACGATGTGCCTTCCCACAATTATATCATAAGTATATAAAACGCACAGAGTAGGAAGTTTATCAAGGATAGATAGTTGAATTAAAAGATTAAATGTTATTGTTATTATTAGTAGTATTGTTATTATCAACTTTATTATGTTATTTCTGATTTTAATTTATGTTGAAAACAAAAGGTGTCTCGTGCACATTCCCGTAAGTAGAAGAATTTCATACTTAGTACCTTTGTTCAATTTACATTGTTATTATGATTGTTAACACGAAGAAAGCACAATATTCTATTATGTTATAAATAATTAATATCATTTATAATACAAATTGTATTTAGTTGTAACTGTATTATTAGTAGTACCACACGCTCCATTGTCAATGTTTATGTACAAAAAAGCAATTGTATCGTACTGTATTTTCGAATAAAATATATATGAATATATATTTAATAAACGCAATAAACTACAAGCTCAATCATGATATCAAATTGTCAAATGAAAAGTTATGTAAAAATTTTCTTAGATGGGTTTCCTTGACTATTATTTGTATCTGATAATTGGGTCAGCTGATTTACGTTAAGGTGCATATCGAGTCGGAGAAAGATTAAATATTAGTGCACACTATGGTGCACACAACCACTGATCTCTATACACACACTCAACAAACGAGGACGCTAGTGCTACCTGTTAGCAAAACTCTCAGTCACCATCATTGTAAGCAAAATTTCATCTGATCGTGACACTTCTACTTATTTATTGAGTAACATCGATACGAAAATTGTTAAACGTACATTTTGTCATGTGTAATGCCTGTTATCATGTGCGATGTCTTCTACTGCAGTATTAGTATCTCTGTGCGTAATACGCATTGAAATTGATGATCCACAATCGTTAGAAAACTCGGGTAAGCCTGTGATAGTTTTCTGTTACCTAAGGTTATAATTTCGTCATATTTCTCTATTCTTACCCTGATTCGGCTTTCTCCCTGTCTGCAGCGCTATGATTAATTATTATTGGCTCGTAATGAATGCTGTCAATTATACATAACTAACCTTAAAGGTGCAATGGCTGCCAGAAAAATGCGAGGACGTCGTGAACCTAGAGATGTTACTGTTGAGAGCTATGCCAGTGTCACTGAAAGGCCAAATCCACTTTTTCCATCTCGTGGACTCAAAAAATCCAATTCTTCATCAAGAGTACATTCTGAAGAAACTCATGGTTCTAATTCTGCGCTCACTGCTGGGCCTGGAGAAGGTGATGGAGCTACTGCACGTTCTTCACCACCTGATCAGATTAATTTTTTCTCTGGTAACCCATTCGTCGAAGTCACCAAAGGAATCCTACATCTATTCAAAGAAGAGTAAGCAGATGAAATTGTTATTCTATATAGTGTAAACATTCTATTGGAAATTTTCATTCATTTCTATACAAATTTATTTATGAACATGTATTTGTGTATTCTGACACAAAATTCCTTTGAACACAATGAATTTGATTTTTTGCTATGTAATGAACGTTAGAATTGTCAATTTCAGTGAGTTGACAGAAATGCATCTAGCAGCAGAACGAAGCCACTGTATTTGTATATTATCTGTGCCTGCAACAATGACTTGCCACGATCTACTAACATTTACTGCTGCGTGTCATCAAGACATTCAGCACTTCCGTATCATCAGGGATGGTAGTCCCAACCAATATATGGCATTGATGACTTTTCGATCAGCTGTCAGTATTAAGTATTCAATAATCATATAGTTAATTAAAAATTTTAATGCAAATATCGAAGCAAGAGCAGAATATCAGATGATCTCATTGTCATGTTTTAGATAGCAGCTAGTGAGTTTTATGAGACATTCAACGGGGCTCCATACAATTCCTTAGAACTAGACGTCGTCTGTCATATGGTCTTCGTATCAAAGGTGGAGATAGGAGATGGCGCGTTTCCAGTGGCAGGCCATACTGAGCTTCCATCTTGCCCAGTATGCTTAGAGAGGATGGATGAAAGTGTTGATGGGATTTTGACCATTTTATGCAACCATGCTTTTCACTCCAGCTGCTTAGTTAAATGGGGTGATACCTCCTGCCCTGTATGTCGCTATGCTCAAACACCAGAACCCCTAGCTGATAGCCATTGTATGGCATGCGGTGCGTACAAATAATTGTTCAACCTCGTGTCCCATGTTTGTTTCATCAGTTTTTTGGGATTTTAATCTCATTCAGGGATTGTCTCATCACAATTTTGTCTTTCTACTGCTTTGTCAATAGTGAAATTCAGGTAGTTCAATTACAGGTGCCAACAGCGATGCTCTTTGGATCTGCTTGATATGCGGCTATATAGGTTGCTCCAGATACCACCAAGGGCATGCCTTTGAACACTACCGTGACACTCATCATTGTTACGCAATGCAGCTAGGAAACAATCGAGTCTGGGATTATGTTGGAGATAATTTTGTTCACCGATTGCTTCAAGATAAAGATGGTAAAATGGTGGAAGGCAGCCGTGAGGGTGCCAAAAGTGGAGGGGCAGCTGTGGACGAGAAAGTTGACGCTGTCCAACTGGAATTCACGTATCTCCTCACCTCTCAGTTAGAAAGTCAGCGACAATATTTTGAAGAAAAGCTTGGCCGATTAGAACAACGCACTGTCTCCGAGAATACAGAATTGCGTGAGAAACTTGGTCAAATTTCTGAAGAAAACAGCAAATTCAAGGTATTGTTCAGAGTGATCGACTTATATTTAATTTTAGTGACGTATTTCAAGAAATTGATTCAATAAAATTTACGAAAACACATCGTGTTACAGGCAGAACTAAATGACCTTATTCGCGAGAAACACGCTCTGGAAAAAAGGTTGCAGCATTCCAGTGCCAAATTGACCCAGAC
Source organism: Athalia circularis (assembly GCA_963978495.1). Classification (NCBI taxonomy): domain Eukaryota; kingdom Metazoa; phylum Arthropoda; class Insecta; order Hymenoptera; family Athaliidae; genus Athalia; species Athalia circularis. Next base: position 24,337,949 of record OZ021700.1, read on the forward strand.
TGTTTCAGAGCTATCCGAAGAAAGGCAGCTAAGTGCAGCCCTCCAGACGAATTTAGCATCATGGCAAGCGAAGCACAAACAATTACAGCAAGAGTTTAGTGAATACAAGGGAGCAACTGAATCCGAAATGACAGATCTGCGGGAACAGCTCAGAGATGTCATGTTCTTTTTTGAGGCACAAAAGGAGATAGAAAACTCAGCAGATAGAGAAGAGATTGCTGCAGGACGTATAATAATAGGACAGACTTCAACCGCTTCAATACCTACAGCAGCTACTCGAGCGCAACGAAAGCACCAAAGGAAACATTAGTCTAGTACTAATCTATAACGACACTACTATAAGGTAATCAAATTGTTGCGGTATCTGAGATCTCTAAATACAACATCTTCATGTGCTTAATTCTGGGGCTGGAATATCAATTAGTACCGTTTCATATCTCTCACGTGACAAAAATTATACCTTAAGCATTATATTGTGAGAAAAAAAAATTATATATACATATGTATCGAGAAAGAAAGTAATAAGAGTAGGAAGTGAGAGACAGAGTAATATGTACATTTAGATATAAGGTAAAAAATCTTCGTGTAGAGATGTAATAATTAACAGATAGATACTTAAAGATCATTACTATTTTCTTACATTCGCCACAATATAATCCTTGTAATTAAATTGAACCCTATACTTTACTGCACAGACTGTATTCCGAAATAAATTATTTCTTTTATAGAACAATGCGAAAATTATTCACGCCTCAAACTTATTGGTTTACTGTTTCATAGTTTATGAGTTCCTTCGATTTACTTCGATTCAGTTACAATCAGACTGCATTTACGATTACCAGGTTTCATCCATGAACAAAGCTGATTTTCACTCATATCAACAATGCATTCAGTCCAGTGATTCAGTCATTGTTCCACAAATACTTTCATATTTCTCGTGATATACGTATCAGTGCTCTGAAAATAACAGTAACAACTTTCTGCACTGGATTATCACTTTGTGAGTCACTGGCAAATGAGCAGACATCAGTCATACCAGCCTGATGGCTGATTATGGCTGATAGTAAAAGTCAAGTTACCCACAGCAGACAGCCTGCCCTTGGGTAAGGCTAGGTTATTGTATATTAGTAATTTGGTTTGATTAGTATGTCAGTACAGTTGTTTAAACACAAATGCTTATCAGTCTGGAGTGCTCAATACAATTCCCTAAATGTTAAGCTCGAGAAGAGATACAAATATCAAAGTAAGTATAACCTAAAACCATCAGTGTTTGATAAGTGACTATTTTTTAGTACATAAATTACGTCCTTACATTGTCATCAGCATATTACGATACCAGAGTAAGCAACTTTGGATTCTAATTTTATATATTCTACTTAAATGACTTCGTGAATCATCTAAAATGGACTGATGTATGGTCCAGTTTTGATGAATTGCAAACAATGTAGAGAAATATCTATTTCCAGATGCATATGACGTATTGGTTTGGTGTAGACTTGGGGACATTTATTTTCCCCAGTTACAACGTTACGACTACATGGGGTCTGATAGCTAGTTGCTTAGGGCTGGGGAGTCTTGCTATCATTTTTGAAGGAATGAAAGTACTCCAGATTAAGCTGCGACAAAGGACGCTTACTTCACTACCATCTGAACAAGGTGGTCTGACTGGTGAAGACTCTTCTCTTCTGTCAAGGCTTTCAAGAAAACCTTTCGTGCGTTCAGCCTTCCCACATTGGTAAACTTCTAACTGTAAGAAACTATAAGCGAATTGTATGAACTGAGAAGATTATATACTTTTTGCCACCAGTAACTCATAACGGGTTGCTGCTACATTGCATGCATATGAAGTTTAACCATTATATCACATTCATCTTAGTAACTTCACAGCCCTGTATCGATCCCTAAATTTGTACAATTGGTTTTGAGGTGTTTTCAAAGTGGCGCTCTACTTTTATTGTACAACAATTCAGGTGTTAAAAATTTGTATTTATGCAACTGCATACATACTAATACTCACAACCATGCCATACTCAGGACGTATAATAATCGCACTAAATCATGCAGCCACTAAACCTCTATTGGAATGAGCATTGAATTTATTACAAAAATGCCGAACTAGTAGGTATCTTGGAAAATGGAATTCATCTCGTTTTCAGTCAAAGTTGGATCAGCTGGTTTTTGGAGGTACTTCACTGGTTTACGCATACCACCCTTGGCTACTTGCTCATGCTGGCTGTGATGTCCTATAATGCATACCTCACTATTGCTTTGGCAATCGGAGGAGGTCTTGGATTTTGGATTTTTGGAGCAGCCGTTCAACAACTCAATATGCTTCAATTTATTGACAAACGCAGGACTATACAGTGTGATTCTGAATGCTCTGGTAATTGAATTGCGCATCTGATATTATCATTCCAAAAATTCATTACAGTAGATTTGCTATTAAAAGTCATGTACTGAATTTGTTAATTTTTCTTTGGCATTTTAGATGCAATAACAAATACCGAAAGACGGCCATCAACAGAGTCTGTGGTTGGGGAACAGCTGGTAACAGAAGCAACTGTAGAAGTGCATACGTAATACAATTCCAAAGCAGTAGGTTTGACATAAACTCATCGCATACTATCGGCATGCAATTAAGTTTAATGAGTTTATTTCTCACTCTTCCCTTGACTAGGAGGGTACCAAACACTACGAATATTGGATATAAAGTATTAAATGTAAATTGGGGGCTGGGTATTACATCACATATACCTATACTGTTAAACATGGATATATTGTATATAAAAATAATGTACATATTATGAAATTATCATATCATGTATATGATTATACACGAAATTTGTCACGAAATTGAAATAATTATATTAGCATTATAAGTTTTACATGAACTGATCTGAATCGGCCCATTAGAATATATTTGTTTGTTTCATTCATAACAGCATTGCGTTATTTCATTATTATTTTGAATTATGCTGACAATAAGTGGCAATGGACAATGAATCATACAACTGTTTAGTTGCGAAAATTAGAATAATCAATGTCTTTTGCAACTTTGATACTTGTCATGAATTAAGTTCAAGTCCTTGGCCAATATTGTATAAGAATAAATTAGATTATCTTTTGAAAGTGCTATACTTACACTTTTCAAGAACTGACTAAGAACTGCAGAAAGCTATCACCAAAAGCAACTTTCATCGGTTTTTATCGATACGTGTTGCGTTACCATTGGTGAATTCTGGAAAGCATCTAGAATTTGTTCAGGCACTTTGAATTTCTTTTCTTTTTTTTTGTGTTTACCATTCAGGTGTGCAGCGTAAATATGTGCTGTTATTTTCATCATCCGCTATCTGTCCCGTTATTTTTAAATGTTCCACGTCCTGCGTGTGCGCAGATGATTCCAGGGTCGGGCATTCAAGGATCTAAGCTGGGGCCCAGGCATTGACCTCTTAACCACCGATCTTTACATCTTAAGTTATTTCAATATAGAATTTAGATGGGGATATGACAACGGTGAATCTGTCTCTAGTCGTGGTTATCTGGAATTGTGATAATATAAAGGACGATAGTTGTAAATAAGAAATAATAGTCATTAGCAGGATAATTTCGGCCGTAGACCGAATAACGGGATCTGTAAATCTTTTCTAAATTTTCATCAATGACTTTGCCATCCTAGTTCACGTACTGACAATCAAACAAGCTAAGGTATTCCGATTATTATGTGAAAACAGTTTTCAATAAAACGCGCTATATTCTTTCTACAACATCCGTCACTGCATGATATTCGTGAACGTTCGCGATAAAATAGCCAATCTTGTTTCACCGCGAATATTCTGGAAAAGGAGGGTGTCGCGACGTGGGCCAATAAGAAGAGGCCAACTGTAGTGACGTCCGCTGATCACAGCTCGGAATTCTTTTGTAACGTGTCGTTTCCAGCCAATCAGAGCGAGACACGACGAGATTGTGCCGTTAATATCCCCGGCGCTCAATTCATTCTCAAGTCAGTCATTTCACAGCATCTCAAGCGAACGAAGTTGAAGTGTATTCTTTGTGTCATTAAGCAGCTTGGATAAATTAAAACTTTTTCTGGTAAATATCGCGCATTTAAACACCTCCCAATAACATATTTCTGAATAATTTCCTACACTGGTGAATAATTATTAACTTCATTCACTTTTTTCTCTCGATTTTACGCACGGCAAGCCACGTATCTTGTGCTGACCTGTGGGTACTTCTCACATTCATTTGGGTTTGGAATTATTGAAGATTCTTCCTGAATTTTGGATATAATCTTTATGCTTAAAAAAACTTATTCTTTGCGACTTACAGTATCAGTTAAATATACCTTACACGATTCGCAATATCTGTTTCACCGGCTGCCTGCTGGCAAATGAAATCTCGCACATTGAACGGTTTTCGGCTCAGTTTTCGGCGTTTCCATTGTCAATAATTACTATATAGAAGATCTGACTTTCAAATGTGCCAGTAACTTTTCAGATTTTCGAAAATTCATGATTCTAATCAGAGTTTCATGCTGCTTCTAGCCTTGTACCTTACCAGTGTCTAATCAGGATTATAATTCGTTCATTACAGGTGAATTCTTACGATAAAAATTAGAAATGAAGGGAGCAGTAGCCCTGTTTATGCTGGGGCTGATCACAGCCTTGGCAACTGCCAAAGAAGATAAAAAAGACAAGGAGGATATTGGTACGGTCATAGGAATTGATTTAGGAACAACTTATTCATGGTAATTATGTGTATATTAAACATTCATACAACAATACATTCTATTTGTATTGATTTTTTTTATCGTACTGAAGTCAACTCTAATTTCTGATCCTATTTTATTTCCATCAATTACAGTGTGGGTGTGTATAAAAATGGGCGGGTGGAAATCATTGCCAATGACCAAGGAAACCGAATCACTCCATCCTACGTCGCATTCACACCTGATGGAGAAAGACTGATCGGTGATGCCGCCAAGAATCAACTTACGACTAATCCAGAAAACACAGTCTTTGATGCCAAGCGTTTGATTGGTCGTGAATGGTCTGATGCGACTGTTCAACAAGATGTCAAATTTTTCCCATTCGCTGTCATTGAAAAGAACGGCAAGCCACACATCAAAGTTAGCACAAGTCAAGGGGACAAGGTCTTTGCTCCTGAAGAAATTTCTGCTATGGTTCTCAATAAAATGAAGGAAACCGCTGAGGCCTACTTGGGTAAGCCGGTTACACACGCTGTTGTCACTGTACCTGCATACTTCAACGATGCCCAAAGACAGGTAAGAAAATTATCAAATGGTTTCTCAGTCATGCAAATTTACATGTTGAATAAACTTCAATTCAAATGCTAAACTTTTATATATACCTGAATATTCATTTATATAGTTTTGTCTTTATCCATGTTACAGGCCACCAAAGATGCTGGAACTATCTCTGGTCTGAACGTGATGAGAATCATCAACGAGCCAACCGCAGCTGCTATTGCTTACGGTCTTGACAAGAAGGATGGAGAGAAAAATGTCTTGGTATTCGACTTGGGTGGTGGTACCTTTGATGTGAGTCTCCTGACCATCGACAATGGAGTATTTGAAGTAGTGTCTACAAACGGTGATACCCATCTGGGAGGTGAAGACTTTGACCAAAGAGTCATGGATCATTTCATCAAATTGTACAAAAAGAAGAAGGGCAAGGATATCCGCAAGGATAACAGGGCTGTACAAAAATTGCGCCGAGAGGTTGAGAAGGCCAAGAGAGCATTGAGTGCTAGTCACCAGGTAGTTATTCATGGATCAATTTTTACTTCATGTTTCATGAATACTAAAACTATGACTCAGTGGCCAGCAAAAAATTACAGCTTTTGCTTTCACATAAATTTCAAAGTGGGACCCACACTTGAAGTTCGATTTGTTTTCAATTTACAGGTGAGGATCGAAATCGAGTCTTTCTTTGAGGGAGAGGACTTCTCAGAGACTCTGACACGAGCCAAGTTTGAAGAGCTGAACATGGATCTCTTCCGTAGCACGATGAAACCGGTACAGAAGGTTTTGGAAGATGCTGATATGAGCAAGAAAGACGTAGATGAGATTGTACTTGTTGGTGGATCCACAAGGATTCCGAAGGTTCAGCAGTTAGTGAAAGAGTTCTTCGGTGGAAAAGAACCTTCCAGGGGAATCAACCCTGACGAGGCTGTGGCATATGGAGCTGCTGTACAGGCTGGTGTACTTTCCGGCGAACAAGATACCGACGCAATCGTCTTGTTGGATGTTAACCCCCTGACCATGGGTATTGAAACCGTCGGTGGAGTGATGACCAAACTTATCCCAAGGTAAGCATGGATTCCTGAAAACTTCAAACGACTCAGCAGATCGTTAGACGTTGGAATTTGACTGACTATGCAACTCTTTTAATTTATAGAAACACCGTCATCCCAACCAAGAAATCGCAGATCTTCTCTACAGCTTCAGATAACCAACACACTGTGACTATTCAAGTCTATGAAGGTGAACGACCAATGACAAAGGACAACCATTTGCTCGGCAAATTTGATCTCACTGGAATCCCACCAGCACCTAGAGGAATTCCACAAATTGAAGTGACATTCGAAATCGATGCCAATGGTATCCTACAAGTATCTGCTGAAGATAAGGGAACTGGAAACCGTGAAAAGATTGTGATCACCAACGATCAGAACCGCTTGACACCTGATGATATTGAACGAATGATCAAGGATGCTGAAAAGTTCGCCGATGATGATAAGAAATTGAAGGAGCGTGTCGAGGCACGTAATGAATTGGAATCGTACGCATATTCGCTAAAGAATCAACTGTCTGATAAAGAAAAGCTTGGTGCCAAGGTCAGCGACACAGATAAGACAAAGATGGAAGAGGCTATCGAAGAAAAAATCAAATGGCTTGAAGATAACCAAGACACTGACCCAGAAGAATATAAGAAACAGAAGAAAGAACTAGAAGAAATCGTTCAACCAATTATTGCTAAGCTTTACCAAGGAGCTGGTGGCGGCGTTCCACCTACTGGAGGTTCTCCTGACGAAGAAGACGATCTTAAGGATGAACTATAATTACAAAGAACTCTTTACGTTCGTTAGACTGAAAGCCACCTTCAAGCAAATACTTTCGATGCTAGTATGTAACGACATCGTAACGTACCTTGTATATAATTCACAGCTGGTTCGTGACAGCGACTTTTTTCAGCTGAAAGTAGGAAAATGACGGAACTCGACTTAACTTTATTGTCAGGCAATGAGGGCGCGAGGTAAATCTGTGAAATCGTTGTATTACTTTGAATTGTATTTGCTATAAGGAAATGTCGACCTTCCGCACCCTCATAGAAAACTAGAAACACATGGTGGCAATGTTTCCTTTTTGAAATATTGCCATATAGGAGTTGAAATTCAATTCCTTCGAAATATTTCAGTGTGTTGTTAATTTATTTCGATTATTTTATATGTTCCATTGAAGTACTAATCGAATACATTTGAAAATATTTGTGAGGCTCAAGGAGAGCGTGTGTGTGAGTGCCAGTGTAGTTACTATTGTTATTGTGGCATAGCATGTACAATAATATTGTATGATTGCGAGAATGCAAGATTTATCAGTATCACATAATAAACATTTTTTCAGTAAATTAATTATGTTGTAAATTTTTTTCCAACCCCTTACCCCCTTGAAATATATCCTCCGCCTTTTAGGTAATTATTTCCATGAATTTTCTATAAGTTGAACAAAAAAATTATGGTCCATAAACACAACATACAAATACATTAATAAAAAATCACAAACTTTTCTTTTGTATTTGAATCACGCAACATGCCGCCATGCCAGCTACCTTTCACATTTTGGTATGTATGACCGTTGAGTGTAGATAGGTACTCAACGGTATGACAAATCGAATGCAATCCCATGGATACAGTATTTTTTTCTCATTGCCAGAGACTTAGCAACATGATTTTTTAACAAACATGAGTACGATGGATTCAATTGCTATTGTTTTCGAGCTTCTGTCTTCACAGTTTTAGGAGGGCTCATTGACATTCGGTTATTAGATTAAATATTGGTTTTGTCTCGGAGGATATTTTTTACATCCGGAGCAACTTGGTCTCCAAGAAATTGGTATGGGTACAAATTTCAATAACATTTCTTCCAACTGCTGGTCAGTTTTTAAAAACGGTTATTCTGTTTGGAAGATTCACAGATTGCTTGATAAAGTAATGACCTTAGATGATCTTTCACAAGAGAATGTTGCTCGCCGTGCGTAATATTCAAAACTGATGAAGCATTTTTTAGCGTATCTACTGCTTCAAGAGATTTGCCCAAGTATAATTGTATTTTTCCCAATTTCAAGTACAACAACCCTGTCAACGGATGTGAATTTCCGTAGTACAACCTGAAAACAACGAAATCTATATAAATATACATGTTTTATTGATCATTGAATAACTACTGAGCCAAAATGACCCAGTCTTTTTCAAAAGAAATAAAACGATGAAAAAATGAATGAGTTGCGTGTTTCATAAAACTTACAGATATCCTGGAATAAGTTTCAGACCGTACTGTTCAGCATCTTCCCAACAAGCACCTAGATTTACTGCTGCCTCAAAAGCAGCATCTAGTGTTCGTACATGCTGTAAGTTGAGCGAATGTAAAACGCCATCCTGTCTTTTCAGACAGATTTTACTAACATCAAGATCTAAGGAATTCAAGTTAAGAAAGTACCTTACACAACATAAATTATCCTATTGACACCAAGAACTATGAAATAAGAAATTTGTCTGCTTAGTTTTCAGAGGATACAAGCCATAGTCTTCATACTCTGCAAATGATGGACTGTAAAGGCGGTAACTTCTTCGAATGATTGTTGAAATTCTTCAGGGAAATTTTCTCCACATTTTACGCAGTGTTTTTCTGATGCTGAGCAAGGAGCATTGCATGAGGAGGATGGACAAGCAGCGGCCATAATCGTTGGCTCATCTGATATACAACGTTCGCAGTTGCACCGAAAATAATATCCAGCAAGTAATTCAGCTTGCCTTTCTTCGGTGGAATTGAGCAAGTCAATGTAAGAAATTCTCACCTAATTTCATATGGGGCAGATATAAAACCAATCTATTAGGTATTACTTTATAATTCATTAATTAATTCTGTTATTCACTAAATATTTTTTTATGTGAACTGGGAAAATAGTTATTCACTGATATATACTCTGCTATATCACAATCTTTTATAACGAGACAATATCATTCAAGAGTAGGGGAGTAGATTAATATACATAAAATAAGAAACAATACTATTTTCCATGCAATTTCAAATAATTGATGAAAAACAAATAGGAAGCAGTAGCAAAAGCAAGTTAATATCACGATGATCATCTTTGGGTTTATATGATGATGAATAAATCATTTTTCTGATTTGATGTGTTTCATCATGCAAAAGTAACACCTCGAAGATAAATTTCATCACAGGCCCCACAAAATGTGGGTATCTCAGTATTATAAACAGATTCAATTGAACGAAGCAAGCACAACATTCAAAGAAATTCATCACTGAAAGTATTTTTGAGAGAAACATTATTTTCTCATCACCTAGGTAATTGACATGGTGATTACACCGAACATTGAAAACAAATGCCATAAAAAAATGCTCAAGTTGATAATGTTAGTTATCGAAAGGAACACTCAAGACAACACTGCAAAAAACCACTTGTGGTGTAAGAACCTATAGTTATGTAGAGTAACAGCAAAAGCTTGATCATAGCCTGTATCTGTTGAATAAATAAAGCAGTTGAAAGTTTTTTTTTTTATACCAAACCTATGAAATACTAGTTTTTAAGTGTTCCGTAAGAACAAACATGTTTTGTACAAAATTTAAAACTGAAATGTAAAAAAAATTAAAATTTACAGGAAAAAATGGCAAGAAATGTAATTATTTTAATAGCTTGAACAACTTGAAATCTGTGAGGAAAAATTTTAATTCTCGTGAAGTTGAAAACAAAAGTTATTCTCTTTGATGACATTTCGTAATTTTATTAACGCATAAATACAATACTAGGATTTTATTTCAGGCATAGAAATTGATTTAACACTTAATTATATGCAGTGAGACGATTAATGGCATTGACTTAATATAAAAAGACTATGATCAGAACGTGATTAGGCACGATCATTGGCAGAAAACTTGTTTTATTGTTGCGTTGATATTCTCTCAACTCAAACGCTAGAAGCATTAAACTAATGAATGGAAGATTGACGGGGATTGCCTAAATATGAAACATTGCATACATGTGCATGTTTAACACAAAAGTCTAACTGTAACGAAAAAGCTACTACCCTCCTGTAGGTGAAAACGCATTAGAATTAAACCTATTTTATGTTCCTCATGGTTGTGCCTAAGCACAGCTCACCCTACATTTATTCGTAATATCAGTGAAAACACACCTGAGACCAATCTAATCGTGGCATATCTTCTAAGGCTCTGATAATAATTGTAGTCCCTTCGAAAACTGCAACTGCATTTGGCTTACAACTGTGATCCATAATTGAAGGACCTAAGTATATTCCTGTCCCAATGCTGTTCATCTCTTGATCTAATATATTAAAGGAATTAACACAAATTCTGCCATAGATACCCATCAACTCCGCTGAATTTGGCAAAGTTGTTCCTCCAAGAAATTCAAATAAAACTCCGCAGAGAGAGGTGAAGTGTTCCATGCGTTTCTCATCTTGTTTAAGGTCGGAATAATCTGTACAATCAGACGTCGTTTCATTGCTCTTGGCGTTATACTTAAACTGTGCATGTTACTTACGAGACATAAGATCCTTGAACATTCTGAAATTTGTTTCTGTGTAGTAACCCTTTTCATCTGCCCCGGCTTTATTCAATTTCACAATTATTCGAGCCATTAATCGTGCAGCGTCTGGAATTACTCTTGGAGATACACGTTTTAAATTTGAACACTCGAATTTGTGAACGCCCCATGATTCTCTCTGACAGTGTTGATCGCAATAATAGACGCATTGGCATGCTGAACATTTCAACAATTTTCCGCTATAAACAATTGCATTCAATGTACACAACAATATAATTCCACAATAAAATTTACCAGCATAGATCAGCGTGTAATTCAACAATAATACCTTCCCAGGCAGTTATCACATCTGTCATTTCTAAATTCGGACTTAAGAACAAATGCAAAGGGTTTTGCTGTTAATATTGTTGACCCTTTCGCAATGAATCTAACCTTGCTCTTCATATCGATGTTTCCTCAGTTAATATTGCTGTGTATGCATAGATTGTATCACCGCATACAGTTTTCTATAAATCGCACCTCCAAAGTCTCGGCATTCTGATGTTTTGGGTACTTTTGGAGAATAATGTGATACGCACATATCAACGATACAACAATATTTGAGCTAATTTGAGCGTGAAATAGTATACAAAAATTTTGAACAATTTAAAACGCCTAGGTGCCGACACCTGACGAATCGTTTTTTGACTATAATTCAAATATTTTCGCGCTCTAACAGCTTTCGAATCCGTTGTTCAATAATGGTTCAACCCGTCGTTGACTACAAATATTCAGTCAACGAACGCGTTGACATGCTTACTCAATACCCGGTCAACGTTCAACGAAATCTTGAATATTGAACTCATGTTCCCAAATTAAACATCTGCATCTGATTTGTCAACGATTAAATGCTTCTTTTATGTATCCCTAATTAATTAATGTAAGATAACGCTTGTCGAACACGTGTTATATTTTCGATATTGTTAAATTCAACGTTATTGTTACTACCATTGGTTATTTAATGTTAATACAGAGCTCACATTTACGTCCATACATTTAAACATATTAGATCGAAATGTGTTTCTTACCTCAGAAAACAGTTGTCACATAGTTTACTCCGAAACATGGACTTTAGTACATAGGCAAACGGCTTTGCTTTTAACAGTATGGTCCCTTGATTAATAACTCTATTCTTATAACTGTTTGAAAATCTCATTTTTATGTCGTTATACTCACGCGGTTTGAAATTTTTTTATTTTAATATTTTAATAGAAGATTAGTGAGGGTTGTCGAGCGGCGCGAAGTTCTCGCCGAGGTCGATCAACCTCTATTGAGTCCCATTAATATGTACCAATGAACTTCTGTCTCTAGACCTGTATTCTATACCGAAACTGAAACTAAATTTAAACATATGATATTTTCAGGTGGCATAAGTTTAACATGGTCTTATTAATAGACGGGATACGGTGCTCATCCTTTACACCAATAATGTACTTGTCGCATTGAGCTTAACAAAGAATAAAGAGATATTCAATCACAGTTAATAACGAAGCTGATTATCAATAACTCTTTTCATCTAGACTAATTATAAAATTTAAGTTATACGATAAGGTCTTGAAGGCGGCAAGATTTCGATAAGACAGGCAAGTCATGCGAATTATCAAAAGTCTCCACATAGTGCAGAGCACAGCTATACCGTGATAAAACTAAACTATTCTAAACGATCAATTGCTTCATGTACAAGGAATAATCTTTTGATCACGTATCATTAGTCCAAACATGACGTTAAATCAAAGCTAAAATAAAAATAGAAACATATTAATTATTTGTAATTAAAGAATTTCTTTTTGTCTTCTCTTATTTCTGGAACGAAAACAGTGGCAAAATCTACTGTTACTAGTGGGTAGTAAGAAAAATGGTATCTATTGTAACAGAAAGGAAAGAATGGGTAAATTGAAAAAAAAAATGCGCATGTCACTTATCAGTATCGCAGTGAATGATTCGTTTCGTGTGTTTGTAGTATTAAGACCGTTGATATTTTTGTTGTTCTGGCTGTGGTCAGAAGTTGATAGAAAAATTATTATTTTCGCTATAACATAACGCAATTCTAAATTTCAAGTTTGCTGTCTTATTTATGCTACCAGTTGGCAGACGGCTGCCAGTACAACTTAAATACGTAATCCCCAAACGAGATGTTCGCCCATTATGGAGGTTGTATCAATGGTTGTATTATCATTCTTAGAATTTATTCATCACATCATCAGCTACGGCGACTGCCTCAATTAGCGATCATTATCTAATGAATATCAATTAGATTCGGTCGAACAAATGTGTTCAGCGTTCAGAACTGTCAGAATCACATAACCAAAAACTAGACTCTGTCTGTAATACAAGCAAAGTTACAAGCATAGTATGGAATCAATGGAGGTTTTATGTCGAATATGACGTGTTAATATTTCTAAACAAATAACCTCATGTCATGAATATGCATACAAAGTACGTCACTTCTCATAAATGTAACTGGGAATAATACATACATGGCAGATATGGTTTATGCTTATCAAGCCAGCAATATAATGTATAGTTCACAAGAAGATTTGCAAATTATATAAACAAATGTCTTGCAAATATGTGTATGGTATCTGACTGTAGCATAAAGGTATAATACTCGGTTTACATCTAAAGTAAAGTACATATACTGTCCTTAGTTATGTTAGAAGATAGAATAAAGTCAAACTACTTTACTTTTGCAAGAGTGACTTGCATCTCTTCAATTGCACAATTGTGCCATAGATATTACTGCAAATCGCAGAAAACTTTTTGGCAAAATTCTTAATCACAACTTTTAACAGCTGATATGCTATGTTTTATCTGCATCTGATGAATTATATTTGGATATCTGAAACAAATTTAACACTACACTTTTTTCACAGGTTGTGGATCTATTTAATAAATTCAATGAGAGCCTGGGATCATATGCATTTTCAAGATGGGTTGGTCAGTTTGTGGAAGAGTATCAGACGTCAAACATTCTATTTCTGGGTACAATTGGCCTTTTCTTGACATTGTTAATCGTATCAGTCGTACTGATAATCCTACGGAAATGGAAGAACAAGGAGTTTTTGCCGGAGGTTAAAGAATTTGTTGGCGTGGGTAACAGCAGGCCCAGATTTAGAAAACGTGATAAAGTTTTGTTCTACGGTAGAAAGATGTTGAGGAAAGTAAAGTCTATAAGTGGCCAAGTACATCCGACTGGACAAGGGAAAAAAAGACGTGCCGTAATGCGTTTTGCCAGAAGGTTGTTGCAACTGAAAAAAGAGAGCGCGCCTCAACAATTGAAAGTGAGTTATGAAATCCAATGGACAACATTCTTTCTTCTTAACATCTACTTCCTCCCAACTAAGGTGTACAAAAATTCTTTTCCATAGGTCTTAGAACCACCAGCTGAATATTTGGAAGAAGATTTAGGTCCAGGCGATAGAGTACCACCCGATGCGTTGTACATGCTTCAAAGTATAAGAGTATTTGGACATTTTGAGAAACCAGTGTTCCTTAAGCTATGTAAACACACAGAGATCATGACATTGCCTGCTGGCAGCTACCTCTTCAAAATTGGAGACCCCGATGTAAACGTGTTTATTGTACAGCAAGGGTTGGTCAATGTATTCATTGTAGGAGCCGATGGTGCCCAAATTTCTCTGAAACTAGTGAAAACTGGGGAATCTGTAACAAGCTTGCTCAGTTTTACAGACGTGCTAACAGGTCACACAAGTTCCTATAAAACTGTGTCGGCCCGAGCTGTTGAAGATTCCATAGTTGTCAAGCTGCCAATGAGTTCCTTTCAAGAGGTAAATATAAGTCCTAAACAAAGGGCAAGACGTGCTTGAATTCAGCAAAGGAATCGCGGTTGCATTATGACATTATTTATTTGTTTACCGATCATGCTATAGGATCTGATAAATTGACTCTGAATGAAGTTTTGATGTGCATGTAATTCTGTTGTAATGCAACAAATGAAATTTGACTTGAAAGAACTTGACAATACACGTTTCACAGGTATTTCAAGATCACCCCGATGCATTCATTCGAGTAATCCAAGTCATAATGGTCCGATTACAACGTGTTACGTTTACGGCCTTGCATCAATATCTGGGCTTGTCGGCAGAGCTGGTAAACCCAGGAACGCAAAAAAAGAAGTACAGCCCATTTTCTGGCTCTCCTGTGCGTTCTAGAACTCGAGAAAATTTCGCTGCACCAAATTTAGACAATAATGCATCCTCTGGTCCAGGTAATAATGAGCATGCTGGTGGCTCCAACATATTTCATCGAGACTGCTCGGGCCTGATATCACAGCCAATACCAATTACCTCTAGTCGTCGGTAAGGCAACTCTTTCAGTTCTCTTTCATATTTAACATATGGTGTGAGAGAGAATATTTTTCTCACCTGTGCTCGAATAATTTATAATCTGCCCCTGTAATTTTATGTTAAAAGACCTAACCATCTCGACAGATCAAAAAGTACACTAGATTGGAAATACCAGGGTTCTAGTCCTCTGCTAAGCCAAAATTCATCGGATGTGGTGCCAGAATGTGAGTCGCATTGGCTGACTTCTCCCGTCACAGTCCCGCAGCAGGCGCAAGGTACTACACCAGATCTTGTACATTCGGGAGGTGGTAGTACGAACAGAAAACGGTCAACAACCGAAGGCCCACATCATCAACAGTTGGACGAATCACAACTTATCCAATTAGCAACCGATGCTTTTGTTCGAGAGCTGGGTCTAGAAGATGACACAATTCTGAAAGATGGTAAGGTGCAAATTCGGGAAGTACCTGCGGGAACCTACATTATGAAAGAAGAATCGCACAAGGTATGAGACTTTGGAAAGAGAACAAACAAGACAAAAGATATTGAAACATTTTTTGACACGTATTTTTGACAAAAATTTTCATACACTTCAGGACGTAGCCCTGGTGTATGTAATATCAGGATCACTCATTGTCAGTCAGCGTGTGACGGAAGGACGAGACGCAGGTCAGGAGGTTCATATGTACAGTACGCATCCCGGTGAAATAGTTGGTGGCCTGGCTGTGCTAACAGGCGAGCCATCGTTTTATACAATTCGCGCCAAACATGCAAGCCGTATTGCCCTACTCTCTAAAAGTACATTTTTTGCCATCATGCGAGAGAAGCCTACAGTTGTTCTACATGTTGCAAACACTGTTGTCAGAAGACTCAGTCCGTTTGTTCGACAAGTATGTATTTTGACGTCTGTAATGTTTGCAAAAAAATTGTGAACCAATTTCAAATAGTTAATGTTTGGATAGAATGATCATTTCTCGAACAATTTTTCAACAGGTAGACTTTGCCTTGGATTGGCTGTTCTTGGAGAGCGGTAGAGCTCTCTATAGGCAAGGTGCTGAATCTGATTCGACATTTATTGTTTTGAGTGGACGTTTGAGATCTGTTATCACGTACGCTGATGGGAAAAAAGAATTAGTGGCAGAATATGGTAAAGGTGACTTGGTGGGTATTGTTGAAATGGTCACGCAGACGACTAGATCTACAACAGTAATGGCTGTGCGTGACTCAGAACTAGCTAAACTCCCCGAAGGTCTGTTTAATGCTATCAAGCTCAGATTCCCAATTGTTGTTACGAGGCTGATCAACCTGCTGGGTCATCGAATACTTGGATCCTGGCAACGTTCACAATCTAATGGTGTTTCGAACGGAGTAACGTGAGTCCCTTGTAAATAAGTATACACATACTCACAGCCAATGTGATTGATTGTATGTAATTTTATTATTAAAAGACATCTAATTGACATGGATTTGACTTTGCCAAGATTATGATATTGCATGAGATTCTCTCAGCAAAATCTTTCGTGTTTTTTCTCATATCTGTCCTCTAACGGATATTCCCTCAATTGCTAGTACTAATAGTGCTTATTTTACAGAAGTCGTGCGGCTGCAACAGTAGATGCCAGGCCATCGCAAGTGAATTTTTCAACTGTAGCGATTGTACCAATTTCAGAAGACGTTCCTTTAACTGCCTTCACATTTGAATTATACCACTCATTGTGCGCGATTGGACCGTGTTTGCGGTTGACGTCCGACGTTGTTCGAAAGGTGGTTTTCTAGTTAAGAGTAAAACTCAGTTTGGTATTCATGATTTTGAGATATTGGTCGGGAAATACCCTACAGAGCGAGATATGTCATGATCATTTTTCTTTCAATTTCAGACACTCGGAGCTGCTATAATGGAACCAGCAAACGAATACCGACTGACTTCATGGCTGGCACAGCAAGAGGACCAGCATCGCATCTCATTGTATCAATGTGATTCGAGCTATACTCTTTGGACGCAACGTTGTGTGCGACAAGCTGATTGTATACTCATTGTTGGCTTAGGAGAAAAGACACCAAGCTTAGGTCGCATGGAACGTGAAGTAGAAAGACTCGCGATGCGCACGCAAAAAGAATTGGTCTTACTACATAAAGAACAAAGCGGCCTTCGACCCAGTAACACCGTTGAATGGCTCAACATGAGAAGTTGGGTCTCGAGTCATCATCATATCCAATGCCCAAAACGGATGTTTACGAGAAAATCACAATATCGTATTGTAAATTGAACTTTACGTATCATTCTGCATCTACACCGTGATGTCAGGCTGATCATGGTTACTTTTTTACAGAACGAACTTTACTCAAAAGTGCTAACATCAGAACCGAATGTGCACAGTGACTTCAGCAGACTTGCACGATGGCTTACAGGAACTTCTGTAGGACTAGTTCTCGGGGGTGGTGGCGCGCGAGGGGCAGCGCATATTGGGATGCTTAAAGCAATTCTAGAGGCTGGAATCCCCATTGATATGGTCGGAGGTGTCAGCATTGGCGCATTTATGGGTGCCTTATGGTGTATGGAAAAGAATATCACGACTACAACTCAGAAAGCTCGAGAGTGGTCAAAGGTACATTGCCTGTTTTTTGTTAACCTGGTCTTGAGTTTTGTTTCAGTCTGTTTCGGTTCATATTTTGATAATAATTAATCTTACGTCTTGATTTCAGAAAATGACGCAATGGTGGAGACAAATCTTGGATTTGACTTATCCTATGACTTCAATGTTTTCGGGAAAAGATTTTAACGCAACTATTCAGGGTACTTTCGGAGATGTGTATATCGAAGACCTGTGGCTTCCATATTTCACGATAACTACGGACATCACCGCATCTTCGAAGCGCACGCATACACACGGTCGGTATAGCACTTTCGGTCGCATCTTTTACACCGTGTAGTGCGAGACTGCAATTTCAATTCAAATTCTAATCTTCATGAAAAAAAATGTTCTATAAATGGAAAAATTTCAATTCGATTGCATGTCTTGAAGAAACCAGTCAGTTTATTTCTGCAATTTCTCAGCCTTACTTATTTTACAGAGAATTCAATTCTACAAAACTAAAATCGAATCATTTTAAAAGCACAGTCTTTCAGTCGATATATTTGAAATATTTAACTAAATAATATTTTCAGGCTATTTTTGATCTATGTACATAAAGTAACGCAGTATATATAAGTTTCATGTCTCTAACTGTCTTGCCATGTTTCTGAAATGCAGGAGCGAGCTCTATGGATGATTGTTGTTGACGTACTCTCCAATTTCTATGACCTGTCCGTTTTAATTATTTTCAAAAATGACCCTCGGAGGGGTATTATTCTTTCAATTACTGTTGAATCTTTCCGTGAAAATTTATTGACAAAATTTGATATCAAGCCTATCTGGTGTTCTGCCTTGCGGTTTTGCTGTGGCGTAATGCTGCGTCATTTATATATCTCTGAACAATTGATTCTACTTTTAACAGAATGCATAAAAAATGCAAGGCAATAAGCAGATACTATAGTATTAAATTTTGTTCACAAGGGACAATCTTTTTCAATGCTTTAAATGCTACGAAAATTCCATCAAGTTTTGAAGAAAATAGTTAAATAATGATTTGTCGCATTTAGGATCGCTGTGGCGTTACATTCGGGGTTCGATGTCATTATCGGGTTATATGCCGCCGATGTGCGACCCGGTTGACGGCCACCTCCTCCTTGATGGCGGGTACGTCAACAACTTACCAGGTAACACGATGTCAAATTTCAGTGTCTCGTTGGAAATAATATCGTTCCACTATCAATATCCACATCGAGTCAGGCTACACTGTTCAAAGTCAAATAGTCCACATAAAAAAACAAATGATTCACCATGAAGTCTTTCTCCAAGTAATCCAATCTGCTGTAAATCTGAAGGAAAAGATCTAGTGCATTATAATTTCTTTTGTTACACTTCAGCATATCTGTATTACAAATACACTATCGCCTGTTAATCAACTAATTACTCTAAGCAACTCAAACTTTTGCCTATGCGTTTAGTGAGTTACTAGACGATTATTTATACCACATCATTGTTTGACAGCTATGAAAACTTAGAGAAATACAACAAACAGACAAAACGCATATTGACCCATCTTCATTGAACGCACTCCACATTCATACATTCACATTAGAGCTCGCTCCCGTAGCCAAAAGATGTAAAAAGAAAATCGTGAAAAAAATTAGTATGTTCAAGACAGGCTTGTTATGGAGATATTGCCGAGCGAGTATGACCATAGCTGGTATTTTTCCACCTATTTGCGATCCAGCTGATGGACATCTTTTGGTTGACGGGTGCTACGTTAACAATGTACCAGGTATCATGCATTTCATGACCGTTACTTATTATTAGGCAACGAGTGCAAACTAGGTAGCTTTTTATTGACAATTTAATAGTTTGTACTGATTTTCTGAGACATGTTCTTACATACTGTGTTCTTCTTGTTGAACTATGTTATTCACCCAAACGTGCAACTTCCATTCGAAATCGATGATACCCATAACTTTTTAGAGAACATAATCGTTAACTGCAACAACCTGGACATGTTATTTCTGTCTTTTGCTTAACATCTCTTCCCAAACTGTTCGATGCTGTATAACCATAAGTTTTAACCACGTGAGGATAACAGATCTTTTGAACTTCTGATAAATGTAATCAAACGGAAAAATATATTTTGTCAAGATCTTTTGAACTTCTGATAAATGTGATCAAACGGAAAAATATATTTTGTCATATATTTTAGATATTTTAGATACCTGAACCATATGTTCAGTGATGTTTTCGAGAAAGAACACAGATATTGATTCTCTTAACAACTGACCAAATTTTTTATTGAAAATGTGCTAAAAATATTTAATTATTTTGAAAACACACACTCACAAATAAATCGAGGCAAATACGGTCACACTCAATTCATCAAATACACAATTGAACAGACGAATCCACTTCTGCACAAAGATTCAGATCAAAACATTTATGATATTCACAGTTGAATTCAAACACATTTTGACATATCCGTCGTAGTAGCATAGAATTTACAGGGTAACACAGAAGCACGTTAAGTTGTCGTTGTTGATGAGCATGCTCAAGTAAAACCTTTGCACAATATGTATAAAATTTTTGTGATACATTATATTTTTGTCAAAGCCGATGAAATGCTTAGACAAGGAGCTCATCATATACTAGCAATAGATGTGGGCTCTCAAGATGACACCGACCTAACAAATTATGGAGACTCATTATCGGGCTGGTGGTTATTATGGAAACGTTGGAATCCATTTGCAACTGCTGTCAAAGTCCCCAACCTTCCTGATATTCAATCCCGCTTGGCATACGTTAGTTGCGTGCGACAGTTGGAGGAAGTTAAATCGTCAGATTACTGTGAATACATTAGACCGCCCATTGACAAATATAAAACGTTACAATTTGCTAACTTTGATGAGATCAAAGATGTTGGCTATCATCACGGTA
Source organism: Athalia circularis (assembly GCA_963978495.1). Lineage (NCBI taxonomy): Eukaryota > Metazoa > Arthropoda > Insecta > Hymenoptera > Athaliidae > Athalia > Athalia circularis. Next base: position 24,358,640 of record OZ021700.1, read on the forward strand.
AGAAATTATTATATTTTGTTGCATCAATTGAGCCTGAAGTGATCCGCTCTTCAATAACTTTATCATTGAATAAATAAAATTTCATTTAGGTAAAACATACTTCGAGGGCCAATTGAAGGCAGGGGTTTTGCCGAGATTTAATGCTGGTAGAGAACAAGCAAAAGCAATGCAAGCAAAAACTCTAGCAGCCAATCAACAACAGCAGTCATCCGTCTCAGCTTATACATTTACTGATTTGGCACAAATGGTTTGTAAAGTCTCTCGTGGCAGTCGGTACGTGGACTTGGATCTGGACTCAGATTCGGAAGAACTTGAAGAGTACGAAGCTGATTTAGAAGAAGATGCCCAAGAGGTTGGCTATGCTTCGGAACCTACTGCAGGAATTCTCGATCAGGCAAGTGAACGTTTGACAAACAAAATAACGCTACGTTTAGAATAATTTCCTTTGGACAGACTTTTCAATTCGTTGTAACGATAGTATGCAACTTTCTCAAAATTCTGATTGTTAAACCAAACTTCATGCTATGTAGACTGTGCCTAAATTTGAGCATTCAGACACACCTCGCATCACGTTGTACTTGATTTTTTGGTAATGTGTTAAACCTATTGACTGTGTAAAAAACATACCTTGAACTCATGGTCAATATCAAGATAATAAGGCAGTATTGTTTTTAGATACATATGGAATATGCAAGACAAGCACAAAGCGTCGTAATGATTATTTCTATTAATGAGCATTAATTTTCAGTTACAAAAAATGCATGAATATTAAATTCGAATACACAGGTATTTCTAAGAATAAGCTATAGGTTGCATATTGCATGAGATCGACTATATGATTTACCTAATGCTTCTTGATTGTATTGCAGTCACAGTAACACTTTGGAAAACTTTCATTCATGATCCTTTCTCTTGAATCGCATGTACTGTGTAGACCAGTGTATGTGCTTATTAAAGAAGTACTACGTTACGTTTCAGTTAGGACCATCTCTAGGACCTAATGGGCATTCTCCATTTTCTCTGTAGCTGTGCATGGTAACTAATATGTCGAGAAAATACATTAAGTGCTCAGTCAGAATTAATAGACATAAACCCGCTGCTTGATTAATGTTACTTCAAGATTGGATGATCGCTTGACTTTACCAAATGAACGGTTATAGACTTACTGTATGACTGAGATCTGATGCAAGTTACAGATGTTTGTTCTTCAGCATGATTGTATTGAGGTCACAATAAATGTACTAAAAACGAATAATGAATTGTGCACACATTTTCGAGTGATTATATTACGACTATATTTATTTTCTGTTTGTTTTTTCAGAGTCCAGATGATAATCGTCTAAGACGACGAGCCGGAGGTTCATTAAGCCTGTCGGAAACTGAAGCTGAGTGTGAGATGGATTATCGCTCCAAACGTTTTTAAGTCTACATACGGTGAACAATAAAATCCTAGAGTCTGTGTTGATCACATACAAATAGTTGAGTAATTCTAATTCTTGAGTTTTTTTTTATTTTACTTACAATTTGTTTCAAAGTGTAAACGTAATCTACAAAAAAAAACTTTCAAGCTGTCGAAAACTCGTATTGCGGGACACCTCTCAAAGAAATGTACTATCATGATGCGTTCGACTGTTGTTATTACTGCGATCATTAACATTATTATCATTAGTATTAAGTAAGAATAATAATTATATTGTTTCTATTGAAACTGTTTGTTATTGTCACTAACTACGTGTGGTACATCTATTTGAATCAAGACTGAAGTTTATTATCAAGAAGTATGAAAACGTCCAAATAATGAGTAAGTACATAATTATGATTAATATTCCATGGAAACTATAGAGTGGGTTCGGCTGAAGAAATAATAATTCATTTATTCAGAGCACTTATTTTCTTTTCATTCACATAACCTGGTACAAATTGCAACCAAACCATTACATACAAAGTACCTCTGAACATTTGGATCTCACCAGAAGTAAACAAGTAACCTGTGCGCAGCCAGACTGTATACCTCATTGATATACATATATCAGTGATGTACCTGTGATACGTTTTCAAACAAATTTTTCACAATTTGCGCTGGCAATATATAGATATATAATACATGATTGCATATAACATGCTTATTGTTAGATGTATGCCTAGAACCCCCTGATCAACAAATCAGAGAGCCTCAGTAATTTCTACACGTTATACATGAGGAATGTCAAATTTACAAATAAACCGTAATAGTAACTCACTCATGCACCACATCTCCCAAGAGTTCGATTGTACCTACTATGTTACGACTATGAGTAAAATTCATGTCTAGTGTAATACCAAAGTGAACTATTTAGCCCATGTTTGGAAAACATAAATACGTTTCTCAAGACTTCCTACAGTCTCAACAATTTGTTTTCATCGTTAAATGTGGATCCAAGAGTGTTAACGCAGCACCAACCAAGTGCAAAGATCCTGTAATCAGTACCTGTGGCTTGTGTTTTTCAGTTCCGGAGGAGAACTTTATGTCACCTACTTGAGCAATGTCAGTCAAAGCTTGATCCACGCTATTCAACACTACTGCATTTCCCTTCCCCCAGATTTCACAATTCATTGAGCATGCACTTTGCTGTTGATGTGCCGTTGTTTTTGCTTCCAGTTGATCAAGTTTTGGGTTATTTCCAGCGATATTTGGTACAAAATAAACTCTTTTAAACTGTATACGTTTCAGTGGTTTCAATAATTCTCTTACGTTACGGTTACCGGTTGTATTAAAAATTAGAAAACGATCACCAGTCTTCTTTTGTTGTTCACCTAAATACCACGACGTGCAGATTTCGATACTTTCAGTAGTGTGTGCACCATCCAAGTAGAAATTCATAGTCCTTCCACATAAAACTTGGGTGCGACCTGGCCATTTGCAGGATGACAAAGCATGGGCAGTTTTCGTGAGAGAAACTATTGGAATCTTATATTCAACCGGATGACTGTTTTTACTATAGTTATCAAACTTCTGTGTACCGTGTACCTCAATCGGATAAGTAGCAGATGCATGATTTTCAGATTCTGGATTGCCGTCAATTACATTCGTTCTAGTATCAACATTCACGTTTTTCCCATGCATAATGTAGACTAAATCAGGATATTTATTGTGCAAAACGTTAATTGCTTCATCATTTGTGCCATTTGAGGTCCTTTTACTTCTTTCCGAAATCCATGTGTGTGCTAATTGGATAGCTAGTGATGCATTGGTCTCTTGTGCATCCACCGCCATTCCAAGAACCGGTGGATTCCCTTTCCAATCATAGGATTTAAAAGCAGGAACTACGTATAATTTACAATTTCTTTCAATGGCTGTTTGCCTGAGCACACGCATGGCATTTTCCGGCTGTGGCACAGTGAACGCGATTGAATTTGGCTTAAATATCCCTGATTTCTGACGAGCAATTTCTTCCAAAGTGTTTCCCAACAACCCAGTATGGTCTAAGCCCAAGCTAGTGATACCTTCGCAAACAGGATTGCTGATCACATTTGTGCAATCATATTCACCACCTATACCAACTTCTAGAATAACCACATCAATATCAGCATTCAGAAATATGTGGAACATCACAACAGTAATGAATTTGAAATACGTAGGCATATCAGAATCATCTTCTTTTTGGCTATCCAACACTTTATATACCTGCCAAAAGTATTTCGAAAACAAACTCTCCTTTATTGGTTGTCCATTGATTCGTATCCTTTCTGTTACTTGAACTAGATGAGGTGAGCTATAGAAGCCTGTACGAAATCCATAATCTCGTAAGATCTTCTCTGTGAATGCACAAGTAGATCCTTTGCCTTTAGTTCCAGCCACGTGAATTATTGAAAGCTTGTCCACATCTTGGATGGTCAAACCGGAGCTATTGAATGAAAAATAAATTCATGTACCCTTTTGCTAGATGGCAACTATATTTATAATTGCTGTAATGCCAGATTACTTGAAAGCAAAAAAAAAAAACAAGAAATATTGAAAATTTATATAAGGATTTGGTATTACAGTTCAATCAATCAAATATCCTGTAATTAAATATATTGACTTTTATTATTTTCTCACCGTATTAGATATTTTTTCATACAACGCAGGGACGTATTTCCAGAGGAATGATTATTCAAGTTTTTCAGCAGATACTGAGCATTGCTTTGTAATCCATTGAGAGCTCGAATTGTGTCCTGAAAGTGGAAAGTAATAAAAATTCAAGCTTCAGTTTTAAAAAAAGGAAAATGACCGCGTGGATTTATAACAAATCGGTCATTTTCAAGTAAGTAGAAATAAAAACAGATTGCATGAAGAATTTCTTTTGTTGTTCAGTAAAATCTGGAATAATTTTGATAAAATTTGTATAAATCAATAAAAGCACTTTATTTATCAAATTAAAAACGTAAAACCAAGATTAGGATGCCAATGAGAATGAGTGAAAAAATTTAAATCACGAAGCCATTATAATACCATTGTTGAAAAACGTTCGAACAGCCCGACGATTGACGTACCTCATAACTTGCAACGTTGCAAACGTAACGTCCCTGAGCAACAAGTTGTGTCATCTTTGTCAATAGATAAAACATCACTTTATTTTAGATGAACGCTGTAATCAAGTTCACTCTGTCATTTGCTGTCATTCTACGATACGCCATCTATTATTCTGGGGTTACACAGTTCACGAACAAACTGTGATAAGAAGTACGCTTTTAATCAAGTTCCATTTCAGTTTGGTTCGCCATCGCGTTGCGCCCTGGTGTGATCGATGTTTGTCCCGCCAAAATATATTGCGAGCAATTCACTGTCGAATACACTACTTGAAACGCAAAATGCAATCCACATGTGGTCAAATAAGCTCTTGCCCTGTACAGGCCTTTGAGACCTTGAGCCGCTTTAAGCTCGATGGCTTGGTGTGCCGAAAACTGGTTCTTTGGGGCGGTATCGTTCATATAGGAGCCTTCAATGATAAAATTATCTTATCGTTAATAGCACAATAAATCTTTGATAGTCGTTGTTCAATAATCTTACTCCCCTGAAATTCTACCTCATAGCCGTCTTGCCAAGGGCATGCATTTGATGCCCGAATTTAAGTCAGAAAAATTACAGAAATTTGTGAATCAGATGAGTAGGGATTGCTATTCATACCACGTGGTTGTCGGCTTGAGCTTCATATCAACAATCGTCTGCAATGAGTGGGCGCGTGCGCGGTGTGATTATTGGGGAACGCTAAGCGGCTAGGCGCCGTCGGCATTCCGTCTGTGACTTCGAAGGTATTTAACTGGCATTTGCGCACATTTGCGTCGCACAATACTCACGTATGATCAAATATATGAATAGTCACGCAAGAAGTTTTATAAAAATGGCAGATGCTTCAATGAATTTGTGTACTTCCCGAAAAATGTCGTTTGGCATCAACGGCAAACTAAATGGTGTGGAAGGTAAAACTCCGTTCTTGATAGGAGTGTCCGGTGGAACAGCAAGTGGCAAGGTGAGCTGAGCTTCTGCAAATATAAACGTACATGTGGATAGTGCCCATCATGTAAAAACAGAAATCACTCAGGCTATTTCAAAGCTCGACTCTTATCGTGACCAAGTGACAATGCCACGGGTTTCTCTATTTTTTGCACTATTCTTCGGTTTAACAATGGAATTCGAACAATGGTGAAGAAATGGTCGGAATATAGTAATACAATTCAAGGCTTAAGATAGTTCAGTCGATTCATCATTTCATTCACCAGTGTTTTGGATTTGTGTTCTTCAATGTACAGAATTTTTTTTAGTCTACAGTATGTAAGCGGATAATGGAGAAATTAGGACAAGTGGATATGGATCACACAGAGCGACAAGTCGTCTGCATATCACAAGATAGCTTTTATCGGGAACTGAGTCCTGCAGAAAAACTGAAAGCTGAGAAAGGCCAGTTCAATTTTGACCATCCCGATGCATTTGACAATGATCGCATACTGCAAACCTTACAAGACATTCTTGCTGGAGTTAAGTGCGAGATACCAGCCTATGATTATCGATCTAATAGCATGTATGTATATCTTTGATTAAAACCAGTATAAAAGGTTATCAAATCTGAAAAAATTAAGGCTCCGGGGAGTATTTCTGTCAATTTCTCTCACGTAGACAAGTATTAAAAAAGATTAGTTGATGGAAAAAAATGAAAGTAATAATCAGTGTAGACATTACAGCATTTGGTTGTAGCCATGATATATTATTTATTGATATACATTTATTATCTCATGAACTAATCCATCAAATTAAAGATGGTAGTTTGTTGGCACATAAATTGATCAGGAGTGGAATCTAGCAGCCACAGCCACAGTGGTCGGCCAGCCGGTAGGATTTGCGCCTCAAGCAGCTGTTGCAGTAACGCCTTGGCAAGCAGGGAGCTCCGCTCTGTACAAATACGAATTTTAAATCATTGCCAAAGCATAAAACATTGAAATAATTAAGTTCCGATGCAGCCTAAATGTTTTTCACTCGGCTATAATAGTTTGATCTAATTCTTTGGAAATAGTATTTCGGTAAAATCACTTACAAATTGTCCGCCGCATCCTTGGCATAAAGGTTGTGGAGCAGGTACTGCAACAGCGAACACATTCGTGTCGGCACAGCCACCGCATGGATCACAGCCACAACGTCTGCAGCCATCGGCTTCGCTGAATGTCATAGCTGCTACAATGGCAAAGATAGCAAAGATACACACGAATTTTCCTTGCATTTTAGTTGTATTTTTCACTCCAAACTTCGAATTAATGAAGAAAATTGAATCAATTGTAACTTATTTTGGAACTGCAATGGTTTGTGTAATGCACCTGTTATTCTGATGCTCCATTGACCTGCATGCGCGTTTTTATATCCATAGCCATCCGGTATAAAATGAAACTCAGCAGATTTCTGCTGTGTTGATAAACAATGCGGAGGTTTGTGTGCTGTTGGAGACCTCATACAACTGACCTTGATTTCAAACAATTTCATGTTAAACTTTCTTGGATATAACAAACAATTTGGTTGAAAAGTTGTTTACAATACTTTTATTACATGTAGGAGTATTTTAAAATTCCTTAATTACACGTAATCATTATTACCTTCATGTGTATAAAGCACAACAGAGGATACTTTATTTGAATTATTACGGACCGTGCTTCTGGAAATATGACACTTGGCCTTCATTTGTTTTCCTTTTCGGCACATACGTATTATTATTTCAGAACCATAGTTATCTTCATTTTTTAGTGTTTCATAATATGAGAAATAAGATTACGAATTATTAGTTTTATCTTTATGTAACAAATTTGCGATTTGCGTTGATATATTAGTGCTTTTTTTCACACTATTTTAAAGTAACCGCATGTAAGTGTTTAAATCATTTTTTTATTCCAGAATAAAAAATCAAATCACGACAATATACCCAGCAGATGTAGTCTTGTTTGAAGGCATTCTAGTCTTTTATTTCCCAGTTATTCGAGAACTATTCCATATGAAACTGTTTGTGGACACAGACTCTGATACCCGCTTAGCTAGAAGGGGTGAGTGCACTTAATTAATTAAACTTGTTTTAACAAGAATGCATAGTACTTAGTTAGCATGTCACATTCTAACTTCAGATCCAAAGTTGTAATTACTTTTCAGCACGTATTATTTATCATTGTCATTTATCCTTTGCAGTACCAAGAGATATCAAAGAGAGAGGAAGAGACTTGGATTATGTACTAAACCAGTACATGAACTTTGTGAAACCCGCTTTTGAGGAATTCTGTTTACCCACAAAGAAATTTGCCGATGTAATTATACCAAGAGGAGCTGATAATACAGGTAAATAACATTCAATTTACTAAAGTTCATTGATCAAATTCATACTACGGTGCTGGTTGTAGCTTATTCTTAGGTTATCGATAATAACAGTCATTTTACATTATTAATATTCAATGCCATAACAAAGCTGTGCAACAACTAACTTTGCTTAACAATCTCTACTTTCACTCGAATAGTCCAATTACTGCTATCAATTTGAACTTCGAAATGTAATAAGTTGGTAAAGTTCATGTTACAAACTGTCATAGAGCATTCTATGGTGCCTAATAAAAGAAATGTATTATTTTTTTTTTGTATACAGTGAGAATTTGCTAGAAGTTTTAAAATCTCAAGGTTTAGTCTTTCCAGTTAAAGGTTTGCTCAGCTAAATCTAGTGCATGAAATAATTACAAAAGTCGTGAAGCATTGAAAAATGTTCTACATGACTGTTACTGTTGGTTGGACTGTTAAGTTGGATGAATATTTAGGTGCGTACTCCTTCACTATCGCTTCCATGCGCAAGTATATGCTGATATAGTTCGTCGCATTCATTTTGCAGCTAATTTCATCTTTATCAAGCTATACGTTTATGTTTATGGGTGCTGCCCGGTGGTTAAGGGTATGATTGGTGCAGGATTGACCGTGATTGCGCGTGAACGTGAAAGTGCAGCGATTTACAACAAAAAATGGTTTGTTTGTGGTATGTTCGCAGTGGCGATAGACCTAATAGTTCATCACATCTGGGACATTTTACGTTCGAAAAAGGCTGAATCGTCATCCGGGCAGCATCCATACATCCACCAACGTAGGCGAACATCAGCATCATCCGACATGCTCAGCAGATGACTGATCTGTGATGAACCGATCGACCCACTTTATATATTACTCTAACCTATTTTCGAGAATTTCTAGTTTTCGGTTTGACAATGGTGTTATTTTCTTCCGACTATTTTGCTTTTTATCAATCTTTTTTCAAAACGAAATGTTTTTTGGTTATTTTTCTGTTAAATACCCCTATAGTTTGTATGGTAACAGAACACTGTCTGTCGGAAGGAATATATTCTAGTATCTTATGGCAAGCCAACAAGTATTAGATTTTTTTCGAAACTCTGCTTTGTATATCCTCACAAAATGGATATTGTGTTAATCACACCATGCACCTTCGTTTTCGAACAATTCACAGGAGTAAGACTGTTCTGTAATTAATTGTGGTCATGTGATATAGAGTTGTCAGACTATGGTACCTAATGAGGGTATCGAAAATATTACTACAGTTGTTAGGAGAACTTCATTAGAATAGATCATTTAATTTCCGACTTTTTATACAATATACATTCTGAATTTTTCACGTGAACAAATGTTTTATATTTTATACAGCATAGAACTGAAGGTCGAACTGTGAACAGATTTAACTTGACCACAAGAATATTCAAAGCTAAACTATTGAATCATGTTTTCATATTTTTACGAGGCATATGGCCCCTCACGCATAATGAGTATCATATTAAACTCATACGACAGAACGGCGATTAAATAAAAACCGAAGAATGCTGGACATTTTAGTAATGCCCCTAGCATACTTTTTATCTCGGTCTATTCTTGGTTAAGAACTATACCTGAAAATATACATAGTATAGAGAAATGCATAATACTACTGTGATGGCATGAATGTAAAAGATGAAAAAATAAAATAAATATTGAAAAAATTAGAGGACTTTTATTTCAGTCATCTCATTTCAAATGCATTTCATTACTTGTGAATACTATATCAATAACACCATTTAGCTTTTTGTTCTCTGGTATTTGTACTTTGTTTTTCCCAAATATAACACAAAAAAGATTAGTTGAAAACATAGTTGAAAATAATAAATTGGGGTCTGTTGCAGTGGCCATAGATTTGATCGTGCAGCACATAAGGGATTTCCTAGCCAACCGAGGTAGAGTTACGATTGAAGCTGAAAGTCCAATTAGCCGTACGGAAGGAGGATTCAAGAGACCTCATTAGAGACATTGATTTTGAACGATTATTTAATTTTATGTTATCTCACCAGTCGAGTATAAAACTGCTTTTTAGAAAAATTATGTAAGTGGAGGTGGCATACAAGGATATGAGATATCTGATCACTTCTTCCAACGAGTCATCTTTGTATAGGTAAACTTATCACTATTGTGATCATTTAGCTCTCTAGCTGTATTTTACTACCATACATAACCGCGGGATTTTATTTATTTATTTTTCTAACTAATATCAATTGTGTGAAAGAGAAAGTTGATTATTTTCATAATAAAATTTATACTTAAATACATTGCTGGGCATAACCAGAATTCCAGGACACTGGTTCAATATCTCGCATATCCAACTAAATTCTGAATTAGATGAAATATAGCTTTGAATTACATTTCACAACAGGACCCCACATTTTGTAGATTGCAATATGCTGCCTCCATAAACGTAAATCTATTAGAAGGTTGATCTTGCAATCACAAAATACCGATGGTGTGAACGAAATATTGAATGCTACCCATCTAAGTCAAATTGTTACGAATTGTTGCTTTGTTATTAGGTTTAAATAGTATTTCATAATTGTTTGAGATGTGATTTTTATTTATTTAAAAATTATTAACGTAGACAAAACTAATGTTTAATAAAAAAAATATAAATCTACTTGGATGATAGTGGTTTCAAACAAGTTTCAAAAACTGGGGGTAACAAATATAAGTTTGTGACTATGATGTATCGTAAATACCTATAATCACTACGGTTATGCAGTTGAATGCTGGACTTGTTCAACTGATATATACAGAGTATATAATTATCCATAGAAATAGTTATAGACGCGTTGTAATTCCAAATAAAATAAAGTTATTATTAACATTATAGGTATAAATTTAATCCTAATATCGGAGGTTCATCTGATTATTGGTAATACAGCTCCAAATTCATACCGTCGTGTATTTCATCTATAGATTGTTAATGTAAGGAAATTGTAATCTGTTTCAATTCCAATGGGAAACTCTGAGTGGGTGGTAGCTAAGTCAAAAACTATATGTTCAAATATGTTGTGTTTATCTGAGATTCAAAATTGCAGATTGCTAAAGAATTATTTGAGAATCGATTGTATAGATTAGCAGAAAAGTGGGACACAAAATGAAAGTGGCTTGTCGAAAGCAGTGTGTCTGTGCTGATTAAAGGATACAATCTTGCAGCTTGATGTGGTCCTTGAAAATAGTGTACCATTTTTTCAAGACTATTTTCTCCCAGTGAGTTCCCGTTTGTGCAGCTATTAATTTTTTCAGGTCCCCTATTGTGTCATCTGGATTACATTTCACCCTAACTTTCTTGCCCAGTCGATCGTTACACGTTATTTCAAGCATATCTTGGCGTCGGATAGCTCTGGATCTATGTAAACAGCATGGGGATGTGGGATGAATAAATTTAGGTTCGGTTCATAGAAAAGCCTTTTCTCAACATTAGAGGTTAGAAATAGGTTAGAAGTAACGATTGACGTTTCAATATTTGAACGCCGGTAATGGTGCGATTCTTTTGTAATATATTTCAAAACATTGGAGATTGCAGCTGAATAAACTCGCCAAGGTATTATCGTTACTGTGCATGGACATTGTAATTCAAAACACTAAAAGACAAAAATAATTTCGCATGTCAGCAGTTCGGTTCGCGAAAGTTGCAGTGATAATACGTTCTTTCGACGTAAAGACATTCCGCCAATTGATACTTCTTCGATGAGAGCAATACCTATGTATACGAAGTTTCTTACTGAACTACAATGAAAGTGAATCACAGGTTGAGTATCCTGGATATTTCGGTGTCCAAATAATTGGACGACACACTTTTCGACTTTCCCATCGGCCGTCGCGCAACAACTAGAATCAAATCATATTTGAAAATGTTGAATTTTAATATTGAAAAATAACTTATGTCATTGTTATGAGAAGATTAACGTACTCTAAACATCTCCCTAATTTCGAAAGTTCAGAGTTGAAGTATCTGAAATTCGGCGCACGGGATCTATCATAATGGAAAACTCGACTTTGAACGAATAGTAATCAAATTAAGATTTAAATGAAATGAAAACATGACCGTAATTTTCGAAAAGAATCAATTGCGGCGCACGGGACTAAAGTACTGGTTTTTGAGGGGACGCTAGCATTTTCCCGAACATCATTTTCCTGAGCTGTTCAAATTCCCGAATCGCTATATTCCGACCAGCCATATTGCCGAATCGCCATTTTCCCGAACGTATCATTTTACCGAATGATCATTCTCCCGACCGTCAAATTCCCATCAAATTCCCGACTCGCTACATTTCCGACATACCAATTTCCCGAAACGTCATTTTCCCGAACAGTCATTTTCCCGAATCGTCAAACACCCGAAACTCTATACTTCGACCCTGCCTCGCCAATTGTTTTAAATTTAAAGAACATAACTATTATTCTTCTAAATTATTTATTTAAATTTTAAATAATAGGGTATCTCATCCTAGTTCATCAATAAAATTTCATAAAATAATAAATAATATACTTACATAAAATTAAAAATTTCGCTCAATTAATCTTATATTAATTGTAAAAATTTTAATAAATTCATAAAGAGCATGGCGGGATAAGCATGGGGTAGCGGCCCCAGCGGAAATTTCAACTGCCAATTTTTGTATATGATGGTCTTACGGAGCACAACTTACCTGTAAAATATTACTTAAAAATATGCATTAGTTTTCGAGAAAATTAAAAAAATATTTTTTATGAACAAATTTTTTTCTGGTCAATAGTTATAAATATTTCAATGCCCATAATACATGTTGTACATAACTTAGAGAGACAACGTATCATGATATTTTTATCGGAAAATCTCAAAATAATTATTAAAAAAAAAAAATTGAAATTTTTAAAAAATTACTTTCATGCTTTCTAAACATGATACACCTACGAAATTTTCACCGAAAAACACCTTTATCATAATCTACAACATATATTTGGATCCAAATTTTTACGTGGGTGGTTCCATTATTTACAAAATATTTGGAAAAAATCATTATCTTATTGAAATTTTTTGAGTAATATTTATTTGAAAAAATGACTTAAACAGAATAGCGTTAAGAACAAAACATTGCTTTTTTTCAATTTATAAAATTAATAAAAAATATTAATTATTCGTCATTACTATCCTCTTCAATAACTGACATCATATTTTCTTTTTTGAATAGATGACTTAATTGTTCGGCCAGTCCAGACTCCCGGAACTATATAGGACCATTATTTATAATTTTCCCAGAGGGGTGAAAATAGGGCCGAAAACGGGTAGTCCGGCTCGCGCGCGTCACGCCCGGTCCGCCCAGTCTAACAATAAAAATCATGAAAAGCTATTAAATATGAAAGTTAAGGAATGAAAAAATTCAGGTACTTACTGAATACATGAAGGAACAATAATCCGTTGGCGAAAAATTTTTATCGCGATTTTTTGATTAGTTATCCATTAATTAATTACCAATTTTCTGCTGCTCGAACATGAACATTGCAAGTGCGATAATTGTTAAATAATGAATCTGAGAATTTTTTCCTTTCCTGGAGCTATTTTTGAAAGACTTCAGAATAGATCCCCGTTGGAAAATTTTTTAAATGTTCATTTTTCACTTTTTCATCGACAATTTACGTAGTCAAAAAGTTGAAAACTCAAATTAACCATATAAAAAAAGTTTTTTTCCCAAATATTTTGATCGATCCATTTTCGTATCATCGAAAGCTACATGAGAATGATTTTTTTTAATTTTTATCTCCTATTGTTTCAAAAATTGTTATAAACAAACGCGTTCTTAATGAGATAAATGAAATTTTTTTTTTTGGAAATCAAATCTGTGATGCAAATGATGATTTTTAAAAGAAAAATCGTTCCTTAAAAAAATGTATTTTCAATTTAAAAACGGATTTGTTGATTAACAATTTTTTTATACCACTTATAAACATTATGAAGGAACCGTTTTTTTTTGAAAAATCATGATTCACCTTGATCTTCGATAATTGGCAAAAAAAAATTGTTTTAATCAATTTATCATTGTTGATTTAACAAATAATTTGTTATAATCAAATAAATTTTAAATTTGTATTTGTTTTATCATTCTACTAAACGAAACAAAACAACCGGCCTTTTTTTTTTTTTATATACATGCTCTAAGGTCCCATGATACGGAATGCATCGGCTCGGAAGCGCCGACAGCCAGTCACAGAGTCAACGGTCACAGTAACGCATTTCGAATTTAGCGCTAAAATAAACGATCGCAATTCGCTGGCGATCGTTCCGTGGGTGTCAGTTCCGTATCATGGGAGTAGGAAAAATAGAGCCCGTAAATCAATGTATCCAGAACGCCTCTGATTGGCGCTTGAAAAGTAACTAGATTCCGGACAGAACTATTTCCGTACCATGGGACGCCAGCCTCATGAGAGCACCCTGAGCGTTGACTGATGATTGGTACAATCTTCAGTCAACACCCTGAGAGCACCCTTCTTACTGCCGTTTGTCATACTGCTTTGGAGACTAGGGTTTGAATTTCAAAGATCAGAAGAGTAGGGCTTCAGTAGTAGGGTAGACTTTGATTTTTTTTTGAATTTTTGGACCAAAAAATGATGCCTTTGTTTTTAAAAACATTATCAATCTAATATTATAATATTATAGAAATAAGCAGAAATTTTCATGTCTTTTTTATTTAAATTACAAAGTATACTTACATATGCTTAAAGTGATGATTTGTGTCAGTGAATGAAATCTCTTCACAAGACACACAAGTGCTCAAATAGAATAGGAACCAGTACACATCAAATTTTAACAATATTTCCTCTTCAGATTAGGAAATCATTTTTCACATAGAATAACTTATACTTAATGAAATATGAAAATGCATCAATGACAACAATCACTGTGATCGGAGCGGCTCTTTGCTGTAAAGTATTTTAATAGGTTGATTTTTAGCTTTGTCTATTGCAGCAAGAGCCAAGGTAACAAGGTTATTATGAATTTTATCAACGTCATCATTTCCATTTACTGTAACCCAAGTCTCATCCATTAATTGTCGAAGATTGGCTGCCACTTTTTGCTGAATTTGATTACACTCAAAACGTTCTTTGCCCCAATCGCTACGTGATGTCTGTGACTGTACATCTACTTCAAGTAAAGCAACTAAATCGGGTTGAGGAAGTCCCCGATCAGGTTCTCTGCACCAAGACAGATCTCTTCCTGTAGTTGCTGCTGTATATGCAGCTCCAGACGCTGCATACCTGGATAGGAATGAACCAGACTCATACTAACTTATTCTTATAGATTTAGCCCATGATAAGTTCACAATAGACAAAAACTAAATTTAATGTTACTCTTCTACCCATAAGATTCGATTGCCTGTGGGTTTGAGCATACCTATCAATGACCAACGTAATGCCGGAATTAAGGGTCTTGATCATTTCGGTGTAGCATTCCCATCTGTTCGATGAAAACAAAAGGTGAACAGTCTCAAATGGTAGTTCCTCATCCCGTGCCAGAAACTGGTCTATGAGTTTCCCAACCACAGTTGTTCTATCTGCAAAGAAGAATAAATCTTGTAAAATAAGTTGGAAATTACCTTTTGAATCTAGGGCAATTTTATGAAAATTGGTTTTGGACAAAATTTGTTCCTCTACAAACACAACTCACATGTAATACGAGTTTTTATTACAAAAGCAGTAAGTTATAAGTAAGAAAATATTTGACAGAAAGATGTTTTGACTTGGATAACAGCATCGTGTTGATCTCAAGTGTAAATCGTAAAAATAGAAGTAGCATGGGTTCATCTGCACCCCCTACTTTCTTTTCAGTGGAGATTTTGAACGAAATCTCTAAATTTTGTATTCATCACTCTTTTGTTTATTTTCAAGATTTCCAACAAAAAGAACGACTTGATGAATTTCCGAGCAGTATAACAGTATACTGTTGGAATGTGCATAATCTAACTGAATACCAATGAGAGATAAACAATACATATCGGCATTCGAATCTTGTTAATTGTACGAGAATATAAATATCGAATCTTGTTAATTGCACGAGAATATAGATATGAATGAGAGCCTCTGATTTTCTACGTGGTACCTCGGAAACTGTATCTGAATTCGTTGACCGTACTTTGAGATACCCTAGATGTCCTAAAGATGATGGGTTACTGATTCTGATATTAGTTTTGGTACAGAAATATTAGCACAGTTGGTGAATTTAAAAAATATAATTGGTGAGGACATAAAAAAAAGAACAGTAGGCCACCATGCTCGAAAAGACAAAAGACTATGGTTACAGTTATGAAAAGGCACTGATATCATTGAGAATAGATAGTACCTATGTATTCTCAATGCTGATATAGACCAACGAAAGTCTGAATTCGTTGATATAAACTATATCAGTGTGAAAAGGTAATGATATCAATAGTCAGGTTATGTTCAATGGAACAAGAAGGTTTTGACTCAAAACTTTTTTCATCGTCATACCAGGAAATCTTCGAGCTTCGGCTGATATTCCACGTAAATTGAGAGCATCCACTAATTTCTTCACTTGCGTCGTTTTTCCCGCTCTGTCGCAGCCTTCTAGTACCAACAGCGCGCCTCGTTTACTTGTCATAATTATCCAATCGATCGAAACTGATGAGACGAGATATTACCGTTGAAAACTAGACTAGCAGCAGCGAACTTGATCATTGAAATATACCCACTAATATATATACTAACTGGATGGAGGATAACCTATGCTGGGCTAGGGACTACCGTGATCGTTGAGTGATGATTACTAATCTTCAGTCAACAGTTTCGGGGAGTTATTCCTATGGTTATTCCAAATGATTTCCAATTGCTAATAGTACGCTATGGAGGGCTCTTCTCTAGCCCTCCATATAGTACGCCTATGCATGCTGGTGTGATGAATAAAGTCGTGAAGTCATTTACAATGCCGAATTTCGCTTCCTGGTTACCAACTTCAATGAAGTCACAGCACTAGCATTTGCAATAGCGCGCATTTTCGAAACAGATATTTGTGCTAATGTAATCATGACACTTACAACGCTTACAATTAGCGTTGTGCGCATACGAACTTTAGTTCATTTTTCAGAATGAAAGCAAGATGATGAACAATATTTTTTTGCCGCTTACCAGATTTGATTGACGTAAATTGATCTGAATTTTTAAAGTAAGTACAGATCCGAGGGAATATTAAAATACACATAAGTATACCTAGATATGTATGTATGCCGATGCTCAATGCTCACCGTAAATGGCTTAATGATAATCTAATAATAATATTGCATAAACTCATACGTCAAATTAGTCATTATAGTGACGCAATCGTTATTTCTATGTACTGACGATAATAATTTTTTAGCGCAACTAGAGGTGTGAAAAATGACTCCGCATAACAAAGGAGTTTCCTGGGGACTGGCTTATAAGACAAAGCTGAGAAAATTATTTTCAGTCGAGGAAGAACTCGGAGGTAGATAATTGTGAAATAAAAACCAGATTATAACTGATCATACAACATGAGCACGGCTGCATTACTTGTGATTTTAGCGGTAGCTTCAACTGCAACCGGATCACCAGGTATGCATTAATGTTTTTCCATATTACCAAGAAAGAAAATCTGAAATCACTACAGCAGACTTTTGGTTCTGCGTAGACGCTATGAATTCTTGTGGATCTTTGGAGCAGTACACTTCTTGTGGTGTATCTCCAGGTTGCGTCAAAACCTGTGACAACTTATACATAGGTATCGCCTGTGCAGCGGTACGTCGATTTATTTATAAATTGTGGTTTATCTTATAGCCTACTAATGCGAGCAAAAAACATTCTATTGGTTCAATTTATGTATAGGTTTGTGTTCCCGGGTGTTTCTGCGTGAAAAATCATGTGAGGGAACACGCAAACGGATCTTGCATTCCAATAACCGATTGTCCTTCAGTCCCGAAAACTAATGGTAAATGAACAGAGTCGTTCGGAACCTTCTGCTTATAGAAGTATGATAGTTGAAGAGCTGCGATGCTGATTATTTTTTTCAATTCAAACAAATATCAACAAATTATGTAACGATTGATTATAATAAATTACAGAATTACCAACGTAAATTCTTCAGTGGTGCATATTATCAACCTATACTTTTTTTTTCGTAGAACAATAAACAATCTTTGAGATGAGTGCAACTTTTGGATCAGTTTTAGAAACTATAATTTAGATTTTATAATATATTTTATTATCATTTTCATAAATGACATTAATTATAATAATATATAATACACGTTATCCATATTATACCCATAAACGTACATGAATGAATGGTACCAATATAATGTGTTACATTTCAAGCCAAATCACATTCCTTAGCAATCTAACTCATACATAACATACAGCTTCAATAATACTGCTGTTTCATAACCATACTAGCCATATCACGTCTATCTTGACCAGCGTTTCTTGCATTAGTTGTGTTGTTTCAGCGGGTAGTTACAGATATGCATACATACCATTGCACAACTGCAAATACAGAAAAGTTCGACATCAAGCTAATCCGAGACAACATTTCTAATTACGAATAAAAAATAACTTTTCACAACCTTGAAATCGCTTATATAAACTTAGTTTTACTTGATTTGTGGCAATAGAATCAGTAATTGCTGAACATGTCTATATTGTGGTAGCAAAGTGGAAATGCTTAATATAATCATTGTCCGCAAGAACAAGCACCAGTAAAAATATGTCAAAAAGCAGAAAGTATTGTACTTTCAAAAATTTATTATCTGATAACATCTCTACACATTCACAGTTACAATATTCCGAATGGCATAATTCGATAATTACACAATCTATGTTTACATTCGCACAAACATGACATAGATTGACGATAATAATTCCATGAGGGTATGAACATATAATGCATTACAGAGAAACAATATAAACAAAAGGCACACGGGTAAAATAGGTAGTTGCATCAATTACAAACTGGAAAAGATTTGCAGAAAACCAACTACTTTACTTGCGGAAAATGACAATTAAAGCACCGTATTATATCGATGCATAGAAGGAAGTAGACGACATAAAAATGAGTTTGTAATTGTTTCGATGATTTACCTGTCTATTGATTAATTGGGCAAAGAAAACAAATATTGTCAGTCCCCAAGAATCACTTTTTCATTTTTTAGTTGGAAACTCTTACACAAGTTACAATTTAAAATTGTTTAACTGACGCTAAGAATGATATAAGATTAATCGAAAGCGGCAACCAACATACCTCCTATATACAATAAATATCATTTGGATTAAAGTCACGAATACTTCAACTTAGTTTGAGCAATTTGGAAAAACAGTGTTTAATGCTTTGCAAATGCAACTAGTTTCGCGAAAACAAAAATAACAGAAATGAACAGTCTTCACTATTTATCTATAATACAAAAATTTGGTCAGTATAAATCCAGAACATATAATGGCACACCACACGGAGTGCATTGTTAATTAGAAAAAGCAATGTTTCAGCACAAATATTCTAGGCCATCAAAAATAAAAGGGCCTACTTCATTACGTCTGTACAAATGGATCTTATTAGGCATCGATATAAGCGAACCTCTTCTATCAACAAACATTGGGGCACTACAATTCATAAATGTTAATAACAAAATATACAGCTTGTTCTATTTAGCCTTGCAATGGGCAGAAGGATCGACAAAATATTACTAGATTAAAGAAAAAATTAGACATCGTACGCGAGCACCATTGTAATAGCAAGTTAGAATTATTTATTATTCGGCTGACAGAATCAGCATTAGCTTAGAAGTTAGTGTTGGTTTTTTTCAGTGCAATTGCTGATAAAGTTGTGCCACTATTTCAATATCCGGATACTGCTTGAATCCTGTTTGTTTAGGACTAACAATAACGTTTCACGAGGTGTGCAAGGAAATTTCTTAAATGATTTCTGTGCTGCGGTGCACATTTGGTAGCTATGCAAGCTCATATTTGCAAAGAATCCCATTTCAAATATTGCTAAGTATACAAGAATAATGATGGTTGTGATTAACAGATCATTTTTTATAACTACATTTCCTATACACCCGTTCGAACATAACGGTTCAAGTGATGTCTGCGATATTTTTTTTACTGTTTAAAAAATCAGCCTTGAGTACCAGCGTACACCAACTTCAATGAGATAATTCCTGATAAATTTCTTAGGATTATTAGTGTCACCGTTATTAACGTTCATATTAGTTTGTAGCTACTAATAAATAAAGGATAAAGGGCTTTAATTACAATCATAGGCGGACCAAAAAATTCTTTCAAAATGATAGAAAAGAGTGAATGAGGGATTTTATTGTGAAATTGAATGTCTGGTTGTTGTTTAAAAAAACCTGTTAGTTTATATTTATTGTTTATTCTGTTCGAAGCACGTTTTCACTTGTCAGTAATGTCGCATGAAATTGTGTTATAAAATTACAAATTCCATTCTGAGGCTCGGTATTTATATACAAAATAGAACATATTACGAAAATGTTTATTTTCCTTTTGGCTAATGAAATTGAGCTCCATAGAATGATAATTGTGTAAATACTCAACTCAACTGTATCCTTCACTTAAAAGTAGTATAAAACTTGCAACCTAACATCACTGTTTCTCAATTTGTTTATTATCTGCTTATAAGACAGAAACAAGAAAGCATGTGTTCATCAGCTTCTTTTCTCATGCATCTGTGTTGAAGATCTTGCCTTTTCAAATTCATTACATTTTCCTACTTACATTTAGTAACTGCAAGACATAGGCGTCGAATTGATAGCCTAAGACACACTGCTCATTTAATATTCAAATCGTGTCAGGAACAACACTATATTCTCCTAGGCAAAGTCGCAGCATGTTATTTTTCGGCTAAATATTCATAATGTAACCACTTATTATATTTATACCTAATTATTGGATTTACCACGCTTGTTATCCATCAGTGGATGTGTAAAAATGTCTATTCAGGCCATCAGTTCTAGCGCAAAGTATCAGTTTATCGAGGTGGATATCTACTTCGAGGAGCCCTTTTTGATGCAGAATCTTTCACGTCTGTAGGGTTAAACATCATTGGTCCCTGTGAATGTGAAATTTCATGTTACATTTTAAGGTATGAAAAAATTACACCATTTTTAATTCATACATAGGAAACAAAAATAAATATAAAACTAAGACAAATTTCTCTCAAAGATAAATTTGTGGATTAGAAGAACTTGATATTCTCTTCTCATATTTATAAGGTAAATTGAAAAAATTCGCCTTACAAAAACCAACACCATGATACCAAATAGCGTTTCTCGACATAGGCCGTAGGCACAGACACCTCCCAGGTTGAAAAATGAACGCGACAACCGCAATATAAATTGCTTAAAATTATTGAAGTCAGTTTGAAGTGATTAGAGTATAATTCTAGCACAAACCAAAGTGTAAAACCAGCTTAACCAGCAAAAAATAATTTCCTTTTAGTATACTTTTCGTTCATTGTACATCGCGAGACTCTCCATTGGGTCTATGAGCATCAAATCAATAACATGATATTGTACAGACGCAAACGTGTTTATCGTTTTTAAGCGATGGGTAGAATTCGCGCCGCGGAAAAGTATACAGTGGATGTGTGTGTATAACATGCGAGCAAGAAGTCATTAATATACGGTGAAATGATTTTCAGAATCTAGGATCTTTTTTGAGATGTCAACATTGAGTCTGTTCATTTGAGGCGTAAAGCGATGTGACAGACAAGTAAAACATTTTAAAAAGCTATTTATTGCAAAATGTTACCATCCATTGACTCATTCAATCGCTTATTATGCTGAGCAAAATCATGGCACAAGTGACAACTAAGAATTAGAAATATAAATTTGAAATCATCGAAGTAGACAAACTTTGAAATTGATACTATATCAGATGTGTTGGAATAAATAATACCAGAGGTCAGAAATATTACCTTTTCTTGTTGAAGGAGACGCGGATCCCTCATAGTGTAGCTCTGTACCTCTCGAGAAAGCGAGCTTGCCGAGCTCCACCGAGAGAGCTGAATTGCACATACAACACAACAATGTTGTCTCGAGAATTGATATTTTCTCTGAACCATTCTGATTTAAACTTTATTCAATTACACAGCATTGAGCATTCATTGGTAGATTGGTACGAGACTAGTTCCAAACATTAAGCATTTCAAAGCTTGAATGAACGATCATTTTTCTTGTTAATGTTGAACAGTACATTCACTTTCAATCGTTTGCCTGAGTACTAATGCTGCGTAATGCGTGAATGGGCTTTACATAGGGGGAAAGAAAATTGAAAAATTTATTCCACGTTTGAAGAAAAAATTATTCTAATTTTCAGGAGCCGTTTCATGAAAAGGTCACACACCGATAGAGCAGCATGCATATTTAGTATGAATAATGACAAATATAAGAGAATCATTAAAACAATAATACCATCAACAGCGAAAAAAAATGCAAGCTACTGTAGCTTATTAGGAATATTCGCACAAAATTCATACAATAAGCAACAGAATGGGTTCGAAGCTTGATAATACATATACCAAGCTTCGTTATTGATAGTATGTAACAGTAATCCAACAATTTACATGGAAAATGCTACATCAACGCCACTATATCATGTTTATGTATTTACTCTAGAATTTTGAATAAATTATAATGTGAACATTTGTCATCTGAAAAAAGTGCCTGATGCAATAGCAGTATTTCTAAGCTAACTGCAGCATGAAATTAGTTGTCGAAATCCAAAATGGGCTACGTGATTGTAAAAATATTTAGCATGTGAAAAAGTACATTACTTTGACAAGAAAAAAAGGCTCCAAAGTAAATAACAAAAAAAAGGTACAAATGTGTAAACAAGCAATGTGAGAATATAAAAACAGAAGTTAAAAATATTCAAATTAATAAATAATCATCTTACTATTGGTAGCAATTGTTATTTGGCAATGCCATTCTGCTCCCCAGACTGCTTGTAAAGAGAAATAGAAAGTATGAATTAAGTTTGAAGTATATAGTGTGTGTGGAATGTGTCGGTACCATTTACTTATTCGGAAGTCTATCCACCAATAAGACGCTAAGATACTTTGAATAGCAGAAAAATAAAAATGCAATAATGTAAAAATTCAATCATATTGACTAATCATTTATCTATCACAGTATCTGTGACACAATTAATCTGACTGCGTGAGAAACTTAAATTTGTTTCAACGGTTAATCTATAAAGGTAAAGAACCTATTTCAAATTAAGTTTTACAACATTACAGTTTCAAGGATATGTTCAACATCGAAATAGAGCATACAAAAACAAAAGTGAATATTCAGACATTGTACAACGTGTACATACATATCTATGTACAGTGAAGACATGCGTGAAACTGTATTGTTCTTCATTCTATGTACTGAATAATTGTGCGTACGAAATATAGAAAATTGGATTACATTTTGTTTTATTTTTGTTTGTTGTCACTTACCCCTTGCTGTAGATTTTCACCATTAGCTACTGAGGCAGAGGTTAAAAAGTCAACCGGTGCACCTGGGTCATTCACTGAAACATAAATGCCACATGCGCGTTACATTTTTCTGTCCCCTTAAACCATTTGTAAAAATTATTAAATCGTGCAAACAAATAATTCAATACCTGGTGCAGGAATAAAAAATGGAGGTGAAGATGCAGTATTGGACATTGGCGCGCCAGCTGTAGGAGGTGTTACAGATGGTGCAGCAGCACCACTTTTCGACCCACCAGGGTTCATTACATCCACGTAATTTGCTCTCAAACTTCTGCCTTTTGGCATCTTAAACATGTTGTTTCCAGTGGGTGGTTTGTGAACAACATTATTAGAGACTTCATCAAATTGACCTGCACGGTCAACAGAGGACGGCATTGTCATTGCCGGAGGCAAAGATTCTGTTTGTGGTAATCTGAAGCCCATTTCAGAAGCTTTTGGTGGAGGTGGTGGGGCACCAGAACTTTCATCCCCATCAGCATCTTTATTTGTCCACTTTTTACCAACAGCATCCCACACGATCTGGAACAACACAAGACAATTGAGACGTCATTTCATGACGTTAACTTCTTTTCAAACAGCTTCGATGAATATTATTTTTGCCAACTTTCGACAACATTGAAATTGACCAAATAATGGAGTGATATTTGTAAGACTAACATTCAAGGGTAAAATTACTAGCGCTAAGAATTTGAAGTATTTAAACCACATTTTTAAAGTAGTTACATATGCGCTGTTAATGCTTTTGTAATGACTCAGCATAAAATATTTAATTCAATGTTACTTGCTTCTGAATTATAAAACCTACTTTATACCTTTAACTGTTCCACTTTCCGACTATGGTTGACTTACTACCACAAGAACCTTCGCGAGCCCTTGTCAACATAAGATGAAATATAAAACTATTTTTCATACTTTGATACTACAACTGAGCAGTTTCAGCTAAAAATTTATCGAATTATAATGTTCTTACCGTTGGGTCGCTATCATCCGGCAAAATCATCTGATTTTTGGGCTTAGGTGCAAGTTTACTGAAGAATCCACCAAACCATGAGCCCCCACTGCCAGCATTTTTCTTTTCTGATGGTTTCTCAATAGGTTTCTTAGTTTCTCCAGCTGATTTTGATGCTTGCGTTGGATTATCCAAAGCATCGAGTTCCGCTAAGGGATCATATTGCTTATTTTTGGATGGTCCCATACTTATGGTTGGCTGGGGCTGAAACAAAATGTTTAAATGATTATCGTAACTACATTCTGGAAAAGTATATCATTGCTTACTGCAATAATGTGATTTTCGTTAAACTATTTTTTATCGAAATCCTGCAATGTTGTAACCCATTAATAAGACGTATTTATCACAGTGAACAATGAATAAATTTGCAAATCTTTAATTTGAGTGAATTTATTTTTTTTGTTGGACATCTAAGAAACCAACATATACATGTGCATGTAACTAACAGTGCAAAGAACTGTTCGAAGTCTCTATCATGCAATGTTATGTAGAGTCATATGATCACTCATTGCACTTTTATGATAGCATAAGCTTTTAAGTTAGTTCTGATCAAAGAATGAAAAATAAAATGAAGGTCATAGTTTGACAATGATACATAAAGGTGCTTAGAGAATCACGAGAACAGTTGATCAGCTAGCAGTTAAAAAGTTTGACAATGATACATAAAGGTGCTTAGAGAATCACGAGAACAGTTGATCAGCTAGCAGTTAAAAAAAAGGTATAGAAAATTGTAGATTCGGTACAAATATCTGTACACAACTCCGTATCCGTTTCAAAAACTTCACATTTTTTTAAATTTACAGCTTGGATACAATAGAATAGCTTTATTTCACATTATTTGTTGTATAACAATCATTTATATATAGGTATATATATATGGCCATATATTATACGTAATAATGTATATTTAAAGACACGTAAATACATGTGTAAAATCATTTGTGACATGGAGATCATAACACTAATAATAACAATGTAATAATAATATCAACATCAAAATGTACACCTATGTGACAAACGTTTATAAATAGATATTGCACAACTAGGAAAAAATCGAACAAAATTAGGAATTATTCAATTTGAAATCACCAACAAATGTCAAAGACTATTCCAGAACCTGCTTTTCTAGGAGTTAGGTTCTGATTTGTTTGAATGAGTTATTCGTAAAATGAGTTTGTGATGAATCTATTAATTTCAAATGTGTTTCCCAGAAAAATTTTGGAAAGTGATCAATGATCATAAATTATTGAATGGAAAATGTACAGAAATAAATAAAGTAAAAAAATAGGCTAGGGCTAATACGCCAAGTAAACGCACAGACATATGGCTTGTTACTGTAAATTCAATATGATTTAGGACAGTTGTTATCATTCATTGGTGTATTAAATACTATCGTTTATAGGAGCATCGATATCAAAAGTTTTGGATATGTCCTTGCCAGATTGTATACTTTGTCTCACTTGCAAACGACTCATTGAATTATTATGCAAAGGCATGTCTATAGGATACGTTCCCCCAAAAATAAGTGGTTTATAATAGGGATGCTCTATGCCAAATTGGGCATCATTGTCATCACACCATGCATCAACAGTATCACAAATAATATCTTTTCTCCGAATATGAGGTGCGACTCTAACTATTTTTTTCTCATCAAAACTGCAATACTGTTTTAAACTCTGGCTTCTACGACTAGAATTAGTAATTGGACATTTATCTTTTCCAGAAAAGTTAGGCTGCTCAGATGATAAAAAATTACTTTCATTGATCTGTACATCTAAGTCACTGAGAAGTGGTGGTTCATGAGAAATTTCAGAATTTTTGTTTGAATCTACAGTTCGTGATTCGTGTTCCGAATCGTCATCAGATCCATCACCTGTATTTTTATCAAAAGTTAGTGTTGAGCGATGATTGGGAATGATTTTAGATTTACATGTCAAAAATACAGGAGGTTGAGAACTCGGCGGTTTTGTTAATTTTGAAGCAATTTGGGTTGTTTTTGAATTTTTAACATTGATTTTATTGCCAGATCGAATTTCTGGGTACGACAATTTCAATTTGGGATACTTTGCAGGTCTAGAAGGTTTCTGTGACTTATAACTTGTCTCGCCAGATTTAGAGAGATATACATTGGGGTGCAATGAAATACTATCATGATTAATGAGAGTTTGCTGCACACTCGTATGGACATTTAAGTCCGGATTGTTTAGTGGTCGGCGTTGACGCAGACAGTTATCTGTCGAGGAACCTGATAGTTGACCGAAGTTGAGAGTGCTATGCGAAGTGCTTGTAAGATTACTTACGTCAGGTATCGGTGGTTTCTCTTCCTTCTTTGACTGTCCATGAGAGAGTGTCAAGAAAGAGATGACATGATTAGTTTGATAGCCAACTCGCTCTTGCGTTTAATTTTAAATGACAATTAAATAAACTTCGATTCCGTACTAGTTGGAACATTATCGAAAATCCCAGATCGTAATAAATAACCATTTAGATTATGAATGAAACAACGGAAGTCACGTTTCAGTGGAATGTTAAAATGCACAATGACGATGTATTTTTAATTTACGCAATCTAATGCAATGTAGTTCATTTCAAATGCCTTACCTCATAGTTCCATTCTTGTTGTGCATTATCGGTATGTAGTTGTTTATTCCGATAGTGCGACTGCTCAGACTGTTGTTGTAGATCGGTTTGAGAATATTCTGGAGCCGTGTAACCAGGTTGAGCGTAACTCTGCTGTCCCCAATAATCTGACTGTGACTGTGGCTGTTGGTTCTGAGGGATATTGAGCGAATTCTCAACATACTGAGGATTTTGATTGCTCGAAGTATATGGGTCCTGGATTGTATTGGGCAACGACATCGGCTGCCACTCTCGTTGAATGTCTACTGTTGGCACTTCCATGAGAGAAGTTGGACCATCGGGATATTCAGGTGGAGCCGCACCCCACTGTTGCTGAGGTTGCTGGCCATTGTATTGTTCTTGCTGTTCATTGATGTTATTAACATCATTTGTAGCATGTGTGTCGTACATATCTTCTTGAATAATTTCTCCATTCTGTAACAAACGGGCATGCATATAACAGATTAACCGATACGCATGTGCCTGAGTATATGTTACTTCTACACACACGTTATATAAAAAATAGGACATCTATCTACCTTGCACTTATCAACAATTTCTTTCAAACTATTGAGCCATGTGAGATTCGTGGCATCATCAATTGAGTCCTTGCATACTGGATCATTGTACTTAAT
The DNA here is from genome assembly GCA_963978495.1 of Athalia circularis. Taxonomy (NCBI): domain Eukaryota; kingdom Metazoa; phylum Arthropoda; class Insecta; order Hymenoptera; family Athaliidae; genus Athalia; species Athalia circularis. Next base: position 24,386,266 of record OZ021700.1, read on the forward strand.
TCTGTCACCTAGATTGTGAACATGTTCAATAAACGATAACTGATACTTCGATGGCTCACGAGCAATGTTCACAGCGATCTGTTCGATGTACAGTAAAGCTTTTTCTGTGAGTCCATAATCAACCATTTTTAGAGCCAGCCTGTATTTGAAAGTCTGCAGATCAACGAGCATAAATCCAGGTTCGCTGAGGTTGCGGGCGTATTCATAAATCTCAGTGAACATGATGGCTTCGTTGGTAACAAACTCGTTATATGGCTTATTAGGGTTTGAACCAAGCAGAACTAGCTTACTAGTTGGCGCTCCATAAGGCCCAAAATCGACTTGAGCCAAAATGTAGCAGAAATGGGCTGCATGTATGTGACCTCTTCCCATCAAAGTGTCGCCTAAAGTAGTGATCGCTTTACGATTAATATCTGGATTAGGGGACGTGTTAGATATTATCATTGCTAGATGAGGTCTCCAATCTCCCCATTTAGGCTCCGCGACACACTGGAACAAAGAAAAAGTCGATTATAGAATGATGTAGTTATCAAATAAAAACTTGAACACGTTGGTGTTCGTTTGCACTGGTTGTTCAATTTATTTCAAATAATGAGAAATTAAATATGTTACCGTAACACTAGCCGGTACTCGACCAGATTGAAGCTGATACAATGTCTGCAACGGGTCGTTCGCCGTCAAACCATTCGCGAACCGGGTCATGACAGACGCATGTGTTCGTTTATCCAACTTGCTGGCAAGAAACAAAGCGTGACCCCAGAGTCCTTTGTCCATTGCATATTCTGTAAATTAAAAAGGAAAATAGCAAATCGTACAAATGAAAATTTGATTGAATCAATAGCTGCTAATCTCTGGAACGAAATAACATAGATTTTACCTAATGCTTCCTGGCCACACCCATATAAAAGCAACTCCCTAAAATGATCCGTGACTTGATCAATGGAAAGAGGATTATTCAGAATGCGTGTCTCATCAATATCCAGAGGTGTTGAAGTATCTCTATTGAGCTCATCTCCACTCGTAACAATAGACTTCTGAGAAATCACTGATTCCCTTCTTGCTTGAACTGGCCTTTGTTTTTCATTGTATGGATATGACTTTTGATTAGAGAGCAACAGCTCTGCTATGTCAACTCCAACAACATTCTAGAAAAAATTACAAATCCCTTCAGTCATGATCCATTATGAATATGAAAATATTATTCATGCACCTAGACTAAAAGTGATAAATAGCAATACCCCATTTTGGCGAATCAGCATCACCATCAACTCGTACAATAATATATAAGATGGTGGATCGTCCACATCCTCACTGTATTCTGCTTTCTTTATTTTAGCCTCACAATATTCGATAATTGTCTTCTTGTGGGTGACACCCCTGCATTTCAAGGTATTAAAATTCAATTAGTCATAGATGTAAAGTAACATAAAATATTTGCCGTTTTGCGAAAATTGAATTTACGAAGAGCTTTTATTTAAAAAAAGGAATTCTCATGCTTAAATTGGAGAATGGTAATTACACTTGCTTAATCAGAGGGCCAGGGTATGCCACTAGTTCTCGCACGATAGGATCATGCGCAAGTAAACTTGACACACGGAAGATATCCACTCTAGCAAGTTCTCCGTCAGCAGGATAGCTTGCATGCATATGAACCAATGAGCCAGTTGCGAAACTAGCTGAAAATTTTCAAGATAAGAAAATATAGAGACAGATTTATTGCCTGCATAAAACGTCAATTCACTTGAGATTATTTAGCTAAATGGTTTACCTTTGACATGAGATGTAGAAAATTTCGTGGGAGTTAATCGGGCTGATCCAATTGCAGTATCTTCCAATAAAGAGATATCACCTAGGGTGCGTTTATCTCCAGTTGTCCTATTACACAAGCTGAAGTAAGAATATGTCAATGATATGCGGACGAAAGCCAATGGAAAACAAAAAACATCGAGATGATTGGTCAAAACTGAACCAGTTACAACCGCCAAGCAATATTATCCCATTACTACTAGTGATTGATATACTGGCACGTGGAAAATTTTAACAAAATTTATCCAAAATAATTTTTGAAATTAGCAGAAAAATGATGGACAGAAGAGGCTCATTTTCTCTGATTTAATAAGGATGATTTTTTGTTGGGAATAAAATAGTTTCAAGTATTATTTTCTTTATATCAATATTATGGTTTATAACCATTATCAACGATTAAACGATGCCTAAAATAAATACACAAATTCCAGTAATATGTGTACGTCTGTAAGCAGCTAGCACCATACAACGAGCATACTTTAAAGTTGAACCTTGAACTGAGTGCGTAAGTCACTCAGTCTCACCTATTCAAACTGTGCAATGCGGTGCTGTGTCGCCACAAAGGGCTCCTCGAATAACCAGGGGACCCAAAGTATGAGACGTATAGTGCCTTATTCGGAGAGTTGAAGGAGATACTTGGATTTGCAAACAATCTGATACGTAATAGATGGGTGATAAAAATTTTATATAATGTATCCGCTTAATATTCTTCTACATCGTTTGCAAATTGGTAACTAATATGAAGATGTGGCTATTTCGATGAGATAAATTCGACATTCATATTACCCTCAATTCTCACCTTTCATCACATGAGCTGCGTCCCGAATGAACACTTGCCCTGTCTTCTGGATAGTTGACACTTCCGCGAACAGCCTGTGGCTGCTGATGTTGCGAGGCATAATATTTGTGATACCATTCCATATAAGCAGCAGGATTCGTACGCCTCAAGTTCTCCAAATATGCATAGTAGTTGGATCCATAATTTGAAGTATAGTCTGCATAACCCCCGCCATACGCTGAGCAAATAAAAGTAAGTTGGAACCAGGTTTATTTGAAAATAGACCTCTACAGACCAGAGTATGGATCAGAAACATAATTATGAAAGATTGAAGCAACATATCACCTTTCTTACCGTTATATCCATAATAAGGATCTCTACTTCTCGTATAATAGTCTCGATCTCTGTCGTTATAGGATGATCTGCTGGATGGCCTGGAGCTAGAACCGCAGGATTAAATTATCAAAATTATGGAAATTATTCTGCTTCTTCATAATATGACCATATTAAAAAATAACAAATCGGGTCTCACTTTCTGGCATAAGGGTCTTCATAATAATCTCTTTTATAGGGATCCCGTGGATCATAGTCTTCGTACCTACGCCCCCGTCTATCAGTCTCTCTTCTCCTTTCTCGGTCAGGGTACTCCCTATCGCGCAAATATCGTGGATCATAGTCCCTTGGGTCCCTTGCCCTTGTATCTCCATCTCTTACTTTTCTTCTGTCATCGTCCCTTTTTCTTCTCTCGTCAAGGTCATCCTTACCTCTGCTTCTTCTATCGAGCTCTTCTTTTTCTCTGCCACGTCTGTCTAAATCATCCCTGCTTGTGTGTCGTCGCTCGTCATCACGGTATGAGGTATCACGACGATTCAAATCTTCTCGAGAGTTGTAAGCTCGTTCAAAATCAACACCTCGTCTCGGTTCGTAATAATAATCTTCATCGTAATCACGGTCACGGTCGTAACTACAAAAATTGAAAAACTGGTGTATAATTCATATTCTAACCGGAGTATTAAAATAATTATGGAAGCTACCTTCATATTGGTTTCCAACGTTTCTACTTACTATCTGCTTTTTCTGTCGTACTCATATCCACGTCGTTCTGGACTTCTCTCCCTTCGCCGTTCCCTGCTTTCATCCCTACTATTTCCTGATCCTTCGTCATCTCCTTCCTCATACGAATCTCTCCGATTTATCTGGCCATTACCACCTTGATTTTCACCCAATGAAGCACCAACTGCTTCCTCCCGTTTGCTCCGGGCCTCATTGGATTGATCATGGTTAGGGTGTCCAGCTGAAAATGATGACAAAAAAGTTTCAATTGTTACTATGAGCATTGTCAATTTGCTTTAGTACAAAAACCACTTTCATTGGTATGAATTTCATTCTTCTACTTCATGGATACTAAACAACAGCTTAAAAACAAACTAAAGCATTAGTAAATGCTCAACTAACAGATGAGTGCTGCTCCTTTCTGGGAACCAGGGACTACTCGCGCATCCTCTCTTTCATTAGAAATTGGAACTCCCTCACTATGCGAAGCTCCCCCTGGAATTTGCCGTACACCATTATCCGCTGGTTGAGCAAGTTCCTCACTATCGTTTCCTCTTCCTGGAACTTCTCTCAAATCAGTTGGCTCTGAAGCTGCGACGAGCTGTGGTTGCAGGCATTCTTCACCAGACGGATCATTGCGTCTTGTATCTGACAGAGTTCTGCGATTTTCTGACGGAGCATCATTTCTAAACTGTTGAGGAGGCAATGATCTCTCCCTACCAGATGGATCGTTCCGGCGCTCGAGTAACTCTGGATCAGCCCGTGCTTGTAAGGGAATATTTCGTTCTTGACCTGAAGGAACATCTCTGCGCTCAACTCGATCGCTGATATTTCTCATCGGTTGGATGTTATGTTCTTGCCCAGAAGGATCATTTCTGCGAGGATCCAAATTGCGCGAACCAACTTGAATATTCTGCTCTTGGCCGGTTGGATCGTTTCTCCGAGGGTCCGAATTACTCGATTGGCCGGGTACTTCTCTCAGGAAAGGGATATCATTTGGAACCTCATCATTTTCATCGTCTTGGCTAGGCGGTGAAGGCTCATGCTGCTGATGAGAATCTGTTAATTCACCAGTTTCCAAGAATGTATTTCTATCATTTGACGCAAACTCGTAATTGTCTGGTCCCTACAAATAATACAAACATTAGTGGAATAGTAGGCACTTTTTTGGAAGAGGAATTAACTGGTCGCTGACTTGTAAGACATGCTAATCGGGCACTCTTGTAATTATTTGTAAGGAATCATAGTAATTTCCTTGTTTCAAACACGTTACTAGGAGAACTTGTCGTTTAATGTTTTTTTAATTTTTTCAGACCTCTATAAAATTTGAGAATCTTCAATGCTCTAAATCTCTGAATAAGTACCCGTGAAAAAATGAAAAATCATCATATTGCAATTACCTGTTCGACTTGAAGAGATTGTTGTGGTTGATGAAGAGTCGGTACTTCAACATTGTTGATGTCTTCTTGCAAGTCTCTTGGAGCCGAGGAATCCTTCAATTGACCTGTGCTTGATTTAGGCTCGTTATCTAAAGTTTCTCTATTTATGGAATCGTGAGATCCGTAAATATTCCGTTTCTGTAGCATGGGAGTTACAACTTCTAAATTCACAAACTCGGTAGACTGTTGGATGTTTTCATAATTTTCAATATTCTGCTCAGGTGCCCAATTTTGAGGTCTACTCTGGTTGTCCTGACGGTACCAGTTATTCTCTGGTTGTACAGCAGTATTGCGCTGTGCATACCACTGATCGTATCCAGCATTTTGTGGTGCAACTTCAGAAACCGTAGTACTATCAGTTTGATGTGTATGAGGCGGAGTATGTTCTTGAGAGCCAAGTGAAGGAGGGATGGATTGATTATCCGATCGTCTATCAGTCTCCGCAGCATGAACTTTTTCAGAGACATCACGGAACTGGTCTGGTTGCGTACTAGGTATACTTTCACGTGATGGTTTTTCCAATAAACTTTCAGACAAAGGTCCAGAGATCGGTTGAGAGCTCCAGTCATCATTGGAGTGAAAGGAGGAATGCATATCAGATTGTGGAGTTTGATTTTCTACTAACTTATTAGATTTGCTAGAAAGGCTTAATTGACTAAAACCACTAGATAAATCACCTCCTGCTGGAACAGTATTCCACTCATCAGCGGTAGGCCAGTCTACATCACTGTTATTTCGAGTAGCAACATTTTCCGGATTATTTGGAATTGTGTTAATTTCAGGTTCAGGCCAATGGGACTCATCCAGAGATTTTCGTTCAACGACGTTTGGTTTGGTTTGTATTGATGGGTCACTCAAGAGCATAGCACTTGAAACGGGCATACCGACAGATCTCTTTCTTTCACTAATTTGCTCCTTTGTTGATACTATTTGTTCAACGCTATTGGATGATAGAGAGACTGAGGAAGCTGTAGAAGGTAGAACGTGTGATGGAGGAGATTGATTATGTTGCCAATCGTTTAAACTTTTATGACTTTCTATTGGGTCGGTGGAGTCCTGCCTGTGACGATTCATTGACGGTATATCCTGCTCTGTTCGTGCGAACTCTGTGGGTTTTGGCGAAGGTGTCCAATCATTAGCACTAGAAGCTTCTTGGTGAGCAAGTGGCTGCCGCAAAAGATTTGCTGAAATATTCCTATTTTGCTGATTGGTTATCATGGCGGTCGAGTGCCCACTCACAGGCTCTTCCAAAGGATTCGACGACTGGTATGATGATTGTTGCCATTGATTTGTTGTTGAAAAAGCAGAATTCTGATGATAATCAGGTAATTTTGGTTCATTTGGAGCACCATACGAATAGTTAGTCGGCCATTGATTAGGTAAATTACTTTGCTGCTGATGATTATTCCAATTAGAAGAATGTTCGTTGTTAATTGGCGGGGAGTATTCCTTAGGTGATACAAAGGGTTGAGAAGCTTGGGCCAAAGGCTGCCATTGATTAACGTTATCCGTAGATTGTTGCTTATTTAGTGGTTCCTGCCAAGCCCCACCGCCAGGGGCAGTGGGATGATTTTGCAGATATTGCGGGGAAGGTTGACCACTACTGGGCCAATTATAATTGTTTATTGGCGGAGGAAGTGAAGGTGTTTGAATTTTGTCAATACTCTCACGAGCGGCAGGATTCTGTGAAATTGGAGGTAAATTGGGCACCTGCTGGATGTTCGAAGACCATTGCAGATGATCAGGTAATGCCGGGCTTGACTTAGAATTAGGCCTAGATGGTATATGATACTGCTGTTGTTGTGGCTGCTGTCGCTGTTGTAGTGACTGATCATAGTCATAAGATGAATATTGGTTATACGCTTCTTTCTGATGAGGTGTTGATCCACTACTTAAGCTAGTCCTCGATGAAGTCTCATCAAATGTGGGATATTGATTAAGTACATTAGGTCTATTGTTTCTATTGGCATTCTGATAATGAATTCCTGGCTGTGGATTTTGAATAGTTTGACCACTATGTACATGGCTGGAAGGAAACTGTTGCTGCTGCGAATGCTGTTGTGATTCCGACTTTTGATCAACGCTCCAATTCCACGAATCGTTATTGCCATTATTACCATTGTCGGTACTCCATTCCCATGGATCCTGTGGCTGTTGTTGCTGCTGAGATTGAATCATAGGATTTGGTGGTTGCTGATAAACATTGGGGGATTGTGTACCCTGCTGCCCTTGAGATGACAGAGAATTCCATGTATTTTGATTCCGAGAACCATAAGCAGGTACCGAAGCATGGTCCACCCTAGCTCTAGCTGGCCTCGCTCGATATGGATTCTGAATAAAATTTTGAACTGGTAAAATTATGTTTTTTAGTTCATGTCGTAAAACTAGCATTAGTGTTAACTAACTTACGTTCATATTAATATTGCTCCAATGCTGCAGACCAGGAGCTCACTATTCAGTACCTAGAGATAGACATTGAATGTTAGTAGTCATGTAGTAAAAAAATGATTGCCGTCATTTTATGCAGTGTTACAGTATCTTAATAATTACTAAACCATAACAAAATATTTTTGAATCAATGGAATTTTAATAAATTTGGACTTTGAATCAAAAGGGAAAAGGGTATGAATTCTATTTAACAATCAAAGATGACGGGTAGCAGGAAATCCTGTTATTTGCTTATCAAATTGAAGACCTACAATCATTAAACAACAAAACCACTAAATGTGACGAAAAGAAAAATATTTCTCAGCAAAAATCCATGGTTCAATTTTTTTTTCTTACTTACATATTGACAATTTGTCAGAATTCAAGAACTAACAAAATGCAATAATAGGGAAAGTTATTGAAGATATGAGAATAACGAGTCAAGGCTCCAAGCCAAAGCTTGGAAGTAGATGATTTGTTTAAAGAAGCATTTATATGGTCGCTATAATTACATAACACCAAATACGAGGTCAATTTCAGCCTTTTCTACATCACTTACAAAATGTCTATCGGGAAATTAATGATAATCTAGACCTCTGAATCTAAAAAATGTAGTCCCAGCTGTGAAATTACTATCTCGGTTGAGGGGACACTTGGCGATACCATTATTTTCCCCAGTAATTTACTTACTTAGTTTATGTCTTGTTAATAGGCGCTATCACGCATCATCACATTCACCTGACTATTAAATGACTCTTTAATAAAATCAGCACATATTTATATCCATAACACGCTTCGGAACCGTACGAACGCCAACATTTGATGATGGAAGATCTGGGTTAGGCACGTCACAAATTTCTTCCGTTCACTAGTGCAAGGTGGAATGTCCACTTGGTCATGACAATTGTCAAGTTGTTGAGTAAAATGCCCCAACAGATAGCGGTAAAGGACGTGCAGTGGTGCTCAATTTATTTCACCTACGATCGTGATTTGACCTGATTTCATAGTGTTCAGTTTACAGGGATCAATTATTAGTAGATTTCCAAATTTATCATCCGAATGCCTTTAGTTCAGGCGAAGATATTGTAGCTGATTCATAGGGCAGCTGACAATTTTGGAAAATGTTACCAGCACAAACTTCCCGGCGATAGGCATATGGGTGGTAATATAATTAGTGGTGGTAGTTGACAACCGCCGATTATTGTTGATCAAGGGAACTTGCTTCGAAAATTCAATTTTACGAACTGATGTATTTTTACATAAAAATTGATCAGATGATAATACGCTTGGTAGATTGGATTATACGTAAATAATATTATCGTTTAGCCTGGGTTTGCTCTTTTTTTATAATTTCTAGTAAGTCAACGACATGCCTGCGGTGACTGACGTGGTACATTCTAAATGGAGTTTCCCGATATTGGCCACATCAGTTGCCAGCGCCGTACACGAATGGAGATTTGAGGTTGATCGTTGATGGGGCAGAGGAAGACGGACGTTTTTACTAAAATTAAACTGGATTATCGAACATCTAAATCAAAATGGTTTTGCTGACCATGATCGCCAGGATAGCCGACGGCTTACCGCTGGCTGCTACCATGCAAGACGATGAACAGGTTAGATTATCATTCAAATTCACTGCTATGATGAAATGTCACTTTTTCTTTCATTTCCATATTTATTCAAAGAATCGCCTAACATAACTTGCGGTATAAGACCCTATCAGCAGTTACAGAGATATTTCATTGCTGTACCTTATGGAAAAAACATTCGAGAAAGAATGTAAATTGTTATCATATTTCTATTTGCTAATGGTACTGTTTTATTCCATATAGAGCGGTCGAAGTATTTTGGAATACCAGAATCAAGCAAAAATGTTGTTCAGGAAACTTGGTCCACAGTCTCCAACAAGATGTACTATAGAAACAGGACCCTACCTATTTCAGTAAGTACTTGCGTGTTATTTTTCATATTACTGTAATCTATGTGCAATAATTATACTTTTCTATTTATAATTGCAGTTACCTTATAGAAAATGAAGTCTGTTACTTAGTTCTATGTGAACGTAATTATAGTAAACGCATAGCATATAGCTATCTTGAGGACATTGCCCAAGAGTTTTATACGCAATATGGTAAAAGGGTTAATACCGTTACCAGGCCCTACACATTCATTGAATTTGGTAAGAACATTTCTTAATTTGAATTCATGAATCTAGTTCGCATCGATCAAATACCAGTATTTACCAATGAAAATCTTATCCTTTAACAGAAACGTACATTCAGAAGGCAAAAAAGATGTTCTCAGACAGTAGGTCTAGGAGAAATATGAATGCTCTAAATACACAATTACAAGATGTTCAAAGAATCATGGTCCAGAATATTGATGATGTTCTACAAAGAGGAACCGTACTTTCAGGTAATTAATACTTTGCAATGTTAGACTATCTCTGATAATCTAAGTAATCATCACGATAATTCTTATCAGATAATGAGTCAATGTATTGCATATCTGATAGTTTCATACTTGTTACAGAATTGGATTCTAAGACACAAAATTTATCAATGCTGTCACAAAAATATAGAAAAGATGCCGCACATTTGAACAGCAAATCCATGTATATTAAGGCAGTTGCAGGAATAGTTGCATTCCTAGTATTTTTATTGTATTTTTTCATCCTATAATTGAGAAGTACAATTGTGAATTATGTTATAGAATTGAACGATAACCAACAATTTTTAGCCACTGAGAGCTATAGGATTTTTTGAGAATTAATTGTTTTTCCTGGGATTTTTTTTGTGTCCATTAAAGTGGAAATAGTACATTTCGATACGAGTGCAAAATGCGGCGCGTTATAGGCGAGTGCGATGTTTTCAGCACGAACCGTGTTGAGACGAAGGCAGCTCGGCGCCAAAGGCGCCCAGCGTGCCATAGCCAAGACGAAGGTGAGTGCTGAAAACATCGCACGAGCCTAAACGCCTCACATTTTGCACAAATATCGAACACTATTTTTTATAACGAATGCATGAAAACCCAAAAAATAAGTCCAAAATGGGATGGCTATTCAATTTCGTAATTTCGTACACGGGAAAAGTACGGCGCGTGCTAAAATCATCGCGCCAGCAGCGTTAGTTCATTTGATTTGCCAGCGGGTTTTAATGAAATTTTAATGCACGCTAATCATGCGCAGAACGCTATGCGCATATCTACCGTGCATTAATGGTTTATTACACTGGTTTATTATAACACGGTTCGCGAAAACGTCATAGAAGTACTATACTATGCCCGCTGCGCAGCCACAATAAAGCGACTTTTTCATGCATGCGTTATAAAAATATATTTATATATACTGACTAATGAAGCGAGTACAGGACGTATAAGTATACTATAGTTTCCAAAAAATTGAATAATCTGTAAGAAATGATGGAACAAAAATTTTGAATCTAATATAATTGAGTGAATGCTAATTCTGAGTGCGTAGAGACTTCCGTTGTCTTTATGCTGGTCAGTTCTTTTGTAATAAGCTGAAATTAGGTCTTCATAGCGCAACTATTCGCGAAATTGTACACATTGATTTGTACATTGAGAAAGGAAATTAAAATGTTATCTTGCATGTGGCATCAAGTCAAACTTCCAAACGAAAGAATTTAAAAGTGTCTATCATTCAATTTATAAAGTCGGGTAGATGTAACATTATTCTTCATGCAAAAGCGAAACATCGTAGGTAGTCAGGTCCAATATATATATATAATTATATATAGAGCAGAAAGTTCAATAAAATTATTTATTATTCCATATGATACAAGTATTTTTGGGTGTTATATCAGAAGCAATGATGATCGCTGATGGGACAGGAATTCATGAAATATGTGTAACGTAATAGTATGTACGTACACATTATAATTAAAGTTATTGTCTTTGTATGCAATTCAATTTTACTATTCTATTGAATGTTCTATTTACAATAAAATATCCAATTCATATTGAATTCTCACTGTGCATTGAAATGTATTTTACCTTCAATTTCGGGCTCCAGTGTCTCATACTTTGTCAATTTCCATTTTTTCATTTTCTGAATCAGTTAGATCATTGTCAAAAAAAAAGTTAACCGGCATTCTTTCATGTTGCTTAGGGTCCTTTTGACGAGTCTGATGTTTTCTCTTAAGATTCCGTTTTAAATATTCATGTTCCTGTATTTCTTCATTCTCTTCTGCTTCTTCATCTAATGATGTGAAAAACCCATCTGAATATGCATGTCAAACTTCGATCTAGGGATATTCGCAGACTATTTCAGTCAGCAATCTGACAACTGAACCATGCACAATGTGCTATAACTCGACATTCCTGCTTTTTAATAAAATGAACTCTCACCCGTATCTATGACCTCATACATATCCAAATGATCTTTGAGTATCACGTACAACACAGGGAATTCTATGATTGTTTTGTTTTGTAAATTTTCTTGCAATGTTTCTGTGGAATCTAACTCATAAAACCTGGAACAAATTACGTTGTGATAGGTGTTCATGAATCTATTATTTCCTACAATCGATTATTTATCTCAAACATTTGAAAGCGAACCTGGAATCGCATTTCTTCACTTTTTCAGCTTTGAGAAGAATCTTCACGTTGTTGAGACCAGCTGCTCGATAATATTGTAATCTGTCTCTGTGCATAATTTTCAAATTCATCGTCTCAATGGTATCATTACTTACATCTTTCTCTGCCAAAGGATCTAAAACACTTTCTAGTAATGTGGACAACCTTTCAGATTCTAGAACACTGAAATAACACAATGAATATTTTTCCTTAGATGTGAAAAATTCTTTGAAAATTCAAGAGATTTGATAGCGTCTGGTGCCAACTTTTCAATATATTACAATACCGATTTTCAATATGTTTCATATTTTCTGCCTGTGGAAAAATCCATTCTATCCTCCAAAACAATTCTCTTGTCTTCCATTTGTAATAAGTTGTATTCTCTTTATGCCGGGTGAAGTTTTGTGGCAGGAACTCTAATCTAGTATCCCTCTGACTCACAGCTGTTTTTAATTTTTGCAAATGCTGCAATATCACAAACATAAAAATTATAACCATTTGGAGCTGTTGCGAATTGAACTGTAGCAACACGTTTGCATACTGAATATCTATGAAAGACTATAGACTAATATGTGAGATTCGATTCATAAATGATTCTTATTAAACTCACCACTGGTAAATCACGTTCCCTCGTATATTTTTTAGAAGGATCTCTTTGGAAAGAATCGACAGATCTACCAACTTGTTCAAGCAGTCGATAATCTGGGAAAGAATTAAGATTATATACATACGTATTAAAATTGTTGCAACTTGGAAATAACCAGGGATTTTTATAAGGAGTGTAATAATCTATAGACAAACCACTCAATATATCCAGATCTGTGAATTCTCTGATAGGCACATATTTCGTCTTATCGCGTATGCCATCACAGGATAACTCTTTTTTGTGTATTTTGACGCAATCCAGGGAGCATGTTCTAACCTCACATTTCGGACACGTGTATTTGGCATTCTTTCTTCCACACACCTCACAATGTTCCAGCCTGTAAGATACTATATACACTAACTGGCGTAATTGGGAAATACAGGACACAAATTTTTCGGTAATATCAGTCAAATCTGATATTTTGAATTGTTATCTAAAGAATCCAGACATACTTAACACTGTGCGTCGCCATCTTTAAACTTCTTCTCGAATTCAACAATCTCGCGCATCTCCAATCAAATGAGCTACATTATGAAATCAACATTTTCAAGAAAAATACTCAACACGAATCTATCGTAAAATATTATTTACAGTATTACAGTGAATGATGATTCTCATAATACATTTGTATTATACATCACACGCGTGCATTCATAACTTTAATGTTTATTAAAATCATGTTTTTTTTTCGAAATCAAATTTACAATTTAGTCATGATAAATATATAAATATTCTATAAGGTGTTAAGTCTGTTAAAATATAGTGAGCTTTGCTTTACTCTTCCGGTGGTCTTGCTCTGCTACGATTTTTTTCTCTGCTATCCGTAGATCCCCAAGCTCTTTTTGTTTTTGATTATATTGTAATACTATGTTATTATAAGGCAAAGTTCCTTTCACATGTCTTCTAAGAGACTCTTGTAACTTAGAGGCATCTTTTTCAATTTTCCGAATATTTTCGCCGATTTGAAGACTTGCCACATTCAATTTTTGACTTGTTGCAGTCTTCAAATTTGATTTGTCCACCGAGTTACTAGCTTTTGAATCATCTTGAGCTGCTGTAAATGAATGTTACGATTTGTCATTTGTTATAATAATATCAGTATCAAAGTGATTGGAAATACCTGATTTCAGGTATACTATTTTAATAATTTTATGTACTCACCTTTATCACCGAGGGTTGAATTGATAAAATTGAAAACATTACTACGCTCATTGCGTATTTCCTTCTGATACTGTTTATTTCGTAACTGATCCATTCTCCGCTGCTGTCTTTTAAGCCTTCGATCAACTGAGAACAAATCCTTGTCACCATTTGCATTTTCACGCAACTCCATACAGTGATCTAAAAATGATACCCAGAATGACATATCAGTCATTTGAACTTAGCTAGTTAGATTTTTATATTCGAAAATACTGATCATACATAATTGTGCTGATTGAGGATTTCCTTACCCAATGATTTACCAGCTGGTAGAACAGTTGCTTCTACTGGTTCAACCCGACCATCAGCTCTTTTTCCCAGGCCAGTACCAGTTACATAACCCATGCTAGCCATCAATTTGCTACCTATGCCACGCGTGTATCGTTCCCAGCTACCTAACGACTCGTTTCCATTCATCATGAGCAGCGATTGTTGAACCAGTTCATCTTTATTATATTGTTCAGCATCATTCTCAGAATCACTATCATCCGAGGAATTTGACATGTTCAAGTCTGCATCACCTGCACAATGAGACAAACCATATTTTAGAGGGTGTGCTTAGGAACATTCAGAGCATCAATTCCTGGATTTAGGAGTTAAACCCACTTAAAGGCAACAAATCGTGCAGACTTAATTCCAAAATAGTTCCACTGGATTCGAATTTCACGCGATAATCATCTTGCTTTGCTTCGGGAACTTTTAACACAACAGCCCTGTGCCATATTTTGTTTTTCTGCTTTGCTAGAACTCTACTACCCATTTTTATGGTTGTAAAGTCTGGCTCGCTAAAAACCGTATGTAAGTACATTATATTTCAATCGCTATTGCCATTGTACTATTATTTTTTTTTGTATGACCATATGGAAACGTGAAAATACAATTTACCTGTATTCTTGTAGATTAGACAAAGAGACTATTTCTCCATGTGAATAATGACATTGATCTTCGGAAAACTTACAATTGCCATCCAGAAAATACGGACAGGGAAGCATTTCCTTATGCGTTGGATTAGTGAACATTACTCTGACCTAATTGATGATACATAGAAATTAGCGCCCAAAACATATTGACCTTAATATCTATCAAAACTACAAAATAAGTGAAGGACAATGAGCTGAAGAAATCAGTGGTAATATGGAAGTCTCACCTTGATGTCATTCATACTCGTAATTTGTGCCTCATCACTTGCATGAGTCGAACACACCATGGCATTATGGTGGCTGATACCACCCCAGCAACTTCCGTGAGGTGCTCGGCATTTCATACCCTTGAGAGCTTCCAGATCTTCCTATAATAGTGACTTCAACCGTATAATTGTATCATTGCTATACTTTTATCAAATAATATCTTACTGACATCAATATCAGCTGTGACATCAGTGGTACTTTCATTCTGTTCGGCGCAATCCGATTTGTCCAAGTTTTCTCCCAGTACTGTCTAAAATCATTGCACTTGTTTGTTTTTTTTTATATTCTACGTTAACAACGCAATAAACTTACTTTGAAAAGGGCATATTCCTTGGCCAATGGGTCATCAGCGTCATCTGTACTTTGGGATGCGTTATCAGTGTTGCTTGTTTCTTTCAGGCTATTCAAATTCTCTCTGGTTAAATCAATAAGCTCTTGAATGTCAGAGCGAAGACATAGAAGATTTTCCTTATCCGGACCGCTCGTTGCGATCGACAGAGCTATTTGGACCTGGGCTAACTGTAAATATAATAACAAATCAAATTATGGAAAACAGCTGACTAAGGTTATGTCTTGGATTCTCTTGCCAAAATTATTATCCAAACCTGTTTCTCGTATTGTTCAATCGCCTCTGTCAGGCTATCAATGTCTGTCATGTTGAGAAAATCAAGAGTCACTGAAAGAACTCTGTGCTTTGCTTTCGCAAATAAGTTTTGACAGTTCACACCACCCACACCACTATTCTGATACCATCTCCTGCATAGTCCTGCGTAGTCCTCACTTGAGAAGATGTCGAGGATGTTGAGAACTCAAACCTTAGACCATCTAGGTATATGCTCTAAGACTCAAACTCAAGTAGTCGGTGATACAGACGTACGGACTACCAGCTGATGATATTTCAGAATGAACTAAAGATAAGTTAGCACATTGCCAACGACTTTTTTGTGACCGACAAGATTCTGACTGATTCTGGGTTCCATTAGAGATCAGTGATTCCCTAGGTCAATGCCTAGGTTTGTTTCAACGAATACTGAAGTCTGAATTCGTTGGTTTCTTTGTGACAGATTTGTTGAAGACTGTGCAATAGAGCTGTCGTAAAGCAACGTGAAGAATGCCTGGCTCAGTTGAGCATCGTTCAGCCAGTGGCATAATCAGTCTTATGCAAAAATGGTTCCGTGGGGTAAGTTTTTCATTTTACTATCGAGAGAGAAAATGTCAGAAACTGTACTTGGAGGTTATCTTGTACTTACATAATAGCCCTGTGCTCAAGCTCTTTCTTAATAATTTTATCACACTGACGAGTCACATATCACACTTTAACATTTAACTAAATACAGAATGTCCTATGCAAATTTTGGGCTGAAACATTATCCAAGGAGTACAAAATCATTCTCTAAGTCATCATCCAAACCATACTCGTATAGTAATGTTCAACACAAATTTTGTTTTAAACAAAAAACAGAAATGATGTTTGAGTCATTGTTATTGTGAACATGTGTACAATGCTATAGACAATTTAATATAAAACGCAGCTGGTGTAAGCCAGTCACTACAATAATTCTTGTTCAAAATTTTAGTCAAGTTACACCACTGCCTTGCGTTTTGCGGACCAAATTGCCGCACGCACACAACCTCCCCCAACCCTACCCTTGGGTCCTTACCACAAGACATCAAAGATTTATTACTATACTAGAGATGCCAGGCGTGAAGTGGGTCCTCCAATGATAATTCCTACTAGTCGACAAATTAGCTCACCGTAAGTAATTTATTGTTTACCATAGACTCTTGCATTGTACATGCATAGATATAAAATTTACTCAACCTTTTTTATCCTTAGATTATCAAATTAATACTGTTATAGCAGGAATCACTTATGACTCTGTCTAATACGTCTAAAAAGTCTTCAGATACTTTCACCTAATTATCCTCATTCAAATTTCAGAAGTCAAGTATCAACCCAAATTAAACGTATTACACCAGGTAAAGTTCTGCAGTTGGAATGAATCATGAGTAAACTATAGTTGGAATAGAATGGTATGCCGATAATTTATTGTATAAAGTGAATGAATTAAATAAATACCTACTCATAATTATGCGACTCGTACTTCCTATCCAAATGGTGAGCCTGTAATTATGATCTAACACCAACCTACATTCAGTTTTCTGAAACAATTTACTATTTGTCACATGCCACAGAGGTAATACTCATAAGGTGCAGCCAAATTGTATCAATAGGTGAGTCCATCAGATCCGTGATCTATCAGTCTGGCAATGTAACGTTGGGTTAAACATTATTAAAAACATTATTGTATTTGGTTTGGTAGCCAATCATTATAAATATTGAATAAGGCGTGTGTAAAGTATATTCGTCTTTTTTATTTTCATTTTGATATATATGTACACATTTATAAGACCAGTAATTCAATAAATTATACACATACCTATAATTTGTTCACAAATATCAAGGAACGTAAACCAAAACGCAAACACGTACAATATTAGGTTGCTTTGACATAGACAAGTCGCCACTAAATATAATCATAGATGTCTGCGATGAACGCGTCATTATTGAACGTCTCAGATAAAAGTAAAGTAGAAGATATTTAGTTCTGTACATAATCCTAACAACATTACCTACGAAATTAAATTTCAAAATGAAAAGACAACAAATTTATATAAATTAGATGCCAGCGCAAGTTACGATGTAATACGTATAAAGTATTTTTGTAATGTAATCCATAACAATTCCTAATTAACTATATAGATTAATAAATATAATAGTGGAATGTACAATTTTCATTCAACATGATAAATAATGGTAATAACATCTCATTTAACAGTGACAACAATATACAATATACTAATATCCTTTGAACAATTTTTAACTGGGATGTGTAATATCTTTATCTAGCAGCAATATTTCGAAATAATACATTTCATGGCTGTATCTTATGAAGGCTATAGGCCATGTGCTCACCATTATTGAGAATTATCAACATATAATAGAAACTGACATCATGAGCCCCTCCATAATTTTGAGTAGGATGTCTCACCGATTGACCAATTGAAGCTCAATTATATCAGTGATCAATAATCACATGCCGGTTGGGAAAACGAATCATATGTAGGTAAAATTCATCCATTTTTGTACACTTTTGTAGCTTAGAAGAAGATTACTTTTTTGCCAAATATCAGAGTAATATCGTACCATTTACTGGGAAATTTGTGACACTTTGGCTACAGGAGGTAGAGGTAATATTAATCTGGAACATTATAGTGATTTATGATTCCAGGTCTAAAGTGTAAAATAGTCAAGATGACTCTCGATGATGAATTAGCAAAAGTCGTACTTGAAGTGATGACACGCAACTTCGTGTTTCGTTTCATAATATTTGTCGAATTTGCCTAAGAGTCGAGTCTATGCTCATGTTAAAAGTAGCTTAATACGGTATCTGATTTTGGTAATATTGTATCATGTCATAGGTTTTTGTTCGGAAGTTAAGGAAACTGCTCCGAATCACATTAAGCATAAATGCAGCGGCCTCTCGGTCCGTGGCTGATGGAGCAAATCGCGTTCGCAAAAGCTTTATGGTTTGACCTCGAAAGCATGGTAACCCTGTATCCAACATCAGTGAAACGAGCGAGATTATTGCCTCTTGATAAGGTCTGTGAAGTAAAAATATCAAATTATTATAACAAATCCATTTAGATGTGGCATTTGATTCAAAATACGCACCTAACTGCTAAGAATGCTTGGACACAGAGTTCCATGAACCATCTGAATGGTGCTGCTTCCATTTTGCCTCCCATAACATACACCATCTCATCTGTGAGTTTTATATCTGGTTCAAAGCCCAAATTACCTCCTGGGGATGATTCAAACATGAATCCAAAGTCGATGTGAATAATGTGGCCTTCTTCGTCCAGCATGATATTGCCGTTATGTCTATCTTTGATTTGCAACAAATATGTGATAACACTGTAGGCTGCCATCGATTTGATGAAATTTCTTCTGGCATTTTGAAACTCTTTAGTTTGCTCGTCTCCATATTTTGTGATGAAGTATTCGTACATTCCGATATCAGTTTGTCGGCCGAGCTGATCTCGTGATTTTGCACGTGGCACACATTCAATGACACCGCACTAAAACATTATTTGGAGAGTAGTTGTTTGGCAAGAATCAATTGTGTATTCTGTTATCGAATATTTGAAGACACCGTATTCGCACCGTTGAAGACCAGTACAAATGAAATCATGGAGAATAGGAAAGTTAGTCTTATTATCTCTTAAAATGGATTTGGAAATACAAAATATCAATCCAGTCACACGTCACGATACTTATACCAGAAAAATGATACATTCATATTGAAATTTCCTTACCCCTGGTGCTGTGGCAACAACTCGATACGGGAAAAGATATAAATCGAGACCAACCAGCTGGAAGACATTTTTGAATATACCGATAACCTGAAGCGCAAGCATGTCTTGTCTTACGTCATCACCCACTTTAAATATTGCAGCTTGCCACATTTCCACACCCATGCCATGATGATCTTTTCCATTTTCAATTCTAGAGTTTGTGGACACGGCCATTGCTATGTTCTCCAATTCATTGATGCCGTATTTTTGCACTTTAAACCGTGCCAGGAACGGTGCTTTCGCAGCACTGAAATATACACTCAAGATATCACGAATATTCTCTACTTAGGACAGAAACGATTACTCATTTTAACGAAGCTAACTGGGTAATCTCCTATAATTGCGTTCGTCTTAGATCTTTTAGTTTTCCAGTTTCAGTAATATTTTTTGCCATTGAGACAAATCTAACTGAGAGACTCGATTGCATGTTTCGGTTAAAATTGCGAAGAAACAAATAATTGAAGGGTTGTGTAGAATTATTGTTCAACGTACCTTTGCATAGGTGTTCCACTGTTATAATCGATATCTAGAACCATAGCTTCTGGATTTGACGGCAAATAGCATCCAGATTGCACCTTTATTTTACTCAATGCCTGTAAGCACGCTTGTTTTCGTTCCGCACCTTTAGGAAATGGTCTTATCTCACCAGAAATACTGGTTATTTTTCCGAAAAAGTCAAACTCCCTGTCATAAAATTGTTTGGCAGGCCCAGATAAAGAGTTGAGAATATTTTTGATCAGAGAATCTAGGATGTCAAAGAGGACTGGATCCTTCATTTGTTTGTCCTCGTCCATATACATGTTTGTATGCATGTTCCAGATCAACTGATGTCCGACCACCTGAAAAAATAAATAAACTACACTGTCTGCTATGGGATCTATGGAGCCAATAATGTTCTACGTCATATTTGAATAACAATAGCTGTACCTGTGACCGTTTGGCAATGGCTTTGATAAACTCTATGACATAACCCATAGTATCATGTCGGACAGCCTGCACGAGTTGTGGGATATAAAATAGAACCGCATCGGCTGGATAACTGCTCAACACTCTTACTGCATACTGTGCAGAAATTGGATGATGTGGGAACTGACGTGAAAAATAAGCAAGAGCTTGAATAGGAGAAACCCTAGCCCATGTCAGCATGTGCACCAGCTATAATAGCAGAAAATATATAACGTGCCATTAATGAATTAAGATTGAGAATATTTCAGCATTGCGTATACTTACTTCAGGAGCATCGTTCAGTAGTGTATCGGTAGTGACCAAATATTGAAGCGCCTCAGGAATATGTGCGACCGATATTGGGTTCAATCTGACTTGACGTGAAACTTCTCTCACTATAACCTCCGAATTTTTCAATCTTACAGGTAGAAATACAGCTAGTACTGGACTAATCTCCCATGCTAGCCTCGTATAGTCTCGCCATGCTTTTTCGTTCATGGTTTTAGCCCTCCATTCGGCGATGTGATTTTCACCCACCATTGCCAAGTCTTGTCTAGCACCTGGATTACGCCATACTAACAGTAACTCTATTTCTACTGCAAGTAACTCCAGTATGAGGTTGCGCTTTTTTATATAATCTTTCACAAAGACATCAGCATTGACAAATCTTTTGCTTCGGCTGCTTCTTTTACTAAGAGTATTTGTACTCGCCGACAAAGGAACTGTATTTATCCATCCAGTGACAGGTTTCGTTAATTCGCTGCTAGTCGTCGAAGCTTTTATATCAGACTGCAAAGTTGAGGTGAGATTATTGTGTGGTCCGTATAAATCTAAGTCACCCACACCATTGGCAGTCAAATATTTCTTGTCGCTGTGCATTATTTGCCAAAACCGTATCAGTGTAGCAATATCTTCACTGAGCTGACTGATGTTTTGAGTAGGTGTTTGCGGAGCCCTACAAAAATAGTCCAAGCAATTGCAATAAATTCGTTCTCTAAGCACGTTCTTGCTGAGAGATTTTGGCAGGATATCACCCTGCAGCAGCAGCAAACCGCAAGACAATAGCTTAAAACGAACTCCCACTGCGGCTACGTGTCTATTCAAATGATCTTCCAAAGTTCCAACAGCCATTGGCAGAGATCTATGCAACAGCATTGCTATCATTTCTATGGTTTCTTGGCAACAATATTTTCCAGTCTCAATTAATTCCGCTATAAAAGTTACCCAAATATCATGGGGCTTCACGTGTGGTGAGTCTGGCTCTAACTGACAGCCTTCATAAACTGCCAATGGACTGACCTCTGCCTGTTCCAAGGAGAAGATTCCAATTTTTTTGTCAACGGTATACTGCCAAGCAGCTAACATTTCTTGTAGAAATCTCAGTTTCAAGTCCGGTCTTGCTGTTAAAATCCATTGCCAACAGTCTACTGCTGTTTTCATCGCATCATCGGTGAATAATTCAATTTGCGAACAGGCCACTGTGTGCAGTAACCTCCTATGAATACCAGGTGTGGTGATCAAGAGAGCTGTAGCACGCCACAGAGCGACTCTGTGTAGGGCATCACTTCTGTTTCTGCAAGCTTTCCAGACCGATGATATTAATTTGTTGATCACTTTCTCATTCTGAGAAACGTTAACTGTCGAGATTTCAGATGTTGGCGATTCTTCTTGGTCCAAAGCCAACATCCCTGAAACTTCACCGGCGTATCGAGAGCGCATCGACATCATAGATACTAGTTTAGAACTGTTGCCCTTGACACATCGTGGCCTTTTATCCAATGAATTTGTCTAAAATTAAATCGTGAGTTACAAATTTTATTCCGCACAAGATTCATCGCGTTCATAAAATATTGATGACCTAAGATGCTACATTTTGAGACTTTACCAGAAGTTTTCCTCAAAGAATAGAACAGTGTACTACAAAACATGCTCACATTCATTGGTGCTGTAGTAATGGTGAGGTCAGTAAACTCTAAGACAGAATCAGTTGCTAATGCTAATCCAGCATGATGCCACATGCCAGATGATGGGATTTGGTTTATATACTCCTGTAGATGAGATCGGGTGGCATGTGGTGCCCACTTCATTGCTTCTTGAACAATGCCTTTGCACCTGGCAGCAAAGTCTTTAACTATGCTCTGAAAAAAAACATCAAATTCAGAAGGTTTGCGATATTAGAGTTTCGGGATTCATCTAAAAACGTAAAGTAATTACTTCTCTTGCTTCAAGAGTATCCATCAATTGAATACTGTAAGGCGTACTGGGAATCCTGAGGGTTGGGGTCTCCTCGTTAGGATCGAGTTGTAACGAAAAGGATAAAACTTGTAAAATATCTAGCATACTCCAAAGAACTCTACAATTCCATAACAGATGAGGAAAGGCGTCGACAAGAGCGCTGAGATATTTGTCCGCTACTCTTCTGATTTGTTTATGGATGTGATTGAAGTTGACTAATAGAAATTGAGCGTGACTTTCTAATTCTTTTTCTCTGTGTTCATCCTTTGGTTTGTTTTGCATGACCTCCTTGAATTTCATAAAAACTGAATCGCTTACACAGCAAATACACTGCCACATTCCACTTTTATCCTTCTGCAATGCTGAGTCACTCAGATATTCTAACATAGGTTGTAAGCTTGGCTCAGGATTATATGTTACTCTCAAGGTCTCTAGCCAATAGACCGATAACAGATAAGTACATTGTGCAAATTGTAATTTATTTACAAACGTTGCAATATCGCTTGATCTGTTCAGCATTTTGAGTATCTGCGACTTTAATTCCTGCAACTCATTGAAAGAGACACTGTCATTCCGCACAGCAGATGTGTATTGTAGTTCACGCATTTCCAAACGAGCTGAAGTCTGGGAAATTAAATATGGGGATTTCACTGCAATCTCTTTGACTCCTTCATACCACTCTTGCGGCCATAACCCAGAATCAGCAGCTGTAAATCCCATGACAACGCAGTACAACCAAAAATCTTTGAATAATTTCAATAACCTAGGTTTTGGGAGTTTTATTGGAGGTAATCTTCGCATTAGCACTGCAATCACTGGTATCAACACACCTAGATTGCCA
This sequence comes from Athalia circularis, assembly GCA_963978495.1. NCBI lineage: Eukaryota > Metazoa > Arthropoda > Insecta > Hymenoptera > Athaliidae > Athalia > Athalia circularis. The sequence goes on from OZ021700.1 coordinate 24,409,838, forward strand.
GCACTACTCGATGCTTTTTGTGGATTTGGTGCTTTGTCATTCGCTCGTTTTCCTTCCAAACCCAATTGCACGAAAAGTTCGAGTAATCGGACTAATAAGTCGTTCAATTCTGACTCCCCTTTAAGGTTGGCAGCAATATTTGCTAAAGCATTTATCACAGCGCCAGACACATGCCTATATTGTTTCCGTTCATCGTTTGTCGTATAAGTCGCACTTCCTGATTCAACGGTAATTGTAGTGAACATCCTCATAATCTCTTCATAAACTTGTGGCTCACATTTCGATATGATCATACACCCGAGCTGATCGACTATTAAAATATCCAACGCGCTTGGTACTCGACAAAAACGCTGCTGGAAAAATTGCAGAATCGTATCCGTTGTTTTTGGAGTATCTTTTAGAGCAACTGCTACGTGCCCCAACATAATAACAATGTTGGTCGAGATAAGAGAAGTTTCACTGTTTTGGAATGAAAAAAAAGCAATAATTTTTTTGTTAAATTGTCAAAATAGTACAGAATACAGCAAATGTAAACTAAGGAATGATCGTTATCTTAATATGTTTTTGAAAAGATCACATGGACTCTACTTCACCTGAAGTTCATGATCAAATTACCTGTCACTCTTCTCTGCTGTGAAGAGTCTGTTAGATACGCTTGCTACCAAGGCAGGTACACAATAAGGATCGACATGATGAGCAGCTTGCAGAGCTATACATAAATTTTCGATAGCCGCATCTCTCAATTTTTCAAAAGCACTTTGTGTTTGAGAAGTAGTATGTTTAGCATCCACCGCTTTAATTTCTTTGCCTTGAACTGGAATAATACATCAAATTAAACGGGATCTTTTTCAACAAAATAATTCAAGCGTCGAGTAAATCTTGAGTCAACGATTAGTGACTGTTAATGTGATAATAAAGATATCCATCGTACTTGTAACTTTGAATTGATTTTCTTTGCTGTGTTTATCATTATGTTGACGATGAAGTTTGAAGAGGATTGGAGATGGAGTAACTAAAAAGTCACGCAAGCAGTAAATCGAGGTTGTAGCTATGTTTGGAAACTTTTGTGCTAGTTTCCCCAAACCCTCTAAGCAAACCATTAATAAAGGCATGTGTGCCAGCACCAATTTATGACCATGGTTTGAGTTAATTTTTTCAGTCAGTCTTCCACAAAGACTATCCGCACCTGCAAACGAGAAACTTATTAATGCTTCTGATTGTACGGAAGAGACTGAGATAAACCTTTTATGTTGTCTAGTTTTGAAATTAACTTGATCGTACCTATTTTTGGGAGAATTTTCATTCAACCGCTCACCACAACACTTCATAGAATTCAAACGATCAAAATAATGAAAGCTACCGAGTCTCAATTTATGATAAAAAATTACGCTACTAAAAACTTTTGATTTGAGCGATTTTTGATTTCTCAATTATAGGATAGGATATGTCTGAGCGATGTAAAAACGTGTGTGGGCTAAATAAGAAGTAAATAGCACTCTAACAATTGAATATTCCGATAACATCTTTGGATTATTAATACCTATTTTTATAACCATTGAAAACTATTGAAAGGTAAGAACCACAATTTAGGATTCATAGCACTTATAGACCCCTGTCTATACGTGACTCATAAAAAATTATCAGGCCAAAATAGTCACGGCGTCACATCTGAGACTATGATATACCATAAGACTAGATGAAACAGAATATCGACTGCGTAATAACTAAGAATATCTACGTTCAACTCAAGTCGACACGTCAATTAATAGTTCTAAGTTATTTTCACAAAAATGGCAATGTCGTTGCATTTTGTACACCTCAATTTGAATATTTATTCTCATAGAATTTTCAGGATTAGGATCTTGACTTTGTAACTAGTAGCTTTTGGGAGCCAATACCTTGTATGATCAGCATGTCAAATATGTTTATTGAATTATAAAATGATTTTCTTCTACTCGAGACGATGAATACAAAATACAACAAATCGTTAGTTTGGGAATCATTCAAAACGCAAAACAAGGGAACTGAAATACCCTCGCCGATCAGCATAGAACTTATATCTGCATACAATGTAGATAAATCATTCTCCTCATTTGCTGGAAACATATCACAAACCAATAAAGCTTCATCATATACGGAATACACGTTCATTGATAATTTTCAGATAATCTCAGTGTTTCATTGTACTTATTGTGACCAAATGTAGATGACTACAAGTGAGGCAATTCGTATCATTCTATTTGGTTTTTCATGTTAAAATTTTGATCAAGTTAACATAAAAAGTGATCCAGCTAATTGACATTATAAAAAGAATGAACTTGGAAACTAAAGGTGCAGTAGAAATCGACTCACCAGTTTCGTCACCAATGGCCCAAACCAAAAGATCGACACAGGCTGAATTGGCCATGACATTGACTTTAAATTTATTGACTGTTTGGAAATTTGTATCCATATCTTCTCTTTCACTTGCATCATGATGCCTGGATTGCAACTCTGTCTGGCCCGATAAAAACAGGCCCTTCACAAACTCTTGTACATCTCTAGTAAATGGACTTGGTAAATCTCTCTGATTTTGCAGGAGCTCTCTAAGAAGGGTCACCATGACCAGATTCATAGTCTCGCTGAATGTTTTGTAAGGAAATACCAAAACCTGTCCAGAATTATAAACTTGTTGAGCTTCATCATCTAAAAAAGTAAGCATTTCCTTGGTAAGTAATTTCTTTGCTAATGCCAGGACACTTTGTAAGTGAATGATGCTGAATTGTAGAGTGGCTCTTTTTTCTGGGCTTTCTGTGAATCTCATTTGTGGAAATTGGTTGAAACTTGAACCATATCTGCTGAAAAAGTATGTAGTCGGATCGTATGGAACCGACGAATAAGATTGTAACGATGGCCTTTTGTTTGTTGCTGCGTAATCTGCAACGTCTGTTAACTGCAATATTTCTAATGTGTGTGGGTTTAGATTTCCACTTAATGATCTCGGAATTATTGAACGGAAATTATTGAAGCTCTTTTTTTTGTTGACTGGAGACTTGTCTGTGAAACTTGGTGTTGGAAGGATGGGAGGTTCTGGTCGTGGGAAAATACGAGCCAGTAATGGTGGATCCGAACTGCAGAAACGACCCATTGAACGGGCAAGTCCAATCAATATAGGAACCAGGCATTTGCATAGCGACACTGTAATAATCGATATTATACTTAGGTTATTGATTCATAAATAAATCAAGGGAAGATATTTGTTGGTGGATAAAATCCACCGGATAGGTGAGAGAAGTAGGCTGTTATTTTAAGAACTTGATCAAGTTCATTCGGGACTCACGTTTAGCTTGCATACTCCGGTTTCCTTCTTGATCCTTACAGCCTCTAATTAAATTCGTGAGAACTGCCAAAATCTCAACCTGAGTTGCTATAACTTCTTCTCTAACTGGTTCACATTTTGTGGCAATATCACTGAGTAGTGTATTCAGACAGAAGCTGAACCTTTCAGCGATAGGTACCCTGTCGCTGGGAGTATTTTTTACTTCCGTGAGCCATACTGCTTTTGGCAGTCCTTTCAGTAACCTTGATAAATATGGCAGAATTTTGTCTCTGTGTTGGAGATTGGATTCCAGAAAATAGATGCCAAGCGCTATGACTGCCTCCTGACCTCGCTGATCCAGTCTGTAAACACCTTGCGCTGATTCTTGAGGACATAGTTTGAATAGTCTGTTTATCTGAAAATCAAAACAATTTATGAGCTAACCTTGATTGTTGATTGTATAGTTTTGGATTATGAAGGACTTTGTCACATTTTGACGCAGCATTTGGCATCGATAAATAAGGTTGACATAGAAATGAAGATAGGCTGGAGTATTTCAGTACATCCAATCTCTTTAAATTTTCCGTGATTTCTAACGCTTCCAGTTCATATTTAAAAGTGAGACATTGGTAGTCCAATGAGTTATTTCAAGTTTTTGCAAGCTCATCAGGCTTCTAAGTGACTCAAAAATATGCACATTATTCTCAGCAGCACCAAATTCACAGTGATTCTGCTATTGCAATAAATGCGCCATAATATGGCAATACTTTCTTTTTGAGAGTTCTCGACAGGTTCATTTCTCTGATTTAAATTGGTCACAGAACATGTTAAAGATTCATGGTGAAATTACCTATTCCTACAATAGGATTGAAATTGTATTCATCCTAACGTTTTCGATTGCAAAATTTATGCAAGGTCACATGCTAGTAATAAGTTTTGTATAATCAGTTCACAAACGATGATACATCACAGTATGAATATATAAATGGTTTCACTACTGATTACCTATTATTATAATAGATACATGTAAGTTGAATTACTATACATATACATCAGTTCCACAAGTGTGTTATCAACGGAAATGACTGGCTATCATAATAAAATGTTGGTAATCCACTCAAAGACATGCAGTTCAACTGTGGAATTTAAAAAACAGCAGACATAACTAAAAAAATACCATGAGGGTGGTGAGATTTAACTTAATTAATACTGGTCATTATTGAATGATGGTTATCAATGGATATTTGGATGAAGATGAGGTTATATACATAAAGTTTAAACCTAATCATTGATAGCAAATAAATCACTGACAGGGCAAATAAGGGTAGAAAATTAATGGTCATGTGATATGGTTGTAAGCATAACAGACACTTGTCAGAATTTGTTGATGAGAAAGGATGATAACTTAGCCTGGTGTAATTTATCAGGATTTTAGGTTAGATTTCGATAGCTAGAAAAGAAGCGACGGATTATAAAAGTTCACCTTTTCCCATGGCGTTGGCTTGATTGCTGCTAATGATCTCGCCAAATGTTGAACGGTGTTAGAGAAGAATAACTTCTCGTCACCTGCCATTTTGCAGTGGTTTTATCAAGCTGTCAGCAGACTTATCACCTAGTGTATCATGAGTGTATCCCGTCTCGTAAGTGGGAAAAGAGTGTGAGACGCACTGTTTACAAGTACATCCCTTCTCTGTCTCGCAGACTTTGATTGGGTGACAGTCACATGTTCGCTCCGAGCACTCACGCTCGTAGCATAAGGCCCCGGTACATGTGCTAGTCAGACGTGCGGCGTTGGCTGATACCAATCATCAGTAAACGCGTGCGGTGCGTTGTAAATGAAAGTAGTTCGAATAAAATCTTCGTTTATCGTAATTTGTGTTATTATTTTCACCGTTTCTAATACTTTAAATAAAAATATTGGAAATATTCATAGAAATTACTTTTCCGCTGCGGAACTTCACACATTTACGCCTACATACGTAAATTATTATTTGGTTCATAACTACGCAGTGCTCGGGGGACTCGTTTACGATAGGTACATACACTCCTGCCGTAGATAGAGAGGGCATATACTTGTACTTTGTGCCTCTCGCTCACCTCGGTTTACCAGCCGCTGTGCTTCCTCTATGTCTACATCATAAAGTCTATGGTCTACGTGCTCTAAGCTCTACAGTATAAAGGTGCCTTTTCACTTGCGTCGAACCGACGCAAATGCGTCAGTTTGACGCTAGAGCGTCGGACGCCAGTGAAAAGGGTTTTTGCGTCGACGCACTGGCGTCAGTTTAAATGTACCCTAACATTTCAGTGGTGCGCCCGTTATTTTGAATGCAATTGGCGCGAGACTCTACCGAGTCTCTTGATTAATATAATCCACTGTGGTACGAGTAATACCTCTCGTACTGCTGCTATCGTTCGAAGGAACTTCTGTCACTATTTCAACGAAGAAGGTGCAGTTCCATGGCAATTCGATCAAATTTGGAAATGATCAATCTCTGAGAAATGAGACAAAGAATGAGGATAACCGAATCATGTGTTCATATTGTTACATCTGTATAAATTCTGAATTTTATTTCAATTCCATTAATGTACAATATTTCGGTAAGAAATCAGGAATATTTATCCTGAATCATTTGACAGCCAAAATTAAATTAGTAAATAAATTTGAATCGGTTCCACATTGAAATGTAACATATAATTGACACATTTATTGTCTGTACATAGATTAACATTTATTCCGAATATTTTAATACGTCGAGGTCCTTGATAAAAATACAAAGATTCAAACTACAAATATTGAAGAATAAGAAGATTTTAACCACGAATATTGGAAAATAAAAATTATTTGATATTTTCTATCTTTTTTGAAATTCTTAATCTACATCTAAGTTATAAATTAATCACTATCACTATCTTCTGAGCTAGGATCACAGCTATTTCATTATAGGAGCAAATCTCGTCGCATAAGCCACAAGTGTTCACAAGAACCATCTGTAATAAAGAAGATATTTCATTTTATCATATATTAACACGTTACGTACTTGTATTAATTAAAAGTTTCACACATACCTCTAAAATCTAAATCCATGGGTTAATGTAATTTTAATTTAGGTTTTGCGAAGTTACATGTACTTGGCACAATAATTGATTTGAATCCGTTTCCCCCGATAGTTGATACATTTTTTTACAATAAAGATATTTGGATAGTAGTTATTAATAAACATTTAATGTACTTGGCGAACTTTTTTGCACCGTAGGTGCCTTTTGGGGGGATATGTAATAATGTAAACAATGGTAAACATTAAAACCTATCCTAATTCTTAGATGAGAGTTTTTATTCTTATTCAATCAATTGGAACGGTGCGATGCCCAATATTATATTATAAATCGCTGATGTTTTTCAATCCTTCTTTCTTCCATCGATCATTTTATTTTTCCCTGCAATCAGCTCGAGGTCTTGGCTAAGAGTTTTCCTGTGGAAAAAAAACACATTTACCGATTACCACACCTAATCTAGGTTTAGTTATGAGTACGACGGTTTCAAATCAAACTTGTACCATTTTTTTTCAATAATAAAAGGGTGAACGACAGGAGGAAAAATCCCATTGAAAGTTCCTGCCAAACAAATGGTGTAGGCTCCCATGTCCGGCCATATAACCCAATCACCAACGTTCAATTCTGGAAAATCACAATCACGAACTATGACATCGTAACTGTCGCATGTTGGGCCCCAAAACGTAGATCGATGCTTTTTCTCACTCGCTGGCTGAAGATCAAAAAGATACATACGTGGGTCAGTTCGTAGGAAATGAATGCAACATGAAAAGAATTGCCGTTACCTTGTTCAGAGGAACGGGTATTCGGATTGTTATGTCCAGGAGGCTTTCGATAAAGGATCCGTAAGTACCATCGTTAACGTAGTACATGATTCTGGTGCCATTTTTTTCCTCAACAGTTCTCTTACCGTGAACTAAACAAGCGAGAGTAAAAGCTGATGATACGTAGTATCTCCCTGGCTCGCTGATTACTTTTATCGAAGGATCTACTTTGTTGAGGAACTCGTTAATCGCCTCTGCAAACTGTGGTAGACAAAATTACTCGGACATAAGCATTACTTTTTACTACTAAAAGACTTCCCTTTTTTGAGCTTGAAAAAAACCATCTATCGATTCCACGTATTACCATGTCAATTGGATGATTTGTGTCCCCGGGAAATCCTCCACCGATGTCAATGATCTCGACATTTTGAAAACCAAGGGCCTTCGCATAATTTATTAGGTCCAATGATATTTTCATTCCTCGAATAAACGCCGCCGTTTCGCTGCATAGGCTTCCCACATGAAAACTGAACCCGTGGACTTCAAGTCCAAGATCCTTTGCCTTCCTAATAAGCTTAGGAGCTTCGATCGTAGGATCGCAACCACATTTAGACCCGAGAGAAGTTCCGACCTTCAATGCGTCACAGCGAAAGCGAATTATGATTCTATATGGATTAAGGAGAATAAATTACCGTGTGATTAGTTTGCGGTTAAATCACAGAGTAGAACAAATGTAGAATAATGATAACGTCATAATAAGTGTTATTTTGATCGCCTATAGGATGGCGATTGGTTTAATTGATGGATTTTTGAAGTACACCCACTGTGCCTCGGGGAAGATATGTTTGATCTTGCATAATTCGGAGTCGCTGTCAACTGCGAGTCTGTTGACTCCGACTCTCTTGGCGTATTTTATATGGGAATTTGGTTTCATGGTATTGGTAAAAATTATACGTTCGCCACACACTCCGGTGGAAAGGACCTGCTCGATTTCGTACTAAAAAAAGATTCGAAAGAAATTAAAAAATTTCGACTACTTTCCACGATACCTTAACTAAAATGTTGAGATTAAAATTAAATTAGAATTGAGCCGGTGAAATGCTGAGATAACATTAGGTTTGAGTAATTAGAATGATGAAAATTCGTTTCAGATATTATTGGAAAAAATAAATATTGTAAAATTTCACCTTCGAGGCACAGTCAAAACTTGCGCCCAGAGCAGCCAAAGTCTTGATCACCGTTGAATCCGGATTACATTTTAGCGCTGAAATTACGGATTAATTGATATGAAATCATCCCAGAACAAAAATGCTTATTGCATTTGAAAAATGAAGTCTAACCATTCACTCGAATGGAGAACTCACCAAAGTGTGGTTTAACCCTAGGCATTTTTGAAAGCCAAGTTTCGTGCTTGTTTATAATGTCACCAACATCAAGAACGTAAAAAGCATCTTCTTGATTATTAATTTTTATTTTTTCGTTGATAATATCGATATTGTTTTTCTCGTTATTGACGATTTTAACAGCTCCGAAATTCATGTTTATTTTAAAATGGATGTGAGACACCGTCCCAAGAAATCTATTAATGTTTATTTTTGCTCTCACAGCAATTTCAAGTCGACTTATTTGCTCCAAGGGACGAGAACGAATCCATGTAAGTTACGATGCGAAACGTACAAACGTACTCAATTGCTAGCAAGAAATTCACTTACATGACTGTGTGAGTCCTGCCATAATATCTCTCAATTTCTTCCCACCTTCTATTACATCTTGCAGAGAATGTTTTTTTTCTATGATGTTGAAACATCATATCTCTGTCGCTAATACCAATTAACTATCAAAACAGTTCGCAACTGTAATAACAAAAAACATATGTAGCCTTACCTGCTTAGATAAGATATCGGTTTTTCCTCTATTTCACAACACATCCTTGGGGTCTAGTTGTTATGTACGAATGAGTAATGCAAGAAAATACGTTTGTACATTCCAGAACCAAAACGACACCGGATGCCCTAAACCTATTCTGCGCGTTATTGCAGTATTAATAGAAAACTTTTAGCCTTATCATTATATTGTGTCGTAAAAATCGAATAGGAAACGGAAAAAATTCTCATTGCACATATTATAAATGTGGAGGTTGTTACAATACAGGTATAAGTGACAAAATTTAAGATTTTTCTCAAAATCCGTGTCCCGGATACAAGAAAAAAATTATAAATCTTCAGAAGAATTGCAATTCCCAGATACCGCATATGACGTTGTCTCATTTGAAAAAAAAACATGATCACCTTAATTTTACCTTGATAAGGTAATTTAAGAAAAAACTCAAGATCGTCTAACTTTTTACCTTCTAAACTCTATAGCGTTTGTCGAGAACATGTTGTCGTATCGTATTTAGTTTTTCAGTTATTGCCCCAGATCGATTAAAACCAATCACGCTGTATGTAGTATCTTTTATGGTAGATAATATGAGAGCATTATACTCAAGTGGGCAATATCTGAACAGAACAACAAGATTTCAAAAGACGACAAATTTACAAATGAATAGATTACTCGATTCAATAAAGATCTGCAGTTGTGTAATCTGTTTTACAAATATTAAGATACAGAAGTCCTCGAACGACACTAGTTATTATAAGAAAATATCTTGCCCGTAATCAGATGATAAAATTACAGAAATATTTGAAATATAGTTGAGCTAATATTTACGTTTAGACCGGTTTGAAAAAGGATCTATGAGAGCAAAGTCATAATTTATGTGGACAACAAATTCTTTTTGAACCGACCAGCAGGTTCCTGAAATTATTGTTAAAATCTTAAACCATAGGTAGGGGAGACCGGGGCGGAACGGCCCACGTAACGTTTGGAGCAAATTTTGGAAATCTCAATGATAAAAAAAAATGTTAGAAAAATTAGGAACCGTTTATTCGAACATTTTTTTTTATACAATTTACAGATAAACATAACAAAAAATAATTAACTTCGTTTTTTATACTAATAAAGTGAAAAAGTGTCCTCAAGTCCGTTCCGCCCCGTACACGTTTCAATTCAAATATTTATTGCCTTCTTAGCTCGCTCCAGTTGAAGCCTGCAGCTTACGCGGGTAATGTACTGATTTTGCGTACAATTATGAGTGATCGACAAAAGTTGAGTGGATATCAATCCAAAAAGAAGAAACTGCTCAAAAAAGAGAGAGGAAAAAATCTGTTGAGTAAGATACCGAAGATTCAAGGGTTCTTCAAAGATTCGTCTACCATATCTTCACGTTCTGATGAACCACAAGTGGTGAATAATATTTTTCACTATTTTTTTTTTGTATTTACTATATTTTACTTGTGATTAGCCCGGTTTCAGCCACCCTTGAACAATAGTCCATTATTCGTTAATAATTGCAGCTCTCTGAAACGTTTATAAAGTTAGAGTGAATGCTGCTCGTATTACTTGTCATCGAATATGCTTCTAAAATTGATAATATTTTACTTTAAAAGTATACGTGTAGAATTTAACAGCCACGGGCTCAAGAAAATATTGTATGTGTATAAACGTTTATTCGCGAATTGGAAACGTTAACAACGTCTGTTGGAACATTTTTTTTCGTGCATTAGCCTCGGGTTTCATTGCTCTAACAATAAGATAAAAACTGAAATTAAGACTACAAAAAATAAATTTCATCAAAACATCTGTTGACTTATTACACAAAAATGTTTTTATTTCTATTCGAATTTATTTGACGTGTGACAGATTGGCGATGGAGAGCTCGTCATTGCTCAAGAGGAAGATGGAAAGAGCGAGCAGAACGCTGAAGTTCGTGAGGTTGATGTTGAGTCTGCCGGTCAATCCGTAGAGCAAATTGTTCACCCTGGTACTGTGCATGATTCTGTTGAGGATCCTGAGATTGCTTATTTCGAACTGAACGAGGATTCAGCTTTATGGAAATGCAACGATAAAACTCGCGATTTTGTAGCAATCCACGGCGTAAAACAAGACATGGGCATGGACTCCAGCAGTTCAAAAAATGTCTACCCAGACAAGACAAGATATGTTTCCGTTAAACTTTTTGAACGACGAATGAAGAATGGGGAAAATCGACCTCGATCTTGACTCATGTTTTCGAAGAGTAAAGGAGCAGTATTTTGCACACCATGCACTGTTTTCGGACAAGAGATGAATTGTTTTACTGGAGATGGTTTCCGTGATTGGAAAAACGCTACAGCGCACATTGAGAGCCAGGAAAATTCGTTTTATTACAGAACGAACGTTAGCAGCCTGAAAGCAAGAGAAAATGTAAAGACCCGACTGGAGAACGCACTAATCCAACAAATGCATGAAGAAAACTCATACTGGAGAAACGTTTTGAGAAAAGTGGTTGCAGTTGTAAAATCTCTAGCTGGAAGAGGTTTGCCATTCCGAGGGGACATCGAACAAATCGGAAATCCACACAATGGGAATTTTTTAGCTTCAATGGAGTTAATTGCTCAATTTGATCCATTTCTTGCCAAGCATCTGCAACGGAATGCTCACGTACGTAGTGGACGCACATCCTATTTATCGAAAACAGTTTACGAAGAATTTATCGTATTAATGCATGATAAATTATTAAACAAAATCCTAACCGGAGTAAAACTTGCCAAATACTTTGGGATTAGCGTTGACTCATCGCCTGATATTGCGCATGTTGATCAACTGACTTTCATAATAAGATACGTGGCAGAAAATGGTGAGCCAGTGGAGAGATTCATAGCCTTTATAGCAAATTCTGGGCATAAAGCTGAGCAGTTGCCGGACACAGTTTTGAACGCATTGCGTCAGTAATGGTATGATCTAAATAACCAAGACTGTCGTGGACAATCTTATGATAATGCTAGTAATATGTCCGGCTCTTACACTGGACTTCAAACGCGAATTCGCAATTTAAATCCATTGGCTGATTATATTCCTTGTGCTGGTCATTCTTTAAATCTCGTGGGACAATGTGCGGTTGAATCAATCACAGAAGCAACAGCCTTTTTTTGTACATTGCAAGAGTTGTATAATTTTTCCACAGCTTCCACACATCGCTGGGAAATACTTCTCTCGCACGTCAACCGAGTACTAAAGAAACTTTCTGCGACTCGTTGGTCTGCCAGGTATGACGCTTGTTACGCTTTACATGATCAATGGACTGGCATGATCGAAGCTCTTGAATGCATGGCTCAGGATGAACAAGAGAAACCGAAAACACGTTACGAGGCTAGAGGAATCCTGTCTCAGTTACAACGACTGGAAACTACGTTCTTGGTTGCTATTTGGAATATTATTTTGAAGAGATTTAAGAGCGTGAGTAGAAAGCTTCAAGAAGAACGCATGGATTTAACAACCGTTCTGCGATTGTATTCTCCACTTGCTGAATTTCTAAAAGACTTGAGAAGTTGTCCTGATCATTTCACATATTACGAAAATAAGGGAAAATCGTTGTGTGGATTGCAAAATTACGCATATGATTCGCGTCGCAGAAAGACTAGAAAAATTCAAGCCGACGAAACTGGAGAAGGTGATATGCAGCTGGAGAATGGTCAAGAACATTTCAGAATCAACATATTTCATGCCATCATTGATACTTTGAGTGCTTACCGTCAGCTACAACAAAAATTCAACTTCTTGGATCAGCTCTTGACGTGGAGTTCGAACGAAATAGCAACTGGTGCTCCGGACCTCGTATGCAAACATCCTGAAGACTTGGGACAAAGCTTACGTGAGGAATGCATTCACCTCAGCAGCCACTCGAAGACTATACTGCGTGACAACAATCAAAACTCTATTACGGCACTGCAGGTGTGCAAAATTTTGCGGGCGAACGAATTATGCGAGATGTATCCGAATGTAGATATAGCATTGCTAATTTTCCTCAGCATGCTTGCAGCTAACTGTTCAGGCAAACGCTCATTTTCAATCTTGAGGAGAGTGAAAAGTTATCTTCGAGCTAGTATGGGCCAAGAAAGATTGAATGCTGTCGCGTTACTAACGATCCACGCGGAGAAATTACAAAAAATTGACTGCGATGAAATGATCAACGAATTTGCAGCAACGAAAGCAAGAAGACAGTGTCTCTATTGATTAAAAACTTATACGACTATTTGATTTATTGTGTAGTATGTGGATGATGGTTATTTTAATTCATTGATTTCTTTTAATAAATGTACTGACGAAAAAATAATGTTGTGTAAGTGTAATAAAACCAATTTTTCTTCATGACTATTCATTCAACATGTTTTCATGCTTTTGGAAAAATTACTGTTATTCAATGTTATCCAAATTTGATTTGGAGCATGAGAAAAAAATGACCCAATTTATGAGCAAGGGTGCCCTCACATTATGGAGGGTAGAAGTAAGGAGGACTATCTCATTGTCAGTGTATTAAAAAGTGTCCGTTGAAAGGGAGCAAATTAAGGTGGCGCTATAGTAGCAAGTGGAAGAATTTTAAAAGGAGCACCACAAGTTATTAGAGTAGGATACTAAATTAAAAAAGGAAAGCAAAACTTCCGCTTTGTTACAGCGCATTTTTTACAATTATTATAACATACAGACTATATCTCCGTGTATATAAAGTGTCCATGAAGTAGAGTACAATTGAGATGGCGTTGCTGTAGCGAAAGTTTCTCATTTAAAAGAAAGCGCCAAGAATTGTTTGAGCAGGACAGAATTAAACGGAAAAAAGAGATATCCGCTTAGCGAAGGCGCTGTTTTCAAAAAAATTATTAAATTATATTTTTAAATCCCATTTAAATGAACTCGTTTGTTCTATCTTATAAATCAATGTTTAAAAACTTCCCTTTGACATACTTTACTACTCATTAATAACCGCCAAGTTCAGATTGAACCCTTATTGCTTATTAGCGCCATTTTGGTGATTTTCTGAACTACTATTTGTCGCTTTCTGGTAGTCACTGTTCCTATATATGCTGTTCCTCTACCCTCCATAATACAGACCAACGAATATGGAATAAAATAAATTTTTCAACCCAGAACCCAGCACACTTTACTCTGTTTATAACCATGGACGTATAAAATATATTTATAACTGCTATATTCGTATCATTTCCATTTCCTACACTAGCGCTATTTCGGTGAGTGTTCGAACAATAATTTGCTGTTTACAAGTGGACACTCTTTCAAGTAATCCCCCATACAAGATGGTCCTCCTTACTTCTACCGTTGACTGAAGATTAGTGTAGATACCTATCTACACTCAACGCGTTGACTGATGATTGGTACTAATCTTCAGTCAACGCTCAACGATTACAGTGCTTTCGAGTTGACACCATCAGAGATTAGGGGGAATAGTATAATTCCTCCGTGTTGACACTAAGGGTTGGCAACGCAAAAGTAACGATTGACAAATCTCCATCTGTCAACGTAACCGTTCTATACGTGTAGTCACGTGTGACGTGGTGCACGGTGATTCTGACTTACCTGTCACGTTTGAAGTAATTCGATTTATTTTGAGCCTCCGGTGATAGTGAATTAGCCATAATTTGTTCAACTTTCATTGCAAAATTTATCGAATAGTCTCAAACTTAACAGTTGCACAAATGGAGAACATAATAAAGGACTTTGCTGATAATTGCTGGAAAGATTGTTTCGATGAAGTTGAAGATGCTGCGGTATATTTAGATGATGGTGCAGCAGAGTGTCTACATTGGTATACGGGTGATAGAACTATCAGCGAACTGAACCATGCTGGAGCAATTGCTGTTCGAGAATTGTCAACAAGTAGTTCTCCGGTATGACCAGGTTTGGTTTTAGTATGAATTTGTCTATTCCGGCAACAATACGACATTTATAATTCAATTGAGTTTTATATTTTGAATTTACCTACAATTTGCAGGATGTCGCAGTTGATGGAGCATGGAAAGCCACTTTTGTATATAGCTCCATCGATCCAGAATTTTATCGGCAAACGTTAGAAACCATCATTAGTATGAACAGATTTAAAATATGCACTGTCATATGTGCCGCTCATAGCAGTGTCTTGAAATATAGCTCCAGTTATGAGACTGAACATACAGATAGCTATGACATCTTGAAGCTCGACATAACCAGATGGATTTTATTAAGATTAGGAAATGAATTGAAGAAGGTAAATTCTAGCAGAATGAAACCTTTTGCCTTGAAAAATCTACATTAGTAGTCATCCCAATATTTTTGATCCCATGTGGCAATTACCAAATTTTTTTTTTTATTGCTGGATGTGACTATTACATCAATTAGTTTGGTGGAAATGTTTATTATTGATATTACTGATTGCCCTAATTGGTAATATATTTTCAGGACCCAATTGTTCAGATTATATTCCGCCCAATTTTTACAGCGTTGATTAATGAAAATGTCTTTGTGACTCCTCCATTTTGGGAACTAATGCCACCGCTCAGTGAAGACGGAATAAGCCAATGCTTTGAAGCAAAGGTTGATTATTTTGTAAGCTCAATGCACAGCATGTTCACCAATTTGAACATGAAAGAAGATATTTATTTTATTGGTAATTTGGCTGAAAATGTCGCAGACAAATTGGACAAGTTGCCTGCAGCTGTTGAAAGAAGAAAGGTTCGAATGCAATATTTGCTCGCAGTATTTGGTCATTGCTCATAAGTCAACTTTAAGCTGATCCACATAACTGTGAGAAATTATTGATTATTAATGTGATTGCAGCGTCTAATAGGTACAGCTGGAATATCTCTGATTTTTGTCGATAGAACGCTGGACCTTTGTACAGCTTCGAGTCATAATACCGAATCACTGCTGGGTAAAATATTGAGTACACTTTCACATCTACCTGCTCATCACAATGATATTGCAGTTATCATGACAATGCTTTGCCCAGGCGGAGATACTGTGTGAGTATCGCTAGTTATCGATTATATATACATAGATGAACTACCTTAATGGTATTTGCGTTGCATTTGTTTTGGAATGCTATAAACTAAGTGTTCAAAAACTCATGGAAGATTGTATTCATTGAAACATTTCTCTCTAATTTCTAACAGTGAACACTATTCAACACACTGCGCACCAGGCTGCTTAGCCAGTGGTGACACGAGTATGATAAATTTGTTGATAACAAATAAGCAGAAAGATGTTTTAATTAGTTTACACAAATCACTGTCCGAAATAACTATTCCCAATGAAAGTCCAAAAACGAGAATTGCTACTAGGATATCAGTGCATAGTTTGGAAAAACTTGTACACAAATTGAGAAATTCCGATAACTTACAACTGACAATACAGTCAAGCAAAAAGCTTCAGGTACTATAAAATTACACTAATAATATTTGAAAAATAGATTTTTTATACATAAAATATTAATTACATAATTTGGTAGCTAATAATAGCTGTCATTCAAGCCTTAAAATCAAATAAGACAGCTCAAATTGAATTGATGATCAGTTTAGAGAAACTAATACTACAAAATTTGGCAGTAAGCAGGGACTCGTCAAGCATTCTTGCTCAGGTGAGTATGTAATATTTATGCCATAATAGATCTGAATTCACATCGATCGGTTACCTACGACTTGGCAAAGGATTGCATAATGTTATGTGGTAAATTAAGGATGCATCAGTAGTAAATATTCTTGGTACTATTTCTGCATCTTTAATTCACCCAATTTTGTTATTGTATGAATACCATATATCGCATGCTTATTTGAGATTACATATTCCACATAGTTGAGCAGCATAATAAAAACTCGCAGCACCAGAGGCTTGGCTGTAGAGAATTTGCTTGGATTGTTAGTGTATATATACGCTTTGGCTGGGACCGAAATACGTTTGCCCGAGCAGCAAGAAATACAGCTGAAGAATGAATTAAGTGAAGCAATATATGACGATGCTAAGTGCTACGAAAATCTTATCTCTGGTTTCGATATATCCTCACATAGCCAGTCATCAAAATTGTTTGGTATGTAATCTAGTTATGTATGTGTGGTCCTTGAAATGTCAGTACTACATTCCGATTTAATGACCCGATTATTAAAATTTGAAATTCTCTGGATAAGGTAATGGAAAAATATCAAAAGAAAGATCAGTACAAATTGCCAAGGCCATTGAGGAAAAGCTTCATCAAATCGCGGAGATGCGAAAATCTTTGCAAAAATACAGGTGACTACTCTTTCTATAGAAGAGATCTAGCTATTTATTAGCAAATACGAGAATTGTGAATTGTAAATACCTACCCATAAAAGGTCACTACTATTGTAGTAAGAAAACTTTCATTTGAAGGTCGTTAATGCTCAAACCTAGTCCACAAGAGATGGCTCAATGTGTAGGCATATTACAACAACTGCTAACTGATTTACTGGATCCAAGTAAGCCTGAAATTCCAGATCTCCAATGTAAAACGTTCTCTCGCATTACTGCTGGGTTTAAGTAAGTAATTCAAATCAGTGCACTTATACATTCCGATCCCTATTAGATTTAACATTTTTTGCTTTCGTTTCCATGTATCAGTTTACTTCTGAAAGGTCGAACGAAGCAACACCCTATGGACAACGACTGCGTAATTATTTACATTTTAGGGGGTATCACTGCTGAAGAAATCAAAATTGTTCATAATCTATTATCTTCTCAAAAATCCCATCGGCGGGTGATACTAGCTGGTTCGAGGCTACTGAGTCCACTTAATGTGACCAACGATGTACTTTTAAATAATATCAATATATAACAATTCCAAGCAATAATATACAATGTTATGTAAATTCAGAAGTATTTTATTGATCGACCTATTAGTGTATGAAAGCATACATTGTCACAAAAAAGATGGTTAGAATTGCAAACTTTCTGTATTGTTAGTACAAAATATTTATTGAATTCAGTAATCAATTTACAGCTCATCAGTACAGGCATGGATACCAAAGCTATTAACAAGTATAGTCTTGCAACACATTTTCCAATGTTTCATTTTTTCAACAAATAGCAAACCGGTTCTATTTTTCTGCCTTAGGCAGTTTCCATTTTATACCATCATCACTAATGGAGAACTTTAGATCAATTCGATTAGTTGCTGAATGCACCTCGGCTGAAAATTCAGTAGTATTCTTCCATTTCTTAAGTTGTATCCTATAATTGACTTTGTCTTCTTCTGGTGCAGAAACACAAGCTGTAGTTTCTTTGCCTATTGATATAAAGTTACTAGGTCTAGTATAGAGAAGAACGACTTTCTGGTTGATAATATTCTTTTGAGTCGTTTTCAAATAGTAACTGAGGTATGCATCCATCGACCAAGCTTCTCCGCTTTCTCTATCTTGCCAATAATACGAGGATATACTATCAATGGATATCATTGCTATTTTATCATTGTCCGACAATATAGATCGCAGAGACTGCAGGGCCAAGAGAAACTGGGTGCTTTCATAACAACTTACAATCGTTAAACGGGATAGGGAATCCTCAATTATTGTGTCAATTATTTCAGGGGGGATGGAATGATTAGCTAATCTATCAGTTTGTATTGCATTATTTATAGAAAATCTCATTAAATTAACGAGCGTTGTGATCTCAAAATGATGATCAGTATTCACAAGTATAGCACCTGCACACAGCCCATTCAACTTAATATCTTTGTATTTCTTGGGCAGAAGGCATCTGGTAAGTAATTGTGTTAACAAAAGCGTCTTTCCACTGGATAGATTGCCTGAAATTTCAATCACCTCGTTTTGTCGTGGGCCATCCTCAA
Organism: Athalia circularis; assembly: GCA_963978495.1. Taxonomy (NCBI): domain Eukaryota; kingdom Metazoa; phylum Arthropoda; class Insecta; order Hymenoptera; family Athaliidae; genus Athalia; species Athalia circularis. Next base: position 24,428,655 of record OZ021700.1, read on the forward strand.
ATAAGATTTGTTCTAATCCTTGGAGGGAAGGTCTACTCATCAGCCGAGTCAAGAGCTGTGCACCTGTTTCAGTCTGTATGGACTGTTGCATGGTATGTAACAGAGTAGTAGATACCGTATCAGTTGCACTGTAATAGAGCAATGGTCGTTGTGAGTATTATCGTGAGGTAAAATTTTACCATTGTGAATAAATTCTATGTAATTTATGAAAGCGCGATTTATTGTAATCAGAAGCAGTAACTATTTCTTCCATTAATTTAAATTGGAACTTCAAATTATAAAGACAGATTTCAAACGAACCCAAGTATTCTTATTTCATGCATTGCTTCTTATGTATTCATTCAGGCTTCACTGCATGCTGTACCATAATGCTAAGAATGTAAGAAGATTCCGATGTGAGACACATTTCATCTCACTAACATGAAAACTTTAATTTTATTTCGTTTTTTTTTCGTATTTGCCGCTTTATAATAATGAATCGATGTTGAGTTCGATTTAAAGTACAGCTGGAGGTCCTCGCACGAAACACCATGCACAATTAACCGGATTAACTACAGCGGTCCCACTGAAATATATTATTATTATATCTCAGTGGTTTCTGTGTGCTTGTTACAGCTGCTCATATTGCACTGGAATAGTTCTAGAAAATAATGAAATAATAACAACCTAACACATGCGGGGTGCAACTGCAATTTACACTTGGCAACCCCTATCTATTTCTCATTAGTAGCCAACATCACTGCTATTTCTGGCACGTACAACACGTGTAAAATTGTTATTCACTCACATTTCATAATAACAAACTTTTAATTCTTCGTTTGCACACATAATTGTTTGTTTGAGCGTAAGCATTCGGCATCACGAAACCAGCGAAATGACAGAAGCAGAGACAGAAGATTCAGATATATCCGGCACTTGTTGACTCAAGTCAACACTCAACACGCGCCGGCGGTCCGCCAATTCTGAAATTTTATGTACTCCTGGTCGACGACCGTATATTCAAGGTGGAGGTACATTATTCAGTTAATCATCAACGACTTCAATCAAAACAATATCTGTCAACAAATAGCGTCACCTCACCAATGTCTGTTTGAAATATGTAGAATCTGCAAAACATGCAGCCACAAAACGATGGTCGAGATCTAAGGTCGTAATTAAAGATTCGTTGAGATTGTATCTGATTATACTTAGAGCAGGTACTATATGCTCTAAGACGTTGACTCAAGATTCTAAGAAATTGTACTATAGAATGGAGTATTGTATAAAACGTGATTGAGAAATATGAGCCAATTTATAAATATACAAGGTGAGTGATGGACATTCTTTAGTACTATGTGGAAATTTTAATTTCAAGAGAAAAAGATTACTTATTTTTAGTTGGACAGTGCGGAAACCAAATAGGGTCTGCTTTCTGGCCATTGGTATTAAATGAGTATGGAATTCAGACAATGAGCAATGGCATGGACTTATTGAGGACCCAAAAAGATCATGTCAAAAACACAAAAGACCTCTCCGATGCATTCCATAGTTTTTTCCATGTCCCTGAAAGTGTAGGAGACTTGTCATTTAAAACAATATATGACTTGAATACTGCAAAAGTTAAGGCACGGGTACGAAATCTTTATACTGCTTCCAAATTCTTAACTAGCCTCCACCAATTTTCAGAACTTTACAGTTGTCTATATTTTGTATAGGCTGTTCTTATAGATATGGAAGATAGTGTGGTATCTCGGTTTGAACAAGGTCCTTTAAGAGGAATATTTGATCAGACTTGTTCCATCACAAATTATCCAGGATCTGGAAATAATTGGTAGGCCAAGACTTGAACGATTATTGAAGCTCATGATGAACAAAATATCGCAGACAAATGGTATCACGAACATCTCCTTAATTCAGGGCAGTTGGTTTCCATGCACATGGTACAGAATATCGAAATCAAATAGATGAAACTATAAGGCGGGTTGCGGAAAAATGTGATTCTCTTCATGGATTTTTGATTACACATTCAGTCGGTGGTGGTACTGGTTCGGGCCTCGGTACAGCAACGTTATCTTTCTTGCAGGATACTTACCCTCACGTCGACAGGTATGATTATTCTTATAATCTTACAAATAAAACAACCTGTACTTTGGTATCTCATATCCACATGTCTGACGCACAATGTTAAATCAAATTCTGCAGCATTATTTATCCCTATATCCAGATTTGCATCCTGCGTCTTTCCAGCTGGCTCTGAAGACGTTGTGACAGCGCCATATAATGTAATTTTAGCAACAAGGGAGCTTATAGATCATGCTACCTGTGTATTTCCAGCCGAAAATAGGGTGCTTTTAGAAATCTGTAATGCACAAATGCTCAAAAGAGAAAATGCTGATCAAGCTTTGTATAATGGTACTTGTCAACCTTTTCAAGACATGAATAGTATTATTGTTAATATGCTTTTACACTTGACAAGGTAATTTTTCGGTCACAATTAGTGAATCTTAATTTTCCTTTCACATTACTATTGGATATGATAAGAAAATTTAACTGGACCATTAATTTCAGTGGTTCGAGGTTTCCCGGTAGTTTGAACATGGATATGAACGAATTAGCAACGAATCTTGTTGCTTATCCGAGCTTGCATTTTATATTCAGCAGTGTTAGTCCAGTTGCGTTAACTGCGTCAACAATGACGACTATCCCTGGCACAAAGTATATTGCACTTGATTATTGCATGAAATATTAAGGACTTCCTTGAATTATGAAATCATTATTTGCGATTGTTAACACACTTGTTCAAGAATGCAGGATGAGCTGTTTATAGATGCCTGGTCTAGAAGTAATCAATTACTAAAAGCAGATCCCTTCAGCCCGGGATCTGTGATTTTGGGTGCTGCTCACATCGCACGTGGTACTACTTCATTGACTGACATGAGAAGAAATATTAGAAAGCAAGTGAATAAATACTTTACCAGATCTATACTGTGCATACCATTTATGGATATCGTTACATCTTGGGTTTGGTGTGCAGATTTCAGAACAAAGCTAAATTTACGGCATGGAGCAAAGAAGCTATGAAAGTTGGGTTGTGCTGTGTACCACCTTTTGGACACACTGCATCACTTTTATGCCTTTTAAATTCAACAGCAATGTCGTGCATGTTTGAAACTATGGTGCAACAGTTCGATAAGCTTTACAGCAGGAAGGTAAATTGAAATTTTCAATTTGCTAGGATTTGACCTGAATATATTCGGAGATTGAAGTATAACTCCTTAGCTTCCATTGTTCGTAGTGACAATGATCGATAGTAAACAGCTAATCTAAATACATAATTGATATTTACTTAAATTGCAGGCCCACATACACCATTATTTAGCAGTAAATGGTTTCGAAACTGAACATTTCAACGAGAGCAGGGAATCTATATTAAACATCGTAAGACGCTACCAAGAACTGCAAGGCCAACAACCAATAAAAGTTCCTCGACTGCACTTGGTATAAACTGCTTCTGGATTAAGAATAATAAAATTTTGCTTAATTTTGAATCAAAGTTTTTAATAAAATCTGTACGTAGATGTAAGCATTTTATTAACTTAAATATTTTGTGCTCACATAAAATATTATATAATTCAAACATTGATTCTATACAAACATAAAAAAAATGTAACAGAACGGAGAATCTATCGTGAACCGTTGAACTCTAAAGATATAGTAATCCATTGTATTTTGTTAGCAAGTTTTCGACGATCTTTATTTTTTGCAATTCTGTACAGCCTAGACGCTGGATGGGCCAGAGTACTGCACTTGCAAGACTCCCTGTAATCATGGTTAGCGTAGTGTGTCTTATTGACGATGTTAATATAAAGTATAGACTTAGCTAGCTGGAATCTGAGGCAGGCCAAACTCATCCACGAGAACTCCATCCTGTCAATGGAAAATTCATGTAGATTGTGAAGAGTAGAAGGGGATGCGACATGTAAACAACTGCATACCTTGTTTCTGACAGAATCTGCACCAGGTTCTTTGATAGGAGCATTAGGAGCTTTGATAGCATCGTCCAAGTAGGATGTATCATCATCCAGGGCAATCTCATCACCAAGTGCATCCAATTCAGCTGCCAATTCATCATCATCAATTTCTGGCATCCCATAACTGCGACCCATTGCTTCTTGGACTTCATCCGCTTGTTCTAGCATGTCAGCTAAATCATCTTGCATATCCTGGAAAAAAAGAAAAACTATTTTAATCTCTTCATCGCCTGGGCACATGACTCAGATAGATGCTGATTTTAGGCAACACGTGAGTTTGTTCTTCCAGAAATTTATTCCAAGCTTATTCTAGCAAGTGGAAGGTTCCATGAAATGTATGCATTGCCTCGATATCATCGATGTTGATGTCCTTGAACTCCTTCTGCATTTGTTTAACGCCTTGTTTCATAGCTACTACAGTTGATTGGGTATCCTTAAGAGTTTGGGTAGCATAATTTGCCTGTTCCATGTTGAATGCCTGCTGTCTCAAATTGTCCACTTGAGACTCATACATTTTGCGTTGCTTAAGCACTCTTAAAGCTTTAGCCTTCACAGCATTCTTAGCCGGCCCATCTCTCATTTTAGCCATTTGATCCTTGTATTTTTTTAACTCGGCATCGAGGCGGGATATTTTCTTTTCAGCTGAATCAGCTCTGCTGTCCACCTGTGAATAAACAGAACCAGTTTTCCAAATCTCTTGCATTTGTTGGTACGTAGTACACCAATAATCAAATGCATATCCGTGCAAGTTGTGACATATCTTAGGTTCGCCAAAGATTAAGAACTCTTGAATCAGAGAAAAGATTTTCTCGATGACAGTCTATTGGGAATCGAAGGACCTCAAAGCATTCAATACATCGGTGTGTGGTAAAGTGATAATGAATCATTGGGACGAGGTTGAATATAACCTGCGCTCTCAATTTCGTAAGCTGAAAGTTTTTTTTCATCTTACCCCAGCGATGCAGTCGGTGATACTTGGTGGTGGTTCCTTGGCTTTAGCACGTCCGAATAGTCTATTCATTTTTCTATTAAAATTTGTGTCCGCGTAGAGAATTACGAATAATCCTCGTGATTTTGACACCGAGAAATACTACGCCCTTCTGCTAGAAATGTCAAAAGCTTTTGCCCCCCTATTCTCTGCTTTTGCCATTGACGTAAAAAACTGTACGTATACTAGCAAATGCTCTGCGAGATAAACAGGCGCAAAATGTGTGCGATTTTACCATCCGAAATTACGTGTTCGTAGTTGCTCGGTATCTGTCACTACTAGGCAGAGTTTATGGGCGAATATGGTTGTGAGTATTTGAACGCTTGGCAACATTGTCACAGTTTGTGGAATTTGTGGAAATTGTTATTCAAGTAAATTGATTCTTTCGAAATGGTAATGCAATGCTCATATTGTGGGAAAAAAGCTGACAATGGCAGAACATTCCATCAGTAAGTATTCAATTGAAATACAACGGTAATATTGTGTAATCTCATTGGTGAGGTTAGATTAGGCTCGTTGACATTTCAGTGGTTGATGGTACCTTTGGTTCTATGTTGTATCATTCCAGTGTCATGTCTCATTTTAGTGTTATTCCAGTTGTGATGAATGAAATATATAAGGCTCACTAAAAAGACAGTATTTCCTTAGTGGATCATAATAATCTCTGTTTCTCTCACAGGTTTCCATTAAATCAACCAGAATTGCTAAAATCCTGGCTGAGAAATGTCAATCTAGGTGATCACTTCAAACCATCGAAAAGCATGAGATTGTGCTCCGATCACTTCTCAGTACAATGCTTTCAGAAAGTAGGAGTCAATGTAAAAATGATCCATGGAAGTATTCCCACTGTTTTTAAAACGTACAAATCGGCATGTGCATATTGTTCCTTTATAAAAACACCTAGAGATAATCTTGCACTTCAGAGGTACTTCCACTTCTGAATTTATCAATATCTTATTCATAAGATAGCAAAAAAAGTCAATCAGGTATTCCTGAAAATCTTTTTAATAGTATGATTTTAGCATGCATCCATCATGATTAAGTTTCTTAACTTTTAGATTCCCTCTTAAAAACCCAGTATTACTAAAAAAATGGATTGTGGCTATTGGCAAAGAGAATTATACACCTGGAGAGGCAAGTCGGCTTTGCTCCAAGCATTTCGAGAAAACCTGCTTTCGTCCTTCGGGTTATGGCGAATCACTCCGTTTGAGAAATACTGCAGTCCCCACTATATTTCTACCCATGCCATCAGAAGGTGAGATGCGATTTTATTCAATGGAGCAATTACACTCTTTTTATCGAGTTGCTCACTTTCATTATCTCTTGCAGGAATGCCTATTTTTGGAGAAAAAAGAATGCAGAACTCATTACAAAATTCACCAACGAAGCACCCCAGACTAGCAATACCACATGCAACGCCAGTTGTAGAGACAGCAGAGCAGGAAATGTCTAGTCTTGAAGACATAGCTTTAGCAGGTACTTCAAAGGAAATATTCATTTCAGCAGTGACTACTACAAATCGTACCACTCAGCCAACAAAATTGAATACCAGACAACAGCTTCTTCTCGTCAAACATGACCATCACTACGCGAGCACTCCTACAACTACCAAAAGAAAGCTTATGGTATCAAATAAGAAAGTGAAGATCTTGCAGCAGCAAGTACGAGTTCACAAGCAGCGAATCAATAGATTGAAGAAGAAGATTCATACCCTCAAAGATATTGTAAGTGAATTACGGAGAACTCGTGCGCTGAAGAGACATTGATTGGTTGTTATTTTAATTGCGGCTCTTCATCATCATTTGGTAAGGATACTATGTGCAAAAATTAATAGGTATAAGAAATGTATTCACATATAATCATACCATGACTTTATTTAAATACCTTATTTACAATCATTCAATTTATAAGATGAAATTTTATTATGTCTGTACAAACTATACAACCCATATCAATCTGTGCAATCTAAATTATAAAATATATTTGAGTCATTATTTAATTAATTTACATACATAATTTACATAATTAATTTATACTTGAGTGGATTGATTAATGATACTCAATCGAATTAAAATACAATCTGTATTTCTAATTCATCGATCATGAGTGAATCAAAATTTGTACCAATAACTTGTAATACAAACGTCGAAGAAATTTGATTGACACTTAAAACCAATCTTCAGTCAACGGTTCCAGTTCATTCTTCTCACCAAACTTGTTCAAATTTGCCGCTGAAAGTGTCAAACATCCATAAACAAAATGGCTCCCACCTCTTCTTCTTGCTCTCGCCATAGACTTCCTCTCACACATAGATGTCAAGTCAATTGTGTGCACATGTTAATAATCTACTACATTAATGACAAATTTACCAATCATATTTTAACAATTGACACAACCCAGCTTTCATTTGGTGTTAGTATTGCATTTTATTCATACAGCGATTACTCATACCTCTATCATTGAGATTGAAGTAATAATCCCTGTGGTAATAACCCTCATACTTGAGGGTCCCTAAGTGGAATATATTCATTTCGATCGAGGGAATCTCAATTAATTAATTCCTTGGTTTAGGGTAGAAGATACAAACAACAGTTGATATTTTTGTCAATTAATAGTTGGAGAGATTACTATTAGCTCTTTAAATTTCTGGAGATGTTGATCACAAGTATGTCGTATAATTCTGATAATAATTGACCCGTGAGATGCCCGGGACCCCCGCAGACCGTGCGATAAGTTCTTTGACGCACTGCGAGATTATAAATGAGACTCCCGCCGGCTTCGGGGTCACACACTTGTTGCGTTCCTACCGAGTACGGACTGTTGCGGTCCACCGAATATACGTGCGCTACGCTACTGGATTAATTTAATAATTCCATTCAACCACGTGCCAGTTTTTTACATAGCTTTCCAAAACGGCGGCTTGCAAATTGCCGAAAATGTCCAACGGAAAACTTGGTGAGACCAAAATTCAATAGATATCCTACATTTGTCGATCATTTTCACTCTGTAGATAAGAATGAAACGTATTGTTCCCTCAATTTCTTTAAAACGAGTCATTTAACATTTTGTAGTCACGTACTTTATTCGAATCTTAGGATATGGCAGCCACAAATTTTTTTTATAATTACTGATATTTATAAAGAGACTATGAGTAGAAATCTGTGATTTCCTTTTGATTCAACCTTGTATTCGCTCTGTGCCTCTTTTACCAAAATCATTTCAAGTGATGAATGCCTACAATTGAAGTTGTCTATTTTGAACATTTGACTTTATTGCACTTGCATTGAATACTGTATAAGTGTCAGTTTGTCTCAATTCTGGACTTGCAGCTTTGTTGAGTGTCTCTGACAAGACACAACTGTCGCTGTTTGGCAAGAAATTACACGAATTGGGCTTTGTGTTGGTTGCATCTGGAGGTACAGCCAAGTCCTTGAGGGACACAGGGCTTCCGGTGAAAGATGTATCTGATATCACCGGAGCTCCTGAGATGCTTGGAGGACGTGTCAAGACTCTTCACCCTGCCGTTCATGCAGGTCTGATTTGAGTCATTTAATGTCGCGATAATCATCAACATCATCCAATTAATTAAGGATCAATGTACATATTTAGGTATTTTGTCTCGTTTGAGTGATTCCGACCAAGCAGATCTTAAGAAACAAAAATATGAGATGATCAGCATTGTAGTATGCAATCTCTATCCATTTGTGAAGACAGTTTCAACTCCTGGCGTAAAGATTGATGATGCGGTAGAAAACATTGATATTGGTGGTGTTACTTTGCTAAGGGCAGCTGCTAAAAACCATGCAAGAGTCACGGTTATCTGTGACCCCGCTGATTACAATGAGGTTATCAAAGAGCTGGAAAGCTCACCCGACAAAGGAACATCTTTGAGTACTAGGTATAAAGACACAACGACCTGGTATTTGCATACCAATTCCTATTCCTAGTCAATCTACAATAGGGACGTACTATGAAATTTTTTTCAAAAATTTTACCATAATATCGTTATTTCAGACAGGCACTTGCTCTGAAGGCTTTCACACATACGTCAGATTATGACAATGCAATCTCCGATTACTTTCGCAAAGAGTATGGTGCAGGGAAATCTCAGCTCACTCTTCGTTATGGTATGAATCCCCACCAAAAGCCAGCGCAGTTATTCACCACTTTGGAAAAGCTTCCGTTGACCGTTGTCAATGGCTCGCCTGGATTTATAAATCTCTGCGACGCTTTAAATGGTTATCAGCTTGTCAAAGAGCTCAAAGCTGCTGTGAATTTACCAGCTGCAACTTCGTTCAAACACGTTAGCCCAGCTGGAGCAGCAGTTGGTGTTCCGCTCGATCTCGAGCAAGCGAAATTGTGCCAAGTTGAAGATTTGATAGGTCAACTGACGCCCCTTGCATCCGCTTACGCTCGTGCCAGAGGAGCTGATAGAATGTCGAGTTTCGGAGACTTTGTCGCATTATCCGATCCTTGTGATAGCATTACTGCTAGAATTATTTCCCGGTAAGAATTTGTCTTACTTGAATGGCAATTCTGGTTTGGGTTCTCATTTTAGATTTTGTATTTCATTGGTCTATTTCTGTCACAGAGAGGTATCGGATGGCATCATTGCACCAGGTTATACGCCAGAGGCCTTGCAGATATTGAAAAAAAAAAAGAACGGTGGCTACTGCATTCTGGAAATCGATCCAGCTTACGAGCCAGCTGCAATAGAACGTAAAGTTCTTTACGGGCTTACAATGGAGCAGAAACGAAACGATGCGGTTATTGACAAAAACTTATTCACAAATATTGTCACTAAGAGAAATCATTTATCAGCAGATGCGATCAGAGATTTGATTGTAGCAACTATTGCTCTTAAATATACACAGAGTAATTCCGTATGTTATGCAAGAGATGGACAAATTATTGGAATTGGTGCTGGGCAGCAATCCAGAATTCACTGCACAAGACTTGCCGGCGATAAAGCTGACAACTGGTGAGTGCATTGTACAATTGTATGTTGCTTCAATCCAATAAGAATTTATTACTGTCATACATTTAGACATTTACATTACTTGACAATGAATTTTGAAGGTGGCTTCGTCAGCACCCTAAAGTAACGGGTATGCAGTTCAAGAAGGGAGTAAAGAGGGCCGAAATTTCAAATGCCATTGACAATTACGTGAATGGATCAATCGGTAAAGACATGGACAGGGAAACCTGGGCAGCTGCCTATGAAGTAGTTCCCGAAGAACTAACTGAAAAAGAGCGATCAGATTGGGCAAAAAGATTGGATGGAGTTGCTCTTGGCAGCGATGCCTTCTTCCCATTCAGAGACAATATTGACCGAGCTAGATTGGTTAGTAGATAATTATGAATTGATTGAGTTTGCTGAAGCTAATGACAAATAATTCAATTCTAGAGTGGTGTACGATATATTGCTAGCCCGTCTGGCTCCAATAATGATGATGTTGTGATCAAGGCTTGCGACGAGCACAACATCACTATGGCACATACCAACCTTCGTCTGTTCCATCATTGAACTCTCCACAAACATGAACCATCTATTCGAAATATTCAAATGCAAACAATTAAAATTCTGGATCTATTAGGGCATATCATTATTACTAGAGAGATATTTGTACGTTATTATTACTATTATTGTAGTTTTTGAAAAATTTACTGCTACTAGTGCATTTTCCAATAAGACTTGACTTTCTATAACATGGTGTTTGCATGTTCCATGCATATTTCATTACAATGTGTATTATAAGAAATTCTTTATTTTTCTGGCCTCCACGTGACTTGCCAAACACACCGCTTTCTCTCGAAAACAAGTCAACATTTCGAGCAGGTATTCGGCGAAATGCATTTCAATTCTCGGTATAGTTTGAGAAGCGAGAACGTGATGCTGCCAATTCCATGAAAACCATCGCCATAGCGTACCATGGCATGTATAATTGAACAAGCTTAGGCTGTCTATGAATTGATCTGTCAAGAATCAAAGAACAGATAGTAACAGTTTGCAACAACATTAGGAAATAAGAACATCAGAATTTTATATTGTCAAAAATTATTACTGATAGGTATCCGGATTTGAAATTTTCTCGTAGGTGTTTGGTGATTGGTAAGTCACGTGATTTAACACCCCGACTTTCCGATATTTGACTTGCTACTTACCAATCGCTGGTTTAGCTCCTACCATCAGAAGCGGATTGTTACTTGCCGGTGATACTGCTATGTTGTCGTGGAAACTGTTCTACGTTCCACAGGAACGAGTGGAGGGCGCCAGCTGCACAGCCCGGTAAGTAATGAAGCCTTTTAGCCCTTGGATATTTTCTTTAGTCGACGGGAATGACCATCACGTGAAAAAATTCTCTTCAGCCCATTAGCTCATGTCAGTAGTACAAAGCGTTGAGTCTATATCACGTAGATCGAGGGTTGGAATCCCTCTCAATCACAATAATCACAAATTGGCATCGATTATACTTTGACCTTTGTAATTTATCAATCCAGGTTTGTATTATCTGCTGATGAAAGTACCACACATGTTTTTCGAGTAGTACTACTATTTTATGCCTTCGATGTCACAGCATCTCCACAGATCGTGAATGACACGAGTATCTGCATTCTGCATCCACTGATTAATAAAGGTATAGATCCGCCAATTGATATTTTTGAATTTCATTCGTAAAAAGTGGCTCAAATTTTCAATAAATTGTATTTTTATCAAGGAATGATACTAAAACAACCCTTATATGAGAGCAGAGTGGCGCAGTGGAAGCGTGCTGGGCCCATAACCCAGAGGTCCGTGGATCGAAACCACGCTCTGCTAGGTTGTTTTTTTTTCTCATCGCAACGACCGCTTACTTCATTGGGTGGTACACGTACTATTTCTGAGAATAAGCCACTTTAACATTCGATTTACGTTCAGTTTTGTTTTTTGATAAATACTTCCCTAGGTATCTTAAAACACTTCATTTTTCTACCGCATAAGTATTAGTTTGAAAATTTTACAAAATATTATGTTTATAATTTAATATTTTTACATGTGGTTCAATAGCCCGGCTAGCTCAGTCGGTAGAGCATGAGACTCTTAATCTCAGGGTCGTGGGTTCGAGCCCCACGTTGGGCGATATATTTTTGCGTCTTATGTTTTATTGGCAAAATTAAATGTTGGGAGTTACGCTAAAACAATTGGCAGGGGATTCTTCTCTTAATTTTTTATTCAATACGACTGTAACTTTTTATCATCAATATCGATGTCGCGTAATACTTGCTTGTCTTTCTTTTCCAAATAAAAAACAGCATCCCTGGTCGAGATGGCCCATTAGCTCAGTTGGTTAGAGCGTCGTGCTAATAACGCGAAGGTCGCGGGTTCGATCCCCTCATGGGCCAATTTTTTTGCTGGCTTCTTTTAGCTGCAATTTGGATTTTGATTAGAAAGTTCGACATGCTCGTGGACAAGATGCCCATAACACCCCTGTTTTTTATACCTGTGGGATCAAGGTTATTGGGATGTGAGACAAAAATTACTGCTGAAATTGTTGACCGGCTTTAAAGAATTGTTCGATCCTGCCAGTTTTTGGAGGCCTATTGAAGCGCTGAGAATCGTGAATTTTCGGATCGACCATCTCGGATCCAGGTAATTATGCGATTGCAAAAAAGTTGGTGCGTCTAACCGATCGTGAGCGAGTCGCTTTTACGTACACGTAAAAACCGACAAAAAGTTTATGCATGTTGGTACCTTCGAAAAATCGACACAATCCATCGATCAACCCGGGCACCGAAATCAAAAAACGAAATACGCCCAACGTGGGGCTCGAACCCACGACCCTGAGATTAAGAGTCTCATGCTCTACCGACTGAGCTAGCCGGGCAGTCGAGGGGGTAAAATTAATGAAATATCTGCGCGGAAAAGATTGAATTTCAAGTAAGGGTTGATACCTGCCACTTTGACATCGACTGATTCTCCTAAAAGTCATGACTTCGATCTAAATTATCGATAAATATCAAACATACGTCATCATAAATAATTAGTCGGCATTAAATTGACGTGTAGCCTATAATGTCCATATACATATACGACATCAATGACTATATGGTGTTACTTGTAACTAATAATTCAGCTTCACCTACTGGACTGTCTTGATCTGCTCTGCAATAGCATAACAAATGCTAATTTATTGGCAATTTAATGAAATGAATTATCCTTGTATTTTATGTTTAATTGTGCAGCCGATTCTATACATGTTTGATATACATTACGGTGTGCAATAATTCTACGTTTGTTTCTGGAACTGAGATTTGAAATTTAAATACTTTCGATTACACTGCTTATTTTTAGTGTTGCAATATACTTGTACTCTTCCGGCTATACGTACCGATTTCGCTGCTTTCTCACCCATTCTGTCCGCAAGCTATATAGATATTTTCATATGTCTCATGCTGATGCTTTGTACAAATTTACGTAACCCATTCAGAGGGGACTAAACAGCATAAGGAATAGAAGAGCACAATTTTTATTTGAAAAAGAAATTATAAGCTTTTTTTATTTGGTAAGTTTTCAATTTTTTCTCAAACGAGGTTTTGACTACTATTATATTAATCTAAAACGTGACATCGAACCGTGGTGATATTGAGAAAAATACGGATTCGTAATCATAAACGCCGAGGACAAGAAAAGCGCTGAAATTTTTAACACATTTTAATTAACATGCAGCTGTAATTTTTTAATTTTAGACTTCGTTAGTTTCCTTTTCTTGATTTTCAGATATTAAGACTAAACTCCCCCGCATATTCTCGAATTGGGCTTCTTCCATTTCATCTGTATCGGTAGGTGCAGTAACTTTTTTATTCGGTTTTTCGAAATTCTGTTCAAATAAATCATCGGTCATTTGTATTGTTCCGTTTTCACATGGACCTCGTGACGTGACGTATCTTATTTTCTGCCTATGTAGCCATTTTCGAAGAATCTCGTGACACTGACAGTCCCAAGGATTATACGCTAAAAATATGTGTTCAAGATTCTTCAGTAATTCAAATTTATTGATAGGAATACACTCTATCTTGTTGTTGGCAATATTCAAATATTTTAGGTTACTAAGCAACGGGAATACGCGATGCTGAATATGTTCGATTTCGTTACTCTCTATCACCAAATATTCGAGATTACGGAGACTTTGAAACCATTTGCTATGAACGGTAGAAAAACTGTTGTTGAACAATGTGAGATTTTTCAATTTGTAAAGACCCTCAAATGCGTCCGGATGTATAGTTTGAATACTACAGTTGAGGAATGACAAGCTGATCAAACTGTTTTCAAATCGTTTGAACGCGGACTGTGGTATTTCGCTAATTTTAGAGTTCAAGAATTTTATCGATTGCACGTCGTCCGATATAAACCGCAGAAAATTCAGAGTGTCGTCGACGATCGAAATTTCTCTTCCCTCGTTCACTTCGAACTCCTCATCTTGCCGAGTAGTAAACAAAGTATTAAATGGTAGTTCCGTCGATGGCACTTCAAGATCTTCCTGTTGCGGCGTTAGTAACTTCTCCGTTCTCTCCATCAGCAAGTTCCTCCGATAAATATTTTGCTCATTTTTTAACCATTTCATAATATTGGAAGTAGAACCGACGTGATCATATTCAAGTCCGAGCATGACGCGTCTCAAATTTTTCAGTGATTCAAGTGGTGCAATATCGAGACAGCATCCAAGATTATATTTCTCAAGGCGCAGCGTCGACAGATTAGGTATCAGCAGAAAAAAGTCAGATTCAATATGTCGAACAGTATGTTCTGTGACGGATAGATATATCAGACTATTTAATTTTCCAAACCAGGAAGTTTTTATGAGGTCATAATGATTCAGTGATTCGTAAAACATCAATAACTGCAAATTTTGAAGACCATCGAAGGCATTCGATGAAATGCTTTTGATTTCGGTGAAAACAAAAGATAGTTTTCTGAGATTGAATCCAGCGAAAGCTCTTTGGGGAAGATCTAGTTCCGATTTACCGATTCTTATATCTTGAGCATTTTTCGGAATTTCCTTGATGTCGTCATAGGTTGCTGCGAAGCAAAGATAGTATTGATCGTCCTCGACGAACTTGCATCCGGCATTAGACGGGACGGGATAAAAAGTGACTAACATAGCGACGAATAATAGAGGAAATATTTTCTTCATGGTGAAAGCAATTCAAGTATATCTGAGTACTGGAACGCTAGACTTCTTTTATTTCTAATCACATCCAATCATGGCACGTTGGTGGAATTTCTGGAGTCTGAAACAGATATAGTGACGTAGTGATAGAATGTTATGGTAAACACATTAACAAATAACGCGATAAAATCGTTAAAATCACATCAGTAACTCCGTGGATTGCATCACTTTATTTTTCTTACTTAATCCTCAAACATCAGCAGATAAATGAAATTATTATGATAATGAATAATTCACATGGACTCACCTTCGACCCAGTTTATGATTACTTTCCAGTCAGTAATTAAAAAATTATACGGTACTCAGTGGTTATTGCGATTTCGCTCGTTTCGTTTTCAGTAAAAAAAAATCCGGTTACAGCTCAGGTTTTAAAATGACCGTATTAGCTGGCTATCGCACTGTCAACGATGAGACTGAACTACGGTAGGTAGAGGAGACCAATGCGTCCTGAATAAAGGGAGGTTGGGAGGTTATATATATATAGGTATAATGTTAAACGGGAAGGAGCCTATTATCAATCTTTTATTTATTACGTCAACGAGCGCGATACCAATTTTTAATAGAAAGATACAAATTGGAAGCACGTTTATAAAATATTATTAAACGCTCATGAGTAGTGTGGTCTTTTGACTAATTAGCTACAGATTCGACTTTAATTAGGAATTCTTGTCGGCTCCTATTTTATTTATGACGCGTTCTCTGGTGTGGTTTTTATTATACTTCATATCGAACGTAATTTTCGCCCAGAAAATGTCCCCGCAACAATTGTATTTCATTGTAGTTAACTGCAGAATTGACGTATACGATTTCATAGATTAATAGATTGGATAATTTGCCCACATTCAAGCAGGTCATAACGGGCAGAATCGGAGTAGCAGGAGTGCCGATAGTAAAGCTGCAGTGGTCAGTGTGATAAGCGAATCAGCTTTCCATCATAGCCTTGATGAGCATAATTTTCAATAATAGCTATATATACCTGGGAAAATACTTGCATAGATAATTCGGATGGGTCTGTAAACTGCTATTTGCTGCTGCCGCTGTAGTCTACTATATCATCAGTTTCACTGTTTATAATAACCAATCCAAGTGAGCACATTTCAAGATTTAGTTAAAAAACATACTAACAAAACCGACAGTCTAAATTGACTAATAATTCTGTCTTTGCAGATTACTTCGAGCCATACGTAATCGCATAATTTGGAATCAATGGAATAATTTTTTTAACGTTCCATGTTCATCGTACGAAAAAAACTTCAAGGTTGGAGTTTACATTGTGATATAATACTCTTGAGTGTTACTTAAAAATAAAAAGGGATCATTAGTAATCGGTACGAAGTTAACTTATAGCTAATGCATTCGAGTATCTGGATCTGTAATCTTTTTTTTTGGCAAATTGATATTTGTTGTTTTTCACGTTAGTATACTTGAGCGTACCCGTTTAGCATTGAATATCAGCGTTTATCTATTCAAAGAATCTCAATGTTAAGCAATAATTCTCTGGGCGAGAGTTTAATCAGTTCATTAAATATTTGGAAAGGAATAGGAAGTGAGGAAATTTATTATTCTAACTTCATTATACCATCGACTCCTATACGAGAACTGTGCTATTTACGGGCATTTTATTTTATCTTATAGATATTACTCGACCTGTGAAATTTATACTTCAAACCAGCTACTCACTGCATGAAAATCATTATCAATTATGTATGTAATTATGTAATATTTAAAATTCAGTTTCACACGACGCGGAAATCAATCAGCGACAGGCTTCGAATCTGCAGTTACTGTCACATGTTATCCAACATTTTTTAAACTAATCGTGATTGTTGTTCAGATCTCTCAGATTTACCGGGAGGTGAAAATTCAAAGCCTCCCTCCGTTAATAGAAGTCATCAATTCTGCGATTTTTTACCATCATTTATTACACCCTACTGAAAAACCGGCCGTAAATGGACCGATCGCTTAGGAGTTCCGTATTCCCCTCGACAGCGATGATAGAAAGTAAAAATATATGGAGGGAAGCCACGGAGTTAGCTTCAATAGTAGAACACTGTTGGGTAACGCGTATCTTAATGCTGCTGAGGCAATAGCTGACTACTTCAGAGTATAGCGAATTAGATTTTCTCGGATTATGGGGTAGAACGAAGCGAAACTAACTGTACAGTAAGGGGAGATTCGAGTCGCATCGAATGCCGTACGTATAAAGATAATAAAAATGAAATTGCATCCTAAGCCCAGAGAATTAGGGGTGAACTATGCACCGTAGATATCAAATTCGAGATGCAGTAAGAATTTCTCAACTTCCCGTTTCAGCGAGAGAAGCTAATATGAAAAGTTGAGTTTTCACATGAATCTACATGTTTTGAAGATACTCTTTTTTGGTCGATCACATTTCGAGACTAGCTCTACAGATTTTGATTCAAGACCTTTTTTGATCGATATTTGTTATAAAAAAGATTGGCAATTCTCGCAGAGAGATATTTACAATCTTTCGATGATAATATTCTTGATTTTATAATTTTCAAACTTTCTACTGCACAAATGTTTTCCGAGCTGAAAAAAAATTAGATTGAAAACATTTCCTTTGCTGAGCCATCGAGTTTGAAAGTTTCGATTTCAAGTGGCGTAGTATAGGTGGCAATTTACCGAAGTTACTCCTTTGACAAAGTTATCAATTAATTACGGACATCTTTCAATCCTGAAAGTGTGGATTCCGTATTCACTTACAGTTAGTCGAGCACTTCAGGTAATCAATAAACAATATTCGGCCGCTGCAGGGCAGGTTTTATTTGATATTCTAAAGTGGAAGAAATTGTGTGAATTAAAAACGTATAATAATGCATAGAATACATATTCCGATACTACATTATTGAAGCAATATCATTTTTCGCGAATAAATTTTCTATTTCAATTACACAATATTTTATAAATATATAGGTATATTTTTTTTATATCTTTGTTACACACATTTATTTGTATCTACTAATTGTTACCAGCTCGTGTATATTATAAAACAGATTTAACATAACGCTATACACTTAATGATAATAATAATAATGATAATAATAATGACCATAATAATAATGACAATAAATTAATAATAATCATAGTAAATATTAATAAAAATAAGTAAAGGTTTTGATTTTTGTTTTGGCTTCGTACTTAATTGTTAATATTACAAAATTGTTTGTGCGGGTTTAAGTCGATTGGTGAACACAGCCTTTGTATATTATACTATGTATACCTACGGATGCACGTATATTACGTATAATACATGCATATACTTCATTACACGTATTATTATATACCTGTTTGTAGTGAAAATGGAAGTTTTGGTGTTTTTTTGTACAATTTTAAGGCACGTATATTCTGAAGTAATTCATCTGTTTTGTTGTTGGTTTTTTTTTTTTTTTTTGTACTTTGTTGTTAAATAATTTTTCTATCAAATCGCTTAGTAGTTATTTCATTAAAATCGGACGAAATATAACTATAATTTGTATAGTATACATCGAATACGTTCGTATATATATACGACATACGATCTACGTTCGTATGCATGCTTTCGTAGGTTAGTACAATTATTTTAAAGTAAGTCTTGGAATATAAAAAACTTAATGGCACTATTTTAAAAGATTAAAAAACAAAAAAAAATTTTTTTAAATTTATACGAACGCTCAGATTGTTTTTCGCTATTAAATAGCTTGGAAGCAGAGAGTAAATATAGGCCAGCCACGAACACGAATTTAATGCATAAACCTGACCTAGAATTTATATCTAGCGTGAATTTCTGCATCGTTATTTTTGTTTATCGATGTCTCCTGAGGTTCGATTTCGAGCAAAGATAATTTTGAAGTTGTCAAGTTTGTGTAACATGAAATCTGTGGGACTACAAAATTTGTATAAGTACACATGTATAAT
This sequence comes from Athalia circularis, assembly GCA_963978495.1. NCBI lineage: Eukaryota > Metazoa > Arthropoda > Insecta > Hymenoptera > Athaliidae > Athalia > Athalia circularis. The sequence continues at coordinate 24,447,779 of OZ021700.1, forward strand.
ATTGTATGTACTATATTCAATTAGGAAGATCGTATTATTTATTGAGAAGTAAATTTCTAAATCATCTTTGCTGGATTTCACGATTGATGGAAATATATACTTTTTTTCCCAAGGCATATTCAATAATCGTAATTCATTGTTACATGTACACGTGTATAAACTACAGGTCTATAAGCATTTCGAAATTTTATTTCGGTGACGCGCTAGTCGGTAAAGTGTAATATTAGTTTGATGGCAAAAGGTCGTCTATTTTTGTGTACTGACGTTAGAACTTAGTGAAAATAAGCATTGCTATGGATGCGCATAATACATTAACAGTTGATGTGGAAGTGTTGGTACCGCTAGAATGTTGCGTGTAATTACTAGGCGCCGCAACAGGATCGCACATAAAAGGATCTCCTCCTTCGAGAGACTCGAAATTTCCGTGACTGACGTTACGTGAGTTTAAAAACTGTGATAATTCGACGAAACATCTCCACTTGAATCTGTTACCTTCAAGCATAGCTTCTTTCAAATTATCAAGCGAGTACAAAGATCTGGTGTAAATGCATTGGATTCCGTTATCTCGTAGGGAAAGTACCTTCAGTTTACGTAAATACTCAAATAGATCAGCTTCAATTTCTACTATGTGATTTCTGTCCAGTCTGAGTTCAGTTAAAGATGTTAAGTCATGGAACCAACTTGATTTGACGATAGGTGTGTAGTTTTCTACGAGAACTAAAGACTCTAATTTGTGAAGACCTGAAAACGCGAGGGGATCGATGTCTTGGATGCTGCAATTTTGGAATCGCAATTTTTTCAAATTTACAAATCTTTTGAATATGTCCGCTGGCAAGTGAAACATCGAAGCATTTACTATGTCAATACTTTCAACTTGATCATTTATCTGAAGTAGAACCGATAAGTCACCTCCGACACATACCATACCGTTGTTTATGCCGTCCCAGCTCATGAAATTACAATGTCCTGTCGATGGTCGTCCGATTGGAGGTATAATTGGAGGCAGTGGTGGTCGCATGGTTGGTTGTATAGTTGGACGTACCGGTGGATGTGGGGTTGTGAATACAATGGGAGGTGGTGGAGGTAAAGTGATTGGTCTTGTGGGTCGATTTGTAAGTTGTGGTATTATTTGTGTTGTGGTTTCGATGTGAGGATCAGTGAATCCCGGTATTATACAGTCCCAAGCCAAATGGTCCCATATTACATCTTGATTATAAACTATTCTACGTCTGTTCATCCATTCTATCATTTTTCGTAGGCAAAGACATGACCATGGATTTCTACCGATGTCCATAGTTTGCAAACGTGGCATGCGAAAGTTAGGATCGGCTCCAAAACAGTTAATTTGATTATCTCTGATATCGAATCGCTTCAGGTTTATCAGATATGGATAAATAGAGGAACTGATTCTCGTTATGGAATTCTGTGACAAAGACAATCGTTCTAATTCTGACATGCACACGAACCAATCAGGCAGCACTTCGTTTATGTAATTTTTATTTAAGATCAGTTCTCGTAAATTCACCAAACCCGAAAAAGCTTGTGGTTCGATCCTCTGAATGCTGCAATTGGAGAGTTCAAGAATTCGAAGGTTACTTCCAAACCGATAAAACGCGTTATTTGATATGACCGGCATTAGAGCGTGTTCGAATTTGATTGATTCAGCCTGCTCTGGAATTCTATCCAAATCACGTACCGTTCCACCAATACATTCGTATGCATTTCTCACATCAGGTGATCGCGGTGTTACAGGTTGACACCTGGCGTATCCACTCTGCTTAAGAAGTTCAGAGTTTTGGAAAGTACTGACAGAGTCGTGGACTGATGAAGACGCTGTGTATTCTCGATTATTTGATCTCCAAGTTTCTTCTCGTTGCCGTATTTCTTGGTGAGTTTCCCCGATTGGCTGTGGTTGGTCACTTTGCCATTGCATTTGTTCATATTGACTCTGTATCATTTTTTGATTTTGTGGCAATTGTTGCTGATGTTGTTGCAGAATTATCTGTGATTGCGATTGTTGTTCTTTTTGCAGTCGTTGAAACTCCTCTTGTTTTAATCGCAAGTCTTGCATTAGTTGTTCCTTCATCTTAGCGTAATACTCGTAGCTAATAACATCTCCATTTTGACTTTGGTGTGCCTCGTTATTCGTTGTTCCTTGACTGTGATTATGATAGCTTGTAAATTCCGAGACCCAACTTTGATTGTATCCCCCGCCAGTAACATTTGAGCTGTGATATCCTTCCTGGGAGTGTTTGCTGCCATTTATATACCCAACTGAATGGTTCCAGCCTTGCGATTCATGTTTATCGTTGCCCGTCTGAAAGTTCGACTCTTTACATTGTCCCGAGCTAAGTTCGTACGCTATTTGTTTTCGGAGTAGCCAAGACGTGAAACCTTCTTGGCAGTTACAAATCCATGAATTATCAAGTATGTTTACTTTCCTCAAATTATGTAACAGGGAAAACCCGTCAATTGAAAGACACTGTATGGCGTTGTGATTTAAGCTCAGATTTATAAGTCCACCGAGCTGTTCAAACACCCCACGATCGATATGTTCTATTCGATTATTGTCGAGTACTAGGTCCCTGAGACTGTGAAGATCTCTGAACCATTCGGCTTCTACTTTACTGATGCCGTTGTTGGAAAGGATAAGTTGCTCTAATTTTGGTAGACCAGCAAAAGCTTCCGCGTCTATACGGCCGATGCTCGAGTTGCTTAAATCCAGGGTCCTCAAGGTATTGCCAAATCTGATGAAAGCGTACCGTGGTATTTCCGAAACTACTTGCCCCGAAAATTTAATAGCCTGCACGTTATCTGGAATTCTGCATACATCTGAGAAATGATTACCAGTGAAAAGCACGTTTCCATTTTGACTGCTCACAAAATTTCTATTCTCAGAACTCGAAGATATTTTGTACAATTGCTGCCATTCTTCTTTAATAGATGTCAGCGATTGCGTAGCGCTTTGTATTACATGCGTACTAGAGTCTGCCATGCATTCGTACCTTATTCTCGACGCACTTTTTGATCCGAAGTTTATCTGCTTATTGATCAACCACCTAACGAGTTCCGTGTAGCAGGTGCACATCCACGGGTTTTTTCCAATTCGTACATGCCTAAGATTTCTTAAACGAGGTAGGGGGTTTCCTGCCAAACAGTTCAAGTTATTGTCTTCGATGTTCAATAATTCAAGGCGCAGAATGTTCGAGAATACATCAGGTTCGATGTAGGCTATTCTATTTTTTTCCAACGATAGATGTGTCAGGGTTTTCAAGCCTTCAAACCAAGAACTTTTGACAATTGGAACATTAGATCCATAAATGGTCAGCCACTCCAAGTGTTTGAGGCCTTCAAAGGCACCTGGATCGATGTATCTGATGTCGCAGTTATAAAAGGATAACTTACGCAAAGCGAACCTGGCAAATGCCTTCTTTGGTACGTCCTCAAGTTTTGATACACTGAGTTGAATCCATTGTGCCTCGCTAGGAAGAGCATCGAGATCGTTAAGAGTGGCTTCAACACACGAATAAACTATGTCCCTCGGATCATCAGTAGGTACTAATTTGCAACCACCGCGTGCAGAAATATTCGAAACGGTAGTAGCCAAAATGAATAAAAGAAATGTTAGAGCGTGTTCTGCCATTTTCCGAATGACGCGCACCTTGCGCTTCGATATGATTCTCCACTTTTGTTAATACTATTGAAGCTGATTTATGTTATTACAGTTTGCAAATTGCGTGGGCGATTAGATCCATGTGTTCGTGGTGGGTAGTTCGAGTCTTCCGTAGGAGCTCAATAGATTGCAATTAAATAAATCTATTTATTTATCTTCCAACACTTGCGTCCGAACTGTTTAATCTTCACTGTTCAAGCAGCGTATCGTCAATGGCTTCGAACTATTCCACTTTTTTCATTATGTCCAGATATTTGTGAAGGTGAAACCACCCACGTACACGTTTTACAATTCAATTCATCCACCCATACGTGTGTGCACGGTTATATTTTCAACGTAGTTCGATTCTAACTTGTTTTGATTATGACTATTGAACAGTTTTTCTGGTCTCCATACACTGCGATGTTTCAATCCTTCGCCTGTTCCGAAGTACTCTGCTCTTCCACAAACCTGTAATAGAAAGGAAACAAAAAAGAACTTAGATGAATTTATATGTATGTGTTCAGATTATCTGATTTAAAAGCGGAAAAGACGAACAAATTAATGACATGTATGATCGGCAACTAAATAAACACATCGTTTCAATTGCATAATCATATACACGCTTCTCCAATTTTATTCGTGACAGCCGACTGCATTTATCTGACCTTGTTTGCGTGAGTAATAAATGCTTTCAATGATACACTTTGACTCACGATCCTCAAATATATATGCACTTATAACTCTTGAGTAAAGCGCTCTTTGCACTGCATTCAGATATATCGATTGCATCCTAAAGACGCATGAAATAATAACAAATTTACATAAAATAATAACGAATTTTCTTGAGAACAAACTGTAAATTCGATTTTGGCGTAGCGATGAATATGATTTTTTTTCCTTTTCATTTATTTTCTTCTTTTATCGGAGGTCAGACAGTTCGGAGAAGGTATATGTGGGTAGATAAATCGACACGGGTTATAAGAAATTATGGCGACGTTGATTGGTTCGAAAAACAATTTTTAAAAAAGAAATATCCAGACAGTTAATAATCGTCATCCAAGACCAGCAGCGATGATGTTGACCAAATAGAGATTTAATCTTAATAGTTTAACATTTAAACCGAACCGAGCCAATAGATACTATATGACTATAACTTTAGCGATTGGCTTATCGATTTCCCATGTACGTACGTGTTCTCGGGATTGCAATTAACTTTAATGTAAGACCACTAGAACCGTACCTTTTACGGCTACCGTCACTCCATCCCAAGTTGGTAACAAAACCAATTCCCGAGTAACGCAACACTCGAATTCTCGCTCCGTTATTGTTAATGATCTAATGCACGAAAAGCGAAATACCTATGGAAAAAAACACAAGAAAACAAAAAAATAACAAACAAACTAAAACCAAAGACAAATTAATGCCCAACTCATTACCAGCGAATAAATTTATTATACATTCGACAAACTTCGGTTGGAGCGAGAACGCGGCGTTACATCCATACGATTATATGCGTGACAGGCGAAACCTCTACTTGATTTGTGTACGTTATCTTTTTTATGCGGACGCCAGTTTTGTAATTTGTATAATGAGCATACATATAAGATCTGGTTAAGCGAGGGAGCAGAATGCATAATTATATTACGCTACATAATATTCATTAATCAGGCACGTACGTTCAAGGGCGTATCGCACGAACTTGAAGGTCAGAAAAATCGAGCGGTATAATAATGAACGGAGACTGATGACAGCTTGGGCGTCTCGACGCCTCCTACAACATCAACTATAGAGTAAATCAGCTGTGGAGTCGAAAACGTGTTGTTCCAAATCGATTGCCAAAAATGTTATCAACTAATCCTCGTTAGTTTTTTGCTTGTCTCCCTTCCAATTATTTGTTTTTCGTTATTTCCTTTTCTTCTCTCACGTTCTCTGGCCGAATTCCAACTCTTCCTTCACGTGTCACCTGTCACAAGAACGGTAATGAGAATTAGATGTTCACTGTAAACTTGAAACAGAAAACATTTCACACGGTTGTTTTTTTTTTTTTATTTTTCAAAAGATCTTGAAACCGAATATGTACGCGATATCACACGAACCACGATGATCAATTCTACTCACTGTTCTAGGTGAAAATTGATACCGATTAGTGGAGAGAATAAATTTTGTTTCATTTTTTTTTAATTCGTTCGAATTGTTTGATAAGTTTTGGTAGCACGACGCTGCAGTTTACGCACCGACTGCCCCGGATAAAATGAAGCTGCAATTCGCGGCCGCAGGTGTTATATAAGCGAAAGGACAAGGTCGACTTATACTGCGCGATGCCAAGTTAACTATTTTTAGAATCGCTCGATGCGTCGGCTTCCAGAACCGCTGTCGCCCAAACGAGAGAAAAAAAAAAAAAAAAAAAGGAAAAGGTAGATAGAAAGAATACCATTACGAAATGAGAAGAAAAAAAATTGCACCATGATACTATAAGATCTTCTATTATATACCGTTTTGCTATTCGCGCGTTCTATCTGATATCAGCTGACGAGCTGAGTGGAGTCGGCAGATGCTCGCCAACCTCTGTCAGAGGCGATACTGACGAAGTGGGCAAACAGATCAGGCGGCACCATCGTTCGCTAGTGGGACGTAGACTACGCTAAATAAGTCGAATCTCATTATTCTTATTGATTCCCGAATAAAACGTGATGCACTCCTCCTCATTTTTCTCAAGAACAAACAACCGCGGGTCGCCTTACGAAGGTCACCTTCCTCATTATTTTTAGTTCAATGATTACATTCCCAAAAGTAGCCACTATGTTACTACTCGTCCTCTTTTTTCATCGTCTGTTCCATTATAGCTGGACGTAATGTAGACTTACCGAGTTGGATTCTGATCCGCCTAACCGATAGGAAATGTAGATATAAAGTTCCAAAATAACTTTCTTTCATTGTGAATGATCGAAAAATCTGAGAAAATGCCAAAAAATAGTGACCCTGAGTTAATTGATATCGGTACCTGTATGTTGGGCGGTTTTTTTTTTCTATTTTTTTTTTTCCTCAGGAACATCAAATCAATCGATAGAAATCTGTTGAGAAAAGAAACGCAAAAATGTTTATTGTTCTTCTTTTTTTTTGTTCGAAATTTCAAGCTCACGAGAGCTATTTATTTTCTCTCGTTTAACAGCTGAGTATTGAAAATCTATGAGAGTGTGAAGAAAATCGAAAACTTCAGCATTTCTTTTTTATCTCTTATTTTTCTTTCAACCGGGCTGTCTGATAGTTTTTCCCAAAGCTGGTCTTGAAGTTTATCTGAAATGGGTTACGTTCCATTTGTCATGGATCAATGAACCGTATTTAGAAATGACGTAATGCTAATGTAGCGGGTGGATAGAAGAATTCGCTTATCCGCGATACGCGCGTACATACAAACATATAATACACAAGTGTGCCGAACATGGTCGTGCATTAAATATAGAATAGCTGTAATCTCGGTTGTACTGGACGATGGTTCAAATAAATCCTGTAATAAAATTTTTAGCTGTTATTGAAATTGTGCCGGTAAAGGATTCTGGAATCTTTTTTCTATACGTGTTTTTTTATTATTTTCAAAACTTCTGTCTCTAGGTTGACCGATCGAGCCGTACAATCTTTTGGCAACTGAAAATATAGCATAAGATTTTTGACTGTATCAATCTCGTAAAATAAATATAGACCTATATTATGTATGTTCAATAAGTGCTCGATTTCGAAACACAAAATTATAGCTTCCATATAGTCAGATGCTCACTTGCGGCCGGAAATAGAGATCATAACCCAGAAACTAGTTATATAAAACAATTAATCTCGGGATCGCAATTTCAGCTTTCTTTAAGTCAAAGATTCACATGTGCAAATCCATAAGTCAATTACCTCATTAACTGTCAATTACGTAACTGTACTACAGAGGATACCTTATCTTACTCACGTGTGTTATTAAGACACGTGTTATATTATTTGAATACATACCTTATGTGTATACTTTGACTTGTCCTTCCCGACTAAAATTTTGCACGTTGCCCTTGACGTTAAATTTCATATAAAAAATGACGCAGTGCCACACCCTTTATAGGCAGGCACTCCCTTAGCGCTCGTTTAGCCCTGATCTATAGACCGTTTTGATTAAATATTTGACCTATAAACCAATCGATACAATACGTATGTACAACAATGTACATACATCTATTAATTGAGTTATTATAATGATAGGCGAATAATAAAATTTTTGAAGTTCACTCACCACTCGTAAGTGTAACATAGGTTGAAAAAAAAATTAAATAAATAATCTACAACTGCCTCGACTGATTTTCCAGCTAGTACAGTGGGCTCGGCGCAATTTAATTATCAACGGAAACTTGACTTAAAAATTATTATTTAATTTTGTTTTTTTTTTGTTTTTTTTTTTTACTGTTTTCGAAACCAACTTTTTACATGCACGTCGTACACACCGCTGAAGTATACCGAGTTATATATGTATATGTATGTACGCCCGGTTAGGTTGATTCCGAATCGCTTCGCGGCCAAGCACGCGTTTGGACAACTTTTTCGCGTGGCTCGGCCGGCTACGGAAAGTTGTCCAAGCAGGCTTGGCCGCGAAGCGAATCGCGATCAACCTAACCGGGTGTACATACATACGTATGTGTAATGTTCGATGAATGTGAAAAAATTAAATAGGTAAAGCCGCGAGTTTAATAAAGTTACGGTCGGCCATCAATTGCCACGATTTATCGGGCACACCTAAGACCAATCTATGAGATTAGACAGGTATAACGTTACGAACGAGGGTTGATTTGAAACTTCATCAGTGATTTAACACGCTCCAGTCACGCGTGGCTACTGCTAACCTGTAGTTGAGACTCCCGAACCGAAGCAGCGATGGAATTTATAGAGAAATTTAAAAATATCTTCGTTACTCCTACCATAACGCGTTTAACCCGTGCAGCAATTTTAGAGATTGGTCGGTTGGCGGGGATGTTTATTATCGTTATGAATTCATCTGAGATGATCGTGTGCTATCTTTTATTTCATATACTTATATGTATATCGTATTAATTAGTTGCGGAGCATGAGTCAGCTTCAGATAGGACGGTATCAATCTTTATTAAAATCAAAATTACAGCTCGGTAGGAAATTCTAAAAGATTTACATAACAGAGCAGGAACGATATATTATACATATATTGTACATTTTTTTCACTCCCCTTCATTATTATTAGGAATAAATTATCAAAATAATTATACGTGTATATGTATAGATACTAAACTTGGGTATAATCATATCGATGGATTTTTAAGATGTTCATTTTTCGAATTTCATATTTATATACTTATGTAACATAATGTTTTTATCAAACTTGCCAGGTGGTAGGTATGGTTAGAGAGAAAAAAGAAAAAAATTTACGATGCCATCAATAACACTTTTCGCATAAGCGCGTGATGATAAATTATACTTGTATAAATTATTTTTCATTTTTTTAAATATTTTCATTTCATTTTTACACAATACAAAACAGCTGATTGCATTTTCCCTGATTAGGGTGCCACGAGTGCTTCTTGGTGGACAAACAATATCTACGCTAATACAGACCTTTGTAGTCATTACAGAATGTAAAGATTTCTCATTTTTTTTTTCTTTCGGAACGAAAAGTATACCATGAATAAACGTAAGTATCAATTATTAATCTATTTAAAGCGAGTAAAAATTTTTACGATCACTTATTCAGTAAAACTCGGGGTATAGGTGGTTTCTGTAGATCAAGTTTTTTCACGATTCATTTATATATTCTGATTTTTTTCACGCGCAATGTGCGCGTAATATGATTTACATATTTACGTACGGCGTTAGTTAAAATGCTTCGCTTTTTTACATTCTTTACATACCTACGTGCCGGGCGTAGCCAAAATTTCTATCGGAAATTTCAACAGTATAATTTATTTTATACGCCCAGCAATTTTGCAATTTTTTTATTTTCTAATTTTTTTTCGATCGAGCTTTTTGATTCCATGCACATAGCCAGATTTTCCGAAATACTATATATCGACGCTGCTTACGAAAAGCAGTAAGATTCAAATTTATTACGAAAACTAACATTTTTTTGATTCCACCGCGAAAACTAACACATTTCGATTTCCACTAGAAAAAGTTACCGAACTATATTGGAAATAATACTGGAACTGGAACTGCTAAGATTAAAATGTGGAATAAATAAACTGTTAGTATTTATAAAAAAAAGTACAACAATTTTTGGTGGGATTAAATTTCGATATCGAACCCATCACTTTTATTAACATTTTAATCATAATAATGCTGGTTTTCCTGGCAAAAGCTGAAACATACTAGTTTTCACGCCGATATCAAACGTGCTCGTTTTCGAAAAAAATCTGGAACATGCTAGTTTTCGTAAGCAGCGTCGATATATTATTTGTAAAACTCGAAGGTAACAACTTGCATTCAAACGATTTTCCTGATTCCTGTCCGCCACTATGATCCCGTTGTTCTAAATCTTGAAAAAAAAACAATACTCAACGGACCCCTATGCCTTTTGACTCACAAAAAGGCTTGCGGTGTCAGCGCATGTTTTAATGAAGAATTTGCTATGGTGATTCGCAGCAACTAAAATTGTCAGGATTCCTCGTCGTTGTTATATTGTTGTTTTCTTCAGTTGTTTGCTTGTGTTATTTTTATCTTATTAAACCACAACCCTTCGAACTGCTCGGCGTTCCACCGGCAGCTGTGCATAGCTGTAATTTTCAATCGTCTTCGCAATTTACGCGATTAAGAGTGGAAAGACTTCCTGCTTCCAGATCGCGAAGTTCGCCTGCAGTAACGCGGCAGCCGCTCTGGCAGGAGGAATGTCTGCATACCCGCTATTTCCCGTACTACTGGTTTTACCATGGTTCATCGCTGTTCAAAAACATGTTAGTATTTACGTACACTTCTTGCAAGACACGATTTGACGCGACGACAATCCACCGTGAATCTTTCCACGGTTTAATATTTTATTCCAGATCGATATGGTGTATACTTATGTATTTAGCTCATTGTCAGTTCGAAATTACACGTAAGACGTTTACGTAGATATGAAAATTATTACACAACTCACGGCATGCATGTAGTTAACATTATTACGTCCATCGTCGTAAGATGCTATTCTGACTTTATTCCATATGATCAGAACTTTGCCAAGGTTAAGATCGCTCTTTTTCGAATGCATCATCAGCTGAGCTATATACTGTGACTAATATACGAGAATATTTATCACCGTTTGAACGGCAACTCTCGTAAATAAGTAACCCATTTTTTTTTTCTTTTTTTTTTTTGTATAGTGGAAACACGAGTTTCCAAACCGGCACGTGAGATGACGAAAATAGAATATTTTCAAACGAAAACCGCTACGATTCATGAATTTGGGCTGAGTGACTAACATCAACTTTCTTGGACACGATTCAATTTAAAATGGAAAACCTCTATAGATGTAGCCGCCAATCGCTGCTAGATGTAGTGAGTATCCTCGTTTTTGAAACCGGTTTTTTATGAACAATTTTTTTTTGTTTTTTTTTTTTTTCAAATAGTCCTTCAATTTTATGAACGAATTTTGCACAGAAATATCTGGTATTTTTTGCGATACGTTGTTTCTTTCGACTAATAATTTTTACCGAACTTGAGCCGGGACTTGAGCCAAAAAATTCATCCGGTTTTACAGTCTTTTCAAAAAAACGCCACGCGAGACCGGTTTACAAAATTCTGGAGGGGCGTAATTCTGAAAATAAATATTTACGCTAATTCTAATCGCAGAAACACATGTCCCGCCATTTTTCTCATGTAATATATTAACGAAGTTCGAAGAATTATAAAACAATTGTAATTTTTCGAAGAATGTGCGATTTGACTTGGAATCAATCGTTTACACTTCGATCGAACAGTTTACCTTTACACATCGATATAATAAGCGTGTAATTTAAACCGCAGCACCGCGGTCCACTGTCCGGTGATGGCCAGTGGTTACTTCTTCTTTAGTTTGCGTCCTGAGCAAGGTACTCGTATCAAAGAATACCATGTTACTTGCATCTTACGAAGACTCCTGAGCCCCTACGTGTGCCCTTGAGCCCTTGTGAGCCCCCGAGACTGGCTTCTTCTCTCTACTATTACGCTAACTGCATATTGCATCCTCCGTCCGCTTGCAGTTCGTTCGTTCGTTCGTTTCGTACGATGGTGACTGGCTAGTGACTACCTCTCGTCGAACAACGTATTCTTCCTCTTCCTCTTCCTCTTCCATTTCTTCACCCCTTCGCCTTCATCTTCGTCGCAAAACACGCGAATCGACGAAGGGGTAATGGCCGTTGGTAAACGACGGTTAGGATCGGTTTGTGTATAAGTCAAGTCTGCGCATGTAAATGCGCGTGTTGAACGCATGCATGTAAAGTTTATACGATCAACTAGAGACCTTGATACGTTCGGATGTGGAAGCGTACTTGTAAACGTGAAGGCATCGTATATATTCGTGTGAGTTTGATTTTGTGAAAACTAGTGTAAGTTCTAAGGTCAAACTTCCTTTCTACCACATCGATGTGTTCGGTAATACGTATACCCGTATATGTACACCAAGTTTATAACGATGGTCGAATCGATCGTCTCATAAAAATTCCAATGATCACTTACAGGATTGGCTATGAATACATCATATTCCTACGCGAGAAACACGTGATCGATAAATTATTATCCTGCACGAAGTTGTGCTACGGTATGATCGTCGTGAAATGCGATATTGTCATGGCCTTTAGTTCTTAAACAGACTTTATGGCTACTTGATGATTCCATGGTCGATAAAATGATGAAAAAAACAAACCTAGGTAAAGGCCAGGTCAAACTAATCCCATTCGATTCTTTGATGTCAATTGAATTTCCATCGATTCATTTAAACTTACCGACTGCCATTGAAGCGCACCAGTGTCGACCGATAACTGAAAATGGGGTATGGATTGGCCAGCTATGGAATAAATGGAACGTCCGTCGAAGCCGATGTACAAAAGACACTGTAAGATATTTCGGTGCAAAAAACTTCTTTATTCAAATTCCTTTCAAACTCACCCTCCACACGTCGTATGGATAGGTAAAATTTACATTCTGAAACAAAGTTCAGCCATGTTCGTTTTCCGATACCGCAGGCCACGTGGAAATGCAACCCCGAAAAAGGGGTGCCGAACGCCTGCGGCATCGCGCCAAGTACTCCCTTAATTTCCTTCCCTTTTCGTTATGTCACCCTTCGTCTATGGTACCTACTTCCAGTTCAGGGTACATAAAGTCGGCTTATCCGTTTATTCGTCCGTCCATCCGTCTTGGCGTTCGTGCAGCAGCAGCAGCAACAGCAGCCCAACGACTCCTATCCGCTATACCTCGCCGCCTTCTGATTCGCCATCCGTTCAGGCTTCGGCACTTCAGTCCGCACCGGGTTCCCGAACGGACTGGCGCGTCGCGTACGCAGCCTCGTCCCTCAACACGTTTTCATGAAATTCTCGGTTATTTTATACTATAAAAGCCTTTAGTTGAATGTGCTCGCGTTACATTTGCGAAAATTTATCGTACGTTTTGTTGTATTCACAAGCTACGTGCAGATTGACGAGCTTCTTTGACGGGCTCAACATTCAAATTTGATAAATCCACATGGTTTGGAAATCGTTCATTCGAGTCAAATGATGAATGAAAAATTTTAGTTCAGGTATAACAAATGTGCGTAGGAATTTACACATTGGTTTACGATTTCAATGTATCGCTATCGTTATTATCATAATCGTCACCTTCGAATATTCAACCAGTATTTGATCACATGGTTGTCATGACGACACGGCTGCACCTGCTTTGACAATGAGACTACCATGACAACATTACGAAACTATCGATCAGATTGACGTATTTTAATTAGCTTTAGTTCGACATTTTTGTAATATTGAAACACTTTTTTCACATATTGCGCAGGATTTTTCGCATCAATTACTTGACGAACTAGTGTTTGGTGATGGTGTTATAGCTGTTCAGACGTGATCCGCAAGTGTCTACTTAGACTGGTTGGCGGTCATTTGTTCGTTGAATAACAAATTGCCTATTTAATGATGAAATAACGATTGCGTTCATTATTACTTTGGAATGTACGTAACCTATACACCTCTATAAATTACGACATCGGGATGTGGTGAAGATTCATTGCATCCTATTAAAATACTCTGTCATTCTTTTGTTTTTTTTCCAATTATAAAGTACATGGTGTTTCATGGTTTCTTCAAAGTCAACTCCAAAGATTACGTACAGCTGAAACTAAGACGGTAATAAAATTGTAAAAAAGATTCTTTCGTTTGTCGTTATGGTAAAGACGAAAAAAATTGTCACACTTTGAGCTCCGACCGTTTATATTTTCCTAAATTAATATTGGAACCGTTGATCCGGCATACAAAGATTTTACCTAAGAAGCAAGGAAAATCATTACTCCTCAAATCAAATCATTGCGAATGTAATTTGTTGAATGAATTATCGTGGTTGTTTGTTACGTATTTTCAACCCTGTATTCGAATGTTGTTTAATTCTCAAGGTGTGCGCGTTGCATGAATTAGATGCATTTGCGCGTAACTCGCGTTGCAGCGAAACTTGAAATACGCTTGAGAATCAATATAAGCTCTGTACTTTCCGCGACGATACTTAACGGCGAAGGAAGAGAACGAAGAATTTGATCTCTTCAGTGCATGTGGTTGAAGATATTGATGTTTCACGTGTTGTTTGTGTATCGATTTTCACAGTGGCTCGTATTTATTACGTGCGCGTGATAATTAAATTCGAATTTCAGATACAACGATAGCTTACGATTCCAATCACGCAGATTATCACGCGTTTAATATAAAGTGAACATATTCATTCTGGATTATAAAGAAAGCTGTTTGTCTACCAGAAGTTCAACAGTTTGGGATACGTTATTTCACCAACTTCCATCTACACGCCCGTAACAATGTCCGGTAAGCAACTTCAACTTGATTAAAATAATGATGTAGAAAACAACGATTGGTGGGAACAAATCGACGACGGATTATTCGTTACAATTGTTTAGTTCTATACCTTGCGCTGAGAATGGCTTGTCGTGATGAAGATGAAATCCGTTATAGAAGAAAGCCTGCGATTCAGCCGCAACCGGGAATTGGCTGATTATACGTTTCGTAGCTTATTGCGATTTTTCCCCAATACACAAAATCTACGATCAAATCGTACTTTATGTTTTTTTCTATTCTTCCCGTTACGCAACTTCCCTTCGCTGAGGAAGACATCCCTTCGTATATTGTGCGCATACGTAAAAATTACTTGATTTACAATTCACACACATAGAAACTTCCAAGTAAAATACATATACTCATATGTTTATATCCATTCCATATGTTACGTAATAATTTATGTGGTAGGCGTTCTCGTGCGCATGTACTACATACAACCGACTATTTTCAATGCGTTTTATTTTGCGCTACTGTTTCCACAATTCTCATGATATCTCTTTACCTACCCATTATTATATCGATTCAACTGCACACGCAAAACAATGACAAAGACTCAACAGTCCTTCGTAAATAAGGTGCGGTTGTCACGGTTGCTAAATTTTTTCTCAACTTCTAATCCAAGTACGAAACGATTTCCTTCCTCGATGCAGCAATACGCCTAGCTCACGGACTGCGCGTCCTTTCCAAATATAGGAATCAAATTTTAAACATCGTTTTTGGCTCGATCGGAATAAGAATTTGCAAAAATAAATGTAGATCTGTTTTTTTTTTTTTTTTTTTTTTTTTACAAAACTGTGCCACACAATTACGTTGTTAGAATCGAGAACGCGTTGAATAAATATTGCAAAAATGTCAGCTTGCAATGGTAAGGTTTTTCTGTTCTCCGGAGTCCTTGGCTTTCCGTATTATATGTTAGAGGTATTAAACAAGGACGGAAATAGGTCGGTATACATATATATACCCATACCGACTAATCGTATTACGTATTATCTAATAAATCTTTTGAATAGGATTAATGTCTGCACGGATATGCATGTATAGGTGTGCATTAAATACATACACGCATTATACATACGAAAATGTAAAAATAAAAAAAAAAACGCGTTATACATGTGAACGATGGTTGGGCTTGAATTCTACAGTACAGAAGTGCGGCCGGTATTTTGCGGGATATTTGAAAAAAAAATTACAAAAGCTGACCTAACTGGAGCGGAAGCTTTAATTTGACAATTTGTCTCTCGTGGAGTGCTTCATGAAAAGGGTTAGAGGTATACCGCATTCTGAATACCGCAGACTGAGGGACTCGTGGATAATAATTTTGGCCTGTAAATATATCGTTCAATCGAATTGATCAGCCACGCATAACATTCATGGACCTTCGCAGCTAGCTGAGGGAATGATGGCCAATTAATTTGATAAATATATTCGCAGAAACAGAAATAGGAAATGAATAAATGAAAAAGAAAACAAACAGAAAGAATGAGCAGAAACAAATAATTAATAAAATGAAATACGCGTTTTTATACATCGATTTACGCGTGATTGATAATTGTATAAATCAATCAATCATTTCTCCCACGGTTTTATTAGATAGTTGTACTTAATATATATCGTATATATTTGTCTCTGCCTACGCGTGAATATATGTATTTTATTGGTACATTAGATACGAGTTTGTTTTAGTGAAAGGTGTTTATCAAAATTCCATTGGTAAGAAATAACAAAGAATTTTCTGTCGTTATACTACCGCAGAAATAGCAGCTTATGCACCATACCCCGCCCCCTCATGTCATACCACTCTGTGTTATACAGATATCAATCGTTGTTTTATGTACGTTGATAATCGGAGCATTCCACTATCGCAGAATTAATTTCACCGCACCACAGCGACTCTAGTTTGTTTCCGTGACAAAAATTCTTAACAAAAGGTAAGTACCTATACGTATACGTCGACGAGATCTGCAGAGAACTATTTTATGGACCGGATCTGTGCGCGCGCAAGTTTTTAAATTTGAGAAGCAGTGCAGCCAACGACAAAAGTGAGAAAAGAAAATTTCAGTCGTTGCTCGACAGCCCAAGCACCGGGTCTGAAAAGTTGGTAGCGCGCCTTGGCAGACGATAAATTTTGTCGTTTCTCAGATTCACACTTGCGCGTTAGAACTGAGCGGAAGCTTTCGCCAGATTTTCACCTGTAAAATTTATGAAGCACGATGTTAAAAAAATTAAAATTAAAATTAATGAGTTGAGAGACAGAGCTCTGATTTTATACTCACCATATATTTACGAAGAAGTATTATGTGTGAGACACGCCGAAGTGGAGAGTGGTCAGGCGGAGTCCGCGGGTATATAATGGACTGTGGCGAGTCGGGAGTACAGATGCAATTTGTCGTGCAATTAAGTACAGATATACAACAGGGAACCATCTACGATACATCATCATTGTCGAGACTGCTATAGCGGATTGTAATAGGAAAATAGACTCTGGATATACCTACGGTATAGTGCAGGCACGTCCAGTCTATATAATTTATATTTCAATTTCAGTTTCAATTCCAATACTTTCAATTATTGTATACCAATATGAGCACGATTACTTTGGATTACCTACTATATAGCGATTAACTTACATAGGATTTTGATAACTTCCCAATTTTGTATCTATGCAATCGCAAAACTGCAAATTGGAGTAACGTTCATGTTTTTAGCGTGGGGCTCTCTTTTATTTCTATTATTTTAATTTTTCACTCGATCTAAATATTGAATTTGATGGGGAAAAAAATTGCACCCGAAAATCAAAAAGACATTGCACTTCGGCACTGTAGATCATTACGAATGACGATATTATTTTCGTTCGTTTATTTAGGATCGGATTAAGTTTACCCTGAAGTAACTGTTATCAGTTGTAGTTCTTCGGCTGCTGTCTCACCTCATCCTTCATATCCATCGTTATAACGGTATACATTATAATTCATTTCTCTATATCTCTACAAAATTTCGCACAGAGTAATCGCGGCTGCTTCTAGAATCTTAAGAATTTAATATCTATACCTACGTATTACATGTACACGGGATAGGACACGCGAGATCTTCTCTCCGTCGTCTCGTTCGTCGTGTGGGTGTATTTTAATTATCGATACACGTCGCGGAGCGGTTCGAAAACTGGTTTCCTCGGACAATGGAACAAACGGAAGGTCCCATACAAATATAGATACGAGTACAAACGCCCGTGATTCAGTACGCTTGGGTATATCTAGACGTTTTTTTCAGACATTCCGTAATCGAATACGTCTCATATGTATATATACATATGTGTACTATATATTCGCTGCAGGGCTATTTCCAATTATTCACGCGGATTCGGTGTCGTTTCATGATACCTACACGGAACAAGATTTTTACCTGTACGGCTACCGGAATTGAGCGAGTTACTTTCTTCTTTTTTCAAATTATCTGGGTTTTCGGAATTTTATCGTCTAACCGTAAGTTGGAACTGTGAAAAGAAAGAAAAAACGCAATTATATTATTTAGTTTTATTCTCTGCAGCAGCATTGAATAATTTTTGGAGAATGGTTAACGATATAGAAAAATCATTGTCCCGCAGCAAAAATGGTTATTGGGTATTTGTAATTGCATGAAACAACACAGGTGCGGTACTTTACATTCGGAATAGGTAACATCGATGATTTCTTCCTAGACTAGAAAACTCAAAAATGTTCGCAGAATATTGAGGTTCATCTTGCTTTGTGCGATTTATAATTTAATCGATCGAGAGCATATAATACGCGACGCTGATTCACTGTATGGCTGGTATATTTTGAAAATTTTTTTACACAATTTGTCCATTATTATCATATAGTTTATACCTCTGGTATACCTATAAAGAACGATTTTATCGTCACGAGATCCGTCGGGCACCCATAATAAAATCGTTTTCGATCGGTTAAACGCCGATATTATCGAACTTGCGGAGACGGCCGGCGGCCGTTCACGGCAAGGACATCAAAAGGTAAAAGATTGCAGAGCGAACGGTGAACTCGTCGGTTAAATTTATGTACGTTTATGGTAATGCCACCGGGATAGAATAGCAATTCGCCATTGGTTATAGTCATGCGGCGCATAGTATCGGAATGATTTTCATTCAGTCGCATATCAATTTGCAGATGTTATATATTAGATATATACAAAGTGATTCGAATCGATACTTGAATTTCATATCCCTTTTCGTATTACCCATATCATAAAAAGTTCAATGATTTTGTAGCGTTTCATTTTCCTATAATATAGACGAAAATACACCGATCAGGTTGTCGAATCTCCTCCGATAAAATCGTTTCAATATTTGTATCATATTTTTACTCGTCATTCCGCTATAGAATCGAGAGTATAAAGATATCTAAGAGATCATATAGAATGCCCACATGATTCTACTATAGTCTAGATGTAATGAAATTGTGTGACTGCAGTTGAGTATAGTGTAGATCGAATCAATCGTGAATCGTACGGCTACGTACGCGTGAATCGAATCACGAGTGGTATCGATGATGCAAGAATCTCCTGTAGTGAATTCTAAGACATCGTCGTATTCGCAGATTTGCATCAGGGTTCGATTACCTTTGAACCAGCACACTATATACGTGCCACAAAGCTTGCTCGGCGTTAACTCATACGTGCGAACCGACCTGTTCTTCGCACGTGGGACTTTCTTCCGGTGCCTATAATTTCGATTTGATTATCGTCAACTTTATTGTTATACGGAAAGATATAATCTTCTTATATACCGCAACGCGATGTGCAGTGTGCATCATATTTTATAGGTAACGAAAATGAAAAATTTCAAATGTTCGCCCGAACGAAATACACATCGATCTGTATAAATACCTAATACTCTACGAACAGATTCTTCGGCGTAAAATTTATTTAATTAACTTCCGAAACGGAAATATCATTATTTTAGGCAGACACTGGACCCAAATAATTAGCTTTTTCACTTCACCATGAATATAATATTGTATCTGCGGTTCATTTTTTGCGGTAAACGGGTCTCATGGTATTTCCTAACAGGTATAACAATCTCTGCGCCGAAATTTCTAGAGCGCTGCACTTTTTAGTTTCTGGACAGACCGGGAATGGAAATTTCTATGCCCTTGCCATGTGGCACGTTAAAGTTGCCGTGATGAAAATGGCGGAATTCCTATAAGTATGCACGTATTGACTGCACATGCATGTAAAGCTACGTTCAGGCAACAGCTTCTAGTTATAAAGTTAGACGAGAGGCGCGAGCGCGGGGAATCCCAAATGGGCAAATTGTTGGGGAGCTGGGTGCAATAAAACTGGGATGCTCTTGTCGGTCGATATTTGAACCTGTGCAGGGTGCAGTATTGCGCCGAAGCACGATTGACACTGCATGCCCGAAACTGAACAAAGACAAAGAAGAGAGACATGACAGGAGTGCGAGTCTTCTAAAAATATCGGTAGTGGTAAAATTAGAGAAAAGTGACAGCGATGCAGCGGAATTTCATTATATCATTTCATTAACCGAAGCCGAGTTTTCCGATATAAAACAAGAGAAAAAAAAGAAGCGGGTTATCATTTTGAAATGATCTTTTTTTTCCTTCATTCGGAATATCGCGAAGTAAAATTTGAGGAGATATAATGTCGATGGTAGAATTGTAAAAAAATACAACAAAACTCGACATTGGCGTACAAAATTATACAGAAATATACTGCACCCACTTATTGTTATATAGCTAAGAAGCACGCCGCAGTAGGAGTACAACTTTTATAATATTCTAGCGTGCAATTTGCAACCCGCTGTTTAGGTGATTCAGTTTCCGCAACGGTGCAGCCAACGGAATATCATGCAACTTTCGTACCGAGAAAAATTGCTGTTAACCGTAGGTGGTAGGTAATCATTAACAATTAAATTTCCTCCTTCCTAATTGCGGCCATGTGGCTCAAGCGTAAAGGCTGCAGACTGTCGTTACGGCAAAACCTACAGTCCCTTAATTTGTACCTTACAAAAACTTGCATGACTTTCGTGCACGTCTGATAATTCTATGATTTCTTCCCTCATATACCTACTTTTCACCTCGATGAATTTTCGTTACTCAAAACTCACCAGTTATCTTCCAGAAACAAAAATGAACAATCTTTTTCTGTTTTTGTTTCTGTAAGCAAGTACTGTGTACCGAAGTACTCCTTTATACAGAAAAACTGCAGAAAGAGCTTCATTTCAGCAGGGAGAGAAAAAAAAATTCAAAAACATGATTTTTCATTCAATTTTCAAGATACTTATTTATGCGAATTGAACGACGTGTTATCTGCAAAAAAATGCTCTTCTTGCGAAAAAGTTCAAGGCAAAGGAAGCTATAGTAGATTTTATTTTAGGAGTACACACCCATATTTCCATTAAATTTTACGGCTGGATCTCCTACAATTTTTTTATTTTCATTCTACCAAATTTGAAAACACTCTGTGGTTACGCGGGTATAATATAACCGTAGTAGTCGTAAAATGAATAATCAATGTTGTGTGGTAAAAAATGTGTAGCCGATGACAATAGCGGACCATTAGTCATAAAATCTCGAGTTCTCATCTCAAGACTCCGAATGCACGAGGATTTATCCATCCGTAGATCTTCAACTGTCTGACTACTCACTTGGGAGTAATCAACATGGACTAGGAGCGAATGATCCTTGTGTGCATTATAAATACGTCAGTGCTACCGCAGCTCATCAACTTAAAACGCGATGAATGGGCGAGACTTTTTTTTCATTTTTCAACCAGACTGCCACTAGATTATTCGCTCGTACGCGTGATCCCACAATTATGAAATCTACATTCGATCTTCTATGCCGAATAAGATCGATATGGGCATATGGATCGTGTCCAAATTCCTGCCGGTAAAATTCACCGGTACGGGTGATGGAATTTAAAAAAACGGTTCTTATTTCTAAAAACGGAACGGCAGACTTTGTGAGCAAAAAAAAGAAGAACCATATTGCCTGTAAGTAAAAGTTCGTGTGACTTTTGATCCGAAGTAATATACAGGGCGATTCACCGGAGGTGTCGGAATAGGCGGAGACTAAACGACGCGTGATGCGAGCGCGACAACGAATGCGATGGCCAGTCTATCGCGTTGCTATTTTCTTCTGCGGATTATCTCGCTGTTCATTGGCTATAGAGTTGGCATGACGTTGACTAGTCTCCGCCTATTCCGCCACCTCTGGTGAATCACCCTGTATAACGCGACTGATGAAAATTACGTACAGTGAAATGTAAATGAAAGCTTGAATTATCTCATTACTCGATCCGGCTTTATATTATATAGGTTCGTATCACGGAACAGCGATCGACGATTCTGTATAGATGTCGTGAAAAATAAAACACGCGAACTATACTGTAGGTATAATACTGTTGAAGTACACGTTGAAATAGCGGATAATAATCCGTCTGTCGTATACCTTCTACTATACCTTTGCAGGTAGAGACCGAGATAGAGATCTGACGTTTGTAAAACGGATTGGTGTATTTCTTATGTTCATAAGTATGATACTTTTCATCGAGTGTGCGGGGGCGTCGTTCTGATTCGAATGACAGGTGCGCGTAGGTCTCTTTTGCCAATGATATATTCAAAAGATAATCCATATGCATTGCGGTCTATACCTGTATAACTTGCCGATGCATTGCCTTTTTTTTTCAATTGATCACTTATTTTCAATATTTTTACTTCAACGCCCAAGCATTTACCTCCGTAACCTACGGTGTATATCCTTCACCCGTGAAATTGGTAATGATCAAAGGCGATTGTCTCGCGAAAGGAACGGCTGTGTGTATTATTATACTTTTTCTGTCTGTCCAAATTTGATCAATTTATTCCATTATATTCCAAATCGTCACTTCACTGTGAACCTGTCTTGGAATAATATAGAGAATTATTTTTGCGAAGATACCAAAGACTATATTTTTGGGCAACGTCTATGTACGATATAAACTTCAAAATAGATCCGCTGCAGTGCAATTGCGGAGAACTTCTATTTATGGACTACATTCCATAATCTGATCATTAAGAAATTCCGCCGTAATAAATTCGTTCATATTTTACGCTTGGCTTGAAAGATAGCGAAATCTGGAGCGAATCTTGCCCTCTTCTAAAAAAGTGCGAAATGTCAATTAGCCTCATTACATCAACTAGGTATTTTCAAATTACCAAGTTTTTTTTCACAACCATCACGACACACCGTCGTCAGATTCTTGCAAAACTTATTTGATGTTCCAAAGATATTCCTGCAGTCGAAATCGAGTTGGTCGATTAAATCGAAGTGTTAATTTTGTGAATGGCGTGCCGGCAGTAGATAATGAGCGATCGCTTAAATCAGTTTTGTTACCTGAAGTATCGTCGCTAAAGCGTTTGTATAATCACCTATGGATATAGGTATGCACATAATGTGGAGACGTCCCCCAAGGCGCTATATCTGTGAACCTCTTAAAATTCGCAACTAATAATTAAACGATCGTAAATTAATTAATCGCTGTTATATGCCACCGAACTATAATGTGATACACTAAACCAAGCTATTTGTAAATAAAATATTTGGCGCCAGGTATAAACTTATTTTGGTGTAATCAGGCTACGAATCGATCTCGCTAAACGCCCAATGACTGATGTAATTGAACACAGCTATAAAATACCTATATTGGAATTATGTATTAGTCGGTATTAGTACATCTTATTACCACTCCAACTTCCATGTTCAGTTTATATATGGTAGTTTGTATCAAGATAACATAAGTTTCACTGGAATCAACTCGCACACGATTTTAGTTCAGATAAAATAAACTTTCTTTAAAATATATATCTATATATGTACAGCTACCGAAGCATCCGCTACACGTAACACATCGATGTTTCGAATATATTTAATTACCTAATTCCCAATGCTTAATGGGCAATACCTGAGATTACACGATTTGTGTAGGTCAAGAATCTTGACCGATAAAGAAATTCTCCCTTTCATTGACCCGTCATCCTGTAGCTACCGATGCAGATGTATAAATGAAAAAACCTGCTTTTTTGATATGCATTCTATATTCAAATGTGGTACGTAAAAAGTTAGCGATAAAAATTTCCAGATTTTTTTTTCTGTCTAGTCCAAATATTCGAAAAAAATTCACTTTCAAATCACACTTGTTTTTTTTCCAAAGTTACGCTACTACGTAAATTTTCATGATTTTCTTTTTCTGCCCTGAATTCAAAAAAATGTGGGTTACAGGTATTTATACCCCCCGCAGACGCATCTGCAGAAAATTTACAAGTTCTGTTGTGAGAAAAAATATCACTTTTTTTGGAAAAAAAAAAAAACAAAAAACGTAGAAAATAAATTCGGAACGATGAAGTTGTGCGGATCAAAAATTTTAATTCCACCACGTGTTTAGAATTGTCAACGAAATTACGTTTGATAAAATGTCGTATAGGCCAATTATCGATAACCCCGGAATATAATAACCTGGATAAAAATGTATGAAATTTTTCAGGTTACATAGGCGTAATTATAACTTATATGGACGCAAGTTAGAGAAGAGGAGGTTCGGTTATATGTAGGTTTACGATATATAACTATATGCGCTGAATGGCGTGCCAGGGGTAGCGATGCGTTGCATGCTCTGCGGTAGAATTAAATACAGGTAGAGGGTTATACGTATAATATATAGGTATATATCTAATATATGAGTACTATGAGTGTAAGTATGAAGTATCCTATATGAATAAGGAGTTCGTATACACAATCGCACGGGAAACGAAGCGAAACTTCGTTCGCGGCGGATGGCTCCCGATGAGTCACGAGAGTATGGATTACAAAGGTAGCATTACGTAAACTACGTATAAAGGTAGGTATAGAAGGTACAAAAAAGAAAAAAAAAAAAATATCAAAAGAAAACAAACAAAAAGAAAAGAAAAGAAAAGAAAAGAGAGAAACACACGACCGCGACGGTTTCTGCTTGGAAGCCCTTCAAAAGCTGTTTTAGCCACTAACATAACTATATACATATATGTATATTATAACCGAGAGTGCAATAAAGGCCGAATACACAATTTTACGAATACAACACGCAGACTTTGCTGTTTTACCTTGGCCTGAGGAAGTCTTACAATTTGTTATGCATACTGACCAAAAACTCAAAGAATTCCATAGCGCAACATACGTATACGGCTCGATTACTGCCCCATCCGGAATCCGAAACTCAAAATATTCATTCTTTATCAGACTGACGACATATTTGCTGTGGCAGATTGATGCGAAAAAAAAGGATAAAAAATAAATGAAAACTAACGTTAGATGATGAAAAAAAATTTCAGATTTACCTATAATAATATCCATCTCAAAATGAGATATACAACCAACCTAAAACAGACGACGTGATCATTTTTCTCTTTCTCATCTTGTTTTTTTTTTTTTTTTTGCTTTTATTTCCCCTCTATGACTGAATAGAAATTCTCGAGCTTGTAATCGCACTTAATTAAATTCCACTAGTTTATATACAATGCGTGGGTTATTTGAGATATGAGAACCGCCTTTGTTGGTTTGTCTTTTTTTTGTCTCTTTTCTGTTTTCAAATTCTTTTTTTCTTTTCTTTTCTATTTTCTATTTTTTTTATTTATAAATGATCGGAACGTCTCGGGCGGCCACCTGTATCATGTACACTTGACCAGAGCCAAATAGACATCTTATGAATTTTATTCATGCCGAAACAAACAGAATCAGCTCGCGACACCTTTATAGAATATATGTATATGTATATAGGGTACTTCGCTATTATAGAATTATAAGGCATCTCGCCATCTCGCGCGTAGTTCATTATAAACGTAATTAAATCTGTCTAAACTGTCATTCATGTTCATTCTCACAGTCTAGTCATCTGAATTCTAGACAGTTCCATAACATAATTATATATCGAAGCGATGCGACCTCCTCCTGAAAAAAGAAAAAAAAATAAAAAACAAATGAAGATTTTTATTTTTTACGTATACCTATACTAGCGTTGCAAACGCCGCAAATATCCCTGGGTCAAAAGTCGTTGTTTTATGGTTTGTTTCGTTCGTTTTTTTCTTCTTTTTTTGATTTAGTACCAGAACTTGTCCTCACCGAAGGAGGCTTTCTAATGATGTGGCGTGCGTGCAAAGTAGAAATCTGGACACTCAGGTCTTCATATAAAAATGCACTTTTATATTATTTGTGCAACATATACGTAGTCGTACATTATAAATTATAATAACTAACATTCTTTGGAAAACTGAGGTAACTATTGCACGATAAAATAAATATATAGCCATTTTCATTCAATATGAACCGTAACATTGCCGTCGTCTCCATCGATGTTCTCGACATCTAAATCTAAATAAAGCGACAGTTCGTACAAATTTTTATGAGAATATACCCTAGATATGAGATCCATTGAATCGTAAGAATTAGAAAAAAAAATCACGGATGCAGTGTAAATATTGTCGGTCAATAAAAACGCGGACTGATAAATAAAGATGACATTCCGGCTATGAGGCGCTAAAATGACCCATTTATTAACTCGAGTTCGCTCACATTATTAGAGAATGTCGTTTGACCGTGTACGGCAAATGGAGCTTGACATTTCGCGATTCACAATTTCCTAAGTAAAGCGCACAATATTTATCTGCCTGCATCTGACATAAAGTCGTAGAAGTTTCGGAGTTTTTGTTTTTTTTTTCTTTCTTTATCGGGAAAAGTTTTTCAAACGATTGAGTAAATCGGCAGGCAACTGAGGTAAAGTACGACTAATTTATGTTCTCATTTTCGGATTGAATGAAAAAATTAAATAAAATAAAATAAACTAGAATAAAATAAAAATACTCTCGCCAGATATCGGATACGTCTAGAACAAAAAAAAAAAAAAATAGATAATTAAAACGGCAAAGCGATCCGAAAGATTTATTAGTGTTAATTGGGTGGTGATTTGCTGTATAACGCCGAGTCGTCCCACGTGTATAACGACTAATTTAAATGAATCGCTGATAAAAAAGAATCTTGTTCAAAAATTCATAGAATCAATCCTATAGAATGATGCTCTTTCACCTCTGGCAATTATCTGCGTCGTATAATGAATAGAATAAAAGACAAAAAAAAAACAACGCCATGTCAGAGAATTGATTATTTCGCGGAACGATACAAAATAAAATAATAGAACTAATTATAGTTGAAGGCGTTAAATCCGGCTTACGCGATTAGTGTAAATTATTCATGTACACGGTCTACAAAATTTGGATTTAGAATCATGCGAATTTTGATTTCCTTGACTTCATGACACGGTGAGTTATATAGAAGAAACTACGAGATGCGTCATATAGGTATACCAACAAATGTGATGTAGGACAATTCTGGGTGCGAAGGAAGAAGATGAACGGAGACTTCCTTTCTCGAGCTCTTTTTTTAACTCTGTCCTCCCTTTCCCTCTTCCCCTCTCATCGTGATTTTTCGGATGCAACTCATAGGTTTTCTCCAACACCGCGCCCGTAATAGCTCGAATGAAGCCTGCCTATTATTACTTCTCTTTCGTTCACGTGCGAGACGATGCAGACCCGGGTATATGTAGATACGCGCGAACGTAAAGTGAGATTAAGTTATAGAGAGAAAATAAAGGGAAAGACGAGGAAAGATATTTTTACAAAACGAAAAAAATCAAAATTGAGAAACGTAATGAGATGAAGTGAGATGGAAAATGAGATAGAGAGTGTGAGAGAGATATATGTATATAAAAGAACGGTCGCCGAGAGGTCACAGAGAGCGTTATACGTTTGGCTTCGAGTCTGCCGACTCCGGTTAGAGTTGGAGTTGGAGTTGAAGTTGGAGTTGGAGTTGGAGTATGGAATGGAATGGAACGGAACGAAACGAAACGAAAGGATGAAGTCAAGTCAACTCTAGTCAGTCGGCGCGCAACTATCTACAGAACCAAACCCACCCGATGTGCGCCTCTCTTCTCCTCTCCCCTTCTCTTCTTTTCTATTGCAATATCTATTCTTACTCTTCATCTCTCTATCGCTTACTTTCATCCTGCTAGTCCAGCTAAAATTCATCTTGAACTCGCAACGTTGCAATAAATTTCATCCCTAGGGATCTCTATCTCTGTATCTTTCCTTGCTTTCTTCCATTCTTTCTTTCTTACCGATCTTCTTTCTCTTGTTGTTATCTTAGTCGCGTGTTCATGGAAAAGTGTGTTAGGTTTGCCTCCTTTCGGATAGAAGTCTTTACTTCGTTTCATGTTCAGTGTTCAACATTCAACATCCAGTGGCCGACTTTATAACAGCTGCAGTCTCTTCCGCGTATGGACATGAACAAAGTGGCGTCGAATGTTCGGAAACTTTGGAAAATTTCTGTAAATAGATTTTTCGTATATGATGTCAACGAATTTGTAATTGAAGACCAAATCATGACCTTCAAATTCTAACGATCATCCGTCATCTACCGTACAGTTTACCATTGGCCAAGTGTCGGGAGTTCCTTTTTTTCTCAATAGTTGTTACCGCTGGGATGCAGGCGTAGTTGGATGTGTGAAAATCTCGGTGCTGCGATCGTCAAATGCTCGAGAACTAAGTGCTGGATAAAATTAATTACATATGATTAACATCGCGACGATCTTCGTCACTCCACGTGTAGTTGTAGAGCATTGTAAAGGTCAAGCCCACTACAGGCGAACGGAATCATCGATAACAAAACGGTCCGGTACAAGTTGTGTAACTTCAGCAATCGGAAGTTCGATCGACCGATCGGTGTACAGATAACAGTGTTTCGTCTGTTTGGATTACCAAAATTTCTATTAGACCAAACAATTTGTGAATTGAATACTCGTCGCTATATCCGCTATCAACTATCAGAAGTGTTGCCAATAATTCTGTTGACCAGAAAACTTTCATCTATAACTAACGACAAGAACAACCGCGACATATCGCAACCTTCCCAGGCCCTTTTGACTACACTACTTTCCGTTCTTAGGAATAAACAAGTGTCACTTATTCTCTATAACAACTCATTATTATTACACGTCTCATAAGTGGCTCGAGATCCAAAGGTCATCGAGAAGATCATCGATGATGTTCGCCATCGAGGCTGCACCGCATTCTGCGATAGTCGGATAAAAACAGCCTCATTGAAGTGGGTCTAGGTTTGAATAGATAAAAGATAACGATGTTCGAACTATATGGGCACAATCTTTTTTCGTCCGCTTAACTACGCCCTTATTCTTACTGATATATACCACCTTTATCGCGCCGAGACCAGGAGTGTAGGGTGAAATACCACGTCGAACGCAGATACAGACGGAATTTATTTTCTTCTCTGCATCGTGAACGGATCGCTGCAGTTTAACGTAGTTAGTACTGTTTGGTGCTTCGTTACGGTCACATGGTACTCCACGTCTCTTCGATGATTCAAGTTTGCAATCATACCGTAAGTTTTATACAAATATATCATAATTAATTTATCAATTTTTTAATAAACGTTCAAGGTTTTCAGTTTTTTTTCTCAAAAACAAGTTGTATAATATCACGTCATTTTTATTCGTTACTTCTTCATCGCTACACGCTGCGATCGAATGGGGAAAATTTTTTTTTGCTTTGTCAAATGAAACAGGAACTATTTTTAACGTGCAGATATCACGATATGAATATATATACATATATCTCGAGTGACAAGTATTCTCTGAAAGTTTATTTTTTTATTTTTTGATGTCAAGTTATTCGGCTGAAATTTATATCGTTACTAATTGAGATCCAACTGCGCGATACTATAGGCGCTAGATTATATCAATTTACTATTCAGCACGTGGCGGTAGAAAACGACTGTTAAACAACTTTAAACGTGCACATTCCATTCGTCGTACATCCACTGGTATACGTATATGTTAACGGTTTTAACATCCAGACCGAATCTATCGAGCTGTAAAATTTTTTGAATTATTTATACACCTTAACCCCGGCAATCTACATCGCGAGTTGCAAACTTCGATGCGTTGTACGGTAAATAGTAATTAGAACCGGTACTCGGGCATGGATTAATTAAATCACGTTAACCAAATCATTTGATACGCCTGGGCGAACACTTTCAACATATAAACGTACATAGTTATACATATATCTGTGTGCTCTACCTGCATCTACACCAAACCGTATTTTAGTTCGTTCTCCATCTTACAACCGTGGCTAACGTTGGTCGTTACTTGCTCCACATACCTCATATTCATTAATCATCTAATAACCGGGTGTTTTAAAGTATTGATAATTGGAAGTGATCGGAGGAAATATCATAAACTAAAACGCTTGTCCGCCTACACGATTTTTCTACCGGTCTACAATTCTCAACAATTCTGTGGTAATATTTTTCACTTTTTTCCCCCCTAAAAGTTCGCTAATGATTGTGAGAAGTGTCAAAATCAAATTGGCTGTATAATTCCTAGAATTTTGACGACGAGTTTTCCAAATTTTTGGTATAGATATAGAATATTCATTGAAAAATCGTTTCGAAAACGAGAATTGTAATTTTACGCCAACGTCGTCGATAAATTTCCCACGAAACGCTGGGTAAAATACCTGTTGTTTTTATTTTTCGAACATTAAAACCAATAGTCAATTTGCTGAGCCATTTCTCGTCAAATCAATAACACTTCGTTACCCTCGAAATTTTCATTTATATATAAATGAAATAGCCTCGTTTTAAAAAAATAATCATGTACGAATGTCGTTCTGAAAGTAGTAGGGGCAGGGGAGGGGGGGGGGGGGGGGGGGGGGGGGGTATCTTCTTAACAAGCTCTCCCCGTACAAACTAGTTGTTGATTGGATCCAGGAAAGTGTTGAGCCTGTTTCCTGATGCGGTGACATGCAATACGTTTATACTATACATATGTATATACCAATGTGAACATGCTTACGAAAACCGCAGTTCATCGTGCACGCAAGATTTTGTCGCGATGTGATGTTCAACAAGCATATTTTACTAGCTCTCGTATAAAGTGAGCGTCTCGAAAAGTGTCGACAAATATTTTTTCGACACGGTTCCCATAATTATATGGACCGTTTTTTATTCTATAACTGTCCACGATGCGCGGACGGGTATCGCTGTTATTATACGACGTTCGTCCGAAAAAATAAAACGACCAAATAATTCGACGAGCATTTTCTTCTTGCGGTAATACATATGACTTTTGGCTTTCGTCAATTTTTTCTTTGTCAGTGTGCAAAGTGGTGAGTGAAAAATGAATGAAGTTCGATGTACTGTTTTCGCTGTACTTTGTTTTTGTTTTTCGACGAACAAAATAACATACAGAGATAATAGCCATTGAATTTTTTCGGAACGGTGTGTATTATTTACAGTTAAAATTAATATCTGCATACGCGTACTTCCGGCAGCTGCTTACACGGAGAGATTTTTCATCTCGTGTATTCATCACTTTTTTTTATCCCCCCACACGTGTCGTCGTTCCTCTCCCTTGCTGGTGGTGTTAATTTTGTAAAATAAGAGCCACCAAGATCCAACCCATTGGACACATTTACCACGGAAACTATCCGTCGAGCAAGAGGCTAGGCTAAAGAGAATCGAGATATGATCTTAAGGCATACGGAAATACTCGCTGCGGGTATTTAAGAGTGAAGATTTATATTTAGGGAACGCCGCGTTGTCTTCTGAACCGTGTACGATCCTCGCTAAAGCTTCTCAACTGCCCTTTCGCTTTCTCGCCATGCATTCAATCCACGTTTGCTAAGACGTCGTTGCAAATCTTTCATTTAAACGTCTAGTTGTATAGCGTGAGAATTTGAATTTGAATCGATTTCACTAATTCGGTTAAAAACTTCAGACTTTTCTCACATCTTCCAGATGCGAAATTTACAACCTCGCGAAGTTCGGGTAATATTAATATTATCGTGCGGACCGATCTAAAAATGTGAAACCGAAAATTCTTCACTACTTATAGTTTTAAATCTCGCTGTGACTTGTCGCAACTCGGTCCAACTATTATGTATTTACATACCTATTGTGTATACCTATATGTTGTACACAAGTTGGGCGGTTAAATATGCACTAAGAAAATTAATTCAGATCAGCCCACACTCGGCATAGAGACGTGTGACGTCACAGACGAGAATGAGATTCGTCGTGGACGCGGGCATATGTGCTGCTGCTAATGCTGCGGTTGTACGTACCTATCCTACAATATCTTGCAACGAGCACACCATATCTCGTCTTTGCTACCCACTTTGATTCGAAAAAATCTATATGTACATATAATACATGCAATACATGTGAGCCACGTTCACCAAAGCGAATATCAAACTGACCGTAAAATCGGCACACATTGCAACGATATTCAAACATCGATAACATAGCTGGAAATTCTCTGCAATCATGTTAACACAATAATTAGAAGAAAAACGGGGAAAAAAATAAATAATTTCTCAAGTTTGAAAAAAAATTTCCTTTCTACATGCACCCCCGCAAATAATAATGTTAGAGAAAGGGACGACGATCTGTTGACACTGATTTTGAATTAAATCGGGGGAAAATTTTTTCTAAATTATTGCTTCTGATGTTAGCGAACGGCCCAAACTAGAGGATTCTGTTGTCGGATCGGAGGCGCACCTGTCAAACGACCATAACGGCTATACGATGCGATCCCTTTTTGTCAGAGGATCTCGTCTAACGCCTACCGGCAAACCGATTGCCCACTGATCTACGTAACTCACAAAAAATTTATTGAATAAACAAAAAAAGAAGAAATTAAAAAGAAACTACAGGAGGTAGTGAAAAAAATACAAGAATGTCGTTCTCATATCACAATATCTGTGACCGCTCATAGCCTGCCAAGGACCACGTATGCTCTGATTTTTTTTTTTTCATTACTTTATAAATTTTTTTTTTTTTTTTTTCGTCAAGTTCTTGTGTTAATCTGCATTTTTTGAAATCTGGAAGAACAAATCGAAGAAAAAAATTCGTACAACATACGAAGTTGTTTTCTATTTTTATTTTATTTCCTACAGCCAGCGCGTTCTAGTAAAAGGCATTTTTTATTGTATATTATGTAGAATATATTGGTCATTAGTTGCAGTTCACTCGTTATACATGGGGAAGCGTAAAACTATAATTCTTCATCAGGGTCTTCAGCTCGTTAAAATCGCTACGCATGTCTATCATAATTTGAAAACAGATTGTTATTAGCTGTTGGCTCGACTCAAACAAGATTTCAAACTCTGATTTGTGCTGGCGATAATCATATGACGACGTTGATCAATGGGGTATTTGCAATGTAACATTTACCATCTGTATAATGTGGATGTGGTGTGAAAAAAAATTTGA
Organism: Athalia circularis; assembly: GCA_963978495.1. Lineage (NCBI taxonomy): Eukaryota > Metazoa > Arthropoda > Insecta > Hymenoptera > Athaliidae > Athalia > Athalia circularis. The sequence goes on from OZ021700.1 coordinate 24,480,850, forward strand.
TTTCTCTGCAAAAATATAGCAGTTAGATTCAGATTTGAAAAAGTTGACCGTACTAAATTTGCTGGTAATAATTTACCGAAGTGTTAGACCTTGACTCTTATTTAATATCAAGTGTCGCCGGTACTTATCATCAAAAGAACGATTTGTCGTTGAATTTGTTATCGCGCATGTTTCGGTCTCGCTCATCGAGATTTACGACTTGAAAACCAGTTCGAACTCATACAATCATACCTATAGCTTCTATACATGCACACCGTATGCAATCTGTTTTACTTGAAACGAAACAATGGACCGATTACTCTATGCCTGATATATTTTTCGGACGATTTGAATCCAGCAGTTTATAGTACTAGGCCTTAAGTTTCCACGCCACATAATTGCATTTATATACTCTACTAATGCGTGGGAACAGTTAATTAATTATCAGACTATTTAGTCACGCTGGTTGATTTGCCATTTTATATATATTATACACATTAGATGCAACGACAAGATTTACGGCGCTTCACGATCTCCCGCACCTTATATACGTAAAGCTAATTTAGTTCAGGTTGCATTCGTTTATTATTATCGCTGTAGGTATTGTAAAAAAAATTTTCGGATCACACCTGGACATATGCATCGCGCAGCGGTTGCCTTTCATTGCGCGAAACTAAATTGCGCGGATATAAGGTGAAATTATTGATTTTTTCGAATAATATCGACGGGCAGGTCGGATTATTATTTATCGATTATTTATACACCATATAAGAGTATGTTATACATGTGTATAAATTGTGCAGGTTGGTAAGTAAAAGTTCATTTGGCATTCTTGTTAAGTAAATGGGTATTGTAAGTCCCACGATCTTTGATATCAATTGTATATAGTATATACGTTCAGTATCTGTTCTCGCTGCACTTTGCTTTTGTAATTTGATATACTCCAGTTTTGCAACCGGCAAGTATTGAGATTACGCCAAACATGAACGTGGACTGATAGCGATATTGACGCACTCGTACCTTATTAGTTCGTCAAAAAAAGAAGGCAAAATCGATCTCAGAGCCTTCAGATTACCTATTTTGTTAAGAATTTAATCTCTCGATCGATCGTGTTCACCGTTTTTCTTATCCAACCATAATATTCTGCCTTTGTTTTTTTTTTTACACTCAACCAAGTTTTTCGGTATACCTACTTAACGCATGTTATTAATTATATTTTACGCTTTCTAATATAAGGCTTGGGTGTTGTATCCGGTGTTGATGATGTCACCAACACATAGACGTACAGGATGCTCTTTCATAACTCGCCATGATGCAATTCGAACTAGTTCGGTTACGTATCTCGCGAAAAATTCATCTCTGCGTGTGTGTTTTTTTTTATTTTTTTCTTTTCAGAAATTTGTCACAATTCGCAATTGCATTGAAATCATCAAAGGTGAGGGCTATCGCGTCGACCATATTTTAATTCTCAATTTTCATTGTAATCGGAAGATGTCAGACACAGCAGTGATAGAAAAACATCTGTTGAATCGTTTGAAAAATGTATAACGTCGAATTTGTTGGAAAATAAATTTGATTTATGACTTTCACCCGAAAACTTCATTGTTTTTTTTTTTTCGGCCATTTATTAGCATCGGTTTCGCTTTCGGCGTTGGAAATCGGCGGGTAAATTAATCATTTTATATATTTTTTTTTTTTTAATTTTTGGCTTCGTCTAATCAGGTCTCCAAGTATAATTATGGCGATTACCGGAGCAAATAATTTTCAAATTTCAGTTTGCCTCATGCATTTCAGTTCTACTTCTGAATCGATATGAGGTATTCTAGAGATTTATAGCCACTGCTTCGATCAACCTGGAGGGCAGCACCGATGAAGCATAAAGTGAAAATATCACACCTGCATACATGGTATATAACTGACTTTTCTTACGGGTTCAGCACGCGATGGAATGCAATCTTTAAAGAACAATGGGAACTGGAATGATTGGAAAATACCGGAAATTCTCAAGTTTGCTCACCGGATCGCCTCTCGCGTCGCCCAGGGTGGGGTTTTTGAGACGTCCGAGTAACTCGGTTATTTAGAGATTCGTGTATATTATATGTATAATACGTGCACGAGTATCGTTGGTCAGTCGCAACATAGCCGAGAGCCTCGTACGGTACAAACGGTGCCTTGCCTGAATTTTAAATAAAACGAAAAAAGAATTAAAATAAAACATAAAATAAAAAAAAAAAAAAAAACTCGGGACGACGACGCCACTAAAATAACGCTATTCTTGGTTTCTTTCTTTCTTTCTTTCTGTCTTCTTTTTTTTTTATGTTACGCGTGACTATCCTCCAGTCCTGTTATGTCCGACGTACATGTACATGTAGGTATATTTTTTTCTCACCTGTTCGTCATCTAATTTATTTATTTATTTTATTTATTATTTTTTCCCAACAAACAAATCCGAACTGTTTCAGCGTATTTCAAACTTTCGTCAAAATTCAACGGTGTCCATTTTTCAAAATCTTTTCTAAATTTCAAAAAACAACATTTCCGATTTTCATTCGTCATATCTGTCTTTCCATTGACGGACGGGGATCGGCTTGGATAAATATAATAAGATGTATCGATAAAAAATAAACCCGTTATACAAACCCATTCTCGTCACACCTGCGCGGGCGTTCCACTCCACATCCAGCAACATATAATTGGGGGGGGGGAGAGAGAAAAAAAATTAAACACAATTAGCAGCAAACATTTTTATAATCATATACGCATATATATAGTATAGTACTGGTGCAGACATATGGATTAAAGAATATCCGGAAAATTCCCCCCCCCCCCCCCCCCCCCCCCCCCCCGATGACAATGGATTGATTTTTCTCTTATTCATTTTCAATTTTACTACACATCGTTTAACACCGCGTTCGACAGGCGGGCATACCCGATGCATAATATACTGTAACATATAAACCGGTAGTTCCTCGCGAGCTCAGCGCATCTCGACCTTCTACATCAGGATATCAGATCTTCAATGCTCTACTGTACGATGCAGCCATTACGTGCGATACGTCATGTGCATGTACGTTATGTATATTATATATATATAGGTGTGTATTGTACATGTACCTTCGCCTTCACCAATTGCACATACGGAATAACTGCACGCATACACATCATACGATGTAACGATGTGTGTAAACGATCGGATGGTTCAGGTAACGCGAGGATTCACCGATATAAAAAATGGTGGCCATATATATAGATTTATGTGTACACATACGTGTTATATGTGTACGCATTCACACATGTGGATCTAAGTTTGTATCTCCCATACAACATTCACGTAATAGCCGTGGGTTCATCGAACTCAACGAAAGGTTTCGTTTCCCTACATGAGTATGGGTGTATTATAGATAGGTATATGTGCACATATACAGCGCATATAATGCATTATATTATGTATATGTACACGCATGTCACGCACACGTTTACATTTTTGATCGCATCATGGCCCCTCTTGTACTTTATACTGCACCACGCTGCTAAATAAAGAGTTGTACGTACTGCATTTACATACATCCTCACAATCCTGCAGGTATATAGGTATGTAGGTGATACGTATCTATATAAACTGCCATATTCATTTGCTACTTTTAACTTTGCGGATTGCACCGAAAGGAAGAAATCATTTTGACGATACATTTTCGGGACGATTACCTACTTTTCAAGGAACCCGGGTTTAGTTTTATTTTTATTTAATTTATTTATTTATTTTTTTTTCTCAAAGAACGATTAAGACTTGTATTTCGATTTTACTTTCGGTAATATCCGACGGTTTTTGTGCCCTCAGTCCCCGATATATCGTTTTTCCGAACATGCAGGTATTTCATAAAAAAACAATATATGTAAATACTAAATAGTAATCGTAAATTCAGGGGATGATTTCACACGGTTGGTTAGGTGTAATGCATCTTTCACGTCATTTTTCAACCTGGAATATATAATAACTTTTGATAAAAAAATACCAAGTAATCTATCTACTTTTAGGAGGTGACAAAATCAACCGACAAACACGCATGTCATGTAGTTCTTTTATTTTTTATTGCACTCTCGAATTTTTCGCAATTGGTACTCTTCTTTATCGACTGAGCATTTAATGTGCATACACATACCTATACCTAAATATAACATTTTTTTGTATTTATCAGCTCGTCTGTAGTTATCTTGGATAGATAACGAACTTACCTTATCTAGGTTTATTTCTTATCTTATTTTCAGCTGCAGTACCTAGTCTTGCTAGCGTGATCCCGTCGGTCTGCGAAGTACTCATAACGCGATAGTAAGCCGCGAAGTTTTTACCTAAACAGGAGAGAAAAATTTTAAAAAATAAATAAATCGATAAAAACCTTGTTCATGTAGATATTTTAATTGTGATACGTGCAGAGTGTCGGAAGAAATCCTATTTCATCGTAATAAGAACGTGCTTCGTGTCAATTACAATAATTATTGAAATGATTATCATAATAATCATATAAATATAAATATATTTTCTTCAGCGTTTGACGTGATAATTATTATAATCCGATCAAGTGTCCGGTCATCTGATGTGGTAATTACTCGACGTATAATTTGATGAAAAATCGAACCACGTTCAATTGTTGCAACAAAAATAACTTTTTCTTTCATCTTATGGGAATCCAATTTTGATATATATAATTAAGAACAACAGAAAACAACCACTGCACCTTGCTGCAGCGGTTGTTGCAACTACATAGGTATATTACATGAGTACTTGTATAATGCTTCAGCAAATGTTGGACTCTCTCGCAGGAAAATCGGTAATAATAATTTAATTATTTTCATCGATATTATCAGTTTGATGAAAATCAACTGAAAAGCAAAATGTGTCTTGTCAATTTTTGAATGATACCTTTAATTACTTTTAAAGTTAGTTATTTCCTTGGCAAACCAAGTCGAGATCAAATTTGTGCGTTTTAATCGTTTCGGTAAAATACTTACAATGAGTAAAATAATACGACGCATTTTTTGATTAATTAAGAGACGAATAACACGCGACGGGATGTGCATTTCAGCGATATCTAACGTATACATATACTTTTGAAGAGTCAAAGGTCGAACACGATGGAATTTACAAGAACTTTGGAAGAAATGCGTGTATTGTTTGCATAGACTAATTGAGCAACTTAATGCCACGTTTCACACGACTTTATTATACCATAACGCAGTCTACGTACATCGGCGAGTATGCAGCGCAATTAATATTGTCATTCTCACTTAATGGTTATCTTAATAAAACAATCATCGTTCTGAACGAGGCGCTATAATTTGAAGTTCAACAAACTAAAGGGAAACAATTCTTATACACTTTTTCCAGACCACGTAGAAATTCAATTAGGTATAAAAACAAAAGTTCATTTTTCGTTCTGATCGGATTTCTAATTCTAAATTAAAAAATTACCGATAAGTCGTGAAGACGATGTTTAAAAAAAAATTCAACAATTAATTCGCTAAATTTTTTTTTTTTTTCTTCAAATTCCTGAAACATGTTGAAAATGTTGTACATATAAATATACATATAGATATAATCGAAAGACCAATGTTTCGAATGTCTAAAAAACTACCAAAAAAATTCTTTACCAAAAGTTTTTTTTCTCATTTTTTTTAACCAAATTTATAAAAACCGAATGCATCAAAATTTTCGAAAAAGTTAATTAATAAACTGACTATAAATTATGAGGGTGAGACATTGCTCGAGACATTCTTCAACTCGTTCTTCAACTCGTTGGACTTGATTCTACGGGAGAAAACTTATTTCTTTGCAAAGTAAAGAAAAAAGCACAGATAACTATACGCAATGTAATAAAGAGAATCAGAGCGTATTTCACAATCCAGAGTTGCGTGTAAATATTATTCATTTATCAATCTTCTGGAATTGTAATTTTATCGATGCACAGATATAACACTCCCTTTTGGAATTTATTGTAATACCCATTGGTGCCCAGTGTAATGTATACATGTGTACGTACACTAGTCGATATTCAATAGATAGGTGTAGCTAGTATATATATATATAATATTACATTATTTATCAGAAGCCAATCCCCACTGTATAGGGAAGAAAGAGAACAAGAGTCGTGTGAAGTAGATAGCAAATATATTTTCTCCAACTAAAGTTATCCGCTCACTCGATCAAGTAATAGATAACCACAGCACTCCGTAATTCTGCAGCACCTTATACAATTTATAAACGTCTCTAAGTTAATATATCTTTATGTGGTCATATCTCAGATTAAACATACATTCTATACATTTACCGCCGATTTTATGTGTGACTTTTGACGTTCAGTTCACAATATACATGCGCGTGTTTTTTAAGAATGATTATACAAAATTATCATAAATTTCTTTTCATATCCTTTTTTTTTTTCAAAATGTCCAAGTCCGGCTGATATCAATGGGTCCGCCCTTGAACTTCCCACCTGCATTTTTTCTAGTTCCATAGGTTTGAAAAACATGATTCCGTAGAGTGAAAAAATTCCAGTCAAGTAGTGAGAGAGAACAATTCTATGAGCGGAAATTCTAGAGTAGCAATCAATGCGATGCCTTGCGATTAATGATATTAATGAAATTATTTTTATTCATCTCAAATGATTTTGTTTTTCGTTTTTAGCCACGAAACGGTATGTCAAGGAGCCCGGAGGCTCAAGGACCTTTTAGGCGAGGGGTCAGGCCATCCCCTACGGCCAAAGGGGCTGCCACACCGTCTAATCCACGTTCACAGTAAGTGTCTGATACGAATCTGGTATAAAATCATAGCTATGTAAGTTCAGTTGCGATGCTAAAGTGCAATTTTAAAAACCGTGCTCTCAAGTTTATCGTCGTCTGCTAGCTGCGATACCAATTCCTTCAAACTTTGGCTCCTCAACTGTCACAGCATTGATTCTCGCAGCAATGAAAGTTTTCATGTTTCCTCAGGGCCATACTAGGTCATATCGACTGACAGAGTCTGAAGCTTTTCCGAAACCGTTGACTTCCGAAATTTTCACGTACCGCACTGAAAAAATCATCTCATAAAATTCTGATAGAATTGCAACGCGAAATTCAAACTTGCTGGAATAATTAGCCCTTTCGACTTACTGTACGATCTCACACAGCCCTCGATCCAATCCTTGAAAGATGGAAAAAAAAACCTTGGAAAAGATGTCGAATATTCAGGATAACGGGGTAGGCCATTTTGCACGTCGCATGCATAATCCTTCTATACAGACATTCGACAGAATCACGAAATAATTATCAAAGAATAAAAGTCAAAATTGGATGAGCCGCTTGAAATTGGATAAACCGTAGGCGGTAGAAAAGGAATAATGAATACATAGAAGTATGTAACACGTAACAGATGTTAGTAGACAGACAGGCAGGCAAGCAGGCAGGTTTATATTCTGCTGCACCGACTCTGTATGTATAATGCGCGGAGTGCCTTGAGCCGACAAAGTCAAACAAACTGTGTGTGAATATTTTTGTATCTATGCATATGTAAAAGATTCGTCGTTCGTAAAGGTACAAGGTAAAGGTATAGGCATAGGCACAGGCATACATTTATATTATACATACATATATGGCCTGCAGCGTAATGTCGAAGAGAGCAGAAACTGGCAACGTCAGTAGGTCGACCGCGCGGTAGAACTTTAAGTGACAAATGGTGATTGTTGGGTGGATAAGTAGGAGTTGATAAATTTTACAATCGATGATAATGCACAGGTAGCAACGTTTTTGTATTTGTCAATTTTCAATTCAACTATTTGAAAGCGCGTAATATTCGTCAGAAATTTTTTTATTGTTTTTCTTTTTTACTTTTCATTTTTCAATACTATAATTTTTTTTTTATCGACCACCTGCAATATCGCGCGGAGACAATTATAAATTAAAATACGTTCAATCGCTCGTCACAAAAATCAATTTATTAGTGTCATCATAGATATATTAAAAATGTCCAACGAGATTGCGATAACGTTTATTATGATCACGGCGTATTACTACACCTGATTATTTTATCAATCACAAATATCCGAGAAATATTTAAGGTAGAGAAAATTAAATTCTCTACTATGGTATCGTTACATGATATGTAGTATAGGTGTGGGTAAAATATTTGATTGAATTTGATCGGTAAACTGTATGCTTTTGGAAATTCAAATATCCGTTAGATTTTCGGTAGGTACAGGAGATGAGGAAAAAAAAACAAAAAAAAAAAAAGAACCGAGGAAGAATGCGGTATAAATGAAAGAATTAACAACCAAGAGTAGGTCGTTGCAGATTTATTTATTGTGAATGATTTATAATCACCCTGGCTTTTATGCAGATCCGTAGATTGTAATAAAAGTAGAATTATTGAACCACCTATTTATTACGTCGAATTACGGTAAAACGCGTTAGATATCGGCTATGTTTACTTTGATAATTGTATTTAATTTTATTTCATACGTAGATCACATGTATCTTTGACCCGGCATTGTACATATAATGATCCGAAACCGCGATTCGTGTCTCGTCTTTTGAATATGAGATAAAGACATGAAAAAACAAAATTATCGTGAAGCGGGGAATGATTGAACACTTTAATTTGAAAACAGAAATTAATTTATTTTACTTTTTACATTCAGAGTTGCATCTCACATGATTGAATTTCGAATAAAAGTTGGTGCCGTATATCACGTGATGTGGTAAAATGATACATGCGGTAAAATCCGAAAAAAAAAATTTTTCAATTAAAAAATTTTCAGTATGGCAATCACATTCGTGATTTTTTCGAAATAGATAAGCTTATGTAACATTTGAAAGAAAAATTCACCCTATGTGATTGGTGCAGAAAAAGTGCAAATTTAATAACGAAACTATGCAGGTACTCCAAAATGCATCATGCATGTGCAGCATAATATTAGGGGGGACGCCGATTCGTCATATATTAAGCGTAATCTCTTTTAAATTACATTCAATTCAATGCCAAGGCCACTATATCCAGGACCAAATAAATTCATTCGTTGATTCTGACATACATAGGTATGTATATACATATATAAATAAATACGGACAAGTAACCGTAATGGTTTTGGATGAGTGTACCAATTTGGTTGGTTAATGTCTGGTCCTCGGTCTGGCCGGGCAACGCAAATACCCGCGTGTATATGATCAGTTCTGGTCCAGACGCGGTTATAGTTTTGTCAATGATTTATAACATAATTATATCATGTAGAATAAAGCCTGTAGTTGTTAATCCGCCCTAATGCCCTTCGCGTCGCGACCTGCGCTAGACCCGAATTCGTTCGATAATAATCGACTGGATGACGTCAGCGATCGATCCATGAAAAAAAAAGAACAAAATCAAACCTTTCCAAATACTTTTACGTAACCTATCGCCTGTGGATGTGCAGTGTAGGTAGTGTCGTGTCCGTCACGCATGAAACAATAGGTCGTGTCTTAGAAATTTTTTTGTTAATTTTTTTTTTTTTTTTTTTTGTATCGGCGTTCAACTTATTTCCCAACGTCGGACAAACTCTTTTATCCTTTATTCCCTGAATAGTAATCAGATACACGAATTAGATGTGCAACTTTTTCTATTAAACCTGATCAGGTAAAATATAATATAGATTAAACCGAATTTGGTTACAGTTTTGGTCTCTAAATCGACGTTTCTTTTTTTCTTCTTCTATTCACAATCAAGAGCGAATTTGAAAGAATTTAAAAAATCATCTGCACCCATTACTTTATTGCGCGCGTGAAATATAATGACATAATATAGATTGGGTCCGAGTCATCTTCTCTGAACAACAACCGAGGGCAACGCAAAATTCTATCGTTATTATATTACCAATGCAACAATAACTTTCTAATAATAAAAGTTACCTTCGTCGAAAGTGGGTCTGTTACTCTATTGATTATTATATTTCATGTGTAGTCACGTTTCTCTTCGATATCTGTAAGTGCTGCCGAACGTCGGTTATATCTATATAAATTATTCTGTTTTTATCATCTTTACATAATATACGCGATACTGATTTTCAGCGGATCAAAATTTTTACAAAAATACAGTTTTCACCGCTAGTTTCTTTCAAACCACTCTGTACACATGCATAATACCCATACATGTACCCATATTATCGAACGTGTTATAACGGGCGCAGGGTGTCAAATTGAGGTTCAGGCACAGGTATAAATAAAGCATAGCAATAAAATCAGACATAAGATAACAGCGCCACAAGGTCTGTCTAGCAGTCACCACAACCGAGTCGAGGTGTCAAAACGAGTGATTGTTGTGGCGAGTTTACATTTTGTTGACTCACGCAGTTCGAAATAGCACCGCGGGATATACCTATATTGTTTATTTATAGATGCAATGTGGTATAAAATTAGTTGATGTCACGTGACACCGTCTTTTGCCATTTATTTTCATGAATTTTTCTTATTCCATTTTTGTTTCTCTCTCTCGTCAATCTGGACAAGTGCATTCGTTACGTTTCAATGCATCGCATGTTATACGCGTGTTGCGTGTTGCGTGACACTGCAGCAGTATGCTGACTGTGCTTAAACTCGAGCGGATGATGTGCAATACAATAAAATATAAGCATAGCGATGACTAACGGCGTTGTAAAAACTTTTCAGATAAAAAGATTAAAGCGCATTGAGGACAACCCCGTCGTGCAGTATGTACCAACTGCCGACAGAATTACTCACGAATCGTATAACGTTGCACAAAATATTACGTCGTTTGTCGGCAACTGTATTGAAAATTAGGGACAATCGATGGCCCGGTTAGGTTGATCCTGGATCGCTTCGCGGCCAAGCGCGCGTTTGGACAACTTTTTCGTGCAGCTCGGCAGACTACGAAAGGTTGTCCAAGCGAGCTTTGCCGCGAAGCGATTCATAATCAACCTAACCGAGTGTACATGTATGTAGTTATTTTATGTACGATATTATCCACAGGATTCTGCATTTACCGAGTCACACAAAACTCGAGATGCTGTCTGCACTTTGGCATATACTTATACCTATAAGCACCTGCAGCAGTTCGTACTGGATCGTAAAGTTTGTAATGGATTGTTACGGTGGTTGGAATACTAATTGAAAGTCAAAAAATTCGCTGGTATAAACTGTATAGCCTGGTGGAGGAAAGAAATAATGTCTTCTTAAAACTGCAGAAATTACTTAAATTCAAAGTTGTTGGAAGTTAGTTAGATCTTGTTTAAAGCTCGAAATTAAGCCAAGAATGTGGGGGAAAAATATTATCATCTTTTTTCGACGATATTTGTATCTCCGATCTCTATGACATTTTCTTGCTATGGAAATTATAGGTGGGTGCGAAGATTATATTCATGATAGTATACATGACAAACCACGAAAGAATTATGAAAAATATTCCTTAGGCAGGAAAAATTCATTCTTTCACAAATAGAATAACGTTATTCAAATTTCATTGGAAGCGTTTTTTTAGTAGCCCCAATTTGGTGATTGAAAAACGATAGAAGGGTTGTTGTGTCCACTTGAACTGTGGATCGGTAATGCAGAAATGTGTTATAACTATCCGTTGTACTCTAGGAATCTGCACTATTGACATTCGGAGTATTATCTGAAGAAGTGTAGCTGCAAAAGTATAATACGAACGACCGGTAAAGAAGGCATTCACCATCGGAAAATATCGACTAGAAGTATCAGCGCTACATTTTCAGCTGAATTTCATTCGCTTGTTAGCAAATACCTCATTAATAATGATTTTCAGAAGTGATTCGAGCCCCCAACAACTTTTATAGTTGGAGAGAGAAATTTTAACTTGAATTTTACGAGGGTACAAAATGAAAATTCACCCACTAAATGCTCTCATCTTTCATCTGGGGATATAGCTCAGTGGTAGAGCATTCGACTGCAGATCGAGAGGTCCCCGGTTCAAACCCGGGTGTCCCCTAACTGTAATTTTTTCTTTTTATTTATTTATTTTTTTTTACGCAATTTTAATAGACAAGCTTTTTTCTTTGCATTCGACCAATTTTTGGACGATAATTGTGACGTATAATACTTACGTGTAGGTGTAATATAGTTAAAGTTGGAAGAAAAATTTAAGTGCATCAATCATTTATCAGCAATATCTATCGATTCAGAGCACCGTAATTCCGTTTCCGTCCACATTCATCTGTATAATACTATGGAATTACAGATCGAAGATAGCGTGTACAGATGTGGATAATATCACCAAAATAATTTGACACGCATGATTCACTATTCGTTGAGCATCGCGGATCGGTGGGCAGGACCATGTATAGGTATACGTATATCGAATGCGTGATGCTGATCTTGGAGAAACATACAATAAAAAAATTGAAAAAAAAAAAAAATGCATTGGCGCCAATAAACTTCTAACTTTTTTGACAATATTGAATCTAGGGCCTCAAACTATGTATACACATATTTGTCCATGAAAAGATATGTGTATTTGAATACACTGCACGACTGATTCTTATTCTCTTTGCCTTTTTTTCTTTTTCAGATCAAAGTCCAGCACAAGGCCTCCCCCAAGGACTGCGGCTGGGCTACCGTCAGGCGCTCGAAAAGACCCACTCTTGACAATATTCGGTCCCAGAAAACCTTTGAACAGAAACGTGATCAATTACATCAATAATAACAACAGTAACAATAACAACAACGTTAACAGATCAAAATCAAGGGACAGGTGAGTTTTATTTTTCGTCACCTTTGTATGTATGAGGCATTTATTATATCAACTCGACTTGCAGACTTCGAGCCTAATTATTTTCATTTTTCCTGTTAAAATTATTCAGATGCTATAGTAATACCACACAATAATATAGTAGAGATTTTTACTTTTTTATTTTCCGACAGTCAGAAATCAACTATATTTATCGGCGCGATCTTTCTCAGGTGCTATTATACATGATATAAAAAAAATTGAAACAAAGAAATGAAGAAAATTGTTAGGATCCAAAGTGGGTCGAGTCGACACGAAATACACCATACATAGGTTCCTATTTTTAATTGTTTTTCTGTGCCGTTGTCATTTATAAGATATGACAGTGACATCAATTTTATTGTTCAAAAGTTAGCGTAACGTTACGATATTTGTACAATAAATATTATAATGAAGAATTGAATTGGGTCATACTACGGAATAAAAGAGAAAAAAAAAGAAATCAATTTGCATAATTAATCGCTAATTAAAATTTTTTAAATTCTTCGTTTGATACACCTACGTATGTTTGGCTTTGTGTATAGAAGTTGAAACTCACAAGAGAAAAACGAGACTGCGTGACTAAAATTAATTTCTCAAATCTGAAAACAGTTTACTTTAACTTTGGAACAGTGGTCGTTTAAATGAATTCGTTTTTCGTGATAAATAATCAAAATTTTATCACTCAAATTATAAACCTATGTATGATTGTTTGTCATATTCCGTCAACCAGGAGATCTAGACGAGTAAAATTGAGAGACGACAAAAATTCAGAATAATTTAACATCTCAAAAAAAGGATAAAATGAATCAATATTTTCAATAGCTGATGAACTTCATCTTTAATTATTTAATTATTAACTGCGATTTGAAACACCAAGACGAGCAAAAAATATAAATAGATAATTCTTCATTAATTAATATTTTTTTAATTATTAATACATTCGTTTATTGAAGGGTAATAATTCACTACGGTTCATCCTCACGTTGATATCGTGCCATTATAAATTGCTGCTGCTCGGACGTTCGAAAGCTCGAGTCAATTGTCGAATATGAATGAATAGAACCTTTCATAAAACGTCAGACGCGATTACGTGCGTCGCATTATACATAGATCCATACGACATAAGCGACCGATATTAATATCTTTATAATTACATAAATTCTGTCTCATTGTCAGTGGCCACTACGTCTGTCTCACGTCCGATTGCGACTAACAATAAAAATCTTCGTCATCCGTTGGAAATAAAGATAAAAATAGAACAAAAGAAGAACTAGAAAAATGGGTATAAGTGAAATTGAAGCGAATAATACGATGCAGTCATCACAGTACTAATAATTATATAATTCTATGAATGTAATATAGATTATCTGGAAACTAGAAGAATGAACGCTCTCGTTTCATCTTGAAATTCGAAGAAAGCCTGCAAATATCAAGATCATTGATGACGAGATGTGTCGATCTTGATTTTCGCGATTGCGAGTTTTCAATGGCAATTAAGTAAAACAGTTGACAAATTTTCATTCCAAACGAAAGCTTTTATTCATCTAGTTTGCGGAAAAATAGATGGTTTGACGATATTCCTTAACGCGCGCTCAACTCTTGTTAAAATTTTAAACAAAGGGTGATACTTCATTGGGCCATCCTCTGCATCATCCGATGAATTTAAGAATCGTATAGATGACAATACTACACAACGTTTATAACCTTGAGTTTAAATTCAGTTTGACTCAGTGAAAAAAAAGTGGGAAAAAAAAAAAACTAAAATAAAAAAGACAAAGAAGTAAATCAACAATTGCCGCCATAGCGCGCGTGAAATTTACACCTCGTTTTACTGTTTATAAAATATCCGGTGATCCGAAACGCGTCAGTTTGAAAATTAATCCGCCCGCTATCGTTGACTGTTACGATAGCTAGACACCGATATTGTATTCAAGGTTAACAAAAAGTGATGAGGAATATCGGAATTTCGCTATAGTGCAGTTCTATAATGTTGGAACAGGATCAATCGACTATTTTTATACGTTCCGAATCAAATATTAATCTACATATGTCCGATTTTGTCCCATTTTTCTATAATTGTTCGTTGAATCGGCTGGCTCATATCCGTCGCTGAACTCGATTAGAGAAGTGTTAACCTTATGATCCGGGTGATCGTGTGCTCTTGATTCGTGGTCTTGGTCGTGGTCGTGGTCGTGAAACAATGTTTACCATTGCCCAGGCGCCTTCGTCGACTTCACGACGATGTCGTTGAGGATTTTTAGAGAAAATCCAAATTCAAATGAAGCCTGAGATCCGGCGAACAATAATTTACTCGAACCATAGACACGCATGATATTGTATACTTGTTTACTTAAATCTGATGAGAGTTCAGCTTTTCAACGATTACGTTACCGGCGATTGTCTGCGATAGTTACTTCTACAGTGATTGAAATTTTTTATTAACTCACGAGTGACATGGTTCGCCGCTGTAAAAAATTACTTTGGAAGAGGTATAGGCATCTTGGAATCCCGGAATAATGACCCGTCTATATATGCCGATTTCTTGCCAACTCTAACGGTAGCAGAAATACATCATGCGGTCGTTAAAAGAGTTAGATTTATACTTTTTTTCAATTTAATTTATTTATTTATGTTTTTCTTTATTTCGATACTTCGTGCACCGTTATCGGCGTAAGTCACTCGATCATTAGTGAAGCAATCTGAACTGACCCAGTAACACTGCTTCTTATAATGTACACTTCTTAGGTATATTTGTGGGACATTTCAAGTCGATGCGACATTCGCGGTATTCATTTTGACTCGACTGTGCAACGATAACATGTTTAACTTTGATCGCTCTAAATTTTCAACTATTTTTTCAAAATTTTACCTGAAAAATATTTCAACGAAAAATATTCAAAACAAATTATTTTAACCCGTTTGTTGTGGAGGAAAAGCTACGATGTATCATTTGTTCGATTTCAAATTCTCTCGAACATTGAAGATGTTTGAATATTTTCAAATCAGATACATTCGCGTGGAACAAAAAAGACCAAGGAAGACAAAATTTAGTTTTCTCGTCAAAACCTATTCATCTCACGTTTCAATTTCGAGATCATCGATGACAATCCGTGAAGAGTTTGCTGTTGCGAAGTTGTTTCATTGTATGTATTCATAGTTTTTTTTTTCTGCTTTTTTCGAGGGTTCTTTGTTTTCAAATTTCTTAAATGATTATAGCAATGCGCCGCAGAAACGGTATTGCAGGTGACATTTTTGCACGGAAATATTTTTTCAAATTCTATACTGTACCTTCATCAGCGGTTATTCGAAGTCCAGGTGGTTCTGGCTGTGGATTATGCCAAGATACATAAATCCGTTTGTGTAATTAACGTAGACGTGCGATGATTGCCAACGATTGGCATTAGCCGCCAAAGTATCGATATTGCCAGCGTTAAGTAGCACGTATAGAAAATTTCCGTATTGATAATTTACTTTTGTCGTGAAAGTCGAGGATCATTCAAATTGAATAGACCATACGCGTTACGTACTGATAAATGCTTACCCAACGTTAATCTTTGCGCAAGCAAATCTTTTTATTATTGTGTTTATTTTTTTCGAACAAATGATAATCAGCCACCTATAGGTACAAAGTCTCAACTAATAACGTGTCTACTTCTTTTTCATTGATTATTATAATGCAGCTATTTATGGTACGCGTACTTGTAAGTTGAAAAGATTATAACGGAATTCGGGAATTAAGCTGCGTTCACAGCAGGACGCGCTTGGTAAATTTTTACAATTTCCAGATGTGATGAATCTTTCGAAAACTTAAAAAAAAAGATATCCTATTCAATAAAAAAAAAACTGTAATAAGAAAACAAAAACGGAAGAAAAGAAAATTTCCGATTGCAGTCAGGGATACAGTGCCTGTGCGGTATATCGTTAGTTGCAATATTAACAATTCTTGCGAACACTTCCTACGTAGGTATTGCACGTGCACGTGTACAAGAATCGATGAAGCAACTTTGAGCAAAGAATTATAATACTCGAATAAAAATATACACGTATACTTACCTATCTACGTATTATATACGTATACGTAGGTACGTACGTACCTATAAAAGACAGAGCAACCCGCCAAGGGGATTTCACACCTGACTGCACTAGATGACGCATCAACGATCTGCATTTTACATGCATGTGAGAAAATACTTACAAGTATTCTACGACACAGGTATGCAGCATTCAGCATACACGTATTGTTATTGAAAACCCATACCTCGAACGCGTGTTCTAAAGCTGCATTTCGCATAGGTATTCTATATAAAGGGTGTTTCTTTTTTAATCAAGTGTTTGATTGTCGCAAAAACGAGTTTCGCAGTTTCGATGGGGACATCAAATACTGAAAGCAGTTCGAGACTATCCGGTGCTACTTCCGACTGGTTTGGATCACCAAATTTTTTCTCTCAATCCAATTCGTATTTTTATCTAATAAAAATTGCGGCCAGTTTCAAGACGAGTCGAAACAAAAAACGAGAGTTTTATTTTCCCCCCATCCTATCTATTCAATATTGGACACCCTGTACACAGGCAAGTTTGCGCAGGGGTTGAGCAGTTACCTTGTAGACGACCTCAGAGGCGTGGGAGACTTTGCCGCGGTCTAATCGCGCCCACGCGACTTCCGTTTACGGCGATGACTAGCGCGACTTGTCCGAGTGTTGAGAAAATTATGCATTATTTATATTCCGTAAAATTGGCGGCGTAAGTTGCGTATATTATTTCGTAATACGTATATAGTCTGAACATAGTCTGAACGTTGAGAGAACCCGAACGACACGACGTAGCAGCAAACTCGTTTGAAATATCCTCATCCATTGACAGTGTCTTTGAGCAACAGCTGCTCGTCAAGGTGTCGCATCATCTTGAAGAGTAAAACTAGAAGTTGGGAACTAAAAACGCGAAGTTAAACTTTTCTTACATATCGTTGTGCGTAACAAAAATGGCGTGGAAAATCGTAGCTGTTGTGTACACCAGGGCGGGCTGATGTTGGTAGAAATGTTTTAAACGGGACCAATACTTTAGTTTTATCGTTTAAATTTTCCGATCAACTTTTCTGTATCGATATTAATAAGATCATAATATGGATGATCGATCGCCGGTGCAATGGCTTAGAATTTTGTAAAATGGCCTGATTATGATATTGGTTAAAAATGCATGTAAATGATGCTGAAATTTCCTTACTTAGGAATTTTTGTTTTCATATGTTTATTATTACTCCTCGCCTGTATCTAGCCTAGCGCCTGTGCAGACTGATGAGATGTCTATTAATTCAAGTCACGTTCGTCAGCACCCTGCATACGGACTTCGATCGTCAAGTGCTAGAGAATTTTCTCACATTTAGTTGAGAATTTTTTTCGAGAGAATTTGCACTTCAGAGAGCCAAGGTGCTGCTGCTGCTGCTGCTGCTGCTTTCAATTGAATTTATTATTTCCTATCAGGGATTCTGAATGATTTTGTTTTTCACACCAGCGTTTTAGCCAAACGAACCGGTTTTCTTATCCGTTTTTTATCACTTAATCGCATCTAACGATATTGTCTCCTAAATTTCGCGTTTCAAATTTTCCATATGGATCGTTGAGAAAAACTGATCATTGATTTCACGAGGACTTCGGCCCGAGTTTCTCCACTTTCATAGAAGGAGAATCAAAGTGAACAACGACATCACGTGTGTATGTATAATCTTACCGAATTTCAATTACTATAAAAATCGGCGATCTGATGTACATTTTTCCCGTATCGAATTTCATTATTCAAACTTCTTTCCGCCAATAAAAAAAATCTCTTCCTGAAAATTAAACGATGTTCAATTTTTCATAGAGTAAATATGAAAAAGTCTGAAGAGAACAACTAAAGGGCAATGAGGGGGGTGGGAGTAAGAGTCCAACTAACGTTTAGAGCGATATTTTCTTCGCGGCCCAAGGGCTGTAATAACTTGGTTCATTTTATCTTCTGTTTCTTTTTGTTCGTTTGATGTTCGCTCGCTTTAACTTATGGGAAAGAGTTAGCTTGTATATATCTATACGGATGGGGAGAACGGTGTGCTTCTTGGCTATTCGATCCGGTCGCCTCCATGGAAAGAAATCCAGTTTGTGCAAAAAAGAAACTGGTTTGACTCAGTCTGCAACTGGACACCATGGACAACGCTAATATTCTCATCCCACAGCTGCAGATCATTGCTTCATTTTACACCGACGAATCTCCGTCCGATTAACAATAAACACCTTCAATTGCAATCGAAACATATCCTCTCTCTGCAGGCTTTGCGATACCAGTCGAGCAACGGGAAAAGAAAAAAAGAAAAATACAAACAAATTATGCCATGGGATATAGATAGATAATATTTTTATAAAACAAAAATTTCGGAAGAAATTTCCTTTTGTACATCGCAGCGGATTTTATGTATAGGTTTTGTTTTGGTTTTGTTTTTTTTTTTTTCTCTTCAATTTCATACGGGTATTAATAATTACTGTGAATATTTCAATGAAAAATTTTAACTAAAAGTTAGATTGGATTAGAATAAAATTGGATTAAAAACAAAAGTGGGAATTTTCAATTGAATTTGTTTCGTTACATACAACAAACGATTTTGTTGCTCAGGATGGCGGAAAAAATTATTTTTATCCGATAAAAATGATATAGGTAAGTGTGTACATATATGTATATGTGATGTCGGTTGTTTCGAGGAAACGGTGTTTTTATTAAAGAAAAAAAGTATTCTTTCTGGACCATTAGGAGTTGGTTGTGCAATTGCAAAGCAAACGCAGTTCGAAGAATTCAAGATGAATTCCAGAGGGAGTTACACGCACTGTACATATACATGTACATACATATGGTATATAACTGCAACGTCTCGTATATTCAACCAGCGATCTGCAGTATGTACACCGCGTTCAAATATCCTTGCATGATCGTTTTAGTTGCAGCGAGGGGCGATGAGATCGAGTGAAAATATAAGCGACGAACGGTGACCTGGATCTAACGTATACGTAATGTAAAGTTGCGGGTTGTTGTTTTACTGCAGGGCCTTACGATCGCAGATCTCCAGGGCAATATATTTTGCAGTGCGCGAGTAGCCCCGAGCACCGAAACTTGGGAATCGACTTCTATAAATGAAAATCATAGCGTTATATCGGTACATTATTTTCGCACGATGCCGACGCTTTCGAATCTTGAATGTCGACGTATAATAATTTTAGTTTGCTCGAATACAATATCCCACCATTTAACGTACACGTGGTACGTTTTGATTTGATTTTTTTTCGCTTACAATGCGGAGCGTTATCGAAAACCGTCATTTTCCTGTATGTACAATAATCTAATGTTTACCCATAAACCACGTCTGTACGTATGGGTATTTGCGTTGTGATTCAAACGAGTAACATGTGGGTATGAATTTTGAGGAGAAAAAAAAAGAAGATAAAATAAAAAACTCCTTATCTTTATTTTGTTATTTATTTTGTTCACACCTTTCGACAACTCATAAATTCGCTTCATCCGATCTAACGTCAAGGTAAACGCTGATTTAACGGAAACACAGCAAATCGATTGTTAAAAAATGGGGTAGATAAAGACGCGTATATCTGACTGCAGCTGCAGATAATGCCGTGTAAATAAAATTACACAGCTTTTAGTGTGTAAAAAGGGGATAAGGAAGATGAAAAAAATTAATACAAGTATGGAACGTAATTATCTTTTTGAATCGCTTTGAAATCAACTGCGAATGTAACAACCTGCAATATCGCTTATACTGCTAATGAAATTTTAAATGATATCAATTAAAAAATTAAAATCAAACCAATTAAATGAATATAAGGAAAAATCAGATTCATAATAATCACAGTATCGTATCTGCAACCTGCAGCGATTTGAAATCACACTTTCGAAGGACCTTGAAAATCGATTGTTCAACAATGGTGATCGGTAAGAAAGATCGTAAAAAAAAAACAACGATTTTTTATCGTTCGAATAGTTTTTTTTTTTTTTTTTTTTTTTGCTCACAATCAGTGATCTCGGAATTCAGATTTTTTTTTTCGATTTCTCTTTCTTTCCCATCCATCCTTATTCTAAGTGAATGATTTGTATAATGTAATAAGTTATTCCCGAACGACGCGACACAATAAATTTCGACGGGTCAGAATCAAGATGTGCTTAAGTTATACGTGAATTGTTATAATAGGGGCGAGGAGGATCTTGCAGGTCGGGTCATTGTCTAGATGACAATTGAGTCGGATCAACGAGATGGGGAGACATAATACGAGATAATTTAGATAATTGAGATGACTGCAGTTCATTGATCTCAATTGTCGTTAATCGATCCGTAATATATTAAATCGCAACATGTGCATGATATATAGATATAGCTATATGTATAGCTACAATAATAAGATGCATGACTTGCGAAATAATAATACATAATCCTTTTACCGATCAATGTATGGACATCATATTTAAATCCTGCGATGAATAATTGACGCGAATTTTTATTTTTTCGTTTTGACTCCTGAACGAAAATTTAGTACATCCGATCGGAGATAAACTCAACGGAAACTTCTTCGTTTACCATAGATATATACGGTATATAGGATTGAATGCGGAACGCGCTCAATTATTTTCACGGATTGATGCTCTAGCCCTATATGATCTGCGAAAGTTGCCAATTAGCATAATTAAAAAGTACGCCTAATGTATTCCAATCAATTTAGCTGTACAAAGAACGCCTATCATTATTATTATCGTCATTATATTTCGAATTCAATCCCGAACTAGCGTATGTATTATTGTTTGATTTTTCGATCCTTACAGTAGATGGCGATAAAATTGAAGGAACGACTAAAAAACATTTGTACCATAAAAGAGAGCAGGAACCATTTTTACAAACGCAATTCCCAAGCCGGACGCTTCGAGGCAGACGACCTACTGAAACTTACCGAACGGGGGCCTGTCTGACCCACATTTCACTTACACCGATGTAAACCGCACACACTGTCAATACGGCGTATGTAATATCTTAACGAATACCTTACATACCTTATGGGTGGAAAATCAATTCTGAATCCCTTGAAAATTTCCAAATAATTATAATATGTCTGCGTAACAACATAAATTCCTACATTTTCGTGAGTATATTTCCTTTTTTCTTCATTTATTTCATTTAATTTTTTTTGTTTGATTCATAGAGATAAAGCTTGAAAGACATGAATCTTCGAGTATGAAAGAAGAAATTGTTTTTTTTCCTCTCCTCTGTCGTACATCGGAATTAAATCGGTTTGAAATTAAAATTCCTTGATTTATAGATGAATTTTGAGTAGCTATATAATATCTGAAAATGAAAATCAAACAATGACATAAAAATTCTCATTCATTCCTCAATATTACAATTAGATCTCGAATTTAAGAGAATCTACTCCCATAGAGCTGGAAAATATTTCGGGCCGTTTGTGGTGTTCGAAATCGTTAAATATCTATATCTACCTCTCCATGTACGTCGGTTATAATGCTAGACCAAGAGTTAGAAGGCATATTATGGTTTCATTGAAATTTATTATGTCATTCGATATTTATCAGAGCGCATGACGCGGATAAACGAGATATAGGTATTATATATCTATACACCGGTGTGCACGTGCAAAAATAGGTGCGTCGATATCGCGTATATTGATACAATGAAATAGAAATATTACCAATCTCCTCTTTGTTTTTTTCTTGTTTTGTTTTCTTCTTCTTTTTTTTTTTTTTACCTCAACGAAGAGACACAACTATAGTCTCGATTTCTCGAATGAAACGCACGGATGTGAGCTAAATTATGTGTACAGAAATTCGCTGTCGACATTTTTGCGATTATTTGGTTGCTAGCGCCTCGCTGTTTCTTATGGGGTAGATAGATTGTCATGGGCGGATGACGTGGGAAGATAATGAAAGGAAGAGGCGGTTAGATTTTTTCGATGGGATTGTGAAATCCAAGGTCATCCCTATTATGTACTATACGTATGCAAATTACCGAAATTGCGTTTATTCGTAATTTTTTATTTTTTCAAACATATTCTTCAAGATAGCCCAATATGAAAAGGAGAGGGACTCGGATTTGATCGGAGAATTTTCTTCATCGGTGATCGAACAATTCTTCAAGGACTTTTAATCCTCGCGGGTAAAATTATCCCGTTATTTCACATCATGTATAATAAGTGCTTTTGAAATTATTCATCTATATACGTATAGCGTGTCGAGTCCGTTGCATTTTTTTCTTCTTTTGCCGATTATTCGAATCCGTGCACTGATAATTTTAATACGACTCGTAAAATACGTCGAACTATTAGAATTTCATAGTTTTAAGTACGTGTAAAAAAATTAAAAAAATAACGAATCGCCAAAGTCACGTAATTCCATCAATTGCTGCATTGCTGTGTAGCTATCGCTGCTGCAGCAAAGAAAATCGTTCCGCACGCGATGCACGCCGGTTTCTTCTTATCTATACGCGTGTAGATGATGATAGTTACGATATAAACTACCTGTGCCTACCTATGTGCAATGAATAACGATCGCATCTTTTATGGTGGTAACTGAATAGCTACGTGAACGTGTGACGCGCGTCTTGGCACATGGGTAGGTAAAGGTATACGTATAATCTATAAATGTCAGTCGAACATTTTAGTCGATAGCAATCGATCGCAAAATGACGTTTGCCTGTATATTCGTACATAGTTTATACGTATATCTAATACATGTAATTGATGCGTTATTTTGCAAGAGTCGAAATGCACTTTGAAAAAATGTACCCCTAGTACACCCGGTTAAGTTGATCGTGGATCGCCTCGCGGCCAAGCTCGCTTGGACAACTTTTCGTAGCCGGCCCAGCTACACGAAAAATTTGTCCAAACGCGCGCTTGGCCGCGAAGCGATTCAAGATCAACCTAACCGGGTGTACGTCCCAGTATTTTTGTAAAATTTTTGACTTTGTCGAATACGATGTTTTTGTTTTTTTTTTAACTTGATAAAGTAAATATCAAATTATTCTGTAACATTCTCCGGACAAAATATCCTGAGGACAAGATATCCGGATATTTTGTCCAGAATAACACGTAATAAATTGAGAGCATTTCCAGCAGACACGATGTGGTTTGTTTCTTTTTTTTCTCTTTTTATTTTCTTTACTTCATAGGGAATTGCGCCGTAACAGAGAATTGTTTTACGAATGTGCAGGCATAGCACACGATCTTTTGACCGCGTTCCGCCAGATAGTTCACTTTTTTTTCTTTCGTCTTTTTTGTAAAAAAAAAAAACACAAAAAAAAAAGAAATGCATTTATATTATTAACAGTTATTGTTGTTATTCATATTGCGGTTTTGTATTGTTCTATTCCGCACTGTGATTCCTTCTGTCATAATATGCCATATTTTCTCTTCGTCGCCGCGCTTCGTTTGTTAATACCAATTTCACATTGTACTCGGTCGGAGGCTTAAGTTGCTGCATTTGTTATATATATAGATGTTTATTTATTGTCATGTCGATAATCGTGTGGGTCACGTGAGTCAGCGTCTACGGGATAGATAGGAGATAAAAAAGAAACTTCATCACCGTCATCGAGTGTTGTTTTTGTAGGAGAAATGTTTCGAAGAAATTAGCGATCTTGATTAGTCCAAAAATTTGTCTCTCACAATTACGTATAGATACTTCTTACAATTAGTGAACTCAGGGAGCTGCAGAGGAGGGAGCGGTATTGTAAGGTGGGGCGTATGTGAAGAAGTTAACGCTGACAATAAGTAACGCAACGTTATCTTCCAACGTACTTATATAAGCGATATAAAAACGTGTGCGCGTCCTTAGAAAGACTTATATTTATACCATAGGAACGCGTAAGCGGTAACCATATAATCTTTACTGGTTCAAAACTTGGTAGGACCGGCTGTCGATGAGGATGACGACGACGACGACGATGATGATTATTATTATTATTATTATGATTGTCGGATACCTAACGGTGGCAACGGTCGATGCTCGCTTGTTTGCCCTTCAGCTCGTTCTCGTGTAGACATTATAGGTACATACTTAATTGCATACTAGTGTATAAATACAGTGCACCTTAAGAGAGGTGCTTCTCGTCTTCGTATTTCAACGCACTTCAAGAGTCCTCAACGCGGTCCACGTGTCCACCGTACGGTATTTTTTTTTTGTTTTTTTTTTCGTTTCTTTGTCCATTATCATGTTCCTATGCATTGAGGCAGCGCAGACACAGTGTACAAGATTTCATGCGTCCCCATGTCCATGTGTAACGATGGTATAAAACATATTCCGCAAGTGTGGTTCTATAAGCACTTGAAAAGAACAGTTCACATGTATCACAACGTCATGGTGTGAGGCAAAAGTTCGGTCAGCGGCCTCAGTTGCTGACGCTAACATAATAAGACCGTATAAAACTTGTCCTCTAGTTACAAAAGTCGCGACTTTAACTCGTCGCAGCTCCGTCACAGCGGCGTTACTTCTGTAACGAGTTTCAATTTTTTTGCCGTCAGTTCTTATAGTCTAGGAAAAATTGTTTCCAACAAAGTAGCGTACAATTCGGGTCGTGGGTATAAAATTCTCGGATCTTCACCGCAAACAACGTCATACATTTGGTACCTTGGAAACGAAACATTGAGAAAAAAAAAATAAAAAAAAATTAAGCTCGAGTATAACGCATTTCTAGTAATTATACACATATAGGCATAAGTACGTTATACTATATAGGCCATAGTTAGCTGCAGTGTTTCAGTCCTTTAGAGTCTTGTAAACTATAAAATGACGTAAGATCTGGTTTGGCTAATGGATTTCAGTGTCCCGTTTCATTTACAGCTCCTATGACACTTGCTGCTGCAGTTTGTTCTCGAAACGCCGATATAATACGAGAATATGATATCCGTGCTAAAAATTTTATGGAATTAAAAAACCGTTAATAAAGCTTACTCGGAATTACACTCGTAAATTTAAAAAAATTTTCACTCATTAGTCTGACAAACCAACATTTGATATCCACCTGCAAAATAATTATAATACTTCATGATAATACTAGAAGAATCCAACCGGTTTTCTCATGTTCCTCGTACATCTATAGGTACTATATTTTAGTTAGTCAATTGGTTAGATGTCTATCTCGTTATCTGTCGAGTTCCAAAAATAACAAGATATTGAAAATACATCTATTTTCTATGAAAATCGAGTCCTTCAAACGCGCAGATTTGAAAATATTTTTTCAGATCTTAATTTTCATTTCGTTCTGCCACAGTGTGCCCAAATTACATGTACACTTGGCGAGATCATAGGTGATAGAGTTAGACAGAACGCGATGAGGCATTAAATATCCCTAGTGAAAATTTACAGCAGTAAATTTCCCGACTGCTGTAAATTTTCACTAGGGATATTCAATGCCAACCTAAATCTCATCGCGTTCTGTCTAACTCTATCACTTATGATCTCGCCAAGTGTACGATACCGACAATGATCGAAATAACCAACGGCTCTAATTTGCACTCATTCGTATAATATATTTGCGCCAATTTAGACGTCGAAACGGCAATTGTTTTTTTTTCTCCTTCTTCTTCTTCTTTGGTCGTGGGTGTCACGTTTTATCCTTGGTAGCATAATTGATAGCGTCAATGTGAATGATCCTTTGCGGCCGGTGAACAATGCACACGTTGCATCCTATAATATTCGACATGTGCATCGCATGCGTAACTCAATTTATGATGTGTATCTGATGATTTTGTGACGTCATCCGTCGCTAACTTGTTTTTACACGTATTTTATACTTCGTACGTGAGTGTCGCATCTCGCCTATAGTCGTATACTTATACTTCACAACGCCGTGTCCTGCAACGTCTCCGTATACGTCTGACCCGCGTCAACCGCGTCGTCTCCTGCTTGACATACAGAAAGTCAATTGATGACGCCCGTAATCTCGTAGACTTGAGACAGTCGTCGAGACGTCTGGCCTCTTTTCACTCATATATTTAATAACGCCTTACTTAGATCCCGACTTGGCTACATAGAATTAAAATTAAAATTAAATAATAATAGTGATATATTCACTATGATATGTAAAAGCGAATTGAATCCAATAACTTGTACAAAATAAATGAAAAGAAATGTCAATCAGATTATGTCAAACGCGCGGTTAAAGATTCAAATTGTTAAATTTTACTCCGCCACCGAAGTATGCACAGAAAGTTCTTCTTTTTACACATACCTATATACGTCTGCCGTGAAATTTGATTCGAACCATTTTCTTACCTTCGATTAGTTTAGTTCCCAAGATTTCATTTTAGAAACGATTAGATTAGAAATCGGTTCACATGTCTCTTTATAAGATGAATGAAAATCTTGTCTCTACTTATACCGCACCTATTCGTATAACAGATTTGAGATGGCTCCGATCTTGTAATTCAGGTAGATCTTATCGTCCAGGTAGTTCGATTATCACGGACTCATTCCATCGGAATGTCGATGTGATCGAGTCCTTGAAATCTTATGAAATGGAACTTTGTGCGATCGCGAATCTAATCACTAATGCGTGATCATCGATGTGTAATAGTATACAAAATTCCAAACCTTACGTAGTACCATATTTTGACCACACATATCAATGACGTATAATTTTACCCCGTTATCTATACGACGTAAATTTATATATTCGGTGAGAATAAAATTTCCTCCGTAAGATAAGAACTTTGGATTTTCTAAGAAATTTCAGTATAATTTATAAACGTTATCTCATAGAGCTAAAACACCAACGAATGTTCCACGCGATAACTGGTTATCTACAAACAGGCGTATCTACTTATAAAAGTTATGTTATTTAACTAGAGTAAAATAATTACGACACATATTCACCTCTTTTTTTCATTTCATTTCATTTGAAATTTTTTTTTTTTATTCCATTCCCAAGATTCGATTCACTATACGAGGTTGAACCTGAACGATGAAACTTGCGTTCGTTTCAAACTTACGAAACTGCTGACTACTTGAAAATTATACTGAAAAATTATATCGGGTATAATTATAATTACACGTATGACGCGCAGCCGTATGGCACTTTTTATTTATTTATTATTCCAAAGTAATGAATAACAATTTTTATAGGGTAACAAATTTCTCGCTTCAAATTAGAAATTTTGAAAATCAGATAAAAATTTTTTATATTTAGTAATTGAGGATGTGTTAGATTTTTTGAAACTCTTCGTTGCTCAGAAATTAAAGACCCATTAGGAATTTTAAATTTTGTAGCCAATATTTCAGCCAAAAATTGTATCATATAAAATTATTCAGAATCTTTTTCAAAATTTTCATTCGGATCAGTAGTTTCAATTAATTTTCTTCTTCAGAGTTTCGTCAGCGTTAGTCTACAGTGAACGGTTCTGAAAATTCTGATAAAAAAAAAAGTGAAAAAAAATATGTTCGATACCTCGATGCTGTGTGCCTGAATATTTTATCGTAACGTCGCGTCGCGTCATACATTTACATGCATCTATGCAGTATATATGTGTATATATAATTTTTTTTATATTCGTTATCTTTCGAATTTCAATTAAATATTTATTAATGTAAATCTGAGGTATATAGGTATACATAGCATATATTACGCATAATGCAGCTGCGTAAGATCTGAGTTACTTCTTTTTTTATTCAATTGATTTAAACTTTACATTTCCCCTTTCATCAGATTCCAATCCTTCGATACTTCGCTCATAATATACACGTCTATATCCCCACATAAATAAAACACACGAAAGATCGAAGCCCTAGCCCTGCATCGATTCTCACATACATGATTCCTAACTGCAGATCAGGTAAATCAGAATTCAACGTTATACGTGAATATATTATCTGTATATAAATGCTTGCTGCGGTAAAACTAATGTAACCAATGCTCACATTTTTCAATACACACATCTGTTATCTTTTAAAAAAAAAAATTTCTCAAGCTAAACTATCGAATTTTTTGTCGACGCACGAAATTTTCGTTTGTTCAAAATAAAAGTGTAGGTATATTATCCGCATAATTCATCGTGTATTTTTATTCACAGACAATATACCAACGACAATAAATAAAATCGTACAATTTTTGTCGTTATAGTTCAAAGTGCAGTTTCGCTGTCGGAAATGAATCGTGCTCAAAATATGCACCGTAATGAGTATGGAGATATAAATACAATATATTCGCGCTGCGCCGTGCGGGCCACTCAAGTATAGGTATAATATATTACATGGATGTACCGGAAGTACATTATGTTCTTTACATATAATTTAAGCCTATGCGTGCAAAACGTACGTGTATATAATATACATAGGTATACATATAGGTACATAAATACTTATAATACCTTTTATTATATAACTTGATGCATAATATAAGTATAGGTATGCACATATACATATATACATATGTACATGCACTGCACAATGCATTTGCAGGGGTGGTGTAATTCTGGAACTAAACTGCAGTAGCGCACATATGTATATATATATATATTAGGTGTGTGTGGAGGAATGCAACAGCCGTCGTCGTCATCGTGCAGTGTAATATGAGAAAGATTTATTTTAGCATCGTCGTATAACGACGAATTTTCACACCGTATGGGGGTCACGGAAATAATTCTATCGCGATATGTGCAGGGTACGAGAGAAAAAAAAAAAAAAAAAAAAAAAAAAAAAAAAAAAAAAAAAAAAAAAAAAAAAAACTGGACAAATGCACAGCAAAAATTCTATCGAGGAAAAAGCAATCTAAATTTTCTGCGGAGATGAAAATAATCGATTGATCCAACAGATTGTTTTTAAAAATCATTTATATGTAGATGAAAAAATCTCTGGATCAACTTACATTATAATAACATTCGGCAAAGTTTACGACTTGCGGGGTAGTAGATGATATTTTGTAGAACATCAGCACTGATATTACCGTGCAGCATTAAGACGCAATTGCTGATGTTACGAAAGTCCGTTACGTCCAGTTTTCGCAGTCTCTTGATCACGAGTTTACTGCAGCCGCAGTTGCTGCATAGCGAGATCATTTTCCATTCGACCTATATAAGAAATCTACACTTCGCTATGGCTGTCTTGATTTTTCCATCGTTTTATGTATGAAAAGTATAAGACGAGTATAAGAAGTGGATGCGCGATTACTCTGGGTACCTATGTATCTTACACAATAATATATGAGAAAACAACGGGCGTATTATTACCGCTTTTTGGAGCGAGAAAATGTGGACATCTCAATTTGTTTTAAGTCGTAGCCTAACTCTCGTTTGCTCATTCGCAGCTTCGTAGATTAAGATATTGAAAATCTCATCTCATTGTCGTTTCCAACCACAGCCAAACGACACCCATATCTGCTGCACTTCACAATAATGAACATCGTTGCAAAATCATATGTATATTACCGAGGCAACGCGCTGCGTGGAATGTGCTTGTAAAATATAATAATTGACACCTTCGAGCTAAAAGACTGGCGATAGGTCTACTGCACACATGCGTAAACATATAATACCTGCGCGTATGTGGTATGAAAGATGCATAAATAAAAATACGCATAACATCACGTTCGCTGAAAAAAAGTTATCATGGCGCCGCATAGGTTCAGTAATTATCAAGTATTCCATCGATCGATGCGGATGACGACGAAACGAAAGAAAAAAAAAAAAATTCATCCGCTACAAAACTTTCAAGTAATATACAAATTGAACGTACGCGATAAATATTCCATTTATGAAAACTGTCGGAAGTGTAACGCCATAATTTTCTGACTCATGAATAATTGAACGTTGAAATTCACGAGGCCTTATTCTATAATTTGTCGTCCCGTATTGGATTTTCCTACGAAATCTGTGCAACGGATGAAAATTTTCGTAGCGGGCTGCGAAGGTACTTGGCAGCTTACTTAACTTTTTTTTTCGCCAATTTTCAAAGTTTGTTTTACTCTTATTTCACGAATTGGTACACGTATAGGTATAGTATAGGTATACCATATCACATGGGTAGAATAAGTCCTAGAAAATATGCCTCCATAGGACGACTGCGGAATGGTGGAATGATGTATATGTTCGCTGTGGGGTCTATGGGACAATGGGCTGCGGCAGGTAATAATTTCTCGGGCCTTTCCGATCCGTTCGTTGCGTACATCAGCGACAGACTCGAGAATCGCGCGACTGCGAACAAATAATTGTAGCCATCCCCCAACTGTATGTAGCGCGTGATATTTCGACTGGGGTTTCCGATTTCTGTACTAGAAAACAATAAAAATAATAAATAAAAGAAAATTCTTCGTCTCAACTCAAGTAAACGACGATAACTTTGTGGATAAGTTGTTCGATCGGGATTATTAATAATCAAATCTTTCGCTACATTTTGTTGACGACGAGAGTGAGAGGGCTGCTTAGCTTATGTCTCATAGGAGTAAAGACTTTACGAGTACGCACGCTTACAGAGAACATTGAGACAGGCAAACATTTTCCTATTTTAAATTCTCGGCCCTGGGGTGCTACCGCGAATCGAATCTGATACTCTTCTCATTATTTCTCGCTGAATTATATTGCAGACCACGTAAAAGTAGAAGAAAAGTCGTACAGTTTGCGTTACGAGAATATTACCCTAATTTTCACTCGGATCTCAGCAGACACATCTACTCTAATTGAGTTTCAATGTACAACGTGCTTCGATCTCGATGATTGAACGATAAATAATTCGGAATTTTAAAATCAATCCGCGGTGGATTTTAGATCGTGTTTAGTTACCCGAGCAATCCTTCGTCGGCGGTAGTTATTAAAGTCCTTACTGGCATTCCTATATATGCCTCTCGTGTTCGAAGATATGAATCTGAATTCTTACGGTTAAGAGACTGCATTCGTCGTTGAACGACATACCACGTGTATCCTGGATTATGTACATATGATGACCGTCTTAACATCCATAATTAATTATTGATATAAGTAGAAAGTATAATTTCTAAATTTTTCTAGCTATAAGGAACTCTCGGCGACCTTGACGTTTTATTTATTTCTTTTCTTTTCTGTTGTTTTTTTTTGTTTCTTTTTTTACCACATGATTTTTCCTTCTCTTCCCCATCGGCCTCACATGTCTTCCATGTGTGTTACACACTTTGTAATATTCACCACGAAGTTCCTCGAAATTTGACCTGCGCCGAAACACTCCACAGTGCCGTCTTCTGTATACCATAATTTTGATTATTATTTGAAAAAGAACCTATGAGCGCGCCAGTAAGCAAAAAGTTCTATCGGATTATCTTGACACGTTACGCTTATCGTACTCGAGGAACCAAATTGAAAAACGGGAACACGTAACAAGTAACAACTTCCATTGTTGCAAAAGATATGTACCTACATACCGGTGTACGTCTACCTGTAGGTGTTTGTATGTACACACGTTCCACTTTAAGAGTTTTTAGAGGGCCTCGAGGTTCAAACGCTGCCTTCGTATTCGTTCTCCTCCGATCTTTCCTTATTCTTTTGTTTTTTCTGTTCCTTTTTCTTCTTTTTTCTCTGCTCGATCTATTCTCCGCCAGCTTTTGTATGAAAACTTTTTTCTGTTACCTCGTTTCTGTTTTCTCTGGATCATGCCCCTCCTTCAGGAACTGAAAACGAACCATATACATTTCAAAACAGAACTGGTCACGTGGTCACGCTAACAAAAATTAGCTTCATTTGACCTAACATTATAAACCAACGCACACAACTTTATGAATGGAACATTCCAGGTCAATTTGTCCTGCAGGGACCGATGCTCACCGTCATATTGAAATTGCGGTCGAAAGTATTTCAGGTTGTGAGATTCAGGACCTGCTCATGAATCGACCTGGAGTGTAATTAAGTACGAATGATCAAATGAACTTTAACATTACGTAGGTAGAAGTTTTTCGTCACTTCCAAATGAAATAAGAAAAGAATAAATAAATAAACCATGGCGTTTGGTGTGTTGGAATATCGTGAGAATCGGTCGAAAAATTTGATCCTTCATAGCGGCAGCCCGCGTTACCACCGCCATAAATATACGACTTGTAGGCATGAGCAAATGTTAAGAAAAATAAATAAACAAATGAAAAGATCGAAGACATTGCGAAAGATCCTAACGGTCCAATCATTTCGAATCGACGGATTTATTACTATATAGATTTCAATTAGCTACAGAGTCTGCATCGATAAATCGACGCATTATTGATCTCTGGCTAAACAAAGACCAACAAACATTAAAACAAAATATAGTCCGCCATATTTGAATGTGTTAATCGAACTGGAGATGAAAATTAACAAAAAATCATCTTCGCCATACCTACGACCTTTAAAACTCCATGGAACCGTTGCCTTCCAAAGTTTCACACGTCCCACTGAAAATTTTACACGCCATATATATAATAGCATATAGTCGTGACACGTGTTGTTCGGTAAACCATTGTAGTCTGCATTGTGTACTTCTTTAGATAAAAATCAGTTTTTAGAAAAATGAAAAAATGCACAAATAAATCTTTGCCAGATTCAATTTAATGACGTGATGCTATCCGAACAATTGTGAGCACTTTTTACAAAATTTTGTTGATCTGTTGTATTCGTATAAATTAGGCTGATAAAAATTTGACGTACAAATGATATGTAATTGTTCACGAAATGGATTCTTTAAATTCACAAAAATACGATACGCGTGTACTATAAATTTAGATAATAGTTATTTAAGGTATCATTATTTTATTACTTCAAAGGCTTGCGCATTTATTTTCTTTCCTAATTGGCCCGTTCACGATATCACATTATATAGGCTCGTCAATTCTCTCAAGATAATCGAATGTAAACCAGTTTAAAAAAAAAAATTTTTCATCTCACAGTGCAGGGTGACAACTGTATCAACGAATACAGCGTACAGAAATCATTCCCTATCGGATGCTTTTTTTTTCTTTTATTATTTATTTATTCATTTCTTTATCTTCGTCAATGTCGAAATCAGAGAAAAAAAAAACAAATCTCATACCGGTATTATTTTCAAATTTTACCGATAAATCGCCCTTCCGGAGTGATTCAAAATCTAATGTGGACTTGTAATTATAAGGAAGTAAAAAAATTTTGAAAAACGAAAAAAAAAAAAAAAACAGTACATCAGGACCCGGTCGAGTCAACGCGGAACACCCCGTACATCCATTTACACGTATGTCAAAGCGATCGAAGCACAAATATCAAAAATATTGATTGTAACATGTGCTTTATTTCTTTTTATTATTATCTAATTTCATAACGGCACCGCGTATCGTGCCTAGACAGATATACCGAATGTTTGAGCGAAGAATAAAACCATGAGAAGTAAAACGGAAGCGGCGTAAAAATTCAGTAATTAATTAAAGGACATCTCGTCGCTCGTTCGTCTCTCCCGTGAGAGATGCAACGATACAAATAGTATACGTGTGACACCTATAGGAATAAATATGATGAGAAGGAAAAAAAAAAAAATATACATGCACACCGTGACGCAACTTTATAACGTACACACTACTCTTCGTTCTCGAACCATATGTTAAACGTAAGAAAAACTGGTCAGCGACGTCTGCAAATTCCGCAGCCTCCTCGGGCACTTTAGATCTGACTCCTATCCCTACCATATTCCTCTTTCTCTTCCCCTCTTCCCTCGCCCCTCTTCTTAAACTTCTCGTTCTTCTTCTCCTTCACGTTCCCCCTCGCGCCGTTCTTCAACTTCTCCGACGGCTCTCCGGGGTTCCGAACCGCGGTGGCTTCGGGCTTCGGGCAACAGACCTCAGTCTCGAATGCAATACCGAAGCGGATGTACGTTCTGCGTTCGTATCGCCTGCAGACGCGAGTCGACGCGTACATATGCAATACCTGCGGTATTTCGGAACTGGGAACAAAAATTAATATATATATTTTATTTTTTCTCTTTGTATTTTGGTTGTTGTTTATTTTTTTTGGTGATTATTTTTATTTGTTTTTTTCTTCAAAGTTCGCGGTTCCAATAATTTAAACACGTGGGATGTGAGGTGCGATTTGTGAAGAATGTAAAATCTGTGAAATATTTCTATAATAATCGGGATTGTGGAAATAATCGAAAGATGAAGTGATCGGTGATATCAATTAATGGAGAATATCATCGTACTCTCGATACGAAATTTTCTAATGAAATATTTATCCACTTGAAGTGAATTCCTGAACAACAGGTGCAGGTGGTTAGTGCCTCGTAAGCCTTTTAAGTGAGGCTGCGCCTCTGACGTTTTCAACGGAATTTTTTCAATCTTCTTCTATAAATCTAGGATTGTAGTTTGAGGTGATCACCGCTTGAAAATCATTTTTGAAACAGTTTTAACATTATCAGAAATAAATTGAATCGGTGAGATAAGGTGTGCATCGGATTTACTCCGTAACGACTTCCGATGTGAGGATAACGAACAATTGTTAAATCTCAAATTTAACATCTATTTTTGTTTCATATGATCTCAGGTAAAATAACGATTATTTTTTTATTCGATAAACGGCAAGCGAGCTAAAGAAGAGGAGTTAATCTACATATATGCGAATGTTACGATCAGAGAAATTATCTTTTTTGAAAGAACACCTTTTTTTTTTCTCAAAAACGGAATATCGTTGACTTTTTTTTCAATCAATTTTTAGTAAATTGAATTTCTATTCAATTATGAACTCTGCTGTCACGTTATGTTGTTTTGTTGAATCTTGTCGATAATTATTTAGGGAGAAAACAATATCGTTTTATTCTTATGCAGAATTTCTTTGACTCAGACGAACTTGAGAACTAATGAAGAAAAATTTCTTTGTTACAAAAAGGAAGAGAACTTTAAACTCGTACTTGTGACAGCGGATGTCGATTGTTTCGAAGATCCAAAAATCTGGACAAATCTCCATCATGTGTAAAATTTTTTCTCTTCCATCCACGATAATTTCACACTTGTATTCTCCCTGTCCTTAGAATGTGGATTTATTTGTACGTCAATTTGACGGTTGGTTGCTAATATCCACCTGATTTGTGTCGGTCCTTGATGCAGACGTTAAGAAAGTCCGAACGGTAGGCCTTCCCCCCCTCCTTCCGTAATTATAACGTAGAAAGAGTGGAACCGCGACAAAGCTGTTTCAAGGGGTCATATTGTGGTAGCGTATTGTTCTCTTTTTTATTTTATTCTTATTCTTTTTGTAATTCGTACTTACCTATTATTACGGTCCGCGAATAATTGATCGTTAAATTTGATGTTTCAAATTCTATATTTTCCCACGATCTTTAATAATTGGCCCTGAGCGAATGAACGAAGGAGGCTGCGCAGGTATATTGTAATTTCAATCTTAAACTTCAGCTCATTGTCGGATACTATCGTCAACGATTCAGCAGTAATTATCTTCTTTCCTTATGAAAATTTATAAAGCCTATACACAATACCTCGTAACTTTTCAAATCTTTGAAGTGTTCGATTTAGGCGAACTTTGAAATGTGAAAATTATAAACCTGTTCATCGATCGACAGATTCATGTAGTCGTTTTCCAAGTGCCGATCATTGCATTGTTTCAATTGTAAATAAATTTTCATTGCCGCGAGATGAGTCGTTCTAAATTCACGGATACTGGTATTGAAGAATTCTGTTTTTCCAAATTTTCTTCGAACCTGAAAAAAAAAATTTCAATCAAATATTGCGTCGTTGCAATTAACACCATGTATGCAAATACTTTTTCATTTCTCGTCCATCCGTGGACATAAATATTTTTTTTTTTTTTTTTTGAATCTTATCATATATTGCATTCACCTAACATTTTCTTCCGTATCACAAAAAGCGAAAAAAAAAGTAAATAAACCAGCGATTGTCTAACATTAATTTGAACGTAGTAGTTTTATTACGTCTCTATATAATATCTGCGTGGGAATAAAGCGCTTCCGGGCACCATAGATTGCGTTATGCAAAAGTCAATTCTTGCGCCAACATGCTGCCATTAGATCTGTAGTCTCTGAAACTTATGTGAAAATTATTTTTAATTTGCCAAAATGATGGTCAATTATAGCTTGATTATCTGCTCCAACCTAAAATTCGAAATGCGAGTAAAAATAGCCTGACCGGGGGCGGGGGAACTTTTGATTTTTCATTTCCGCAAGTTAATTCTTCGTATCTTACAGTTTACAGAAGTTATCGTGTAAACTGTACTTTTGTACAAACGCGACGACGTTCTTGACGATAGAAAAAAACAACAACAAAAACAAAATACGTTCGATCTTTGATGAGGACACAGGTGTGTAACTAGAAGCTGTATCTTTGCAAAAGTGCAATACATGCAGAATGAATAAACTTCTTTAAAAGTCCCGCGTGAAAAGTTGACGAAATAACAAAATTTCGTAAAAAAACCGACAGAGAGAGAAAACAAATAAATAAATAAATAACAAAGTGTCGACTCGTTGTTGAATGTGAACAACTGCAGTGGGAAGGTCGATTGTGCAGCGGTTTAAAATTGTGTGCCTTTATACGTATTTGTGAAATTTGAATATGAGGATATTTTTAAAACGATTCGATCGAACATGAAGCACAAGATATTATACAAACACATGTAAAATGACGATCATAATAAATGACTTTTTTTAACGAATAAATTAACGATTCGTTTTATCGTTTATTTTCTTTTATCATTATTATAAGCAGGTGAAATGTTGAAAGATAATAACAACAGCAACAATAATAATAATACTACTAAAAATAATTCCAATAACAACCAGAGCGAGAATAATAAGAATAAAAAATATTGATTGGAAGTCTCTCTCGATTACCGTCATCTGTTTCCTGGTGACTCTTGGTTGAAGTAAAAGTGACCATGATGAAGTTCAAATCGCTGTTCCGTAGAGGTCAGCAGACGCACCAGGGAAGTCACCCTGGAGCCGGCGGCGGGGGCCAGGGCCAGGGCCCTTTGAGGCAAGCCTCGAGTGCCTCCTCCTTGGAGGGGAAGCCGGCTGCCGTCTCGAGGGCCACCAAGGGTGGTCACGTATCAGGGGGAGGAGGAAACAAGGCCGCGAGGATGCAGGAGCTGGAGAGAGAGGTCGAGGCCCTCAACAGGGACCGGGCCACTCTGGAGGCTAACCTTCAGGAGGCTGCAGCCGCGGCACATCAGCTTCATCAAATACGCTCGGAGCTTAATGAGGTCAAGGTGAGTTTTTTTCTTAGAAAGATTTTATACTTTTATTGTTTTTAGAACTCACGATTAGCTTTCAGTCCTCAACCGGATGTCAGGAAATAATTGGCGGAAATTCTAATCACGACGATCGATCTGAAGTTGAAGGATGGGAGATGCCGATCGGTGGCGCGGCCGAGATTTCTTGAAATTTTCGGCCACACTTCAAATTTAGAAAACAATAACGCAATGATCTATTACCGAGAAATTGAACGAGCATTACAGTTTCTTATGTTACCGACCGTAATATCCGCGCGAACAAAAGACACCGCGGTAAGATAACGTTTCGCGAAAACTGAAGGATGACGAATCGCATCATTTATTGTTATCATATTTTATTTCACACGGTTGCAATTATTTTATACCTAACCTAACAAGTCATGTATGCGGCATATCTACTCCGGTCGCTATACAACCGGCCACATCTCATATTTCTTGAAAAATTGTTTCATTAAATTTTTTATTTTTTATCTTCACTTTGATTCGACAATGATTGATCTATCATTTCATATCCCGTTTTATTAGTTGCATTACAGCGGGGTTATCTACTATTCATTCCATATAAGTATAAAATTCCTTCAAATCGATATATAGTTTCAGATTGATACAAATCACGCAGGATCAGGAGTCGGCGAGATGACATTAAGAAAATTGAAAAAAAAAAAAAAAAATGTCAACGAACCTTCTTCTGATTCAAAAAATTTATAATAATCCATCGCTGCAACAGAATTTTCTAGTTCAGTGAAGATATGTAGCTATATACCTATTTTCCAATTGTCCGAAGTAATTCGATTCAAAGAAATTAAATACATATGAAAACGACTAGCGAAAATCGTATTGCATTACCGTCATATTATACGCGATTAGTATAGGAATGTACGATACGAAATGCTTGATAAGAATGCGATCTTATGTGTCGCATTAATTAATTAAATTACGTGGTCAGTTAATATATATTTTTACATATACGTATGTACATGTTCGTACAATCTGTAGTACAACACAACCTCGCGATTTATACAATCGCAGACACCGCAGCTATAATATGTGTAGACATAACATACGTGGAAAATATCTTATTATAGGTACAAATGAATCTGAATACCTACTCGTATCTTACATCACATATATATGAATAAATTATACAACGACGTCGCAACTTCCACGTGACGCGACAACGGTGCTATAATTTGCGACCTCAAAGAATCAAGATTAATCTATGCCTATGTACGTAAATTTATATCATCTCAGACCACACATGACGTTCTTTCTCCCGGTTGACTGACAGTCGTCTGCACCGTTTGATTTGTTGAAAAAAAAAGAAGGAAAAAGAAAATTAATAAAGGAGAAAAAAAATATGAAATAATGAAAAAAATATCGAAAAATATATAAATACAGTGGGAAAACGGAGAAAAAAAAATTAAAAATTAATCATGTATGTACCTTGTAATATTTGGTACGTTATGATTTTTTTTTTTTTTTTTCAATTTTTATCTCTGAGAGCGACAAACTGCAAGCGAGTATGAGAAGTATACTTACGGAGTTAGAAATAATATACAACATATGCGACGACGGTCGTCGTGAAAAACATCCACAAGTATTATGTAACGCTGTATTCGTGACGTGTGTCAAGTTGGAACCCGAAGCGAGAGTTCCAGTAGTTCCCGATAGAGTTCTGAACGCCCTTTGACGTATCTAGGAGTTCCTGAACATTTTTTGAATAATTGCTGAAAGTTGAGACTACGAAAACTGGTTTTGAAAAATGGGGTGCCAACTTGACGGAAAACCCTATTATGAGTATCGAAGAGTTCTGAGCAGCCTAATCGATTGTGCCTGATGAGTTCTAGAGTTCTCGGTGGTTTTCGAGCGAAGTTCTGCCGATTTCGCGAAAAAAAATACGATTTCAAGCAACCATAGGTGTGCAATGTGATCAAAATCACCGAAAGAGTTCCAAATAGTTCTGAACAGATCTTTTGATTCATTAGAAAGAGTCCTTCGAAAAACTCTGATACTTCGAATCGATCATGTCAAAAAACAAAAAGTTGCAGGGGTTTGAAAATTGAGGAAAAAACAGTCAAAATTGAGATGAGAGTTCCGGATAGTTCTGAGTGCGTATTCGTATTCATCAGGAAGAGTCTTCCGAAAAACTCTGATACTTCGATTCGATCGCATCAAAGAATCCAAAGTTACTGGGCTCTGGATATTTTTGAAAAAAAAGTCGAAATTAAAGAGAGAGTTCCGGATGGTTCTGACTGGATTTTGAGATTCATCACGGGGGGGGGGGGGGTCTTAGTAGCGATTGCGCTCTACACTCACAAATCACAGGATCCAGGAAGTTGTTGTGTGTACATAAAAACGTAAGTCCGAAAAACAATTCCATTATTGGTCATAGTTATTGACGGCATTCGCCAGGTCGGATTTCCACCAATCTGCCCAGGGCACGCCACGTGGAGGCCTCCGTCAATCGCCGGTCTGAAAGTTATGCCGACTGTGCCCCTTTACAAATTGTTTCAAATTTTTTTTTAAATTGTTTTTCATTTTTTGAAAATTTTTTTAAAATTTTTTTTAGATTTTTTTCAAATTTTTTTCAAATTCAATTTTGAACAATTATTTTTTTCACCTTTTTTGTGTTTCATCTTCCAAATCATATACTTTGTTTCTTTAATTTGAGGTTGTATATTTTTTCGACTGAATAATTCTTTATATTTTTGTTGGAGAATAAAATTTAATAAAAATACGATTTCCGTATCTGTGCGGAATACGAAATATTTCTTTATTTCATTCATGCGCAGCATACATGATGACGTGTGGTACTACTGTTCGATCTCGCACAAACTTCCTCTCTTTAGCCAAATCGTCATATTCATACCAATAACTACCCGTGTATGTCATCGCGGTGTAGTGTTCCATTGGCTCAATATAATTTATAACCCCACTGAGACGATATGTCTTATCATTAAGCACGACAGATTTTTGAATGCTGCGGAGGTTCATTTCCACTTTAGAGAATTGGTCGTAGTTTTTATCTGTTAGGATACTGAGGTCCAGGAAAAGATGCGGTCCGTATATCTGAGATCTCTTCAAATCTTTATCACATTTCTTGCATTTGTTTTTCGTGAGAGTCATCATTTCGGTATCATCAATGGCATCCTGAATCACACCAAGTCCTTTTTCTAATATCATACCGACATTAACGTACAGTGTCGGCATACTTCTGCATTGCAGATAGTCGCAAAAATCGCATGACGTTCTTCTGGAGACACTGGGTATATTATGAAATAATTTCTCAATGAGGTGACCTGCATTGCATTTTGCGTCCAGGAAAAGCATGTGTCTTGTACCTGACTGAACACACAGGTCGACAGTTTTTAATATTCTTGCGCGGGCAACATAATCGGCACGAATTACTCTACCACGCGACAGAATGCCTGATGCTAATTTGATGGTGTTATTTTCAGAATTTAGATTTTTAACCTCACTCCTATACCGCTCTTCTTTTCCGATGGTTTGTGCAAGAAGTTGTACCACTGAATCGAATGCACAAGTTTGTTTGACACAAGTCATTCTTTGATCGACTTTGATGGCTTCACATAAAAGACCGTTACTAATGATAGGCAATTTGATGGCTTTATAGGACTCCATATAGTCCCAATCAGGATAAGCATCCATATAATTGGGTTTTTTCTTCTGGTTTTGGAGATCACCTAATCCTTTCCAATTTTCAGTTGCTCGTAACGTACTATTTTCTTTGGCTTCGCCACCAGTATCATCGGACTCAACATCCGTATCATGCTTCACCTTCTTAGCAGGACTCTCTGTGTGAGTCACCTTGGACATTAGCCTCAAACTCGTTTGCTCGATGCTGTTATCAATTATTGTCACTTCTGTACTGCTTAACGAAATCTCGTTATCCACGCCGGCGGTAGGTCTGCCATCTTCGGAATAATAGTTGGATTCGCCGTAGCTGAAGGTGTCGTGCTCATTCCAACTATTATTCTTGCAGCTTAAATAGGAAGTAGCATTGTTCTCTAAAATAATAGACTGGTCTTCTGTCTTACCATAATCTATTTCTCTGAAAAAACCGTCTTCCTGTTTTTCCGCGGAAGTAATAGGTGTTTCATTCCCGAAATACGTTTTCTCGATTCTATGATCGAGGAACTCCGCTTCTGTACTGCCTAATGCAGCACTGTTCTCTTCAATTACAGTATTACCGTCTGGTTGCCAATGATAAATAATTTTGTCATTATTGACAATGTCATGTTCATTCTTTACATTTTTATGGCAGCTTTCAACAGCATGCTGTTCTATCTTCGCTATTTTCGCCTTTTTTGAAGGTGCGGTTGATTTATTTTCGGCATTTCTGGTCGAAGCTTGTTTGACACGACCATCTAGATATGTTATATGTCGAAGAACGAATTTATCCGCGCGTAACGGTAGCTCGGACTTGAAAACTCTATTTTTTATATTTGCAAATTCGGATTCAACGCTGGAAGAAGTTGCAATCTTAGAGCCCACCTTAAAAGTTGATGACATGATGCCAGTCCATATG
Organism: Athalia circularis; assembly: GCA_963978495.1. Lineage (NCBI taxonomy): Eukaryota > Metazoa > Arthropoda > Insecta > Hymenoptera > Athaliidae > Athalia > Athalia circularis. The sequence continues at coordinate 24,523,340 of OZ021700.1, forward strand.
GAACAATAATGCATCAGCTGTCTGATTTTATGAGCGATCTCAAGGTTACAGCAAGCATTAAATACCTCACCATCACCGCATTGCAATGCAATGCTAGAAGCCTTGTCGTAAATAGCTGTGGACCAGTCAACCCACCCAGCCGAGCAATCTTCTTTAAAATTTTCGGACTCGTGATTTTCCAATGACATGCTGATAGATTCAATCAATTCAAGATCAGACATCCCTTTGATGATCAAGTTAACGCGCTCAAATTCCTGCTGCGATGGTAACTTTTCACCCGAAGCAGATCCGAGTGTCTGACTTAACGCAACTGTTAGAACAGACTGCAGGAATTCTTCCAATTCTTCAAATGATTGAATCTGATACGCATGACACAGTGATCTTATGAAAAACTGTCTTACTTTGATCAGCGGATGCCGTTTTATGCAATCCCATCTGCATATAATTGCCACCACGTGGCTTACATCCAGCCGGATATAAGTCGCAGGACATGCGCTCGTTTTGCCCTTCAGAATATCGAAGCAGCATTGCATGTATTCGCGAAGATCTGCTTTTCGAGCGAATGCTATTGAAATAGCAATCAAAAGTGCATGGCTGAAATCGCACACAACCGTACGTGGAGTCGAAACTCCATCGCTCAATATCTTGAGAAGCCATGTTGTAATTGCTACAGTATCCTGCTGAGCAGAAAGCATTTGAAATACAGGCACGCTTCCAGTCGATGACACACTCATGCATTGATATAAGAAAATGTGACTTGACTTCCCATGCTCGTATCGTATTTTTTTCACCAATGATCCCGTGGCATCGATTGTCATGAATGACTGCTTATCACGTTTCCTATCCAGTTTATAAATCATTTTCTGTTCCTTGGACCAGTAGTGACAGAAGAATGGACAAGCACCAATATTATGTATACCGCCAACGTACGTCCCATGCTTTGCGCTAATCAGATTGTCAATTTCTTTGGCACCACTGATGCCAAGGCGTTTATCCTTGACCTCTCTAACCGCTTCTCGAAGAACGCAAGATTTTGGTATAATCGGAGGGTAAGGATCACCAAACTCAATACACTGTGCTGTTTGATCTCTAATAAAGGAAATTGCATCCGTTTTTGTACTTGCGAGCATGTTTGCTATCTGAGCTCGCCGGACTCCTCTTAGAGGTCTTCGTTTTGAATGAATAAAACTGGGCCGAGCCTTCTTCACCTGACATTTGAAGACGACGTCTTCGTTAGAAGGCTCACTCGGTAGAACTGCGCTTAAACGAGCAGAACATTCGTTACAGACCGCATTAATTTTGAAATAATTACCTTTATCCGGATGGTTGTTACCCTTGGCGTTCTTAAATGTCCATGCACAAGGAATTTTGTGCTGGAGCCAGAGTTTTTCTGCAAACAGATCGGTCCAGTTTTCTAAAGTTAAATAGGTACGGCCATCGGAATAATTTTTTTCTACCGGATGCACTTTCAACCATTCTGTCCATGTCAATGTGAGGAAGAATTTCAGCTTGACCGTACTTGATGATACATTAGGATCGAAACTTGGATCATTTTTTGACTGATCGTTTAAGTCGGCCATTTCTTCGTCGATTAGTCCAAAAGCCCGGAGAACAAAATCTCGCAATCCATTCCTGTTATTTTTTACAATAGTATACAGGTGTTTTGCACCAGGCGCCTCGCCCATAATTTCGGCAATTGATGCATAAATTTTGTGCGAAGGAGGAAAGACCTTACCCGACTCATCAACTACGCGATATTCGTCTGTAGCTAAGAGTTTCCGCAATTTCTCGACGTCGTACATATTTCACTTGAATACACCTCGCTACTCGACAAGAATTGCAGTTCGATCTCGGATCGAATGTTCGATCCGAGAAATTCGATATCAAGAAAATTTCAGCCAAACCGTGGTTAACCTTAAGCAAATAACAGGAGATCCAGTGAAGAGTAACTATTAGAGATTCGAAAGTTCGAGGTACATAAAGTATTCCCTCATGCGAAATCTGAAAAGACTATGCGACGTCCGGAGACGATCCTCAAACGCCTACCTACACGAGCTACAGCACCAAACAATATACATATAGTGCGTGAGAAACCAAGGTATTAATAATTGACAAAAAAAAAGTTGATATTCGTTCAACAATAACGCTTCTCAGAACATATGAAATAGATTTTCAGTGTCAACACAATGATATACTCAGATCAAAACACCGAATGTCTGCGTAGAAGACTGTTCGGGAGCCATTATTGACTGCGAGAAGGTCGCGAGGCGGGTGGCGAAGCGCCTTGGCTGATGCTACCTAGCGGTCAAACCCTGAACTGTGAGAGAGGAAGTTTGTGCGAGATCGGACAGTAGTACCACACGTCATCATGTATGCTGCGCATGAATGAAATGGAGAAATATTTCGTATTCCGCACCGAAACGAAAATCGTATTTTTATTGATTTTTATTCTGTAACAAAATTATAAAGAATTATTAAGTCAACAAGAAAAAATTCAACCTCAAATTGAAGAAACAAAATATATGATTTGAAAGATGAAGCACAAAAAAAGTAAAAAAAAATAAAAAAATGAAAAAAAATAAAAAAATTCGAAAAGAAAATTCAAAGAGTAAAAAAAAAGGGGCACAGTCGGCATGACTTTCAGACCGGCGATTGACGGAGGCCTCCACGTGGCGTGCCCTGGGCAGATTGGTGGAAATCCAACCTGGCGAATGCCGTCAATAACTATGACCAATAATGGAATTGTTTTTCGGACTTACGTTTTTATGTACACACAACAACTTCCTGGATCCTGTGATTTGTGAGTGTAGAGCGCAATCGCTACTAAGACCCCCCCCCCCCCCCCGTGATGAATCTCAAAATCCAGTCAGAACCATCCGGAACTCTCTCTTTAATTTCGACTTTTTTTTCAAAAATATCCAGAGCCCAGTAACTTTAGATTCTTTGATGCGATCGAATCGAAGTATCAGAGTTTTTCGGAAGACTCTTCCTGATAAATACGAATACGCACTCAGAACTATCCGGAACTCTCATCTCAATTTTGACTGTTTCTTCCTCAATTTTCAAACCCCTGCAACTTTTTGTTTTTTGACGTGATCGATTCGACGTATGAGAGTTTTTCGAAGGACTCTTCCTGATAAATACGAATACGCACTTAGAACTATCCGAAACTCTCATCTCAATTTTGACTGTTTTTTCCTCAATTTTCAAACCCCTGCAACTTTTTGTTTTTTGACGTGATCGATTCGAAGTATGGGAGTTTTTCAAAAGACTCTTCCTAATGAATACGAATACGCACTCAGAACTATCCGGAACTCTCATTTCAATTTTGACTGTTTTTTCCTCAATTTTCAAACCCATGCAACTTTTTGTTTTTTGACGTGATCGATTCGAAGTATGAGAGTTTTTCGAAGGACTTTTCCTGATAAATACGAATACGCACTCAGAACTATCCGGAACTCTCATCTCAATTTTGACTGTTTTTTCCTCAATTTTCAAACCCCTGCAACTTTTTGTTTTTTGACGTGATCGATTCGAAGTATCAGAGTTTTTCGAAGGACTTTTCCTGATAAATACGAATACGCACTCAGAACTATCCGGAACTCTCATTTCAATTTTGACTGTTTTTTCCTCAATTTTCAAACCCATGCAACTTTTTGTTCTTTGACGTGATCGATTCGAAGTATGAGAGTTTTTCGAAGGACTCTTCCTGATAAATACGAATACGCACTCAGAACTATCCGGAACTCTCATCTCAATTTTGACTTTTTTTTCCTCAATTTTCAAACCCCTGCAACTTTTTGTTTTTTGACATGATCGATTCGAAGTATCAGAGTTTTTCGAAGGACTCTTTCTAATGAATCAAAAGATCTGTTCAGAACTATTTGGAACTCTTTCGGTGATTTTGATCACATTGCACACCTATGGTTGCTTGAAATCGTATTTTTTTTCGCGAAATCGGCAGAACTTCGCTCGAAAACCACCGAGAACTCTAGAACTCATCCGGCACAATCGATTAGGCTGCTCAGAACTCTTCGATACTCATAATAGGGTTTTCCGTCAAGTTGGCACCCCATTTTTCAAAACCAGTTTTCGTAGTCTCAACTTTCAGCAATTATTCAAAAAATGTTCAGGAACTCCTAGATACGTCAAAGGGCGTTCAGAACTCTATCGGGAACTACTGGAACTCTCGCTTCGGGTTCCAACTTGACACACGTGTATTCGTGCTTGTGCACTTCTCATAGCGTGGCATATGGAATGTACGTGACTTACATGTTTTACTGCAAAAGTAGGAATATGCATACATATAACTATATACATATGTAGAGAGGAAATATGGATTGTAAATTTTGAATTTTTAATACTTTGCGAGATACATGATATTATCATACTTGTTATAGGTATATATTTTCTTAGTCCTATGTATTTATAGAAAATACACTTGTAACGATAGAAGTATGAGAGGAATCTTGAATTACCATCACAACTGCATCGACAGACGATATTTTATTTATACTTTTTTTTTCCTCTTTTTTGTCTCACAATCAAGACATTATACAATATACCTGCGACATGATTTTTTTGAAATTTTTTTTGCAACGCTTATGTAAATCTCTCTGAACTGACGATGAGCTACGTTAACAACCGTAATCTTTCAATGCGCACGAATTATCATATTTTTTTCTATTTTTTTTTAAGATATGTATTTGCGTTTTCTTCAAGACGAACTGCTAATCCGGTAGCAAAATAATATAGTCTTTGGTATTCCCTGTATTCGGGTTTGGTTATATTCTTTCTCAGAATCTCATGTACGACCACGTTTTATAGTTGAATTTTTTTTTTCTTTAGTTTTTTTTTTCATGAAAGCTACACTGCACTCTCTTTCGAGGCAGTGAATACGTCGAGGAAAATACTTTTTCTATATTATGCTCAATAGTGTTGGGGAAATTTCATGAAGTTACAACCATCGATGTTGTAGAGATGATAATCGTATTGCAGTTTGTTTATTTGACTCAAGAAATTGCCACTGTACCGTCGATTGATCGTGGAAAAATGATGTATAGAAGAAAGTTATTTCAGTCACATTTCGTGATTTACGATATACAATTTTGTGGAATTCAAAATCGGAGTATAATTGTTTAAGATCTTTGGTAATGTAAATATTATTTAAATTCGCACCGAAAGACGTTTTAAAGAAACAAAAAAATCAAGCGGAAGTTACGACTATGAAAGTGGAAATTAATTTAGTTGCGGATGTTCCTTATCCTCTGAACCTTTTTCGATTTTGAAATTCATCTATGTTCCGATTTTCGAGTTATTTCAATGATGCATGGGTCAAAAATCATTAGTATAGAGGCAAGCAGCTGAAATTCGAAATGATCAGAACCGAAACAGGTGGTTACCTAGATCTCGCTCGACGCAGTCTAGACTAGACAACTCCCTAAGCACGTTTTTCTTCCTTATAGGGTGCAGGAGCATTTCTCAAAATTTCTGTTCCGCCGTGTACATTATTCTACACGAAATGAGGTTCTATTTGTTTCATCCGTTTCAAATTTCTGTAGCTATAAACGTCGAGCATTTGAAATACTTTGTGAAACGTTTTCGAAGTTTTCTTGATTTGAGAAATCAGAGTTGATAAAAAAATGAAATAAAATAAAATCAAAAAAATAATTCAAGATTCATTATTTGAGCGATATAATAATCGGGCTGCGGGAGCTGCTTATGTATATATGCCCTAATTTTTTTTGATATCATACTCACACTGTATACGTTCTCATCATCTCTCTCCGCGTGAGATTAATATGGAGTAAAAAATAAAATTCTCTTATGTATGTTTTTTTCTCTGCTTTTTATTTGACCCTTCTACGAAGTAAACGATAAGATGCGTCAACGCTACGGAAATTCCAGTCTCACGATCCAAAGTAATTTAACTTCACTCTTCTAACCGGATGCTTATTTTTTGACAGATTATTCTAAAGTTTTTTCTTACAATTTTTCTTCTCTCTATTCAAGAATTATTTGCTTATGATGTTCGAATATTTTTGTAATCAATGCCATGAAATTTGCCTTCAAGTTTTTCAATACTCGTTGAATATTTTAAACTTAATTATTTAAATAGATAAAAATTTTTTACAAGAAGAAGAAAAATAATAATAATAACAATGATAATAATAACAATAATAGAAGAAACACAAAGAATATACCTGCACTGCGGTAATGGTCTTGCAATTATCGGTTTTTTTTTTCTCCCTTTTGTTATCAATATCAAAATTCCATTATGCGTGATCAATCGCAATGAGTCGCGTCTCCGTTCCCGAATTTAATAATATCGTTTTATTAATATCGGAACTTATTATATATTGATTAGAAATTTACGATGACAGTATAGGTGACTTTTTTTTGTTCAACATTGTGATCTTGTTGTACCGATGGGAAATGGGTATATATAGATACGTCACGCACTGATTATGATGGTAGTAAAATGTATGTATTAATATGATGCTAAAATAAGCGTAGTCATCGATTTGGCGCGGTTCCTCGAAGAGAAGACGATTTGAACCATTACGACCTCGAAATAAAATTGAATTCCTTATACTTGGACTGCTGTGAGAATAATACGCGTTCGTCAACGGCGACAAACCATATCATTCCGCGCACGGATAATAATTATAGTTTCAAAATTGAAGTATTTTTTATTTTCACAAAGATTCGATCGGAACTTGATTGAAATTGGGGTCGAGATGAAAAGAAAATAATAATAACAATATTAATAATAATGAAAAAAAATCGAGTCAAAATCTTGTCCTCGTTCATTTTTTAATCCGCATGAATTAACTTTGACAGCTCATTAATATGGATTCATAAAACTACTAATATGTACCTAATCAGTTTCTTCCAGTATAAAATTCCATTTATTTTACGGTAGAGTTTGAAGCTGGAACTAATTAAATACCATATGAAAGTTGTTTTACAAAGTTTTACTTTAGATTTCGATCCTGCATCTTGCGAGTTGGTTGGTAGTTCACCCCGATTGAGGCGAGACTGAAAGTATACACTGCCATTCATTGGGAGATTAAACTGACATGAGAACAAGTAACGGTCTGTCGCTCTAGGGGAACAGCTGCGGTACTTTTCTTGCCTTTGATTCTCCATTTTATTTTCTAGCCAAGTTTCATACCCTTTTTACACTCCAGATATATAAGTATATGTGTAATTATTATCTTTTGGTCTTCGATGAAAACGCATTTATACTTGGCTTATTAACCTCGATGTTTATAAGTGCAAATGTATACATATATATATAATACTGTATACTGCCGTGTGCTACTTGGTATGTTGGCCTGAACATGAAATTATTAAAATAATAATCATCAACTGTCGTATTATATTTACAGTTATTAGTTGAAAAATTAATTTATCGAACAAACCGTTTTCGGGGTAAGAAACAAAAGAGATTGCACTATGACGGGGTTCGCAAAATACTTCATTAACTATGAGAGTCATTCATTTGTATTTCGATGCACGTCACTTGCGTGTTATTCGTAGATAACGACTGATTGGGATTAACCATCTAATTTCTTCATGATTTTGTTGATAATAACTACAACTATTTTCTCGATGCTCCTCGGCTATTGTTTCATGAGCAAACTTTCGACTGATGACAACATTTTCGTCGGTGGTTTTAACTTGAATTGCGACTTCCATGAGTGAAATTTCCATGTTTAAATTCATTTCAACTACTCGATTTCTACTCTTAACATTGATATAAATAATTTGTCCTTCGTTGCATGACACCACATAACTGATGGCTTCTTATACCCATCAATATTGCACAGCGCTTATAAGTAGTTGAAGAGATTCTGAGATATTTGTAGTGAAACTGACCGAGATTTTTGAATACATTTTTCCGAGACGAGCCTCGTGCGAATTTATCTTCAAGTCGTCCCAATTTTGTGCTTTTTCTTCTTTGCTGGAGTTATAAATATGTAAAATTACTTGCAGTATGACCTCGGGCCACTTTCGACCAAACGAATGAGATTCTATTTATATTTCTTTTTACTTACAACTAGATAATCCTGGTTACTTGTAAACTATCGTCTTTTAAACATTCAATCATACGATAGTGGACTTCCAGGAATTTCCAAAACCGCAACCACAAATTGAACGATATATAGCACAATACTGTATAATGCAAACTCTTAAACACTTCAATTAGTGTGTTGATTGAAGAGGTTCACTGTGCCCTCGTTATAAAAATAAAATTACTTTAAGGAAAGAATAAATGAATTATTTCGAAAATTGACCGCCCCCGCGTTAGCACGCCGCGCTGCTTTGCGTGAAGAGATTTCAACGCACGCGTCTTAACGGCATCGCAACTTGAAATATGAACAAAAAAAGTTAGGACCAGGTGGCGCTGTAATGTTTACCAAATAAATATCACCGATGTAAGTGAGGAAAAAGTGGGCTTCCGAGATGAAAAAACGTTATTTTCCACCACTGACGGTAAACGAAAAATTGTTCTTCGTCTGTCTTTAGGGTTGGGCATTGGTGTACCGATGATAACTATCGTGTAAATGACTGAAAATCTGCAAAGCTACAAATTAAAAAATTATTACCAGCAGAAGCCTTTCCATTGGGTTATCTGGGTGTAATTTAGATTTCGTACTTACACGCTATTTTGTGGGTTGATTATTATGCCGTGAAAAAATATTTACCGTATGTACTCAGGTAGGATCGATTTATGAATCGATCTAAAAGTTTAGGTGAATAATTTCGAACTCTTAACCTCAGGCCGATCCTGTCGGCTTAGGTATATACATAACCTCAAACTCATGACAGGTATCGTTAAAACTAACGTTGAAATTGTGTCATTTTCTTGCGGTAAAATTTCTCCTTGGCTTCACTGATCAAGTGTTTGTTCTGTGGTTTACCTACTGGTTCGTTATTTGCAGCTTACGAAATGCTACATTCTGTCCTGACCTTTGTATACTAATTCGTATTTTCTTTCTATCAGGTTTTAGCTCCATGCAATTCACACATCAAATATTTTTCAACCAAACATTATTCAGCACTCAACGCATACTAAATAGTTGAGCAGTTTCTTTGATCCTTCTTTCATTTTTTAAGTCAACATCAAGGTTTGTCATCTGAAGTCTTGGGCTTGCCAGTTGCATCTTTGTAAAGCAACATTTTATAGTTTTTTCACTGCTTCTTCATCCTATAATTTAGCGAGAAAACTTTTATTATAGCCAAATTTTTTAAGAATCTCATTGCATAAAATTACTTATGCTGTAACATATTCTAGATAAATCTTCAGATGTTTCAAACGCCCCAGATGCACTGATCAGTGCCTAGATAATGTGTCATTCAATTACTTATTTTCAATGATACCCTAAAATCCCACAGCATTTTGTGGTATTTAATCTTTTTTTTTTTGTCCTATTGATCTTTCATACCACCGATATTGTTTGAAAATGATTAGCGAAGTTATTGATGATTCAATGTTTATGGTATTTTGAAATTTATTGTTACAGGAGCAGCACAGTTTGGAGATAAATAGGCTGACAGAAGAAAACTCCAGTCTCCGAGCACGTTTGAGAGACGTGACACATTCTCCATTATCGGATTCTGAAAAGCAGCAAATTTTATTGGACGCTTCAAGACTACATAACTCAGCTCCAGCATCCATTGCTATCACCCAGGAAGATGGCTCTCCAGCTGTTGCCACGGAGAACACATGTTCAACACCTGATTGGGACAAACATAGTTCCAGTTCAATGTCTGAAGTATCTGTCGCTTGCTTACAGGATAGGATCCTACAAATGGAAGAAACACATTATAGTACAAACGAAGAATTACAAGCCACAATTCAGGAACTTAGCGACTTACAGGTATAGTGTAATACTGAACAAATAGCAATTTCATGAATGGGCATAATGCTGGAATTTCATGTAAATAACGCTAAAAATAGTTATTGTTGATAGCAGCCACATTGTAAATAACGTGCCTCAGAATATATACTTCGATACCTTCTGATTGTAGATTCTTTGGCATAGGTTTTCATTCAAGTTTTCTTAAACAATGTATAAGCGGTCTGTTCTCATTCAGAACTGCTGTACATCCTGTGTTACACTCAAGGATTGGCTTGGGTCATTCTCATCGAAACGCACTTGAATAACCTAAATGTGAATTAAAATTAAGCTGTCAGAAAATTTTGTATGAATTTCAGATTCCTTTAACCTGCTAACAAGATTGATGAAAGGTGTATTTTTATTTTTAGGCTCAGTTGTCGGAGCTTCAATCTGATAACGAAAGATTAACCGAAGAAAAAGGTGTCCTTCTGGAATCTCTTTGCAGGCAAACAGAAAAATTAGAGGATTCAAGGTCCAAAGTAGACACATTGCAGGGGTTACTATTACGAGAGGAACAGGCAGAGGAAACGCCTCATGGCTACAATACAGAGCGAGAGCAAAAGCTTGTTGATTTGCTCAAGGTGCGTTTAATTGTCAACATTACAAACTTCTTACAAAAACTGATATCAAAAAAATATGACTCATCTGGTCAGCAGTAACATTATATTGACAGAATTATAGTTTCTAATGCCCTACCGTTCTCTGTTGACAGAGTGCCCAAGAGGAACGGGAATCACTTCTACAAAAGCAAGAGGAACTCACCTCCGAATTGAAAAGTCTGCGATCTACGGCTGAAGCCTCTTCTACAGAGACTGAACGGCTTACGAAGCGTGTTCATTTATTAGAATCTACCGTTGATGCAACCAATGCCGAACGTAAACAACTAGATACTGAACTCGTTGAAGCACGGCAGGAAGGTTCAAGTCGCACCATCGAAATAAGCAGGCTAGCAACGTTGTTAGAAAATGCCAGAGCCAAAATTGAGGAGTTAGAACAGACGAGACAACTAGAAAGTAAAAGTGAAGCTGATGAATTACTAGATGCTGCGAGGCGAGAGAAAGATACGCTTGAAACACAGGCTGCTGCCTTGCAGGAACAGTTGGCTAGATCACATTGTGATCACGATAGATTAAAAGATCAATATTCACAACTTCAGGAAGAGTGTAAAGTCATTCGCAATAATGCCAAATCAGCAATCAGTGATTTGGAATATCAGCTATCTCAATTGAAAGAAGAGCGAAATTCTCTGAGTACGGAACTGCAATTGGTCAGAGATACTTTGGCCGAACTGCAAGCTCAGTGTCAGCGGCATTTGGAAGACAAACGCGAATTGAAAGCAGCTTTAAGCGAATCACAACGCCGCGCCAATGATGTTGAGTCTACAAAAGCTGATTTGGAATCTGCTCTGGAAGATGAGAAACGGCTAAGGCAAGAAGAAAGTACAGAGTGGGAACAATTTCAGACCGACTTGTTGATGACCGTTCGTGTTGCCAACGATTTCAAAACAGAAGCTCAAAGTGAACTTGAAAGGGTTGTAATGGAGAACAAGACTCAGAGAGATAAGCTCCGAGCACTAGAAGCACAGCTGGATAAACTAAATAAGGGTAAGTTTTCATTTATTATAAGCATTAACATAGTGTCGATGCAGTCGTAAAACATATTTGTAGGATACTAAATATTCAAAAATAGGTCATCGACACTGATTTTTTGAAAAGCAAGTTTCAAAAAAATGTAGGTACCCATGAGTATCATCCAAAGAACTTATGATCTTTGAAATAACAGTGTGCAAAGTAGAGCATGTTTAAAGTTATCAACAAAATTCATGAACCTTGTTCTGTAAATGTTCATAACACACCTAAACCAAGGAACTATTATTAATTTATTCAGATGCATGCGCAGTTATGTTAATTTTACATCTCGTAATTTGAATATATAGATTGAAAATATGTACTGAAACTCAATTTTACTCTCATCATAAACTTACTCATGAATGCAATTCAACATATTAAGTTAGATGAAGTCAAGTTTTCCTTGTCTTTTTATTCAATCAAGTTTCGATTCAGATAGTAGGTATTCACAGAGGAATTGTGGTTACTTCCTCGCCCAAGCCCTTCTGAAATTTCTTCTTACTTTTATGTTGTAACAAAAAATTATACTATGAACTAGGGCCTTCTACTGACCGTACTGGGAGTGCTATGGGTGATCAGATAGCCACCGAGACAGTAACGTCACCAGATTCCTTGTTTGAAAGAAGTGCCATTGGTGCTTTACTAAAACGTGGTCGTACTTTGCCAAAAGTACGCCCAGAAATAAGAAAAGCCATTTCTGAATCAAACATTAATAAACTGAATATACAAGAAGATGCTACACAAAAACAAAATCCAATTAGGAAAACTTATCCTGGTATATCTATGCCAAAAGTAGATGTTGGGGATCTTGTTGATCGGGAATACTTGTACCCGCGTCCACAAATATTCAATATGGTAACACCGTTGAAAGATGAGGAAAAAGATGAGTTATGTCAACTTAAACAAGAATTGTTGAGAAAACCCATGTATGCCAACAGTGAAATAAAATCTGATCGTGAGATGGAAATTTCTCAACAAAAAGACAAAGGCCCTTTGGAATCAGATTATCCGAAATTGTACAAACTATCTACGCCATCACCTCAAAGTGCAAAAGTGAAAGAAAATCCTGTGCTGAAAGAAATTACAGCAATTCAGAGCTCCCAAGGCGATTCATATGGAATCAATATTTCGAAAAGTCAATTTTATGTCCCAAAAAATTACGTTTTCTCTGATACAGAATATGCAATGGATGATTTGATGTTCGAAGTTGATCCAGAAATGATCAATCTCTTGAAAAAAAGCAAGTGTAATGTAGCCACAACAGCTCAAGGAGAGTCGTATAGTTCGGCAATGAAAACTGATCTGGGTGGCGCTTTGTCATTAGATGCAACAAGTCACAAACATACTGGAAATAATTCTCCCCTGCATAAATGGTTGTATCAAGATAATCGTGAAAAAACCGACGTGTATGACCTTGAAACCAATTTGACGAACCTACCAAGTACCAGAATAGTAAACAATTCTGGTGAAATCACACAAGTAGTAGACAAACCTCAAATACAAGACCTTCGAGTAGATGATAATGTGAACAAACCAGACAACTCTGGGGAAAACAAAACAATACATCATCCATCTGAGGTCCGTTGCAACTCTCTAAATGATACCAATTCATTGCAAATGATGGCGAATTTAGATACTAGCAGCCATGCTTCAGAACCCCAGGTAGACCAGAATCCAGAACAGCATACTTCACTCATCTTATCAACAAATAAAGAAAAGCTAGAAACTTATAATTCAAGAGACAAAAATTTATCCATGCTAGAAAAAGAAATCCAACCTATTAGTGAAATGGTCGATTCCTTAATTGATGATCTGACATACCGATCAATTCCAAGAAGTTCAAAGCGCAAGTTGTACGGAAAAAAACTTTCTTCGTCTGCCGAGGATATTAATAAAGTTCGTTTGAAAGAAAAGATTTATGAAAGTTTATCGGACTTTTATAGCGGTTATAAAAGTCAAAATGAAATTAGGGCCGATGTTCATGAAAGAAATTCGAGTACAGCAATTGAAAATACGAAAAAACCAATATCGAATACTAACGTACCAGTTGTGGTGGAATCAACCAGCGCTGCACCCCCTGATGAAAATGATTCAGTAAGCCCTTTGTACGACAACGTGCGATACGTAAGGAATGTAGCTGCCAAAAATATATCAATTGAAAACCCAAACCCTGATTTAATAATGGCTCCGAGAATTTATACACTGAAAAGTCGGTATGACAAAATAATCCCCAAAGATCCGATTCCTTCACCAAGGCAAAATTTATCCGGAATATCTGATGATATAACACTTCGAAAAAAGGGAGTAGTAAACAAACAAAGTCGGTCCCATTCTTTTGTAAATTTCCCAATTGTAAAAACTGATAGATATGGTGCTACAAGGCCAAGTAGTTTAGGTTTGCATCCAGTTTCGGAAGCTGACGAAAGCTCGAGATCCTCAGTAAAAAATAGAACTTTCATTAACACCATGCTAGCAAGGGATAAAAGTTCATACCAAGAAAACATGATTTTACGCTCCCGCCAAAGACGTATGGAATCAGAAGACTATAATCACAAACAAACCAATGTTAACGATCAACCATTGAAGGTAGTGATAAAGGAATCACCATCCTCCATTTTTAAAAACGTTAACAAAATACAATCTACAGTTTCTTCCACCGGACTCAAGTTATCAAAGACTGTTTCATCGACTGAGAATTTACTACCCAAGAATAGTGATCTTCCTGAGATCAGTAAAACTCAATCAACATTGATAAACGCTAGACTCTACGATCTTCCAGAAGGAGTTTATGGAAAAATCATCACCAGTCCCAAATCCATTTCTGAAGTTCAACAAAAATATGAAAAATTATCAAAACAGAGTCAAGTTCCTGTCATCACAGCAAAAAGCATCGATAACAGCAGTAAAATTAAGTGGACTACACCTATTGTTAAAATGGATCAAAACCGTATTGTCGACAAACACAAAAATGCTATTACTAAAATTGAAAGTAGCTTTTCTAAAACGGCAGATTCTTCAAATTGGAATTCGACCAAGAGTAATGAAGGGTACACCACAAGTGAAGAAAGTTTTAAAATGGTACCAAAGTTGCCAGTCTCTCCTCCTCCGATAAAACCAACAGATGTTATTGATACACGTTTTGCTCGGGAGGACGATATTGACAGAACTTGCATTCCACCATCACCAAAAGTTACTCCAAGTGGGTCAAAGTTCCAACATTCTTCCGCATTATTAGTAAATAGTAAATGTGGAACTATTGCTGAAGAGCCTGAAGTAGAACTTAGAGCTAAACGTAGTCCACCAGTGGTACATATTCGTCCTTGGATTTCAGCAATTACGTTTGACCGTAAGTCCCAACACCAAGCTTATAACTGTGGCTTGTGTAGCGGGACCATCACATATTCTTACGTAGATCTTCGCACTTTCCCATGTCTGCTAAAAGGAGATCTCTTGCGTGATGTTTTTATACCCTACCCTGTGTCAAGGATTATCAGATTTTGGGTTACACCTGGGAAATCATAATATGCTTCTTCTAGGCAATATATTTTGTCCGTTATTATCAATTATTGGCAATTTTATGATTCAGTAAAGCTTACCCATAATTTGACTATGTAAAAACACCAGAAGAGTGCAGAAGCTTATTGGTTCGTTTTATTCATTTATTCGCGCCTTAGGTATGTATTTTTGGGGTGTGTGTATCATATCATGGAGCAGGATGCATAGACACATTCATTTTGCTATAAAATTACTGCATAATTTGTTCGTCTACTTTCTGTTTAGGATTCCGTTGATTTATGTTTTGTTAAGTCGTCTGCTTAATTCATGTGGGACAAAACTATTTGACGCTTCAAAAATCTAATTGTTATGTTGTTTTTTCTCCATGCTTATGGTTGTATTCCAATTATGTTTGAGTGATTATTGACAAAATATAGCTTATCTGTGATATTTCAATCGCAAAAGAACATCAGTATTACGTTAAATTTGCCTTCAAAGCTGTATGACAAATATTTGAGATACCAAAACAGGTAATCTGATTTTTGAAGAATTTGCCATAATTATGGCATCGAGTTAGGCTTATTTGTACTTACTAAGTGGCCAGTGACGCTAATTTTTTGCATAACCTGGCATCATCATTTTGTGTTTATTAAACTTATGCTTATTACCTGGTTCTAGAACGATCGAATGTTAGAAGTATCGAACGCATTATTTGTTTCCAGCTAATCAGAAAGCCATGCCTCCACCGCCAAGACCACCTACGACTCCAACTGATACACAACAAAGCGTGTTGACCAGTGTAACACAAGAAATGGCTGCTCGCCGTAAAGCTAATATTTCAAGACAGGATTCGAGGCTCAGTGTAAAGTGTCTCATTGAGAGCATCGAAAATGCTACTAAACAAGCAAAGGCTGGTGAGTCATTTCCAGCATTTCTGAATGGGTTACGAGAACAAACTATTCTTCAGTTCCATACTTTGCACAACGAATTTCATTATTTATTCAATTGCATTGTCAAATCAATAGCCTTTACGCGTAGTTCTGAAATAATTTAAATGAGCATGTCAAAAAACATATAATAATTTATCTCTTTTGAAGTGAAGCCAATTATTAATAAATTTGTATTCAAAAAGCAGTTAATTTCTTAATGCATTACGCTTAAATTAGATATTCCTTAATTTTCATGTTCGTTTTGAATGCTTGAATTACCCATAAATGAATCAATCTATCGATGAATAACACATTACATAAATGTTTCTATAGCTGGGCTTGCCGACAATAGTGGTGAGTATTATTTTTGTGAAACAAATATAAGTCAGGGTTACAGAAAACGTTTTAACAACGTCCCAGACAAATGAAAAAAATAAAAGGGAAAAATCCCTTGAATATTATTATTATCTAAACCGTTTAATTTTACTTGTACCAATTTAGGTCCTGGAAGCCGTAGTAGTTCTACGTCATCTTTGAATTCAATAGGGACGAACGAAGTTATCTCACTAAAAGCTCCTCTCCGCGATCAACAACAAACAAATAATCTAATTTGTCCTGTGAATACCACAAATAACAACAAGACCCAACCAACGAATGCAAGAAAAGTTCTTTCAGGTAATTTACCAAAAGTACCTAAATAATGATTTTGCCTTGAACCAATGCTTCCTCTATCTCTATACATTGTAACAACCAAACTAAAACAATGCTTTCATTCAAATATCGTGAATGAGAGACATTGTCAGGGCACAGGGTTTCTTGGTTTCAGTATTTCCATCATTCGTTGAATTGATGCTTCTTTCACTTTGGTAGTATACTGTACATAGGTTTATGCATTAGGATCGATACTCCAGCATGATTCAAATTAATTTATCATATATTATTTATCAAAATATTATCAATGAATCTATGTACAGTCATTTTAAGATGTCAAATATGGAAAGGGTTGGGAGAAATGGGGTGTTTTAAATCTATTATTTTAATAACAATGACGGATTTTTAATTTGCAAATAGGTTGTTGATGAATAGAATATTATGGTAACACGTATGTAACGGAGTTATGGTAACACGTTACAGTAACATATGTGTAACAATGAAAATGTATTAAATTTATCAAATAGGAGCTTGTTTGCTTTCTTTTTTCTCCCTATTGCACTAACAGCCTATTGAATATTTTCTGGTATTATTTTATCACTAATTTCTTATTTCAGCTCATGAGCACTTTCTGTAGTTGCATGCTCTTCTAATCTGCACAACAATAAAATGGTTTTTCTTCTATAAGCACCTGTGAATATAAATGTACATAATACATGATGTATAAATGTATGTACATATATATATATATATATATATATATATAATTTTTTTTTAATAACTTGACGAATTTGCATGACGCACAAGGTAAGGATTTTAAATTGAGAGACATTTTATTATTATGGAATCATCCTTATTTTTGTTGGGATTCACCCCACGTATTCAGCTTGGCCAGTTCTTGCTTTATTGCACGTAGGCAATCACAGCAGATTGCTGGCACATAATGACTAACCTTGACAATAAAATTCTTTATCATTGGCGCTATGAAACACTTGAGAAGCATGCTAATTTCACTGTTTGGCGTAGTGTTTCTGCTTCAGTTATGAAGGGCTTAAACTTTCAACGGTGATACCTGTAAGTATCTGGAAGGAAGATTGAATACCAGTTAATAATTATTCATCATTTAACTCACTAGCAGAACTAGTTTCCGTTTCTTGTATCCGGTTCTAACTATATATGAACAGAGTCAGTTTGAAGTACAATACTTCAAAGCAGTGATCATTTGTAAACGTTTATGGTAGATCCGTGTCAAGTAATAGAAAACACCTGCGTGAGATCAATGATGCTTTGACTAACTCTGACTGGAAATTACTTGATTCATATTAGTTATATGTATGGACATTGAAAAAATCTGATGAACATGAACTTTTTTCTTCTTCACAAAACAGAGACAAAATCGGTACCAGTTGTGCTGAGTCCTGGAGAACTACTAGATTCAGCAGCTCTAAACGCTAAAGCAATCGATTTTGTTAGACGTAACAGCGTCACAGACCTAAGTGAGCGTAAAGATCCACTATGTGGACTGGTGAAAAATGGAGGCTCTAAGAGAAATGCACTTTTGAAGTGGTGTCAGAATAAGACCGTCGGTTACCGCAACATCGATATCACAAATTTCAGCAGCTCATGGAATGATGGACTGGCCCTATGCGCTATACTACATTCGTACCTACCTGACAGGGTTCCTTATGATTCCCTATCTCCAAATGAAAAAAGACGAAATTTCTCTATTGCATTTTCCGCTGCTGAAAGTGTTGGAATACCCACGACTCTGGTGAGTTAAATATTTATCTTCATATTGTTTTAAAACAATTTTTCTCAACATAAACTTATTACGAAAGAAAACTGCATTTCTCAGTAATATTGCATGTACTTCCTTCAAATGTCAAGCTGCGTGAAGGATGAAACTCGTGCTGATTTCTTTGAATTACAATGAAGATTCAAAAATTTTTAACTAAAGAAATTGAATTTTCCTTACAGAATATAGGAGATATGTGTCAACTAGAGCGACCTGACTGGCAACAGGTGATGTCGTATGTAACCAGTATTTACAAGCACTTTGAGACGTAAAGAAGTGAGAAAAACCCAGTTCATCCTGAGAATGCGTTGTATTCAGTCCAAAATATTCTGGATCTTCAGATCTAGGTACACCGCGTAGCATGTAACCACTATTTGATGACCGTGCAAATCAGATGATTATAAATAATAAGAAGAATGACCATCAGTGTCGTGCGGCAGTGACTACCGGCAGGCTACATGCAAGCATCTAGTCAACTTAACCCAAGAGTGTCAATTACAGAAAGGAGTGCCACGTCGCTGGGAAAATTAGATCAAAAAATATTCAGTTGATGTTCATGCGAATACACTTTATCTGTTTGGTTTTTATTCCCCCCCCCCCCCCCCAAATACTTTGACGTTACTTTATAGTCGTTGAAATAGGTATATGTTTGAATTTCTTAATTTTCGTGACAAAAAGCATGTTCTTTGGAAGTGAATGACCTGTAAAATTTTGGTCATAAGCCAAGGATTGAAAAAAATCTCTCCTAATGGTATTGTTTGAGTCTAACACTTCTTCGTTATGCTCTTAGGTCAAACCTATCTGCTGTTTTGCAAAAATGCTTTTACTTAATTTTTTTTGTAATCATTCATCACTTGTATATAAACATAAGCTACGTTTCACCTGTGTGATACTTTGTTTAATGATACGAAGTTCGATTGGGTATTTGTTACTTTCGTTTGGAATTGGACAGTTCTTCTACTTTGTAGAAAATTTCAAGTTGAAGACTGGTCATGTTTTTTGATTCTATAACGTTATTTGAAAATACCATTCTTTGTC
The DNA here is from genome assembly GCA_963978495.1 of Athalia circularis. Taxonomy (NCBI): domain Eukaryota; kingdom Metazoa; phylum Arthropoda; class Insecta; order Hymenoptera; family Athaliidae; genus Athalia; species Athalia circularis. Next base: position 24,542,787 of record OZ021700.1, read on the forward strand.
CTTTTTTGCAATTACTTGTATGCATGCTTGAGATTGTTAATTATAATTCTGTTACAAATTTTCATGCATTACATCAAGTAAATAGATTTTTTGATCAGTTTCAATGATAACAAACGGAATAAGATTGATCTTAGCCTGAACATAGAGATGCGTCGTCGATGCAACCATATTCTTGCCTGAGGAATTGAAAGATCTAACTAAAAGAATAAGAAAAATAAGAAGCGAATTGACGTATCCAGTCTTCTGTACCAAAATGGGCCTGTAAGACCTTTTGGTTGTTCTATTTGGAACAACTTGTTTGTATCCTGTTGCTTGACAGTGATCATGTCGTATTAGATTGTCAGTATGTCTTAGATCCGAATGAAACTATGAAGATGATATACTACACCAGAAAGTCGATTATTGAATGAAAGCAACATAATTATAGGGAGTCCTTCCCCGAGGAAGGTTTTGCTCCTACATGAGACTGAGAACATAACGATATAAATATATATAACATTACTGTATTATAATGGATCCTCACACTGATTATTACCTACTATAATTAATATGTGTATAAAAAAAAATATGTCCACGTTTTCGCTTTTTGCCTACTTTTATATAATGATGCTTTGGGACATGACCCGCTAGGGTTATACCTACTGGCAAAAAAAAAAAAAAAATATAATGATGAAACGAAATTAAAAGCAGGTGTGCAAGTATTTTTAACAATTTTGAACTAAACGAATTTCAAACAAATAACCTCGAGTGCTTGTGTGCAAGTTTGCGTATGTATATCTTGTGTTCCTTGTCATGTCGAGTATTTTTCTATCTTCCATTGTTAACTTAGTATAAATTATACTTAGTATAAATACCACTAATTATTTTCAGAGGATACTTACTATGCATCGCAACCCTGTCATTTGTGTAAAGTCTTTTGTATATGAATTATCCTAAGTTAATATACCTAATTTATTGTAATTCACTTAGTTTGACGTCAAGCGGCGTGTCTAAATAGCAAGCTCATTTTGATTTCATAGGACTACATAAATAATTTGATTAAAAAATGTTAAGTTCTCTGTGATATAGCAACATAGCCCTAAACAGAGAGAATTATATCGACAATACAAAATAATAAAAATGAGTAATAATTATGAGGACGTGAACCGCATTTTATTTTACCATATTTTACACTACAAAAGTAGACGTTTGAATAGTTCCTCAAAATGAGGATGTATTTTCTATGGTTATCACTTGTTGCATCAGGCTGCATTCATCCAGTTCAATTTAATAATTATTCTACTTTTCTATAAAATGGAAATTAACGATACCAAAAAAAAACTGTAAACAGATAGTTCGTGCAGATTGTAGATGATTCATTTATCGTAATAATTAAGCACAGGCTTTACAATAATTTAGAAATTTCCTGGTCTCCAATTTTTCAAGTTCATTTGTATCGAGCAGTGACTACAATTTGATATGCTAAGTAGGATTTCATAAAATGTTGGTATGTCTGTATAGTTTGAATCGTCGTTGTAGTCTTAACAAAAGTTCGTAATTAGATTGAAACTATTTTTACCAATCAGTTTTATCAAGTCTATGGAAAGCAAACTGCTTACTAATATACTAAAATCTGAGTACAATTCAATTATATGTACATTGTAAAGATGTCCTTAGAGATAACTAAACTTATTGTACACTTAGGGTCTACTATTTACAATTTCTCGACAAAGGCTTTGATCATGTTTCTGTCACATCAGGTTTATCCTGATCTTTATCGCCACTGTAATACTCATTTGGAGGTTCAACCTGCTTATCCAGATCTTGATGATTTTGCCTGGAATCTGGGTCAGGTTCAGGTTGCCTTTCTTCTTCTGGAGGTAGTGCATCGCACGGAACATCCTGCATCTGTACACTAGGTGAGTGTTGGACCATTTTCAAATTATCGTAGACATGCCTAGTAATTGCCTCTAAATACTGTTTGCTATTAGCATTATCCTGTCTAGTGACCACCTCTGGATGAAGAGTAAAATCTGGAGCAAAGTATTCCAAGTACTCGGTGTAAGGCAGTTCGTTGCTTATTTGTTCATCGACGAGGAGTGAAGTTTCATATGTCCAACAACGTGCAACATTTCGCAGGGTATATCCACCTCCACCAACCGTCAACAAAGGCACGTTTAGGTCACGTACGAATTTAACACACTCGCCATGTCCTTTAGTGCTCAAGCTAAAGCACCCGAGTCGGTCGTTAGCTAACGAATCTGCGCCACATTGCAGAACTATTGCAGTTGGCTGAAAAAACTCCATGACGTTGGATATAACAGGCTTGAAAACTTGGACGTAACTTGTGTCATCGATTCCCTCCTTCAGGGGAACATTGACGGAATAATATCTCCCACTTTCTGCTCCAATTTCGTACATATCACCTGTACCAGGAAAGAAGTAATTACCATATTTGTGGAATGAGACGGTCATTACTCTGTCAGTCAAATAAAATGCTTCTTGCACACCATCTCCATGGTGCACATCGATATCTATGTATAAAACTCTAGCATGATATTTGAGCAACTCTAAAATAGCTATGACAATATCATTGATATAGCAGAAACCAGAAGCTTCAAATTTTTTGGCATGATGTAAACCACCGGACCAATTTATTGCAATATCGCAACAGCTATTATTCAGTTTTATTGCTCCTTCTAACGACGCTCCTGTATACATGGAACAAAAGTCAAATAAACCCTCAAAAACAGGGCAGTCATCGCCAACATTAAAGTGACTTAAATATTTAGTGAATCCCTGCAGATTTTGGGGCGTAACTCGTTGCAAGAACTCAACGTACTCGTCGGAGTGGAATCTACACATGTCGTGCGTGCTGGCACGATATGGTCTATAGATTTGCATTTTCTTGTGAAGACCATAGTTCAAGACTAAACTATGAATAACCGATAGTCTATGAGGCTTCATGGGATGCCCCGGTCCGTAATGGAAATTTCCGACATCAGGACTGTAGAAATACGACACTTTCTTATTCCCACTCATGTCTTTAGGTTAGATCAATGTTCGATAATGAAAACAGCATACGCGACTCATTGATCACACTTTTTTCACTGCTAAATTACTATTTTTGCGGTAATACACTTTGGGAATTTCTGTAATTTATCCGATTTGTAAGTTTTAAGTGGCTTCTAGTTTTGAACAGTTTATTATGTGTAATTTGTATAAACAGTACATGCACCACGTCCGGTACAAAGATGCACTCAACTGATATACATATGTATGTATATACTACAGTGATATGCTACTACAGTGCATCTCGGTGTCGGTGGTGTCAGCCATAGCACAGGCGTTGAGTGTAGATAGGGTACACTCAACGGCACAGGCCATAGGCAGAGGTGTCGACTCAATTTGTCGGCTGTTGTTCCCACATGAACCAAGTCCCCCCCACAACAAAACCGATGCCATTACTGACGCAAGAAACGGTATATAAATTTGAATACACTGACGCGTAAATTTGAAGGGAAATTTACGCGCGCTACCCGATTATTTAATTTATTGTCCGTATGATCTGTAGTATTAGTATCTTTTATAAATCACATCTTTTATAGTATCTTTTATAAATAATACTGTGTGATGGCTGTGTGTGCTGTTTGTTCGGTACATAATACCAAAGGTTTCAAAAGGAGTTTTCACAGGTGAAATATGTGCTGTACCCAAAACATATATTATTCTTATAGACTTGGTTATGGCTACATAAGTTCTCAATTTTCCTTAGATTTCCTTCAAAAAAAAATCCTGCGATTGCTGCTAAATGGATACAGTGGGTGTGCAGTATTAAAAAGTATAGTTGGACCCCTGGTGCAAGGAGCACTCTGTGTTCCGACCATTTTACAGTGGATGCATTTGAGACCTCACAATTTCGGGCAGAGTTGAAAAGAAGTAGTGTACCAACAATCTTCCAGGCCCGAGAAAACAGCATCCCAAGCACTGATTTGTATAAAACACGATCAGTGATCCCGAGTGAGTTAATCATGAGTTATTATATCTCGATATATATATGTATAGTATGTCAATCAGTCTGTCTAGGGTCTATGCTTTGGTCCGGTACACAACCACACATAACATAACATTTCAAAACCATAGCAACCAGGACGAACTCATACCGTTGCCACGCGACTTGTTGGAGCGCTAGTTGCTAATGTCACTGATATATTGTATACATTCAATGTATCTAATTTATAAAAGTGGCTATTCAACTAATGGCGACGTGTGGGGCCTTGGCGTCGTGTAACTATACTATTTCTCCGTGGTGTGACTCTTGGTGTGGACAACGATGTATTTTTTGAGCTTTAACTGAAGATTCCAGTCAACGGTAGTAGCCACAGGTAGCCATCAGCAACTTGCAACACCATTAATTACCAATGTATCGTCGAAGGTTCATGCCACTCGATGTGCACAGGTTTTCCTTACAACGCTACATCCAGTACGTAATATGAACATTTTTATGAACTATCGAGGCAATCACACAGGTAATTATTTACTTTTGTAGTGGGATTAGTTAACCCTAGATTCTGTATTTCTTACCATAAGTATTGTTGTCTCATCTCTCTAAGCTTGCTTAGACAAAATTTTATTTACTCATTTCAATTTACGTGACTCTGAAACAAATGTGAACTGCTATATGATTTCAGAAGATTTTGAAAATGCCTAGTTGTGCAGCAATAGGATGTTCTAATACATCAAAAAAAGGGGCAAAGCTAGGTTGTTTTCCAACCGACCCAGAACGGAGGGCAATATGGATCCGTAATGCAGGCATAACTGACTGGCCACTGACAAGATTTGGAGCGTTATGCGAGGTATCATACATTCCTTTCAACCCTAGACGGATACTCCAGAGTACCTCATCTTTTAAGCACACTTCTGGTTTTATGGAGACATCCAGAAGGAGTATCCGTCTAAGGTTAGTATTTTATTATAAGTCTAATTATCTGACATAGTACAACACTTTTGTTCCTTCACTACAGAATCACACTCATAATCATGCCATCTTAGTGCTGAGTTACTATGAGGATTGTTTAATAATTTTAATCACATGAATGCTTATGCAAATTGTGCACAATGATTGCGCAACTATATTTTTTAAAAGTAAAATATTTATGCTTATCCGTAAATCAAATGTATTTCTGTTACTAGTTCCATTTTCAAGCAGACATGTGGGAGAAGCCTCGTGTCGATGGCAAGAGAAAATTAAAGCCGTACGCTGTGCCAACAATTTTTGGTGACTTGGTGTTTCAGTTGGATGGAAAACGTAAAGAAGGTATCCCAAGTTCAAAATCTGAGAAACACGTTACTGAAATATAGGTATATTACATTGTAAATTGCATTAAATGAATAACCATTTTATGTGACTTTGATCTTAGCAATTTTGATCATCCAATTATGCAACATTTATAACACTGTGATGTTTGAACTTTGTGTCAACCTGAGGATTTTTTTCTATTTTCTAGGAGATGATATAATCGATGTAGAACCTGTGCCACAGATAATGCACGTACAAGTAGATCCAGCAACAAAACAGGTTCACATAATTAAGGACATCGAATCAAACGAACCTAGCGAACCAGGTAGTTGAAATAATTTATGTTTTCACTGATTCATTCAATAAAATAATGTAAATAGTACTGACTTTGAAATGCATCCATTTTCGAACCACTCCCTGAAACTAGATATTTGTTGAAATACTTTTTTAGAACCCCAGTTATGTCTATCTGATGCACATATTTGGAATAAGCATAAGTGGATAGGGTTTGTGAATTTAGTGGTACGTAGAGTCTGTTTTAGAGCTCTAGTACAAGTGCACAATTTTTTGGGCCAGGACAGACTCGTGTTATTTATGACAATATCGGATATTTTCACAACGGCAAACTGACGATCAAAAACAAAAACGCCACTTTGGAATGAGCTTACCGCTGCTATGGACCATGCTTTTTACATACTTTAAAATGGCTTATTTTTTGAAGCTTTTGTAACGCTCCAGAAATCTCTAGCGTATTGTAACTCCCTAATTTACATTTCAGAACCCTTGACTGAGGTTACACCTGATCAGGAACAAGAAGAACACGAAACAGTTTCAATTGAGTACCTAACAACTGCTGACATTGTAGAGCCTACAAGTAATTTAGTCTTCAAAGACAAATCAGAAGATACAATAGAAATCACAGTTGAAGAGCAACCACTTAATGAAAATAAGCCAGAAAGTGAACTTCAATTTGAGAATAATGTCAATCAAAGCAATACTCTCGAAGAAGAAGAAAGGAATTTACTAAACCTTGAGAAAGAATATCAAGCCATGGATCCAAATATTTCCGGATATATTGCGAAAATTAAAAAACTGGAGCAACTGTGCCTGAAAAGCGAAAGACTAAGAAAAATGATGAAGAAAAAGCATGCACAAACGAACAGAAAGAACAAAAAGATAATCTGGGACCTACAGAAAATCGTAAGTGAACTGCAAAAGAGCCGATGCCCAACGTAAGCTTATTATATTGGGTATGATTCCAAACGCTTATCATCAAGTCGGTTTGGATGGTTTCTCATAGGCTCTCCTGATAGAGAGAATAGATTTGGTGTCACTGTGTCAAGATAAGTGAATGAAACTCGACACTTAATTTTTTCTTTTCATTTTAACCCACATGTGTTCAAAAAATTCACATTAAAGAAGTCTTGTACAGCAGCTATAAAGCTATACTATTATTATCATCATAATTCTATTTCTTAATAATAATACTTGTAACTGATTCAGTTATTATATAAATAAATCTACGTGTTTTGAAATAATCAACTGCCACGCTTTGTGAACCTTTTGCTCGCGGTGATTCTTGCATTACGCGCGATTTGGGTCTGTTGATCAGAATACGGCGCTTTCAATTTCAATGGCCTATCTACTTTGCCCTTCGGTAAAAATTCAAAGTTTATGGCCCTCAATAGGATTCTAACTTGATTATTTTCAGGTGTTGGTAGTGAGATAGTTACCGTATTCGAAATCAGGGAGTAGAAGAAAAGAAGTGAGGATTGTTTTTTATTGGAACGAATTCTACCGGTTTAATTCTTATTCCTAATATACCATTCACAACTGAATCAACACTTTCTAGAATAGGTAGGTTATAAATTGATTTTCCTATTTCTGGTGCACGGTATAAATTCATCGTAAATTAATCCTAGTATCACTCTTAATATAAGCCATCCGTATGTACATTCACGACATTAATAAGTAATGAACAATTATTCGGTATAAATATGGTACTCAAGACTGCACAAATTCATCCCTCTTTCGGTTTTATAAACGTATTGAAGCCCCAAATCATTTTGCTCTCTCAAAAAATATTTACCTATTACGACATTGAGGCTCAATACTCGTTTCAACAATCCTAATGTGGCGATTGGCGACAGGATTAATGCTGCTTTGAATTCATTTAATGTGACTCCAGGAATTTCATTTCAGAGTCTAGAAATTGTAAAGTTAAACAGCAGCATAGATTCGCTACGTTTTAATCCGAGTGAAGTTACTCGCAATTGTCGAATTGTATGTACAACAATATCAAGTTCAAACGAAATCTCGTTACTATTTTGATGTTCCAATAATTTTATCATTCGTTCAAATTAATTATACTATACATTCATGTGTCAGATAAAATTAAAGCTCGTTTCGTCGCTGGTTCTAAAATATTTCTGCGTTTGGTTTTACTAATGATAAATGCCAATCTTGCATTGTTATGCATTGCTAGTCTCTTCTAAGTAAAGGACCTTAATCATATGGATAGCATATTATCTGAGGCACGGTAGGTTAGTAAAATTACCTATTTGCTAATCACTTATACTATTTATCATTAGCACTGAAAACTACATACTAATATTCTAATACTAAAGCTCACACCATCAGAAGTGCTGCTAATGCATCAAAGAACTTGGGCCGTTCTTGAATCTTCAGTCTTATTACTGCAACAAAAAATAAAAATAAACGAAATATCGTCTTATTCAAATTTGTGCATCTATTAGGGGGCATCTTACTTACTTGTTGTATCAAAGTAGTCCGCCTCTATGTACGTATTTGTATTTTTAGCGGCTTGTTCAAATGCTCTTCCAAAAAGACTATAAACAAAAAATTCATAGGTCAGGTAGTAGCTAGAATTTTCGGAATGACACTTCTATCTATTATATGTAAATTTACTATGTGTAGATCTTCCTAACGTACAAAGGTTGCCAATTACTCATTAAATCAGAACTATGGAGACGTATCTTACCTTCTAGGCTGGTCTTCGCATAGTGGCGGGATACCGACAAGCACGCAAGTACCATTTTCTTCGCTAAAAGGTGCAGTGGCAACCATTGGCCACTTGGATGCATTCCGGTATCTCGAAGCTTCTACGTACGCCTTCAAAGTGAATTGGGCCAGCATAATCAACGCATGTTCATGTGAGAATAACCGAGTATCCAAGGTTCCATCTGGGATAACAATATAAAGGAATGGACCAGCATTCAACACTTGTTTCATCTCTAATATTCCTTGCGCTGTTTTGTATATGCTGGTGAGCATTAGCTTAGCTTTTTCTATTCCTCTTTCCACAACATCTTTTTTCATACGAGACAGACAATCCAAAGCATCTAAAAAACAATGTTGGGGCAGCCTATCCTTTGTCTAGAAAAAAAGAAGTAATTTTTCAGAAACGTGATAACTCAAATAGTAATAACACATGTTGTCCAAAGATTGTAATTGCGTTGTGTGAAATTTTGTTATTCAAGCATGGTGAAAACTCACGGAGGACTCCAGTAGAGCCAACATAGCATAGGCTATGTCGGAAGCACAGTATTTGAACCTATAACCGTACTGCAGAGTGAAACTAGCACCCACAACGCTATCCACATTATATTTAGTGGCTAATTTCTCAACCATTTCTTTAAATTCCTGCCTCAAGCTGAGATCCATAGCTGAAAATCGCTGCTTCGATTGTGCCAAAGGCAAACCCATTTCAGCTAAAAGTTCTCTGAGGCGATTTTCCCCCCGGAGAGACCATAAGCGGAGTGAAACTGCGGTTGGCATGGAATGTCTAAGACTAGCCTCGACTGTCCAATGACGATATAAAGCTAATTGTAAACTATTCAATATTGTTAAGGAATTCAATTGTAGCGAGTACATTGGTGACAGAATTTTTGTTTTGATATTATATCTAATTAACAAAGGATACTCTTTATCATACGTCAACTTGATGCCGGTGGCTGTCTGTCTGTCTGCTTCTGTAGCTCGATGGTTTATTCTAGAAACATGGCTCTGAAGATTTCCTGTCTCTAAAACAGTGACTCTGGACTCAACTTTCCCAAGGATAGCTTGTTCTGTTGCACCTACTATGCTCCACCACACAAGTTCCAAATTATCTCGCGAAAGTTTCCATGCCAGCTCAAAAATTACCACAGCACTCTAAATGTAGTATCAATAAAATAGTCTTACAACCAACAGGTACAGCACATGTTGATAATTTGTTCTATTTGATAAAACTTTTTAAACATTAAGATATGTATAACGAAAATGGCCAGCATTATTTCTAGTAAGCATTTCTTAGTTCATACCGATCTACCGTAGTAGCTGTATTGTGTGTAATTGAACATAATTTGTGTACGTTTCTCTTCCCATAGTCTTTTGGTCCTTCGTTTATTCATATCTTCTTCATTTAACCTCCGTCGCTTCGATTGCCGACTTTCTCCCTCATCACTTGATCCATCATTATCCACATCTTCTTCATCAGACTACATATGCGGAGATTAACAGAGGAGATGTTAAAATTATATAATTAAGCTTACTTTATCTAATTTTTCATGAATTAATCATAGATTTCTACAAGACTATTCATTTTTCATAAATGATTTATCATGGACATAAGATGAAACTTACTGAATCGTCTCTGAAAACGTCATTGTAATCTGGTATGTTTTCATCGCCATCTGGTTTTCCCAAAATTCTCACTTGGGCTTCCGAATATACATTACAAAGGTCATATGGCCTATGGCTATCAAGAATAAAGAATATCACTTCATCTTTTGGCTGCAGCAATTCAACGATATCTAGAGTTCCGCCGCAGTTTATTAGTATTACATATTTCACCTGAAACAGGAACAACAAATTGGTTCTGTGCTTGGTAATTGAATTAATTATAGGGATATTACCTCTTCACAATTCTCCTCGTATGCTTGAACCAAGTCCTGAATACCACGTACAGGAACCAGTGTATAAACCATATTATCATTTTTTAAAAGGAACTGCAATATCTTACAGGCACATATAGCGTCGATATCAAAATTCACCAATAATAAACATCTCTGTAATAAGAATCAGTGTTTTAGCTGTATGTGCAGTATGGATTTCTTGATATTTTCTGTGGAAATTACTTAGATATTTGACATCCAACAAAACTAAAGCAATTTTGTATCAACGGACAGAAAATAGACTATACAATCAGTATTGGTTTTCCAGGGACGAGTTGATTGTGCTTGTATCAAAAGAGTATCAGAATAATAAAAATTTAATTAACATGTAGGATTTCAAATTGGGAGGCATTTGAACGTAAATATCCAATGAAATTCTCTAAAGTGATACCTGGTCTAGATGAGCAGAAGAAGCTGATTAACAAATGGATAGAACTCGAGTCGATTTGTTTAGTTTCTAATGACTAGCTGAGCGGTTGTGTTGCGAATGAAAATAGAAATAATTACTTATTTAAACCATTTATTAAAAGGATTGCAATCTAAATTGGGTCAAACGATTTCAATGTGCCCAATCTAAATTCGTAAATCACAAGTATAGCCAGTATAACCATTTCCCACGATCATGATTATTCTAACGTACTTACTTTTCCTAATATTTCCGTATAAAACTCAGTTCTAATATCACGCAAAAACATGATGCGTTCATTAAACACATGTGAAATAAATTATTTTAGTCACATTAAACATTTCTGCATTAAATTATTCTTTTTTTCCAAAACGTGAACCGCCAGAACGCGGGTAGCCAACAAACTGACATGTGCTGTGCTCCCTCCTGTGGCCAAGCATGGATTTACATATCTTTGTTACGGTCAGAAAGGCAATGAAGGGTTCTGAAGATTCGACTGAAAAGTTGTCTCTGACTTTATTTATCAATATAACAACAAGCTGACGTTTAATATAACCCAATTTTTTGGGAACCGATAAGTTTATTCTTGCAAAGCTCATTTTCAATAGCGTAAGTGAGATTCTCGTATAAGTGCCACTAGAAAGTCAACTAAAACGTTCCTGGGATATGTGAATGCAGTTTGGACAGTGAAGTATTTTCAAATACGCCAATACCAGAATTTCGCATTTCTACGTAACACGTAATCCTGTATTCACAACAATGTCTCGACCGGCTCGTTATATCGTCAATAAACTAGAGGACTATAACGGTCAAGACGTGGTCGCAGAAGTGATCAACCAGAAGAAAGAGCTGATGGAAATCGTTCGTGAAATTTCAGCAAAGCAGTATGCTTCTGAATCAACAGCTGAAGGTGGTTTGTATGTTGGAATAGCTGGAATCGCATACACCGCTCTTCACTTGAGCCGCATAAGCCAACTAGAAAATGAACGACGTGACTTGATTTTATTTGGCTTACAATACTTAGCACCTGCACTAACGCATGCAGATAAATGTAAAGATTCAAACAAGGAAAAGTCCTCATTTCTTCTTGGTAATGCAGGGATATATGCTGTTGCTGCAGCGCTCTTCAAAGCCTCAAAGGACAATACACGGGCCATGAGCTACGTAAAACGCTACTTAGAAGGAGCTGAAAACTGCAAGCCACTTAATTTTCTTCCAAGTGGCGGAGATGAATTTTTTGTAGGACGTACAGGCTATCTTTTTGGATCACTGTGGTTGAACAAGCAATTTGAGAGCCAGATAGTGCCTTTGAAAGAAATGCACGAAATAGCACAAGTGATTGCACAATCTGGGCAACAGTATGCAACAGATCATGGCAGTCCTTGTCCACTCATGTACTCTTACTATGACACTGAGTATTTGGGAGCTGCGCATGGGCTGTCGTCTATTCTCCAGATATTGATACAGATACCGAAATTTTTGGAATCAAACCCAACAGTGGAAAAACTTGTTCAAATGTCTGTTGATTACCTACTCGGATTACAGACTAAGTCAGGAAATTTCCCATGTGCTACAGATGAGCTTGATCGACGTTCAAGAGCTGAAAGTGACGAACTGGTTCATTGGTGCCACGGGGCACCAGGCGTTGTCTATTTGATGGCGGCAGCTTATTTGCACTGGAAAGACGAGAAATACTTAGACTCCTGCTTAAAGTGTGGGGAAGTCACTTGGAAGAAAGGCTTACTCAAAAAAGGTCCAGGAATTTGTCATGGAATAGCAGGAAGTGGTTATGTGTTTTTGTTGCTATATCGTTTAACACAGGATCCTAAACACTGGCATCGAGCTGCTGCATTTGCAAATTTTCTCACATCTGATGATTTTTATCAAAATGCACGCAGGCCTGATAGCCCTTACTCTTTGTACGAAGGATTTGCAGGGACGGCATGTTTCTTAGCTGATCTTCTTGAGCCAGAGAGAGCTCATTTTCCTTTCCAAGATGTATTTTAAATTCTGATGATTTCAGATAATATTCTCAACTTATGACACGTTGCATTAGGTATGCAATTCATCTCCGTTCAATATACTTGGTAAAGTGTTCGCAAATCACTGATGTAATTCATGCAAATTACGCAAGCAATAAACTTACTAGTTATTTTGATCTACCTTGTATTTTTTATTAGTTGTATGTATATTCTACCCGGTTCGCAGTTGTAAAATTTTAATAAATTTTTCAAGTCAACTTTCTGACTGTTGACTGAAGATTATCTCACCACGTCAACGCCATCACTGTAGGCAGGAGGCGGGGATTTTCAAATCTGTGTCAACCAAGCGGTTTGAGGAGTGGATTTCCGCCGGATGCTCATATACCTATAGGCCCTCGGCCATCTTACATCAAGTAAGTTCGTGGCGAAACCGCAATATAGCTTTCTTTATGTGACCAGCGGCCGTGCTCGCTGGATTTATTTGGCGAAGTAAATTGTGGAGCGTGTTGTATCCATCTATATTTTAAGGCATCCAGCCATAAGTGTTAAACAATATGGTGCAAAAGAAGGTACGGTGATAATGTTGTATGAGAAAGTGTTTATTTATCGGACAAACCGACGTTTTGATGCAGTTACTTTAGGTTATAATTCCGCATGATCGGTCGTTCATAATTATCGTAACATCACTTACAAGCGTTTGCAATAGTACAACTCGCTTAGCCCGTCATAAATTATTGAAAATAATCTATATAAACCAATAATATAAGGATCACCGATTCACCCACATATTTTACTTGATTTCTCACAGCCTAAGAAGAAGGTTGGAAAGAAAGTAGCAGCAGCACCGCTGGCTGTGAAAAAAGTTGAGCCCAAGAAGCTGACAAACCCGCTTTTTGAGAAACGGACTCGCAATTTTGGCATTGGTGAGTTACATAAATTTATCGCAAGACCTGGTATAATGATGCTACACTTGTAATTTCGTAATGACGAATAACATAAGATACTTCCATAACAATATACCAGGAATAAATTTTAGGCCAGGATATCCAGCCTGACCGCGATCTGAGTCGGTTTGTCAAATGGCCCAAATACATTCGCATCCAGCGTCAGAGGTCTGTTTTGCAGAAAAGGCTGAAGGTTCCACCACCAATCAATCAGTTCACCCAAACGCTTGACAAGCAAACTGGTATGTTCAGCTAACGCTATTAAATGTTTGACCCAAAAAACGAGCTCGCAAACACTACAGATAATATTATCTCACTTTTTTTTCACACCCTTACCAAAATATATTTGACGTTGACTGTCAGTAAGATTGTACCAAAAGTCTTGAATGTTTCATTATTATCGATGAAATCTAGTTATTAAGTTTATGATTTTACTGCTAGAGTATAAATTGTGGTGAATGCGTATATGATGTGAAATTAGACAATAGTTGTTCAAGAAACATGCTTCTTGCTAGTTCCATGTGTTTGTTACAATTTGACTAAATTGAATACAGAAATATTGATAGAAGTGATAGTACTTTCACAACCTCCATTGTATGAAACATTTTTCAAAAAGTCACCTGATCTTATCATTTACTAATTTTTTGAATTCCAAAGTTTATTGAATAAATAATATATTCTTGTTACAAATCTAATTAATATCTACATTTGGAATCTAAGTTTTAAACATCCTACTATGAAGATGGATAGGTTATAAATGAATCTTCAAGTAGTTTTCACCAGAATAAAGTCTCTGGCAGCTATTAAACTGTTACAAAAATAACAATATATCTGAAAATCTAATTTTTAGATATTTCGAATCGATCTTGATGTTATATGACTAATTCATCGTGATTCATTTATCAGCTACACAGTTGTTCAAGATCTTGGAAAAATATCGCCCGGAGAGTGCAATTGCTAAGAAGTTGCGGCTGAAGGCACGAGCTGAAGAAAAGGCTGCAAAGAAGGAAGATGCCCCCACCAAGAGGCCCAACCAACTTCGCAGTGGTACAAACACCGTGACAACTTTAGTTGAGCAAAAGAAAGCGCAGCTGGTTGTGATTGCTCACGACATCGACCCTATCGAGGTAGTTACAAATTTCAGACTAATTTAATACTGGTTAGAAATACAACGAGTTCTAGATATTTGTCTCACATATTAGTGAACAAAATGGACAGAAGATTACCATGATGTTAGAATTTCTTCACCTGAAGACATAACTTTATTATTAACATAGCTATGTCTAGAGGATGACATTTGACTCTGAGTTGGATATGTGATTCGCTGTAATATGATGTGTAGAAGTCGGTAGATATTTCATATGTGATCGATTTTTACAGGTTGTTCTATTCCTGCCTGCATTGTGCCGTAAAATGGGAGTACCCTACTGCATCGTCAAGGGAAAAGCTCGTTTGGGAGCCCTTGTTAGGCGTAAAACTTGCAGTGCAGTTGCACTTACACAGGTGAGAATGCCATTATCAATCTTTGTTCTTTTTTTTTATTTTTTATTTTTATAGTTTCAAGATATTTGTGCAAGTTCATGATGAAATAACAAAGAGCCAATCCAATGATCATTCGTGATATTATCTTTTAAAATTTTCTGATACTTTGAGAGAGTTTCCGTTTCTTATTATTACAAATACAATCAGATTTTGATACAAGAGTTTATTGAATTTCAGGTTGATGCCGGTGACCGTGCGAACTTCACGAAGGTCGTTGAAGCGATCAAGACCAACTTCAATGACCGTCATGATGAGATCAGGCGTCACTGGGGTGGTGGTCTCCTTGGCAGCAAATCTGCTGCCAGAATTGCAAAACTGGAGAAGGCGAAAGCAAGGGAACTTGCGCAAAAACAAGGCTAGGATTTCGCAGTGTACTGTGGAATGTGACCACCTTTTCAACCAATAAAGTAAAAGTGAAAATCTACATTGCTGTTTCATTAGCATTCCGCACGACACAGGATCTGGAATTTAGTACCTCGGGCTGATTCAAATTAACAACAGACGTGTAAATCAGAAAATTCCTGAGTAGTTACCTCTAAAAATTTGTGGTAGGTGTTAAAATTTTATGATGCTGATTTGCGCACCTGATTAACTGAAAATTGATACGAAACGATACGTGCAGTTTTGTTTGGGAAAATAATTTTCAATTTGTTGGATTGTGCGTATCTTTTAATTACTTATCAATATCAAAGAATAACGTCGATTCGGGAAACATTACAATATGAGACGGCAGAGTGCGAAGTTTGACTGTTTCTTGGCTGTTTATACACAAATGCGAAGAAACTCAGTGGTGACGAGTAGCTATGAACCGATTTTTTTTTCTTGGTAGGTCAGCATAGACGTTCCTTCTAGGGAGAGCAGAAGGGACACCCATTTTCATTCTTTTATAGTTGTTTCCATGGAAGGGAATCCCTTACGCAACCATCAGTATTTTGATGCATTCCAAGCTGTGATTGGGAATGTGAAGGTTGACTGAACTGTTCGACTGGACTTTCAAAAACGGCAATACTGTTATTGGTTATCATTTGTTCATCCACTGTGAGTCGTATGTCTTTTACTCTGAGGCTTGGTTTATCGATATTATTTACATACGAATACTCGGACAAATTGGTACCTAGACACATAACATCCTCTGGCAAAATAACATGAACAGAGGTGTGAAGATGTGAGTCTCCTTCGTCCGTTCTTTTTAATCTGACAGAATCGTTAAATTTGTAACAATTTTGGTAATGTGCAATAGGTTCGATTTGACTGGGAAATCTTTGATCGTCAAGGGCACTCTGAAAAGACTGTTTCGATGGTTCTTTTCTCCTATGTACCACAAAAGTATTTTGTTTTGGTTCTTTATGGTCACAGAGAGAACAAGGGTCAGATCCATCTAAACCACTACTTTGTGGACAGTTTCTGGGGTCCCTTACATCGTCAACTTTGGCACGGCTAACCACAATACAGGACTGTATTTCGGTATTGTGAGGTTTACAAGGTTCCCATTCTGTAGTTTTGCACGTGTTTTCATGATCCTTGTGTTGTAGAGCATCGGCAAACTGCATGGAACATGTTTTACATTCATATATCTTGATTTGAGTAAATATTTCGTTGCCGTGTATATCTCGATGATGAATTAGAAAATCCTTAATATCATCGAATTGGTAATCGCAAATCGTACACTGCAATGTTTGGAGCTCTGTTGTTTCGTTTAAATGTTTTCTCATGTGTCGACGAACGTAATCCCGACGCTTAAAATCTGCACCGCATACCACACATTTAAATGGTGCTTCATCGGAATGTAATCTCATATGATGCTTCAGCCCATGCCTCATTACCAAGTGACATTCTGGACACTCTTGCGGTTTTTCTCCAGTATGTCTCATCATGTGCAGACGAAGTGAACCTCTGAAACCGTGTAAGAATAATCATGAGTTCACTAAAAAACTGCACGCTTTTGTATGACAGTGAATTCGCTACAAAGTGAAGTTTCTATTATTTTGTATTATTTTGCACTTGTCAAAAAGTTTTACCTAGTAGTAACTCTTTTCTCGCATATGTTACATTTGAATTTCGGCGGAGCACGTGGAAAATGCAGCATATAGTGACGCCGCATTGCAATTCTTTGTTTGAAAGATTTTCCACATAGATCACAGAGGTGCTTTTCACCTGATGTGTGAATTTTCTTATGCAGGTATAAGCTTGACGGTGAAATGAAGCTGGAAATGAAAAAATGCGTCAAGCTAGTTTGTAGAATTGATCAGAATTTTACTGTGATCAGGGTGATGGCTTATATTCCAAAAAAATAAGGCTGCCTTAAAAATGTTATGGTTGTATACTATTTTTCATTTTTAGTAGCGGATGTTTTATCAAAAACCACTAGTTCTTTTGCAAATACGCTATCAGCAGACACGGTAATAGAAGAGCCAAGAAAATAAGTCGACAATAATAATGTTAGAGAGTTCTTGTGAACGTACGATTTTCCGCAAACATCACATTCCTGCTTTTCTATTTCACTCTCCACGGTATGTTGTTTCAGGACATGATCCCTCAAAGCTTTCTGTGCCTTTAATACACCACAATATTCGCACAATGAATTTTTTGCTCCAAAAGAAACATGTACTAGATGTTGATGCTTTTTAACTTCTGTGATTGTCTCAAATTTTTCATTGCAATACTGACATTTAACTGTCAGTGATATTTGTTTCTTATCAGTTCGATGCATTTTTTTATGGGCTTTAAGCCCCATTGCACTTTTTGCCATAAAGTCACAAACAGTACAAGCGTGCAGTTTTCTGATGCGTTTGGCCATTGGCCAATGAAAATCATCATCCAATCTTACTTCATCTTCAAATATGTTCTCGTGAGTTGTAGGACTGGGGCCAGGATCAGCTGGTAAATCACCTTCCGGCCAAACTCTACTAGATGTTAGTCTTGGGGGGTCATCAGTTTCCAAAGCCTTTAAATTCGCATCTACAATGACTCCACATCCACTCTCAAAGATTTCCTTGTACTTCACAAATGATTTGACCATCTCACTAGTGCCAACTGTTTTATTGCAACAATGCTTTTTCAAATACTCAAAGAATAGCTGCCTTTCTTTGGTTGAAAAAATTTTTGCCGTCTCTTTACAGTCAGGGCAGCACAGCACTTCTATCGGAAGTTTTGTACACTGATCTTTAGGTGTATGGGCAGCATTATTCGTAACATTGATTACGATATTTCCTTCACAGTTTCCGTGCCCCAATACTACATGATTGGACTTATTATTAGAAATAGCACTAAGGTATTTACCTTCGTTGACATTTTTATTTGCAGAAATTTGGACTTTATTTCTATCCAAATCAAGTTTAGATTCAGCTAAAGCTTCAGTTGCTCCAATGTGACAATTGACACGAGATGTCATTCGATTACTAGTCTTCCCCAAAGATTTGATTTGTGATTGTGATAGACATGTGAGTTCTTCAGTTTTTTCATTTTGCAAATAGTGCTTTGATTGTTGTTTTTTGTCAAGCTGGTCCCGACATACCTGTTCTTTCTGGAAACAGAATTACCAGGTATTTATAACACAACACTAGACCTACGGTGTTTAAATGCATTCAAGTTTTTTTAGTCAGTGTTGGCTTATTAACAGCTGTCATATCCAACAACTTTTTGCAGGCTATTGTGGACAGTCCATAAGTAAACTGGCGAGATAGCCAAATATCCATTGCAAACTAGTGCTGGACAAGAAACAGTCATCTACTAGAATTCAACACTAAATAAAAAATTATTGTGAGAGATAAATACCTTTTTAAGCAATCTCTTGAAGAGTTTGTCAGCAGTTAGAACTGTGTCAAAAAACTCATTGGTAGAATTTAGTCTCCTGATGCAATTGATACAGACGTTTCGTGGCATTATGTCTGTTTCGATCACCTTTATTGGTAGGTGTGCATTGACGCTATCTTTAAGACGCAAAGATATTCCTCTATTGCTGAATATCTTTACCAATTTTTCAACCCGATAAACTTTTGAACAAAGTCGGCAGGATTTGGAGAAATCTGATAACTTCACCATTTTTGTATTTTATATCGAGCTATGAAGAAAATAAAGATTTAAGTTCCACTCCTAGGAGTTAGATTTGATTTAGAAAAAATTATTTTTAAGACTTTGTGCCAAAGCATTCTCACGGTGTTGGGAATTGATGAAAATATGAATCTTATTTTTGTTCTGAATATCGTGTGTGTGATGTTTCTTTAAGGACGACTTTATTTCTCTAGGCCAGTTTCGGTTTTTGTAAATAACACCATTATTCTTGAAATCAGTTTCATATGAATTTGAATTTCACTGCATTTACCAGCCTTAACCTATTCAGAGAGGTTTATCGTAAAGTTCGGGTCGTTGCAGTTCAGTACTACAGTATACCTCCGATGAAAGTAGTATACTATTTGAAATTCGTGATTACAGTCGTAATTCAAAACATACATGATTCCGTAGTTGTTCTACCGCACTTCATTTCGTGCATTAAATCTTGTCCAGGTTATGGCATCTCACATCCACTGCTTATTCCTGCAAAAACCACTGACATGCATTCACAGAATCAATAGATAATACGATATCACTTTGATATACACTCCAGCGGTGCTTGAAATTTTCGTAAATATTAGTCAATTTTTTTTGGTAGAATCGGCGATTGCATGGGGTAATCATATCCAACAATCGACGAATGTCAATGGTTGACACAATGAAAACACACCTTGTATATGAAAACTGATGTATTTACATACAGGTTTTTGTTTCGTTGGTCTTAAAATCTAATAACTGCTAAAAAATAAAACTCAGTTATGGTCAACAAAGGTACAGTTCAAATAGCACTCAGGTATAACGTTTAATAAAAATTATTTCTTGCAAGCCAAGGAAATATATAGGGAAATCTTTGCAAATTGAACCAACCAATTATGATATTTGTTATCTCAATAAGGCTTTTAATTACACTTTCACTTATAGGTTGAACAATTGAGTTTTTCACATCAGAGAAGAGCTTCAACCTCAGTTATGCCAAAGATTATCCAATAATACAATACTATCTTCAAATAATCATAATAGTATAATCTGCTTATAAAGTACCAGTTTATGTAAAACAGGTTTTGCTCGCAGTGTATGGATTTTTCTCTCCCTGTATCACAAAATTTTTTTTCCGTTACCTTCTCCTACATCCTGCAGTTATAGTTTTTTGAGATTACATTGTATTATTCCACTGATTCGTTTGTTGGCCTCACTGATTTTTCAGAGAGAAAAATATAAACTTCTAAGCCATTACGATTTTCTCCACCTGTTTCACCGAATGAAGTCAGAAAACTAGACGGACGTGAAATAAAATACGAAATGGATTCGATTCACTGGCTCGATGTTGATGATGAATTCGCCACAAAAGTTCAACCAGAAACAAATTGCACAGTTTTTATAACCTTATACTGCACATACACGAGATAGATATTTAAAAACTGTTATCCCATCTCTATTGTGATAGAACAAAGGACGCATTTCAGTAGTATCTCATTGAATAGCACGTAACTTTGGAAAAGGCAATGAAATCGCGCACCATGATTCAAATTTTGATAATTTAAAAACCGCAATCATGACTCAATTTAGGTCTTAGTTCGAGATTAAATATCTAATTGATTGAGGTATGTTGGTCAATGAATTTGAACGCAGATATGAATTACACCCCGAATAGTTTCTTTTCTGTAGCAATCGATTGGAACGACAATGCAGGGTGAACGTCACAAAGCGATCTGCCGAAACTGCGACATGCTTCGATCGAATAACAAGCATTGCCTCAATTCTCTTGGTATCCAACAGCATCAGGCCTTTACTTCTTGCCAAGTATTTTTGAAAATGACAGCTTCTTAGTCCATCGCACTCAGTGTATGGTCGTAAGTTGCCAGTACTGTAGCAACCGTTCACCCTTTGGTAAAGCCATAGAAGTCGGACGTTCAAAGGTCATCATTATTTCTTTGACTTTGTTTTTCATTTCACGTTCAAAGATATGATCACCTGTACGCTCCAGAGCAGCGGCCATATCGTACTCGACAGAAGGAAGTGGGTCGCGGATGAAACGAGCGGCAGCAGCTACGCCAGGTAGTGTGTGCCACTGTAGGGCTCTAATTTCCCACAAACTACTCATCAGAGCATTGCTTAGTAATGGATCTCGTTCTTCCATATTGAACGGGTCACCTCCGCTACTTTCTTTGACTTCACCGCCTTCTGGATGATCGATCATCCGTTTCAGACCTGGATGTCTCAGCAGTAGGTTACCCACGAACAATAAGATTATCAGAATATCTTCTGGAGGAGCGACTAACGTAAGACGTGCCAATCGTTTGGCGAATGCTGCTACTAGTGCTTCGGGTAAATGTCTGTGGAAAATATCAAAATTGAGTCATGATTTTATGACAGCTTGAAATATAAATCTTACAACGATAATATGAAAGTTGATGCAATGTATAAATTGGATTGAGCGACTGGATAAAAAAAGAAACGTAATATCACTTACGTAGAACTGAGGAACAGATCTGAGAGGTAGAACAGCCGGGCTTTATATTTTGTGTGAAATATTTCTGGTTCAAACATGGAGTACAATTTCGTAAATATGTTGGGATAGTCTAAATTGTGTTTGGTAACTAGTGTGAAGACTCCTTGAAGTGCGAGCATTCCTATAGGACCATCAATGTCTAACGAGTCCATGAGAAAATCTGTTAATAAAATGGGTTTGTCTAAGTGTTGAATTACACGTTCCAGGAGCACAACAAGCAGCTTTTTGTGAATTTCCGTTCCTAGCTCCCAGTGCATTACACAAGCCCACACTTTGTTCAAAGCTCGTCTGACTCCTAGATGATCCCAGGTAAAAGACCTGTTACCTGAAAAAACCAACGAAATGTTGTATTCATTCAGACCATTATTGTTGTCCTGCTAATATTGAGTTTTCAATAAATCGACATCTGAAAGACTGTCCTAAGCAATTTGATCAAAACTTATGTAAGCAATAATAATCCTCACTCTGCTGTTCATTTTTTGCTACTGAATGTGCAATACTTCGGTTTCTACACTCTGCAGCAAATATGACTACTCCATTTGATGATAGATGGAACTGTTGGAAAATTAACATAAAAGTGGCAATGAAAAACGTACCTTCTCCTTGTTGTGGACTGCACAGCAGTTTACACTCCTCATCTTTCTCATCTATGAATCATAAACAATATATAATTAGCTATACATTTCCTTACAGTTACACAATGGTTGCTTAACTCAATTCATCACCACAGATCTACAGTTTTTTGTAAATGATAGAAATTGTTTTTCAAGTTAGAATTTTGAGCAATAGCTCAACTTTAAATTTTAGTGTTGTCAACATTGATTAACATAATTACAGGAAAAGCATGACACTGCATGTTCAGAAATTGAACACAGCCTACCTTTGCCATCTTCTGGCAGAGGAATTTTATCTATGAGTTCCAATAAATTTTTTATGTAGATATCCTTGGGTTGTTTTCTCGGTGTCAGAGCGGGCAAACTCTTCCATGTATAATAAAGTCCATCAGAATAAGAAGCGATTTCTTGGAATCGTGCAATGAGATTTGTATTGTTTTTATCGGGTGATAGCAACTTCATCAGTATTGGCTTTAATCTATGTAATGGAAAATAGTAGCTAATAGCATCAGTGGGGTCCAAAGGCACTTTTCCTTCCGCTGCCATCAGTTTGAGGGCAGTTGATAAAGCCTGCAGTTGCACTGCTGGCCGACTGTTCTCCAGCGAGTGTAGCAACTTTTCCCATACTTGTTCGTAGCAGTTGCGCAGCCAGGATATGTAACGAGATTCTGGACTAGGTTCTGTTAAAACAATTATACTGATGCACCACAATGTAAATAACAAAATGAGGAAGTATCATTTAGAAGAACAGAGTTCTGAAGTGATCTACAGAAAGGTTTTTCATATGAATTGTCATGATGACCAATATTTGAGCTAACAAATATTGAGTTTTTTTCCATCTGTAAAAACTGGACTCTTGAGATTGAAGTAAAAAATTAAAATCCCACATCTTTTCATACTATTCTTTCGACTCAAAGTTTTTCATCGAGAATAGTTATAAGATGGATGAGTGTAAAATCGGTTCAAAATCAACAAAACAGACTAATAACTCTATTTTTCAGAAATTGATGTATAGAATATTGAAAAGTTGGCTGGTCAAGATAGATGGAACAGTGCTTGGTGTGTGAATTCCATGTGGGGTGGAAAAATTAGTACAACTTACCAGAAATGGTGAGAGATATGCTATGCTCCTGATACATATTTCCATTGGTCAAAACATCAAGGAATATCATCTCCAGAGTAAGAATACATGAAGTATGGGACTCCTGTAAGTAGCATGTAAAACGTCAAATTAACCTCAAAAAATGATCTTAGCATACTTCTAAAGCCGCTCTAAATCCATATTCTACATACGTCCCACTCTCCTATGATGTCTAAGAGGTTGTTGGCATATTTCCTCGACGCCAAAAATTCTTCGGCCTTCTGTCTCAGCACTTTTGAAGGCATTTTTTGTGGCAAGCAAACGCCGGGAGCTGCCATGGCTGCGCACGGAAGAGCACGAAAGGAAGGACCAGGAAGGACTGGATGGGTATGTGCCTTGTGCCGTATGTGGATTGCGTGGGCATAAATGAGTGTTGATGGTGTCGTGCAGTGTGGTGGGAGATCAGCCGTTGACAGGATGTGCGTCAGAACGTCTTCGTGTATTCCGAAGAGCGTTTGTCTTGTCCACGAGTCCACGCAATCCACACATTGACAAGTAATACACGAAAATCAATATAAACAATACAATTCAGCACAAGCACTAACTTTGTGCACTGATCTCCGATTAGAAATAAATACATGTCACAGTTCGTGCAACGGATATAACAACTAATCT
Organism: Athalia circularis; assembly: GCA_963978495.1. Lineage (NCBI taxonomy): Eukaryota > Metazoa > Arthropoda > Insecta > Hymenoptera > Athaliidae > Athalia > Athalia circularis. Next base: position 24,566,823 of record OZ021700.1, read on the forward strand.
CTATACGATTGAAAAACAAGTGATAATAGTTTTATTCATAGATCATATAAATACCGGAATTGAATAGCAAGGGGATTCGAAATTTAGGTAACCTTCGTGTAGGTTGTCTAAACAGAAGTTGCATGTGACCAAACCGTAAACAAATTGAATCGTATGAACTTTATAACACAATTGTTCGAAAAAAGAACGAGGATTTATAAACGTCATTATTAGAAAAAATATCAATTATACTTATGCAACTTTCTTGGTAGATTTAGAAGCTTTTGTATAATGGTGCTCCACAAATCACCATATCAATGTTTGTCTGTTTTTGTGTGACCGCTCAGTGTAACTTTGTGTCATAATAATTAACAATACAGAATGGCTGAGGATGATACAGAGAAGTTAACGAGAGAAGATTTTGATGCCGGGCCAACGAGCTGCGATGAAATCGAGCCTGGACTGTTGCTAGGAAATCTGACAGCAGCAACAGATGTCATATGGTTGAAAGAGACCGGGGTTACACACATCTTGACGTTAGACTCTTGTCCATTGCCAAGGAAAATACAACTGCTGCCTGATATTATATTCAAATATATCCAAGTGACTGATCTACCTCGGGAAGACCTGCTCACTTATTTTGAAGCTACTTACCAATTCATCAAACATGCTCAGGAAGATGGCCACAAAACTTTGGTACATTGTTACTTTGGAGTTTCCAGGTCTGCTACAGTTGTAATAGCTTTTATAATGAAGAAGTATAGTATGGAATTCTCTGAGGCCCTTGAACTTGTGAAATCTAAGAGACGATTTGTTGGACCTAATCCAGGATTTGTTGCTCAGCTAAAACTGTATCAAGATATGGGTTTCAGTATAGACAACACGAATGTTCAGTTCAAAATGTACCGGCTTCAAATTGCTGCAGATAAAGTAAGAAAGGCTAAAATACTTCCTCAGAGTTGTATAGATTTAATAAAGCCTGATCCAGCTTTAGCAACGATACGCCCAGAACCTACGGTATACCGATGTAAACGTTGCCGAAGAATAGTGGCATCTGCGAGTAATATCCTTCCACACGTACCACGTGAAAAGCAAATTTGGCGACATATAAGCTCAAAGCGTGACAAAGGTACCAAAGCAGCTAAGACTATAAAAAAAACTGCTGAAGCCAGTGAAAATAATGAGCCAACAAGCGTTGAACTTTGTACAAAGACATATTTTCTGGAACCATTAGCTTGGATGCCTGACGTAACGCATAGTATGGAAGGTAAATTGAATTGCCCAAAATGTAGCACTAAGCTTGGGTCCTTTAGCTGGATTGCTGGATGCCAATGCCCATGCGGCAGCAAGATAGCTCCAGCATTTTATTTGGTTCCATCTAAAGTTGATTGGAGCAACTTTGTACAGAATGTTCAAGCTACGGTTTGAATAATGGTCACAATTTTGAGAGAGTTCGATAATTTTTCAGGAAGTCTTTAAATTAATAGGTGAATTAGTCAGAGGTAGGGAATTTGATATAAATTTCACAAAGCGGACACTGAATGCGTAAAAAGTAACTAATGCAGTTCGCTAAATTTTTATTTTATTTCACTGTTCATGTATCGTTATATTTATAAAATTAAATTATAGCAGCAGCATTCATTTCTTATTATGGATTCGGTTGTTCATCAATAACCTTTCTCAATACATTATTTAAGAAAGTACATATTCCAGATTCTAAAAAATCAGTACAAAATTTGTAGACTGGTCTCCAAAAAGAACGTTGTATTCTCTATCCTGGAAAATCTGATTGTGAGTCTAAAACTTTTTCAAACTAAAATTTATAAATCTTGATGTGCATCACAAGTATACATGGAATTCTGGAAATCAGTAAATATTACTTCTACAGCGAATTACTCCGAGTTGTATTCCAAATCAACGACTGATTAGGACAGAAGCTTTTGGCGTGCTAGGGTCTATAACCATTTATTCTATTCCAATAGTTTTTGTCTATTGCACTTTGGCTCTAAGCAGATGATATATATATATATATATATACATACGTAGGTATATATTCATGTGCCAACTTTAAAACATAATAACTATATTTCCTACAAAGCTCATTATCTATACAAACTACTCCATGTGAACGATATCTTCAATACTAGATTCATTTCAGTAATTCTTAGCAATCATCTTACTGTTATAACAACGTACAATACTTGTACAATATGTTATTACAATCTATACAAAAGTATAAGACTGTGTTTGTATTATAATTAATCAAACTTGTACGAAAGGCTGTATAACATACATACGCGTGTATGAATTATTGTTCGACTTCATTAAGAGCTAATTATATTAAAGTAATGTTACCCTGTTTTTTACTTTCATTCTATTATTAATCCAAATTTGAAACCATTAATGATTTGGCACCTGCAGTTTTGATATCATGAGTGTCAAGATCGTTTTTGAGTTTTTACGGGTTATTCCGTGCGAACCGAATAGCATGGACTGTTATCTTTGGCTGAGAAACAAAATAATGATTTTTGAATGTGAAAATAAAGTTTCCCGCCCAGTTAACAATATAAAAGCGAATATTTTGTAGAAAATTAATTTTAGACGTCGGTCTTCACACTATATATAATTAGATTTGTTTTTACACAATCATAAAACCACAGTATATGCTTACATCAGTTTCAAAAGTCTAACGTTACTTTGGATAGATTTTGAATAAAAATCAATTCGCAGATTTGTCATTTATCTAAAAGTAATAGTGAAATTCACTATCACATGCTGGCGTGCATACCAGAGTAAGGTGTTCCATAAGAATGCGCCCTTAATCTAAGAGCATTCAAAGTGTTTATCGATGAAGTGTCGAGTGCGGCATGTGATTCTTGATGATAAGGCACTCCAATATTGGTGTTAACGAATCCGTGGCAGTTCGTAGAGGGTTGTATAGTCGCGTAGGTTTGCGGTGATCTCCAATATTCCGTATACGGATATTGCGGCACTTGTGGAGGTTGGGCAAGTGTTTCTACCCCGTTATCGTGAGAGTGAGTCATTCTGATAGGGCGCAGTGGTAACATAGTTTCCATTTCTCGCGAATTTGCAGTACCTACCCCTCGATTTATCGCCGAACTTCTTTCGTTCCTTCGAAATTTAGCCCTTCGATTTTGAAACCAGACCTGACAAAGATTCACAAAGTTTTTCATTAGTTGAGATTGTACACGCTTCGCAACTGCAGTAAAAATTTATACATTCCAATTAGTTTTATTTTCAGTCATGAACTGATCAGCGATATCAGAATACAGAAAATTAGGATTGTGCTAACTATTGAAGCTACTGCAAAATTGTATTGATGTACGCAAGTTTAACGCACATGAAGAAGAATTCAGAAATATGCGTGTAAGTTTAAGCATTATTGGAACGTTCTCCACGTCGTATATAAATTTCCTATTCAGAAGAGTGTTTCGTTTTTTTTATTATTTTTTTTTTTTATTTTCAGCAGAATGTTTTCGCCTAGTTTTCAACCTCAGAGTCACACGGGCGGATACGCGGACGGTTGGACCGGAGACGGGACAGCGTGACGGCTCCTGGCAGACTTACAGATAGTCCTACAGCAGCAGTAGCTGCAGACGACAGACAGACAGACAGAAAGACAGACGTACGCACACGTGCTATGGTTATGCTATGCCACTGCACACATATGCTATGAGACGCGAAGCTAATCATAGCTCGTAGCTTGACAACCTGTCTCCTCCGATTTTCCGCTTAGCTGTCCGCAACCGCGTTTTCTGTATCCTCCTCAGCCCCCCATAATGCGAGCTGTGTTCGATACTTACGCTAAACTCACTATTTTCTACTTTGATGATGACGACGATGGCGACTTGTACGAAGTTTTGGGAGACTCCAATTTGCTTCGTTATGCAAAATAGGTATAAGTTATAAATAAATTTTTACGCTGCAGTAAGCCTCAAAGAGTTTGGAGTGATCGAACGATCGCGAGGTACTTGCTTAAGAATTTTGAAAAAGCGATTGATGTATCAATGAAAATGATAATTGAATTTTTTTACTCATCACAATTCTCAACCCTGCATACTACTTTTCTTCGTCAATATTACACCGTTACGAGAACCTCGGATATACGTACAAAGTTTTCCGCAGAACCGGAATTCGGGAATTTAATGTGAAAAAGTTGACACCCCATAAATTATTGTACCTATGAACGATAAAGATTTGGTTTGTCTATATGGGGACGACATGTTAACATATGATCTATACACGTTTTTCTTTCTCAGTGTACACGAAGTAAAAATATATGAGAATATTCTCGGTCATTACGGTGTTCTAATTCAAGATGGACGGGAGGATTATTAATCATGCAGTCACCGGGTCTACTTACATCAGTCTTGAAAATTACTCGTTGTATTATATTATATGGATCTCAAAATAGATGGTGATGAGAAATACTGCAATTTCGAAACACCAACCTTAATAAAAATTATCCTTCTATCAAAATTTTATACGGTATCATATCAAAAGACGAGAAAAAACAATACTAAGCCTGCGCGTATGTGTGATATAGTTGAAGCAAAAAAGGATAATAATTTAGCTGTTGATGATTACCTAGTGGAAATTTTATAATCAAGGAAAAAAACTGGTGCTGCAGAAACGTCCGTTGTCGATTTCTAGCAGACCATATAATTATGTCCGAATTGCTGTCTATATAAATAATACCGATCCTCGAGTCTGTGGTTTATTCTTTCATTTTTTTATATCTTGCAATAGTTCTTTCGAATAAAAGATTGTTATGACAATAATTCCGACGCTGACCAAGTGTAACACCTGTTCAAAGTTCTTTTGTACTTCTCAGATCACTGAATCATTAACTATATCTTCAATTATTTTTCATAAATTACAAATCTTCATTTGCTCGCAAACGCATAATTGCAGCATGGTATGTATCCAGATAAACTTGTTTGTCTGTTTACATTCTGTAAACTGCTTGTCTGCTATTTGTCACAGCGGCAGTTAAAATTATTGCAAAATATTTTACCTGAACTCTCGCCTCTGACAATGATACTTTGGTGGCAAGTTCTTCTCGTACGAAAGCATCGGGATAATGTGTTCGTTCAAATACTCTTTCTAAGGCAGCCAATTGTTGAGCGGAGAACGTCGTGCGACTTCTTCGGGGCCTTCGGCTTGCGTTGGAAGCGGAATCGCCGCTGCAGCCTGAAATTATATAATTAAAATACCGTCGTACTTAATACAAAGTGATTTGAACTCGCGTATGCAAAAGTTTTTACTCAAGGTGTGGTGATTATTTTTTTTTCACCTACACGCGTGATTCAGATAAACAGCAGATGTAAATCGACTGAAACGTATCACGTGACAACAATTCATCATGGCGCCGGGCACCCGCATTATAATACAAACTTTTATTATATAATAAATTTGAGAATTTTTATTTCTCGAAGAGCAGGTGCAGTTTGTTTGAATTTATTTTATCGTTATAATTTGATAAATATAGTTGCAAATCGTTTGTATTATACAATGATTTGCAAAAAAATTAGACAAATGTCTGCATAGTATATAAACATATATATATGATCGGTCCGCGGGTCGATACCATTATAAAGTATGCATTTAAGGATAGTGAAAAATACGTGTATGTACATATGCGAAATCAAATGGTCGGGAAGATGCCGCTAAAGGATAAAGCTGGGAGAATATAATAAAAATAAAATAAGAAATTCATTCGCAGACTGGGAGTATCCTATAGCTCGCAGGTTTCTGAATACGACCTCTGTACTTGGGCATTCATCAAAGCGGCATAACTTGAGCAGCATGCCGTAAAACGTGCTAATTTAATATATAATATGATTTAAAACCCGTTTCACGTGTTCCACGAACCATATGCTCGTAACATTGTAATATACATACAACATTATTTCCGGAAAATGTAAATGAATATTCAGAAACCAATCATCTGAAGATTTGATATAGCAGCGCTGATGTATAGGTGATGTGTAACGTATTTTTCACCTAATTATATTTTTACATTTTATAATGTCTGAATTTTTCAACTTACTCTGCACAGTTTGGGTCGGTGTCGAAAGTAAGCGAGAAACCGTAAAATCTTGGGGTGCGTGCAGAGGATTCGTTGATAAATTCACATCGTTGGCGACGATCTTCGCCAGTGCAGACTCTGCAGAGTTCAACATAGTATCGGTTCACCGTGTACAACTGTATACATGCGTCCTTTTGTTTTTTACTTATTTTTTGTATATTCTTTTTTTTTCTCGTATTTCTTGGTATTATATATAAAGTTTTTACACTATGCGGCTGCAGCAGAGACGCCGTTTTTGTTCCAATTTATAAAACACACTTCACGTAAGTTTAAGCACGCGCGTCGTAAAAGATGATAATTTATTATCTCCGTTTAGTATAAGATGGTTGTTAACACGGTTTGATGATTTATATTTTTTGGTTTTTTAGAAATTCGATGTTGTATACCATCAGCGTATATATAGGTTAATTATAAATTTTTACTGTATATGCTATATGTGTGTAAGAAGAATTACATTTTCTTGGTAATATCCCTTAGCAGAAAAAACAAAAAAAAAACAACAAAACACGCACAATATATAAAACAAATAACATCGGAAAAATTAAGAAAAAATAATATTTTCTTTTATTTTACATTCCACACAGTTGAATAACTCCTCTATACGTATTGAGGTAATAAATTAAATGAAAATTTGTAATATCATATCCAAACCGTATACATACGCGTTTTAAACGAAAATAATATATAATCTGTAATGAAATTAGTTCGGTGATATATTTCATGGGTAATTGAATTATTGAAATCCTAATTCAATTAGCTCCTTAGTACGCCCCGGAATTATGTGGTCCATTCGAAGCGGCAAGATGCCAACTGACTTATGAAGTTAAGTCGGTCTTAACTCGGGAAGAAATAGAGCATTTTAAGAGTAGGTGGAGATTTCGACCAAAGCTCCACCCTCATTAGAGCCCATTGGTTTCACCATCTTCTCAATATGATACTCTGTTTCAAACAGTTATCATCGGTCTTCGCCCACATCTATACGAATCACTTCGCCCCTTGTCATTCGCGAAATTTTCAAAACTTTTAGTACCACCATAATTTGCATAATTTTTGTTTTTCTCTGTTCCCGTAATGCAATAAAAGTAGCCTCAAAAATCTCGGGCTTATATATGAATCGAAATATTTTTTCATTCAAACGTGCTGAACGCTCTCTGCGAAATTTTCCTGCGATTTTTGAATTTATTTATTTTTCTCAAAGATATCTTTTTCCACGTCGCGAGATTCGTTGAAAGTTTAATCTTGATGGGAGAGGAAAACTTCTCTATTCTTAAGAATTCCGAAAATTCAATGGATCCGAAGGAGGAACCGGATAGTCAGAAAATTGAAGACTCAGAAGTGCAGCGATCCCTGGCGCCGGCGCCCGTATCACTTTCCATAAGGTTTGCTCTACGGTTTGAAGCGGCTAATATCGCATTGCACAAGAGTGTCGAATTTCAGCTACACCGACTCCGTTACAACTTAGCTGGCACTCGCGTATACCTATAGTGATTGGTGATCACGGGGCGGGGTTTCAAACCTGGGGCTCATCTATAATAAAGCTGTAGAAAAAAAAATCAATCAAATTATACAGGGCTTACATCAAGGATTTTCGTACGAATAGCTGTTCTTTTTTTTTAATTATTTCGTGAGTGATAAATGTGTTCGTGTGGATAAAAAAAAAGAAGTTTGCAAATAGTTCATTTTTTCTCCCCTTCTCTTTCATCTCAGCCTTTTATATTACTTACGAACAAATTAAATATTCAGTCGCATGGATTGTGTATAGAGAAAAAGAAAAGAAAACAAAGAAAAACGGGAAGATATCTAGAAAATAATTCTTGAATCAGAAGAGCTGCGAATGACATATACATATGTATTTTCTTTGTGTTTTTCGTATTTAATATACACGACGGGGATATTGTCGTATAGTTTAAAAAGTGGTATATAGTCTTAAGTAAGTGGCGACAGCTGACGATCGCCATAAAGAGATTTTTATAATTATTACCCATTTTATTTATACAACCTTTATAGCCGCAGTTAGTTTTGTTGTAAGTGTGTAGCGTGCGATAGTAAAATTTCGGTTGTGTCGGAGGCCCCGTTCACCGTCGGCCGAAGACGGACGCGGGCGTCGCGACGCTCTGACACGAACACGTCGTGACGCCCCTTGAGAATTATTAGGCAGGCCTGCCGCGGCCTCCGACTCTCCTGGGAGGCCGAGACTTTTATATTTTATGCCAAAGTGTCCTGCGTCCTATCCCAGATTTTCCTCTTCTTCCCTTCTTCCCGCTTTTTTTTTTTTTTTTTATGGTTTATTTTTTCCTTCTCTTTTTTCGTTATTTTTTTTACAAACATTTTTTTATAAAGTCACATACCGACAAACACCTAGTGCATGCGCGGTTACAGATACAGCATCCTTTCAGATTCCTGCGCGTTGCAGGGTTAAAATTTTCTTTTTCTATTTTTTTTTTTCTGTTTAACTAAAATTCAACAACACAAATCACAGTTTAATTATTCTCGTCCGACTGAAAACGGAAGCAACATCCATTTTTATAACCTTTCTATTATATAAAGATATATATGTATAACAGTCCGATCCAAATAGGACTTCTCATTATATGAAAATTATTGTTCTGCAAGCACAGGAAGTTGTTAGTAAAATTTATCTGCATCCAGCTCACGAGCTTTAATTGTAAGCTGCTAATAAGCTGGCTTTTTAGATTTTTTGAAATATGGAGTGAGCGGGGATCAGGTTCTAGATTATGTGTATACGAATTCAAAGATGTCGTCGCGTCTGCACATTGTCCGTCACATCGTAAATACAGCCGTCTAACTTAACGAGGGTTTATGGCAACGAAAAACATCCCGCAAACTGACCACAGATGTTTTTTTTTCTTTTTCCTTCTTTTTTTCTTTTTTTTTTTTTGTAATTCAAGTATTACCCATACAACATTATCATACATACCTAAACTCTGTAGTTGCAGTTACCCATCGACTTATTTTTTTTGAATGAAATTCATATTTCGGATTCAGATGAAAAAAAAAAATCTTTGTTTCGGAAATTTTCGTATTTTATTGATATTGATATAGCGTTTTTGGCATTGTAAGCAATGCTGATACCGGGTTTCACAAGAAAAAAAAAAGATGGAGGAAATACAAAAACGTTTTAGAATTAAAAATAAATCAATATTTAATGACGATCTTAGTAGTGAAAATATTGATTTTCGGAGATTTTTTTTTGAAGATATGAAGCATTTGTTATAATATTGAGTGAGTATGCGTTCGAAGGAGTACACATCTGGGCACCTCGTATAAAAAATGCAGAATTTTTGGAATCATCTGTTTCCGTTTATGAGCGATACCGTGAATTTTATGCTAAAAATGTCGTTTTTGAACGTCCCGCGCACCCCTTAGAAATTTTCAAAAAATCGAATCCTTGCACGGAGAACTTCGTTTCAGCGATATCTTTTATTTTTGAGGATCGCCAACAATTTTCGTTTTTTTCAATTCTCCCTAATATGAATATCTCTCCATAATATTCCATAGACTCATCAAATATCTGCGCTGGGTTCGCCGGGTCGGGGTATCTGGACAGTGTCCGGCATGCATCGTTCGTATATCGTAGCTAAATACACCCATGTGGGTATATAGGTAGGTAGGCATATATAAATTACACTGTATGTATAGAGAAGACTGAGATTTGACCTGCATAGGCCAACCGCGGCGGGTAGTTCGTATAAAGCATTGTTGAGGGGTCTGACCACAGATGCGGTCAGCCACCGTGACGCAATCGCGTTATAACTGGCAACCGAAAGATGCGCGGTGGTGTCGGCGGGCGACGTATTCTGCACCCATAAAATACCCATAGATATATACCTATATGCAATGAAGTTTCACGCTTTCCTCGTGAAATTCATGCGCGTTAAAGATTAAAGGGGGATCCCACAGCCATAGACATTACCGATCATAAATCGTCGACGAAACAGACGATCTTTTTCCTATATTCTTTTCTATACATTACGTACAATTTTATAACGTCGCGTTGACGTGAGTATAAAAGAAGGCATGTATATACTTGCATGCACACACCTATGTATATACCTATATATATGGATGTGTCTTGCGGCACATATGGTGAAAAAAAAAAATTTCGATATCTCGTACGCGTCGAATACCTACATTATACTTGTCAGTTTACCATGTATATAATACGGAGAAAAGATGAGTTCACTGAGCCAAAACCAAAAACGTCGACAGCTACTGCGCAACGGCATAAACGTTTTCCTCCTCCCTCCTGAAATTTTCTTGGCGTCGTTCGACCAATTACTCGCCCTATACGTCATCCTCGCCAATTAGTAACCAAGAAGATCACCAAGACGTTCAACGTATACCGCCGACTGCATCTGCATCTGCATGCAGTACCACATCTCTCTCTCCGGATAGGTGGGTACAAACGTATACTTATATATATATATATATATCTATTTACCTTATATATATGTATACCTATGTATACGAAATGGGCCAGAATAAGGAATACCGCAGCAGCAGCAGCAGTCCAGTAGTCCTTCATATATGTCTGAACGTGGTCATTCCTCCGCGTATAATTTTCGGCATACGTCTTTCTTTCCACACACACAAAATTTCGTTGCAATATCCACGGTATGGTACAGGCATGCTCTGTAACTGTCTATTTTAGAATGTTAATTTTTATTTCTTTTATTTTCACAATCTTAAGCAATAATGAAAAACAATCAAAATTCTAGCACGATCTGACAAAGGATCGTTTTTTAACCACCATCCATTCAAACTGTAACAATTTCGATATTCTTTCTTTCCAATAATCAATAATTCTCTACATTTTTGTGGGATACGTTTTTACGTGCGAGAATTTATTGAAAGTCGTAAAATTGGGGGTTACGTCCGTTTGGTCGCCGTAATAGCCGTCGTGTATAAATAGTACTTTGAGGTCAGAAAGTTTTTCCTGTAGTGCAATATAAGAGTAACACATATATCCATATAATGTACCTGCATGTACCAAAATTATAAAAATTATTTTCGTCTCGTAAAGAATTATTACAGATATATTCAGGGTAGAATTTATTTTCGAAGGAAAAAAAATAAATAAATAGGAACGAAGAATATACGAAAGAAAATAAGAGAAAAAAGAAAAAGAAGAAATACGTTCGAGAAAATTACGACCCGCGATAATTTTTCATTTGTAATATACAACCGCGGAATTATACGATATGGGATCGTACCGCGACATCGTTTTTACCTATATAATATATTTTGGGCGGTATAAAACTTGTCAGTTTCAAAGTCGTCGTATACCTACGGTATGTATGAAATATTCTCGTTAAAATCAAATATTATTGTTCAGTTGTATGTGATCCTTCGGTATTCTCATTTAACATCGTTATAAACTGTACAGTTTTGTATACGGTCGTTGGTGTTTATATTCCATTACGCAAAGAACGTCCGGCCCACTGGATATTACGCGCTCTTAATACGATGTCATGGAAATTTGAGATACGAATCTAATAGAATAAGCGGCTTCTGTTCCTTCGGTTTTCGTCAAGGTTCAAACAAATTATACATACCTACATACGTTCTTAAATGCCCGTCTGCGACCCATAAGTACGCATATACATACTTCACCGTTCGGTATGTAGAGTTTGACTTCTGCTCGTAACTTTCTAACCGATCCAATTTGCCGCATAAACTTCATTTCCATAGGAACGAACGACACGCTCCGAAGATCCTTTAATAACGGCTGTTCTTTGACTATCCCGCAATGCGTATCCTACTCACGCCGACAATATCTATACACATTCTATGTACACGGTAGTAAATCTAAATACCTACGCCAAATTCAAACGCGGTCTTAAAGGACCTCAAACCGAGCAGAAGAAAATTTATTATACCCGGCCGAAAGTAGTACGTTTGTTATAACATTTACATACTTCTTATATAATCCATGGGTTAATACCTGTACCACACATGTACGCTGTTAACATCGACCACTCTTTTTTTAGTATCTTTTTAGTATCTCTTTTCTTTCCTTTTTCTAGCAAACCTGATATTCAAAAGTTTATAAAATAACTTTCTAATCGATGTTATATACGTTGTTCGATATTACAATATTCCGATAAGATGTTTGAGTAGGATTGTTGAAAGAAAAATGAAACTCAAAAAAACTGTGGAGCCAAAAAAAAAAATTGCTATAATTCAGGGATCAAGTAAAAGAGACAAATTTTCGAAAGTATAGTCCAGAAGGAATTGGAGGGGGGAAAAAAAAGACAATAATCTTATACTAATTGGTACAGCAAAACCGTGTAATATAAAACTTTGTACGCGCCACGGTGGTGCAGGAGAGTATAGATCCTTGAATTGAAAATAAAATAAAAAGAGAAGAAAAAAATAACAAATAAAGGACGAGAGAAAAACAAACCACTTTTATTTCATCGACATAATTCGAAATCATTGGACATACCTACATATGGTGACTGTTCACATGGTGTACATGGAAAGGGAATTTATTCAATGGGGGGTGCTGCACGCGTTGCGGAGGTGGGCGTCCCGTGGGTTACGGCGTGCACTTTTAAACACCCCCATTAACAGAGCGTAACCCCCCGTGACTTTAGCTTGCCTCTCTACACCCCCTTTCTCCCTTCACCCTTCCTTCTGACCCCCAGTACTGTAGCGGTTAAAAATAATTACATATTCATGCCATTCGATGATTATAATATTTCGAGGGCCGATCTGCAGTGCATAGAGGGGGTGTCCTGCAACTGTTTATATGCGTATACGTACTGTATAGTATATAGCGTCGCGCGCGTTACTATCATTTAAAAAACCAGTATCTGTATATATATACAATATATATATACATATGTATAATACACGCGGACCTAATTACGAGCACTATCTGCACTCTTTATCCTTTTGACTATTACAGTTATTATTAAATATTACAGTACCTCATATTGCGGCTCGCGCGTCGATTATCTCTTCTTTTTTGTTTTTTTTTCATTTGTTAAACTACAAGCCATACGGTACTGTGTCTGTTATATGTTACACCGTGACTATACAGTTATATTATGCAGTGTACACGTAGGTATCTGTAGATAAATGAATGAATGCGATTTTTTTCCACAAGCATCTCGCAAAATCATCGGATTTAATTTATGTATACACATAATAATACTGCAGATAGTATATACGTTTATATTTAATCAATCATCGCGATTTTTGATTTTTTCTAGACAATTGAAGTAAAATCGGTGGCGTTGATGCGTCTAAAATCATTTGTCAATCGTAAATTATTATTTATAGATATATGCAACTAATTTACTTTTGAACAAATTTCAACAAAACGTCAGAATTAAAGGGAAGAGAAAAAAAGAAAGAGAAAAAATTCAGCAAGTTTTATCGTGACTTATCATTGATTTAACATATACACAAATAGCTATAGAAAAAATTAGGGAGACCTGCTCATTTACCCTCGATTACGTACTATATTCCCTCGAATATGTATACATATATATATTTCTATTGTATATTATGTAACAGATGTTAATCTACAACGTAACGCACGTACATTGGCTGTACACATTTGTTACATAGTTTTGTTATATTTCTAGTGACATGATTCCTCTGTACATTAGTTAATAAAAATCAGAGGGTTTTCACGTTGGATGGTGTTTCTTGATTAGGGCGAATTTATATGCTCGTCATTTACCTACCATACTATACTAGTTTCTTCGCACCCTTATGCCTAAGTATCTATATGTATAATATTTTTAACTAATAATATAGGCGGCACATTTAGTTATGGATGACCATTATACACATCGAGAGGGTTTGTCCTTTCGTAACAAGAAGGTACATACCTATACCTATACATGAACTGGTCAGTCAAGAACGGCTTTGAAATTATTACAATATTATGTCCAACCTTATATATTAGCCATAACCGGCAGTATATTATACGGTATGTGTACGAAATGATATTTAAAAACTATACATATACGTATTTTTGATATTCGATGGAGGAAATTATTTTCAACGTATAAATACCGATCAGATTATTCGATCGGAATTATGTCGATTTCTCTTTATATATTATATACCTACACGTATTGTGTTCAAAATTGATCCGAATCGAATCCGTATAGAGGAAAAGAAAAAAGAAAAAAAAAAAAATCACCTTTTTTTCACACGCCGTTTGATCGAATTTCAATAACTTACCGAAAAGAATTTTCCCCAATTTCACTATTAAGTGCGAATGCATAGGTAGTTGACAGCTATTATATTGCGGTGAGAAACTTTTGATTTTTATCAACGACTTTTAATAAAATAAGGAAGATTTGGGATCCGTTGAAAAAATTCATTCCCTTTTTTCGAAATTATATTATAAATCTCGGGATATTTTCTTGTCACTTTTACCGAATTCTTCTACCACTCAAAATTCCCACAGTAATTATAACACCCGTAAGGCGTAGTGACGTAGCTCTTATTATACCACAGTCCAGGTGGTGCGGATCGATGCTACAATAATAATATAGAGATAGGTGACGATGAACTTGGAGAATTTTTCAAGGCACACGGTCATGTTGCTCTATATAATAATAATAATAATGATAATAACAATCGTAACAATAATATGCCGTGTCTGTGAAATGTACGATACGTATACCTATATATGTATATATCTTATAGACGTACTCAAGATATTCCGAAATTGAAAGGTACATAATTCGATACAAAGTGAGCGTGACAATGGCGATGCACAATAAGGGACTTGATTTCAAAGGCAAAAGAAAAAAGAAAATAGTAGCTCGTTATTTGGCTGGAGTTTCAGGATTTCCTGAACAGCCCCCCGCTGTGACTCTGGACCACTTATGTCCGCCCGCTCGGGTCGGTCCCCCTTATAATTGAATGGAGAGAGAAAAAACTTTGAACTCTCATCTGCGCGCTGCACCTTATGTATAAGATGCTAAATACACTAGAAGCGACGCTTCTTTACCTGACCACTGCAGCAGCTTCACATTCCCTCATGGATTTTAAACATTTTTTATAGCACTCGCAATTCTTATTGTGCGGTTAAGGTTGTTATATCCTATAACTAGATCGCAGAGGATGGCTTCAGAGAACTTTTTTGTCTTGCGTCTTTGCAGGATTTTTTATGTATATATATCTAGGTATGATGGGTGTAAGATTTTGTATACGCAGTACGTGCCTACGTATACAGGGATTGTTATTTTTGTAACGCAAGCTCAAAGCTCGGTTTGTAACAGAAAAAAAAAAAATACGTCGGATGACTGGAACGATACGACCCCGAAAAATCCCATGGGAGAAAAGCACGCCGCGCGATACACATATAGCTGAGCTGTCGTACCGAATCGACATCGCAATGCTTTACACACAGCACTATGACTTGCGGTGGTCATACAAGAAACAGAAGCACGTGTGGCATTCGAAAGCAAATCTTTTCGTGCACTATGTATACAAATTGATCATCCCTAGCATTATTATACGCGCGCCGCATATTGCGTTATGGCATTACTTTGGAATTATTCAAAAACTATATACGTTCAGGCCTTTATTCTTTTCGATTTTGGAGTCGAAAATAAAAATATCTTTATCGGGTGTATTCCGAATTTATCATCAGCTCGGGAATCCGAATCCGCTGATTAAATTGATCCATATATCGAAATGATCGAGTTATCGGAAATTTTTTGCTCTTCGGAGCGGGAAAATTGTGATATCTATAACTTGACTCCCGAAATTCAAATTTTTTCTAATCCTCGATCGAAGAAAACGCGTTTCGCCGAGGGTAGATCCAGAACGCCTGACCGAGACATCTGCCCTTTAGGATTCGAAACACGAATAAAAAGGCATATATTACAACGACCGATATGAGAATACATATCATCGATTCATTAGTCAGATACATTTTGCTCTATAATTCTATCTACTGCGCAGGTGGACAAAATCTCGATGAAAAAAAAAAATTAGTATCTACAATAACGGTCATCTGGACTTCATGATGACGCGTGTGCGATTGTGTAGATTTTAATAGTATTAAAGCAAGTTCGGTAGTGGTATTATAGCTGAGGGCACTTATGGGGTGACCAAACTATACGCGACGTCCGCCCCTAGATTGCGTATAGATCAAACTGTATTAATTTGAGACTAACATGAATCAGGACCCGTAGCACCTGCCCATGCACCGCCAATGGTACGGATCTGATAACATAATACGCCTATCTGTCTATATACGTATTTCGAAACCATGAATATGCAATTCCAGCAACGGCTGTCCCCGTAAAACTTACTATTTTACATATTTTTGGATATTTCTACGTACGGGGTAACCTAGGAAAAGAGCCGTCCATTCTAAAACGTTGTAATATCAGGCTGACCGCGTCAACAAATCATGACAAAACTTTTTCATTTATTCATTAAAACCTTTCGAAATTAAGTTTCGATTTTTTCCGTCATCTGCACTCGCTGTTATACTAACGGTACGCGATGTCGTATCCGCTTGTTTTTTATTCGATCGTAATAGTTATGAAAAATTGTGAAACGTCAAGATACATCAATATCAAAAAAGACAAAATTTCAAATTCCTTTCCTCAACGAGAAAAAAAAAAATAAATCGCACATACCGTGACCCTAAATCATCAGACACTCGTTCTATCTCGAGTTTTTTGGTTGTCTACAACTGAAAATAGGACCACCTACCATGAGTGCCTCTATCTTTTAAAATCACGCAATTCCCCCCAAGTTGAACGCGAATTCTCACCTCGTTGTCCCGAAGATGACTATAGATCTTCCGACGTCCTTCTTCCGATCCAATCCGTCTATTTTTTTCTCTCTTTTCCTTTTGTTTGGATATTTTTATTTTACCCTGCGCCAAGGGACAATAAAAAATATGCTAATCAGCAGCATCGTATAGTAAAAACATGGTGCGCGTAGGTAGAAGCAGATTTAGAGGGCAAAAAAAATTTGAGTGGAAAAAATGAACGATAGAAGAGGCAAGGATTTAGGAGAATGAAAAAAGATTATGGAAAAAAATTTTTTACCCCCTCAAAAAATAAGCTCTCTTCTTCACCTTATGTGCAGCATTCCCAAAAACATACCACAACCAATTAAGACCCCGTCCTAAGTTTTCTTAAAATTTTTTTCTCGTTTTTTTTTTTTGGTCTCTCTGTTTATGTGTATAATAAATAAAACCCTAACGCGTATTGGACATGGTCATACATACATATAATACTGCATACTTAGTTATGTCGTATATTTCATGTATACATATGAGGATGTATATACGGGGTGTACAATTTTTAATGCTGGAGAAAAAATAAAATGACGGTTATCACGCGATGGCGAATGAATACATATAGGTGTATAATCAAAACGTTTTTCAGTAAAGAAAAATGCAGAAAACTTGAGAGATAGAAAAGCTCGATTCTTGATACACTCTACAAAACGAATAACGGAAAAAGAAAATTTGAAAGATAAATGAAATCTCCGCGTTGTAATGGCTTCGAAAATGATCTTCGTATAACTATTTTGAAAAATGTAACCCCCCCCCCGTATGGAGTGCTTGAAAGAACTGGTAAAAGAGGCGTGGAAAAATTCTAGATTAACCGGATTTGGAGTGGTTAATATAGTGCTTTATAACAGCTATTACGTAACGTATACTTCGTGGAAAATCGTGCGGTGATTATGGTGGGGATAATTTTTGCGGTTATGAAAATTTAATGGCGTATATATGCATGCCTTTCAACGTATCAATTTTATTGTTCGCGCTGTAATTTTCGACGAGAAAATTTGCCGAGGGAAAATTGAAAATCGAAAATCCTCAAACGTGGTATAATTCGTGTAACGCGGATGCGGAGAATTCAAATATTACGTACATTCATACGTAACCGGTTAAACACATGAAATATTGACAGATGCGTTACGCGTAGAGATTCCCTCCGATTTTTCGTGGGATTAATTCCACCTATCTGATTTTTAACAAAAAAAAAACACTTTTGCGCAAAAACTCTAAAAAGTACTTATACGTAGTATACGCGTATACCGTGGACCTAATTCGTCGGTGTGGATTTTTTTTCCTCTTCGTCGCCGCGCTCTCGTTTTTTTTTCCTCGTTTTTTTTTCTCCTCGTATTGTATCCTCGCTCACCCCATAGTGTATGTATGGGTATACCTAGTATACTATACTTTACGGTATAAGCTGCACCCTGCGATGCATATACAGCAGAAAAACGGAGCACATCGAGCCCTTCTTCAAAATCTATACTATAAAAGCCTTGTTGCCAGCCCAACTGAACAACTAGCAAACCTACCTATAAAATAAACCGATTCGATGCCTTGGCAAGGTTCCTACTTTTGATGTGCACCTATCTCTAATGAGGAGGTAGAATCCGGGACCCGTGCGGTCATGCCGCATGCGGGGCCTTATGCAGCTTCCTTTATTGATATATATATCGTACATATACATACCCATATATACGTATAAACGAACAGCTCGCTTTTTGATCGGTTGGTTTCGTACATTCTAGTATATATCTGAATAGCATTTCATACACATATATATACGTGTATCTAGCATAACCAGCTGTCCCGCATCAAGGTTTACGAAAGTACATATACATATGTGCATACATAGGTTATGGTTGTACGCACATTCGGATAATTATTGGCATCATTCAGAGTTTCGATTGTTCGATTATTAGTTTCTTTGGATACAAATAAATTTATGTGCAGCATGTCCCATTTTTCCCCGTTCGATTCGTTTATGTTATTGTCATTTTATGTAATTTTTTTTTGTGTGTTTTCTTCAAAAGTCAAACCATTGGAATCTTTCTGTCTCGTCACCATTCGTTTTCCATAAAACTATAATTCGAAATTTTTGATTTTCAACAAAGTACTTGGGTATATGGAGTTTTTTCTTCGTCGATGATCTGCAGTGATAATTCATACATTTGAGATAAAGAAATACTTATATAGTATAATTCATTCATACGGATAGCAGCTAATGTACGCACGAAATGAGATATTATTTTTTCGAATTCAGTTATTTCTTTTTTTCTTTTCCTATTTCGGTTGAAAAAAGAAAAATATACAACAAAGCGTATCGTTTATGGGCACGTATGTGTAACTTTTATATGGCTGAGGAAGTCGATGGCAAATATTTGCTTAGCTGTACAGGAGGTAAAATACTGGAAATCAGGTCATAATAGGGATTCGCGCTAGGGATTTTGGCAACTTGGACTCGACCGTGACCCTGACCGTTGTGAATTTTTGAATTTCGCGAGGTCTTTCGAACGACTTATTGTATATCCAACGAATAACCAGTTTCTCAGCTCGGTATGGTATAATATCTCGATTTCATGTATGTATAGGATCATGCAGCTAAGTTCAACTTTTAGAACGTATAGTATACATGCAATATGGATGACTGGATTTTTTAGACCTGAATAATTTTTCCAATTATTGTTGAAAATTTTTTTTAAAGTCAACTAATTTCCATAGTCCTGATAGAACAGGAATGAGTCACCTGGACGTAGAATATTTTTCATGTTCCCTGATGAGTAATGTACCGAACTATACATATATATATGTACTAACGATATTAGTTTAGTATTTATAGATAGGTTTTCGGGTCGAAAATCTTGGCTTGGTTCTTGCCGCAGATGCCAATTGAAAAGTCTTCGCGTCAAGAGCCTGTCAATCCTGGCATTTGAATGACAAAATTGACGGTATAGCATAACCGATATGCAATGGACAGATACCCATGGGTATGTATAAAAAAACTCATTCCAATTTTTCTACCATCTGTCACCAACGATTTCAAAAGACACACCTAATATACATACATATATACATTATATGTAGGGCGATGGATTTCTCAAGATTACTTTTCTAAGATTCCAGCCTCTCAAGCCCGCGCCTCTATACAAAATCCGTGCGTATAATTGCCGAGCATTTTGTAAGACCATATAATACATACATCTTAAACGTATACATATAGATACATGTATATACTACCTAATACGTAGCGACAATGCAGCCAAGGGATATAATTCTGCCACGCGCGGGTGGCTTTTGTATACCCATGTATGTATTCATATTGTACAATATATATATGGCCGTGCTACGGTAGCTTTTCAAAAAGCCTGAAAAGCCAGGCCGATTGTCATTTTTAACGCAAACAAAAAAGCAACAGAATAAAAGCAAAAAATATAGAACAGAATTGAAAAGAAAGCCGGATAAGTTACATGTACCATAAGTTACATGCGTACAGTCAGTGGGCTCCGATAACGAACGACCTTCGAAGTTTGAAAAAATTTTAGGGTTTCTTTTTCATTTCTTCGCAATCGTCATGGTACCTGGACAAGAAGAAAAAAACACTCATGAAAAATCATTCACATAAAATTGCGGAGAAAAAAAAATGAGAGATTCGGAGGCATTTTCAAGCTGATTTTTCGAATTGTATCTATAAACTTCGAGATAATGTTTTTTTGACTTCGTTTACAACTTCTTAATCTTCCAAAATGACGTTTACCTGACAAGATGAAGTCTATGTTGAGGAAAAGTAACGAGGAAGACCGGAAGTATGAAGTAACGTGTTTCTACAGGTACTTATATGTATGGATGATATACGTATGTAGTAATTTGCAAATTGCAGTCATGTTACCGCTCAAGTAGGCAGAACACTTTTAACTCTCGAGTTGAAATACATAAGAATATCACGCTCTGATGAATATATCTACCGATTTCAATGGCCGCATTTAAAAAAGCATTTTATAATAATGACTTCTCTTCAAATTTTTCGTTTAGTCAAAATTGCTCGGGACTATTCGATGATAGGTTCAATTAATAATCCACCGAAATTTGAAATCCCAATTCTAATGTTTCGACAAACTAATTTTCGATAAAAATGATGAACTTCGTTTTCAGATAATCGTTCTCGTTATTCGACTCATATATTAGTATAGTTTTACAAAAAAAAAAAAATTCAGAAACTTCGATTCTGATTGACCGGGTTGTTCATTTATTTCACAGAATATTGTTAGACGGCGCACCGCCAAGTGCTCTGGCACACATCCAAGCTAACCCGTTATTTAGTAATAATTCCTATAGATATCCCATGATGTTTGAACCCCCCTTTTAATGCGCATTTACACTCTAACTTTTTCAGTCCATATGCAACGTGCGTGTCAACGATCCCATATAACAGTTGTTCGATGCGTTGTCGAGTGGTTAGAAAGTCCTGTCGGCAAGTGTCGCACCGCATAACATTGTGAGCATACATATATGCTGCCCATATACCTATATACAAAACAGTATAATATTCAGATGAATAATGATCGATCGAAGAGAAATTTTTGAACACCTTTTCACACAACCATCAATCGTATCTATCTTAAACCACCACGCTTATCACGTATTTAAATCCAATCGGAAGTTAAAATTCTATACATGAATTGCACAAGCTCGCATGAAATTGGTCGATTGTTAGACTGCGAGTCCTACCATTTATTTTATCAATTTTTTGTCCTCAATTTGTTCAATTTTACTTCCTTCGTATTGAATTATGGGGCGATTAGCTGATATAATCAAAAAATGCAATTGTTACGTTAGTTTTTCCTTCTGTAATCAATTATCCCCAGTCCGATGTCTTATGGCAAAATTTGATGAAACTTTGAATGATAATAATAACTAAAAGTTAAGAAAATAACTTTATGGAGTTTCATACATCGAACGCTATATAGATCGAAATTTAGGAATTCCAATTGCACCGCACTGCAACGATTGCTAAAAATTATCCAATGCAGATATACAAGTATCGATCAGGAATCGATCGAATTTGGGTCCTGGAGGATGAAAAGCGCTCACCTGGATTCCCGGGCCAGACCGAAACAGAGTGGGGGTAAGTCCCAGAGCGCACAAGTTACATAAGCCACGATTTCCCGCCGCTAGTCGTCAGTCAGCAACCGGTTGTCGAGGTAAGCGCACAACATGCGTTTACGGGTACCGATAAATAAGAAAAAAAAAAAAGTACTACGAGACCGCATGTGCCATAAAACGATTTTTTTGATTATCAAGAACGTTGTGCAAAAAATTTAAGTGAATTTACCCAGAGCGACAAACTTCAGCGGAGCGTGTAACTCATTATATTGTTTAAAAAAAACAAACGAGAAAAAAGAAAAAGAGAAAAATCAATTTCAGCTACTACTCCATAGTAGATTTTTTTTCAACGATTTTGAAGGGCTTGTACAACGAATTTCGTGTATTAGTGGACTTGATCTGTTATCGAGGGAAAAATTTTCCCGTCACAAGACGATCGTGCAGTGAAACGTTACAAGTGATTACAGACGATTTATATCGTATCATGTGGTTCACGGTGCGGAAAATCAATTAATTTTATATCTACGTATACGATATATTTGTATACAAGAATAAAAGATTGAAACGTCAATAAATTATTGATATATATATATTTTTTTTTCAGTCAACTAGTTTGATTCGCGTAGTTCGATAAACTAAGTGACAGTGATTGTATGGAGTGATTGAGGATAAAGATTTTTAAAATAAGGACACGATATAAAAACTATTCTATCAACGGGATTTCATCACTGACGTAAAATCATACGTCGTTTATCTACATCCTTAGGTACGTATACGTGTTATACGATTGGCTGGAATTATTGTTCATAAGAAATTTGAAAAAAAAATTACCTTCACCTTCACCCCCCTCCCCGTGCCCCATAATAATGGATGAATATTGGAGTAACATCGTTTAATATTTTTCATCTAAGTAATTTGTTTTTATCATTAGTCCGCACGAAAATAGTGGAATAATTTTCGACCTTCTACGTCAGTCTTTACAAATTGTCGAGATCATTGTGTACCTGATACTCGAGAGCGGAGAATTTTTTTCTTCAAGATCTTGTCGAGAATAAGTAAAATTTCAATGCAGCCGGAATGATACATGATCATTTCTCACATTTCATTGATGTCCAGAAAAATTACCTATTAATTTTTCTCTTCACTATTATTAATTTTAATGAAGTACTTTTTTTTGGTTCTGCTCAATGATTCGTACAGTTTTGGTTGTTGTATTGATTATACAATATTGATTCAATTAAGGCCGTCGCGTTATAGGTATACCCCAATAAATCATGCATGGATGAAAGGGGCGAGCGACCTTTTTAATACGATCGCGATATTATGGTAATCCGATGCGATCCAAAATTTCGCAACGATCCCACGAAAGGATTCTGCTATTCCTGCGCTGCACTCACTCATAATACTCGCATCTTCTCGCTACTGTATCTTTTTTCATGCTAATTTTTCATCCTGCACAGCGATTTTAACCGGGTATACATATACGCTGTATTAATGTGGACCCAGATTTTTATACCATACCGCAGATTGCAATGATACCCTTTTATAATATCATATTCATATATACGAGCACTGAAAAAATCGATTTACAAAATTCATTCAACTCTTTTTTTTCTAATTTTTTTTTTTTTTTTTTGGTATACACGACGGTATACAACTGAAAAATAACATCAACCTTGAGAGTGTGTGGTATGAGATTTTTTACGAGATTAAAATATTTTCAACTTTTGCACGAAAATAATTTTTGAAAAAAAAAAAAAAAAACAATTAACAAATAAGACAAACAAATAAAAAATAAAAATGATTCATTTACTTGTTTTTTATTTAATTTTTTTTTTTTTATATTTTTGTTTTTGTTTTTGTTAATCAATATTGTTTACGTATAAATTCGTAACGCTTGCATGTAGAGCGAAATGAAAAAATATCTGGCGGGATCAGAACCCCCGGAACGAGGGATCCAGGTAAAAATTTTTCAGGTGCGGGTGTGTAAGCGGTCGCTTTGCTTTGGCACGAGCTGTACTTATAAGAAAAAAAAGAAAGATCGAACCCTCGGGATATATTTATAATATAAGGATAGTCTTATGTGTTGGATTATAGCCGTATCTTCCATCTGCAGCCGAAGTTTAGGAAAAAAAAAAAAAAAAAAAAAAAAAAAAAAAAAAAAAAAAAAAAACGAGATAAACAAAAAGATGGCTGAAGAAAAACCGGAGATATCCATTCATACGTACCTATGTATTTATAATATATATACACGGTTCGCCCGGTCCTATACAAACTTTTTGAACCCACAGGACCCAAACCGGCGGGGGGAGGGGGGAGTAGGTATCCCGATCACCCAGGAATCCACCAGTGAAGTCCGTCGGAATAGAAAGTAGTGCGCGTTCGATAAACAAATTAATTTATATATATTAGGTATACCTGTATATAAAAGTATGCATGTATCGTTCAAAAGTTGATTCGCCAACGATCAGCCTTGAAGGCAATAAGGGAGTCCTCCGTTCGTCCGCGTCTATCCGTCCGTCTCGTATAGTCCGGGTTCTTTTTAAATACTCCAGACGTTGCGCGGCGGGATTTTATTGTTTGGGCCTTATTTTCAGGTTCGTCTTGTGTACCGCATCGTCGGTTTTGTGTATATGTAAAATGTACATACACGTACGTGTATATGATCTATATATACGTATGTATATGTACCACACTGAAACGAATGGCGTAAGAATAAGCATTATGGGAACTGAACTGGGGGGACAGGTGTGCTCCAAATATCGGCCTAAGTTCAGGCCGCATAGTTATAACTGAGAGACGTCGTGCTGTCTCCCCTCTTACCAAAACTGAACTCAAACTTCGTGAATGCGTCTTTGATTATATTCGGTTGCAGGGCGTATATCTATATAGCATATATACACAAGGGTAAAAGTTCCCCCTACGTCACTACGTATACATTTATAGACTTATGTACCTATACGGTGTACGTACGGGGGCATAATCGCAGAAGGTACACAGGGCGCCCGAAGAAGGTTCGCGAGAATCTGTCACGGGACTATACTCCGTAAGAGAGAGAGAGAGGGGGGAAGAAAGAGAAAAGAGAAAAGCAAAAGAAATTGCACCTTT
The DNA here is from genome assembly GCA_963978495.1 of Athalia circularis. Classification (NCBI taxonomy): domain Eukaryota; kingdom Metazoa; phylum Arthropoda; class Insecta; order Hymenoptera; family Athaliidae; genus Athalia; species Athalia circularis. The sequence goes on from OZ021700.1 coordinate 24,591,923, forward strand.
AAAGGTACGGAAGACTGGGGGTCAATCCAATATAAATCAGAACTTCTCTTTTCTGAAGCGAACGCTTGCGTAACTGCAAAACCTCACCGTAACGCACCTTGGGTCAGGTCGGTGTGAATAGAAAAATTTTCGGGACTACAACATGTAAGGGGTACGGGGTATATATACATACGTGTGTTGGAAAGGTTTCAAAAAAGAGCGCAGGTATACGTCCCCGGTTTGCCCCCTCCCCCCCTCCCCCCCTTCCCCCCGCCGCCCCGCTTTTCACCTCGAGAGAATTTTAGGCGCTTCTTGATCCCGCGCCCGGGTCTCTCAAGGATGTATGTCGGAACGGGACCCCAATGTAGAAGGAACAGCGGCCAACTTTAGGGTTTTAGGTACAGATGAAAACTGGATATATATACGTATGTCTGTATAAAAGTATGGGTAAATTTTCTTCAACTTGAGGTACCTAATACACATATATATATATATATACGTAGGTAAAATGGGTATAGGGGAAAGGGAGATAAAGATATAAACGCTGGGAAAAAAGCGCGTTCGAAATAACAATTTTAAGGGTATCTTCAAAATGGGTATCGCGCCTATATAGACGCACGCATTGATTATTTCGATACCTATATTACCTGCAACATGAATTGCAGGTATTCGGTATTTTCCCCCTTTCATCCTTTAGTTTCTTCTTCATTTAGCGTGCCAATCATATAAGCACAATTCATTATTCGTATAACGTGACCCTTCGATCCCTGAAACTATTGAAATAAGTTTACACCCCATTGCGCTTTATGATACACACTGATAGAAATAAGTGGTAATAACAATTTTCCTTATAGAAAGCCAGTTTTGAACTGTATCAACGGACCACCCGTGGTTACCTTCATCGACTCCCCATAAGACAAGCATATAGTAGAAATATACGCTTTATCCTTGCAAAAGGGTTTCCTTTTTCCTTCATCACATGAAAAATTCTATAGAATTTTATTTGATTGTTTGAAAACTTTTTATTGCGTTTGTCGTCATCACGAGGGATTCAGAAACTGCAAGTACATCAAATTGTATTCCAGTTCATAATCGGAGATTAATTATTTAGAAAATTATAGTTAATAATTATCATGCGTGGTTGAATATTTGGATTTTATCTGTTTCCTGCGACTTGAGTTTCTACGGTTACAATGTGACGAGACGCTGTCACATACCTCCATATCTATATATCCTTGCACATTTCCTCAAAAAAGGGTCATCCACATCTATCCGTCCCTTAGATCTTATGTACCTATGTATATGTGTACCTGTATACTTATAACGTTGACGAACAAAAAAAAAACGTTGGTCGTGCTTTTAACAACAAGAGAAAAAAAAGAAAAAAAAACGAAAAGATAGATAGATAACTTCATCCGTCTTCTGTTTTGCCACTGTTTCAGTCCTTGAGTCTGTTATAAGTTTAAGGGCAAGGGTATGAAACCTTCCATACAAATACCTAGAGCGATAGATAGATGATAGATATATACATGACTGAAGCGTATATAAAATACTCTTATAGCATGCCTTGGTATAATTTAGTATGGGTATTTTTGTCGTGGTATGTATAGGGTAATATACGCGGGCCAAGAAGAACCTTCGGAAGGGCCAGATGGGCCCGATATATGTACCATATGGGCAGGTGCCTGACTGCCAGTTTGTGTAATACGCGCGGAAAGCATCGCGCGTTGCACACCCTGCAAGAATAAGACACAACGCGGGAATAGGCCCGTATGTAAAATAACAAAAATGGGTCCCGTAGGAGCACATTTTACCTATGCGATAGTATATACATACACCTATACTATATATACCTATGTACGGGACAAGTCGCACAGACGGAACAGACAGAAAGACAGACAGACAGACACGCGCGCAAACCGTGGTAACAGCTCTCTATGTAAATGAATGCATTTTTATAATAGCCCGTAACAATACGAGCGCCCCCTTCAGGGACCGTTAAAAGTTAAAACCTGCTGCTGGATGCACATTTTTTATTATATATTTTTTTTTTTATCCACGAAAGTGCAGTCAGAACACCCTTTGCAAAATTTTTGTCCGCAGCTCAATGAACACTATTTCGACCAGCAAACCGCCGGACCAATTGCTAATGTACTAAATGTACATATATACACACATACATAAAACTTTGAAAGAAAATTGTACGTTGCGCGCTTTATATGGTGGTAGTCGAAACAACGACAGATTTCAACTTGAAATAATATAGGCTTTTGTTTCGTTTTTTGCATTATTATTATCATCGTCGTCATCGTCATCACACGAATCACTTGACTATTTTTTAATAGTGATTTCGCAGGAGATCGTACCGAGGCGAATTATGAGATAGCTGTTGATGTGGCAGATACAAAAATATCATCCCATAATTTTATGGGCACATGTTATGTTATCGGCGAATTTTTGTAATCGTGGTTCGAAGAGGAGAATATATGATACACGTACAATAGTTTGGATCTGGACTGAGAATATATATTTTTTTTTTGTTTTTTTTTTTCTCTCCTTGTATTTTGCTACCTTTTTTCACTTTCTTTTTTGTTTACTAACAGGAAATCGTGCGACTCTTGCGTGCTGTATAGGTAAACGTATATTGTCATCGAAGCGTGTAAAAACTGTCGCCGAGAAAACGCATTGTTGTTTTGTGAAATAATTCTGGGTCCGTATGCTACGATTATAGAAAAAGACGCACCTGCCGGTCGTATCATCTATACTATTATATATGTATAGATACACCTACTGTAGCTATGTGTTGATAGTATTTTTCAATTATGTTAATTCGTTTGCGGTGAAGCGTGCCCCTGGCGGTTTTAACTATATGTTGAAAGATTTATTGGAGTAATTTGTTAACAAGAAACGTTGTCACGGTTCTGGAGTCTTGGAACTTTGAAATACATATTTATGGGCATACTATAATATGCATATTTAACAATGAGATGAAGAAGGTCGACATCAAAAAGACATGGTTTGTATCGTATAATATCTTCGTGATATAAATATATGACACGTCTGGTCCTCGACGCTTTTCACCTGCATATAGAAAATTCTACATGAAATTTAATCATTCATATAATGACAGGACAACGAATGGTAATATTGGTTACGGTGGGGTATTTAATATTATTTTTGCCAATTATTTATTCCTTACCGAATTCGAGACGACAAGTAATTGTAATCGCCAAGAAATTAAATGCGTGAAAATCTTTGCTAAAAAGACAAAAATGGTCACCTAACCAGCCTCTGCAACGCAGATATTATAGTTTCAATTCGCGTTCGAATTTTCGCCGCATTTATGATCAACGATCTCCTGTTTTAAACGGACTCGCGATTCGAAACCTATTAACATATGCCTGTGGTATAATCGTTCGGTCGAATATTGCGGCAAAATCATTTATTTTCTAATCAAAACGTTATTAGATTAGCCGCAGACCGGACGAGGGTTAACAATGACGATCGGCCCGAAGTGCTAATTCGGAAAACCAACTTAGGTGCCTCAAAAATTTTATGTATATACGTATACACCTGTTCTGATGTTTTTACATTTTCGTATTTCCCGTATGCTGTAGCAGGTGCCCATCCGCCCCAGACAACCCATGTTTCTAACACTCACTTTAATTTTCATACTTACCTGTGTCATTAAAAATCCAACGCAGACAGTAGAAAGGTAAAAAAACGAAAAAAAAAAATAGTAGCTCATTTCCTTTACCCTCCCTACAATTAGCAACGATTTTACTTCTTTGAAGCAACAGTCTTGTTTCCCTCCGATCTTCGAGCGAAGTTACGAGGTGACCTTGAAGGGTGACACCTGCGGCTGATGGAATACCTTTATCATTGATTAAATAGTTTTTTTTTTTCTCTTTATAATATTATTTAATCGTTGGTATAAATTTTTGTTACAGAAATGCTCAAGTGGACAGTATCCCGACCACTCTCTACGGCGAGTACGACCCCCCATAGCGTTCAGCAGACTAACCGGACCCGACGACCTTTTGTTGACCTGTCCAACACTCCCCCTACTCCGAGGGTGCAGCCACAGGCCCAAGTAAATCCAATTCGTTCGACGCCTGCACGAAGACGAAGATGTCGAAGTCACGGAAGCGATCTTCGAGCGTATTTTCAAACTACAAAACCAAATTTAAGATCGGCGAAACGATTGCAGTCGATGTCAAGGACGACGGGAAAGGGTGAAAATTTTGAAAGTTTTTATCAAAGTACTCCAAGGGTTGATTCTGATATTGGACCACTTACTTTGTGCCCTGAATCTGGTGTCACTGGAAGAAAAACCGTCGCCATGACATTACCTGCGAATCCAACATTATTGGCACCGAATTGTTCGGGTTTAAGGACTAACGCCGAACTTCCACAAAATTTAATGAACGAAGCAAGAGTCAATCTACAGTCCCATTTGTCGGATTTTTTTCAACAAATATCCGTCGCTGCAAGCCCTGAAGATATGATGGAGGCCGATCCAGTTGTCCCTTTATCAAAAAGTCGAATTTATTCCCAAAATTGTGACCCACGGAAGGCGAAATTCTCAGTTGATTTTTGCAGGACTCCGCACATACCGAAATTGGCAAAAATAACTAAGCTGAATAACCGGTGTAGGACCCCGTACCACACTAAGGCCCCGGGAGCTGGTCGGAGTCCCTTTAAGTCCAAGGACCCCTTCTCTGGCGTAGGTCAAACTCCGTTGATCGCCAGGTTAACGCATTTAAAAATTGACCAGGACATGGCGCGGTTAGAAAATGTGGATAACGCTGTTACAGAGGTCCTCCACAAAGAACAGGAAACGGGAAATACTATTTTGGGTAAATCGGTAGCAGAAATCCTTGTGTCTGATGCAACGGAAAGATCCATCGTACGAAATGATCGTCCTGGTCTTTTGAATCCTGAAGGCTATCTAGAGAATTTGGTCGAGGAATGCGAAAGAGAAGAAAAAGAAGAAGAAGAAGAAGAAGAGGAGTTGGAGAATAAGGAACAAAAAGTCCTCGGCGAGGGGGCGGAGATCGAAGAGAACCTCTACGAGACGATCCAGGAGGTCCGGAGAAACTCGCTCAACGAACCCGTTGCCATCGTCGCCGCACACAACGACAGCTCGGTTTTATCTGCGAGTCAACTTCTCGAAGACCCTTCGCCCATGTCTTGGAAAGCCGCTTCAGAAGCATCACCTTGTGAAATGGACGGTCAATTTACCCTGCGAAGGCAACGGGCTATCAGACGAAAAAGGACCGGGCAACAGCGTGACCTTCAAGATGTTGATTCCTCGCATTTCGTTGTTAGTCGAAAGCGCGCGAAACGACGTTCGGCCAGTTTGAGTCCTAAAAAAAGCGTTGCTTTTCAGGAAACTTGTTCTCCGGTTTCAATTTGCGAGGCCGTTAACCTTGACGTGAAAAAAATTATCCTAGAAACCGACCTCGATGCTTCGACCTGCGATATCGAGACAACAACGTCCTGCGTTACCCATCAACGTTCCTTTTGTCCAAGTTTCGATGACGTTGAAACCGGAAACTGTAGTAGCACAAACTCAGGAGTAGGAAAGACGTTATACTGGGAATTTGAAAGCCCAAAATCTGCCTCAGCAAACGACGATTTTCAAAGTTCAAAGTCTTTTCTTACCTCAACATCCGTTACCCCAGAAGCTCCTTTGCTGGCTACGGTCAGAAGATGTTTAAAATACAGTCCAGAAGGTTCATTAGAAAGTTACGAATCAAGTTCTAGCGGATCTCGAGGATCGATCGAAGTTGAATTATCGACCCAAGACGATCACATAAGAGTTCAAGGTACGTTCCAATATTCGAAATATATAAAAACAAAATAACAATTATCTACGGGTTCAAAATTTCTCCTTTACGGTACTGAACTAAAATAATAAACTGAGCATGCGTCATCACGGGTTGTTCTCACAGAGGGTTGAAGTGAGGTCTATACTAGAGCGTGCCAGTAACCCAAAGACCTCTGCGGCATTTAAATATTCGGTCAGTAGGCTCGTCCTTGATTTAAGATTTTCTTATTCGTACATCCTACTGTTACACTTTTCCACCCTTACATAGTTTCATGCTTTCATGTCCTTAAAAAGCGCGGGTGTTCGCGACGAAAAGTCAGCCGCGTTTCAGTGATATTATATTATACTTATATACCTGCGTAGCTGCAGCTAAATTCGCACGGATCACACACACGTACAGTATATCCTTACCATACGTATATAATCGCTATGAAGTGCAGGGCATAAAATCCCAGCTTCGTGGTTCGTCTAGGTACATAAATTTATGTGTGTGTTAGTTTTTGACCCAGCATCATCGCAATCGGGATGCGGGTAAGCTGTGATTTATTGAATATAACATCTGAAAAAAATTTGATTTACATTATTATCACCTTCTGTACAGCTTTTTTATTTAGCAATGTTCAGATTCCCGAATATATCAGTCGAATATATTCATTTTATCGACCGCCAATTAGGGGATTAAGAATTTATAAGAAAAAAAAAGAGTTAAATTGAAGAAAAAAAATGGATTTTTCCTTCTCTTTTTATTTTGATCAATTATAATTCATTCAGACATGTCATCACTTTCATATATTTCAAATACGATTCTACTTTATGCATATGTGTATACATCATGAGCATAAAAAATGAATAAATGAAAAAAAAAAGAGAACATGAAACTGTATTCTTTCACGCGTTAAGATTGCCAAGCTTTCTCAAAATGATGGTGACCGAGTTTCGTGTATTCTAAGGGTGGCATGAAATTGGACGGTATCCAAGCGAGTATTGTTTCCGGAACTTCCTTCATCCAAAGAATCTCAAATCTTTATTGCAATACGTTCGTGACAGGAAAGGTCGTCCATTTTGAACGAGAATGGCGGCAATATTTATTTATTTAGTTTTTGAAAAACAAATCTTGTATTATGAAAACAATCGCTTCCGGCTTTTTTTTACAATACCATTTTTCTACAATTCTAGACTGTTATATTCAGCATGATTATATAAAGCCCAACTCTGAGATCAAGATTATACTGAAGTGGGGCAGCAAAATTCGATTTATTGCAACATACTATACTTGCCCGGAAAAATAGAAGCGGTAGATTTTTTTTTTTTTTTTTATTTTAAACATATAACTTTGTACTTGAACGATCCTTTTTTTTACCCGATAAATAACGCTATGTGAAATTATGGGTCTTACAGTGATAAGGTGCAAGGATTTAAAGCGAGCTTACGAGGGTCCTGTACACGCATACGTGAAAACAACCCTCCGAAAATTGGACGGAGAAATTAACGCCGTGAAAAGAACGGCTGTCCATAGAGCAACGCCGAACCCAGTCTTCCACGAGACCTTGATTCTGCCCTGGACCAACAACAATAATAATCCAAACGCGAAATCAGCCATCCTGGACATTGCTGTTTGGCACAGAGACCGCAGAGCTAGGTGAGTTGGACCCATCGCTATATCATATTTTATCTACCATTGAATAATGTCGAATAAACATGCACCGCGAATGAATATTTACTTCTTTTTTTTAACGATCTTTTTTATCATTTTTGTTGTTTTCTGAAGTACGTGCATATAAAGTTATTCGATCGATTAAATTTCGCACATCTCTGAAATGAACAAACCCGTATAAGATGCGTATAAAAATATATACATGCTCAAAGTAGAATTTTAGCAGGGTGCTATAAATGTGGTAGGAAAAAGGCCCGATTATTGTGAGCCCGAAATTTCAAGAAAACCCCGGCTCCCTACGGTAGGAGGGGAATCGATGCCCGTAGCGCAGGCGCCCAAGGATCGCGGGCTCCACGTGCGCCCTAACGGCGTCGCGACGTCGGGCGTCGTGACGTTGTGCGACGGGTGCAGCAGCAGCAGCGGGACAACCAGCGGGCGCAAGTTTTTCCGGATTCTGTACCGCAAACAAAAGTTCTCCTTTCCCCAATTTCAGTATAGAGTATTAGAATATAATATAATAGGATTGTTTAACTAGAGGGATTTATTCTGTTGTACGTGTTGCATTGTTTTGTTGGGCCAATAGATTTTTGGTGTACACTAGATTTACACTATACTATACCTAATCACACGGCGTAAATATAAAATAAGTAATCCAAAAAAAGAGTTATGTCCGTATACATAAAGAGTTCATATGGTATATGAATAGAAAAAGTACAAAGAACTGGGGTCATTTATACCATCCAACTTTTATTATATGTCTGGTTTGTTTCAGGCGCAGTGAACTCTTGGGCTGTATGACTCTACCCCTGCCTTTATCTCAGGACAAGGTAAACATCTTTCAACATCAAACAAAAGATTTTCATTGCTTGGATAAATTTATATGTACATTACGGTACATATACCTACCCCCTTTCATTACTCCTTTTCATTTTTGAGGGAATCATATTTCCAATGAATTTGGAACCCTATTAAACTATGGGAATTACATACCTAAGTATTATTATTATTATTATTGGTGGTGTTGTTATTATTATTATTATTATATTATACCTGATATATGCTGCAGTGAAGAGAGAAGATTCCAAGCACACGTGGGGCTTGCATGTTTCAACCTTAGACTATACAGGTCTTGCTATACATTATATTCTTCATCTCGGAATAATTTCCATTGTACAATATAGATTCAATTTTTGAAATATTTTTGCGTTCAAAATATGGTATTACGACGAGTAAGATTTGCAGTTAAATTTTGAAGTTAAATAAATATTAATTCCACAAAATATGTGCTTCACATTGTCAAGTAATAACATCAAGAGACTCGGTAGAGTCTCACGCCAAGTAGATTCAAAAGAACGGGTAAATATTATAACCGACAGCGTAGTACATTACGAAATTTTAAATAATGCGATATAACGCTTTTTTTTCAATATACGAAGGACACGTAACTAGAATCACGCATAAGCTATATTTCTTTTTTACGAAGTCCAACGACCCTAGAAATATATAACATGGTCAATTCCACGTGTGGCAGGCGAGATTTCTATACTATACGGTTTTATGGACTTACTTTCCTGTTTTTTTCGTCCTAAACTACCCACAAACGCACGTGAGTTGACTCGAAATTATTTTCCGGTCCTCATTCCATGTCGAGGTCAACCCCGTATGCAATAATTATATTGCTCAAAATATTCTTGGCTACCCACATGTCTTACGGACAAAATTCTCTAAATTTTCTATTAAGTAATATTGCGGTAAACACAAACCATACATATTTTACATATTTAGTGTGATAAACAAAAATCTCAAAACAATCGTACAGAACTTTCCTTTGGTTTTTCAATTTTCAAAAAATTCCGACTGCACTCATCAAATATTTTCTGAGACGGGCCCATACATGCGTGTAATTTGGGTACTTACAGCACGCAAACGCAATTATGATAATAATAATAATACCAATAATAATAATAATAGTAATAATAACAATAATAAGAGGAACGATAAGCAGAATACCTCTGCCTTAATTTAGTTCTTGGACTGGTAATTCGATACGTACAGCTTCATAATTATAATTTATACGAATAATGAATCACAAACGACTGCAATGGTTGGTTGTAGGGCCACGTGGCCGAACTATACCAGAAAACTCCTCAGTGCTTTTATATATAATAAATATAAATATGTATATTATAATATGATAAAGGTGGCGGATGTGGAGTACCGTATAAAAACGATCGTGCAGTGACCAGGTGTGTGTAAAATATGAGGAAGGGGGACGAGGACGAGGAATGGGAATCGGAGTTGTCGTGATCGTACCCTTACAATATGTCACCCCCGCGTCTTAACATGTACATAATATATTTTTTTCTTCACTTATACTTGTGTTTTTTTTGTTCTTTATATTTTTTAAATTCTCTTCTTTCATCTTTTTTCTTCTTCTATTCTGAATTTATTTTGTATTCTTAACACATCACTTGCGCGAACAGTTGAAAGCTGGACGGAAATGGGTATCGAATTCGGTGGTTCTATTATTATACATATTACCTTATATACCTATACAAATACATACACATGTACATACATGTATATATAGTTCAGCATTGCGGGCAGGAAATCATGTACGTATCGGCATTACCCATGTGAATTACGTATGGATGTGTATAGGCACTGCATTGAAACCGGCAAACACTAGTTGCTCAAAAAACTGTTTGCAGGCTGCACGCGTGGCTCCTTCTATGGCTTTGAATAATTAATATTGACCTCGATAAGAAACAGAGTAAAGAACAAAATAAATAGAAGAATAAATATTTCATTCGCGGTTACCTATATCTTTCTATACGTGAATCGAACTACACTTTTCATTCGAAAAGTTCAACTACTTGCTTGCTATTTTTATTTTCATACGTATTTTTTCCCCATTTTTTCCTGTTCTCTTCTTCCTTTTTTTCCGCTTAAACGTTTGCGCACAGCGTGCCTTCCGACGTACGTCCTTGAGCCCTGAGTATATACCTCCCTCTCTCCTTGAAGGAAAACTCTCAGCCTCATTTCAGACTGTACGATAAGGTGGCGAATATTATCGGACCGTGTCAGTCGTGTCCCGACGTGACGCGGGCAAAAGAGACCAAGAAAGTGCAGTGTCTGTATTAGGGAAATAAGCTAGTCAAATTGTCAGCATTTTTTTTACGATTATTCCTAAATAATGGGGTGTTGATAAAATTCATTCAGTTTCTCTACCTTGACGATCATTGACGCGTTATCGTTGTTATGTATTTCTTGTTCTGTATTTTCAAAATCCGCATCTGATTGCGATAGTCGAACGGATCAAACAATATAGTATACATATATGTATGTCATTATTACGCGGTTATAATTGATGATTAAAAAAATGCAGCTATTCAGTTTTTTCCCGTTTTTTTATTGTTTTTTTCAATGTCATCGACGTCACGTGCAAAAGTGTACAAACATTGAGCCTTATATTTAATTCCTACGACTTCTCTCGCGCAATATACTGTGTAAGGTCAAGGTAAAAAGGCTTAGTCGGTCATTGCGGAAACTACTGCTGCTGTTTCTGCATTGCGTTCAATCCTCACCTGCATCCATTCAGTAGAACGTACCTGTTTGCCAGTGAATCGGCTGAAAAAAAAGTAAATTTAAACAAAAAAATCAACCCTCATTGTAAAAACGTTATCGCGCGTCCCGATCAACGTCACACACATCCAAAACCACACCGCTGATTCAAAGTGCAAATGTTTACCTCATGAACAATATTATCGAACCATGATCGTCGTAGCCATCTATTGTGTTGTATTTTTTGTCGCTGGAATTCTTTTGAAAATATTTTCCTGCTGTTGAAACTTCGAAAGACTAATAAAAAACAAAAAGATAAACTCAAGTTGTGCGAATCGTCGTGATAATTATACATAAGTACATTATATGCGGGTGAAATTTGCCTTGCCGGTAATAATTTCAATTTTGTGTTATTACATCTGTGTTTTATATTTCTCACTTTTTATTCTACAGTTGTTGCTAGAGTGATTTACCGTACTCAATTTGTTTATTTTTGTTTTATTTTATTCATTTCTTAGGAGGCAACATGGCACCCTTTGGATGGTGGCTCGGGGCGAAATTCGAGTACGCCGTACTCAGGAGTACAACAAGACTACGAAGTAACACCGCCACTAACAAAAGAAGGAGATCCAGATAACAATAACAGTGGTACAGAGGATCTTACGTACCTGAGGTACCTGGAATTAGAGCCCATTGATCCATTAACCGGCCAACCTCTCCATCCAGGATTCGCTGCTCGCGGTGGAAAGACGCCCTGCACGACCACGAGGAAATTAGCGAGGCTAAACAACGCCCAACAGGTATTTTACTTGATAATTCCTTATCAGTTATTTCCACAACGTGTTATACCTATATCGTATGTCAATTCGGTTTTCAGTTAGTAATCAACTTGTCAATTGATATAGAGCACCTAACTACGAATACATCTGCACACCGAAAGAGAATTAGATAAAAGGAGGTTAATTTAGTAACTGAATCAAAATTAATTACAAGCCAAGTTTTTCCGGAGCACCGTTTTGTTTTCATTAATAAAAAAAAACGATTGACGCTTGATTTCGATTCTATGCATCTAAATGACTTCCGGTTAACGGAATAGAAAAATTATTGGACTTCGATATTTGTGAATAAAAATTATATACAAGATCTGAGGGTCCTAAAAATACTACGATCAGAAACAATACACCCCCCCCCCCCCCCCCCCCATCCCCCAAATTATGTCTAACGGTCATGTAAACGTTTGCTCAGCTAATGTTGTACGAAAAATGACATTTTTATATCAAAGAATTAATCGGCCGAATGAATAGATAAATAATCCAACTTTAGTTCTTCACTGAATTTCATAAGAATTAACGTTATCTGTTGAATTATCGGAGACTCACGAGTCTCTTATCTCACCCCATACCAACGATCAATATAAACCCCAAACAGTAGTAACTTCAGAGTACTGTATACACGTACCTACATATTGGAGTTTCATAGTATTGCGGATAGAAACTTCAGCCGAGACCTAATTTTAGAGTAACCAATTCGGCAATGCTTACGTATAGTGTCGTTAATATTGAATTATAGAAAACATTTTGCATTCTAAACGAAAACTGTGCAACTTTATAACAGTTTCCGTATTCCTGTTTGTCACGAGCAAGACAGAACAGTGACAGTCTCGCGTAATGTACAATTGTGTTAAGACGTCGATAATGAATGTTATTTTTATTCGTCATCTTACATCCCATTTTGTTGTTTATCTTTCAGCAAATTCCTTGGGGTTTTTCATTGAGCTGGGGCAAACCGCCTAAAGTAGAACGGGTAGATTCTGGAAGTCCTGCTGAAAGAGCCGGCCTAAAATCGGGTGATTACGTAGTTTTTATCGAGACAACGAACGTCGTTACTAAGCCAAGGGATGAAATACTTGGCCTTATTCAAGGAGCAACGAACCAGTTATTACTTGAAGTGTACAGAAAGGGCGGTGTTCAAACGCCACATAGACGAAGTACAGTAATACTTCAGGGTCCGATTCCAGTCAGCAATACCCTGCACACAGTCACCTTCACCGCAGAGGTCGGTACAGGAGTTTTGGTGTAACGAATTTTTATCCATTTACCTATGATGTGGATGATCCCTTACCGAAGCGAATTATTTTTCTTTACCTTTTCTATGGACCTTTTACCCTTCTAATTATCCTTTACTTCGTGCCGCAGTTATTCCCTTTTTACAAAAAAATCTGTAGCCTATAACTTTTTCAATTCCCATGCCATGACCTTTTGATAAATTCTACGAAGAACTAAAAATCTACCACAAAAAAAAGCTCGTAAAATCTAAATTGATATAGCGTGAAAAAAATATATTCCATATATATATGTGATACATAACCAGCTGGGGTGAAATGTTTTGAAATTATTTAAAAAAAGAAAAAAAAAACATTTCTGGGCTAACTATCTGTTGTCATTTCGTCATTCATAATCATCCTATACACCTATACATATTATTATCGTTTAACTGGATATTTTGCCCGCCTATAAACAACCCTAGTTTGTTTTTTTTTTACATTCATAATGCGATTATTATTACTCAGTATTAGTTTTAGCAAATTATCTGATCGTAACTATAAAGTCAAAATTAATGCTCGTTAACGTGAGAATGTGTTTAAAAAAAATTTCTTTCTTTCCGAATGTTACCATTTGATATTATGTTATGACATTATTATTAATTATTTTTATCGCTATTATTATTATTATTAATATTATTATTTATTATTATTTATTATTAGTATTATTATCATTACGATGATTAAATAATCATTTATTATTGGTATATTGATTGTATTGATGATTTTTCAGATACTCCTATTATTATTATTATTATTATTATTATTATTATTATTATTATTATTATTATTATTATATTTTTCATGTTGACTGATGCTTGTCAAAAAAATTTTATGAGTGCTATTACGTTGTATCTTGTAAATTAGTTGTGACATTATTATTTCTTAAAGTTTGGATAGTTATTATTATTATACTATACCATACGTGCGTGGCGTTGTTCATTCCGGAGTTTGTGTTATATATGTATTTAATTAAGAATATTGCGTTGCGGTACACACCTATACCTACATCTCTTTGTTGAGCAACGTATTGCATTAAAAGAAAAAAAAAAAAAAAATCATGTAGTTACGTTTTGTACCATTATTTTATTTATTTTTTTTATTTTTTCATTACTGTTTTTTTGTTGTAAACAAGTTTTGTTTAAAATCTGGACTTTGTTGCATTTATCTTTATTTCTTACCATTCCCCCTTTCTTTTGAATAACCGCGATTCCACTATGGTTTTACGCGTACTAGCTAATTAATAAATTTTAACATTTTAATGATCTTATGATAACCTTCCAAATTCAAATCAAATGACCACTGGCTCGGTTCTAGATCAAACCAATAGTTAATGGATTGTTTGATAGGATGTATGAAAATTAATATAAAAGATACTATTTACGTACTCAGGCCTTTCCAAATGTGGCGCCAGACGCATCTCCAGAAGAGGAACTGGCAATTAGAGAGACTAGATACTGCATCAGCTTAAAAAGCGGTCATACAAGGTTCACCGTTCCTTTGTCAGAACGCAGAGATATCCTCTCAGCAGCGGATCACCTGATACTTTTCCAAAATTTGGATGAGCTCCTTAAACTGTCTGAAGAAATTCAGGAGGCCGGTGGTACCGTTGAGTGTTATTTATCAAAAGTTCCTAGAATTATAGCCATCTACAGGAGATATTTGAGCGGATTACAGAGAGCATGCTGCCTACTCGTAGCCCTCAGACGCAATACTGCCTTTGCTAGGCTTGCTTGCGAACCAGCAGTTCCTCAAAAAAGGAGACCCGATCTCACCGGGGTCCTACTACTTCCACTGGAGCATTACAGGTGGGCATATTTAGGGTTTAATCACGTTCATTAGACTGCTCTCTGAAGAACAAGCAATAGTTATCGTCATACTCACTTGCATGTAGGCAGGAGTCAAATGGCAAATACTCATGCCTAATGTTTATATTGCAATTATCAATTGAGGAGCGATTCAACACAGGATACTAAATCAGTAAATATTGCACAACAAATGCTTGAAAAAAATGTTAAATTTTCAGAGAAATGACGAGACTAGTGAACTTGGCATGTCCAAGAAACTGTAGAGAAGCCAGAGATTTGGCTCAGGGTTACAGAGAGGCAACAGCGAATGCTGGAGTGATGGAACCTCCACGTGACACTGGAAGACCTTTATTAAGTCTTCAGGAAGTCGAGTCTAGACTAGTGTTTGCTAGATGTAAGCCATTCACCTTGGCAATGCCTGGCAGACAATGGTGAGTACAGAGCAGAAATCATGAAGTCATCTACCAGATATCGTATTTACAAAGTGAACACAATACGACAGATGCATAATGTAACGACACTAATGTTATTCTAAACTTAAACTCTATTTCATAGTGGAATTTCTCGCATCACCCATTCGTACGCTTTTAGTCAATTTAAAGGATTGTTATTTGTTCACCACAGGTTGTTTGGGGGTGCCTTAGCAAAAGTGGAGGGTCGAGCTCGACTACAACCATTTTGGGCGTTGTTGTTGACCGATCTCTTAGTTTTTGCCAGAGTGTCGCGTGACCGAGTTCTCTTTGTCACAGAAGAGCCACTCAGGCTAGCAGATATAGCGGAAGCCTGTTTTACTGTTAGGAAACGGCCTACAGAATTTAGATTACAAATTGCTATATCACCACGGAGCCTATGTGGTGAAAATGGAAACGTTGAAAGTACGAACAGTGGCGGGTGTAGTCCTCACGGAAGACCCAGGAGAAGAGTATTGGTACTGAGGGCTCCAAGCCCAGAGCTCAAAGCTGTCTGGCATAATCTTCTCCAAAGGCAAATGTGAGTACAACCACAACAGAGTTATTGCAGAGGATCTTTTCGAGTATTGTTTCGACGTTCAATTCGCATTAATTTTCTTTTGTTATTTTAGAATATATGTAAATACAGGATGTGGAAGTTCGACTGGCATTGCCAGTCCCATAGACAGTCCAACTACTGTGAGCAATTTCACTACAGCAATAGAATCGATTGGGAGTCGGCAGGTACAAATTCTGATGTAACGCTTGTATACTTTTAATTGCATACAATCGTTCGATGAAACTCAGCAAGGTATGTACACATCTTGTACTTTCTAGGTACAAAGAGGGACGCAACAGATGGACGAAGATGTCGAGCGATCAGGTGAAAGTTTAGATACAATCCTAAAAAACTCCAATCACAATCACAATCATCTGGCACAATGGGTCAGGAATTCCCATCGAATTCCTCCACCGGACACCGAAGGTCCTTTGGAAGAATGGACGATCGAAGAGCTGGCTGCTAGAGCACCGAAAGAAACTAATTCTAGACAAAATCATGATGGAATATCTGAAGAAATTGTGACTATTAATTCAGATGTGGAACAACAGAGTACAACATCTAGTGCCAGCCTCAGTACAATTAGGTCAAACAGTCTTACAGGAAAGAAGAATGGCAATCATGTTACAATGAAAGAAAATTCTAATGGCTCTGTTAACATTTGCAGACGATGCCATAGGTAAAGTATGTATTGATAAATTCTAAACAAGAACAATGTATTTGGATTAGCTTAGAATACATATAATTTCGGAAAACTGTATGACAAACCCAGAACGTGTACAACGTGTACCTTCATACTCCCTTCCTTCCTTGAGAATTTTTATCCTTTTTCTTAGAAATAATTTATTTCAGGTCTGGATGTCCTACTCCTCCATTACCGAGGGATCCATTTTCACCTCTACCTCCAAAGATTTCTGTGTTGCCGCCTACCCCAGATTTGTGTACGCGACACAGATTGCATAACGGTTTGCATGATAATTATAGTCGAACTAATAGCCCAAATTGCACTCCAGCCGATGGTAACACTGAGGATGGGAGTGAAGATGACCTGGATTGTGATGGAGACGGGGATCTTCCTTACAGGTATTATCTAGTTTTTGATTACAACGAAATGATATGGCTCCTGAGTTTCATGGAACACGTTTTACGGGTATTAACAAGTGGTATCTTTGTCTGTGTGCAGAACACTGAGAAGATTTGGGACAATGAGTAGTTTAGACCAAGATGATGACTTGGATGATCAGCCAGATGACTATAATCAAGACATGGAGTCACCACCATCTGGTCTGAGAGCGTGGACGGCTAGAGCTAGCAATTACGTCGTTAGTAAAATGGCTCTGCTAGAACAATTGGGTGAAGTTGTCGGTGGTCACCTTCTACATCCACCGGTCCCACCAGAGAGAACAGAATTCTCTCTGGACCCGAATAACGACGAAGAAGGTACCACTTCAGGGGCAACATCAGGTGATGATATCTGGGGTACTCCAACCTCAGGTGGCCCTGATGATGAAAGCTTCCCTATGAGTCCGGTATGTATCATTCAGAGGAAGCCAAAGAAACCAAAGACTATTCGAATGCCAAAAGACTTGGTGCACGGTGTGCATTAGCATTAAATAGGCACGACTTGCATTGTTAAAGATATTTTTGCAGCTCAGACTCTCAGCAGCGTTTTTTGGTTTTTCTTAAAAAGTCACAGGGGTATGGGGTCTTTGTCATTCCAGAAGTTTAAAAAATGAACACAGATATGAGTAGTGTGAATAACTCAAGCTCTGATAATATCATTTTTTATTTACGTCTCTAAGGTTCAGTGTAACTTCTGGAATTTGAAGCACCTTAAATACTCTTGCCCCTAACTTTGATTAAGGCAAAGATTTCGTAATTATCGAGTGATTGCCAACTTTTCTAGCTTTTGAGCTTCGCACGCCTTGGCCTATTGCATGACCATGCTTGCCCTCTGTTTGCAAAGAATCACTAGCCGAGCTGTGACTGACTTCCCTAGCCACCGTCTTCCACCGCCAGTGCCATTGCCTCCGGAGAAGACAACTATGGTCTCAATCTGAATATGGATGATGATCAGGATTTAGAATCGGAAGGCAGAGATGGAATTCCTTCAATAAGTATGGACCAGTTACTTGCTGGTGGCAGTGTTAGCTCTTTGAGATGTTTCATCGCAAGAAGGAGACTGGAGCCTCTTCTGGAAGAGGAGGATTCCCCGGGAAGTGGGAAGCAACAAGTTGGGTGGTGGTGACAACGGTTCAAAGGTGATTCAGGGACTCAAACATTGCAAACTGTTGACTCAAATCAAGAAACATCAGCAAGAGAGTTGAATTTTGCAAAGTTGAGCCGTGAGGACATAGAGTTTAAAAAGAAGATACTAGACTTACATAGAAAACTGTCTCATGTTGATGATGGTAAAGGGAGTTCAGGGTCACCGTCCAAAAATAATGATTCGAACTATGCACGGTCTGAAGCAATATTGACGACAATGAAAAGTTCTGCAATTGAAAGCAAAGCTGAGCAGCATTTGGAAAATCCAGAATCTACAAATTCGGATGAAACGCGTAATGGCAGATATACATTTTCAACTCATTCGAGTTGGAGTAAGTCTGAAGAATCAGAACGATCATCAAAATCTGATCAACACGATTCTGAGCTCCGAGTATCAGAATCATCAGAACCAAATGTCCCGAGTCATTCGATGATCAGGAGACGGAGTATGAAGCTCTTGAGTTTTTTGAGCGGAAAATCGTGTGACAGATCACAAGAAGAACGTGCTGCCAAGCTGCTGAAGATGTATATGCCAGTAGAGAAGCCAAAAGAAACCAAGCCACAAAATACAATTTCTATTCACCATACGTCCAGAGATAGGAGATTTTGGAAGTTAAGAAGTCGCAGAAGATCGAGTTCTGCATGAACTGTACAGAAAGTTTGTTGAATATTCTCCAATCGTTGTCTCTCCATGAATAGGCCTTCCAAGATGTTCGTGTTATTAAAGTTTTATGAATTTTACAAATACAATTAAGGATCTCAGATTGTTTTCATAGCACTTAGAGACTATCAATTAATTAATTAATTAATTAATTAACGAATACAGTAAACGAAATAGACATATTGTAGCTACTACGGTACTCCAAAGTAAGGTACATTAGTATTCCTGATCAAAATATATTACAAAGATTCAATCGGGTCGTCACGGTAAGCAGTATGCTTGACAAGAAACAGAATGAGCAAATCTTTATCGATACTTCTTTAGAAGTTGTACATCAGAACTAGCGTATTATTTTTGGTTATTGTTAGTCAGACGATCATTCATTTTCAGCTATATGGTGATAACGTTACTTTCAATTTGTTGTATTATGTACACATAGATTCGCCCGACTGACCCAATGCGGCACACACATTCTGAACTGCATTGCGTGCCATTGTATTAGAAAATTTGAGATGAAATTATAATGGAAACTAACCATTGTCATTAGTAGTTTGTAAAATAGCTCTACAGCTGAAAACAAAATACAAATAAATTAAATTATTTGTTCAAACGTTTTCCGTTATTCTGCAATTTCATCGCAATTTCTGTTTTTACTACATATTTTAGGGTCCAGCGAATTTCCTACATTGTTCATAGAGTTTTCGGTAGTACCGAATTTTATAAAATGTTTTGAGGTCCTTACAATTTTTGAAGTTTTAAATGAACCTACGTCTGATTCTCTCCAAAAAATACAAAGTAATCTTTCCAAATAAAGAAATAGCCAGCGTTAGTTGACCAGAAATTATTTATTCTTCGGAGAAAATGTTGCTGGATTTCACCAACTATTGATTAAGGTTAAATATGTATCTTACTCTACAAGCGACTGCAAAAAGTTTACATTTGATTAAGCCATTTGAGCCTCAATTGTCGTTGTACAGTTTCCTTATCTAGCTTTTTCCAGTCATTTATGAATTGTTCTCTGGCTTCTATTCTGCTTGGATCTACTGCGACTTTGTGGGTGACCATAAAAGTTCCATTTTCATGTAAGTAGGTACCATTTAGGTCTCCATCTTTTGGTAGACCGTTAGGGCATGTTATTGGTGTGACTTTAATTAAATGTTTTATTTCCCACAGCATATGGTTCATCTCAGGTGTATTTTTGACAATCGCTATAGCACTTTTCTGAAACAAGAGAGACCAATGAATTGATGTATTTATCGATTAGCTCAGTAGACAAAATTCATTTTTACAGATAACAATAATGAGAATAAGAGAGGGCACATGAGAATTCCGCCCGCCTGTTTAATCAGAATTGTCTCAGTACCAGGATTTTGTACAGAAATTTTGAAAAAGGTGTTTAAGACTTTTCAATTTGGATCTTCAAGCCTCATCTATCCGAAAAAATTCTGCTCGAGGAAGCAAACAACATAACAAATTGCATACTGATGCAAATCAAGATCTAATTATGACAAAAAGGACTTACCCTTTCATGGAGGTTTAACGTTGTGAGGATGTTTTTTTGCCAGTATGGATTTCCCTTGAAAGGTTTCACTCGCTGGATCATCAATAACTTTGTCGCCTCTATCGGAGGGTCTACATGGTCCGGCGTCCTAAATTTCAAATGGTTTCAGACTGGTATCATATAGCTCTGAGAGATGAAATCCACAATGCCCACTAGCTAATCATTTAATTTAATTCATCATTTTAACACATTTAACCGAAAATCTTTGGTTATTGGTTAGTAACGGTTGTGTATTTTGTTATTTCCGGGCCATGGAACAGCTTCAAATTTCAAATCACCAGGCTAACGATATATGTAGCGTATGGATACATAACCTTTCACTTACCTGGGATAATATGTTATAAAGCCGTACTTAACACCACCCTCTCCTGCATATCTTTTCACATAGTGGCGGACACCCCCCAACAACATTCGCGTGACATTGGACATTGCTTTCTCAATATCCAAAGAAACTGTTAAAAACTGTTCGATACTCCCCAAACTACTTACAACCCACCACCGGCGAGCAGGATACTCTGTTCACCTTTGCTCGCGGAGTGATATGGAGGACCGTACCGTTTTCTCAATGACCGTACTGTGACTGTACCATCATACCCATATGGCTCTGTCCATACTATTTATGCCTTAGAGCATATAGTATATGCTCTAGAGTCCCTGTTGTCTCTAATAGCGGCTGTGCTCCGAACTATCCGTGCTGCGTATACAGGTAGATAGCCTGTTCGAAATTTTGTAATAAAACGAATTTTCATAACGAATTATTCAAATTGTCTAACAGTTGCAGAATAATAATTCATGGACCAAAGAACAACCAAAGTATCACCTATTGATACACTTAGCAAAAATTGCAAAAGACATCATCACTTGTAGCTCGTTTATTTGATAGATTACAGAGTATTATCTTTTCTTAAATCGTTTGGCACTTTTCTTCTGTGATCCACCCCGAGATTGTGGTTTTCCTACACTCTTATTATAGCCTTTAATC
Organism: Athalia circularis; assembly: GCA_963978495.1. Classification (NCBI taxonomy): domain Eukaryota; kingdom Metazoa; phylum Arthropoda; class Insecta; order Hymenoptera; family Athaliidae; genus Athalia; species Athalia circularis. The sequence continues at coordinate 24,613,342 of OZ021700.1, forward strand.
CACCTGTGCCTCTTTTCTTCCCAGTCTAGTTGCTTTACTGCAGCTTTATCCTTATTACTCATCGCATTAGCTCCGCCATGTCTCGTTTTCGAAGTACCTTCCTGGTCTAGTAGTTCAGCAAATTCTTCGGCAGCGGCAAAGACGTTTTGGTCATATTTCGGTTTTGGGTTTTTGCTGTTACTATTAAGCCGACTGTGAGGACTTGAGACATCCAATTCATCGTCATCGTCATCGCCACCATCGCTAAAGTCCATATCGCTAAGATTCTCATCATCAACACCTTCAAGACCATCTTCATCTTCTTCTGCCAATTCATCTAGCATTTCATCGTCAGAGCCAGCTTCCTCATCCATAGAAACATCATCACCATCATCATCACTACCACTGTCGTCAGACGTTTCATTTTCACTATCATCTTCTGAAAAGTTATTTTATCGTTACACATACGTATCTGTTAATTATACCACATATGTCAATAGGGCATGAAAGTTTTTTTGAACTCTTTGAAAAAATGTCATATTTTACCACGCAATTATTTCCAAGAATCAAGGAATACCAGAGCATACCTTTCTTTCGTTTCTTTTTTGAAGTACTTATGTCCCCAGCAATATCCAGGTCATCAAAGTCTTTGTTTCTGCTAAGTCCATCCATCATGTTGTTGAATTCCTCGCTGTTAACACTCTCTAAATCATCATCAAAGCCATCATCGTCCTCATCTTTTAGTTTTGGTGCAGTAGTTTTATTTTTCAAATAATTATAGAGGAAGCGTTCGTCTGCTGGTATTTTATCTTCATTTTCATTTACATACATCGCGCTATTCACTCGAATTGACCTGACACCTTTCGCCAAATACGAAGCTCGTTTTGCTAGAGGATTATTTTGGTTGGTTGATATTTTCCGTTCGTCCAATTTTTTTGGATTTTTGAATACGTATCGATCCAGAAATCTAATCATTGTAAAATCTTGCAATGGGTCACCAGTGTAAATTATTGGTTTACCTGAAACAAAAAGTTATAACTTGAGTCATGCTTGGTTAAAATAAAGATATAGTTCATGCTATCATGTACTTTTTTGATACACTAATTTTATCGATGGACATACGCAAGCTACTCAAACTCATTCATTACCTTCGATGATCGTATTTGCAAAGAGAGCAACAGTGGGATGAAAATGATACGATAAAGCCCTGAGTTCTGTGCACCAAGTGAAATTTGCTCCAGAATACAATGGATTACGATGATAAGGATCATAGGCTTTCACATCCTCCACTTTTACTTCAACTTTTGAATCGACCGTGTCCATCAGACTTGTAATCGGTGCTACTCTGACATTAGATAGAGTGATGGTTTCTTCTTCATGAATATTCTCTATGTGTGCTTCATCCTTGATTTCGTCTTCGTTTCTATCTTTTAAACTTTCTGTACTGTCAACTAACTGTATCGTATTTTCTGAATTGTTCACAGCAGAGGATTTCGTTGAATTTTTGGCCCTAAACATATCTGTGTAGACGCTTTTCTTAATTCTGAATACCTGTGATACCATGTACAATATGGCACAGATCATATTTGTGGGAAAATAAAGCGAGACTTGTAATATCCTCTTGATAAACGCTTTTATCCGTGTTGGGCTCGTATCTTTCTTGAGAACCTTGAACAAAAGGCTCAAGAACATTGCCTGGTGAGTGGATGTTGCTATCTGTGGATCGAGAAGCTTTTTATATAGAGCACAATAAAATCTATTAGCCTGCTTAACATCCTTGTCAATTATTTGATGCAATAGACTCAAGGCACTTAAGCTAACATTGAAGGACCCGAGATGAATAACTTTGTATATGGTATCGATATGCTCCTGCAGTTTGGTATGATCCATCTCAGAAAATGGAAACGCACGGTTCACTCCCATCAGCAAAGCGCCCATCATTCTTGAATCAACTTCTCCCTTTTTCAGGCATGCCTTAAAAAAACTGAAGTACACGGATATCAGGTTGTTTGCAACCTCTATACTATCCTGATCGAGTACGTATTGTGTCAGAAGACAAATTGCATAGTATTGAGCCTTTTGTGTGACATTTGTCCTGAACAGTAACTTTTCAATTTCATTAAGGACTACTTGTTTCATGTTTGGATGTTGATTTAGTAACTGTCCTAGGCAAAATACAGCTTTTGATGCAACTTTGGAGCTCGGGTCACCAATCTTGTTAACAATGTTTGCTAAGAGCTTTTCTTCTTGCTCAGGATTGTTTGCTAGCAATCTGTACATATTTGTTATTGCTTTTTCTTTATTTGCATCAACAGTGTCGTGCGCTACAGCATTCAGTGCCTCGATAAACTGTGCGTAACAGACTTTCAGCTGATCTTCAAAATACCAGTGCGCCAACAGCTTTCTTTTTTTAATAGGGTTTTCTGCAAATATTTTCTCTTCTAATCTGTTAAAATTTTGATCTTCGAATTTAAACAATTTATATTGAGGGTGCAATAAGTCCGATGAAAATAATTCCTGCAAAGTATCGATGATCATTATGCATTGCTTCTTCTTTGATGCTTTGACTAATGAAATTAGGTTGCTGAGTCTCGATAGGCTGTATTTTGGATTGTCTTGTATCAGTATAGTGGATGCTGCTACTTTGTCTCCAACCGTACCTTTTGACAGCAGCGTCTTCATCCATGAATAATCTGACTTTCCGATCTTAGACTGTTTCAAGCTGAATGCTGCAGCGTCTGCATCTAAACATTTTTTGGCCTCATCCTTTAACTCCATAACATCCAGCTCAGATTTACTAGATTCAACGACATCTTCGGCTTTGGGAAATTCTTCATACCATTTATCAAATTTTCTAGAAGTTAGGTCCCTTAACGTGTCTCCCGTTTTTTTCATTGTCGATTTTGATGAAAAACTTCTGTTCCCAATTACTTAAACCACTGATGCTTAAACATATCACGCCGAATACGGTTGTTTCCACAGCACGTTTATAGGTTATCTTTTCAGATTTTCACCCACGTGTCTTCAGTTTGACCAAAAAGCCCGGCGCAATTAAGATGAACCTAGATGTGCGTCGTCTAATTTCGTATGAATTGGTAACAAATTCACTAGCCAATTATTGGCTTGGAACTTGGGTTGGAACAATTTAAAAGTTGACAACAAAAATTGTCGTTAAGTCTGTAGTGAGCATGCTGGTTGAGTCTACAATGAATACTTATACCACACTATGAGGAGTTTATACATGTGAGGTTTCTGTTCTACTGTTCAGATATTGTCAAATGTACGAGTACATTCATCGGCCTCGGTAGCGCAGTAGGCAGCGCGTAAGTCTCATAATCTTAAGGTCGTGAGTTCGATCCTCACCCGGGGCATTAATTTTGCTTCGGTAATCTTTATTTCCAACAAACTCGAAAATCTGCTAATGAGTCCAAATTCAGAACTCTAAAATTATTGATTCGGAAGAACGTTGCCAAGATTCATCTAATTTACCTTTGTTCTGATCACTCAACTCTAATTTTAGTCTTCGGTAGTTCTAATCCACCATAATTGTACGACACTGTGACATTATTAATTACAACTTACTGAACCAACGTCGGTACGCTTTGTTCCCGTCAATAGGGAGGTAAATGTACGTATGTACCATATACCTAGATATAAGTATACAACATAAGGCGTCGAGAGGAACGTCGGATCGAATTATGCAAATATATTTCGGAGCGCGGAAAAATTATGCAGCGGACCCATGACAGAGTCGAGGGGGGAGATTTTCAGATCTCAAAACCTTATTTTCCCTCTTGTAGAATTGAAAAGTATAAAAGTTAAAACGAGTTGTCAATTGTTCGTTGCCCTTTAGCGATGCCGCAATTTGCAAGTAAACAGGGCCATTATTAGCTGTATCTTATGCGTATGATTCCAACTTTTTCTCGTTGTCCCTTCCACCAATATCCTGACAGATTTTACCATTTTTTTTCTTACTCATGGGGGAGGTGCCGAACTGCTCAACTTTGGAGTGAAAAAATTATTCGCTCATGGGAATATAGGTATACGTATAACGATATATTACGTATATTTATGGGTATATTTCACAGTTGATACGTTCAACATGATGTTTTTTTTTTGGTTCAAAATCATCAAGAAATTCTACGAACTTGTTATTTTAGTGACAATAATGTTGGACCATAGATATCAATATATCTATGGTTGGACCAAATTTTGAACTAAGATCATTTACATAATTAAACATTTGAAAATATAGATTACTATATCTATATTATTTTCATGTAATGTATCTAAGCTCCATATAGAGCTTGCTGTAGGACAGGTATATACATAGATATATAGCTATAAAGATGGTACATACATACTATACATATAGTCACGTACGTTTTCATGTTGATTCAGTCCGCATTCAGAGCATCAACTCCGCGATGAAAAGGCATTCCGGTTTCTGAATATATTCCAATTAAAAAGTCGGAGCTTCGTTACCCTCGGCCATCCCTTCGCCCCACCCCTGGTAATCCTCCCTTTCTCCTCCTCCCACGTTTGTCTTCCCCTTGGCGCCGCCACCACCCTCGACAAAGCTTCCCCCGAACCACCGAACCACCTAACCGCCGCAGGGTCGCGGGTCTATCTTTACTCCTGGTTCCTTATACTATTTTTGTTGGTTTTTTATACATTTTTTTTCATTTATTTCATTTTACTCTCGGCCCGCAGGCTGTGCATGTACATAGTCCTTTCGCCTTTCACCGTTTCGTTTGCAATTACGCGCGGTTTTTTGTAAAGAATTAGAATCCACGATGGCTTTCCTAGGCGGCTCTTTCACCGCTAAAGTACCGCCCATGCACGATGCACATGTGTATAATACTTGTTTTGAATATATAATAGGTATATGTATAGTAATGCAAACTGATGTACCACGCTACTACACTGTTTGGCAAGCTATTTCCTCAGTCGTGTAATACAAAGGACGGTATAATAATTTGCGACAAAAATTACTCCCTTCACTTATGAGAATCTTGTAGTTCTGCAATGCATTATTTCAATATTAGAAACCTTGGTAGATCCTCAAGATTCGATCGCGACAGTGGTTGATCCTGTCTGTCCAAAATGCGATAACTTCAGATAAGCGAAACCTGCAGTAGAAAATGTTCGCGTTAGACGGGAATTTAAGTTTCATAGTAACATTGTACCTATATCTTTACACCTTACCGCGTCCACTGGAAGAACAAGAATTGTCTGATGCGGTAGTATACGTATGTATACACAACGTCGTAGTTACGTGCCGTTAAATATCTAACGACGCCGGAAGAAACGGCAAGGGGATGAAAAGAGCGCGTGCTCAAGTACCAAATGGTCGCATATACGCATCAGACGTATATAACTACACGCAACCAACAATGTGCATATAACTGAGATCCTGATGGTCACCCCAATTCGCGCCTTTGCATTTATTTATAGATATACATACCTATGTGCATGCACTAACTTACCCCAAACTATATATGTGGCGTTTTTTTTTACTCTCGAAATTTTTTCTCTGAAGAATCTTCCTCATATATACGGAATTAATATACAGAAATTTCTATTTTTTATAACAATGAATTCCGAAGATATTGGGTTGTACATTTGTGAAAAGTTGTATCACTATAGGGTTCACATCACACATATAACCATGCATAACAAAAAGCGTGAGCCGCGATTCCGGAAATCTTTTTTCCTTGAAAGAACATATTGAACGACAACGTTGGCTATACGTATTGTAATTCATAATATCATAATCAGAATTTTTCTGAAAGCTATCATAAGTTTTGAGAGTATGCAGGTACAGCGGAGAGAATCCCTTCAGAAATACATACAGGCGTGGTAACAATTCGTAACAACCCATATACGTGGTATACATATACATATAATATGTGTCGATTTCGGCCAATTAAACTTATGAAGCCACATCTCGGTGCACGCGCTTGGGCACGTGTTGCGACTTGCACCACCAAGTATTTCATTAATTTCTGACCATTACACCTCTTGATATAAATAATAATACGGCACGCGATGGGGCGGAATTCGCGAACACTATAGTGCGTGTGTATAATATATTTTCAATTTTATGTGTACTACGTATTGGTGTACATACATAAGTACATCTACATTGTTCTTCTCTCGAGCAGAAAAGCGAGTATCGGTAACACATTTGGGGTTCCCAAGCACAACCCACTCAAGAGCCAATATAACAAACTTGATTTCGGTCTTAAAACGCCCACAAAATTTGCCATTCATAATACAGCGCAATAGTACAGGAGGAGGGTGAGGGAATAAATGAGAACGGTATAGATTGCTTGATATATTAATTTATTATAATAATAATAATTTATCTACATGTTTTGTCATTTCTGAAAAATTATAACAACCGCATTTACATACTCGGGCTGATGTATACCAATTGTATGCGTACATCGTGTATATATATTTAAATGTAATAAAAGAAAAAAATAAATAAATAATTAATTCGATAACTTATACAGGTTATAAGATTGCACATTATTTATATAAATACTAAAATTCAATTCTATCAGCTAAATGAATGATTGCAAAGTTTAGTCATGTATTTTACAGTTATGCAAACCGTGAAAACTTGAAGAAAATAAAGCGAAGTGTTCAAGAATGAATGTGTGGTAGAAATTCGAAGATTTAATAATTTAAACATATTTATCGCCAAAGCATGGCTGCTCTTAGCGCTTGTAATAAGAGGTGTTGAAACCAACAAACCAAATGCAAGGTATTCAGCAACGAATTCATGTCTGAATTCGTTGGTATTTAGCTAAATCATCTATAAAAAGGTAATTACATATATAATTACATGTAAAACGAGATCTCCAGTATTTGGCTTGAAATGTTAAAGTTTGTAATTTATCTTATTGTTATATATTATATGGAACAACTACATTTTTTTATAATTACATATTTACACGATATTCTCACTACGATGAAATAGAATAATTTACAATAATTATATTGGGTTGAGAATCATAATAGATCGATCACGCGCAGGTGGCTGCACTCGATTTCTTGTTAGTAATAAATAAATAAATAATTAACTTGTTCGTTTGTTTCGGACATAATTAACAATAAATTGGTATACATATAATGCATGTAATATCGATCATTGCTAGAATCTGCTGCGCAGCCGGAGGAAAGTTATAGTTGAAATTAAAAGGTCCGTAATAATTAGTTCATCTTACAATTAGCTTATACGCAAATATAAGCCGTTAATCATGCAGCCTCAAACTTATAAATGATTCGACGTGTTCGAAGGATCAATTTTAAAGATTAAAGATACAGTCAATACTTAGGGGTATGAGCTGGGTTAGAGAGGACACCCGTGGACGTAAGTAACATTTCTAAATAACGCCGCCGCGGTCGAGAGGAAAGCGGCCGTTGAAACCGTCGACACCGGCGGTGGTGGTGGAGGTGGTTGATGGTGAGGAGAGGATTGTTGTTGCGAATAAGGCGGACAATAAGAATCCATAGAACCGTGATGTAAACCGACACCACGCACAAGAAGTTCTTTTTCGACCGTCGCTTGATGTCGAAGTTGTTCTAACCTCAATTGATTTTGACGCTTCCATTTAGTTCTAAAAAAATGAATACAGGTTTTCTTCTCAATTATCGAATACCGTCGACCTTCTTAGAGGGTATTAATATAAGGAATAAGAGGGTAAAAATTTTGTTACTCCGCTAAATGCATGTAGTACGTCCATTATTTGCAAGCTCACCTTCTATTCTGGTACCACGTTTTGACTTGCGTTTCCGAAAGGGAAAGGGCATCAGCAACGTCGCTGCGATCTGCAACGCTGAGGTATTTTTGACACCGAAATTTTCGCTCCAGGTAAGCAAGTTGGGCGTGTGTAAACGCGGTACGTCTTCTTCGTGGTTTTCTACCGCTAGGTGTTCCTGTTACGCAAGCTTTTCCGGATCCTGAACCTGAACCAGGAGAAGGTGACAACGCCGATGGACTTCCTAGACGCGTACATGGGCTGCTGCCAGGATCAATCGTGTCTTCTGAATCCGAATGCAAAGCGGAATCGTCCTCCGAATCATCTGGAATGATATAAAATAAAGCAAGGAAATAAGAAACCGATGTAGGTATATTGACGAATAACGTTTCACCAAATTTAAGCATATTATAACATTGTAGTACGACGACAGAACATGATATCTTAATTCGAAAAAAAATATTTTCTACGTAAAATATTTTTGTCGTTTGAATAGCTATTTAAAATCTATTCACATAATGCAATGTATATTTTTTTTATTTGCCTTTCTGCATGCACAGAGTGAGAGAATTTTTTTTTATCCTTTCATTTTCCACTTGAACTAGTCTTACAATTAGCTTGCAGACATATAAACAGTTGAATATATTGATAAGGTATGTGTCGTATCAAAGAAAAAAAAAAAAGTTTTTATTAATCATCTTTTCCTAAAACGCGTTCCTTATAAGGTATATAATAATATAATTATAGATTTTGACGAGTTATCGAAAAATAAAAGATTCATTCTAACACAGGCGATATCGTCAAGCGATCACGTGTATCACTTATCAGTAATTAACGCGATTCGTAATTTGTTTTTTGCGGGGATTAAAATCGATACGATAAAATTTAACATTTGTTCCCTAATTTGTAATAGTTAGAATAAAAGACAAATTGGTTGGTGCATTTCTCGTAACTATTTGGCTGAACTTCTCAATCTCATTGTTATAATCTACACTATAAAATGTATGAAAATTATAGACAAATCGAATTTCCGTCGTCCGGTTGATTTGACGATAATTAGTTGAATATCCGTGAATATAAATTTGCACTGTTATAATATAAGGCTTTCTTTGTGAAATATATAATGGGAAATGGTATATTTTATTGGCTTATATTGACTCATTTATGGGGTCGAAACAGCTCCCATTTTGTACATATATATGTATGTATATAGGTACATACAGTATATCTTCGTATACATACTGTAATAATGTGGAACTGCAGATGTGCATTAGATTGTCGTGACTTTTTCTCGACACATCATACTATAAATTGATGGCAAACTGTATTCTGCGGCATCATCAGATCGTGTATATATATATATATATATATATATATATATATATAGGTATGTAGCTTTATGATCGCTAACGAATCTGTCCGCACATGATTTCAGTTTGGTCGTCCATCTGCGCGCGTATGGTATGTATAAGCTGTAGTATTTGTTGTAATACCTATTGCTGCTAATAAGACTAGAGAATAAACCGATGTATATTCCATTCTGCAGGGAGTCTCGGGACACGCTCTCCCTCTCAACTTTCTATATATTCTCAATCGACATCGCGGCAGGGGTTCGGAATAACGAGGAACCCTCACGACGAACGATCAGGCACGCGACCGACTTAACTCCTGCAGCAGCAGCAGCCGCGCAGCAGCATCCCACAGGATCGTTTAAATAACCCAGTTGTCATGATTTTTTTTATCTATACATTCCTTCATTGCGATTTGATGAAAAGGTGAGTGCAGAAAGCCTTATTTATTATCCGGCCTGTATATATGTATACAATATATTGTTTCTTGTTATTCTCCGATATACTCGGAAGCAGGAATCATTGACTGAAGATTTTTATCAGTCAACGTGAGAATTCCACGTTTTATTTATTGAACCAAAAGCAAGCATATTTGAAATCTTATCTTTTTCGGAAACGACTTAATTTGTTTTTTTGTTCATGTGTATAGCCGACGGTTCCTTTTTGCCGATGTGTCAATTATTGCCGTATTTTGTTGATATTATTTCTCCAAAATATCATTTCTAGCTGAAATTAAGATAATTATTATCGTCGTATCAGGGCGGTTTAAAATTAAACGTCACATTGTCATACTTTTATTGTTGGGCTTTAATTATAAATTTGTCGATTTTAGGATGTTTATAAAGAAAATATACCAACAATTAACGTGCCTAATGAGTTAAATTACACGATGAATAGGCGTCAAATTTATATGAATAGCCTGTGTACGAGTGTATAGTAAGTTTAATCTTTTTATTTTTTATTTTATCTTTTTACTGCAAACGCATTTATCTCCCGCATATATGCACGATATGATTTTTATTTTAACTATATACATATATACCACATAAACCACACTTGAAAAAATTCTGATTTTAGTATAGACATACGGTATACTGGCCATAATAATTCGTAGACACTTCCAAATTTTTCGCTCGAGACAAAAAGTTAGATATCTCTGCCAAAAAAATCGTAAATGTATGAACAAAAAAGGGTATTGAAGAAGAAGATTTTAGCTTTATTTTGGTTTCTGTCAACTATTTTTACGATTTTTTTTGGCAGAGATATCTGACTTTTTGTCGCGAGCGAAAAATTCGGAAGTGTCCACTAACATTATACGGCCGGTACTGTATATATATATGTGTGTGTATAGAACAAGTTGAAACAAACAATTTCTAATCGAGTAGATGATCATATAAGTGATCATCATATACTATTGTTCAACGCGATCTAACATGTCATATATATTAGATATATCTTTATGATCTAATCATGATCGGACATCGCATACGTATATATAGATTTTGAAGTGACGATTTTTGATCGTCATTATATATATATACATTATTTATTTAAAGGCAAACATCGTATACACCCTGTGCAAAAATTGACTCAGGGGCCAATCACGCCGTCATGTTACCGTCTATTTTTGGATACTTGAGTGTAATCGCTGCATGGTAATACCGATTAATCACATTTTATCAGCGTCTACATGTATAGGTACATAAGTAAATGAATTATCTGTTGCATCAATTACGAGCGTTTAAGTATCTTATTATACATTGTAATCTCGATTTTTATATTCACTTCGTTTTTCAACAGACTGCACCCTTTGATTTTTTTTTGCAAATATTCTGTCGTTTGAAAATTGAACCATGCAGAGTTCGGTATAGTATATGCATTATTAAATTTGTTTTGAATAATTATTTATCGCACGGTCATCGTAATAAGCGGATCTTCGTTCTTATATAAGTTTTTATATGTATACTATAAATTGCATCTACATTTTTACATTACGATGCGATGATATCGTCTTGATTCGCGCGCGGTGCGACGCCCGAGAGAAAATTACTGATGCGACAAATGGTGAATAACAACCAGCTGATATGGACAGCTTTATCGAATGGGTATAAATAACGTGTAACTTCTTCACATAATATACATATAAGTATTTTTCATATTGTTATTCTTATAATTAATGTTGCATCTGATTAAGCGCCCACGTGGTTAAAATGTACAGTATAATTAAAAATTTGAATGATTCTCTATATAAACGTATAGGTATATCCTTCGAAATAATTTAATTTAAAAATAAACCAAAATTCTAATAATGTATTAATATAATATATACATATATTATAATTCTATTATATTATATACCTTGAACACGTTCTGTCAAAACATCGCCGAGGAGATCACGGATGAGAAAAGATTTGTGTTCTTGCATCATTGTCATTTAATGCGATATATATAACGTATTATATAATATCAGTTCTTATCGTACAATATATTTTATACAATAAACAAATGATGATATTAGGGTCGATCACAAAACAATTACGTATTTCACACTTAAATTTAAATCACTTTCATATAATAATATAGTTATGGTTGTATATTATAAACACGATCACTGAAAATTTTTTTCGATGACATCAGACGCATGCTACCGCAAAGACGTTTGACGTCGTTCTGTGGTTGGAATGATCTGATAGTTGCGGAGATACACCTTCGCTATACTTGTGCAGTATTAGGGGATATATCTCCGGTAAATTTTTTTTCCCTCCATTCCCCCACCCTTCCAAGAATTCTGTACGAGACTTAATCCGTCCGTTTATTTTCAACGTTGCAGGGTTTTTCCTCGCGGTCCAAATGCTCGGGGTTTTCGCAGCCATTTTGGAGGTGTGCGCCATGGTTGTTAAGGGCTGCCACAGGATTGGTTCTCATAAGTGCCGAGCTCTTCGTTCGTTGGTTATAAGGGGGTGGAACTTGGGGGTGGTTCATCCTCATTGGTTGAGGCAACTCAGCTTTAAATAGGGGTTGGAATATCTCCGATTTAAACCGAGGTATTTGTGTGTACATGTATCGTACTAATAATATATGTGTATATACACATATATACACTATAGAGCACGGTGCACGATATAACGCACCTCGTGCAACTAACGAAACTCGAAAACTTGTGCACAGCGGATGCAAATTCGTCCGAGCGAAAATTATTTAAATCGTGTAGATCTGCACTGCTGCCGCGCACGATGACGATATATTTCGATTTTCGCTTTTCAAACTTTTTTTATACACATATACCTATACAATACGCACATGTAATGGCAGAATAAATATAGAAAAATTCTGTATAATGTATTACATATAATGTTTGCAAATTCATCCCTCTGAGTTTCACTCTGCCCACAGATTGCTTTTTTCGTGAGTATATCATATAGGTATACTCATATATTGTATACTGCAGGTATACATGTATATATAGCGATTCGTTAGTCCTGCATTCACTGCGTCACTGCAAAACTATAAACTTAACTTTTTTTCATCTCATATAATATATTCCGCAGAAGTATATAAAGAATATCCCGTGATGTAAATGTACCGCAGACAAAAACCAGAAAAAAAAAAGAAAAAAATGCAACATATATAAGGACGTGTCCCACGGAAATATAGTGAATAAAATGTAAAGAGATGAAAATTATACATTTTTTTGTATAAAGTTTGGATGTTCAAAAGTAAGTTTGTATACGCTTTTTTAGCAGGATATTATACTAAATATTATACTAAATATTCAAATGTCCCAATAAGGTTTTTTGGTTTAATTTAATTCAATTTAATAACAGTACAAATTCGTCAATGAAAAATTTCTCAATCGATTGATTCATATGTTTTCGAAAAACGTTTATTTAGAGCATGGGCGCGGGAGTTAGCTGATAGCAATCAAGATTTAAAAAATAAGAAAAACGCGATGATTTCATTTTTATATACCGAGCAATTTTTAACCCTTTAAAAAATGTTAAGGGTGTGTTTTTTTTTTTATATTCTATAACTGCACGTGAAAGCGCATAAGATTTTACTATATATGCATGCGGACTCCGCTTGGCTCGGTTGCATTTTATGGTAAGCAGTCAATTATTTGAAACTTGTACATGTATACGTACTACGAACCTGATGTGCCCATCGCGAATTATACCATACGTGCGGCGTCGCGGCACGCCTTTCCGAATACATTAGGACTATAACGTATACAGGGGATTAATTCAAGGGGCGGCAAAGCGGCCGTGTTTTTCGCATAAAATACCCAACTCCAGATGTGAAATTGCAGGAGGGAGGAAGCGTTGAGAATTTCCATAAGACGTCCTATATACATTTACTTTTATTTCTTCAGTTTTTTGCTGTTCTTTTCTCATCTATTCTTTAATGAATCATAGTGGCTCGACTGAAATTTTTTATCAACGTCGAAAACTTGCTGTTATCACTTCGGTTCAGTTTGGTCGATTATCACACAGAATTTCGGAGAAAAATAAAGCTTCGACTGTGAATACGATTTTGATGAATGAGTTTTTTTGAATTCGTTCGCGCAGACACCTATATTATCGTATAATCAGATATATATATATATATAAATGTAACATTAATGTGTTTGCATATAAAACGATTCCGGTTGTCCGCAGTATCAGCAGCGTGAATGAATTGAATCCATTCGAGAACAAATTGATACAATCTAGCTTGCCCGATTCTACAGCTGTTATCTATTTTCTTCCAAGAATTGCCACAGCTACAAAACAATGTAACTTTTACGTCAAGATTATTGCGATTATTTCAACATCTATTTCGAAATTGAATTAGACGAAAGTTATAAATTTTTCCTCGAGGTGTCGCAGAGTTGGGATTGTAGGGTGGTATTATCCCACAAGCACCGTTCTTTTCGGTACACGCGGTATATATACGACCGCTACTCGTATTGAAAATGTACTCGCTTCGGCGGTACATATACTAAAATTGGAACGATACAGAGAAGATTAGCATGGCCCCTGCGCAAGGATGACACGCAAAATCGTGAAGCGTTCCACATTTTTTTTCTAATTTTTTGTCTGTGAATTATCATACAATTTTCGAATTATTCAAAGTATTTGACTATATGGCGCGTTATTTTCTACTGTGAAATATTGGAAAAATGCCATAAAATTCGCGTGTTCGTGTAACATATAGGTACACATGATGAAAAAAGAAGGACCAAAAAAAAAAGAATTAAATAAATACATAAATAAAAAAAGGAATATAATGTATCGACGAAGATAATTATAACCTGTGAAAAGATATTTCGTACATAATTGTTTGTAACGGTTACATAAAAACCGAGTTTAATTGAGTCCTCACTCGTATTCTTTTCTTTAGAATAATCATGCATATTCTTTCGTTAAATCTGATCGCCTCTGGGTGTTTAAGTCCTCAAACCGTTCTAATTGAGGTTTCTCCTTGTTACTGCGAAAATAATATAAGACAAGAGACAGCAGCTGTATAGGTATATATAAATATACGATGTGGCAACAATTATACACAAAACAAACGACCTATGAACAAAAGACACCCTTTGTTTCGCTCAAGTATCTCGTAATGAAATAGACGCTCGAGATGCGATGGCATTCGAGTCTACTCATCCGTCAACCGCCGCGCACGGTAGCCTGCAGTAGTAGAGTACGGCAGTGGTGCGAGTCAACGGTATGGCAGCCCGTGAGAATCACCTCTGGATTTCCATCAGATACGGATATAAGAACGTCGTTTTCACTCTGTATCTTTATTCCCGTTTATTATATCTATATTAAAACCACTTACGTGGTTCATGCCTCGCCGCGCTGTACCAATTTTATAAATTTTAATATAATAAGCCACGAATTCTCATGATATTCATGGCAGCCTACGAGAGTATAAAAATTGCACCGCAGGTTTCTTATTGAAACCATCATGCTTTTGATTCATAGAAAAATTCTGGAAAAAGATGCATTAATTTCCATACTAACAATTATAATATTTCGAAACAGCCTGAGGAGAATCTTCCGTAAATAATAGTTCGGTGAAATTTCTAAACAAAAATGTTTTCCAGTCACTTAATTGGAAATTAGTACAAATCTTCTTTTAAAAAAAATCGCTCTCTAAGTTATAATTTAGACTATTAAATGGTATCCGTGTGGTAATTCAAACAAAAAAAATTTAAACAAAAGATACGTACATTGTTTGCAACTATAGGTATATTCATCAAAGCATTGTAATATGCATTCACACACCTGAATATTGTATACATCACACATTATACACACGCACGAGTGAATGGAATAATAATAGGATCGTTCTAGTGGGGTGTTTGTTATACAATTGGCAGACAATAGACTCGAAATCGTCACCCCTGGACTGATTGTTATCGACAATTTAGCCCCCCTTGTACGTATAATGAGTATATAAACTCCCCCTCATATACAGTACACTGCAGAATATACCGGGAAACAATTCTATTGATGAGAAATAACACCAACGGTAATTCAAGTCAGGGATATGCGATATAGCTACACGTAACACATCTAGGTATATCATGTACTACATAGGTATGTGGTGTAACATACATGTGAACGTGAAAGTCCATGTTACGTCCGTTCACAAAATTGACTTGGATGCAAGGGTGAGGAATTGGTCTAGCATTCACTGTACATAATTCATGCCTTGTAATTGAGAGTTTGCAGATGTCCTTTTCAATTAACATAAATTTTCAGTATATATATGCCAAATTAGTTATATATGTGCGTGCGAAACGTTTCGTGTATTATACTGTAAAAGAGGGAGGGGGTAGAACGGGGACAGTGACTAAAAACAAGAAACAACGTGAAAATTTATCTTTCGCAGCATGAGTCTTATACCGTCTTTTGCATGATAATTTTACGCTATAAAGCTATATGGATATCGTAAATTGCAGTTCTTTCAGGGAAAAGAAGATGAAGAAAAAAATTATAGGCGACGATCGGAAATAGATGAAAATACAGGAAAATATTTCGAAGTTACTCGTGAAATCACGAATTATTCCGATAGAAAAAATATATAAATTTAGGCGATTTCTGTTCATGCTAATCGCCAAAAAATGTGGAACGCTTCACGATTTTGCGTGTCATCCTTGCGCAGGGGCCATGCTAATCTTCTCTGTATCGTTCCAATTTTAGTATATGTACCGCCGAAGCGAGTACATTTTCTACCCGAGTAGCGGTCGTATATATACCGCGTGTACCAAAAAGAACGGTGCTTGTGGGAGAATTTTACCCTAAAGTACGGGGGGCTTTACGACATCTAGTGGTGGAATTTTGAACTACCATATTTCTTTCCAATAATTAATCGATCGCCGAGTCGATCGCTGATTTGAAAATCTTATATCAGCTAATTTTTGCAGAAATACCTAGATAAAAATTAATAATCTATATAATATACGGATATAGCGCCGGAGCTTACTGAATCTAATGTTCGTTACATCGCGTTTACGTGACAGAAACTCAGCTGAATTTCACCGGTTCAAAAAAATGGTGTAGAATTTTTTTAATATTGTTTTGAGTAGGTGTGTATACCCAGTCACTGAGAAAAAAAAAAAAACAAATCATTAATTCTTGTGAAAGATTCGGCCCGAGAACGACTTTTGTTACATAATATACCTTCGTGAGCGGTTGAATTTCGAAAAAAAAAATTTCATTCGTTTTTTTTTACTCTTTCAAACGATTGCAGCAAACTATACCTGGTTGAAAAATTTTCAAATCTGCAGTTTGCAGCGTATATTTTTCAACATTGAATTTATAAGAACTGCAGCTGCTATGCTAAAATCATCAAGATATAATTCGTCCGCGAATTGCTTCTGAAAATTCATAAGTCTCCCTTAAAATGATCACCCTTTACATGATATCTATAGGTATAATGTCATATTATGCATATCTATAGCCTGCTCATTCCATCGCTTTTATATTTCGGTCCTTGTTGCAGTGACGATTCTGCTGTGGGATTCCTCCTACCCTATCCGAGATTCACATACCAGTTCATAATACACGTATAGTGTTATATATCTATATATCTATCCAAACCCCGCATATTCTGCGCTAACTTTCCAATCTCGGTCGAATATTTCCCGTGGTCCCTCGCGCCGGTTACCTCGGCAACGATCTGCCCTCTTATTGGCTGGTTCTAACCCCCACCCGTATCGCCGGTGGTGCACTTAGCCTCGTGGTTAGCTTCAATGAGCGGATAACAAGCACCCCCGTCATCCGAGCCCTGTAATATCCACTTGTACAAATGGATGTGCGGCTTTGTCAAATCAACTGACGCTTGTGGTAAACAACCCTGAACTCAATAGATATATACATATATATGTCTATATTCCCATCATACACATCGAACTCTCCTATGTACACATATAATATATATATATATATATAGTATATGTGCACACCGTCCTGCAGGGTACGTGATTTTATAGTTGATTTCTAGCTACCCCGTTAAAGGGGGATTAATATAAGTTTATTCAACCATCGAAGATAGGAAGAGGGGTGGGAGGGGGTGACTATAGTTGATTTAAAAAATACGGATAATTGCCTCTCCATTATATAGGTATATCCTGCTGCATGATCACTTTTTTTCATACTCTGTTTTTTTTTTATTTTTCGCCTAGTGTAGAATTTAAACACTATAGCTGACTAATATCATAATAGTTTTGAATTGAAATATAAAAATAGCTATTCAAATTATAACTCTCAGTTCGTGATATTTTAATGTATGGAAAATAACTAACAGAATGCTTTAATTTTATGCATAATTATTATATGTATATTCCTTATATCACATTGATAAATAGATATTATTATGAAATACATGTGGATTAGTTGTCCCTTATAATTTATTGCCCATGCGTATTTTATTGTGTGGCACTACAGGGGGAGTTTTTTTTTTCTTTTTTTCTCTTCATATCAAAGTTTTTAATTGGCTTATTAAAGAAAAATGAGATGAATAAGGTAATGTTTTTGAAATACATCCTACCTCTCAGATTCACTTTTCGTGACATTCTTTGATATTATATGATATAAAGCATTATTTACCTATACCTATACGGAATATAGCTATGTATGTATGTACATCACAGAGCATCACATTCGTATATGGTATATACGTTTATCGGAAATCGGGTAAAACCAACATCCACCAATACGTAAGTATATAACTTTTGCATTTAGAGCCGTAAATTTACAAAAAGCAATGTGTATCGTCATTATAAAACTGATAAAAATTCAATAGTTTCGGATTTACAAGCGTTATAAGTGTACGAATAAATAGCGAAAAAATAAAATTTCACCCCCGATTTTTGGGGGGGAATTATTTTTCTTCGAAAAAACTATGCTCAAATTCTCAAGATCAACCACCGCGGTCCAATGGATATGACAGATTGGGTGTACGTATGAAAAAATAAATAAATAGAAATGAAAAAAAAAAAAAACTTGTTCGCGGTTATTGCCCTTTAATAAAAGATAATTTGACCTCGTGATGTTCTACGTTCTACCGTTCGTCGACCCCTGTATAAAGCGTGTGTACGATATACGATTGATGATATACTTGGGGTAATGATAGTCGCAGATTTATTCGTGTATTCACGTTGAAGAGACGAAATGCTGGCAGCATGAAAGATGTATAGTATAGGCCCAATTTAGCCCTCTTTTGATCGACAATCATTATTTATTATATTATTTTCTGACTTTGGCCGCGATTATATAGCTACCCTCCGGCTTTGAACCTAAATAGATATATAATTATGCGATCTATACTGTACCTACATGCAACCCTCAGCAAATTAAAAGGAAAATAATGATAATAATTTTTGTAATCAGCACCATGTGAGGCATATTATTCCTGAAAATTTCTCTGAACTTTTTACAAAGTGAATTAAATTATGAAAGTATAAAAAATTACTTACTTCACGTTAAATCGATTTTGGATATTGAATGTAAACCGCTTGACAAGCTCGATTTTTCAAACCTTATATAAACACATAATTTATTGAAAATCACACAATTACAACGTTTAAGAAAAATTTTGCTTCACAGGATACTTTTTTTTGTGGTTTACACCTTTCTAGTTCTAGCATCTTTTTTGATCACTGCAGCTGTAATCTTTTATGTGGACATTTATACACCCCTAGAATACTTCTATTCCTTGGGATATGGCTCGAAGTAAATCCTGCCGTTCGTGTTATGTAATCACGACGTAGTCGATCAGAAAAGATAATCAGGAATCCGCAATAGCGTTTAATTTCCCGTGGATATTATTTGAGTGTCCGTATAGAATATTGGTGCAGTGAATTAATGCTTGTGTGTTTGTCCTTATCATCATTTATAAATATACCTATACACATAGGCATCGAGAGTCCTGCGCGGTAATCCTTCGACAGATTTTCTCCCCTAGCTGTCATGTATTATGCTACCATAAACGACCCAATCAGTCAGCTTTGTGTCGCCAATCACGCGTTGATTACCCAACGGTTATAGCGCGGAAGATATTGCGCGCGGGGATATGGAATTGCGTATGTAAATATATGGATGTATTACGTTCGTAATCATGCAAATATAAACTGAACTGTATACAAATAATGCAGGCATAAGGAAACCAGCGATTGTTGCTTCTTCTTCAAAATGTCTTCGGTAATATTTCTGTTTCTCAGCGTGTACGCGGAACTGAATTATCATGTAAAAGAGCCGGAAGTAAAGACGAGAATATTATTCTTTTTCAGAATAAACCGAGAGGTAAAAGCTGCAAGAGGCGATTCACGCCGACTGTTGGTTTTTTATTCCGTCTTCCTTGTTTCGAGTGGGAAAAAAATTATCTACACATACGGACAAGGCCATTTTATAATCGTTTTTCTTCGATAAATATTCACTTGAGGAAAGCTCTGCTGCAGTCTTGAAAAGATATATCTTAGATAAATATAGGTAGGTACAGCATATCGATCTTTGACAAAAACTTGCGGTAACAAGATAAGAAAAAAGAACATTCGACTGACATCAATATCTGAAAGGCGGCGAGCACTTTTTTAAAACTGAGATTTCGTAGTGTAGGTATAATGCAACTTATTCACCTGGATTCGTGAACTACCCCTACAGATTATATGGAATCGTTTCAGATAAGGAATCCGTTCAGGGATGAAGAAAGACGAAAACAGGTGAATATAGAAGGCGCGCTTGGAGTTTGGCGGACTTATACCTATAGTAGTAGTTGCAAAGTTGGCAAGGGAACTCCCATTCAATCGTAATTGGAACCACGGGGGTCTGACCAACGGCCGTGCTCAAGCACTCTTTTCCCCGGTGTGGTATGCCCATCGTCATATCCTTCGACGCTGCAGAGTGTCTGCCTGGAATGAAAGGAATATAATAACCCGTCGCGTTTTGTAGTTTTATGTGTATATTGTACTCGTGCCGCTTCTGCTACTGCATGGCACGACTCACGAATTAGGTACGCGGCCGTGAGAATCAGAATCACATCAGGGAGAATCTCCAACGACGGTATTTTTTTCCTCAAAATATAGCTGCCTTCCTAAAGCATTTGCCCAGTTTTACTTATTTAATTTTTTCTTTTTTTTTATGTACATATATAGTATGGTATATTCTTCGTGCTCGTATTCAATGATCGGAATCTGCAGTACAAGAAATACTGCTCTGATAATGATTTTTTTTTCAGAAAATTAGTGGTTGATTATTGTTGAAGAAAAAAAAAAAAAATCTCATCAGAATATTAAAATAATATTTCAACACATTATAGAAATATATAACGCCGTATTGTATAGGTATATCCTGAATGGGGACTCATATGCAACGAGAAGAAAGAGCTGGCGTCATTAAACTGACATTTAGCGGGACCATTGAACCGCTTGTTTTTTGCATTTCGCATTTTTCCATGTATACCAGGTGGACTGAATAATTCAATCGAGGGTAGCGTATGATCTGCATCATTATATAGCCTACCTGTACTAAAAAGTTCATCATCTTTCTGTGCTAGGCGCCATGTATAAATTATTTGAATAAGAAAAGAAATCATCGTTTGCAGGTGTCTCCAGAACCTGCAAGATGAAAATTTAAGAAATCTTCCAGGAAAGCAAAGAGGGGAATTTTTATATAGTTAAAAAACTTGAGCCACCCCTTATCTAGGCGGTAAGTCCTTTACCTGCTGGTGCACAATGCAAGAAACGAGGTTATATGTACCTATATAGGTATAGCATATGTATACTATGTGCCTATGCCGGGTATATTTCCTGTAATGTATATTTTATGATGTGGTATAATATAACTGCGGAGGCCCTCCATTCAGTGCTGAACGACCGGAGTCTCTGTACAGACATTCAGCGGCAGTTATATTCATGCGCGTGACCGCTCGCCAATGGATTCCGTGTTTCCTCGATTGTTAGCGATTTTGAACGACGCCAGCCCCCGTTTGATCCGACTTTCAATGTTCTAAATCGTTCTACCGTTATCTTTCTGTGGCTTTTATCTTTATTTACCAGATCGTTACGATTTTACGAACCGAAGAAGACCCCGCGCCTGGTGTATATCTGCACATACCTCGCCATTATAGGTATACCCGCCCGCTTCTGATATATATGTTATTCTGCTTTTCACCGGGCAAAATGCAGAAGAGTATTATACAAGGTGAGTTGTTTAGAGTGTTACAAACTGACATATCTGGTTTAAAACTATTAGAAAACTAGAATAATATTATTGCAGAGTTCAGCTAAAAGGAAAATGATGATGAGCAACCTGGTACCTGAGTTGAGAGTTTGAAGAAATTGCGAGAGAAATTGTTATACCTTGTAAATCGAGACTGACTTAGTTTAAGAGAGTTTTCTCAGCATTTTCCTTATTTTCAAATGCAGTTTTTAATGTATACATCACAATCAACGCAAGATTTGAAGGGACGAATTATTTTCTGTATTTTTTTTAAATCGGCAAACCTACAAATTTCTTTTTTTTTTGGTCGAATTTGTCTACAAGTCGGTTACGATTCTGCCATAGATATAGGTATTGATTCTGCGTAAAGGAAACTATAGATTGCACAATCATTTACCCTTTTTGACGCCTGCAACTTTTTATTTGCTATATATTTTTTTCATTTATACTAGTTCTAGCAACATCAGTTTACAACTGCACTTTGAAAAATTCACCCTGTATATCAGTATATTATTAACGGAGAGGAGATGTAAAATATGTATCTTGATCCACCTCGCCACGCTTTCTGTTCGACATCACGACACAAAGGTAATACGGTTGGGCTCGGTAATCAAGAGAAAAAAGCTAGAGAGAGAGAGAGAAAGAGATTTCATTTTTGTTTATTTTTTTTCGTGTAGAATGTACCGTTTCAGTATCATTCGGTTAGAAGATTAAAGAATTTTTAATGACACTCGTAGATCTCTTTTCAGATTGGTATAGGTATATGTGTACGAATATACTGATATTTATTATATGAATTTTACGAATAAAAACAGCTCTTAATTTTTATATGACTCGAGTTTCCGGGCAAAGACAAACAATTCGGGTTTATTATATTACACATCAATATCTCCACAAATCGTGTTACAATTACGAGTAATCTATTGAAAATCACCAAGCGATCAGGCGATCCTTCAATTATTTTATCGATCTTATGTAATAATTCGCGCATGTGTATGAATTATATCTTCATGGTTTCAATTAATTTTATCAATATAAATATGGAAATTAGCGCGTTGTGGAAAAACAAATTATGTCAATTATTATATACCTATACCGAATATTTCATCAGATACGCGGTTGTAGAAGAGTAAAAAAATTATTATTTATTTATTCCGAAGATCGAGGCGTATCGGAGTTCCAAATTTAATAAAATAAATCGCGCTCTTGTATATAAAAATTTTCAACTAAATGAGGAATATTATGCGGTCCCATATCATGATCATATCTTTCGCATATTCTTATACATTATCCAATTTGCAAGATCCGGCCCCATGCGGTAGGTGAACGAGAAACATTTTAATTAATTACAACGTAATTAAAATAGCGCAAAAAATAAATAAAAAAATAAATGAAAAGTATATTCGCTATTATATAACGTTTCTACGCTCGATATTTGCCAGGAATATGTATTTCTTGAAATTGTATACCACAAAAGTATGTATATAATAACACAAATAGGAGATGAAAGTATGACGCAGCTATATTATATTAACGTGACACGTAAATCTGCAACCTTGTGGAGGCGAGGAATATCAGTCCAGAATTACCTATATACATATGTATATCTGCAGTATCACTCGCCAGAGTTAAAAATCATGAGCTGTTTCGAAGCTTCTACAGAAATCTTTTCAGGTGTACATATATGTGTTTATAAAATATGCAATATTAGTATGCACAATACATAGATATGAATACCTATACATGTATGCATACCGAATGATGATCCATCCATGTGTATATTACGAGTTCTCCGTGGAATTAATTAGTGACGTGTCAGTTATTCCCAAGTGGGTTTATACCATGATTACGGTTACGAACGGAGAGCCAACACTTTACAGGTAATTCATCTATGTGTAACCTTATATATATTATATACGTATACGTACGAATTGCATGTCAGAATATTTTTATTTATATCGCATTAATAATTAAAAGCTCATTTCCCGATTCCACTCGAGGAGTATATTTCGTATATAGGTACGTGCATTAATTCTACTTACATATAGATTAAATTAAGGGGTACAATTCATACGTGGAATTATATACACTGCAGTGTAAAAGCGGCATTGATTATACTAAATGACATAGGTATAATATCGCAAGGACATAATTAGGTATACATAATTAGGTATACACACATAATATATCAAGCGTGTAATAAGGGTTGAGATTAGTACAGATATATACAGTGAAAATATGATAAATTGGCAACGCGCAATCGTGAAACAATGTTAAAGCCCAAATTGATTCCCTGTATAAAATTCTGAGGGCGTGTCCAAAATTCTATCTATGTCACATGTTCATCGAGGCATAGTTATATATATACCTATATATAGGTATGTGTAGTCGTCGGCGCGCATGATACAAGGGTTGTTCTAAGGGGCGTCACGACGCAGGCGCCGGCTTACAGAGTCCAACTACAATAAAAGACCGGCTTACAATTTCTGTTTGCCTGTTTTCCTACCGTTTGCTTCGTTCCAATCTTCGGCCCTAAGTGCCCTGCCATTAGCACCGATGCTTGTCAAAGCAACCTCCAATCTACATTTTCCTCATGCATGTTATGCAGAGGTATGATACGCTAAGGCGTTGCGACGCTGCGATGTGTGGGTTTCATAGCATATGTTCTGCAGATCGTAGGAAAGGTTTATAATATACGTTTCCTATGCCGCTATTCTATGGTTTTCCTAGTTGACTATTAGGAGCGTCGGAATAGTCGGATCATCTTCGATGCAATGCAGCCCGGGTCGTTGAAATGTATGTGTTATGAAATTGGAAGCATGAGCCTTCTTAACCCGCGTACTTTCCTGTTCCAAAAGTGAGTACGTGCTTTGAAGCTCAAATTGAGATAGCATTTCTGTGGTTGCAGTTACCGCAACAATATATATTCATTCACCATGTAGTTTGCACTTACTGTACCATTAGCAGTGAATTTTCTTGCAAAATTCATCATCATTCAAGAGTTCAAATTTTCCGTCATGGGTATGACGCGTGCATCAAATACCTCTCCGTTTTATATCACAGTATCTGCAATGTATAGGTATAAACACGTAAATTATACTATGACACGATTTATAAACAACACGAATATATGATTGTGTGATTAATAATTATAATACGATTTGCGAAAGGACATAGAAACGCTTTAAATAATTATCCAACCGCTAAGCCTAATTATTAGTTACTTTTGAGTTACATTTGCGTGCAGAAACGAGTTCAAAGGGGGTAAAAAAGTTAACGTCGTGTAATGTTGGCGTAGATGTTGTAAGGCCTCAGATCAATATAAACGCGGGTAAAGCTTTCGTACGTCTTATAGTCTCCGCGTGTCTAGCTTCAGTACCCAAAGAGGGTTAATATCATTAATACAAAAGACTTCTCGGGGAAAATCGGTAGTTTGATATCACTCTGAGCTGCTCCAGCTTTTCTCAGAAACGAAATGAAGGATGAATAAATAAACAAGTCCAATAGCCTAACAATATTCAGTGGATTATACCATGTATCTCTTCTTTTGTTTTTAGGCAAAAAACTAAGTTTTTATCCCACAAATTCAAGTTAGTTCCACAAACTCATAAGTACAAAATCTGAAATATGACGGGTTTCTTCCCCCCATTTCTCTAGGAAACAATTATCTTCAAAGCAACGGATTTTCTCAAATCGGGAAAATGTTATTAAAATAAGCAATCGATACATTTGGACAACAACA
This sequence comes from Athalia circularis, assembly GCA_963978495.1. Lineage (NCBI taxonomy): Eukaryota > Metazoa > Arthropoda > Insecta > Hymenoptera > Athaliidae > Athalia > Athalia circularis. The sequence goes on from OZ021700.1 coordinate 24,638,888, forward strand.
GCACTTTGAATGAATCTTATTCGTTTGTTTTGATTATAGAAAAATCCATGATGACAATAACTGCCCATTATTTTCCTTCTTTACACATCGTGACGAAATTTACCCCCTAGAAATATGCGTAACACCAGGACACTATGACTATGTAGCTTTGTAATTCTTTCTCCGCCATTTTAAGGGTTGCATTCGGTTGCTTAGAACCTGCGAAAGTGTCGGTTGAAAATATTTTCTAACCAGGAATACATGGATTGGATGGCATGGTCCTTTAGCCCGGTTGTCAATGTAAGATGCCCCTATGTATAGAATGCTACCATGAAGTGGATCTATATTTTGCTGAGCTGTCAAAAGTGGAATACAAAGATGTGATTCACGAAAGCTGATCGTCAACGTCCCATCATTCATCAAGAAGTGAGCGATCGAAACATTTGCTATATCAGGCCGACATGACTACGAAGGATCGTATTTTTCAGCGGATATCCTGGTGCAACCTATAGCGAATAAGCCACAAAGCATCACAACTTCTATTTGCCTCAGGAAAACAGGATTTTCATGATTCGAATGGGAATCGAATTGATATCGAGAAAACAAAATATTCAAAGGGAACCTTGTCGATCAACCTTTCAATCACAATTATGATTATACTCCTAGTTCTCAGAAATACCTTCGAAATCAGTTGTCAGCATTGGATTATGCTTTGATCAATCAAAATAAATGCAAAGGAAACGGAAATTAATTCTACGCAACCGTTTTACAATTGTGAAGCTTTTCGACAAAATTTGAATTGTAAAAACTATTTTGTTTTAAAAACACTGATTCTTGGTATCCCTAAGTTCTATTTGATTTTATACGCTTCCATTTTTATATTTAGTAACAAGTTGTATTGTGAAACAAAATAGGTAATTGTATAGTAAAAATTTAACTATTGTTTTCACGCACATTAGCGGACATCAAAACGAAAGGAAGGTTTTTCTACCAGGATTGAAGGACCAGTACGAGGGATCAAGAGCACGATTCACCTATCCTACTGCGGCTACTATTTGTTGGTATACACCAGGTATACACCAAACATACTGCACTAGTGCACTGCATATGCTGCCACTACAGAGGTTCTATGAACTTGCCTGTTTCTGCAATGTAGCGCATGCTGTTCGCTCGTGCAACGCTGTCAGGAGTGGAACGCTACTTTATCAGGATTTAAGAACTTCGACACCTTCTATCCGAGTATACATATCGGTATAACGCCATTTCCCGGTGCATTGGGTGCTGGGGCGTTGCCTCGCAACCATTAATATTCAGGGGGCGCATCAAAACAAACTGTATACGTTAAAAGAACAGGATTCAAGGACCGCCTCGGAGGATAATTGAACTGTAAAGAGCAAATAGCGAGGGTGAGTCGTCAGTCGACCACAGTGAAATTACCTCAGTTTTCGGGGATACCTATACCATTATAATTGTGTATTCAAAAAGACTATTTTTGGTTAACAAAAGCCGAGGCGTTCAACGGTTATCGTCATCTTTCCGAATCTCTGTGACTTCGAACTACCCTTTCCGGGTTCCTTGACACGAGAACAGAACGATCTGTGAACTGCAGCTGGGAGCAAAATATGTATGGTATAACTTGTACCAGGCACCGCATTTATGTTACCAACGCAACCGCGTTCACCATGAAAATTGATGCAAGAATGTCAAGACAATTTTCTTGCCCCGCTTAACAGGGCGCAAGAAATTCGTCGGAACCGAGCGCGTTCTGAGGCGGCTTTTGTATAAGGGTGACACAGGGGAGATGAATGCGTATGTCTGAAAGGATATACGGAGACAAATAACATGTTTAGATATCAGGGCACTAGAAATAATTCGTGATACTCGGAAGATTTTGGTCCTTTCACCGTCTTATTTCCAACCTACCAATGCATGAAGATTTTGCAGAAAAGTGGAAAAGGGAACATAGTTTTCCGTGAACAGGATGCGAGGAAAATTCGAAGGATATAAGTTTCTCTCGATGTTTATTTCAGCTTAACCGAATATCATATCTCAGCTGCTTCATGAACCATCAGGTATCGTCTCAGTTGTCGACGCTGCAGATATTACAGATAGCCAAGCGGTGGTGAAAAGTATCCTCCATTATCAGGATTCGAGAAGTGCTTACAGAAGTATTGCTTGATTTATTGATGTGGCGAATCTAACGGCGACGACGAACGTTCCGGAGAGCAGAACGAAATTCCATCCTCTACTGAGGTTGTTCTAAAATCGTGTAAAGTTGACGTATTGAAATGTCAAATTTTAGGATTAAAAACAACAAAAGATAGGTATAGACTCTCGAACCATCAAGACACTAAATTCGATCTCTGTACTAATGTCCGCTACCCAACTACAATTTGAAATTGTAAATTCGTCTTTTGTAACAGACTGTGGCCGATTGTTCTATTGGTAGCCACGGAAAACAAATCGTGAATTATTGGTGTGTACGTTATGTCATGTACAAAAAGAGGAGAATTTACAACCAACTGGTACCATCAGGCATCAGGTTTCCAAAAGGGAAAAGTTACGTGAGCCAAGTATAAAATGCTTCCTGAAGGTACTAGGATCCTGGCAGATTTTCAAGGAATTTCCACGTGTTACGTCTTGGCAGACACAGATATATCTCCTTGCACGTGAAAGACTTCAAACTTCCAAGTAACACGAATACAGGTGTAATTACAGTACATATTGTGAACCTGGAACCGATGAATCGTGGCGAACATGCAAGCATAAATATGATTCGACGAAGGTTTTACTGACCTCGCACACAACCTTGGTTGCGGATTCTATAGGCACGGAAGACTTCTCAGAGACCTCTACTAGTTTTTACAACCCTGAAGCTCAACTTCCTGTTTCCTTGTGGTTCTTTGACTGTTGCATACCTAGTATTTTTGTTAACCAGCAGACAGGGTGTTTTTACTCGGAACTGTGACCGGAAGAACGTGCATATGGTCATACAATATGTATAAGCGAGTGTATAAGTATACACAACTTCGGAAAGAATACTCTTTGTTCTGCTCGCCTGGCATGAGTATCTGGTACAGCACGTGGCTGTGTCTCGTTTTTGATCCCTGCAGTGTCCACTGTACTCCATCTATAATCGTCTTTGATCACAGCGGTATCTACAAGAGCGTGAGAACGATGTCAATAAATAGATTTCCGCAAGAAAACGCACACAGATGCTGAGATGACTATCTTAACACATAACTGATTAGCTCATTTTTTATCAACAGTCGTGTATAAATAACTGCCAAAATTGAAATGCCGGTTTCCAAACCAAGATAGCCCTGGAGGTTGAAGGGACACCTGTATCTGGTCCTTCAAACAAGGGGCATATGTCCGGACCAGGGTTGCATGGTGAGTACGAGCGCTGCGCACTGATTTCTACTAGCTGCAGGTCGCGGTAGCCAGATCGAATTTTCTGGATCTCGGTGATGGGGGAAAAAAATGCTCTCTCTTTTCTTCATTTAGTTTTTCTTCCGCCATAGCCACTCCTATTACTGAATTGAAAGTAATAATTCACACGCAAATTTGTTTTCTTTTCTCTGTGTAGTTTATTTAAATTTGAAATGTTTGAAAGTTTATCGTGATGTGGTAAAATTCTGATCGTTAACTGTCCGAAGAGTCTCTTTGATATCGGCGATGCGATGTAAAATTTTATTGACTTACCTGCATCAGGATATTAGAGTTCAACTTGTCAGAAATTCTCTGCAGATAACTCCGTTAATTGCCTCAAACGCGAAGCATATTTCCGTACCAAGATCTCATGAGAGACGAGTGGTACGCGAGGACGAATTCCATCGTAACCATGCCTCTTGGAAATTATGCCTTCCTGGGGTCCGTGCCCTCCGGGTAGCGTGCGCGTCGTATCATTACCGTTCAATAAATTTTTCCGAGCTACCGGTGGCCTTTGATAACAGGGGGACATACCGCGATAGTTCTGCGAACCCTGCAGTAAAATCGCTTGTAATTAATCAGTTTTCTTAGACTTCCGAAATACGAAAAAAAGTAAATTGATAAAAAAAAAAAAAACAGAACAAAGTAATTAACGGAACAGTTATTAATTGAAATGACACAATAGATGCCAATGACTGTTATATCTCCGTCAAAATAGAATGAACAATCGATTTTTGCAAAGTTTTAAAATTCAAATGATATAAATCTCTGCTGGTTAACATCAGCAGGAGCTGTGATTCGTAATAAATTATTAAATCCCTCTAGTACCTTTTCTGCTTTTCTGCATCTATAGAGGATAAAACTAGGGGTCGCCAGCTGAATATACGCCACGGCTTTTACAATCGCGACTTCTACACGTGGATGATTGCCGTGGGCCAGGCGCCACTGAAATCCCTGACGTGCCTGTTACGTCAACACTCTGGGGTGTCCCACCCTCGAAGATGGGATCTCACGACCCCAGTCAACGATCGCCGAATGCCATTTGACCTCGACGCTTTCGCGTGACGTGTGCCGCCCCTGATACCCTCGTCGACATGCAAGGCATACCGTATAATAATGTGACGTCGCGAGGTTTGGATGCCTGGTGTGTCAGGAGAACAACAAGTTGAAGAGAACGCGCGTGGCGCACCCCATGGAGAATAAAACGTCAATTTTGTTACCGAGCGATTTTGATCTACAAATTTTAAATACGATAAAATCATCGATTCCTTCAAATTTTTCTTTATATTAGCACCACAATTTTATGTGGAAAAGTTTTTGACCGTATGGTCGATCCATATAGGCTTCGTGATCATGACAAAACATTGATGCCACTGGTGATCGAACACCGTCAAAGACGCAGATCTTCTTCATCGTCAGGGTCGAATTCGATGTCCTCAAATCGGACAATCGGTGGTGATCTTGGAACTCTCGGTGGTCCACATGGAGCAGGTCTCATTAAACAAGCTTCTGACAGTTCTCGTACGGTAGATTCTGAACGAGAACCATCGATAACAGTAGCTGAACTTCCGGCGTAATTCATCATCGCCGCTACATTGTCTTCGTACTCTTTGATCTGTTACAGGTACAATATACGTAAAGATAAAGATGCATCCGGGTGTAAGGAATGTGTTAGCACTAGAATATAATGATGACCTGTTTTTCCACATTGCTCCGATAATCTTCGGGGTGTGCAGCTAGCTGGTTAATTTTATTTTCCAACAAATTATCCGACGTAAGATTGTGCCTGCTTCCGGTGTACATGTTCACACGGCGCCCTAGCAACCTCTGCTCGCAGGTGAATGAATCAACTTCCAGAAATATCACCCTAGAGAGGTCGATGAGTGAAATATGGTACAACACGGTGCAAATAAGTGAGCACTGAAGCGTGTAAATAAAATTCTGAAAAGTCTATACCTGTTCGGTGGCGTAGCTATCATGTCAAGCAGCCGAAAGTCCTTCTCTGTTATGGGGTAGCCTGTTAAAACCCAGCCACGCTTCGTGCATTCATAACCCAGAACATATTTCTATTGTATTTCCGTGCGGAAGAAAAAAATGTGAAATTTCAAAAGGTATCACTGCGTAATTGATTAGATTTTACTGGGCAAAATAGATTTAACCGTACCTCAACTACTTGTGCCCTTGTTTCCGGATTCAGTCTGTTACCCCAGGTGTGCTCGATCATCATCAGGCTTTTACCCAGCGGTGAATTTTGGAGTCGCGTTTGTTGTAGAATCTTTTCAAAGTCAACTATAAGGGGAGCGATATACTTTAAAACGGGTGTTCTACATCTGTAATAGCCAACTTCTCATGTGTAAGTATAATAATTCTAAACGCTAATTTATACTTCACCATGCACGAGCTGAAATCGTTCGCACAATTGTCTAGCGACAGTACGACTTCCGGAACCTCTGCAACCGATAATGGCGACTCGGAAAGTCGATGGAGCTCCGCAATGTTTTCTTCTTTTTGCCAGGATAGCGCAGTCTTTTGCCAGCTCTTTAATACTCCGATCCCCGACGTCAACTTCCTGCGGAATATTGGATGGTGTATGTACCTTACTTTTCTTACTCCATGGGGAAATTATTTGATTGGCCAATCATAAAACTATCAAGATGTCATACCAGAGGCACAAAATTATCAAACATGACATTTGATGTGCATCTAATATATGGAAATCATACGCAATTAGCTACTGACGAGCAAGGAGTCTGAGTACGCAATCCGAAGGCCACGCAGGTGTTTTTTGTAGATGCATTGCTGAGGACTCGAAGAGAGATCGGGACGGTTTTCCATCGGAATCTGAATTTCTGTCGTCGTGTTGCCTTCATATTTATGATCTAGAATTATTAGGCAGATAATGGTGTCACAATTATAGAAGTTTTGATAAAATTATGCTACATCCGTACGAGAGAAGGAAAACAAAAAACAAATCTAAATTCACCCGTCGGCTCAGAAGTAGAATTGATTTGTAGGACGTGAGTTGGGATTATACCAATACGTTGATAAGCTTGGGCTTCCGCTTTTGTCTTTGGTACATCTGTGGGTAATCCGAAAGTCAAACAAAATGAACTCACGTAAGTTATAATAATTCAGTAGCGCACCTACGAGAACCCAGCCGTAATCGTTCAGCATCCCAGTACAGAGGATTTTCTTCAAATGGCGCGCAATATCCTCGACTGCCATACAAGTGACACGCATACCCTGAAGAGTGAGTGCATAATAGTCTTATCATTAATTATTGTGACGCTTAAATCAATATTTGCATTGAATATTAGGTGAAATCCAGGTGAATCAAATAGTTTGTAGTACTTTTAATAAACTCACTGTAGATGCTGATTTGTAAATATCAATGAGAGTTACAGGACGAACGCCCAACTCCGCCTGAAGAGCTCGAGCAAAATGCATTTTATCTAGACATTTCATGAAATCAACATTTTATTTCACGTCCATTTCTATAGGGTTAGTGCAGATTAACGAATACCAAAGTCTGGTGGAGCAAGAATGATTATTTTAGGGACGTCGCGATTAGACGCAGCGTGCTGGAGACATTGTTTCAAGTAGCTTATATGGTCGTCTGGCTTTTTTATCACTAACTCCTCAGCGAGTTCCTGAAATTGAAGGGATGTGGGGATATTTATTATTTCATGCCCAAACGTTTCAAGCCTCATGCCTATCATCACAAATAGCACGTGAATAATTATCGGACGATTCGTGAATATGGTTTTTTTCAGTTCAATGGCACTCCCACAGTGATTCTAACTCACATAAAAGAGTTCATAAATGCGATGCTTTTCCATATACGGTACGAATCTCGGAGGGATCCTTAATGTCCGTTTTATTGCGTCTACACTTCCCAACATTTTTCAAGATTCTGCAGCTGACAATTTAAACTTCCAAAAGTTTAGAAACTGTGAAACGAGTATACCTACATTTTTTAAACACTGTAACCTATCGTATATTTATTCGTTTAGTTTGATTTTCGCTATATCAGAACTTTCCTGCATTTTACTCCAGTCGTTTGTTCAAATTGCAGATTCAAGTGTTCAAACCATTCAAATTCAAAAAGTCTGAATTCGTTGATTCAAACCAATTCAAACTCTCTCGTGCATTACTGGTGCTGCCTCTACAATGAATGACTAAAGCCTTCTCGACAGTTCATGGACTGTTCTCGACCGATAGTTTTCGTCGCACAGATACCAAACGTTATCAAAATGGCAGCGAAGAGTGGTGGTGTGGTCGAGTGGGCTTCAATAATAAAGCCAATTTTAGCTGCATCTTATGGATCTTTCAATAAAAACGAGATAATTGAGCTTGTTAAAGCTATAATTAAAAGGCAAGTATAATAATAATTGAGTTTTTACTAATTATGTCAACACTATCGGGGTCCGGATTCATGGACTGAGTGACAGTACAGAAATGGATACTTGTCCTATCAAGGGTATTTTTATTGATTAAATTTATAATCATTCAACAGCGAAGCAGAGTTTTCTTCACATGATGAACAGCACGAAGCCTTTTATACATCGTTTGCAGCTCTCGCCGCAGATTACATTGCCGGAAGCGCTGGAACATGTGAGTTCTTTATGACCCAGCATATTATAATTTTATCGAAATGGAGCTACATATATATCGATTTTACCCATATATCTGATTGCACATCGTGGGTGGGGAATAACTTTGGGTATAAATAGTTGTCACAGTATGTAATCCGTACAATGGCTCTGGTTGTACTCAGTCTCTGTGCAACTGTAACTTTCCTCTGAAATGGCAAACTGGCGATACGGTTTTTTTAAGTTATCAAAACTCATGATTTTTTCCTTTCTCAGAGACCATTCTATATAATTTACTTAGATCGTGTTTTTCCCCCATCAGTGTCCAAAAGTCAAATTCCGACAGTTTGGCAAGGATGCAGAGTACTTCTTACTTACTTGATCGGCAGACTTCCTCAATCCCAACTTGGCGATGGGAGTCCTACCGTTTTACTAACAAAGCAACTCCTTCTTCCAATCCGTGCATTATGTGTCGGGCAATCATTGTTGACAAGGACGGAAGAAATTACGCTTATTGCTATAATGAAAAATGCGAAATTACCCTCACACATAAAGACGTCGCCACCTGGTGGAGAGAAAGAAACATCTCCGCAACCTATCAAGGAATCAAAACGAGCTCGTAGCGATTTGTCGTGCAGTATACTTGAACAACTGACAACACCACTACAAGATTTTGTACCAACTATGAACTTCAAAAGTGAACCAACATGCGAAAGCACCAATAAGATTGCTTCCGATTCAGCTAACAATGATATGAGTGCAGATGCAAACGTGAGTCTAACGATTTACTCGTAATCTGGAAATTACTTGAAAATTAAAATAAAAGTGTTATGTATCATCCGAGCTTATCTCATCAAATTGTGGCAACACTTTTTAAATTCATTTTATTGTTCCAGATGCTATTCATATCCAACAACATAAGCACTCTTCAGTGTATGGGTGCCGGAGATACACTACTCGATATGTGTACAAATCTTCCATACTTGTCTCGATATACTCGAAAGTATCAGGCATATCTGAATAGAAAAGGGTTCAGTCTCCCATCTAATCATTCTGAAGCACATATAATTCGTCACAGCCTACATGCAGTTGTCAATGATATCAATATCGTGCATAGTGTTGTATCGCTGCCAATTCTTGAACCCTTGACACCAGCGAAACTTGAAAAGTTATCATTGTTGACAATGTCCTGCCTATATTGTTCAATCGCCAATGCCACAGCCTCGAGCATTGTCGGTATAAGTAATGCAGTATCACCCAAGTGTAGTACAAATACTTCAACAAATCAACAAGGTAGCCAAGGCGGAAAAGGCACAGAAGAAGAATATGATACACTGGCAATTACAGTTGTTGAAAAAAGTTTAGAAATTTTTGGAATTGTCTCCAACGTGATTAAATACAGTACCCGTGCTGGTGGGCATGTAAGACATATTTGCACTCATGTTCTACTTTGAATGACCATGAACGAAATCTGTAAAATATACAAATATGTCTTTTTTTTGCTTGATATAGATATTACAAAATCATCTCCTCATTGGGGTTTGGCTTTTAGTCGCGGGTCTTCAAGCTCAGCTTTCTATAAGTAGTTTCAGTGCAGGTGACAAAGGTAAAGAAGAGAAAGGAAAATCCCCCAGCAAATCGAGAGATGGAACCGGACGGATAAACTTAATGAAAGTGTAAGTTTGTCAGAATTTACTTCAACTTGAGGCCGTTACCAACTGCATCTGTTGAAATCAAAATCTACTGTATTCTTAGTCTAGTTACGTGTATACCATAAAATATTTTTCCTCGCAGACAACAGGGATTTGGTGTTCTTTCTGTTGCTCTCGCTTCACATGCCCTCACGTTGATGAGTCCACTCTTAGAGGATGTATCTGTGGAGGCAGGACCAGACCGTCCCCCAACTCCTGAACCTGCACCACTAGATATCTTGGCAACTGCTAGTGCATTGCAGAGAGCTGTTACATTCTTACAAGCAGCGCCACTGAATCATCTCCTTTTTTACTTGGCCACCATCAGTTACAGGAAGGTAAAGTCATTTCTTTGATACTTGCTCCTGTCAATGCAATGTAATTTCTACTAGCAGTATTTCGCTAATGCTTGCTACATTTTGTTGAATTTTTCATTCTCTAAACATCATTCGATAGATTATGCACTATGAGTGTGTAAAATAAAGTTATGTGCATGTTCTTTTTCATTTCAAACCAGTAAAAATTTTACAGGTATACATTTTCGCGCGATTAGCATGTGATAAACAGTTGACTAAAGATTTTTTTTCAGGCATGCACTCTGAAGAGAGTTCAGAAACATCCATTTGAAGGTGATACCTTAAGTCAATCTGACTCCACCACGTATTACGAAGACCTTTTGAGCTGCTCTGATGAAAGCTCGACCGATGAAGGTAATATTTGTTGTGCTTATTTATCTGTGTGTTGCCCAGAGACTCAGATGCATTGAATTCTCTGTAATCCCCGTTTCAGAATAGACTGATAGCCGCATTTTAAATTTAGAATACATTTGTCTTTGAAATTTTATAATATTTCATTATACTTTTGATTAATTAATCTCAAAGTGTAATTATTTCAGAAAAATCTGAGTGTTATTTCTTTCTCAAGCTTGCGCATTTATTGTGAAGTAACAGACGGTAAAATCTGAAATTTCATCAAAGTCGCTTTGAAATTAATTCAACACCAAATCATGTTTGAGTTTTCACATGTTATTATCATTAACTAATAATCTCGCGTTTTGTCCTGTCTGTCCGCTTACTAACGCTATGGTGTATGTTCACCACGTAGAACAAACTGTTATGTCGGTAGAGGAGGACAGCGAACCTATCCTGGGACTGTGGTTCGAGGAAACGCTTGATCCTTCCGATGGATCACCCACCAGCACAGCCAAGGAACCCAATAATGAGACCAACACGGAGAGAACTACAACTGCTATAGTACCTGACAATCGAGAGCCCCATGGAGTATGTTGGCGCGATCTGCAAAATTATTATAATACGTAATACGATGTAATACATTGGTTTACCTAACATGGTATCTTCTATTTGTTACAGTACATATCTTTGGCTACACAGATATTTCAATTTATGAACCAGCACCTAATTGGTAGTCGAAGTCTTTTTATCCGTGAATATGTTGTCCATGGTCTTGTAGAACAGCAGATGGTCATTCTTGCAGCCATTATTCGAGATCTAGATCATGAAACTGCGAGAACTGAAACGGGTATGATGATTTTCCTTACAGTTAAATTCAAATGAATTTTTGTAAAGTAAAGGCTTCAATAATTTCTATTAGTCCGATCCGTTAGTCCGTTGAAAGATTATTAAGATTTTTCTGATGCACTACATTTACAGGTACTATTTCTGTATTTTATGGAGCGACATTAGGGGCAATGTACTCTGAGTTTTCGCAAGCTCTGAGTCGCTACACCCATAATTTATTGGCTCGAAATACTCTAAGCGAAGCTCTGCAGAATACCCTGCTCCATCATCTGGGGGTCAGCCCTTGGTCAATAGAAAACAGCACACCTTCCTGGCCACTACAAGTGTATCCAAGAACCCTAAGTGTTTTGGCACAGGTATTTCAGGATTATTTTTAGACGCAATAATATCTATTTATGTTGAATATTCCCTTCACCAGTTTTTCAAAATGTCCCTACCAGATTCTACTGTTGAAGCCACAGTCGGAAAAAGAAGCTGCCTGCATAAGTATTTGGCATCGGCTAGTAACAACTATGGTAGAAAATGTCTGCAACCCTCCCGCTACATTTGAAGCTGAAAATGAAGGTGAAGTATCTCTGATTGGAAGTGTGTCTTACTAGGTGTTTGATTAAAATTTTTTGCACTACAAGATAATGATATCCTTTAGATGTTTAGGCCGATTCAAACATGTTGTTGATTATTTTTTTAGATCTGAATGTAGAACATGCACAGCTGGTACTGTTTCTGTTTCACTCGTTAAACTTGATGCAAAAAAAGTCGGTCCTGCTTGTGACTGGTAGTGGAGCGGTTCGGTGCAGCGAGGCCGTCAAAACTCCCATGAAAGATTCCCAACTATTACATTTATCCCGATTACTACTATTGCTTGAATATATGATGAAACATCTTTATGACGCACCACCAACGCTACTTGAACAAGTGAGCATTAAACGTTAATTTCTTCAAAATATTACATCTAGAAAATCGCATCTGACAGTTGAAATTATTTGGCTTGCAAGTGCCAAAGATGTTAATCAATTATCTTCCACATTCCCATTATCCGCTAGTTCATCTTTTGATCGTAATCGTCCTCCATAATTCTGTTATATTTCAACGACTAACATCGACTCGTTGGGTGCTAGAACAAGTTCAGTTTATTTAAACGGCATGAGATAACAGGGCCACCAGATTGAAAGTGTCAACTGTGTGGTAGTAATGACCTCATACATTGTCATCCAGATTTTTCTTTGACACGTAATAACCGAAATGTGATTTCAATGTGAAGCTAATAACTTTTATGTATTAGGTTCAATGGAACTTATTCTCAGCAACTAGTCTAGTTTCTGATACCAAAGAAGGTAATAAACAAGCGTCTCGAATATATACTCCCTGGAAAGAAATTGAAGACAACTATCGGAAATTTGGCCCCCAAGATGAATTTGCAATGAGGCCTCGTTTTTACAATTTGACTGCATCAGATTTCAACAATCAAGATACCCCTAAACTCGATGGATTGGTAAGTGTGACCTGTACTTCAAATTTAAAGTCTCTTCATGCAGCATCTCATATAGAATGTTGTACTTTGTAGGCATGCAATTTTGTGCTGGGGACCCCTGATAAAATGAAATATCCACTACTTGTCGACGCATTGATTGACATTTTGAATGTTATCAACCAAACGAGCATGCCTCAAAAATCAACTTCAGAAAATAAAGACAGGATGACATTTACAGGATTATGTGCCACGCAATACTGCTTCTCCATCTGTTGGAGGTATATTATTTCGATTGTGCAAAAGACTTGGTTGTAAACTGCAAGTCATTTATAATAACTAAACGTCCATTTCTAACGTTCGTCTTCAGGTTGCTCTTAATGCTACCTCCTTCGACACCGTACATGGATAAACTTGCCTTAGGGGAAGAAATTGCAGCCAGTCCTATGCTCTTGCATTCCTTAGTTTGGGGACCTAGAGCCGCCTATAAAACGTTCACCGGATGGATGAAGGTAAGTTGAATCATAGATGTAGAGCAAATTGTTTAAGAAGCCTTTTGATATTTTCCTACCACGCCTGATAATATTTTCGTTTACAGGATTGTTTGGTAAAGCAGGGCATGTATACACAGTATGCTGAAAATCTGCTTAAAACTGTTTCTTCGACAGTCAATTCTTTGAAATATGATGTGACTCTTGCAAAAAGTTGTATCAATTCATTAAAACCTGAAATAAATCCAACTGATAAGATAATGCCAAAATCGGCTCTACCTAAACTTAGTTCACTCTGTATATTGGCTGCCGTGATTGGAAAACTTCAAGTTCTCATGGATGAGAGTGTGTCCAAAAGTCCAACCGATAATATTGAGGCTTCTAAGTAAGTACCTTTTTGCAAAAAGCCATAGAAAATTATGAATTATAGTAGTTCTAATTTTTGTAATATCTAATAAATCAATTATTCTTATAGAAGTCCCCAGACACCAGACTCTATCTCATCAAACATAAACAAAATGGTGGTAGACATATTGCCACATATTTTGTCGCTGACTGAGTCTATTCTGGCTTCATGTAAATCTAGTCTCCTCCACCAAATGCATGAGTCCTCAGAGCCAGCTGGAAAATACAATCTGTCAGATTATTTAGTATTGGATGGAATAATTTGCATTGCTGGCGGAAGCTGGGCTACGGAACCTTCGCTTGTATCCTTATTACCAAATAGCGTTCGAACGGTATTAGATAAGTGGAAAGCCATAAGTGTGCCAGATGTGCCATGGGTAATTAAAATTTCTCCATTATTATTCCTTTCAATCACCTGTGATGGATCTCATTCAAACAATTTTTTGTTGTAGAATACGTATGCAAATGATATAATACCAGCCGAAAGTTATATCTTAGCAACAGTAAACCACCATATTGGTTCGCTATCGGAGTATGGTACTTTTTCTGTTAACCCTTCGCTGAAAAACTTACTACTCGCACTAGTTACTTTCATCAAAGAATACATCATGTGAGTCTTTTATTTTGTCTATATTGTATAGAATAGGTGGTCTGATTCGCGGCTTAATTTTGCGCTGCTCAATACCCATGCAAACTGTAATATTATTTGGATTAGCTAACTGAAACGCATATTTATACCATGTTTGATTGTAGGAAAGCTCCAGAGTCATCAGAAATTCGTTCAAGAGCTATGGATATCCTAATATCTCTGACAATAGATGCTCGTACCGAGTATCTTCAAGAGACGACATCCCAAACACTAGGAAAGTTGATCGGTGACTTTGAAAGTGAAGCTAGACAGCTGTGCGAACATCTTTTTGTACTGAATCACACGTATAATTTGATTGTTGATTACAGCAGCAATACAGACGATATCAAGTAAGGAATTATATTTGAGTCTAAACTTCTACATTATGCAATCCGATAATCATTAATTATTGTTTCAGAGTCTCGATTGATGAAAGAATCTTAAAGCAGTGCATTAAATACTGGGAGCAGTTGTTGGAAAAGCCAGTAGGATGTAAAGCATTAGATATATTCTTCACTCCAAATACAAGTACTACACTGGTTTCAGTTTTGTTATCCGTCGCCTCGCCTCAAGCTTCGCCACAGTTTAGTACTAACGTTCTTCGTTTCTTCATAAAACTTTTCAAGACAGCTGAGAAGTCGTTCGACAGTTCACTAGAGCGGCTGTGCAGTTCAGTATCTAACCTAGCAAATGTAGAAAGTGAAAGGTTACAGGTATGGCTGCGCCACGTTATACTGGGAGCTACAAATATTTCGCCTAGTGCATCTTCAACTAACGTACAAACACCTACCGTAATAACGGCTACTGCTTTAGTAGCAGTTAGTGGCAATACTGAGGACAGCCAGAAGCCGGAAGAATCCAATGCACCTAATAATGAGCAAAGCCAGTGGACGATCGCACAAGTTGCACCGGCAAACAACACTCAGATTTCAAGTCCCATAGATGATCAACACACAACACATGAAAATAGTCAGCTTCTCCAAGCTCTAACCAATTACATTGTGAAACAAGACAGCAGTGTGAGTGAAAATGTATCGGTGATTATTCTTCAAGCTCTGATACCAATAGGCTATCACATTCTCTCACCAGCGATCGAAGGTATTGGATTCCCAGAACTAATGCGTGTCATGTCTACTTTGGCTGACGCTGGTTCTTACAAAGGACACATCCAATTGTTCAATGCCGCTACAGAGTGGATTGAACTTTGTAAACAACAATTAACAACGAAGGATCCACAAACATTAGACAAACCATTGCCTTATGTCGAAGCTGGATGTTGTGTGTTGAACTATGTTGCAGACATAGTTGGAGCAATTTGTCCTCAATTAGCTCAGGGTCAAGATCGAGCTACAAGTCCACCTTGGGAAGGTGCTACTCCAATAAATGACGTTAACGACAGCGACTGGGTTGATGAAATTGCTCACGATGATGATGACAGTGCAGCTGAAGATTCTGACGAAGATAGCCTTTGCAACAAACTCTGTTCATTCACGATTACACAAAAAGAATTCATGATTCAACATTGGTATCATTGCCATACTTGTACCATGGTCGATGGTGTTGGAGTTTGTACCGTATGTGCCCGTGTTTGTCACAGAGGTCACGATGTAACTTATGCCAAATATGGAAACTTCTTCTGCGACTGCGGAGCAAAAGCCGATGGATCCTGCCAAGCTTTGACTAAACGTAGCCCCCAGAGTTCTGAACGTCAAGTTAGTGGTACTGGCATCCATAATACAGGAGCTACTACAGATAGCAACACACATTTGACAAGTAGCTTGAGGCGTCGGGCTTCTAGCCCGGATCATCCGCATGACAGATTTGAGCGGAGTGAACGTGATAAAGAGAAACTTATTGCTCTTGCAAAACAACTTGAAGGCACCAAAGACTGGGTCCTATCTCAATTATCTAGTAGTGGATTGGTTTCTTCATTAGTAGAGCTAACGCGAAGCCTGGTACCAGCTGTGGATGCATCTTGTCAAAAACATTCTCCGGTTGGTTGTCATGCTAGAGCCCAATTGGCTCTGGGACAATTGCATACGCTCGACAAGAAATTTGAACACACTGATCAACTCATGCTTCCAACATTAGGATCTCAAGAGGGAGCGTTTGAAAACGTTAGGATGAACTACGGTGGTGAGCAAGGTCAGACTATAAGGCAATTGCTGTCAGCACATTTGATCCGTCGTGTTGCCATGTGTTGTTTATCATCCCCACACGGAAAAAGACAGCATTTAGCAGTGTCACACGAGAAAGGAAAAATAACAGTACTCCAGTTGAGTGCTTTATTGAAGCAAGCTGATTCATCAAAGAGGAAACTAACATTGACTAGACTTGCATCGGCACCCATACCTTTCACTGTTTTATCAGTAACAGGAAACCAATGGAATGAAGATTTCCTAGCTGTTTGTGGTCTCAAAGATTGTCACGTTCTGACATTCAACAGCTCAGGAACTGTTTCAGATCACTTAGTACTACACCCCCAACTAGAGACTGGAAACTTCATCATTAGAGCAATATGGCTTCCTGGCTCACAAACTCAGTTGGCCTTAGTTACCGCCGATTTCGTCAAGATTTATGATCTTGGAAAAGATGCATTCAGCCCTCAGTATTACTTCCTCGTCCCTACTGGCAAAATAAGAGATTGTACTTTCATACATACGGAAAATAACTTATTCCATTTGTTATTGATGTCATCGGCTGGCTACATCTACAGTCAATCCATGGACCAAGAAAGTTCTGCTAAACATGGACCGTTCTATGTCACTAATACATTGGAAGTATATCACTCGGAGATTAAAGACGTTAATGGGCAGGTCGGGGGTGGAGGCGTATCCATATATTATTCGCACGCCTTGCAATTATTGTTCTTCAGTTACTCGTCTGGTAAAAGCTTTATAGCACCACTAAAGTACATGGATTCGGATATCACGGTCGTTTTCATGATAAATTTGGCTAATAATAAGTCAAATGGAAACAAATCAAACAACAATCAGCCACAACCACTGTATCAATGGAGCGAAGTTGCCAATCACCCTGGAATCGTATGCTCTGTTTTACAAACTAGCAATAATCCAGTCATTTTGATGATCAAACCTGAATCTGTCATGATACAAGAGATTAAAGTAATACCAGCCAAAGCAAAAATTATGGATATGGTCGCCATACGGCATCCTAGTTCAAATGCTGAACACAGAACTACTTTGATTCTACTCTGTGAAGATGGGAGTCTTAGAATTTATATGGCTGCCATGGAACAAACAGGATTCTGGATGTCTTCAAGTGTGCAACCAATTAGTACCATGACCCCTCTGAAACCAAGTAAAAAAAAGAAATCCACAAAGGCTGGAAAGCCATCAAGTTCAGTGTCATTCCCCATTGACTTCTTCGAGCATTGTCAAGCAATGAATGATGTAGAATTTGGAGGCAACGATCTACTTCAGATATACAACATAGCTCAAATAAAACATCGACTAAATACTACAGGCATGTATGTTGTTTCAACCAAGGCCATGGGTTTTAATGTTGAATGTACCAATAGTGATGCTACATTGGTTATGACGGGAGTGCGAGTTTTGCTTGGGAATCAAGATGTTCAGAGAGCTCCGTTGTATGTTGAGGTAAAGTCCGTTTAGATGTCAATTATCATACCTTTATGCATTAACCTAACTACAACCACCCTAATTTTTATCAGGTATTTGGACGAAGTGTGAGAACAACCGTAACTTGTAGTCGGTGGTTTGACATTCCACTTGCTAGAGAAGAAAGTCTACAAGCTGATAAAAAGTTGACCATCACCTTCGGACCTTCTCAAGATCCTGAGGGCGTGATAATGGTGGATTCTATCAAAGTGTGAGTATTTCTTTATTCAAAGTTTTTTCGTTACTTGTACCCCGATAGACTACTTGATCTTCTCATTTTTCTTTAATAGCTACGGTAAAACAAAAGATGCATTCGGTTGGCCTGAAGAACCAGAAGAAATTCCATCTGGACAATCAGCACCTGCTGTAGCTGCACCTGGTGTTTTCACAAATAACGAAACAGAAAATGCTGTTGTATCACCGGCACCACTTACATCACTCGATAAGTACGTTTCTAAATCTAGTAACACATCGTTTTGTCGTTGTTCAACTAAGTTTTTTTATTTTACTTTCTGTCAAAAGTATCTTCAGCTTTCACATTCTATTTACAATAACGAACACTTAGTCTTCACTACTATCGAATGGAGCTTATTAACAAAAAATACCTGTGTTGAAAATTTGGTCTAAACTTTTTGCATCCAAAAAGTAGTATTAAGCAAAAGCAAGTTTTAAATTCTACCATTTATAAATTTGAATTTAATTCTTAACATTTCCCACTTCAGGAAATATAGGTATATGTGTTACATTTCTATACTCGATATTTACTGTTTAGTTGCATAGCAAGCTTCTCCGCCATAATTTAATTTTCATTTATATTGTATTGCATCAGACCACCAAAGGATGATTCTGTCAATATCGAGAGGTAAGAAGTAACGTAAGGAAGTACACAGCCATCAATTCACTTCATCTTTCAAAGATATTAACCATCAGTCTACCAATTCCAATCAACACATCTTAATTGTGTAAAAACTTTTGATTACAGAATGGTTTCCAGTATCCTGGAAGTGTTGGAGTCGTCCTTTATTTTAATGTCAGGCGATGACAGCATATCATCACTAAGGGCAATGGCGATGGAAGTTGCTACGAATCTTTTAACTCTACCCACTCCTGCTCCTGTTCAGATGCATACAGTAGCATTACTCGCTGCGTTGCACAATGCTAAAACAGCTTATCACTCCTATAAGGTATATTAAAATATATATTTCGACTCACAGATATAGATGTAATACTGAATTTTCAAACATAGAATTAACATCATTTAACATTGGATTTTTCAGGACCAAGCATTATTGTTACACGTACTTGAGTCACTGAAAGCGATGCGAAAAATCAATGATCCCAGAGACATAGATGCTGAAAACTTTTATAGACTTGTTCTTATCGTCAGAAGTATTGCTGTTGCTAGACCTCACAATCTTGCTAAATTTGCTGATCAACATGCGATGAAATCTTTTGACGAAACAAACTGTAAGTGATTCTTTATAGTTTTTATCTAATGTGTGTTCATTCGACTTATTGTATACATATAAACTTGTTTTTCAGTGGTGGTATTGGAACAAGATCGCGTTAGTTTACCGAATCGCGGGGCAATCGATGCAAATCAACACATAGTTGTACAAATTATGGATGTTTTGTGGTCACTGCATATGGCTTTCCCTAAAAACATGGCCTTGGCCCCAGTCGTTGTACCAGGCTTGACACACACGGAAGCTACCGTTCACGCAATAGTTGAAATTATACATTCTTTCACAATATGCGATGTAGAGGCAAATACGCCCTTGGCTGCCAAACTTTATCTTCAGCTCTTGCTGAATTCTGACACCCTCGTTAGTTTCAGTGCCAAACAGGCGATAATCCGTGTTTTAAGACCCAGATATAAGAGGAGAAGAGTATACATTCCAAGTCCACCACATTGCAGCACTCCAGGTAAATTCCAATATCTCTGAAAATGAAGGGCGATTCATCACGTAATTATGAATGTAAAAATGATCAAATGATTCAAATGAATTTCACATTGACTTTTCTAGGAGCAGCAGTTGAAAACGAAGAAAAACCAGGCCCAGTTTCTTCGCAGCCTTCTCAGGAATCTGGCGAAAATGATCAGCACTTTGATGTTGAAGCTGTCGAACCTATGGGACTGTTAGGAGCTGAAGGCAACCAAATCCGAGGAGGCGCATCAGGTCAAGCTGCAAATGCACTAGAGGCACTGCTTGGTCCAGGTGGATTTCCACCTGTGTTGGACATCCCTCCCGATGCCGATGATGAAACTATGGTAGAACTCGCAATTGCTCTTAGTCTACAAGCAAATTTGCAGCCTGGATTACAAAGTTTACAGGCTCTAGTCGCTGCAGGACTTGTTCAAGAGCAAGGCTCGGCGCAGGTAAATGAATGATACATATACGTACAAATATTATCAATAATTTTAGTGTAACAAGTATGCTACCACGAGTAAATATAGGTAGACAAATTTGATAAGCCACATACTAACTCATTGTTTGCAATTCAGGGGCCAGAAGGGGGTCATTATTCCGATACAACTGCCTCTGCTGGAGGGTCGGATGACGAAGGCTCGACCGCAGCTACAGATGGTAGCACTCTGCGGACATCTCCTGCGGAACAAGTAAGTCTGTCAGGACAAAGCTCACATTTCGTCATGTTTTACCTAAAAGAAATTTCTAATGCATTCTGAAATTATATCTAATTCTGCTATTTATATCTACATCATTTTTTTATCCTTTGGTACATCTGGTAACATTACTGATTGTTCCGTAACAGGGTGGTAGCGGTGGCAGTAAGGGTAGTGAAAGCGGGGGTAGTGAAAGTGGTGGCAGTGGAGTTGACAGCATAATCGGGGAACACAATGTTTCTGGGCGTAGTTCAGCTTACGGAGAAAATGCACCGGACAGTATGCCAACTATAGGGATTGGGCAACCTCCCCGTTCTGAAACTAGTTCTCTTGGTGCTCCAACCACATTTACTGTAAGTCATCTCGGCGTACTAAATGCAAAACTCACTCGAGAAGAGATAGTAGATAAATAATTTCGGAAATTATTCATCTTCTGTAGGCCACTGAACAGGAAGAAGGCACTGAACAAGAACATGGTGCAGAACAAGAAAGTGAAGTAGTTGGAGAAAATACAACGAAGCTGCACTCTATACGCCTTTTATTATTGGATAGACTTGTCCAATTCATACCAAATCTCACCAATGTCTCAGGTGTACTCGCGATTCCATTCATGCAGGTAAGTTACCAAAAACACAGCCTATTGTAATTCAAGTCATTTTTATCTTACTCATTGTAATTTGGTCTAGGTCGTGTTGATGTTGACATCAGATCTTGATGGCCAGGACGAAAGGGACAGGAGCTGTATTGAAAGCTTATTAAAAGCGCTGGTGAAAGAATTAGAGATGGACAAACCAGATACAACCAATATCTGTCAACGCAGTAACAAACGAGAAGTTCACCTAGTTATTATGCGGCTTCTGAGTTAGTATAACACTTGAATTTTAGTAGCTCCTGATTCTCATTTTCAGTGTAATGTAAATTTTTTCTCACTTTCCAGGTGTTCTCATGTCACGATCAAAATATAACACCAAAGCTCAGACTGATAATCCCAACTTCGTATCTCAGACTTCAGCAGCTATTCTGAGTAAAGCTGGAGTCATCGATTACTGTCTAACGCTGTTGAAGTCATTACTTGAATATTGGAAATCGTAAGTTATTTGTCGAAGTATTATTCTTTTTAGAAACAATTGAGGTTCAAAGGTTGAATCAATTTTTCGGTCCAATAAATGGTACTTTGAACTCTACTTGTTTATTTCTGAATTCTAGGACTGCCACTGAAGAATCTGGTACAGTTATTGGAGGACAATTACTCAAAGATCACCTCACAACTGTCCCCCCAGATATGTCTCCATTTTTCCTTCGTCAATATGTAAAAGGACACGCAAGTGACGTCTTTGATGCCTACCCTCAGTTGTTGACTGAAATGGCTCTACGACTTCCGTACCAAGTTCACAAATATGCAGAGAGCACGACATCCCAACCAGCTTTTGAGCAGGTAAATCCTTAACGAAGTTCGAAATACTTGGCACAGTATAAATGCTCTTGGCACTGAATGCAGCATCAAAGATAATTCTTCCTACTAATTCGTGCATTCCTTTAACTTGTTAATTCACATTATTAAGCAGGCTTGGCATTTCTACCTTTGTGAGTACATGATGTCGTATCAAACTCCATTCGTACGACGCCAAGTGCGAAAACTTCTACTCTTCATTTGTGGCAACAAGGACAAGTACCGACAGCTTCGAGATCTACACGCATTGGTGTCTCACATTCAGGTAAATACAATTGTACATATAATTTATAAATTTCTGCATTGAATCAAGTGAACTCATTTGGAAGCTCCGAGTAATATTTCTATAAGTATATCTCAGAACTGTATTTTCATCGAATTATTCTCTTCGCAGTCCGTCCAGCAATGCTGTAACACTGGAGGGTACGATCCTTTGCAAGCCCGACCACACTCGATCACTCTCCCTTACGACTCATTGGTAGAGCTCATCGAACATTTGAAATGTTGTGTTGAAATAGCTACAAGCCGTACTGGAAACTGGCAACGATTCTGTTTGAAACAGAAAACGGTACTTTCCTATCTGCTTACAATTTCAACTTTACTTGACGAAGGTGTTAGTTCAACAGTGCTGCAGTTACTCCAATGTGCCATATGTTCCGCTACCAAACCCAGAGATGCTAAAGTAAAAGTAAGTTATCCAATTGTTGAGTGAAAAAATTTTGCGCGGGAACCGAAAAGTTCTCATCATTTTAATGCGAATCTATTTTGCTCTTAGGAGTCCAAAACTTCTGCTAACGTTAAAGAACGACGTGATCGTGAAAAATCTGAAGACTCTGATACAGAAGCTAAATTTGAAGAAGCTCAATGCGTAACTTTAGTGGAGCAAATACAGCAACAAGTATCCCCGGCTTTATTAACGAAATTTGTTCAAACATTCCTTCTGGAAACAAATAACACGAACATACGCTGGCAAGCACATTCTCTTGTGCTGGCAATTTACAAGTAAGTTACAGTTTTACGCTGTTCGTCAATCCATCAAGCAATGACGATCTTTAGATCGCTGACGACAGTATAATTCTTTGCAGAAACTGTAATTCGACGGATCAAGAAGCGCTGCTGGACCTTTTATGGCGATTATGGCCAATGCTTCCTGTTTACGGTCGTAAAGCTGCTCAATTTGTGGATTTATTAGGTTACTTCTCCCTGAAAACCCCTCACACTAGCAAGAAAATGCATACCTACATGGAACAAGCTGTTACCGTTTTGCACGCACAGAACCAGTTACTTTCACGACATCCCAACGCTAATTTGTACGCTAATTTGGCACAGTTCGTTGAATTGGATGGATATTACCTGGAAAGCGAACCCTGCCTAGTGTGCAATAATCCAGAAGTCCCATTGGCAACCATTAAGTTATCGTCCATAAAGGTGGACTCCAAATTCACAACCACCACACAAATCGTTAAGCTCGTAGGCAGCCACACCATTAGCCGCATCACACTTCGCATCGGCGATTTGAAGAGAACAAAAATGGTTCGCACTATTAATGTATTCTACAATAACAGATCCGTGCAAGCCGTGGTGGAACTGAAGAATAAGCCTGCAATGTGGCATAAAGCCAGGAAAATCACTTTGGCTCAGGGACAAACTGAAATCAAAATGGAATTTCCGTTACCTATTGTTGCTTGCAATCTGATGATTGAATACGCTGACTTTTATGAAAATATTCAAGCCTCTTCGGAAACTCTTCAATGTCCCAGATGCTCTGCTAGTGTCCCGGCCAACCCTGGAGTGTGCGCCAATTGCGGCGAAAACGTATTCCAATGCCATAAATGCCGCGCTATTAACTATGATGAAAAAGATCCGTTCCTTTGCCATGCTTGTGGATTCTGTAAATACGCAAAGTTCGATTACACGCTTACGGGTAGGCCATGTTGTGCCGTTGATCCTATAGAAAGCGACGAGGACCGTAAAAAAACGGTAGCTACGATAAACACACTCCTTGAAAAAGCGGATAGGGTATACAAGACATTAATTTCGAATAAACCAACACTGGAAATGTTACTTGTTAAAATTTCTGAGCATCGTTTGGATCGAGGACTAGAAGATGGTGTCCAGGTTTCAGGCAGTACTCAAGTTAATCGTGCTATCCAATTACTTGCTCAAAGATACTGCGGTGAATGTAAAACTTCTTTTGAAGAGTTGAGCAAAATCATTCAGAGAGTTCTTGCTTGTCGAAGAGAATTGGTGGCTTATGACAGAAATCAGCGAGATCCAACCATTACTACGAGCTCTTCAGACCATGCATCTACTAGTGATGGAGCCTTGAAAGAAGAAATAATCGTACCTCCAGTGGGAAGATGCTACGGATGTGCGTCCGCTGCCACGGAACATTGCTTAACGCTTCTGCGTGCACTGGCTACAAATGGAGCTGCAAGAGAACTTTTGTGCAAACAAGGATTAATCCAAGAACTCGTTGAAAACAATTTGCGCAAAGGGACTGTTCAAATGCAAGAGGAAGTACGTCAATTGCTTTGCCTCGTAACAAGAGATAATACCCATTCAACCAAGGAGCTCTGTGCACTTCTGACCGGGCGTGTAACAATGACTTTGAAGGGGCGTGTCGCAGCTTTTGATTTAGCCCTTGCGGTTAGACACGAAATGGCACTTCTGGCTGCACTTGTACAAAAGGAGGATGCGTGCTGGGAGCAAAAATTACGTTGTGTTATGCAGCTGTTTTTGATGGCATGTAAGGATTCCAAGAGTCCCGTTGTCATGGAAAGCATTATTTTGCCATGCCTAAAGATTCTACAAGGTCTTATTAAGCCCGATCAACCTGTTTCGAAGAAAAACAAAGTGAGTGAATGAATATCTGTAGTTATTTTGCATGGTTAACTATCCTAATCCATGTGAACTCCATGAATCTACAATACAATGCTCTTTCTAATAGGATAAAACTATTGAGTCCCTTGCAACTATTCAGCCCCCGGAGGGAGTAAGTATTGATGTTGGAAAATGGTTAAGCGGAGATCCAAAACACTCCTACTCCGAATGGCTTCAGCGTATGCCAGCAAAAAAACCAGAACGTCCTCCCAGTAAACCACTTAAAAAGGTAATTAAGATTTTTATTCATCGATATGTCATTGATGGGTTCAATCATTGCTGCAGTTATTTGAGAGGAAATTAATTCAGTGATTATTGCGATTTCTCATTTTTATCAACAGGAAGAAGCTCGTGTATTATATCTGATAGAGAAGTATGGACATCGCTGGCATTATCGCTGTATGCGACTCCGAGGCATTCAGCCCTTGAAACTAGCTGACGGAGCCTGGCTCAAAGAAGTCCTATTCAATCCTAGTTCCAGACTAGCTCGACAAGTGGCATGTAACATGGTGGAAAGCCTGTGCCAAGGCACAGAGCGTAAAAAAGAAGTACTTGTACTTCTAACGTGCTACTTGGAAGAGTTACGTACCGCCGGCGAAAGTAGTACCGAATTCCTATCCCTTTATCAGAGTTTGATTCGACAACCACCGTGGAAACAGTTCCTAGCAGTTCGTGGCGTTATGTCCTTGCTAGCTGATCTTCTCACTCGAGAAATTGAAGAGTTACATCGTCTGGAAGAAACTACCCTCACAAGTGATCTTGCGCAGGGCTATTCGCTGAAGATGTTAACGAAATTGTTAGCCACATTCCTCGAACAAGAGAATATCAAACAACAGTACAAGGGCCGCCTTGTAGGAGCGGTGCTTAACGGGTATCTGTCACTACGTCGTCTGGTAGTTCAGAGAACAAGGCTCATTGATGATACTCAAGAAAAATTGCTTGAGCTCTTGGAAGTAATGACATCAGGTACAGAAGCAGAAACCAAGGCTTTTATGGCTGTCTGTGTGGAAACAATTCAAAAGTACAGCATTCTTGATGTACGCACACCTGTCTTCATATTCGAACGTTTATGTTCGATCATTTACCCCGAAGAAAATGATGTTCACGAATTCTTTTTAACCCTTGAAAAAGATCCTCAGCAGGAAGATTTCTTGCAGGGTCGAATGTTGGGTAATCCATACAGCAGTCATGAGATAGGCTTAGGCCCTTTGATGCGAGACATCAAAAATAAAATTTGTCAAGACTGCGAACTTGTTGCTTTATTGGAAGATGATAACGGAATGGAATTGTTGGTGAATAATAAAATTATCAGTCTCGATTTACCAGTAAGAGCGGTGCACAGAAATCTTTGGGTAGTGGAGGGTGGCGAATTCGGTGAGGCCATGCGAGTAGTCTATCGTATGCGAGGACTTCTTGGCGATGCCACCGAAGAATTCGTCGAAACCTTGAATGCAAGTAGCGAACAAGAAGTTGACAACGAGGAAGTTTATAAGATGGCTAACGTCCTCGCTGACTGCGGAGGTCTCCAAGTTATGCTTGATAGGCTTGCAGCTATTCGGGATGTAAGCAAAGCGAGGCCGCTCCTCCAAGTTTTATTGAAGCTCTTCAGATTATCCGTCAAAGTTAAAAAAAATCGAGAAGTTCTGAGCAGACCTGAGTTGGGCGCTGTCACGGTGCTTCTAGATGTGCTCCAGAGATGTGTTGTTAGTGAGCCTGACAACTCTCAAGCCAAAATTACTGAACAGCTGTTAGATATCATGGAAACGATCCTAGCAAATGCAGCATCTCAGTCTCTATCTTCGTTCGAAGCATTCTCTCGAACACTCGGAGGTCCAGAACATGTTAAAGCTTTATTATCCTGCACTCAATCAGCAGCAGTCAGACAGAGTAATAACGTACTAGTCCACCTTGCGCGAGTACTTGCCGCACGGACATATGGCAATCAAGAAAAAATGGCTCTCTTATGTGATTACTTCAAACCAGTATTAGATTTTTACAAGTTTGATTTCGAACATACCGCAGAGGATGAGCAAAAGTTGGAACTCTTCTGTATTCTCACACAAGGAATAGAAAGAAATGCTATCGGAAATACGTTGAAGGATCACATAATTAATATGGGCATTGTGAAAGATGCTCTCGAATATATCACAGTGAGTAATCGTAGTCCAGTTTTACATCATTTTTTAATTTGTTCACCATATGTCAATTGGAACGATACATGATTTTATTCCAGTTGCATGCTCCATGCGTAAAACCCACCCTGCTACGAACAGATAGTGACGAATTGAAGGAGTTTATTTCTAAACCCGCACTCAAATATATCTTAAGGTTCCTTACTGGTTTGGCAACAGATCACGAACCAACACAGGTAATTTATCTTCTCACTTTAGAACCCATTTTTAAATTTTCACTATTATATTATTATAAGTATTTATTGATAAAATTTCATTTTTACAGTTGGCTGTTTCCCAAGATACAATCCCGATAATTCACAGACTGGAACAAGTTTCGTCCGACGAACACGTTGGTTCGTTAGCCGAAAACTTACTTGAAGCTTTACGTACCAACGAACGAGTAGCGGAACTTATCGAAGAAGCTCGTCAGCACACCCGAAGCGAAAAGAAACGAATGGCAATGGCAATGCGTGAAAAGCAGTTGGGTGCGCTTGGTATGCGAACAAATGATAAAGGCCAAGTAACAGCTAGCGGTACTATCCTCCAACAAATGGAAGATTTGGGAGACGAAACTGGACTTGTTTGTGTCATTTGTCGAGAAGGATATAAGTTCCAACCCACTAAGGTTTGTATTTGTCAGCTGTTTCAGTAAATCAGATAAGTAGCTTTTATGTAGAATTTTTCACAGATTTGTAGAAATACGATGAATTTGATCTTGGTAACAAATCCGATATTCGACATTTCAGGTTCTTGGGATCTATACATTTACAAAACGTTGCAACGTAGAAGAGTTTGAAACGAAGCAAAGAAAAACGGTAGGGTACACAACTGTGACACATTTTAACGTCGTACATATCGATTGTCACATGTCTGCGGTGCGACTAGCACGTGTA
Organism: Athalia circularis; assembly: GCA_963978495.1. Classification (NCBI taxonomy): domain Eukaryota; kingdom Metazoa; phylum Arthropoda; class Insecta; order Hymenoptera; family Athaliidae; genus Athalia; species Athalia circularis. Next base: position 24,666,779 of record OZ021700.1, read on the forward strand.
AGAGATGAGTGGGAAAGCGCAGCTTTGCAGAATGCCAACACCAAATGCAATGGACTCTTGCCATTGTGGGGTCCCCAAGTACCAGAATCTGCCTTCGCCAGTTGCTTAGCACGGCATAATACATATCTACAGGAATGTACCGGACATCGAGACATTTCCTATACATCTACGGTCCATGATTTGAAATTATTATTGCTACGTTTCGCACAAGAGAAGAGTTTCCATGATGATACAGGTGGAGGTGGACCACAGTCAAATATGCACATGGTTCCCTATCTCATTCATATGGCTCTTTATGTCATTAACACGTAAGTTCTTTTGAAGCTTAAATAATTTATGAAATCCACGTACGTACACGCACTCAGAATATCGGTGAGACTAGATTTCGATGCCTGTAGGTCCTGATATAAATATTCTGTTCATAGTGAACTATGTAATCCTCCAAGCTTAATAATCTCATTGTAGAACCAGATCATCGGCCAGGGAAGAAAAGACTTTGGTCAGCTATTTAGAAGCGTCCCCAAGTTCAGCGTGGTTGGAAAGCTGCTATGAAGCCGAGGGACCGTTTTTCCAATGCACTCTGTCCCTGCTTTTGCTTTCACCATCAAGATGGGCACAATTAAGACTTTCCCATTTACGAAGACTCATCGTAACATCCCACCAGAGGCATCTCTCACCCTCAACATCGAGTAAAACTCTTTCTGACACAACAGTGAAAGATTATACGGTCTACAAAAGCGCTCTAATCTTCTTTGGACTCGTGGACTCCATCTACTCAAATCTTTTCAAAGTAAGTTTTAGTATTCAAAAAGCCAGTGATTTTGCGTCACACAGTCGAAGTAGTTTTATGTCGCCAGGGATTGACGCGTGATATTGATGGCTATTTAATTTTTGTCCATAGAAAGTCAATGTCCTATCCGATGATCAATGGCCTGCAACTCTGGCTGAATATATAAGGCATAATGATGAAGCTTTATTGAAAGCTTCGGAACGAGTTCTCAAAGATTATAGGTTTGAATTGCTACCATGTACGTCATTTGAAGAGTTTTGTGATTATGCAGGTGAGTAATGATGGTTTGCATTGATTTTATCTTTACTGAAAGTCATTGATAATTTTGCTAACGCCGAATGAACAGCGGGATTAATGAAAATATGTTTTGTTACAGGTTTGCTTGAAGAAATCGTAAATCCCTCAACATACATAGGAGATCTGTTGCAGGGTTTAGCTTAGGTACATCTCACGTGCCACCACTTCCCGCTTTTTTGATCCCCATTTAAGTTTTCTGTAATTAGCCTAACTTTTTTAATTATAACATACATACACAAAGTATAGATAATCAATCCCTACTCAAAAAATATAACTTGTTTATTTATCTTTGAAATACTTCATTTAAATTCATTATATTATGAGTTGATATTTGCTGTGGTTAAAAATGATGTATATCTAACTCTGTATTGCAATGTTATTTATGCGTAGATATAAAAATAAAGATTGTGCTTTCGAAAAAATATCATATGATTATAACATGATTGCATTCAACATTCTGAACACGTATCTACCTACCGCCAAAAATTTAAGCTCAAAATAAATCAGCTACTTGAAATCAAACATTCATTACAATTACAAATTCTTTTTAATTTATGAGGTCCCGACTGCCCCAAATAGAATCACCACCAGCGAAGCATGAAGGTTTTTTTAATCGTTCGTAATCGATCAATTCGTGTTTCTAAGGTCAAAATAGATGAGGAAATACTCAAACGATTTGGAGCATTTTCAATTTTCGGCGAACCTGCCCTAAAAATCTAAAAAAATCAAAGACTTTGAATTTTTTGTGATGTCTGGGGCAAAATCTCCAAAAAGTTAATCTTCATTAAATCGTTTGAGTTGAGTGGTTCCTGGCGTGTCTTCAGAAATACGATTCCCTTGAATAAATCTCGATGGGACTTACTCCTAGCTCAATTTGATTGACGTATTCGTGTTACCTGCGCAAAAATACATCGGAAAAGCGTCCTGCAATCGATTTTAAAAATACTTCATTTTTGGCCCCCAAATCGAAAAAAACGTAAGCCTTTGATTTTCACAGAGTTTTGCGCCGAAAATTATGTTCGACAAAAATCCTATCAGACAGTTGAGGTTTCATTTCAACAGTCAAGTATTGATTATCCAATTCATGAAGACGCAAACGCTAGTGGGACATGACCTGTTTATCTGATAAATGGTACGCAATTTCTTGAAATTTGACATCACAAGTGAGAATAACAGCTGCTCGACCGGTTCTTTTTTTTGGCTCGATAGGGTTCAGGACAAGAGTAGATCTGATGTGTGTAGTACATGGTATATTTCTTTGTATTCACATCAAATGTTAACTTTATTTTTTTTACGATAAAAAACTATACTATCCACAGTTATCAAACATAAGTATAGACAACCTCAAACAGTTGTTATTGTATTCCAAAGTACTAATAGTTCCAAAGTAGTATGTCAAGGCAAAGAATTATAGCCTCTGGAGCTTTGATAATATTTTCATTTTTTACTGCGGAATTCTTACTTTGGAACTCTTAAGATAGCTACTCCAAAAAATCCGCTCATGTATAAATGAACCATAATATTCAATGCATTCATACTTATTTGCAGTTGTTTGAGTCATTACTCTCCAGGGTGGCATTCGATGTACTAAATCTTTTCAATTTTGTGCACACTTTACTCAATTGTATTTTGAGACTTATCTTTTGAATTGAGAATAATTAGCACAATTAGATACATTCAAGTACTTACTACGGACTTGATTTCTTTGTAATTAGCATTGGACGTGCGAGTTAGCAGCGATCAGGAACTCGAGCAGCTTTATCAAAAGATTTTATTCGACTGGGATAACATTTTGGAGTCTTATTTCATGATTTTTTCAAGTTCAAGTTGAATAACTATTTAGTTACAATTGCCAGACTCAAGGCTGGGAATGGGAAGCTCAACATATTATAGTTCAAAAAATACCGCATCACATTTCTGCATATGATCGGGTTAATTTCAGTTCTCAACATTTACGAAAATAAAATCATCGTGCTTTTAAATTTACAATCACTGTAGTCAAGGTTTTTAAGGTTACAAGTATTAGTTTTGTACAGAGAGAATAGATGAATGTATTATAGTAAAGTCCAATTTATGTGTCGCTTTTCCAGAGTTTTATCGTTTTGTCATTTTCTAATGCTGCGGATGCAATTATGTTGTCTGTTGGATGACAAGTCGTACACAGAACTACATCTGAAAAAGTTGAATTGTAAAAAAATTAGTATTTATCGGTCCATTGGCTGTCGTTAGATAGCCAATCATTGCCAAATGTTTTACCTGTATGTCCTTGTAATTTTTGAACGATTTCTTTTGTTTGCAAGTTCCAAATGTATACCATGTGATCTTCTGACCCTGAGACAATCCACTGTAAAAACATAATGGTAAAATAATTCTGATTCTTGGTAAAAAGGGGGGGAGGGGGACGACCATATGCGTGTAATTTAAAAATTATGAATTTACCTTTCCCCCAGTAACAGAGAAATTTGCAAATATACAATATTTCTCGTTGCGATGTCCTGTATATGTTTTTAAACATTTTCCTTTACTGTAGTCCCAAAGTTTTAACGTATTATCCAATGTGGCGGCAAGAATGTATTTTCCATTGGGTGAAAATTTGACGAAAGATACAGGAGGATTGTCGTCATCTATCAATGTTTTCAAACATTGACCAGAAGCAGTGTCCCAAATACGGCTGAAATTTTGATAACATTAGTGTTCGAATGTCCTTAGCTAGACTTCCCCTATTCAGATGGTTCAAGCACATTCGCTGAACTTATTATTTGAATTCATTTTTAGCTTTTGATTGTACTTTGAATTTTATTCACAAATATTTTGTATTATATACATCTTACCAAAGCCCATCATAACTGCTGGATACAATCAAAGAACCATCCCTGTTGAAATGGACTGCACTGACAGGATCAGAATGAGCTGGAAGTGTTTTCAAGCATTTCCCTGTTCTCACATCCCATATTCTTACACTTTCATCAAACTGCAAAAATAATGAGTTAGCGAAGTACTGCGTTCAATATGATTACACCTTGACAATTAATTAGGAACTTTGTCACTTACTGAACCAGATACAATAAGATTCGATTGAGGATTAAAATTGCAGCAAAACACGTAATTGCTGTGTCCTTTTAGAGTTTTTAGACATTTCCCCTGAAAACAAATCGATTGCAAAATTAGTTCAACATTTAATCTTACGTTAGGCTGAACTCGAGTAACTCTGATTGACAAACAGAGATTTCTTAATAAATTATTGGAAAAATTAGTGCGTCTAAAATTGATGTCCGCACAAAGAAAATTTTGCTACATTCATCTAAAATTTCCTCGAGTTTACTGATCAGAGCTTCGCACAGAATAATTTCATAAAAATTACACAGAGGTGTGTTAAATCCTCCACAGTATAGCACAATGGGAAACTCACAGAACTCAATTCCCATATTTTCAGGGTTTTGTCATCAGAGGCTGAAACTAGTAGTCTACTGTCACTTGACCACGCCACATCTGAGATACCCAATTTATGGCCAGATATGGTTTTCTCAAACTTTCCATCATAAGAGCCCCATATTTTGATAAGTTTGTCAGCCGCTATTAAATAGAAATATTCGATTAATTCTATTCTTTTTAAGTATACAGTATAGTCAGTTAAGTGACAGCTGTGATTATTCTGTATGCAAACTCACAAGAACTAGCCAACCATTCGCCATTAGGACTAAACTTGACAGAGGATACTGCTTTGGTATGTCCAGCAAGCGTGTACTTCAAGGTGTAGTTTGGTTTCTGAAAACGTAACAATGGTTTGATATTAATAACTCTTCATCATCGTCTGATACATTTAAAATTGTGTACCACAGTGCATAGTCGTTTAGATTATTTACCAAAGCGGAACTGCCTTTCGTGCCACTGGTTGGAGTAGTTGCTGAATTATTTACGGATTGCTGATGTCCAGGAGAAGGGCCAAGAGGAACCATTTTGAGTATAAACTTAAATTTAAACTAATCGTAATTATGCTCTGAAGTTTAGCTAACTTGCAAAGCAGTTTGAGGTTATGACGTCTCTATAACCGGTCGCCAAAATTAAGCGCGACAGGGTTTGGTCTGGTGCGAAATGATGTCTTTGTGATTTAATTTTAGGTGCGAGTATTTTTTAGGAGAATGATTGTCATCTGGGGTAACAAGTCAGTAATGACAGCGGGACGCACTTTTATTTATTGTAAGCATACCATGCGACATTTATTATCATCGCTAGTTATTGTTCTTCAGTAAAAAAGCGCTTGGTATTTCAAGGTTGAGGTGTTAACGCAACCTCTATGTTTCCACAGTAATTTTGTATAATTGTGAAAATTCTAAGAAACAACACGATGAAAACAAACCCGCAACGTGCGATGACAAAACCGCCATTCCACTGTTTCGTTTCTAATTTTCCCTGGTGCGAAGAAAACCGCGAAGTAAACTCAGGGCATAAAACTGTATAAAATTCAACGGGTCCCAATTCAACAGCTCACTCTGGCTCAGCAATTGCAACGAGTGATGTCGCTGCTATACATTTTACTAAAATTCACTATATGCTCTACGCTAAAATACAAAGAGTAGTTATCCGGGGAATCCCGCGATCGAGTGATTCGATGGCTAAAATCCGAAGGGATAAAAGCGCAAACAAGGAGGAAAACCAGGGGATCAAATCACGGAAATAAATTTTCGCAAACAGCAATAACAACATTTTATTAATTTGTCATAATATTAAAACGGATTACATTATAACCTGATTGCCTTGGTACGAAAAAAATATCATAACATAACAACTTTTACATTCTGAACAATAATTCCAACAAATTATTCGACCATAATTTTTAGTTCACTAATAATTAAATTTTACCGCAAACAATTACCAGTTTCTTGTATATTTCGTTTTATGAATAGGTATACTCCAAACTATGGTATCGATTTTCTAATGTTCGATCATCTTTGACAATTAAGCCTAATTATGTTATTGTGCCGAAAATCAAGCTAAAAAAAAAACAATAAGTTGAATATCTAGCGTTTTTAAAAATTATTGCATACATATTTCACTATACCCTGATTAAATTATTCTAGTATTTTCATCCGTAGATGCTGAATGAATTGTCGTAGCTGATTATCATATAAAGCATGGGAATGCAGTAATATATTCACAACAATAAATAATAACTATTATAATAATTAGTCTACAACAGTTGAAAATGTCTGCAGAGAAATAATTGTTTTCAATTCTTCTTTAAAAAAAAACATTTCTCCCTTACAAATTCTGAATGATTGCATATAGTTTCCGAGCAACATTTTTGAGCGGAATTATTAACTACTATTACACTTAAGTTTTCTTCCTAAAACTGAAGAAAAATAAATTCACACAATTAGTGAATAAAAATCAGATGACTGTCCCATTCATTGCATGATTCGTCGATTCATCGATCATTCGTCAAATCATACTTATAAATAATAAATCGTGTCTATTATCTTGTGTCGAATCTATCCTCGATATTAAAATAAATATAAGTGATTGCGCAGCTTATAAAAACAAAAGAAAAAGAAAAGACTGCATAATTTATACGACGTATTTTTCAACTGTACGAAAACTATACGATTATATGCAATAGCATTAATAAGATTTTATTTCTAATCAGCGTTATATTGTTAGGCTGTAAAGGTATAATTGTATTTAAATTAAGTAAATAAATGAATACACAATAGCCTGGTTGATTAATTTTAACCCTGCTTACTTACTTTTACTATTGTGATATACTTACGATAAATAAAACAGACAATTTTTTTAGATTCTAGACGTCAATATTAAAACCTATTTATCTACTTATAAACGCGTGTATAAATAACCTACACAAAATTTGAAGCTGCAGTTACCGAAATATTTAGCATTTTCATACGAGCGATATGTTTCATAGGAAATATTTGCCTAACTATAATACATATTAATTATATGTATACCGTAACCAGTCTACATACTATATGCGTACCTACATAATTATATACTATATGTATAATTATTTGTATGGAATAAGTGATTGAACAACTTTGTGCAAATATTATAAAAGCGTTATAATACATCCTATTTCTATTATATTTTATGACATACATGTAACATAGTAGGATTCATCCTATTTCTTACGTAGTAAAATTTCATAATTTACGGCTAAGTTAAGCTTGATTTTCAACTTAAGTGTGTATGATTATTAAAGAATGAATGTGCCCAAAAAAGGCAAAAATATTGTACGCACACTTAATGGTTCAGAAACAAAAAAAACAAAAACTGCCACACAAACTAAAACCTTACTTATTACCAACTTCATTAGCAAGTCAGGGTACATTAGTTGCTCTTTGCGCAACTGAAGCGAAAATTGAGGGTAATCGAAAATCATCCCAGTGGCGGTTGACCATCTAGTTCTAAAAAATTAATAAATAACTCAAGAGCCCAAAATAATTAGTTGAAATTTAGTCCTCAAAGTGGACTTGGTATGGTATAAATTTTGGGTCTACTTCTCTATAGGTATAGTACCTAATTCATACAAGCACAGGTAAAAATGGAGTAAAAAAAGGCCAATTTTGTCGACGCATTTTATAAATTCGGGAAGCCAAAATCAATAACAGATACAAACGTCAAGTTAACTTGGACGTGTGCCTATATTTGTATTATAATTTACGTCTTGGCCAATTGTTTCAAAGTGACATCTTTTCACGTCAAATTTTTCTAAGCCTGCACATACTACTAATTGGGTAGGTCTTTATTCCAGTGAATTTTTTTTTTCATTGTTCAATATGTGATATAATTAGACATGTATTCCGGCAATTGTAAAGTAATTATGCAATTATATTGTCGACTCATTGGCCCGATATATCAGTTTTTAAAACATCGAGATACTTCAAACCTATATGTGCAACCAATGCAGAGCTCGTAATTTGTAATTTATACCTTAAATATCTGCTTTATATCAGCAAATATCTGCTGCGAGTTTTTTTTTCTAATTTTTTTTTTTTTTAATATCTAAAGAGACTCCGGGAGAAATGTGAAACGGAATATCTTTTCCGTGAAATTACTCGTCGAAAAATGGAAATTCGATACTCCTCTCGGCGTCGCGACGGTGCAGGAGGACCGCAGAAGAATCTGATATAACTTTGAATAATAAATGCATCATCATGACGACGTGCAACGCGATGAGAAGGTAACACATTTTATTTCTATGAAATCCTCGTTAAATGCAGCCGGCCTGTGTAATGAGAAGTTTGTTTTTCACTCTTCTTTTTCATTTGCTCTCTCGATTGATTAGTTTCTTTTTCCTTTCTTTCTTTCGTTTTTGCTTTTATTAATTTTATACAAGAGCAAAAATTTTTATTTAGATGCATCCACGTACGCTGAATGACGTGACAAAGATCTAGGTATATACCTGTCTGTACATATATATACCTAGGTATATAGGTATATGCATATCTATATCTATATTATTATAATTCTATCGCATATTCCAATGGGATGAAAAGTACGGAGTAGAAGCTGGAAGGATGCTGGAAAGCCAGCTGCTGGGAATCAAGGAAGAAACGTGCTACGCTGAAAGCTTATAGATGTTATACTATAGTGAATAACCTTGAAAGTCGTGGGATGAACGGAAGGAAGAGTAAGAGGCGGACGACGCGGGAATTGAGGGTTGAGAGTTGAGGGTTGAGGGTGGCGCATTGCAGGTGTTACAACTTCGAGACACCCGCGCGACTTCAGTCAGAAAATATAAGTTCTTTCCTCAGTAGTTCTAGGTACTTCGCAAAGTGGATCTTCCCGGGGACTTAAACAGCAAAACTATACTGCAGATTAGGAGGGGTTCAAAAACATCTTTACCTATACATATATGTATACGTAGATATACATCTTCAGTACATGTATTATCCCATTTTAGCGAGTCGAGAGTTCCCAATTTTTCAACGAACGAAAATTGAAAAGCGAAACGCAATTACGCGACCTATAGCTCCAATTTAATTTTTTTCTAATTACAATAGTCCTCACCCCAATGGATATGAAGATACATTATCTTTCATTTTTGTTTTATGATCAGGGTGTCAGGCTAGACGATTAGGCATGGATTTTTTTAATAATAAATCGATTCCCATGCACCGCGTAATAATATGAGCGAAATACCTTGACTAATTTGAATTTCTATTTATAATCTGCGGTGCGAATGATAAACGGAAATTGCATGGTTTTCGGTAATTTCATTACAAAATAAAAGAACAAAAATGGAAAGACTAAAAAAACCTGACGAAGTCCTATTCAAGGGTCGAAACGAAACAAGCATTTTACCCGGCAACAAACGTATTCGGTTTATCATAAGGGCGTACCGCAGTAAGGGTGATAAAAGTGAAACATTGGAGGGGCGCCAAGAGCCAGAGAACGTGAGAACGACAGACACGAAACGCGATAATTCCGATGTGTATTATTATAGGTACATACATTACAAACGCACGCAATGCTCCAAGGAGCATTATGGAAAGAAACGATATGCCGTGTAGAACAAAGAAAAAATTCGATAAATAAATAAATTTAAAAAAATGTAAGAAAAACTTATACACGACGCGGTGTTCCGAATTCGTTTTCATTAGGGTCCATTATATTCCTGCGTACGTTGGTTATAATTCATAGAGAGGTTCGTGTTCTATAAATTGTATTTCGCAGTGAGAAAAAATGCGTGACAGAACCTTTTCTCCTCGCACGTGTTTGTTCGAATGGAAATTATAACGGTCGTATATGGAAAGTGATTTTCACATCATGTTTTTTTTTAAAAGTTAATGAGTACTATTGTCGTAAAGCTGAATTATCGTATGAAATTTCAAAATTGTGATCTGCAGCTATGATCAACGATGTAACGATTTTTGATCTTACAAAGTATTGCCGCAGTATTTTCTTATCTATAAATAATAGATGCAAATGCAATTGAGTTAAGATGCAGTTTGATTTGATTTGACTGCGCTGCAGGAGTTGAACGGAACAATTAAACGAAATGTGAAAATACTTCGGGTCAGATGAGAAAATCGAAGCAAGTTTTAACGCTGACGGGGAACCTTCCGTTGTAGTTGGTGCAGCTTGAAAATGTGAATTTGCGAGGTAAACCGGTGATTTAAGGTATACGCGTTGCGCAAACTTGTATGGAATTTATTCCACAGCTAAATTAATGTGCGAAGTTGGCATCTCTGCTATGCGCTATGCTCTCCCAGTGTATACGTATACATATAATGTATACATATATTGCAAGAATGCATCTTACAGCGGAAATGCAGAGTTCAATAAATCGATTATAATTATAACTGTGCCACGAGGCAGTCTCTGCGAGAATAAAAGGAAAAGCAGGAAGCCCTAACTGATCAACGATGCTCCGATGTTTAGTACAATCTGTATAATATTCTCATCGGCGAGATAATCGACCGGCTTAGAATCTCGCTTCATTCATACAGCTTTTTGAAGCCTGCGAATTTCTATGTGTAAATAGATTCGATTTAGAGGTCAGATGTCAACCTTGCCCCATTTGGCGAAACGAATGGCCTGCATAAATGAGATCTTCCCATTCATTTCCTGTATATCCCGATCTTCCGTGTCTGATATAATAATAGTCTTGCAAAATCTTGAATTTCCAATCAAGGATTCGCCGTAATCGGCCATGTCCGGTTAAAATAAAATTATACGTATGCGATAACTGATAAGAGGAGTGTTTTAAAGTTGTTCTGATTTTTTGATACGATTAATTGTCGGACTGCACGACATACGATTTAATCTTTATACTTTTCCTTCTGTTTTCTTTTGTTTTTTTTTGTTTTTTTTTCTTTCTTTGAGGATTTCCAGACAATAAAACATTACAATTTTATGTAACTATAGCTCTGCTTGATTTTCTCAACTTTTTTGTTCGTGCACCAGATACATAATGTAGTAATTGCAGTTGCATAATCACCTTACAATTGTCACGCTCAGGCTGAGATCAATTATTGCGTTGAAACAGTAAGAAGAATCAAAATCACGTTGGAATTTTTTTGTGAAATCATCAATAAAACTCGTTTCGAAAAACAAGAATGTTACTCAACAACGCAACATCGATTGTTAATCGTACGAAAAATTCCGTTCTTAATTACCGAAACTTCGAATATTTTGTTGAATAAAAGAAAAAGAAAATTTTCTTTCCTAAGTTTGAGTAATTATAACCTGCAATAAAGTCCATACCTATTCCTATACACGCTTATATTATTATTATTATACTTAATTAATAAAAATGAGAATCTTTAGCTCTTGTATCGAAACTTTCTATAAATATTACTCAATTACACATTTGATGCGAACATAATATCATTAGAAATATATTTATTTTAGTAATTTTTTTTTTTTGGTTTAATTTTTTTTTTTTTTAATTTTTAGTCGTTTTTTTCTTTTTCTTTTTACCTTTTTGTTCGTCATACTTAATCCTAATCTACGTATTGTATCACACATGTCTTTCGTGTAGGGAATTAACTACTGAATACCTACATAATATAATAATAATGTAATGATAATTATACCTAAGAATTACAAGCTAATTATTCATTCATCAAAATAGAATCGTAGGCGAATCATCAATCAAGGTATACCTATATAGAAGTATACATACAAGTATGTATCTACCTAATTATCGGGTTAATGGTTAATTCGAGGCTTTCGCGTGCGATATTAATATTATATATGTGTATAGTTTGATAATTGTAATTAATATATTAGTTGTTACGAAAAAACATGATTTTCAATCGTAAATTCGACAACTGATTGCGCTAAAAATTCTGTTGAAATTTCGAAATTATGGATCTGCCTATTTCATAAATCTATACAATATATTTATACATAATCTGCAAAATAATAACCACATTTATCTAAATATACATGTTACATAACAATTTCATATAAAAAAAGAAAAAAAAATTAAAAAGTCAAACACACACGCACACATTCTAGTGATCTTCAGTGTGTTGTATAAAACTGATGTCAGTTTCGATCACAGGTGTTTGTTTTATTCATTTTGGCGGAAAAGATTCTTGGTTTATATTTTCTTTAAAAATTTATATGTGGTATGATTATGAGATTGTGCAAGTTATCGGTTCGCAATAATCTTACGTGCAACTGGAAGATAATAAAAATTAATATATGTATGTAACCTACGTCTTATCTATGAGCTAGATACATGTCATTCTCACGGATAACTTATACGGTGTGAAAGTTTTCACCTGATAAAATTGTTGAAAGAAAAAAATTAATAAAAATAAGACATGTAATTTAATACGGTTTAGAAGCAAAGCTTGTTGGTCTAGAAAATATGTAACGAAGATATTGAATCTTCTTGTTGAAAAATGTTGTACGATATAATAATTATAATAAAGGTTACGTAATTTACACAAATCCTAGACGAAACTTATATTATAGTACAGGTAACGTGGGAAGAAAGTAAAGAGAAAAATGTACGTAACTAAATCGTGATCAATTAATGGTTACTTTCAGCCTAAATTTTAGAGCAATTTTATTTTAAGCGTAATTATATTTATAGTAAAAAAGCTAATAACTTTATCTTGACAATAATCATTCGCTCGGTAACAATTTAAATTCCAATATTCATCAACCTTTTTTCCCATTGCAACAATGAAGAATGCTCATTACCAAATGAAAATTTGAAATCAACCAGAAAGCATCCGCCGATTCTGGTGCATATACTATAATTCCTGCATTAATATTATTGTGCAAAAACTTGTTAGGGAAAGAAAAAAAAAAATCATAAATAAAAATTTCAGATTGCATCAAAAATCATTTCCCGATAAAGTCGAAATATCAGAAACAAAAATAATCATCGTTTATAAACCCGTTTATACGCGGACGTGCAGTTTGCAGAGATAAAGTAATATCATACAAACTTTTCGGTTTCTATTTCAAGTTATCCAGAATGTTTCTAATTTCAGAGAGTATACGAATAGGTATAAGCATACAGATATAGTCGCTGCAAGACTGCAACGAAAACTTTCGAGACGGGACTTACTTTTTTTTTGTTTTTCTTTTCTTATACGTTCGCTTTTTAGTTCACTTTGATTCCAGTTTCGCGGGGACGTTATATTTTTCACACTATCGAAAGTTGCTAATGTGAATTCAGTTGCACACAACCTGCGGTCGTTGCTTATAACTCGAAATTTTTGGTATTGCACAAAAATCTTCTCCCTCAAACATAGTGAATGAAAAAAAATTCCGCACGTCCACAAGTTAGAAAAAAATTAGCATAGATATTTATTTTTTTTTTATAAATTTTGTTATAAAACTGTAATGATATATACCAGCTATAAGTGTCTACTATGCGATTCGCTTCCGACTTTAATAAATTTATATTTTGAAAAAAAAAAGAAAAAAAAAATAGAAAAAGCATAAATAAATGAAGTGAAAATAACTTTATAAATTTACCTCAGCTATAATAATAATCTACATTCGTGCAGTTTATATAAATTTTTATACATACACATAATCCTACGTATCACACTTTCGCTAGACGTATTTTAATATCAATGACACGCGATCTGCATAGGCCACTCAACAATAACGCGCTATATGGTATGGTTATATATTATAACTTATTATCCGACTTTCATTCCTTTAAAAAAAATTTTTATAAAAATTACGCTCTTTGGAAAAAAAAAAAAAATCTGCGATTTCAGAGTTACAAATCTTATTTAATTCTTCTCTGCGATAATTCACGCTCTTCTCCTTTCTCCCAAATTTGTGATATACCTACAATTGTTGAAATATTGATTTCTGGATATTTCGATGTACGAATCTACCTAATCAATTAAGACTTTAAGATTATCAGCTCTCGGTTCTCGCGCTATAATTATTAAAATATATTACATGAAATTGCATAGGATTTTTCTAAACAACTAGAAAAAAAAGATTAACAATTGTCGAGACTCGTCACTAATTGCACGGCGACAGGCGGGAGTGTCTTTTAAAATTCTGTTGCCAACATCCACAACAAATTAGGGCACGGGTGAAGTGGATATAATAATGCAAATGGCAATGCGTGAAATGAGGGAAAAAAAAGAATCGAAAGCGGTATGAAAAATTGAAATATGCGTAAAAATTAGATTCAACATTGTTTATCTCCGGATATGTAACTGAAAAGAAAATATTTTCTTCAAGCAATTTAGTTGATTGCCATATTGTATAACTTGCGCTCCGTACATATGAATATATAACTTTTCCGACAGTGTTCTAGTTGACTAATTTAATTTAATGGCTATAATATACATGTATAAGATCTCAAAACTATCGCGCGCGTTCGCACGAACCCCAAAGTCGAGAATCCAGTTCACCCTATAAATTCATATACCATACATATAGATATATAATGCGTAATATAATCTGTAATAACAATATGCATAACTTATACCTTTCCGACTGTCGCCGCAGCTTATTTTTCTCTAATATACTATATACAAACTTTTACAATTTTTTTCAATGAAAACAACTGCCTTTTAGGTTTAAATTTCACGACCACCTTGAATATATAAGTACATATCATCTGAGTATATATATATATATATACCTGTTTACATACTTTGGAACTTTTATTAATGCACTAAATATATATATACTATATGATGTATGTACACGCGAACTTTCTGATATATACAGGTATATATTTTTTAATCAAAGTATAATTTCAACATTCAGTTATTCAATGAAATTTCTTCTTCTTTCGATGCTATGATTTCTTTTTTCTTCTTTTTCGCTTCTTTCTCGTACACATACATACATGTATACATATAAATTCCCGGGTATTGAGCACCTTGCGGATTTGATGCAACCCGCATAGCAATTGTATGGCTGAATAGGGTTCCAGTTTCACCTGCAGTACGCGCGTCGCGGGTCGCGTGCGCCTTTTTTTTGTCCTATTTTTTTTTTCTTTTATGTATATCAATTAAAATTCTTCATAAATTTACATAAACTCGTTGTTAATAATCTTGCATATAACGCTTATAGCCATATATAAACTTACGACTAGAGGCACCACATCTTAATCTAATAAAATATATCGCCAACTTTTGTTATCCTTTGTTTTGTTTGTTTTAATTTTTAGTTTTCTCTGTTTTCTCTTAGTTTTTTCTTCAGTTTTACTAGACTTAATTCAAACGTTTTGCATACGCAAAAACGAGACGATCGTCGTTCAATCGTAGGAATCAATGTCGAGCTTAAGAAAAAAAATTTCTTTTTGTATTGTTTTTTATGTAATTATACATACATATATATTATTAACTCCTGCGATCAAATTTCCTGTTAATTAATTATCACATTTATCATACATAATAATCAAGCGCTTTTTTTTTCTTTGGTAATTTTTTTTCTGCAATATTTTAACAGTATAGACAACATATATCAATGATTTGTTACTTTGGTTATCATTAATCGAAGAATTCTTAATATATTATAATTATACACCATCAGGCATCAAACATTATTTTTTCATATATAATATGTATATCGAACATACATAATTCGCCAACAATTTTTAACGCGACTTCAAAAAACTCAACAATTTCTTCAAAGTTATGTTATAATAATGCAATTTATCACATCCTAATGTGGTATTCGAAGGATATTAATTAGGATTTTATTATATGTATAACATTTGAGCAGGTTTAGCTTAACTTATCCTTTGATAATCGTAATCTGCATTTGCGAAAAAGATATTATAGCTGATTGTTTTTTCGCCTGACCGGTTCGAAATTCTGTAAAGTTATTTCCTTTGATTCATTCTCCTTTTATTTATTATACCAAAATGTCCCAGTTGTTACTAATATTATCATTATTATTATTAATATTATTATTATTATCATTATGTATTTGTGAGTGGTAAATATGATTATGCCATCATACCATATCGTTAATTAAGTATAATATTGAGCGATAATCAAACTCTCGAATCGATTTTGAGCTGGATTATTTGATGTGATGAATTGAGATATAGGTATGCTTGGCGAATTGTAGAAAATAAAAGGTAAATAAAAGAAAAAGATCATTACACCCCCTCGATTTCAAAGGCGGATGTATAATTATAATTACATTTATGGATTCGTTCTTTGCTAGAGAATACAGCGTTTCGTCTGGCAGCAAAGATATTTGAGAATTTCATTAAATTTAATTTGTAAAATATGAACACGATGGCGTATATATTTGTTATAGCGTGTGTAATATAATATAAGGAATCATAGCGGAGATATGAGAATGGAAATTAAACACACAATTCGACATTGTGGAACTATAGCTCTGACAACATGGATTATTTAATATGTATAGGTATTTGTTTCGAGCAAATATTTCGTCACGCGAGTATAGAAATCTCGTAGCAATATCGTTAATGAGATTTTAATAATTAATAAGTACCCATACGTTGACGAGATATCGAATCGCAATTGTCGAGTTCGTGACGTGTTTAATTATTTTAAATCGTGCAACCCTAGTAATTCCGAATTACAAATTAGAGTAGATGAATTATAGTTATTCGAAAACAAAAAAAACGAAAGAAAATCAAAAAAGAAGTGAGAATCGTTAGAATTGATACGCCCAGACGTGATATAATTGGATTACATATATAGCTGCAATCGCGAGCAAAGACGTTTTGTTTTTCGTGCAACTTGCAACCAAAATAACAAATAACTAATATCTGTTAATAATTTCTAGGTTTCACTTGAATCAACATGCCGACGATTCGTGAAGTAAAACATTCCCACAAGCCGCCCGGTACCCCTGGATATCCAACGCGCGCATACAAAAAATAGGCAGTCGTTTGGTTTGTATTATTGCTCACTGATTGAGCTGTTGCTGCTGGTTGACAGGTCGTCGGACATAGGTGTTTCGAATCTCCGTACCCTTGGTGGTGTAGGTAACGGAAGATTAGCGCAGTCCGGAATAGGAGGAAGAACGTTCATCTGAAATTGTCCCGAGATGTTTCCAACCGGTTGATAATTTGCAACAACGATGATCTTTCCGCTACGACTGCGCGCCTTGCCCACTCCAAAGTCTCTGCTGTTTGCCCATATCAACTGCGTGAAGTGACCTGCGCACATCAGACATCGTGATCAGGGGAACATGAGAATAACCACGTGGATTATATTTCTACACATTTGTCTTCAGTCATTATGATCTCATGGGTCATTATCTTTAAAATAAACAGTTTTTTTACTTCAGGTATAGATGCAGGTTACGTTATAGAAATGCATTCTGCAGGTCGCTACTTATAGAAATAATTGATAAAATGGAATGGCCTGCAGCATTTTGCGGTGTGACTCTGCCAGATGCATCCTAGCCGCAACTGGCTTTCGGGAAGCAATCCGATAATTTGAAAAAGTAATTATCAATATGAGTGCGGTCTGCAGAACAGACGTATTCTCTTTTTCCAGCGTTATAAGTTTTTCCAACTATTTCTTAAGTCTTGATATGGTTCATAATATTATGCGAATCATATCCGCGCGCGGGGGTCAAGGTCGAGCGTCGCGACGCTATATTCACCGCGTCGAGAGTTCAAGGACCCATTTTATTGGAATATCGCTATACGTACAAGACTTTTTTTCTTCTGCGATACGTTTACTCGCGTTTACTAGTGCAAAATTTCTACCGCAACAGGTGACAATCTACTGTAATAATGTCCATTCGTTTTTTTAGTCGAGAACTTCAGCGGTTACTTGGAGAAGTATTTCTCATTTTGCAAGATGAGTGGATTTTGTACTGTTTTTCGTACATACAAAAAAAAAATCTCGGTGATTATTGAAGTCTACGATCCAGGCGGATTCGAGTTCCCTATATAGACATATCGATTCTAATCTGTAATTTTACCACGAATGAATAACAACGACTGATAATTCGATTTCATTGTGTCTTATGGGAATATCTTGTAAAACAGCATATTCAAATGTTGAAAAAATAATCGACTCTCGGATTTATGAACGATACTTTATTGAGGTGAAAAAGAAAAAGGAACAGAAAAAAATTGGGCTCAACCGGGATTTGAACCCGGGACCTCTCGCACCCAAAGCGAGAATCATACCCCTAGACCATTGAGCCTCTTGTGAAGGAAGTGCTAATTACTTCAGTCATTATCATCAAATCAAGTTGATAACCACACCACGTATACAAATAACTCTTACTCTTATGGAAAATAGCAAATGCAATTGTCTAATTGAACCCACGAAGATTAAAATATTCGTTGGTCTTCAAAGTTATTACAATTTTTTTAGTTGTCATCAAGAAACATTAAACTATAATTAACTTCGTTGATAAACATCCACGAACGAAAATATGAACCAAACAAAATATAAATAATTATTCAACGAAATATTAAGAAAAAAAACAAAAAACTTTTTTCGACAAGATGCACATTTCATTAATGATTAGTTATTTGAATTGCAAAAAAATGTGGAACGCTTCACGATTTTGCGTGTCATCCTTGCGCAGGGGCCATGCTAATCTTCTCTGTATCGTTCCAATTTTAGTATATGTACCGCCGAAGCGAGTACGTAACTCAAATCGGGAAATTCGGTATATATACTGAAGAAAATGAAAAATCTGCACTAGCGAGAGAATCTGAGATCATCGTAGTTACCTGTCGGTGGGAATGTGAACTAAAACTGCCGCAGTAAACGAGTAGGTATACCGTATAGACGCACTTATTACTACTTTGCGCAGCGCCGTCCCAAGAGCGATTGTACATCCCAAAGTTATCCAGTCAGTTACGTTATACCCCTAGGGAGGAAGACTCGACAAAAAAAAGGGGATGAAAAATGCCGGTGAGGATAAAGAAGTAAAAGTTTCTCTTCTATAGGATTTGCATGATGTATACATGTGTATGTATATCATACCTGCGTTTACGTTTGCATGAAGGACGTCGGGTTCTTTGAGAAAGTCGTATTGTCTGACCGCCGAATACCAATAAGCAGCGACTTCCTGTCCAGCAACATCACCCGTCACAGCGCCACCAGGCCGACAGTACAGATTTTGACCCACGTCACGGTCGTTTCGATAATAAAAGGTATTCGTATGCGCCAAATGATTCGCCCAAGTTTGAGCGTATTCGCAAAGCTGAAATAATAATACTTCATCTATAGAAATCAAATTTCAAGCGATATGCTCCGCAACGTTATCAGAAATAAATAAAAATTAAATAATGAACTTGATTCGTAATTTTTTTTTTCCAGTTACATCCCACCCAGATATATCGACTTGCGGAAAAATGTTGCACGCTCGTCTGCAGACAGATACATAATTGCCTTCGAATTTCGATAAAATCAAATATGTGCGTTATATACTTCCTATAGATTTTTCTTCAGGGTAAGAAAACCTTCAAACACGAAAATACTCCATATTCATCACGGTGATTAGAAATAAAAAAAAAAAAAAAATTTACTAGACCATAGAGACTGCACTGGAACATTTTTGTATATTGTTTTTTTTTTCTTTTCTTTTAGCCATCCATTCACAAACGTAATGATACACCATTCACTGCAGTGCCGTATAAGCAGCTAGTCTTCTAGCTCTATTCATCTACTACCCAGGTAGTGACACTTTGGGTTTAACAAGCTGGAAATTAAGAGTCTCATCTTTTCCAGGTTGCATATGAAAAACGCTACTCTCAAGAACCACCCCCGAGCTTAGGTACTGTAATATGCATAGAGTGCAGTGCCAGGGTAGGTAAATATACGTTATACCTAAAAGGCAGTATAGGTACGTTAAAGTATGACAGGGTATACATTATATACTCTTCTTGTTTTTCTTGTTATTCTTTACTTTCTTTTTTTCTTTTGTGAAAAGTTAACATTTACCTGAGGTGACATGGTAAGTGGCGGCGCGGCGTGCCTTTGTCGATAAACGTTATGCCAGCAAATACATTCTGTGATAAATTCGCTGTCACGCCAATCTGTTTCAAGATCACTGCTGTCATGAGCGATGCTCATTGGCCTGTTACTCAGGATCTGGAACAGAAATATTCAAAATTCAAGAGATAGAAAATAAGTTAAAAAAAACAACAAACACCAAAAACGAAACAGAATGTGTGATCAAAATGTTTTATTACGAGTTACGTGGGGGGACTGTACTCTTCCTGAGCAGAATAGATTTAGGTATTAAAAATCATGACGAGCAATCCTCTCAACTTCCGGTGAAATTCAGCATCGATTATACAACAACGAACTTATACTTACGCCGCGATTAACAATAAGCTAAACCTCTGATATATTTTTAGCTAGAGATTTACATAAGCCGATGAATTCGTAGTTATTTTCTGTGTTCGATGAGGTATTGACAGACGAAGAAAGAGTATATATACATACATTTTGTTCATTCGTTTAAATTCCATGTGTTGAATGTTTATAACGCCAATTTCAAACATTAATTTCAATGCTAAGCTGGGATACCGGACTAAATAAATAAATCAAAACCATCAAAATAATATTCATAAATGTACATACAGGTAGTACAATAGCTTTTGACCGAGGTATTAGAAATATACCCTGTAATAAAGCTTTGTTTTTATAGATTTTTACATCATCAAGAATTTCTTACGGTGCGGGTAACTTGATATCGTGTTTGAAGGTTCGGAAAAAAGTCAGCCGCTAAACCGAGGCGTGGAGATTGTTAATTACGTGCAAAACGCGCCAGGGTGCAGAGAAAAAACTGTTTTCATATAAAACACCACAGAAGTGATGTGATTCATTGCGAACTTGTTAAATAAAATAAGAATTCTAGATTGTAATTCGCATAGATCGACCAGTAGGAAGATTTTCATCATTTTTTAGTAAATTCTTCTAATACGTACGTTGAGAAAATCCGGAAATAGTGAAACAATTTGGAGAGAATGTTATACGTACTCTATACGAGAAAATTGATTTTGAAATAATTTTTTCATTTAATTATTTATTTATTATAAATATATATTCTTTTTTTTTCTTAAATTAATTCTGAAGAAAAAGTAGGTACTATACACATGTTACATAATTATAGCTTTATCATTTAATTCGTCCTTTTATGTGTCGCCGCAGAATGAAGATATACTTGAAATCTTATATAATATCATAATATGTACAGTTGTAAAAAGTAGCGGAAAAAGAAAGAAGGCAGAAAAAAAGTAATTCCACTGGTGTAAATTAAGCCTCTCTACCCGAAACCCGAAACCGTATATATTATTCCTTATTATACCACAAATGAGGCAGGCGTTATTTTATGTTATAAATCGCCTTAATTCTTTACGCCGCTCGCGCTCGTTGCGGGATTACCAAAGTTTTTGCACATTTCTAATGTACTTATATGAAAAGAACTTCACCGAATCGTAGGTCGGTGTCAGTGAAATTTTACATTTTATGCCATTTTTTTTCGCTCTGCATATTCTGAAAGTTGCGATCTTAAACCATTTTTCTTTACAGTCCGATTATACCTGCACTCTTCGAACGTTCTACATTTTCAAACTTTAGGTTAATAGTAAATAACTGAAAAACTGTTGCATTCTATAAATTTCGGTTGTACTTGAACCTTTATAACTTAGCTGTTATACGCATGCGGATTTAAGTATCACTGCATTTCTTTTCTCCGAAAATTCATGGTATAGATTCGAAAAAAAAACTCCAACTTGTGATACATGCAGGATAAATTGAAAAAGTTTTCAAACCGTTTCCTACGACGCGATGAGATCCATTAAAAGCGTAGTGTTCTATGTGTTTTATACCTGCTCATATAGGTACATAGGTAGTATATATGCGGAGTCCAACCTCTCGACTTCTATAGATCGTATAATATTCTGAAGAAATGTGGGTACATTCCTGTAAGAAAAGTTCCTTCTTCTTCTTGTTCTTTTTTTTGACGAGTCAAACCCGTAAATATTTCAATTGTCTATCTGCAGATAGAGGTGAGTATATATATACAAACGCATTGCGGTGGCATAGTAGCAGCAGCAGCAGGGGTGTAAAATAATTCGTTTTACAGTCCCATAAATCTTTGATGTGTAGGTAAGCTTTTCGCCGCCCACGTTTGCCGGGAGAGAAAGGTGTGGTCTTCTTTTCATATTTTTATTCGTTTTGTTTTTTTGCAAAATGTAAAAAATTGAAATAATTTTCACGGACGCTATACTTTTTGGAATTCATAAATTGGAGAACGGCTTTGAGAAAGGATTATAGATGCTATATAAAATTATGATAAATGTCAAAGTGCATCGCGTATTTAAACTTTAGAATTTCACCTACCGAGGGCATGTATACAGCGGGTGAGTTACTAAATATTCCGAAAATGGGAGGAGCTTAATTTGACCTTCCAGTTTTATCCAATCAACGCGGTGGGCTAGAAAGAAGTGGGGTGAGTGCCGATTCCACAGAATATATAGCGGGCTGAATACGGACAGGAAAACCGAGCATCTGCCAAATTAGTCTTCTCCCATTTTCGGGCTTTAGTAAAACTCACCCTGTATATAGGGTTACTCAAAGCTTGAACGAACCGCGGCGCACGTAGGTATAGTCATTCGGTCGGGTGGTTCCAAGCAGAAAGTTTTAACGATTCCAGAGAAAATAATGAGGCAATTTCTGAACCATTATACCTCTGTCGAATGGATTAAATCAGGTGTCGTCCTGCAACTGTAGATGTGATCCATAACATAGATATATCTGCATCATATAATACCTATAGTGCAGATCGTCGAATGGACGAGGTACTCACGCTCGACCATCGAGCAAAGTCAACGGTGCAAATAATTGAATGTTCATTTGCGATCTGATCCACCTCTCTTCGCATTGAAATATGCCCTTGGCGTTCTCCATTTGGACTCTAGTATACTATGCACTGTGTAATGCCTGAATAATACTGTCGGTTTTGAAAAACTTTTGAGTTTTAGGAACTTCAAAACACTCAATTATTTTATTTTCCTATGCTCTTGCAGCTCACGAATGATCCCATATGATCCTCGTCATCGATGAAAGTTGTATAACAATGAAAACGTTCTTATCATACAAGTCAAGCTTGAAAACCTGCGATACCTCACATAAGGCGAAAACAGCAACCAAATTTGATGCGTTCTGATACCGCATTGTGGACGATATTTGCCTCTGCAGCGATGGTCACCATTATTTGTTTTCGTTCAGTGAGCGCGGTTCAGTTTTTTGATCTCAATTCATATTCACAACAACAAGATCGATAACAACTGAATCATCATCCGGATTCGAAGACCCTTTTACATGTTTTTTTTATTTTTTAATTTTTTCAAGGATCAAGTAATAATAATCCTGGAGCTTTCGTGCCGCGCTATATAGATCTATGTATATTGTATATGAATGAGATAGTGTATTATATCCATTCGAGAAAAGGTATCAGGTATACAAAATATATGTAAATCAACTGCCTGCTGCTGGCCGCGTATAGGTATATAGCATAGGTATAGATCAGTATAGATATACCTATGTAAGTATAACGAAGTATGCAAATTTTCTCAGCCATTAATCCTGAACACGAATCTTAAAATTTGTTATATTTCCAATCCTGCTTCTTCTCATGAAATATAGAGTAAGAAAACAGGCTCCTTGAGTCCGAATTAATTACATCTCGTTTTCAAATTAAGGAAGCTCATCTTAGGAATTTTTACCTCGCGCAACGATGATCGGTGAATTTAAAATTTCTACTTAAATTTCGAGCCACGTAGTTCACAATTACTTCCTCGATTACTTCAGTTTGTTCATTTTGTTGTTTTTTTCGCGTTCCGACTTCTTGCAACGTTTGAATAATATAATTGTCCAAAAACTGCAGTTCGTTGATTAATTCTTCTCGCATGCATGTCAGCTAAAAACTTTTGACAATAACGCTTATACATATGTATGCTTATCTACCGAAAACTACATGGGTATAACTACATAGGTACATAGCTATACATCTGACGATGGAATTTGTATTTTACTTCAAGTTTTACTTAGCTGTACACAACGTTGAAGCTACACGAAACACCGACAGTAGTAGTACCCCGGGGGCAAAGTTTTCGTCAAGTTTACAGACGAGCCAACAAATTGGTTGTGTATAAGAATGCCGAAATATAGACAAACCGCTTATATTCATAAAGAAGATATATAGCTAGGAATGGGCTATTTCATGCCAACATAATTAGCCCCTGACCCTGGCTACCTGTCAAGTTGCGAAAATTATTTTCTATTCTAACGTAATTGAAACGTCCCCTTAGATTAGGCGAAAATAAATAATGGGAAGATTCGACAAATTATATGTCAAAGAAGAGAAAAAGGGGAAATTTCATGATTCCGGCATAAGCCATTCACGATGAGTTTTTCTTTGAAAATATTTAGAGATGCGAGTATGATTATCACGCGTCGAGTTCTGCATGAGATATATTGGGTGTATATGATGATACCCAGACTATGCGGAATGGATTTTGCTGCGGTGATTTAGTCTTCCAATTTGGTTTTTGTAAAGAAATTTATATCCATCCTCAGTTATATACCTGTGAAATACAACCTTTCATATTACTCATATATATACTATAGTCTATAAACGTCAGAAAAAGTGACACTGGTTTAAAATCCAATTCAGAAATTGATCCCAAGAGCTTTACAAAAGCTTTGAGCTTTGTTTTAAAGTTTCCAAACCAGCTGAATGTCATGGTAAATTTTACCATCCTTCATTTTTATTCCAGTATCGATTTAAAAGAAAATAAATTCAGATTTTTAACATCATATACGTTATGATCAATTACACTCCAAATCGTATAGATACTTTACTATGTGTTTGCAAACCTCCACAACGATTGCAGCAGACATTTATGTACATATATAAGTTAGTAAATTACCATTTGTTCATTGTCGTAAAAATTCAATTGCGTAGCTTGATTCTCTCTCTACTCTGTGCCAGGCCACAAAGCCTTACATTACACGTACAATAATAGGAGTAAATTGGAACAAGTTGATTAACTCTGTTTGTGATTCACCTGATCGGCCTGCAGGTTGATTATTATAACAGCGGAGGGGAAACAAGAGATGAAAGGAGGTATGTAACTAGGTATACCTATAAGGCTACACCACCTGCGGAAAACTGCTGGAATACAAGTGATATACGTAGAAGAAGAGGAGGGAGACTCGCCTATTTCGGTCGATACGGGTACAGGTGCGGGCGCCGCGCGCCCAACGCCCGAATTTCTCTCACTGCAACAGCTCGTCGTCAAGAGTGTCCCCAAACCGTAAGCCCTTTTTCTTCTTCTTTCATTCGCCCTACGCATATCCAAAACGAAAATCGTCTCTATCGACAAGAAAAGAGCTAGAATTACGGTTTATTTTCGTATTTACTCGTAGATAATAATAATAATTGGACGTCGTATGAACGGAAGCTCATTATTTTT
Source organism: Athalia circularis (assembly GCA_963978495.1). Classification (NCBI taxonomy): domain Eukaryota; kingdom Metazoa; phylum Arthropoda; class Insecta; order Hymenoptera; family Athaliidae; genus Athalia; species Athalia circularis. The sequence continues at coordinate 24,692,284 of OZ021700.1, forward strand.
TTTTTTTAGCAAACTCGTTTGGAACGGGAACAGACAAAATTTGATAACGGTAAACAAAAGAAAACTGAGGGGTGTGTTTTTCTTCTATTCCCTTTTTCATTTTCGACTATAACAATTTCATGCGCGGTCTAAACGCGGTAGTCGAAAACCCTGTATAACCCACCCGGAGGAAATCGAGTTATTTTTTTTTTGTTTTTTTTTTGTTACGGCATTCGAAATGTAAAGTAATAAGCTCGTCGCGATATGACGTCGTAAGCGAACCGTCGTTCGTACAGACGAATCAATCTATTTGTGTACATATGTACACATCTCACGCGCGGTTACATATATATACCTATGTATACCGTACAAATATTTGTCACGGTGATTTTAACGCTTGTTTCATTTTTTGTCGTCTACCTTTGACTTTTTCTGTTCTTTTTTTTTTTGTTTTTCTTTGTAATTTTTTTGTACATATAGGCGTGGCGGAAGAAGAGAAAGTGCAAATTTAATGGGCTGTCACATCTGAGTGGGGTGATGTTGTAATTCTATAGCTACACACGTATATTTGAGTATAAAAAATTGATCGCAGCTGATGTTGCAAGAAATTGTATCCCTCGTCACCGAGTGGGAAGAAGAGAGGACTCATATTCGCGCTTTACTCCGTAAAATGTGAAGCAAAAAAAACGAAAAGCAGAGAAATTTTTCTTTCAGAAATACGTCCATCGTATTCGGGTAATTCTTTTGTCTCGCGTCAGCTATGACATTTCGTGACATTTTCCTTTAATTTTCATATACAACACCGTAGACGCTTGTCGCAAAAATAATATCATGACACGATTGAAATATTCGTGCTGATTTGTACACGTGTTATTTCTTCCAAAAGCTTGAAGTGAAAAACGATCTGAACGTATTGCAAGATGTGCGTGAAGAAACGTAATTGGCTTCAAGTATTGAAGATTTTGCATGGGTTGCGTGACGAGAAAATCCCTTGATATAATTTTATAGACAACGTATTTTTCTAAGATCGATAGAAAAATGCTTCGATAATAATAGCGATGAAACTTATTTCCGGTTCATACAATTTTTCTGTTTCTTTTCTTTTTTGCGCTTATTATATATCGTGTACAGAGAGTTTTCTGCTTTTGTTCTCCAGATGGACTTTGAGAATTAGGACAACCAAAGTTTCTGTGCATTCGCAAGAGCGAAATAAGGAGTTGTAAAAAAACGTGAATCGCACTAATTGCGGAATTACAAACGGGTCGTTCATTTATATAACGGTATGCAAACGATATCGAACTAAGTTTTTTTTTTTTTTTTCTGCTTCTCTTGAGGAAATCTTGAAGTTGACATCAAAGCGAGTAGCTTTATAAGCATACAATATAGATGCACAACGATCGAATCGATTAAATTAAATTTGCTCGCCTTGCGGCGAGCCTTATGCATTACAGTTTCGGCAAGTAATTCATAAAACCCGGTATATGGAGATTGAAAAATTAGCTTCACGCTATGATGAATTATATGCTTGGACGCGAGGGTTTAGACTTTTCGAAAGCTTTTAGTACGGACGAAAAGTTCATAGCCTTGAAGTTGTCTTGAAAAAAAATGTTATAAATATAGGCATGTTATGATAAGCTTCATAAATAACAATATCATTTGCATTTGCAAAGAAAATAAAAGAAATAAAAATTCACATACAACAAAAACTAGAGAATGCGCATGCTGAAACTTTTTCTTTGTAATGTACAATACCTACAATTTTGGCCAATCAAAGCGCATGTAATTAGAAAATAAAAAATGAGAGAGAAAAAAAAAGTAAAGGAAAAGGAAACGGTAAAAGAAAAATATAGATAATAAACGACAACAATTTTAGCTATATAAGATAACTCTCAACGCTGCGGAGAGAAATCTCGCGGAAAATTGCGACAAGTATCGATTTGCCATTAGTGCTATCTGCAGTGGTGGTCCTAATCGAAAGATTCGTTTCGGTTCGATGGTATTCCGATAGGCACGTCGAGTTGATGTTTCGTGTGAATTGCGAATGGTATGTAGGTACAGTATTATTCGGATCTGTACAAATAATTTACCGTCAATCTATGCTCTGCAATAATCATGATGTGTGGAAATTCGGGACAAAAAAAAAAAACAATTATCAGTGGCAGGTTATGAAAAACAAAAAAATTGCCCATTTTAAAATGGTATCAGGAGCTCAACGCGCCGATGAATGCTCACAAACAAATTTTTTCTCATGACAATTAGAATTTAGCCCCAAAATTGGTTTTGAAGAATCAAAAAACTCTATATATACAATCGTAGCCAAAGCAAACATATGTGCTTGAAAATGACACGGATTTGGAAAAAAACTCGTATGAAAAAAACATGAATTAATCGTATGGAGATAATCAACGAGGATATATTTCTCATCATCCGATCAAAGACTTTTCTAAAACCCCATTTTTGAAGCGTATTTTCTTTTTGTGTTAAACGACGGATTCTAATATTTTTAAAATTAGCGATAATTATTATTTTGCTTTTTATAAAATCTTGAAGTCATCAGGATGCACGGTTCACCACAAGTTTAACGTTTATATTTTTATCTCGAAATGTCATTTTCGTCGGTTTACATCCTTTGATAATAAGCACATAAAATTTAATAAAACGTAATTTATATTAGGTATGCTGATTTTGTTTTCATTCATATAACATTGAATTTCCTCTAATCCCGGATTAAGCCTTTTTCCCGAGTTTCAGATTGAAATGAATTTCCAAGATCAACGATTACGGAGTCGCTCGCGTTCACTGAATTTTAGAGGACGCAAAATTTAAATTTTCATTTATTAGTCAAATCACTTTGAAGCTGCGCAAGATAAGAGAAGCCATTTCAGCTCTTTAATTTGAAATCGCTGATTTTCCGCGTCGTTGGCGCACTTCAACTCGGTGGGTGAGAGTAACCTTTTTACATACAAGCTGCATGGCTATACAAACCGCAAACAACGACGCATCAATTTTATACGCTGACTTTGCATCATATAATTTTCATACAATCTGCAGCTGCACGTTTCATTTCGTCCATCCGCATAAAATTTTGAACACATATAATCGTGTACTTTTATAACAGTTTATCGATTGCTACAGAATAAAATTTTCGATCAGAATCACACGACGCTGATCGAAAACTTTTCAGAAAAATTGCATCACATGGTAGGCAGGCTATCGATTACCTATTGAAAACAAATGGCAGAGTTGCGAGTCGTGCAGGTCAACTTCAGTCGCCGTTATACTAAATTACCTTTTACCCGCTTTTGCCCAAATGTCAGGGCAAAACGGACCAGGTGCCGCGCGGTCGTTCAAAAAAGAAAGAACGAAAACATTTGAACAACAAAAACGAGGAAAAACAACGAACAAACGTAATGGAGTAAACTTTCCACACTGGGAATCGTATGAGGTATTCATGAAAGTATCTTCCATTGCAGTGGGGAAGGACAGTGAGCGTTGGGCAAACGGGTCCGTCGAGGGAGGTCTGCAGAAGAGTGAGAGTTCGCCGAGGGAGGAATCTTCTCGTTAAAAGCCAGCTTTTCGTTGTACGAATCGCATTTGGTGAACGTCGCGTAGTGATGGGTGGTAGAGAAAAAAGGATTCTTGTTGAAGAAGAAAAGAGAAAACAAATACGATCAAAAAAAAAAAAAAAAAAACATCGTGACCTTCGACCGCCGCCGACGGAGAAAAGACAAAATTTACATCAGTATAATGTAGAGAGGCAAACGGGAATACATGAAGGATGAAGACCGCCAAAGATAAAAGAATTGGAAATAATGAATATTAAATAAACGTATACGCTATACGTATTCTGTTTTTTCAATCGTTATACTTCATCTAACCATGTCATAATAAATAATCATGACTGCAGCTTTTAGTTTTCATCGTCGACAAACCAACTCCCTGAACAGGTTTTGGATGCGGCGCGATTTTGAAAATTTCTTTCTTCTTTCGTTGTCATTGATGTAGTTTTTTTTTTATTCACAGTTTACCATTGAAATAAGACAAGCTACAGGAATAACGCTTGTTGCATAGGTCACACAGAAGCATGGCCAACTCAAGGGACGCTAACGTTTGAGGGGACAGGGTTGAAATTTAGCGAAGAGGGCTCTCTTTCAGGTCAATACATATAGACGAGCAAAAGGAATTCTTTTATATCTATCGAGTGAATGCAGATGTAAAGTTCAGGGTCTCATCCCTCCCGTGCTCTCCAGGATTCCTCTTTGGCCACCCTTACCGCCATAGTCATATTACATACCTATATATATAGGAGTATGTAAGTTGCAGGGAAGGCTCTATATACCCATATGGAAGGGTGAACCAGTGGCATTATAGAAAGTAATGCGGTTTCATGCTTCGACTATCGAGAAATGAGAATTGAAAATGTCAAGTCTATATTATACGTTACTTCGTGCAGCAGGGTAAGTTTCTATGAATTTTCTGTCAAGGAAATATTAATGATTCAGAAAAATTTCGCCGCGTCATTTGTCACTTTTGTTTGGAAAATTTAAAATAAAATGTAGCTATGTACGACGTGTGCAGCGAGTTGCCGAATCAAATTAGCTGCGGTAATTGAAAATGGACGTGTGTCTGACGTGTTTCCGACAGTTACCACTTTCCGGATCCCGTATGAAATAAAATCAAGAAAACGACACCACGTAATGTGAGCTGCTGCCCACTATGTGTGGGTTTCCAATATGTGATCGAAGAATTGTAGCTACAAATATACGATATGAGAAAACCAGAAAACTCTAGTTTGCGAAAAAAAATTCTCGAACGAAAAGAAGAAAGTCTTCTTTTTCATTCCGGTCAATATTTGTAGTTTTCCACGCGACGATGTAAAACAAAAAGTTTTTACGCGACCGCGTTCAATGTATAAATTTTCCTTAGAATCTATCGGAGGAAGGAAAATTAAGGTTGAATTACGAAATGAAAATCATTGACGTAAATTAGAAATACATGCGATATTAATTCAGATACGGATGACGCCACGCTGTGGGTTTACTATGGTCGTTATTTCGTGCGGATTATACGTCGTGATGATCGTTAGCTTTACATATAACATACCCATACAAAGGGCAAGTTTTAGTAGGGCCTGAGAATTGGAGTAGTTTTAGAACGACGTATTATCACATGAAGCGAGAAGCTTACACACGTTGTACAGTGTATAGTTTAGCAAACCAACCCGCTACAAGCAATGCTACTGCCTCACGCTGGTGTGATAACGCGTTACATCGTATGTGATATAAAAAAAAAACAAAAAAAAAAAAAAACAAGGAATGAATACGAGACAAAAGAAGTCGAACGAAAGTGGTCAGCAGAAATTGTGAGCGTTTTTCCGCGCGAATCTGAGAATAAAAAAGGAGTTTTTATCCGACATGCGTGCAGAGAAGTGCTCACATGTGTTCTAATTCTCTTGCAAAAAAAAATTGAAAACGAAAGGAGAGGAGTTCTCAATCGTTAAATAGTTATAGATTCACGGGCGACATCAGCTGAATTTCTATAATTACGGACCACTCGATTCCGCACCAGCCAGATGCGGAACTATGTGACGAGGCAGCCCCGTTTGACTTTCGATTTATAACCCGCTCAGGGTTGATAGCGCATCGCAAGAGGCGTTCTAATGACGCGAGATAAACTATCGTTCCCCCCGTGTAAAATGTATAGGATATGGATAAGATATACGTAGATAAGTATGACGGGGATATTCTCGAATAATATTCTTGCGCATACCTATATATGTGTCTCGTACTTCCTGTTGGGGTGTTCGACATCGTCGAGGTAGCGTCGTCTTTTCCTTATCGTTCGGTTGAATCGGGGCCAGTTATCTACTGCACATAACGCGCACGCGGTGTCAAGACGAATTGCGATGGTGACCTTTGCGTGTGTAACTTACTCAACATTATTATATATAGGTATGCAGTTAGGATACAACTTCTTTTTTTTTCAAACGCGTATTTTACATGGTTTCCGATTCGACGTACTATATGATTAAGAAAATTCGCTGTCAGAAATGTATACGGAGGAAATTTTTTTTTTTTCACTACTATACATGGATGATTTTTTTTTTCTCAATTGCACATCTTTTATTCGTCGATTGCTGTTATTGTTTTTTTTTTTCGGTTGTTTTCTATCGGGCGGCGACCGTGACATTATCGTTTATATCACGGCGCTCTAATTCAAACCACTCCAAAGTCCATTTTCGACGTTGCCCTGCAGTCGGGAATAAATTTTACAAGAGATCTATGGTGTGACGTATTATACTATATAGACATCGGAAGTTTGAAGAGTGCTTCGTGATCACATTAGAGATAATTTTTTTTGCTATACGTGCTATTAGAATATATTATATCTACGTGTGAAAAAAACCATGGTAATTTGAACTAATCAACATTGTTCGATTCTTCCTTTTCCTTTTTACATACGTACAGATATTGTCAATTTTTGAACTGCAGCTTTGAAAAAACTATAATTTCAAAGATGCTCAATGTGAAGTTATTCCAGAATTATTATTTTCCTATAAATTTCTATATATAGTTTACTTTCAACGACTAACTGTAAGCAAAAATCGGTCTGATTTGGCCATCATGCAATAAGCGGAATTTCGTTATACGTAGAATTCACTGGTTGATTTCCAAATTCGAATTGCCAATGCGTTTGAGAAAAATTGAGAATGGGGAGAAAACGCGTGCGCTAGCAGGAGTGATTCGAGCGAATTTGAAAATGGCACCAGAGGAGCATAAGCCCGTTCATTTCGATCAGAGGAGCTGGATGTCAAAGGTCACACAAAGCGAGCGTTGCACCGTGGCGGTTTTCAGCCACCAACTCTAATGAGCACTCTCACGTGCCTCAGGTTATCGCTATAGTCGCTCCAATAAGCGCAGAAATATAATTCCGTCGTGAAAATTTTCGACATATTTTAGTCAAATATTTACTCATTATAACGGATTGCCGCACCTTGTTTGGCGAACAAAAAATTATACAGGCAAAGCTGTATATACGTCTGACGACTGTATTGTATATCAATGCCAAAGGTCCAAAGGAAAAAAACTGCTCAAGTTTTAGATTGAGCCAATGCTAATCGAGATTTTGGCGTTTTTCAATAATAACAAGAAAACGTGTATAGCTTTCTCAGTCCCACAAAACAATTTCTCGCATCGCAACAAACTTTGACAAGAGAATCTGAAATTCAGCATTTTTTTTTTCGAACCACCCCATAGGCCATATTATGCTTGAAATCTGGTGTCGGTCGGGATGATAGGGGAGACCACAGCAGAGAGGTAATTGCTAAGGAAATAACGAACTGATGGGAATTTCGACATTGCGTGATTTCCTCTTGGTTTGACAAATAATTTAATCCCGAAAAAATGTTACAGGCTGTCTGAAAAGGAATAAAAGAAAAGAAGATGGATTTTGTCTGATTGTGACACAGGATAGGGTGTTCGAAAAAATTTGAATAATGAAAGAATTAATGTTAAAATTTGAATAATTATTTTGCAATGGATATACGATTTTGTCATAGAAATTTACGGTACCCTAATCTCTTTTTGAAAAATCTTTCGAAATTCTGAGAAAAAATTTAAATATTCTCGATATTCTTGTTCAAGGCGTATACAATATCTAAAAAAGAGAAATCAATGTGTAAAACATATATCTTCGACGCAATAACATAATTTGCTACCGTCTGAGTTTTAGTTTAAGCCGACATCTGGATAGAGAATAAAATAGTAGTAAAAATGATATGAAGGAAAAGTCCGAGTTATTTGAGGCAAAACTATGTACCTACAATGAGGACGATAAAAGAACCTGCCAACCAAGTGGACCGCAAGCAAACACAAAATAAAAATAAAAAAGGGACAAATAAAAGAAAACCACGAAAGGAAGAATAGTGGAGTACCCGTATAATTCGAACCCTTGTACGAGATGTTGCATAGAACGGCCGGCGACATGTGGTAGAAAATGGTGGAAAAAAAGGACTAAAATATTAGGCGGAATCCGAGCATCATATAGGTATGTTGAACGGCTGAGACAAATTTATCAACATTTTTTTAAGTTAATAAAAATTCTCATCGGATTCCGCATGAATAATTAAATAATTTGATCCAGCTTCGTAATTCTGATGAAATTATCTGACGGTTTTATGGTTTTAATGATTTTTCTGATTTTGCGGATTTTGAAGAGAGAGAAAACGCGCAGAATCCGAGGCCACACCTATAGAATCATTTTGCAGAATTGTAATCAGTAGAATCAAATGAACGATTTCAGATTTTTCTTCATGCAGTATAACCTACGAGCGTCGCACCTGCACGTATGATAGCCGGGCAAAAATATTCTTTAAAAATCGACCCCGCGGGATGCGTTCCACTGCGGAGGTTCGGTCTAGGCGTCCTAGCTGGAGCGAATCCAAGAATGAACAATTCTGAAGCGTGAGCGAATTTCAATGACAGAATGGGTTATGTCATATATATACCTTTGGCTTGCGTTTTGAAATGTTCACTGGATCGCATCCAGCCTGCAGGGTATAAGAAAGTTTTTACTCGAACTTCCATAAATTTTGCGGTAGAGCTTTGACTCTCGGTGGCTGCCTGCTGACCTAGTATATATGAGCGTGATTTATCTAAAAACGCTGCACAGAAGCTATAAAACAATATAATCTGTACATTTATTGGAGGCAACAGCCATATAACGTGCACAATATGACACAACGCGATCCCGATAAAAATTTAAAAAATTTAAAAAAATAATGATTCATTCGAAATATATTTTTGTCGTTCGACGATTTATAAGAATGTTCAACTATATATTTGTAGGTATGAAACGATAACCATTATACCTATATTTTTCCATTTTTCTTTGTCGTGCAATAATAAATAAACAATTATGACGTTCGATTGACAGGAATCGGCAGCACGCACGTACGTGTGCAATCTGATTGTCGCGAGTAATTGTGCATCGGATATTAATTTTCTTCGATATTTAATTATTCCGGTAAAATAAGAGATACAAAAAATTGCCCGGAATATTGCCAACCCCTTATATACCTAGAGACGTGAAAGGAAACAAAGGCAAAGAAAAGCACGGAAAAAGCAAAAAAATAAATATAAAAGCAAAAAAAGATCAAAAAACGAACAAAGCTCGAGGGCGTGAAATGTAGACCTGAACTGCGTTGAACCCTTGCTAAGCCCGAGAACGTAAATATATATTATAGGTATGGTGCGTGTGGGAGTTGAGAAACCTATCACATTCCCTAAATTGGCGTGATTTGCCGCAGCTTATTGTTAGAATAGGTATAAGCACGGCACGCAATGTACAATATATACTGTATACATACGTTTACCTACGTGGTACGTAGGTTCATTCCTTCACCTTCGTACCTTCATTAATATTCATCGGCGCGGCTTCCTGGGGCACGACACATTATAAAGGCATCAGAACAAACCTAAAACAACATGCATCCCCTTCGATCCCAAGGCTCGAAGAATTTGCAACTATTTGTTCGCGTAATTCCTTCTACTATTCTACACCCTCGTGTGTTTTGTCAATTTTTGATTAATACGAGTTAGAAAATACTGTAGATTTCAATGGGGATGGCAATTAGCATCATCATCTAAATCGCTACGTAATTACATTAAATGGGAAACTCATCAAGCCGCATCAGCGCCGCTGGTAATTCAGATAAAGACTCGTAATTTCAGGAGGGGTTCTTTTTATGCATTTCCAAAATTTTTCGTCTTATGGGAGCAACAAATTTCGAAAATATCCAAAATGAGGAGCACCCCAATATCCGAACACACGTTATTTCTTCCGCCAGGAACAAGTGCCCATATACAGGGACAATTGGTGGAAACTGGGCACTCCACATACGCCTGACTAGCGGCAACTTAACTCACCAATACGTGAAATTTTCACGTGCGTGAGCCTCCGCCGGCGTCAGTTCCCGACATCCGTGACCGCTGATATGATACCAGCGGAGGTTTACGACATGAAAATTTTACGTATTGGTGAGCACACGTTATGTTGCCGCTAGTCAGGCGTACGAAGTGGCCAGTTTCCACCAATTGTCTCTGTATACATTACACAGCCTTGAGCTTGATCAACCGCACGAACTACCGGAGCAAATTACGTTCACACTCTGTGTATGCCGGTACTTGGTACAGTTTCGTGTCTAATCAAGTCACTTTATAGAGTCTATTTAGTTAGTTACACCCGCATGTGATGTAGATGGCTTACTGTATATGTATGTACTACATACTGTGCAAAATTCCGAACGAAAATTCTACCCGGATTTTATTTTATACAATTAATATTATGCGAAGCCACGTTCGCATTTTTTTTTCTTTTTTTGTTTCAACTCCATAAGAAACACAGTGCTACCGCGTGACGTTTTCTGCCTCGCTTTCTGCAAAATATACTTTTCAGCGATAACCCAGCGATGAGGTATATACGTACCGTATAATTATACCTGCAATAAATTTCTACGGTTATTTAACGATGTCAGCCGATTACAATAGTTTAACACGTAACTAGTATTTGCTTCTAACTTATGTAGGTAGATTCTCTCCATACTTATATACAGATATGCATAATAGCTTGTTCCGAAAGCCGTAAAACGATCAATTTTCTTTTTTTTTTTCAATACATTATTGTATAGATAGGTAACGATGATGCGTTAAAATAATAAAGATTTAGATATCGCGCGTGCAGACAACATGTGATAAATTTATATAATATGATATTTTATTTGCGCTTATAGCCGATGAGATTGTTTTTATGCCAATCATTTATTCTCCCTCGGTACATACCTACTGTGCATGATAAAATTACCGCGTGGGTGGTCTCGATGGTGGAAGAATGAGATGAGAAAAAAAACAAAATTACAAATAACAAAAAAAAAAATTGAGAACTCTCGTTACAAATCCACAAAAACGCCTACGTGGGGATTCTACATAATGTCCCATCGGCATTATTCTGAAATTTAGATTTTTTTGCGCAGTACGTAGGATATACATTCATATTCGTTTCCGAATGAAAGAAAGGTGGAAACTGCCGAAGAAAAAAAAAGGTTTTATCTGACTCATGGTTATTTAATTGGCTAACAAGATTTTTAAACTCCCTGGATGGACGCATTGTGTTTTATCTCGAATGAAAAAATAAATGTAACCCTACCCGACCGTGAAATCAAATTTTTTTCGGGCTACAAAACTTTACGAGGGCGTAACGGATCAGTCCGTAATGGAGTATCCTTAAATTCGCTCTGCAGCAACCAGCGCGAGCGGTTGACGAAAGCGAAAAATATACTCAAAGACTACGTCTCGATCGGACGATAAATTATTGCGGTATCAATCCTGCAGTTTCATTTCATTCTTCGGCTATATAAATATAACCGATTACAGCGATTATGTGTAATATTTCAACTAAACTCTATAAATTCATGGGATGGTATGGTCACCTGGTTGCAACGCTCGGGTTTTAATTATCCGCTAATTAAAGATCGACAACACTTCTCGGAAAACTGGAACGCGAGTGCAGATTAGGGTCGTGCAATGAGCGAAATTACTCGAGAAATTCAAAAGCCACGGTTAGCAAACATTTTGGTATTTTCCTTCGCGTTGTTCATCAATTTTTGAAAATTTGTTTTTTTTCTTTTTCTTTATTCAAGAGCCTGCGGAATTTAATTTGATTTTTACGACTGCAGATATTGGGATCAGAAATCACAGTTGGCTTTGACAACAACCTTCGTATTTAAATTTCATCTTTCTTTGTTTCATTATCACATATGATTTTCAATCTGTGTTTCTTGACAGTATATAATTGATTGATGTATATATACGCGATTGAAAAAAAAAAAAACTCGATCATGTTATTTCACGTCATAGTTATCTCTACTGTTGTGTACATTTTTTAAATTTAAAACATTTTTCGATTCACAATACCTAACGTGCGCTGCGCAGGCTTGTAAATCAAAACGCGGTGGTTCATTATATTATACGTCATATACACAGTAAGTTATTTATGCGATGCACTAATCTGCAGCGTAATTATTCATGCGCGCGATTAATATTACGATGTTCGTCAAATTAGTTAACAAATTTATATGTGCACTACACGTCAAATTCAGTATATACCATACCGTACGTAATCGCCCCGAGGCTATTCGGTACAAGAGAGAAAAAAAAAACAGCTTCACAATTTCACTCAATTAATCGACTTTGTTAACATCAGGCTTAAAATTGCATCTCGAATTTATAACCTGAATCACCTACTATGTATAAAATACAAGAAGATGTTATAAATTATAAAAAATGAATGAGTGGTGAAACTTTTGTTTTTGAATCCGTCATTTCTGCCGTTGCATGGTTTTGACAGTTTTTCGAAAATCCAATGTTCACAACCAGAATAATTGCGGAAGATTTTTTAACAAATGGACTTTTTGATACTGTCAGTAAGATCTTGCGAAAACTTTGAAGCTCTTGGTAAGGATTTAATGATGAATGAGAAAAGAAATTGTTTTTCATATTCGGCCTGCCTAATTAATAGATATGTAAGATCTGCCGTTATAAGATAAAAATTAATTTTTCTGTACAATTTTTTTTTTGTTTTTTTTTATTCTGAGTTTTCAATTTGAGGTAAGATTTGATTTGGTATACGATTCTTGTGATATTTTTTTACGAAAACAACCGAAGTGAAACCAAATTCCAAAAGCAGGTACTCCAACGGGAATCCTTATACGTTTAGAACGTTATTTAGCGGGTAAACATCGTTAGGATATGAATAGAGTTTTTGTAATCCTTGGAACTCAGTGTTTGTGGGGTTAGGTTTGATAAACATTTTCATATTAATGTGAGACAGTGACATTTGGTGATTGGGAATGGGTGACGGCGCTGATGTAGTGCGACAACGTATGGGGAAATCGGTACGGGAGGACGTTGACTTAGGAAAAAATCTAGCAAAGGAACTAGAAAAAGAGTTCAAGGACGTTAAAGCCACCTGCAAGGACGCTAACGTCCTTTTACCCCAAGCGAAAGATGGCCTAGAAAGGCATTCCGGCGAACCAGACGAACCAACTAAAGGAATCCAGGTGTTACACGATTTCGGAAAAAGTGCACTCGAAGATCAAAACTCTGGGAAGAAGGTAAAAATTTATTTGATGTTTGAAAGTTTTTCCGTATTCATTCATTGAACATTTATTAAAAATCGTTCAAATATAGATGGTGATAATAACCGATCCAGAGGTAGCAGCCCCATTTCCTTACTCTGATACAAAATTACGTCCTGAAGCTCCCCCTTTTACACCCGAGTGTGCTTCTCCCCGTCCCGAGCTTGCAGCCTACGGCGAACCAGAGAACGATAGTTCTTGTTTCGTGAATGTTGACCTCAAACCTCCGGCCCAGGAAGAAGAACGAGAAAAAGTTTTTGCTGCGGAGAGTAAAATTTCGCCGGTTCAAATCGAGCCAATCGCAAATGACAACACGGAAATCGTCAAAGACGTCAGACTAAAACCGTTCAGTCTCACAGCCCCGCCTCAGCTTCAGAAATCCACGCCCAATATCGAGATATCGGTGATAAAATCAATTTTTATTTCACAATACATTGTCTTCAAAATAGATGAAACTATATATGTGGATGTACTCGAAAATATATCCTGAGGAAAATGTTACTCGTCAATTTCAGGAGACGGTCGATAAAAATGATCCAATCGTCGCGGTTCGCCCAACAACCTCAACCGCAGGAGCATCCGAAACGAGGGAATCTCCGATAGTATCTGTAGGAGAACGTGTTAATTTTTTATCGCCGGCATTTTTTCTCGGTAACAAAACGCAGATAATTGTCCTAGTTGCCAGCATAATTGTTTGCGTGATTCTTGTAATTTTCGTACTCGTTTAATATCGATTATTATTACTATAATAATTGATATTATTATTATTATTATTATTACCTTTGTGAAAATTGAAGCGAAATTATTATATAATTTAAAAAGAAATAATCAGTCATACTCGATATTAATTACGGCTAATTTCAACCCTATAATAGATAACATGCACAATAAATCATGTCTACATGGCTACACGTAGTCCGTGAAAGATTCTTCGTATAAGTTATTGCTAAATTTTATCGCTAATTAGGAGTGAATACAAATTAGTTGGAGAAGCCAATAATCGTGTTTTCCATTAATGTGCACATCGTAAACGTGAATGTGATCCTCGTTATGGCCCGTCTACTTAAAATACACCTATACAGGTTGGGTTATGTATTAATAAACTAACGACGCGAATGGTGCTGCACGACTATAATGTATATTGTAATCTCAATCTCCACTTTAATTACGAATTCTAGCATCGACTTTAGAATTAAACGGAGGAGATTAGTCGGTATATGGTAGATAGGTGTTGCGATTAATGAAATTTCGTACACCAACGCTGCAGCGATGTGCTTGCCATATGAATTATCCTATCACTCCTATAATTACCATTTTAATCGGATAATTTATTAATAAACAGTTTCGGGATGATCATATGTTTTCTAGTTTTATCTTCTTTCTTCGATTCGTATAAAACGAAAAATTTACATAATTTTTACCGCGTCGGATCGGCGACATTATTCATAGCTGTTAGAATCGGGGCGATCACCATTTGTTATAAAAGAATTTCAAGTGAAATATACATTGTTATCTACTAACCTGGTGCCATGGTATTTATTTACGAACATTCGTTGTAACCTCGAGTTCAGTTTAAGATAAAAATCGAGATACTACAGGGTGAATATTCGCACCAACTATTACGGAAGGATGAAACTCAATTAGCTCTCGTATAGATAGGGTGTAGACTGTAGATATATCTTCAGTGAGAAATGAATTGCTATTGCTCTATGTGAAAGTCGTTTATAACTGTCGATCAAACTTATACATCATTTTTCTCCGAGCTTTATCGACGTGGCATCTCGAGAGATAGATGCATTATACCTATAGGTTTTTTTTCGCTCCAGCTTCCATGAAAAATTTAGCAACTACGAATTTATATTAATTGATCTTCCTTCGTCGTCCGCCAATCGATCAATATTTTCGGTATCCTATTTCGTACTAATTTTGCGACCTAAAAATATTCTGTAAAATAAATTTTCGATCATCTTATATTGTATATATCTGGTGCGAAAATTCATCCGGCGCATTTTACATCGGATAACCATGTAGTACCTCATACACCGTACTATTACAGTATATCTTGGTGAGAATCAAAATGCCAGAAGAAATTGTCACTGCAATGCAAAAATAACTGCGCGGAGGTGCCCGGCAGTAACTTCCCACCTTATCTTAAGAGCTCGTAAATTATGTCTCTAAAGCTGCTGCAACTGCAATTTATACAATGATTTTAACTCTGGGTAAGAAACTCGCGGAAAATACACCTTTTCTTATATGCACGCGCGGAAAAACGGTAGGTATTCAAACGTTCTTATTTCTGCACTGCCGTGTTCCGAGGACTCAAAAATTTGACTTATGCAGCAT
Source organism: Athalia circularis (assembly GCA_963978495.1). Lineage (NCBI taxonomy): Eukaryota > Metazoa > Arthropoda > Insecta > Hymenoptera > Athaliidae > Athalia > Athalia circularis. The sequence continues at coordinate 24,707,798 of OZ021700.1, forward strand.
GTATCGGGTTCGGGCAAATATATTATCAGCCGAAGTTTTAAGAACTTTTTTCTACACTCGCAATCAACGGACGAGGAGAAAAAAAAGGTCGAAAATATGTGTAATCATGTACCACCACATCATTTCTCAAATAGTAAAACCGCATGTTTCCACGTTATTATTGAATTAAAAAACAAACTTTATAACCGTATAATGATCATTTATTTCACTCGGCTACACCAGACCATTATTTTTAAGTAATTTAGTACCAGAACAGAGCTTCGCAGTTATGATCACGCCGCGGTATAAGTGAAAATTTCCTATACGCTGTTTGGCAGATTTATAATTAACTCTTGTTAGGGAATTACATATTTTTTTACCTCTGCAATGATACCGCACGAGTGTAAATCGTTAACGAATTCCCGATTTTTTTATACTCGAGATTATTACTATATACCGACGCGCCCGTGTAACGCACAGTGTGGTGCAGATGGAAGTATAGCTTTTCATCGATGGAGTGAAAACAAAATGGCGTAATAACCGTGATTTGAAGAAAAGTTTACGGGAAATCCAAAACAGCGTTATAGATTTTTGGGAAATATATGTATGGTTATAAGGTACTACGAATCAGGAAGTTCCTTACTATTTTTAGGTTAGTATATACGTATACCTATACCTTATATCTCATAGAAACCACATGGCACAAGTTTCTGCGAAAACTCGGAGAAAAGTTAAAGAAGTTCGAAATATTACATTGAAGTTTGAGTGAAAAGAAAATTACGACGACAATACATGAGGGGTGAATTTTGGGAACCCCAAATAATTATGTGCGGGCAGCTGCAGAATTTATATAGATATATTTTCGCAGCCATGCCTAAATATGAGATTAAAAGAGTTACTTTTAGATTTCGTATATAACTCCAAGTTTACTCAATATATAGTTTCCGCTAATCAAATAATTTATCGTATACAAAAAGCACAAAGACCCGTTTATTTTTCTCGCGCAGGTTATAAGGGTCCGTCGATTTCAGATCGATTATCTTTGCGTGCGGATGAAAGCGGAGATTTTTTTTTTAGCAAGAAAAACAGTTAGGATTACAAGGTATTTATTTTTTTGAATTTTTTCTTTGTTTCATCTCGTTTTTTCTCTCTCCAGATCGCTAATTAAATTGTATAAGTTATTGTACACGCAATTTTGGAGTAATTTTCAACTGTTCCGAATTTCAATTATAACCGTTGTATACGTTTACATTAAATCAACTAATTGCAACTGTTCTGGGTGATATTTTGAAAATTGGAAACATGTCTATGATATAAGGACGAAAAGCTGGCTAATCAATCAGCATATTTATTATACTCATTACTTAAAACTTTTCAAATGGAGCTCACAATTAAACTTATATACAACTGCTCCTCGATCAATAAGATGAAATTGTTTCTCTCGCAAAAATTATATCGCTATAAAGTGCAGACAACGATGACGTGTTTATCTATCGTTGTAATGATAACACATAATACGTTATCTTTTTTATTTCGATTTCTCATTTGTTTTGTTACGCTTGTTTGCCACACGCACAATCAATTCTTTGCAGTCCATTTCCTTCTTCGCAAAGAATTAAGTTGAAAAAGAGCCGATATCCCGTAACCCATGCATCGGCCGTAAATTACATATACCACGTATATGTGTCATGACGTCTTTCCTGACTTCGATTAACGACAACGAACTTTTTGTCGACAGTGGTTTTCGACAAGCATCTTACCCATGCACATACGTAATCTATACGAGTATATCTTTCACATTATCCAAATTTGAAGCCTTTAAAAAAGGAAGAAAACCAATTCGGTCATAAAATATTCCATATCAAATTCAGTCAACTGATAAAAAACGATCTATATTCAGTGAATTTATGACGAAGTAGAGCATTGCAGATTTTCACGAATACAACAACAATAAAAAAAAAGATAAATAAAAAAAAAATTAACCGAAACAATTTTCAGAGAAATCGAATTGCCGTAGGGAACTATAGTTTGAACCCTTTCCATTAGCGAGTCTCTGAGGATTTCCGCACATTTAGTATAAGAAATGTTGTATACAATAGAGAAAGAAATATAAAATTCTCCCCAGTGTTTAATCTTTCACGAATACTTTGGTCGAACTGGTTGGAAATATATATATCGTATTGTTTTTTAGTGTTGCGTTGGTAGAAAGATAAAACTTGGAAAAAAAGAATTTCAAACTTCACATCCACCCCCGGGAGTGCAACAGCATCTGCAGTATCACGAAGAAGAAGGAGAAAAAGTAAAATGAAATAGAAGAGAATCCGAGTAGCCAATTGCACTTTTTATTTTCCTTCTCAATATTATACAAACGCACATATATATGGGTCTCAAAAATAAAGATTCTTCGCATGTACCTATATAAATGTATACTCATCCATTTACGTACTTGCTGCGATCTGGTAGCATGAGTGACTGGCTGGGTAGTTGCCAATTGAGTTTCAATGGTCTGCAGCCAGGATCTCTCGCGAGCAAAGCAGCTGGCGATTCTCCAATATAACACCCCCTGCGGCACCCCAAGGGCACAAAACCACCACCCTTTGGTAGTGGAATGTGGGTATTATTTATTAGAAAGTTAGATATAGACATGAGCACACGTATTATACAACAATGGCTATATACGGTGATGCGGAGGAAAATTCCGCCATCTTTGTTTTTGGCTGTGCTAAGAAATTTATACGAATGCATCAATGCACATACATACATGTATGAGGTATGTGAAGGGATTGGAATTCTTTTTTTATCAAACGAATGTTTTTTTTTTTTCATTAATGATGCACCGACTAAAAATTTGAATTTTCAAATTTTCTCCGGTCTATAATCAATTTGACGCGGAATACCTTCAACGTATACGTGCACAGGTAAGTGTTCATGTGAGATTTTTGAGCAGTTTAAATCACACGTTAAAATAATATTAGAATGTACGGCGCAGTAATAAAATTGCGAAATCGTGCAGTCCAACATAAATTCCATGAATAATTTTCTCCTCTCTACCTGAAAATCCAGACAAAAGATGGAATATATATATATGTAAAGTGCTATACGAAAACACCGAAATCGTGACGGGACTTGAGACAATGCTGACCCATTTCACGTCCCGCAGTCACTGTCCCTTCCGCGTATGTATTATACATGTTATATACAATATAGGTACATACATAAAATTTGTATGCTTTTGTGAACGGAAAATTAATCAAATATTCGTTCGAATGTTTAATAAATTCGTTTTTCTCTGTCGACAAGTTTACCGGAATAATTGAAAGTAAATTAAAAAAAAACAAAGAAAAAAAACAAAGAAAAAATTACTTCAACATTTTAACTCACAATAACGCAACTGCCGCGATAACTTTCGAGTGCGGCTGTGACAGAAACATAAATGAACAGTGAATTTTGTCTTGACGTAGTTATACTATAGCTACTGCCTATTTATACGATGTGAAAAAATAGTTTTAATTGAACAAACTTTGTTAATAAACCAAAAACTTCGTAGTTACCCACGTAAACAAAGAAATGTTAAGGTCGTTGTCACCAGGAGTTAGAAGCTGTCAACGAATTGATTCGATATTTCAACTTATATTCACATGTTTATACATTGATTTTCCCTCGGAACTTAAACGTTCCTTCTATCCGTGAGTTTTTCGAAATCAAATCATCCGTCACGTTTCCATTTTACGAATTGACTTCCGTAGGTATACTAATGCTCTTCACGCCGAAAAGAGGTCCCATTTCTATCGAAACTGTCGCACATGGAAATAGAATTTTCGGAGGTTTTCCATTTTAGGTGTTCCCATGCACGGATATAATATAGTCGTGTGTCAAAAATATTCTGTCTGCCAACTCGGGCACCGTATGATATACACCATCTTCTGATTGTGGTATGAGAAATGAGTAATGGATTTTGACGCGTACAACTTTCGCTCTTCTTATATCTGTATAATGTGCTTTCTGCCTGCGCCGCACGCGGCTACCTCCTCACGCGTTTTTGTTGTTCCACCATCGGTACTTTATTTTTTTACTTTTACATTTTCTTATATTGATTCATTTATATTTTGTTTTTTACTCTCATCGTTTCGAATCTGGTCTCAGCTGCGTCCTCCACATCCCGCAGGGCTAAAATTTATCCCCTATTACACGACCATGACGCGCACCCAGGAGAAAATTATTACAGACGTCTTTCTGCATTTTCATGATTCATGGCCATAAAAATATGATCCAATTTTTCATATCGATTAATTTTCATTCCTTATATTATCGTCATTACTATATATGATATGATTGCCGTTTTCTCTTTCCTACATATGTTTTCAAATAATATACACATTCGATACTTGATCGCCGCCATCTTGTAAAAATACGTTATGCATTTCTTTTCCGCGCTGATTTATAATATCTATATATACGTATATGAAATTAACCCGCGAACGACCCTCGACCTGTCTTTTTTTATTATATAGCTACCGGGAACCGAGAAGAAGGGCCGAAGTTCTGAAGGTTTGAAGGAAATGCAAATGGCAGAAAAACAAAAAAAAACTGCTACGCCGCTGAATAATCGGTATATAGGTATGCAACACGCATACATATAGGTAGGTATATGAGCTTTCATCACGAACCCGCCCACCTGCCGTTGTTATGTATAGTAAAATTAGGCTGTCACTTACGTTTTGTGCATGTACGCCGTTCATATTTCACATTTTCATCGTACCATGTATACCTATACACCTATATATAAATGCATAATTTAAGTGGAGCGTAAAAATCAGAATATTCATATTGCGAGATGTGTAAGCACTGCATTATACCTATATAACCACAAATACGAGCTTACTTTGAATAGACGAAGTCACTCCAATTAACGCCTTCGAAATTCGAATATATATCGGTTTTATGCTTCAAGAGAAAAATTTCTTTTGTATACCTAAAGCTCTGACCGATTTTGAATGCGTATACTTATACATATAGTGATAAAGTGGGCGTACTATACAGACTCGGGTGAAAGGTCTTCTAACTGTAGCAAAATGATTTTTTTTTATTTTACTTTTGAATTTACAGATTACATAATTATACACATTTTTTAAATCTATAATTAACCGCTATATGACGGGACGAATGTGATGAAGCTGTACACATAGTAATCGTAAGAGAAAACTGTAAAGGGGAAGAATATATCTATCCTTAAAGTTTCTTAACTGCATGAAATTACAGCTAATCGATCGCGATCATCTAAATTGCCTATGTACGCTATACACGTATCAGATGCGTAATTATTAATCCTTATTCATTTTTTTTTATTTTATTTTATTTTTCTAAATATATTTAACGATAAGCCAAAAATTACTTGCCTGTAAATCGTGAAACTCTGGCAAATTTAAAGAGTCCTACATTTTAAATTACGTTTCTTACTCATCCCCGAGTTATGTTATATACTTTGCATATATTTATACATTATATACCTATGAAACACGCCGAGAAGCTTGAAAGAGAAAATCTTTTTTCTTTCCTTTAAAAAAACAGAAATACATTCCACCTATAATTCTCCGCAGGTCGAAGAGCTACTCAGACCGTGTTTTATTTCCTCTATAAATCCCGACTTCGTAGGCAAAGAGTTAAATGCATAGATTTTCCCAATGCCTTTACGTATGTATATAGTTTATATTTAATCATTGCGACTGACGGTAAACTTGTAGTATTTACAAAGAGTTAACGCAATAAAGTTGGTTGCGGATGGACTCGAATCAGTTAACCAACCATTTCGTTGTTAATCAACAAATTTATCTCTTCGTAACACTGCACAGCTGTCCGGCAATTGAATAGCAGAGCGAACGGAAGTTGCGTTGTTGGACAAAAACTTTGCACCAATAACAGCCCGCAGACCATATAGTATGCACTCTAGTGCCGCCATGTTATACATGGGTGTAGTAGAGCTTGGCCAAAAGCTTTGGCTCTAATCGATCTTCCCGCAATATGTAATGCAGAGGATTTTATCAGTGATGGCGAATTTTACCGGTGATTTTACCTACCTAATTTTCCATAAATTACCATCCTTTAATTTCCTACAATTATCCTTGATATTCCTTCATTTCCTATAATTATTATTAGAGTATTGTATTACTCCCTCAGTGAAGTAGGCCAACGGGATTCCGGTGCCGAAATTAGGCGACCGAGAAATTTCAACATTTCTTATTTCCTCACATCGATTGAAACTGTCGAAAAATTGGTAAGGTTGGCCGTACAGAATGGCCAAGGAAAATACGGTCCATTTTATGATGTCATCAAAAATTGACACTAGATGTGAAGCGACAGACTAGACAAACTTTTTATGGTGGAGCTGTTATTTTGTTTTTCAAAATTCAAAAAACTCGGAAAATAGATCGATGTTTGAGAAAAAAAAATGTTAAAAAAATCTCTGCTATTTACGACATTACGACTGCAGACGATACCGTCCGTAAGGTTATTAGATTCTTTTTTTATTTTTTATTCGGGGACCCGTTGATACCAAATACTTCCTATTTTCAATATAATCATTCCATAAGTCCGGATACTTCAAGCTATTATAACTAAAGCGTTGTATCCTTTGCGGTCTCGCGAGCGTTATCGAATATCGGATTTTTTCGGATGATTGGTTAGTGGTTTTTCATCTGCCCAAGAATCCCGAAGCAATCAGCCGCTTATATGCGATGCCATTTTAGTTTATTTCTTTTTTGTTTTTCAACTTTCAGATCGAAGAAATGGAGACCCAATAATGGCGTACAAGCACTAATCCAAATAACTGCGTATATATAGGTATACATCTATGATGCACATACGATATATAATGGCCCATAAATGCGCTGGCTGCACGCACGTGCCGTTACTGTGCAGATGATACAAACTATAAAGATTAGGGAACTAGATTATCACGTAGTTTATTAGATGTTCTTACTAAAACACGTTTTAGTGCGCACAATATATAAGTTGACGCGACAGAATTAACGAAATATAATAGTTCTGTCACGATTGACTGATGATGCGGCATATATATTATTAAATTCGAAAAAGCCACAGAAAAAAGTAAAATAAGGAAAACAAAAAGAAAACAGAACCTGAGTGACCTATGGCGGTATTTTGAAAACGATCAAATTCCGTGATCGATGTGAAGGAAAAAAAGAATTCAACGACGGAGTAGTCAAAGTTGAAACCGAACATCAGGTTTTCATGACAAAAGAAATTGCTGAAACATTAATGAAAATCTATACATATAATCTTTTGTTACATCAGGGACCGATACTTTGATGAGGTTGACGGAAATACAACGAGGGAAAAATATATTTTACGTATTCACGTGTATAGTGTTGGGGATTTCGAACGAAATGTTGAAATTCCGTGGAAACTTCAATTTTCTATCACAGAACCAATACCGTATCTATACCTACGTCATAAGCCATCATCGTTCAAACCCTCGTCCGCGGATCGGTACGAAATACATAATAGCTGTAGTAATACCTAAATATATATATACCTATACCTTTGCTAAATGGAACATGTGGTAAATGCAATAGGGAATTACAAATATATACGTCTGTATACTACATATGTATTCACATACAAAATTCCGTTCATGTAAATACAAATGCCGTGCAAATGTGCAGATACTCATAGTTACGAGTGCATCGATTTTATATGGGAAAGTGAAAATTGTCGACTGAATTCTATAGCTGCGCTTATCGTTTAATAATTTTTTTTTTACGATTTGTAGTCGATGCATAGCTTTACTGCAAATGCATTTTTGTATAATAAACCGCAAAGGGACTATGCAACATGTTATTATTTTTTTATCGTAACGCCGGGGTGCTCTTGCACTGAGCATTCAACACCTCATACTCGTACATGTGATATCTATGTATGTAAATTCAGCATGAGTTTTTCAACAAGAAAAAAAGAGAAAATGGGTTTTTGGAAAAAACTCATAGGTGATTCCTCAATTCTCGTGCTTGCCTTCGTGAACAATATATCATACGTATGCATAACCCTGACACATTTCTGCACGAATCGGATGAAGAAAGTGTAGTATGTCTATAATTATTAAGTAAGTAGTACAGGCGAGCTTAACAACGAGCTTAGAAACCTGTCATGGCGATAGAATAATAAACGCGAAGCTGTCACTCCTGACGCTTGCATAAAAAGCTGTACACGCCACAAATGATTGCTCTTTTCTTATTTTTTTTTACCATAATATTATCACATCAGTTTCATTCGATATATTCAAGATGTACTCGTTTACACGATTGACATAATGTCGATTATGACAAAGTGTACTTACTTTTTTGAAGAGTTTAGGTCGGTTATCCAGCTGCTGCAATTCCTCGGTTGTTTGTCGGACGGAAGTTGCGGAGGACCCTCCAGGATCCGAGACCTGGTTGGCCTTGAAGAGTTTTGATTGCTCGACCCTTTTCCTAAGGTTTTCCAAGGCCTTGGCCTCCTCACGTTTCCGAGATGGTGGCCAATTGGGACCCGAGCCATGAATGAAACTTATCGCTGCACACGGCGATTCCTTTTTTGCAAATCGATTCGAAAGGAACAAAAAAAAGTGAAAATATGTAGGTGAAATCGGCAGCTTTTTTTATACTACCAAACTTTTCGATTAAATCAGAGACTGACTGACTCGGAAAAGGTGAATTAATTCTTATGCGGAGCGCACGATAAACTTTATTTCTATATATGGAATTGTAATTTTCCCGAGAAAAACGTCTCGCGAGTTTCACACAAAATTGATTCGTAATCTCAGAGACGGACTAAATCTCAACAAATCTTGGTATACTTTGATCTAAACATCTAGGTACCGGAATGTATTTTATTGCGCCTTATTGCTTGATCCAAGTACAAACATGATGTGCTATTTACCTCACGTATCTTTGAATCTCCGTTTATTTCCTACTGTAATAACTTTTTTATTCGACATAAACGATCATTTGCCAATTGCTATAGATTCGTGAATTGACTAGGATGCATAGGACCGTTTTTCTTAGAACTATTAGAGTTTTCCGTACGATGGCCGTTGATTGTTATCAATATTTACGGATCTAATTTGATTTCCCACAAGAATGATGTGAAATTCTAAATGTACAAATACTGAATAATCACGAAAAAATAAATCCAATTCAATCCTCAACTCAGCAGGTATTCCTATTTCGAACTGACAATGAGAAGAGACTCGCATTTGCATCAGCGCAGCATTGCAGTGCTGAACTGCAGAATCTAACGATAGAAAATAAAATGCGGGATTTGATTATTTTTTAATCGACCATCAATCTTGCGAAGCAATAAATTACGAGCCAAATATTCTAACATCCGCCTGTCCTAAATTGACCAATCAACCCTGCATAAACTGCGATGTTATTATACATGTTATATTTCGTTGCTACAATGGGCTTCTGTATTTTTGATGTTATTATTTTTTTTTGTAAAGATTAAGCGAAACGAAATCTTAGAATTCGATCAACACACGCATGCTGATTCGTGAGCTTCAACAATTGCGCGCGTAAATGTCTCGCAATCCAAATACAAAGGTTCACGCTTAGCAGTGCGCTTATTGCTATATTGTGGTTTGAATTAAGATAGGTAATCATTATATTTGACACTATCATTTATAGAGAACAATTTCTAGTTATGTTGCTATATGTCGTTCATCGGCTACGACGCGAAAGGCTTGCATGCCTGCATCAATAAATTTCCTTTATTCTTCCAGAGATCTTCGCGGCAAAATTGGAAGGTTTTTAAATAATTTTCCCATACCAAGTACCAGTAGTGTTCAGGCAGGTTTAATGAAAACACCATTAATTCGCATGAATCTAGGTAAACTTATGTGTTGCACGCTTTTATATTGCTTCACCTTAGACTGGTAATTGGAGTTGTTAACGCTAGGATCCAAGAGCGAGGTTTGCCCAAGTAGCCGTCGACTCGCGGTGCATCGGTTACGATTAATAATTTCTTTTTGAATCGCGTACTCGATGAAATAACTCTCATCGTCGTCGCGTTGTTGCGACGGCAAGAGCTCCGCGGTTTCCTCCTCCGTCGCGACGTTCATCTCGCGCAGCTCCATCGCAGCGACTGGCACTCTAAAATACCGAATCACTAGACTACCGCTAACTTTTACCTCAACGCGCCGCCGGTCGCCAGCATCCAAGCAACTCGGGGCCACCGCAGACGCGGCTTTTGCGCCTGACGATTGGCCACCCATGTCACAGATCGATACACACGATTGGTAGTTAAATAATTGCTCCTTCGTAGCAGATGGAATAGAAACAGTCAACAGTACTAATTGTAAGACAAGATAAAATAACGCTATCCAGGATCTGAGATGAATCAGTAATAATTTGTATATAATGTGCGATATGTGTACGTGTAATTTGCATTTTTAATATGTATATTCAACAGAGCTCAACGCCAATTTTTGGTGTACTCTTAGTGTTTATTTGAAACACAAGTAAAAATACATTTTGTACATATAAGAATCTTAAGATCTGGGACGTTCCTTCTTTTCCTTGTATAAAGCCAGTAGAGAGACATTGGCTACTTTGACAACCTTGAAACGGACACCGGGAATGTCACCAACAGCATGACCTTTACGACCAAATCCTGCGACCAAGACCTCGTCGTTTTCTTCAATGTTGTTCAGACAACCGTCCCGAGGTACGAATGCCGTTATTTTTTTGCCGTTCTTAATCAGCTGCACCCTCACGCACTTACGGATAGCAGAATTGGGCTGTTTCGCCTCTACGCCACTGTAAGAAAATTGAAAGAATAATGTAACCATCTGATTATATGACTTGTTCAAAATCGGCGTCAATGTGTTCATGAGCAATCAAATAATATCCAGAGTTATATTTGTAAGATGAACAACTTTTGGTAACACATCCTTCTGTTGCCTTTAATAATTAAAAACAGAAATTCGTCACTCATCAAATATCATAGATTGATCTTTAGCTCTACAATTTTTACCGCCTTCCTATCAATGAGAAGTAGACGAATCAAGTCTTCCAGTCTTTGGAACAACTAATAACTGAGCTGGCAACCTAACCTAGCTTTTCCCGTGCAAAACCAGAAGTGTTTGTATAAAACTTAGAACCAAATCTGATATTGACTTACACTTTTTCAAGAACAATTCCCTTGGCGTGGGAAGCACCTCCGAAAGGATTAGCCTTCCAACGCGTACCAAGATGAGCCTTTTTGTAATCTTTGTCGGCCCAGCGTTGTTCACGCCTGTGGTTGACGTGTTTACGCGCGGTGCGGAGACCTCGGGGTTTACCTATTGAAAATTTGTATTCGAGAATTATATTTCTGCAGGTGCTATATGAATACCACAATAGTTCAATGATTTTGTTTATCATAACAAAATGTCAAAACATTAACAAAGACACGCTAGATATCAAGTGCTATGGCGCACGTAACCACGTTTTCTTTTGAAATAATTACAGAGATTTGGAGATGTGATATGAAACCGGTGCCAGCAGAAACTATCGTAACACTTGTATGAGATCAGTATAGTTATTGATATATTATATTGGCACTCGTATGGTGTACAAAAAGCTAAAACCTTGGTTTAATTAACAAAATTTCCACATACCCATCTTGATCGGTCTGTAATAAAACCGGAAGAGGTTGCTGTGTAAGTGACGGAAACTAACAGTGGAGCGAGATTCGAGACGTCGATCTAGCTACGAAGTATCGCGCTATTCTTGATGTCGAGTTCGAGTTGTTTTCAGTTTGAATTCAAACCACGTCCGTTTTTTAGTTTTTCAGATAGATTTCATTGGAAACATTTATTGAATGGTAATGAGATATTGAAAATCAACAATACGTAATAGTTAACACAAATACTATTTATTTTCTATATGAGCAATATAATATTCTTACTAGAACTAAGGCAGAAGATCTTTTTATATGGTCATCGAGTAACTCGACTCAATGATCCAATATAAATCAGCAGAGTTAAAATGGTAAACTATTGAAATCTTTGCATCCCAGTAAAATGAATAAACATTTAAAAAATCTGACATTATACACGATTATAATTTAACTTCCCACGTATAAATTGGAAATTTACTGCCTGTATACAGAGATAAAAGTAGATACTAAATAACAAACATCAACCAGAGAAGAGTTATAAGAAAATGCTTAAATTAAATACGTACATCTTCAAGGAATGCAGCGTTAGAACTGCGCTTAAAGTTCTACTACATTGAAAAGTGTATTTTTATGATTAAACTGTAAGTTACTAGCAAAATTTGAATGGAATCATTATTTTTCGATACACCATTTAAACTGCATGCAGTTATGAGTCGATACAAAAAAAAAATCAAATTTTAATCATTACTTTTGTTAAAAAGTGAAAAAATTATTGATTCATGAAATTAATGTATCTAAAATATAAAGTATGTATTTAATACGCTATTTTCCTTTCATCTGTGGAAAATACTTCCAAGATAATAATCTAACTCCATCTAAACAGCCAGAACTTCAATACACATTGTTCTGTTTCCCACACAGTTTGCAAATGAATGGAATCTTTGTGGTAACTTTTGTGCCTTTTGATTTGCTTCAAATTTTTGATTGGCTAATATATGTTGTGACATTAAATTATGGGAGAGCTGTAAATAACATTTGAAGAACAACCTTACAATTATATTACGTTGAATAATATCATGTTGGGATACAAAATATCATTGTTCTTAGACAGGACAAATCATAATGACCATCACTCACTACATTGTTAGCTCCAACGAGGTACTTGAAATACTGTGCAATATGGTGTCATGTTGTTATGGCCAAATACTCAAATAAAATGTAACGTTGACTTTCGGGAGACTACTTAGGAAATAGACAAGCCAAATATCTCACATTCACGTGACTCTAAAAAAGCAAATAAAATATACGTATGTAATTTACAGATATTCTAGTTTTATTACATGTAGAAATATTTGTACTGAGTATTTCTAACAAATTTACATAAGATCGACCTAAAAATGGAACAAATTACGTCGTAATATTCGTGCGGTCGAACTAATCTTTTCGTTTTCCATATTCCGTGATAGATCTCCATGTCACAAAGGAATATCAGTACATTTCAGCAGGATTGATGCATATCATCGCTAAAAATATTAGCAGAAACGTTTGTTTGTTTTCTATTGATACTTCATTTTTTTCATGCACTGACAATGAGAGATAAGACCATTCCCTAATATTTGCCACTTGTCAACTAAAAACTTACTTCTACATCGAAAACATTCAACAACCGATAGCGCCAACAAGCTCTATCTATGGGGTTGGTGTTTCTACATTGATTTAGCAAACTGCTGCGTGAGTGTAGTTATAATTTGTTTCGTGAACTTAAGTTGCAAAATTGTTTGATGAGATTCTGATTGGATATTGAGTGGAGTACAGATTGTAAAGATTCAAGAAAAAGTAACATATTCTCAGCAATATTATTGAGGAGCAGCATCATGTAGAATTGTTATTGCTACTACACACCCTTAATCTCTAATATTTTACACTCAGGAAATTTGCCAAGAGTAATACTATAGCAAAAATATTGTGTATACTTAAAAATATATACCTATCTTTACATTGCCAATTATGGATTAATACAATTAGTTATAACTTTTTTTTTAAGTATTATTAAAATTGCTCTGATTTTGGTTCTTGAAGACAAAATGGAATTTGGATTGTGACAACTTGTAAGTCCACTAAGTTTTTAATAATTTTCTCGTTTTTATCTCCCTATTCAAATTGCCTTTGTTATGGGTATTGAATCTGGCCTCAGTTCCACAGTCCATCAACGATTAAATGGGTAATTGATTCTCGAGTCATTTTTTACACGAATAATTTAATCCCGATAGGTAGCTTACAGTAGTCATGCAGATTCTGAAAATACGGATTAAGCGTTCAAAACATGCGTGAACTTATTTTTCAAGTAGCCTAAAAGAAAAAACATACCTCTGGATTGATACGATTATCTCAAAAGTAAATTACCCACAGAATCTAGCTTGAGCCATGGATTGAACAAGGTTATTTTATAATCGTTGATATAACGTACATCAGTTATCTATTATTGTTTATTATGAGAGAGAGTTTTGCCAAACCTTGTTATACGTCATAAAGCTCAGGAGGTATGTCTCTTATTTGCGAAAAGCATAACTTGTGAGCCTAGTCTAAGTTTAAATAACGTAGTTGATTTTTTTTATACAATGGAATTAGGTCACCTGAAGGGAAAACTCGAAAAATGTCATTCACCAGGGGCACAAGAGAAATATTTTTTCGCCGACCAAAACGAAAACTGCCTCTTTGTAATATTCCACAAAGTGTAAACTTGAACCGCTGTGTATAGTTTATACTACAGTTCGATGGCCAAACCCTATGTGCCGTCGAACAATATTTATTATTTAGGGAAATATCTGAGTACGAAATAGAGATTACATAGGCTGTAGAAAATATATAATTAAAAAGGTATTGTTCTTGCAACGTTCCCAGAGAAACATGCTTTATAATACAATGATATAATTTGATATTTTTCACGTAATTTGATGGAAAAGATTCCGAAGTATGAACATCATCATTCCAATAGGTCGGGGAGGAGGTATTTATTTAATATGATTGGTTAAGGCAGAATAGCAAAATTCATAGTTGTATTTATTTATATAATAACTGTTATCCATCTGCGTGATTCACCCATGTATGTAAGCTTACTTAATTATATTTGGATAATAGCCATGATTCGCTGTTATAAACAACACTACCTTTTGTTGGATTTCTAGGTAATTCAATGCCTTGAAATTTGACAAAATAAAGGATATAGAAATAGTGATATTCAGTGCTGACTGATGAAAACGTAGGGATTTATCAGATTTTTTGCAAGAGGCCATCTCTAATTGTAATAACTACAACACCAACATATTTCATGCTCGTGTAAGTTCCAACAAACCAGGGCAAAAATATTACGCAGATGGGCAGTTTTCTATTCGCGAAATTAATTTGAAAAATTATTCTATAGAGTAGACATTGTGAGGAATCTTGATTTTCTTACTGAAAATCAATACAAATTCAAGAAGCGTACTAAAAAATAATTAGAAAATTCCAGTGTTATTGATCTCTATACATTCATACATTTACGTATTCAATAAGAATAACGTTGAGGAATGTGATAAAATATTTACATTGCACCATGATTCATAGTTATATCTATTCCCTGTGTCGATTCTTGTTTTCATATTATCCCTTTGTTCCATACATAGGGCATGTATGTATGCACATAAATATGGTATACGTATTTACTCAATATTTGCCATCCTAATAGTTGCCCAATTCAAAAAAGTACTTCATATTCATAGTTATGCTTAAATCCAAGCAGGAAAAAAACCTGAAGCTGGTTATTGTGTTACCAGGGATCTTTTGCTACAGAGGTGTAACGGTTTACGTTATTTATTTTTTTTTGTTCATCTATTTATTTTTTTCTAATTTTATTTTTTTGTAAAAGAAAAAATCTAAATTTCGATTTGAAGTCATTTACTTGAGATTGTCTTTTAATAAAAACTAGGATTTTATTACTTATTAGAATGTGCGAAAAACAACACATCTGAATAGTGCTGCCCGATATCGTTGATATTTAAAGGGTTTAAAATCTCAATTGAATCGAAAAAAAGTTTTCTACGAAATTAACCATAAATGAAATAAAGGCAAATTGTATTCTACAAATAACCGGTGAAAACAAATATATATATGGAAACTGAACACGTGTTTTTCTATCCCGTCGAGCACAGCCAAAATGAGCCCAAAGTTTCTCACACTGTCCTACGCCCTCATGTTAGGCAACATTTTGTGCCAATATATAATGTGCATTATTTTTTGACCGTGCAATATATTTTGAAGAGAGTATATTATTAGTATATTCATTTTATTTTCACTAAAAAAATATATATTGCAAAATATTTTGGGACCTTGTTATTTTGCGTGCAACGTATATACTAAGAGTATTTTCTCACTTTTGTATTTAACATAATGGCGATGCCAGTATCTTATATTTTTGCATTGATAAACCTCATTTTTCAAACATATTTTCAAATATTATTATTATTATTTTTTTCAATTAAATTATTTTGTAAATTTTATCACATGAGAATAGATTCTACAGACTTATTAGGACTGAGAGAAGATTCCAGGGACTCTAACTCTATTGTTCAGCTAGATATAGTCAGAAGAATCATTAGAGTAACAGCTGGATAAATGACAAGCATACCTCGCGTACTAGGTTCTTTTACATTGATACCTCGAGTGATATCTCATTTTAAACTACAATCGATGTGCCTGCCATCAAACGCATATGCGTAATGCAATAGGTCTCTACTAATAACTACAGCCAGGACAAAATTCTTACATCATTGATGAGGAATTGCAAATATCGTTTCACCTACAAAAACGACTATGGATTGACCATATCATTTGTTTCTGAAGCAATAGAGAATTACAACTAAAGACAATTCGTTGACAAGCATAAATGATTAGGGTAATTTAACATGTCAAACATCATACGATATTCGAAGTTACTTATTTGCAATTTCATTGTAAGAGTTATTTTATCACTAATTTTTATTCTTTTGATTATGAAAGCTACACAGCATCTATGCGTGTGCGGCCAACAATCAAACTAGCTGCGTAGTGCAGAGAAGTGTAACGAACGGTATTTTCATTTATATTATTTATATTCTATAGAGATTAGACATCAAATATTATGTTCTTGTATGACTCTGAGAGCTATGACTATATAGGCAAACTCAATACTTTTATTCAACTTTTCTCACGAATTAATCCATCGTCTTAATAAATTCAATTGCGGAACAGAACTGGGTCCACCAGTACTGCTCTTCTCCCTCAAATCTGTTCCCATAAAAACTATCCACATATTGAATCGTTGACAGCAAAGATGGCGGATTTGTCTGGAAAATATGAGTGAATGTCAATTTTACCAAGCGCTAAAGTAATCACTGATCTCGAATTCGAAAAGATCTATCAACGATGACTATCAGTAGTGGTTCATAAGGCGCCCCAGTAGTGTAATCATATTTCAAAGAAGGCTACCAGACGATAATGACAACACAAATAAGAAATAGTTATAAACTATTACCTTAATGATGACATAGACAAGTACAGGTATCAAGTCATCCGCTGCGGGGATACCCCTTTCGGATGCCATCGACAGTAGATTCATGATCGTGGTTGCACATCTAAATACACATTGCAATTTGTCCCTCGGAGTTTTGTAAGCTGAGATGGCGGCTAACTCTGCTTGTGCCCACGGCCATGGACATTCATAATGATAGATTCGTGGAATACGTAGATCTTTATGATTTGGCGTCACTACTTTGGCCAATTTTTTAATGTGATCACAAAGCAACTGATCTCGGTGAACATCACCTTCACCGTTTGGATAAAGTGCGTTGTGGTAGACCCGGGCCATCACTGTTCGCTCCATTACCATTCTCGCCAAGTCCAGCTGCCCTTCACTCGCAACTATAATTTTAAAACGAAGGATGATTTACAGTCGATGAATAACGTGACATATGCACGAAAACTCGTCTTTCCCCAATAATCCTCATTGAATGATTTTTCATGCTTTTCAAATGTTTGTCACACCTTGCCATATAGGATCTCGATCCATTTCAGCATGAATAGATCCTAAAAAGTTGTCCACCATATCTTGCTTCTCATCAGCAAGCGTCAGTTTTTTGAACTCCTCGCAAAAACGTAAGAGAGATGCTTCTCTTTTTTCTAAAAATACTCTGACACACACTGACACCAAATGGCTGCTCACTGCGTCACGATCACACTTGACTCGTTCACCCAACCTGAGAAATGGGAGACAAAACTTTCAACTCATGATCGCGGGTCAGATTTTGTTATCAACGATGTAATAAACCAAGGCAAAATATCGATCCTTCAATCAGGTCAATCATTGTGTTGTAGCACGGTGTAAGCTTATGATATAAAGGTATCTGGCGTTGTACTATATTCACCTGTCCAAATGAGCCAATGTTGACAGTAATCCCTGTCGACATCTGATCAAATATGCGATGTATGGAGAACGCTTTTGATAATCATTTCTAAGAGATTTGAACAATTTCCTGCATCCGTCGTCATTAAAAAGTCTCACACAGCGTAGAGTTTCATGTAGATGTGCAATCAAAGCTCGATCTTGTAAATTAATGGCTTCAGCAAGTTGTAGTTGCAAAAAAGCAACTAACTCATTCTCTTTCTGCATCCATGCATTTCTCTGCAGAATGAAAAATTCAGTAAATAGTTAATAGAATTAATTCCAACATTATTACTAAATAGCTAATTGCTGAACCTGATACATACAGCTGAGGCCGTACTCCAAGGAATATGTTGCAGGTCCGCGGTGCTGAGCACCATGCGCAATTTTCGCTTAGCATCAGCAAAAGCGAAAGACAGCTCTACATTATTAGGATCTATCGCCAATCTTTCATCTTCTGCTTCTTTCGTTCGCGAATGACTACTTTCTACAGATGCTGTGTCACTAGTTGCACTTGGCTTGCGTCTATACTTTGCTAAAATATCATCAGATGTGTCTGAAATCAAAATTTTGATATTGTTTTTGCACTGCGTAGACATATAGTTGCAGTTTGTTTTTGCACAGAAGCAGATGTATTCCATTCTGTGGGGTAGTTGAATTATAATTTGATATTAGCAGTTTGGAGATAGTGATTCAGACTCTCAGTACTGTAATAAAACGATGAAAACCTCACCATTATTAATACTACCGCTCGAAGTAGTGTCCTCAGACATAATTCTACGAATCCTGATTCGACTGATGTCCAACCCATCACCACCAGCTTCACGGTCGTAACATCTGAGATCATCAGCACCTCTTAATGATTTTCCTTTACGATTTCTAAGAGACAACTTTAGTTTTCCGAAAAATCCTCGTTTATTTTTTTGCTCGTCATCTAATAACTCTTTGTCTCCACGCTCCGCAGTCATATCAAAACTGATACTTTTTGGTATAGCGCCTGTAGAAATATTAGGTTTCGAAAGAGTTGGATTAATACCGTCAATTGCATCAGTACCACCATTAGCCAATGGTTGTGGTAACGGTGAATGTGATAATGGCACAGCATTCTTCACTCTCGACTCTGAGCCAGAGCTACTGCTTGATGTCAAACTTGCAGTACTCAGTCTAACGACAACATCTCCTCCAGCAGCCATTTCGCCGTCCGATTCCTGATGCATAATTATTTTTTAAGATGTACACATTTACAGAATGAAATGATTAGTTGGCTCTAATCTGTACTGTTGAATGTAGAATGAAGTAGAGGACTTACTTCAGTTTTGACGTCTCCGTTTGTAAGCTTTTCACTGGGAAGTGAAGGTGCAGATATATGGTTAGCCAATAATAATGCTGGCGCCACCGCAGCTGCACTTATATGATTACTACTGCTAGCTGGTCCTTCGTTATTATTTTTGCTGTTATCAATGTGTAGTTTGTCCATCAAATGCACGAGCCTATCGTCTCCACCTAATTTATAGTCTCCATCATTGACCGTATTTGCGTTGTTATCAACATACTCTAGCGTACGTCGTCTATAATCAGATTTAGCTCCACCTCGTCCAGTGACATTCCACAAGGAAGGCGTAAGAGAGGCTGTTGGAGACGGAGGTACGGCAAGGCTAGGTTGAGCAAGTGGCTCTTCACGAATTGGTCGGAATAAAGAACCAGGGCCACCAATAACACCTGAAAGTTCTAAATAACATCAATCTTAGGCTTATCACACTCTCCAACATTGAATGGAGAAAAAGCCTTCAAGAATCAGTCTTACGTGGGTTTAAAGGTGGAGGAGTGTCTGCTCCAATTTCACCATCACCTCGACTCTCAACTTCAATCTCTGATCTTGCTGTGTCGTCCGATCTGATAGCATAGTACAAAATATCAGCACGATGACATAGGGTAACTGATAACGTGCAATTCAGTGCAACTGACAATGAATAGTAGTGATTGTCTGACCAACATTACCTAGCAACGCTTGCGGTATCATCTGTATCAACTTCGGTCATCCTTTCCGAATCGCTAGCTAGAACATCGGTACTCCAAGCCTCTGAGGCAGTTTCACTGACGTCAAGCATAGTTTGAGTAGGTTCCACAGGCAGAATAGGTTGTACACTTTCAGCAGGTGGGGGAAATTGATATCGCTCTACCTGCTCTACAGTTTCACTATCAGATGCCAGTACATCAGTGGACCATGTATCGGACACCAAAGAAATTGTTTCATCCCCTAGAAAGTATCCTTTGTGTAGGACGTGCGTGACGAATGAGTGATGATTCAAAAGATAAATGATATCCAAGATGATATGTTTGTTGCATGCCAATTTTTGTAGAAAATACCTTCGATGAGCTTCTTGATTTCAAACTTGCAAAACTTATCATCTATCTCAGAACGACTCTGCTTCGTCGGAATAGTCGGTGGTGGAAGATCTAGTTGCCTTGCTTCACCGGCAGCCCGCCCATCATCGCCTTCAGTTATCTGTGACGAAGGTGTATCGCGGCCTGATTCAACAATCACCACAATAGTTCATATGAATTAACCAAAGCACTTCCATAAATACTGAATATATTAAAATGATAATTATACGCTACCAGAAATATTTGGTGTACCCCGACCAGATACATTAGCTGAAACCATGTCAGAGAGATTGTCATTTTGATCCTCAGTCTCTAGTTCAAGCGAAGAAGCAACGCTATGGTTGGATGCAGCCTCCGATACCGCTTCCAAATTGTCCGATGTATTGCCAATCGACCCTTCAAACAACACTAACCACATTAATGTAGGGGTGCAACTGATCATGGAGATGAATGATGCTTCAAGTACGTTAACTTTGCTGGTACAGACTGATAAAATGGCGGCGAATGATTACAATAAAAATTTATTTCATCATCTTTCAATACTATATACCTTCGTCATGTGATAGAGAAAAACGAGTTCTCTTTTCCTGTGTTTCAATTCTCTCCGCGCTATCATTTTCATTACGGTCATGTCCATTAGGCAAATCACCAGGGAGATTCAGTTGCACAGTCCCACCCTCGATGTCATCTTGCATTTCCATGCACAAAACCTGGTCAACAATAGCAAAGAATTTAAGAATCAAGTGGTATATGCACATAATATAAATCGACTAAAACATCTTGCCGTAATTCGAGTGTCATGATTTGAAACCTTCTTAGTAAAATGAATTTGATGATAAGAAATAATCAATAACTAATCGTAATACCTTTTGTTCGCTAAGTAAGCCGACAGTTTCTCCTAAACTAGAAACAAACGGTATGACTAAGACATCTTGAGGAGTCTTATCTAGCAATTCATCTTCGGGGCCTGAGGCACCATTTACATCTTCCCCGCCATCTGTAGTGGTATGTGCCAATGATGAAGTTACACGTGATCCTCGTCCTTTTCCAACTGGAATAACGATACATCGGGATAACTCAATTGAATATTCATCACTTTGTATATGCAAATTATATGGGTACATGGCTTTTAAACAAACAACTGATACTGAACAGATTAGTGATAATGCTGTGATTCTACCTTTTCCCAGAAGGCCGCCTCGCTTGCTGGGAGTTTCTGGAGAAACATGATTGGTATTTTTCTGAGAGCTTGGCAAACCGGAAGGTAATTGTGACAAAAGCTCATTTAATTGCTTCTTGTTAATGCTGTTTGCAGGAATAATTCCGTCGTCACCACTATCTCCCGCTACAGTTTGCAAAAATGTTACTAGAGCATTCAGTTCACTTTCTGTGAATAAGGCAGCAGATCGAGCAAGTCCTTGTAGTTTTGAACCATCGACCATTGCTGGTTCATCTTCCAACTCATCCGTTGCACCTTCTAACATTCCATCCAATAAAGATGAGACAGAATCTTTTTCAAATTTGCGATACAAGTCAATAACTTTACTATCCACGTTTTGATACTTGAGCAGGGACATCATTTGCAATATCTGACCAACCTGCATTAGGTTAAACCGAGCAACATAACTTATTGGCGCATCCGTAATTCCATATGGTTCTGGATTTACGATAGCAGGACAAATGAAATATGTAAATACAAGATCTGTGCACATTGCGTGAACCTCTTTAGGATCAACGTTTCCACTTTTGGCTAGTAGCCCTGCCAATTGCCTAACCAGCCAGCAAACACTGGTCGGAAAACAATGCATGTTTTCTTTGATACTCGTAATGAATCTGTTGGTAATGCGTTCAAGAGAATTTATTGTCCATAGTCTATAGCGCTGCAGTTTAGACTGATATTCAAGCGTGCCATCTTTTCCAAACTTTTTCAAGCGTTCCGCAGGTGGAAATCTAATAGGTGCCTTTTCTGGGTCAATATCTAAGAACATTTCATCTTCCATCAGTAGTTGCATGATTGGACCATGTAAAGCTGCCGTTAGAAACAATTTTGCTGAGAACAAACTTTCGTGGAAGACTGAGTAAAATCTTGAAAATGCACAAGTGCCATGTCTCAGTAATCTTCGAGGATTGTCCGATGGAATGATTTGAAGAAACATCAGCTGCCTCAACAATTGCAAGACTAATATTTTGTCTTCAGGTAACAGACAACTGCCAAATAGTCCTGCAGCTAGCGATTGTATGACACTCTGCATTGACTCTGGAATCAGCTTATCCCCTTCCACTAAACAAGAAGCTAGAAGTTTCGGAGACTTTCTCAGCGCTTGCAAAAATTCTCCGTATGCAGAACATGCTTGATGACGTAAGTGCCTATATGCGTCAACAAACTGCGAACTTTCAAGAGTGTTTGCTCGTTGACAGCAAGATGCAGGTGTACAATTTGGCCTTGATACTATCAAACGATTTAAATTTACCCTCTGTTGAGCTGTGACCCAGGCCTGTTGAGCAAGATCTGATGATACATATAAAACCTGAAAAAAACCGTTCTCATAAAACTTGTCATGATCAAAATTGCTGAAATTGTTTTTCATCCATATTATCAGAACAAGCTTTTTCCCCTGTAGCAGGTCTAACAAAATCAGTGTCAGGTCAGCATACTAACTTTCTGGTTAAGGTTCTGCAAGGTCTGCTGTTCTGCGCTGACAAAAAGGCGCTCCTGTCTGAGATGGCCGGCTAACTCGATCATATCCCATTGTAAAGTCCCGAGGGAATCAACGCTGTTTACCGAAGACATGGTGGTCAAATCTGCAACTTTGGTAAATTGTTTAGTGTAAAAAGATTCCCTATTAAGTAGTAAGTAGAGATGGAGTGAAATATGAAATCGCGATAGTTAGGATACCTGCGCTGAATATGACAGATTCTTAAACAAATTGCTACCCAACCATGTCAGTATGTTATTTATCATTGAGCTACATCTAAATGCAACTGCATGTGAGTACTTATGTAACAAGATGTTTCGGTGCAATTGCATAATGGTTATTATTTCATGGATGGAACAATGGTACAGAAAGAAACAATATGTTTTAAATGTAGGAAATGTATGCCTAGGCTTAGGTATTATTGAATTGTAGAATTCCAATAATCGAATAAATACATTAAATCGACAACTAGGTCACCATCTATGACAGAAGAGTGACACATTTATATTATTACACTGATGTTATTTATCGTCACTGGACCAAGGAACAACACTAATCAGTGCAAACACATTCAATAGATCTTCATTCGTTTGTGACGACATAAGAAAAATGTATGAATGTATGAGGTGCAGATAGAACAAACCTGTCATTTTACTTGTTTTGCATGAAAGTTTAGTGCCCAAAAGCATCTAGGTTAGAAAAAGAAAATCAATTCGAACTGTAATAATCTCACATATTAAATAGAATAGTTGGATATGTATGCATTTTGATTAAAAACATTCTGATTCATCCACAAAAGAACCTCGCCATTGACAAAGGAAATGTCAGATATGACAGATGATGTTTTTTTTGTTTTGGTTTTACTCGATTGAGATTGTATTGGAGAACCGGAGGTTCGCTGGCTCGAGTGTAATAGAATAGTAGATAGCCCATAGTTGATCAGATTCATGATTTGCGATGCGAATAAATGTTAAAAAAAAATGCTGCGAGCCGAGGAAGCAACTATCACAAATTTCAGTTGCTTGGCCGAATTCATGGCTTCGGAAGGCGGTATGATAGATTATTCATAAATCAACACGTTAACACACCTGTCTCTGCCACTGTAGACTTTGCGAAACTCTGTTATTGTCGCTTCTTTTTCACAGCAACACCCCCGAGTGATTCACGACCATTTTCTAGTTGAGGTTAGAATTTTTTCACAAATGGCCGTTTTGTGAGAACTCTGAAAACCACGGATGACAGAGTACGATTTGTGGTGCATAGCTTTTGACTGAAGATTTGTAAAGACAGTCAGCCCTGGGTAAAAATCTATCCGCGGTAATCAGGTCGGGCGTCGTAAGAGACCCCTAATTTACCAGCAGAATATGACAGATTTCCGCCAAGCATACACGCATGTGGCCTTTTGAATTTAAATACTTATTTCAAGAAGCTTGGAAATACTCTAATGTAAAAGCGAAATAAAACTCCCAAATGATAAGATGAATGGTATATCTATCATGCCTGTTGTATCTGTCTTACGTATATTGCACAAGGGATATTTGACCGCAGCGTTGACTACAGATCCTACATCAGGAACCGCAGGAATGGAATTCGATCGTTGACCGAAGATTATTTTCACAATCAAAGCAAATATAAGGCAACAGTAAATGCCATTCACCATAAATGTCCTACAAATTTTAAGCAACAGATAGTACCTTCAAATGAGAAATTTCAACGAAATTACCGATCAAACCGAACCCCACCTCCACGGTTCGCCCCTGACAATAAAAACAACGATGGCGAGGGGAACACGTGGATCCGTTTTTATGCTTTTCCAATCGAACTTTTTGCTTTTGGCGACGACATGCGCCGAGCATGAGTTATATCGAATTCGACTCACTGCCTCCTCTTCCACTTTCGGAAATAAATATAATGTTTCAACCACTGAATTATATAATATAGTTCAGTGGTTTCAACCAACGAATAGACACTTACCTATATTTACCTCGTTGGTTACAACTCACCTCTCTTAGTTCCAGTCTCAATCCCCCCTATTTTCCAATCATCGTAACTTTGCATCATTCACAGACTTTTCGATTGAAGGAATAAAGAAGCTGTGTAAACCATAGAATTTCATACAAAGTAATAGTGAATAAAGATTATAACATTGTTATTTTTATACATAGATTTTTGCATGATTCATATTTATTTATGTTACAAGACATTTATATTATGAGTGACCCATCAGCCGGAGGACCTGGCACACTTTCTTGCGTAATACCTTTCCAATGCAGCTTCGAAAACAGGTCCAACCGTACGTTTTTCCCAGATGGAAATTTTTGGAGCTTCTGGTTTAAGGTTTTTTATCTCTTCTATCTTAGGTTCTGTGATTGACTTATCAGCGACACCTTTTGTCACGCTCTCAGCTATCGCAGCATTTGTTTCTGATTTTGCATCACTTGAATGCTGAATCATTAGAGCTGGAACTGTTTCAGACTGTTCTTGGTGATCTTTTTTCGATAGTTTCCGTTTTTTTTCAGTTTCTACCTCATTGACTTCTACAATTCTTTCAGCTACCAAGCTTTTAGGTACAGACTTTTCCTCTTTTGTCTCCTCCTCAGAACTGGACTGTGATGCATCAGCCATTCTTTTCCTGTACTGTCTTTTAGTTCCTTTACCAACATTTCTTCTCACCTCGTTTGCTCTTGCCACATTACTCTCATTATCTCGTTCGGAGTTGTCTTCAGAGTCTGTAGACAACGGATCATCTCCATCTAAATTATCTTTGGCATCGTTCAGTGTTTCATCCTTACTGTTTTCCTTGACTCTTGATTCATCCGCTTCATCAGTTTTTTTTATTTCATCTTTCTCAGCTATCTTTTTATCAGGATCGACTGTTTGGTGATAAAGGTGCCTATAGAATCCAGACATATCTTGTTGCTTCGTGACATCACCAATTGCTTCTAATCTATCCATTCTCTTCTCTTCATCCTCCATTTTCTTGAACTCCTCCAACTTTGCTCTGTACGCAGATGTCACAAAGCTCTCTTTATCCGCAAACATTGCTCCCTCAGCTTCTCGTTCTTTTTGAACCATTCTTTCAACTCTGTGCTCCTGTTCCCTTTTCCGCCGATCTGCAGCTTTCATTAAGTTTTCTATGTACTTTGCCTTCTTTTCAACTGTCTTTTTATTACTTTTCTCCTCAATTTTGGATCGTTCAATGTCATCATACACTTCATCATATTGGTAGACCGTTGGGTCCTCTTTTAATGCTCTCTTCATCGTGAGTTGAGTTTGCTTTTTTACTAAATTCTTCTCACCCTCTGCTCTCAAAGCTTTTCTCACCCAATCTGACCCATCGTCTCCATCAGAGCCACTGTCTTCTCCAAAAACGTTTCCAGGCTTTGGGGCTGTGAGACGGTTCTTACCAGGTACTACTAAACCATACCTGTGAGCAGATAGAAAAAATAAAAATAAATGCAAGAACTTGAGAAAGTATTTTTGATGCTACAATGGATGAAATTCATTGAACTAATTTTTTTAGCTATGGCTGACATGTGGAAGAGTCTGACTCTGCTTCAAGAAACTCTAGATAAGAACAGCAGCAGTCAAAGTATGGAACCATCGAGCTATAATCCATGGAGCAGAGCTGGATTCTCCCATGCATTGGATATGCTCATTGTTAGAGCATAGCAAGACCTAGTCAGAGTTTAAACAACAATGCAAGTATATTTGTGGACTACTTACTGGTTTTCTTCTTTGATCAGGTGAGACATATTGGAGTGCTGAGGAAGTGAAGTCTTCTAGTTGAGATACAAATGATATCGTATGGAAAATATAAAGAATAACACACAGGCCTGAGGCCTCTTTATAGGTTTGGTCACTACTATTATTACACTATGTACCAGTACCGGACTACTAACAACTAGGGACCCTACTAACAACAAGCCGTCTGGATCTTTGCTTGTTTTGAGCAAATGTAGGAATTTTTAATCTTGCTTATAATAGTGAATTTCTACAAAAAATATTGCTCAACAACTTACTTCATGAAGATGATGGTACTTTGACTCAACGCTTTGACGTACAGATAACTACATAACTGACACGCTGAGCCAATTGCAGTGAATTTCATTTTTATCTCTGGCGCCATTGGCTGAACCGAGGAACGTGTAAAAGGCTATATGGCGTAAACAAATTTTTTTAAAAATGTAACGAATTCGCGGCAACTGGAATGTTTGTGGGAAATATTATTTAAACATATTTCAATCCGAAGGTGTGTGAGAAAACGGGAGAAAATTGCTAATGCGTATGTATCTGGAACATTTGTTAATTATTTTTGCGTCAGCACGCGGATTATAAGACACGTGTTTGTAGATATGATGACAGTTGATGGTTATATTTAGTAGTGATTGACTAGCCAAACACTGTAGTTATAAATTATTGCACGTATTACCGCAACTCTGACAGGATTATCGACAGTTATCTTCAGCATAATGATAATTATTGAAATTTTTCATTATTGTACTTGATCGTGATTTCAAAAGTTTCATTTAAATAAGGGGACCTTACGTAAAATGCCTTGGAAAAATAGGTCAACTTTATGTTTCACAATAATTTGTCTCTTATAGATATCCCAGTTTCCATCAGTCACCATGACTTCAGAAGCTTCCATCGTAGAGCGTCTCCAAGAATTGAGGCGTTGGCAAGTCGAGCAGCAGGAAAGATTACTGCAGCAGCAGCAAGAGCAGCGTGAAACCTTGAGCCGTCAGCAAGTCCGTATGTATCAAGCCCTTGGTTTGACCGTCCAAAATGCCAGCCCAGGTGAAAATAGCACTGACCCTAAATTCCAAGATTCTCTGGAAGATAGTATTAGAAGTGATGTTATAGCAAAGAAGAATCAGAATCTTACAGACTTGGCCATCGGAGACATTGATCGCATATGTCATATGTCTCCTCAGAAAAGGCATGAATTGCTGCATGCTTCTAGCCATAGTTCGAACAAAGTACCACAGGGTGCTCATAATCATGGAGACACATTACAGCACGGTAGTCCAAAACATTCTCACCATTTCATTGCACCTGAAGAAAATTCACCAGCAGTTAGTGGAATCCCTCAATCAATAATGAACTGTAAAAATGAACTCTCAAATCAATGTGCAGATGATTTATTTGCCAATGCAATAGATTCTGATGATCTGGATACTGTTGTTAGCAACTTAGATCATCTTAGGATGAATGATATCAACCTAACATCACATCAGTCACCTAGAATTATTCCAGAGTTATCAATAGATGGTGTAAAACCTTTGCCATTGGACAGGCCTACCAACAAATCATTGATAATTGATGATATTCCTGTACCATCTCCAAAGAAAGATTTTCACACTTTGCTGGAAGAAAGATTAAAGGAGTCCCAATCGGTGTCTGAAAATTACAAAGAGACCAATGGAACCAAAAAACCTATAAAAAAACCGTTTTTGAAAAAAGGTCAGGGACTGGCCAGATTCAAATTGAATAATGCATGTGAAAACGCTACAAAGAAGATAAGACCACGTACTATGTCTTTGCCTACTACTGTCAGAATGGAGCATGGTAAGAATTCGAGAATTAGTACCGACAGGTCGAATGAAAATGGACACGCTGCAAAAAAAGCTGTAACTAAATTGGATAAGCCACAGAAGAAACATCTCAATATTCCAAGTAGCGCTCAGAGTCGATTGAGCTTGAAAAACGTTCAACTACCTGTCCGAGTTCGTAGCAAATCTATGTGTAACCCTCGAGAATCGCTATCTGCAACTGACGATAAATTTATTCAAAATGATAGGTTTAATGTCTCGGATATCGAGTCAAAAACAAAAAGAGAATTGGAAGAAGTAAGGATCTTTGAATTACTAGAGGAGAAGGCGGAGAATTCAAGTTTCTGCTCAACTTCTAGCACTGTAATTGCTTTGCTGCAGCAATCTGTTCAATCAACACCGCTAAAAGCTAAGGCTCTTAACAAAAATCAGGTTTCTTCATTAGCACAAACCTGGACAAATGAAAGAGGTGATACCAATGAAGATTTACTGCTGGCTGAGATTGTCTATACAACACAGAGCAACAGTACTATGCGCAATTCTTCTAATACCTATAAAACGCAATATCAAAATCAATTTCAAAGCTTGCAGGAGTGTGACGATCTAGAGCCAAATGACGAGGGATCACATAAATTTGATAATAACGACAATATGTGTGAGCTACCGTATGGTACAGACGTTGACTCGAGCTGTGACATGATCTGTACAAGGACTAATGAGGCTAATTTGCCAACTGACAAGAGCTTCGATAATCAAGCAAATTATGATACAAATACTAGTCTGCATGTTAGGTTTGCTGAATATAATGAGTACAAAACAATTGGCCTCACTGACACATCCACCACATCCACTGAATCGGAACCACCGAAAATTTATTCTGACCAAAGAGCATGGAGTGACTACTCTGCTACAACTGATTCTTCGGATGACGAAGAATTCCACTCTATAATTGCTAAAAATCAAGTCAGAAGTCTCAAGAGTCAGGGATCTGCCCGAACAAAACTCGAAGCTATTCAAGCAAAGCAGCTTAACGAAAAACATTGTAGGGAGGGTTCTGGTGACAATCTCTCCAAACAGGAGTTAATTGAAGGCCAGCCAGAAAATCAGTCAGATTTTGAAATAGAGCCTGAAGAAAGCCATTATAATTACGAAGAAAATGCAGCAGATGATGTTTTTGAATCTCCCCTGAAACCACGTGACATTAGTGAAGCTAGTGTACTTCATAATGAAAAGTCAGCATTAGCTGATTTGACTTTGGTTGAGGAGGATTCGGATTCTGGGAAAATAGATAAAGAAAATGGTTTGATCTTTAAATCAGAACTTTTGAAGACTCGGCTATTGGAACTGGAACGTGAGATTGAAATATTTAGAAAGGAGAACATTGCTGTAGCAACGCTGAAAGAGAAGTTGCAGGAAGAGCGAAGAATAATGGAACGTAGTCTGAAAGAGAAGGAAAGCCATTTTGCAGAACGAAAACTAAAATTGGAAAAAGATTTTCAGGAGGAAAGAAAACGGTTAGTCAGAGAAAAAGCAGCTTTGGACAACCGCTTAAAAGATGCACAAGGAAAAGCTCAGCAGAGCAAACAGGAGAGACAGGAACTACAAAACTTGAGAGAACAATTGGAGGAAATGAAAGAAGAGATGAACCAAAAAGAAAGCAGATGGAATGCTGCTCAGGCCAGGCACAGAAGTCAAGTCAGGATTTTACAAACTGAGAATTCCAAGCTCAAACAGGAAATTCAAAACTTGCGAAATACTCGGAAGACTAACACCAAAATGAGACTTACCGCGAAACAAAATGCGTATTCCAACACGAAGGCTATTCATCAAATAAACAAACAATTGGACTCACAGAAAGTAATACCGCCTAAACAAAATTCATCTTCTGATGACGACGAATTCCCTATACAACCGATGATCGAGGCAATGCAATTGAACGAACGCTCCACTGATCACAATAATTATGACCAAAAAAATTCTGACGGCAGTAAAGTAGTAGTTTATGATAAAAGCCAGATGGATCTAAAAAACTGCCATGGTCCTGCAAGAATGCGAGACTTGTATGAAAACCTGCTAAAAGATGCAACTTCAGGTCTGAAGGAGGGTGGGGAAGCAGCTAAAGAAGCAGTCCAGAGTATAGGAAGCACAAATAGCTCAACTAGACTCAATGAACAGTCCGAAAACTCCTTGAGGGAAGCACAGAGCATCCAAGATCTTGTTAACGCTAGGTCAACTGGAGTTGATCCAAATACCAAGCGACTAAGCTATGATGGCAAGATTGTTGCAGAAACGAGCAAGAATGCATCTTTAGGAGGTCATTGCCCTTCTCTAGAGTCCCCGAGGAACTATCAGCAAACAAATGTTTCTGAAGAGTATAAGAAACCTAATCTAAACAATGATGGTAAAATTGATAAGCAGGGCATACGAGAATTGCAGCATTCAGATGGGCGAAGAGAACTTTGGTATCCTAATGGTAATGTCAAAAAAATTTCCCCCAATGGCCTGACTACTAAATTGATTTACTACAACGGCGACGTTTGTGAAAGTAAAGAGGACGGAAGTGTGAAATATTTCTATGCCACAACAAGAACCTGGCACACCACGATGTCAGATGGACTAGAAATTTTGGAATTTCCTGAGTATAACACTCTCTGACAAATTTACTATCCCGCAAACGTTGTTTGTGTTTAACGAATTTATTTTTTCAGTGGCCAAATAGAAAGAAGATCAAAGGATGGGACGGTAGAAGTATCATTCCCGGATGGATCAGTCAGAATACTGCAGTCAAATGGAACAGAAAAGTGGGCTTTGCCAGATGGAACTTTAGCAGAGACCTCAGCAGAGGGTGAAAAAATACTGACCCTACCTAACGGACAGCGAGAGGTTCATACCAAGGAACATAAGGTAGCTTCGAGATTTCGGACAAATTAAAACTCTCAACGTATACTTCATATTTGGTTCCAATCATAGATATGATTTTTTTTTTACCCTGTCACCTATTTTATTTATAGAGACGAGAGTATCCAGATGGGACGGTAAAACTAGTCTACCCAGACGGAACGCAAGAGACACGTTATGCCAGTGGTAGAGTTCGATTGAAAGACGGAGACGGCAATCTTCTTATGGACTCGTATCACCAATGAGACAGATGTTTTATCATATTATGAATACTTATGATAGTTTGTATATTCATAGGTTTATGCTTTTTACTGTAGACATGTACAAATTTATAGAATGTCAGTACTTATCATATGCTGCATGGTACGTTTTTTCTCTTTTTCCTCAGCGATTGAAAAATAGAATGTAAGTGTTGTGAAGACTGAAACATTTATTTTTTCATCGTAATAAAACGAATTTATTTACTCTTTGTACCATATTGTACCTTTTAAATTTAACCATTTCAATACGATCCTCGGAGTGATTCTAGCGACAATTATGAATCAGCCCCACGAGATTCGAATTGTTTCTTGTAAAAAACTATGGGGAATAGATATGTCAAGGAAATCAACAAGTCGTATAATAATAGTAGTATTTTGTACGTACAATTTTTATCCCAATTAATAATTATTACAAAAATAAAATTGTGGTGAGAAGGAATGTGTTACTTCGGAAAAAAGGTACCCAAATTTTAAGATGGAAAGATATGTGTGGCATGGTAATCAGCTTTGCACTTCATAAGAAAGTTGACACCTTACAGATATTTTTGAACTGATATCACATGGTATTCTCTTCAGTAAAAATCTTTTCGAAAACCGTCGCAGATAGGAGACACATACGGTACAATATTGAACGTGCTTCTGCGTACGATTCTTGACTCAATAACAGTGGGTAGAGAAATGTGTGAAGTGTCTTGTATGCAAAGAATATCTGACATATCAAGAACTACATGATTTTCAAATATTTCTGAAATCTTGTGAAATGATGCGTGCAGTATTAAGTAGCTGAAAGTTTAAAGGCTTAGCAAGTGGATTGAAAAGCTCCTATTTATGTTATTAGTTCACTAATAGAGCTCGATCAGTACCAAATTATCACAGATGAATATCGTGTATTCGTGTATATTATGGCACAATAATGTCGAAAATATTGCCGGTTCCCTGCAGGAAGCCGTTGAGTGCGTTGAAGATTAAACTAGATACTTGTTTTTGTAGAGAATAGTCTGTAATGATTAACTCCAAGTGATAATACATAATAGATAAAAGATTCATGATTTTGGGTTTCCAAGTACTCCAGTCATGAAGTGAAGCTAATATTCAATTCTTGAGAAAAAATCACATTGATTTTGTGCCTTGTTTTATGCGAATAGAATAATTAGAAGTTGAGGTTGTTCGTTCATCAGAATTAAGAGAATTGTCTAAAATTTATCGATATTAGAATCCGAATGAGTCATAAGATGTCGGGACCCCAGAGTTCAGCAATATGGTTCACATTCAAAATTGAACTCGAATTTGTAACTGTATTTCAACAGCACGTTTTAATATACTGGATGATCACATGTTCTACTGCAATTAAAAGGCATCAATGATCAAATTTTGGGGCTGAACCTTTACCAACAGATTAACTTCGGAAATATACTGGACTTCATACGCCTATGTTCCAATTGAATATGAACATCGAATGACGTTCTTTCTAGTTGTAGTGCCACTATAATGCATCCAGTTCTTATGAAATAAGTACCTTTATTTTCGTACTGGCGAAGAAATGAAATTGTGTTCGTTCAAAGTTTTTCGACATATTCACATTGCCGATAGTTTGATATGATCTTATTTCTTAAATTTAAGTCGTAGAATACAAGATAACTATAAAAGGTAATTAATTATTTTCACTGATTTGTAGTATGAGATTATGATAAGAGCGCAATGCAGATTCAAGATACATAGTGATAACGAGTGAAATAAATACAATGAAATAAAATAAACATGGATAATATCGAAAGGTGAAAAGTTTTCTGTAATGGATACGGAAATAATAGAATTATAATGTAGTTTAAAAAATATAGAACTGAATCAATCAGATTTCTTAAAAGTTTGTGACATATAATAAAGGTATTCGACAAAATTCTACAAAACTGAAGACTATGCTACAAAGCCAGTACTGCATTGTGTCACTGTAATTACGAAACTCCAAGAGTACTAGTACGTGTGGAGAAGATCAGGCTATTTACTTCAAAGACTACTTGAATGCTTGCAACTGCAGTTTATTCCATTGTGATCGAAAGAGAAGTTCTGAAGAATATTTAAAATATTTTAAAACCCGGCAGTAGCACGTACAGCAAATTTGAAGGTGAATTGCCGCCTCGAAAAAGTAGAATTTCTTATCAGCTGTTAACGTGGGATTTTTCGATAGTTATTCAAACCACGTGAGTGTGCGTAGGGATAGCTGTCTCCTGTACAAGAGAGCTATAGCCAGTAGTGAAAGAAGGAGCTGTCTCCCTGTTGTATCTATCTATAAATATGTGGTATACAATATCTACGACTAATAATATATAACAAGTTGCACTGTACCATGCTGTGTACATCTCTATAAGGCAACGTTAAGTATACTGATTGCTTTGCTGACGTTGTCGGTGATTCGAAAACTGTTTCAATGCTCTGCTTCCATTACTTACAAACTTTAAATACTGATTCAACTTACGATGAGGTGACCAGACAATCAGTTGCATTTTCCTCAATTCTGTTCTACAAAATCAGTTTGAGAATACTGTAATGCATGAGTGCATACCAGATAGATAAAATGAAGAATTTGAGGCTACTAATAAAAGGTTGACTGAGATCTAAATCAACGACTTTAAGTCTGTAAACCTTTTTGCACTGAGGTGAAACAGTCGAAAACTTGGGTTCGCATTGTTATTGTTTGTTTGTTTTTATACCGAAGGTCGAGATTCCAGACACAGGGTTTCCGTTGATTGTTAACATTGCTGCCACTCAAAATATCGTCGGCATGTGAAAATATGGAAATACAAAAGAAATGGAACCCTGCGTCAAAGGCAAATTTATTTCTTTTTGACTGATTTAACATAGTTTCAGTTTCTCCTTAGCGTTCAAAGTCGGCCTATTTCGAAATCCATTTTCGAATAAAATGCAAAACTGGCCGTGTCCCATTTCAACTAGATAAAATGACATTCTCCTCATCAGTCAATTGTTACGGTATAAAGCATAAGCGATATTCTATTTATTATTAGCCTGTAATAAAGTAATGTTGTAGTTGTCAAACACCTATTTCACGAGATGTTGCCACTAACCTTGAAAATCTTATAATTGTGGCATTGGAAATACTTGTTAAAATACCTATGAAAAGTTACGAATAATAGTAGCTTTTACTTCCGCAGACATTAACTCTACTATGTATAGGTAGTTAACTATATGTACAGCTGCGAAGATGGTATGCTCACTGGTTACGATTTTTCAATATAATATCAATATAGAATACTAGCGTCTGTTTACGTTTCCGTTTTTTTACTTTGATTTCGCTTGATGTTGCAAATGCATACATACTTGCCACATCAAATAACGAGTCCTGCAAATTTGTCTTTTAACAAAGATGCAGACAGCCAGCCTGTATTAGGAGGATGATCTTACATGACGTTGCTTATAGGCAATCGCTTGTGCCTGCACATTATGATTTACCTATGAAGAGGCTTATACTATGCTACACCAGAGCCTACCAATTAGCACGGCTGAGTTGTCAACCATGATAAGAGTCTACATAAAAATGAAACCCTCCGTATTTTTTTATAATTTCCAATTTCTTGTTTCCTGTGTTTTTTTCGAAAACTATGAGTAAATGCGATATAGAGCGACGTTAGCCTAACGGACTGTTTGAGACTTGTAAGGTACAAAAGCTGGTTTTCGTATTACCGGATTGAGAGAATTAATACTTCCCAGAATGCGTATAGATAGTGGATGCTTCATCCATGAATGGTACCTGGATTTTTATGGCCACGATATTCTCAACTCGAATTAAGTGGGAAGAAATTCTGCACTGGTTAGCTTAGATTATGAGGTAGGTCATTCAGTTTCACTGTCTGAATAATATTCAATCGGAGCAGAATTACGTGGTTTCTTCGAATATCTAAGCCCCAATGTGTCAGCCATTTCCTCAATATTTTTCAAGACCTGAAACAACATTCGGTATAATTTAATGAATTAGTAAAAATAGAAACTACAATTTGTAGTTATCAAATTGAACTAATATTATTACTATGTTCAGGGCTAAAGTCAGTAGCATTCAATGCGCACTTTTTCGTAAGTTAGCATATCAATTCTTAATTCTGAATATTAAGTTGCTCAGAAATTGTCTTAATCTGTGAACCATGAAATTTTGTCAAGGATTTAATTAAATCCATAATCACGCTGCTACAGCAAAGATTACAATTAAGAGCCTTCTTTATCAATAAAATAAAACGAACACAGTATTGTCGGAGATTCTTTTTGCGAGTGCGATGGTGAATTTGAACGAATACTCACATAGTCTAATTGCTCCTTTGTGTGTGCAGCTGAGAGACAGAAACGCATTCTTCCTGCTAAAAGTGGCGTGGCCGGGAAGCCAACGCCGACCGTCGCAATCCCACGTGCTGTTAGATTTCGCACAGCGGCTCTGAAAAAAAAATAAAAATGAAATTCGCCAAAAATTACCCCGAGTATGGTCTCTAATAGATATTATGGGACTTGACTTACCCTATCTTTGAATAGAGGTAAACCATCATCGGCACAACAGGTGAGTCTGCATTGCCAAGAGTGATAACACCCAACTGATTGAGTCTACGTCTGAAATATCTAGTGTTTCTGGATAGTTGTTTTGTGCGCCTCTGTCCTTCATCGGTGCCATCTAGACCAGAAATTATTCGCATAGAGGTGATAATTTGCTGTGCCACTGCCGGTGACATTGATGCTGCATACGTGTGCCCATGACTGTGCAGACGCAGATGATCAACAAGTTCCTGAAAAGATGATTTATCACTAAACGGTACCACAACATATAATGTGAAGACATGGAAACAGTATAATTATATCATTATAATCCACTCCACGAATAATTTCAATTCAATTGTCCGCATAGAATCTTACTCGCTTAATAGTAATGTAATCTAATTGACTTATAACTGATGTCTTACCTTGCTACCAGCTATATATCCGCCTGCAGATCCAAAGCTCTTGGTAAAAGTTCCCATAAGTATGTCAATTTGCCGAGAATCAATTCCATAATGATCACAGATACCTTTCCCATGTGCTCCGGTAGCACCGATACTGTGAGCTTCATCCATATACAGATAAGCCTGCATAACAAAGAAGCGAATGTGTGTTATGATGTCAATAGTTAAACCTAACTATTCCACTTTCGAATTGCACAATTATTTGTGACCAAATAAAAATGCTATGACTATCCAAATGGCATTGCTGCAGTGTATTATATTATTCTTACCTTGTACTTTTTTTTAAGTTTAACG
Source organism: Athalia circularis (assembly GCA_963978495.1). Taxonomy (NCBI): domain Eukaryota; kingdom Metazoa; phylum Arthropoda; class Insecta; order Hymenoptera; family Athaliidae; genus Athalia; species Athalia circularis. The sequence goes on from OZ021700.1 coordinate 24,744,968, forward strand.
ATCTCGGGAAGATGAACTATAGATCCTTCCATGGAATATATACCTTCAACAACGATAAATATTTTTTTCCATGGTTTACCACTACCCGGCTGACCATATACAACTGCTTCTCTTAGGCACCTTTCAAGATGATTTGTATCTGAAAGAAAGCCGTTTTACCCATTGTCTTTGCTATTAGAAAATTTGATTAAGGTACACATTGCGACACTTTATCTTACAAATAAATTCATCAAATGCGAATGAATGGATACTTTGGTGAACGTCTTCATCAAACGCAATATCAATTGTGAATATAGATGGGACTCACCGTTATGTTTGAATACTTTGGCAGTAGCTCCAGACAAACGAAGTCCCAGGATGAGAGAGGCATGATTTTTCTCATCGCTGAGAACAAGGCACCCTTTGCTGATTAAAGATGGTAAATTCAGAGAATTTGTTGCAAATCCCATTCCAAAAACTATGGCATCTTCCACTCCAAGGAATTTGGCAGTCAACTTTTCCAGCTCATTGTGAATTGGCAACGTACCTAAAAAAAATTGAATGGTAGTTAAATTTGTACCACTTCTGCCTTAAACTTGGTTGGATTTATCTAAACATAAAAATTACTTCTTACCCAATTCCAAACGTGGACTACAGGCACCACATCCATATTGCTTTAAAGTTTCAATGCTCTGGTCTGCGCAACTGCCTGTTGCTTCTGCAAATCCCAGATAATTGTACGAACTCAAATTTATACATTTGGTCTCAGTTCCTGTGAATCTGTAAATAATGAGTCAATATAGTTGTCGATTGGGGGAAAAAAAAAAGCCTCAAGTAACAATTAAATCTCTACTAACCTCTGCTAGCTAAATGATTTTCGCAAGTACAAGGAAATGGGAAATGGTGAATGTCGTATATAGCCACGAAGTCATAATGAGAATAAATTAGGCTTACAGATTCTGAACTGAACTGATTTTAGGTTACCAGAATAAATTAGGCTCATAGTCAAACAATCTGTTTGTAAGCCAAGTAAAAGTTAAATTGTCAACTTATTATGGAACAAATTTAATGAAATCAAGAGTATGATGACTGTGTATATATCCAAGTTTGACACTAATTGTATAACTGTAATTTAAATAAGATTGGACGAAAATACCTACTCAAAAGTCCACCCATAATCATGTGTCACTCGATCTTTCAGGGTAACTTCTGCTCCAGGAACTGAACAAATGGGTCGATTCCAGCAATCTCTGATTCTTCGGTATACGTATCGAAGATAGAACACTTCAAATGGGTCATAAAGTGGAGCATAACCCTGGGTAGTAATAATGTTCACGTTATTGATATTATTCTGAAGTTGCACTCCGGCTTTATATTTCACTAATAATTTTTTCTTTCAACCAAATCTATACAAAACAATCTACCCATGATGATAAAAGGAACTCAAGATTGATTGACTTTCTTGGATCTATCATGACTCTTTTTGTACCTCAGATATATCCAGAAATTTTTGTAATTCTCCGTTTGCTTATGTTGTCAAATACCTTGTTCTAGTACAGGTATTTCTTCAGTCCCCGACTAACACAATTATCAAAGTTTGTAATAAAGCAGATTGTTAACGTAGAAAATTCTTGAAGCAATGATTGACAGACTAATGAGGTGTCATAATCACTAACAAGTAAGTCAACTAGATCAATTATAGAGATAATGCAAATTACTCTAATTCTCTTACTCGAGAAGCTGTACAGAGTATTAGCAAGTAGGTAAGACTCCAGACAAAATTGATACTTGGGGGTGCATACCTGTCTATTCTGCTCCCGAGCTACTTTTGGTGTGAAAAATAGCTGATTAACAAAACCCAAAAACATAAGGATGTAGAATCCAAAATGAGTAAGAACAGCTGTCAGAAACGATATGTGTTCAAAAGATTCTTTGTCCTGATAGCTGGCAGTCTCATTAGCAGCCTTGCGTTTCTGGAAAGAACATTTACAGTTTGTTGAATTATGACGATTTAGATGGGCATTTTTCCTCATTTAATTTAAGAATAGTGCAAGTTCTGGTTGGAACCATTTGTGTACCATCAGTATTCCAACCTTCATTTTTATGTTGTCCGGAATGCATTTTACTCTAATCCATAAATAATTTGACAAAACTGAATGATCTGATGAACTTCTAATCCTATACTTTGAGTTTGAACGTAAAATAATAGCTATGTGGAAGTTTTGAATGAACTTCTCCAAGTCCCAATGTTCATTGATTAAGGACTCTTATTGTAATGCATAAATTTTTTGCAGAGAGACTACTACCCATTCATAATTTGAAACTCTTTTGTAAATGCATCATAGGTAGTGTTGCAAGCTTGGTTCAAACACTGGTCGAATTACCAGAAACGCGGGAGATTTGAAATGTGATACATTAAACCTCATCTGATTATGCAATTTGTGAGCTGGACGCAAATTTTTGAAATTACTGGGATATTAGAAAGCAAGTTACTCAATATGTTGACAATAAGTTAACTGTTGGGTGATTCTCAATGTGTCAATCAGGTGTTAAATCATTAATGCATAACAATTTGTTTGAAAACATAGTGTACAGATTGAGTAGTTGGAATACGGAAAACAAATTTACATGTAACATAAATGCATGTGTGATTTACACATAGCAAATAAATGATGGTCAATAATACGAAGATGCAAATTATCACACATGCTGTTTATACAATATAAAACTATAGTTTCGATCTGAAAGCTAAGGTCAGTTGAAATTATTCAATGTTGAAATTTATCAATGACAAATGGGTATTGATGCGTTCAACTAGAGCTGGTTTGTTTCATTGTCAGTGTTGGAAAGTTAAATCCGAGGTTAAATTATTGAATGCGAGTATCACCCGGTGTTGGCGAAATCGAGCGATATTGAGTTCAACTATGTTAATACTGTGAAAATATCTAAAATTCATTACAATAGCACAGATTTCCGTACCATTGATTTCAGCTCCCAATAATAGCAGAATTCAATTTTGAGATGAACTGAAAAGGCGTGTTATGACCTCATGTGTGACGTCATTTTGCGGTATCATCAGGCCAGCATTTTACGTACTAATTACGGATCGTACGATCTCAGTTATCACGAGTTCGCTTCCGCCCGCGATGTAAAATACGCGCGCAGTAGTCGAAAAAACTTTAAAATAACATGCTTCACAAATAACATTATCCTTGTACCGACTCACGCGGTTTCCCATGGAGCAAGAAAAATGCTTTGGAAAATATGATTCACAGTGAATCAGCACGATACTGGAGTTTGAGGAGGATGCCCTGGTTCTAAATTGATCGTGTGACCCACAGGGCTGAATTCTTTACGTTGCACGCGGATATAATTAGTGATTTTGGTAACAAGGGGGTCATGAATGAAAGACGACGGCTTTCCGGCGCAGTGTCCCGGTTCTGTATGCTATAATATCCCTAATAATACAACACGTGTCTTTCGAAGATGACTTACCCGAAGTTGAACATTATTTTGAAGGGTTGCGTAACCGTTGAGTTTTCTATTTCGTATAGGGGCGTGAGTGGATATTCCATTTTTCAATGATGTCTCGGTTTCTTCCTCCCGAGTGGCAGCGTAAGCTACACGAAATCTTGCGGTGGCCATGTTCTTCATAGAAGGCGCACACGTCTGCCACTGGTGGCGACTTAGCACTTTGGCAGTTCCCTAATTCGATGCCTGCAGTACTGACGCCTGCGCGTCACAACCCTGCGAACGTAACACACGCTTCTATTTCGTCGCAATGCTGACTCCTCGCTCCAGTCTTTTCTAAAACGGAATTCTCCCTCTCGCACACCTTAACTTCACTTGAATTCGCTATCAGACACTCCTAGAACTGATAAGAATGAGGTCAAGAATTAGAGGACACATGACTCCAAAAATTGGTAATTATTTATAGAAATATTTATTTGTACGAGGTACACGTGGCGCGAAAATTAAGATATCTATATCTACTTCCTCAAAATCAGGATCTACACGCATTTAGAGACAGAAAATTTAAGATTAAGCAGATAATTGGTATTCATACATCGCACCGGATGACAAAATATCTTATAGTCCCATTGCATCATGGGACAATTTTTCAAAAACTATTTTTCAGTGTATTTAGTATGCCTTTTCAAGTTACCCATGGGCCGCTTGAAATAACCGGCGTTTTCATAATAGTAAAGTTTGGACGTGAACAATAAAATCAATGTTTTTTTCACGTCAATACCGAATTCGTTTTATTTTCCCCGTTATAAAGAGCCAAATGGGCTATAAATTGTGGCTGGTTCAGCAATTCAGTTTTTACCTCTAGGTATATTCTTCCTACATCGCAACTTTGGTTCACTGCACTGCACATCGAAATGTACGTACGGTTACTGTAATACGATTGCAGATTATAGGATTGGTATTCTGCTATGAGAGGAGTAATGATGAAATGATCAAGACCCGAAGGAAAGGAGTTACAAGCTTGCAAGCACAGAATCCGGGAGTTACTCCCTCTAAACGATGGACTTTAGAGAGTCGAATGGTAATGTGTATAATACCAATGGACAAGTCTTTGATGAATTCTGACCGACTGCAGTCACGGTAATTCGGTCGAGTTATAGAAGTAATCTATATCTATGGCCGCGTGGGCTTTATATGCTTTGTAGGCTTCGTCTGTTTTCCTTATACACCTGAGATCATTGATGGGAGTTTCCAGGACACTTCTTTGGATCATCAGCGGTCACACGCATGATAGAACTGGAAATCTTAAGATTGTGTTCTGACTGCGTTCTAAACCGCCGACCGTCACTCGGTTTAAGCTCTTACGTAGAGCCTCTTTTTAATTGTGTATGAGATTCTAGCCATTCACATGCATGCAAAGCCGGTAGCTTAGTCTATATCAGTACAGTAGCTACACGAGCTGTTATTGCATTGGTCAAGATGATAGCCAGTAGTATAACAGTAAAGATGTATTATAACTCAATGTATCGATAACTTCAGGCTGCAGGGTGGGTACGCTATACCGAGCGCTATACTATCCGAATTTGCAGCGTAGCAAATGAAATTTTATCAAACTGCAGGAGGAGAAAATATTGATCTGGAAAGTAAAAAACCGTGGAGGTGGAAAACCAATCTTTTTGTTTGGACGATAATTTGAAACAAACACTTCGGAAAGGGTCGCGAATATAATTCACAAATCAATACCGAATATAGTCGGAATTGGAAAATAACTGAAACATTTCCTGACGAACATTTCGGCTTCATAACTTTAACAACTTTGGAATATTTGACAAATTTCAGTTAGGTATTTTATACCATTTTAATAACGAAACCGATTTTTTGAACTTTACTACCGCTGCAGCGTCTATATATCTTGTTGTGTTAGACTATACTTAATACCTCGGTAATACATAATTTATTCGCATATGTAGGGATTTATTCATATTCACCTTATGTTCGTGTTGCACTTTTTTCCTTATTTTTTTTTTGTTTTTTTCAGATTTTCAGATAAAGATGCATGGTATATTTTGCATTCATCCGGCTTGCACACGAACCGTGATGGGACAATAACAATAACTTGATCTTTCCTTGCTCTCTGAATATTCAGAAATATTACCGAAACGATGGGTAAGATAAAAAAGCTAATAACTTTTATCATTGCATTTTTTCGGACACTTGTCATTTCAGTGATGCATTTTTACGCACAATCAACAAAAAAAAAGAATCCAAATTAATTATTTACGAAACTACCTGTAATAACTTTAATTAGGTACATTTTTCCCATCATTTTGCTTGGAGTACTGTCGATTATATTTTGGTATTTAAGTGTAGATGATAAAAAAAAAAAAAAAAACTTTACACAAATACAAACGAAGCCTAAATCGAATAGTATTATAATTTCAAAGCATTTTTTCATCAAATCTTGAAAACTGCATTCTACATGATATAAACAAGCAGTTCTTGTATGTTATTTTTTCTTGCCCCCGTAATTTTTTACATCCTTCAATGGATAATGGCAGTAATTATTGCCAGGTAGCCCGATTGCCACCCCTGCATTTACTCGCCCCTGATGGTTTTCTCGAGTCTCGTCGGTTGCACTGGACCGCTCTGTACAGAGGTCATAGTCGGCAGAGGCGATAGTCGGTCGTGGGCAGGATAAAAAACGCATGAACCAAGGAGTGTCAGAACGAAATGTGAGTCCTGAACAAGCAAGAAGGTTTCCGTTGCCGGTTACCGGCCGGCCGGCTGTTTGGTGAATCGTGCAGAAGACACGCCGATTGCATCAGCTGCTATTACTATACATGTGCTGTAGCTATTCACTCTATTCTGAATGCTATGACGATGAACGGTATGGAGGGGATGTGGAAGGCGACGATGACCGAAAGGGTGGCAGGGTGGGGGAATCAGCACTGCCACAATGACGGAACGGCCAGAGTGAATTCGAGTGCTGCTGCTTGTTGCTGGTGCCGCTGGTTCGCTTCGTCTGTCTTTGGTCTGGTACGTACGACCGGCTAGGTGTGCGCGTTGCTGTGTGCGCTGCTCTCCTCACAGCTCTCCGCCAGTTGCCGTTGCCGTTTTCTCTTCTCTCCTCCGTTCACTCGTGTTTGTGACATTTGACAGCTGAGGAGGATACGCCGCGAACTGAACCATAGTATTCGGGAATGGTGGTTTTCCTTCAGTTTTATAAAACCGATATATTTGATAGATAGATGAAAGATAAGAGTGAGGAGGGTTACATCAAGGGGGATTTAAATTTTAAACTCGCATATTAAGTCGCTGATGCTAGGGACTGCAACAACAAAGAGAAAAACCGTGCCAAAAAAAATACGGTGCGATTATTATTCCGCGAGGACTGATCCTACAGCTATCAGTGTGACGTGTCTTGGCGGTGTGGTTAATACTAGACTACGAAAATATTACGAAAGGGATATACGAGGAATCATCATTCGCCTATACCATAACCACGGTAAGAAAACCGACACCCGAGGAAGGGATCAGCTGCCACTAACAATAAGTGCAAACCCACAAGTTGCACCGGTTAGAGGAAACATCAGGTAGGGCTAATCGTTGGTTATACGTGTATCGAGTCGAGTATATTGGTATAGCGACACTAGAACCTTACAAAGCTAGCCGGTGAACATGGAGAAGTTTGAACTGCCACAAGAGAAGGTTGACAAGGTCAAGGAAGAAGCCTCAGGAGGTCAACAATGGCACCAGGGCGAGTTTGACGCTGTAGCAGGAAAACTGAAACGTGATCACGACTCACTCGATGATTTTGAACACCTGGAGCACGACAGCTCGCCCATGCACGAGCTCCTGGGTCAAGACGCAGGCATGAAGACCCAGCAGGTACAGGATCAGGATATCTTTGCGCAATTGGTAGACGTGCCACGTGCCGTTGGTGAGACTCACCCCAAAAGCTCAATCGATAAACACGACTATCCGGAAACACAGAGAAGTCTGTTGGACTCCAGCTTACCGGCTGCCGAAAGGGACCTACAACCTGCTCCCGCAACTCCGCCCCCTTCGGCTGATTTTGTGAAACGCACCCTGGACGACGTCCTCGATAAACCAATCTACGACGTAGCTGATATACTCGGGGAAGTAAACGTCGCGCAAGCGCCAAAACCCTTCCAGAATTTCCAGCCGGCTCTCGTGCCGCAGGTTGACCCTAAGGCTGCGTCTCTGGATTTCATGGAGAGTGAACGGTCACGAGAACCCTATCAACCACAATCGAGCCTGAACTTTAACCAGGACGGTAAACCATTAGATAGTCCGAATAAGCCAGGAAAACTGTTTGGTCAAGACTTGTTTACTTCTGATAAAGTATCCGGAATCGCGGGGGATCTTACGTCGGGGTTGCAGCGCGCGTTGGAGGCTCAGGTGGCCGAGGCCAAGACCACAACAGTAAAGAAATCAGAGTCCGTTGAGGAAGTATTCGAGGATCTTGCCCAGGCAGCGCTCAAGATGCCGGAAGTCCAGGACATGATCGACCCGAAAGAAGATCTATTTAGTCTGGACGACGTAGAAGACAACTTTAAAGGAGCCGTTTCGAAAGACCTGGACCGGAATATCTTTGACCCGAAGCATGACTCTTACGGACAAGTAAACAAACTCACTCCTACGACGGTGACTCAGGAGAACTCGACGAAACTTCTTGCGGAACTCGATTTTGATGGCGGGGATTCGAAGTTGGCGCCTAAATCCGATGATCAAGATTTCTTCGACGAGATAAAATCTTCCGTTTTACCGGCACCCCAAAAATCTCCGGAGATTGATTTTGTCCAGGATGAACTTTCCCACCTCCGAGATACTAAGGATCATGCCAATCACACGCAGGAGCAACCCTTGTGGAATGTCGAGAAGTTGGATAAGCTTGAAAAACGCGATTCCCCTGAGAAGGTCCAGGAACGAGAACTCACCCCAGAACCGCCGACCAAAGCACTACCCCCTATCCCAAGAGATGCGACACCAGAACCGATCAGTTCAGGTACGCCAGAACCTTTCGAGATGGTTGCCGGAAAAGGAGCACCTTCCGCTCCAGAAAAGTATGAATTTTCGTCAGATTTTATCGCCAACGAAATTGGCAGTGGGCAGAACAAGTTCCATCAAGCTGGTGCTGAAACCGGCGACTCGGAGTTCGAGTCGGAACCAGAATCATGCTGCCCATTCGTACCACCCACGTCTCGCTTGACTCAGCCAGAGCCCTCAGCAAAGACGGAGCCCAAGAAACAGGAAAAGAGCAGCCCTTCAGCGGCAGGTATGTGCTACAGAAAAGACCCAATCGAAGAAATTGCTCCGAAAGAAATCTTCCGGGAAATGGGATTAGGTGAGTGGCCTTGAATTCAAATTATCGACCAGTCGGATGCCGATTTTTGTGAGACGGCCAAGGACCTTGATCAGTGATCACCATTGAAACAAGCGTTTTTTGATGATTTTTTTTAAACGTACACCGTTCAAATTACGGTATCAGAATTTTATTTTTCAAATTCATTCTAGTCACGGTGACAATAAACATCTCGTATTACTTGTTTTGGAGATTTTTGAACGGGAAATTATTCATTCATTACGTTCACAGATTGTTTAATGGATATATGACTGTATAACGTCAGCGTCATTGAAACTTATACCCGAGTTGCAATATCCCGGGTGTGTCCGCTGGTTGGTTGCCATGTGACTTTCGTGAGTCACCTTCCATTCCGCCGATTCTTCGTGCATGTGAAATCGATCTTGCTTTGAACGCCGTAGGTACCTTTATGCCCCGATAATTATGTGTCCATTACAAAAAGGAAAAAAAACAAAAAAATTCTTTCGCTACTAATTGGAATTACAATAGGTTTTCGTGGTGCTGTAAACGTAATCACACCAAGCAACGTGCCGGTGCGGATTCCGTCTCGTTATAGCATATAATTGGTCGATCTTCGATAAAGCACCCATTGGTCACATGGAATTACGCGTGATTATCAATCTCTATAACAGTACAAATTGAACAATAATTCAGTAATTGATACGCTCTTCCAACGCATGTCTGATCCCCCTGAGTCATTGCTATATTATTGAACAATAAAATGATATAAAACAAAAAATGTTCATCACGTGTTTCGGCCTACAGGTTATAGCTTACAATTAGATCAACATAAACAGCTTTTACAGTAAGTCCTTACCGAAGACCATACCCTTTCCATGCGCGTTGTAAATTCACCTCACAAATTGTATTTTATTACCGATTCTAACGTTACCCAATTTCACGTCCATGACGCATATTTCATTATATAATACCTACTATACCTCTGCAATTCGAAGACTGAACAACGCTGGATGGAATCGAATAGATCATATTTGAGTCTGTTAACATTTTGGCGCAGTTTTGCTGTAGGTATTTTCACCATTCGCATTTCTAATCGGTATAACCTTCGTTGTCATACTGTGAATTTAATTAGGTACGTTATACATGACACGCGTATACGTATGCACACTACTATGTTATGAATGAAAACATTGATAATGACGTGTTTCATACACATTATACTGGCGAAGGTAGTTGACGAAGCAGCGTTAAGCCAGCCGAGAATATACCTACCTGTAATCATGAGTCACGAGACGTTTCTATTCATTTCTGAACTCTCCACAGATCTTGTTCGTATCATATTCACGCCGTAGGCGTCAATCTATATTTTTAGAACAACCCAACCATTTCTTACATTCTCTGTATTTACGTATACACGTATGATACGCAGCATTCATTTGTACTACGCGTGACCACGGTATCTTTGGACGACTAAGAATTCACTCAAATATTAACATTAACAGTGAAATTCATTAAAAACATTGCAAATTGTTTGTGTAGTTAAATTTTACTATAGTATGAGTAAAATGTACGAACAAAAATTATAAAGATATTCGTTAATTCTGCATGGGTTTTTTGGATGGGAGACTAAATTTTTTACAATGGATCATTTTCGCCGACTTTAAGTTATCCCGTTCGATACCTTGTGAAAACTGGTACCCCCGTAAAATGTACTTAATTTTAAAAATAATTAATGAGGTACGATGATTCAAATTTATAGAAGAATGTTATCGATAAATACGGAAAAAAATCATAGACATGAATTGATCGGACACGAAATACTGCGCGAATAAATCTATATGACGTTGTAAAATCGCCTTGGCTGATGTTGGAGGATAATATTAACTGATTGCAATTACTGCTCGTTATTCAGACCGTGAAACAAACACAGCTGCAGCTTTTAGCATCAACATATCTGTGCAACTGTGTTTTCTTTGACACATTTTCCAAGTTCAAGGAGGGTATAAGATCGGCTTTCTTTTTAATGAGAGTAACATTTAGCTGGTGACACCTGAATAAATCGTTGGATATAATCCGACGGCATAAAAAATTGGGCATTATTGAGTGAACTTCTTTCTCAAATACCCGGTGAAATATTAAAATTGTAGACAATTTTTTTGAATCATATCCGTTTTAGAAATTGTAGCCTGATACATTCCGAATGAAGTGATATCACCCGATCGAGAAAATGCGCTGAAGTTATACGGGCGAAGAACAAAAGGCGGCTCGATATCATCACCCACTTCTTTTTGTCTGAGGTTATTCGATTCACCGTTTGTGCATAAATTCTTTTTCTTTTTTCCCATTTTTCTTCCGCAGTTTAAGTATTATACCGTGGAATATTCAGATGCTGCTGTCTAAGTGTCTAGGAATTCAGACGTCTATGAAAGTAGGTAGCTAGAATGTACGATATTATAACCATGCCATTACTCGCCGACACACCTCACGCGTAGATGATTATAGTCTATTAATAAGCATTATTCAAGTTATATGCAAAACTCTAGCCTCGCGTTACGCATTACCTCATCTAATACTGCCAGTCAACGTACTTCGCTTATGAAAAATGGCTACTAGTTGGTGAAAAAGTTACCTGATGCCGTACGTTAATACTGAACGTGACTGAAATTCTATGAAACCGAATGAAATACTTATCGGAGTACGAGATTGTCACGATCGTCAGAACGGTTGATCATAATTAATAGTTATGGATATACTCTCCAGATGTATAACATCTGGAGAATTTTCTGTTTTCATGTATCGTCTTCGTTAAAATAAGTTTAGCCGCCGTTTATCGTATGTTACTCTTTTGAGCGTGACGAATGACTACCGAGGCTAATGACCGTTTTTTTTGTCATCCCTTCTTTCCGAGCTTAAACATCGCAAAGATTGTGCTCGTCGTAGAGCAACCGTGGAAGCGTTGAAAACGTAACATACCAACTAAGTAGGTATAGTAAGTACGTCCTTCTAGACGCGTCTAGGACGCGCGGACCTTGCAGAACTCTGCAGTAATAGAAACTCGATATATGCATGTGTATTAATTTTTCAAACCTCATTCTAATCGGGTTAACGCACAAGTGCAAAGAACTTGATTCGCGTTAACGAGGTCATCCACGGCTTCCAGACTTCCGCTTGGTTACGGGCCCGTTAATAACCTGCTGGCGAATCCTCGACGCAGCAGCCAATTCTCACTACTGTATGGCTATCTACCTTCACCAGGTAACCCCCCCCCCCCCCCCCCCCGCCCCAATCTCCTCTTTTCATGCTATAGCTCGTTAAAATTCAAAACTATTATGCTGACTAAATTTTAATTATATACCCACTAGACGACAGCGCATTACGAACATAATGAGTAACATATTTTCGCATGCATCGCATAATATCAGCTTATATCATCTACGATTTTGTTTGGGGATTTTTTTCTGTCAACATTCTAGTTTGAAAAATACTGTTTTGCTGCTGCTTAAAAAGTTGACGAATTTACTTGCACAGCTTGTTATTATGAAATGGTCACAACTGGATTTTAGGGGTTTTTTTTCAAATGTTTGAAAAGGAGCACACTTTCGAGTGCGAGATAATTTAGTGATTGAAAAAATATATCGGCTTCGTTTTTTTTTTTTTTATTCAAGAAAAATCACGGAAGTCTCAAAGTTCATAATACTTCGTCGTGATATGATTATAAAAATTGCACGTTTTTTTTGCGTTTGAAAAAATATAAATAATAAGTAGGTTATGTATTTCGGAACTTAACTGCGATGATCTTGAGATGTTCATACTGTGTATAATGTGTCTTTTGAATTTCGATGTTACTTTTTGCTCTGCCCAAATTATATGATGCCTGGATACGGATGTAATGACTATATTTCTTAAAAGTGAATTCCCATGCAGGGGGTCGTTAACCTTTACATTTTAATGAAATACTTCGTTCGAGACTCACAATCAGACGAAAATTAGGATCAGCGGACAGTTTATTTATAAACTTTATATATCGAAGTTTTATTGGAATCCTATATGTATCGCCTCTTTATGCACGTAGCGTTACAAACGTTCGCGAATATGATTGTGTGAGGTAACTTTTTGATTATATCACTGCAGGTAGGAATCCTGCGCTGAACGGTTAAGGATATGCGGATACATAGGCCCGTATTCACAATTCGCTTTTAGCCCTGAAAGTGTCTAACTAGATTTTTTCCTTGTAGGAAATTCGACGTATAAAAAAACTAGTTAGACACTTTCAGCGCTAAAAGCGAATTGTGAATACGGGCCATAGTGTGTATGTACAACGAGCCACGCTAATCAGTACTTGAAATATTCACATAAAAATACGGGCATATCGACGATTATGTTTGAAGAGTTTGCAGGCAATGTAGAGGAGTTGGTTAAGTTTGAATTTCTTTTTTCATATTTTTCATTTCGTCGATATTAATAATGAAATTGGTGCAATTTGTTTCCATAAATGTAGAATCGGGTGATGGTATATGAGGGATGAAATTTAGTTCATTCGACGTATAATAACATCTACGAGAGAGTGACATTCTGGAAAAAAAATAAAAAAAATAACGCGATTTAGTTTATAACGGTGATGGTAGTGGCTACAATATTTAAAGTACCAGACTTCCGAAATTCGCAATAATTAATCAATCAGGTTATATCGTGTCACGACAGCCGCGCGTCTCATGAAATTCTCTCCATGCAGATTTTGCACCTTTTATGAGGCGTTGTGTGAGAAAAAATCCCGAAAAAACAGAATTCCGGTTCAACCTATGCAATACCCATGTATGGATGACGGAGAAAAGTTCTAACCGCGCTTGTATGCCCAATTCATTAACGCCGTACTCTGCGTTGCGTCAGCCTTGTCTCGTCGAAGGGTGAGCGAATACATACCTTTTACATATATGCACTAATTTTGCGCCTGTCGCGCTCTCCGCCATTCATTTTGTATTATACAGTATAATTATATGCACGAACGTGTGTCTACAGGGTGTCATATTTGCGAACATCATACTCAGGAATATATCAGTGAATAACTCAAATACGTGATATTTGAGATATGTAATAAACAAATTATGCGGCTATACCTCCTACAAATCTTTCAATAAACAATTGAGAGTTTCAACAGATTTATTCGATTGATTTTTCTATTTAAAGTGCAAAATAGCATTGAATGGTTCCGAAGAACTATTGCATTATATGTTGTATTTTTTATCAACCTCGATTATATATAACTATGACGATGTGCACAATCTTGTATATATCGGTACTAATTCAAACAGTTTTTTATTATTTATCGAAGGCGCGAAGGAGAATTGATTTACGAGTAGCTTTATCGGACAGGAGATAGCGAATTCTTTATACTATCTTTCTCGTCCGTAATTTTCTGCTGGTGCTTCATCAAAAATAATAGAAGAATAAATTTGACGCGTATCCGCTGTTACACATGTTATTAAGACAAGATACGTAAGGTGGTGAGTATCTGCATGTACAGTCGAGTAGTTTGATGTCTGTTAGTGCTTGGAAAGAAAAACGGTTTCGTATAGATTTATAGGGTACATTCTGAAACGCTCGTATACAACAGGAAAACAATTGAGTAAAATAATTTTCTTTTTTTTACTAGTTCTTTTTCATTGGATTAATCCGAGAAATTCGATTAACGGCAATTGTCTGTACAATCGAGTTTTATAATTGAAATATCTTTTTCTATCTCGTTCATGAGTTGGAAAGAAATGTAATCTATCGTATCATACGCACATTATGTGCTGCAGTCTACCATTGAACGAATGTGATAAATACGTATCGGCAACGAAGAAGCAAAGGTTACAGGGTGTCGCCAAGGTACGTTTTAAACGTGATCCTCTGGCACCGAGTGCGTCGTGCGTCGCGTCGTATCCAAGGGCCGACTATATCGATCGCCAAAGACCTGCTGGGGGAATTCTGGCTTCGCTCCGGTAAAACCTGCAGTAAAAGGATATAGGGTGCAGTATTTCGCCCCTCCCGTTATATCATTTTACAAGTTACCTGGTTCGAATAGGTCGGTACCGCGATGCCTTGGAAGCCATGTTAATAGGGTTGATATCAGATGTTAACTGACTGATTCATTTCTGTCTCATAATTGCAATCTGTCCTTGAATGATAGGGAGTGATTACTACCCGTAGATATATGTACGCAGTGCACAACTATACGAATGTAATGCATATTTGACGTATATTTACGTACGTGTCTGCGACTCAAGGAGAAACGTATATTATTACGCAGAAGGTATAATAACGATTATATCGAGTGTCTGTTATACGTAGATATCTCTTATTACGTATCATTGAGAAATTGAAAAGTCAAATAAATACAGCATGGTTGTGAAATGGTCACGCAGTATTACAGGTCTCCATAAAATCGTATTCTGAATGTATATGTCTGTGAATCCAACTGCAGTGTTCTTAAGATTTGAAATAATTCGATGTAGTTCCCGATAAGATTTTTAGATGTTCGCAACTTTCGGCCCAGAAACGAAGAACTGTTTTCCGCAGTATTTGAACGTATTCTTATACATATTTTGGGATCAGAAACACGAATCCGTCGACTAAGTTGAGCTACGACTAGAACCAATCGAGATATCTCAACTTTTTCGCTCGAGAAGGCGAAAAATTTACGATAACTCGATCATTTCGATAGATAGATCAATTTAGTTAGCAGATTCGGATTCTCGAGGCGAAAATACCCAAGAATACACCAAAATATTTTGAAAAAGAAAAACGTTGATTTTCGACCCCAAAATTGAAAAAAAATCTAAGGTCAGACTATATTGCAATTTTTTGGACAAAAGTCAACATCCGATATATCTATCGGTTGGAGTATAAAAGGCACTTCATTAAATCGTGCAACATGCATCATATGAGCTGAGCTTGTGCGACGCGTGAAGTTCGCGACAAGTATATATCCTTAATTGATTTATTTCAACGGCGTATTGCGGGCCGTTTCAATCGGTACATTGCGTATAAAGTGCGCGTATAAAATACCAACAGAATTACACCCAAGCAAGGCACGCTGAGTGCCGACGGTAGTATCGTGCTTAAATTATTTTCAGAAATGAGAAATCCCGGCAGAATTTGTCGTCCGGGTGTCGTGGTCCTTGGCACATGCGATCTTGTACATTTGTTATTATATACGCGTATATAAAACTCACGTACATAAGTTCTATTTATGTATTTTTGTATACACACAATGTAACATACGTATGAGTATGAATTAACTGAATTATTTTTATGCGTGATTTCATACGCCTTGCTCGAAGTTTAAATTATACTTTCATATACCCTGCGACAGCACGAGGATCATTTGGGACTATTCCGGTTATTTCGCCGATCTCGCATTTTATGTCATCTTTTTTTCCTTCTCAGTTTTTTATTCCTCTTTTCTGCTTCGAGCACCGCGTAGATGTAACAAGATTTTTATACCAAAGTCACTTTATATGCCAGCACGTATACCTATCACAGCACAGGGTGGCAAACACAAAGGCTATTTTTTCAAAGCGATGAAAATTCGCTGTGCATAGGCACACTTATTTTTTAGATACACAATCCGTGAATCTACGTTCGTTTTTTTGATTCACAAAACCGCAATACTTACGGGTTAATAGTTTATATATTTCTGACGAAATTTTGAGGAAATATCGGAAATTCATCAGATCTTACATACTTGCAATGGCCTTTCTTACAGCGATCGAAATGACTCACAGCTCTGATTCATCGTTTCATGCCCAAACTAATATTCAAGTCGAACTGAAATTTTGATGTACTTTCAGCGATCATGACGTGGAGTGATGGAAATTAGTCACTCGTATCGCGAAACTTATCTTAAAAGATTAGAGATCTTTATCAGCCGTTGACGTATGCTGTAATATTTCTATATAGCAATGGTTTTTACATGGAACCGAACTTTTACCATATTAAGAACCATACCATAGAGACGACGCGTCATATACATAGACAGGCGATTCAAGTCCTGCAGATTTTTTGGAAAAATTTTAAGAAAATTTCTGTGTTATTCAGCTGTACGCATCGAACTTTTCAATAAGCTGTTCACGCTCGTATGTATTTATCATATTAATTTTCAGTCGTTCAAATATAAATTTTCTTAAATTAGCTGTATAGACACTCGATGGTATAAACAGATTACGAAAGCGTGTTTCAGCTCTCGCTTAAGATAAACATTTCAAAGTGTATTTAAAACTTGCAAAAGTACGACCGGAATTTTTGTTCTTTCTTTATTTTTGATTTTCTTGTTTCCAGTGAAAACAGTCCATCAAGGTTTTCTATTCGAGAATTTTTGACGACCGGATATGCTTCACATTTTTTATTTAATACAGTGTTGGTTTTTTTTCTCAATCATAAAAAGTATGCGCCTTATCATTTTCGTTGTTCTAATTTTTTTGTTACCCATTTCTTCTTCATACAACATGTTGTAGCAATTACTTTTTTCCATCGAAAAATAGAATGAAAATAGATATACCTATACCACTATTAGGTCAAAGTTTGATTTTTTTTTCCGTCCCTATCAGATATTTCTATAATTTTCAAAACGATTCAGCGTGCTACATAATAAAATATGCTTACTCCGTGAACTTTGTTCCAATTTTTCAGTTTAAATTATCAATTTTGGCGATGCTTTTTTCTGTTCATGTCTGTATATATTTTTGGAAGGCCGAAGTGATGAGAAATTCGTGCTGGCTGCCAAGAAATCTTGTTTTTTGTTCTCGACGTTTTAACGTAACGAATTCAGAATGTAAAATAATTCAGAACTCTGGGATTTATAGAATTTAGCGACAAAAGAGGCAAAACAACTGTAGAAGAGTTCTTCACCAAGTTTACTGCCCGCGAAATGCGTATCAATTTTTCAAGATCTCCGGCCGTGTAGCGTCTTCGTCATTAGCACTCTGTAGACTGCAGTCTTGATTACCGTTCAAGGCCACACCGCCACTCCTTGATCTATCATCCCGATAAATGTGAATTTTCTCTTCTTTATTGATTAATGTGTAATACTGATCGTGAGAGCTTTTCTGGATATCGGCTAAACAGGAGGTAGGCAACCTGCGATACTCGCACCTCGCAAGAGACGCCTATGCAAGCTTGAATTAATCTCAAGATCGCGATCCTTAACAAATTCCGCGTCACACCGCGGTAGGTTGAAACCGATTCAGCAAGCTACGCACAGTTCTATTTACGTAATTTTTATCCCAATTTTCATGCCCACCAATAATTTTAGCCTCAAATAGTCGTTATAGGAAAATCCTTTACTTACAGTTTGCCACCGATGTACGACATTGCTGGTGCAATTCAACTTCCCCCTGAGTATGATGAGTTCATTACAGTGACTTGTATAAAATTTCGTCCTTGAACAATCGTTTGACATGATAAGCTATGGGCTATAAATCAATAGAATCTTAACTGCCCAAACTAGCTGTGCTTTCATATTGCGGCGTTGGCCGACGACTTTCAATTGCAGTGTCGCCGTTGCGACGTTCCAACGGAATTATATAATATCTTGAGATTACGTAACGTGAATGCAATTTCGTAAAATTTCAAAAAATCTCGCCGGATAGAATTGCACGAACAAATCACTTGATAACTGATGTAAATTTTCGAGAAAAAAACTTTAATTCGACAAAAAATTCGTGCAGAATGACACAGCATGAACTCAAACAGTTTCGAGAAATCTGATCTATTGGCGAACACTTTTAATGAAGTGAAAATGAACTTCGCTTATTTTAGAAAAATAAAAACTGTATAGCCGACGTTGAATCAAATATGAATACGCGACGTAATGTTTACGCATACAAGGGTATTCCGTTTGAAAAAATATGTTCGATTATTTCGAAGGCGATTCGCGTTGCATTGAAAAATAATTTCAGTGATCATCCTTATTATACCGATGTTTGCAAGAATCATTAATTCCAAATCCCGCAATGCGCTAGATTTTTCGCTAATAATACAATAATTCCATCGCAAATTAGACGTATATTATACCAAAAACCTATACTTGCGCTGCAAATAAAATATATATAAACTTGATCGTGACGTTCTGCAATAACGATTCTATTTTTGTGCCGCACAAGTGAGCGACCGTAATTGTCTCGTGCTTTGCGTAATAATTCTAGGTCAGGTTTCAATTTTCCCTACTTTATATCATTCTTACGTTGTAATAATACGTACCTACGTATCTACCGGTGGTTATTTCAAAGTAGTTGATTCGATCACCGAGCGTAAGATTTACCGAAGGTCTCGCTATTATAATATGGTGTCGTGTTAGCTCCGTCAGTTTTTTTCTTCTTTTCCGTATATCAAGTAATAATTGCGCTTCTTATATACGATACCATACATACATAATACGTACTCCTATAAATGAAAAGAAACAACGTTTTTATTCAACGATTGATTTTTCACGCACGCAGCATGAAAAACCAACTTTGGCTGACTTACAATATGTTCACCGAGATGTTCACGCCACGCATGCTCTTATGTGTAACATTTGTTCCATGTCGTGATCTAAGTAGGTAATATATTCGCATGAGGTTCCAGTTCACAAGATTGAAACAGATAACAGATTGCTAATGTAGGTTTTCATATTTATTTCGTTTAATTAGTTTCTTACTTATATGGTCAACGTTGAAAACTTTCGCTAATCTTCTTCCCGAAAGAAATTAAACTTTAATAATAAAAAAACTCTGAAATGTTAATAAGATATTCGAAATTTCGAATGATCAAAAACACAGCTCTTATTTACTT
Source organism: Athalia circularis (assembly GCA_963978495.1). NCBI lineage: Eukaryota > Metazoa > Arthropoda > Insecta > Hymenoptera > Athaliidae > Athalia > Athalia circularis. Next base: position 24,764,577 of record OZ021700.1, read on the forward strand.
TAATAGTATATTGCGGGTCGCGAATTAAACATATGATTTGTAACATTGCAAAACATGACTGCATTTTGCCTGTCGATGAATTGATGATGAATATGTGCCTCGTACAACTCGATATTATACGATAAATTAAATGTTGGATGAAAAAAAGTACCCTGAGCATGCAGGCTGGTATTTTTAAATACCTATTCACAATTAAAGTCGACGAAGCAAAACGATTTTGGTCATATTGATTGGTGCAAGTTTTTGAAAATTTTTAACGCGTCATAGGTACCGAGATGGGTACATAATTTCTCGTGTCAATCATAAATAAGTTACCTTGTTTATCGATTAAATCATGATACGCCTACTCATCCCACATTAATGCGGTCTCGAAAATTTCTGGGGGGTTCCCAAATCACTTCGACGTATGCGCAGTTGTACCGGCGGGAAGCTGTACGGAATGTAATTAATATTAGGTCTATCTAATGAGCACTAGAAACGAACCGCGCCTGGTGCCGCCTGACTCCACACTGTTTCTGACCAAACTGGAGACACTTCCAACCACTGCACGGGTATAAAACACATTCCCCGTTACTGATCATGACGTTTTACTTGTCGTCTTCGGTAGCTCGCATCAATTATTCCCTTAGTTAATTTACTGAGCCCGATAATTCCATGTGACGTTGATACTTACGTACATTAATATCGCTTCTCTTAAATTCAAGTTTCTCCATTTTTCATTTCTTTTTTCTTATCTTTTGTTTTCTATGATTTATACAGATGTCAAAATTGTCAGAAAAACTCATAAGCTCGCTTATAAGTGTTCACCTGCAGTTGAGAGCTGCACCATTGAAAAGTAGCTGTAAAGTAGTAGAAAAAAAAAACCAAGGAAATTAAACCTATTCGGATTACGATACAGCAGAGACGTTTAATACTGATTGATGATTCGAGGTATAAACCGGATTAATCGAGTGTCGTTTGATTGATATTTGAACTTTGTTTTGGAAATATATATTTTAGTAATATTAAAGCGCATTGTATGCCGTTGAAAATTGAATTAATCATCTTTGCGACTAATGTGATAATTTTCTAATGAATATCACCTGCTACACTTGGGCTTGGTCAAGGCTCTTGATTATTAATTAATTTAATGCTTTGCAAGCAAGCAGGCCAACGAAACCGCACGAACTCACGTAGTGTGGCATGTTGTTCTTTTTTCTTTCTTCTTCTATATTAATTGATATCATATTATAACGCCACTATATCGAAGATGAGAATAAATCGAAATCCCTTTGATCCATAAGTCGGAGTAGAGATTTAAATACGTTATCTCTCCGAAATATTATGAGACGTCTCATAGGTTTGAAATCCCGTGGGATTTCAGATCTTATAAAAGTAATAAACTAACTGCACATTGAATGAAATGACGAAATTATTAGGTATATGGGTCATTCCATGTCAAATCGACAAATAGTTGGACGCGACCCCCACCGATTCGAATGATTTTTGGTGGAGAGTTTTGTCTCATCATGAAACGAAGTTCTGCCAAAGGAAAAAATTTTTCAAAATTTTTCCTACGAGATATTCAATATCAAAAATTTCACTGTTTTTCCGATTTTATGAGTTTAGTTATTTAATATTTCAGAAACTATTGAATATTAAAAAAAAAACTCTGGTACATTTTCAGAGGACACTTAGAGGTATGGAAAAAAAATTTGTTTGAAAAAAAATTTTGAAAATGATCAAAATTAAAAAATTTTGAATTTTTCAAAATCGTGAAAAGTACCCATCGCAGGAAAATTTTGGCCTGAAAATTTTTTATATTATACCTCTAACATATCTAAAGAAATTCTGAAATTTTTAGAGGGGTGTTCTTTTTCGTTTCATAGATATGAATTTTTGAATTTAGGCAAAATTAAATTTAACAAAAAAAAGTTATAAAATTGAAAAAAAATTATTTTATAAAATTAATTTATAAAATTAAATTTAACAAAAAAAAGTTATAAAAATGAAAAAAAATTATTTTGCCGAAATTCAAAAATTCATATCTATGAAACGAAAAAGAACACCCCTCTAAAAATTTCAGAATTTCTTTAGATATGTTAGAGGTATAATATAAAAAATTTTCAGGCCAAAATTTTCCCGCGATGGGTACTTTTCACGATTTTGAAAAATTCAAAATTTTTTAATTTTGATCATTTTCAACATTTTTTTTCAAACAAATTTTTTTTCCAAACCTCTAAGTGTCCTCTGAAAATGGACCAGAGTTTTTTTTTTAATATTCAATAGTTTCTGAAATATTAAATAACTAAACTCATAAAATCGGAAAAACAGTGAAATTTTTGATATTGAATATCTCGTAGGAAAAATTTTGAAAAATTTTTTCCTTTGGCAGAACTTCGTTTCATGATGAGACAAAACTCTCCACCAAAAATCATTCGAATCGGTGGGGGTCGCGTCCAACTATTTGTCGATTTGACATGGAATGACCCATATGTATATAAGATAATAGAGGTTAATCAATTTTCGGCAAATTTCGGAGGATTAATATTGAGTTCTTATATGTATACGACTTCATGTACATGTACACTTTTTGTTTGAACAAAATAAACATTTTTTTTTTTTGATCTGTTTTAATATCAGATTAATAAATTAAGCTGTCCGTAGATATATTATGTCTACATAATATTTCATGAGGACGTATATTGACCCAGTTAATCGAATAATCATTGTAGATGTCAATGTAGGTATTGCAAATACCCACACAGCATTGAAAGGTTATTTTACATGACGCATTTGTGACGTCATCAGGTCGCTATAAAATTTTATAGATATAGAACGATGGAAAGGGTGTCTCACTGTAATTTATATACAGCGCGAGATGGGTAACTCGAGAAACTGAGATCGTGTAGTAAAGAGTCCGAGTATTTATTTTTTGTGTGGAATTATCCGCTCTATCAGTTTCCGATATGATAAATGCGATACTTTGATATCAGGGTCGTCTGGGAGAAAATTGGTAATACCAAGTAGTTTTTCTTTCTATCTAAACCTCATAAAAATTTATGGGACATTTTATTGCACTGCTTTAATTTCTTCTCCCAATCATTTTGTCGTATATAAATTGAAATTAGACACCCTGTTTGCGTATGTACGATCGAGTAGAAAAATTGATAAGGTCGATGAAAAATGAAACGAGTTTTATTTCAATAAACGTGAAGCTCGTACACCGATGGATTTCTAATAGTGTCACCTTAATATCTCATACGACCGTGACTTTGCAGAATTGATTTGATGTTCTCACACATTTACATATTTATATGTACTGTTGATATCAGCGGTATTTAAAAATACGATAAGTTATCGCCAGATTATATAATAATACCTATGGGTATAGTAGAAAACTTGTTCTTCGCCTTTTGCGGAATATTTATTAATTTTTTGCAAAATCTGAAAAAGTTACAGTCTCGCAGCGGATTCAGGTTCCCGGCGGAACATGTTTTTAGTTTTTTTTTAGTTCGTATGCGAGTAATTAAATGGCAACAAGTATAATGTTCATTTTCATTTCATATCAACTGAAAAATCAGAAATGCTAATTGGAAATCTTGTTAGAATTCTAATGATACAATGTTAATCGAAACTACAGATATGTATAAAAAGAAAATTGGTCGTCATGATAATTGAAAAATTCTGCTTGGGATTTTATTTTATTCTTTTCATTTCATTGTACGTATGTATGAACAGCGAGTAACAGTAACATCGTGTAGACAAATATTTGTTGAAATCAGTTTTCTTCTTCCTTCAGTTACGATATCTGCAATTTCACTTTTGATTGATGCCGTATCTCATTTTTACATGACGCCAATTCGACGAAATTTAATCCAGGGTCAATGATCGTTATGCCGTTGATACAAGGTTTATTGATCGTTGCAAAGAAATCTGCAAAAATGAATTAATTAATCTCTGCATAATAAAAAACCGTGAATCTCAGTTTTCTAATTTATTATAATGAGATAAAATGCAGCGCAAATCTGAACAATACCCTCATGTCATCATATATATAAGTATACATATATATTGCACCGCTGCATTTGTATTCGCCAATCTATTGTAACTCGCATGCCGGTAAATCTTGATATTATCCACATCTCAATAATTAAAGCGTCCAATTAGTTTATTTATAGGGTAATTGACTGGAATTCAGAAATTTTGCCGTTACCATGAAAATTATATCTACTCATTTTCTATATATCTAAAATAAATCTATTATTTAACGCGATATACATATACATATACAACTGTAATAGTTACTTTAGTTACGTTACATCAGAATATTCTCGATCGATACTAAAAATTTCGTTTTTCTCTGTTGCAGGTGAGTACACTGGATATAATTTGATCATCATTCCTCCAATGGTATATATTTTGGTAAGTCATCGAAATGCAGTTCTTCAGTGACGTCATTATTTTCCGGTTTCAAATACCTTACCCACTGCGAGGTACTTTTTCTCGTATAATTTTTCTTCTTTTTTTGTCGATCCAATGCATTCTTGATTCTAAACGTGTTACGTTCTCCATACTACGTGATATGTGATCGATTATGAGTGATCTTACATTTTTTTATTCACGTAGATGATATCGTACGTCAGTAAACTAACGTGTATGAAAAACTGAACACGCAAATCTGACGTCTCCACGTCGTGAATTAATCGTAGTTTGAAATTGTATCTCAATTTAATTTCCATTCCTTTCAATACAATAATTATAATACAATATAATTTTAGGCCGTGATTGCGCTGAAGTTTATGCGTAGGTACAATTCAATATCGAGGATTTTTTTTTTCACTACTATGCAAGCGACATGTACCGATGAGGAAACAGAACTGCAGCTCGTTTTATATATCAGTAGACACTTTGTGCTGTTTCGAATATGATCATATTGAAACAAGGAGTCGTCGATGGAGGACACAGTATATGATAGATACGTCATTTCGAACTACTGCAATAACAGTGACCTTTGGTGCTCAATATTCAACCTGAAAATATGAAAAACACAAATTTTATACAGCGTGAAATTTCCGAAAATATTAGCTAATGTATATATGTGTGTAGTTAACCGCCTGCAAACATCGTATAATCGTCCAGGCCTGAACCTATATTGATCGCGGTGCGGACCTTTCTCTGCATTCTGACACTTGAGTCTAGAGACACCAATAGACAGGGTGTTCCACTTTTGAATGAGGAGAATGATTATTTCGCCAACGATTTCTCACATAGAAAAATAGTTCAGATCAAAGTTGCGTTAGGGTTCCGACGTGCACACCAGATAGTAAAATCAGTTCAAGATCATGGCGCGATTGTCGGAGTTTTGAGGATGTGATCGAAATTCTCATCTAAAATAGGATACCTTGTATACTGATCAAGCATTACAGTCCCAACCTCATTTACACTGTAGTCCTGTACCTACACAGGTATACCTGTACAGCGTACGTGTATATTCCACTTCGTTTCACGCGAATCCCGCGGGTAAACAGAGTTTGTTTCGTTATTGTTGGTCGTACGTGGTACAATACCTTATACGGTGCGGTTTTGCTCGATACCTCGTACAGATATAGTATGTAGTTGCAGGGCAGAATATGCATTTTCCAATCTCCGAGTAGTGCATTTCATGTCAACTAGATCCGGTTCTGATTTCCGCTATTTTTCTTTTTTGTTCTCAATTTTTTAACGTGTTAGTAGGATAAGTGGGAAAAGATTAACAAAATTTTTTTGACGAGTCAGTTTTCGGGTTTTTTGACAGTTAGAATCGAAAGTTTTTTCAGTCTTAGCAGAGCAAGGTTCAAATTTTATTGACTCATTTGAAACAATCCAGAAGTAATGAGTTTCGTAGTACGTCCATTGGTGTATAAGCTATTTTTAAACTAGCAGCAACTTGGACCTTTTAAGGTCACTTGGACCTTTTGACCGAGTGTTATAGTTGAACTAGTTTCTCTGAAAGTTTCATTATAATTGTATGATCATTTATATTCTTCAAAACTGTTTGAAAACACGTATCAACGTTTACCTAGCTAATATTTTCCACGATGACGTTTGGTTTTGCACATTAATGTCCATCTGAAGTTTAATAACTTACATGTCAATATACCGGTAAAACGTCATTCGTGCGAACAACTCAATAAACATCTCGTCAAGCCCGGGTATATTGATCTCATTCAGCTTGTCTCGTTGGTTTGATGAATAGAAGATTTTCGACGTTATTGCGACGCTTTATAGTATGCCGGGTCAGCTGCTTGACGAATAAATGTGGGCCATTCTATATATATGACGTAAAATTAGTCGCGTCTCAGATGTATTTTAAATCAATACCAAAAATGTTGAAACATTGAATTGTGAAAACTGAAATAACAGTAGCTAATGTTCAATTTTGCTAGAAATCTCATCTATGTTATACTTTCGAAGGCTTTTTGATTTGTCTGTTTTTTCCATGAGTCGAAATCGGAGCACAATTGTGAGAAGAACGTTCTTCCATTATTCATTATTCGTGGACGCGAAAATTGATTGTGAGTTACTTCGAACAGTAACCCTAAAGAAAATTGTTATTACATAACAAATAAATTTATTTGAGCAGAAAAGTAGGTCGTTATTATATACAGATGAGTTCAAATTTTCAGATAGTACAATCTTTGCAATAATGTGTGCGATGCTCTTCACATACTGGCTTGCCGCATTGCGCACAGCAGTACATTGTCTTCTTATCGTTCTTCCATGGGCAAAGAGAACACCTCTTACGTTTCGTCAGTTTGTCCACTCGTTGTTGAGATTCTTCTTCGACGTCGAGCATTTCGCGAATCAACATTTTCAATTTTCTGGACAGACTTGGTATTTGCAAACGAGATTGTAGAAATGGTTGTACCAGTGAGAACGCTAGATCTTTCATAAAATCGCGTCTGTTTAGGCTCTGATTTTCCAATCTTAAGTTATACAATATTATAGCATTGATACCAGCTTGATCGAGCATGCCATAAAAAATTCGTTCTGGCCATCTCGGAGTTGTACGAGCTGTGGAATACGTTTTACAAAGGTGTTCGAAAGTGTTAGTCCCCTCTTTCGTACGGTTGTAAAATGTAACTATTTCTGGTTTCCCAGTTGCTTCGTCCATCTTTCCAACTTTGTGTAAACTTGATAAGAGCAAAACTACCTTGTTTCTTTTTGGACAATAGGAAACCAAAGTGTTTCCATCGGCATACGCAAAACGTACAGTACCAGCAGTAGCCGTACGTGTGAAGGATGCAGGTATTTCACGTTTATTTTTACGTAAAGTGCCAACCATGGTCAGTGAGTAATTAGTTTTCATTTTTTGTACAACGTCCATTGACATTAACGAAGATTTACAAGTCAAGTTACGATCGGTATTATGTATTGGTTCTGATAATTTACGAACATAATAACTGGACACATTTTCAAATCCATTGGTTGTAAGAGGACCGACGTATGGCTCCGCATTAAACATGTAGGAAGTTTGTCCGTCGTTGATGCTCATAATTTTAATACCGCATCTATCGGGCTTGTTTGGTATATAGACTTTGGTCGCAAATCGTCCGCGAAAACTGAGCAATTGGTCATCAATTGTGCAATAAGTCGATGGCGAGTAATACTTTCTGCAATTAGAAATGAATAAATCCCAGATTTCTTTGATCGGAGCTAAACCATGCTCATTTCTTCGCTCGGTTCTCGTATTCTTATCATCAAAACTAAGACAAGTCAATAGAAAGTGGAAGCGGTGCTTTGACATTACGGCTCGGTATAAATTACAACCGAATCGTGGCGTCCATAACTCGACAGTGTTGGTCTGATTATGTTTTTGAAGACCGCTGAAATACAGCAATCCCAATAAAGCTTTCAACTCCGTCAAATTTGTTTTCGCATAATACGTCTGAGTTGAAATATTTTCCGATTTTCTTTCAATCTCTTCGTTTGTGTGTTGAACGATGATTTCTAATATATTTTCCGAAAACAGTAGAGACCATGCTTCTAAAGGTGTAGTCACGTCTTTCGCTTCATGCTCCGCCGAAGGTAAATAAACCTTGAGCGACTGACGTTCCTCCGTTTCACAGTCAGGAGCGTTTGTAAGCCATTGAAAATTGTTTTTGCCCTTTATTAAGAAACGGTGACGCCCTGGTTTGCTGGTTTGTTGTTCAGGTTCCGGCGTATCGTGAACTTCTACAGAAACGTATACCTGCGGATCGAAGTCTAAGTCTTCGTCTGCGTCTTGTACATCGTCTTCTTCCTCTTGAACTTCTTCGTTATCGGCTTCGTCTTCGGAGAGCTCACGAGATAATACGTCTGGAGGGCGTTCGCGCAGATAATTTAGCAGCTCCTCCCCTGTTCGCTCCGCCATCTTTACATACAATCTATTCAAATTAAAAAACAAAAATGTCTTGATATAATATTTAAACTGACGCAAAATGCAAATAGAACGTGGACAACTTCTGAATACTCACTCGAAATATTCATATGAGCATCCATCCTGCGTTAAATATACTCTGACGATTGTAGGTTAAAAGGTCATTCGCGTCGTGGTCAACCTGGGTCACTGAAACCCCACGCTTAACTGTTGGATCTTGGCGTCCCCTGGCAAACAGGGCCTTACTACCTGCTAACGGCGTTAGGGAGGAGGGTTGGGTACCGCCCAAAAAGTCGGTAAAGTTCGATTCTGAAATATCGACTGTGCCTTGAGATACCCATGCTTTAGTCAACGACCCACGTTGCCCACGGAGGGTGAAATGTTTGGTGCAACGATAACTTCGATTCAGTTGGATCGATATTAAAAAGAAAACAAAGAGATAACAAAAAATGAGTTGGCGTCGCCGCGGTGTTCATAGAGCTACATTATACAGAAAGAATTCGTGGAGACTGTATGTATATAAACACTTGATATCTCTGCGCTGTTGCTACCCTGATGCAGATGACTCACCGGGATGAATTCCGCCCACGATCTCAAAAGATCAGATAATGTTGAAGTCGATGAACTCAACGAGTTCTTGATATTCAATAAAATATGCAGCATGTCCAGGCAGGCATTTAAATCTGCACTTCATGCCTGCATATTTCACAAAGAGTCGAAGATTGCGAAAACAAATTGGCAAAAATGCTCCTAGACTTTACAGTCCGAACTTTAATCACGTGGTATAGGTAGAGTTATACTGGTAGGATGGTCACAATTAGTATTGAGTACGGTCTAAATTTGCGAAATCAAATCATGCAATGTTTTGCTTGTGCGATTAGCTTTCTCATGGAACCTGCGATAAGATTTCGTAATATATAAAGATTAAAAACCACAAAGTATGTATTCTATAATAAAAGGCCTGGTATATTATCTTTGTAATTAATCATGAAATCAACAATAACTACAGAAAAATAAGGCTTCATTTGTGATCCGTGATTCTGTCTGCAGGACTTTTGTTCCTTTTGTAAAATCGAAATTGTCGGGTTGATGAAAAAATTTTGATCTTGAGTCTGAAATATAGTGCAGGTCAAAATGCATTTTTCGAAAGAATAATTTTAATTTGTCGAGCTTCACCGATTTGGAAGTGAAAATTCACCTCGTGAAATGGTGATACAACATTTTTTTTTACTCTGTACCTAAACATACGGTTTCGTTTGCCTATCTAATCTGCTGTATAATTTAAAATGGGATACTCGATCTTTCTACGTAGGGCTCATCATGATTAGGCACCTAATGTGTGCGAGGCATCAAATTTCGTCAAGGACAAGAATTTCGCGTCCTTCAATTAGCTTGATTAAATCAGTTTATTTCGAGGCGCGGTTGAGCCTAATAGGATTCTTGATCCGCATAACCTGTCCACTGTGCAGTTTGTCCGCATGCAAGTAAAGAGGATCACAATATACCTAACAGATTTGCATTTATGCTCACAATCAGTGTGGGTGAACTTAAATTGTGCGGGATTATGAATCGCTTCATCTATATAATGCAATTCTCGACATCTTGTTATAGACATTAGAGTATATTACTATGGGACGAATCAGATGATTTTTTCTGCCGTTTTTTAAATCGTATTTGAGTACTTGTGATCAAGAATTCTGATCTTTCTTTGCTAGAAATTTCAGTCGACTCTGCAGATTCCGTCCGTTTTAGATTTTGGGAGGTTTAATTTTAGAGCTCCATCTTTACACTTTCATTATTTTTTTTATTTTGATGGTTGAGGTGATGTGCAACTCCTTGGTAAACAAGTTTCATGTGTATAAATTTGTTGAACGTAGAACGTTTTTTTACGGAAATTAACAAATTGTGAAAAAATATTTATACATAATTGATCACAAGTCTGACAATAAGTTGAATTAACAAGATTAGCCCCCTGTGGATTATTTTAACGTCGGTAAAGCTATTCTGAAATGTGAACAGATGGCCGATGAAATAAGCGACCAATTTTGTTCGTTCAAATATAGATTAAATGGCTGTACTACACGCCTCGATCGTAATTGTATTTATGGGATTGGCATTCTTTCGAAACCTGATACTGCGGTTGATTTGGTACTGTTACTTTCCGAGATTTTCTGCAACTGCAGGGAATTTTTATGCATAGATTTTCCAAATATTCTGTCCAATGTGACACATCGGATTGGAGCGCATTTTAGCACATTCTGCATTGTTGGAAATGACAATTTCAAATTATTGGCGCTTCGAAATTGCGCGCGTCAAGTTTCACATTCTTGCGAGAGTCTTGCCGTAATCAGCCTATTTACGCGCATCGCAGTTGGCGCTAGAATTGCAACCGCACAAAATAAGACCTTCGTCATGGTCTCTGACGGCGTGCGTCTGAATCTTCTTCAGCAACGCCGGTTAACCGATGCGATAGATGGCGTCGGCGTATATTAAGTTGTAATACCTTGGTTGCATCCTTCAAGGCGCTTTTTTATTGCATAATTAAATTGCGACAGGGCAGATTACTTCGAACAATAAATTACTTATTATCAGTTACACTCGAAATGATTGCCAATAGGCTATGGATAAGGTGCTACTGATATTAATGTGAGAAAACATACAATCTAGATTGTCAATGGCTCCAATTTGAGCCTGATACCGTCAGCAGCTACGACAGTGCAACGATCAACTCGAATTTCTATACCACATTTTTTGGTAACGATTCTGCAGACTCCCAACTCTTCCTACGTATTGATTTTCACTGTTCTTTATCGGGTATTCAAGTTCATCTCGAATGGAAGTAAAAAATGGGCGGAGCAATTGTGTGAATAGAATTATGACGCAACTGATTTTTATTCATGTATTTATTTGGCTTTTTTCCATCATTAACGTTATAAGATTTTGTACAGTTTTCTAAAACCAGTGATGTAATCGTTGACCAAAGATCATCCCACCTATGTGAATTTTCATTTTTATATCATAATATACCCAAATGAAATGATATCAATTCCGATGGTAGACGACTTCATTTTTAGGTAAAAAATTGTTACGCGTTGCTCGTGTAGGAGAGAACTGCGTAGAATTAAAAGTACAGTAGTAGAACGAATTGAAATTACAATTATGAGTCACGATATCAATAAATTATATTTTATTATTCACGCCGAGTAGTGTTTGCCATTTTTTGGTAGCCTTCTCGACAGACTGTTCCAAGGGGCTCAGGTCTAGTTTAGAAACCGTCCAACTGGCTTCTATGTTTGGAAAGTAAACTTCTTACCGTTACTAATAATCGAGTCTGCACGATGACTGCGGATGAGCGTTGAAAACGTCAACGGAACTGATCGTTACGCGTAGAGAGTTTTAACCTCGGTTTTAACTATGAATTACAATTTGACCGTTCACATCGAATCTTTATATAGCAGTCCAATTTGCAACTGACGTCATATTCGTACGTTAAGAATATTCATTTGGATTTCATCATGCCAACTTAACGAATTTCAAACTCGCAGCATAATCTCCTGATTATAGAAGATCAACTATTCTTCTTCATATCATTCTGCTTCCCAAGCTGTATTGCGTCCCCATAAATTCAACGGAGATATATATATTTTTTTTTTTTTCAGTTTTTCAGTTGAGTAAGTTAGTACAATTTTTTTTCTTCCGTGAGGGAAGGAAGATCGCTGGTACTTACTCCGTGTTTTTTATTCTTCCCATTTTTAGTAAAACAACCCCTCTCCGACGTTAATCTCAACGTTAAAAAAAAATTAATAATAATAATAATAATAATAATAATAATAATAATAATAATAATAATATTAATACCCGTATGACATCCCACCGGCGGAACAAAATTATAAACGATTCTCAACGGTAGCCAATACCCAATTAATTCTTCTCTCGTAAAAACGCTGAAATTGAAAAATGTTCTGCACCGTATCGTCTTCAGTTTCTTCTTGAGATCCTCTGGCTTTCCGCCAAGACTCGAATCCCTTCGTGCTTTCAGTCTATGCGCATGATGGTGAAGTTGAATCATATAGTGTATCCGCCTATACATATGTATAATAAATACACCCTTGTACGGGCAGTTGCGTAACGATTCTTCAAATACGACAGGTCGTTGGTCTTTGGTTATATCTATACCATGGTAGTTGCAGTTTGTAATAAATTATTAAACCGTTCGATGGCGGCCTCCTCGATCATGCATATATGTTTCCATGCACTTTGCGTTGTTCTATATAAATAGGTATCTACCTATATCGTTTGCGACGGATAGTCCGGACGACTACTTTAAATTATTATGCTACAGGGTGTTCCAGTTCTTATAATACGTATAATATAAATAAAATTGATGACGCGCAGCTATAATTATGATAATTTATATCGGACAAGCGTTGGCTTTGAGATATCGTGTAAAATTCACCGCGTAATCTCATGTCATCCGTAGCGATGTACGTTACTTCGATATCGGAAGCATTAATTTTTCATCAATTCTTCACATTTTAAAAATCTTTTTTTCGTCACGGAGTGTATATGCGATTCGGAAGAAAAGAGAAAGAAAGAAAGATAAATTCTTATGTTTCAATAAATCGTTACCGTCATCCTCTTCTGCCCCGGCAAAAATCTGTTCTCTTGTTCTTTCGAACAGTCTGTAATATTTTTAATAAGGGCTTGAATTAGTCGTGAAATTATTCCATTCTCGTTCCCGTTTTGCTTCGATCCTCTGCTTTAACTAAAAAATGTCCAGGATCGACGCTGACTCATCTGTGTTTTCCCTACCTGCGGTTGCGTGGGCGCCGCTGAGTCTGTCGACTTTCCAACCCCTACTGGGGAGAGGTGCAAGTAGCTACATACCCATGTGTATACGTACAGTCCCAACATTATGCGTCTCCAAAGAAAAACCGAGCGGACTAGTACGCAGATTGTATGCATTCATCCGCAAGACGGTGTAGAGTGAAATTCTAAAAATTCATCGCGTTTTGCTGCCGTTTATCCAAGTAGATATACCAGGGTATGTGTTCAACTATCCTGAATCCACCTACCTCTATTATTCAAAGGTCTTCGGGAACCCAGAGATATAATGGCTCTCCGCGGTTCTAGTATCCCCAAGGTTAATATTACGCCTTATCTCACTATAATTCCACACTTTTTTACTCCAACTTTGTTTCTGGAAGCATCATAACGTATGTATGTACAGCGGACGTTTCTGAGGACTTTCAGAATACAAGTAGGTAGTATCGTGCAGTGTGCAGTACCTGCTTCGGTATTGTAGAGACCACTTTAATTGTTCTTTGTTATAAAGCGGTACGAATGAGTCAGCGACTCAATTCAACCACCATATATAATATATTACGAAATTATTTTTCTTCAAATTAACGATGCGGAGAAAATTAGTGTTAAGTATTAAGTTGATACTTCTATTCAAGTATCTGTATACATTACACCGTACCGGTTTGACAAAATGCTCAATTACACGAAAAAAGTCAGTCTTTTGTTTTTGTTGGAAAAAATCTAAATTCATTCAGGCGGATATCACGTGAGCGTGTTACAGCGTTGTAATGATAGTGATCGATATTTCTTACCCTTTGTCATTAATGCGAATCCCTTTGTCTTTTCGACCAGCACAAACTTTTTGACTCCCCTGTGATTGTGTACCGTATACACGCCGGATAGACCGGGTAACCGAACTCTGTTTTTTCACCTTTATTTTCTACGCCAAAAAATCTGCTCCTTCAGGTGGTTTAATTATTTTGACCTCTAATGATGCGTACAAGAGAAAACAGAGTGAAGTGAGGTAGAATAACTAAAGGGTGATAGGTAGAGTCACGTGACGCAGGACCTTCACAATCTTCCTACTGTCCATCAACTGCTCATGCATTTACCGTCGAAGCTCATGTTTCCGATTAGTGTTTAACTTGAAACTGTTGAACACGAGATTTTATCGGGTAAATATTTTGCACGAATTCTATACGATTCATCATTTATCAGACGAATTTCGTAGGATTTATAAAGACGCGCGAAATTTTCAAATGGCAGTTTGATTTGAAATCTGAGTAGGTATTTTTTTGAAAATTATCACGATGACCAATTTTTGAAACGAGCAGAAATAGACTTGCTGTTCAAGATAACGGTTATCGCTGACGTCGAAAGTTTCAGGCTCAAAATGATAAGATTATTAATCAAATTGTTATTCACAGCGATTGAAATGTTCAATCACGCGGATGGTATAACTTTATGAAATCTAGGTAGTGCTCTGCATCTGTCGTCAGATATGATTTCGAAAACATATTTGAATTTGAACCTGAATTGTCGTGCAAGCATTTTGTCCTTTTGTGGTGGCGCTAGAAATATTCGCGTTTTTTCGAAACACGTCGAGTCGCAACGCGTACTTGTAAAACGGTACGGAGTAAAAAGAAAAAAATATATGTATTTTAAGTTTGCCCAAAACGTTCCTTTGCGTAATCTAGTCTGTAAAAAAAAAAGGCGAAGAAAAATCGAATCATGCGTATGTATATCTCTAGGTTGAAGATAAGATGCAGTTAGACATTCTTGCGCTGAAGATTTGGCGTGCAACAATCAACGTCAGATTTCCCGATTTTTTGAAGATAAGAATCAGAATCACAAATCTTCTGAGCGGCCTTGGATGTCGATATTCTTGCTTCCAATGTTATCGATTTTGACGGATTATATTTTGGACGAATTGATCTGCAGATAGTGGAGACGGGTAATGGTGATACAGCATAGGTATAACCAATCCAAGTGATCATTAACCGTGTGATGACGTGTCTCTTCGAAGTTATAATAATCCGATTTCAAAATCTGGCGAAACGACATGACTTGTAAAATAGCTGACTCCGATGACGTCGCTAACATAAGCCATCAAATTAAATCATGGTCACTCTATACTTACGTGTAACTTGTCATCCGTGCGAAGAAAACCCCGACAATTTTTGCTCTTTATTTCTCGGCTTATCATTTTATCTTATTCGCTCCATCGATATAAGTTGTGGAGTTTTCTTCGGCTAGGATAGCAATCAGCATAAGCCCGATCGAAACCACCATGAATTGATCACGTTAACATTTTTCGAGCGATCAATGATGGATTTTGAAGGATTCGAGCCTGGGAATTACAATGTTCATCGTTATGAGCTCGATTAGCCTCTGCAATGCGGTATTTTTCTGTCAGCGTTTTACATTTCATACAGATCGGTACAAGTACCACGAGTGGAATTGAGGTACTGAAATCCAAACGATACCGAATATTCCCAAGTTTTTTTTCATCGTATAGCAATAATTGTGAGATTTTTTTCTGTAATTCGGAGTTGACAACTTATCAAAGTTTTGTATAAATTATCAGAATTTCACACAAAATTCATATACCTGTTCAAATAGATCAATTATAGTTTTCGGTTCGAGATACGGAGATATTAAAAAATCTATCCTCAAGCGACTTTCATCTAAGTTTCAAAATTTCTTATACAAAAGAAAGTTTTGGAACGCTGCTGCAGGGGTTATCGGCTCCATTGGGTTTTGAAAATGACACCGAGGTCTGGCAGATGTCTTATGTTAGCTTCGAGTGTACACTGGGTCAATCTGACCTCGAGCGATTTCCGGTTCAGAATATCTCGGCA
This sequence comes from Athalia circularis, assembly GCA_963978495.1. Classification (NCBI taxonomy): domain Eukaryota; kingdom Metazoa; phylum Arthropoda; class Insecta; order Hymenoptera; family Athaliidae; genus Athalia; species Athalia circularis. The sequence goes on from OZ021700.1 coordinate 24,780,621, forward strand.
ACTGTGCATTTTGCGATAAAAGATACGTACTTGCAGAGCGTCAGCGAATTTCTTATAGCAAATTGATCGATTTTTGAGGTCGCAGAAAAAAAAAAAGGAATCGATCAATTTCCAGTATTTGGGGAAATATTTTCAGCGTTTTAAACACGGCATATGGTATACATTTTGTGAATATGGGCCAATAATCATTTCCACTCATCTTTCGCGTTTATAGTACAGCTGCAGGAACAACGGCGCAGTTTCGTCGCTCGTGCGTGCGTCATCATGTACGATCTTCTCGGCATAGGTCAAATTCGACCAAGGATAAAATCGCGACCCAATCGGCTATTATTCCGTACAATTAGCTGAAGAATAATCTAGAATATTTCATCAATACGCAGGACTATAAAATGATCTATCCTGGGCATTGGTTCTGGTTTTGTTGTTAGTTCATCGCACTGCCATGTTCCTGGTTGGGGCGCACGACGCGGCTTCGAACTACGAACTGCGTCGGTCTCGGAGGTTTGGGAGGTGCGGGAGGACTGCAGGAACCTCGTAGTCGCGGGTCGATATCAGCGTCAGTCCTCTTTGCGTTGAGCACCAGCAACGAAGTGCAGCAACGATTCGTGTAGCGTTTTTTTCCCTGCAGTCGTATCTCCTCAGGCCTAACGATAATAACGATTAGATAGAATCAAAAATTACATAGTTCTATCCACTTACTACCGAAATTGCTTGTTAGGGTTCCAATTCAAAAAGGACTGCAGGTATCGTAGCGGTCGGATATTTTGAAATCGAGTTCTGCGGTGTGCGGGAAGCAGGATAGTGTCAGTTTTTGGTGCAACGTTCTACGACCAAACAATTAATAACTGTCAAGTGAGGATGGATTCCGAGATAATATCGACAACCACCAACCTCGTGAAGGAAGCGGTAGACCAAGGCGCTGATATCGTCTGCAAGAGGCCCACCGCTGCGAAGGCCACTTCAAACGGCACACCCTGCGTTTGGAACGTTCTTGATCCTCGTAAGATCACTAAAAATTATACGTTTTTCGCTGTTTTGAAGGATCAACAGGATTCTTAATCATGTCATCTTATTTGAATCTTATATATAAATTCAGTTTGTTAAATATGAGGTCACGGTGTGTTTTTCATGATATCCCCATTAAGTCAGCTAGGGAGATCGTCGCAAAAACTGCGCCTGCGGAGTCCGTTTAGGTATTGACAATTAATCGCGATGAAGTTATACTGTTCGACGAATGATGATGATGATAATGTTAATAAAAATTTTAATTCACTCCAATTAACGGTAAGAGAGAGACAAGAATGGTTGTTGCTGATTCACGTAACAAAATGAGCACATATTCAATATTGTCAACAGAGCGAATTATCGAGAAATTTTGAAATGCCGTCCGAACAATTCTCTGTGCCACGACAAAAGTCGTTTTCGATCACAAATTTTAAACCTCTTCCTGCGTTTCTTCTTGATAATTTTGATTTGTCCAGTACGGGTAATTAAAATCCAGCCAATACAGTCTGGCTCTAAGTTAATTAGACTCCAATTTCCCGCTGCAAAGATTGTCCCTTGATTGGGCGAACAAATCGATCGTATGCGCGATGTATGAGGATGGATAGTTGAGTATAGATACAGTGTTCGTAACGTACGTACAGATATGTGAAAGAGAGACAACGAAATCGACGTCTGCAATAACCTTAGAAACGAAACTACATTCATGTGACGACTCGGTAAATTAGATTTACGTTATTTCCACTGATTAACTTTGAGCAAGGTCACTGCGCTCGATGAATTCTGCCCAACGACATTGTTCTTCTGATCCCCCACGCATCGGAACAAAATGACTACAGGGTCAATACAGGGTGTACAATATAACGGTACAAGAAAATCCTCAAATCTTAGATTTTGTCACTCAACAAGATTTCTTAACATTAACTGTTCATAAAGCGGCTTCACAATCTGAAGAACCATAGTATCAAGTAAAGTACATTTTCGGAAATTCCAAAATTAAGGTTCCTGATCACCCTAAAGTTTTTTCAAAAAAATTTGCCATAGATTTTTCTGTTTCATTTTAATACATGGACAAATATTAGTGCAAACTCGGAAAATTTTGTCAAAAATCGTGCGTCGGACATCGCAATATTTTTCCAGAGCAAAGTCCAAAGTCAATGAAAATCTTCCTTTTTTTTTTTCTTCTTTTCGACTATTTTCGTAATTTGGTATGCACCTATAGTGTGGGTTCACACACTTCATCGAAAGGCATAAGGACGTTATGTCATCGTTACATTAACGTAGTTTGTTATCGCAACGGTATATGGCACCTGTTAATTCGTGTCTACGTGTCGTGTAATTGTTATCATACACAGACAAAAGTTTGCAGTATGTGATATAATCATGGACAGATTAGCAGCCTGTGCTATTTACGGATATGATTACACACATCAAACGTCGAGAGCCAGAGAACGGTGTGCCCAGTTTTTGTGGTAAAAACAAAAAAAAAATAAATAAATGAATAATGAAGAAAGTCAAAGTCATGCGAGTCTAGCCTTGCATGGTTTTTTCACATCCGAGGAAAAAGAATTATACAGCGTCTGACGTTTGTCAACAACGATTTTTATCACGAGACGATTATGGCTTCGCCACAGACGACGAAATACAGGGTGTTCACGTTCAAAGTGTGTACGGAAAAATATCAGATCGAAACAATTCCGATCGCCTGAATCACCGAGGTCAAATCATCGATTTCAATTTTCGATAGACGAGTAAAAAGATTATCTCCTGCATACGTATTGTCGTGTCCCATGCGAACCGTCCGGTTTTTGTGACGACATTTTGTGTTTTTATGATCAATTAACAAATATGTGTACATCGAAATGGGACGCCCTGTATACGCATTGAATGATAGTCTAATAACAGCAACTCTCTGTCCAGATATTATTTAACGGAGTGATAAACACGTCTTTTGTTATGAATTACATACGTATAGGTTGGATTCACTTTGAGGGACATCATCACCACGTAGAACTGTAATACGCATCGTACCTTATAATTATTAATCATACGTACAGAGAAAAATATAGTCGAAGGAATACAAGTTGCTACCACGACTTTGATGACAATGAGTCACGACCTTGCATACATCTTCGTCATGCGATGCGCCGTATCCCATATATTCAAATCTTCAATTGTATTGACTATTTCGAAAAATTTTCCTCACTCACAATCGGGCTGAAAGTCGAATTATCGTGAGTGGTTACCTCCGTTGTCGTCTCTAGACACGAGAAATTCCACGACAACTCGACCGATGATTTTGCTTCGATATTTTTGATCGGATTCATGATTATTTTTCACGACTGTATTTGCTTTGAAAATCGCTTTTTCAACTTGTTGAATTTTTTATTTTTTTTTCCTCGAAGATTATTTGAAATTTTTTGGTTTGTCAAGATCCGTTACGTTGTTCGGGTTCAGATTAACAGGTTACGAGTACCTCGATTTTCTCGGTTCGTCGATGGACAACCGGAAGTTTCATTGAGAATTTCAATACTTTCAAATATGCACGCCAATGACCTTGGAACGTATATTCTTCTGGGTTAGTTGGACGGGATTAGATCCCGAAGATTGACTCACATTCCAAACAACAAGCGTAAAACTTCGATGAAGAGAAGGAAAAAATCTTGTCTCGACGTACGAAAATAGTTATTTTAAAAACGCTGTAATCCGATGGGAACCAATGTCCAAATGAGATAATCAATTTGATGAATTTATTGCACGGTAGCCAACTGAGGCGCGGTAAAAATGCATAAATGTTCACCTTATATACGCGTTGGGATAATACCTACTCTGCAAACATATTTATTTGCGCGGAATAAGTTCAATCCTATGGTAGTAGTCCGATTATTTGTGTAAATATAGTATGCGTTGCGTCAGACATTTATGATCTCTGCAAAGCTGGATATGGGGAGACGAGGTAATCCACTGTGGCGCATCGCATTCATCGACTGTGAAATTCTGCTTCCATTTTGTACGTATAGGTATACATATTATTCGCATAGTTTATCCCTGTTTATTTTCTGGCTATCCGGCGATATTGGAGAGCGTCATTCTATTCGCCAACTAGACTTACAAACTCAAGTTTAAGGTACGGTCAGGTGTACGGGTATCCCACAGTTTTCCAACTGATGTGGATCAAAGTATACGTCGATCGTTTGCTGTGTTGCACACTTGAGTAGATAAGTTGAATAGGGTATCCGATACCAAATCACAGTTTATGACTCTGACTATCATACATTTTATTTATTTTTCCATCCTCACGTATAGTAAACCTCATTTCAAGCACATAAATACATTTGCATTTCAATTCATATATCCAACTACAAATTCGAAAAAAAAAATTCCACAACACCTCTAACAACGGAACACGATTCTCAGATCGAAACGGAAACGAGATTTCTTGCTTTTTTTTTTTTTTTTGATCGTCCTTAAGGTTTTAAAATTTCTAAAAGAATAATTTTAGTCAATTAGTGTTCTTAGGTTCTCTTTACTTATGTATTTCCATATACACGGCACATTATTTGAATGTATATTCATTCTTTTTAGAAATCTCAAAACAAACGACAGCAAAAAGATATAAACTTTGCATCTTCTTAGGTTAAAATTATCGAAATTTTCTACCAAAATGTAGAAGGACAAACTAAAACTGAAATCCCTGTACACCCCACCACCATACATCTGTCTCGAAATCATCCTTTTTTTTTTCACCAAAAAACTCATTTGACTTTTTTTTTTTCTCGAAATTAAAAACAGCGGAATTTATTACCCCAGCTCAAATCAGTGAAGAAAAAAGGTTATAGGTTGGGTTAGGTGTGCTCTCGCGATTTGAGTGGGATTGAATTATTCGTCATGATGATATATAGAGAGACTCAATTGAACGTTATTGGGTTACCTCAGCATAAAGTCCTCAGTGTCCGAGAAATGTACTTGACTTTATAGTAACTAGAATTACTGGTGTAATTTATTCTGTCGCGTAAGACGAACTTGTCCTATTACGAATTCAGCTCCTCTATGATTATATTAGTAAGTGAAATATTCCAAAGTTTGAGAGGAACCGAATTGCTATTGATGAATTTTAAGTGGCATTCAGAATATCAAAAGTTTTTCCAACGTCGTTTCAACTGTGTTAAATTTCCCCGGAGAATGACATGACCTATCTTGAATAATATAGTCTCTAGTTTTATCTGCCCGATAGAATATGACCTTATACATTATATGATGGTTCAGCTCACGTTTTATATTATTTGACAGGTTTTCCGTTATTTTTATTCTTCATTTTATTTCATTACAATTTTCTTTCTTTTTTCGGATTTTCAATTTACAAAGGTTCGAGGCATATTATCAATTACGTATTACAAATATATCTAATTCGTTATCAGCGAAAGGTGCAGCAATAAATATCCAGTTATCACATTATCAAAGTTTCATGCAAACGAACATCATTCCGTTTGCCTTGCAGGCAACTTGTATTGTACAGTAGCGTTTTACTATCTTATCTGGCTATAGGTATATGTCTTGCAGAATATAACAGTCGCTTATTGTATGATGTACTTAAGAAATTATTACACTAGAATAATAAGTGAGTAAGAATAAAATTCTTGAGTGGTGCAGGAATTTTATAACGTTTTTTCTATATAATATTTCCAACTGCAGGTATTTCGCTCTTCATTTTTCATTTTTTTTTATGGAAGTCTTATTGGCTTGAGCGTTCATATTTGATGAAAAAATTATTTTGCAAGCGGTACGCGATCAATTTGTTTTTTTCTTTCCGTCTCTCTTTTTTTTTCTTACCCAAAACGCGTTGCTAACTCAAATGTTATTGCCGGTCTCTACGTTCCTCTGTACACCCCATGCGGTTGAACGATACGAACTCTGACCCCGGTTATCGGTCACTTGTGGTCATCCAACCTTTGGAATTGCTTCATTCTGATTTACGACTCGTTACCTTATTTGCTTTGTATTTGATATCGGTGTTACCCTGGGAATAAACCGAATTGTTCACAAATTTCTATAGGGTGATAAATTTTAAAATATACAGCTAAATTTGCCGAGAAAATGATGATAAACTCTACGATGAAAATCCATGATTTTTGGTTGGGACATTGAATGCTCAGTATTTTTTTTCTCTTATGTCCACCGCGTTAAAGTTCATTTCTGCAGTGTACTGTACATGCATGAATAGTTGACGTTATACCACGAGATCTGATTTTTAATATAATGATAAAAAAATTATTTAAACATCATTATCTAATCTGAAAGTTTTGTGGGAAACATTTTATCGTAGGACCCTATTTTTCGACCTGTTTTTCTGTATATATATGATTTGTGAGGTATATATATGATTTTATGTGCAAATAAAAATTGTTTGAACTACGTGTATTATGGCAATTGGATTAATTAATTGAATTGATTGCGAGTTCATGTTTCTCTTGAATAAGCTAAAAAAAAAAAAGGAAAAACTATGTGACAACATCCAAACCAGATTAATAATCATCTCTGAAACCATGAAATTGTGTGATTCCGATTGTTGAACAGCGATGTCGCTGATATAACATGGCAGTCAGACCTGCAGCGGTTTTAACTTCCTTTTTTTTCCTTTCTGTTTTTTATATCACCCAGATAGCTTGGGGAGGGAAGTTTAATTAACTGTCATTGTCCCACATCGTATAACATGTGGCTGACATTAACGTTTCTCATTCCGGTTTGTTCCTGATATTCTGCCTAGGAATGAGCAGACTGCATGGTAGAAAAATTTTTGAAAAAAAAAAAAAAAACTAGAGTGTCCCATAAGCATTTGTACGGAATTTTCACAAAATCAGTCGAGTTTTTTTGTTTTAATATTGCTACCGAAGTGGTCTCATTTTTTGAATAGTTTTTGAAATAATATTATATTATCTAAGTCGAAAAGTATTTCCTTATTTGGTTTTCTGTTCCTGCGCCTGCCTTTGTTTTTTATCACCAGTGTCCGAATACCTTCTTTTGTAAAACGTGAATTTCGGTGTTCGTAAAATTATTATAGATGAACTTTTTACCGTTGTTAAATTGCTCTCTGGGCTGCATATTTTGGCTCGTTAGCCGAACACTGAGCAAAAGACTTGGCTGACTGAGGCCTTGTTGCGGGTTGGAGCTAATTGTCGTCGAAGCTATGTTTAAACCAGCAATAACCTGGCTTGGCGTCGAAAAACCAGTGCGGACTGTTAATATAACGAATTCACTAAATATTTTAAATTGGAACAGTAAAGTTAGTATAGATGAAATTTCAATTTATTCGGACACAAATATTGCGTATTTGCATTCTCGGATTCCAGTTTCGAGCTAAAGATCATTTTTTTTTTATTTGAGACTGCATAATACATTTTCAGAATAACGTATAGACGAGACAAGTTCTAGTAAAACTTGGAACTCATATACCAACATCGCGAGATTATTGATAAAAATTCTAGACATCGACTATTCGGCCATTTTGAATCAAATATTCGATATTATTTCTGAAACAATTCGGCGTATCAAAATTAGTTCAGGTTGAAGTTATTCAGTGTTTTGAGGGTATCGCTTTCAGTAATTTGTCTGGAAACCAGCTACAGTTTTGATGTCGATAGAAAAATCTATATAGTTCTATTAATGAAAAAAGTTGCCTCGCCTACTCGAATTTTCCGAAAGTGGTTCTGATTTCGTTGTTTGCGCGACGGGTGTCCGTCTCGTAACTCCACAACTTTGATCTGAATTATTTTTCGCCGCGACAAGTCATTTGCAGGATGATTAAATCCTTCATTCGAATTAGAACACCCTGTAGAGTTTGCTTATTATATATGTCTGACACATTTTACGAATATAGCAGGTGACTATTATTCTCAGTGAACGGCTCAATTCCAAACAATCGTATATTGTTTCTCGATCGAGTTTCGTTCAAAGCTGTCAACCTCAGTGCCAAAATTTCAAAATTTCGGCAACGAGATGTCTTTTACAATAACAAAAATGAAACAATTACATTTCCTTCGTTTTTCTTCAGTTGAAAAAATAAAAGCAATTTGCTGAGTTTCAAACTTTTTGGTTTACTATAATTCGTAAACTATCAAAAAAATCGTATATTCTATAAAAATGGGCAAACTTCGATGCTCGCTTGAAGCTTTTTTAATACTTTACAGATTTTTTAGCGAGCTTCTAACCTAAAATAATAAGGCACTCTGTAAATTGTACATATATTTAATCGTGATGAAAAAATCGTAACACTGTATCTATCTCGAAAACTGAACTATATATCTATCTATTCACTAACATGTAGTAATTTTCATTTATTTGAAATGATATTTTCTCTCGCAAAACATATGGATTGTATATATGTATTTATTACTTATAGCAGCAAGTCAGAAATCAATTAACGTGAACTTTGATTCTAATACATGTTCGGTTCGAATGGTACTAAAAAAATTAAATTCAGAAAATTTAACATCGTTAATCGGGTCCTGACTCTGCTGTAGAAAAAACTGATTTCTTGGTGATGGAATGTACGCTATATTAACCTTTTCAATATTATTTACAGACGCATGGTTTAACCCAGAAAGACTGAATCCTAAAGGTAAGAATCGACGATTTATATGTCGTGAATCCTTGTATAGAACCTTGTAGTACCTTTTTAGAAATTCGTCAACGGTACACAGAGAAAATTGTTTCTTTCGAGTTAAAAAATGCTGTCTTAGAAAATAGCGGATCGAATATTCTGTTATGTTTATAAGAAATATTTTCGTCAACTCTTTCCAAGTTTTTTTTCTCTCTTGCCGGAAAAAATTCTGGGGAAAGTTTCTCTGACAAACAGAATAATTCGCTAAAAGTTAAGAAACATTTCTTGGATAGAAAAAAATTATTCACCATATCTGAGCTGTTTTCTCTGTGTATAATGTTTAACTGTGTTGAATGGATATTATTGTACTGAAAATCGAATCATCTAATTAAATTTGTAATTTCTCTCTCGGAATAATCGTTTCACTCAATCAAGCCAACAATGGTAGACATTTACGAGATATCGAAAAAGATTCGTATTAACAAAGAAGAAACGTAGCTTTCAAATTTCAATCGATTTTTTCCAATCCTGCAAATGTGCCATGCTCTTTTGACTTTCTTTCGAAAAATGCTGATGGGAAGAAGAGAGATAATGTAAAAAAAATAAAAAGTTAGACAAACTCTATTGCTTTTAATTTATTGTAGACCGAAGTTCGATGTTTCTTTGTTTCAATTTCGACGCTCAATTTCGAGCTCCCTGCTATAAGGTTAAGTGGACTTTGTTGAATTCTGTATATACGATATGAGACACTCAAATTGTTTCAATATTCTTCGATTATACCACGTGTCGACTAACCCCAGCTATGTTTCGTGACACGTATTTTTTTCTCTTCCATGCTTGGCCCGTCATGAATTGGCACTCAGCTGTTGCTTTCCTCACGCATTTAAAGAACGTGAATTCGTCTTCGACTTCTAGACGGTCTCACATACCTCAGTCTCTCCATCTGACCCCCGCGAAACGATGGAGCCGAACGAAATATCAATCCCGCAACCTGTCGCTGTGTCTCGATTGTCTTTTTTGTTGTGTAACAAGCTTAAGGCCTCCTCACAATACGGTCCAGCGGTCTGACCAATCCTCGATATCGCCGCAATATTTGAACGCTCAAACCCCCACATGGAGCATCTCACTTTCTCGCACTCCACAATCCCCTTTTCTCGACATTCTTTTCCAACGGTATGCCTTAAACCTGCTTCCAGTCCGCATCTTCTTTCTCTCACACTTTGGGTTATACCTGCTATACTACGTTCGACCGAAACGGCTCGACGCTCGCCGCTTGTACGATTAGACCCTTAGCTAATGGCGGATGTGGACAGCGTCTGACCGTCCAAATCGTTGTTGTCGTTGTCGTTTGAGCTCAAAAAGTTCGTACCTACGTTAGTATCCGTGCAGTAAGGCTGTGTGACTCGGTTAAACTAAATATAGCTAGGAGCCAGGAACGTTGGTAACCTGCCAATTTCTCTCGCAGATCTGAGGAAGAGCTTCTTTTTCGTAGGGTGCTGTTAGTGTCCGGTCGTTTTAACCGCGTCTGCCGCACCACCATAATTATTGAGTATATCGGAGTTGATCGACGGATATCGACTCGCGAACGGTTGGATTATTCCGCATAATTGAAGTGCATTTTTTTAGTGTTTGGTGCCACGACAGAATGGCTATCACGAAGGCAGAGCGTAAGTTAATGTCAGAGCATCGTACTTTCTTCAAAATCCTCGAGCATCTCTCCCCGCATCTTATCTCTTCATGTATTTTCATTACGACTCGAAAATTCTATCGTCCTTCGGGAGGCCAACTAGGTTCTATTTTCTGCAATAACAAATCACGTAAGAAGACGATTCGGGCAACGATTTTTCTGCTCAATCACTATCGACGGATTTGAATACATTTCTAATTTCAATGACATCGCAGTGTCTGGGGGCCGCAATTTATTTATTCATTTATGTTTTTTGGGAAGCTTTTTTTCTATAGGTATAGCTATAGCTTTTGAGTCGTGGAATGCATGAGCGCGAACTTCATCCGATGGCACTCCGGTTAGATTCAAAGAGAGATAGACCCATTGAACTATTCTTTTTCCTTTCAAATCGCGAGACATTCAAAGTTCCTCAAGGCATTTCATAATAAATAATAGGCAAACTTGTGGACACTGCAGTTTTTATCCGTTTCAATAAATTTTTTTTTTCCACTCCTGTTGGGCTGGAGTCTATCTATTAGTTCATAAGCCTCTTTCGTTGAAATCTATTCCTGCTTTCATACGATTAAACATATTCAATTTTGCTCCGTTTATTTTGGGGACCGTACTGAGGCTAACGGTTACATAACTCAACTAACCTAGAACCCTAGGAGCTTCAACCGGCTTAGAGCCCGGACTTCACGTGTCTCAGTCGTGATACTAAACTGGTGGTAGAATAGTCGGTTCTTTTTAACCCTCCATGAAGACTATGCAATTATCTCCTACAATCGGCTACATAGGGTTCGATGTGCTCTACAAATGTTATCGCCGGAAACCAAGGCATCCTTAAATCCATTTCCGTTTACATTAAAAAATTCACGGGTAATTTACTCTTACTATTTTTCCTTTTATTTTGTAGCTCATTCATCGATTCGCGAGTCGGTTCAGTCATGATCGTATTTATTACACAGACAATTATCCTTGACTAGTTGTTCGCCTCGTGATCAGTTTTGAAAACGGTTGATTTTCGATATTGACAGGTCGGGCGTTACAGCTGTTTGATTTTGTATCCGGGATTTTCTTGTGTCAGGTAGACTTCAACTGGACCAAAGCCAAGAAAATAAACACTAAGTATACTACTACCGTTGCTCAGGTTGGTCTGTGATTGCTCTAATTGCGTTTATAATTAGCAATCGCCTAGAGAAGAGGCAATCGACGATTTTTCATTCCAAGAAACTATCAGCAATGCCCCACTGACCAAATTTCACAGCTGGGTACCGTCCGAGCAACCATCTAAACTAAGTTTGATTACAAAGATATTATACTTATCCCAAGCATACGATTCGCGAAGTGAAATGTGCAGTATTTGATAATGAATTTATTTCACGAACGGTCGATTCATCTGGTTCGGATCTCGTGATAGTTTAGATCACGAGGCGTGTATCGTCCGATTTTCTTTTGTTAATCGGTTAATCATTTCTGGGTAGGACTGAATCGGAAGAATAAGAGAAATTCTGTCATTCCTCCTTTTAATCTTGACTTTTTTATGATTATTATTATTTCTTTCTCTTCAGAGCCTTGAATTGTAGTTTCGTGTTTGCGACTGCTTCCAATTAAGATTGACCTTGAGGGATATCGGTCTTCAAAAATTAGATAAAATCCGCCCCGCCTGGAAATATGCAATAACATTATCACGAATGAATGCGCGCAGGCGCTGGGGCATCGACAAGCGTGAGACGGGTGTGTAACAAGTACATGTTGTAACCCATTTTATTTCTGGCAAGAGAGGGTTGATGTTGCTAACGCAAAGGAATGGAATAGGGGTTCGGTGTGAACTGAAGTAATCGATACCTATTTCATCTACGCAGCGGATTCGAGTCAGATCGAATAAATGTCGTGCGCGGAACTGATCTTATTACTTCACCTGGAGTTTTGATTTCTAACAATGAGACGATTGCCGATATTCTTCTGTCATCCTTTTTTTCTACTTCAGAATTAGTAAGATGCATGTGTAAATGTTTCACCGGACTTGGGTATTTGATCGCTTATACATTTTGTGATTCATTCAATTGTTTTAAAATCGGTATTACACCTGCACCTGTGGATAGAATAGTTGGTAAATTGATCCTTTCATGGGTGGGTGATCAGGTATCAGGTATCATAATGATGTATGCCAAACGGAATTTTTTCTACAAGGTCATTACTAGTGGTGTTGTATATCGAGTTTTTTGCACGAATCAAGCATTGGATCGTTTACGTGATCCATTGGCTTTCGAAAATCTTACAAAGTAAATACTTGAATCGGCAAAGCATTTATCTGGAAAAAAAAACCCATCTAAGAGTGATTGTTTTTGCATCGATCGGTCGCATGACACATCGGCACTTTCATTTGGCTGAAAACCAACGGCACTTGAAAATGACATTGCAATTTAGTGGTTCTATATTTGTAAAAGACGTGCATATAATTTATTGTTTTTCTTCTCTCCGTATAAGCGCGTTGATTTCAACTATCTCATCTATATGTCTGCGTAATGAATCATAGTTGATTCCGATGTGCGGAGTCTGAAGTTGATAAAATATTTTTGCCATTCTTTGTAGCTCTTCTCATATTTGAGGGATGATTTTTGTCACCAGTCCATATCTGTCAGGTTAAACTGTATAAATACACGTATGGATCATACATACCTATATACCGCGCGTATATCGAATATCCGCAATGCGGCGTTGCGCGGGTTTCTAAAAGGAAAGTTAACCCAGCCAGTCGTATTTTTCGACAAGATTCCGTTTTCAGCGTAACCCGTGGTAGGAACTTTGTGAAGGAACTTCTATTCTTCTAATACGAACTTCTATTGGCACAACGTAAGATTGTGATGAAAATTTAATTGGCATACGACAATGATCATTCTTCAAAGGTTAAACCAGATTTTAATCCTGAACTATTTTGCCGTCCAAGTATCGATGAGAAAACTAGAACAACGCAAAAAATTGAATGTCGATAAAATATACGTACTACATGTCAGCACGTAGGTACGCACAGCATTCACAAGGTTGCAACTTCTGGTCAATAACCTTTACGTCCAGGACGTAGGCGGTTCGTTAGGTCACGTGACTCTTGTGCCGGTTTGGTCAGTCGCAGTATTTATGGTCGTTACAAGATGTAGTTTTTCGAAGTAAATGTCAACGCATCAATGCCTGTAACGATGATCCTTGTTCAGATCCTACGAATGGTATCAGTAAAAACTTGAAGTTTCCAATAACAAAAGTCGTATCGATGCGAGTTCATCAATTGTATGCCGCCTCAACGTACGTTTGGCGTTATTTGAAACACACTTTTAAATTTAGTTTCCGCACATTATTGTTATTCTTAGCTTTGTTAGCGAAATTTGATCATTCGCATATTATCGTTGCCATGAAGTTTTTGTGCATGAGAAGTACAAAGGACTTATCCAATCGATGATCTTGCGGTTCATATGGTCGGTGTTCTTTATCAATCGTCATATAGCTGTACCCCAGTGGTCATGTCACACAAGAAATAAGAGCGGTAAAGCCGTCGATGACGATTTCATTACCTTCATACACTTGCAATATCACTATCAAATAAGCTGATCGAGATGCCGGAAATCATTTATTATTGTTGGTTCTCATATATATTATGATTTCTCTGGCAGCTTCTCATAGAAAGGAAAAAAAACGTCGTTGGTTCGAGTCAGGTTCTTTGTGACAATGAAACAGAATATTATAATTACTCATCAACTTTTGTAATGTGGAGTTTTTTGGTTGTAATATTTGCAAAAATCTCGTATTTTCAAAGCTATAGCTAAAAATTATAGTAAAAAAACGTCAAGAAAACGCAAAGGTTCTCTTTGCAGCTGCATGATCACATTTTTGTGTCTATACATTTCAGCAGCATTAAATGCATGTGACATTCCGGGACGCATTTATCATTTTTCAGCATGTCGGTAGGCCTACGGGAATGTTCGTAAATTTTAGTCACTATTATTTGGTGATGAATTTTTTTTCAGTATTTCTTGTCCACTCGTTGGAATCTCCACCGATTTATTACCCGTCCTTCTGGAAGCTTGAGCTTTTCACCGCCCCTGTAATCGCGATTATTAAAATGGCAGACATCCTAGCTAAACGATTGAATCGAATCTATTCTCACTAGGATACGACACGAAATGCACTTGTTCCGGATGGTGGCAGACAGATGCGTGGTCGTGCCCGGCGTTACGTGACTTGAAAAAAGACGCGTGGCTCGCGTGGCGCCAACCAGTCGACTCATCCGCAAACCCCGCCAATGGTTTTGTTCGAAATGCTACGACGACGACGAAGAGTGACGACACGCGAGCGATTCGAACCGTCTACGTAGCGTATCGTGTGGAGAACGACAGGAAAGGCTCCGGCGTTTCGTAGTGAGCGGTATCGTCACTCGCAGTCTGACCGTCACCTCGCACCGCACGGTTTGCTTTCATACGTGAGGCACGCGCGACCGGTTCCTTGCTCTTTCTCTCTAGCCTACGGTGGAGGTTCACGATCAGTCTTCCTTAACCAAAGACTCGATTCAGGCGAACGTTTTAGGAGTTTTATAGCAAGAACCGCGGCAGTCGGTGTTTCGTAAAACGTCAATTTTTCAAAATATAAAAGTTCGAAATGGTTCGGAAAAATGTCAGTAGACAACCCGTGCAGGAGTTACCGGAAAGAGGACCCGGTGAGTGAATTCTTTTCATAAATATAACCAGGACTAGAAACCCATTTCGAATATTGTGCGTTGCTTTATTCTTGCGCTTTTTCACCGCAAACTGTACTCGAACATATGGTGGTTAACCGGATTGTAATCCCTACTGACGTATTCGATAAAAGTTCTCTGTCGGGAAAGTTTCTGTCATAATAAAATTATCATTTCATGACCATTTGATGCTCACATATGTTTTTCAAATGATCGAACAAAAAAATAGTTAGTACCGTTTTTTTGTTTTTTTTCCCCTACATTCACGCGCGATAATTTATGCATCGAATGATTGGGAAACAAAAAAATTAGACACCTGCAGAAACGTAACGCGAACATATGGTACTTTTTATCACAAGCTCGTGTCGTTCGAAAAAAAAAAGAAAAAAAAATGAATCAATCAAAATGTGTAGGCGTAGTCGTTTGGTTATACAATATGACGAGATTTTGCTGATGTATCCAAAATCGTCTAGACTAGCTGCAGTTTATAGTTTTACAGCGTAATTATATCATCATCATAATTGCCGTCGTCAATTCGTGTTAGTGAAAATCGATAACCCCTTTGACATTCTCGTATTTCGATCTCCCTTTCACTAATTGGTAGGCTCGCGTTACCTGCAACACGTGTTACTGAAGTTACACCCCTGTCTACAATGGTATTATAGCTGATATTAGATATGTGCGGATTATGAATCCGACCTTCTTCGTCGTATCCTATTTTTCAGATCAGTTTTAAATTATTGCTGATCCAATCGCGTTCAGATGATGAAAAAAAAAATTCAGTGTTCGGATGATGTAAAGCGAATTAGATTCTATTCGTACAATTTCACGAACTTTTTTTTCAATTATTTCACGTATAATTGATTTGCCCACGTATATAATGTATGTTTTATTTTTACTTCAGAACGCCAGCGTGGCTTACGAATAACGCGCTGCAACCGGCCAGCTGGTCGGTCGTGCGACCTTCCGATATTAAACCTACATCGGTATTAGGTGATTCTTTAGAAGTGCAAAACTCCATAGAATAAGCTTCCTGTTTATGATTATGCGACGATGCCTTACATCATGATCTGAATTGGAATATCGATTTCATATTTTTTCAAATACTTATTGCACACTTCTGAGCATTCATCAATTCGGGTAATTTTACTAGAAAATCGAACAAAAAAAAAATGTTATTAATCTGTACATAATATACAATTAAATGATTCGCTAGCTGGAAAGTTTGTTCGAAATTTAAAGTTCGTGACGTCACTTCCCCGGACTTCAATAGTCATATAGAACTATAATAGGTGTACCGTTACGAGTGTGGAACCAGTTTCTCGCCTACGAATCTACATTTTTATATTATACTCTGCGTGTACGTTTGAAAGTGCTATATAGTTGTGTATGTTATCTCAGTAATTGTTTAAGATTTTTGGGGATGAATCTTTTTGGTAAACAGCTCGAAGTAATTTTAAACAGTGCAAGCCTACCCAGACGCCTGTGGAAAAATAAAAACTCTAAAAATTGATTATATTTTCAAAGCACATTATACATTTGACTCACCTAATGACCAAGTTTATTGGAATTCGGTTCATTGAAAAAAAAAAGTTTTTTTCGTAGGTGTTGTTCTAAAGTATAGTATGAGGGTTGTACCTGGTATTCGAGCGCGGTGATTTACATCAGGATAACGAAAGCAACGTTTCGCGATAATTAACTTCATTGAAATTCTGATTCGTAATGATTTTTTTATGGGGCCACCGGAAACGAAAACCTGAAATCTAGTGAGCCTCCGTCGAGGATCGGAATTACCGCGCTGCACATATTTCTATCATTATGTAGTTTCGACTTAAGTTTCAGATTTTTTAGACTATACACTTCCAGACTAATAAACAATAGAATGATTTTTGTGCTGTTTCACGTTATCCCACACTATGCTATTTCGTTTCCAACTTTTTGCTTCACCTTTTATTATACGACCTCCCTGCCTTTACACAATTAGACGGTACAATACCATATTTTTCATTATAACCGTTTGTTGGCAATTAGCAAACCTAGAAAAGTTAATTCAGAATCAAGATGCTTTAGTGGTCTCGTTATGTCTTAAAATATCCGCGGGTCGACCTTGGTATGACGTTCCTTATTTGCACGTCCCTGATTCTCGTCTACATGGGCGACTGCACGTCGACGTCCCCAAAAAATGGTCCCAGATTTCACCGAGTTATTCACTGATGACAAAAATTAGGGTATAGGTAAAGCTATTTCAGAAAGTAAGTAACTTAATACTGAAATAGTCCTGATGCTTTAATGTTCAATGTTGAAATGGAATGTCCAAAACGCTCCGGCGCTTAATTCAAAACAAAATTTATTTATTAAATAATGTATTGTTAGCATTTAAAAAAAATTAAAATCCGATGATCAATCGATGCGGTCATCTTTATATTGCTTCATTCAGCACGAGTCTTGAACGTGCAAAAATGAAATCACTTTTTTGGGGTAATTTGATGCAGATTAAATGAAAGCTGATATCAAATTACGGTGATATTTGTGAGAATTGGATTGAACAGCAGCTGTTGCTACTTATTAGCGCGTGAGCTGTTCCTCGTCTGTTACGAAGACGTGTCAGTTTTACGGTCAGACGTTAAATTGAAACGTGGCAAGCTGTAGATCGCGAAAAGGTGTGCAGTTACCACAATTAATGCCTAAATCAATCCAAATGAGGCATTTTGTCTTCTGAAAATCAACGTAGATGTACAATTATTTCCGAGCCTTTGTAAAAAAAAATATCAAACATGGCAACTGTGGAGTTACAAATGTTTGAGCTTTCACGTTATATGCGACTATACATACCATATATGCTTATTCTCAGAATTCTGCTGTTCATTCCGGGAGGTTTATAAGACCCGTAATTATAAATTGACAAGAATGGCGTCCTTCAATTAGCAGGTATGCGTTTGTTCAATGACCTCTTCGTTAGAAGCTCCTATCGCAGATGGTTGGGATTGCATGCATAGGCTCTTGTGCAACTTAACACCTTCTTCTGCAGTTCATTTGTTCGTGAAAGGATTGTTTTTACATTTCGAATAAGTTTTATCGCTAAAGTTTGTCGATGTCAGGGTTATGTATTGCCCAGACTTATTATCAGAGATTCGATTAGATGATCTGCGTCCATATTAGCAAGATAACCTGAACTATTGAACGATTTATATTTCTTCGTTTTTAAGCTGACTAATGGCGGTAATTGCATAAGAAATTTGTCGATTTCGACGTGATATCGCTCTCATTATTTTTCAGGTCGCATAATCTTCTGATTAACTACAAATGGTAGACACGAACTGACGATGAGCTGAAAGGTCGCTCCCAATCGGTTCATTTAAATACGAAAGTCACAACCGCTAGTAGATTTCATATCGAGCTTCACCAAAGTTTTTTAAAGTCCTAACAAGAGTATTTCCGAAACCTCGAGGTTGGATCTGAACAATCTGTTTCTAATTTTACTCGCCGTGCAATAACGTGAACTTTGAACAATTACCGCATTGAGATGTAGAATTGAGAATTGATTATTGTTGCTGACAAAAGTCTTGTCTGCTCAGCGAAACAGTTATAACAGATAAAGCCAAACATATCAAAGGTCTGATTGATATTATAATCTTTTCGAAAAATGAAGCGACCATGCATGTTACCGTAATTATTTAATAGTGGTTTGGCTCAGAAAAATGAATTAGAAAAATGAGAAAACCATCGATCAACCGTGTTTATTTCAATTTTGCAGTGGAGGCCTTGATCTACTGGCGCGACCCGAAGAAGTCCGGTATCGTCTTTGGCGCAATTCTTGGCGTTTTGCTGTCCCTGGCCTACTTCAGTCTAATAAGCGTTCTCGCCTACGTTTCCCTCATCACCCTTACCGGAACAGTCGCCTTCCGCATCTACAAAACCGTCCTCCAGGCTGTCCAGAAGACTTCCGATGGACATCCCTTCAAGTAAGTGAAAGGTTCATTTGTTATGATGATGTAAAAGAGGGCTGACGTGTTCGCATAAAAATTCTAGATCAAGGAAAATTTCCAAGATATATTCGTTGTAATCAAATCCGCAAAAAAACATTGGCAATGAATCTTTTCCTCATGCTTTTTAGCGTCTCCAATCAACCACGCAAAAAGTTCCAAGTAATCTATCGAGTTGCAAGAAATGTACAAAATTTCACTAATTTTGTTTTAAAAAAAAACTATTTCAATATCCTCACTAATTCTTCGATCCACTTCGTAGGGATGTTCTTGACATAGACCTGACCCTGCCAGCTGAAAAGGTGCACGATGTGGCTGACGTTGCAGTAGCCCACGCAAATGCTGCTATCGCTGAATTGCGCCGACTCTTCCTCGTCGAGGATCTGGTCGATTCTATCAAGTTCGGAGTTCTGTTATGGTGCCTCACTTACCTCGGTGCTTGGTTCAATGGCATGACCCTCATCATCATTGGTAAGTAACGCTCGATAATCTTGTATCTTCGTCGAACGGTACGTTGAATACCTGAATGAAAAGGAGGGTATTCTTTTTTGTTTCGAAATGAAAAAGCTTGACATTATGAGTGTTGGTAAAATATTTATTTCTCTTGCAGGTGTGGTTGCTTTGTTTTCGTTGCCGAAGGTATACGAGACGAATAAGACACAGATCGACCAGAACGTGGACCTCGTCCGCGGAAAAGTTAACGATTTAACTGCCAAGTACGTATATTACATGTTGCATTCGTTTACCTCTTCAAAATTTATGATGCAATGTTTAAAACTTTGATAAATTGCTGCGGATTTTATTCTGAAATATTATTAGGGATGTCTGCTTAATTCTTGGACAAAAATTTCGTATTCATTTCGTCATAAACAAGCAGATTCTTAATATCGAGACATCAGGGCGTCCCAATTTTACGTGTGTCAGCCATAACGGAATAACACTCATCCTAATTCTAATAATTTTTATTTTTTTTCACGTTTAAGACTTGCTTAATCAACACAAAAAGATTATTGAGTAACAATTAAGAATTCCAGATATATCCTGCGTTGCAAATTTTAAAATCGTTTGCAATAGGAATTCCTTATTGAAGTTACATAGGACATATGTATTATAAAATCTGGTTTCGTGCATTTCTGAGCAATCGGTCTCGTAACACGATTTCTATTATAAACGTCAGATATCGTAATTCGATTGATATCATCATTCTGTACACCTTTTTGTCTCCCTACTATTTTTGTCGGAAATATTTTCTGCTTTACAACTTATATAATTTTCGAATTATCCGGCCGTACATTTTTAACTGGGACACCCTCTATTTCTTATAATTAGAGTAAAACAATTATACAAAAAGTCTTGAATAATTTACGGATCCGTCGGTTCAATCATGAGGGGGAAAAAACAAAAAATACGAAACAAAAAAACACCCTTCGCATATACGTTCCCCTTGCTCAGGTTGTTTCTCGGCTTTATCCTCCGTTTTCACGAATCCCAAACCTCTAAAAATCTCCAAGATTTGTCCCTTCTACTTCCACCCTCCAGGGCATCGATTTCTTCGTCGTCGACCCTGACCTCTAAGGAATCTTTTCCATTCCTCGTCGATTTCGAGCCTGTTGAGACAGCTGATTTGAACCGCAGCGTCGATCGAGTTTTCCAGAACCAAATGACTGCGGCTTTCAACCGGCTCATCATGAAGGCGCAGTAGACAATCTAACATTTGTATCATTTTATCCAACAATCTTTGATAGAATGTTAACGCTCTTAAGAATTTTTAGCTTGTCATTAAGGGGCTATTTTTCAAAATATTAATTAATTCATTTGTTATTGAGGTTTTATAATCTTTTTTGCTAAATCCTTCAATAATCATGCGGATGATCGTCAGTACACTGCTTACCACATGGCATGCGTCATAAATTTCTCAAAAATATCATGCAAAACAAGCTTCCTTTGAAACCTCGTTATAAAATCGGTATAACATCACAACGTGGCAAAAACTTGTTAATTCTTGTTCAGTTTCGAAGCTCTACAACATACTCTATAACAATACGATCGAATATTCAAAATTTCGATTATTCAAATTAGCCCTAGCAAAGAAATAAATTATGTAATCAATCTTTGGACTCCGAGTTTGAATTTTATCGGTTTCGTCGTTGATTGTGAGTAAAAAATGACTGTTTTCACATTTTCATTTCGGTGTACTATATCCATAGATGATTTTTGGAGAAAAGGGTTTTGGAGTAATCAGTCTCTGATTAAGAACCGAAATATCAAAAAAATTATACTGACTCGTATTTTCATTTTTTTCATTGCAGAGTGAAGGCAGCTATCCCGCTCGGCAAGAAGGCCGAGCCTACGAAGGAGGAGTAATAAAGAAGCGTGAAATGTTGATCGAGAGTGCGAAGTCAAACGAAGGAGTCGCAAAGTGTGCGTTGCGTGTGTGCGGATGCGTGTGCGGGTGATTTTTGAATGCGCTAGATGTCGAGTGAGCGAGAAGAAACGAGGAAGAGAGCAGGGTATATGATGAAGAGCGAGAGAGAGACAGAGGGGCGGTGGAGGGAGGGGGATTGTTAGAAAGTAAGATGAAAGGGGCTTTTTGACAATGAACAAAATGATGATTCGGTAGAGCTCGACTAATAATCACATAAAATTAACGCGAAAAATGAGAAAAGAGGAAGCAGATGAGAGGAAAGGAAGATAAGAAGTAAAATTAGAACGAAAAGAAGAAGAAGAAGAAGAAGACGAAGAAGAAGAAGAAGAAGAAGAAGAAGAAGAAGAAGTAGAAGTAGAAGAAGGGAAGAAAGACGAAGATGACGACGACGACGACGACGAAAGTTTCTTGTCACGAATTAGCGAGCTAATGTTCACGTTAGGCGTAATTTTTGGAGAAGAAAAAGAGAAGAAACGAAAACAGAAGATTTCAAGGGAAGAAGAGTATAAGAAAACAGCAGTGGAATCAACGTTCTCTCGGAGCACGCATAATATCGTATAGGTATAGGTATATTCATTTCAGAATATATTTAAGAATAAAAAAATTAAATTGAAAAGAATACGAAAAAATAAGAAACAACGTATCGTAGCGATTAATTATCAACTATTTGTTGTTATGGTGGTAAAATATATTGTTAGAGAGCTATGAACTGCGATGGGGATACTTTCAACCGATCTTCAACAATCTTCTCTCTTCCTTAGGGTGAGGCGTCGATTGGAAGGCTCCTCATTTTATGATAATTTAACAAATAAATTTTTATTGTTGCGTCTACGACCTTTAACTTTTCTCATCCGTGGTCCCTTTATATCCAAGCCCATTCCCCTTTCATCCCTTCCTCCCCCCCCGCCACACTGAATTTGTCACACCGTCATGACCACTTAAAAGAAAAAAAAAATGAATTATGTATTATAATGATAAGAAGTAAATTACTCCTTTTTACGCAGAAGCAGAAAAAATTAGGAGGTTATGTTACTATGAAAAATAATTATAAGGCTTTCATCCTACGCCCGCGATTATATGTTACATTACTCCGTTTTCACCTGAATTAAAATATATGACATACGCGTTCGACGAAATTATTTTTTTCCCCCTCTCTTTAATCGTTAGGTGTTAAGATATTATCGTCTATTGAGCGTACCCTGAATTTTAGTTGTTAAAAAAAAACAATTGGAAAATCAATAAAAATTACCAGTTACAAGTTTTGTCTCTTTATACGACTATGAGAGTTACAAAACATTAACTATTATTATTATCATTATTATCATTGATTTTATTATGATTATTATTACAGTTATGATTAATATTATTGATATTATTATTATCTTCGATATTATTGCTATTATTATTATGAATACCTTTGAATATATATCTTATATACGAATGAGCTAAATATTGAATTCTTAAGGAAAATATATGTAGGGTCGACGATGGAGATGCAACTTAATATTATGCACATATACATACATACATATACATATATATATATATAGGTATATATTTATATAATAATAATATTAATAATGATAATGGTTTACTATTTCTGTATAATAATGTTGCGATCCCGTGTTTTTATTGAAAAAAATATGGCAAAGTGTTAGGAATATGGATTGTAATACGCGTACCGCTTTTTGACGTCTCATTATTGCATCTGCATCTGCACGATTAATTTATAAATAAATGATATTAATAATAACGATTATTATTGCGATAGTTATTGTGATCTGTTATTATAGATCATTCTTAGCCTCGTCTGAGTAATAATTTATGTATTATCACAACCTTCATCAATTTTATTTATTTTTTTTTATATCTACCCCTCTGGCACATAGTACGCATAATATTTGCTCAATTTAGCAAGTTGTAATTACATCTATAAAATTTTACGCAAACTTTAGGGTCGAGTCGAAACTCTAAAAGTTTGGTCACGGTTTTTCAGCCTTGAATTGTTACGCCAATAGGAGATAAGAATTGATAATTATACGACTGACATGTTCTAGAGTCATCGAACAAAGCTAAAATGATAATTAGAATTATGCGTAAGAATTAATCATCTTAGCAATAAAATATCTTGATTACAAATTGAAAGTACGTAGCCTTAGAGCTTGCAATTGTTCTTCAATATGCTGTTGTTTCAGTTTCGGCGACTATTACAAATCAAATGAACATCATAATCTTATTCATAATTAAGTACGTCCCACGACGATACCAAAATTCTATTTGAAATCGCGACTCATCAGAACGAGGCAGTTCAATGTATAGTTTCATGCTATATGTTATGGACTGATAGTTTATTTTATATCAGTAGTTTTTGCGTTTCGGCCTCGTACGTTTTCCAACAAACCATCATGGGTACAGAAGCGGACGCCACGAATCAATGTCTTGGACGCATTTTTTTCTATCGAGCGACCTCTACGCCTCAAGCATCAATCCCATGCCGTTTTGAAGGTCATTCTAGGTCGCGAGAATAACCTTCTCAAACCGCCATTATATCCTGCGATCAATACTTTTAAGGCGGCATCACATACCCCCCAACTTGGAGCGAAAGAAACGTTATACTTCACGCCATTATTTTGCTCGATCAATTAATAAAGCAATAATGGGACTTAATTATTCATTAATTATTACACTACATGTTCAATTTTCTCCAAGTCATTAAAAAATTATTTTACAGCTGGCTACTGCTTTGCAAGTGAGCGCAGACGTCCAGCCTTGAGATACGAGAGTGAAAATTTTAATTCTGACACTGTTTATATTGGCTTGTAGATCGATCTATACGGGTAAAAATATTTACTAATAAAAGACGTATCTTAACTTTTCCGTTAGTAAAGTCCAAAGATTTGACAAACAACTGCTGTAGGTTTTTTGGAGAAAAAAGTTGGTGTAGGTTATTTGATGTGCAATTAGAATGAAGAAGCGAAAACTGCTGCATGTTCGATGAAGTATGGTAAAAATTGACTTCGAGGTCGATTCGCACACACAACAGACACAACTGCAGAAATGTTGCAAGCAAAATCATGATTACACCGACAAACGTACTTTGTTCGAAAAACATTAAAAACCGAATAAGACACTAGCAAACTATTTTTCTCGTTTCTAATTTTCGATGCACATTTTTATTTCAGAGAGAAACTTGCCGACGATATACGTCGCCTGCAAAAAATTTCAAAATTTATAACCAATTCTTCCATTGAGGTTCGATATTTCTATTCTTCGGTATCATCGCCTACCCAATGCCTACAGCAACGATAGCAAAAAAATTTATAAAAAAAATTTAATTTCGCATCACTTATTTCTCAACAATGGATGGATATTTTTGTATAACAGTAAACGTTGAATGAATACTTCAATATTCTGAGGAATTCCTACGCGGAACAATTCCTTCAAAAAAATTTTCAGTATTCATATTCAGTGTGAAATGGGCTTGACTTTTAGGCAACCGCATATAACGGACAATTGCTAATAACAATGTGTGTCTCTTTGCTAGCATACGTGTCATTGCGCAAAGCTCGGGGGATACAATATTTGCGGAATATATCACGCAAAGTGGTTATTCGCGCATGAGAATAGAATTTTTTAACTGATGTCTACCAAAGTCCATCGCATGATATGCACGCGGTCGGATTTGGCCGGCTGAATCCAGACCAGCCCTATACGCTCCTATTTTTGTTTGTTTGTCTTCTTTTTTATCATCACGGAATCTCAACATCTATATCGATATCTCTGTTATACCTATAAATGTGTATAATTGAAAACCATTCACTTTTGCTCTTCTAGATATGTTTCGTCGTGCACTCATTCGAAACCCATCTCATATTGACCAACAGTCAGAAATAACCGAAACCCAAAGTGACAAAAATGGATTTCTAATAATACCGGGCGAGACGCGGAAACCGCATCTAATAACCCACACGCTGCAGAATTATACCGTGAATCGAATGCAACACTACCAATTTTAATATCACCCACTGAAAATTACAGCCGTTTAAACAAACCTTTCATTAACACTCAATTTTTCAGCATTAATATGGCGTGTGAATATTAAAGAATTCATATGCTCGAGGATTGAAACAGATAGCCTTAATGAGGATTCACGGAATCTGTTCCACCGCTCTACTGCGATGAAGCGAACGATAAAAACGATAGTTGCTCCAAGCAGAAGCGCATACTTTGAGATGTGGTTATGAAGAAGGAGATATTTTTAAATCGGTAATAATTTGAAGAGTACTATAACCATCGAATTGGACGGTTATATTTCCTGATCAATGAGAGCTATTTGTAATACACGCTGTGAGCCGAAAAAAATTGTATCAAGATATTACGAATATTCATCGATCATTAGGTTTATTTTCATTATGAGAAAAACAAAAAACAGCTGAGTATCTGAAACTATCTATTGTCACAGGTGAAGAAGTAAAACCCGAAACTACATTGGTGTGTGTAAAATAACTTTGATATTTTATTTATAAAAATAGGATTCGAAATTCCTGTTCCCTGTATGGCGCCCATTAATTGCGGAGTGTAAAACCCATTTGGAATTCATTTTCAGTTATAGTCGTTGATTTCCATAGTTATTCCATATAATTACGAATATTCATCGATCATTAGGTTTATTTTCATTATGAGAAAAACAAAAAACAGCTGAGTATCTGAAACTATCTATTGTCACAGGTGAAGAAGTAAAACCCGAAACTACATTGGTGTGTGTAAAATAACTTTGATATTTTATTTATAAAAATAGGATTCGAAATTCCTGTTCCCTGTATGGCGCCCATTAATTGCGGAGTGTAAAACCCATTTGGAATTCATTTTCAGTTATAGTCGTTGATTTCCATAGTTATTTTTGTATAAAAACGAGGAGTAACGTTTTACTCTCGATACACATAAAAATATTCAACGACACTCCAGAAGGTTCAATAATCTCCTGAAATTATTTGGATCGTTCGTTGAGAATGATTTTCTAAAGTGACTGACCCCTTGGCCCGTCTTTAGTTTCCTCGTTAAATTTGCGCGCGACGCCGAACGCCCAGTGGTATTGTAAGTTAGAACGCATGCGTGACCTTGCGACAAGGTGACCGTCTCCATCTCGCTTCTACCGGCACATCATTCGTATCTCGCGTGCCGGCCGCGGCACATCACATTGGCTCGTTTCTTGTTCGACACAAATAAACCCAACGTTTTCAGTGGCCCGGACTTAAGATGTCCGTGTCAGAAGCAGATCATGAGAAGAGGAAACAGATCTCGGTCAGGGAAATTGTTGACGTTGAAAACGTCGTAAATTTTAAAAAAACTTTCAATCGACATCTTCACTACACCCTTGTCAAAGATCGCAACGTAGCTACCAGCCGTGATTATTATTTCGCCCTCGCCCACAGTGTCAAGGACAACCTTGTCTCGAGATGGATTCGAACCCAACAGTATTACTACGAGAAAGATCCAAAGGTAAGCGCTAAACTGATCATTCAATGACACGGTAGTATTGTTGATTTATCGTCTTCTTCATCCAACGGCTATCGACGAAACCACACAACTCTCCTTCGTCGCGCCGAATCGATCTGAAAGGATTATCAGCTCATAATTTTATAATATCACGCATGATCACGATATCTACTTGTGTATTCTTAAATGATAGCGTTCTCGTTGAGATTGGTAATTATCATCTCTTTAATAGCTAAGATTATGAGTTAGAATTGACAGCTTGTAATCAATGTTCGTTACCTTCAACTTCGTGAGATTTTTCATTTTATTTTCATACAAGGTAAGATCTAGAATGATCACTTATGATCAATCAACAAGGAGTAAAAATAGGGGATTCATAACTAGACCTTTGGCTGTCATAAACAGTTGACTCCGATAGTTTATCGTCGTGCTTTTTCCGCGATAGATGGCGCCAAGTTACAAATGACAGCACGCGGTCTTCGTGTGACGATTATAAAGGAATACAGCTGCAATGTTTGATAAGGAAAAATGTAGTTCATGATATACAAGAATTCGGTGTAAACCTACTATAAAATATTCACAATTATTCATGTAAATATGTTTCACACGGTCTCGCAGTTACTTTTGTATGGTACGCCTGGATGGAAATAAGAAACATTTTGAAATTCAAATTCCGATGATATCCGTCAGTCGATTAGTCATTCTTTGATCGATACAAGTCATTACCGTTTCTAAACAATTTGAAGCTTGTCCTAGGCATTGTTTATATCCCGCTAATGAGGCCAGTTGCGATGATGTATAAATAACTTATACTCTTGTCACAAGTTGACGGTTGGAATGCAATATTGCTTCAACGTCTCTTGTATTTGTTAGCACAATTATTCTATCTTAGAGCTCATTCATTACTATGCGGTACGCCTGATTTAGTTTCAATGAATTTAAACTATCTACGAGTCCATTTCGATATCAACTTTTCTCTTTGGAAATCAAAAAAATTACCAGAAGTAGGAAAATATTCCTTTGTCATGTCATTAGAGCTACAGCATTATCTCTATATCGTATTACACCGTGTATCTTCATTTCGGCTGACAATTGTATCTTTGAAGATTTTTGCCAGAAGAGTCAAAACATTGATACCCTATATGTGAACGAAAGAAATGAAAAAAAACTTTATCTTTCTATAATGTTAAGTATTTTACGGCTGTACTTCTCGAAAGAGAAGATCAAATTCAAAGTAATCGAAATCATCATTGTAGCTGATAATTTTTGTGTCATGATTGCAACAAACATTCAGAATAAATTATATTAACGCACAATATTTTACACGTAAAGCGGCACATTTATTTGTTCATTCTACGTCTTCATTGAATATTTTTGTATTATCTTATTACGAATAAAAATAGTGCTCCTTGTATTGCGATACGACAGTACACATAAAGCATTTTCTACCCCCGTATCAAATGCCCAATATCTGTAGTTATACTCTACAGATGTAAAGTAATTATCATCTATCACATCATCTATAGAATATGAGTGTGACGATTCTTGCAATCTGTTATCAGAATAAAAATGTTCAGTTTTATTTAAAAAAAAATGAAAAACGAGGTAATAAGCCACCTTTTTCAAGTAGATCAGTCGCTGGCTTAAAGTTCGATAACCTTCGCCGTAACCGGGAAGGTCAAGTTTCTGTGAGTTACGCGATCAAAGGCGTGGTTCGTTTCTAGACTTGAATCATAGTGGATTTAATTTAATACGTGAAACCGATAAAACGATGTGTCGGAATCGGTGTCTACCGATTGGCGAGGTATTATGTATACGTCATGTCGTAAAATTTGTTGGCACTTGTCTGAAAATTTCGAAATTGGCAATGAACTAGACGCGGTGGTCAGTGTTTAGGCTGCACAAATTATTTGCTACACCCTGCGATTCACGATTGAATTATGTAAACCGTATAAGTTTTACTCGTCTGATAAAATTTTGCATATATTTTGGAGCGTAAAACTATGAACACTTCGTGCGCGATGGGGACATATAAAGTCATCGATCAAGAACTTACGTTTCTATTGTCATATGTAATCTATGTACGCAATTTTTGAAGTCAAAATGTCATTTTAGTCAAATATTAACTTCACTGCAAATCGGACCGTCAAAGTTATGTAAAAGCAAGGCCTTCTTTATGCCCTGTTCCTGAAATTCATATAGCTCGCAGTTGCCAACTAACAATTTTTGGATCAGTTCCCACGTTTGAAGCATATGTATGAGGTGTAAAGATTTCCGTCGTAAAATCCAAAAATCTTCACTTCCTACCCCACTATTTTGGTTTTATGTGCAGATTGATTTTCTTGTTGTATATATTCCGATATCTGGAATCCTCACATACTCTGGTTTTTTTGTTTCTTTTTTTTCTTGTTTTGCGAATAAAAATACTAGTGGAAGCGCGGCTATATAGTCATACGAATAATAAATATGAAGTAACATTTTGGATACAATTAATTTGGCTGGTCTAACAAACTCAAATCACCAATTTGTTACAAACCAGTTAGTATGGAAGTAAGAGCACTCGCATTTTAACTTTGTCGACATTATTCTAGTTATGCAATATCATACGTATATTTAGCGTTATACAATAACTAGTGTGAGAATTTATTGAACGCATAATATTGAAAAACATTATTAATAGCGGCTAGACGCACCATTTTTAAGTGTTGCATGGTGGCTAAACGTAATTGGTTTGACGTAAAATAAGAAAAAACCTATTCAGTAATTTTTTCTTATAAATAATTAAATTATTTTTTCTTATAATATAATTAAATTATTATTCGAAGTCATTTTCAGAGGAGCAGGCGTGTTCAACGGATATAGTTTATTTACGATGTTCGAAACTAAGTGTGGTGTCACATACACATAAACGTGAACAACAGTAACCCACGATCGGGGTCTGCAAATTGCGTAATGACTTCATAGTCATTGCCCGTTGGCAGCTATGAAATAACTTTATATATTATTATCACTGTCATCGCTATTATTATTATTGGGGCTCCTCAGAGCTGCAGGCAATTGATCCAATGTAAAAATGACCGAACTGTTATTGAGAACCTGCCAGCCTTGATCTGGATCCTTCCTTGACCACCTTTGCTGCTTGTTATATAGATGCGAATCTAAATGGAAAATCTATGGAAAAAAAAATTTTGCTGCACCTGCAACTGTGAATATTGGTTCAAGGTTTCTGCCAGCGGTTAGGTGATATAGGAAAACTAAAAGACAGATACATCATTGGATAAGTTCCTACTATTATTATCTGTGATTGGGCCATGTTGTATAAGATCCCATTTCTTATTCTTCCAGAGGGTCTACTACCTATCCCTCGAATACTACATGGGGAGATCTCTCCAAAACACCATGATCAATTTAGGTATACAAGGTGCTTGCGATGAAGCCATGTACCAGGTAAGGTATATCTATTCGTATGCTGCATTTAGCAACCTGACACGAAATGAGCCCATGATTTTGACTTTCGTTCTCTCCCAGAAATAGGCTCTGAACCTCCCTAAAACAAATATCTGGAAACAAACTTTTCAGAACGAAACGTTAAAAGTTAGCACAAAGAATTCGGATTTGTATAATTTCTATGTACCTAGTTTTTGCTTCTAAATTCCGACTCCAGCATCTTTATTCTTGGATCTAAAAATGTACAAACTCATTTCCTGAGAAAGGGTGCAAATTGAAATCATCTATCTAATTCGCGACACCCCATGGTTGATGCAGTTAACTCTGATATCATTGTCGCTAGTAATGGATAACCATTGATAATTATTTTTCAAAAGATGGGTTTGAACATCGAAGAGTTGGAGGAACTTGAAGAAGACGCCGGTCTTGGTAACGGAGGTTTGGGACGTTTGGCGGCTTGCTTTTTGGACAGCATGGCAACTTTGGGTCTCGCTGCCTATGGATACGGCATCAGATACGAGTACGGAATTTTTGCGCAAAAGATCAAGAACGGTGAACAAACTGAAGAGCCAGACGATTGGCTCCGTTTTGGTAACCCTTGGGAAAAAGCTCGCCCCGAATTCATGCTTCCCGTGAATTTCTACGGGCACGTTATCGATACTCCGGAAGGCAAAAAATGGGTGAACACGCAGGTACGAAATGCACCCCTTTGACCTTCAGAGCTTGAAAAAATTGGTTGCATAATGATTTACATTTTACATTTTGTTCAGGTTGTGTTCGCGATGCCATACGATAGTCCGGTCCCTGGATACAATAACAACGTTGTCAACACCCTGAGGTTGTGGTCGGCAAAATCTCCCGTTGAATTCAATCTGAAATTCTGTGAGTATTACTTTCGAGTCACTTTGACGGGTCGCTAGGCGTCCTCGATCCGCTTGCTACTTTTCACGTCGTAATTCATTAGTATTTTCGAATGATGCGTTTTATAGCTTGCAATTAGTAATTATCCTCACGTATGATTGTTGCGAATTTCGGTCCGACCTTTTGGATAGCATAGCTAATATGCAGTAAAAATAGTACATTTGTCGAATATAGATGAAGAGTAGATCACTGGTAAGGAATATCCGATACAATGGGGTGTAGATAATGAGGCGACATTATGGGATTGTGTAATTATAATGCCATTGTTCATTATGTGCATGTAATTACGTATTATCATACTTTTTAAATGAAAATTCAATCGAGGTAGTACTATGAAATTGGTAGCATGTCGCTTTTTCCACTTTTGTCGTATTTCGGCATTGAGGCCACTTTTTGTTGAATTCCTTTCCGCGAAATCGCGTCATCTTTTCGTTCGTGACTCATATTGAGAGTATTGCCAAAGTTGGACTTTCGATCAATATTACCCTTATTTCAGTCAACGATGGTGATTACATCCAGGCCGTTATTGACCGTAACTTGGCGGAAAATATATCCAGAGTTCTCTACCCTAATGACAATTTCTTTGAGGGTAAGGAGCTGCGTTTGAAACAGGAATATTTCATGTGCGCTGCAACGCTTCAGGACATCATTCGTCGCTACAAATCGAGCAAATTTGGATCACGGGATCATCACAGAACAGATTTTGACGCCTTCCCAGACAAGGTGGCGATTCAATTAAACGATACGCATCCATCTTTGGCCATACCAGAGCTCATGAGAATCTTGATCGATGTGGAAGGTCTTCCATGGGAGAAGGTATGATTAATACAAGCTGCTCTAGCTACGAATAATTCACTAATTTTCCATACATTGAATTCTTATTCTCTTCTTTTTCTTTCATAGGCCTGGGACATCACCGTTCGCACTTGTGCGTACACGAATCATACCGTTCTTCCCGAGGCGTTGGAGCGTTGGCCAACAAGTTTGCTGGATAGCATTCTCCCTCGTCACATGCAGATTATTTATCATATTAATTTCTTGCATCTTGAACAAGTACGGGTATTCTTCAAGGGGGATGCAGAACGTATTCGCCGTATGTCCCTTATCGAAGAAGATGGGGAGAAGCGTGTTAATATGGCTCACCTTTCTATCGTTGGAAGTCACGCGGTCAACGGTGTTGCTCGCATCCATTCAGAAATTCTTAAAGACAGTGTGTGAGTATAATGGTGGGGATCAGTTATGCGGACTGAAACATCATATGCTTCTTTTTCTTGTAGATTCTGTACGATAATAATTTCCGATATTCCATTGTAATGTTATTCTTGTAGATTCAATGACTTCTATGTCATGACACCTAGCAAATTTATGAACAAGACTAATGGCATCACTCCAAGGAGATGGCTGCTATTGTGCAACCCGACTTTATCAGATCTGATTGCTGAGGTAGATATATAGTTTTTATGTCGTTCGGTCAAAATAACAATATCGCAAGATTTTTAATCTTATAACGTGAAAGATGTTGAAAGACGATAGAGATAGTGAATTTGATGTTGTGGTTACAGAAAATCGGCGACGAATGGACCGTCCATTTGGATCAGCTCGCGCAACTCAAACAATGGGCTAAAGATCCGGGCTTCCAACGTAGCGTTAACAAAGTTAAACAGGAAAACAAATTGCGCTTGGCACAATTACTTGAAAGAGATTATGGTGTCAAAATCAACCCTGCTTCCATTTTTGACATTCAGGTCGGCCGAACTTTCGTCGTTACTGTTTGATTTTGGATTACGTTAGATACTGATATGCTTCATTTTTATGTTTAGGTGAAACGTATTCACGAATACAAAAGGCAGCTGCTCAATTGTCTGCATATAATCACACTGTATAATCGTATAAAGAAAGATCCGTCTGCGCCGTTTGTACCTCGCACAGTTATGATCGGCGGTAAAGCCGCTCCAGGATATCACATGGCCAAGAAAATAATCAAGCTTATATGCAGTGTCGGCAATGTTGTCAATAACGATCCCATCGTTGGAGATAAACTTAAAGTTATTTTCCTCGAGAACTACAGGGTCACTTTAGCCGAACAGATCATACCGGCTGCGGATCTTAGCCAACAGATTTCAACGGCTGGCACAGAGGCGTCTGGAACGGGGAACATGAAATTTATGGTAAAGCATGCCACTTTATTCTTAAAAACATCTTATGAAAAATCAAATTTTCATGAAATGTCAGGTGAATTTCTATATTATTCGACGCTGGAGAAAAGATCTAACATCACCAACGAATTTTGACTTGTTTTCAAGTTTTTTGATGATGGAGCTTTTGAAATAAATTTTGGCAGACAACCCTGCTGATGTACAATTGTAATTTTCGCAGTTGAACGGTGCTCTTACCATCGGAACGCTTGATGGTGCGAATGTTGAGATGGCCGAGGAGATGGGTAACGAAAATATCTTCATTTTTGGTATGACAGTCGACGAAGTTAATGCTCTGCAAAGGAAGGGCTATAATGCGTACGATTATTACAACAAACTACCCGAAGCGAAGCAGTGTATTGACCAGATTCAGGGCGGATTTTTCAGTCCTAGCAATCCTGACGAGTTCAAAGATATTGCTGATGTCATAATGAAATGGGACAGGTTTTTGCTTCTTGCTGATTATGAAGACTATATCAAGACTCAAGATCGTGTCAGCGAAGTGTACCAGGTTAGCATACTATTTATACACCATTGCTATTTTATAATGTGCAAGGTTATTATGTCTGCAAACAGTACTTGGCACGTGTTGATTCGCAGAATTTGATCTTACGCAAAATTGAAAATTCTAGTTGATGATTATTCGATATGATAAAAATTTCTATTCTAGGATGAAAGCAAGTGGGTAGAGATGGCTATTCACAATATCGCCTCATCCGGGAAATTTTCGTCAGACAGAACGATCGCCGAATACGCACGCGAGATTTGGGGAGTTGAACCGAATTGGCAGAAGCTTCCACCGCCTAATGAACCACGTGACATTTAAACAGCTGTTAGCTGCCAATCGGGAATGATCCAACCACGAATCCAACCATCGCCATCCTATTCATTAGTTCTGCAATGATTCATACAGAAATACACACGCGGTGTCCTATTTGTTTATTGAACATCGATAGGGGAAACAATCATTTCTGATTTACCTAGTTTCTCGCTCACCTGGCAGTCATTGTGACATAATTTTGTAATCTGTTATTCATATAGGTCATATGAGAATTTGTTAAGTTTCAAAGATAAAGTTCATTCTATCCAAAGAATACTGCAGTTGATTGAAAGGGATCTTATGTCATCTTGCAGGAATATTTATATATATATTAATGATAATCGCATGGGAGAATACAACGTTGCAAATTCGTACATCACAATGTGCGTTTCTATGCTCCACAAGGTTAACGCTATAACCATAATACTCCAATTTATTGCGAGCAGGTATGTTATATTATTTCATTACACTAAAATGTTGATGTGCGTAATCGTAGCTCTGTTATAAAATTTAGAAACGAAATTCATGTTATTCACTTGTTCGTTAGGATAAGTCAATTTAATCGGCTCTATTTTGGTGGAAAAAAGGAATGATTTGTTCAAAACATCTGTACATACACAAGGCTACAGTGCCACGCTGAATGAAAATCAATATTGGTTCAAAGGACAAACAATTTCATTCATGCGCTGGATTATAAAAAAAAAAGAAAGAAGTTAATCCACATGTATTTAGTTTTTTTTTTCTTTTTCCAAATTCAGATCTACTGCCTTTTATTTGATGATCATGCAGGTGCTGATAATTCCGATGCAGCATTGACTGATAGTTCAAGATGTAAAAAAAGTTGATCGTTGTACTGGTTTCGGAAGAGCGCAAATGTTTTGAAATAAAAAGCGATTGTTCTTGCTAAAATTGTCGTTGTGCAATTATTTTTAGCTATTTTAAACTCGATATGAAACTAGGATGTTGATCGTAATTTTTATGTAATTAAGCACATAATTCTATTAAACACATAGAATTTCGTCCATAATTGATTCACGTGAAGAATATAGTCGAACCGTATCTTATTGCTGTAAGGGAACACGAAGTTTTCAAATACACTCAAATAGTTGATGTATTTTAATTAAGAAATCAATTACATGAATAAATCTTATTCATAGAACATTATTCTATGATATACTAGATTAGTACGAAAACGTCGTTCATTGAAGTTCTGTTCAAGTGCCATTTCGACTGCGCGTAAAGAAATAAATTTTGTCGTTGCTACATGATTCAGTTAATTGGTGACATCCTCCTTGCGCATTTTAATTCTCAAGACTGATTCCCGCCTCTAGGATGCAAAATAAGTTTGAGAAAGTTATAAAGATCGTGCAAAGACCCGTTAGCGTCAAACGAACGTAGCAGCGCATCATATCAGCATAGGTTCAAATCCAAACGGATTCTCGAAATTGACAAGAAGAAATTGGAAGACTGCAAAAGCAATTCATATGGAGAATATGATTTCGTTTTCGTAAAAATTACACTTTGGGTCAAATAATTCACTGGGTAATAGCGTTGACTGAAGAATGGGTAATAGTACAGCGTCAGTACATAGTATAGAATTGTTTATTTTTTGTTCATCTCTTTGGTTACTAATTTTATCAAAAGCAAGATTAAGAGAGCGCGGAATACCAGCGATAAGATTCCCTCGACCATTTCTCCAATAGTAGGCTGTATAGTACCTATATCGTGCATACGTACGTACGTGACATATAAAAATGATAAATGATGTCATTGTTCATATCAACCGCAGCGCGTTGGCATCGTCAACTGGCTTGGATACGAATGCTGCGTCGCTGCGTTATACACCCCCAGTAAATGTAGAAGTATTTGTGATCGATGTTCACTGATCAGTGCTTTACACAATTACCATTGGTGTACCATAGCAAGGCGTAGGCAGGAAATTAGCCAGCCTCGTACGTACCTGCACTGCGTTCGGATCCCAACGACCCAACGCCCACTCACATTCCTGGTAGCACCCCACAATTGTTTCTGATGTCATCGGCGATGTCTACGGAAAGTCTGACGGCGCATTTAGCGAAGGCGAAGGCATTCGAGGAGTTCTCGCTGGTCGACAGATACGCCATTCCACGAGTAAGTAGATGACACTCTACGAGCGCCCTTGCCTTGCACGAGTTCGAGTAGAATTAACGCCATGTGCTGCTGCTTCAAATTATTTTGCTATCATCTACCAGAGCATCTACACCGCGGTCCCGATGTAGAACACTCGGAGGAGCTCGGCCCTTCTCGGGTAAGTTCGCACAATTGTTTCCCACTTGAATGCTTGTAGCGTTGAGTGTAGATAGGGTAACTCAACGCTTGTAGCAGCCGTGTACGTACTTAGGGCGCGTTGCGCCATCCTAAAACTGAGCGGTTGAACATACCGTATCTGCGGACACACCTGTAATCAATTATTCGAATAACGGTCAATCAAATCTGACGTCCAGCGATTTTTTTATTAATAGCATTCAAAACATTATTTATCGATGTAGTATCACGAACGAAACAGTTGGAAGACCCTTTGCTGTGCTCGCTTCAAATGTTTCGGAATTAAAATTTTGCCGCCACTAAGCATTTCATCGCACAAATTTCTGCGTGCGTATGATGTATGTATTTTGCTTATGATATCAAAGGTACTATCGTTCGTAGTATTTTATTGAAATGAAGTGGATCAATTCTCCTATAATGACATCATCAGGCTTGTCTTGTTTTATGATTGTAATACCAACCGGCATGCATACAGTATGCTAAGCCGTTACATTTTTTTCTCTACGTCAAACTGGTCTGAAGAAAATTTACAAATGTATTAACTGAGGCCTAGAACAACGTCATAATGCAAGACATGATACCAAAGGTATGAAGGAATTGCTACTTTGGTTTTAAAGAAAAAATCGAGCCGC
Source organism: Athalia circularis (assembly GCA_963978495.1). NCBI lineage: Eukaryota > Metazoa > Arthropoda > Insecta > Hymenoptera > Athaliidae > Athalia > Athalia circularis. The sequence goes on from OZ021700.1 coordinate 24,817,832, forward strand.
TGAAGCATCGCACTCATTACTTTGTTATCCAAATATATCGAAGTATCTCTGAGTTTTTATTGCTCATTCGCTGTTCTCTAGAAGTTGGGATTATCATTAGTTATGATAAGGAGTTGCTGGATTAACCAACGCTCAATTCAAAAGTACGATGAATGCGCTCTTCGTTTTCAAAAGTTCGGTTTTTTCTAAATTTCATATGTACAGGATATTATTATCATCAGGTACAAATATATATAAGTTGTGGATGATCTTCGAAAATTATTTTCCGAAACTTTATCGAAAAAAATTTTTCGTAACTTTATTTTGTCATTCGAAAAACAGTAATTGCGATACGTACACTTAGTAATAGTTTATTCTGCTTCGCAGTATTGATAATTAGAGCATCGTCAACTACTGTCTCCGAATCAAACAGTAATTAACCACAAACCCGATAAAAAATTATCAAATCAAAGAGATGAGTACTTTACAAGGATGTCGGGATGGATTATATGCAGACAAATAGAATTACTTCAAACTTCAAAATAGAACAACAAATAAATGTTCAGTCAGTATCTGATTGATTTTTTCAAAGTAGGCATGTTGAGAAATGTTTGAATAATTTCTCGAATACACTCGCGATCCAATTCACCATATGAATGATACTCTTGTTCTTGCTCCTTCAGATCCGCTTGTCAGTTTTTCTTTTAGAGATTGTATTTGAGGTTTGAACGACATTACTTTCTCATAACATATTTGCAAGTGATTTTCAATTACGCTATCCATGAATTATTTAGATAATTTCATTCGTCCGTTGTTTCAGGCCACGACCTCGCCTGGAGAAGAACTTCAACTGGCTCCTGGCTCTGCTATAATTGTCACGGGATACATACCTATGAACGCTGTACGGTGGGTACTCTGGCAATTAAAATCATTTGAGAAACCTTCATTCGAACGTTTTAAGTTTGTATATCGTCAAGGTACCTTCTCGTAATGCGCAAAAAAATAAACAGACAAATGCCACGTGTTCGTAACAGAAGAATGACTGGTTATTTCAAACATATGAAATCTATATAGCAGCTGCTTCTAAAAAATTCTCATGCACGTAATGGCTGGCTAAGATATATCGATTACTCTTTCATAATTTTAAACACCATAAAAAGTAAGAAACTGAGTATATTTCCGGTAATAAGCCATCGAGAGATATGTTGGGTTTTGGAAAAGGACTGATTCGAAACATTTTTTCATCGCAGATTTGCAGTGAACCTGATATGTAGGTCTTCGCCTGAAAATGTGGCCTTGCACTTCAATCCACGTTTGGAAAGGGCATATGTCGTCAGGAACTGTAAATTCCGTAATCAATGGCATCAGGAGGAAAGATGTTCGTCTTCTGGTCGGACGGGAGCTGTGTTTCGTCGGAATTCGTTCTTCCACATCATGATATTTTGCACCCCCAACGAATATCAAGTTAATACTCTTTCTACAAAAATTACAGTCGCATTAGTTGGTTCATGTCACTTTTTGATTATTTAATTTCTATTAGCTGCATGGCATCACCGCTAGTTGTGTATAGATTATGTTATACCTCCAGATAGCCGTAGACGGAGAGCATTTCTGCTCCTTCGCGCATCGATTACCACTAGCCGATGTAAAGGGGATAGAGGTCCATGGGGACGTTGAAGATGTCACATCTAGGGCGACCACTTTCGAAGTTTACCCAGATCCGGAAATTTGCCGTCCTAAACGAAACCTAGAACTCACCGCGGAAAAACCGTTGAAAGATAACCTGGTAAGCGTTAGTTTTTTATTGTTTTATTTAGATGATACAAAAATTTTCTCAAAACCTTATAAGCAAAATTTTCATTTATACTTTGGTGTTCAGGAAATTCCGGTGACCGTTTACATTCCTGAAGGTATAAGAGTCGGATATAAAATTATCATAAGAGGGAGATTGAAACTTCTTCCTCATTCGTAAGTTAAATTGAGTTTGAAAAATTGGTAAAAAGTTTTATCAATGAGCAGTTCATCCGGCCGTTGCGTCGAAACCTGTATTGAGTAAAAATTGACGTAAATAATTTTCCAGGTTTTACATTAACTTGCAAAAAGGACAGACGATATATCCTCATCCAGAAATCGGGCTGCACCTGAATCCACGATTTCTTTTTGGTACCGCTGAACAATGCGTGGTTATGAATTGTTGGCGCGACGGTTCCTGGGAACACGAAGAGCGGCACGAAGGCGTTCTTTCTTGGGGACCTGGTCGAGAATTCGAACTTACGTAAGATGATTTATGGGTTTTCGTAACACCCTGAAAGAGTTAATTTCCCTATTTTATTTAATGGAAGTTTAATATCTACGTTTTATTATTTGATCTTCACCAGTCTAGGTTGCGATTACGATGCCTACACGATTTGGTTGGGGGAAAAGATGATCGGAGAGTTCAGGCACAGGGTTCCGCTTGAGAACATCGATACCCTGCGTATATGTGGCGATATCATTCTTCATGAGATTGCAATTAATCACACTTAATGTTGTAAAGTATCACTTTTGCCTTATAATTATTTTACCTGATGCGAAAGTATCGAAGTGCCACGGTTCGGCAACAAGTTGCTTTACCGAAATGTCAGCTTATCTGCATTCTCATCTGTTCATTGTAGTGAGATATAAGACTAAAAAATGGGCCCACTTGTTATACAAAAGTGAGACTAAAAATCAACCTCAAAACTGTAGTTTAAAATGAACGTTTCATAATGATCGTTAAATGATATTTTCAAATATTTTGCGTCGATCGTTCACAATAGTATAGCAAAATTGAAGTAAAATCTTTTACGGCCATTCAAAGAATAGACTACTTTTTCCCCCGAGTCAAGTTGTATCAAGTTTCTTATCTCCATAATTGAGTGGGGTATTTTTTTTATGTATATTATTTTACTTCTGTATTCTACGAATGGACGTCGGTTATTAGTTTATTTCAATTTTGTGAAGGCAATTGTTCAACGTGACGGAGAATAAAAAATACTGATCAAAGAAAATTCACTAGTCGAATAAGTCACCTAGGAAGAACAAATAATTAGACATTTTTGTTCAACATATTTGAGTAGAGCTCTGTTTTTCTATCTGTTTAATAATAGCAAATATACTTTGTTTTCCCAAGTTTGGTAGCTCTGTAAAGATATTCAATTTCAAACGTTGAATCTTATTTTTGTAAGTTGTGTATTACTTACAATACATAGATTGTAAGAACGTGTGTTGTCTTTTTGGTTCGCTAAACTTATATTGTATAGATGCAGGCATACATACTTATATTTAAAATAATTTTACAAGCGTAATATCATCGATATTCGATATTCAGTCGAACGGATTTACGTGATTATATTATTGGTATCGATAACTCCGTAGGTCGTTAATATTTATTCAAATATAGTTTAATGATTCAACTATATTCTGCTAGCACGAAATCGAATAATCGAGTTAAAGCAACACATCGTGTCCAGAAAGAAAACTAAGATTACAAGAAAAAAACAAGATATTTCTGTCGGTTTGCCCCTTTGGAAAATGCCCTCGAAGACTGTACAAATAAGCGGCATATATTTTCTTGCGAGAGGCTCATCAGTTAACTTATATGGTTGCATCAAACTGAGCAGCGAATGGCTAATATGATGAAGATGAGGCAGTAGAATAGAAACGCTATTCGATCGACAGCCATTGCTGCCAGGGTCCATTCCAACTGCGAAGACTTTGGGGGAGTCAGGATATTTTGACGATCACCATCGTCAAAACTGGAGTTACTCAATGGACCAGAAATTGAATGATTACCATCAGTGGTATGGCTTTCCCGCATTTCCTCGCCTGCGTTTGTTCTTTGCGCTTGCACCTGCAATAATTAGTATGGTGCAATCAGCACGCGATGATTCTGACGATTGGAATTTAGTAAATTTGATGTGATTTCTAGGGAATTCCGCTGGATTTGCGGTAATATTTGATGCTTTATTTTAGTTAAGTTATTCATTACATGAGTTGAGTGATACTGCAGTAGTCTGCTATAATGAGGTGTGCAACTTACCAGTTGAACTACGTCGTCAAGCCACAGAACTTTCCCTAGCCATCCAACGAGGAATTGTTTAACTCTCCAAGGAAGTGGTCTCCTGCTGTTAGTACTTTTCGACATATTGATCACTGTCACGGAGATAATCAAGGATATGCTCACCAGGTATAGACTGTAGCTGTAGAAATGTACTGTACAAGAATTTTGAAATTTTAGAGTGAGCTGTGGAAAATAAAGAGTTGTCGTATTCTACAGGGACAAAAAAAAAAGAAAGATTCAGTCACGGCTTGAGAATTCATCATTGATTGTTGTTGTTGAATTTTTCACAAAACGACAGAAAAGCTAGAGAGTTTAATCGTAGCATGTTATCGGAGCGCAGATCCTTCCCAATATCTTCTGTGTTTTCTTTCGACTTTTCTGTGAAATTTTACATCAAGCTACGGTGGACTCGGTAATGGTGAATTGCTGATCGGAAAATACTTGTTAATTGTGAGTTGTACGTTGAACGCTGCAATGTTATAAGTATACCTTGATAAGGTATACCTTCTTGCGATCGAACTAATCTCGAATTTTTCCGAGGATCAGCCGTACTAATTGAGGAATCATAGGTGTCGAGAAAGTAGTAACAATGCCATCGTAAAAACTATGTAGTTAGGTAACTTACCGATCAAAGGTGTGTTGTACGCTACCGGTGGCACCTTCTGGTTGAAGTAGATTAGGAAGAGAGTAATCAACACCGTCGTGCAGGCGGCTACAGTGACTTTTTCCTCACAATTAACTGGGAGCCAGAAAGTAATCAGGGTCAGCAATACTATAGCTGAAATTTGAATGTGTCGTAGTGAGTCACAATGTAAGGCATCCCAGCTAAAAACGGAATAAAATAATTTCGTGCTTTTAGCGACACTAGATACCTATACTTCCATACATTTTCACTTCAATGAACGTCGGAATATCACATGAACTGAACGTTCATATTTTTAGATTTAGCGCTCATTTCTTCTTGATCTCCCATTTTCAGCTAAGAAAGTCGAAAATTGAGGAAAAAATACCGATTTTGGATCAAGCAAAATCGATCGAAAATTCTTTTTAATATTCCTTCTGAAATCTGTAATTTCGTTACGGACAATTTGGACTTTTTCGTCGAGAGCGGTATCCCCTTATATAGGGTAATCATTCATCAACGTATCCGAAATCACACATCTTATTTAAAACGAACACTGGAAGTATAGCGATGTATCCTTACCAGTAGCAGGTGGTACGACGACCGCCACGTAGTTCGGGGATTGCCTCTTCATGGTCAGGTTGTAGGTGACGTCAATGTAAGCCTCGGGGCAACATGGATAATATGCAACGTTACGCTCTCGAGTAACGTCTTTCAGGAGCCACTCAGAATTATGTAGCATCAGATCCGGCTGTAAAAAAAAAAACAAAAAAAAAAAACGGGTCTTATGCAACTCTGTAAGTGCCCCGAAGCAATAAGGTATAAATTTAATTTAGCTAACCTTATCTTCAGATTCTGGAAACTGTAGATCGATTTGTTCACCGTTAAATGTCCAGGAACCAAGTCGCAATGAACAAACTTGAGTATCGAATGGCCAAAAACGAAGATCTAAATCGCAAAAGACCATAAACTGCGAAGGCGGTACCCAGAGTATCTCACCATCCTGAGTAGCTATGCAATGAGTATTTCCGTAGTGGTCTACCGTACTGCCAGCCGCGCTGTGAATCAGATACCGGATTTTTATAAAATATCTACATTTTTTCTTTTTTTTTTTTTAATCCGGAACTTTTTCGTCGACCTAAACATTATCGATCGGCACATGGAAAATTTTTTCACTTTCGACCAAAAGTATGCTTATAATATGAAAAGAAAATCGAAAGAGAATAATTGTTGATACTTTGCAAAAAGCCAGATGCTATCTGTCATCCTTATTTGGCATACCGCAATTCATACTAGTGCTGGATTGTGCTAATGATAAATTTTGGTCAATAACGAGAGAAAAGTGAAATTTATCCCCTGCCCCATCAGACTGACTACAGTATTTTTCAGACAAGGTTTAATTATCACCTATTATAGAGAACAATGTCTGGTTGCCAGACTTCGTGGTCGCCTAAATGAAGTTGCGCCAAACCACCATAGTTCGATGGGTTCCATTTCAACTTTTCATCGGTCCAAAACTGAAAGTAATAATATAATTGATAGCTAGCTAACTGAATTTAACATAATGTCAACTCCGGAAGTGAATCGTATGTAAACCTCAAACATACCATTCTAGCCCAGGCGTGCACTGTCATCACGGACTTCAATTCTTCCTGCAAACAGAAGCGGTTACGTAACAAAGTAATTTAAAGGGTAGTTCGAGCCAAGGGCATTGATATTGCTGTAACGAGCTTACAATGGCTACGTGACGAATTGTGAGGTCAATCGTTACAGTTGTCGTGTTGTGGTGCTGGGCTGGCCTCGCAAACTTATCATAGTTCAACAGAAGATCCCGCTTCAAATGATCCGTCCAAGTTTCGTTCCATATGGGCCGCACCGGCATATCTGTCACCGTCACTTGTTTCATATTAGGATTCACGCACTAGTTAGATATCATCGTTTCTGATCTTCCATCGCTAATACTAATTTTATATTCTATAAAAACCACAGTCATCGTTGCAAACCATCGAGAACCTTACGGCTGTAACTGCAACCGTGATTAAATGATCAAAAATCAATTAGTACAGAAATCGAAGGTGTTTAGAATTTTCACTTTTCTGTATTCCAACGCCGTGAAAGTATAAACTGTGTAATGATCTATCCAGGCGAACGATTAATCTATTTACTAGCTACCTGTTCAATTCGGGGATGTTCTTGTGGTACTAGCGATCGGGAGAGATAGATGAAACGGGTGTTTTTCTTACAAAGATTGCAATGCGACACTGCGGGATGAGCAACGACAACATGAAAATTAAATATATCATATCAATTGGATTACTTGATGGTGAATTTAGAATCTCACGAATCACAGTTGTATATATACAATAAAACGATGGCATCATCAAATTAACTTGCACAGTTTCTCTTGGTTTCATAAGATCGCGCTCTTACATATGGTGATGATTCGCGACTGACAACGAGCGTCGTGCGCTTCCTGATTGCCATTTCCTGAGTGATGTTACCAGTTAGTAAAGTACTTGGCAAATACTTTCAGTGCAATCGCATGGAGAATTGTTTTTAAGTGATGACAGAGAATTTGCACATTTATGGGTCAGTTGTTTCGTGGTTTTAGTCTCCAAAAAAATCTACCCGTCCACTATGTGCGGTGGCACATGCATCGCGAAACCGGAATATTTTCTCGAAAAAAACGAAAGAAATAATTCGTGAATGATAACTGTAGTGTATTACCATCGGTATCAATGATAATTAATGATTAGAAAAAAAGAACAAAAGAGAAAAAGTTGAAATTTCTCGCGGCATAATATCATCAAGCATATTGCGTTTCAGCCGCGTGTCAAAACATCTTCTAGATACGCAGGACGGCTGTAAGCGCTATACAGTCGAAATAAGGTCCCTGACTTCACTGATTGGAACTCGTGAGTGGATAATCGCTGGTGCCTAACTGGAGAACAGGAGACCGCTTTGCTCGGTCAGAGTGGTCATCAAAGCTAAATAGCGATATACAACTCTTTTACACGCGCGCAGGTTGCGCGAGTTAGCGGAGTTGCAATATATCGATTTAATGGAGGTGCTCAGTGTTTGCCAAATAGGAAATTAAAGAGTATTAGGAAAAGCTGAACATTGACAATCGCAAATAGTTAATTGAGTAAATTGAGATATTCCAATTTCCTGGGAAAACAATATTATGCTTGGCAATTTTCCAGTTCGTTTTCGTTTATTCGTTTTCCTGTTTACTTGGTCATCATTCAATGTATCTGGAAAGGTGCAGCTAGATGATGATGGGGAAATGTTTTGCAGACATTGAATGCTCGGAGCTTCAAAATTAACTAATGGTTAGCGTACTAATAACTGTTGCAACTTGATTTCTGGTTGGAAGATTGAATTTTCGAGTGTTTCGTGATCATGAGTATTGTTGATGTATAATTATTTTGGTATGTTTTATGAAGCATGTTATAAAAATCCTTGCATGTAGCCTAATGTGACTTATTTGACACCTACGATAACATGATCTAAAAAAAATCCGAAAAGTCGAAATTTCGATCAATATAGAAAAATACACTAGTTATATACTAATATCATCTGGTGTAATTTCTGAATGTATCTCCTTTTTTTGAATCTACCAACAGCGATTTTATTCTTGGACACTCGGCCAAGTGAAGAAATGTGAACAAAGCTTTTCTACGATTATTGGATGTGCTTATCAGGGACAGTTTACTCACATTTTGCATCCGTGCATTGTAGTAGAGACCCGAAAATTGTTAATCCATAGAGTACCAGGATTGCAATTCGGAGGCTCCCAGGCCTCGACGTTCCGGGCATGACTGCAGCGCCGGCCTGATACCGTTAAACTGTTCTTTCGTTTCGTTATCGTCACTGGTGTTCCACCAATGTTTCCACACGCCGGAGCTGCCCTGTCACTTACCGGCATCCCATCACTGTAACCGCCAAATACGCTGCACAATCAGTTGATATGAGGGCCAATGTTACGAAGATAAAAAACCAGAAGGGGGTAATTGACGGGAACAATGAGGACGTTACTATATTCGCTTACCTGCCAAATCGACATGCGCCAGAATGGCGTCATCTCGATGTCATCATTTTTGTAGTTCGCGCTGGCCTGATAGTACGCGAGGCTGAATTATTGAGAACTTACAATCACCTGTGATTCTTGCAGTTACGACCTTTCGACTGATTGCTCTGCTAAATTACGGAAAATTCCAGTCTTATTTTGAAAAATGTCTGAAAAGCGCAATCTTCTGAAATTATTAATAATTCATTGACTCATGGTTTTCGAATCCAGGACTTTGGCTGGGAAATTAGGAACTGCGGCATGATTCATGCTATTCAGGATATGAATTTATTATATAATCAATAATTTTCGTAATTTCAAATAATTTTTACAACTTGTGATCACGAGTGTACAAGAAAAAAACATATTTCACATTATCAGTGGGTAATAGTGATTTGGATGAAAATTCAGCAAGTCAATTTGTAATTTTTTTATTCGATGTTACCTTATTCTAACATCTCTGTTCCAATAGACCTGTATTCCGGTAACGTTGTGTTAATATGTGGATTACGCCCCATTGCTTCCACGCTCTCGATTAAATTAAAATAGAAACAAATGTTAAGCAATTGATGCAAGGTCATCGCAAGCGCATTTGATGGTGCATTAAAATGAACTGAAAAACTGCGACTTCACGTTAATGATAATTATAACTTTTTTGATATTCGATCGATGACAATCTTCTCGCTCTCTTTTTGATTATCGAAGTATGATCAATGAACAAGTTTTGTAACCTCACAAAGGCGACAATTACTATTTTTCATATCCAAAGAAAAAGAAAACTTCGGTATGAGTGACGCCGCAGGTACTACGGAACATAAACATCATCATCAAAGGGACGTAAAAGTTTCTGCTGCGGACGTGGGTACGGTGAAACTTTCAATAAAAATCATTGCGCGGTTCTTTGATCATCAGAATTATGAGTCCAGCATTTAATCAGTCAATTATCGATATCCTTTTCTTAAACTCAGCCGTACAGACGCGAAAACCTTCAAAGGCACCTACGTCTAGTGGTGCAGAAGCAAACGAAGATCCGGAGACTCAATTGGCTGGGAAAGTTCTCGTTAAGGTACATTAGCAAAAATATTCAAATGTGATGTTAAAGAATATATGAATACACAGGGAAACTCTTACAGGAAAAACAGCGGGCTAAGGGCATGTCCATCGTAAAGCAACCAAATTTTTATACGGACAGAAGAATAACCGCTGCTGAATTTCAGCGGCGTCACACTTGGCTTCAAAAAACAAGAATTAGTGTTTCACAGTCTAAGAATCGTTGTCGAATAACTAACGAGGTGAAGTTTTCGGAGACCTTCAAAGGCCTTTTCAGCGCGCGATTTTCATCAAATGGGGAAGTCTTTGCAGCATCTTTTGGCACCGGGGCTATTCAGGTAACTCAAATCCCCCCCCAATCTCGAGAACTTGTTTTCTGATCAAACTTCTGTCAATCCTTTTTATCTCAGGTTCGGAACGGTGAAACTGCCGAGCTGAAAGCGACGCTTAGGAGTAGCATGGAAACGTCGTTTCCGGTGGTGTGTTGCCGTTTTAATCCATCGCGGAAAGATATTTTCTATGCCTCCAGTGCCTGTGGGAATATTTTTTTATGCACTACCAATACATATGAGTTTTCTCGCTTCATTGCAGGTCAGTGTGAAATGAAGAGATCTGATATTGATGTATGCATTTCTACGTTTTTTTCGAATCTTCAATTTTTTGCAATTATTTACAGAACCGAAAAATGAGATAAACACGATAGACGTCAATCTTACTGGTGAACACTTGGTCTCAGCTGGAAAGGATACTGCAATAAGACTATATGATGCTGAAAATGGAAAGGTAAGTTGTACATCATTCATATTCCAAAACTTGTCACAGAAATTTCACGACAAAAGACCAAAGAAATATCCAGAAGAATTCTTGGTGTAACGACTTTGACCACATCTTATACGCATGGAGTATTATCATTCAGTGCATTCGGGAAAAATGACATCTATATATTATTTTGCGAAAGGTTTCCTTTTAGTCCCAGATCCACTTCAATTATACTAAGGTCGGATGGAGGGCAAATGCTAACTTAGTTTTTCAAATTAATTCGCATCATGTTCCAGCTCATCACCGTGTACAGAAAAAATGCGGCGGACTTGTTGGAAGATAAAGTGAATAAGTATCATCGAATGAGAGTTTACGCAGCGAAATTTCACCATGGACAGCCAAACGTCTTTGTCACTGGTGGCTGGGACGACACTGTCAGGGTAATCATGAACGTTTGCCGGACTTCTTCCGTTTATTTTTGATATTCTTATTTTATTTCAGATCTGGGACAGCAGAGCAAGCTCGGGATCTGTCCGAGTTATCAAAGGGCCTCACATTTGTGGAGATGCCATCGACATTAAAGTAAGTTATTCCAATCTTAGAAAATTCGGGCGTTCTATGGTAACTCGAATCTTATTCATCCAACATCGGTATATTTTTTATTTATAAATATATTTTACGTATACAGAAATGGGCTTTTGCTCGGATATTCAACCTGTTACAAGCGAGAACTTTTTTTTTCCGTATTTTTCGTTGAATCAGTGATACGTACATACTAAATCGGTTGGGTACTTGGATTGTTGACGTGTTTTTGTATATTGTTTTCTAGGATTCCAGGATTCTGACTGGCTCCTGGGTAGTCAGTGGCAGTTTGCAGTTGTGGGATATGACAAGCGGAAAGTTGATAGAGACGATTAACCCTCAGAACCGCCCGACGACTCTTGACGGAGAGTTTCTATACACCGTTCAATTTTTCGATGGCGATCCCTACGGCGAAACTGTCCTGTGTGGAGGATCAGGAACTAACGCGGTCGAAGTTGTCAGCCTGAAAGATAAAAAAGTATTGATTTTTCATCGTTTGAATGTGACATTTTCCAAATGAATGTTGTTTTTCATTATTTTTTGGTCATTCAGGTTGTGGGCTCTTTCCAAGTGAATAAAGCGATCGTAGCTTTGGACAGCAATCAGACGACAATTGTGTTCGGTGGCATGGAATCCGTGATACGAATCGCTGATTACAGTTAATGATTTGATGTAATCTTGCAGTCCGTGATATCTTGATGATCTCACTATGTTTTATGGAGCAATCTGCAGTATCATCTTTTAATGCGTTGTTCTAAAAATAAATAAATATGCATTGAGATTTTCCTTACGCGTGAGTAATTTTATTTTTCATGTATACTAGCGAATTTTTTTTCATCAAATTTATGTTAAATTGTCGATTCCTTCTGATTGTATAATATAGTCAACAGATTCGTGTTTCTGATATCAAAGTATATTAGGAAACAGTCGCTGAAACGATTCGGAGCATATTAATTTTTTCACGATTTTGACACATGAATCTTAAAAAATCTAAAAACTGTAACCTGTGATTTTTCCAGATGTTTGGGCAAAAATTGACTTTTTGCAGATTCTTTGATTGTATTATAATTTCACACACCAGCTGTCAGATGCACTTACCTTTGAATGACGTTAAATCCTAATAAAATGCCACCCAACCGCGTATCTCACTTTTCAAATTGTCACCTCGTGCTCCGAGAATTGATTGGACATGAACTTTTCAGGAAAGGATGATCAGGCTATTGTTGACATTTTTCTGCCCTCACGGGTACCAAATTTCAGATAATTTGACATTCTACTGTCATAGTCTGTCTCAAATTCGCATCTAAAAGTGCTTAGGGTCGCTTTTATCCGCGTGACCTTCACCAAGATGACCGCCTAGTACTGGAGAAGGATTCATATAGTTAGTAGTTTCTTGGAAGTCTCAGGTAATCGCAAGTGCCGAAGTCCTTCAAATTCAAAGACTTCATTAGTTGATTCAGTTTTTTTGTGGGTTATCTGCTGAGGTGATGGTGCAATACGAGTGTCCTGAGTATTCTCAACTGAAAAGTGCCATTTGTCGACCCAAGGATAACATTGGCATATCTTGCACATTTTCTCAAGGTACATGCAAACCTACTACTGAAGCTGATTTTCAACGGAAATTACCAAAATCTAGTTGTAATTTTAAAACGACACCGTGCCGTCACGGGTTTGGAAATATAGTTGTTGGAATTGTAATTGCGTCCAATTGCAGAAAATATCATGAAACAGCCAACGACAGGTATTAGACGGAAATACCATGGGCCTAAGGATAATCTTGGAATAGCCTGTCTGCCGACTATGGTTCAAGCTATGAAACTTAGAGACATCCCTGAAATCTCAGAAGATTCCTCCGGTGAAACTCATGCGAATGCTGACTTGGATTCGTCCACGGTGTGAAAATATAATTACTTGGGATTTTACTATTATCACCAGAGTTATATTATTCAAATCACACAGTCCCTGCAATAATGAATTTCGAAAATACTTAATTTTGGACATTATTTCCGCGAGTTTAAAAATAAGTAAACTATAATTTATAGGGTGTTACACCATCACCAGCGGAGCGGAAGGTACGCTTCTCAAGGACCAAGATCACCGGTAGAGCTCGGTGCAATATTCCTACAGATAACCTTCAAAGTTCCTGCCGACACGTTGACAGTAAACGATAATCAATACTATAAAATTAATTTTGAGTTTTCCAAGTAAATTGATTTCTCTTTCTTCGTGGCTGGAATCCACATTTTTCTTTATTTGAAAATACTCTCGATAATATTTATAATTTAATTTCTAAACTTGACAGATTTTTCTGATTAAAACTTGCCATTTTGTTGGACTGCGGTTCACCAACAAATCCAGACTTCTGAATTTGTTGCTACTCACTATGAACATAATCAGGAATAGCCTCGATACGTTCGCCATTTTACAAAAGTCTTCAATTCTGTTTTCATATAATTTTTATAGTCTAACCATATAACTCATTACATACAGCACATTCAATAGAAATTTTTCACGACTCTCCATATTCTTGTAAATTTACTCTGAAGAAACGCGTCTCCCTTGTAAGGTCTTGTTGAGAATTTCCAATATTTTTTGGAGCGTTGAAGTGTTATTCAAAAATCTTCAGGCATATTTACGGCCGATGAGGCTGACTCGGATTCAACTCCTTTGCGCGTTGCTCCTTCGAGCGAATCAAGGCATCTTATCGATCGCATATTATTCTACGAGCAGAATATTGAGGTTGATTTGGAAAAGACTTGATTGGTAATTAAATCGTGTTCGGTTTATATTACAGAAGGCGTAAAAATTGCACATTCTCGTTTGCGCGGTGGTGGAGATCATGTTGGTGAGGTGACGGGAGGGAAGGTATGTAGGTTTACTCTCGCCCGATTGTGAAAGATGCAAGTATTTGAATTAAGCTCGGAGTACAATGTGGGAGGAAATGATCAATCTAGATATGGAAATAATCTGATAATAAATCATATGAGCGTAATTGCAGCTTAATTTTACGATAGACGTAGAACCAGCTGAGCTTCAACACACCATAGTTTATTCATTCAATGGCAAACAGATTTATTTAGGTGATGCTCTTAAGGGAGCGACTCATATTTATTCATGGCTCTTGCTGTCCCCCTTCGTTTAATAGATACGAAGCAAGTCTGACAAGTGTGGAAGGTCGAAGATCGAATGGCCCGCACAGGTTCAACAAAAATACGACGTTGGCCACATAGGTCATCAAATTGTTGGTGAGTTATTTGCATTTCGAGAAAAAGCTGTTGCATTGAGGAAGTGCAATGATAGGGATTTTCAACAAAAGTTATAAATTTCATTATCAGAAAAAAAATTGTAATGTTACAGAGACGGAACAAAAGCTTCCTTCGTCGAGCAAGAAGGCGCAATTCAAGCTAACGGTATGGAATATTCATCATCTTAATATACTTGTTACGCGATAACACAACTGCGCGATTCGTAAAATATATCGATAAAAACTAAACGCTTGAACACGGATAATTAAAAATCTCAGATATCATTCGATTCCTCCAAATTTCCGTTGGACCAAAAATGAAGACACAAGTTTTGCTGTTCCTCGCGCTAGTGAAATAATGGAAGTTGCTGTGAATGAATCACCGATAAGAGTCACTTTTGAGTCTCTTTTTCGTGTCCATATAAGCTTTGAACGCCCCGCACTGCACTCCATCTTTCCCCTATTTATTTATCCAATGTTTTCAATTCAACACGTTATCATTTTCAAAAAACAACAATTCATTTGAATTAACTAATTATCTCGTTCAGCCACCAGAAGTTGGGATCAGCAATATAAGAAGACCGAAACACGATCCAACGCTGCCTCGGAAGCCAATTGTTCCTAAGGATAATATCGGATTCTCCGGTTGCCATTTGCGTGAGTTTTTTTGCTGTAAAGTAACAAAATTCTCAATACCAATGCAGGAATCGATGCAGGTACTAAAACACTAGTGTACTGATATAATCTCCAGTTATTTGACAGAAAATTTCGTCCGACTCAGGAATAGAAGGAATTTAACGTCACTGTTATTCAAATGGACACTTTATACACATCGATTACTGTGTTTCAGAAAAACCCTCAAACCAACCGATTGGGTCGAGAACATCCTCTGCTACGTACAATATGAAAGTAAGTCGTTCACCGGTCCAAATATACAATAAGGATCTTCAAATCAAGCACAATTTTATTTTACACGACAAAAAAGCAGCTCAGCTGAGAATATGATCTTCTTTTTTTTTCGTTAGAAAGTGTCAAGAGCCTCTGATGAGAGAAAGGAGTCGTCGCAAATGTCGCTGACACATTCATCGTTCTGGCGGAATCCCCCACGAAACAAGTCTCTTAAAGCTGTCAGTAAAATCACAGTACTTCTTTTGTACATGCATTTTTTACTATCCTACTACTTGTCATTCGTCAGGAGTGAACGGTTCAAGGAATTTTTAACATGCTCATATTATCACCAAGATGAAGTCGAATCTTCGCGTATTTATAACTATTAGAGTGGATTGATATCAGACAGATGATATCGTTGAAGTTTTATAGAGACGTTGAGCCAAAATCACCCATAATGCTACTGTCGCCATTAATATCAATTGTGATACGAGGAGGTTGGTGGGGTGAAAAATCTGATTATCTTTTGCACTTTTGTCGCGGCCACTCATCACTTTGATACTAATGATTTCGTGACGTTAACAAGAATCGGAAAGTTCTGATAAGTTGTGGGAAAAATTTAACTCAAGAACTTGAGGAAACCTTGTAATTGTTGAGATTTGATAAAAGATATGGTTGAAAATAATGATTTTTTTTTTCGAAATCTTCCGGTTTCAACTTCATTGGACTCATTTTATTCAGGTGATATGAAATGAGAGAAGTTTCATATTTTTCGAGACAATGTTTTTTCATTGATTAAATGCTGATAACTATGGGGTGTTCCAAACTACACAGTCATTAGTAATTAAATCATCGATCTCTGTAAAAACTGTAAAGGAAAATAGGTACAATTTCATTGAAAGTTACTTCGGTAAATTTGAAAGTATAATGATCAGAAACTGTATAATGTGGCAATTAGGGACGTAGCAGGTACATCTGTTTTTTACCAACGACGATGTAACGGACATTCCATCTTGAAGTGTATTTATATACGAAAACTAATAGTCGAATGAACTGATGTTTCAGACAAAAGTTTCAGGGATTTCGAAGGGGGCAGAAAATGGTGATGAATGATGATGTCAAGATTCAAAATCAAATTGATTCCGATATTTTCTGTGGCCTTGTTTCATGCGGCAACATTAAGTAAACTAAATCTTGTCGAATCGACTACGATGATGCTGTATTTTCAGAAAATTCAGGAACACCAAAGTATCTAGATTGAAAAAAAATCTATACTTATTGTATTGATAATTTTTGTGTGAACTTAGAGAAACTGCATGTATCGATATGAAAATAAAACGTTATACCCGCACGACCGTAAGAATATACCCATTTTTTTCAATTCAGGTCACGTATGACGCTTTACGATTTTACACAATGAACGCCATAATTACAGTCAGAATTTTAAATTGCTGTGCCAATGCCAATGGTATAGAAAAACGAGAGATGTTTATACACTCAATCAAGTTGTCATTCCTCGGTGACGATGATTGATTAATATTCTATCGGTTGTCAGATTGTTGAAGTCGACTTTTAATGAAACTCATTTATAGATTCCGCGTCGGAATCTAAACGCATTACCATTCATGATTTTTCTGAAGATTTCTCACATGCCTTATAGGCTCCAAAATGTAGTGGAGTTTTCCAGATATATTAGTGCGGTGAACCGCTGTAGCTATTATCTGAAGCAGAAACGCTTTTGAATGGGTGAAACTGAGAAATGAAAAAAAAATATCAACGTTAACTGGATTTGCTGAAAAAATTCCAACGATTTGTGCCCATTAAGGAAAATCTGAAAGTGCTGAATTCGAAAGCCACGATTTTTCTTTTTCAAATTTTTCATGGCACATTTCTCGATCAAGCTGACTACACTTGAAGCACATGAGAACGTGGAAAATATTAATTGCGGACAAAATTGGATATTAAAATAAAAAATTACATTTATTTATGTTTGCAAACAAATGTGTAGGCATACATTAATAAGGTCATTCTTACTTATACTGAATTATCATTACAAATGATGATAATTGAAATCATCAATCCAAAGTCAAAATTCCTCAGCTTAACGACGGGACCTTATAACATTTCTAATAGTTCGAGGTATCACGTCGGTTTTGCCTGAAATGGTCGCTATCCTAAAAATAACTGTCAAGTTGTGAGCGTTTATATCAATATGCTATTAAAACGAGATTCAATTGACCTCAATTGTCTTTCGGCCTTATAGACCCGCCATTTGGTATATTGTTGATTTCTACCTTCCGTACGTCTTTCTTTACATAAGATGCGATATAAAATGATGTAAAAAGATAAAAGAATACTATGTTTTGGATCACTATCAAACTGGCCAGTGATTTCGGATAGTCACAATCCCTAAACAACACTTGTGAGCTGTGTAAACCGACAACAACAAATTGCACGATTTGTAATAGTGTCAGATACTTTTTCCACCACAGAAATTTTCGTGTGCTCTCACCGAAGGCTGCGAGCATGTAATAAGCGTACATGAAAATATGAACGAAACTGTTTACCACGCCAAATAGCGTTCCATGTCCACCGACCCAATACCGAACGCCGAACCAAGTGAACATCAACATCGTAACATGATGATACAGGTGCAGGAAAGATACTTGCCGTTGTTTCTTTCGAAACACGAAAAAGACCGTATCCAGAAGTTCTAAGATCTTGGAGATGAAGTATACATGTGCAGCTCCGGCCATCTAAAAGATAATTATCGACAGCGTCATCATATCCGCATAAACTAAAAACGTGAGAACAAATTTGTGGTGAACCGGGGGGTCTGTGAAAATCATATTTCACTGCCTTGCTAAGTGATTCTTCGGTTCGAACTCGAATCGAATTCGTTGATTTTTTTAACATCGCATGAATTCTTCGTCATGCTCGATAAAATCCGGTAGATTTTCACATTCGTGGTACGAAAAATTTTTCTAGAATTGTATAAATTTCTTAATACTCACTCGCATTGCGGAAGGGCTCTCGGAGAAATCGATCGGTTGACAAGTTAAATCGTATTCGTTCAGCCAACCAGCCATTAAACCTTCCCAAACTAAATAAATGCTCAGCAAGACATGCATCAAATTGTATGCTATGAGGGTTCTACGGAGCGTATAGGGCTGTTTGTCTTTCATGTATTTTGGTCCTGACCATACGCAGAAATAAATGTACAATGCGATGATCATCAATAAATCGCCGGGTTGTTTCAGTAGAAACCAACCACTAGTTCTTGGATCTGCAGAAAAAACGTGAAGTGATTACTTGAATTTCAAAAAATTTCACGAAACATCGATTCTCAATCTCACGACACTGTTTAATTCAACGCATCTATTTGTCGATTCAGTTTCATTCACCTGACTTATTGTAGATCACGTCATTAGCCCATTCCAACCAGCCAGATGTCGCTGACATTGTTGCTTTCGGAGACCTGAGCTAATCTGAAAAAACGACAAAGTTCAGGTCTGGGTCTATTGATGGGTAGTTGAAAACAAATCCAACTTCGAAATTTTTCTTGAGTTCATCATAGAAAAAGTCGGTCACTAGCCTGTCTCATATATTATTTTTGTACCAAAGGGCGAAAGTTGATGGAAAACGATGATATAATCGCACCGGTTACCGTGTAGTTAATCAAAATTCTCAGGTGGAAAAGGAAGTGCGTGAATACTGAAACTTATGCGTCACGATGTATGGTAATAAACTGTGCATGTATGCCTCACTGTGTGCATGGGTGTGTACGAGTAAAGATGGAAATAATTGCGTGTGGTAGTGAGGCCGTGAGGTCGTGAGCGATAAACATACGGTCCTTTGGGATTTTGTAAGGTCAAAAGCTTGTATAACTTTTTGTTGCTTTACTTGCGCAAAAACAATTGTACAAAAAGAGGGGAATAATGAATGAATGACGAAGAAGGTCGTGATGGTCGTATATATTGGCAGGTATACGACGTGATAAAAACTTCAAAAATTGAAATCACGCTAACTGATTACAAAAGGTGATAAGCAATATGATGCAAATTTTTATCGTTGTATTCATGAGATGAATTTAAATAGATATCATGTAGAAAAAGTTGTATTCAAAACTGGATGATCGATCAACAAAATCATCAGCATAATTTTTTATCATAATTTCCCCAACGATTTCCTAATGACGGTAGATCATATCCGCAAACATACAACTCCTTCCTAGGCTTTCGACTTATTGATTAAAATCCGCGATTGTTTCCTGGATTCCAATTCCAGACTTAGACTATCGCATCCATGTCATTCATCCTTCGACGGATTGCAGAGTTATAACCGTTCGGAAATTTAGCACATAATGTGATTTCACTTACAATTAGTGTGCGTTTCTATTTAATCGAAGGATCGCCTGGGTCAACTTTATCAGGCTGTTAAGAATGAATTTGTCTACAATTAGGTCCCGGAAGTGCGTCAATTTGTCTAACAAATAATCCGTTTGCATTACAATTTTATAATTGCAATAAATTCTGTTTGCGGTCGCAATGATTTATAATAGAATTGATGAATATTCAACACGTTGAATTGCAATTCTAGACATACTTAACTACGCGACAGCGCGCCACACTTTTTCTTGTGAGTAATTTAGGCTATTTAATAAAATTCAAATTTTCTACTTCCAAGTAATTTTCATGCTGTTATAGGTGCTCCGATTTTTCGCGACTGCCGTGATCAGACGATATCCGTGGTTCCTGTCCAACCACTATACATAGGCATAAATATGCCTACGTGAGTCTGATATGATGTCACTTGCTTGCTGCCGCGACAAATGGTGCTAATTATTCTGGTAAGAATCTGCACGGTCATAAATTAATATCTCAGACGATCGCCATTCGGATTAATTTTCAGGTTTCGTTCTTCAATTCCAGTTTCACGAATCAATATCTTCGCGTCAGCAACCAATTAAGTTATGATAACTGCCTTTGATAAATAAAAAGATAAATTTTCACGAGACATCGACGTTTTAGGATCTTGAGAATCACCTCCAAATATATGGAGATCGAAGTGCAATACCTACATTTTTTGACCGATGATAGTTTGAGTTTGAACCGATATTTACTGATCATTTTTTTCAAAAGTTGTTTAGCGAACTTAAACCTGAAGAAATTTGAAATCCGGGCGGTTTAGTACGTACATTGAAGTTACAATGATCAGAATCTGGAATTTTGCCATAAATTACGATATCTCGAGAATAGATCGATCAATGGATTATTTTTAAATGGAACGAAGTTCTTTTATGATCAATGGGGAATGAGATAACTTGAATCTTTTTACTATTCGAATTAAGGGAAAAGGAAGAACAATAGGGTTTTTTTCGGAAATTTTTTTTCATTTGCTACTTTTTTTTTGGGATGAAAAATTGTCTATATCTGTACAATCGTTTTTACAAAAGAGTTATGCACGATCAGTCGCTAGACAGAAGTAAAATAAAAATTAACGTGACGCACGTCAACTGATTAGTGAACTTGAGCAGCGTCACAAAAGTCCAATTTTTTTCGGGTTGAAAAAAAAATAAAACAAAAAAAAACGAATTCCAGCCCAGCCTAGTATACATGTACACCTAGATAGTGATATATGATCTGTTGTATTCCTGATCTTCGAACCCTTATTGCCGCTAGTCTTCAGCTCACAATGAGGTAAGCTTAAGACCATCTGATTATCTCCCATTCGTAAAGGTCAATAATTAACAATTCGCAATGTGATGAGTAGTAATTTCGATAACCGGTATATCCTGTCTGATCGCAACATCCTCATATGCGATCGTTCGATTATTGTAATTATGAACTTGTAACACTTCACATACTATACGCATCATTAATGCGGATCTGACACAAGTTGTTAATAACAGTACTTGAAATATTTGGACGGCCATTACTTCGACTGGAACACGTTAAACGGTTACATCAGACAAAAACAAATATAAAGGAAAAAAGAAAAAAATGAAACGTCGGTTACAGTAATTTTTATGCCTCCATCGGGTATAATACAAATCAAGTGAAGTGAAAAACTTTACGACTCGAATGTGAATGAACGGGTTTTTATAATTCAAGAATTTTTTACACGTTGATAGAAACAAAAAACCGATCTAATTTTTTCGGAATTTCTATCAGAAAATTAATAACGTAAAACCTACATGTGATTCTCGGCCGAAAGAGAGATTTAAATTCATTATACGGAATTATTAATGCGATGATATTTTGGAGGCTGAATTTGTTTATTATGATAATAGGTAGTCCACTTCACAAGTGTCTATATGCTTAGAATTTTTCCACAGGTCAGGATATCTCAGTATGCAAAAAAATTTTCCATGTCGAGGTTGTTATAGTGATTTTTTTACGAACATACAACTCGTTTTTTTTTCTTTTTATCTTCCTATAATGGAATAAAAAATATGTAAAAATTCATTAGTTCAATCTACAAACTTGTCTGACAGAAAAAAGAACCGCATAATATTGTTTTTTATCAAA
Organism: Athalia circularis; assembly: GCA_963978495.1. Lineage (NCBI taxonomy): Eukaryota > Metazoa > Arthropoda > Insecta > Hymenoptera > Athaliidae > Athalia > Athalia circularis. The sequence continues at coordinate 24,839,636 of OZ021700.1, forward strand.
ACACCATTATTGACCAGGTCATGGAATTTTTTTACCATCCAGCCAGTTTGAAGTTATTTATTTATTTGTTTGTTTCTTTTTTCATTCTATTTTGTTACCGTAAAATTATAATCAGATATCTCACTAGTAAACAGGCTTGTAAGTTATTGATAGAATAACTTCATAACAGCTGCAGGACGACCCATTATCTATAGTTTGGCATAATACTTGCTAAATTTCAACCGTACATTGTGCACCGAGGGCGAAAACGGGCACTTGGGCCTTGTATAAAGTTGAGGTTTCCAAGGCGAGCTTCAACTTTATACGTGGCGCGCAAACGCCCGTCTCGGTGCACAATGCATTATTTTTCAACAGCGGAGCGAAATCACGAGGTTTTGTTCCGCTGGTGAAGAAAAAAATGTAATCACCTAGATATCGGTGGGGTATTGGTCGGGAAATAATAATGTTATGTTATAAGTGCCAAAGTACTAGTTGCAAACTTCACACTTGTCAGATATTACCTACCTTCCGCACTAGTCATATGCATCACATTATTTCTGATCTTTATTTTTTGAAAAATCCACTTGGATTGATGCAATAAATTTTCCCAAATTTTTTCACCGTGGATAATAAATGAACAAAAAACTTTGGTTTTCTTGTGATTTTCGATACGATGCACCGTTACCGGGATACCTCCGTATAAAAATAAGAAAATTCACGTAGTCTACCTTGAAACGAAACACCGTCGACGTTGACTTCGGAAAAAATGATTTCATATGATTATATATGTACGGTAATTTTATGGTAGAGTCTATTTTTCGGTGGCCAATGTCTTAGTGAAATTTCTCACAAGTGCAGTTTGTTTTAACTTACCACTCAAATGATCAGATTATTTTATTGATTCGCGTATCAATAACGTTACGAAGAACTGTCGAGTCGCAAGAACCTGTGTTGATACGTTGCTCACTAATCCGGTAATGCCATACTTCTGAATTGCGTACCGCTGTATATATAGTACAGTACGTAAGTTTGGTTCCTCGGGACCGAGCTGACCCAAGTGGGTTGACTGCTTTGGTATATTTGTGGCGAGGGGGAGGAGTTGAACTTTTGAGAAAAATCAATCACCGAAAACGGTACCCTCCACGATACTTTTACAAGTTGAAATAATCAGATCAGCGAATTATCGTCGAGTATCATCAGATCTTTGGGTCACAATATTTTGGAATTTTGGATTCCTAAACTTTGACCATGAATTTGTGTACAGTCATCCGAAACGCCGAAAAATGTAAAATCTCATGTTAGACAAGTTTTCTGAGTTCGCTACGCCATATGGATTTTCGAAAATTCGACATCAGATTTGCATGTAGCAACCCCAAAATCACATCGCATTGTAAAGTTTACCAGCTTTTATGTTGATGATGTAAATTTTCGGGATTGTGTCACACTACTTTGGATTCTTTCGACAAAACGGTATGTGTGGCCGTGTTATATGCTCGTTACTTGAATAAGAAATTGAAAATAAAAAAATTTACTACAAATTCCTACTTAAATTTCAAATGGCAAAAATTCGATCCCGAAACTCCGATTATTGACATTTTTTTAGAATAGTACTCACGTGAAGGTTTCTAACGAATTTTGCATCTGATATCGAGAAAATTTGTGTAATTTTAATTTCAAATAATTGAAAAATTTCACGAATATTTTTCGTTGGATATAAGTTTCGCTGAGCATACACGGAGTACAGCTCAAAACACGAAACTTGGATTAGAAACACTGCGCATTATTGCCGATCTACAAAATCTGTTATGCGCAGAGTCGAGTCAATGAATAAGTTGAATAATATTATAGACCTAAGCCGGATAAATTTTCGTACACTCTTTATCTAACAGTAACCACGATACTATCACTCAATGAGTTAGTCGCCCTAATCGCCAACTGAGCCGCTTCACTAATGGTGGGAAAAAAAATATTCAATTCATTTTTCGGCCCTGACCTTTTTTCATTGATTTCATTTCAGCGGCTTCTTTACCGAGTCCATTTGTCAGCAAAAATTATGAAAATAGATCATACGATATCGATTGTCCTAGGAATAGTCATAACAATAAAAACTACGCCATTGAAACAATTAACGTTATTTTCACAACTTCGACAGAAAAATTGCGATATGACATTTCCTGATTCCTGCGGGGAACAGATGGTTGTGTCTTAACAAAGCTGAAGTCATTGATTTTTTTATCTTCTATCATATAATAAAAAATTTATGAAATCTAGAAAGTGAAACTCGCGTAATGAAAACACCCCAGATGGTCGATGAATTCAAATTTCTTAGTTGACTTAGAGACGACCTTGAACTTTGGAACTTGTGTCATTTCAAAGAAAAGTGTGGGTGTGTGTGACCAAATTTATACAACGATTACGTGGTAATGATCGAATAGATTTTTCCATTTCTGGTCTTGATCGATACAGATTTCTATAGTACTTAGAATTTATCATATTTTTAACCTATTAACCAGAGCAGTATTTTAGTTATTCAAAAAACAGAATTTTTAACAAAAAAGAAACAAATCAACGGACTTTAATGAAAATTACTTCATCAGGTTTTTTTGGGACGCTCTTCATGAATCTGGTGTCAGATTTCAAAAATTCAAAATATTGAATCGTTAGATTGTTTTATTTCATGTGAATTAGACTTTATTTATAATTGCATGGCGAATACGACTGGGGCCTGCAGTAGTTGTTACGTGGTATATTTCTGATTTTGATATAGAGACGAGTGGAAAAGCGCAATCCAGGGGAGTGATCCTGTGGACGGGATCGGGACGGGATGACATTGTTTTTTCACCGATTTACTCTCAACAGCAACAAATGTTATTGAGATTTTTGCATGTTCAAAGTTATCAAAATATAAAATGGAATCCGCATTGCGAAAATAGTCATCCCGCTCTTGAGTCTAAAAAACCAGAATTTCAAATTCCAAACTTTCCACCCTTTTTGCGTCTCAAAAACTAAAGCATACGATTCAGTCAGGACTGCCATTTGCGGTCTTCTCATTCTTGAACATTCTTTGTAATTCTATAAGCACCTTATGGTCCTTGGCTACTGTTGATCCGGCGTATGGTGTGTTGCGTCGTTTTAGGCGCGGTTGGAGCCACGCACATTCCAGGCTAGATGGTTTTCTTTCTTGCCCGATTTTAATCTGCCACTATGAAAATCCACCCTTGCGTGTCACGACATCGGCCTGATGGTAGCCAACCTGAACGTGTTATGTGTTGTTTCTTTTCAACAGGATTTAAATAATCTATTTCAATTGTTAAATTCACAATCTTTGAACTTCGTGTAGTGATCCTTCTACCTTCGTTTGTTTTATTTCATGTGAAATGACAGTTTTCAAGCGGATCGTCAAAACTCGACACGGTGGGATCCTGATTTCTAGCATTAATTATTCGCATACACGTAATAAAACAAAAATCCAGCTATGAACGTCCCTACGAATCAGAACATACCATCCAGTGATCACGGTCGAGTTCCAAAGTGATTGTTAATCCTATCTTTCATGCTACTTTCTCGCTTCATTTCTCACAATTATGCCCCGAATTTGATGAAAATTTCATCCATTCTCTCCAGCGGGGACGTTCCACCGTATCCTCCACCTCCGTATGCATATTCGTTGCAAAATAATGAACGGAGAAATCAGATGCAGGCTATTCAAATTGACTACCCTCCACAACTGCCGCCGCTCTACAGAGGGCAAAAAGTGAGAAGTGTAAGTTTTTTTTGTCTCGCAATCATTTTTATAAATTTGATACGGTATTCATTCAAGTTTGGAACAATTCAGAGAACTTTCTCACTTCGTACGTATTGTCATCATATCGACTGTTGTCAGAATCAAAGGTGGTAATATCATTGAGAGAATTAATTAATTTTCTTAATGCCCTAGGGCCCATTTACGATTACGGTAACTGATGAAATGGTAGCGGAGCGTGAGAGAGAGAACCGTGAATTATACAGACAGTGGTTGGCTGAACAACAGCTGAGAAATATGTCCGACGAAGAGAGAGAACATGAGCAATATGCAAGGGAGTTTAGGGCCGCTAAAATAAGACGGCTTTTCATCAGAAAAGTTTACTGTATCATAACTGCAGAACTTGCATTCACGGCTGGCTTTATAGCATTTGTGTTGTACATGTAAGTAATTTCCGGTTGTTTATACGTTTTTTTTATCATTCACTCTCGTCCTCTCGGATTGCGTAATTATTCTTTTTCTTTTACTAGAGTTAATTTTTTACCTTGTATTGATACTTTTTTTTACTGTATCGAGGAATAGTTTGCTTACAAAATTTCGTAACTTTGTAAAGTTTTCGAGGTTGTTCTAAAATAACGCATCTCAAAACTGCTTTTCTTCTTTTATTACGCAACTTATATCGTTGTAGTACAGCTAAAATTTTGGAAAAAAACAATTATAGTGCAGGTATTAGAGGTCTCTATTATATCTACAGAAAAACTATTATGTTACGATGTTTTCGAGCACATCAAAAGGCAAATAATTAATGCAATGGTTGATGATACGGAACTTTCGACGCATGAGTGTAACTCGTATTTATTTTTTAATTCATATGTTCTCATTTCAGACCTTCCGTCAAGTTGTGGGTACTGAGGCACTGGATCTTGGCAATCGGCGCCACGTGCGTGAATTTTTCATTTACTCGGAAGTGTTTGTGTAGTTTAACAATAACGGGTATTACATGATCTCCAGATTCGTGTACTTGATCACATACATGGCACTGACCTGCGTTGAACGGGTCAGAAGACAAGCGCCCTGTAACTGTATACTGATGTGTTTATTGGTGAGGCTGCGGTCTTGAAAATTATTACCAGTTTCTATCGATTCTTCTGAAATGATAAAATTACAACTATTTCAGACGCTCGCGCAGTCTTACGGTGCGGCGTACGCATCGGCCCATTATAACGTGGAATTGGTATTTCTCGCTTTGGGGATGACCGCGCTTGTGACCGTGGTTATAACTATGGTCGCAATTTTCGCCAAGGTAATTCAAATCTATGGCTGAGCAGAACACGATCTCGTCTCGAAATTTCGTTTAGCATCGTCGTCGTGACTCAAAAATCAATTAAATGAGATCGTATTCCGATCGGAATATTTCATGAACGTCTTATACATAACTCGAAATACACATGACGGTGAAATAAATTCTGAGGTATAACAGAGTTATTCTGCTTGGCCCTGAAAATTCATCGCATTTATGATGATTTTTTTCACAGAGATGTACAATATTATTATCACACCTTTTCGCCCGTGTACTTTCAGTTTGATTTTACAAGTCATTCTGGAATGATATTAATAATCTCTGTCGCTATCCTCGTGAGCGTCCTGGTATTGGCATTAGTGGGAATGTTCACGAAAATAAAAATTTTATGGGTCATATGTGCGGCTCTGATTGTACTCCTGATATCAGTGGTAACTGTTTGGTATTTTTTGGCAGCACAACATATATCCGTATAAACTAAAATAAGAAAATCAATGAACATAATAATTTCAGTATTTGTTTTACGACACGCAACTCCTCATGGGCGGTCGTGGCGTCGAGCTCAATCCCGACGAACACGTTTATGCTGCGGTTCAAATTTACGTCGACATCGTTATGATCTTCAGGTATCTCCTGATGTGTCTAGGTTGCATGGGAGAATCATGAATGCTAACGACATCGGAACTATGGCCATTAAATTTCGACAAATCAATCGACGATTTATAATTTCGAATCAAGGATTACATACGATGTATAGGATGAATGTATATATATATATAAGTTATAGGTATATATTATATATGAAATGAATGATGCGTAAAATTTTATTAATAGGAAATAATGTTTATTATACAGTTTACATTTGTAATTAACTTCATTTATTTGACTTTTGTTATAAATTTTATCTTAATAATTATATTATGCCTCTGCCGAGCGAAAGCGAATACCTTGTTCAATGTGCGCTTAGACTATACATAATAATCTTCGTAAAACGTAAAAACCTTCTGTTCGAAAAACTTCCCCCCCATCCCTCCCTCCCCTTGATAATCCTTCAATTAAGAATCGCCAAATTGTGTCGCACTGAAAACGGCACGCAAATCGCTCGGCATACAAATAATATACATAGTACTGTCGTCGTAATTAAAGTAATTGGCGGTTCTATTCATCTTCATTTACTTTATACCTCGTGATCCACCAGTCATTTAAACAGTGGCTCACCATATCTCAAAATTGTTCACATAATATTTCACCCTAAGGTTAGTTTTGTTATCGATATTCATATATATATATATATATATTTATATATATATAATAATATTCGTAATAATATAAATAATGTTGTTAATATACTTATAATGATTACCGTTTCATTTTAATTTACTTTTTATTTTTTATTTTTATGATAAACTATCTGAATGATTTTCCTAGTGCCATGCTCATTCATGGTACCCAGTAGTATGAAGTATTTAGTACGTAGTGTTTTTTTTTGTTCATCTTCTTTCATTCGTTTCCTTCTTTCTTTTCTTCTACTCTTCTTCTCTTCTATCTTTCTATTTGTTTTTTTTTTTTTTTTCATTTCTTTAATTTATTTTCTTTCTATACGAGGTCCACGTGGTATAAGAAGCATAGTACTAAGGAACAAATGAGCAACATCCATTTGTTTGTTTTTTGTATTTTTTAGTTTGCTTGTTTTTTTTTTCATTTTTCTTGGTTTTTTTTTTTTTTTATTCTTGTAGCACAGTGAAAATCGATTTTACCAAAATATCGTACAATTAATTATTCTGCACGTGTCGGTCTAAAAAAATATGTTATATGTATGTTTTATGTATATATTAAAACTGATTATTAAAAGAAATAACGCATCATATGTATAATATAATGTATCCGTGTGTTTCAGTTTAGCAAGTTATTGCAGGTGCGATAAAATGGAAATATTTTATAATATATATTTTGGACAATCAATTATATAATTATTATCCCAGTACAATGAAGACTTAAACCACTCAGGACATCTCTGAAAATTTTCGCATCATATTACAACGTATGTATATAATGTATATCTAGTCTGCTAAACATAAGTGTCGGGTGTAATTATTATATTTTATTTTGTATAATTAATTATCTTTAATATGATAATTTTAATAATAATAATTATAATGATGATGATAATAATAATCATAGTAATAATAATTTTATAATTAATAAGATATATATATATAATATAATATTAATATATTTTATAATAATTAATAATAAGAATATTTAATAATGATAATGTAAAATGATAACGTTATATTGTTGTTTATATATTCAATAGTATAATATATTCAATATATTTTTATTTATTTTTTTGTCGCTTTTCTTTTCGTTATGAAAATAATAATGCAAAATGGCATGTGTCGCGCGCGTCCAGCTCGCTTTTTTGTTTCACCGGCGGGCGTATACCTATATATATCTAGCCGGCGCGGCGGGTTAAATATATTATTGAAATATATTTAACTATACAAGTAACTATACATTGAATCATATATAGTTTGCCGCCGGGACACGTGGCGTGATTGAATATTTAATTTTTTAATTTTCATTTGCGATTTTTTTTTTGTTTTTTTTTTCGTTTTCTCAATTTCTTTAGATTTATACAAAACACGCGTACGATTTTTCATCGTATTTCCGGCTTGCTCGTGTTTCTTTTTTCATCATTTCCCTTTAAATTTCCATTAATTTCATTCATTTTTTGTTCCACCCCCTCAAAATTCATCTTGCAAATTTTTGGGAGTTTTCAAAGAGGACGTATATGCGATAATTAGTGATTATATGTGTATAACAACATGATCGGCTCCATATCAATTATATATGTATGGTATTTACATATGTATAACACGCGTCATATGTATATATAGTACAAGTACAAGTACGAGTGTTTTTTTTTTGTTTTTTATTTTCTCTCAATCGATATAATCTTTACGATACTTTAATTCATTTACTTAATTATTAGATTTGCTTTTTTTTTTTCTCTGTTTTTCCCCCTAATACATTTTTGTTTCAACCACGCCAAGTTTCCCGCGAATAATAATTGTCGCTGTATATAGCATATTTTTATATGTATTGTATGTACGCGCTATAATATAACTGCAGTTGTTTGATGGTTCATTTATTTAATTATTCATTAATTTTTTCTTTTTTTTTTCTTCTTGTTTTGTTAGTTTGTTGTATTTGTTCGCGAGTTTATTTATAGATTTCCTTCATATTTCATCCTTTCTTTTTTTTTATTTGTAATTTCTTTAGTTTTATTCTTTTTTTTTCTCCCTTAATTTTTACTCCCATTTATCCACACCGGCAAGATTTTCGAGAGGAAAATTCAACTCAATTATATCGTTTCTGTGTTCCCCGGTTTGTGATACAAAAGTATTATCGTTTATTATTATTATTATTATTATTATTATTATTATTATTATTATTGGTATTATTATTATTATTATTATTATTATTATTATTATTATTATTATTATTATTTTATTTTATATTATTATTCTTTTTTTTCACCTCATATTTTCCTCGTTCGATATGCATCACCAAGTATATATCATTAAAAAATCCACACATTCATTCATCCACTGTGATTAAAAATCCTGATGCGGCAATGAAATATACGTGTCGCGGTGTCGATATTACATTATAATTAATACCGCGAGTTTCAAAAATTCACCGCGAAAATCTTGTAAGCGCGGGTCATAATTTAAGTGTATTTTTACAAATGCATATAATTTTTTAATATTTATATCATTTCGCGTGTGCTTTACTAAGTTCAACACACTGATATGCTAAAAACCTTCTTCTCTTCCCCTCCTTTTTTTTCTTCTCTTTTTATCTATTTTTTTTTGTTCTTTACCCTCACGCTTTATTTTCTTACTTATAGTAAATCGTGACTACCGAACGATCTTATGTTATCGAATATTCGTTTCGATTCTCTTTACCGTTTTAATATTCCAATAATTTATTGATATTAATGATGATGATAATAATAATATTGATAATAATAATAATAATAACAGAATAATGATTGTTACTTTTCATATCGTAGATATATATTATATGTATGTAATAGCAAATGATGACCGTAATTAAAAATATAAAAACAAATAAATTTCAAATAAATAATAAATAAATACATTGGTAATAATAACAACGATAATATTGATAATATAACATAAATGGCAAGGCGATAAAAGCGATAAATTATTAAAGTAAATGGTAAATTAATGAATGTACACTTGGCGAGGACATAACTGGCGTAGTTAGACAGAACGAGATGAGATTTAGGTTGGTATTAAATCCTAGCCTAGGCAGCAAGTGCAAAAACGGGGGTTTGGTTTTTCGCAAATATCTCAAGAACTAATTGAGATTTTCGAAATTTGAAAAAAGATTCGAAAAGAGGAAGAAATTTCCTCAAAAAAGTTCCGACTCCCGAAGCTATAGGACCATTATTTATAATTTTCCCAGAGGGGTCCTACAATGGTCCTATAGCTTCGGGAGTCGGAACTTTGTTGAGGAAATTTTATCCTCTTTTCGAATCTTTTTTTGAATTCCGAAAATCTCAATTAGTTCTTGAGATATTTGCGAAAAACCGAACCCCCGTTTTTTTTTCACTAAATTGTTTATAACTTTTGGAATTTTTGCGAGCGGAACTTGATTTTTGTTGAAAAACTTCTACATGCTGTCCCGAATCGAATGACACCTCGTTCATATTTTTCCGAGACTGCCGAAAAATGTGGACCTAAAAAGCACTTGCTGCCTAGACTAGGATATTTAATACCAACCTACAGCTCATCGCGTTCTGTCTAACTACGCCAGTTATGTCCTCGCCAAGTGTACATACAATGGTAGTAGTGTAATAGTAATTAATATAAATAATATTGTATGATATAATCACCTAATGTAATGATAATTGTAACTGTAAGTTGAAAAATAACGATAATAATTAGTTTAATTGTATAATTAATTTTTCATACCTCATTTATATATCATCGTTATATCAAAGAGTATACAGTAATACCGTTGGACTTGGATATGATAATAATAAATAGGTATTCATTTTAAAACAGTTGAAAATTTCACACGATTTCGCCGGTGTAGTTTTTTTGCTTTTTTTTTTTTTGTCCATCAGATTGGGCGTGCATTTGATTTTATAACATAATTTTTCGATATTAATTATACTACCTCGCGTTGACATTTGTAACGTATTGTGAGACTGCTGGAATATATATACATGAACTATATGCATGTATAGTGTGTGCGTTTGCAGAGTTTTTGAATGACTGAATCGATCATACTCTGAGGTGTGATACGAGATTTTCATTCTCTGGAATAGGATATTAATATTTGCTTTCTAATAATTCTGAGAGCCGTATATGCGTGTGTGAAGATTTATTTACATCAGCATGTATACGAGCGTGCGCAAATATCAGTTTCGCTGACTTTTGGATGAGACAGAATAGTTAATTATCGATGATTGTAAACGCCTTGTTATCAAGTTGAAGGTACGCAGTTTTCTGATTGATAATTCGTTAAATAAATTCGTAATTATACATGCGAGTAAATGTTCAAATGATGACATATATGGAAACGATCGTAATAAATTTCAACTATATTTCACTATTATAACCGTGTGATTATCGTAAGCTTAATATTATATATATATATTTATAAATATTTATAACAAAATTAAAAACTGTTCGCATTATAGATTGTACAATCCTCATCCAAAAGCAGGTATATAAAGCTATTATTCATTCTATTTTATTTAGCTTTTCTGCAATCACTAATATCCGGAAATCAAACAAAAAAATTGTCAGTTTCTCGATCGATCTTTCTCTGCCAGACGCTCAATGATATCTTTCGAATAGCTATGCGATTTTTGCAACAACCCGACATGAAAACATTGGGGAGAGAAAAACAAAGAATAATAAGATAAAATAATAAAATAACAAAATGAAAAGTGCAAGTAGGTACGAGAAATATTTTTTTTTCACTAGATGATTGGTAGAAATAATAATAATGATAATTATCCATTCGTTTGACTAGAACTATACCGCAAATTATTTATAAATTGCACAAGTTTTTTTATTTCTTTTTCTATACATTTATCCATTTTTAAACTTTTTTTTCATCCCTATACAGCCGTTCACGGTATGTTCATATATTTATAACTTTTATTTATCCATGGATATTATTCGTACTTACTCGAAAAATGAAAAAATGAATGTTAGCTACTAAACAGGTAGGTAAATAACAAGTCCGAAGTGAATCGAATCATATGAATTTCACTATGCCGTTAATTCAAATAATTAAGTAGAAATACCTAATTAATACGACGAAAAATAAAGCAAACAAATTATGTATCACTGGTACGGTTTTGACACTATAGAATAGTAATTTGACTAGACTTAAAGATCGATATGCGATGTAAATATAGTTATCGTATAGCAAGCTTCAATACAGTGTTAAATGTTTATAAACTCACCCGTTAAATGCGAAAATCACAGAATGTCAACGTTATAAATATACATATAGGTGTGACTAGAATTGATCGTAGTACTGCACTGTGTATGTACCTATAGCAAATGAACGGTATTTTTGACAAATAGATCTTGCAATATCGGTTCTCGAATTTTCTGCTCTCTCGATTTCTTTCCTTTTTTCTACTTTTTTCCTACATATCTCCAAGTACGTTTGCTTTCGCGTTGATTCTTAATTTCCAATTAATTCGCGTATCGTTATCATCATATATCTCTACGTAAACGTTAAAATAACTTTTTGGTAAAAACCATTCGGAGTTGTTTGTTTTTTTTTTTAATACAAGGACGTTTGATTTGTGCGCATCCCAACGTGTCTATTCGCGTTGACTTTTAGCTTTAACTTAAAATCTATATGCTGCGATCACTGTTTCATTTGTATACAGAAAATCGGATACGTCATAACACCGGATCATTCATTATCTACACCAACTTTACGTGGCTCGCGAGGTGAATAATTTAAAACAAATTCTTTTTTTGTTTTAATGGAAAAAATTTAACGTGACTAGAAGCAGTGGATTATTCGCGTCCACACTTACGTTACTTCACCATAGTAACCAATAATTATAACTAATTACCTTATTAATTAAACAATTTGGTTTTTCTTTCTCTTTTCGTACAATTGAATGCTCATATTTCTCACACAGTATAGCACCGATACTGTAGCTCTAAAGCTAGCCTCTTTAAATAAGTGAAATATAATATATTAAAAAACACATTGCATGAGTGTAACTTTTGTTAGGATAGTTTCTTCTTTTTTTCATTCTTTCTATTAATCAGTCTGGAGCGTATCGCGTTTTAATAAATATCAATGCAGTAATAAAACAAGACAAGCAAAAAAACGAAACGAATAAAATCGAAAAAATTTACAACTATATATTCGGATTTTTTTTTTAAGTACGGATACGGTATTCCCAAGTATGAAACTATCTTGAAAATTTTTCCAAGTTTTTTTCCACGTAATCGTAAAGGCAAAATTTTTTTTTCAAAATTCGTTATCTCCATACGCGCTGCAGTGATTCGAGAGATATATTCGAGCGATGCAGTTAAATAATAATATCGACGATTATACGGCAATTTCGAAGCCGTTGTTTTTGGCAAGTGCACATGACGTTTTGAGATTGATAACGCTTGGTTATACGGAGTATATTTCTACTCTGTTGAACATCGGATATATATACCTTGTGTATGTATTGCACACGTGCAGGTCCGGGTGTGTGTTCGTTCGAAAGCAAAAGAGCCACTTGTTAGCCAACTGTTGCATTTGGCAAACGAAACCAACGTACGGGCTGCTGGATTCGACGTCACATTTAAAAAAGATATACTAGATGTGTATTATATTTTATTCAATTGCGCGGCTATAGTGCAAAAAATCACTGACAGCTGCGAGACAGCAGCGACGTCGTGCAATAAATCGCGACGGATAAAAAAAATTAGCAGTATAAATAAATATGGTACATATTTCGCGACGGCAAATCGATAATCCATTAAAGCGATCGTTTAACGGGATGTGTTTTTCTTCGTTTTCTTTTTCGTTTTTTTCTTTTTCTCTTACAGCGAATCTACCTATAACACGTCGATTTGGGAATTAAAAACTTTCATGAATCACTTGGGACGCGCGCTGTTCATTAAAATTCGAGTCCACTCTAATCGGAAATTATGCGGAAAAATATTCAATAGCGTATAATGTTATAGCATCCCAGAGATTTATTGAAAATTCCTTGTTTATTATTTATTTAATCATTTGCCGAGATTTCAATGCTGCAGGTTATGCGCAGATATATTTGGAAAAGAAAATAAATTTATGCGCACGTTTCCAGATACTGCAATTGTTTTTCATTCGGTTTTTGAAAGTAGTTGCACCAGAGGTGAATATATTTATTGTTAGTGTAAGGAAATGAAAGAATGAATTAATGGACTAGAAACAAATAAAATACTACTTTCCGTCAAGGCTTGCAGTAAGGTTGGAAAATTCAAATCCCGTTCCAGAATTATTATCTCGCGGTTAATGATCGAGATTCGCGGAATATGGCAAATCGCCGCCTAGTGTAATAAATGTCAATTCCGAATTCATTTCAAACTTGCTAATATATAAATCTGTCTCATAACTCGCATCAGAATCTAACTACCTCGCATTTATTTAGCTTCTATTATTTTTGTTTCTTCCGTTCCTTTGTTTGTTGTTGTTTTTTTTTTTTTTTTTTTTTTTTTTAATATTATGCATTCGATTTATAATTAATTTTAGAGTCAACTTTCAATCATTGTGTAAATTATCAATCTTATTTGCTATATCAATTATAATTTAAAAACCTTTGGCAATTAATTAGTTAAAATATGTTTTGTTTATAATTCCGCGTCAGCTACTTGCCTATAATATTTTATATTCATCAGTTAAATAGTAAATGACGTTATTATATCTATATATGTATATATATATATATATATATATGTGGGTGTGTGTATATCCACGATAGGTAAGGTTACTTTTAATTTTAAATTATTATTATAATAATAGTAATTATATATGTATAATATAATTTTAATATTTATTTATTTATATTTATTTCTTCATTTATTTATACTATATGTATGTATATATATTCATGTGTAGTATATGTATACGTGTGTTTGTGTGGATGTATACAAGAAGAATCATTTCAAATGCTCATCACCTCAAACATCCCGAAGAGTATACGTGTTTTTGGAGAAAATGTTTCAAACGAAACTTTTTTTATTTTAAAGGGGACATTTCGCGACGAAGTCCTCTTGACCCCAAATGACACCACGAAGTTCGAGCCCTGTTTTTTTGTGTTCAACGGAATTCTCATTTGTTAGATCCTTGTAGCTGTAATTTCGCCCTTATTCGGATGTACGTACCGATATCTACCGCGAATAGTGACAAGAAAAAATTTTCAAGCCCTTCCAAAAGTTTAATCAAAGAAAAAAGGATGTTTTCAACTTGACCAACCTTATTTCAGAATTTCTCCCTTGAACCCAGATAAATTTCGTCTGAAACATTATTGCCGGAAATACGTACACTCTTCTAGACATAGTTGAGAAGAGCTTTTAAAATAGGTCATCTTGTATATGATCACGCTCAATGGCTCGCTATATAAAACTATGCTAGGCAATTTCCTCTAAAACGTCCGGCAAGATTAATTTTGTTTTTTTTGTTTTTACTATTCTTTCATATTCGTCCATGCTACGCCTGTGGTATTGGTTACAGGGTGACGAAAGACAAAAAAACCCTGGTAATAGTTTTGAAACGCTGATGAATGCTGAATGCGTCGACAAATGCCATTGAATCTCTTTCTTCTGAAAACCTTGGAAAATTTTTTGTTGTTGAGATTTTTCGAAAACTTGATTCGAACCGAAGGAACATGCACGTAGTGGAAAAAAGGGTTTTAGGTTAGAGACCAGTGCAAGCGATCTTGAGTTTCACAATTGCGGATTTTCAAAAGCAATTCAGAAAAATTTGAGAACGGGACGTAGTACGTTTCCCAGAACAAATTTTCAAAATCTCAAGTAGTCTAATCTATTGAATACGTTCAGTAAACAGCAAATTTAAAATATCTAAATAATCTAAATAAATACGTAAGCGAATAATGAATCGACGACAAAAATTCGTAACATTATTCAGCCTTCTTCGGAAAACTTTATTCTTCTCATTTTATTCATTACAAAAAAAGAAAGTTCGTGAAGTCCGCCGACGCGTTCGGCTTTTATTCAGATTTAAAAATTGATCGATTCTTTTCCGAGCCACCCTGTACATCCCTCTACAGCCTATACGATCATTCTATCATCTATTGACAACGCACAGGCGACTATAAGGAAAACTTGACGAACAACCGGAACTATCAACTTCGCATATTGGACTCTCACTTTGCCCATTGCTTATGTCCTCCAGTGCCCCGCTTAATATATCTTCTCCAGCACTCAATTCCAATTCGATTTTCGCCGAGATAGCTTGCCATCCCTTTCCTCTCTAACGCCGCTCTACCTCCACGTATATATTTCTCACTCCCGTCTTCGCCCAGCTTCCGTTTCCGGTAGACTTCTGATTCTATCCTTCCCCTCTCCTCCGTTTCCTACTGGGCGCGATAAACGAACTCAATGCAATAAATGTTTTTGTATCATTGCACTCACTTTCGACACCTATATTATACGTATATAATTTACTCGCTGTGATCGAATTTTCAAATCTCTCAGATAGTTTTTTTTGCAACACCTGCTTCGAAAGTTCAATTTTCGGGCGCTAAGTGTCGTGCCATAAGTGCCCGATATCTCCAGCCTTGAAATTATACATTATTTTAATTCTTGTTATTTTAATTTAAGAACAAAAAATAAGTATTGTACTACTTTTTGGTTAATGTTTCTTTCAACTTGAATTTTCAAAGCAGGTGTTCCAAAAAATAATGTATGCAACATGTGGAGTAAAAGGCGAATCTGACAATCGAGATGTCATAACATCCGTTTTTGCGTATTCCACGAAATTTGGACTTTAAACAAACGCCGCTGGATTGTGAACAATTGGCGCGACGAGTATACATGCTTGTATATAATCGTGGCAAAAGCAAGAGAGAAAAAAAAAAACATTGAATTATTTAAAGGAGTTGTCGTCAGACGCGTATTCATGTATAGATAATTCGCCAATAATTCTTATTGTCTTTAATCCGAATTCCGAATTCCGACGACGATGGCGACGTCAAGTAGTTATGTATGTATCAGATAATTCTGTGTACGCATATTTTAACAAACTATACATATATATGATTTGCTCCCTAGTAATATTTGGATGGTATCAAGCAATAACGTCTTGACCAGTATTTTTGAAAAAATCGTGCAATCGATATATTTTTATGATGTGAATCGCGCTTCACGTTTTCGCGAAAGTTTGAAGAACAAAAATTTTTTTGTTCAAGACTTTTTTGCTCATTACCGTCCATTTGTAATATGGAACATTGAATTTCAAGTACAATTATGTATAATAAACGTAAAAATTATTTTCAAATGAACATATTATTATAAAAAATTGACTAGCAATAATATCGCTACCTAAAAACGTTGGTAGTGTTAGTGGTAGCTGTATAAAGTCGTTAATGTATACAAATTACGGTAAGTATATGGGAATGGTGTGTGTCTATATCAGATTAAAAAATATGCGTTTTTCTTTTGTTTCAAATCGACGAAATTTCTAGCTTTTCATTACATCACCTCGTTATCTATACCGATAAAAACCACGCCATAATATAATAATAATCGCGAATATTCAAAGTAAGAATGTGCAGATCGCAGATATAATTGGTCCCGGAGAGGTTGGACAATCAACTGATCCGATGTACATCAACGAATGATTAATACGAAGACCGATCTTGTTCGTTATCATTCCAATACTTGCTTACATATTCCGTTTTTCATTACGTCTTTTCTTCTTATCTATTCATTTCTTGTTTTTCTTCGGATTTCTGATTCGCACTACGTTTTCGTGCAGTTTTATATCTTTCAATATTTCGTATTATGGACTTAATCGTGATGTATAAAATCTATCGTGATCAAAAGTCGCGTGCAGGATCTTGAATGCAAATTTTTTTGCACGTTAAACCTACTCGACGGGGATGAGTGGAATATGATGTAGTAAAATTCGACGTTTAATTCACTATCCTTACAATATTGTAGGTTCGAATTAGTATAGACGTGCTAGCAGGCGTATAGAGGGTTAACTTTCGGACGACTAAAAAAAAGTGATCTATATTATATGTACATAACACATATTATAGATCCTTCACACTACCGCAGCCTATTGTATATACGTTAATAATATATCATTTATTCTAAAGAGCCTAGAGCAATCGCATATCTATTATTGTATCAATGATGGACCGCATATTTTCTATTTACATCGGCGCTTGCGCATTTTTTTTTAATTATTATTATATAAACATAATATAATAATATAATATAATAAATCATTGAAATTTCAAGTAGTAAGCTACATGATAATATACATGCATATAATATATAAGTGCATGTAATGAACGCGTGCAGCATACGTGGTGTGCGTTATTATCATTATTATTATTATCATTATTTATAATAATAATAATTATTATTATTTCAAAAGAGCGTGATTATCTCCGTGAATTGTATCAAAAGGATTATTATTTCGATGCGGGGGTAAGGTATGTATACAGTAACAATATATGCACGAATTTTCATTGGTGGGTGATGTCTTTGATTTTTAAGATTTAAATAAAATTCATGTATATCTCTTTTGGATAATTTTTTTCTTTTTTTTTCCTCTAGTTTTTCTTTCAATTGCGAGATGACGGTGGTGCGATGTATACATTACGAGCAAGGTTTTGATTGATTTTTTTTTTCAATTGGCAAGCGTAAATTATTTTCATAACACATATATGTATGATGATGTATAGAAAAATTGGTGATCAGTCACTGTGAAACTTTTGTGTTCGCCTCAGCGCGATTCCGCGACTCTATAAATTCGAACGTCGAATGGTTGTTTTTCGTTAAATTTTACTTGTTCAATTTTGAAAACATTTTTGATTGGGTTTCTTTTCCACACTAAGATCTTCTGAACCCTTTTCGTTTAGCGCCTACACAGGGTCTCCATGACAACGGTTCTCGTGGAAATTACTTTCAATTGTCTTCAGATATGTACGGGGACACCCGAAGATGCCCAAATATATTCGAAGAAATTGGAATGTAATTCACTCGTTCACAATTTCGTCCGAACCTGCGAGCGTGACACCATTTTTTGAATCAAGGTGAATTCCACGTACATATGGGTATCATAGTGTATATATACATATATATGTGAGATAGAAAAGCGCAATTCGATGAGATCGATGCAAAATTTGATCCTTTTATTTATTTTTTATTATAGGTAGTATTGTATAATATATATATCTATAGCTGGTAGGTACGACGCGAGGCGATGTGATCGAGATATTTTATCGCGTTTGATTTTCAATATTGATAGGTGAGTGATTTTCGCGTTTCTTTTTTTTCCATATTGTTCATACAACATCATATTAATACGACATAATGATGTAGTATTTATAACAATTGAGATAGTAGTGGTAATAGTATCAGTAGATATAGCAGTAGTAGTAGTTATACAGTTACGTGATGACCTTAGTAAGAAGAAGACCCATTTATTTTTAATTTATTTTTACTTAGATAATTTTCATTCTCTTCATTTATTTGGATCTCGTTTATTATTATTAATATTATTACGCTTATTATTATTATTATTATTATTATTATTGTTACTGTTATTATTATTTTTGTTCGTTTTCTTCCTGTTTTTTTTTTTTTTTTTTTTTTTTTTTTTTTAATTTTTCTTAAATTTTTCCATCACGTCTCACCATTTTTATAAGTTATACGCAAATAATTGCAAAAAACATACCCTGTTCCCTAGAATCACCCGCACTCAACGACTATATCATACAGAATCGAGTCGCAGTGTCGTGAGATAGTTTATTCCAATTTTATTTTTATATTTATTTTATTTTATTTCACTCTTTCCAGTTATCCAAAATTGAAATTGTAACACCGTTGTATACTATACGTATTATGCATACATCGTACGCGTAATATTCGGAAAAATCTCTTCGCTTCTGTCGGGATAATAATAATAATATATATATATATGTATGCAGTGCAGCAAATGCAGCTGGTGTTGACGTTGAACATGTAGAAATTTATTTATCGTCATAATTATGATAATAAATGATTTTCCAAAATCCGGATGTCGCCGCGACTGCAGAACGTATTCTCATTGCTTCTCTCTTTTCGTTTCTCATACTTCGTCGTTTAACAGTTTCACATTAACGCAAGTTGATTGTTCAGGATTGATCACCGCTGTTATCGTCATCGTCGCTTGATTGAAATTTTTTCTCGGAATCTTTAAATATTCTGCGCGGTTCTATCATTATAATACGAGCAAAAGGGGCTGTTGGCCTGTCTTTGTAAATCTCCACACGGTATACAGGTGCTGAATAATACCTAGTGGCCAATACGTTGAAAATCATCGAAATATACGATACATCGATTGTGTAATATAACGTTGCGTTGACAAACCTTACCGCGCGCCCATCTTCGCTACCGAATTATTATAATCTGAATTTCGATTCAATTTCACATACCAGAGCCGGCGTTGAGCAGCGACATATTACGGGCATCATATGATGCGCAGAGCTATGTATACGTGTGTATAAGATACGAGGCACCTTCTGCTTTGCGAAGACGTCGTTACCCAAAATCTACTTTACCAATAATAATTGTAAGTAAGTTGAACACCAGAATTTATTTTCGCTATTACGTGTCATGTAAAAATAAATTCAAAGCCGATCCTCACCGATTACCTACTGCTATTATGATTGTTATTACTAGCATAATAATAATTATTATTAATAATAATGTTATTACCATTACCATTATCATTATTATCATTATCATTATTATTAATATCAGTAATATTGTTGTCGTGAATATTTATTATGATTATTATTAGCATTACTATCAATAATATTATTGTTATCAATATATTTATTTTACCATTATGCTTATTGTTATTATTATCATTATTATTATTACTATTACCGTAATCATCATTATTTCTGTTATCATTGTTGTTATAATTATTTAATAAAGTTACCGCGATGAGAGAGTAATATTCTCTTATATCGGTTACCTCATATAGCAAGATGCACATTACTCGGTTGTAGCAAAAACTTTTTGGATAAAATAGTTTGTTTCATATCATCATAATCTTGGATTTACATTAGTATATATATATATATATATATATATATACTGTTAAGGTGATAATTATAATTGTTATAATTACTGTTCTTATTATTATCATTATTATTATCATTATCATTATTATTATTATTACTATTATTATTTTCATCATATTTATCGTTATAATATTATATTTGTTATCATTTTCATCATTATTATTATTATTTTCATCCTTATTACTACTATTATTATTTTCATCATATTTATCGTTATGATTATTTTTGTTATAATTTTCATTACTATTATTATTATTATTATTATTATTATTATTAGCATCATTATCATGATTATTATGATTATTATGATCATTATGATTATTATATCATTATGTTATGTATATTGTTATTCTTATTACGTTATTGTAATTAATATTGTTATCATTCTTATTATCATTAGACTTATGTACTTTAAAAGCTTATATTTTAGTGATATTATCATTTGGTGCTTGCATCGAAGCATTTACCTGTGTGTATTTCGTTTTGAATTTCTATTTTTGTTGTTGTTGTTTTTTTGGTTTTGTTTTTTTTTTTTGCTTTTTTTGTGAATATCATTTTTTCTCATTCATCTTTTTGGGCGACCGGACAATTTAGTGCATGGTTTCCAATGGATGGACGTAATTATATAATTCGGGGTAAATTGCTGAGTTAGTTAAGTATTATTAATAGTTGACGAATAGATCTGTTTGTATTAGAAAATTTAATCGTTTGATCTGTGCCTGATTTTCAATGTCTCAAAGTTTCCTTACGAATATCGGCAAAAGTATCGTGCAGTTGGATTGTATGAATGTTGAAGAATGTCGCATTTACTTGGTGAAATTTTGCGTTCAATATGTACGCATACAAGTATGTAATTACCTATGTATCGGATATAAAAGCTGGAATACGATCCATCGAGAGAAACCATGTCTCCAAGGCCTGCGTTAACAAGCACAAGCTGTATGAGTGAATGCGTTTAATTAAAAGCTGCTTTCGTGAAAACTATCAATCATCCTTGTCTTTCTGTACTTCGTTCGAGTACTCAATTGTTACAAACTGCACGGCATTTCTTCTACCCCTAAAAAATTTGCTACGCTAACTGGCTCTCTACATACGGCTCTACTCAAATCCTATGATAAAGGTATGTATCCCGTCTGCAGTATTCCTAAAGCTCTCAGTTTATGCAGATTTTTCCTTTCGCTTCTTCTTTCTTTTTTTTTTCATACCTTTAAATTTTCTCATCTCCCTTTCATAACTTCGTCTTGCTTCGCGTTTTTCTTTCTTTCTTTCTTTCTTTCTCTCTTTTCATGGATATAAATATATATATATGCACGTACACATACAATATCGTGAAAAAATTAAGTGCTTCACATTTCACGTATTTCAAAATCATAGAGTGATATTGTTTTATACATGTATATATATGAATACATATTTATATATAGTTAGATTTAAATATATATATATATATATATATATGTATATATGGTTAATGTTATATTTTATGTTATAGGTAACTTATTACGTAATGTGGCGAATTGTCTCGCTAATTCCTTGGTATTTCAACCGTATGTTCATTTAACTATTATGATTATTGTTATTATTATTACTATTATTCTTATTATGATTATTATTATTATAAAGTTGACTTTCTAAAAATGACAAGAATATATGTGTATGTATTGTATAAGTTATGTTTATTTATATAGTTAATATTATTATTCATTATATATTATATAATATATATATGTATGTATATAACCAATCGCTATATAACTAATAAGTCCCGTAAGCACGTCACAGGGTCAGTTTACGCTTTTTTTTCATCATTGAAAAGTCAGTTTTAAGTATAATAATAATATTATTATCATAATGATAAATTATCATTTATATGTTCAGGCAAGTGACGGTTATAGATCAGGGTCATCGGCTAGGTCCAATACCAAAGGTGTCGCCCTAAATACATTTATGTATACAAATATATATATGTACAAATACATGTTATTTATACATATATTTGTATCATACATATAACACATACATATATCATATTATAACGAAGAGCTCCTGTTTCATATAAAGAGGCGCCACTCGCCGTACACGAATTGTGTATTATCATATATTCAATATAATTCCTATTCAATAATCAAATATATATACACATATTTATGTATACATTTTACATACACAGCGATAATCTTGGTTTGTTTGTTTTTGTGTTTTTTCTCAATTCTATTTCTTCCTCCTTACGGATGTATGTGTATACAGGTATATATACGTATATATAAATATCGTATGCATAATATATACATATTTAAGTATCTATATATCATCTATATAATTTGTATATGGCCGTAGTCAATGTATGTTAGCGGCGACTAGCCTCAAACTAACTATAACTCGCCTTTCACTAATAAATTTGTTTACGTGAATTAGCTAAAACTATAATAATTTACTAATTGCTAGTTGTTTTTTTTTCCTTTTCCTTTTCTCTCGATCATATTTATACATGTATATATATATATATATTAATAATTAATTTTTTTTTCTCGTTTTCCATAATATATATATTTTTTCAATAATAATATTAGTAGTTGGTACTTTGGTTGATTAATCCGCTATAGATTAGAGTTATTTATTTTTATTTATTTATTTATTTTTTCAATTTTTTTTTTACATACTATTTTGTTGTATTTTTCGGTTAATTTTGTTCTTTTCGGTTTTGGGTTTTTTTTTTCTTTTTTCCTCCAACTCTTGTTTCAATAGTTTCGCGAGACAAAGTTTCACTATCACGATCAGTTGTTTATACATGCATGTTTCTTTTAACTTCGAGGTGGCCTTTTTTTGTTTTCTCTTTTCTTCCCCCTGTACTCCAACTGATTTTTTTTTCTCTATTAATGCGGTATTTGTTTCTCTTGCCGCAGTTATAGATGAAGATTCCGCGCTCTGTGGGGCGACCGGGCATTGCAAAATATTCAGTATTGAATCTGTTCTTTTTTTTTTTCTTTTCTTTCAGAAATTTACATTTTTTTTCCCTCCAGTCTTCATTTCATAATAATCATTAGTATCCCTTATTAACACATGAATAGACACAAGCTATATATAATACAGAACCCGATGTATATTATTTCTATTTGGATCATTGAGACACCACGACATTGATTTTTCATTGTTATTATACGGCCAAATTTTCACGACTAAAGACTTCATGTACAAGAAAAGTTCTTTTTAATCACAGCCTAGTTGGAATTTCTCGGGCGATGCGACCGGTCAGAACAAAAAAACAAGAAACGAATAAATGAATGAATAAAGCAAAAAAAAATAATAATAATATTCACCCTGCGGTCCGCGGCATCTTCAACCTCCAACCTAATAACTAATTTCATTTCAACTTCCGTAACCATCTCTCATCTTATCTCATTTGCATACGTATGTTTCATCATAATTCATGCATTATGTCGATAGCCTGCTTACATTTATACATATTTATTCACTTCTCCTTTTTTTTTCTTCCACCGTGCGCCAAACGACGGATGTTCGGTAACTGTGCAGTTCCAATAAAAACCAGAACTTTATGATTTTTTATTCTTTCTTTTTATTATTGTATACTTATTCGTCCATTTGTTTTTTTCTCTTCATTGTTTTAACTCTATCTTTCCCATTTACTTTGGTTTTCTTTTTTTTTCTTTTTTTTTTTTTTTTTTTATTATTAAAATTGAACGATCCTAGATGAGAGCCGAAAAAAGGGCTACCCGATGTCCGGGATATGCCAAGTATACTTCGGAACGATCAGTCAGTTGTAACGATTCAAGTGAAAACTTATATAACTCGCGAAGCTGACCCGATAATCTATATAACAATAAATTTCCATATAATCAGTTCTTAATATCGCGCATTCAATATTATGTATAATCACAAACATATATATATATAATATATATGTATATATATACACGTATATATATATATACATAAAGTAATATACATATATGCAGCAAAAGTTGCAATTTCTTAGAAAACTGCAACAGTTTACGAAGTCATTTATATGGTATCATCGCTAACGGTATATAAAATCTACTATATACCTCATAACGTGTAGTCGCGTGTAAGATAAAATTAATCGTTTTTCTTATCAATTTTGTTGTCGTTAATTTGTTTTTGTTCTGTTATTTTGATTAATTTTTTTTTTTTTTAAATATTTTTTTCATTTTTCATTTTGGTTTTTTTCTTTTTTTTCTGTTTTTTTTTTGTTTTTCCTTACACCTCTCCCTTTCCTCTTATCGTACAATATTGTATAATAATGACTAGCTGTCACCTGCGCAAACGCGCAGCACCTGTATATGCTCCTTGCATTACTTATATCGTAATAATTGTAATAAGTTATTAGTATAAGAGTATAGTTATTTAGTAATATGGTAATGGTATGTGATATACGCATAATTTCCCACATCCCTATCATAATTTCTCTTTAACCCACCCACCCACCCACCCCCCAACCCTCCGTCCCCCCCTCACCACACCGTCGGTAATAATTAAGCTTTCTGCTAACTTCTAAGAATTAACTAACTAGTATACTAGGTTGTTACGGTGGGGAACATCGTATCGATGATTTAAACTCATCGCACCTGATCGTCGAGCGTCCGTAGGGCTCGCTCTATCGTGCAGCATCTGAAAAATAAAATGAAAATTCTCTATCCTCAATATCTAATCGATAGAGGTACATCAAAACAGTAGCTTTGTGACAATATGCGTATATCAACGTATGACAAACTATTTGGAAATTGAAAAGATAGATAAATAAATAAACGGAAAATGAATATTCGTGAATGGAGAATGAAACTATTGTGTTATTGAAACAATCGTGATATATTTCTCTTTCAATCAAATCTGTCCACGGAGTGTGTCACTCATATATTGTCCAATCATTTTTAAATGAAGAATAGTATATCGCGCGGCATCATTTCAAGAATATTTTTTTCCCGCAAGGAATTCTGAGGTTACGCTCAACACGATCAGAATTGTACTTGATCAAGATGAGCTGAATTATTCTGGTTTTGAGAATTCTTTTTTTCCCCGGTTTCGGAGAAGCATAGATTTTATAGAATTTCACCCACTCACCCTATAGCTTATGACGTAGGGCGCGACCCGGCCAGATTGTCTAGGCTAGGACGTGGGTTAGTATGGCCGGCTGGCATCCTTGGGCCTTTTCAGTTGGACCTTTAGCCGCTTCATTCCAATTTGGAAACCGTTCATCGACTGGATGGCCGCCTGTGCACTTGCCGGATTGTCGAACGAGACGAAGCCTAAGTAAAAATTGAAAAACAGGTGAATATTTGTAGACAAAAAACGAAGGATCGTAGAACCTGGTGCGATGTGATCGGGTTAATTATTCTTTGCTCGATTAAGAATAGAGCTTTGCAAATTGAACGTCACATAATATATACCATGTAAATAATCGTATTTGGAATCCATTTTACAGGGACAATTTTGTTACAGCCTAGAGGAGTGCAGCAATCTTTTGAAATGACTTTCTTTATCAGAGAAAAGTTTCATTACAAAATTTTGACTCTCGCGAACGATATCGTAATTGAACATTTCCAATCTAAATGGTCACTTAGGAATAATGACGAATTCCGAGCAGAGAGTAAAAAGTTTTAATGAATGGTATTATCCAAGTTTGCCGAGAAAGCGATAATGAAACGAGATCCATTTCTTAAAGAAGAGGAGGTAAAGGTCGGTGTCGTTCGTTCGTCGCGGACGATCTTTATATTCGCTAAAGCCAATTCTGACCGACCGTTTGCGATTCAATTTATCCCTTGCGATTATATTTAATTGAAAGAACTATTACACTTTATTCGAACATTTTACATAGCTGCATTTCTGTTTTCGTTTTCGTTTTCGTTTTTTTTTTTTTTTTTTTTTAATTTTATCTCACAGCAAAAGATCAACTTTCTTTATTCATTCAATGCGTACATAAACGAATATAATTTCCATGAGTAGATAGAATATTACTTTTGTTCATGTTTATCAAGGTGGAGGTTATACAGCTATACATTTTAATGTATAGAAAGGCCTTCCGAAATCTGACAGCGTGCAGGGTGATACGGTATAAGGGCATACACTGGATATTACCGCAAAGTATAAAGGAATTGAGGAATGAAGCTGAGGGAAGTAACGGGGATAATATTGGTCTTTCCCTTTGAGGAAGGGTTCTCGTGGGATTCTTGTGCGTTTCCACGTTTGCAAGAATAGAAAGGAAAGAAGGGCAAAGCGGGGCAAGAAGGAGGAGGAGAAGGAGGGTGGGGGGGAGGGAGAGGGAAGGAGATGGCAATGGCAGGAGATATTCGACGTTAGATGGTTCGAGATAGCACGAATCGGTGAGCTCATAAAGACAAGATCGCCCGGAAACATCCAGGGAGAGTTGCGAACCGCCTTGAATGGACTTTCAACCGTCGCAACCGAACCCTTCCTTTTCCCTCTCCCTCCCCCTTCCGTTCCGCGTTTTTCCCATTTTTCCCTACAACACGCATCCCACGTATCCCGAGCATTCGATCTCACCCCTCAGTAACCTAAATTTTCACATTCTTCGTCGCACGAATATTTTCAACAACGTTGAATAATACCTGTGGAGTAAACGACGATTTCCGTCGGTGACGGTGTAAAATAAGGAGCATGTGCAACGCGCTTAGTCACTTTTTTTACTTTGATAAAAAAAAAGAGGGGCTTGAAAAAATTAAATATAAAATACATAATCAAATCGAATCCAAGAGCGGCTTAAAGCACGGTCAAATCCGCATTCGTCCGACCATTTCGCTTTTACGTGTTCATCCATCCGTGAATCCGAATGGACATGATCAATCAAAGGGGTGCGTGGTTCTTTTAATATTTTCCTGCCTCCGCATTTTTATGTACAAAAGGGCTGATAGCATTGAAGTTGGCTGTATCCTGAAGGGCGAGGGGGGGGGGGGGGGGAGAGGGGCGGTCCACATCTATAATCTACACAACCTCGTTTTTTTGTTCGTTTTCTTTTCTCTTTGGGATTTTTCTATTCGGATACGCGATTTTATATATAAGCGGAAATCATTTGATGGTGAAAATTGTTACCGAATCTGTTCTATGAGTACGTAATATGTATAGATTTTCAGAAAATCTAGTGGTCAATGTATTTATGATGTATGATTGTATATGGGGTATAAGCGTATCGTACTTACCGAAACACTTGCTTTGATTAGTGGCGCGATCGATGAAGACCTTGGAGGAAATTACATTCCCGAAAGGCACGAACATCTGCATAAGCTCTGGATCGCCGAACTCCTGGGGTAGGTGGTAGATAAACAGGTTGCAGCCCTCGGGTCCTGAGATAGAGCATCCTACCATATAAATCAGAGCACATCTAAACATCTAAACTTGAAGTATAATACTCAAGTTAGAATGTTAGTTTTGGATGAGTTTGTTCTTTACGTGATTCATGATACTTATTATTTATTATACTACAACTTTAAACTCTATTATACTCAGTACGTCAGATGATATCGATAATATTCAAATATATAAGTGATTAAAATTTCATCGAACTTATCAATTATTCAAATATAATTCTGCTGATCAGATAATGAATTTTCATAATTGCATTTTTTCAATTGTCGATCAATTCATGTATTACATAGTTTATATGAAATCTAGATGATATAATGAACAAATGTCAATGAAAAGTTATACGATGAAACGAATGAAATGTGATTATTATTATTATTGTTATGTGATACATCGTTTGCGTAATTATTATCAAATGATTCGCGATACAAATTTAAAATATTCAAATTACTACAGAAAGTACAGATTTTGTTATTCCCGTTAACCAACGTATTTATACTTTCAAATACACAAACACACAACAACAGGATTCACGTATTACAACAAAGGGAACTTGGATAAATGATTAAAAATTATAAAACATGAGAATTTAATGGTTTCTATAACTCAAACAAAAAAGAATGGTTTTTACGTGAGGTTATAATAAATTGTAATGTGTCAACGGTAAGAGAAACAGACTACTGAAAAAAAGAAAGAAGAAAATTTTCAATCATCTCAACAAATCGAACAACAAATTGACGGCCGTTGTACGGTAGAAGAAAAAATGAAAGTGTCGTGAAAGTGGAACGGTTTTAAATGCATTAAGACAATGCATAAAGGAAGGAAGTTAGAAAAGGAAGAAGCAGACTTCACGGGACGAAGGAAGGATTTAACTAATTTCACTAAACTTTATAACTTCACCGTCATTTAGCGACGATTATGAGTCAGGAAGTTGTACTACCGCGCGTGGCTCTTCAACTAATAGAGACATTTCAAGTAATGGGATAACGGCGATCCAACTTTAAGCGCATGAATCGTATCCCATGCATGCATATTAGGTATACGTACATTCCCATGTATATTGTTATAATATCATCGACAATATCAGACTGCGGCCTTTGTTTTGGAATTATTATTATTATTATTATTCTTTTCATTTTACCTCAAACGAATGGTTGGGTAAAAAAAAAAGAACTGAAAACCGGATTTGATCAAGGCTCAACGTCCAAAGTTTTTATCTCATCGATTTCGTACCACCGTATAGTGCTGGCGGTGTTTTTCTTTTTTTCTCTTTTTTTTTCTTAGGTCGAAAGTTTTCCAACTTCTTGTTTTTTTAAATTCTTTTTTCTTCTCTCGAAATAGGCAAGGTATAGAATCCGGTGGTATACAATATGCATACGTATTACCATCTCTTTCTCCATTTCGTACGCCTCAACGAGCATCAAATCGGTAGATATTACATGAAAATCTACGGGTTTATACACATATAGTTGGAATAAAACGTGTCATTATAGCCCCAGCTTTTTTGTGTTTTTTTTGTTTTCTGTTCGAAGCACGACGGTGAAGCAGGAGCGATCATTATTCGTTTTGTCACCGCGTTTATTCATTTTTTGTGCACGATTTTTTACAGCTTCTTTTTTTCGGTTGTTTTTATTTTACATTACGTAACAGTTTTGGGTGAAAATAAAAAAAAGTTGAGCAAAAAGTGTACAGTACAGTAGCAGTCGGTGTGCACCGGGTCCTCCAATAATTCAACAAACAGGGTTATCACTAGGGAGGCAAATTAGAGAAGGAAGGGACGAAAAGGTATAGGAGGGTTAGCATACCAACGGGATGGTATGGTATATAATAAGGGTGCACACAGAACGGACGAGGGGAACGAAAACTGATGCAGAGTTACGAAAAATGAGTCATAAATTCTCGCGTCGTGCGGCATTACAATTGTTAATTCTAAAATTAGTTTCAGGGATAAAGAAGCGAGATTTGAATCGGTCTCTCGGGACGCGAAACGGTATAAAAATGAAAAGAATAAGAACGAAAAAAAGAAAATTGAGCACAACAAAACAGGAATTGTTATATAAATCCTTTTTTTCCCTTATGCTAGAAAAAGTTGCAGTTGACAAAAAAAAAAAAAAGAAGGAACGAATGAAATTGGATTAAAAAAATTCTTGTACCCGCTGCTGTTCCGCACAGTAAAGAGGAACAAAATGTTTCAATTACTTATCATGTAATTGATTTCTATTAAATACGTATGCACTCGCTTGTTTCGATAATTTTAGCACTTGTACGTATATCTTCCTATCCATTTGCACGTCCACTTTTATTTCTCGCAACTCCCTTGCGATCAACTGCTGTAGTATTATACCTATATAAATAATGATACGCTTTGGAATGTGTATTACGCGTACGAATAAATGCTTCGTCTAGTCGTTCGCGCGTTTATCGAGCGTATTTCGATAACAAAGAAACGTTATAGTAGGCATATTTTCAGGTGAATTTCAGAGTGGATACTCGATACATCCAATTTCGTTTGATACAAACGTTCAGTATTTATAGCATCGGTTCTATATAGTAATGGATTTTCGGGTTGCGCACGGAATGAGGAGAGGTTATAGCATAGACTTGTCGAATTACAGCCACATCACAAACGTGATATGTATTATACCTGTAGGTGTGTAAATGGTGTACGTGATGTCAACTGAAATTGATTATTACCTCATACAATTTTTCACGCTACAGTTAAATTGAGTGCCGGCTGTCTTTTTTTTTTTTTGGTTTTTGGTTTGTTTGTTTGTAGTTCGTACTTCTACTAATCTAATCAAGATTTTTTTTTCTCAATAACGAAGAATCGTAACCCCGCAAAAAGATGGATAATATGATTAATGTACGTATGTAATTACAACTTGTGTTCTTGAAATAGTTTTAGCTTTAGAACAACAAATGTTTAACATTTCAGTCGCCTTTTGGTGGTCTTCAGTCGTTGAATATTTCACTTCAATACTTGGCAAACTATTAGGCTTTACAGCCCACTCATATAATTCTGGCAAGGTTTAGATTTGTTTATTAAATGGTAACTGAAGACTAGCTCTTGCTGCTGTTCAGGAACACAAAAATACCATCGTGTTATCCCAAACACAGATGGATCTCTCACAATGAATTTGATGCCTTGCTCAAGTAAAAATTATCCGTGTAAAATATTTAAACGCCAAAAAAAAATTGAAAAAAACGAATTAAAATATTGCATTTACACCGTACATTTCTTTCTTTTTTTATTACTCTCTACAATCCTCATGTGCGTCTCGTTTCCGGAACTATATGTGACAAAATAGTTGAAATCATATTGATGATTAGAAAAAAAATTATTCAAAAAATCTGAAAAAAGCATTACTTGAAATTTGTATATAGGGGCCTAGTATTTGTGTAAATCGTAGGGGACAAACAATTGTGAAAATCATGTTTCAGCTAAAAACTTAGAAAAAGTCAATCAATTTACTGATGAATATTTATTCACATGATTTTTCAGAAAATTCATCAAAAAAACACACAATGTGTAGAAAAAAGAAAAATTCAATCCGTCAAATTTTCATGAAGTTATAGCTATTTAAAAAAAAAAATAGCAAAATTTTCACAAATGCGAGGCTTGTAAAAAAAAAATTGAAAATTTACAAGGATAACTTTTTCAAGTAGTATAAAAAGATAGCCAAATATCAGCTGGATCGAAGATTCAAAATCCCACAGTAGGAAGATTTGGCATGGAATGCCCCATAATGTTAACATCAATATTGATACAACAATATACAGTTCAAATATTATGATCAAATATATAGGTATATATCGAAATTGTATCCCACCGCGTGATTGCACAATCAGAAAAAAAAAATAAATAAAAATATTGTATACATAAATGTATAATTATGCATAATAGTGTATCGACATAATTTTACTGCACACATCGAAATTTATTTACATATACAATACATGAATATATGTATAGAACAACGAACAGTCTACGACACAGTACGTATAATAATTTATATATTTCAAAGCAACAAAGATTGCGTACCATGCCGCGATGCTGCACTGTATTGGGTATGACTTGAAGAGAAAAATTCTTCGATTTTTATCACAATCACATGAATATGATGAATATGACCGAGCACCGATGAATAATATGTATTATTAACAGACTGGGTGTTCCACATTTGAAGTACGGAATTAAATTATTTCGAAAACGATTTTCTCGTAGTATCAAAAAGTAGTCCCGACTAAAACTGTAAGCTTTCAAAAGGACCGCCAAATGGTAGAATGAAATCAAGATTGAATGGCGCCATTTTTGAGAAATTGAAACCACGGAACGGACGCGAGATGAACCCTCGGCAAGGAACGAATATTTCTTACATTTAGCACCGAAGACTCAGAAATGATAAAAGTTCGAAGTTGCACAGGCTAGACAAAAGGCCGACTTACCACTGCGTGCCAAACCATAGGCACTTGTTCGATTAAATATCTGAACCGTTTTTCAATACAAATGATAAAATAATTGGACTCTTTATCCAAAATGGAACACCCGATGTACACGACTATTGCCATATTTTCGTTCGTTTTCTTGGACCTGAAATACATTTTCTACCGAATGAAAGTGTTATCTCATATTTTTGTAAAATAATTATTTTTATAAAGTATAAAGTATTTACGGGTGTATGTGTAGCTTGAAATGAGCTGAATCGGTAGGTGTAATACTGGAGGGAACCCGCGACGTGGACACTGTGCGATGAATGATATCTTTGTCGAACGCAAGGGAAATTAGATGAAACAAACTGACGTAACAACTTACTTAGCACGGAACACTAGTGGATGTAGAGAGAGCAGGTTTCGAGGACGAACAAACTCGATGAAAGATATACTGTATGTGTACATTATATACGTTAACGTATATGCAGGATAGAATACAGATATTGACGATGTGCGTTGCGTATGTGCGGGGGAGAAAAATGAGGGATGAGGGAAGAGGAAAGAGATGAGAGGGAGGAAAATTTCTGTCGCGGTAAACTTTCTATTATCCTGCGATGTAACGACGGACCGCCGCCGGGCGTAGCAGCAAAGTAATTAAAACTTCCGTTTTATTTGCATTACCTCATTGTAAGGCATCGTATATATTCTAATAATGGCGAGTTGTTAATTGCAATTAGGCGTTCGTTCGAAAAGAGAGAGGATAGATGGAGAGAGAAAAAGAGAGTAAAAGTGAACGGAAATTCAGGGGATGGTTAGAAAGAGACGATAGATAGTACTGTCATTCTATTTCTTAGTTGTCTTTTCAATTGGCCTTTGGCAGTTTTAATTAAGCGGTGTTTTGTAAGCGCTCTTTAATTAATTATACAATGTGAAATTAGCCAAAGGCAAACATATACCTATAGAGGAATATATATGTATAAAAATGTATATGGTTGGGAACGGTTTTATCGATCGGGGTTTGATTCAAATGGAAACGGTCTTAAAAGCCGGAACGGATGGGGGGTACGTAGAAGAAACCAAAAAGAAAAAAGTTGGAAACAAACGAATCAATGACCGAAAGTGCGGACGAAAACTTATGCAAAGTAAACCCTTGATTTTCAAGCACCACTTATATAATACAAGTTATACCGAATTGCGCGCACGTTCCATACGGTATAATGCACAGAGCTAAGAGAAAATTCAATCGTCTTGAATGGAAAAAAAAAAGTAAAAGGAAAAGAACAAAAAGAAAAAAACCACTTCAAGTGAAATCTTCTGAAATTAAATCTAAAAATTGCGTAATGCTAAAAATATTGAATGTGATAATCATATGAGATGCGAGGCGGATGATGGAGGAAGTGAGATGTGTAACGAAAATCACAGTAACAAAAAATGTAAATCTATACATAGATGTGGGATGGGCACGATAAGACGACGACTAATTAATTGTACGATGAACGATTTTTAAATAGACGAACGTGAAAATGTTTCACTTACCTTCTCTCTGCGTAGGAGGTACCGCAGTCATGGGCTGCGGAATCGCTTGTGGAAACTGTCCGTAGACGGCTGGGTACGCTGCGACAATAACAGAGAACAAATAACAAACAGTTTTCTTTTTTTTTTCTCTTCTTTTTTTTGGAATTTAGGAAATGACGCGAGCGTGCCGTCGTGAGGGGGATTCTTATACTTTTACTTATAATTCAAATCCATATCTCCTGTATCTACCCGGATTGGCGGCGTTTTTTTTTTTTTTTAACTTTGATTTCGTTCACATCCCTCTGTACCAACTTTTACGACACGTTGAAAAAAAACAACAATAATAGTAATGATAATTGGATCCTGTCGAAGTGGAATATGGGTCGTAGTCGTAGGCGTCGTTGTTGTCGCCTCGTCGTTAAATTGTGTATAGCTGATATATAGGAAGTCTCGCGAATAATTGAATAGAGATCGGTAACCCGAGTGATATTAATACAGGCTAAGGTTACTATTTCCTTTTTTCTCACTTTTATTTGCCGTCGTCGTATATACCGCGATCTTTGGTATACAGGGATGAGAGGGTTTCCAGAGGACACTTTATCTTTTAATAATTTGCATTCTCACCGCAAAAATACTTTCGGAAGTTTTAATCGATCAGAATTCTCCGCGGAGCTACACCGACGCGCGAATTTCCCCCGAGAATATCAGTTTTCCTTTCGATGTTGCTACTTCGCACGGTTTACTGGTATGGCTATATGGGGTATATATCCGCTATATTCACCCATAGGTACTACGCATATATAGGTATTATATAGTATACTCGTGAACCCGGTTGGTAACGATAAAAATCTAATTGCCATTTAAAATATCCATGTGAAAATTTTATTAAATCCATACCTATGTAATATCTATATACACACATATATATATGTATATATATATATATATATATAACATATATAGGTATCGCCGCGCTCTGTAAATCACTCTGCGTAGGTAATACGGGTATATATAGTACGTATCTGTATACGCACGTGAATTGAATGCTGCAGCCGTATAGGTACGCACATACACGTAGGTTAGGTATGTACGTACGGTATAGCTGGGGTATTATACCATTTTAGTAGCGCGAGTGGAGGGAATGTTTTCAGCAACATTTTACGGGTCCCCAATTTCCGATATTCTCGGATTTATTATATTTCAAAGGCACGCTTCAATTCGAGTGCAATTCAGGGTTTTAATTACCGGAGCCGGTATAGTTATGGAACTCAGGTATATAGTTATTAATCTACCCTTTGAGTGGAGATTTCGAAATTAGTATTTGCTCGCGCACACGTATGCCTATATATGTATATAAATATAAATATATCCATCGATATCTGCATGTATCACAAATCTGTGTGTATGATATGTGTGTATAATACATGACACGGGTCATCGAAGTTTGCATTATGAAATGATAACACTATTAATTATGAGGTTGGTATACAAAGTAAATATTTAAAATATGAGTGATTGATATCCGTTTATTGTGGATTTTATTTCAAAGGCAGACGCCGAAGAGGATGATCATTTCACTCTAGAATTAATTATTTCAGCGTAAACACGAATTTATTATACTCCGATTGATGGCAAATCATATATGCGTCTACTACACACAGAACACACTGCACGCTGCAACGATGCGATAATCTATACAGATAAACACGCCAATATAATTTACGAACGTCAAACTGTGCGCTATGCCAGTGGCAGAAAATATGAAATTTATTTTTTCCTTTTCCCCTGCTACTGATCCAAAATTTCGTCTATTTTCATTTGATTTAAACGAGATGAAAAAAAAATTAATAAATAAATATTAACATCGATTCGTCATATTCTAAACTCGGTTTCCTGTGTACCCTCTCTACGCTCTCAAGTATTCATTTATTCATTTATCATCATTATAACTTGGTTTCTATATACGATCGATAAAACAGTCTGATGAGAATATTATTCACCACTGCGAATCAGATGAGTTTACAAAAATTATTGTCAAATATCGATACCTCAAAGAAAGAAAAAAAAAAAAAAATGCATCCCACATCCAATATAACGTTACAGCTCATTACACAAAAGCTTTTACGCCATGTAATAATGTAACACACATGTAACGTTTACAAGTCCTGTGCTCTTCTTGTTTTGCATGCATATCATGTATGTGTGTGTGTGATATAAAACGATGAGACGATTATCAACGTGGTTATGCATCATAATAAAATTCAGTGCAGTTCAAATTGAATTACATAGGAATCGAGCACGAAAATTAATTGTTGTTTGAACAATTCGATTTTCTCGTACTTTGTTTTAATTTCTCTATTCTTCTTCGCGATCTTCGTCGCGGTTCGCGCATACTTCACGTATCGTCAATTTGGCACTTGTATGAACAGACGTGTTAATTTGAATCCGATTATCGGCCGTCAACTTGTGGGACAACGAGCCTCGTTTTCTTGCAGATTAAAAAAAAAATCGTAAGCGCAGGAGTTCTCGCGATCACGGACTGCCGGCTGTGGCTGACCTAACGTTTGGCTGCACTACTGTCGACGTATATTTCCGCTCTTACGCAGCGTGGGAGTTTCGTCAGGCTTAATTATTTTCACCTATTTTTATATCCGACGTAACGACAAAACTCGGACGATACGACGATTGTGTAACGAAAAAATCACGACCCTGTCTATCGGATTTTTCGTCTAAATATTTGTGGGTTTCGAGTTACGTAACTCGGCGATTGAAACGAATGCCGACCCCATGCGGGGGTTGGAGTTACCCGGCGTTCTTATTTTGAAAGAAAAGAAGAGAAAGAGAGTTGAAAAAAATATATCCATATCATATACTATACACGTATACATGTATGAGAGTGAAGTTCTGGAATGAGGTGGGGAAAATTGTAAAAATGAAAGCGCAGCACTCACCGACTCCGGGGTAGGGTTGCATTCCAGGGTATGCAGCGGCGTGTTGCAACGCTGCAGCGTCCCCGTTGGCCAGTCCCTGGGCTGGAATGGACAAATGAAGGGCATCTACACTTCAGTAAGCTCAGCTCTTATCAGGGGTGGATAAATGCTAAAGGCCCCGCTGCACCTCTTGGCGCTTTGTTCACTACACCGAGCATTTCATAAAGATACCGGCAATTCGAATTCTTTGCAAGAAATAATATCTAGCGGGTGTGATATAATATGCATCTACGTAATAATTCGCAGTGTTCAGAAATACTTATCGATGTATTAAATGCGGGAAAATTTCGAAGAAGTGAAGATAAAAAATATCGTTTCACAAATCTTGAATAACTTACGACAAATTCGAACAGAAATCAGAGTCTGTAAATTGGCCGTCGGCGTAATATGGCCCACGTGGTATCGCGGAAGGTATATAGTTTACAAGTTCTTTCCCTACATTCTTTGTTTCCTTCATTTTTTTGTTAGGTTGTAACATATAATTCTGTACAATATAACAAATTGTGGGCGATTGGTCAAGAGGCGCGCAGGGGCGTTGAGATGCGCCGGAGTTGATACTCACGTCCCGGGTAGGTTTGGGGGATCCCGTTGGTGTAAACTCCTGGGTCAGATCCGGCGGGCTGGCCGTTCGGCGTTTGTGCCGCCATATTAAAATTTGGCATCGTCGGTGAAGGGAGCGAAGGTATCGCACCGTTAACTGGCTGTCCTGCCCCTGCACCTGCGACAGAAATTTCATCATTGAGAGTCGTCCTTAGGTCTTATACCAGATCGAGATAGAGATACTAAGAATTATCGCATCCTTACATTGATTCAATTCAATAAAATGTAGATTTACGACTCACACAGCCGCGTTTGAAAGATCATGTGTTTTTTTTTTTTTCTTTTTTTTTTCTTTATACTTAGTGTAATACGGGGGAAGGATTTTCATAATAATATGCGATATTCGGGTCGATGTAGTTTGACGCACGGGTTGAAAATAAAATAGTTTTGGTGTCGCGACGGAACGACGCGCGTGAATTGGCCTTCGGGTATGGTTATACATAATATAGATGTATGGGAGTATCGTGGAAGATTCGAAGACGGGATACACGGTCTATACACACGTATAGATATACTATATAAGGTTAAACTTGGTAAAGTTATTGTATTGGTATAGGTACTTGGCTGAAAGTCGCGCAATAGACTAGTCATTTGAAGAGGCATGAAACCGCGGGGGTAATCTAAAGAGTGAAATAAAATATTATTTCCCTATCAAACGGCATTACATTCCAGTCGATGAACTCTCGACTTACCCCTGCAATAGCTTGGAATAGAACCAATTCTATCATTTATTCCAGTTGTATCGAATCGCGGATGTTTCCGAACGTGAAGTTTGCGACTTTGATAATATCCTTTATAGCCGAAGCCCCGGTGCTTCAACGTACTTTTCTCATTTTCCATTTGCGACACCCTTACCCATTTTCTCGAGCGTTACACTTAAATCCGATTACCACGAGTATATACTTCTTTATTTGGATATTTATTTATATTTATTCACTTATTTATATACATAAATATATATATATTTAGTCAGCCCGTTCGATAAACAAGGTTATGTAAATTGATGTTTCAATTCAGACCTCTTTATTATATACACAACGAGGAATTTCAACGTTCGCTTGATCCAGCAGTTTAATCACACAAGCTCTGCTGCAGCCTCCATAAACGAATTGACGAGCAATTGTCTAGATTGTCAACAGGCAGAGAAAATTTGGTTGATATCAATCAATGTGATTATCAGCTTGCGCGAGAATTTAATTAAATTAGGTACATATATTATCCAACAAAGCTGACCATTATTTTTAGAGTAAACTAAAAGCTGCGTATGCATAAACGTTATTGCAATTACACCTATTATGAATCTCTGTACCGTAAATGGGTACTCATTACTTATAATTCACCGCTCGATGATGCCTGGAATACAATTACAGTTTTCACGTGGGAGGGGTAGGTGTATATGGGGTATAATAGGAATTAGGGCTGAAATGATAATTTTGTCCAAATTTATGTATTATTTGTCTTTTCAATGTTTTCGAGCTTATTTTTGAATACGGAACAAACGGGAAGTAAGCCACACAATTTTTTTAATTTTGAAACAACCGAATTCTGCAAAAGATATGAAAGAAGATGAAAAGAAAACTTTTACATACAAAAACTTTGGACTGATTTTTCTAACCAAAAAAAGGTCGCGAAATATTACGAGTATAGTGGCACGTGGTGTTAAAAAAAAACGTTTCTGTTCATACACCGTTCAAAGTGGTTGCCGAGCACTTTAGCAAATTCGTTTTCAAGTTAGCGAAGCTTTTCGATCAGCCCGCTCGTTACGATATATGATTATTTCATCGGAGTGATAAATGATTAAATTGATGATAAAATATTACCTGAAGTTGGTGGAACAACGGAATTTGGCATGCCGTTTAACGCATGAGGTAGCTGGCCAGCGAGAGCGGCCATTGGGTTAATATAAGTACCCTGTGCGGTGGCCGCCGCCATAAGTACTGCCTGCTGCTGTAAGCATATTCAAAACTATGTGTTATAAACATACATCACATACAAATAAGAATGAAAAAAAAAAAAAAATGAACACACTATACGTATACGTTATAGTTGCTAAAATCAATCGAAGAGAGCACATTAATGATGACAGGGATATTAAACTACACGCGAACTATCCTCTCATCATGAAACGGACAACTTCATTTCATCAGCTATGAGAACCAGCTGGTTTCGATATTTAATCAATGCCCATGTCATCATCAGACTTTACCGTATAGGTATAACGCGAAAACTATACACATGTATAGATAAAAAATAGAATTCAGGAAGCAGCATAACCGTTGCAGCAGTGAAATTATAAATGTACCTATACCTCTATCGCGTTTAGCGCAGTATTCGAGCACAAAATATTCCAGTTAATTATTAAAGAATTCAAATTATAGCTCGAATATATATGTATGTATACATAGAGGGTGTACTTAAAGGAGACTCACCTGAGCATACGCGCTGTAGGCGCCAAACTGATGGTTGAAGACGAACGGGTTAAGGAGGCTCATGTTTCCAGCCATTTGCTGCATGCGTCTCAATTGTCTCTCTTTCTCAGTGTCGGCGTACTTTACCACTAAGCTGGATGACGCACCCTGCAAAACGTCTCGTTAATATCTTCGTATACATGGCATACACCGCATGAGATTAGAGGGGGCAGGTTTATGGTACTATATAAGGTGCGCGGGTTCGGGGTGCCGTGCCATCGGGTGGGGGATAAATAATCAGGCAGCCACCGCCGCAGAACTACCCGCAGGTGGTACCACGTGTATATCCTAGTAGACGCGATATTGGGCCCTAGATGAGAGGTTATATGGTTTAATATAGTACGAGACTCTTGCTCGGTACGTAGCCAAAGATTACAATGGAACATCGAGACCAAGCAACGGCAACACCCGACGCATCCAAACTAAACTTATACATGTACGATGTACGTATACAGATATTTGAACTGATGGCGTTCAACATTCGCATGCGGGTATATTTTGAATACAAAGACCACCTTATACCGTGAGTTTACGGTGAAACCGACCGGTCACATTGAGTTGTCATCGTGCGGGCGTCACTAACGCATGAATTCGTAGCGTTTGCGAGACTCCGCTACGATTTTTCCCTCTTTACCGACTCGAACTTGAGCGCAAAATCGAGCCGGTAAAGAGGAGAAAATCGTAGCGGGGTCTCGGCCAACGCTAACTAATTCATGATTAGCGACCCCCGCACGATAGCAACTTATCGTTGATGTGACCGGTTGATTTCACCGTAAACTCACGGCGACAACATAGGCTATAATGATATCTTGCTAGGCTGTACGAATATCTTCGAAGGTGCAAATATACGTAGGCATATTTTATTTCCCACATATTCAAGTTGTTTTTATTTTCCTCAATTCTTTTCACCCTGTAAGAATTTTTCTACCGATCGTGACGATGCGTTAATATTTTGGGTAAGACTCAAAATTAGAAGAAAAAAATAGAAGTGAAGATATTGGTCCGTATTCACAGGTCGCTTTTAGAGCTGAAAGCGAATTGTAAATACGGGCCATTGTCTCTTCGATAAACACATGATTACCCTAATAAATTTATACATTGGACGTGTGCGCGACGGTATTCAGTCACGCGTGCATCGTGCACGTCGTGTCCTTTCATCTTTGAGAATGTGCTACAGAGATCGAGAAAAGAAAAAAGGGGTAGAAGAAGAAGGAGACGACGGAGCAGACGAATATGAAGAGGTACAAGAAGAGGAAAAATAGGAAGGAGACAGTTGGTTCGTTGGTAGCGTGAGCTAAAGGCAGGTGGACGGGGTATAAAAATCCAGTCGTAAGACGGTTTGTGCCCAGAATTCCAAGTGATATAAAGTGAACGTGACGATGCCTGTGGAGCGTAGAGAGGAGACTAAGCTTTACGTGAATCGCGTGACGCTGAGGTGTTTTCTGTAGTAGAACGAGCGTCTATATCTTATAACGTATGTATATATTACGGTAATATTATATAGTTGTGTTATAAACTCAGGCACGCCCAGCATTTGCATTGATGATGCGAATATAATATATCGCTAACGTTAGCGCGCGCTGCACGACCCGGAGTCACGCATTTCTCTCACGATACAACAGAACGGCTATACTGACCACCTGTTGCCTGCCTTCCATTTATATTTCAGACGCTCTGGGACACGCTCTTGTGGTCTCGGAGTTAATGGATAATTTTCAGATCCCGATCTCCATCACCTCTGCACAGCTATACACTATACGGGACCCAGCGCCCGATCAAAATTTCGACATAAACGGTACTGCAAATCAATTGAGAGAAAAAGATAGAAAAAGAAAAAATAGTGGATATAATTTTAATGGTTCGTTTCCCCGAAATACTATTTGATAATCGATAAATTTGATCGATGTATCAAAACCCAATAATTTATGATCGATGGAGTGAATCGAAGAATGGTGTAGCGTCGGCTAAAAATACTGTACACTTTTCTGCAGCGTAGGTACATGAAGAATATTATTATTTAATAATCGCATAGGGTATATTGGCGCGTTATCGATGGTCTTATATTATACACGGGGTTGAGGAAATGGTAACATTGCTGGGTCCAAATAGACCGTTGTATTTGTCGAGAACCGCCCCCCGCCTGCCATGGCTGCTACCCCGAACAGTTCGAAACGACGTTATGAATAACTTACGAACACGCAGTGTTTTCCTACCACCTATTATCATTTTATTACCACTTTTCGCTTAAAAGGTGCCCATTAAAGCGACGATCAAATGAATAGTTCATGCGCTAGCTGTCCGTTTCCATCATTCGTACGCCGTAGGAAATTCAATGGCTTATACATATAGTCGAGCATTGGTCGCGAGCGAGGAAAGAATCGGGGATCGGAAATACGAGGGTGGAAGTATAACGTGTATATGTATACCGGAAGACATCCGTGTACGTACACGAATACACACTCGCCTACTTCTCAGCATTACTCAGTTATCTCAATAGTACAGTATACTATATGTATAAATACCATACAATACACCCCAGACACCGTAGGTATATACATGGCTATAGAATCATAAAACTGAGGAAGATGAGCACTTTCCTTTCTTCGACCGAACTGAAGATAAATTCACCAATCGCCTTCCCCGGAAAGCCAGGCGAGGAGTTACTACTAAAGTTAACAGTGAATCTTTCTATCTGCAGAAAAGTTACACGAACAATCATTTTTCAGAAGAAGATCACTGTTGTCCAAGTTTGGCGAGAACGTACTTTTTTTTTTTTTCCTTCACGGCAGTTTTTATTCAATTTTTCACACAATTAATTCCGGAGTTATTATATTTTCATGAACTCTGTTCAACTCTGTTCCGATTGGTACGACTCAAAATATTGCACATTCATATATATTCTACTTATTTTACGATCGAGATAAAATTTGTGCAACTTTTTTTTCTAGTATAATTATTACGATTATTCCGGTTATAAATTAGGGTCAAGGCTGAAATTCACCCATGCTTTTTCCGTGTCCTACGTAGCACGCTTAGGAATTCATAGGCCGAACAAAATCTCCATCATATATCAGATGGAACTGTGTGTTTGGTGTAAAAGTTTTTGCTAATAACATCGAGGGCTAAAAAACAAAAGGGTGTAACCCTCGTCTTTTTCGATGACCAATCAATTTTCTAGCTGGAAGACGTGTGTCGCATCCAAGTGTTCAAGTAAAATGTGAATTTGAAAGATTCGGGA
The DNA here is from genome assembly GCA_963978495.1 of Athalia circularis. Taxonomy (NCBI): domain Eukaryota; kingdom Metazoa; phylum Arthropoda; class Insecta; order Hymenoptera; family Athaliidae; genus Athalia; species Athalia circularis. Next base: position 24,882,646 of record OZ021700.1, read on the forward strand.
GATTTCAATTTGAAAAACCTAGCCTAACCTAGTCTTCTTTGAATTTTTGAGCGTCCCTCAATATTGGATTGAAGATTCTTTACGAATGTCAGCGAGAACGGAGTAGAACTGAGATAGGTAGACAGGTAGCATAATATTTCAACTGATATCGCGTCTACGATTACTTCAGCAATTCCATTACCCCGGGGTAAAATACTGCAAAGGAGATGAAGAGACGGCGCGTGATAACTTCCAATAGGTAAGATGTTGGTATTGGGGCGACGCGAACGAATGTATTTCATTGAAGTTGACCGTCAGTTTTAATCAAGAAGTATTCAAAGAATCTTCCGCGTCGATTTTTCAGAAAGACGATTTTAATACGGCGAACAAATGTTGGAAAGGAAATCGATATGCTATGTGTAAGTCAAGAATCTCGGAGGGTAGACGAAATACGAATACGTATGTTCGAGTTGCAGCTAAATCACAAAGCTTATATATAGACATGTATTTTACGTTCACATATGCATTATACAAACTGAAATCTCCAGCGTGCGTTGGTGTTCAGCGATGCAAATATAATTGACCAACATGTGCGCTGCAGTTGAATATTATAAATTTATGGATGAAATGAAAGGACACGGATTTTCTATGTAGGGGTAGCGAGGTTATGTGCGTGGGTGTTCCTATTGGCAATGGGGGGCAAGTTCTATCAGCGTCAGCAAAGCCGGGGAGCCTCATTATTGAGGGATTACAGTTCATTAGTCTCGATCCACCGCTCTGAACAACGAACAAAATAGGTCGCTGCGCCAAGAGACGTACCTAAATATACAGGGCGGATAGGGTCCAAGCCCCTGCAAGGTTATATAAGGTATACGACACGCGAGGCCTTCTTTCCTTGTGCTTTCACTTCGCGCATGGTTGCCCCCTGTATACGCTTGACGGTTCGACGGTGCTATCTCAGAGCCTGGCAACGGCGTCATTTTCTTTGGAATGAAAAAAAGAAAAATGAGAAAGGAAAGAAAAGAGAGAGAAAAAAAAAACATGAAAAAAAAGACACCATCACCGAATGCCCGCGGAGCTCATCGTCGTGCAAGTTTTCAGATCCGATGAGAGAAACTCTTGCGCTTTACTTTGACACAGCTCGATACTTCCCTTGTTTGTGGGGTGTGCTTCCTACGTCGAGGGTACCGAGGTAGGTATGTGTCTCGGGTGCGGTATGTGCTCTTCCCTATTCCTCTATCTCTTTCTCTCTCCCTCTCTATCACACTCTCTCTGCAGTGTCTAACACCCTTTATGACAGTAACACCTTCTGGAGCGCATGAGATTTCTCCTTACACTATAACCTTCCCGTTGACGTCTAAGGAGAAATTTCGTACGGGTAATTTCGAAGAAGAACGGTTTGAATATAAGCATATATATTTAGACATCTCTTGCGCAGAATCAAGTAGGCCAAGATGTTGAAATTTTTAAAGAAAAAATTTTCAAGTAAATATTTTTGGGGAAGGTATAAAGTTGAATGACCATTTATACATCGTCGAGTTTTCTCTTATTTTCGTGATTTCGGAAAATTTGTATACAGTTGTTGTTTTTTTGTTGGAAGGAGGGTCGAGGGAGAGAGGAGGGAATGTTTTGCGCTCGGAGATCAGCAGGAAACGCGAAGTGGCGACAGTGAGGGAGGTTTATATGGTTGTGGCGTTTGCGAATGTTTGTTTCGTGGGATTCCTTATAGCAGTAAAGAGGGAGTCGTTCGCTTTGAGAGAAAGGTGACACAAGTAATGACTTGTTTAAAGTGTAAAACTTTGTTACCGTGCGCCTCACGGTGTTGGTGAATACAACTGTTTCACATCCGAACCTTCCATGTTCTTCCTAAGCGGAAAGTGGATGGAAGGAAATTGTCCTTTCATCAGCAGAGGCTTTCGAAACTGCCTCTAACGTTTAATTAAAGACATTCCCTGAGTAATTCTACGCGGTAACTTGTAATTACGTTGCCTCGCTTCTACAACTGTTACGTCGTCTTAAGTCTGACCGTATAGACCAGGACGGTTTTTAGAATCGGTATCGTGAGAAATAAAATCATCCCTGCACTATCAACGATGATTACGTATCACATTCGTTCCGAATAGCCGATGATGTAATTCACGTCGTCGGCAGTCTTCCTTCGCGGTGTAATTATTGAACAAGCGATTCGCACTCGATATGAAATTTGTTATCAACAACTGATTTTGCCGGCCACACGTTTGGAACAGGTTGGCGTCATGCGACACGAGAGGAAATCGTGATTGGAGCAGCGGGACTCGTGGTTTATACAGCGGCGATTGTTTATCCATCGAAATTACGGTCAACCAATGAATTGGCAAGTGTGATGATGGTGCGGCTAACGGTATAGCCTCCAATCAGTAGATATAATTGCTTCATTTTCGCCCGTTGGACTCAATCGATCTGCACAAGCTCACCCTATATATTTTCTGCTTTCATGCACAGAATTATCGGTATTCGGCTCCTCGTCGTATATATTTACTACATATAATTGTCAAAGATGGGAATATTACTCGCGTAATATTATTTTTGAAATTATGTGAAACTAAATTGTAGTCGTAATAATGATGCCCGTATACGAGGTGTTTGATGACCGGAAGATTGTTTTAATTGGTGGTAATCTGGTTGGAAACAAAATTTCTACTACCGCGTGTTTTCCTGCGCATAGGTACGTTGTTTAAGCTGTTATATAACGCTCACAAAATGCGGCAAAGGGATTATAAAATTTAACTATATAAAACTGCGGTGATAATGCTACAAGCACGTTTAACATTTTATTTTTTAACAGTCTTCGCGTGTTTTGAATCACCACAGAACGATATTATACATAAAACTGTTTGCGGCTTGCGGTCGCGACCGCGATTCTTTGTAGGTTTACGATACCGCGGTTAGCCCCTCGCAGAATATGATGGTTCGTTCGACGCGCCTGAGTTCCCTGAAACCAGACACACTTTTATTTAACCCCTCCATAGTCAATATTCCGTACGCATATACGTCACATATATACGCTGTGAAACGTATACCCAACGTATCGCATATCCCCATTTTACGACCCTCAGTTCTTTTTTTTTCTTTTTCTTTTTCACCCTTTTGCGACGATCAAGACCGTAAAATAACCGCTGAGTTATTCGAACACCCAGTCGAATGAATGTACATGCAACCTGCACTTGATTTTCAAAGGATTCGGAGTTTAATTGTTTGAATTGGTGAAGAGGATCGGGTGTCAGTTGTTTCTATATTTCATCTTCCGTTGTCTGGCGTTCTTTGCGCGACCTTTCGATTCTGAGGAAGGAATATGAAGATTGAAATGATAAGCGTAGAAATTGGAGGAAAGCAGAGGGTGTTAACAAATGACGTTATCTCTAGGAAATTATGTTAGTTAGCGAATCAAGCGCCCGGAGCACACAGAATATCCGGAAACCCTTCCGCGGGCAAACTCCCGGTAAACTCCGGGAGGGACAACACTTAGGATATAACCCCGCGTCATCCTAACGTGACCCATGTCAACGGATAACTAGACATGTGCAATGAATCGATATTGGAGGAGATGTGCAAAAAAATTGAGTGGGTATCCCGGAGTGGATTTCTACTATTATATTATCAATGTTGTCATTTTCTCTGAATTGGTCAAGCGAGAGAGGAACGCCTTCGGCACAACAGCCGGTGAATACCATCGGAATTTGAAGACAAAATTATACCCGATGTTTCGGTGTGTGAACAAAAAAATATTTACGAGATGGTTAACTCAATAGAAGAAAAATAAAAAAAAAAACAAAAACAAAAACTATATCATACATACGGACAATTATCTCGAGTGTGTTGCACAGGATAAAATCAGCGATAGAAGATTTCTTTTTTGTTCTTTACATTTTCTTTTACAAAAATGGCCTTCGTTCTTAATTACCTTAATTTTTTTAAGAGATAAAAGGGCTATTAATATTGCCAGTTGGATGATGAATGATAATTCCCTTCCTGTTATACCATCCCCGCGCTGCGGAGAATATCATATAAGGTTATAAGCGATAAAGCAATAGCATTTAGGAGGAGCAAAAAGCTTTACCGTTTCGAGTGTTTGGAATATTTTCACAAAATTTTAATCGTGTTTTTGTGAGTCTCGAGAGCTTTCGGGTATTTCGCTCTTGAGAAAGCAGCAGCCACTCGAGCGACGAAGCTCTCTCTTCTCCTCGATGCTATACCTATTCATATATATAGTATACGTATAGTCGCCGCCGAGTCACGGGACTCACGGGGGAGTCGAGTTTTCGAGTACCCTCGAGATATACTCGGGATATCGTGGCCCTCATATCTGAGGGCACGAAACACAATGCGCGCATCTCTCCCTCTAACAGGCCTTAATCGTGACAAGGGCCTGCTTCGTCCCTCGTACCCCCGATTCAACCCCCTTTTCCCGTGCCACGTTTTCCCAAATCCTTCTCCCCATAGGCCATGCCACCCGAGCTGTTCAACGTTTTACCGGAGTTACGCTTGCCTGTGTCGCCAATCCTGCAGGATAGGGTAGGTATCTATGTATATATATACATATATATAGATGTATACCTGTGTATACGTGCTGGTGCGCACGCGGTGCGATTTTCCCGGCACAGTATATTATTGTATACGCGTGTAGGTATAATAACGCGTGTATAATATCTAACCATGCGTGTATTTATCCCCAACGTATATATGTGTAGTATAACAACGCGGGGAAATGTATTTAGAGTTGGTCCTCCGCGTGCGCTTTATTATATGTACATAGAGGGTATTATGTGAATATACACACGTTACACGCGTATACGAAATTTTGCGAAGGATATAAAAAACCACTCGACTTTATTTGCTTGCTGATATTCACTTGTCAGAAAATTAAAAGATTGCTGTGTTCTTTTTTCAATTCCTTTTTTCTCATGTGTAATATAGACATAATACCTGCATAATGTATGCACCTATATTGTTCCGTCAGTCGAACTTTGATTTCGAATTTATCAGAATTCATGCAGTACGTAAACATGATATGGCGAGAGTCGAATAGTATTTCACGTAAAAACATTTCACGTATAATAATATGACGTGATCGATATCCTCGTTCCGCGTAAATTTTCGTACCCGCGGTGTTGTGCGGAGAAATGAAGCAGGATTAAATTACTTTTCACTTGCGTATTCATAAATCAGAAATCCTGGGAGCTTGCGGATGGGATAAGAACTTGTGGAGTTCTGCAGGGTTACCGCAGCAGCTATTCAATATTTCGGGCAGGTAGGGGACGACGCCCGTTCGGGATCGACTAGCTGTCACGAAAGGACTCACGTCTTAACCCTCTCCTGTCTCTCAGATTTTAGAGAAATTTGCCGGCGTCGCCGTGCTGGATTCAGATTTACATAATTTTACGAAATAATTAACCGATCTGCATATTATTGCAAAGGACTAACCACCCTCCCTACCTCGGGCTCGGAGAACAATTTTCACCAAACAGTGTTTGTGGGTTTTCAGCGGCTACACGTAATATTAGATTACGTTTTGCCGCTTCTATGCGTCGGTGGGCCGGACAACGGGCAGCCAACTCTCGCCCTCCTCTTTCCCTTCGTCGAGCTTTCCATCTCGGGTCGGTTCATCTCCGGTAAAAACGGAGCACATTGCCCTAACCGAGTAAACACTATCCACCTCCGGGTTTCAACCAGCTAGAAGATTTCCATTCAATTTTAACGGTGCGCAACTTTCGACTATCCAATTTCCCGTTGGTTCAAACGAGGTGATTCGTATTAACATGATATCCTTTCGGAGAATGATATTTCTAATTACAATAATCGTATTTTACAACTCATCGAGGACGATGGATAATTTTTTGGAATATCCGTGCACCGGAGGCTTTCGAAGACTTTGAGTTACCATCTCCATGTTGCTGCATGTTCAGAGGACTTGCATGAAGAAAATGGTACGATCATCGGCAAGAACTCGAGCACAATGTACGGTTCCCGGAGATGATGGAGGGTTCGCGAAACGTTGACAATTCAATTATAACTACAAATTCTCGGTATAACCCGGTCTAATCCAGGCGGCGAAAGTTCCGAGAATTGAGGACAGGAGTTTGTCCGTGGATACAGACGGAGTCCACCCCTCCCTCCTTCACCACCCGTTTCAAGTGTTATGCAGATTTGTGTTTGGCCAGTCATTACTGGGGTGTTTGCCGGTGCGGCGAGGTGCGGTACGGTACGGTACGGCACGGTGCGGTATACGTACATACAGCAACGATTGCTACGAGCTGAGCCCAGAAACCCCTTGCCAAACCTAACCCAACCAACCTAACTCGTGTTACGTCGCCTTCGTCGTCCGTGGATACCGGTAACCATAACCGCTTCATTGGACGACCTCGGTTAATAGAACCACTCGACCCTATGCTCACCAGCTCTATTCATTTTGTGTGCACATAGAACGCAGCTTTAGAGATACCACAGAAAATTTACTCTCTAGAGATCTCCCTTGTTCGATACTCCACGGGTGCACACACATACAGGTGAAGATGTGGCGTACTCTTTTGATGTGGTTATCGATCAACGGTTTATCTTTACTCATCTTTTATTTTGAAATGTCTCGTTGACGATGATATCTTGCAACGGATCGGAATCGTTAAGAAAACTAAAAGATGTCTATCCCGTCAAACTGCACGGAAATTCAAGCGTGATATGAATACACCTACGTATTCTGTTGGCATTATCGCGTCGCCATGTGTATGTTATGCAGGTGAAGATGAAGAGATGGTTATTATTTCTACGAGATTGACTTACCGGCATAGTTTGGCTACCGTGTAGAGTGTTGATCGCCGCTTGTGCTTCTTGATGCGACGAATATTTAACAAATGCACAGCCTGTAACAAAAGAGAAATATACACGTTTACATTTTCAGAATTAAAACCACCGCGAGCAGAAGAAATGATACATCCGAATTTGTACCGAAATACAGTGGGGGTTCGTTATAATGTGCATCTACCCGTGGATGAATAATCACACATGTATAAAGTTTGTTGTAGGGATGAGGGATCCGTTGGCAGGCGCGAAATGATGGGTCGCTTCATCAAGGCAGTCATGGACCTGTCCGTCCGCCTTTGACGGAACGCGCTCTAGTTGGTGCGCGTGAGTTATATACATACATAAAGTATATATACATGTTTAGTACATACACTAATAAATAAAATACATAAAAATATACATGCGGAGATACGCGGCAACCAGAGCGCATCGGATATAACTGGTCGTGAAAAATAAATGAAGTTTGATTACGATATGTTTCGGGACTGGAGACGGGTTGGGTTAGGTTTAAAGGGAATTAGGGCGAAAAGAGAGAGGGTTTTCCCGCTGCCACGTCTGCTCAAGTATGACATGATAACACTCTACCCTGGCAAGGCGTGCCCTGCCCTCCATCGTGGAAATGCGCGTAGGTGGGGTACAGTCACTCTGTCACTCCACTCGAGTCCTTCGATCGATAGGCTGACGTTGAAAACTGCAGGGGGATTATTTTCGAGTCATTTTTTAAAATTCAGACTGTCAAGATGAAAAACGGTGGAGCCGACGATAGTTGAGAAGTATAGAATGAGGACGGCGAGTGACTAGAGAGATCCGTAGAATAAGTGAAGTAAAGTGACGAATTTCCATACGAATGCCACAGTTCGACCTCCTTTTACATCACCTGAGTATGGTAACGAGACTCTTGAGTGAATACGATTGAGATTCCATCGGCACGTGACAACAACGAAAAAACCAAAAAACAAAAGAGAAAAGATTGGAAAAAGTCTTGACTTCCGGTTTATACACAAGTTTATCTCCCATTTAATCGTGTCATGGTGCAAAGTGATCGTTAGTTCATCAGCCGGAGGTTCTCCTCATTAACACCATTGTCTAACAGGATTTGAACCACCGACCCGCCTACTTCCAAAACGCACGCGGTATTCTCCATTGTACCGATAATAACCGTCGCTGGTGTCAACCTGATGTTGCCACATTAATCACGTCTCCTGTTCTCTAAAACCAACCACCCAGCCAACCTTCGCCCCCCTCCCTCCTTCCATTCTCCTTACTCTTCGTTCCCGAGGGAACTCAACCGAAGCCACATCGCTTCGCGAAAACATCTTTGTCCCAACGATGTAAAACGACGACAGAATCAACAAAGACGATGCGAATACTAGGTATAGATAGGTACGCTTGTTTTTTGTTGTTTTTTTTTTCCTCCTCTTCCATGCGTGGAACAGATTCAGACGCGAGAGATTTTCACGAAACCAGAATGAAGTAAGTGAGAAAAAAGTTGGCGATAGCAAAGATCACTTTATAGATCACTGGTGTTCGGTTAATCGAGGGGTTCAGATTATTGAGAAAATCTCAGTTGAGGCAATAATGCATATTATTTGAAGTTCGTGGTGTATCTATACGTACATAACATACAAAGGGGTTGGAATATGGAGGGTGTGGTGTAGGTTTGCAGCGAGTGGATCGTTCGGTCGTATACTCCTTATTCGTTCGGTTATGTACTGGACGGGTAAACTCTTTGGAAATAAAAGAGGTCCAGAGGATCTAAGAAAAGTTCTTCACCGAAAGTCCAAAACTATGTTTGTACGTTGAACAACAGGGAACAACAAACAACGAGGAAACCACTCGCTCAAACTCTTCCGTAGTAGAATCGCCGCTTTCGACCAGTCGGTCCAACCGTCGCTTGCGCCATCTCCGCAGCACCACCAATCAATAACCTCGTGAGACTTTCCACTCGTATATTTGATTGCTCGACAAACACGACCAAGTTTATAGGGTGCCTGCCTCACTCAGGCTCCTTACGGACTTTTACGTTTGCTTCTTGCATTAAAACTGCTTACTCGAGCGATCGATCTCCCTTTCGCTCTCTCTCTCTATCTCTTTCGAGGGGGATTCATGGCCCACCCCGTCTCTTAAGTCTCGATGGTTTGGTTGCTTAAACTAGACTAAGCCCTCGCCGCGTATGGGAGAAGGACCACAAGGGAACGGGCGAGGCATTTCCCGGTAATTCGATACTTTTTTTTTTTAATGTTTCAGAATTACGTCATTATTATATGGACACTGTATCGAGCACGCGACTTTGTTGGTTAGCGACCAGGCGTTACCGCAAACATTTGTACACCCAATGGTTGTCACGAAGCTACATGATGTAAGCACATCAACGGGCGTCTATTTTCCTAGCCGCAGAATGTATAACCAACCATCCCAGCAGTCTAATGTATACTTATATGGGTGGGGTTTATATTTTGTCAATGGTGTTTGGTGCTCCAGTTAGCGGCGTAGGATGAAAGCGAACTTTGTACTCTTCTCTCGGCTTTCTGTCGCTGCTGGCTACCAGGAATTAGTCCATTCCATTATTTATAGCTTTGAGTTTCCAATTGTCTTTGTACTGTAAGCAAACTTATCCTTGACAAAGCGGATCGTATAGCGTCACCCCGCGTCGTCCTATACATGAGGTTTTCACGTGCATACAAAGATACGGTTAACATGGTATACGTAACCTTTCTGTTCGAAGATCTCTCAAATATATACAAAGCTCCGAAGATTCTCAGTCACGTTTACAGGCACGTGCGCGTCTATAGCAGGATCAGGACAACGAAATTTCCTCGAAAATATCTCATATAGGATTTGTTGACGCTCAAATATCCTAGTTTCGCACGGAATACATGGTGTTCAAGCTCACGTATTCAGAGGGTTACTTCACCAAAGGGTAATAGCTTTTGATATCGCGATTTATGTTATACGTGGATTTTAATTACAAGGTATTTGGTGTAATGAGCTTATATAATCCCTGAACTGTGCCGCAAATTAGGGAAACGGCTTAAAGGCCACCAGGGGTAAGGCGTCGTGCGAAAGTATAGGACAATAAGGGATGGAGGGGGGCGGGAAGGGGGGAAGGAGTCATGCTCACGTGTCGGGGAGACCACCGATTCACTTGGAAGAGAGAGAGAGAGAGAGAGAGAGAGAGAGAGAGAGCGGGATAGCGAAAGCGAATGTAACAGTACATAGAAAGAGAAAGAAAGGGAAATAGGGAGAGAGTCCCGTAGGCCTCTACTGTAACGGTAACATCCCGGGCGGATCAATTTCATTAATTAGGCCACTAAATCCGAGCGAGCACCGTACGAACTCCCCTAATTGGTACGAGGCACGTTTTATAAAGTGGTACGGGGACGACAAACGAGAGACCGAGGGGGCCCCCGGGGGGAGGAAAAAGTCGAAGGGGGTTTTAGGGAGCATATCCGGGGAGAGGAACTCTGGTCGGAAGCCTATTGCGAGAAGAGTGAGAGAGAGGAAGCTTAAAACGCTGACAAAGTTACGAAACACTCGCGCTCAGCCTTTTTATATCCAGAGAACGCGAGCTGGAGAGAGTGAGAAAGTGAAATAAAAAGAGAGAAAGAGAGACGCGAGAGAGCCGAAGAGTCAGAGAGCTCAGAAATAAAGGCTACGCGACAGGGGTTGGCAAAACGGTAGCAAAATGGAGGTGAAATGAAGGCAAAATGGAGGATACGGTCAGAATTCAAAAGTAGGATTCTGCACCGTGCGCAGAGTTTAATGGCCGTTCGGTTATCTCGAACTAGGACCCCTCGATTTAAATACTTCTTATGCGTCTCGCGGCAGGACGGTTGGCGGCTGTGAAAAGTCAAAAGAGGATTGGCCAGGGGACAGGGGGAGGAGAAAAAGAGGTCCATCGTCAAGAAAAGACGGGCCTGCAGTCACTCTCCCTCTCGGTCGCTCTAATACCATCGCAGTAATACCAAACCCACTTCTACTTCCACGTCTGCCTGTATAGGTATATAATACCTACTGACAGACGTCCGGCTCCTGGAGAGATGGAAGAGAAGAGATGAGAGATGAGAGATGAGAGATGAGAGACGGATCGCTATATCGCACCACGTAATGTCATTATAGCGCAGTCACGGGCACAAGGCCCGAGCCCTCTGCCAGCGAGGGTGGCAAAGCCGGACGTGTCGTGAGAGGACGTGAGCGAGCTGAGAGAAGGTGAAGCTGCCCTCCGAGGGCTCGCTACAGAGACAGAGGCGGTTACTTCGGGCTAACGGTGCTCCGTGCTACGCAGTTACCAAAGTCAGCAGCCTAGCGGGTCTCAGATGGTCCCCTATAATAATATTCCGCCGCGCATTACCCGCGATGTATCATTCGCTAATTAGAAGGACCCTCTTCGAAGTTTGTGATTTGGAACTCTCCTTGATTTATACGTGATTATTGTAATATACTGCAACGACGAGAAATACGCATGTATGTGTACTATATGTATAGCTACATCGTTCGTATCAAGGGTTAAAAATAATGTGAAAGGGTAGGAAAGTTGCCAGAGATATCTCATTAAAACGACGCGTGCATACAACTTCATATTATATACGTGCGCCGCTGCAGGCCACCGTGCGGGATGGTATATTCTGCGTGACTGGAATACTTTTAGTTAATCAGCCGGGCTGTACCCCCTACGGGCGATACGAATAAATGAAATGTTCCCAAGCCAAGGAGATCACAATGCATTGAGCCTTATTTGGACATTGCTAGTCTGTTAACGAACCGATCCGTTTATTGACATCTGCAGCCGTCTTGTTAACTCGATTTTTTCCAGTACCTTTACTTGCGCAAGCGCCAACTATAAATGCGTATGCGATGACTTTTTCAACGGAGACATCGATGCAGTGTGAAATTGGTTATGTAATAATTCTATAGAGATCTTATTTGAGATTTGCTATAAGTCGCGGATTCTATGGCGCAGAGTATATTATAGTGGTGCTGAAGAGGAAAAAAAGTCGCGATTTCGAGGATTCCGTGAATTGCGCGTAGTAGTAACGTCGCATCAGGCAAGGTAATATTTTTCGTGATCCTGCAACCACGTTGTCTCTGTACAACATCTACGAAATTGTCACCTTTGTGTGGATATTATGTAATCTGAAATTCCCTGCAATGCAACGAAAGATAATCTCCAGCTTTGATCCTCCGCCATTTATCTTCTTGGTAACTAATAAATAAGATTCCAAGAGATCGAAGGTCGCTGATGATCCTTTCGCTTGTCATCTCGAGCCATGAGTTGCCCGATATGTGACGGCCGCTTGGGTGTTTATTATTTCCTAAAATCGTACGGTTTGTCCTCTACCTCCAGAAGTTTAGTCGGCAAATAAATACAAATTACATACATGTCTCAATTGATATTCGAGAAATACGAGAACTCCTACGTCTACGAGAAAATTGCGTCTACTTTTTCATCATTAAACTGAACGAGGTATTGGAAGGTGGAGGTTGACGCGTAGTAGCAGGTGACAGTTCGTGTACGATTGGGCGATAGCTGTAGAAGGTTTATGTATGCGTTATCGTAGGTCCCTCGGGGTATAGGAGCCGGCCGAGCTAGTAGTTTCTCAATAAATTCTCCTGCAAATATTTACAGAGCTTCGAGAATTATGAGCGGTTCTCCTCGGTCTACCTCTTTCATCTGCGTCGCCTTTTTCTCGAATCTTTTCGTTTGTTCGTATATAAACCTTTTCTCGTTTATCTTCTCTTGTTCCTTCTCACTCCTTACCTACCCCAAGGACAGGGTATATATCTCTTCGTTACGAGTTGTTTGCATTTGGCAAAATTAAACTCTTCCACCTCAAACTCCCCGGCTAATCCCGACGGTTTGTACATCGAACAAAGGAAATATCCACCAACGAAGAGATGGACAGCTTAACGATCACGTTGCGGGTCCTTAGCGAACGGTCCGGCAATGATATTGTCTAACTTGAATAAATGAACGCCCTGGTTTGGTGTAATTAATATTCAAATTCCCCACGGCGTCATTACACCCCAATTTCCCAGTTTCCAAATTTGTTTCTGTCCTCCGCAATACTTTGAAGAATATGAAGAGGGAGATGAAGAAGAAGGAGAAGAAGAAAGTTATCGTGGATGGAATGAGAGTAGAGTAGAGAAGACGGGATGATGACGAAGAAGGGGGTGAAATGGACAAGGAATTTAAGTTTGTTGCTGCACGATCCATGTCGAGGGAGAGAACTTGATTGAGTTTCTTTGAGGCGGTCGCACCGCGCGCTTTATTTTCACCGTGGAAAATTATGAGTTTAGATTTCACCGCTTGTACATAGGTATGTAATATTAAATACACGTACATATGTATACATAAAATTCTCATTATATTTCAAGAGGGGCGTATTCCGATCCGCAGCCACGTCCTCCTCTGCACCACTCTTTTTCACCCCATCCGATACCATCCAATCCCGGAGTTCGTTCCTTTGGCGAATGATTGGCTTTACTTCAAAAATATAGAGCTCTACCAATGAATTAGTTTTTCCCTTCGGCAGTTTTCCCGCGGACTTTGTTCACCAGCTTTATTATACATATCTGTTCATAAAGCAGGCTTTTATCGACGTTAATGAAAGGATAGTAAAATGTTGTCCTAAATGTACAACCACTGAAGAGTTGAGTTTAAACCATACAGAGGAAAAAGAAAGACGTTACAGAAGGGAGAGGGGAGAAAAAGTTGCAGCTCACAGCATGCATCCTTATATACGTACCAACAAAGCGCGAGTGTGAGAAACAAGAAGGAGCGGTGACAAGTTACATACTTTGGTATCTAGTTCTCTCGTAGTTTCTTCTTTAAACTTTAATTAAATAACGGGGACAGGGAACAGGAAAGCTAGAAAAGCGAGCTGGCAGTATAAGAAAGGGAGCTACATGAGGCGAGTACAGGACTGCGGAGAGAACCTAGGGGTGAAAAGACGTTCCGTACAGATACAGGAAGAGAGAAAGGGATGTAAAAAGAAAGAAGAGAACAGAGGGTGGCAAGACGACGGACGCCTCGACGTCGCGCGTCGCGGAGACTGCCTACGTAGTGGTGGCGCGAGGTCGCGAGGTGACTTGCTAGTAATTTAATTAGTCGTGAGAGATTCTTCCCATGCACCACCAGCGGCAACACCTATAATAATGTATATTCTCCTCGACTTTTTCGCAGCTTTACCGTCGTTTTGTTTCACGGTTCTTTTATCCTCATCATTATATATAATTTCGTTATTTTAATGAAGAAAAAAAAATCACAGTCGAAGGTTACATGATCTACGAGAGAGAAAAAAAAAATCGTTTTTGCATTATGGTAAATCCAGAAGAAACTCGATCAGGCATTTATATCTTCGGCGTCTCGATTTTCGACGAATCTGGCGAATTCAAATCCCCGGCGCAACCTCGGGATTCAGCCCCTTCCAGGCGCGAAAGAAAAACCTTTTTTCGGAGGTAGGGGAAAAATTGAAAATAAAAATAAAAAATGTATAAAATAAATGGAAGACGAGAAAGGCGGAAGAAATTAAATAAAAATAAACATGCATATATGCATAAAAAAAGAGAAAAAAAAAAAAAAACTTTTCATCGGATAACAGCCTCCGAATTCAGCGGCACAAAAGTACGGGCGAACGTGTGTGGAGTTGGGTTGAAATCCAATTAAAATTTGTGGTAGAGGTTTCAGTTCAAGCTTTGCCAGTGCCAAAGGCACGAACCACCGGGTTCCTAAGTTGGACTGACACGAGGGGTAGTAGGTGTGGTAAATGAGAACTCCAAAGGTACGGGAGAAAAATTGTTGCGGGCTCGGAGAATAAGAAGCTATACCTCGAACCCGGCATCACTGTGTAAAATGCAAGCTTTGTAACAGTCCCAGAACATTTTACACAAACATTTCGTCATCCGCGAGTGTAAATCGTACGATCCAACCTAACCGAAGGTGAAGCTGCTGTACAAGAAGCAAAGCGAGAGAGCCGATATCTGTTGTTTGTTCTTATACATGTGTAGGAATAACGAAAGAAAAGAAAAAATATCTAGCGCCATATTTTTACATCCCCCCTTTCTTGCACTTATGTACTCGCTCTGCGTTAACTTCGCCGCTCGTCTTTTCCCCCTCGATCTGCTTTCCATTATTTCCAACGCCAGCTGAACCGCTCGAAAAACGTAGAACGTTTCGGTTTGAGAGGTGAATCAGCTCGCTTAATACACCTGTACTCAAAGATTAATCCATTAGCAAGAAGTTTGTATCTGTATTTCGATAGGAATATTACTTCTGTGAAATATAATCAGAAATTCAACTCACGGTTGGTACAACGAAATATAACGGGTTAGGGATACGAGACACGAGACGTACGAGACACGAGGCACGAGACGCGGTTAGGTTTAATGAAATTATACCGAGCAGTCGCGTCGAGTTGGAGCTACGGGCAAATTTGAAACGGGTTGGTTAAAGAGCTAGACCCCATTCCCATTACCTGTCCCTTGCCCTTTAAGTTTGCCTCCCCGTCTCGCGTTAGATTATATACACATATATATCTATGCATGTATTATATACATGTGTATAGATGTGGGTATAATGTTCTGTTTTATGGTTATACGCTGATGACACATGCGTAAGTTGCGGCGTTGCGGGGGGAACCTTATGCTAAAGGGTTGAGTGCTGTTGGTGGATGACGTGTGAAGTTGGTGAATTTGCCACAGCGGCAAACGCGGTGTACAGCCGCAAGGTGTGAAGCTATTCGAATGTTTACGCGTGTTTACGAATGCAAAGTGTTTGCCTGCATTGTATGTTCACTGCGTGTAGAGTTGGCGAGAACACCGAACTACTCACTGCACGGGGGGGTCGTTCGTGCGTGAATCGCGTCGACATAGGCTACGCTGAGCTTGCAGCAGCAGCGGTAACGGGAACAGCAGCAGAAGCAGAAGCAGAAGCTCGGAAGGACCACGCGTGGTGTCGCGTTAGCACACTTGGCAGACTGCCACATTCGCGACGGAGGAAATTCTAGGGGTAGAGAAAAGCTGCGGGCATGTTGTTCGCCCACTTACACGATCCCAAGTATCTCTATAGACTCCCTTTTTGGCTCCATTTCGCTGGTTACCAGCTGCAGAAGCCGAAAGAGGAAAGTGAGAAAGAAAGAAAAATGGTTATAATGGTCTTCGGAAGAAGTCCACTGAGGGGGAAAAAATTCGTGTTTATTTCTAGCGAGAAGTGGCGCGGTAAGGTGGAATTATAAACCAGAGGGAATTTGATGGCGAAGAATTGGCTAAGCAGGTTTTTAACGCGTAAATTTTTTTTCAACCCCCCTGACAAAATGGACACGATCGATTCGGAGCAATACGCGAATTCGGCGTTACGAACGGGCCTGAAATCGTATAGTTCCAAAAGGAATATTGAGAGCAAAACAAAATGCTGCGCTGGTCAGAACCTCCTGCGCGAGATATCCTCATCACTGAACGTCGAAAACACGCGTTGGCTGAAACGCAGACGATAAAATTCAGTCTTATTGATTCGTTAATAATCGCCGAAGAAACAGGCGCGGGGGCGTGGACGTTAAAGTTTGGACGCAAACGTTGCCTGACGCCCATGTAGGTATAGTCGGTTGTCCGAACAAAGGAACAATGGGTGGCTCGTGAGGTAGGTAGATGTTCCGTGCGTTATATGTATAGGGCTGTGGGTAAATAAAATGCAGCCTTTAGCTGTAATATAACATAGTCATTGTTCGAAAGTTTGACCAGTCAATATGTCATACGATGGTTACGAACTGGTTGCTTTCAGATTGATACCTGCGTGTACGTAGATCACGTATGTATTATGTACACGTAAATGTCACATACGCAATGTAAGCGACTAATGCGACTTGTTCGTGTTTCGAAATAAGTTTGAAGACTAGTAAGTTGTTTATGCATGGTGATCGTCCGACCACCTACCTTCTCATGTTGTTTTTCTGCGATTCGTCATCCGCACGGTGGTTTCGATGGCGAATGATTTATTATAATTTCATTCCGCAATGTTTACACAACCTTACATTATACATTTATAGTATATATGGGTATGCACAATGCTTGGAGCGGAGAAATTAGCCAGCAATTCTGGGACATCGAACGATCCGCGGATCGTTGGATAAATTGGACGAATTCAGTTGTAATACTAGGAAAACTTTCACCCCTAACGGTTGGTTGATCCAGTTAGTTTAATTCGAAATTCTCCGTACTCGGCTGAGTTGGGTATACATATATATAGGCACGTTCGATTTGTTGGGACGAGGGCCAGTGGCCTCCTAATCCAAAAATCAACCACATTAGACTTGCTACGGGTGAGGTAAGCCAACTCTGTTTCCGATCAGTCCGACCTTCTGAGTGCGCGGGAAACTATTAACGGAACTTTGTGAAGAAATTAAGCTGAGCGGCTCTCGGGGTAATTTCGTTGATATTTCCTGCACGAACCGGCGTATAAAACGAGGCACATTTATACGTGCTATATAAGCGTCAACGATGGGTCGATATTTACGGTAATGTGGTAATTTCATTAAAAACGTTATTCTTTATTTAATCGTTGGGTGCTGGGTGAAAAAAAAGTTTAGCCGAAATACGGTAATCCGCTTAACGCGAAGCCTTTTTAAGCGAACGAACGGCTCTGACGTTGAAAAAAAAATTTTTTTTTATGCATATATATGTGTTTGTTTTTTTTTTTCTTTATCCGTAAACCCGCGTAGCTGCGCATATTTCCACCCTTGCAACTGCAGACTCCGGAGGGAAAAAGATGGAATCCCCGAAACAAAAGGGGAGAGAAGAAACCAAAGGAATTTGAGGCAGTTCCTACGGGGGTTTATACTTTGAAAGCTCGATTTTCTATCGACAGGAATTTAATCAGTTCGTTGCCCTAGGAGGAAAAAGAAGCAGAGAAAATTACAAAGGAAAAGAAGTCCCCAATTTTTGGGGCCAACGACATATATCCTCCCCCATCACGACGTACAGGGAAGAGAAGGGGACTGCGAAAGGAAAATCAATGCGGTGAATGGGCTCCGAACGATGCCGCCTGTCACACTATTACAGCCTGCTACAGGGAGATATGCGAAAGATTTGGAGCGAGATGCTTCGGTTGCTCGGGGAGACTACTGCGCTGCTGCTGCGGAGGGTGAGGATATCAAGGGTAAAAGCTTAAGCACGCACGTCACGAAATATCTTTCTAGGTTATATATTTGAATCCTGATTGTAGAGAGGGCCGTGTGAGAATCACTAACCCGAATGACGTCGATAAATAGACGTAATTATGACGGTAATTGGTTTCGAAGTGAGAATCGAGCTTCGGTGGTGGTCGACGGACCACTTTAGGCGACGAGGATATTATCATAAACTGAATTCCGCGAAGCAATTCGCTCGACTCCTTGATTATCCTGTTGCAAAAGTCAGTTCTCCACTGATAATTCAAAGGATTTGTAATTCTCAAACTCCAGCTTCGACCATTACACTTCTCTCTATATTGGAATTCGGAGCGCAAAGTGTTCGTCTCGAAAATGTGGTACTAATCTCATATGTGTGAGAGTTGGAGGGGAATCGGTTGTATTTCATTTTATTACTTTACGAAGGTAAAAGCAACGGACAAAGTTGAAATAACGAAATAAATGAAACTCGACCGCGTTTAACAACACATACGCTGCGTAGGTATGTACATACATGTAATGTATAATACACGTAGAATCTGAGTGGAAATGGTTAACTAAATTTCAGGTAGAGATAAACTGGTAATGCGTAGTGGGTATACAAATGTCAAAAAGTATATCGTAGTATAGCTGAGAACTGTAATCTTGCGTGACAGCAATTATTCAAAGGGTTTTTAGGTGGAGGGTGTATAAAGTTGGCAGGTAAGTATCGAAAACTATACCCTGTATACCAAAGCGAGACGAAAGTGTGGGCGGAGTCGTCGTTTAGTTAAATATTTGATGCTTTCACGAACTGGGTCGTGTAGTTCTAATGGCGTTGAGAGTGGCGATGGCTACGGCGATGGCCATGGCGATGGCAATGGGAATGGCTAAGGCTTCGCAGAGTTGGAGGTCTGAGGGTTTTGGGTTTGGGGTGAACGAGGGGGTGGACAGAGATAGACCCTCTCTTTATTGTTTATTAAAATGGCGACGATAAAATGCGTCATTCTAACGATACGACCATAGTTATTTTATATTAAGCGAGGCCTGTACTAAACGCGGCTACGTGACGCGGGAACGAATTGGGGCATTTCCTAAATGCTCTTTTTTCCGGCAGCGAATTTTAACGAGATAGCTGCCGGCGAGGTACTACCGTAGACCTGTTTTATGTTCCAGTACATGGTTACTACCAAATTTTGCTACGTGTTACAACAGCTGGTTTATTCCCGAATATCCCCAAACATTTTCTTTTCTTATTTTTCTTTTCAACGGTACGATATCGTAGCTTTACCTAACAATTCTCATACTATTCCGATGTCATAATAATCCACCATCGCTCGAAAATTACCTCATATTTCTTCAATCAGTGTTCTCCAATATGATTTCCGGGTTACAAGCTGCGCGGAAACCCATACAGAAGTTTTGATTTGTCGCGGCGGTGGAAGTTTCACTTCAGCAACTACATAAGTTTAATAAGTATTTTATTCGATACTTGTTGCAACTTTTTACAAGTTCTAACGTTGATGGTTGTTTAGGGTTGTCTGATTTAGCAACGGGAATTAAAAACACAATTTCCGGTCTCGTTTCCCAACGCTTGCCAGCCGCATTTCACGCGCTGGGACGTGCCTAATAGAATTATCGTGCAATCACGGTAGCTGCCGGCCTCGCGGTTCCCGTCTCGTCTACCCATTCCGACGCGACGGCGTCAAATTCATATTTTTTTAGTTTTTTAGTTGTATTATTGTTATTATTATTATTATTATTATTATTATCATCATCATTATTTTTTACAGCTTCAAGAATGTATATAAACTGCCGCGCGGTATCCCGCGGGGAACAAAATATTTGCAAGGAACATGAAGATGCGGGGGGTCCCAGGAGAGTAACCGCGTTATAGCGACCAAATTTTGTTTTTTTTTTTGTTTTTCTTTTTTCCAGCCATGTTAACCCTGCACACATTTAAGGGCTCCAGAAATAGTCTGCAATTTTTTTTCTTAATTAAAAGAGCACTGAATTTAATTTACCCCTCGTTAACGCGCTTGCAGCCCACGCGGGTTTTATGGTAACGCGGACATCGTTTTAATTCTGTGGTAAGACCCACTAACATTTTTTAAAGTCATCAAGCAAATAGAGTAGCTTGCGAAAACCTAGTTTTTATAACTCCGGCGAATTAGTCGTTCACGGGTTATTTCACAGAAAATATCATCTGTGGACACGCGAGAAGGTCATGTAAATTGTATGTAATATAATAGCTAATAGAGAAGGAAATAGATAATTTCACCTTGCAATATTAATATCTTTCGTAATTTTTGTAACTAAAAATTTGATTGCACGTCCCAAAATTCAAGTGAAAGCCTCACGCGTCGCTCTCTTATCCTGCATACATTTTATCTTATAAATGTATACGAAATATATGCTCACGCGAAGATATATGTATATATGAATAAACATGTAAATATAATGAACGTATGAGGTTTCCAAAAATAAGGTATCACATTGTGGGAAAACTGGGATGAATCTTATGGGGCGCGGAAAGAAGCAAAAAGTTGCACGGTTATTTTTTAACTCTCTTTTTTTTTTCTTCTATCTTTCAACGTTATACTCGAAAAAACTGGGGTGCATGCTAATGCGACTGGCCTTCTTTTGAGGTGGAATTTCCTACGTATAGATGAAGAGACTGCGAGTGGTTGCCCTGTCGCGTTATTTCTTCCGGTCGTGCGTGGGGTAAACCCTTACGCAAGTTCGTTCTTTATCCTTCTCGGATGAAGATGGTATATAATACGAGACCTCCGCCGTTATTCCCCCTCGCCGCAAGTAGAATTCTACGCCGCATGGGTGCGGCCGTTGAATCTTTTGCCGTATGTCACGCGCGATAACTTAGTCTTCTCACTTCCATTGCCGACGTTATTATGACACGTATTATTATGGTCGTTGTCGTTGTACGGGGTTGTTATCGGCGTTCCAACGCGAAATAAAGACAAACAAGCAGTATCCAGAGTCGTCTCCCCATTGCGGCGAATTGGTGGGCCTTTTGTGATGTCTTCACGGCGCGTGTACGTAGCGTGCGACGGATGCGGCAAGGGATAAGAAGGTATCGAGGAAAGAAAAAAAAACAGAAAAAAAAAAGATAAAATAGAAAACGAGGGATAGCAAAAAATAGTCGACAACACAACCAACTAGTTAATCCGCCGCGTCCGGACGGGGCTCGGAAGAGAAATGCGGATAAAATACGGACATTTGTTTGAACGACAAAGCTTCGCGCCCCTTTTATCCCTGTTCACGTAACCCTACCGATGCTGCACGGGCAATGAGCACGGCTCGAAGAGAGAACATGTATATGATGTGGTACATACGTGTATAGGTACATCACCCTTATAACTAGCTTCCGCGTGCTCACGGTCTGCACGAACATCGCGGCCACAAGCACAACACAAATGCAAACACACTTGATTCACGTTCACGCGCTTTGTGTTATTCCGTATGGGTCTTGCGCGCACGAATCTATAGGCTTATAGATATGTATGGGTATGTATGTTTCTGTATGTATATATGTATGTAGAATACAACAAACTACGCACATCCGTCCGGACTTTGACATCAAAACCCCTTTCGTATGCGATAATCCGATCAACCGTGTCCTGCGATTTGCATCTCGTAATTCCCCACCCTATCGGCAATTAAAACCGTTCGATGGTAAATAATTGGCAGTTTACATCGGTAAAACATTAACGTATAGAAATCGACAACCGTATATACCAGTGTATGATCCAACCGGTTAACAGTTCGCAGATATTATTACGTAACATTGTCCATATTATAGAGATAAAGAACTCTCCATTTCGACGTGTCTGCTACACCGATACGGCTGAGCAATTGAAAAATCTTACCCCTCTTTTCTATTTTAATAATAGACGATATTTGCATAAATGAACGCTGCAGTTACGCACTCATGTGTCAAGCGTCAAATATTCGAAAATTCAGTTTAACATGGAATATTGTTTCAAATACTATAGCTAATAATATTTTCTATGACAAATGTGGTGGAAAAAAAATGTCTTCGATATAATAGCTTAAAATTATCTTTACAATTCTTTATTGATGATAATTTTTGATATTTTATCATTTTTTCTTTAAATTCGTGGTACTTTTCAATACGATCTGCAAACATCTGCGCTAATTTCATGAATTACTTTCGTATTGGAATAAAAAAATTATACAAAGTCTTGACGGAACAATTTAAATCAATAAAATTTCAATGTTGATTTTGTCAAAAGTCAGCATCTGACACTTGACATACGAATGTGTAACAGCGTCCGAATACCTATGAATTGAATATTTAAAAATAAATCGATAAACCGAAGAAGCTCTCAACATCACAGATTTAGTCGAACACGCGAGCACGACTGTAATAATTGGTGTAATTTTTATGCACGAGGGTCGACACGGTTTTTCTTCAACGACCGTTAATACCCACGGCGCTCGTATACGTGTGTTTCGTATATAAAAACGTCCCATAAACGGAATGTTAAAAAACTTCCGACTGCCTCCATCAACTTTTTCACTTCCAACGTTAACATATTATGAATCTACATACTTTTATCATAACCGCATTGAATACAGATATTGTGAGACTCGAGTAACGTATATATTTCTTTTACGTATATTACTGCCCAGCGTGACAGTGACAACTTCCCTAAGCAGCTACACAAACCTTGTCATTGGGTGGTAACGGAACTCAGGACATTACGGGCGATTCCTTAGGCGCCTAAGAAATTCAACTTCCCATTGATCGCGCGAAAAGTAGTTCAGTAATATATAATAAATGGTATTACATACAGAACTTACATTGGTCAGACGCGTTACAGTAGAGTCACGTGAGTACATACATCGCACATACCATATACATATAGCTATTGTAACGTTCGTCCTTCGGGTCGTCCGCGCTCACGGCGCGTAATTAAGTTTACGCCTGAACAATGGATTTCGCGCGGTTAATTTCACCGTCCGTGATCAATTAGCGAAAGCGTCGACGTAGGAGACACGAGCCACGGGATAGTAGCAACACGCGTTGTTCTTGATACGATTTCGAAGGGGAAAAGAAAGTATATAAATCGTATAGCAGAGCTGATAACCCACCGCGTTACTCGATGTACAGGGTAACGATGTGTGTCTGTGACGAAGTGTTTCTTCGCTTTTTTTTTTTTTTTTTTTTTTTTTTTTTAATCAATTTTTCCGATTTCTACCAACACCAATCTACCGGCAACGGCATATACCGAGACAATTCGTGTGAACCGGCCACTCCACACGCCTGACTATCTGCAACTTAACGTGTGCGGCGTATGGAGTGGCCAGTTTCCACGAGTTGTCTCTGTACAGTGTTTTGGGTTTAGCGAAAAGCGGCAAAATTCCAATACAATCAATCAACCTGAATACGGTTAGCCGCTTGTAGAGCGGTACAATGGTGCGTGTACCTTCGATTAAATGGGACTCGTGACGGGATACGTCATTGATTATTTTGATAATCATTCGCAGTGGCAAATGACTGATGTATGTACGTTGATGGGATATAGATATTACCCACGCACTCGTCGACGAATCAGCCCATATGTAATTAAATTCTGCTGGCATATACTGTTCGGACTTTGTGTCGACAGAATAGGTACATACATGTGGAGAGGGAAATCTGCATGTAAATACATACATGTATACGTATATATATATATATATATTATATATCTCAACAGTCGGACGAAAATCATGTACACGTCATTATACATATAAAGTTGACCATTGTTTTTTCTACAGTTTTATTTCACCAGTGACTATACCTATAATAGGCATATGCATTTACGTCAGTTATAGAAGAAATGAATGGAATCGGGGATGCCTTCTTTTTTTAATCTAATAACTTCGCGGGTTCAAATTTTGTTCATCTTCCCAAGGTTTCATACCATTTGAAATGTTTCTCTTTATAACACCTGCAGCGTAATAAAATATGACAGAGATGTTATACCTTGCGTACGTAATCACGGGCGAAGTGGTAGGTATGCACAGATATTTACGTACACGCGTCATTTACGACTGACGGCGATAGCGTCGGTTGGGTGAACGCATTTGCAGCGTACTATAGGGTATAGGCGTTGCATTTCTGGTCATTTCATCGGATTCACGGACAGCGCAGTTTAGTTGTACATATCGTACATGTGTGATAGACCATACGGGAGAATCGGTACGGAGAGTAACACGCTAAGCCGGTGACCAGCGGTTATTTGATAACATGAGTCGCGACTGCCACCGGGGTACATACGCGGTATGGGTAATGCACAAATGCAAAGGTTTATGGGCAATACGGTATATTTATGGTTGATTCAACAAGAGCAGAAAGGGCCACAAGTTGTAAACAACAATACATGTACGCAACTGACGAAGTCCTTCGCGTAGACTATAATATGTAATACGTATACGATATTTGTTGGACACCCATAACGGTGTGAGTAGACCATCAACGGATTTTAGTATTGCGGACACAACTGCGGCACGTTAGTCCGCTAGAAGCAATTCCCGTCCGTTGAAAGCTGAGCCATCGAACGTACATACCTAGCGGATGGTAATCGTATTAATAATATTGGGCTCGTAAATCTCAACGGCTCCCATGGAAGGGAAGTAGCTATGACTTTCAGAAAGATGACGCCACATCCGAGAAGCCTAATATCGAGTGCAACGATACGACCTTTGCACCTATAGTCAAGAAAGCTCGAAAATTGATGGAATACCATCTATGTTCACGCGATTGGAAAAGTATTTTACCTCGCACGTTATTTCAATTTTTCCATGTCTTTCCGTGCACAGATGTACGCCCAGTTAGGTTAATTGTGAATCACTTCGCGGCCAAGCTCGCTTGGACAACTTTTCGCAGCCGGCCCAACTGCACGAAAAATTTGTCCAAACGCGTGCTGAGCCGCGAAGCGATTCAGAATCAACCTAACCGGGTGTACGTATGTAGAAAAGAAGTCGTGATTCCGACGTGTATTATAAGGAGAATAATTTCTTTATAGATTTGACAATAGGATGGTAATTTGAGGGTATAACCGATGATCGGTGGTGGTTTACACGCCCACTTGGAGATGGGAAAAGAAGAAAAGGAAGAAGACGAGGAGAAAAAAATATCGAAACATAAAGGGTGATCCCGGTAATCGTAAAGCTCGAATAAATCGAGAGCTAAGCAGGTGGGGACGAGTAGAGCTGCAGTAGCAGTGTACGGCTCTCGATGGGAGGGTTGTCGGAATCTATTGCCTCCATATTTTGGATACCGCAATACTAAATCAGGGGGAAACACACGAGCATCCCGGGCGTGCGGCGGTAGTAGCTATCGAAAATCCAAACGCCAAAATATATCAAGGTATAAATCATGTTGCCCCGACGGAGGACCGGCGTTCCTGTCATCCTCTGGAGCTTGCGAGTCGTATGACGTATTTATTAATCGCTTAGCTCCTAAATCCCTCACGCAGCTGGGCTCGAAATGTTTGTATATATTGCAAAGTAATACGAAGAGAGCGAGAGGGGCAAACGACTGTGCAAAATAGGATAAGGTAGAATGAGGGGATACGGAGATATACACAGGTATAGATAGGTAGATGAAGAGATGATATAGAAGAGG
This sequence comes from Athalia circularis, assembly GCA_963978495.1. NCBI lineage: Eukaryota > Metazoa > Arthropoda > Insecta > Hymenoptera > Athaliidae > Athalia > Athalia circularis. The sequence continues at coordinate 24,908,254 of OZ021700.1, forward strand.
CTACCGCGGAACGTACGCGCGGGTAGTACGAGAGAGATGAAAAGGAAGAGAGGAACGCAATGCGGTATACGGGGTGGCGGTGGATAGCGTCGGGTGTTGGACGTACGCTGGGTCCTCGGGGAGAGGATTAGCTCGGACATATTGAGAGCTTCTACCAGAAGCACCCTCTGTTAAGCGGACCGTAGTGCCAACCGGTACATACCTACCAACCATACGTAGAGGTAGCTACCTCGGGGGTAGTAGTTATGGCGCGGTACGTTATCTATGTATCTACGTATATACCTCTTACGCGACCTCGGGGTGCGCCAACGCACACAAAGGCTTGACAGGAACGATGCGAACCGAGCCGAGCGGCCACGGCGCCGCACTACCCGGTCGGCGCAACGTCGAGAGAAAAACATATTTTGCTTTCGAACTTATACGCGGTTATTTTTATACATGTATAGATGTGTACGTATAGTTTGATATGGCCGGGGCCGCGCCTACCACTCGGTATATCTTCACTTCATTCCCCCTCCTGATTTTGCAGCGTACGTACGTTATAGGATGGCGATATTTCGAGCTCTATTTTTTAATTTCAACTTTATATCAGCTCGAAAATCGATGGAAAGTAGCAACGAAAAAAAAATTCATCCCCGATGAAGTCCGAGCCTAAATATTCTACTAAAAATATTTCAAGCTTGCTCGAGGCATCGAGATGTTTTTGATTCCGGTAAAAAAAAAAGTGGCTCTTTTATTTATATACATTAATTAACGACGAAAAGTAGCCAACATTTTTCACAGCAATTTCTTTAGATTTTCAATGAGTCTTCTTGCTCACGTAACGCAAAAAACGGTACAATATATTTCCGAGGTAAAAAAAACTTGAAATTTTAAGAAAGGTACTCTGAACACATCGTCACGCTGATGCGTAGCATGCAAGAGCGCGACCAAATATTCATAAAATACACGGTATATTTTTGTTTAGTGTCCGAGTTGGAACGGCCGTCACGAATTTATGCGATGGAAATCGGGTGTTGCATGCCCTAAAATGGGCAAAATAGGCGTGAAAGTGGCAGGTTCACAACTTGCTGGTATATATAATCGTCGGACGTGAAAGAAAAAAATCTTCTCCGCGAACCACAAATCAAAAAAAAAGAAAAAACTCTTATCGATTTCTCATATTTTCCCGATAAGGGTCGCGCTTGCACGCAACCCATCGATACCGATCCATAAATATCTATCATTATTTATTACCGCACTAGGTGTGGCTTCGTGATGGAACGAAGCTGCCCATTGATGCCACTGCATTATACGATACGTATGTATAAGCAGAGTATAGGTCTGTTCGCATCGATTGCGTTCACACCTTTTTCTCTCTTATCCTATATCGTCCAATGTAATTTATTTTGTTAAAAAAAAAAAAAAAAAGAACGAAAAGAAAAAGAAAAACCTTATAAACATTAATTATTTGATGATGATATCAGATGGCGAATACGTGTCCCAGCATTTTATTATATTCAATGAATACTTCATCCTATATATATGTATTATGTCGCTATTTGTTTTCAGTATATTAAAATCGTTATATTATAATAGCTTTTAAATCGTAGAAAATGGAAAGTAAATGTGGGGAACATACCTTGTACCTGCAGCGTGCGTTAGAAAAGCGCATGGTTTCACGTTTCGAGTATAGAGTAGAGAATTGCTTTAAAAGTCGCTCGTGAGAGTTGAGGGAACGGGAGGTAGAAGGGGCCGGGAGGAGGGGGAGAAATTCTGAAGTGCTGTAGGCACTGTTATTACAACTTAATGTGCTGCAGTATTGTTCCCGTAAGCTTTTCCAAGCATTTATACGGCGCCTCTCTCCATATTTGGACCACCACATATATACCATCTACCCTTCTTCTTCTCTGCTTTTACCGTCACTGTACGTACGTATATAATACGCGGCATGTACAAATAAACCATATCCCTGCTTTTACGTATATATACATATACATAGCGGCAGTTCTCTCCATAACCATCGTGTGCTGCACATCGAGGAAATGTAGCGAAACACTTAGACTTATTTCTAATAATGTTTCGTTCCATTATTCATAAACATTTTATAATCTTCTTAACATGAAGAATTGTTCGAGCTTCGAGCAACGTTTCGTGGGGTAAACGTGGTGCCGGGCAATCCGCGGCCCGGTATAGTTTAAGAAAAACGTTTCACAAGCGAGATGAGCTCACAATAAAGTATGGAACAGCCATACACATTATATCTATTGTTGTATACGTGTATGGTGTGCGTGTGTTTCGTAATTCTTCTACTACACATACCAAAGAGTGTGAAAATAATTGAAACACAATTACCTCACTTTATACGACGACAGAATATAATTCGTAAAGATATATAATTATAAGTAAAAGGTGTTCGGGGCGCGTCCCATGCAAGATACGTGATTCGTTGTTTCCTCTATTTCTCACGATCCAATTCGATTCGTAGAAAATAAGTCACGTCCACTTTTCCGAACCTTTTAAGATATACTTAGGATCCATTTACGGCTCGGAAGGGTTTATTCCCGGCATACACGAACACCCTCGCGCTGCAAAACCGCAGACAGAAACGAAAATAATAATTGTCCTCGAAACGGAACGAACGTGATTTTATCGACGTCTCTTCCACGTTGTTTGCTCGGTTTTTGTTTTTTCCTTTTTTTTCCCCTTGTTTTTTCGCTATAGTTTTATTTTCCCCTCGATCTCCACCTTATAGTTACTCCTGTTTCACATTGATTTTCCTGCGAACGTGTTGTTTTCCAGTTTCGTCCGAATCATTGTTATTATCACCAATATTGTTTTATTGTCCTTGTCATAGATCGGCGTGACAATTATTTAGTATATAGATGAAGCTAAGAGATAAATAAATAGCTACGTATAATCCTGTTGAGAATTGAGATAATTAACAGCACGCGATGATAACATAACATGTGTCATACGTATACAGTGTGTAGGTATAATCTGAACTACGACACAAATCTAACCCGTCTGAACTTTCAACGAGCGAAATGTCATGGATGTAATAGGGGTTTTTACTGTAATAAATATTGTAAAAGTTTCGCGATAAAACGAAAGAGAAGACTCGACGCGTGCCTGTATTATCGCATTGGAAGAACGCGAGACGAAAGGTGCGGGTGTCATTGGTGAAAAAATCTAAGCGAAATTGGGAACTCGAATGCTCTCTTTGGTGTGGCGCTAAGCTCGGTGGTTGATAAGTATATAGTCGTCTCGAAAAGCATATTTCGTGCCACTACGGGAACGCTCAGTCAGTTTCAGAGGAACGCGGGTGTTGTATGTATACATAGATACATATATACGCGTATACTGTACCAAACCATCTTAGCAATATAGCTGATCCTGGGAGTGATCTCTCCATTACGGAGAGGATTAGCTGGTTATGAAACTTGCCACAAACGCCTCACTCGCCCAGGAAAGCGCGGCGCCGTGATGAACTCTGTTCGGAAAGTTTTGCCTCGACAATCCTATAGCTACACGTATACACATATATACATATAATGAACAGCTACACTGTATATAAGGAGATCGGCGTAGAGTTGCGTGGAATAAGTGATCAGGTTGTATAGTAGAACGCACAGCCCTTGACGAAGGCAGAAGGTACGAAATAATAGGGGGAGAATCGAAATAACGAGTTGATTTCGGAGGAAAACGTACCCAGCTGTCTTCAGTTTCTATGTATCACAAAAGAGGTTCTTCTCTCGTGATGTGCAATAAATACCGAACGGAAGGCACACGAGCTAAATGGGAAATAAGTCGAGAGGAAGTCAAGTTTCCGAGTACTAATTTGGCAAGGAGAAAATTAAGCGGGATCGGATTAATTGCTGTATGGAAGTCGAGATGGAAAGGTATACTATAGGGCGTAATGATACGAACGCGCGGAAATCTTCGATACGTGAAACTGCAACACTTGCTACGCGAGGAATGTTCTTAGCTGTATCGTAAGAATTATCGTTGCATCCGGATACCGTATGTATATATTTATATCTATCGGTAATTATACTGGGTGAGCAAAAAAGTGGGAGGTTGAGGTAGTGATAGCTCTCTTCTACCACCTCACTTTATTCGCGTGATTTTAATTAAAAAGCCGAACGGCAAACGAAACACTTTGAGGCCTGAGGCAGCGACGTTCTCGACTGGAACGACAAGATGCGTCTCTCTGCCCCAATGGATCGCTCGCCACGTTACCGTCTACAGTTCCGAATCAAAATCTTATTAACTGTTGAAAGTGAGTTTCGCTTGAAAGTGGAATTTAATTACATTCGCGCCCCCCACCCTCCCTCTCCCCTCCTCCCCCTTCCCCCTTTCGACCCTGCTCCTTCATTACTTTCGGTATAGTCCACCCAATTTCCACCTTTCTGTTACTCCCAGACCTCATTTCTGAATAAAAATATTCAAATTACTGCTTTGACCGGTGAAAAATTATTGCTTCCATTTCCGTTGATTCGAGACAACTGTGAACATTCCACCCAGGCGAACCATGGCTTTTTTTGTTGCCTCACTGTCTTTTTCTACTTTTTTTTTTTATTCATTCATCCGAACATTCGTGTCTTCGTCTATTTCTTCTGTGCACCTGAGGAATCTACATTTTGTAGTACATATATTATGTACACCTTCTCTCCACACTTTTCCCAGCATAGAAGCATCGCGATGCTATATATACATATAGTTGCTTATTGGTATGTAGATTGGTTCGTGATGCTTTCTTCAAAGGTGATTTCCTCCTTTGACGAACGAGATTCGTACCCGTTGCTCGAGACGATCGCTTCGGTATCTACATACACATTATTCTTTTTCCCTCAACTTTACACTCCCACAAACCGTGCTCGCGTGGTTCTCGAGAACTGGTGACCTAGCTTGCGGGAATGTGCACGTATACACAACCAGCATGTGGTTTATTCCGTCGTACACCCGTTCACTCGAAAAAAGAAGCAAGAAAAAAAGGTGATGATGAAGGAGGGGAAGGATAAGAAGCCATAAAGCTTCTTAGGAGCCAAGAAGATTCATTTTAAACCTATAAGATTGAATCACCCGGTGTCATAACCTCGGCGACAACCATCTCGACGACCACCCACGTACCGTTTCCTGATGGTCGTATCGAAAATCTAGTCCCCGGTATCATTATTAATGCGGCAAGGTGCAAGCGACGCACGTTAGGGGTATCAACGGATACAAAAATAACTACTAGTAGAGCCAAGTAGAACTCGCCAAAGGCCGGGGGTCGGGATGGCCCTCTATTCGTTGAGCAGGGAAGCCGGCAACTATAGTCAGCTACACGCACTGGGGACTCTTTCATGCGATGGGACTATACGCTTCGGAATACGACCGGCGGAAGGGGTGGGGTTGGGAGCTTCAAGGAGGCCTCGGAGGGATTACGGTCCGCGCTACCAAAATTACTCGTGACTCAGTCCCGCCGAATCTGACCCCACACCACCGTTCCGAACGCCGTTGCCCCACATATCCGCACCCTCGGCCCCCACATTGCCCCGGGTTATGTGATACGAAATAAGTTCATGTGTGCGGCATGTGTGTATACATAGTATATGTACCTATGCGTACATCGTATCATATTTGAGCTTAGATTAAGCACTCGGCGAGTTGCCTGTATTATTATTATTATTATTATGATTATTATTATTGTTATATAATTTCTTTTCGTATATTTTCTCTTTGATGTCCGATGAATCATGGAGCCCTCTGACGAAGGAAGGGAAAAAAAAACAACAGGGAAAGAGAAAAAAACAAATTCGCAAACGTCCTCTACGATTACGGTTACGGTTACGGTTATGTGTACCAAAATATATATGTGTGTGCATATAGAAGGATAGAATTGAAGGGGGGATCGGCGTCCGTTTTGTAGACAACTCTTACGGATTTCAAAATACCGCACAAGAAACGGTGTATCCATATAATACCTACTTATCAGATTATAGAGTTGAAAGAAGGATCTTAGCTTGTTGGTAAAAGGTACAGGTGGTTCAAGTCGTAGGATATTTTACTCACCTTTGCTGGTTCCGTCAGGTCCCCGGAGAATCGTACACTCTTCTATTGTACCAAATGCAGCGAACAACTGTCGAACATCGTCTTCAGACTGTTGCTTGCTGAGCATTCCCACGAACAGCTTTCTGTCTGCATCCCAGTCATTTGGTAATAACAAAGAAATGAAAAATATGTTAGTCACAAACGTACTTATTAGGTAAACGTTATTAATATCCATTAAAAAATCTTGCGGCTAACACCGACAACAACAAAGTTACATTTTACACCAGCATCCACCATCCTAAGGTAAATATACATATGTATAGGTATACGCAAATATATATATATGCAATGTATTTCGATAAATATAGCACATATATGAATTTTAAGTAATCTTTTTGACTTCTATACCTCGTCTCGTATATATACATGTGCATACGTATACGTATGTAAAAAATTTATATTTTTATTGAAATATATAAAATCCGTTTTTACACGCACGGTATGTATCAAAGAGAGACAATCGTATTGTACGTGGGATTCGATTGGTTCAAGGTAATCTTGCGAAAATCAACACGAGGCCGCGAGTTACGAGTTACGAGTTACGAGTCCCGGATACGTTTATACGTATATACTGACAAATTAATTCTAGTAAAAACATTTCAAATTAAATATACGAGGGCCAACAACGATGGGGTAAAATGGGGAAAAATTTCCATAAAGTAAACAGTAATAATCACAGCGGAGGGTGACGAAGTAAAAAACGGTAAATAACAACGTTGACGTGAGTTGACAACCTAAAACAGAAGCTGAAAAATATATGAAACGAAGGGTCAAGATCGTTGAATACGATTTAAAAATTAGACAATTTTTACCCCGTTATTATTTTTACTCCTACGGTTTTTTTTTTCTTATTGTTTTTTTTTCTTTATGAAGCATCAACTGCGAGTACCCAATATCTTGTGAGATTTGCAATTTTTCTTCTTTTTTTTTCTCTACATTGTTTTTGGAAAATGTTTTCACTCGTTCGGTAGACTAAAATGTGACGTTAGAAGGTGATCAAAACTTCATTTCGTGATAACGAAAGTGTCGTCTGATGTTAAATAATGACTGACATTATTATTGCTTTTCGCCCTCGTGTTGGTCAGATCTTGAACAAGAATCCCACACGGTGTATGAAAGGCGACATTTTGGGGGTACAAGGGTGGGGGTGGGGGTCATACGCCATTTACAACAGCATCACAAAAATGCTTACATTAGCGCACTGCAGCTATTTCTAACTTGTGCACAGCATATGGTAGATAAAGTTAATTGATTTAGAAATGGAATGAAATTTTTTGTCAAATTTCTTTTTACATCTAGCGTAAGAATAAGAAAAATGGAAATCTTGTATTATGCGTATACGACGCGCGATTGAAAATCATAAATTTTACCAACCCTTTTGGCAAAAATAGCCAAATACTTATTGGGTAGATACGATATAATTGACATGATTATACATAAATGTATGAATTACTAAATTTATCTGCCATTTCGCCAAGCATTTGGGCCTGATTGTAATTCATTCACGTATAATGTATCTACGTATTGGTGTACGTATTCGTTAATACAGGTATAATACGATATCATTACTTGATGTGAAAAATGTTTTTTAAATGAATTTGATTATTTAATCGAGTGGAGTCGTTGCGGCGTCACCGAAACAATAAGTAAATGAATAGATATAAATTAATAAACGAATGAACAAATTTTGATTTAGGAGCTTCCAGCGAAGCTTAGAAATATCTGCACTGAGTTGTATTTTCATGAAAGTTAATATCATTTTTCATTATTGTTGTAATCATCGTCATTATCATTATTATAATCTTAATCATCATCATTATTGTACGAAGGGGGATTTCACAAAGTCACGTCTAGGTACAGTAAGAAAATTCATAAACTCACACCATAATCAGAAAATATTTACAGATATATATGATATAAAAAACACATCGACAACGGTACAACACATTGAACGATCGAGCGACTATGATATGGTATATATATAAATATATATATATGGTCACAGTTGCGAAGGAGCTATGGAAATAAATGAATTAGGTGGACAACCATTATCAATGTAGCAATTAAACTGGATGTAACAAATACGATAGGGGGTGAGAAGGCAACAAATGGGGGTTAACGGGGTGTGGGGTTAGGGAATAGAATATAACAGAATGTATAGCAAAATATTTAATTGTTTATAACATGGGGTGGAGAAATTCGAGGCGTATGCGGCATGATGTTCGGTAGACGTTCTCATCAAGTCAGTAACGTGGTTCGCTTTTTATCGGGGTCGAGGTTAACCGATGATCATGGTTTCTGCACAAAGAGTCGTTGCTCTACGCGCGTAATTTTTGTTTTTGAAAGATGAAAAAAGAAATGAAAAGTCGAATGAATAAGGTAAAATAAAACTGAAAAAAGAATGGAGAAGAAAACAAAAAGAAGGAATGTGTGTGGAATTATATGAGAGCGTCTACTTACATCACGCCGTTACAAGGTATAGTAACGAAATAACAATAATGTATAATAAACAGGGCAAAACACGAACGACAGTTTTACGGCTACACGAGTCAGTCACGCACGTGGCACGCACAACACCTCTAATATGATTGGCACACGGACGTGACAGTAGATGGAAAGATAGGAGAAGACTATGGGCTGTTGGTATGTAATAATGTTTGGAACAACGGGAAGAAAAAAGGGTGAAAAGGTGAAGGGGTGAAAGGGATGATGCACGCGAGAATGTAACGATTGGACAAAAGATCTGTGCGAGTGAATTTGGTCGATCGGATGAATCAACGGTATTAGAAAAGCGTCTAATTTGATAATCCTTAATTATTTTCAAGAATTTGAAACCAGATGTATGATGTGAATAAATAGCACTGACAATGTAACTGACATCAATAATATGAAAATAATGAACTGATAAGATTGTTTCGAATTTGGAAAAAGAATTTTGAATAGAATCAGAGTTCGGTGCACGTGTAACGGAAGAGAGAGAGAAAAAAAACAGAGAAAAAAAAAAAAAATTATTTCTGAATCCGTGAGATAAGAAGCGTAGTAGGTTATTATAATACCGGGAAAAATGAATGGCGTTTGGTGAATTGGTCGGGGGCGGTAAAGAGGAGAGATCGGAGATTAGCGATTAGGCGAATGAACTCTGCAGCAAACTGTGCTGGACGAGTCACCGGTGATGGCGTGATGAAGGAAGAAAGTTCTTTTTCATTTTGTGGAGAAGTAGAATAGAAGTCTGGAAGGAAGCTAGCTATCTCCTGGAAGTCGAAGTTACCTTCAGCAGCCGCCACTGGTGCCTCCTACTTCCAGAAGATTGCACTGGCACTCCCGTCGTCCATCATGCACTCTGTAATACAGAACAGAAACAAAGATGGCAATGCACCCATAAACCAGGTCATCATCATCAACACGGTGTGAGGTAGTCTGTCGATGAAAAAAAATGACAAAAAAAAAATTATGAAAAACAAAAAAATTATCGACAAAACAAATTATAGGTATTTCATGTATATATATGTAAATACCCTTTATATAAATACGACCCAAATTATATTTATATCATCATAGTAATCGTCGGCCGTAACACAAATTTATCATTATCAATTGTCATTAACTTGGATGGTCACGAATCATCTTATTATTATTATTATGTCTATCGGAAAAGTTGAAAAATTTACCACTGCTAATTATATCATATTACTGTTAACAGATCGAATTGTTGTTGCCTTTATACTATTTGTATATGTATATCGCGTGCCAAATGCCAAAAGGGCGTATAATTTTTTTTTTTTTTTGGTGCCAATCGTTTTGTAAACATGTTTCTATACGCTCTTTTGGCTTTAGACCGACAATTAACTCAAGCCAAAAGGGCGTATATCTTAAGATACGCCCTTTTGGCGTTAGTACGTCAAAATTTTTTTTCTGCAATTCGAGCGATTCTCAAAAGGATGGCAAAAAAAAAATTTTTTATACGCCCTTTTGGCATGGAACCCTATCTAACTGCTGTAATACGCCCTTTTGGCATTAGGCACGCGATAGATTTAACGTGAGCAATGATATACAGTGCAAGATATTTCTTAAATCTTGTATTATATATTTAAGTATAATACTTTTATATATGAGTGGATGAAATTTATATCGTTGATAAAAATCTTGAAATATGTGCGATATGGGAAAAAAAAAAAAATTTAATGAATAAACAAATGATATTTTCCCTTGTTTCGTGTGTATAATAATTCTGATAAACTTCCCTCGGGGTCTTAGAATGTAAGCGAATCGCCTATACAATGTATATGGCTTTATATAATTCTGGTGAATTTCAGGTCGCCGAAATTTAGTTTATAAGCTGGCGGAGGTTGGGCGGCGTAATTAGCGTATTAGAGCCTCGCGATCGTGGGTAACAGATGCGGAGTTAAAATCGGTCGGGAAAATTGTGGAAACCCTTTGGGACTCGGGAGGTCGTGCGAAGCGTGCTCGACGTCCTTTCCTCGGGACTTGAGTTTAACTCCTGAAAGTGATCACCGCCGTGATGGTCCGGCGAGACGACCCTTCAACTCCATTCCGTTTTAATCGACCGACAAATAGCGCGAGAAACATTAAGCCCCTATTGTTTTTTGGGATTTTTTATTTACATATTTATTTATCTATTTATTTTTTCTTCTCCCTCGAGTCGGTAAGGAAAATATAGACGAACGAACTCGACGTTTTAAAACCAACATCCATTGGGAAGGGTATGCTTTTTACTTTTTATACTTGGAGCACTCCCGGCGGCCTGGTTCAACGCGCGTGTAATAAGGCATTTAAAGAGAAGTGCCAGCAGTGTCGAGGAAAAGACGGCGGCATGTATACGCGACAAGTAAAGGGGGGCGTCGTCTCGTTCAATGCGCTGTCGGCGTCGTCGGGGATGAGAGCTAGTGCAGGGACTTATACGGGGAAAAGGGTGACTCCGAACATGGATGGCCAAGGGCAAGGGGTACGGGGCTCACGTTAGGCTCTGGGGCACATTTAAGGATTTGTCTCGGGAAATTAGATTCTCGGTCCACTTGCAACGCGCGTTGTCGTACTCCTTTTCGTCGTCGTCGTCGTCTTCCTTTTCGTCGTTGCCATCGTTGACTCCGCCCTGAGGTGAAGATCTTTCCTTTCTAGCAGCGTGCGCGGGGGAAACGAGAAGGGCGCGCGGTACCCTTTTCATCGAGCCCTCGCACGCCCTCGTCTATTGTCCCACGGAGACACCCGTTCGCACAAGGAATTGGACTTTTGTCGTTCGAGCAAAATGTTAACACACCCTTTAGGCTTCGGTTGAGAAAAAAATTAAGCCCTTTCCCAAGAAAATTTTAACGACTCTTGGCTCGAATCCTATTTCCCGGAAATTGAGGGGGCGCACCTTATATGTATATACCTGCTGTCTTTATACCTCCTGGACAGACTAAACGCGAGGATTTCCCGGGCGGCTTAATACCCCCGCTGCGAATCTAAAGGGAAAACTTTTCAGAAGATGTTCTAATTTCCAAGTGAAAGCATGCCTGCGTCTATACCTATACGTATAAGGTAGCTAGGTACCCCGGTATATATGTATACATACCAAAGATGCATCCGCCCCACTTCTTATTCGCTCGGTATAGCTGTTGCAGGTGACTTGAAAACAAAGTTCTAATAAACCGTCCCGGGGTTCGTGCGGTAAACGAGTTCCTGCATCGGCAGCAGCAGGGGGAGGGGTGGTAGAGAGGTAAAAACTACGCTGGATTTCTGAGCCTTCAAAGCGACCCAAAAAGAACAAAGCACAGCGGTCTTCTTCCACCTCCCTTTTGAGCCACTTACTTAATCACGCCAAATAATTCTTAGTTTATTCAAGGGAGGAAAAATTAACCCTCGGGAAATTATCTCTACCGCACAATACACACCGCGCGGCGCAACGGTTCGAAACCGCGAAGCACAGTGGCGTTATACAGTCACCAGCGCGTTTGTCTTGAGGGAAAACTTTTAAGTAAGTTAACGCATGTCGAGTAGACCGGGGATGCCTAACGGCAAGTAATTTACAGAGAAGCGCATTTAATATTTAGAGTCAGCACTTTTCTTTTCAACCTGCAGGATAGCCGCTGGCCTATGGAGTATTAGAGAGCCCCGTCACAAACAAAATTTTACGAGGAGAAAGAAAAATAAACGAAACAATCACTGCCCCTCATTTTCGGACTTCACTCAACAAGTTTCTTCGGCTCATCTCTTTTCATTTTCTTCCTCACTCTATTCTACCGCCGATATCCACAACAGGCTGCACCGGGAGGGCTCGATCGTAATTCTTTGACGTCAGCCGAGCCTATCGAGACGTGTAATTGAGGGCGAGACCCCTACGCGCCGCGATGCCGGCGCCCGAAGATATCCGATTTATGCATTTTCTGTGAAAAATCTTTGTAACTCGAGCCGAACGGTATCCCGATAGTGAAGTTGGCCCACGCGGGCTACTGTATAGGGTATACATATACATACATATATGCGCATATACATACGTATTATAAGGGCGTGTAGGCAGGGCGATAGTGCGATACCATGGGATACGTTTATCTGAAGTAGGCGAACTGCGAGTAGGGGGTGGTTGGAAGGGATACGATGGTACGGGAAGAGGAAAGTGGGAAAAGGGAGGCCAAGGTGGAGCCAAGGTGGCTTCGCCAAGGGATCGAAACTTATCTACTTGCTCAACTGGTGCCGTTACAGCGTAGGTTCCTCTTAGTCCCTCCACTCTACCAATCTCCCTGCACTCTCTCACTCTCTCTTCATCCAACTAAACCAACTTCCTCGGAGTTAGTTCAACTTCAAAGATACGCAATTCTTGGATCCGTTTTATCAATGCCCAATTAATTCTGGCAAAACGGCAGACTCCCGGCTGTGGCTTCCTTTCGGTAGATCCGATAAGATAAACGTATACTATACGTATGCGATGAGGAAGAAGCAGGTTATACTACATGCGGCAGAGAAACTCAAAAATAATCAGATTATTGCATACGCTGGAATCACAAAGTGAAAAAGAAGGTTCGCATAACGAAAATACATTATTATACTCGCATGATTTTTAGGATCAGCTTTCCAGAAATCTGGATAGGCATGATGTATTGAGGCGGTTTCTCACCTGCGGTCAACATAATGGAAGGATATCGTTATCGTTTTTTGACAGAGTTACCGGCGATCGAACCAATGACATAGCTAGACGATAGCCGGCGCCAATAGAGAAGAGGCTGCGAAGCGAAGATGAGACTCCGAACTGATACTTTCAGACGGTTTTAACGACGTTCGACAACCCGAGCCTGTTCCACGCCGCTTGGTTGGCCGCATAGTCTTCTTGGCAATGCCGTGACGCGACCATGAGAAAGACAAAGGTGCAAAGTTTGGTGAATAAAGACTTTGAATAGGCACGTAGCGAGCCGCCCGACTCGACTCGAATGGTCCCCGTGCATCGGAACCCGCCAAATTCCGCCGTTCCCGCTGCCCGAGGCACACAATGAAATATATTTGTGTATATCACCCTCACAGCTATTCTGAAACAATTCACTACGAAGTTTCCCTACCAATGAAAGCGGATATATGGTGGCAAAAAACCAGTTGAAAAGTGTAAACGAAGAGGAGAGCTGGAAACTAGCTCCATCGGTAACAGCCGACGACAGACAGTAAAGATAACGTAGAGACCCCTTAACGCGTCGCAATTAAAATTTGATCTAGCTTTTGTATTACTAATAGGCCATTACTCCGCGGAGTTAAGTTGCCTTAAAGTGTCTCCGTGGCGAGTGGGATCTATAAATGACGTAATTAAGCTACACAAGGGTTCAAGATGGTCCGTAGAGGGCAACCTTTACGGCGGAAAAAGCCAACCCAGTTCGGGAAACAATGAAGCCATCCGAAGGGAAGAATAGAATGAAACACGTTCTGCCGTAAACCCGAGAAGGGGTTCGCGAATTTTTTTAACGCTAGGGTCAAGAGGTCGTTTCAAACGGGACTTTTCGAAAGATCGACCAACCCAGGATAACCCAGAGGTATCTCAACCCGATTGGTTCTACCGCGGCTGGACGAGCACCTCCATATATACCTACCCCCGACTACCGAAGACGATGTGGAAAAAAAAGAAGAGCGAAGAAAAATCTCCAACAAACCCCTGCGTCCGTAGCACCGAATGAGACGATTGAACTCAGCTTCCGACATTTGTTCCGCTGTGATAATGCTTCATCAAAGCTCACCAAACCGCGATCGAAGCTATGCCAGAACTTCGGGGATACGCCCAATGCTGCCTATACTCTCAGCTACGATATAATTTCGCTTCATAGATCCTGCATTATCTGCTTTTGTGCATGATGTGCATATGACGTATGCATGTGTAACACAGGAATAGCAAACGACCATCTAGTACAGCGACCTCACTCTTAGCGGCAACGTGGACTACTCTCCTACAGGAGCATTTTGAATAGGGGAGATTTTGTGCTGCAGGGGAATAGCGGCGGTGGCGTCGGCGATGGCGGTGCGAGCGGCCGGAGATTACAATGGCATCTCCTGGAGATTAGCATATGAATTACAACCCCTTTCCATCTCCGTCGGCCATCCGAGGGAGCGGAGAAGTGCGACAATACGGATGGCAGGCGAAGTCATGCGGGCAAAGCGTACTTAGGTTGCGCTTAAGGTCCGGAAAGTGCTTCGACGTGGCGACATAGGTACATGACAACCACCGGGTCATCGACGTCGTAGAACTCAACTATGACTACTTCACAAACGGTGATGAAAATTTCCCGCAAGACGGAGATTAAAATCGGCTGCGTCACGTCCACGACTCTGCTGCTGCACGATGAGAAAGCACGAAATTATTCTATCTCAAACTCCCATCATTCCTAGGAGAATTATACGAGAGGAAGAATATTCCATCGACGAAATTGGGCCGAAAGAAAATTTGTCAGAAGATGCAGAAGAGATTGGAAAATCAGACTATCCCTATTTGGTCTTATGTTTTCGTTTGATTTGCACTATCTTTGTTATCCTCGTCGTAGGCTTGTTTCCCCCTTGATTTCCTAAAAAAATAATAAATTGAAAGTGAATTTCCATTGATAAAATTTTCCCACAGCAACAGCCGCGTTTATGGATCTAATATGTTTCAACATTAGAGAGCAGTTCGGGTTGTCGTAAATGTTACATCGGGTCGAGTGAACACCATTAAAGTGAACGGTGATTCGAGGATCTGTTCATTCGTGAGTGATTTCGTAACAGAAATAGGTGTTTCATTTTTTTTTTTCTTCTCCTTCTTTTTCATTGTTCGTCAACGTAGCGAAAGAAGACGTCACTAATTGCCCTTCGGTTGAGAATAACGATATCCACTGCGATCAGAGACCCAAAGACGCGATAACAACCTTCTGGGCATTGCCTCACGCGGTGGATCGAACGACGCCTACAAGCACCTCTTCGCGTTTGAACTAACCTCCTGCGCAGCCTATAGATCGACCTCCTCATACTCGTTCTGCAAAACGAAGAAGCCGCGCGTTCAACGAATACCGACCGATTCTACGGGCACAAATGATGTCGTTACAAGAAACCGAGCGTTGGGCATTCCGGCAACGAAGAGATAACATCGCTACCAGCTGGCGTGCGTCTTATCTCTTTAACATCGATAACTTTATTACGACGCACGACGGACGAACTATTTCTACGTGTATGATAAAAATTTATCTATTTTCACAGGATATAGGAGGATATATCGCGTTGTTTTCGTTTTTTACTTTCTACGTTTTTCTTTATTCTTATTTCATATATCATTATTACCGTCACGTAGCTTTATATAGAGAACATTTTCTACTGAGAATGTAGATGAGCGTGAAGCGAATCGTAAGGAATACTTTAAGTGTGATTGTTAAAATATATCGAAAGTCTAAAGCGATAAATATCACAGCTTTTTCAATTCTTGGCTACGTACTAGGAAGATTGGATAAAATACGCCCGTATTATAATTTGGATTATCGAACAGTTATTGTGCTAAACATTCCTTTAGTCGTGGAAACAAGTTTTCTATTATACGCTCAACATCCGCGGAATGCTAGAGTTGAAATTATGCATAAAAGGAAATATTTCACCGTTTTGTTACTTCCTCGTCGTCGCATTAAGAGAAGAAAAAGAAAAACAATAAGTGAAATAAGAAATATGAAAAATATCATAACTGAGCAGTCTGCACGGGCAATTGTCCGCATCGATCAATTCCGACTTCAGAACAGGCGTTAACGAGACGCTTGTTATATACTCCAGAGCTAAAACGTTTCGTAAACGATTGCAGATATGCCGAGTATAAATGTGTTTTTGAATTAATACGTGCATCGAATTGTACAGTCGAATCCTTTGAGCTTTGGAGTGAAAAAATTTGGTCATTTTAGCGGTTAACATAAATTATTATCGAAGGACCTATAAACTCGTGAATTTTGTCATTAATTAAAGCGGTGAATGTAAATTATAATTGTAAATCAGGACATGAGTTATTATGCTTTTCTCACCTCCGCGGTTTTCACTGTCCGCCGGTTTCACTTGAATAGCACGGTTCATCTGAAACATAAAATTAAACGAAGTGAGTCATTGAATGGACGAACCAACCACAGGCGTATATTCTCTTAACGAGACGTCAACGGCAGCAACAAAATAATAACCTTTACGAAGTTCATTTACAAAGAGCTACTTCTTGTCAGTTTCATATAAACTGAAAATAACAATAAAGAAATGTGGAATAAAAAGATAAAATATCTGCTGGAAATATGAGAAACTGACGAAGAGCTTGAATCTAACCTCATTGTCGGTCGACACGGGGTGTTTCTGGATTCACATACAAATGTGATATCCAAAAGTTTTTGGTTCGTACATATGAATGACTTATATTTCATCGATCATTGCTACCTGCAGACATCAAAAACATTATAAGGGTCTAAAACCTATTTCCGGACGTCATTCTCCCCATACTTGTTACGAACCCTGAGCAGACATATGGAAAAAGGATATTTTATGGTCGACGTATGTATACAGCAGAAAAGTTGGTGTTTCTAGAGAAACCTGTGTCAGAAATACATGACGAAAGGCTCGCAAAGATAGCATTTTTCGTGTTTCTTCGATACGGTTCTTCGGCCGCGTAATCAATAATCAAACACACAGAAACGGTTTCTTTTACAAGGATGATCGAAGCCACTCGTATAGCGGCAGTTGAATACGCGTGTAGAGAGTTGCAAGATTATTTTCCATCGATAGAGATCTCCCTTTGGCTATATTCAAGTTTTGACCATTCGCGAACGTATAGGCGTGTCAAAATTTTAGATGGTCAAAGAAGAGTGGAAGTAAAAAAAATTTTTTAAAAATTGAATAAAAATACACCACGTCTCTTGCTGCAGCAGTCCCATTCGGTAGCTCCTCCGGATGTGAACGAAGCGCGGGCGAATGAAAGTTTGGTTATTTGTTCAGTTTACAGTGTCCGTCGTGTCCACCCCTCGTCATTTTGCTCTTACTCAAACACGTCCACGCCACCACCGGCGGCGTATTATAGCGGAGATCTCTGCTGCTGACAAGGCTTTCGAGGCATCCTGTAGCAGGATGGTCGGGCGCAGGGGCGGGGGAGGAAAAGGAGCCTTGAGGCCAGGAACTCTCTTTCCGCGCGGGCTCAACCCTTCGCCTTTCACCCTCCACCCTCCTCCCTTCGCCCTTTGTCCCCATTTTGCTTTCCCTTTCTCAATTCCGTTCCCGTTCCAGTTTTCGTTCCCGTTGCCTATCACTGCTGCAAGCAAGGTCCCTTGCGGCTCAACGGTGACTCGCTGAAGCAAGGCCAAACGGAACGAGACGCGCGCGGAACGGAACGCGGTAACACGGAACGCGGAACGGGACGTGTACAAATAACATTGTTTATTTGAAATACGGGGTGCGCCACGATATATACGCGAGTTCTATTCCGACCCAGGGATGAAACGGGGTGGAAATAGAGAGGGGGGGGGGGGGGTGTCGATGCATGATTCATGACGCAGGGGAGACCGCCTTGCCGCGATACCCTTTTAGTTTGGCCTACTGTTTCTTGGCTCATGTTAGCCAACTCTGCTGTGTTGTTTTTCCCTTTCGCTCCTCTCATACCCTGGCTCTTTATCTTCTTTGGGCTCGTTTTTCTTATCTCATCCCCGTGACCTATACGGACGGGGTCGACATTGGTGACAAAACGATGCTCCGGGCTGATTTCGTGAACAGAAACGCGGGCTTTTTTCTCAACGCTGCACGGATTAACGGTTACATCTGTACCCGATTATCTTCGAATGGAAGGGTGCTGCGTACGAGAGAGAAAAACAAATTAAAGCACGTTCTTCTCTCGGATTGCGTCGATATCTTATACACACCACCGTTGAGTAACGGGAGTTAAGTGGTCGTTTTAGAAAGCGACGAAAAAAAGTCAAGAAAATAAAAAAGAGGAAAAGAAAAGTAAAAAGAGGGAAAAAAAAAGTCGACCAAACGACGTTATTTTCGTGCCGCTTTATGACCCACCGGAGTTTTGCAGAACCCCTCGGCACTTTATACAACGTTTGTTTTTACAGTGCGTTCCCGATAGACAGTTCGTGAAATACGACGGAGACGCCTAACGATGGAGGCCCAGACCAACTTTTCGAACATCGCTGGCGGCTTGACAAGGGACAACAAACTTTCAAAAGTCTTTTCTTTCTACGATCTTTTCCGGGTCACAGTTATATTCCATATAAAACTCACACATCAACGTACAGTCTCCTTCCGCACTATCCGAAAACCGCGAAATTCGCGACAAAGCTTCCATTTAATCGAATGAAATTGCACGCATAAGCATGAAGTATCTAGTTCGTAAGAAATGGCTTGTTTTAAGTGTGCGAATTGCGTAACTATATAAACTGATGAAAAGTGGAATCACTGGAAGTTGCGAAAACATTAATTCATTCGAAAATGTGTATATTCCAAACAAATTATTCAAACGGTTTAGACCAAAGCAATTATATTTGTCGTTAAGACGTACGTGGAATATGTGTAATTTTTCAAAGTTAGAATCTCTCGTATTTCCAGCAAAATTTTATTGAGGAAAAATACAATGCGAGGTGTAACGTTCATAGTATATGAGGTATTTTGTGAAGTGCTGCTCGCATCGTCTGCGCAGTCTTTAGTCAGACTCTAGAGGATCGCATTGCAATTATGAACTGCAGTTGTAGAAGTGGAGGAGGTTACTTTAGAAAAAGGTTATCATTGTCGCTCGGGGAAATTAGACTCTGACTCGATTACTGGCCATTAGACGTGTGTTGTTGTCACGTTGTCAAGGTAACTCGGCGCCCGTAGATACAGGAAGTGAGATATCGCGTCCCTCTCGCTCCGTTTGGTTTGGTCAGCACTAAATGCATCGCTCAGACGTGACGTAGCTTCGTGTCCTCGCGCGAATACACCTATACTCTTTTTCCGAACTTCCTATAATGTGGAGGACGAACGTCGAACCAACGGCAAACTAATGCTGAGCTAATAGTTTGCCCGTTTATCGCATGTTTGCCTAAAATCACCTGTTTATAGCTAGCGGGAAAATTACGAAGAAAGAAAATTCGATACAGGGTGATGATATATTATCGGAGCGTAAGTTAAATTAAATGGTTATAATTAACTGCACATGGAAATTGGATACGTATAAATACGTCGACCTAGATAAATAGATAGGCTATATTGGTACGGGGTTAGAGAGGTAGACTGATTGAGAGCCACGTGCAGCACCAATTCAAATACAATAATAATAATGATATTTACGCGTTGCTTAGTTGTTCGAAGTTGCTTCGGTTGATATACAAGGGTGGGTTGGATGGGGTGTGTATATGTATATGATGCACTTAGAAAATCGATTCCTCGGAGAGACACCACTCAAGATGGATGGTAATAAGTAAATGTGTTTGCCAAGCCCCGAGCGCATATCCCGAGCAATTAATTAGGCTCGATTATCTATGTACACTGCGGGAAAGCATGCCACCAAGGGGAGATGCGAAATGATAGCCAACGTCTACAGCGATGAACCGAACTCGAGTGTATAACATCTCGACGGACGACGAGGACAAATGGCCGTTCTTTCCAGAGAGCCAAAAAAAATGAATAAATAAATAATATCATCGAATGGTCGTCCTAATTGAGCGAAAATTTGAATTCGCTAATCACCTTCTTCCTTTTTTCATCGCTTCGGTCTTCCATAGCTATAACTATAATATATTCGTACATATATTTCATCTCGAGCCCAACAAAAATTTCGTCAACTTTCGGCGCCCTAATTTTGCTTTCGATTATAAACCGGCTCACGGGATTCCCTCGAGACAAATATGACGCAGGACTTTTTCGGACATGTAAAAAAGCGAATTCGATTAGCTATAAATACGTATACAACGCCATTACACTTCGTGCAGAGATTCGCGCCTACAAAATTGAACGCGGGGTGAAATAAAAATAATATCGCGCAGGTTCCGTTGGTTCTCAGGTTCTTAACGTATTCACGCGTGTTTTATTTCCCGTTGAAAGGGGTTGCCGAGGCACGGCATGTTGGCTACACCCGGTGGACTCTGAAAGGCAAGGCGAAATCGAGATACAGGTTATACGCGCGCGTTGATAACCGCCAAATTGAATGGCGAATGTCGTTTCGGAAATTGAATAAGCTATCATGCCTGGGTCGAACGGTGAGTGGGCCCCGGTATTTGACCCGTTCGCCTGCGCTCAACTGCTGTGCTCGCCTGCAATCAATGTACTGATTGGAGATAAGGGTCGGCCCAACACTCTCACTCGCTCGTCCGCAGCTACCATGATTTATGTGGGCAACGATGATATTCGGCGATGACGCGACGCGCTCGTTCCTTGATTATATAACAACCCCTGCAACAGCTACGGCGTAATTGCCTCCGTGTCACCAGGATTTTTCGAAAAAAAAAAGAACCGACAATAATTTTTTTCAGAATTATTATCGTCAATGAATTTTCTCGCATTTTTAATCGCACCTGATGAAATTTAATGAAAATTTATCGACTCGCGATTCTCATTCTATTACCACGAGTGGAAGAATTCTTCGGTTTCAAATTAGATGATATTTCGAACGTCGAAAAAGTTGGTCATTTTACTATTCGGTTGTTCAATCCAAATTCATGCATTCAGAAATGAGAAATGGGGTGGCTTTATTCGAGAGACATAAATCATTCATTTAAGCGGTGAAACTTATTTTCCATCCCATACCACAAATGCGTCGGAATTTATTCAATCGTTTTAGTTTAATTATTGAGTAGCTACAAATACTTTCATTATACATATGGGTGTGTACGCCGGCCAAATAAACGCGTTTTCTTGGTCCCGTCAAGCATAAACGTCTGTATATGTATACCTAAAAGCTATGTACGTATATACATACCATGTGAAGGAATTATTCATCTGACATGATGAATATTTATTTGACAGACCGATCCCTTCTCCGGGTGACAGGATGTGACCCAGAATTATCTGTCATTCATTTCACGTATGTGCAGGTGTCGCATGGGAAAATGAATGACCTCCGTAATTGATTCGAAGGGATTTGGTCTCTTCAATTTTTGCAAGTTCGTATGGCTATGTGTACATATAAAATTGGGAGAAGAAAAATTGTCTTTAATCCGTGACGTGAATATATGGCAGGAAACGGAAATTCGTTTGGTTCATATAAGTATTACCGTCATAATACTAACTGAGCGTAAGTTCTCATCCTATACGAGATCAGCACTAGGGTTGAAACTTGGAGTAGCTGCCACCGCCATCCAATTTTACGACACTTTTCAACTTATAAGATCAAAACTGAAGCGCGTATGTACCAAAAACTCAAGGGATCCCACTATAGCTAAGCTCCGGACCGAAATAACTTGTAACAGTTTTTTTTTTTCTTTTTTTTTGTTTTTTTTACGAAGGCAACATTACGACTTCTTTTTTTACGAAGGTTATAAAAAATTCTTTCGAATATACACACACGTTAACAGTCAGAATCGAATATTTCGCGTGTACCTATCCCTGTATACTATATTACATTGCATGTGTGTGTGTGTATACGATCGACAAAGTGGTAAAAACCACATACGTACTTTTACGTTTATACGCCAAAACTTTGATTTCCAATGTACGGAGGATATCGTACCGGTATTACTACATCGATAATAATTTACATCATATACACTTATATATATGTATATAACGTCACATCGCGATATGGACGACGATTATAAACGCAGCGGTGTATTTTATATCGCCGAAGGCATTTCACTCTCGCAAAAATTGAATGTTGCCACAATCACGCATATTGTACAGATACGCTATACAGGCGCGTGGACATATGTAACGTATGTATCCTATAAATATACAGATTTATCTGTAACGATAATACATGCATGCTGCGTTACACAGCTGATGTGTATTATTACTGCGCACGTGCGGAGCTTATGTACAGATCTGTTGGAAAGGTGTCAATCATTTTCTATTCTTTTATTTCGCGCCTTTTTTATTTTCCTCCATATTATTCTCACCCCCGTACAGACACTCCGCAGCCAAGCTATAGTCCAGAAGTTATTTATCGCGTTTGCGTACGCATGTGTGTGATTTTCTGATAATTTCGTAAAGGAATAAAAACTGGTGGCAAAGGTGTAATTTAAAAGCTTCGACAAAAACACGTACACATCGCGCCATAGGTAGGTTATGTACGCGTCTACGAATATCGTGTGTGTTGTTGGCGAACGTTGCGCGAATGTAATAATATACCTCCTTTGAGCTGATTTCAGTAAATTCAGCCATACCCCACCGTGCTATGTGTAATTTGGTACTTTATTACGTAACCCACCGAGCGTTGTCTTTGTTAAATAAATTACCTCACCGAATCTGCGGTTGACGACAGGTTACATTGTACCGAGGTATCACATTTGCCTGAAATTCGATAATGTATGCTACATACGTACGTACAACGTATAGTGTCTCGATTCGGTCAAGCTTCGATTATATTTTAACCGAGCGATTTCGTTCATGATGATGATCGAAACAACAAGTATTAAATACGTATAACGGCGATATCGAGGCCAGAATTTCGTATATTCGTTGCACTCGCATGCGATACCTATACATACATATATATAAATGAACGAAGTCATTTCTATATGCCTACTTTTGTATACTAGTATATATATATGAGAACGTTAGCAGTCGCTCAAGCTTCGTGTCGAGAAATGAATTAGATTTAATATTCAACGTTTTCCCCACCCCCGATTTCTGCACATTCACTCCAAGCAATGAAGGAATTTATACATATCATATAGGTATACACGAAACTCTTACGTTATACCATTTCCGACGATATGAAGCCGTTTAAAAAGTTGTTATAATTTCGTTTGCTTTCTTTTTCTTTTTTTTTTCTCTTCTCTCCAAAAGTGATAATTATTTTAACGCTTCTTTCCATAACCGGTAACAATTTTTCATTCACTCGTGTTATTTTCGTACACCAACCAGAGTTTTTTTCCACCCGCCCCTACCGTACCGCGTATATAGAGGGGGTAGAGCTTGCAACAAATTAAAAAACCGCTATTCGTTTGTCACAAGTGTTTCGCGTCGCCCCCATTCAAGTTTTAATCGTCCCAAGTACACATTTTCGTCTACTCAACCATGGCCCATCAAGTGAATAATTTTACCCCAACGCGTTTATCATTTTTTATTCTACCCTCGCGACATCACGCGCGCTTTTGTACGTTTATATATAATATATTATATACTGACACAACACACGTATAATTGTATAATAGACTGTGTCAAATAAAACGAATATTTTTTTCTTCTTCGGTTCAATACGAAAATTACGTTGCCTATCACAATAAAAAAAACAAAAAATTTGGCTCAAAATTTCACTCGGTTATTTTGTATTTTTCAGTAAGAGCTCGCGTAAATAAGAATATTTAATGAACAAAAAAATTTTCTTCTCATCTTTGTGTTCTATAAATTATTATAAATATAACAGATGAAGAAAAAAAAAAAAAAAAACACGGTATGATTTTGTAGGGAATTCAGTTTTCTGCGAAGATAACTTTTGACCTAATTACAAAGAATCAGTCACTTTTCTTCCGGAGTTGATAAAACTTAATATTTCTCCAAAATTTATAATCTCATTCGTTGTAGTTGAACTGCCGTACATCAAAACCATTCATTTGAAAATATCAAAAATTTTACGCAAATACTCGGAGGCAATAAGGAAGCAAGTTTAGTGGAAAAAAATTTTCTGCCCATGTACGTTTCACGTGAACGTACCCATATACATATACATTGGATATACCATCTGCGAATAATTCGTCGCGCAAGTTTAGTGCGTAATAGACGTGGCGATGTACCTACTCGTACGACGACCAAGCGCTGTGTTACACAGTTATTCAAGTTTGAATATTATAAACTTGCAAACGCGGGGCCGACACAGAGAGGGAGAGAGAGAGAGGGAGAGAAATAGAGCGAGGCTTCCCGAATTAATGGTTGCAGGGTGAAACTACTGCACGTAGGTTATATGTATATATGTGCCGTATGTGTGGCCACTGTGCGAATATGGTTTAGGGTACAGGGTGAGTGAGCAAGCAGCGTTATGCGAGGGCACATTCGTGTGTCTGTCGCTGCATTAATTGATGCACTGCTTTCTGTATCAACACGCATCACTACCACGTGAGAACCCGTCATGTGTTCAGAATGGCCTTGGAGGTTCTCGACTGCCGCTGAAACCAACCGCCGAAAGTCCAACGTTACATTTGTTAATGCTGGTATTCTTCATTTATTATTTATTATTACATTATTTACGCACGTATGTCCTCGCGACGACCGGTCTATTAGATCCAAAAAATATCGTTCGGACGTCATACTAACGATCGATTATTATTGATGTCGACAGAAATGTCTTTCACTTACACTCACAATGTAATACCATAAATTAGAGAAAGGGAGAAATAGATATAGAATAGAAATAGATTCAAATATTGTCGCACGATAAAAATATGCAATACCCGTACGTTTGTTAAAAAAATTAATACAATCTATAATTTGGACTCGATTTTTTATTTTCAAAATAAGATAAACAACAAACATGTTACAAAAAACAAAAAAAATTGACTGACAACATTCGCAGACCTTAGAAATGTAAGTGCAGTCGTAGTCGAAACATAGTTAAATGCACCACTCATGGCGAGGGTTGTAAACAAGGATAAGATTTATGGATAACCGCATCACATCCCCTCCGATTGTGGGGGAAGTGCATGACCTAGTACTTTCAATCGAATTTTTTTTTCATTCGCATATCTCGCACAGTTCTTTCTGTTTACATCGTTTTATCTTGTCAACTTATATATGCGTTAGTCGCGGGTATGTATGTAAGTGGAAGAGTAATATAGCAAAAGAAATTGTTTTATCCAGGTTTGATCCAGGAGAATTTTATACGATACTTATTCTAGTTTAAATTGTTAGAAATTTCGCGCACCGACAATAAGTATAACGTGTTCTCGAAGTGGCGAAGAAACTCAAGGGTTAACCGAGTGGATGAATTGTAATACTTGTGAAGCCGAAAGATTAATTCTACTGGAATGTAAATCCAGGATGAAATATGTTTCGCAATGCCTCAACATACCTCCTATAAGGTATGAACCAGGTACATCAGCTCGTGAAGCCTACTTCCGATTAATAACCTCGGTTCTTTCTAATTAAAATACTCATTGCACGTATGGGTATTATATACGTTTCGACAGTTACGGAGCGCAACGAGGTAAAGAGAAGAAAAACCGTAAGAAACTAAAAATAAAAATGAAAATGAAAAAAAGAATTAAAATAATCAACCCCTGTCAAAGGGAATATATTTCCCACGGGGCAAGAGTCGGAGTGTGTCTAGAAGTATGTAATGTAATATATATGAATACTTGGCGAGATACTTGGGGTCGATAATCTTGCGTTTTGGTATACCACGATGAAAGATGAATAATGCGGAACGGAATTCAATTATTATCAATTTTGCTCGGTGAGTGGCTCCGGAAAGTTGCGGTATAAGTTTTTCGCGAGGGGATGATTTTTATATATTTTATGACTCTTGA
Organism: Athalia circularis; assembly: GCA_963978495.1. Classification (NCBI taxonomy): domain Eukaryota; kingdom Metazoa; phylum Arthropoda; class Insecta; order Hymenoptera; family Athaliidae; genus Athalia; species Athalia circularis. The sequence goes on from OZ021700.1 coordinate 24,934,422, forward strand.
GCGTCTGTAGAGCGAAGGCGGATTTATCAATCGTGGGCTTCGAAAATGGCATCGAGTTTTCTCCCTCGAACATGAAGTGCTGACTAATAGAAAGCCACGCGTGCCAGAAAGCAGCTGTTTTTCCCTCACCGGTCCCGAGTGTGCAACGAGGTGCAACGACGCGGGGCGTCGCGGTGGCGCGGCGTCCAACTAGCTCCTGCTTCAAACACTAGGTACGTGTGCGTACGTGGTGTACACATGACGTATACAGTATTACATCAATTCTGCCACGTATTATAAACACAACTCGATATGCTCGAAATAAACCACCTCACTCTAACCACAGCTACATTTTACCAGTTAGGTACGTACCGCCTACTCGTCGTTGAAATAACGTTGACACGTTACTAAATAAATATAAAATTCATACATTATCTCCGAGCCTTCAGCGAGTTTAACATGTACACGAATATTACGACGAATGTTTCAGCTTCCGTTTAGAGAAAAAACAAAAAAACCAAAGAAAAAAAAAAAAACCCGATGGGGAAGAAGTTTTTAAATTTTTACAAAAACATAATATAATTCAGTCTGACAAAACGCCAACGTGGATGTTGGTAAACATGTATATGAACGATAATTTTTGCTAATCTTTTATTCCATAGGGAGGTTGAAAAATTGAGGTAGTAGAATATTTTATGCAGAGGTGGAAGGTTCTGAACGATCGGGTAGAGGGTGAAGATGAGAAAGTTGATTGTAAAGTTGACAACACTACTCACCATGTGAAAGTCGTTCCGGTGCGACGGCACCACCTCCATAATATGAACCATTGGTGCCGAGGAAAGAATATTACTAACTTTTTATCTACTGAATTTCTTATTTTTCTTTTTTTTTCTCTTTTCAGAACTTGAAACTAGTAATGATTTATAAACTCGTTATAATAAATCGGTTAATCGATGTATAACAATTCCTCGATTTTCACACTTTGAGGAAATTCATTAAGCAGGCGTATTTTAATGCAGATACCTAAATATAAATATATATTATGTGCATATATTTATACGTGGTACGTGCATGTGTATAGTATCTATATTTATTCACACAGGATATGTAAATTGTCAGTTCCAGACTGAGATTTCAAAAATTTATTATCGTTATTAATATTAGCAATATTGTTATTATTAATTATTATTGTAAATATTATTCGCATATATGTATGTATATATTTCTTTCAATAAAGTACAACAACGACCGATCAGGTTATAGGGGTTGCTCGTCACGCGACCGTTTTGTTTTTTTTTTTCTTCTTTTTCTCCTCCTTACAGAGTTACATACGATATCATAGTACGTATGAATAATTTGTGTTTGAAATAAAATCGAAGTGTCGGAGAAAATTTTCTTTTCACAAGGGTAGTACGATATAAGATGTACCCGCGTGGGTTTGGGTTGGAGTAATGATAAAAGATGAAGTTGGTTTTTAAAAACTATGTTTGTTTGTCATAGTTTTTTTTTTTGTTTTAATTGTATTAATTTTTTTTTTCCTCTCGGAAAGTAGGTATATGCAGTGTGTTGATCGTTGAGAATGTGTTTGTATTAGAGAAAATCCGACGCACCGAGGCGAGTCTATTCCCAATGCTACTGTTTACCGAATGAAATTGAACAGAGCTCCGAGAGCTATAGACAAAACCCCCAACGCAGTTCGTCCGCGACTGCTGCCCCAGCTCTACACGCACCCTCTAGTTCTCTCCCCCCGCCCCCTGCCGCGCGCACCCCTCGCACCCTTCCTGCCCCGCTCCCCCGGGTTCTACTCGCCTCTCCTCTCCCCTCCTCTCCTTCGACTCTCCTCTACGCTACTCCATTCCACCTCGCAACCCCTCTCTCTCTCTCTCTCTCTCTCTCCTCTTATCCCCTACGAATTTCCCCTCCTTTCTACGCACCCTGCGAGAAAGCCCACGCACCCTCGCGCTCCGCGTATTGATAGACCGGAGCGCGTACTCGACCAATCAAACGCGCAAGACGCTTGCTCGCTGCTACGGGCTCGCTCGCGGTCGAGAGAGTTCGGAAAACCAAAGGGAAATAGGGCCCTATGATCCGGGCTTTTTTGGGCCTTTGTCTTCGTAGCGTAGGGTCCGTTTCTGCACCACGGAACTTGGTGGGTGCGCAATTTTCTTTTTCGTTCATTTTTCGTTTTGTATTTGTGTGCTCTTTATTCTTTTTTCTTGCAGGGGATTCTTTGCTGTCTATACATTTTATTCGGGCAAGGAGATGGAAGGAAAAAAAATGAAGTAGTCAGTAAAGGGACAACCCGACGATGCTCCCTGTATATAAGTATGCTGCAGATTCTAACAGCTTTCAGATTTCATACCAGATATTGAAGCTCTGGATGAACTAAAAGAAAAGGAGATGGGTGTACAAACCCACAAGCTCGCGAGCTTTCAGAATTCTATGTTATCTCTATCTGGCTGATCATTGTCGGACAAAAGTCCTCAAAATTTTTACTCGGAGAAACTCGACTTCACAAGTGCCATGCACGGAATGGAATCAAAAGACTCGTCTGTGGACTCGATAAGACATTGACTCATCTACGCAGTTTTATTTTTCAATGGATCAAGAACAGCGTTGAAGTTTTATTCGGGATGAATCGAATACGTGATTACATCGGCTAAGGTGCGATGCGTAAGACGCAGGATGCAGGGGTATTATCACGAAAGCTTTGTGCGTACCAAGGTGTCGTTATAGGTCTACGTTATGGTTGATGCCAGATATGTAATGTGTAATGTGTTTTAAAGGCGTTTTTTGTATCCAACTCGTACTTTACGGATTTTAGAATTTTCAATCACCCGCATGACGACGAATAATGAATTTTCAAGTACTCTCGTACCATGGAATACAACTACTTGCCCCATGCACTGGTTGCGCCAGATTTCCAGAGCTTATTTTGTACGATATGGTGGTCGACTTCCGTGGTTAGGTTGCGTGAACCTATACGATAGCGATAGCGAAGCTCAACGAACTTCCGAGTTAATTGCACGTAGGCTACACGTAACATATGCCCTGTGGTGTCGATTGCAGCATCCTTAGCCGGACCTGACCGGGACAAACTTGTCGCTGACATATACTCGATTGCTAGGGCTTGTCATCAGCTGTAGATCGACGCTGTGGTGGGTCCTGAAATATTGACTTGTTTCACCCCCACAGTTAGGATATCGGATACATAGCATCGCCACTGCCGCTGGCTGCTGTTGCACGTAGTAGCGAGAGGAGCTCTAGATGTAACAGCAGTGGGTGCGCAGCAACCCTCCATGGCAACCCCCAGTCGCCCCGGTCTCTAGGTCCACGATTAGCAACCCTCCGGTGCCACGTTCACGACCCTCTTACACTTGGGGCTCTCTCGCCATCCTCCACTTTGCCCAACGCATCCCACCAACGGTATCACCTTGGCGACTTTCCTTTTCTTTTCTATATACCATGTATACATAGAAAATATTCGACAGCTCTTCGGCTCAATAATTTTGTTATTTTTTTAATCATTTTTTCTCTCTCGTTGTTTTTTTGTTTTTTTGTTTTTCTCTCTTTTTTCTCTCTTTTTTCTCTTCTTCCATCTACCCACGCGAGAACCGCCCGCAAACTTCTCCGAGAGATAAACTATACATATATTATCACGTATATCATATTACATAATGCACAACGCGGAGGTGTGAGGGTTGCGCGAGAATGACGAATAGATATATATACATACATACATAGATATATATGGTACCTTTTGGATCTGATAAATATTCAATTCTGACTTGCTTTTTTCAGCCAAACTCAACCTATATCCTACTCCACTGCTCTTTGACGTGGCAATTGGATTCTCCCAGAACCATGAATCCGGTGAAACGAGGTGAATGCGAAAAAAGAACGATACGTTGTTAGTCGACCAACGAAAGACACGCGACTCGCTTCGCGGGACGCACCTTTATTTATCTATCTTTTCTTTATTATTATTATGTGTGTGTTTTTTTCTCATTTTTTTGTTAATTTCTTTTCCTACTCTGCTATGTTGTCTCACCCCACCCCCTGGCTCACCCTCTCATCGCATCGGTCATCAAGCGCGCGGCACGCAATCAGCTGGTTATTTTGATAGCTAGCGTTACCAGCTGCGGGGCTTCCGATGAGATACGATTCTCCGAGCATATGGTTTCATAGAATCATCGATCTGATTCTTACAAAATATAAAAATATACATACACACCGTTGTACCTTTCGTGTTTTCCGAATTGAATAAACAAAATTTCTTTAATATTTTATTAATTTTTCAATATCCGTTTTCTATGTAAGCGTAAACAATTGATTCTTCAGCTCTCCGCACATCGTATGATATGAAAAAGACCTTCAACGTTCAAGTACGTCGTTCAAGTTCGTAAAGCTCGTAAAAATAAAAGAAGGTCAAAATGAAGTAGAACAAAAGTAAAATAATTTATCCGATATTCAGTGTATATACCTACGATATAATATATGTATATTATATGCCCCAGCTTCTTGATTATTCAATAATTGTTGTAAGAGCAATAAAAAGATATTAATGACCTGAAGTGGTGTAAAAATTTATTACGATTGTTATCTTTAAGAGCGTCTTTGGCGCCGAGTGTGTAAATCATTTTCTACGTTCTCACAAGTGGAGCAACCGGATTGGTGATATTTTATGTGCACGTTGCAGGGTGTCGAGCGAACGTAAATGTAGGCACGGTATAAATAATACAACGAAATAAGGACGTATGCCCCTCGGTGCACGACTCGCGCGTCGAGGGTTAAAGGTACACTGGAAAGGGGACTCGATTAGACCGTGCCAGGTGTGTTAAAAGGTTGAGTTAGGCAGCGGGTTGAATGTTCAGGGTCCAACGAACCCGGTGGTGCATACGAAAAATTCCAAAAGAATTAGAAAATTATGCGGACGTTCTTGCCTAGATCCCATGCAGTAACAATCCGTCCTCGGTATTGCTACTTTAAATAAATAGGGTAACTAGATTCACTTGATGAGATTTATCGAGCACTGACCGTATATTATATTACATGAGATAAAAAACTTTCGTTAAAGGTAGATGTACAGCAAAAATTTATAAGCTAATTCGTCCTCCCCTAGTAATTCAATGAAATCCTGTGTAATCGGAACTCAGACCACGGAAGTTGAAAAGGGACGAAAAAGTCACCCTCTCAACATCGAAGACCAAAAACGGAACGACGTATCCCAAAAAATTGAACAGATCAAAATGCACCAAAATTACATCACTTGCAGTGAAATGAGGTTCCAGACTTTTCTTGGTTCTCAGCCCTTCTGGTTTTTAGCCCTCGATAATGCATACTTATGCCCGCGCTCGTGTCATTGTAAGTTGGCAGGAAATTCCTCGAAGATTACCGCGGTGAAGTAACGAGGCGTCTACATACCTGTGCGTGGAATATTCGTTAAAAACTCTCAACTCCGTGCGCCAATTTGATCGAACTGTTTCTATGATCGGTAATCCGTTTAAAAATATCGTATCGATAAATTTTATCTTTATAGACTGTACATCGTATTTTCAACGTTTAGAAACATCGATACTTCTGTAACATATTTCGTTAGACGTTTGTAAGCCTCTTAAACAAGTTTCTAAGTAGCATTTACCCTCGATGACAGATCACCGATCCTTGCAGGGTTTTAAATGTTGAAACTTATAAATGTTTAAATTCCACAAAAGAATCTACCGTCGTTTCTCGTGCGATTCTTACAATGAGACAGGCACATACGGCATGTACATATTTACTCCAGTCTTCGTTTCGTTATTTCTACAAAATATAAATTTCATCTTCACCATCGAGCTGTAGCTCTCATGAATATTTACCGAGCATGCGAAATCACGATGCTATCCGATGCATCGGATTGCTCTGTAGCCGCTGCAGAGAAGCCGAGGTGCACCGCTCGCGCTTATGAATTAATAATATATCTTTCCATCGACGATCTAACAAAACAGTCAGTGTACAGTGACCAGGTGTTTCCGTATCCTCCAATTCCACGAAAAACCAATGGTATGCCGGATGAATCGGCGATTATTCCAAGCGCAGTCGCTCACACGAATTTCCCTGCACACGTATATAAAATTTGAAAATCCACTGTGATTTTTCACCGATTAATATCATATCTCCATTTCATGCGGGTAAGGTTTTCATATTTACTCGCTTTTACACCGGAATCGAATCACTTTGTCAGTCAGTCAATAACGGTAAATAGATTTGCGCTATTATATTATCTATATTCGGCAAAATCGATGAAAAGTTTTTCTCTTTTTCCTTCTGAATTATAAAAAATACAACATCGATCACGATGTACAGGTATATGGCGGCTCCATATACACAATAACATGCAACGTCAACATATTCCAATCATTGTCGAAGCGTCCCATTTCCAGTGAGGAAAAAATGACAGAAGCTAACTTCTCCGAGCATGAAAGAATGCCGTAACAATTGTTACTGCTCTGTCCCCTTTTTTTTTTTTCTACTTTTTTGTAGAAAATGTGAATGCCGCCAAATACATGTGAGAACTTTTGACTTTCATCCGAACGAATTTTCCAGTCTACAAATTTCGAAAATTTTCACTTCCATCATTCAAAAGTGAGAATGCGAATAGAACCGATTCAATAGCCACTTCGATTAGTGATGGAAAAAAACCTGTAAAAATGTTGTTATCGATAATTCAGAATTTTTCATCAAGCACGGTCGTCCCCTTCGGTAAAAATCATTCGACTATTTTATTCTTGCACTGATCATTCAAATTCTGCACTGTCGCAGGCGTTATATAATCGAACAAAAGCTCCACAGGAGTTGTCCTGCCCCACGTAGTACTGTGTGTCAGATACAGGATCTAGTCACCCCTATATAGTGTCGTGGTGCCGTACTTATGGTAGTTACGTGCGTGGGTTTATGTGTGTATATTACACTTACTATAAACCCGAATATCTATATATATGTGTGTATGTGGATCAAGCAGGTATAGCTATAGCTATATGGGATAGGACAGGCGAACGCGGTATAAGTAGAAACGTAGAGGCGTACGAGAGGGATGAAAATGGAAGGTGCAGGGCAGCAGGGAGGTTGGGCAGGGAAATCGAAGGGAGCGAACGAGGGTATAAGAGGGGGACGAAACGAAACGGGCCTTTGTCCTCCCCTGGTTCCGACGTAGTTACATAATTCCATTATTTATAGCCAATATCCAACCGACTAAGGGATGGAAGGGAAAAGAGAAGACGAAAGCTTAACCTAATTAATTTAGGTAGAAAGTCTTTCCTTTTCCAATAGATTCACGAGAGAGCCGATTGATCGGGATTTAACATTTGAGAGGGTTAGCGCATAAAAAACACAAGTGACAAAATTCGAAATTTTACCGGATAGTTGTTCTATGGGCACAAAAAAATGTAATTCAGAGGGTAAAAACGTGACTGAAAATCACGTTGAGTAACATTTTTCGTACACGGCACATTGTCATAATTTTATCATGTTTTCAGTTTATCTCATCCAAGCTCTTTTTCACGCTTTTTGTAATCACCTTTTTTTTATTTTGAAAATCGTGTCATGTACTATGGAAAATCTATAAAGTTTATTTCGAAACGCGAACAGTTCAGTACTCATAATAATCGAGGTAGAACATGGCGATTAATTACTATAATCAAAATTCGAAAAAAGCCAACCAAATCTATAACCGTTAAATATTTGATTCCACTATTTTCGCGTTTTGTTCATTTATTTTTGTCCGTATTATTATTATTATGACTATTATTATTTTCCCTTTTTACCGGGTATAAACTCATTACGTGACGTTGAATCAAAGGCCCTCTCGTCAAAACCACGCCTGCAATCCATTCCCCTGACATGTGGTTACTGCACGCTCTCACAAATTACGTCAGTACATCGCTGGAACGGCCGGTGTTCAGTAAAATTCACAACCTTTCATTTCGCAAGTTTATTTGAAATTCACTTAGCGCTCTGCTCGATTGTGTAATTCATTGCTTCATCGAAAAATAAATATCCCCGACACTGTGAGAAAACTCATTTGAAAATACTCCATTTCTTCTTTTTCTTTTTCCTTCTTTAATTTTCACGTATTTCTTACATCTGTATTTTTATTTCCTCCCTTAATTTCTGCTTTAATAGCTCGTAACTTATTTTCTTGTATTTTCTTTTACAGAAATGCGGGTTTAATTGTTATCACGGTATCTGCCAGTGACACCTGGACAAGGGGCATTGTCGATGCCCAGTACCGTGTGCCTCGGAGGGGTGGTCAACGCGCGCGGACGCCAGGCGTCGTCGTTGACGTCGGTCGGTGGGACGTCGATGGGTCGCGGATACCGCGCGGGAGAACGATGAGGGGCGAGGGTTTTCAAGGGGAGCAAAAGGGGGCAAAGGGGGAACGCCTTGCGTCGTTCCCGCGTTGAATTATTGAGACGCCACCAGATCGATGTTACAAAAGGAAAACGGCAGAGCGACTGAAATGAGGGGCATTTCGCGGCTGCTATCCATTATGCACGCGGCAAAGGTGGTCGGGGGTTCTCCGTGGCTAACGCACGTAAAGGAACTGTAGGTAACTGCGACTCTATGTATCCATTCTATTCGTGGAGGAACATGGCCGTGTACTAATCCCAAAATCTAGTAGACAACTCTCGAATTCGCGCGATCTACACAACCCTTTTAAGTATAGAGGTACGTGCATCTGTGTTCACCTATACCTGCATTTTGCGTACCTGTATCGTCACAGGTTTGCCGAGACTGAGAGAAAAAAGAAAGCCAGGGATTTGAATCAATCCTGCAACCGGTTCAAATTCCATTTCAGAGGAATATGGGGTGTTTTTAAATTGCGGGATCTGGTTTACGCATCTTGATTTCATTTATTTATAGATCGACGATTCATAGCCCCCTGCGTGTTTGTGGAAATGACTTTTTTGTGTTTGCGTAATTTGTAATTCCGTTTTTAATTCGTCCGATCGACGTACGAACGAGGGGTTCGAAACCTCTTTTTTACAAGGTTATCCACTGCGCGATATGCGAGTCTTAGTTGGATATATTGTTAATGTCCAAGTACGTGGCCGAAAACGCTAGAATTGTTTCTCTTGTACGACGCTGTCCACGTGGCCAGAAAGAAGAAAGTTCACCAACAACCGAGAACTTTAACGTTACCACCATAATCGTTTGCATAACTGAAGCGTGCCAAGCCTTATAGAAAATAAAAGTTTCTCACGCAAACTAAACAAGGAGAACACAAAAGATGAGCTGTCTCTAAGAGTTCGGACGTTTTTCTACAGGCGATATTATTGTGAAACTGGATAAGAGTCTAACTTTATTTACACGTATGTATACGTGGCATCATATCTATGAAATTATTCTGTATAGATATCGATTTAATGCCACAGGCTTTTTTCCTCCGGCGGGAGTAATTAAAAAGGTTTAACCGCCTCATTTTCAGTATTCCGCATAAATTTTATACCGATAATTATACGTACATATCTCTTGGGACTTGTGTGGGCAGGTATTAAAGAAAACTTTCAATCGTTTTCAGTTTCTCGTATTTCATTTTATCCGTTAAAACGATAAAAGTTTTCCTTCTATTTGAGAAGAACAATATTCTTACTCACTTAAGCTCTCTTGCGCAACACTAAAGCCCAGCCGCATACGAACAAGGGGTAGCGAGTAGTTGCAGTACCAGCAGCCCATTCGTCGCCACCATTTACTCGTTCGATGCATTTATCGCCAACTTTTTCGTCCCCTTAACTACTCCCTCCTAACTGTACACGTATACAGAGGTATATGTATAAACGTACGTGTGCACCTCCCTGGCATAGCTGCAGAAGGATCTATGCGAATAATTGTGAAAAAGAAAGGGCAGAAAATTGTTTTCGCAACTTGCTGCTGCTGCAGTCTCTTGTCGGAGTCTTATACTTGCATGGCCACAATCAATGATAGTTATCGCTGGCGTAAACAAAGAAGAGGCGGGCGTGTTGTTAGATGCTGATACGGGAAGTTCGGTACCGAAGTATAGAATACGGCATGGCCGTCGTCGGTGTGCGAGAGGGAATATTACATAAGATAGCGTTTCACCGTCTCTTCTTTGGTAGAGTTGAGGAGCTAGAGGACGAGTCCTACCAGTCGATATCAACTGCCCTCGATACCTTCCCTCTTCCCTCTTCCCTCTACCCTTTCTCCTTCTCCCCTCTTCTCCCTTCCCCTTTTCACCCTCGTTGCCGTCCCTATTCGCTCCTGCTCTTCGCCAAATATTCTTCCTTCCCTCGAAACAGTATTTTCTACCCGTTCCCTTTGCCACGCGTGCAAAATAGGAATCTCTATTTTGTCAAAGGATTTTATTCTTCGCGAGAAACATTCCGGCTTTTTTCTTCCCCTTCTTTCTCCCAAGCTTTCTTCGGTCTTTCTTTTTTCTTTTCTTTTTTTTTTTTTCTCTTTATTTCTTGCATTTCGATTTTCTCGATTTTCGTTCGCTCACAAACGTGATCTTAGCGTTACACCTTCCACCTTCGTAGAGAGTCGTTCCACTAGTCTACACATTTTCGTCCGAAATTTTACCGTCTCATTGGCGGAATGCTGCACGTATACCTACCGGGCACTGCACAATCAGTGTCAGAGCGGTTTTTGCGGTGGATCGAAAAGTAATGCCAATCAGCTGTAAAACCACAGCGGCGGCGCTACTGTGTGTAACTAAATGTAAAACGATAAACTGTCTTCTGTTTATCTATAGCTGGATATGCAAACAAGCGCACTGCTGTGGAACATCGTCGTACCCTATACCGAAGCGCAGACATGTGCTCAGTTTGAGTGACACGGTGTGGCTGCGGCACGTTGTATAGTTTTGTGACTGGCGGGTGCGTATGTACGAAGGGTGAATCTAGTTGGACAGCGCGTATGTGATACGTATATAGGTATACATGTATATCATACGTGTGTAATGCCAAGTCCGACATGCAGCTTCATTCGATCACCATGACCCAGGTGTTACTGGATAGTCCGATTCCCCCGCTGCAGCGTATGCACGACCGTTCGGTCATTTTTTTCTGTTTGTTGTATTTGCTTATTTTTTGTTAGCATTCTGTTTTGTCAGATTCATTCGACCCTTTATTGGACCAAATAGTTAATACTTGTATTAACTAGGTGTTGGACCGTGTGACGCAGGAAAACATGAATTACCGAATACTCTGTAGTAATTAATGAAACAATTTTGAAAAACAGCTCCTGTTCGCATTTGAACAATCGCGTGGGAATCGCTTCGTGTCAAAGGTTCAATTAAAAGTGTTTTCCAAATGTTCGTAAAATCGATACCCGCATATACACATGTATGGCGTGTACAATACGTATTGTGCTATAGTACGTATTACACATACATGAACGTTCGTATACACGACCAACGAATGTGCGGAGAAAATTGACAATCACGGAAAAAATCAAGTTAGCGATCCTGATAAAAAAATCTACGATTAACTTCGGTGGCAAACAAACTTATTGACGGGTTTCGTTGACGAATTCGAGCAATAATAAACGCGCGGTTCTTTCGGGTGCCATTGACCTTTGGGTGGTTCGCGGCGTGATGCGTGGAAAGAGTCAAAGGACGTCGGGGTACAGGTAGATGGGACATCCTACATTTGATGAGGGTCCAAGATGGATGATGACCAATATTTAGGAATTGTGTACCCTGGAAAAAAACTTTTTACATTCACGAGAGGCTTATTACATTTGACCGCGATTTATAAAGCCGTTGATCATCCGGCGAGCATAAATATTCGCAATTTAATCCACGACATGAATTTACAATTTTACCCTTCCTTATATTTTAACGTCCAACGGTGTTTACAAAAAGTTACATAAATACGATTCTCTCCCCCGAAAACAGCTCGTACCGCGCACACTCGTTTCCATTTGATTTTCGAGGAGCGCATCATAAAATATCCCAAGTTGCCCTGTGGGGGAAGAAAACACCTTTGGCACACACCGTGTCGTCGCGAGACCTACATGCATGAATATGATAAGCACATAAACGTAGAATTGGCATTGCGAGGTCGACGGACGCTCGTCGGAATTTACCCTTGTCTGACTCTTCCGTGCGCGACAGACGTCAACTTGCAATCAAGCACCTAATAAGGTTTACCAACCTCCCCGTTTGTTGTGTACGTGCAGCAACCACCTCTGCGTCTACGTATACATACACACGCGCCTAAACACTGAAGTACCATAATCGGCTTTGGCCCACCAAATACCGTTCGAACGAAGGCTCCGAATATAAAGCCTTTTATCTGAATTACGCCCGAATATACTAAAATCCCTTGACAATTCCCATCGTGTATACGTAATAAAAAAGAAGCACTCGTTTTTTCATTTGTTGCCATGTATAACGGTGCAGCATACGGTAGGCACATAGGTGTAGCTACGTTTACCTAATATATTTACTGCGGAGCGTCGGCTATGGTTTGTTCCAGTGAGATAGGCTCTGAAAAAAACGATGAGAATTCAGCTACCCCCGTTTGAAACTGTCACTCGGTTACACGAAGAGCATAGTCTGAGAAATAGTCTGTTTTCGATTCTATAAAATGAAACAAATCCCCGCGGTCGTAGGAGGGTGTAAAATTGGGTGAAGGAGATTTTTTTTCGTTTCTATAATTTTTTTTTCCTTCTCTCTTCCTTTCGTCATAAATTTGTGGGAGTGTTACAGATAGGAAGAAGGCGACTGTTCAGCAGTTTCATTTCGGTTACCAATAATACGGGAAACGATATATTCTCGTATTTTGCTCGTCGTTAGAACATCGATGTTCGAGTCATCCTAGCGCGATGGTTTAATGCGTGCCAACGTTAGATGTATTTTGTTCGATCACGTTTATACGTCGATGATTATACGACGAGTTTTGCCCGTCTTTCGAACAAACAATTGAAAGTTTTTTCTTTAGAAAATGATACTTTATAATGGGTTGCCAGATACCTTATACATAGAACCCGAAATCGAGAACGCGCGGAGGGCCTGAGGGTCGTAGTCACGAGTTTTTCTAACGATCTTAGAGAGAGGCAAAGCCATGAACTTTTATCGCGTTATTTTGAGGGTCAAGTTATCGATTTCAGGGTTCTTACAGTTTACAAATGCACGGACACATGTCGTTATCAGAGGTGGCACCGATTTGTTCACCCCTTTTTTTCACGCTCCCTGGAAGACTCTGTTCCGAGTTCTGAGTGCGGATGTACGAAGTACGTTACTATCTATTGTAGATTTCGCGTACTCCATACTTCTTCTATTTCATTCCATCAAACCTTCGCAATTATTTAATTATTCATCTCTGATCGTGATCTACGAAGTAATCGACTGTGGACTTTTTGTTACCATATTTATCTAGACAGCGAGAAGCGTGAAGCCGATTGTTTCAATTGCCTCGGTTTTATTGGGGCGTTGTCATTATAATTCGTAATTTCTCGGCGGTGCCGGTATAGAGTCGAGTTGAGTACACCGATACACCTTTTCACAAAAGGATTGCGATAAGAATCGAATTATTTCCTGAGGGTATACAACAACAATGCCGCGAACGTCTTCCTCGCGCACAAAGATCCCTGTAGATATAGAGAGAACAGCTACCGTGTACAATGTATATAGGTGTGTAACCGTATACCTTGATGACGCAGTGCAGCCAGTCCTAGCAGGAGCCAAGGTTTGCTTCGTTACCTTCTTGAATATTCACGACGTTCGGTTAAAGCCCGCGGCCATGGTGAGGTTTAAGTATGTTTGGCGGTATGCAGATGACCTCGTAAATATCGATGCGAGTCGAACGGGGAAATCGTATAGATACGTGCAACAATAAGTATCGCTGCTCTCGCGGCGCGTGGTGAAAATCGAGAGGGATGATCATCCTCGGAAGACCGCAGCTGTTTCTATCCTCCCCTATTACTTTTCCATATTCTCTTATAATAATTGCGAGAGATAAATATTTCCGATGACCTGCACGGCTCGGCTGCCATCAAGCACTTGAAAGCTCTGGCGCTGACTGTCGAAGGTAAAGCGAGATAAATTGCAATAAACTTGAACGGAATCGTTCGCCTATAAATCATAGCTGGTTCGGGGATGAGTTGTATGGGCTATGGGGATGACCTAGACGAATGACGTCAGCGGGAAAATATCACTGTTCTTCAACCGGTCTTATTTATCCGCGATGAGGTGAAGAGGTAGATTTTCTCTGACCCTTGAGTGAATTCGCGTTATACGTATTATATCGGTAGAAATTGCACGATAAAAATACACATGTCCATATGCGTATAGACTACATGTGTGCGGAATAATCTATGTATATAGATACAGGTGAGTATATTACATCGATACGTCGGCAGAGGTCCCTTGCGGATATATTACGACTACTCAAGCAACGATATCAGTGCGCAATTCATATCGAAGTCTCTAGAGATCAGTTGGGATTGGTCGAGCGGATGTAGGGCAGTCGCCAGGATCGCACAGACAGCCGCCAAAGGCCAGCGACAGAGCCGATTCTCCGTTGAGAATCGTAAAGACTTAGCGACGATCCCAGCGGCTTGGCCGAAGGCAGGAAAGCTGCGGAGGCAGTTCAGAACGACAGAAGCCAGTTCTTTGGGATGGCTTATCGCCGGAAAGCAGGCGCGTTTTTTTCCAAAAAGACTCCGAGAGCGTAGGCCCTCTCCTGAAGACAAGATTACGCGAGCGAGCCCTTCCTTCTCTTCTTATTTCTCTTTTCCTCTACATATTTTTCGCGATCTTCTCCCTTTTCTACTCGTCCGTTATTCTCTAATTCCCGCACTTCTCTCCCGTTATACGTTGCTACACTTCGTACGCACCTATCTGTGAGCCGTTTTCTCTCTTCCTCTTTAATTTCTTCGCATCTTTTTCCCCTCTCACTCTTCGTTCCGCTCCCCCAAGGGTGAACCGTGCATACCAGCCATTACCAAAGCGCGGGACAGCGGCTTCCGAAAAATAACGACTCTAATAATAATCCTACCAGAAGACGCCGACGAGTCGCTATAGCCTATAAGGGGTATAAGGGGTATAGGGGAAACAGGCTAGCCCGAATATTTCGAGAAAGATACAGTCTGATTTTACGACAGACGCGAAGAAGAGAGTCTGGGTGTTCTTTCGTCAATCGAAGAATTTCCTAACTTCGAAAACTCGAGATTATCGTTGACTTTATCTTCGTTCAAACGTGAAGTTTTAATTAGCATCTTTCACTCGATAATAATTGCTGTTACTTTTTTTTTTTTGAAAATCGCGAAGCCAAGGTCGGTCAGCTCCCATAGAGAAGAAAAGAAACTAATAAAAAATAACCTTTAAAACTCCTCGAGATGATATTTCATTCTGAATTTTTTGTTGCGAGCGATAGATATTAGCCCGATACGCCATGAAGAGCATCTTATACTTATATAGCTGTTAGATTCGTCGAAATGATTGACAATTTGTCGACTGATTTTTTGGCGTATACGTAGCGGTTGATCGATTGGAAATCGTCGTTGAGTCTGGCGGAATGAGATGGCATTCCTTAATTTCATCTCGCCCCGAATTTACCTTGGGTATTTGCGTCGGATCGCAAAATTCGGTAACGATCGCTTCAAGCACCGGGTTCAAGGGGAGATTACTTCGACTTTTATGGGTCTGTGACTGCAAAAGGGCAGCGATTTTAGCAGACAGCTGGTTCCACCGATCAGAGCTAAAAAAGGGCTTGCACCGTTGGAGTGGCATGGCGGCGCGTATAGCATTTTCCTAATCCAAGTAGGATTAGGCGTGAAACAATTACCGAGTGACGCCTGAAACGAGCGGCAGTTTAACGCAAGACGAGAAGGAGGCGGATGGGTGTGCATTAAACTGTTGAAGGCCACCTTCTTATACGTATATATTTCTCTATAATATAGTTTGGCATTTACAGCCATTTCGAAACGTGCTTTCCGCTGTAAGCTTTGTCGAGCTCTTTTTCCATTCCCGAGGAGATAATGCTACTAGCGTCGTTAGGTCCGCTCGCGGTTCTAGTATCGCGTCTCCGCTTCGTTACACAACATTTTTCAGGTTTATCGAACGCCGTCCAAAATTCAACCGTGTCGGTGTGTACATAGGAGTCTCCTGACTGCAGCAGAAAGTTTGCTCATATCGTAAAGAAATAAAAGAGATTGAATCTCCTAGGCTTTGTTACATGATGATCTACGAACGTCTATTACGTGCAAGAATATACGTAGAATCTATGTGCTATTTGTGCAGGTGTATAGGATTTAAAAAAAGTCAAGTATTTTTGTGTGATGCCGTACACGTATTTAATAATGTGGAAACCGCTTTTGCTATTTGACAATTCCAGTTTCAGTCACTCAGGTTTTGTTTTCTCATCAACGGACACAGAACTGTAACATTTTGGTTATAATTAATGAAGTTTCTCTAATTAACTAATGCGCTTCTCGCGTTGTGTCTCGGTAGCAAGGAGGTTACTTGATCGTGAGACGGTCTTCTCTTTTCGTAGGTATATATGTTTGTCCCCGAGCGAGTTGTCGTCAGAACCTTTCTCCCTGTTGGCCTCAGACCCAAGCGTGCCCCCTATCGTCGGCTGCCGTCGGCGGCGGCCGTCGTCGTCGTCGTCGTCGTCGTCGTTACCTCTCCGTCGAGTCTTTGTCTTTCCTCGTATAGGCGAGAGTGAACTCTCTGAAGCGAACTGCCCGGAGGGGGGTCACCAAGTAATTGGTTTCATTCCCGTGGAGACAGGATCGGCTATGTAGGTCCGGTCGGGAATCTGCCAAGGGTTTGTTGGTGTCCTCCTGGAAGTCTAACAGTCAAAGAGCCCAAGGAAGAGAACCGGTTCTCAGCGTGTTCAACCACCTCCGCCACCCCAGGCTCAGTTAAGTAACGTATTTCCCGGGATAATTATGCAGATGAAGTCGTTAGTTATGATAACGCCGTTGAGGTACCGGCACCGTCGTTATCTTTGCACTTTGCTACACCCCTTCGCTTGTGTCTAAGAAAAACCGCCTTGCCAGCTGGGTGGTAGCGGGTTATACTTTCTGCCACAAATTATTAGGAGCAAAGTTTTGCCAACGTGTTGAAAAAATGAGAACAACGGAAAAGAAAATTTGAAGAAACTTTCTATACCGGGCGGTAAACCGACTCAACCTTTCGAGTACTATTCTACGAGTGTCCGTTCTAACCTGCAGATCATGCGGCGACGCGTTATGGAGATTTTCCCGTATTTCGGACACGCGGGGAAAAAAATAATACATGTGTACATTTCTGCACCTTGCATACACGCGGTCACACAAACACATTTTCACTTCCTATGAGCGTGGAATTTCGCAGAATGACCACAAGGGTTGGAATTTACCACCCCACCACTAATTATCGTGGTTTTATTCCGCGGCTCGGGTTTACAGCGTTATACTCTGTTCGCCCCATGCGTTGCAGGTATACGTCCATCGACGAGGCGTTGGAGTGGGTGTAATTTTGGCAGGAGGGTTTGTGGTTACAATATTAAAGTCGGACGTGCCGGCAAACCGCAGCACGCTGGCCTCCCACGAGGCGGTTGCGACGCCTGCCATAGAGGCACGTGACGTCATCAACCGCAGCCAGACTCTGCCACTGGCAGTACGTTTGCCTCGTTTGCTATACGTATAACACGTAAAACGCAGTTGCAAGTCCTTCCAAAGGTTATCACAACTTTTGCTATTTCCCAAGCAACCGTAAAGAGCAAAGACTTTTTGAAAGCCACGTGCAATCCAAAGAGTTTGGAAATGTCGCGATTCCGAAGAACCCTACGAACTCCGTGCTGCCGGCGCTATAACGTTGAATTTCAGTCGTTGGGCGTTGCCGGAAAGTATATTTTCTATTTCTTTTCTTTTTTCCTTAGTTCTTGGTATTAGACGGTGTACGATAGCTCTTCGATTTATTTCATTAAATTGATTTCGATTGTACGATACGTACAGAGTCCAGTACGTTTATTTTTCGGGTTGCGCGATTTCTATATTTTATTCAATATTTTAGAGAAAGAGATCCGCAGGAGATTAGGATGAAGAAGTAAGTAAACCCCTTCGTAATTGCTGTATGAATATAAATTCGCGCGAAGAAGCTACTGAACGAATGGGAACGTGACGAAAATAAAAAACTAGAATTCGTAATGAAGTGTGAAGAAATCCCTGACTACCCCCGAGATCCGTGAAATCAATTTTAGAAGAGAGAAGAAAAAGAAAAAAGAAAAAAACGAAAATAAAATAAACGTGCAGTGAAATGGAACTACGGAAATGAGAAAAGTAAAGCTATATATATTATATAAGCAGCTAAAAAAAGAGGTTTGTCAAAAACTGAACTGAGTCGCTGATAAAAACTTTTCATTTTTAACTTAGCATTCGTGTATAAATGCGCACGAATAAAATAATTATACTACCTATTGCCGGTATATAGGCGACTCGCAGTACCTACTTTGACTAAATGCCGACACGCGTACAGAGGTTGTGACGTGACGTGACGTGTAGGTTGCTCATTTGTTTCAATTATTTTAAGTCACGTATCGTTTGCCGTATTTGTTCCCGCACTGTAATTTAATTACATAAGCTAATTCTCTCGTGCTTTTGCTCTAGTTGCTGCTTGATGACGATCCATTGTCCATAAAACTCGTCCATATTCTGCAGTAAAATATATACGTGCAATATTGAATAGTACACACCCCTATACACATGAATATTTTGCGTTCCATGCTGATTGGACGAGTGATATACGTGACGTGAAACTCGTACTTAAATGATATTTGATCCTATTTCGTTTGTGAAATTAAAAACTTTGGCCCTAAAGATATGATTCGATTTTTCTTCCCGGTGCTTCACACCGCGCTGGTATATTTTCTCACTTTTATTCCTCTCGATTCGTGGTTCGTACGGTCAGGTGCGAGGTGAAAGGGGTTGTTGAAACGTGATATTATATTTCCCTTTAAATCGTACCAGATTGCGTTTAGCCTGTATTATATTACGTACTTATATACATATGTGTAGAGGCCGCGCGGTATATAATGCGGCAAGGTATATGGCAGATATACGAATTCAGATGCCGGTTATGTTCTCGACCTTCACAGTCAGATTTAAAGGCGTTTCACCTTTCGCGTCTACAACCCATAATATCTAAATCTATATCAGCGTCAAAAAATTCGTATAACTCAACACCCGTTCGCTGCAGAAAGTTCTGTTTTCACATCACAGTCTCTTCTCGTCAATATACATTTTATTACAATATTTTCCTCCCTTCTTTCTCTGCATGGAGCAACGGTATAGCGTCTCTATCCGAATACTGGCTCCATTTCACCCACCTATACTCATCCATACTCTTTTATTTTACTTCATTCTGTTCTGTTCGTTTTTTGTTATGTTCGCCATCCGAAAGTGAGCAAATCCATAATCCACTCTACCATGTTCCTCAATTTCGAGCGGTCATCGTACAGTGCAGTTAATTAATAAGAATAAGGCCCGGTCCGATCACACGACATTGCCTGTAATTTTATTTAAAATGCGCTGTGGATTAGCAAATTATAGACTTTCACCATTCGCGAGGTTTTTTATAAACACATAAGCTTTGAGTTTTCGAAAAGATATTTATTTCTTACCCGACAGCTGGAGTATTTTCTCTACCACCGATCCAGTGATTTGTACCGCTACGATAAAGTAAGTTACTTCGGATCTTGGACAAGAACTTGCCCACTATACACCCTATATTATGTACCATCTCTCGTCAAAAACTCTCCTAGTACACTCAGAAACGCTTGGGGTAAACTTTTCCTGGGATCTTTTCAGTTGGACGTGACCGATCTGATGCTCCAGGGAGACTTCTAGATAGCCCTAGATGGCTCTCCATATGATCTTGGGTAGCTCCAGATTTCCCCCGATAATAATACTTCTCTTTTCCACTGGCAAGTCCTAAACTCTGAACCTCTCAAAACTCTTGGAAACCACATCGCAGAACAGCATTCATTGCTAGTTATACCGTTGTACGAAATTAAAATACATTATATAACAAGAGCAGCGATGGTTTTTCGATGAGATTATTTTTCTATAATCTCGGTGATAAAAAAGCGAATAACGATTCGCTGAGGTAGTCTGAGATATTACCATATCGGATGGATTAAAACTGATGCAGCACTACCGCGAATTTGGAAGGTGCAATTTCCGTAAGTTTCTCAAAATGCAAAAGTTGCTTGGGAGCAGAAACAGGATTAAAATGGATAATCCTTGAACCTAGATAACGGGATTATCGTCTGATCCTGCCGTGCGCACCAGGCGAGTAATTCTGTGCACTTGAGGTTTGAGCTCGGTTCTATTCCGCGCAGTCGACCTACACAACTAGCTCGCTACCGTATAGCATCTCGTCAATCTTTCTCACAATTATATCGCTCGCAACGAAACATATTTACCTACAACAAAATATATCTCGTTTCTCTTGATGCTTTGAACTCTGACTCGAAGCGAGCTGAACTGCAGCACGAGATTAAAAATAGCTACGCGTGGATCTCCAATCTTATTGTTTGCGCGTCATGTTTCCCCAGTGCAATACGTATAGCACTCCAACAGTAATGCGATACCTATTCTACTCCACCGGGCGTTGCTGAATTCTGGTAGTCCTTCTCGTCAACAAGTTGCAAACTCATTTCACGAGGAGGATGGAGCTCGCTAACTAGCTTTCCTCGGCTCACTGAGCACGCGAAACCTGGAACAGGACGGCGAACGTATGGCGGCCGTAATGACGATGTGATGGATGGCCAGCTCCCGCGATACCTCCGACGTCCGGCTCACCCTCCGCATCGCTATGATGCTCCGTATGCCGGGGAACGAGAAAGGAGGACCTTTCGAAGGCGAAGGGAAGAAGGTGGATTGAGGGCCAGCGAGGCGCTCACCGAGCCATGCCATGAGCGATAGCCTACCGAGTCGAACGATAGCCTCAACGCCTCCCAATTCAATTCCTTAATACCTTCGCAACCACCACATCACCACCGCCTCAACCAACACCACAGTTGCCACCACCATCGGAAGTAACCTACCACCACCCCTTCTTACCCATCCTGCACCGCCGTGTTCAAGACTGTGAGTGATTTCGTAGATATATTAGTTCCGTCGATTGAGAATCACCCTTTCACATCCTTCGTTCTGGATTATCTGGATATAGGAGGTAAAGTGAAAGACTGAAAATTGCTGTTTTCAGTTTCCAATGTTTTTTTTTATGTTGGGATATGCGAAGAGTATGAGAGTGCGGAGAACCGATAATCGATCATTAAACCAAGAAATTCGATCGGTTTTACGACGCTCGTTGCGCAACCAGCACTGATCGTTAGATATACGTCCATAGCGCAATATTCCGCGACCCTAAGTACGCCGTTTTTCTTAATCGCTTTCGTGCAGTTATAATTTTTGGACAAATCTAAGCATGCTCCTGCAGAGTTATTCGAAAAATGTAGATGATCAATCGCGGGTTTCAAGCAAATCCAGCTGCCGCTGTTTCGGATCGCAGAAATTTGGCCCTTTCTAAACGATCCTCCAGTTTCGTACAACGCGCGATCTGTTACCGCTTGTTGCTTGGTGTTGGGTGTAACAGACAACAACCACCGACGCAGCTACACAATGTAGTGTATATGGATTATCTTCCAATTTGTCAGGAACGTAACGAATTGCAGAGGCCGGTTGAGCTCACGCCCACCCAATTATTCATTTGCTCGCGTGCTGCAGTACCGCTCCACGTTTCACGGACACTCTCTCAACGGCCGGTCTGATTCCTATGCCAGGCTGGTCAACTTTGTTTCGAAGTTTATCGCCCCGTATGGTTTGCTAATATGCACAATTAGCCCGGTGCATTAAAGGCAGAATCTGCTGCGCAATTCCGCAGCTTCGGCATAATGACGATCGCACACCCTGGTACGATCCGAGTTCTAGCTGCTTCTGATTTCAAAGTAGATTGCACACTGCGTGTGGTCCGCGGACACCGGATGACGAAGATCGACATAGGCGAGAGACAAACCGACTAGTTCAGGGTTCAAAGGGGAAGCTGGAGAAGAGAAACCGGGTAAATCTGCTCAGCAATAATGTGAAACGTGCTCCGAGGTTCGAACCGAGAGATCTCTACACCATGTGGCGAGCCGTACCTATCCTGACCTCGATTCTTCGTATAATACATTATACCTATACTACAGCCTTTCAGCAGTGACGCAATTCCGAGCTGTGAAGTGCGAAAATAAACATCACGCTAGCACATCGAAGCCTAGAGGCTTGTTAATGTACCTGATGCGGAGGAAGTATTTCCGAGCATCCAAACCGATGCTCCTCAGCTTGTGCGAAACTTATATTGGCGCCCGAGAAATTCGTCTCGAAATCATTCACGTATACAGAACAAATGCTAGATAGAATTTGGACTGTATATATATATGTTGAATGCGCGTCATTACAGAAGTTAGCATTAATTTTAGCATGAGATGCGATGACACGGGACTCGAAACAGTCAGTACACTAACTTCGCTTCCAATCCAACTACACAAATTCTCTCTAAAACCCTTAGTCTGCACTCGCACGCGCGTGTAAGAGGGGTAACAACGCAATTACGCGACACGTAAGCCGACGCCGAAATTACACTTTAATCCAGACTAGCAGCGCGAGACTGCGCTCGGCTATTTCGCCCTTTCCCGTTGAATTTTCGCCATAGTTTCGGCCTTCCAACAATCCTAACCGCTAGTTATAGACGTGATTGTACCCCAGGCGTTTCGAAACGTTGCGGCAAAAGCGTACAGTCGTTGGTTAGGTACGAGGAGCCAAAGGAATCGACGTTACATTAGCCGGGTGCGTGAGAATCTCGCATATAGGGTAAGACGCACGTACTTGAGCCACGCCTGAGGGGTTTTGGTGCCAAAGTTCAGCCACATCCAGACGTAGTTATTTCGATGCTGAAAATATTCGAGCCTGATTTCACGAAGTTACAAGCTAATTGCCTTAATCTCCATTCTCTGATATATTTTGAAGAATGTTTTCCGAAAAAGACCAAAATTAGCAGCTGAACCGAATTACTAAGAAAGGTATTTTCACTGCATTGATACTGACTCACGGGTAGTGGAATATACTACATATATTTTCAATACACGTATTTATATACATACAGATGATATTTATGTGGGAAGCAGGTCGAGGTCATCTGTTGGTTGGCAACGGTTTTGCGCGACGACCCTGAATCCCAACGTAGTTGTACATGAAATAAACGCGTTTATACGGAGGAAGAAGTACTAGCTGGATTCCCGTAAGTACTCGTTCAAGTTAACTCTGCTGGACAACTTGAAACATAGACTGAGGACTGCAATATAAATATCATCCATATAGTTGTGTATTGCAGTAGCACAGCGAGTTGCCGTTTGAGATCACTTCTGAACACGAGATGGAAGCTAAGGGACAAGTGGGGAGAGGAAGAAGTGGATACCTTTCCGAGGACCAGCAATAAGCGCGAGCGACGGACTACTGGACGGTTGGATGGCTGGACAGGTGGGCCAACCCACCTGAAGTAGCAATAATCTTTATTGTTTCAGAACATAAAATCTAGTAGCCGGTAAAAATCAGAGTTTCTCCTTCGTCTTGAGAAGACGAGAAAGACCACTTGGAATGCAGATTGTCAAATATAATGAAAAGAAAATTGTCAGCGTGTATTCTCTTTTCCAAGAACTGAAATATACTTCTATATCCGTTGATGCTCAAAACAATTTTTTCCATTCGAGGAAATAAACTGTTAAGAGTTATTTTCAGACTGTAAAACGATGGCCATTGGTGCGGAAGGAA
The DNA here is from genome assembly GCA_963978495.1 of Athalia circularis. Classification (NCBI taxonomy): domain Eukaryota; kingdom Metazoa; phylum Arthropoda; class Insecta; order Hymenoptera; family Athaliidae; genus Athalia; species Athalia circularis. Next base: position 24,958,206 of record OZ021700.1, read on the forward strand.
AAAGCATCAAAGAACGAAGATCCGTGGGACGTGCAAACAAGCGTGGAAATATTTTTATTGAAAAGCTGTGGGCCGATAATGAGGGTATAGCTGCGAGGGCTGAGAGAAAGTATTTTTGCAGAGGGTTAGGTAGTGATTAGTTTAATTCCATCCGCAAAGCTTCGACAAAAGTTAATCTAGACAGGGAAACGCTAGTGCCACCGGCAGCTCCTTTCGCAGCATCCAATTTCTTACGTTCGATTAGATTATCCATCGATAGGCAGACGACTTAGCAGACTGAGTATATGGATGGGCGGGTAAAGAAGGCCCCGTAGAAAGTTTCCGATGTTGGATTATTAAATTCCTTGGGTTCCCATCGCGAATACCTACTCAGAAATCGATACATTCGCTGAATATTTTAGGTATAGAACACCCACGGGGCCCAGGGATGGGTTCACCCTCACCACCATCGCATCGCCGCCCTCGTCCCGGTCACCCCCCGGTCGCCGTCAGCGCGCTAGTCGGTATTAATACTCCTTGAATCCATTCGTGTTCGGTACACATGCGCCGTACACCGCAGGTGCCGCTCTTCGAATCCAAATTTCGATTTTTTTTTGTTTGTTTTTGGTCGGCAACCAAAGGTAGAAATTATAAAGAGAGGAATAGAAATAAATAAATAAACCAGGGCAGAGAGGAAATAAATTTCCGGGGACGTTAAAGACGTTCTTCACCAAGCGTCGGGCTGCAGAGCTAAAAAGCGGTGAGGTGTTACATGTAATTTAATCAAAAATCAAGTGGCACTGATTACAGCAGCGATCAGCGTTCACTACCAGTTTTAGAGCAGTGCAGCATACCAGACCGTGCAGGTTCGGGCGATAGAGGTGAAACAGGATTTTGGTGTAAAAAACATGGCTGCTGACTCTAACTACTTTTGTGACGCCGACAGCTGTCAAACTCACGCATCGCTCTACCCGCAAATTACTTCAAGCGACACACACACGGCCTTTCAGCGCTTACAACTAACCTCCATTTTCACCCACGTTCGCGTTATACAGGCGGCTCTCAGTTCCGCGCATCCGCATTTACTCTGCACGCTTTGTTATCCGAAAAGAGCGAACGGGAGATATAGAGAAAAAAAAGGATGGAAGGAGATGGAGAGTTTTGATCGAATCCTGAGGGTTCAGGCTTCTCTGAAAATCGGGTTCCCCAAGAAAGGCGACGAAAGTGCACAATCGTATTAAAAACGACGACTTTCGATCCTCCGACCCCGAAGGTATGTACGTAAAGGACGTGAGACTTGGTATTTTCTTGGTTGAGGCTTGGATCAAAGTATACTCCATCTGGTGTACTCCTATGTATGTATACTCTGAATAGGGTCGAACTGTATTTCATGAAATTTTATTGGTTCATTTTCCTCTTTATCGTTTCGGACCTCGGAGCTTCGCGGTGTACATCCGCAGGCCCTAACACAGCCGATACAATACAAAGTCAAATTAGTATGACAGAAAATTTCATACGGCGACATTAGGGTTAGATGAATCAAGGAAATTCCAGTTCATTTCGTCGCTCTTCGACGATATTTCGAAATACATAAGATATTTAAAAAGTGAAAAGATAAAAACCAAAAAAAAATCAGTTCGTTTCGTTTTTCACGTTATACTTTATACACGTATACGGGAGAGCAGGGACCGGAATTTAACGCTCGGATGGACCACTTCCCCAAGTGGACGCCGCGCCGCACCCGCTCAAGGTCTCAGATGCGAAATCAGCGAACCGTGTGGACAGTGATACGCTATTTTGCGGAAGACCAGGCCTCCTGGTAACGGTCGATCGAATGTTTAGGATGTCCTTACGGCACTTGCATAATTTAGATACTTTGACATTGGCCGGAGTCATACGTAGAGCGGAGTACGTGAAGTTGGAGTGAGTTGAGGGGGATATAGTACTTGCCACCGGACGGCCCTTTCGAGGTCTGCATCATTTATGCATGTACGCCGGAAGGCTTTTCGTAGTAAAAGGCGGCACGGGACTCCTCCCGGGTTATGGTCTGGTTTACTTTGCTTTATTCTCAATGTCTTTTACCTCAGAGGTATTCTTTTCTCTCCATTCTCCCTGCTTCTTGATCTCCCTCTCATCTCCCTTCCTGCAGCATCACTCATCTCCTTTTTTGCTCCTTGGCTCTTTTTCATTTTATTTTATTTCCTTACTTTACTTTTTTATCCAATTCCCGGAAGGATACTCAGTGGAGACAATAAAAGGAGAAAAAAAAAATCAACTAAATCCTAGATTCCAATTACACAACACAGACAACTTTGGGTTGGGTAAACTATGTCAGAGAAGTGTTCTCACTTCATCCATAAAACTACCCTCGAATGCATCGGGCTTTCGTACCTTGTATAACTTCAAATCGATCCGCACGGAACAAAAAATGTTTCACGAAAGGATGAAATAAATGCATACTACAGGCGATTCACTGCTGAGTGTTTTAGGTTGACCGTCGAGTCGACTATACAAGGCCAATACACTCGTGAAAACGCATTCACGGTTTTCCTTCCACATCTCGGCAAACCCCTTGGTTACTTTGGCTCGAAGCCAGCGGAGCCTCTCGGTTATCCTTAGCTTTGCTCTCTATTTGAAAACAAACAGAACTGATGCAAGCTAGGCGGAGCTGTATGCCGTTTACCACCGCGGTGCAACCACCAGTTGCTAGCAGAGTATCGTATAGGCCTACGTAGTTAGTTTCATATCGCCTGTTGCATTCGTAAAGTGTTTCTTCAGGAGGCGTCGAGGCGAGGCTTGACAGGCCACTACCACCCAAGCTCGAGCGCGGGGCGTGCTAGCGTTGATAAACTGCTTCCGTAGGACAGAATGAGTCATCGTTTCGCTTCTTCTCGTCTTCGTTGTACGTTACATATATACCTATACACACGATCCCGTTAGATTCTGGACTTTACGAATATAAAAGATTCGAGTGACGCGCCGAACCTTTTTATTCCCCTTCGAAACATCGCTTAACCGAACCTCCACTCCCGCTTTCATCAAATGTGAGTTGGGTATGAACGCAACCCCTTCGCCTCTGTGTAGACTCGATCACAGCTGTGACATTTTCGTCTCATTATACTTAAGAGAAACTTCATTAAATTAGCCATGGTATCGCTCGCTATTCAAGCACATGGCACGTATATCAACGATATACTTAGTGAATTCATCCGTGGCAAACGTAGTGCCATAATCTGAATACCCGCACGTGTGCGACGAATCGTATTCCGTGGATGGCAAGATTCTTATAGACCTTGCGATGACGTTCGAGTCTCTGTTGCCTAAGCATACTGATATCGTGCATTTCGGTTAATTGAGCATGTGGACATCCATAGACTCAATATTTAATCCATAAATCGGATTGGCGATTAGAGTCGAATTCGATGACTGAGCAGCGAATCTATTAGTCATGATCTCGTGGCGCGTCGGGCGGGGGGCTCGTATTTTCTAAGAATTTGATATCTCGGTAGAATTATAGGGTGTACCGTCTGTCGTTGAGAGACTTCGAATTTGGATTCGAAGCACGACGTTGGAGAGCCAACAAGTGGTCCATATACCAGCCAGCTATCCGCGCCTACCCGACTACATCGCGATCCTACGTGCGGTAATTACTAATCAATGTTACTATACTCTATGTATAGTGTATAGGAATTTTGCGGCTATATCGTGGTAGAATATTGATGGACGTGTCTTGTAACTGAAATTGGATGCTGGATAACTCGACACTTGACTCTTGGCGAGGACTTGACTAAGCGTTGCGACGATATGGTGGCCTCATGCACGCGCGATATACCGGTTTCATACTCTTGGCTAATTAACGCGAAACGAGCCACGCTCCCAATTATTACTCGCTTTTCACGAACCACTCGATTACCTGTAATCCTTGATCGATCCTAAACTACGCCGGAGCTGTATCTTGGCGTGCGAGTGACAGGCTAATCTTCTCTTCAGACGATTATTCCCGCATAATCGTAGGGCTGTACTTATACCAGGGGCATTTATTACTCGTTACAGAGCCATATTTCGCCGTCTCCACCAATCCAACATATGTATAGATATGTACCTACGCACGCATCGCTCGTACCTAAAACCCTTCCTAACTACCTCTATTAACTCGTTTGGCAATGCTGGCCCCTATCCGATTATACGTGATGAAGAAAATTCGGGACTGACGCCATCGCATAGGCTAAATAGATTCGCCGCGACGGAAGAAATTGCTCGCGTGATACGATCGAAGTTTTCTTTTTGTTGTACGTATTCATTTTATACTTACGGTGACTTACATCAACATATACGAATGTATGTGGAGGGGTGTATGAAGGTGATGGCTACACCCGCGTCGCCCGACCCTGTGTGCCGCTCGTTCGACCCGGCTGATTCTCTCCATCTCGCTCGCTCATTAAGTTGAGTGTTGCGTGCTGCGAGGAGGCTCGAGGGGCACTCGCCGTTCCCAAGTGGTCGGATATAAGCGTGACACAGGCCGCATAGCACGCCAACAATCCTCCTCCGTCGCTCCTACAGTTTCACGGAGCTACAGGTTGCTATGGAAGAACGCCAACTTAAAAAGTGGTTTGCTTAAAGAGCGGAATTGAGGTACTCGATTTAAAAAAGGCATGCCGAACGAGGGAACATGACGCGTTTCGCTTGTCCCTGATGAATGAATTCATTCCATCGCAGTTTCATTTTCATACGTGAAGAAAGAACGTTGTCACTGGTCACGGTGTATTCGTGATCGAATGAAATTATCTCCGGATAATATGATGGACGGCGAAGAAAAGGGCGGAGAGATCCGACGTCATACATACGTAATCCCAGCGGTACGTGCTTTGAAAAAAAAGTACCGTATCTACATTACCGATCGAAACAGCGGAGATAATTTACTCTATGGTGCTTAAATAAAAAATTCCATTTTCCATTTGCCCTTTTCAGGTTCCTATATCTCGCGATTTTACTGACGCGGAGACACTCCACGTATATCCCTGTATGAGGGAGTCTCCTTTACATTACGTATAATGCTGTACATATATGCCCACATGGGCCAACGGCTGGCTCTGCTATCGATCGGAGATCAGTGAAGGATTTGTGGGATTTCTTACAGAGAATTTTGCAGGTCCTAAGCCTAAAGCAGGGTCGAAGCTCGGCCCACGTGAGAGGGAAGACGAGATAAGTGAAAGCTATACAAAGAGTGGTGGTGGTGGTGGGTTTGCTTTCGATTACCGTTTAAATCTGTACCAACGATCTGCCCATATTTATATATATCGAGGTATACTATTTGCTGTTGACAGAGATTCAACGAAAATGGTGAAACATATAAGGGGGAAACGGAAGGAAACCTCCCAACAAAACGATTTCTGCGTCTCGCGCGTAGTGTATAGCATGTCATTAGAGCTTGCGTAATTATCGGAATTAAATCAAGCTCCGATGCAAACGTTCGTTTGTCAATGAAAATTTACTCTACGTAAAAACCGTTTCATTTCAGATCAACTTATACACGAGTGAATATAGTTACCGTGCAATACCAATAAACAATTTTTGATCGAAGTATAAAAAAGAATCTACTTAGCTACTTAACGTCTGGTGGCTCGCAAATGGCGGTCTTCCGTTCGTCTCGAAATTTCTTTTTTTTATAAGACGCAAAAGGTTGTAAAAAAAAACAGACTCAGATCTCTTTTTTTTTGCTCGAATCGAGAGTGCGCTGAGGTATGGAGGAGTAAACTCGGTGTTTGCAATACTGAGGGAAAAAAGAAAGGAAAAAAATGTAGAAAAAAAGAAGGAAAACTCTGCTCTGCAATACTCGCCGAACCGAAAGCAGAAAAAAAAAGTATAACGACCATCGATGGCGTTACTTTATAACGACGCACCTTTTGAAGCTCGTAAAACGAAAGAACGAATCCCTTGGAATACAAGTATCAAAAGTTTAGTATAGGTATATAACCCGCTAGCATTTGCTATTGCATCGGGGAATCGAAGAGACGCGGTTTCCTATATCGCTGCGACTATACTTGCTTAGCCTTTGGCGTATCGTACGTACGTTACATATATATGTGTATGTGTATATGTCAAAGGAAATGAGGTTGTTCCGCAAATGTTAAAGAGGAGAAAAAAAAATTAAATAGAAAAAAAAAAGAACGTACGCTTTGCAACTTTACTCTTCGCTGAATTCCTCCGTATATGCCTGTTTAACAAACAAGTTCCTTCAATTCCCGTAACATGCATATGTATTTTTGTTACGTATTCCGTACACGTTTACCCTAAAAGGGCTTGAAAATAGAACCCCTGAGGATGGTCCTAGCTTTTATGATCAATATACCACTTTAGTGTAGTTTTTAATCATCTGGCAGTCAGCATTTCATTTAACTCGGAAGAAATTCAGTTAAAGAATCGTATGCTCTTCTCCGCAATACAGCGGAATATTGTACCACTGCTATATCCTCATTTTTATGGGCTACGCTTTTCCGCGGATTCTTCTTTTTTTCGTTCATCCATCCCCTTCGTGCGTGGCATATTATCCTCTTCCTCTTTCTCTTATTTTCCTTATCCTTCTTTCCGTCTCTCTCAGTTTTGCGATCGTTGCTACTACTAACTCTAGAGCCGCTACTGCTGCCGTCATTATAGTTCAATCATGCCGTTCTTCCTTTTATCTACGATAAAGCTCTCCGGCTTGCTTTATACATCTGCAGATACATCAACTCTATGGTGGCATAATAAAATTGCTTTTGTATCTTCTCCTTTACCTCCTCGTAGTTGTGGTACTTACAAGAATTTTTCGCCTTATGGACGGTGTGTGCAGTATCGGGCAGGGGGGAGGGGGGGAGAAGTTTCATACTACAGCACCGAGTACCATATCCGGTGCCCGCGGAGCATGTGGTCTGATAGTTATTCCGAAGTAACTATGAAATGATAAAAATCGTCGTATACTTTGCGGCGGCGGCGGCGGCGGCGGCGGCGGGGGGGGGGGGGGGGGGGAGGAGGAAGTAAGTGAGGAAGTATGGGACGCATGGGTGCGATATCGTGAATGTAAAACAAAACGACGTCGTCCTTGAAAGTATAACATCTGAGTCGGTACGAGCAAGGGGTGAAATTTTTATTGTGTCCCCTCGAATCCGAGGGATCGAGAAAACGTCCGCAGGAAAATCATTGCAGAAAAACGACTCGGCAGGTTAACTGTTCGTTAACGACAAAGGTGCGAAGAATCGGGTCGTTCGGTCGTTTGCGGAACACGTGTAAAGTGCAGAGCGAGTATACCTCGGTGCAATAAACGCAAACTCTTTGAGTATCTGCGATTTGTAATTATCTTTTCGTATGACCCCGGTTGAATTCATGACGGAATACTGGAGAGGGCGAGGAATAAAAGAACGAGAGAAAGGAGGAGGGTGAAAGAACGAACATGCTAGAATATATCAACGTTCTATCGTCTAACCGCTAAACGAGAAGCTATTCGGCATTTATTAGCCCACAAACTTTGCAGCATGCCAGGCCTACTACTCGCGTTCACCGTCGACTCCCCGTGGAGACCGGGAGGTAAATTGTTCCCATTTAATTATACAAAGCACCCATATAGGAACAAGTCATTGAGGTGGGCGGGACGCCTCCAGAGCCAATATATCACCATTTCAAGGCACTTCAAATTCATACGGATTCAATTTCGAGAAGATATTTGCCTGCAGGCAATTTCTCGAGAATTCCAATAAGTTTTCCCTCGATATAAAACACGTTGGTTACCTAAATATCTATCGCCCGACTCCTTCATCTATTATATGTACGTATACATACATACGAGTCAAGATTCAAGCGTGGCAGCAAAAAATGATGATATAAATCTATATAGTACATAATACACGTGACGGAAAAGAGTCAGTCAATATTAGGGCTGGCAAATGGACGAAGTTTTTGCTTTGAAAATGATTTCGCTGTACCTTCCCTAAGTCAAGTAGATTACTTAGAGCATCCATTTAGACGGGGGTTGGCGGTCGACGTGGAAGACACGTTCGAATGTTTGTCCTCGTGGTCAGCGCACTCCTCCTAATCCAACCCAAGGTAGGATGGGTGAACCCAGCCTAACTCGTCCGAACCCTGTATACCTATACCTCTTTGGTTGGCTATCTTTCCCGAAAGAGGAACACCCGGAGGAGACGGACGCTGATGGAAGTAGTGATGGTACCTACGGCGAAACTTCCTAAACCACTCCGAACAAGCCCAAACCACGGTAAACCACGAGTCTAAACCAGCAGAAGCGAACCTCCCTACCAAAGCGGTAGTTTGGGTCAATTTCCAGAGTTTGTAGTTCTTCGTTCGGCAAATGCCCTCTTCGACTTTGACTTCAATTTGAAAGTCGTTCAACCAATTTTATCCGCAGCATCAAATTCTAAGTAATTATAATACCAGTCGGTGCAGCATCGTCTAATCTAAGGCTATACCTCTGTACTACGTACCTATACCTGCTACGGGGTAATGTTACGGGGGATTACTGCAGAACGCGTTGATACGCCCGCCGACGCGGGTCGTTCTTTCTCTATTAACTTCCCGCGTGCTACACGATACGGAACCTCGAGTGAATAATTACTTTAATCTAGAGTAACTGGGATGCAATTGTGGCTTGGAAAACAATTTGGTACGGGGTGGGATCCCGAGGCGGCAGTAACTTCTCGACTATCTTTGCCTTCCCCGAGCGATATACCGGAAGAGACCTGAGCTGGTATCACGTTTAGTTTTCTTCCTTTATTTAGTTTTTACGTATGCACGTACGTACCTTACACATACGTATAACCTTCTACACAATATACGGATGCGCGTGTGTTCTACGCTGTCACGGAATATCATCCTATGAAAGTAGCGGTGGGCGTATGTCGGAGGTCCGTTGAGTGAAAACTGTGCTCCTGTTTTGCCTGTTTTACAGGTCGCGAGATCTCCCGGGAAAAAATGGGTCAACCAAGTATCACGTGACAAACACATTTTCCCAACCAGTGTCGTTCTACGGCTCTCTTCAATTTATTACGACGCGACGGAACCGCGGAGTGGTACACATCTCAGCTTATATTTTCCCGTCGGCTGTCTAGCTGTCCTGAAACGCAGGAATTTTTATACAAAACTCTGACAGATTCAGCTGGCACGACCAGCACCGGGCGTATTTCAGGAAAGGAGGAATTTACTGACTGGTTGACCGAGTTTACCGTAACAGAATTTTGCGGAAGAAACTATCGTAATTAAGTTGGCAAATAACCTGAACAGATGCAACGAAGACGCGATACCTTACCGCAGAAACTTTCTTCACCTATATACTTGTCAGCAGTTTCTCATCTTAGCTGTACCGAATAAAAGCAATTATATTGCAAAACTTATCAAATATATTTACGATGGAAAATAATATCTCATCTACTTTCTTTGTAAACATCCGACGATTACGATTACGTATATCCTGAACAAATATTCGCCTCGTCCCGTCGACAGAAATAACATCTTTTATGTTCCCTAATAATTTGTCAAGTTGAAAACTACCGTCAGCCACGTAACATTGCGATTTCAATTTTGTTCAATTTCAAATTATTTCACTTTTCGAATTCATATTCCTTCCAATCACGATTTGCCAAGTAATTTCATATCTCGGTCTCTTTTTCCCACGGTTTGAAGCACAAGAATTCATGAATATATGTAAAATATAGTAACAATCGAGTCGGATTCAACAGGTGCAATGGGACGTCCTTAACGTACATACGACGCCACATCGTATGTGTGTGGACCAGTTATAATGCAAGTGTTGGAATGGTACTTATTTGCAGTTGCTTAATTTTGCAAATGGTACCAGGATCATATAATCGTAGAAGACTGCGCGGCTGCGTGGTTTCTAATCCGGGCCGGGCATCGCCACCGCTATGGTACCTTTTGAACCGTCAGTAACACTGGAGTGTAGACTCTACGGTGGCGCTCTTACCGTTTGCCGTGGCTCCCCGGGGATCGCTTTGCAAAGCGTGGGCCGCGCGCGTTGCATAAGTGATGCCCTCTAAAATACTCACGAACCCACGACTGCGGCTGGGATCTTGTGCAAGGCCTGTGATTGCCTCTTACTATCCGTAAGCGGCCCGTGATCTCCGCGTTTTCCTAGCTCTTCCAGCCCCCCCCCCCCCCCCCCCCCCCCCCCAAGAGGGTGAAACTGTGAGAGAGATTCCGACGTACGGAGAAAGATGAAAGCACGGAGAAAGAGAGGAAGCGTCTCTACCACCTGAAGCTCAACCGTTTCCAGTACCACTTCCATATCCATGGTGCATCTAGTGCCTCTCTATAGTTACCGGTGTCGCTGAAGCGAGAGTTAAGACTTGGCACTCTGCCATGTTATATAGGAGTCCTCAGAGGTGCGGATAGGCGTATAGGTATATATGGAATAGGTTACACCCATCTGCCTTTGGTCGGAGACTGCGTTCAACGCTTCCTTGAACCCTGGAAGATCGAGGTTGACAAGGAGATCAAAGGAGCGATTCCTTCCCAGAAGTAACATTTTTATTCGTCATGATCTGACATGGAAGGAAAGACATTTGTTCGGTTGAATGAGAAGAATATTCAAGGAAAAATTCGACGCGAAGACACCGAAATAATGAATGGGATGAGACGATATATTATACATCCTATCGCGGAGAGCTTGCGAAAGACTTAACGATTACTCGGTGAATCTGTTTTTGGCCTTGGGAGGAGCTTTACATCTCGAGTTTCGCTCGTCTTTTGCTTCTGTATTCCTGTAAATCTATAAAATGGAAATAAATAATAAAGATTGTGTATAAACGGTAGTGAAGGTAGGGTGCGAAACTGCGACACCACGACCGGTAGAGGTGTAGTACTCTCATTAATATTCGCGAGGCATTCCCCCGACAGTTTTACGATCCCCAAAAGTTTGAGCCGCGTACACCCGTTGGTACTTCATTCCATCTCCTATCTGTGTTTGTATCGGAAAACAAATTTGTCTGGGGATAATGGATGAAGCGGTCGGTCGTTGCAGAGTGTATTCGGAGAGCGTCGGAAAGCGTCGCGTCGCCTCCCTGTCCGTAATTAATGGCACGCGCCTTGGCATTGTTTCAGAAACGCGGGATAGTATATACGGGAGTCCGGTGAATCAGGTGCTTCGTTAATTTTTCTTCGTGTAATTATTACGCGCTTGAGCTCCAGAAAGAGCGAAGGAACTGCTCAAAAGTTTTGAAGGACGCGCGAATTCGTGGATTGATTGCGCGATCAATCATTCCAGGGGGAGCCGAGCGCGACCAACTTGCAAGCTGGTCCGACTTTTGACAGCTCGTGTTCGATCTACTCCAATTTTGATGTAATGTCTCATGGAAAACTATATTACCAACCGAATATATGGGTCGAGGTCATCTTTTAAAATTTTTTTATTTACTCTCACCAATCTTTTTCATTCGATCATCTTGCTTGCCGTATTTCGATCCATCTGAAGTTTACGACTTTGAGATCCACTCACCTAAAACAACAAAAAATTCATCTCGTTAGTTTGTATACAGTACACACATAATGTATGTACTGCATATCCTTGCGATTTAGTCCTGAGAAGTTGCTTCGAGGATTACGCCCAATGAGACGTTCCAAGGTAAATCATTTGCAACAAATTATCCGATCCCTTTATGCGATGTAATTTGGGTGGGTACGCGTGGAACAAATTACGTCGTCGGATACGATACAGTGTTGAAGTGTAACAAAGAGAGTAGATGGTTATTGTACGTCGGATGTTGAATGTTGACTCACAATGAGGTGTTGCGTGTTGGTGAAGCAGTGTTTCGTGCCACATGATATAACGAAGGACTAGCAGACTTGCTCGAGGATAAGTGCTGAACATACAGTCCGCAAACTCACCGTTTTCAACCTCCACTAGATACTCGTTCGTAAGTATTCTTGCCAATGCATACACGTAAGATTTCATCTATTTATTACAATGCTCTGTTGACGCAATTCATAGTCGTATGAATAGTGTCATATTCTTGACAGAGACGAGATATTTGTTAATGACTTAACGACGATTATATGGACGCTGTTACGCATTCATGTGTCAAGCGCCAAAAAATCTAAAATTGGTTTAATTATGGAATATTGTTTGGAATACTATAGCTAATAATATTTTCTATGATAAATGTCATGAAAAATTTTTCTTCGATACAAAAGCTTGAAGTTATTTTTACAATTTTTTATTAATAATCATTTTTTATACCTTATGATTTTTTTGATTAAATTCACGGTATTTTTCTAGATAATCTACAAATATCTGCGATGATTTCACTATTTTCTTTCGTATTAAAAAAAAAAACATTACATGTAAAGTCTTGACAAAACAATTTATATCAATAAAACTTCAATGGCGATTTTCTCAAAAGTCAGTATCTGGCACTTGACAGACAAATGCGTAACAGCGTCTATATGTACGCGTTATTGTGCGCCTCTTCAATTCACGATCGAATAAACGGCAATAATTGATGAATCGAACTCTTCCTATCTCTATCCATAATAATACCGACTTATCTCGATATAACCGTATATACGATAACACGCGTGAGCGACTCAGTTTGCCCATTGAATATTCAAAATCAGATGTTGATTGAAGAACTTTTATTCGCGTATATTGTATAAAAGATGAATACGAATATCTTAATTGCGTATATACCGATGTGAGTTTTATGAATACGAAACCTGTAGGTAATAATTTGGTCAAAAAGAACATCGTAGGTAACGTAAACGTTCGATGAACATTCACGAGGGGTACGTGAGCTTCCTACACGTGGCACAGAAAACCAGAGACTCCTTTGCCGCAATAATATAATTACAACCTTCGGATATTTCCGACTATAAAGTTGTAATATAAATTAAGGAACTCTCCTGACAGTCGGAACTAAAAGTAAAATGTCAGCGTGCACAGTACAGCCTATAAAATCCGTGATTCTTCGAACCAAAACTTTCGACCGTTTACGTACCACTTCCAGCCCATCCTGTGGAATCAGCAGCTTGTTATAACATGTATTTTACAATCTGGTAACATTATGCCAGCTTGCATATTCAATAACAGGTAGCACTATAGTGAATATAACGTAACTATCCTGCTTCACGTTGATGCGCTGTTGCCAGCTGTTTGTCGGTATATCCCTGATTTTACTGACAATGAAACTCGTGAGAACGATTATTTTTTTTATGTTTCAATGCATGACCCAACACTAGAATTCTCTCTACGCTACAGTGTATAACAAGCTGGAGAACTCAAATTTTTGTATGAGATTTATATTTCTGATTCTATACAGTCGATTTCCAAAAATTTATTTCATCATTCTATTCTAAGTTTAAGAATGATCTCTCGAAGTTTCAAAAATTTCGTAAGGAAAAGGCATCAAGGAAAGTACTACCTTAAATTCGTTAATGGGTTCCACATGCGATGTGTGTATGTATATCAGTAGCAAAGGGAAGACGAGGATACTTGGGGTTGTTTTTACTAAGAATCAAGGGACTTAAAGTTTGGTACGGAGAGGATGTCGATGGAGTAGCGGAGATCGGGCAGGTAGGTTGAACCTACGCAATGAAGCTCTAGCGAGCAAGTTAATTCACACCGAGTGTGCACACTTGCCTCAAAAGTTCTACCGCCTCTCGAAGCTTCGGCGTGTGCTACCAAAGTTGGTGCAGCAACGGTGAGATGTTACCGTGCGATGCGCTGTGGCGTTGAACGTGGTATGGTGGTCGTCGTCTTGTCTTTTAGCTTTCCCATCTTGCCTCTTGCCTCTATGCTATACTCTCCATTACTCCTAAATCTAAACTACTCTGGCAACAAGCGACGACCGAAAGCACATACTACGTATAGAACCTAATCAATATATAGGGTGCAGTATCCTTGTGGCGGTTTGAAATTGACTAGTCGAGTGCTCGGTGTTCTGCAGCTTATGCACTGTACGTAATTATTACAACATCGCGGCGAGGACGAAGATACTCCGATCGAGGTTTTATCCGTGAAAAGTTCATCGTCAGCTACAATTCTGCGCTGTGGGAGAAAGATGACGCTGTTTCAAAGGGTCCAAAGGTCGTTGCGCGTGAACCCGTGCCAAATTGCGTTTAGGTGCTCGTGCGCCCTCGTTCACCCGAAAGTAGAGAGCTTCGGGTTCTGATCTTGGATATCGTTCTCTCGTGCCACAATACATCCGGCAACCCACCCGGCTATGAACGCGCCTCTTGACAATGGCCCCTAGACTCAGCGAGTTCCTCCAGTTTCTCCAGTTCCCAGTTCTCGGTTCCCGTTGACTCAATTCCCGTTTGCTCTAGTCGCTCGCGTCCGCCCCGCCGCGCTGCTCGCTCTGACTCTGATTCTGACTTTACTATTGCCATTGCCACTGCTACGACGGAGAATTTCATATAACTTTCTATTGAAATCTGGACGGGGCGGATAGGAATAAGGGTGGTTTGGTGGGGATTTAAATCAAATGCCAGTTGTGTCGTGACGCGGCAACCTAAATCTAACAACCAAAAGTTGTCGAAGCCAAAGTGCCGTTGCCTTCGTATATATAGGTGGTATATATGCGAGTGAACATATAATACCCGTATACCCTATACCCATGCCACGATTCGAACTCCGGCTTCGATTCTCGCTCCGTACCCCCGTCACCACAGGGACGCCTTTGAAATGACGTGAAATTAAGGGACGCTGACGATAATGTGGAATTGTACGCGCTGTCAATAGCGAAGGAAGCCAATTTCATCTCATATTCTGCGTCTGCCAATGCGAAAATCGCCCGTTTCTCTTTGTAAAGATGAGGAAATGAGAGAGGAAAATCGTTGGCAGCTTCCACTTTCACACTTTCCTTTCACCGATAAAATCTAGTTAGTCGTTTCGTTTAATCCGAGATGAAATTCAATTCGTTTTAATATCATCTTTGCGTCGGTTGCAGGATTTGTCGATCCATCAGTTCCAACGACCCTCTGGTATAAAACCTCAGTAGATATGCCTCGAGTTTATCATAATTCATCTTACTTCATACTTTTACTGCCAAAAACCTACTCGCAGTTCGCTGTGGTACTATGGTAAATTGATTTTCACCAATTTATTCACGGCTCTGAAGTTACACAACGATGGAAATTATGTCTCTCGATAGATGCAAAGAATTTCAGTGGCTCCTTTTCCGGACGTATCTACGACTGGATCGAGCAAAGAAATACCCCTAGCTTAAATCTTGATGTGCCGGAGGAACGGAAATACAGGCGTCACGTAAACAGAGCAGCTACGCGCCTGGCTTGTGCTAATGAAGAGCTTTAATGTCGCACAAGGACGTAAACCGCTGCCAGCAACCGTTATGGAGGTCCGTGGAGGGTAGGCGAAGGCCGAAAAAAATAAAACTAATGAAAAACGTTAATGAATGTATAACTTCCCGGCTTAATTTCATATAACGAGAAAAGGCGAGATAAAAGAAGAAGGAGTGATAAACTGCTTTGAGGAGGCGTCCCGAAGACAAAGTCACTGTTTCTCTCCGACCTACCTTCACCTCTACCTTCATCCTCACCCTCGCCACTTTTACCTCCGATCTTCAACCTTCAAACCCAACCTTACCGGCCTTCGATGTCTTGCAAAAGCGAACGTAGCTCAAGAAGACGCTGACAACATCTTCGCTAATTAACTTAACGCACTTTTCGAACTTATAATGATGGTTAACATTATTATAGCGTCGCCTCTCGGGCTCTTAAAATGACAGCAAATATATTGTAATAGACTTATTTTTCGTCGAAGCTGCAGTGATTACCATGGAGTCTCGACAAAGCTCAACTTTTTCTTTTGTAGATATCCACTATTATGACAGATTTCATTCAACTGTTTTCAATCATTTCATTTATGTTGGACGATTCCCGAGGTCAGCGTCTTACTTTCAACCCCGCGCCGAAATAAATACGTATAGTCTGCCCGACTATATGAAGTAATCCCGGGGCTCGTTCAACTCGGAATAATAATTTCGCTTCATGGCACGTTCTACTTTCGCCATTCGGCTTTCGATGCACGCCACTCGTCGGGTCCCCCGGCCATCTCTGGGTTTTTACGTTTTGGTATAAAGTTGCAAGCCCTTCGCAACATCGAAGCCAATGAACTCCATCCGGCGCATCGGTTCCACCAATCTACCTCCGCTCTATCGCGTGGCTATCAAAGCAGCATTCCCTTTACTCAACCAAGCACACATAGGTGTATATACTATGTCTATCCTCTTTCCGACTGGTGAAACCTGCAGGAGGTAGGTACTGCCTCCGAATGAGTGGAATTATCCGACTGCCAGAGGTGGGTTCCGACTCACCTATCAGCTCCCCAATCCCAGACTGATGATTGGTCGTCGTTTACAATCCGTTGAATACGGCCACCCGTTTCCCAACTTCATGATGCCTGTATTTTAAGGACTATGCAGGATAATCTTTCTCCCTCTTCAGCATCGATCGCGCCAACTAGTTTCATGCTACAGCCCTTTCCCTTTGACTGGGTTAGTGAAATAGGTATACGTGCTGTCAAATTTCGAGTCGTAATTGACGAGAACAAAAAAATCAACAATTCTTAACAACTTCGCTCTTCACGTTACAAACAACGTTACGCAGGTGAAAAAGAGATAAGGGTGAAGGACGAAACTGCAATGGGTTTAAGGGGGATGAAGACGTTCGTACAAACGACGAACATATACACCGAGCGGGGGACTTTCCTGAATCCTGCAGAGGGGATGCGTGTCACGGAGGCCACTTTTTTGTTTGATAACGTACGGACGAAGGGCTCTCGCCGCTCAATTTGTATGTTAATTTGCGAGTGTTTGCGGGGCACCAGTTCGCTTGATAATGTCATGTTTATTCAGCGATGATATCGCTGCAGGCGGTCACCCAGCATCCACGAAGCGCTCATTGCTACCGGCCGGTATGGTATTTCACTGTATACTTTTTTCAGGATGGCTCGTCCTCGTCTCTCTCGATGTACGAGAGGATAGAAAAAAAAAAACAATAGCAAAAAATAAAAAAGTTGTAGCTGATGTACATAAAGTTTTACGAAAACTCAATAGAACCACGCCATAGGATGTATCCGTTTTGGAAGGTTCATACACGAAATTTCAAAACGAAGTGCAACCGCGATGATACTGCAACTTTTGTGAATTACGGCGCGAACCTTTTCAAGCTCTGCTTCGTTACAGTGAGAAATTTGATTGAATAAGCGATCGTTTTATGGAGCTCGTGAATCACGGGAGGCAAAACAACAAGGTGGCGCTAGGGGCTTAAATAGTTATTTTACGACTTGGACGTCGGCTGCCTGGAAACATCTCTATTTTATTCCGAGAGGTTTTAATTGTGGGGTTTCCGTTTGTTTTATAGCAGAGATCGGTTATCTCATGTACGAAGAACTTTTGACGCTTAGCTGGTATTGTCTACCGTTAAACGCGTCACCTGAGAAGATTAATGAAATTCATTTTTTCTTTCTCCCACTTCCATAATCCAAATTTTCCGACTGTTGGCTACTTCGGTGTGTGAAATCATATTTTTTATATATAGTCCGGTATCGGATTGTTCCTAGTTACTGGGGTGCATGTTTGCGTATGATACGTAGACCTGATGCGTCAGGAGACCGGGTGGCGTACTCGTGCAGGTCGCACTGCATACAAATGATGAATTACGACTATCGAACCATTTCATCTCACGAGGATAACCAATATTTTCAACACGCCCGGCTCTGCAACTATACGAAAATCGAACCAGTGAAATCTGGTGGCAATATAGTCACGCTTGTCAATTGGAAACGACCGGAGTTTGCAGCAGCCTTCAGATGTGTCAGTGCGCTGAAAGTTATAGGAACATGTCAATCGTTCTTAGAAAACAAGTCGAGGGCCAATTTCGTTCAACCACCGGGGTGAAGGTGATAAACTGGCAAGATTTTAGAACTCAATCGCACCGAGTTCTCTTCGAAGACTATGGGCGGGGTGGGAGGTGGGTGGCCGGGCTTAAAAAGTAATTTGAAACGTTTTCGCTACTATCGATACAGATCGGCGTAATCCGAATGAATCCCTCCTTCAAACTCTCCTTCTTTCGTTACTCACCTACTACATATTATATTTCCTGCGTACGCCTCGGGCGCTTACGTTTCACGTAGTTATCATTGGCACACGTACTATCTCCGGTGTTTCTGAGCTAAAAATGGGAGACAAGAGCGAAAAATAAATTCATGTTATTTATATCGGTTCAGGAGCGCGATGTGAAATTCGAAATAAAATAAGTCCGTTTAGAAGTGGCTGGCGTACAAGAAATAGAATATAAGTAGCCAACATCAGGACGATAATGCGAGATGAAAGTGTAGATCGCGCGGACAAGGGTGGGCGGTCCTTCATGTAAAATGTATGAAGACCCGCGGATCGCTCGCCTTTTTCCGCGTTTTACTTCGGGCTGGACAGAGGCATAGAAATGCCTCCTGTAACATCCAGACTCTCCGTGACTCTAGCCTCCGCTTATTTATTAGCTGTTTAGACCACAATACATAGCCGGACCTCGCCCATTTCCCGGTAAGAATACAGCCTCCCAAACTGCCAACGACTTCGACACCGCCACTGCGCTCCAACTATCTCTTCCGAATCTGTATGGACCTGAACACATACCTTCAATGTTCCCTGGGACGTGTAATCAAAGTCTCATCAACCTGACCAAACCGTAGGAATATAGCCAGAAGTGTAGTTTATATACATATATTTATACCTATACCGGAGGTTCCAAACTGGAGGGTGAGTGTGAAAAGAAAAATCAGAAATGAACCTGCGATCGTCGCATACGAGCGATGATCGTAGCGAATTACTTCAGAGCGTCGAGTGCGAACCCTCGGCAAGGTGTCATATTTCACGCGCTTTAGTCGACTCACTCGTTCGTTAGTTCGAATGTAACGTGACACTCTCCCTCAGTCTTTGGTCCTCAACGATTGTCATTGCTGCAGAAGCGAGAGCGTTAATGAAAATACGACTGTCGAAGCTCAAGAGGCGTGAGCTAGGGATTCTACCCAGAGTTGTACTCACGTATATTCACATGCTCACGTAAATATTTAGCGGAATTATACATATATACAGTATGCCTATATGGATAGTGCACAGCATTCGTGATCCTACCCTACCCCAGCCCCCCGGTCCACTAGATCAGAGTGTCACTGTGGTGGTTTTTTCTTTTCATTCTTTTTTCTCTATACCGTTTGGTCGAGAGATGAAAAATTCCGCGTCGTTACCTTCAAACTCTTCCAGGGGCCTCGTCAATGAATGGCCCCTACCTTCTAGCTCCGCTAAATGCATCTGATTATTTTCATCTGTTTGTTTTACCTCGCGGCTCCCATGCGGAGGGTCCTTCTGTCGTCATCCAAGTGAAATATCCCCGGGATTGCGCGAGAACGCTTTTAAAAGGATACCCTCGTTTTTTTCATGCAGATTAGATCTTTGAGGGGTTACCAAGAGTTTGCCTAGGAGTTTATTGCTATTCTCGCGTGGAAATATGAATAGAAAAAAACTTTTATTCTTTTTGTTTTTTTTGATTTTTTTTGGCGGTGGGGTATAGATACCTAGATATAATGCACGGAGATCCGTTCTGGCCGTTATTCTTTTTTTGTCATATATATATTTTTTAATCACGCGAATGAAGTAGTGTGTTATATCGCATTTATCGCGGTTGAAGATTGAGTAGTACTACCTAATCAGCAATCTAAAACTGACACGATTTAGGGTTCTCCCTTGTTTGAAAAGATAGATAAATTTAAGGTGGTTAGCGGAATCATTGATGGAACTTTTCACTTCCCCAAATCCCCACCGCTATAAATCGAGAGCGGAACTAAGCTGAGGTGAGACGTGCAAGGAGTTTCGGGAAGAGAGAACCTACAGGGGTGAAAGCGTGGCGGGGGGGGGGGGGGGGCGGCGGCAAAAGAGAGATTCTTTTAGCGCATTGACTTCTTCGGAATTTAAAAGATATAGCCAAAGGCAATAGGATGGAATCGAGGTACGCGTCAGAACGCTCGCGGAGAGTCGTTAAGGGTGACGTTAGCGCGCACCGTGTAGAATGCAGATCAGGCAGGCAGGGAGTTGGCAAAGCGGGAGACTGGTAGCCAGGAGCACCGTCGAACCCCTGTCGACTCAACTTTAGACCCTGGGTAAGCACGAGTTAAGTATTAAACACTTTAAAAGTGGCTGCGTGAAATTGAAGAGTAAAGCCTACAATCTAGAAGAGAAAGACGACACTTTTTATACAACATTTATTTTCAGAGACTCGTTAAGGCGAAGCTCGATAGGAATACTGAACCAAACCTCACCCATCTAGCGGCATCGGTAGCAGCAGCAGCAGTAATAGTAGCGCAGCTATGGTCGGACCCAGTTCGACTCGAAGCCACAAGCGCGAGAAAATATAGATTAACTTATCTGTTCAACATTCAAAAAGACGAAGAGACCGGGTAAAACTAGCTCACGTCTAGCATCTCAATATATTCGCCACGTGGGAGGTGCTTTATGGTTTTATCTGCAGTGGCAGTTAATTTATAACTAGATAGGTATTCTTTATTATACTTATATATACTATAGATAACAGGCGGAATAAAGGAGAGTTGAGCAGGGAATGGGAGACACTGTCACTGAATATTCCTGGACGATAAGAATAAGATTGGATCATCTCGGCGATTAACAGCCGAGAGGATTCCCGATGGGGACGAGCGAGCCAAAAGAACGTAGATGGCTGACGGTTTAGGGCAAAGCATAAATTTTTTAAGTCGTCAGTCGTCCATTGGATCGAGTTTCCTCGACTTAGTGGAGTTTAAAATATTGAAATCGTTAGCCCGGATGGAAGCGAGATCGAGTTCCAGATATTTAATATTTTACGATTTATTACTGCTTTAAGTGACGGCAGTCCCGGCGGATGGGCGTTTTTTTTTTTTTAATTTTTTTTTTCACTCAACGGAGAATCATTCAGTTTTTTGGTATCGATCCAGTGGTCAGGATGCTCGTCTAGGGTGGCTCATATACCCCGACGTCGAGAGCGAAGATTGCTGCAAGGTTAATAAAAAGAAGGGCATTTTACGCTCGGATATTAAATTGATTTCTCCCACGAGACAATTTGCTCTTGATCTCAGCTACGCGATGCGACGCACGTGACATGACGGTTGAGCTCCTATACTCGCGAGTGAAAAGTGAAGCGCTGTTCTTTTTTATTTTTACCGGTTTGTGTTCTTTTTTTTTATTTTAACATTCAACGGAAGTGTGACGAGTCTGGAAAGAGATAAGAAGATTCGAACACGTAAGGGGCAAATGAAAGAATAAGAAAGCCGAACTGCGTCGTACACCTCTTGGAGAGGGCGCGTCCTGGCTTACCCTCTGACTCGGGGCCATTAATCACGCCGCATTCTCAAACCACCGACAACTGGGCCAGCTTCATTCCCGTAACCGTAAAGTAGCGTTGGTGGGAAGAAAACAAATTTACAATCTATTTAAAAGGCTTTCCAATCGGCCCGATTTACTCGAGGGACTTTGCGGCTGACTTCGTCGCCACTTCATCGATGACGCTCTTCACCCCCTTTCAACCCTCGTTTTCACCCAGAGTACCCGTAAGCGCCAACTTCTTTGCCTTTCTTTCATCAACTTTTTCCCACACCCTCATAATTTCTTCAAGTAATAATTATCAATTTTTCTGCCTTTCTAAGGATACTTGCAACCAGTACGCTACTCTTTATAACATTTTTTCATATAATGTTGACTTTTCATATTTCTATATGCTGTGAGTTTACGGTGAAACCGACGGGTCGGTTTCACGGAAAACTCACGGTATAGAGAAAACGCGAAGGGCGCGGTTTGAATCGAGGAGCCGAACGCCGTTTAAGCGGAATCCATAGCAATAAAACACGCGTTCCTATTTTCTCGTTACGTCAGAAATGTTGGCAAGGTACGATGCCGCTGCAACATCCATCATATACGCTTAATGGTTACGAATCCGCGAGCCCATTGAAGATTCGGCTACGACCGGCTGAAGCCCTATACATATAGCCAAGCTTAAGAATCCAACACGTGAAACATGCGGCTGACTGGATGCCTGAAACAAAAGTGGCGCGGAAATCGTATAACGTATGGTCAGGTGCGGTGGCCCGTATACTTATCAATCACTTAGGCGAGCAGCAGCACATTTCGAGATCTGCAGGTTGTCGCGATAGGTGCGGATGCCGGGAGGGTTTTCGTGACGCCACTTTTACGCGCTCCGAGCATAGCCATCCATCTTTCTCCGAATTGACAGCGAGACAATACCTTGCGAATCGAGGGCATGAAACAGACGTGCCAAAGACAGGAAAGTGACACCCTAGCCACCATTTCGAAAAAAAGCTGGCATCTTTTTCAGCCTAAACCGACGATCAGACGATGATTATTCCACGACTCGTACTCGTATATGTGAAAAAATTAAACTGCGTCAGCTGCTTCAGAAGAACCACGGCGACGTTCCGGCGATGTGCCCTTCGACAGCAAAGTAAATTTGTCGTACTACACCTATCTACTAGTTACTAAAGTAACTATCCTTTTTCTGTAATATATCTAAAGGTGACCGCGTTGGCCTGCAGGAATTTCGTAGAATGTGGATTCTACGTATAGTTAGACCAAAAAGTATACACACCTTGGCAAGTCCATTATAGAGATTGTGGTCGCGACCCAGTGGGACGGTGTTGGTGAATTCTTTTTCGCAGAAAAAGCACTCTGACTTTCTTCCACCAGCGCGGCTTAGTCATTTGGCCACCCCCGACGCGCGACGCCTCCTACAAACCATACTTTACGGTCAGAGGCTCGGTGACGATGGTAATAGTGTAATAAAAGCGCGTAAGAAACCGACTGCCGTGAGGAAAGAAGACAGAAAAAGTAAAACTTGCCCCGTGTGGATGAGGTGAGAAGAACCTTGGATAAAAGAAATGGTAGGTGGCTCCCTGAAAATTAGAATCGAGTGAGACAGTGCAGACGCAAACTTCGTCAAAAGTAAGACAAATTTCGTGTAATTTAAATTAGCCAAGCAGAAAAAGAGGTCGGGTGGCAACCCGCACCTTCAGGGAATATGAATCCTCTTCGCTTGTTGTAATAATAGAAATAAACTCGTACTACTTCAAGGTACGTATAGCTAAACCGAACGGAATAAGTCGAATTTCAAGTCTTGTCTGATACAAACTGTGCTGCAAGTCATACAATTATCCGGGTGTTCGTAACGGCGTCAAAGAGACTTCAAATTGATGATGATATTCTAGAGTAGAAGTATACTTTGTTATAGGTTATATACGTGTCTCTTGAGTAGGAACGAGTATTTCTCTAAAGCTTTTCTGTCCTTTACAATAAAGCGTCTGGATTTTTTCGTCATCTTAACATCAGACGCGATTCTCGACGCTTTTTATGTTATCACAGAAGTGGGAAAGCTGGAAAAACAAAATAATAAGCTGCCTAATGGTCCCTGGAATGGCAGACATTCTGACACGATTGGATGCAGTTGCAGTGGCGTAACTGTTGCCGTTGTTGTCGTTGCTACACTGCTGCTGTTGCAGCTTCTGCTTCTGATCATTTCACTTGTAGTTACAACGAAATTCTTGAAGCTTGCACTCTCAGAGAACCATTTTATTCAGCCGTTGGTACTAGGAAGTCGCGAGGTGAACGGCTCCTCCCTTAATCTATATAAATCTATATATGCCATACAGCATATAGATATACCACATTTTTAAACCTTGCTGCGTGCGTTGGGATCATAGAAATAATTCACTCGCACGAAAGAGGCGATGAAAAAAGAAAAGCGATATCAACGAGAATAATGCGCGTTGCTTTATCGCGGCAAACAACACCCGGATTTACCAGGTGGTGTAAATATATTCGAAAGAGCTATTAAAAGCTGAGAATCTTTCTTTTCTACATACTTTTTATTTACATTTTTTGCCCATTTTTTACTCTTTTTCCTCTTTTTAAGTAAAATAGGATTACGCGAACATATTATCGCCAGCGTGTTGCTATTTTTGAAGCCCCAACAAAGCCGAACGAATTTTCCTCCAATCTTTTTGTTTTTTGTTTGTCATACGATATCCCTGGTTCGTAAGCCGTACTCATTAAATGGAAAGTAAACAAGAGATTATTATTTTTGTGGAAATAATTTATTATTCCAATGAAAACGTGGATGATATAGTAGGTGAAATGGGGATACTGCTGCGTTCGCGTTACAAAAACATTAGTGCATTTGAAATATGTTACACGCGATTTCAAAATTCATTATATATAGGTATGTGTGAATAAACATGAGAAGCGAATTGTTGGTCACCAATAAATAAAGCGAAATATTCATCTCTGATGTAACTTTAGCAGTCGTACAGATCAATTTCAGAACCTATATTGCTATTTTATCGGAATGAGAGATTTTCGGTCTATCGGTGACGCAGGTAAATAATGATCTATAATTCTAGACGGTTATGTGGATCGTCTAAATTGCACCGCCTGGCTATCGGAGCGTGCGTTAACGCAGATATAATACCTCGCCATAATCCAGATGTCGGTTCTGTCACGTGCCTTGGGTCTCCGTTTTAATTAACGAACTAATTGGTATCTGTAAATCCAGCTACAAAGGCTTCCTCCGAAATTCGTGTGAATCTCTAACAGATCGTCGAAATATTCCATTCTAATCGTCCACATATTACTCCTGAAAATCTACGCTCCGTGCAGAGAGCGACGTACAACTTCGGTGAGAAATATGGCGGCACCTGATCCCCCGCGTCGCAACATCCCCGTGCCGCGACGGTGTGGATTAAATATTAATAATTAATGTTTAGGTCGACGCGAAACGCCATTGAGAAATGCGGTGCATTGTCAACCCCGGAACTTTCGACGATTCGTATAGTCTCAGCTCTTGCAAACTGTTGTATTCTAGCAGTCTGGCTGCAACAACTTGAAATACAACGTCCATTATATACCTGGCATTGCGCGGGTCACTTTGATTATTTTCTCCACGGGTTGTCTGTAGCTAATTGTTCTCATTTTTTATTTCTGTGGAAACCGTATAGGATATCAGAATATATATATATATATATATATTCCAATTGGGGGCATTCTGCGAAATATTGGGCGAAGGGTAGAATCTATAATCTCGATGGTATGAGAGTGCAGGGTATAATGACGAGGATTTTTTCAGCGTAATATCAAATGGAGGGGTTTGAGGATATGTAACGAGTGAACTTTCATGTCGCGGTATCTATAATCTCGTGAGATAAAATAATGAGAAATCGAAAACTGAATGAAAACGTGGTTTTCATCATCTTATTATCGATGATCGTTCGTCTGACCCGACGGTAGAACGTATATATACATATCTATATACATACCTATATACATCCGTAATAGATAGTTGCGGGAAATGTAATTAAGGATTCGATTACAGTACGCCCGGTTATAATCCGGCAGCAGCGACACGCCATTCAATATTAATTCACCTTCTCCTAACGGAGGCAAGTTTTCGTTTGAATCCTATTTGATACGCTTGCAAAACCTTTATAACCCCCCTGCTCCGTGCCTCGCATTATCCCCTTCGCATGGACGTCCTGACGGGCGAAAACCAGGAGGTATCCTATCAGAATTGCAGGCCGGAGAGCGCAGTTCGCAGCTCGCAGCTCGGCGTCGACGTTGGCGTTGGCGTCAGCGGCGGCGCGTCAGCACACATTAATTAGGCTTAGGACGGCGATGGTAGGTTTAATTACTTTTGCCAGATCAGAGCGAAGCGGCGGCTCGCGGCAGACCCCGGCCAGGGATATGAATCGCATGAGAGGCTCAGCCATTGTAAACACACGTGTAACATGGGCTCATCCCGAACACCGGCCAAGAGGACGCGCGGACGGGTCGCCGCTATACCCTCGCTGCTGCTATTGCCAGGCTCCGCCGAAGAGACGAAGGGAAACGCGAATGTCAATCCCCGCGTCGACGCGACGGTTTGCGCGGAGAGTTCGCGCGTTGTAATCGCATCGCGATTCGACCCCACGGTTCACAGGGCATGGTGATTAATGCGCATTGATTAAATTGACGAGAGCCAGGTATGACATGAGACTCGTACGTATATTACAAATATGTCCGATGTAGATGTATACCTGTTTTAAAATATGCGTTGGGTCAGACACACATGGCTATGTATATTCGTGTGAATCGACGAACGTAACAGTATAAATACGTACACATTATTCACGTGGATGTTCCCTGCGATTTAAAACTTGCCAATTAAAGGTGATTTCACCGGATCTCTAACTTTGATGAGAACTTTAATTGATTTTCAATCCATCAATTATCTCGTCGTTCTAGCTGTTGCCAAACTGTATCATATAATGAATCGAAACAACTTCAAAAGCGTACTCGGCTCGGCTGTGTATTATTGTATTTGAAAAAAAGAGATGTGCATGTTCGCGCCAGTTCGATAGCTGCTGTAACGACATTCGTTGCGTCAGGTTCGGCGAGGTGAACGACAACGTTTAACGATATAAACGTACGTATATACATAGGTGTTGGCTTTTGTATCTATGGCGCGATGTTGGAAGGTATAAACGACCTGCATAGGTATACAGAGCAGAAGCAACGGTAGCCGATACCTCGGACTTAGTGGTACTTATTTGTTATGAAAATTTTATGCAAACGACAAAGTTTCAGAGTATAAGTCGGTGGTGGTATGCGAGCCGCGTTTTATCGTAGTATTACAGACGGGATAGTTGAAGACAAGAGAGAAAGGGAGAGGAGTATACGAGTATGTATATGGCAATAGTTGCGGGTATATGTATGTACGTGTACACGTAGTATACGGAAGGGAAGAAAAGCTAGGCGTTCAGACTCTTTACCGAAGCCCGTGCATTGCGGTGCCACTTTTATGAAAGACATAAACATGCGCGGCACACTATATATCTCGCCATGGCGTAAGAATAAAGAAGCGCAAGTTCATATCCTGAAAACCGCGATACATTCAAAGTATATAGTAAACTCCAGATGCCATAAAATGATTTTGCTTCGGTGCCCCGTCTTGCGGAATATTATGGATCGAAGAGTTTGCCAACTGCAACGATAGATGTGTGTAAATATATTTTCAAATGCAGTTTACGAAGACAACCGACGTGGGTGCGCAACTTCCGGCAATTAGCGCAAGGTCAAATCCCTACATAAGCTTTCATCGCCGAAGTTCTATACCCTGCAACGACGTAAATCGATTAACACGATTCAACAGAGCTACTTCGCGTAAGGTTATCTCCGTGCATCACACGATCAAAAAAGGGTTTACACACCTACGCGTGAAAAATAATGAAAAAATCCCACGCGAAAGAAACAAGAGGCGAGAGACGAAAAAAAAAGAAAAAAAAAAGCGTTGATCGACAGGGATCATCGTGGGTGAATCGAAGTCTATGAAGAGTTGGGCAAACATTTGAACTTCGTCACGACCACCCCGCGGGGCGTGACTAAAAGGAGAGCGATGCCGGGCCGCAGAGAAAGCCCTTATTGTCGTGGTAGTCGCGGAAGGTAGCCGCGGCGATGGTGGTGGGTATGGTATGTGAAAAGTTTCTTCGTGAATAAGACTGAATAAGACGATTCCTTACGTCATCCACGCGGGCGAAGCGAAAGTAGAAGAAAAGTGAGCCCAGCACGCTAGACGCATACCGAGTGTCGAATACCAGGATACGACAAACGTCACTCCTTCGCCCCCCTCGGCATCTATTGAAGAAACGTTTTCAGTTCCCTGGGCATCATTTCAACCTTTCTTCTCAACCCTCCTCGGTTACCCATTTCTATTTTCCTTGCCAACCGTTGTTCTCCACCTATATGTAATTCCCAGGCTGCTTTTTATTATATCAAACGAAAAATGCAATACACTTTTTACTCAAGTAGTTTCTCCAAGGTGATCGTCAGCGATCCACCGTGAAAACTGCTTTTTTTCTCATCATGCCGATGATTTTCAGATACTTGCGGATAATAAGTCGAACCGATTATAAAATACACATATGTATAGACACACGTATTGTCGCTGAATAGTCTCCGCAGCCGGCGAAGCGCGTGACGTCGGTCGCAGATATTAGGAATTTAAAACTCGAATGAAGGCAAAAAAAATACATTCTTCGTACCAATACTTTAGGGTCTCCGTTTGGCACGGTTTTCCGGCCAAATTTCTAGCTTTTCAGGTGTTTCTCGCTGGTGGAGGACGTGCGATAAATTCACGGTCGCATTGGTATGCAGTTGGCGCTCAGGAGGGGCAAAGCGGGAAGGGGGGAAGCACACTCACACTTTCTTGTTCCTCGTCCTCATCCGAGGAGAGGGTGAGGACGGATGGAAGTGTGACTCTGAACTCTGGAATGAAGAACGCAGAGGGTATACGGAGTTGGAAGAACTGGCGGCTATGTGGTGGGAGGCACGAATTTGCCACGCGCTCTCTCACAGTCAGAGAACTGAGCACGACTAGCCGACGCGACGGAGAGGTCTTCGTTAGTCCCTTTCATTCCACATCTCACAATTTCGTGATCTCATCGAAGCGAGGAACACGCGGTGGCGAACCATGACCACGTTGGCAAATGCAGTTATACCTAGTTCGAGACATTAGAACGTGGAGAGTAACTATAAGGGAGAGTGGAAAGTGGAAAGTGGAAAGGGCGAGTGAGAGGAAGGGGAGGAGCCGAAGAATCAAGACTTTGGGGGGGATTCTGGCTGGATACTTCCATAGAACTTGAATATTTCGCGTTATTCGTATGTGTATATCTATTTACTCGTCCGTGTTCAGTGTATAATACATCTTCTTGTTTCTAAGCGCGTGAACGCGACGGCGGAACGGCGTCATCTAGCATTTCGAGTGATGCGCGCAGCTTTGATCCAAAGTTGCTTTGTTTCGAGTTACATGCGTCGATCCGAGACAATGAAACCATTTCACGTTAACGACGTAATTACTCGTTTCGCTTGTGCGCAACTATCAAAGTTGCACTTGTGAGATGTTCCGAGATCGTGAGACGACAGCTTCGACTGTCTGTAACGAAGCTTACATCGTGCTCCAAAGTCTGAATAACATCGAATTCATCAACTGGCATCGAATGCATCACGGAGTCACGGTGATTCCGAGTCTGGACGTAAAACTCAAAAATACGTGCGTCAAATTGAAAATTCGTGAGTGACAAGGGAAAAATTGATCAGATATCTCTCGGTTATTGGAAAAAAGAGAAAGAGGTTTTTCTCTGAATCTGTATCATTTATTTTGAGCTTTGGCTATGATGGCCCCTGAATATCTGATAACCGTCGAAATTTTCCACGCTGACGACGAGCTCCAATATAATGGAGCTGCGATAATACAGATAGCCTCGAAGTATAATTATATAATACAACATATTCCATCATGGCAGTATAGTCGGACGCCATGTGTGTTTGAGGTGACCGAGCGTGCCGATGACAGACAGCGTGTGCGGGTGCGATAGCGTGGCGGATACCACCCAGCAGCTCTCCCTTTCGTCCAATCCTCCGTTTGTCCGCCTGGTCGTTCGCCCGGTTGGCTTCTCTGAGAGCTCAGTGGCTCTCGTTTCTCGTCTCTCGTCTTTCGTCTCTTGCCTCTCACCGCTCGTCCCATCCATCACCCCGACAGGTTCGTTATGACCACACTTCAGGCCCTTGCCTTAGCCTATACGTTCACCCTCGGACCCTTTTTAGTCCAGGATGTATTTTAGCTGCAGGGCGTCGTCATCCCTCGTTTTGGAATTAAAATATTAAAGATCTTATCGGCTTAGAGAGCTCGTATACGCGTACGTACGCCGCAGCTCTGAGCCAACCTTTCGTTGCGAATGTAGCCCATGCTTAATTATAAACTCGTGGAAATGTGAATTCACGTTATACTCGATTCCTGAAAAACAATTTGTACAACTATCGTCCACTGATTGCGAGAAAAATTTTATTTGAGAATAAAAAAAAAAAAACAAACTATATCTGACCTCAACCACCCTGGGGTTGCGACTCGAAAATTAATCCAAAACTACGGAGTCGCTCTTTATTTTTCTCATGACTGATAAATCGGGCATAATCGTGGCACTGCACGGATCTTTTTAACCCGGCAAAGTTTGAACGTCTAGATTTAATCCTTCGATTTCAAACTCGATCTCCAATTGCGATGTTCCTGGCACATATACATAAGCATACATCTATCCTTCTATGAAAGGGCCATTCCTATCTCCGAACCCTGGTTGTATTTACTCTACGTTCGGTTGCTCGATGGTTCGCATTTCGTGAAAAGTCAAACATCAATCCGAAACTCTTTTATCGCGTTGGCCACAAAAGTACAATACCAAAGGGAAATATGAAATAAAAATCCTTTATGGAGCGTTGAACACAACTCTCCCGTTGTATATTGACATATTATATAACGCGAGTGGGATTTAATTTAGGCTATACATGGATGCTGCCCGCCCAAGTAATGTACCATATTGTAGCATATAGGGGTTCTTTTGATGTAAAATTAAAAAGCGGAGTACCGAGAAATGAAGTAACTATGAATATTGCGAGTCTCACAATTCGGTCGCATGAACACGCTTCCGGATATAAATAGGCACGATGTAATCTTCCGTGCGGCCGGATACACAGAATTTCGGTTTATGAGACGAATATATTTGCCATCGTACGCACATATACGCGTCGCATTTCATCTCTTTTTTCGCTCCCTACGTCAAATATTTCACGCTACAATCTCGGGCTATTTACGCCTCTGTTGCACGCATGTGAAACGATGCCGACCTTCGGCCACGCCCCGATGCAAGATATATTGGTGGGTGTATTTTTATTTTTTTGTTATATCTTTTTATGGTTATTATTTTTTTTTTTTCATGCCACATGTAATGAATATTGACAAACCATCGCGGGCCCGAGGGCAACAGAGGAACCGAGAAGTTTGTCGGGGGAGAACGAAGCTGCGGAACAAGCGAGATGAGACGTACGTCACCCGCTGTATGACCCACCTCGCACGCGATTCCGAATTTCTTGCCCCAGGCGAATTATCCTCCACGAAATCATTATCCTCATTCTCCTTTTTATTCGTACATTTTTTCTTTTCTTTTTCATCTTCCCGCTCGGATTAGAGATATTGGATACGGACAAGTACGGCTTGTATCGCGTGACATTATACCTCGAACCTTTGGGGACCCGATGCAATTCGGAAGATCCGTGTCTTGCTGGAAATGCATTAGTCTCGATTCGTCGCAAGAGACACGTATATATCAGACGTTGGAATTCCCCGAGAAGAGCACACCGGTCGTACGGTCAAAATGCTAATTTCGAACGTCTCCTCGATTTATAACACCTTGACGCGCGGGAAATCGACGACGTCGACTCTGAGGTATAGCGTTCGCGGAGACGGCTGAACGATGAAATAAAATAAGACGGCTCGGTTTTCATCGACCCGACGAGAGCTGCGGTAGTAGGAGCGACAAACTTCCGAAGATGACGTTTTCTGGTCAGATTTTCTTCCCTTGCAGTGACAAAGGATCTCTCACTTCGGATACTACACAAAAGTATCCTGCAGACACTAAACTCCTATGAGACCGGCATCGAGATAGATTGCAGCGACGACACTTTAGGTTAGTCTGACACCGGCGTCGCTTTAGCCTGAGAAAAGTACATCGAGACTCCACGCGCCATCCTATTTCCAAATGGAAAAATACATTTTTTCAGATAGTAGTAATTTCGGATTTTTATTTTTTTACCACGTCTTCGGGTTGGGGAGGCACGCAAATTATTTTCATGAGATCGTTTATTGACTTCTTTTTTACTTTAGGTACTTCCAATCGGTATTATCGGGTACTTTTAATATCGTCTGTTACAGCTTAGCCGGTTTGTATCCTTTGCATTTTCTTTTCTTTAGCTTCTTTTTTTCATCTTTTCTCAGAAAAAGCACCTCTCACGAGGAATAATAAGTTGTGTTTTTACACGACGCACCCTCGACGCAAGGGTAATCGATTGCGAAGGAAAAGGTTGGGTGACTCTTTGTGTCATTTCCTCTAGAGGTTAGTTATCCAACAAAGGTTATCCATTTTCCATCTCGCTCAACCTTGCTGGTGCCGGTACCGATGGTAGGGGGTACGTTCCAACCTCCCACCCGCCCCGTACCTCTTATTTCCCCCATCTCCGCTTCCATCAGTTTTACCTCCGACCCTATTTAGGAGGGAGATGCGCCAAATGCTGGGGAATCGAGGTTATGAGAGGGTTGAGGAATAAAGGGGGAGAAAGGATGGAGAGAGGAGCTTTCCTCATTACGTGGCGCATGGTTTCAGGCTTCCGGTCTCATCTTTCCTTTGAGGCGAAGGTTTTGATTGAATGAAGGCAAAAGAGAAGAACAGGCAAAAGGCAAAAGGTAGTAGATTCAAAAAAGCAAAGGTAAGAAGCAACCTCTTGTTACCCCGCTACCTCGATCACTTCATCTTTCCTCTGTTACTCTACTTTATTTTTTCTTCACGCACCTCATGGTCACATGTATACTTACATCTACAGGGTAGCTCGTTTTATCCGAAACACCGTGCGCGGTATCTGAAGAACTGCATACGCGAGTGTGACAGTGAAATATTTTTCAGAAAAGTTGTAAAAGAAACTAAAAATAGTTAACAGCGTCAATTTTTCCCTTTCTTTCGATTTTAGAACTTTTGTGGAAAACATTTTTTTGCGCCTTGATATATGGCGAGTTTCTCGGTTAAAACCAACCACCCTGTATGTAGTATGGTCATGGTAGCTTCTAGGTATATCCAAGTTTACCATCCCAAGAGGCGGAGGTGAGAGACTCGCTCAATCGACACTTTCTACAACTGCAATTCTTTGCAGAATTTTATTTGCACATACCGCGACAGCGCCATATAGGTACACGTATACATTCATACGTGCGTATATATGGGTTATGAAAAACGTGAAAAACGTTCATTAATACGTCCGCGAAATCGGTGATATTCAAGCGGCTTCCAAATTGAATGTAATTGGTTTTTTTTTTTCAATACGTGTTTGCCACGTGCAGGTAGAATGTCGCAGATTAACGATAATGGAGAATTGGCAAAACAAGTGACTAAACTAAAAGTGTATACTGTAGCTTCAAAGGTAAAATTTTTTCATTTGTGTATAGTAATCATAATGGTGCGAACGAATCAAACCGCCCGTACCCATAGCTATGTTACAGCTGCGCGGAAAATTCTATTTAATTCCCTGAAAGTGGTTCGGAATGGACCGAGCGATGGATGCAAATTGAATCTCTGAACGAACTCCCTTCGGTAAGAGTACATTATTTGTAGTGTACTTCGGTTGGGTCTTTCTTGCTGCGCAGGGCTTCGCAACCTTATTTCACGATAAAGTTTTTTTCTTATATTGTACGTACAACGTACTGTACGTACCTTTATAATCAATACATATATATAGCGGTACATTTTAATTAATTCGAATCTGAATATATCTGGGGATTCCGGAGGGCATTTTAAAAATCACAACACGAACGTATGATTCTCAAGAGAATTGTTACAGCAGTTGAAAAAAATTACTTTCTTTTTTTTTTCTCTTCTTATAAATATACATTTATTATAGAATACGGTGTGCATACGTGTAAATGTTTCATTTATTCGAGAAGTTACTGAGCTTTTTCCTTCACCATCCATGGAAAGTATCCATTTAATTATCTGGAATATACATTTTTTCTTCCACGTATGTCTGCAGAATACAAATTTTTTGAGTATTTTATCTCATTTAGAGAACTAGATACTTTAAATCTTCTATGTGCGTGTGGTTGTTTTTCGGGTTTATACTATAATGGAGCTATAGGTAGTACACACATACACGTATGTATGAACCTGTTTATCCGAGCATGTGCAGCCTGCAAACAGAGATAATTGGACATATGTTTTTTCTGAATTTCCCAAGCCCAGAAGAAACATTATCTGCACGCTTTCGTATATGTACAGGGTGTATAAAAATTATTTGCCAACGCTTCACCAGGTGATTCGCTAGCTCGAGATCGATGAAGATCTATGAAGACTTGTGGCTGCAATTGATCTTGACCTGATTGGAACTTGGGGTCAAATTCTTTTCTTCCGTTCACGATATCCATCCCTATCAAGAGAACCATGAAAGGAATGGTTTAAAAAGAACCATTGATCGCAAATGAACTTGAGAAAAAAAAACGAAAAATCTCCGAGTCATCTATTCTTCTCAATGAGTAGAATTTTTCAAATCTCTTAAATATTTACATCTTGAGTTTCGACGAGATTAAGGTCAATTTTGTAGTGACAAATTTTCATAGATATTCACTCATCGTAGGTTAAATCACCCTGACCAAGCGGTAATTTTTCGGATACCCTGTACGTACCAAGAACATAATAGTGTATTACACGATTATATTTTCAGAGTCGCCGCTAAATAATGCCTTACGGCACAGTTCCTGCAGGTAGTATAGCAATTATAAATATACATACGCGAGTATCTTTTTACGCGATGTGGTTAAAAACGGTGTAACAAAACAGAATGAGTAAATAAATTCCACGGGCTACCGATGTGCGTTGTACGTACGTACCATTGTAATGATAACATTTTTTGGTAGTAAATATCATGTATCCCGTTGATGGTAATATACCTATATGACTACGGTGATTTTGCATACCCATCTAGTTTGAGAAAACTGAAAGAAAAAAGAGAGGAAAAGAGATAGACGAGGGTGAAATGCCGCATCGTCTGTTATCGTCTCTAAAAATAGAATAGCAAATTGGATTTCTGATCTAAAGAGCTACCCCTGAAATTCAGGGGAATCTTAATAAGGTCGTTGCGAATCGCTTATTAGGTTAGAACCCTCGTCTACCTCAAAACCGCAAACTTAGGACTGAAAACCGTTGGCGGAAAACGCGTGGATGCATAAGTTATTGCATAATCACGGCGGTACAGAAGCGAAACGTTGAGTTGGGAACAAGAAGAGGTAGAAGCTGTTCTCTGGTCTGGGGTGGAGTAGCGTTTCTAGGGATTCGTCGAAAGGAACGCAATTCAAGTTAAACGCGACCTCCCCCCTGCTCCCGCCCCCTTCCAAACCTGCCGGTTCAGTCTATAACCCAAGAGGTTTCTCCGAGCGAAAGCTCGAGTTCTGATTCAAAGGAGCATTAATTTGTTTGCCTGCCAAGAGACGAGATCGAACACCTCTCTGTACCTGTAGCAATTAAAATCCAAGGACCTCTCAATTTACCAGCTGCGGGTGCCATTCGCCTTCACGGTACAAACGGTCCGCGTTCGCTCCGATCTATATATGCATCTCCCAGCCGAAATTAATTTGTTTTTTCATTTCCATTTCCATGTCCATTTCCATTTTTACGTCTCGTTTTGGTCGCTTCCAAACAGCGATTCCCTTTTATTCTTTTTTCTCATTTTTTTTTGGCAATCTAATGAAATGAAATGAAAAACAAAACGACAAAAAAATTATTTTACAGTGTATTCCGCGGTATTATATCGATTGTACACAAAGGTCTCGTTTCCCCCAATTCTGTGAACAGAAAGCGAGGGTAGCGTTTAAGACTATACGAATCGTAATAACGCAATTATGATCATACTTACAATTAGGGGTGGATTTTTGCCTGAGGGAATAATGTTGAGAATGTTAATCGTCTTATTTTCCAACCAAAAAAATCCACAATGGAATCGATGGGAGGGGAACTACCTTTATCCTTTCCCTAAAGTCTGAACGCGGAATATCTTTGAACAACAATCGTATTGGCGCCGCCGATATCAATAGCGGTTATTATGTATGTATTATTGTTATTATGTATGTATTTCTTTTTAAAACAACACGCTCTTATCGCAGCCAATGCGCTGCACGTTAAGCGTGAAAGTTCTTTTGACATTTTTGCCGCTGCTGCTGTTGTTGTTGTTGTTGTTGTTGTTGTTGTTGTTGTTGTTGTTGCTCCTGCTACTGCTGTTGCTGCTGCGATGCCGGTTAAAGAGGGCGGTTCTGCGAGTCCTGGAGTATAGGGGCGTTGGCAGAGGGTTAGCAGCGCTCCAGTGTTTCTGTTCGGAGGAGGTAGCAGCCGCTATCAAATATTTGCAGCGTTTCTAACCCACAATACCTCGCTCGATAAACCTAAAAGTTTGTTTATGGCTGCTGGTTATTCCTCCGCAACTGTATATATATACCTATACCTCCGATGAACTTTTCCCGATACATCTCCGCGTGCACGCTTTTCTCTCACTGGCAAAACATTTCGCGTTTACCAAGAGACTTGCTTATCCAAGAGAAAATAGAGGTCATTCGAAGGGGATTTACTGGGGGCCAAGACGCAATCTGCTAAATTTTTCTTATTCCACGAATTTCATCCATCAATTCTCTGTCCTTCGTATATATATATAACTTATACCTATATGTACTATTCGGTATGCTGTAAGTATGTATATAGTCTCATCCAAACTTTCGTGCAATCGCAGCGCATTTCTCGCTCCGATCTAATTTCTTCGCATGGTTAACTATATGTATGTTAATTCATAACTCCCGTTTCAGGACGAGCGTTTAATACGCTATTGCATCATCGACAAGCTTATGTGGAATATCGTGAACATTATGACCAATGTACAGAGTATATTGTTTGTTTAGATTCATATTTACTCACGAATTGAAGACGATCATGCAGCAGCACTTACCTGGAACAGAGAAAAGAATTTCGTTAATAAAAATGCGGTATACGAAATATATTCTGGGCATTATATCATGTGTACCATGTACATTTTTATTTATTTATAAGACATTATTATCTTCTTCCTTTATTGTTCGATATAGTTGACGCTCCGATGTGAAGAAACTTACACTATTTGTTTACCGATGAAAAATAAAAAGTTTGACGTTTCCGCAATATATCTATTTCATTTTTTATTTATTATTCTCTTACTTTTTGAAATTCCTATTTCTATTTTTTTTTCAATTTTTTATTGTGAACCAAACGATTCGGAAAGTTATAGATCATAGCCATCAGCCTCCAGTCTGAGGAAGGGAAGTCTTTACCGGGAAGGATATTTGCGCGAAGACAGTCTCGAGGAACGTCAACATCATATATTCCGTTTCCAGTGATGTCCTACCTTGTTATCAACAATTCTCTCGAAAGCAATACAAGCAAACGTTCCCAGGGCATCCAAGACGCGTAGTATCCAATAATACTTGGAAACTATGTTCTTACATTAACCCAAAAACTCTATAGCGGGTGTATTCATACAGCGACAAGAAGTACTGCGATCTACCGATCCGAAAAACATACCGAACTTTGAATATTATGCAAATCCATTGCGAAATATCAAGAATTTACCGTCCGGAATTGCTCGTACCACGTAATATACGTATCCTACCGATCGATGGACCGCTATAAAAAATAATATCGTGTTTCACTTGTCAAGGAATTTCCGAAATTGTAAAATACATCCATTTATCCAGCGTAGGATGAAATAAGCGAAGCAAATTGTACGGCTGGTGAAGCTATACGGCGGGAGGATGAGGGCGGATATAATAGGCATATGTATATATGTAGTTTGGAGGTGGTGCAGCAAGCGCGTATTTGCAGCGGTTGGTAGAACTTGCTCTTCCACCTCATCAATCTTGGGCCACTTGGATAGCACTTGCAATTACAATATCGGCTTGCTTCGGGCTAGTTTAAGCTCGCGGACGAAAGGGCGGTTCTTGGCACGCTATCCGGAGCTCAGGCTGCCGGTTACGTCGCTTCTCTGCACGCTAGCACTCCACCGCACCTGACTATACTAGTAGAACTTACCCCACCTGTTGCCAACGATCAGCCACTTGAGCCCGGGATTTGTTTAAATCTTGATAATGTGAGCTAAGGTGCTGCTTAATTTCACGTGACAAGGGTTCTCCCTGCCATAATTTTGCTGTCGGTAACCATCCGACTACGTGTTGTGTTTTCAACCCTTGCCGAGTAACAACTGTTTTTCACATTAATTGTCATCAACGCTCGGATCTCGCCGATATTCTATTCGAATAGTTTCCTTTCCGTTGCCGTTCGTTTGTGACGTCAAATTTTCGATGTCCGCATTATTGGAATAGTTAGGGGATTTCAGATGATTGAATTTGTTAATGTAGCAGAGGTTGCAGACTGAGGACGAAAGGAGAAGCTTGATGAGTAACCTAATACCCGACCCAACGCAATCTTATACGCAACCTCACGCGAGCTAACTATGTTCGTATGTACGTACGCTGCGTAATAACCTTCAGAGTTTGCGAGCGAAGGTCTCGCTGCTTGCTCGCCTGCCTGCATACTTGGCTATTGCCGCAGGTGCCAATTTGTTATCAACATTACTACCGGCGTTCTACTAATTAACAAAGTTTAAATTATTGACGGTGAAACTATAACGCGAGGACAACCAGGAGAGACAGGGATAGGGAGAAGGAGAAAGCGCTCCAGCGAAAGTTAAAACTTTACACATAGATGTACGTATAACTGCATATATATCTAAACATCGAATAATAATTGAGGGTGCGAAGTATAATTATCTACAAAATTTGTGTGAGATTCGTTTTTCATTCGGTAGAAAATTATCATCCGCTACGAACAATTACGATGATTATTGTAGTTATGATCATCAACCGGCGATTTTATGTACCGTCCACTCGTACTGAATTCAATTATCTTATTTAGTTGAAATAATTTAAGGAATTGGCAAACTTTGAAATGGGGTGTGTATAATTTGAGTGAAAAGTCTTGAATAGATTTTAATTTGGTTTGTGGACTATAGATCGTCGGCCTCCCGTAGCGCCTGGTCGAGGCGGCCGCTGTTATTGAGATAAATGCAAGCTTGATGAAATTAAACTCTTGCCAAGCCTGCCTCGGGTGGAAAGTGGTGATCAATTACCAGCTACTAGGAAATAATAATTATATCCATCACAGTATGTTTTGAGTGGGGCTCGTCTCATTCTACCTTCAATAAACCTAGTCAGAAGTTCGACTAAACGCGGACACCGGAACTATACCTAATATAATTACATAGTTGGTCGTTTGTTTCACATTCAACTCCGGCGCTGACGATCGGATGTTTCTCTCGAATAACAGCTTCGTCATAAATTACAACGGGGGATATGGGCGAGTGATGTATTTTATAATTATCAATAAGCACCCGAGTAGAAATTTGATAGGGCTACCCTGAACATTATCAGGATCGGATGAGGTACTGACACGGTATGCCCTGATAAGATAATTCATACGTGGCGCTGATCAGATTCCTACATGGCATGACCTATTAGGTTGTTCTTAACGTGGCCCTGATCTGAATTATTCGCTTCAAACCCTTTAGGGTCAGGGCCCATTTCCAAATCGCTGATTGTTCGGCAGGACTTCGAACCAGATCACGTGACTACTGAAAGCCTGATTCAGGTCAAGTGATTCAGCAGATGAATCGATACGACTAAGCGATTCGGAATATTATAGATTCATTTTGAAAGATTGAATTCTATCCTGAACTTTTGTATTTTTATGGGATTCTCGTTACGGTTGGGTATGGCCATTTAGGAAGTGGAAACGGTAGTTTTACTGAAACTTACGTAAATGGAGCGTCATCGGATTAAAAAAGACAAATAAAATTTATCGCTTATCCTCCTATAGCTAGCTGCGTCTGTCTAGCACTGCAAATGATCGAACTAGTAGTTTCGTGAATGTTTAGTCAAGAGTGAAGCGCATAGATTGAAATCGAACTCAAAGTCGATCAAGAAGACAAATACGAATCCGAAAGCAATGGACAATGTTGGGCGAGCCTCACCACCCTTTGCTGTATTCGAGAGCTACAGTAAAGCACAAAACGTGTTGAGAAAGAGAATTACGGTAGAATATATGAAAATAAAAGTAATTCTATCGCTTCCCTGAGTAAAGTTTTGTCGATGGGCTACACAACAATAATAACAATAATTACATCACGTGATGCCTGGAAGAGAATTCAACGCCGGTATAACGATACCAATACCATAATGAAAAAAAAACATAAACCAATACCAACGTTAAATCAATGAATTAACCAGTGACGATAAAAAAATTCAGATCAAAATATTTCATACAAAAATTGGATTTTTAACAATATTCCACTTGGACAAAAATGGTAAAGTTTGAGGATTTCTTTGACTTTTGTAGGATCCGCCCTTGTGTCGACATGGGCAGTTTTTTGCGGATTACATCTTTCCGGTTTCCGGCCCTCAGGATTTGAGAGTTCCGGCAATTGATTTTATTCCGATTAGAGTTTGAAAATCGATCAATCGCTCGGCACACATGAAAGCTTTGTGAGAGCGAAGACATATAACGAGCGTGATTATTATCGAAGGGAATAAGCATTTTTTCATAGTCTAGGTAAAAGACCTGCACCGCCATTCTATGAGATATATTATAAGCTGGTATAAGAGGTCTATATACGAAGGTAGATAAGGGTAGGAGACGCGAGTGATTAATGATATCATACGAAAGACTAACAATTTTACAGAAGATTGCGATAAAACTTTCCTCTAATTGGTTGTTAACAAACTGTTCGATCCATCGGAAAAATAAATGATTCAACTTCCGTAACTTTGTTATCGAAGGTTCACGTTGTCAAGATGGTGATTGGACCAATTGGATTCTGCGAGAGTCAAGGCAGATTTCAAGTTTTCACAATTCTGGGGTGGGGTCGCGATAAATCAGGAATATGAGCAGATAAGAGCAATAGTTGTTTTTATTGTTGCGGTTTTCACGTCGGCATTGGGTCGTTCGACCGTCATATGCGAGATGGATATAAGAGACGTTTGGTAGCGAACAGTAGCGAGATGATAAATACAATCTCATGCGCAGTAAACTTGCCAGCTTTATCGGGAGCCATTTATACAATGAAGATAGTATTTCTTCAGCAGCAAGAGCAGCTCTGCGTTCTGTATACGCATACGCGCATGCATGTCTCTATATATTTCACAATAATATATATGTATATACATGTGTCTCGGTTCACCGTTGCACCAGGCGAGAGGTGCCGGCCAGGATGCGGGAGTATACGAATGATCACGTATACCTGTCGCCATACCGGAAAGAAAGAAATATCTGGGAAAAATAAAAGAGAGAATAAGAGCGAAGAGCTGGAAAGAAGAAGAAACGAAGAAACAAAAGAAAATGGGCGAGCATAGGTGGGTATATATACGGGAAGGAGAAACAAAAAAAAGATTGAAATAAAGAACCGAAAGAAAATAGTAAAACGGGAAAAGAGTTATGGATTTATTTTTCTCTGACCGAGGCAAAACGGATTACAATAAAATGGATAAACTTTATTGTCTCTGGGCTTTCGCCGTCCTCGATAGAGATTAAAACTCTATATGCTTCTCCGATAACAAATATATTTTATTTTATATAGAAAATGTTATATCCTAACGGATTTAAACTCAAAGCCTAGAAAAACGATTGCACCATATTCTAAGCTCCAACAAACAAGATGACTAGTGCAACATTTTTCACCACATAAAATTGCGTGGACGAAAATATCATGCGTAGTTATACAGAGTCCATAATAATATAATATAATATACCCATACCTCCTTTTTCCACCAGTTAATAACTCAGGTATAAACTGAATGTTGAAAAATATTTACAGCCTTCTTCATGCAATAACATGAATTCAGTTGGTCTGGCTAGCTAATGTATATAAGCTACTATACCCCCCGTACCACGTATGTAGATTTATGAAAGTTTTTCCCGCATCGATTTGACGGTGAAAGGATTTCAGCGATAGAAATATCTTCGGATTCAGCGATTTATAATGTTAGATACGGTAATGGTCGGTAATAATAATCATTTCAACGATATTTATTGTTGGGACATGGCTGCATCCGGAGTTGACTTATAGCGAACGAGGTGGTGGGAGCTTGACAGATTGTAACACTTTTACGGATTTCGATCTACTCGCTATTTGAGTGGTAACAAGGAATGCCTCAAAACATCCATTTCTACGACCAGTCTCATATTTTTCATCCCGATTTGAGTGCCCGACTGATATAATACGCACATATAACACTCTGCTGAAGGCCGACTTCTTCGTGGGCCACGTGCTTAAATAACGCATCTAACACGATTCATCACACATTATAGTGTGACGTAACGAGAATTTGAGGCCTTGCGCTTGCCTTCGCACTCAGAATATTCCCCTTGTTCCAGAAAATATATCGCGAATATGGACGTGGGCAGAAAAGCGGCTTCGTTGAAAAAACGGTTTTGACAGGAGAAATAAGATTTTTGAATTCTATGGAAAGCATGCTGTATGCGGCTAAACAGACACCGAGTGAGATAAGAGTTCAGTGATATTTAGCAAACGGCATTATAGCCGGATATATCTGAATACTACAAACGAATGCGCTGTCATAAAACTGCGATAAAATTGTGACGAATGAGGTTGAGCAAATTATTACTTAATTCATATTTCATGACCATTTCTATAGTATGAATGTATACTATATAGATCGTAGATAAGTAAATTACACCGGCTATTGTATGTTCGGCACAAACGACATATTTTTTCGTAAGTGAATTTTCTTTTTTACCTCGTTTTACGTACCAAATTCATTGACAGGGACGTGGTTGTAATAATTGACGAAAATTTTTTCCTTCTTGCTGGGCGTACCTTTTTTTTGTTCACTTAACATCAAATAGTAATTCGAAAAATGAATTTTCGTGAACTTGTATTGGAACATATACCGTAAGTTTTTCAGTTCTTAACCACGGCTATAATTTATCAGAATTACCGTGTCAGCGGTCTGATATAATCTTTGTCGTGAAAACTACCGGCAGCTAATCGACGAACCCACATTCTCAAAGGGCGGGAGCCCTACCGTCAGTATAGTCACGACGAAGAGTTAGGGCGGAGTTGTTAGCCCGAACGTAGAAAAGCGTCGTACCGTACGGAACAGATTATCGGTTTTCTGTCTGAAGGTGGCGAGTCGAACAATACGAATCGATACCGTAAGTCGATTGCACACGAATTTGACATATTGCACGGCGGTTGCTGAAGAGGGATGCTGCCCCTCGCGACGTATATAACGGCTTTCCGACAAACTCCAGTGTCGCGATGCCGCGGCGAGAGCCGCGCGTCCTCGTGTGACAGCTATAGGGGTGGATGGGGATGTGAGTGCTGGATGTTGGCGTGGGAGGAAATGGAAGGGAAGGAGGGTTTACAGGGTGGTGAATACGAGCGGGCTTAATACAATATTTAGAGTAAGCCGTGAGACATAAATACTAGGGACGCGTTCCTCTATTTTTTGGGCAACTGAACGCACAAGCGACATCTGCGCTCGCGGGACACAAGATTTATCTGGCTAGCTCGAGCAAAGGTCTTTCAACGACGTTGTTTACGCCACGTTCAAATTTTTCTTTTATTTTTTGACTTTGTTTTTCACCTCTGTTCTTTTTTTTTTCACCAGTCTGAACCAGAGTTTTCGCGCTTATCTACAATTGCCATTAAAACCTAGGAAGTTGGATATATCCCCTTTTTTTGCTGGGAGCAGTTCCGTCCGGAATTCATAAAATTATTGAGCTGGAACTGAGT
Organism: Athalia circularis; assembly: GCA_963978495.1. Lineage (NCBI taxonomy): Eukaryota > Metazoa > Arthropoda > Insecta > Hymenoptera > Athaliidae > Athalia > Athalia circularis. Next base: position 25,001,753 of record OZ021700.1, read on the forward strand.
TGAAGAAGTAGTTTTTATGCCCGCACGGGACACTATCGGATAACTTTTGCTCCCACTCCTCATCAGACTGAATTTAATTTGGTATTTTTCATTCTTTCCTTGTCAAAGGGACTTAGCGATCCGATTAAATACAATCTAACGTAATCGCCTCCGCCTCACCTAGCCGTCAGAATTCATGGTGGCGTTCAAAAGGAATGTTCACGACTTGCAATTTTCTTCTTTCATTTTTATTTGTTCTATTCTTCTCGCACTCTCTCCCTTTCTCTGTCTTTTACTCTGTAGTTGATTATGTTTTTTTTCCTTATTCTAAGCTTATGTATTCATGATTTCAGATTAAATTCTCCTTTGATCGGCATAGGCTTTCTTCTCGGCTCAAGTGCAAGAATCAGGCGAATAATTTGTTTTCCGGCTTCAGACTTGACACATGTGTCAACCACTTTGGAAATCATCTAATCAAATTTATTGTTAGTGTTTCTCGCGGCTTGAATTGGCAGTTGAACGACAGCTTGAAATTCCATCTGGCCGTAAAGGATCGATTAGCCGGAGTATAAGCAACAAGCAGACGGGTAAAACGTGACCGTACATCCCGAGATACATTCACGCGAGGTTTTCGGCCAGCTGTCTGTACGACTGTACGTTGCACCAGTAGCTTTTGATGTGAGGACCAATTCTATACTATGAATTACGTTGGCTACGGAACGATCCGCATGCTACGCCGCAAAAGTTAACGTAGTGGCTGTGCATAATACAGGGAGGTTCTTCTTCGTCAATCTTTTAGCGTATTCCATGCTCGACGTGACATCAGGGCGTCGGTAATACCGTAGGTATATATCTATAGGGGATGTGCAAAGACGAAGAGAAATTCCAACAGCATGAACCAAAAGCCACGCTATCTCGACCCTCAAACGATGTATCATGTATGTGTATAATGTGTATATATGTGTAAGTAAGTAAGAGAGAGAGAGAGAGAAGAGATGAAGGTGAAGGAGGAGGAGGAGGAAAACGGAAGAGAAATGAAGAGACGACGATGGAGCCTTGGCTACCTAACCTACAAGCAGCGAGGCAGCAGCTAGGCAGGCAGCTAGCCTTCTCGCCCATCCCAAAGAGACGAAGTCACGTCTACGAGCCCGGAGTTGCTCTAATTAAATTACTTAAGCGTACGTGTATCTGGGCTGGTTCGAGGGGTGGTGAAGGGGGAGGAGAAAGGGGCAACGTTTCGGGTGGATGGTGTCTCATTTATACCCGCGTGGTGCGCGATGCGGTGAACCTCGGTGTCTCGGATGTGTTTCGGATATTTCGTCCACTGCACCCATCTACATATGTAAGGACATGATGGTCAGGACGTTATATAATGCGTGTGCAATTAATCATGTTTTATTCCGAAAAAGCTTGCGTTTGATTATGATAGCCGCGATTGACCGATCGTAGTTTTTGCCTTGGTTTGGTTCAGAGAGTGAACGAACCGAAAATATGGACGTCGCGCCGGAGCGAGGGGAAAAGGTATACGAGGCCACCGGCGTGGGACAATGAAACCTCCTTTTAAAGCTCCTTATTTATATCCGGATTTCCTTATAGAGGGTCGAGAACACGCGCCCTTCTTCCAGGCAAGGAGAACTCAACTTCGTGATCCTCCTTCCCCTCTTTCGCTCTCTACCTAATTTACTCGCTTGCGTAAGCTCTTTCACTTGGTACACCGTACATTTACGTAATTAGTAGACGCCGATAATAATTTACAAATATATATACCAAATCCATAGCATGATGACGTAACGTATAATCGTCGAAAGAAAAAATGCAAAGCTTCCGTTTCGGATGAAAACCGGACGAAATAATCGATATGAAAAATAAAATGAAAATAAAATAAAAGTAGGGAATAAAATATGGAGAAAATTTATGTGAGCACCGAATCATTTGCGGTGGCACGACGACGGAATACAAGCAGAGATTGAAACGTTCGGGGAAACGATACGTGCTGTAGGGGTAGGAAAACTGGGTGAATGCTAGTGGAATATAATTCGTATCTTTCCCTACCACGAAACGTTTGAGTTGATGTTATTTTAAACGCAACGAAACGTGCCGTCCATTCGATACGCTTTGTATAGGCTTGCCAAAAGCCCACCCGATCTCCTTCCTCTCTCTTCCTCTCTATATATACACTCATATGCTATACAGACAGCATTCTATATGTTCAGCTATACGTGGGACGGATTCGTAGAGATTAAGGGATATTCCATCCTACCGATCCAATGTTTTGATGTACAAGCATATCAAGGGTACAAACTTCTATAGGAACGCGCTGTAATTCAAAGGGTTCGAAAATGGAAGAAGTTATCTTGATACGGTTATGGTTATTCCTTTAATAAGATGAAATCTTATTTTCTTTAATTACAGTCGATGCGTCATTTCTTTGAAGGTTATTTTTTCTTAGTTCTCATTGTCAAATGGTATTGAAATTTGAAAATGAACTGCGGTTGCCGAGGCGAAGTAACTACGCCCGCAATCGCTCGGATTCATTGGTGTTCGAGCTTCCACCGCGCCATTCAGAGGTAGATGAGAAAGAGAGAAGAATAAAAAGGAACGAAAAAAAGGTAGAAAGAGAAGGACGACACTATGGACGACCGAAGCCTGCTTCTGATGTGGAATGTAAATCAGCAATGTACGCGGCCAAATGTTCCTCGCTCTGGTTTTCCCCTCGTTTCGTTGGTTCCGTTCACAGTACCTTGCGGGAAAGGAAGCGCGAGGATCGAGAAACGGAAAGGTTCTTTACCGGTAGCTTCATCCCTCTACGCGGCAACCGGTGACTCCAAATCGGACCATAACACACTCAATGGCTGGGCTAAGGTTGCCCAAAGAAATGACGGTGGGCCAAAGCTTCCTTTATACCACTTATAACCGCTACTATACCTAAACTCTACGTACTCCCCGTGGAATTCACATATAGGATAAAATATATATAAGGTTGGTATGTATACATAATATTATATACATATAGATAGGTATATCATACCTACACCTATAGTATACAGACCAACCTTGTGATCCATAATATGACGTGAATCGTGTCCATTCCTGTCCATGTATGATTACCAGAACCACGGAAACCGGCTATTCCCCTCTATAATAGATATTATCTTGTATTCGTCGAAAGCAAATCACAAAGATATAGTAATATGGGAGAATGAAAAGAAAATTTGGAAAAAATGAACTATAACAAAATAAAAATGTCAAATATGAAATAAGACGAGTTTGTAAAATGGACTGAAAAAGCTAGCCGCTGATAACTACGTTATGGGGTGTACGAGAACTGTCACAGAGCTAATACAGATTTCTCCCGTCATCAAAGGAACTGTCAACCTGCATTAGCGGAGCAGCTAGCGAACGGTGAGAGCGAAACGGACAGCCATATTATATGGATGGCATTGTTCGGTGGCTAGCGGACCGACAATTTCAGGGAGGAGGGTTGCTTGTATCGAGTCAACGTCATTGTCAACAAAGCGAGTGACTTGGAGCGAAAATGCTCAATGCTTTGGACCTCCCGCGTAAAGCCCTCTTATTCAACGACGGAGAAGTGAAGGTTTACAATCGTTGAGAGAATTTCAGTAAATGATAAATTGCCGTTATTCACCTTCGATTTCGCCTTGCCTATTGCGTAACGGCGTTACCAACGCCTTGAAGGTCTTACATAATTGAAATTGAGACAAAAAGCATCGCAAAAATAGACAGCTGCGGGCTACGGGCTTCTTTCGATTTTCATTAATGAGAAGTGGTCCTGCGTTATCCGTCGATCCATCATCGAAATGAAAATTAAGCGACAGCAGTGAAAATAATTAGCCAAGGCTAATAAAAACAATTACGGGGATGACATATAATTTGATTTGCTATAATACAATACCATATATTCAGTTGCTCGAATCAGTTGCAGATATAATTACATCGAACATTACGTAACTATCGATTGAATTAAATCTGAAACCGAAGGTCCTTGGGCTACAGAAGCTGGAGGGTCGAGACAAATTCGTGATCGATGTACCTGCGGGATACAAAAGACAACCGGAGATTGCCGACTGAAGACGAGCTACGGAATATACCTGTACAAGTGCCTTTCAATATTGCGAATTTTGTGAAACGATCAGTCGCTCGAATACGAAATTGAGTTCCGTGCTCCTATTTTATTTCATTTAACAAAGGGTTTCGATTGATAGTTCGGGTAGCTACCAGGAATTTGAAAAATTCCCGGTCGGAAATTCACAGAAATCAGTGGTCGTTCTGTACAATAAATTTGATATGCACAATTACAGAAGTAGTAGCAATTTCGAGGCAAGTTCATCAGTGGACAGATGACGTTCGTCTGATGTGTATCACCCATACTCTACTATCGGGTTGAATTTGTATTTGTTTTATCGCGCAGAGTCCTAAAGCTAAGGACTACCAATGATTGCCGATGCAAATACGTATCCAACTGTTCGACGACGGAGCTTTACTGCGATGAGGTAAAATGGGTTGGGGTTGAGGTTTCTGCGGTCTGCGACCGTTCTATGAATAATGCAGACTCGATGTAATTGATCGTCCAATCGGAACGGCCTTTTATTTACTTAGCTTGACTTTGGCTACCTCCGTTCTTTTCGACGTCGCTCCTTCGTTGGCTCAAAAGTTATTTGACGTCGCATATGCGACCGTTTTGAATATAGTTCTATATACATACAATATGAGTATGGTACGTATGCATGAGGAATATATATACATACAAATGTGAGTGCAAAGTATGTTCAAATTTGGCGAGGTGTCTATTCCTATACCCGTGTTGGAATTTCAACACAATATACTTTTTATGCGTGGTGAAAAAGCAGCGAAGGGTTGTTATTTGGCATGCGTTTAAAGTGAATAACGAGTTTATAAATAATTTAATACCACTGCGCAACTAAGACAATTATGTTCCGTTCTTCAGGTCGATGTTTAATCAACTTTTTCCTTCTGCGCCGGTAAAATTTATGAAAATTTAAATTATCTCATCCCGATACTCTGACGGAATATTCAAAATATACAACCAAGATGTAAATTTTCGTCAAAGCATTTTTGAATACCCGTCTGAAAAAAAAACGAAGAGAGAAAAGTTCACCATCGGTGTAGGTGTACGCTGACTAAAAGGATCCGCCAAAGTCAAGGGCGTTCAAATTGGCTGAGCGAAAGTCTCTTCTTCACTAATGAAAATGGATAGAAAAAAGTCAAATTAACGTCGATGTTTTCTAAATGACAAACGATTCGTGTAGTCATTTTTTTTACCAACTGTTCCGTTCAATGAACAAAACAAAAACTGAAATAGGATTTCGTTATCTGTGTACATATCTTCAGTATCGATGGAAAGATGTAAAAGATTTGTGCAATAGATTGCAGGATAGCCTGACCGAATAACTTCTAGCTTTGCGTTTATGTTCCATCAACTTCATTAATTTTTCCTTCCTTTTTCCGCAAACTCCATTTCCCAACGCGTTCTTTGCGGATGGAAGGACGTACGAAAGGACTGAAGGATGTCCCACGAGAGACAAACGACTCCGAGTGACTCTTTGCGAGTCCGCAACTCGATACCGGTCTCACTCTGCTGTCTAGGCACTGCACTGCGCCCGAGATAGAAAGTTTGTTTTAGCAGCCGGTAACTCGACAAATTGAATCCAATGTCGGGCGAACTGAATTCATTTTATCGAAATTTCAAGCAGCATAATTTTGCGGGCTGACGAACGGGGAGATACAACGATGGCAACGACGTCGGCGACGACGACGACGATGATGCTGACAACGATGAGGGCTCAACGGAGAGGATGCTGGAGGGTGAAGAGAAGGAGGAGGTAGCAGCCGCTGCTGCGAGATAATGCAGTTATTTCATGCCCTGGTAACGGTAATTGGCTGCACACTGACAGCGGAGGAACCGCCCATCTGATTTGAGGCGACGTTGTTACGTCCGCTCAAGCCAATTTGCCTGTCACCTGATTAATAACCATTTTCTTCCAGAAGTCTTTTTATCGAATGTTATTCAGACTTGAATGAGCAAACGCGTTAAACGCTGGGTGGGATATGAAACTAGTCAAATATAGTTAGGATCGATGTCACGACTATAGGATACGATTTACATTATAAATATCTTTCAGAAAATTTAAACCCACCAATACATGCCACTGCACTTTTCACCACACGATTATGCCAATAGATGAATTGTCTAGTGTAGCGATTCGTATCAATAACCCAACTCTCATCCATTTCTTTGCTGTACTATTGGATAAAGAATAGAGTCGACTTTTCTAGCGCAACTATAAAGTGTGAAACAAATCGAAATACATTCCCATTTATCAAACTCTATCGGTTATATCGAACTTGCGGTGTGTAGTGGGTTAGGAGAAAATGCATCGGAAGAAGTAACGGAGGTCACCATTTAGGAAGAGATTGAAATAGATATATCGGTATCGAAGAATGGGTCAGACTGTTACTGCCTCCAGCATAGTTTTCACTCTGTGTATATTCAACCCTTGATTTTGCCACGATTTTTTATCGGAGTTCGTTGTAAGAATACCGCTGATGAGCGATTCTCGCTAGTTTATCTAGGCTCCTCCGACTAGAATCTCATCCCGATGACCTTGCAGTGATCCCGTTCGCAAAGGACATTCAATCATCCGTAATCAATATCACAAAATTACGTTGACCATCCAATTTCCTTGCAGTAGTACAGGCTTACGTCCCATAGTTTCGTTAGTTCCGAAAACGCAATTTCCCGTTGCAGTCACGTCGCGGGCGGAACCAATATACCCGTTCATACGCGTAGCTGTCATTGAAAAACGAACTCGAGGGTTAATTGGTTCGAGGTGCCTCTTCCGACGATTGTAGACTTGACGCAAGTAGCTGTATAGCTGTATGCGTGTGAAACTGCATCGGTCCGGTTCGGGGATAAAATAGATTTGGTTCCGGTGGTCTGTCGTGGTTTGCGGCGTTGACCTATGTGCCACGCGTTCAATTGCTGCTAGTTCACCATCCGCATCACCAACCGCTCGTGCGGGCAACGACTCTGATGTGCCTTCAGGTCCGCGTCCGCTTTGCTCCGCGTTCAGCTACACATTCCCGTCAATTCAGCCAGGCGTGGCGGGGTTAGTTTAGTTGGAAACACGGCTCGGCGGGCACGACAAACACGCGCGACTGACACTGGAGGGACACATAGAGACGCGTCAGGACACACAAGACACAGCGACGAATACGAACGGCGTATATGCGGAAAGGGCGGTGGAGAACGGTGGGTTCGAAGGGTAGAGAGTAGAGGGATCTCTGCAACGCCTGACGTGGACAAACAGACGTGTCTCTCCCATCCACGGGGACTCTGAAAACACGGCGAAGGCTACCGGAGAGTGGTTGAACCACACAGGACCCAAGGGGGTGGCTTCTGCCCACGTTGGATGTCGAAGAGAAAGAGGTTACCGCAGAACATGGTACCGCGTGGCCGGGCACCGTAGATACCACCAAATTCCGTTCGTTTTGCTAGCCTATTTCGCTGACTTCGCACGGCTCTGACATCCTTTCTTCGTTGACTTTTCAGTTGACTACCTCAGTGGGTCCTTCAAAAAGCTTCCCAAAAGTTAGGATTCGAGAAGTTGTCGCACCAGGATAATAAGCGAATACAGAAAATGAATGTGAAATCACGATATCTTCTGATGTTATCCTCCGTATCTCATAGGTATGGAGTGAAAAACACACTAATATTTTATTCTTTCTTATTCGGTTCGATTCCCACCTATTATTGACTATGGAACATCCTCCACGATTTCATCGATAAATGCTCGGGCTTATTGCCTGGATTTAGCTCCATTTGGTGTGGAATCCAGACCATATACAGTTTCACGACTATCGCTATGCAGCATTCAGTATGTGTTCTAAAGTCGCTGGTTTATAGGGCACAGGTCTTGGCGGTGTATAGAGAATCTGCTTTGGTTTACGATCGGACGGAATCACCCGGATCATCGGAATCTGCTCGCGCTGGAATAAATCAATTATTACGACGAACGCTATACCTAATTTACTCGTAGGTATATGATGTAGCTATAAGTTTACGCCCGAGTTAGCCAACCTACAGGGGAAAAAGCAAGCTTTTGGAATATCACGAGGTGACCAGCACCAATGTGTTATCAACGGAGAACGAGTCGGAAATAAGGAGGGGAATATCGCACCACCTCTGCCCTTCCGATGCGCCTTTCTTCCCTCTCGGCCCATCTCAATGCCCGGCCAAGTTTACCGAAGGCAAAACTTGTAAATTTCCCCAATGGCTACTACATATTCCGAGGAGAGCTTAACAGCCGCACGAGGCACATGGTTAGACTGTTCGAAGATCCGGAACTCAGGCAAACATTTATTATGTTTGAAAGTTCGAGAGTTTGATGTAACAAAAATACAGTATCTTAGCGGGTATGTAGAGCCGGAGGCACTCCAAAAAAGCTCATCTTCACCCTCTTTTCGTCCTTACGAGTACATTTCGAACATAGAAGAAGGGGCGTACGTGCGCCTGGAAAATATGCTCGCTGGGAGCTACTAGTTTTAATTAAATCTACTGCCAGTGCTAGGGTTGGACTAGAAGGCAAGATGAAATGAGTGAAAACGACGAAGTTTACCATGTCGCTCATGTCTTTGCCAGCTACAAAATCGCCCTCGTCCACGGTGCGGTGCCTTGATCGAGAAAAATAAATCTCGTGGTGCAGTGAAGAGAAAAGAAGAGAAAAAGACTTTCTGGAAAGGAATAACGAAAAGACTGTAAGCTTTACTTTATTCTCTTTCTCGTTCTCTTTCTTTTTTTATTTTTCGGCGTAATTCTTGTGAGCGCAGCAGTTCGAGCGAGCTGTCTGATCGCCGCGTTTAAAGATGGCTCAGAAAGGATACTGAGCATAAAGGTGAGCCGAGATCTAGTAGTTCAGAGCTTCGGATCAAAAGCCGAGAACACGTTCTGGTACGAGCAGTTTCCTCGCAAAGACAGAAGAGAGGAGATGAAGGGTATGGTGGAGATAGAAATGCGGGGTGAAGAGTGAAGTGGAGAGAAGAATGGCAAAGAGAAGCGAAGATAAACGAGAAGAGAAACTTCAAGCTTGGGCACGGAAAAGCATTGAACTGGGAGAGTCGACGGGAAGGCAGACCGTCGGTCCAGTAAACAGATGCCGGTTGAAACCGTTCATCCGGCAAACATTACACAGGTTTACCACCACGATACCACGTCACCCAAGACTTCACACACATGCAACCTTGCAAACACACAGATTTAATAGGTATACCAACATAGGGATGTTGACTCGATTCGATCCCGTAGCGTTAGCGTATTCTGGCAGGAACTTGAAATTCAAATCTCAGTCATACGACGAGTTATATCACTCGAGTGATGAAAACAAGGAGAACAATAGAGAAAGAAATATTACGGTCTTATATGTTGCAGTCTTATTAATTTCAGAACTTTATACAGAGGCAAATTTTTAGTAAAGTACGACTTTTGGATAAGAAGCACGCGCGCAGATTCAGATAAGAAGCACCCCTTATTGGTATCCACCGATATTTGAAGGTGCAGCGAATACAAAGAAGAGTTGATAAGAACAAATATTGCCCAGAGATGTTCGGCGTAAAATAAAACTAGCCCATCACATATCGAGGAACGGTTTTCAGCTGTTTCCCGCCAAGCAATTGAATATTTTCTCTGTCATATCTGAAAGGTCTAGAAGCCAATACCGGGGGTCTATAAAATTTCCCACAATCTGCAAGCAGGCGTGAGGTAGTACCAACTGCTCCTTGGAACTTGGTAAGAACGAGTCAAACTGACGCGCTATTGAGTTAAGGTAAGATGGAAAATATAGTAGAGCAAAAGGAGGAGAAAGAGAGAGAGAGGGAAAGTGAGAACGAGATAGAAGACGCACAGCACGTTCGCCTTAAAAATTGCTGGCGATATTTCAGGCCCGGTAATACGCGGAGTTTAACTACACCCACCAAATAACAAGAGCAAGACGAATGAAGTACTTTGCCTTACATAATTCATTCTTAAGTTCTACTGAACCAAGGGTTGGTTCGTTGGTTGGTTGGTGGGCAAGTAGGTAGGTAGGCGGACAGACAGACACCCATCATCTGCGAAACTCATCGCTGTATATATATGTATGAGTCTTGCATGAGAACCTGGACGGAATGTTTTTCGTCTGATCTTGCTTGTTGAATGAAAGTAATCGTCTACAATTTTCCACTTTTCCACTATTCTATTCGGTTCATCTACGCTGCTTCTGTTAAACGGTTTACCCTTTTTACCTCTCGATCAAGTTGACTCATGGAACACGATTTGTTTCGTCGAATCGATAGTTCCTAATCTACGTGCATGCATCACATAATGATTATCGATTGCGGTGGTAGCGGGAAGTCATATACGAAAAACAAAATGTATCAAATAAAAACAAACGGTGGAGAAAAAAACATGGAACACGGAAGGAACACGTAACTCGTTATTGATTGTTTGAAGGGAATGTACAGTTTCAAGATGAGAGTTGCTCCCCCTACATCGTTATTGTGCGAGATGATGGGGGCGGAGGGATGTGAACGTAGAATTGGAGTATAACCGGCGGAGGGAAAAGACGAAGTATTATATTAATCTACAATTTCTATACGTATATATATAGAGTATAAAATTTCGAGGGACGTTTATTACGTATTAAGTAGAATATTCGATGCGGCACGATGAGCAGTTTTATGAAATAATATCTCCCGATTCAATGCGGGTATGGGACGAAAAATGAAACGAAGGAAAAGAAAAAACGAGGAAGTAAAATGCAAAAAAAAGAAAGCAAGGATAAAGCGTAATAAAAGATGCTCCAGCTCTCAGAATGGATATTATTCTTATTGCATCAGGCGACATTTCATTACGTCGCGTCTTCTACATATCTGGAAGGCACGTGACAAGTAAATGCGAATTATTCTGATAGCGATGCTGGTGGATCGTAGCCTTCGGCTGGCACCCCATCCGGTTATACGAGGACTGGGAGGCGAAGGATAGGAAGGGACACACTAACTCGATCGGACGTCCCCAGGCTAGGCTCGGACGAGGGCGAGGGCGAGGGCGAGGGCGAGGTGGAACGAACGCAATAGTTTGTATCTGTAGTCGATGGAGAGCCCAGGGGGATGAAAAGAGAAGCGGAAGGAAGGACGGAAGGAAGCCTAGGAAGGTTATGTGGAGAGAAGAGAGCCGGAGAACCAAAGCCACCTCCAATCTTGGCGTGCCGCGTTGCAGTACCTAAGAAGCCGTGGCAGCGTCCATTATTCACGATATTCACCCTGTTAACTTTCCATGTACATTATTCGAGGAGTTGCATGCATTATTTAACCAGCTAAATAAGAACAAAACAAGGTACGTGTGCTGGCTCGGAAAATGGATCAGCGTTCGATCTCGAGTTGTACGATAGTCGTACTGCACCGCGTCGCTTCTCGATGACTACCATGTAAAAGTACAACGAAGGTTGTTTCGAACCAGAAACACTAATCTACGTACTGAAAATGCATCGACGTTGGCCACGTTTACAGCACAGCGGAACTCGGCGATTGCCTACCGGTGATAAAGATAAAGATTCTCGCTCAACGACCAGGTCGGTGAAATACATGCTAGGGGAAAATATATATAGGTACTGCACGTTTGTGTATCGTATGAATTCGTTGGAAATTCTAATTCAGTGAAGAGCCAATTGAAGCAGCATCACGGTCGGATGGGCGGACGCGGATCATTACCCAAGGCGTAATTCAGTGAATTTACCCTTCGAATAAAAAAGCTTGGTCACGAGTCACCCGCGGTCATATGTATCCCGAACCAAATCCTAGCTATATCATGGAATTCCACGTTGCAAAAAATAACTAGTGATAGCAATAAAAAGCACAGGTAAGTTTTCTGTACTGGGCGTTGATACGGTGCATATCTCGCTGACACCTTGTGGCGTATGGAGTTTGCGTTAAACTGAGGCCTGGAATTTTCAACTTCTACAAGAGCTGCGCTGCGTCGTGGGACTATACCGAGTCCTTATTACGAGGAGGCGGTTGGCAATCTACTTAAATTGGATGTTTTTAGAGCAAATCCCCTTGATCCTGATTCATTCCCCGACAGGATCACGGCGTTGTGGCAGCGTTTATTGAACATGGTTTCGGGACGTTTGTGGGGATTAAACGAGACCCGTCGAGCTTTAATGAATCTGCCGATCGCTCGAATCTTGTGTACCGACTTTCCCGAGGGCACGGGCGCCAACATAAATAAAAAATTCAACTCAAACAAAATTACCGAAAGGTTTGCGATTGGTAAATAATGCGATGTAAATTCACGTTGCGTTACTTTCACCGTTTTCCCCCAAGCTGCTTTTATACTACTCGAGTATTTTTCACCGCGCCCTTTTTAAATATTTCGATTCGTGTTACCGTATCCTGCAGCACCCGGGTAGGCGTTAACCGTTTATTAACCGTAGGATATATGATTTCAATAATTTTCACGCGCGCTGTCTCGCTTACACTAGTCGATGTCAACCGATTTGATTCCTAAATTTTGAAAAAGACACCGGGCGAGTGCTGTACCAACGTCTTGTCCCATGAAGTTTCAGGCTAGTGCTCGTATTGCCGTGAAAAATCTATTTCCACCCACCACCGGGATACGTGACGCAGCCGGGAAACTGCAGCAGAAAACTTATCGCGACGGGTGTGAGTGAACCGAGATATTCTCTGACGCGACAACTTTTTCGAGATTGTCGATATATTTGCCCCTCTGCACGTGTACTTTTCTGTTAGTGAAGTCGAGTAAAGTAAAGTGAAGTAACGTAAAGTAAAGTAAAGTAAAGCAAAGGTTGGCCAGAATCCAAGCCCAAATTCCTTCGTCCAACGGTACGTGTACGTTACAACCCATTGCACACGCCAAATCGTCTCTAGTGCCCACCCTCATCCCTCTGCCCTATCCGGCTTCCCTTGTACCAGTCTTCATCGCGGTCCAGGTTACCAAACTATCTATACATACATACCCATCCCCACATGCTAGTGCATTACCGAGCAGAAGCCACATAGGCGCGGGGGTAATTATCTGGGACGCCGAAGGATTCAATCTGGAGTTGTGAGCCGGTTCGATACTAGGGAAACATCGATCGGTCGGTCGATGGAACGTTAGGCGTAGGGTGTTCGTTGAAAAGATGGACACGAAGATCGAATGCGGATGGAAAAAGGAAAAGAGAAAAAAAGTGAAGAATGAGTAAAGGAGAAAAGAAAGTCCAGGGACTCCGCAGGAAGCTGAAATCTTAAAGACCGAAAAGGAGACGCGTCCGTGATCCTTGGCTGGCCAAAAGGTATTCAATCTGTTCACTATAGCGCTGGACGCTCGCTAAAAGGGCTGGATGAAGCGCGGGGGGTGGGAAATCAAATTTTCGTGAAAAGCGGCGTCGTGGTGTCCCCCACTCTCCTTCGAGCGATAAAATCGAATTCCACGTATGCGTGTAGAAAAGCGTACTCTCGTTGGATAGATCGAGCGCGAAGTGAAAATAAGATGAAACAAAATTCAAGTAAGCAAAAAAAGGGAAAATGAAATGAATGAGACAACATATCGTAGGCATGTTCGCGAAGATCCGAACCACACGCTACGATCGCTGAAAAGTTTCGTATTAAAATGGTACCGGGTCGTAAACGCGTCGTGAAAGACTCTCGCGGTTGAAATGTACCGGAACTAGCCGAGCTACGAAAGATGCTACACTGCTGGGTTAAAGGGGTGGCACGTAAGAAGTAGAACCAAGGTCCGCTAATCCACAGTAGGCGGCTAAGCTTGGCTAAGCATTCCGCATGTTACTGCTTCGGCGATTGCTCCGCTGGTGGTCGCTAACGTCGAGCTCACTCCCTCTAACCCCCATCCGTTGGTCCCTCCGCCGCCCTTGTACTTCCGAACGAGCCCAAGTCTGCTGCTAGGCGGAGTCGTTTCTTCGACGCTTTACGGTTTTAATAAATCTCCGTGGGGTAATTCGCGGCGTACGGGAACAGACATTAAAACCCCTCCGTTTCCCCCTTTAGTTCCCGGCTTCATACCCTCGCCTGGGCCGTTAACTCCGGACTATCTAGCGCTTTGGGCCAGGCAGCGGGTAATAGGCGCACAACCGGGAGCCTGGAGCCAGAAACCGTATCTGGTATAAATTGAAGGTAAAAATTAACAACCAAGCCGAGAGATGTAGTGTAGTGTACGTTTCACTAGGGCAATTCGTCAGCAGTTGGTGTATAGCTACGGGATACACGGGAAGGGGAAGGGATCGTCGAACGGAAAACCGCCCCCACCGGACACTAAATCGTTTCGGTAGACAAGGGAAGCGCATTCGTTTAGCCTCTGACGGCGATTCGTCGAAAGATAATCGGTGATCGGTGCTTGCAGCCATACTGCTGAATTTACACTCGCACTCTTACCGTTGAAAAGAACATCTTTGCAAACCAACCTGTCACTAAGTCCGAGACGATAGCATGAGGAGGATCGGCGAAAGGTTCAATGTACAGGGCGTCAAATCTTGGAATCGATAATCGAACAGCTCAACCAGGTTTCAGTAGAGTTTCAGCATTAAATTTTATAGGCGGATAAGTCCGGCAGAGAGAATTGCAACCGGTCGAACTAAAAAATAACAGACGAGATTCGCCGGTGAGGAGGGTGGCGAGGCGATACTCCGCGGGATTCGGGTTGTGTGAGAAAGAGGGTGAGGACTATTAGATTGTTTTACAGAATGGAGCGTTATCTCACCCTAGGGAGGAACCGAATCGGCGGAGCTCAGAACGGAGAGCCTAGTGCAGTATAGGTATACATATACACACAACCGATGTGTGTAGTTGTTTCCGTTGGCGTTGTTGTGTAGACGTGATAGCAACGGAATGTTACATACTTTATACCTTATACCACCAGAATTTCGCGAAGCTTCACGCTTTAACACAAAATTTCACATGCATACACTTTAATATACGGGAAGCCGTATAATTATTTTGCAATTTGCTACCCTTTGAACACAACATTTTAGAATTAAAATGTATTTATGTTCACGCTCAAGATATAAGACACCTGTGGGAACAGAAGAGGAACCCCGGATTAATCGTCGGCGCGTACGTCTGCGCGATGAAATATAGGCTCACACCAAAAATTCTATAGCAAATTTCAATTCACCCTGAGTCTATTCTATCCCTGCAGGATTTTGGTCCATTTCAATTAAATCTACCGAATTCTAATTTTCAAACGATCGCCATTTTCCAACGGTCTTTCCAAATTACATCGACCCCGATACCGCCTCGCCGTTTAAACGCTGTACTGAATTTAATTGAAATGCGATCCCGCGAACCGGATGCTGACGGACATTCACTACTTCCAATTTACCAACCGGTACAACACCCCCTATAACCCCCGGCTTCCTTTGTGGGCCAGCTCTACCTATGGCCCATCATGCGATTGTAGGGAATCTGTGAATTTCACTTTCTCTTTTTCACGCATTTTAACGACCATTGCTACGCGTTTACATGTAAAATTTTCAAAGTTTTAAAACAACTTCCGGTATAACTGCGTGGGCTGCTCAGTGATAATTCTACAAAGAATGGAGAGAGAAAAAAAAAATATTTCTCTCCACAGAAAAAAAATTGAGATCAGAAGTTGTATGCGGGGTTCCAATGGTAAATTAGAAGCTAATAACTTCGAGATCAGGTTTTGTTACTTGCGGTAGCTCACAAAGCAAGTAATGCGGTAGCTTTTGCGTACCTTCTACACGCCTTGCACCTAGAGACTTTATGGGGACCCTAATTTTGCTTGAAAAGTCAGAGGGCTGAGTGAAGGGGAAAGAACGAAAAAAGGAGGAAAAAGTAGAGTGGAGCGAAAAAGCCCGGGATGAAAGCGGGAAAAAAGTATCGTCCACAGCGTCGATATACACCCGAGCAATGCCAACTTGCACTGCAGGACGACGTAACGGAAAGGATGAAAGTAAATTGATTAGGTGCGATGAATGAGGGCGTTAGTTCTGGACGATGCATTGTTATTAGGTTCCGAAGATCTTTTCAGGGTTCACGCTATTGAAACAGTAGTAATACAGTGAATGTACGTGAGATCAAGCTTAATTCGTGTCGTCTGTCCAGAATTTTAGAAGGAAAAAAACGCGATCTTAGAATTGCGCAGTGATTTCGCGAGTGAGAGCAGATTACGTGATCAGTTGAAGATATATTTTTTAGGTACATACTATGATCGAGTCAAGTTTCGGGAGAATTTTTGGAGCATCAAGGGGTGATGTTCGAAATTTGCACTTTTTCTATTTGAGAATTTGAGCTTTCTCGTATGGCAGGGTGGTTGGGAGGGGGAGGAGTTTAATCATTGAGAAGCGGCGCTCCTCTTGAGCGCAAACATCACGTATCCCAAAATACGCGGACGTGACCACCACGCCTATGCGAAGGTTCGCATACGGGGCTCTTCCGTGCCATCGGAAAAGAGAAAAACCCAGAGACCCAAATAAATATAAAACAGGGAGCCATTGTGGTTATACGCGGGCCACGGAGCGCGCGCGGGATTCTGTTTCACCAGCTGAGACCCCGCAAGGTACCTTTGTATGCGGTGTTCCTAGCGAGATCCTGATGTAGAAGGAGATGGAAGAGAAAAAGACGAAAGACTTGAAGGAAAAGCACGGAAGCCACTTTGCCCAAATCATTCCACCGGTCGGATCAGCGGTTCCTCCGCCTCCGCTTTCTCTCCCTTACAGTCGTCGTAGTTCTATACGTTCGATTTTCGTGCAGTGCGAATTGCCGATGGGACCGGAAAACGTTGAGTTGAGAGTAGCGAGCGTCGTGAGTAGATGTACGTGCGGGTACACAACTTACCTTTAGCCCCCTATTCACTTCTACTGCAGAACAAAAGGAACGAATTTGTTCACCAGCTTGTTCCAATGTTGTCTGTCTACCGTCTTTTAAGCGAAAAACGACAAATAAGAGAGGAAAAAACCGTAAGAGAAAACAAGAAAAATAGGAAGAAATAAAATTCTGCGAGATTCCTTGCAGTCACCTTACCGTTCCTAACGATTTATCGGTTTTTATTCTTTTACTATTAACCTAACAGATGTTCACCCCGAATCGTAGTCGTTTGAACGTTAATTCACTCTTTCACCCGGAATTGACAGGTGTGATTGACGCGGAGCTCCATAAGAATTAGGGAACTGCCAATTCTTACGACATTCCCGTATCGAAAAAGCTGATCCACTTCCATCCCTCACCCTGTGACACTCCTGAGCGCAACAGGGTTTCGTTCATAAATTATGCATAATGTATCGAGAGGTACGACGTAACGGTAGGAATCGTTACAGGCCGACGAGGCGTGACCTGTTGTGGGTCGAGAGTCGAGACTGCGGGGAAATAAAAAAAACCAAAGGCGTCTTCGAATGTTTATAGCTGTTCACATGATGTTTTCTATTTATTTTTCGTTCGTTTCACCCAGTTTTAAATCTCTGCAACAGTTGGCAGTTCGGAGGTAGGTCTGGAAAATCTTGGCCAACGGTCACCCAGCCACTATAACGCCCTCGATGTATCGGGTTTACGTCAAGTTCCACTGTTCGAAATATAACGAGGGAATCTAGTTTCAGAGCGTAGACGCTGCGGGGCTTGGAAATATATTTTGCTGAATTCCGAGTTTGACGTACAATTTAATAACTTTTCCCAAGCTTAAGGATTACAGCGTAAAGCAGGCGCTGCGCCTGGAGAATAAATGAGATCTCGTAAAAGACGAATTTGAATACCCAGCGAAAACAGCTACTTTTATATCATGTAACTGAGATATATACCTTATCTTATCATCCATGGGTTAGACCCGTTATAAAATGCGTCCTAAAATTCGTTCATATTGGCCGGATTTTAGGTGGGCTTCAATGTACTTTGCGGTTCCTTCACCCTACGCAGATGCGGGGATCTCGTCCGAGGTATACAGAAAACATTAGATCCAGTTCACTCGACTCACTCGCTCAAGTTAATTTTGCAAGCGCAACGTTTCGCTGCTGACGCTGTGCAGCCGCTCTTTTCGTTTCCCGTCTCCCATCAGTTTTCCCAGTTTTCCATTTCCCACTGCGTAGCGTTCCCGCCGGTACGCCCCTATTACTCCGTTGGGTTCAGTCTTCAATAAATGTAACATCTACGTAACGTTTCAGAGTGTAGCAATAAAATCAGTATTAATGTTCCTGTTTCCCTTTCCTCCTTAGTCTCTTTTCCCATTCCCTTTCCATTTCCGCTTCCGTTTCGTTCTCTGTTTTCCGTATTCTCCGAGACGCACTTCTCCTCTTTTCACACTTCACCATACCAACCTATAATAACTCAACATGTGGTTTCAAGAGCAACGTGGAAATTCGAAAAAAAGCGAAAAAAATTCTGGGTCGCCTCGCTGTTCATGTGAAAAGATAAAAATCTCTAGATATTTTTTAATCCGCTAACCGAGCAGACATATAGAAAGAAGGCGTGCATCAATTTACTTTCTGCACTTTTGCTCGGCGAGAAAATTGAATTAGAAGAATAAAACTAAGAGCAACAGCAACATGGTTATATTGTCAATAGGACAAAACTATTTCCGCAAACATTTTTGATTGCGTACCTATAACTCGAGTGTATTTCACAGCAACACGCGTGGCTACACGGCATGTACGCGATGTTGACAATACAGTCTCGAATTGATCCGACGTAATAATCTCGGTGGCGCGGTGAGCGGATCTTTGCCAGATACACCCGCCTTTTCACCTCCTCGCCTTCACCCTAACTTTCAACGCCATTTTCCCCGTCAAGGTGGTGCATGTAGTATACCTATATATACATGGGGGTATGTAGGTGCACCCAACAGGGCCAGAAGAGCTCGAGTTCGCCGAACGACAACTCGAGGAGTACTTGTACTGCAGGCTTGAGTTGCCCCGAAGTTGGCGTATAGAGTGGGATTTGGAGCTCGTAAAGTTGTCAGATACGCGGCAGGCGCAGGCGTGTTGGCTCCGGGTCGGTTACAACGACGCTCGCTATACGAAGCTTAACTACGATTACTTACTGGTATTACGCGACATTACGCGCAGTGAACGCGAGAGACGGGCGACGGGAGACGGGAGGGGAGAGGCAAGGCTGTCACGTTCACCCATAAAATGCTTGGGCGATTGGATTTTAGTGGCGTATGAGACCTGGTTTGTGTCCACGAAGCCAAGGAGAATGAGGAACGAAGGACGAAGCCAGAGATGGGAAGGGAGGAGGATTCCATCGACGACGTCGTATCGTATAGTAGGAAATTAAGGGAGTGAGTTCAGGGTTTCTCGAAAATACTTTCGTCGTTGTCGTCCGACTTTGCGCGACTGCACATGGAGTTGAAAATAAGAAAGAAACAATAAGGATTACTTCAAGAAGTACCCACACTCCATAAGCGCAACGTTATGTTGTATATAACGCGTCGCCGCGGTTATACGCCCGTCCTTTTTTACGAGCCGTCATTTCACCTGACACAAATTTTGCACCGAGCTCGTCCGAACGGATCATTCCCGTTAAATTTGGAAGTCAAATGTGTGCGAGAAAGGTTCCAGTCAGGTGTATTCGTATCATACATGTCTTCTGCAACTCTTCGCACGTTATTGAATTCTTCTACGTCTCCATTTATCAGGCCAAACAATTTTGTAACCTTCGTAATTTCATTTTTGTACATATTACGCGAGACCCAATGCCGCCGATAGTGTACACGGTATGGAATAGAAATAGGTATAATGTAATCTTTGAGTTCTCGGTGGCCTACAAACAGTGGTTCGTTTTCTAGTCCCAAGGGAAAATATTCTTCTATCAAAGATACCGCGTCGTTGAATACATTTGTCAATATAAGAATTTATCGAGATCCGCGGCAAGGACCTTTTTACATGGTCGGACTATACAGGCATAGAGGTATCTTCGAAGGTCCGACGGCCTCTGGAGCGTGCTAAAATCCCCCCTCGTAAGAAAAATTGTTTTCCAATATTGGATTCGCATCGGCAACGCACGAGCCACTTCGAGGTTGCGGTAGTGCATCTTAAGCGACGGGACTAAGGTAGCCCCGAATCACGGGGCCGTGTGCGGTTCTTTGGGACCAAAACCATGGTATATGAGAAAACTGAAAAAGGCGAATATCGAGGCAAAAGTAAAAGGAGAAATTTGAATAAAAACGACAATCTTGGCCTCTCGTTGAAATGTAGAGTGATTCGTTGTGAAGTCGAGCAAGTCAACACTGTATAGCGTACGTAATTTGTTGAGTTAGTAAAGACGTTGGCTTACTGAACTTTTCGAGTGATATTTACTAGGTACTACGGAGGCGGGGAAGTGAAATCGCGGGAATGAGCGAGGAATGGGTACATGAATATTCAGGCCAAACTGGTGCTAAACGAGGCGACCAATGAGCGCGGGGTAGTAATTTGCTTCGTCTCGCATAACTATAACATCAGTTGGGCAAAGATTTCTAACAGTTGACTGAAAAGGATCCGCCTTGTAACATTACAGCCATTATATTCAGCTGAAAAAATCACGCTGTCGAAGAATCTTCGAGAATCTAAAAATGTCTTCAGATTAAACTTTTTTTTTTTTATGAAACGTTGTTGAAATCAGGTCCCGCAGTCCTTAAATTTCTTCTCGTAACTTTCCGTCACTGTAACCAGGAATAGTGGAAGTTCTTGTTAGAAACACTTATTAAAATATAACCACTCGCGTCCAATTATACGCCTAGTTCAAGCGGCAGAACATAGATATTTGTATAGCTTTCATATACCACACAGCGGAAGGATTTTAGCGAGACCAGCTGCGGTACAAGGTAGATATGCCTCTCGTTCCTACTTACCTACTTCATCGTGAAGCACGTACACTCGTTCATAACGTCGGGGAGAAAATTAAATTGTAATTAGACAGTATACCTATACACGGTTAGGTGAATGTCTATCGGGTCACCTACGCCACAACCGACGACGACCATGCCAAGTAATTATATTTTCCTTACTTTTTCATCCAGGCGTCTTTGAGGAGTATCGCCTCGATCAATTTATTTTTAACTAGCCGATCACCAGCTATTAAGTTATCTCTTATGCAATGAAAATTTAATTTTCTTGCTAAAATGCTGATCTCAAAGTCCCGCTAGATCAATCGCACGATGTTTTTGATGCTAGTGTACGGGATATTATAATGGAGGAGAAAAAGAATTATACATGGATGATATGAAAATACTGCTACCATCGAGTAGAACTTAACAACGCGTTTGACCTAGCCGCATGGAAGAGACACAAGTTCAAGTACAATTTGTACATGATAGCGCTGTAGCAACTTGCTAATGAAATAGCCAGTTATACTTCGAGTGCGAATTCCGAGCGCATAGTTAAAATCTCCTCAAACTACAGTATAACCAAAGCTTGAGCTGAGCCCAGTAGAGACGGCTGCCCGATACAATAGAACGCCGACAATAATATGCCCAGACAGTTTGTCTACTTGCATTAATTAGGTTCTCTGAATTGCAAAGTAATAAAACTCATATACTGCGACTGTATGAAAAGATATTGGACTAGTTCTCAGAAAAATCTGAAAATCGTGTCCATACTCAGTTCTACAATTAGTATTTTACGGGTTTATTATATTTTTACGCAAACTTCACTTCACTTCAGCTACTTGTAGCATGTATAATCTTAGTCTTTTTGTTTCGAGATAAAAAGTAGCAGCCGACTGAATACCCTGAAACTCATTCCTTCGCCATGTCCCACACTCAATATTCAAATAATAAATACATCATCGATTCATCTTTCTTGATGAAAATGTTTATTATGATTTCATTAGTTCCTTTATAAATACTATATTCTACATTAAATATTCTTCCTTATTAGGTACAGATCAAAGAATTACTGTGAAAATAATTTTTTATCCAGGTCTCAAAAAAAAACATCATTCCCTCAAACAATAAATGGAATCCATCAGATTTTACGGACAAAAAAAAAATAAACTGAAATGGCTAATAAGATATTCTGCAATTTTGATATCGAGTGAAATAAAGAAAAAAAAAGTTTTCTACAGCAGTTATCAGCTTAACTTGATGTTTGCCATAGTAGGACCAGAGTCCCGAGTTCCACTGGTCTTGGGTGACCGTAGTGGTCGCCTCGTGAGTGCATTCTGATGTTCTGGACGTCGCAGAGCTCTGGATTTGTTACATCATTAATATAGTGAATATAGTCATAATGGAGTTTAGGAACAAGTTTTTGCGATTAGATGGACTAAGAAATCAATACCCCGCTTCGTATGTTGCGGGTCATCCTTGCGGGGGTTTAAAAATTTTTCGTTTAATGTCTGTATGATTGGCAAATACAAATGTTATATATAAAGCAGAGATGTGCCGTAGGCAACACAGTTGAAAATAAACAAAAGTAACATATACATCGGGTGGGTTTCACGGTGAAAAACGATGTAGATTTTCTTGGGATGGAACAGGGAATACAAATATCGATTAGCGGGCGCGTAGAAAGGATGGAGGACGTCAGCTGGACCCTTCAATCGGTCGAGTAGGCAGGCTATTTGCGGAATAATGTTGGATCGAAGGAATAGCTGAAGTGAGGTAAACGGGAGAAGAAAAAAGGAGATGAAGAAGGTAGAAATAGCGAAATAGGAAATAGCGACCGAGAAGGGAACAGAAGCAGGACAATGAATTGGGCTTTGTCCGAATGCACCCTGCAACTTGATCGCCTGGACTCACGTCGTTGAATTTTCCATGTGTCTTCGAACTGAAGCTGCGGCGTTCGGTAAAAAATCTACATGACCAGTCAACTGCTGTATTAGCCTCCCTAAGAAAAGACGATTTTCATCGACTAGGGGCAAAAAGGCAGGTCACATGGGTAGAAAGGATATTCGTACTTGAGCAACCTTTCCAAGCCTAATTGGACGGAAATTAGCCCTCCTTTCCTTGTACAACATCAATTGCGCATTGCAATGACATGACCTCCAGGAGACTGTGATCAGTCGATTCGCGGTATGCCACACCCGCTGTACTACCACAATGATTTTGAGTCTTGGCCATTCGTCCAAATATACTCAACATTCATGATATTCCGCTCAATTGCTGGAGATTGAGGTGGCTCAAACTCCCGAAGAGACGATGTGAGATGAGGATTGCTGCCGAGGGATGGCGAGAGAAAGGAAACGATGAAGCAGGGGGGGGCGGAGGGGTGTAAGAAGGGGAGGTTAACCAGCCTCCTTACTCTCGACTCGATCCTATCCGCAAGAGGACAGAATTAGCATCTCCATTAGACGACTAGTATAATGCGATATTGCCAGCGCATGGGCAATAACCTACAGTCTTATACGGGGTTAATGAGTCTTCCGCGAAATCTAGACAATGGATAGTATTCCCTCCTTTTGCGACTCAGAATCCTTCAAATCCCGTATACCTAACATGTTGATTTTCTGCTCCTTAGTTTCCATTCACGTAACTTTCTAAATAGTAACTGCTGAGGAGGATTAAATATTATCAAGACTAACTATACTCGTGGTCTTCAACGAACTTGATTACATCATTCGTATAGTGTATAAACCTCTGCTCAACTTTTTACACTCGTTTCAGGAACCCTTTGATTCCGTTTCGAGCATAACAGTTAGTAACAGACGAATATACGATATAGACGGTGTATCAAATATGGCATTCGTTACTGAAACAAACGATCTCTGACTGTCAAAGTTAATTAATACCGGACAATCTAGAAATCCAAATTGGAGAGAAGCCCCTTGACATCATTCCTCGTCTCGCATTGAACTAACACGAGCCCCAGAGTTTGAATAATTGTTACGTCACATCGACCGAGGTTGAAGGTATGAATGAAATTTTTACAAACTTGGAGAGCTAAATATGTTTAATATTATTCTCTTTCTCAGAAATACATGAGGCATAATTCATACGGCTAGATAGATCTGTTATTTCGCGTATAATGTTAATTAATTAACAAATACAATTAGACCTTCAAAATCCTCTTTACATACAGCCTAAAAAATGACCACAAACAGGGTCCCAATCAATTCTCCAGTAAATGGTTTTTTGCAATAAAATTCAAGTTTGACAATAAATACCCACAGGACGCATACGTATATCAATCTATTTCTGATGTAACAATCAATTGGAAATCAAGCGTTTCGAACCACTGCTAAGGAAACCGATGTAAGAGGATAAATTCGAATTTATGCGTCATTGGTGTTAAAGGCCAATCTCGCGCGTTATTTCCGAAGCGATTTGAAGTTACATAATTTCAATGGAAAAACTGATCAAATAACTTCCGATATCAGTAAACCATAATCATGTTTACCTAAAATATTTCTATCATGAAATGGGTGAAGTCTAAATTTCATTTTAGGACCCTATTATCCAAATCAATCATACTTTCTAATTAATTTAACCCCATAGTCTACTACGTTATACCCGTATATTGAATGTAATTGTAATTGTATAGTTTCTAGCGATAAGTAACTTGTTGTCAACGCGGTTGATCAGCAAATCGATATGCGCTGTCATCGTCTGTGTGTAATTTATTAGGTTCTATTTTTATTTTCATTTCTAATGGTTAAGGTTGACAGACGTCAAACGCAGATGTGCGGATAAAATTCTATAGTTTTTTTCTTCTTTGTTTTGTTTTTTAAATTAATTTTTCACTACACAAGCGGACCTGTCGACAAAGTGAATGAGTGTGCTCGATAGTGTATAATTGACCGCTCTGAGCAAAGCAGCGAGTGTTAGCGTGCATATAAATATGCTAGTTAATTCCACTGAGGTTGCGACAAAACATTGAACAGCTTTTACAAATAGTTCCTGGGCGTTTATTCTGGTGGTGGTCTTTGTGCCGCCCACCCTCGCGATCCTGGTTGGCTTGGCCGCGACTGGCGAAAGTCGAAAAGTGCAAGAAAACTTGAAAATAGTTTGGAGTTTGGGCCAAGGCTGAAAAGGGGCCCTTCTTCTACTTCAAGGAACGACGAGTGCTGAATTTCGAGCTGACTAAAAAGTTTTTAACTAAGTTTGGTGGTTGCTTGTTCCTTCCATGTGAGCTGCTTTCTATACTCCAACCTTTTTGCATGATTCTGAGGGAAGCAGGTTTTTCAATGCTTTGGTGGTGCTACGCT
This sequence comes from Athalia circularis, assembly GCA_963978495.1. Taxonomy (NCBI): domain Eukaryota; kingdom Metazoa; phylum Arthropoda; class Insecta; order Hymenoptera; family Athaliidae; genus Athalia; species Athalia circularis. The sequence continues at coordinate 25,026,887 of OZ021700.1, forward strand.
ACCTAACTTAAAATTCGCGAAAGGTTGAGAGCTTTTCTGATATTATCGGGAGAGTTCAACGCAGGTTGAGAAAATTGCCTACTCAATTTTTGTTCGTTCGTATATATACCTGTATGTATATACACATATCTTCGATCGTTCGCAAAAGCTAGTGAAAAATCTTTCACCTTCGGAGATTCGTACTTGATGTAAAATTTATCGACCCATCAGATACGGTTGCACTTCAAACAGACGGTAGTAAAAGTTTTGAAGATAATTTGCAGGCAACTTACTCCCAAGGGCCTAGAGAACTGAACTGAGAAGCGAAAAGGAGACGGCTTCTGACGACCGTCTTGTTAAAACTTTTTATTTCTCATCACCGTTAATTCAAAATTTCTGATTGGCAATCACCTTCAAATAAGAGGGAAAGACGAAGATGTATTACCGCTGTATCAAACGACCATGCAACACGGCTCCGAAAATTTTTCACCCATATTATTAGACAACTATAACTGAAATAATATTTGAAAATACTTGAGACTTGATGGAATTTCACGCCTCTAACATGCAGTATATTAAAATTGCAACGACATTAATATTTTCTTTCTTTCAACCAGTCTCAGCTAAAAATGTTACAATTTTTTAGTTCCAAGTATATATAATTATATATATCTATACATATATAGATATCTACCTACGATTATCAGGTGTGAAAGAACCTTAGAATAAAAAAAAAATTGATAAATAAATAATGGAATCCCAGAAACTGGCAAGGTGAACAGTACAGGCGATTTCCAATGAGAGTGAAGTTTGCAGCATGAGTCGGATCGCATACCATTTACGATCGTGCGTGAATTGAAATTCCGTTTCCACGTGACGCTTGAATTATGGGCGTATCGCTGTATACCTTGAGTAAGTAAACGTGAACGTGCGAGAGCGAGAGCGTTTGTTTTAGAAATAAAAATGGTGGACTCCAGGGCATAACGCAATTGTAACTTGGACTTACAATAACAGAACGCCGACCCTCTTTATGCATCGGAGGATATCGAGTCGCGAACAGCATAATGAAGGGTGGGCACGAATGTTGTCCGTATAGTTTGAGGGGCAGCTGTGAGCTCAAAGAAAAAAAGTGCGCATTTTTTTCCGTTTCTTTTCTTCGTTTTTACGTGTCCATGGAAAAGTATTTTTACCGCAAGCTCGCCGTAGATGAAAAAAACTGCACTCAACTTCAAAGTGTGGAGTCAGATTATAGAATCGACGCATCATGACATTTGTACATCATAATCGATTGAGAATGAACTACAGTCGACGAGTTCTAACGATATAAGATTTGACCTAATTCCAAGTTCTACAATATCGTACGCAGCCCCTTTTGATCCACGGGGAATCTCTTTATTGCGAAGGTGTACAGCAATCAAGATTGCGCAACGAGTACCAATATAGAGTCAGAGCAGAGAAAAGCAAGCCACTGAAATAAAGGTCATACCAAATGCCAAGCGACACATTAGGACGCCCAGATAATCGGGAGATTCACGTTAATTAGGGAAAGGGTAGAAGCGAGGCCTGAAGGAGCTTGGAGAGGGGATGAAACAGGATGGGGTTGTAGGTGCTGAAGCGACATAGCAGACAAAGGTCGTTCTATGAACCTAATGTCATCAAGAGCCAGAAGGTAGTTTGTAAATTGAGCTGATCTCGGTCTCGAAGACACGTCTTCTGCAGCTACAGCATTTATATCACATTGTCCGGGAGAAATTACCTAAATGGTAATTCTACGGAAATCTTAACCTCAGAATTGTCATGGATTTTCAGCAAATAAAATCGGCGTTGAACTGAAAAATTTTGGCACTTTGATACATTTATTTCAATCGAAATTGCTCCGCGATGGCTTTCTTCGTTATCTATCAACGACCTTTCCGCCCATGCCGTTACGAAAACTTATTTATAGCGGCTCGGGATCGCGTTATCCTTCTGCCATTCCATACCGTACTCCGCAAGGTCCGAGGTGTTCCAGCTAACAATAACACACGACCGCTACCTTATGAATTAGCTATGAGACGATTCTTTTGGGGAAGCTGGTTTCAGAACCGAATTGAGTTCGATGGAGCGTATTTATCATTTCGTAAAATGATAACAAAACTTGTTTGTCCTTCCTCCAGGTTCACTTGCTTCAGTAGCTAAATGTAGCCCATGTAGTGACGCACGTATATATTGACACAAGCTGATACATTGGAATACAACGATCGCTTCCTGACAGCTTAATTGCAGCTATCAAGGATTTCCTACTTCGTGTAAATATATCTATACAAATAACGTCAATTTACAACCCATAAAAACATTTCGTGACCCCATAAAACCCCCAATAGCGTAAGATAGCACTGATTTAGTGATGAACTGTCGATCAAGTTCCCGATCGCACTTACAAAGGGGAATGAAAACCGGTCGGCACAATACCTTAACAACAGTGACCCGGTTTATGGTACTGTGCGGATCACAGCGAGCGATCCGAAGCAGTTAAAACTATCGACAACGAATGATGTATTTCCAATTAACGATCCGGCAGAGGAGGGCAGAATTTCGTTCTGGACGAGGGTCACGACCGTGGAATGCCATCAGCATCACCACCCGACCCGCCAACCACTTCTTCTCCCTCACTCTCTCTCTCTTTCCTTCCACCTTCGCATTAGTTGCCACGGGACCCCACAGTGCGATGGACCCTGTAGGACCCCGTAAATCCCAATGAAGCCTGAGGTAGTAACGTAACGTGGGAGGGAGTATGAAGATCGCGTTCTACTAGCGGGTAGCTTTAGAATTTGTCTCCGTCGGTATAACGAGGCTCTCGTTACATAATAACGAGCAACCCCGGTCGCTTTGTTTGCGCGAGGTGAGCTACCCGCACCGGACGCTCATTTTCCATCTCAACATCTCGCGTTGCCACGCAAAGCCGTGTCTCTCTTCGGCCCATCCTCCACCTTCGCCATCCGGAGTGGTCTGTGATCCGGCCCCCAGCCTACGCCCTTCGACTTTATACGTATACCGCGGTAAAATAGTAATTTATGTCCCTGCTTTGTGGTCAGGGAAATTTGAAAGTGGTCAAAATTTTACAGCTTCAACATCCTTGTGTTTTCTTGCTGTAATCGTTTCGTATTCTGTCTCAGGCGGATCGATCAGTTTATGCCAATATATTATGACTCTATTAGATTACGGCAGATATTGCGCATGTCAGTCACCGAAACGGCAGCGTAAAATATTCATATCAAGACGCATACGATTATGCGTAGATTCCACTCTTTCGTCGTCGTAAAGGGTTGTTGATAATTTATTCATGAATAAAAATTACGCGTTATCTCTGGCGAAATCCTCGGAGAATTCATTAGCGGCCATGACTGAGCAGGAACGAGATGCTATGCCAATACGCTACACAATTATTAAGACTGATTGTCAGGGTACAGAGTTTCCGCCAAGTTGCACACGTAATTTTCAGATCCCTCGACGTAACCACGCGTCCAACTCCGTTTACTACTATTCAAGGCTCTGCACCGATAATCTCTGTGGTGAGAAACAATAATTGATTCAGTCGCACAACCCCGACCCTATAACCTCTCGCCGGAGTATTTTAGGCATTCCATTTTGCTACATACCTTGTCGATTTTCTATCAATTCCATCGAAGGAATTCTGTGGTTGTATAAGCGAATTGATATTTTACGTAAAGATTAATGCGTAATATCCAAGGAAATAACAATAGCAAATTGATGTTGAACGAGATATGGGACCAGTTCATGTTGAAGAAATAGCCTCGTGTCCAACCATAAGTTCATGCATAAAATATTCTTACAATCTGCAGCCAACTCGAGCGATTAAATCTTTCTCTACCCGCAGTAGTTTCGATACCGCGTGTGCATTCATAGTCCGTTTCACTTTCGTCTTACGAGTTCTTCATATCGAGATGCATGGCCGATACACTTGGTGAAAACTTTTCAGATTCTTCGACGGGTGCCGTTCGTTAATAATCGATTATAAAGAATGTCTGTTCTAGTATCAACTTTGAGGCGGTAACTTTATTGTTTCAGAAAAGTTTTAAATTTATTGCAAAGTTTTCTACCTTTCACCCAGCTCGTAATGATCCCCCATTCATCATCGCAAGTTCCTGTAGCTCGCCGCCGCCGCCGCCGCCGCTGCCGCAGCGAACCATCTTTCGCTACGTAAAGTGATTAGTTATACTTGCAGCAATACCCTATTACGCAAGAAACTGCAAGATTCAATCAGTTCTTCATACTAATACCACTACGTAATTTACCGGCGCAGTTTTACCGTACTATAAACTTGTTAACCAAACTTGACTCTCGTCAGATTAGTAAAGTGGTTGGTAGGTGTATACATACATACATAGATTGCTAAACTCAGGTGGTTAAATTTATTATACACGGTTAATACACATGTACGCATGGCACTCGTGTTAATTACTTCTAGAAAATATCTTTCAACTCATCGTCGAATGACGTCGAATTTTCTCGCCACACAGACGTATAATTTCACAGTTCGCGTTTTGACCATACTTATGGACCCGCCTGTTACCGTACATGTATGCGGCGGGTGCAGTTGCTTTAACCTTGAGCCATCGACCCCAAGTCTTTTCAAGTTATCTTTCGAGAACCTTTGCGGGAGCCTTTACGTATTGTGATTCTCAATTGAATCATGTCGTACATAAAAGCTTAGAGCGTTAAATCTTAAAATCAAGATATGTATAGAGGTACGGCCCAAGTTTCGTCTTTGCTGGTTATATGCTGTCTAGTCCAAAATAACGACCCCATTATTTGTAAACGGATAGCAATTTATTCCACCAATTGTTAGCCCCGGTAGCTACTTATAACTCTCGTTATCGATTCGATATGCTTAGACATATATATGTATACAGTTCTGGTTACCAGCAGGTTCAGACGATCAAAAAAGACAAAGTTGAAACACTGAAAATTGCGTTTATCCCCACGATAACTGAACCAGTGGTCTTATCCATTTTGTAGAGGGTGTTGCAGGAGTGCAACTTGACCAGGAGAAGTCCTCCAAATCACTTGAGACACTCGAAAGAGCAGCTTACCGCTCTATCTGTTTCACGAAAAGTTTATGTTACCCAAATACAGCCATTCCGTTTCTGTTATTGGCTGGCTGTGCTGCACGAAACTGTAGAGAAGTCACTCCAGGGTAAATCAATTATACAAAGACTGAATAACGCACAATGACAATATTTCGTTGGCTGTCTTCAGAGTCTCGAATTCCTGTTTTTCGAAAACTGAAGAAGTTCATGCGATTCATCAGTTTGGGAGGAAAATTCAATTAGTAATTGTCGACCGAGCGTCACGCGCGTCGAGGACAGACTTTTTTTCTGAAATATTTATGTGGCGAAAGTAAAGTGGTTGCGTGGCAGTGATTGCGTGTTACAGAAGATGAGAGATATAAGTTTGCGTGTGGGATAAGCGTAGGTGTGTATCAAATCGCTGTGATGCAGGTTTCAGCGATAGACTATAACTAGTTGTTCGACTAATTAGTGAAAAATACGATAATTAAAGCATGTAATTTCACGTCAACACGCCAAACTAACGCGCAACGTGTCCGGCTGAGTTCGACAACAATAAAACGCTAGAAAATCTCGGAACCAAGGGTCAGACAGAGTTCTAATTACGGCAACTTGTTGCGCTTAAAAATAAAGCAAATACTTGCCAACACGAACCGTGCTTGAACTTTGACGCTGGTACACGCGTGTAAGATACTAGACTACGTTCGACATCAATTCGTTGAACGTGGTTCGAGTCTTAACCATCGTGTGCCGTGAATTCAGTCGTGATCGAGGTTTGGAGATTATAAAACTGAAAATGAATAGAAGAGGATCTACTGCAATATATAAACCTCGAATTCGTGGCTGAGGGAAAATGATTCATTGAACATGTACGTACCACGTGATCGTTGTCAGGGGTTGGGTAACAACGAGTAGATATAACGGCGGCGGTAACAAGACTGCCTGAACGATAACGGGGACAATCGACCTCTAGGTCGCTTTAAGCCGACTAGACATAAATGGCGAAGCTGAAGGTTCGCTTTGAAAAATGCTTGGTGACTTTAACAAGGTATTGGACGCCTTGGCGGAAGTTCACTTGGCCGCGCGTCTCGTTTCGGGAATTCATATCCGGCCCACGCAAGGTCTTCTCTCATTCACTGAGGTTTCTTCTCTCTCCGCTATCCAGCTATCCTCATACCCCTAACGACGGCATCCAGCTTCTCAGCTTCTCCCATAGCTAGCGCCGCAAGAAGCAGCAATAAACGTCAGCGCACCCCGGTAATTAAAACTAAAGATCCGAGGCGCGCGGGGTAGCGAAAGCGAAAAACAACAGGCAGCAGGGGGTGGTGAAATGGCAGATGGGGTCGGGGTAAGGAAGAGGAGAAAATCGCGAATGAGGGGAGAGGGTGAGAAGGCTCGTGGCTAAGACGAGTTCGTGGTGGAAGTAGCTCGACGAGGGCTAGCGCGAAATTGTTTATTTTTTGCAGCCATCTTCAGAGAGCCAACTCTCTCCGGCTTTAATCAAATCAGAAATTAATCAGCTTCGACGGTACAGATGTGGACTAAGTAAAAGACGGGGACGGCTCTTTAATGGGTTTAAGTTTAACGATCAAACTCTCGATTCGTTAACCATGGGAGCGTTTCAAATCACTATTGGAGTATCAATAACAACTTTCGCGATGCACAGATCCCATATCTATTATATTTACCATTCCCTTCCCATATATGTAACTTCAGAACTTGTCGTAACTCGATCCGAATGGTTAAAATTCTCTCGTCGAAAGAGGAAAACTAAAAATAACAGAAAGGTGCGAGTCAGCAAAAGCTGTTGATTTTTCTAGTAGTGTTGTAGTACAGCTGTTAATTAACTTTTATCGTTCTTTTGGTTCGTGGAAGGTGGAAGTAGGTAGGTACCCCACTATTACATTTACATGAGCATACACTCATGCAGACAGCTCGGTTCTCGAGGGAAATGAAGCTACGATTTAAAAAAAATATAACAACCAAGCGACCGACCTATTTGCTTATGGAGTGTAATTTTACTTTATTTTAATACTCAGTGTGGCACCATCGTTAGAATAATGCTAGATTCAAAACCGAGTTCTCAAGGATACGAATCGTCGAGATGAAAGGGCTGGGAAGAGCTTTGTATTTATTCAAAACAGCGTCACGAGCAGCCGACAGGCAACCTTTACCATACAAACCGACGGCTTACTGTATAATGTACACGTGTATATACCTATATTCAAGGAAACTTAAAAAGCGTAACTTGAAAGCTGTACCGAGATTTCTCGTAACGTTCATAACGGGAGTGGGACGACACACATATATTCCAATGAGAGTGAAGAGGAATTATTACGCTACGATGACGTGCACTCGACGTTTTCCACGTAGCTGGATTGCGTCCAGAAACAGTAAAACTCCCCAAGTAGAGAAGGATGATTATAAGACTTTGGCGATGAATGAAAGACGTTGTAAGAGACTTTCCGCTATGTTCTCTAAGTAAAATCAGTACAATGGACACGCCCCGATGCAGTCTGTGATATTCTGAAAAGTGGCAGGAGGCATAGAACTGGATACAGAATCAAGCTCAGGACCATGTGATGTGATTCGCCAACGCTAATCTGCATGCCGAGTTGAGAACGTGACGCCATTGAATATTTAAGACGCTCGCTTGAGGGTGAGCACCACCACCATCACCTTCTCCCCGTCAGATCTCGGGTGAGTCGCTCTTAACACCAAAGCTCTAACCTTACCCCCTTCGTTTTGCTAGGTGAGAGGCATGCTTCGAGAGTTCCAGGTTTTCATATGCAAATGTTCCATACGAAGCCGTGCTTTGCGTTACACACGTACCACGTACGCGCGATGCGGAGTATATGGGGTATATGTGACGACAGTCGGTTGTCTGTAAGGTAAAAGGGTGGGAACAGCTTAGCTCACCACGTTTCGGTGAAAACATTTCCGACCGATGCAAAGCTCGTTTCAGATCAAAAATGGGTTTTGCCAAAGCGAATTTCCAGAACTTTCATATCTTTGTGACTCGTTTGAAGTTTCCCAGAGCGCATTATGAGCTATCGAATCTCGTGGAATTGATTTATGATCGTGATACTACAAAGTCAACGAGATTATCGAAACACATGCCACTTGACCAGTCATTTCCAGATGACTTGGCCGATTGACTTGAAATTGTTTTTCAGGTATGACCTTGAGTTAGAACGCTGCAAGTCGATATGGTATGAAACACTGCTCATTAAAATGATAGACCAGAAACATTGAAATTTATGGAACTATTCAATCTGTAGTCCCACATTTCACTTTTCTGTTTGGTGATGACACACGGTGTGATCTAAAAACCCCAAAATTCGACCGTCATAGTCACATGTACCGTAGTTATCAGAAAACTATCTGACTCAAAGATTTGTGATTTCTGTGATTCTCATCAATCGATTATTGATCGGGTTATTAAATATTATTTCTCAACGTGCATTCGTACACTTCACCAATTACGACTGGATCTTGGGAATACATGCTGCCAGCTGCAATATCTAATATTGAATCAATAGGTCAAGCCGTCTGGAAATGGCTGGAAACAGGGGAAAGTATAGATGATTGTATAACATACCAGTAGGTAAATTGAACCTTTTCATAGAAGGTACATGGCTTGCCTTATACTTTCCCACAGAACGGTTCAATTTACCTGGTGATCCGATTCTCTCACCTATATGGGGGGGCGTTTCGCTATTTTATTGATTAGTTTGATTACACCGAGAAAGTTATTTCTCTGTGAAGAGAGAAACTACTTTGTGTTCAGTTGGTTCTGTAAAGTGCGAATAAGAAACAGTTTTCCAAGCTCCTTGAACGCAACTGTGAAACCGCTTACGTGAGTTTACGTTGAAATGAAATTTCGTGCGAGTAAACTTTCTTATTTACCCGGCAGTTAGCTGCTCGTATTTTCATAATCGCCTCGTATGCGGGTATGCGGGTATGAGGTAGACAGCGTCGACGCGTTCTCAGAGGTTGGGGTAAGGGTGTTGAGCTTCGAGGTTCGAGCCTCTATATGTTCGAGGTTGGGAACGCGCGAACTTATGAGTCCATATAGCATCGTTAACCGCGCGTTATATGAGAGATCCGCTTGAACCTTGCGCCCAGGAATGAAACGAAATTGCGATACTTTTCGCCTTATTGCCCCTTACTGTTGCCCACCATTGGGTTCATAGGGACCGCGATCACGACCTTGGTAGAACTGGTTTATTTGGCTGCTTATAAAACCGAATCGAAGCTTAGGAAAAGAGGTGACGGACGAACCGACTTGCAAAATTTGTATCTTATCTCAAAACCAGGAGATTGAAAGAGTTGCGGTTGTTCGGAAATTATACTTGTTTCCTAGAAAAGTCGGTTCCCAGCTGCCGATTCTGTCCAAAGCCTGGAGATTTTCAATTTACGGTGTGCGGAGACAGTAAGCCGACCGTCGCATATGAAAAACAGAGTGAAAAATAAGCAGAACAAAAATCAAGCAAATAGATCACTACCGTGAATATGCGCGTATGCTTTTTCTTACGCTCAGCTTGTTTTCTTTCTTTTTTTACCCTAAAGAGGAAATATCCTATCAGCGTCTTTGTAATTTGAATGAAAATGCCTCAAGATGTCCCGAGGCAGCCTTCCGTGCGGAAACTTATTAAATATTTCCAGCGTATTTCATTTCATTATATATACGCTATGCAGCGTGCTACATTCTTCGAAGGCCTGTTAAACACGCTCCACCATAATAATATACCTACACAGGTATCTCAGGCAGGTAGCAAACAATCTGCTTCCACTCTCCGGGGCAAAAAAAACCAGCTCTGTCTTTTCTTATCATCAGACCTTTTACCGAGATGTAATATTTATGCCATACACCCACCCCAAAATCGATTTTTCTTCTCCACCCTCGCCCCTTTTTTTCATACTTTTGTGCTCCCCCAGCTTTCTTCCACCCCCTATACATCGGCCTCTTTTCTTGTTTCGTTTCTTCAAACATTCGGATGGATATAATAGTGGCAGAGCCAAAAAGAACGATGTCTATAATCAAATATTTGAGGTATCGAATTCATAGAGTTTAGACCGTGAATTTACTCAATCGATCGACTCGCGAAGGGTATGTAGCTATATACATTATATAGATACTACTGATTTCTGTTCCATCGGGTCGACTGTGAAACTAATTGTAAGAAAAATATTATCAGTTCGCAGTGCAACCAACGTCTTCGACGAGATGAACAACGAGGGCAGCTAGATGTTAATGTCACTATAGATATACAAGGAGAGAACGTTCAACTAATGGATTTCAACGATTAGCATGGACCATGAAGTCTGGTACGCGACACGGACACACACGTATGTTTGTACATAACATCACTACTGAGATAAAATATTATTTTCTTTGGCGCGTGTAGGCAAACAAACGATGCTAGTAAGACGGGTGCAATTTTGCTTGCTTTTCCGGGGAAAGAATAAGAGATTAACTTTTTCTCAGGTTAGATTCAGAGTATATAGCCGGTGTAGGAGCGAGAGTTATATAAAAAGATACATAGAGACATGTATAGCTAGAGCTGGAAGGAAAAGAGAGAGAGAGAGAAAGCTTGCGCGTGAAACTGAAAAAGAAGTAATAAGAAATAAGAAGACGGCGGCATCCCTCCTCGTACTAATACGTCAGTGTCAGACGCATTAGCACACATTACGTACATTCTGTGGTACCGTGTTATATGTACAAGTCTGTCAAATGAATGTATGTACGTGGCGTACCTCAGTGTCTGTCACTCAGTCTACATTTCTCTCTTTCCTTTTCAGTCCTTTTTTACCCATCTGTACCAGGTGAAATGAGATTGAACAAATTATACGTGTATGATACATTGAAACGAAAAAAAAGAAATGTCGAACGTTAAAAGTCACGAAAGTAGACACAGACAGCTGTGCATATCAATTGATCAACGAAAAGAGAAAAAAAAAAGTTTTTTTTTTTCAAAAAAAATATGTAAAATAACTAAACGAGGTTCATATGTAAATGCGGGTAAATAGCAACCCCCTGCGCGTTGTCCCAATGAACGATAATTAGGGGAAATTAGATATGCAAAAAATGATAATTCCTTTAAAGAAAAAACAAAAAATTACAAATATTTAAACTTCCCCTGTAGAGAGAGCAGTAGACAGACAGACTGTCAAAGACGCGCACAACGAACGAATTAATGATTCGCAATTCTACGTGAAATAACCATGAATAACTGTACGTCGACGTTCTCTAGTGTGACAGTTGAATTTGCACAATTGCTCTAAAGTGAGTCAGAGTGTAGCGTCATTCACGAGTGCAGATTGTAAGCGCCGATATCAGACAATATCATTTCGTAAATATAATCGACTCAAACAAGGATAAAATGATCAGAGAAATACGTTTCGCAGTTTGTTCATTTCACACAGATGGAGGATTACTTATACGAGGTGTGTGAAAATTTTCGTGAAAAATAGGCGGCGAGGGAGACGGTCGCGCGGGTTGCTATGTTTATATACCTATATCTATAAGGTACATAGATCTACGCTAGAGCCGTTGAAAGTGAGAAAAATAGAGAGGCAACGAGGGGAAAGACGAGTAGAGGTGAGGAAAAGTCGGTAGCTGTACCCACATGTGAATGTTTTATATATACGGGGTGAGTTTTTCCAAACTCCGAGATTGGGAGGAGCTATTGATTTGGCAGATATGCGCTTGACCTCGACTCGGCTTCCTCGCTCATCAAACATGCTGTATTTTTGAGTCGACTTTCCTCATTCTCCCCACTTTACTCGTGTGCAGCGCACTGACTGGGCAAGAAAACCGAATGAGGCTCCTCCCGTTCTCGGAGTTTGAAAGGACTCACCCTGTATATATCGGTACGCAGGGGGGAAATGGCCTCGTATGTACGTTGAGCTATGTCGTCGACGTGCGGGTGGCTGTTGTCACGTCAGCGTCATTGTCGTTCAATTTACATGCGATATGTGCCGATATACCGTTCGTGTCTTCGAATACAGACGAGGCTTATGTTGAACGATTTCAAATAATCTGTTAACGGCTATTACCGCTCTCTTCCTGGCATCATGCCATCCGGATTTTCCTCAACCTTCCACTCCATATTTATACGTATATATACGAGTTTCTTAACTCTACGGTATAACACGAACAGCATCCACAGGACCTTTCTTTCGCTGAATGTTTGGCATTGCGACCAGAAGCAATAGAGAAAAAAAAAGAAGAAACAAAACTAAGATTGGTACAGGAAAATTACAGAGGGTGCAAAAGAAACAGTGTGACATAAAAAGAGAATCAGAATCAGAGTAGAGTACGAAGTAGCGGGCTATCTCCGCACCGCGAAGCCGCGGTTTCGTTTTTAGGAAAGTTTTAAGACTTTTAAACTCGGCGACAACAAACAAATATCTCAGACCCATGTTTCGGCTTTGGGAGAGACCGAGGGTTTATTTCAACACTCTGCTGCTTTCATTTTAAATAAAGTAGACAGAAATTTTACGCAATTTTGACCTTGAGATTCAACAGACAAAATTTCGAGGGTAAAACCTTCTCTGCAAACTCGCTTTTATGATAACTGCTATTTCCCGTACATGAGTACTGGAATGAAAAATTTATTGCCATGCCGACCGCGCGCACCTCGCAATGGTTGTCGCGCTTTTTTTTTCTCACCTATCACAAGGGTTAAATTCCACACCACCCATCTACCCATAGCTACGATATAGATGTACAATTCCTACGCAAACCGATCGCGTATGATCGCACCAACGGTGGATAAACAGATAATACGTCAGACGACACTATATACCTCCGTTCACCTATTCGCCTCTTTCGTCATCCCCTACGTCGAATGGATATATGCATGCGAATTTTCCTACCACTCGCATATGTTTCTATTGCCTTTTGTACGCACACATGAGTAACCGACAGAAGGCAGGCAGGCAGGCAAGCAGGCAAAGGCATCTTTTCTCCAACGCCCCCGTGAAATAGCTGGCTACACAACTATCATATTTCCCCCTTATTTTTTGTTGCGCTGTCATGCCGTGCCGTATATTTTGACGTCCCTATTCCCCGACGGCCCGTGAGGAGCGGGTCCCCCACCAACCCTCCGTTGCTTCTGACGTACATACACACATCGTAAACACATGCATAGGTATACACCTATAGGTGTGCAAACCCATACCAATCCCCATTCTTAACGTCGAGGCGTCAGAAGACCCGCGAAACGTCGCCGAAGAAGCGTCACCGTCGCGTCGTAATAATATCGTACCTTAGCTGCTATGCGGTGTTAAGATGTATATATGCATGTATTTCGTATCTTTTGATGCCAGGTTTTGGTATTATCTTAGGTAGGTCTACCGAGAGAATTCTTTCGCAGAATTTTTCTTTCCATTATTTTCGTTATCATTTGTCATTAGTATTTTCTTGCCTTTCTAGCTGGGGCAGTGAAAAATGCGAAGAGTGGAAATAAATTTTTTTCAAGTTTACGAGTAACAAAAAATTATTCATACATACATACAGACATAATTAGACAGGTTATACGATATGGCCGTAACGCATTTGCCATGTGAAATTTGGCTGCTTCTGATTTTCCGTCTCTGAGAATGCGAATTTAGGAAAAGTTTGAGTTTTCAAAATCTCTTCCAAGTCCCTCCAAGACTAATGAAGCATTCTTTACTAAGTAAACTTAACTTTGAAGCTAAACTTTCTTCAACATTTTCTCCGCCCCTTCTGAATCCTGACCCTTGGCTCGGATTCTCGCTTCACTCTGCCGCCCCCGTCTCTCGGTTTCCCTACTCCGTTCCGTGCTGGAAACTAAATATGAATTATGTGCTGACTTTACGAAACGTGTATTAAGTACGCCTGCCCTTCTGCGTAGACAAACCTCCCCCTTGCGTCAAGAAGAATCTGCATAATAACTGCAGTTATCACAAAACAACGTCGCATCGGATTCGTTACTTTTGATTTTAAGTACCATTCACGTCGTCACAATTGACTAATTTCATTTTCGCACGTACGTTCGATAGATGAAGTTGTGTTGTAATAATAACGAATGACGAAAAAGTCGGAGGAAGATGGCAGAGGCGTCTTCGGAAGGGGATCGATCAGGTGAAATCGGGAGGAGAAAAATCTGAGAGAGAATATTTGTCGAATAAAGAAACGAAGAGGAAAGAAAGGAAAACCTGCAGCTGGGAAAGAAAGTAGTTAGGCTTGTTTGTTGTCTCTGTCCTCATCGCTATCTCCGTGCAGCTACCGTGCCGGCGAACCTCCGGCTTGAAATCGAGTTGAGCCAGGCCGCCGCGGGCTGTTGTGTAAACTCAAGTCTTGATTGAAAACCTTCGCACTCAAATATTGGATGATAAATCAGAGTCCAGATACTACCGTACTACCGTATAGCGTCTTGGCTTGGCCGTATGTACCACATATGTATGAATGTATATGTGTGTATGTAGTACATACCTCAGCTGCCGGGCGCGGCTACGATGATTGATGAAATTCGCTCTCGAGCTACGTCGTTTGTTAACATGTTGCGAAGAAAAATACGAACTGTACCCACCCCCGTTGCACCCGGTACGAATATCTTCGAAATAAGATTTCTCGTTTTTCCGCACACATATGTATCTCGCCGCACGATCGATGCTTGTATCGATAGCAGAATTTTTCGCGATCTCTATCGCCCAATTAATATAACAACGACTATTGAAGATAAAGGTAAAAGGTAGATTTGTAAAACTAGTGTGAATTGTGCTAATTACCGTGCACCGATGACTCGACACATCACATGGGCAAATAACGACAGCATATTATCGGTGTAGTGGTCATTCTGGTGGTGTTACGTAGGCGGCATTATACACACATCGACATAACGCGACGCTGCGCGGAGTTACGCTGCGTGAAATTCGGCTAGCTGATTCCCATCGGCAAGCAGAGCCGAGAAAATAAAACGCCTCGCGGTACTTGCAGTACGAAATATTCAATTCTCAATTCTCCTACCCTCTCGCTCTCTCCCTACCATCGAAAACCAGACGAGAACTTCTCCCATCAACCCGCGCTCATCCGTCCCCGTATATATGCTACGCAAATTTTATTTACCCTTCGTGGATTATCATCGTTATTATTATCACTATTATTATTTTTTCATTTTTCACCAACGTCAAACACCGCGCGACGTTGACATCGCGACGCTTTTATTATTATTATTATTATTATTATTATTATTATTAATCATGTACCACCGACTATAAATACTAATACTTGCGCAATGCGCGCGTGCATATTATGGGGTGTATTTTGAATAGTTATGGTTGAAAAGAACTAGAAGAAACTGAGGATAAAACGATTTGATGGTTCCTCAATTTTTAATATGAAAATATCCGAGCCATTTCCATTTTTCACGCTGTCTTATTTCACGATAATGGTTCGGAGAAGAAATTAAGAAATACCACTCTCGTCTCCCAGGCCCTAATACCAGCTCCTCTCACGCTTTTATATCCTCCGCGCGGTCTTCTGGGGGGTCTCATTCCGAGTATTTCTCGCTATAAGCGTGCTAGAAACGGTAAAAAGCTGCACCCGGACCGTATATAGTCGTGTTATTGTGTCATAGGAGAGATGTATGGTGGCTGTAGATTTTTGCTAAAAAGTACAAAGGTTGACATAGGAACACTCTTAAGTCCTAGCCTATTGCAGCGCACCCGGAAAAAAGCGGGAGGGGCGCCTTTTAATAACACCACGAGCTCCAAGCTTTCTTCGGCGGTTGGCAGAGAGTGCCTTTGGTCCTCTTGGCAATATCTTCTGATTAAGGCTAAGTGAAACTGTACCTTGAACTTTTCACGTTGCCCCATAGTATGCGCGCCCACGATATCTACTCTATATGTATTGACTTTGACGCAGCCTTTTCTTTTCCTAAATATTCAATGCAACCGAAGAAGAATTCGTATTTAACGGAATAGGGAAGATTTTTCATTTCTGGTACACCCTGTACAAGGTAGGGTATCGAAACTCGCTTGTTCAGGGCCACTGATACGTGATTACATAAGGTAAAAAATCAAAACGCTTCCAAGTGCCTATACAGCTTGCAGACTACTGCTGACGAGAAGAATCTGGCAAATTCTTGCTTTTTTTACGTTTTAGTCTTCGGACCTCATCCCTACGTTCGACTCCCTATTCGCTACTACGCCTCAGACACGATTATTAGAAGCCTTCTGCTTTTTACCGTTCTTTTCCCGCCACTAATTAAAACCTTTTTCCTCTCTCCTTTTTTTCCTCCGGTTATAATTCGTTGATTGTAGCTTGCCTCGCCCGTGACGAGGGAGATGTAAATTATTTCATTCATCGTTAGCAGCAGGTGATACGTTTCCAGTTTGGTAAATCAATTGTTAATTTCAAATCCCCCGTTGATTATGTGAAATAAAAAGATGAAGAGATATAATTTAAAAAAAAAAAAAAAAAAAAAAAAAAAAAAAAAAAAAAAAAAAACACAACAAATGATAAAATTTTTCCGTAGTCAATTAATTATAGACAAAAACGCGTGATTTGTATAATGAATGTGAAATATGCATAACGAATATAGCTGCATATGACAGCAGATGGTGCGGATCCCGCTTTCTCGCGAAAATTTTACTTTCAGAGGATGGTTAAATAACGAGTGCAAATCAGCGAGTAATTATTCGAGAGTAAAAATTTTCAGAATCCACGAACGAGCAGCTCTACAAGGTCTCGCAAAGAACGAATAGCGGTAATTTATTCTAATTGGATAAAGTGCGGCCATTAATAAGCAATCCGCGACGCGAGCCGACGATGGTGCTGCCTATCCTGCTGCTGCAAGCTCTCTGGTACCTACTACAGGACTGGCGGTGGGGGGTGGGGGATAAGGGGGGAGAACAAGAAGGTAAAAGTGGGCGAAATGAGGAGGTAGAGGAGAATGAGGAGGAGAAGGGTGGTGGATCTTAATGGCGCTTATTACTCTCGTCGGGGCCCTCTGATATATTTCCTCTATTTTTTGCCCTTGGGGAAATCAAGTGCGGAATAGTGTATAATTAGTTGCGGGCACCGCCAACTTGGCTGGTTCCATTGGTTCCAACTCGACAAATATACATATATAGCTATGTATATACCAACATTCGCATGTACGTATATGTAAATATATATTTATGCGTATACCTATGTGTGTGGAAAAATAAAAACAATTAAATAAAATGGGGAAAAAAGTGACACAGCTGTGCACACGTTGCACTTGGAAACGAGATGTGCATCGGTTTTGTTTGTTCAGTTATCACCTCAGCGCTGTAAACGTACCATCAGAAATACCCACGAGACATTGTTACGTAACGATTATATATACGTTGAGTCGAGAACGGTGTATTTATACATACAACCTAATATCATGGTGAATCGAACGAGAAAGAGAGGGTTGTACGATGGTCAGTTGCGGAGATATTCTGTGGTTAGAGATCGTCGGACTATAACAGGCTGATATCGCCCTATTCGGTTATCTGTTTTTGGGCGGTAGTCGACGATGAGTAAGAGGCGGTAAAGGGGTAGAGTGGGGATGGCATCTTATCGAGAGAACTGGAGAAACGGAACTGAACGGGGTATGTGGCACAAGGCTCCCGAGGGAGTCTCTCAATTGCCTCGTCCTGCAATTATACGTTTGAGCGGACCCGCTATCTCCGTTAATGTGCTGGACTCTGAATTCAACCCAAACCACTACCAAGGAGCTGGTACAACGCTAATATCAACGCTGGGATATATTGTTAGTTACATCTCGCAAAATCTGCGCAGAGATATCCCAGAATTCAGAGCATTTTGAGATATTATATTCCACCTTCCCTGAACTCGATCCGTTGCATACTTGTTCCGCTTTGAACAAAATGTTGAAAAAAAATGTCATATCGATCGACAACAGTTTAGAATTTTCTTTTCAGATTTTATTTTGACAAATAAATTTATTCACATCATCACAGCTACCTGTATAGCAAATTTACATGAGATTACGAAGAGAAAGAAATTAACTGCGCTCGGCTTTTATTTTTTGAATTTTGAATTGTTTGTCAAAAAATCGATAGGATTTCGCTAGATTCCTTAGT
The DNA here is from genome assembly GCA_963978495.1 of Athalia circularis. Lineage (NCBI taxonomy): Eukaryota > Metazoa > Arthropoda > Insecta > Hymenoptera > Athaliidae > Athalia > Athalia circularis. Next base: position 25,045,027 of record OZ021700.1, read on the forward strand.
ACTTATGGTGAGGATGTGGAAGGATCACGTACACTTTGATCCCGAATCGTTTTAGCGGGTCACACCGATACAAAGCGGTCGCTTTATTCAGAGAAAGCGAGTTTTTCCCGTTGTTAATTGGCAGAGCCAGGAGATTATGCTAATTCTCCGGCAGTAACGAAGGTTATTAAATTCCTAATTGAAACATGAACAGGGAAAAAAATGGGTAGGTTTAAGTATAATAGTAATGGGTCAGAGTAAGCGCGGCTTGGCGTGGTCTCCCCCCTTTTCTGGCGGGGTTAGATAATAGCGGGAATCGGTAATATTTCTATTCCGCACCCCGCGAGGATCAATGAATTCCGCGTATATAAGCGCCGTCCGTCTAGAGGATTTCCAGTTTTCTTCCCATCGGAAATAAGTCTCCTGTTTCCCTCCTCTGATGAAAAATTTATTTTCATTTTGATTCGCTATTTTCCCTTTCATTATTTCGATGTACCGACATAGTTTGTTCCTACAGACACGGATGCAAACACCCTCCATAATGTACGGAAAATAACATACACTGCCTGTAATTCGCGAACGTTCCTCTTCCGAATTATGAATCAGAGTAGATGCGAAAACGACAAAATAAATGAATAAATAATCAAGAGCTTCATATTTTTTTACCCGTTACAAACGCTTTAACCGACTATTTACCGTGCTCAGCACTTCGTCTCGTCACTCGAACGTTCTTTCAATCTTCCAAGCTTTCGACGTCACCTCGCCTCACCTTATTCGTCCCTCGGTAGATATAACCTAGTGGTACTGTAGGTATAAGCCAAGGTATATGTATGTGGCGGGGTCGCGGCGCGTTTGAGGCCTGAGAAAATAGTGTGTAGTGAAAGGGGGATGCAAGGGCTACACTTGGATCGTCGTTTCGTTCTAAAGCTTTCACGGGGACACTTGCCCGCGCGTAAATGCAAACATTTCTGTGGCTCAAGTGTACCACGACGTATATACGTGCAGGGAGAGTGATGCGAAAGATACGGGAATGAGTGAGATGGGTGAAGTGAGTGGATTGATCGCCGGCCAGATGGATCCATTGTGTTCGTTCCAACTTGGAACATTGAAGGAACGTGCAGTACTGCTGCGGCGATCGAGGGCTGAGGGGTAAAATGGACAGAGAGACAGGACTGAGCGTGGTCACGAGGGAATCTACCGAGGATTTCGCAAGGATTTTGGCGTTCTATATTCTTTCTCCCGCGGATCGAGTAGTCAGAATCGTCGAGGGTTGGGACTCCCCTGACCGGTTGTGAATGCGCCTAAAACTCTACGAATGTTTGCCCCGGTAGGCAAGCTCCCTGATGGACAGGAAGGTTCTTACTAAATGAAACTAGTCTCGAGAGAATTCACGACCTCGGGGAAACGGAACAAAGCAACCGAGGAAATGATGTCTCTCGTGATGTCTAGAGTTACGGTTGCAGTTGAAATTGAAGCTTGCAGCTGTTGTAGACTCTGCTATCGGTTCAAGAAAAGGATTTCGATTAATTGTTACAACCGAAAATTCAACGCGATGTGGATATATTTGAAAAAAAAATCCTTCGAAGCACATATTATTTCGATTGAACAAATTGTTAGCTGAAATAGGTGTCTGCACTTTTGAACGTATGGGACGCGGAGAGTCGAAGATGGAGATAGCAACAGAAAAATAATAAGATCGCATAATGAGAACGGTGTAGTAATAAAAATGATAATTCATCACCCGCCTGGAGTAGGTATATTAATTCAGACGCAAAATATACGCGATGCATTCCGCATGCTTCGTTGCATTATATGGGACGGCTTAATTTGAAACGTGAGAAGAAGATTGGCCGGTGTGCTGATATACGAACATAGTTTTAATTAAACTTCAAATTGGTACGTGAATCTGAGTAAGTTTGCATCTGTTCTATGATTACGGAGTAATCTCGAACGTCCTGATTGCAGCGTAGTACAACAGACAGGGAACACATCAACGTAACTCGTAATTGCGGAATTATGAAACGTTGGTGAATTAGGCCCATACATGTAAAAATTATTGGGAAAATTAATGTATCGTAGACTGAAAGTAATCCCGACTCTGCGATACGTTGTGAACTTTGGTCAACATTCTCAAATACATAACACGTCGCGGAAAGACAGTTGTGTTAGCAGGCAATTTATGCAATTTATGGGATGCACATAATTGGTAGGTGGGTATTGTGCAGCAGCAGTGCATTCGTGCCATCGTACAAACAGATAATAACTCTACTACTAATTAAGCGGATATCCAAGTAGTACGTAAACTATGTCTCTGTAGATTTAGGTGTAACTGCAGTAACTCGCGTGTAATACAAGCGAAAATAAACCCCCAGTTGAGCGCGGCTCGACTACGCCCTGTTGCTCCAATACTGCGTTTATTTTTTGCGAATTTGCATTTTCACCCAGCCTCCCATACAAAATACTATGCAAAACACAAACGCGAGTAATCTATGATCTCTCTCGCTGCATTTTCATCGGAATATCAGCAGCTGCATGCACGCAGATTTTCGACCACTCATCAATGAAATTTGTTCCGCGTTTATTTGGTTGCACACCTGACACGTGGAAAGCATATCGTTGGTTACCACCGAGCGATTGGGCACTTTTTCCATTTTTATTTATATTATTTTCAGTTTTGGTAATTTGACGAATAAAGTTCGCAAAATATTTCGCGTTTCACAGAATATATGGGCGAGTACGCCTGACAAGGTTGATTGTGAACCGGCCGAGGGATCACAATCTGCCTTGCCAGACACACGTAGAAAATTGTACCATTGTTATAATACATTCTACTCGTACTGATTTTCTTTCGCTTTCGAAAATTTAAAGCTCAAAATCGACTTTCACAAAGTATTAACTTCTTCTACTTTATAGCTTTGTAAAATAAGTTTGAATCCTACTGTCTCACCCTTTCGGAAAATTTCAAGCTGGTTTTCCCAGCCGTTATCTCACCCGAACCCACAGGTTAGTCAAACTATAACAACGGCTTTAAGCTGTCTTCCAATACTTAGTGAAAGAGAAAATACCTCTGCCGATAATGCATAAAAACACTTCAAATCATCGCGAAACATACGGGGAAAAAATCGGATAAAATATTGGTGAACGGTTTTGGTGATATGAGGTAAGTTTGGATGAAACCGCGAGTCCTACATTCAGAACGTGAATACAATCGAAGAGAAAAAAGGTCATTGATTAAATAAATCAACAGAAATGTCAGAAAACAATTACTTGGACGACCATTGACTGTACGTATATAAGTGAGAATAAGAATTGGACCGACGTCTGCAAAGTTAAATCCATACTGTTGGTACCGTTGCCAGGCGAGGTGCCATTTATTTCGCACATTACGTTTCCACGCTGCAGGCGAATATTTATTAAAATTATTTGGGTTGGCGTCGACTTACAACTCAAGTTTTTTGATTACGAGATCGACCGCCACAGGGGCGTCTGCCAAAGTAATTGAAACGAAATCTCGAGGACACGTGTCTTACGATTCGGGCTATGAGTGTGTACGTTTCTCGTGGCAAATTGGAGATGAAAATTGTGAGGGATATTGAGGTTAACACCCACTCACCTGTGGCTATCGCGATTACACGTGAATAGATCGTTCCTGCGTACGTTTATAATTGCACACAAATGTCGGTGCTCCAACTTACCTGGAACAGAAAATAGGAAAATACATTAATCTTTCTGTATTTATAACAAAAGCTTGCCAGCGAGTCTTTAATTTTTTCATCCTCTGCTACACACTTCAGAGTGTAACATGAATTGAACACAGCATCGAAGGATGCGGGGCAGGATCAGTTTCGCGGAGAGATAGATAATTACACGGTTGTTCGATCCAAGTTCGTTTTTCATCACGAATCCAGGAGGTATAGATAGCATATCGGCATACGTGGGACAAAAATAAATGAAAGGCTGCAAAACTTCTTTTCATCCTTGAACAGTATTGTTACCGTAGATTACGCGTTTTTCATTCTTATGTGTACACCACCTCTCGGGCACATCCTTTTTTCCGTAACTGCAATCGTTACGATGGATCCTACGTCCGTCGAACGACGGAAGCTTGAGTAATTGTAGGAGGTAATTGATACCGCAATAACAAGGTTGATAACATGCAGTCACTGCTACCGACGCTCGTCATATACGGTAAACTAAGGAGGCCAACGGGGGCGGCAACGCCAAAGGTATCGGTTCTCTCAAAGTAACGCGCCGTTACGGGACTTTGACGGAAGCAGGGGCAAGCTGAGGGAACGAGACGAATGGGGTGAGGGATGAGCATAGGTACAAAGGTGAAAACTATAGCAGGATGGATGTAAGGACGAAAAAGAGGGTGATGATGCGCTAGTGCAGGGGTCTCATTTAAAAGTTTGTACCGGAAAAACTGAAGACGTATAAGAATAGAGTCGAGGTTAAATTATCCCTGCGAATGCGCGAGAGTGATCAGTAAAAGGAGGTGGTAAAAAGGAGAGCGGTAAAATCGAGCGAGAAGAAAAAAAATAAATAAAGTAAGGGTAGGTACGTGTCCCACGGATTGGGTAATTTATTGCTATAAGAGGGAAAGAATTGTGGATGAATGGAACTTGATGAGAATCTATTCTTCAACCAGTTCTATAGCCCCATAGCTCTGCCAACATACCTCCTTTCCTACACTCTCAAAGTCACACTCTCGAGGAAACTTAGTCAGCAATGTTATTTTTGCCTTAGCTACAAGAACTCGAAAATCCCCCAGCCCAAGTTTGATCTCACGAGAGCAATAATTATCACGCTCATGCGGAAATTGCAAGAGATCGTGCCGGTGAGTTGGTACCATTGCCACGCCCGTAACGCAAACAGATGTCTCAGTGTGCGTGCATCGCTTGATTGCGTATTTTATTTAGGCGTTGGGCGAATTTCAAGGTTCAATATACATACCTACGTATATACCTCGAATCGAAGTGACAAATTTATTATCAAATACACGAAGTACAGTTGTATACACGATGAAAGGTCTGTTCACAGCAGACAGACAGACGGGGAAAGACTGATTCTGTTACGTGACCTTGCTGTATGTATGTACAGGTTCGAAGTAGTAGGAGAGTCAAGTAACAGCGTTATTACTAATGCGCCGGTTCAAGGGTGGACGGAAAGGGCTGTTCGCTCCATTAGTTCTATGAGTCTTTAATTACGGTATACAAAGTGCAGCTTTATTGACCTTTTGAAAATCAGCGAGCGGTAGACGCGGCCGAAAGGATCAGAACTAGCTACGGCAATATATTGCTTTCGTTCAGTTTATGATCATGCTTTCCTCAAACCCCGGTTGATTATTTTTATTGGTGAAGTGCGCCAATCAAAATGACAAACTTTTTTAGAAACATAGAAATCGAGAGGCAAAATACATACCGAAAACCGTGCGGGTGTTATTTCACCTGCTGGATGGATATAATGACCTCCATAATTGAGTTAAAATGAACTTTGATAAACAACGATTGTACGATGTGCCATCAGTCCACGCGTTTGATAGTTACGAAAAATGTAATTTGAGAAAAAAAATGTATTATCCATCGGAGGCGCTGGACATACTTCATAGCTGTATACACATTTCCGTGAAATATCCCGCTAATTCTCTCAGAAAATTTTAGATCTATAATTGTAAATGCAGGAAATGAAAACGGAAGTTTTTGAGGAAGCTTGTTTCTTTCACATCAATGTCGGAAATATGCACGCAAAATAATTGCTTTCAACGTTGTCGCACTATCTATGACCGATTGATTTGGTTTTCGCGGTAACGAAAGTTGGACGAGAGCCTGAACTTTCCTTGAAAGGCGCGAGGCGCGAGGATGAAATATCATCTACTCGAGGTCGTTCGTTTAGCGCGTTTGTTCTTGGCATCCCAGTGCGCTGGACATCAATGTTGTGACTTAATTATAGACCATTCAGAGGCGTGTCCCTCGCACGACTGTGTTCACGAGCCAGTGACAGTGACCATGCTCTAAGGGTCACCTTGGATAAACCATACTGGCACGCCGTGAATAATTCAAGACTACCCCCTTACCGCCCTTCCAGCGCCCAATAGTTCCCGTCGAGATACACCGTGTAGATATATGTGTATACTGTATGTATACCTATATACGTGTATACAGAAATTATATATACACCGTATACTATAGTGCCTGATAAGGGCGAGACGCTGACAATGTGAAGCAATTTGAAGGGACGTTCAAGGTGAGCCTATATAATGGTGAGGATCTTATTACCGAAGGAGTTATGACAAATTGATACGGCATTGAGGGCGGGTGAAATATCATTTTGGGCCATGAGATTTGCAACGCTCGCTGCTTTTCACACTACTGTTGGAAGGATGTCTCGAAGCTCGTACATCGGTTGTATTGCACGTTAAATATGTTCGTAAGCGCGTTCTTGGAGAATCGATCATGGCGAACGAAGCGACAATTTCAAGGCAAAATTGTGCCTATTCAACGATGCGGTTAAAACTAAGCGTAGGAAATAATATTTCGCGTTACTAATGACAAAAGGGCGTATCTCAAAAGCTACGCCCTTTTGGCTCTGCAAAGCTGAAAGGGTGTATCAAAAAAAAAAATTCTGTCATCAACTTGAATATGCGTAAAATACATAAATCTGTGAAATTTTTCGAATAAATTGAGTTGGGGAGTCATTATTTTTACGACCTTTGTATTTTTTTTCTTGTTTTAGGCCTAATAATCAATAATAATTGAAAAAAAAAACACAAAAAACGATACGCCCTTTTGGCATCAGTAACGCGATTTACTCATCGAGATATACATACGGTTTCACCGCAAGAAAAGTCTCCGATATGAGAAAACCGATGAGAAGGAGTGCAGAGAGCGTTTTCGGCTGTTTGAACGCCATCGGATTGTCCTTTTCTACTTTTGGTTGGTGAATTTTTAGGGCAGATTCACCCCACCTGTAACTGGCACGGGTCAGATCCTTGAACTTAAGACGGAAAAGGACGATCCGGTGCTATTCAAATGACCGAAAATGCTCTTACTCTGACTCATTGGTTCTACTATAGACATTCTCTTTACGAAAACACGGTCTACTATGTCCCGGTAATGGTCGTGGCTGAGAAAAATAAATTTGCCGAATAACGCTATGAAGACTCGACAGAACACGAAATAATTTTGATGGGAATGGAAATAATTTATTTACTACGGATTAGACTACTGCAGATGCGGCGAATGTTTGGCTTGAAGTCGCAGTCGTGTATCCAAGTTTAAGGAAAGGGTATAATGTGCCGGTAGTACTCGTGTAGTACTACGTTGTACATATAATACAGGTGTATCCATATAAAAACCTCGCGTACACTTGGTTGATATAGTCGAAGGATGTGCGCATGAGGCAGCAAATGAATTTTACCATCTCGTCGAATAATTGAAAGACACGTGTACATGTATAATACGTTATGATACAGGGTACATAATATACGTACCTGTAGCTACACGAAGCAGCTTTGAATATATTACTAATAATTACACCAGGTCGCGTGGCGGACGAGCTGTTAACGTTAAATCGGCTTTCATTTCAATAATTTAAATAGAGAAACAGCCACAATGCCAGTTGTTAAAAATTTGCATCAATTGTACGAACGTTACACAGAACAATAAGAATCCGCACAACGTGAAAAATATGCACAGACTTACACCGTTCGCTATAGCTTCTGTAGCAGAATATGAATACTGATAATTGTAACGGTAGGTACAATTGTTTAGTGTCGAAGCTTTTGGGCAATAAAATTACTTGTGCAAAAAATTATGCGTTTTTGGCCCGCCAAAATGATCCAAAGCACAATTCTATCCAATTTTAATTTACTTTTCAGAGAATGGAGTAAAGAAAAAAGTGATATTCTCACCGGTGCATTAACAAAAATATCGTTCGGACAAATATACGCATGTTCTTCAATTGTTGAGCGGGGTAATTACGATGTGAATTTATTCACCAACTCACCTAGACGTTCTTGCTGCTTCACCAAATACTTCACCAAAGATTTATAATTGCACTACCACGTAATATACACAACAACCATTTTCTCATAATTCACTCTGCAAACGAAATTACGAATAGATCAGAACGAAACCTTTCAACGATAATTTTCACTGCGAAATTGATATACTCGGCGTATCAACCCGCAGCGGTATGAGGGTGAATGAAATTAATGATAATATTGTGGAAAATTGATACACATGTAATCATCGCTGTTGTAAAATTTTCAGAGCCGGTAAAGTTTTCATATCAGTTACAATCCTAATCAGAACGCGTTGAAACAGTAGTAATGTTTTTCCAAAAACGAACAATAAAATAATAAATAAACGAATACTAATAATTCTCACGCGGATCTCAAGTCACGCACCACCGCAATATACTTTTATGTTGAATGACTGCAGTTGTGTAATTGTACCTATGTAATTTCAATAATTCTCAACCGCATGGAAATGGAACAAAGATCAACCGCTCGTCGTCTGTCGCCGATAACAGGTGATTATCGGAGGAGACAAAACTGCCCGATTTAATCGCCTGGCTGAAAGGTACTGGCGAACGGTAGAATGAGTAAACGGAAAAACCGATTCTGATCTACAGACGACACATATCACATTGTAAACACATGAAATTACAGCTGTAGCAATCCAAAATAGGTATATTTACGAAAGCAACGATTATGTTTATGTTTCCCAATCCAATCACATTCGTGCTAATTTTTTTTTCTAATTTTATTCGATTAATTTAATTTATCTCCGCCACTACTACCTGCAGCGACAGCTTCAGCTTTTTCGCGTAAATTCAACCAAATTTAATGAACGGAATATTTGTTATCTACACATTCCCACTGCATATATAAATTTAATTAACTCGTATTCGCAGGAGTTAAAATTAGCACAATCTGTACACAGCTAGTACCGCAGTCATACTTATACCTCATGCATTTCCAGTTTTTTTTTCCTCGTAGGTGGCAGGTATCGAAAATTAATCATTGTTGAGAGATCAATGGAAATTTATGCTGCAGGTACTTGACAAGCTTGGAACAGTTTTTTTTTTTTTTTTTTTTTTTTTTTCTAATTAAATAACATTCGCAGTAGAAATCATGTTTGTGTTCATTAATTATTGGGTAGCGTAATCACCTATCATCAGTGAAAATTACAATTACAGTTTAGCAGTGTGAGGCCCTTTACACGCGCACCTACTGAAATTCCAACTGAACTATGTCGACGCCTCTTACCACCCCGACTACATCTTTTAGTAGAAACCTAAATACCTACAATTAAGAGGATTACAGTAGAGTGGAGGAATGTTGTACGCAGAGTAATTATTATTCTCTAACTTGAACTGAAACTATGGAATAACTGTTTCATTTATACGAGGGAAAATAATAAAGAAATTTTACTTTGACCAACAAAACAATCCACCGAACTATATACCATATAGTATACATAATCTACACTTATATACTATAGCATTTTCTTTTGCGAAGGATCTCATCACTTAACTAATTCCTTCCATTCCAAAGTCTGTTTGTAGAAGTACGTGCCCTATATTCCTCTCCTTTTAAATCGGGACAATAGCGTTTGGGTTTTACCTTTTAGAAAAAAAAGGGAAAAAGTTGGACAGACAAACTTACGGAAAAAACAATACAAATTGACAAGCGGAGACAAAAGAAAGAGAGAAAGAGAGAAAAAAAAAAGGAAAAAGAATACAAATCTCACGACGACTCTACAAGTTTTCTTTAATTCAACGGGTTCTAAAGACGATGAACTCAATAGATTATGCTCCAGTATTTTGGAATTGACCTTGTAAAAAGTATCGTGCAAGTGGTAGAAAATCCTGACCTTCTAATACGTCCCTTGATTCTTATTTAATCAATTCGCCGCGATGCCGTAGTATTAAGTAATTCATTACTCTATTACGGAGGGATTCGTTTCATTAGATTAACGACCCATTACGAGTCCTTCGAATGGCCGCAGGTACAATTTCAACCAATAATATGTGCAAACACGTATATATAGGTATAATGTGTACCTTATTGCGTCGGATCTAATGCGTACACATGCGTATAAGTACTTATCTATTATGCTGATTTGTATTGTATATTTCATATTTAAGTTTAATTTGTAATGATAATCGTGTGAATATTTCATCGATAAAATTACCCTCACGATATCTATGCGAAGTAAACTTACATTGGAATTGTACGGAGAAAGCTGCTGCAGGGAATTTCGGTTTGCAATGTATATATATATGTGCGTTCAGCGGAATCGAATTGACGAGTTGAACGCAATTCAATCATGTGTATGAACGCGCGATTAGGATCGCATAGAATTTCACTGGGATCAAAAATAGTAAGAGAGATGCGAAACCAGTGTGTGATTTCATAGACGCATAGTTTCATCTGTGTGTGTTTTTTTTTCCTCTTCTTCCATTTTTCGTTTTTGATATTTTGCAACTGCAGGGCGTGTAGAGGACTTGCGGAGGTGTCGAGTGAAAATTCAATACATAAATCAAAGTTGGATGGTGATTTATTTATTTGTTAATAGAAAACCAACTACATACGCTGGATGGAAAACGAGCAGATGCGCGAACTTTAAATGTGCCAAATATCGCCGTATACAGTTATTGTCATCCGTTATTATACAAGCTTACCGATAGCGAGCGGCAGCCAGCGAGTTATTAATGTTTCAGATATAGTTTTGAATTGTCTCGTCGTACTGGACGGACGATATGATTGATCGATACAAATAATCGGTTAAGAGATGAATTTAAAACCGATGTACAATAAATTTTATTTTTCATTTTCCGTTGTTCAGTTTCACATGTAGTCTGCGGCTTCATTGAGGCAGCTATTCTTACCGCGGGTTTATATACGTATATCTATCTGCTTTTAAAGCTTGGAAAAGATTGAGAATCTCCATGTTGCAAAATTCGTTTCAAAGGTACAATCTTATTATACATTATGTGTATATCCCGGTACACTGTGAAGCAACGATAATGCAACCACAGGCAAGAGCATCTCCTTTGAAGCGGCGCGGGTGGAGGCTTCGCAGAAGCCCTACCTTGGTGCACGGTTGGCGTTTTCTGTCTGCGCCATCTCAACGGAGAGAGAGTTACACACACGGGGTTCCGCTGCCTTGGCAGGCAGTCGTATGCGGCATATATGTAATATGTATACGTATGTATATACAGTACGATACACACACATCCCGCACGGAGTTCAGAATCCCGGGAAACTTCAAAGAGGAAGCAAAACACCGCCACTGTCGTGTAAAGATGCTATTTGATTGCTTAAAATTGCAAAGGCTTCACCCAACAACCCATACAATAATACGCACGACACTGTGAAAACGTTTCCAAAGGCAGAAAGTAGTAGGTAGCTATACTACGTTATACATATGGAAGTGAACGCGTATGAAAAGGAGGAGCTGCACGTCAACGGAGGTAGAAAAACTCGTCGAAAATAGTTCTCTCAAGAGATCCCTTCCTCTTTCTTTTTCTTTACAACTTTTCTTCAGGAATTGTTAAGATATATGTAATTTTTTTTATTTCCCCCCCCCCCCCCATCCTCCTCTTTCCATGGATCCTCAGTCTATAAAGGTTTCTGGATAATGTGCGTTTCTTATCAATCACCTCCCGTCGCGTTGTACGCCCCCAGAGTCCTGAAAAAGACAAATCACGTTGGGTCAGGGTCTTTGGACCCGATTTCCTGAACCGGATGATCAAGGAGGAGCAATTTGAGGTTCGATACCGCTGCAGCTGCAGGTCTGGTATTAACGTCGTTTTCATACGGTCTGTGGGACAGAGGAATCGAACGTCACTCGCGATCGAGGGGTAGAGGACGCACGGAGAGCAGCGGCGACTAACACTTCGTTAATGATAGCCCGGAGGCAGTCCCGTTCCACCCCATCCGAAACATAGCGAGCCTTTGCCTCCCAGAGGAACCTGCAGGGCGAGCTGCTCCAGGTTTAATTAACTAAGCCTTTCCCATTTTTGTCGACTGTTTGATGGCTCCAGAAAAGAGGGAGACGTGTAAAAGTAATAATAATAATAAAAAAAAAACAAAAAAAACAAAAAGCATAGATCGAGAGCTTGAAAAAGTTATATATATTTCGTAAACTTCGATGGGGGTAGTCCATGCTGGCTCGAAGCGAAAAAGTGAAATTTTTCAAGCATTCTACCGTCCTTACAAACTTGCTTTCTAATTGTAAGTCAGCTGGGTAAGAAAGGATTTAAAAAGCAATTTAGGCTGCGAAAAACTTTTGCCATGCTCTCCGTCTTGCCAGACGTTTTTAGCCGTAGGATAAAGCTATTCGATTGAATATATATAGACATACATAGGTACGTAGGGGAGACCGTTGTCTGAGCTTTGCGCGTGCAGGCTACTGGATTAAAAACTAAAAGTTGGTTGTTGCATTAGCGCGGTAAATATTTGAAAGGGTTTGTTTCAGGTTCGCCCGGTCGCTACACGACGTAAGAGAATTCCCATATCTTTGTTCAATTTTTTTTTCCTGAAGACACGTTATTCAGTTTCTTGTTGAGGCTCTCAAAGCTAGGGCGCACTTTTTGAAACAACGTAACCGTCAATTTCTCCGTGGAATAGAATTTGGACGCAAACTTACTTTGGCTTGAAGAAGAAGCGAGTAGAAAAGGAGGCGATGAGGGGGGAGAGAGGCTACTATACGCGAAAACCGGCGAAAGAGAAGGTTGTATTAGTTACCAAAAAGGAGGATGAGACTGAGGATGATAAACAAGTGGTGTCACAGTATATAAAACGGCACAATAAAGCACGATTCAGGCTTTGTCATCATCGTGAAAATGATCATAGTCAATTTAAGTTACCAGCAGCAGCAGCGAGGGCGTCACGATTTTTTCGCGAATATAAGTTTATAAAATAAATAATATCAGTGAACAAAAATTGTAAATAAAGATGGTAGAAAAAAGTACAATTCGATAATCAGCGAAACGAATGAAAGAGGTTTAAGAAATTCCACAGGTAAACCAGAAACTCGCCATCTTCACTTCGTTACGCTTTTCGACAATCAGTGGACAAATAAAATTAACATCCGAGACAATGCAAATGTAAGGACGCTGCGGGACGCAAAGGCTTTCTAATGCATGTGGGAGGCTATGGAGGTGAAGACCGTGGGGTAAAACAGTCGCCGAAGGCAATGAGCGAGAAGGGAGTAGCTGGTAGATGAGAGAAAGAATTAGGAGTAGGGCGATGAACGAAGGGCGAACAAAACAGCGGAGAAAGGCTGCGATATTAGCATAGAGCGATAACGTGTGCAGCTCGACTCGGAGGTGGTTAAAACCTTTTTCCCCATTCTATTATTATTATTATCATTATGATTATCCGTTTTTTTAGTTAGTTCTTTTTTCAACTAAATAATGATGATAATCGTTTCTCTGAAAAGCGGTCCTCCGCCGCGTGCAATCTCTTCAGCCAACACACGTGAGGAAAAAGTGAAACGTACGTGACATGGAGAAACACCGAACCATAGATATACCTTTGTGTGCTGCAAGTAATATTTGTATATTACATTATATACGTGTATGGTGTAATATCTTCTTTTTAACTTTGCATCATACGCATGTAACTGTTTTTATCCATTCTCTTTGAAAATTATCAAAGTCAGATGTTTTCTCGGACTTGTGGATTACTCGTGAAACTTTAATCGCGTAAAATGCTACGCACTAGTGAAACGCACCGTACATATAGGTGGGTAACGGGTTTAACAAAAATACAGAATCTTCCGAAAGTTTCACTCCACATAATTGTTGTATAATATGTGTATATGAACGCGATGCACCTAACTAAACAGACGCTATGAAGTATTCGTGATAGGTGAATTCAATCGTGTTTAAATAATATTTCTGAACTATATAGCTATTAGACTTATCAGTTTCACGAATATAGGCATACAAGGGCATTTATGTCGTCGGATGCATTTCAATGGAATAAATTATATATACGTTTGGCGACCTCGCTCCGCTGCATATCAGTTTGTAAAATGTCATTTTGTCAGAAAATATTTTCCGCAACTATAACTGATGTGAAACAAACTAAGCTTGGCATGATATTCTCGGCTGACACATGTTCGTATTCTGTTGGGGAGCATAAGATGCATGTAGAAACGGAGTAGTCGTGCAATGTCTTATAAGAAAACCATTCACCGCAAGAGTCTTTGAGATATCCCATGGGAAATGGTAACGTAAAACGATGACCGGAGTTGAAATGATAAAACTGAGAGTAAGTTGAACTCGTACATACTCAATGTAAAACCGTAAAACGGCAGGTCGCGTGTTCCCTTGAGTTAGGCGAGGCATGCCATTCTATACCGTAGGCTCGTTTCATCTCCCTTGTAGACCGGGAAAAGAAAATATGTCTTCGGAGGCGAAATCTGCTTGCGGGTGTGGCCACCCTGATATCGGACACTTTACACGCAAAAGTCCGATATCAATTCGCCTCCGGTGGAAGCCGATATTATTTTATGGTTCGTAAAATATATATTTAGAGGGACGAAAAACGGGGGAAAAGCTTGAAAAGGTTTGCTCAAAACTGCTTTTCAATCCTCTCGCCGTAAGACATGACTGGAAAATATCAGGGGTTGATTCACCGTGGGTGTCATCAGCTCTGCACGATCAAAAAGAGAACGATGTATTGCGCTCAGTTAATGCTTCATATAATCATAAAATAATATACGCGGGTAAAACTGTTCGAAAATATTCACACGTTATACCGGGGGTTATAAAAAATCGTAGATTTTTTGTATCTTTCTCTCTTTGTCTAGTTTTTTCCTTTTTCCGCCCTCGTTCTCTTTTTTTCTTTAATTTTTTTTTGTTGCGTTTTTGTTTTTCATTTCGGTCGTTTTTGCGTTAGCGTGTACGGTAAAAGACGTCTCAGGGGCCAGTTTTAGGTTGTGTACCATAAAAGGCGTTGGCCCTGTTGGATTCCTGGGACTTGGTTTTATCCTCTTCCAGCACTCGGGGCGAGCGTGTCTCCCGTAGGAAGCCACCTACTTCTTTACGAGCATTGCGGTGCTGGGGTTCCACCGCACAGTTGCGTCGACCCACCCTCGCCCACTGGAAGAAGGGAGTTACTTTTCTTTTTTTTTTGTTTGTCGTCTCTTTTTTCCTTTTTTCATCCAGGAATTGTATTTATGCGTGTACAATAGCACTTTCCTGTCCCATTATTTCACCCGCACCCGCTTTACGCCGTTCGCCTCTTCTTTGTGTATTACCTACCTCGGCTAAGCTTTACGGTTTGTCCGAAAACGTCGATTCCAGCGACGCTTGGAAAAATGAAAACTTCCGCGCCAGCTGTGTTTTATAATTAATTTGGAAATTAAGACTCCAAAGGCTGGAGGCGCGGTGGAACGTGCGACCACCGCTGTTATAGGTACCATCGCTTTTGTCCTTGATTTCTTTTCTCCATCGCTGGAGCGGCGAAATTTTTCCATTCACTATTTAATTTAGCAATTTAACAACCGCTCTGCACTTTTCCCAGTTTCAGAGAGTGCAATATCTTCATAATCGCTCGGATGTTTTTGGAGTATATAATTTTCTATGCTCATTGCAAAACCGACCATTATGTTAAATTGCATGAAATATTTACGACCAACAATATCGGTTATCATCAGTTTCAGTGATAAATCATTGGTTTTGGTTGAAAAATTCCACCTGAGCTGGCGGTTATGAGTCGAATTTTCCTAACATGATATAATTAATCGAAGACGTGGCAACCCAGCAAGAATGTAAATAATTAATGTAGAAAATTTTGTCGCCCATGAGAGAACCGGTGCAGCTAGCATGCAGGATCTGCTCATTCCCTGCTGTCCAATTTCGAGGGAGCTTTAAACCGCCCGTTTATAACGCCCACGGCGGGGTAGCGTGGCGTCCGTGGGCACCCCACTCTTGCGCCAGAAATGTGCAAGTCAAACAGCTTGACTCAGCAGTTTATCCAACGTACACTCGCCGATGCGATGCATGCATTCACAAGCGGGTGGCGCACACGTTTATGAGCTTCGCGACGGCGGACACCCCTCACTTTTCTCTATACTTTCGCCGCTCGAATCCCCCTTCGGCCCCTGGTGCGCTATCTCTGTGCCCCCCTCAACGTATTTGTAGCTCTTCCCAAGGTGAGCTCAGGCATCTCTTGCAGTTCGTATGTACTTACGTCCCATACGTATAGATAAACGAATGTATATATGAACGTACACTTCACACAGTTACGTGTGTACGAAATACACGTGGAAAAGGGCGCATACGCTGCACATGCAAAATACATTTTTGAACCTACTCCTTCGCTCTTTCGCTTGCTCTTTTCGTGTTGTAGGTATAACGTGGGGTGGATACAGGGAAAAAGCACGAAAGAGGGAGGCTTCTTTGTGGGGGGAGCGGAGTATCGCTGCAGGGTACTCCGCCCAGGGAAAAATCTATTATTAAGCGTCGCGCGAGGGAGTTTACGATGTGGTGTAAAATATACGAGATTCGCAATCATAAAAGAAAAGTTCGCCTTTTTTTTGTTGCTTTTTGTTTTTTTTTTCTCTTAAAGTAGAATGAAATGGTGAAACATTTCCTACCTGCAAAATATGTACGCTCTCATTGTTAGGGTGGCGCGTGCTATACCTATTCACATTATACACCTTTATATATATCTACCTGTGTTCCGCGGCTGAATTTTAAGTTCGATTCTATTCAGAACCACGACGAATAATACAAAGTAATTACGAATGCAGTATGATGAAAAAATAGATAAATCTATAGTCAATCTTATACTATCGGTGCAGAACGTAAAATATTGCGGTGCAGAACATCTGTCTCGTACGTATAGGTACATGTATAAAATATAAAAAAGAACTGAGATCAAATAAGAAAAAGAAATAAAGGAGCAGCGACTCCTTCGAAGGGAAAACGAAGAAGCGAACGTGCAGGTGCAGGAATCGATCGTCTACTTTTTGTGGATTTCATAACTTCGAGTTTAATTAACTACTGAAAGTCGTGATCGATTCCCGGGCGTCAAGCTTTTCTCTCTCGTATGGCTCGGCTTACATTTTCTTCTGCTTCTCTTCGGTCCTACAAAAGCTTTATCTATATCGAGTATAACGTCTAATCCTTAGAGGTTCGACTAGAGAGAGACAGAGAGAGAGAGAGAGAAAGAAAGATCAATTGTAGCAAACTTCTTTAACTCCGGTCGATCGGAAAAATCTGATATTCATTGGAACTTTCATTTATATAAGATTTTCGCTGATGAGAAGGAGACTCTTGAGTATTCGAACAAATAAATTTCAATACTTCTTCAAATTTCATCTGAATCAGTCGACCAAAGCAAAGTATTGCCGTTACCTATACGTCATACCAACAAGTATCTATAAGCATTCGCTCAATATCTATCGAATAGTCCCGTCACGATTATTCCGTATCAGTAGTTCAGCCATGTATCCTTCTGTTACAAAATAGAAGAAAAAAACAAAACAAAATTCTCGCGCATAGCCTCGTACAATTTCGATTAAGCGTAAACAAATCTGGGCTGTTACCGCGAACAATTAATCATACTTTGCGGAGCTTTACGGTCCGCGTACGATACGTGGGAGAGGGCGAGGTGACTGGAAAACTGGGGGTTGGGGTTCTACTGGAGTTAAGTTTCCTAAAGGAGACATTTTAATTACCGGCCGCCCATTCGCTGGCAGTATATTCCGCGATACACCTGCTCCTGCCTCCTGCGGCGTCAGGACGCCCGCCGTCTACCGCCGCGTATACCGGCATCTTCCAACCCGCGTCTCCCAGCGTCGCCCTCGAGCGACCTCGTGCCATTTGTCTCCTGGGTTTATATAAAGGTGGCTGAAACCCACCTCTAGAAACCTGCTTCTCCATTCTCCTTTTCGCCGCTGCGGTATTGGTCTTATTGTTAGCGAGGAACTCTCGTTCTTCTATCTCGCCTTTTCCAACCGAAGATTGACCACGTTTTTCGTTGCTAGTAAAGGAAGTAAAATTCCCGTTTTTTCGCACTATTTCGCGCGATGCGACAGCCGAAATGATGAGAGTTTAAAAATCGAACGAACTCTATAGAAAATGGTGCAGACGGTGGTAACGGAATCAATAATGAATAGTACCTGCTAACGGAGAAGATTGGAAAAATCGTCCGAAAGAGGATGGGAGAAAGACGCGAACAGCTGTGGGGCGTGCAGGACACGGGGAAACGGACGCTGGCAATGCGTCTTTCCTGCAGGATGTTAATGTCAGTGGTGTTAGGCACAAGTATGTGACTCGCAACCGGCATTCTCCTCGGTCTCCGGACCGGTTGTCCTGGTAATCAAGACTAACAGTCTCGGCTTATCCTCTACCCCCTCCCTATATCTCAATTTATATCTCAATAACGTCACTTAGCCTTGACGGTCTGGCGTCTTTTTTTCGGCCGCGAGTTTATCTATGCAGAGCCTCGCCCTTGTTCGCGCCCTCTCAGAAGTTAAATAGGTTCTTTTTCTTCTTTTGTCTCTCAACGGATCGTTCCGCATCGCGCACAGGACCGGTCGTGAACTTTAAGTAAGACGCATTTCTTTCAAAATTATCTCACGTACGCCGCTTGATCTCTAAAAGATAACGACTCATCGTTTCGCACGTGGTTGTTGGAAATATATCTACAAATAAAATTATGCTGGAATTATAATTGGAGAAAACTTTTCTCAAATTCCTTGGTATGTTGTAAGGGCTTCAAAATAATATACCTGTAGTGACAATATATGGATGGACCCATCTAATCTGTAATCTAATTTTCCCAATTTTCTTTAAGTTGGCAACAGACGGACAAGCGCCCATTTCGCGAGCCAATCTCCATCCCATGGAGCGGCGTGCACCGTATTTTTGGCGGCTCGTCAATCTCCCGTCAGTCTTTCGCGCCCCCCATCGTGTAAATTATACCAAAAGGCCTTGCTGCGCGAAAATGGGAAAGAAAATTCACAAATTTTTTCACCCAGTCAAATGTCTCGAGCTTCACGAAACTTAAGATTACATAATTCAAATTTTACTTTCATATTATGAGCCGGTGAAAAATTATCTCCATATATACGTATATACAATTTGAGAGGCGAGTCACGCTGTGATTTTGAATTATACATAAT
Organism: Athalia circularis; assembly: GCA_963978495.1. NCBI lineage: Eukaryota > Metazoa > Arthropoda > Insecta > Hymenoptera > Athaliidae > Athalia > Athalia circularis. The sequence goes on from OZ021700.1 coordinate 25,064,163, forward strand.
ATTAATTTCAGTAAATATTGGGTGACTTGGCAGCATGAAAGTGTAAAATAGTATTCATTTTTTGAATCGGAACGATCAATTTATGTTCTCTTCAATATGTTTCGATCCTTTAAACGATCATCGTTCGAGGATTCCAACGACGTAATTAATGTTTATGCTAATAAACTTGCAGATATAGAAACCATTCTAAAGAACATTCGTAAATTTGTTTCTTCATTTTCACGAGTCACAAAGAAAAATTTTCAAATCTTTCTCAACAAACTAGTTCCTTCACAGCCAATTGAACGAAAGGTCAAGAACTGTAGTAGTGGGCGAATAATTCGAAACACTTGAGTTTTTTTTTTCTTGCATGACCAATGAAGCGAAGAGATCAGATTAGATGAATTGATCATTTCTCAAACATTTCATCGCTGTCACTTTTGATCCAGATCTTATATATAACCTATCTATGTAATAGGTACATATGGCATTTCAGCTGACTCATAAGAACCGCAATCAATCAATCATCTTTCAAATAATGAGAATATCAAGGGCATGTGCAGACACGTGTTGACTATATTCAGGAGGGTGAAAGATGCTCTGATAAAATGGAAAATTTTTCGCAGCTTGTAAAAGAGAAGAAAACAGAGGGCAAATAAAGAAAAGGACCCGTAAGAATCGAGCGAGGGTGTAAATAGAAACATCTGTTTGGGATTCTATATGTCTGCGGCGGGTTCCAGCGACCAAAAGGATTAGGTGAAGAGTAATCCCGGTTTGCGGAGTTTCTATAAAGCCCTAGAATAGGTTAATCTTGCGGAGCAAGTTTACCCTCTGCTTGGCCTAATCCAAGCAACTTAATACTAGCCGGGGCAGGACAGGTTGCAGAGGACCAACCGCTCGTACAACATTGGGGTGTGGAAGACTTGCCTTGGTCAATCTATCACGTAGCTATCCTCTTTGATTCTCTGCTGCAGTGTGCCCCACTTTTCAACAAACTCTTTCCCCTGATCTTCACTTCAGAAAATCGAATTCTCTGATTACTTCATGAAGTTATGGTACATCGATTTAGAACAATTAGTTGCGTGGTATTAGATAGAATTCAATACAAATAAAAGATTCAACGAGGTCTTGAATAGCTGGTCTCTTCGTCAGTTTTGGCAGCGATCATGCAATTCAACATCAAGTGATCTCCATTTCCCGATTTTCGGTTCCTCAACCAGATAGGTACTCTGCATTGGAAACACTTCGATAGTCGAATCAATATCGTATTTTCGCTAAAAATTTGTAAAGCCGTACGCACACGAGCGAAACTGTACTGTTCGGCATTCCCCGAATACAAGAGCTTACAATTGTCCGGGTTAGTGTTACGAAATAACGAGCGGATGAGTTTGTGCAGAAAGCCTAATTTTTTTTGATTTATATTTGAATTTATCACCAAATGTAATAATCATTGTAGTCCTGCACGATGATGAAAATCTACACGTATTCTCATCTCGCGCGAGTGTCATTATTCTTAATGGTCGTGGTGGACCAAACGAAGGCGTGATATCTATGTAGTGTTCCCGCAATTTTACCGGAAACTAATTTTGAGACGGAAATTACGGGTACCACGACTTGTACTCGGATAATTTGATGTCAGTGGTAAAGACCCTTGGTAACCACCAATCCGAACTGGCGTTCCCCGAGGGCTTTCTACTTCGAAAACCATCGTCTCACGCGACTGTACTGATTGAAAGATCTACCTTTGTGGACGTGATCTACGCGGTGAAATATTCCGTTTATACGAACAGCGTAAATCCGTGGCACTCGTATGGGTCGAGATCACGCTATAGCTATGAATCGGCCAAAGTCCCGTGGGATTTGCGGGGCTGTTGATGTAGCCCGCAAACACGCGAGGATAAAACTACAACATTGTAGAGGGAGTTACAGTTTGCCAAGTTTGACGAAATAACACGCTACGCCGTTTTACCACCGATACCTTATTCAGGATCGGTCAGTTATCTCGAGACTTGCCGCACACCATAACGTTCGAACGGTATCGGCACGTTCATGTTACTGAAAAATTGATTCACGTGTGGTGAGTATATTTTTTCAAAGTATGGGGTACAGAAAAATAGTGGAGATTGTTGAAGGCGGAGTGAAATGCTTTTCTGTACGGGATAAAGGGGATTTTCCGTTCACCGACTAAATCGTTTATCGCTGAAATTCCCTTCCGCAAAACAATACGGTTTGTAAAAGTTGGAAGGCACAACCAGACGTGCTCGAAAGTATATTGCAGGCCACAAAGCAGTGGAAGCAACGAATATGAACAGCGGGATTTAAATAAAAATTCTCGAGTCGAGATTAGCGGAAGCTTGGAATTGCTTTTGCTGGACGAAGAATCATCCACCGAATCAAAGCTAAGGTGCGAGTTACTAATCACATGGCACTCGAAAAAATAATTTCGTAAAAGCAAATGCGCGTGAACCGAAATTCGAATTTGATTTGCAGATTTAGTTAGAACCGAGGGTGAACGTGAGACCAAGTCAGACCGTCACCCTCTCTGAGTCGTGTAGCTGTCCTCCTGTACGATATCGAGGACATTCGGGAGGTCCCGCGGGACCAAGGCCGAGAAAAGGCACGCAGCATGAATTTTAATTGAACTCACTGCGCAGGGGGTGGAGCGGTGGATGCACTTGGGACACCATAACGAGTAGCTGAAGTTTTTTGACGAAAAAATTAAAAGTTTTCCGACCCGCGTAGGTCGCCGTCAGAGACCTCTGATGTCCGTAAAGTAATTATGGTGACGTCTGCCAGGGAACTTGGCAGCTCAAGTAGTAAAAAGTTGATTTATTTATCATCAGTGTCTATGAGAATGGCTTGCTTTCTTACACGTATGGGCTAGACGACTATAGCATCTATATCCTGACAATAAACTGACGTGAGCTTTTTCTATTTTTTTTTTTTTTTTGGTGCAAAAGAAAATCGAAGCATGTCTGTTCGACAGGGATTGCATGATGCAATTTTTACAGAAACGTGTCTGCCAGTTGTAACGCACGTGTTTGGCTTTTCTTGTGGATTATTCAATTTGACTATCTAAGTATAAGAAAAAAGAAAACTAAAGAAAGAACCGCTACGACCTAAAAGACTTTTGATGTCACAGCAGCGCAATCTGGGAACGCCTAGGAGAGACAAGCAGGCGGTCGACTGGAGATTTGCAAGCCAGATTGAAATTTTGAATTTTAAATTTCCCCCGGATTTAAGAGTAAAAAGGTACCGGCCACCATGGGATGAAAGAAAAAGAAAAATTAAGAAATAACTACAAAACAAATAAAAACCTATATACATGGGTCAGACAGCCGGGGCTGCTAATCGTAGGATAATAGCAATATGCTAAGCTACGAAGTCAAAATGGGCGGGGTAACATGATTCGACTTGATTTGGCTCACGAGCAACGCGTGGTCTTTGATCGACCCCGCGATGATTTTCATTTCGAATAAACCCGGTGCAGATCGTACGTTACGTGGCATATTTTTCCTCTTTTTTTTTTGTCGATACTTTTGGTATTACGGTGGAGCAGGATTCTCGCACTTTTTTCCAAGGCAATAGTCGTACAGAATGGGCTAGTTAGGGTATGAAACGACGGCAAAAGAATTGTGTAACATAATAATAATTTCTCGTTTGCCCACCGTCAGAGCTGATTTTTAGCTCTCGTTAAAGAAGGCCATCCGTCGAGAAAGCATTCACCTCGGTTTCACCGTGTTCCTGATGTTAACAACGTTCGCCAACCCAGGGGGTCGGTCCCCTTAGCATTTTCTACCACCCCGGCCCCTCCCCTTATCCACGGAGCAACTCGTTACTTCACTTTGTTCTTTGAATTGGATAGTTTTCCATTAGCAATCATAACAACGTCCTTGGCTCTGTAAAACCGATGGAAATGGTGAACGGTGAAGAGGTCCTACTCGTAGGAGTTCTCATCGTCACTCAATGCGGCGAAACTCTTGTTTTCTGTTCACGTATACCGAGTACTAATTTTCATTTCAATCACAAATTGGATTATGATTTCGTTCGTCGGATTATAGGCTCACGTGAAAGCAAAAAGCCCGGAATTCAGCACTTACGTTCAGCAATAATGGGGCAGTGAATTTTGTTGGAAAACGCACACTCACCTGAAACAGATAAAAAAATATATTTTAATTCGGTGCATCGGATGTATGGCCTCGTATAAAATGAGAAATTCGAAACGTGTTTCAATCATTGAACAGTGGGATATCTAGTTTCAATCCCCTTTTGTAACCAAACTCGTTTCATCATGAAACTGGTGCACCACTGGTAAATTCTTCTGTTAATTTTTACGAAATTTTATTGTAAATTTTTGCCTCTGAGGTAAAAATTGAGGTTTTGTTCGCTCTCATCCATTGCACATTTTGCTGACGTATGAATAGGCACGGTATCAAATATTCAATCGCATCGGAATCACCGAAAAACTGGCGTTGAATCAATAATACACGAAATCGTGATATCTTGTCAAGAATTAATTTATCGAATAATATTAGGATGTAAAAAACGGTACTTGGGATGTTGAATGTTTAAGGGGGGAGATACATGTAGAATTTTCAAAAAAGTCATTTTCTTTTTTCATAAAATGTTAGTAAAAAATGTGGAAATCGCTATTCCATCGCTATTACGAAGGTGGTGAATTCTTGACTAAATATATACACAGCGATCAACAGAGAGAGAACCAGTGGATAGTATGTGTACAGGTAAATGGTACAATACGGAAAAACTACAATTGCCTCGCGCGGACAGACAGCAAAACAGACAACTTTCACCCCTGAATTTCAGACACGGTTATTCCGTGCAAAATACTAGCAGGATTATATACCTATATGTACAGTAATTCATATATATCTGACATATGTAGATCGGTATACAGTCATGGAGACTAATTACTAATTACCCTAGCAAACCGTAATTAATGAAATGAAATGCAAACAAGTACTATTAGGTATCCTACTATTGGTCCGATGACCCCGACGAAGCTCGAGACAAATAAAGGAGTGCTGTTTGTCGGTTAAACTTGCCCTGAATGTTGCAACAACACAGAATCGACATTATCCGGAGGCAGTGATGGTTTCTAGATATACGTAGGCATGTACTCCGGACAATGAAGTTCTTTCACTTCACGGGAAAAAGCAATGGACTTTGCCTTTTCCAGCTGAGGCTAAAGAAGATAAAGCCAGCAACGATGGAACGGGCGTACAATATTACACGCGTGTTACGTAGCGACTGTCGATTGTGTTCGGTTTCATCTACTGGATTTCGTAATACATCAAGCATCGGCTATGCTGAGGAGGTTCACGCTGTAATAGCAGGACTCTGGTACACATTCTATAACCATAATACCGCATGGCCGGGTATAATTCAGGCACTGCTCTGGTATGTATACCTAGTATACCTGCCTACTCCATTCCGTAGCAGTAGACTATATAGGCACGCATATAATGTGTACATGCACATCTTGTTACCCCAGTGTATCTCTCGGTACAACACATTCTAGCTGTGTACTGAGTTGCTATAGATCTACGACACTACAAGCGACAACCCATGATAGGACTCCGCGTAGCTTTGCATGATACGCGTATAGTGGATGGTCGCCTACAGACGTCGTTATATACCTGTACTAGTTGCACGGATGTATCGTAGTCGGGGGTCCATATTAGAACATTAATTCGATGGTCGATCCCTCGCTGTATTGTACTCGTACTTTTCCAGCGTTGTTATTTTCAAGGTTAATAGATTGATAATTTTGCATTTAATAAACGACGTCGCTAATTACCTAATTTCTTATGAGCTGCAGATTTTTTTAAACAACGCCCTGAAAACGTAACTCATTTCACATTTCTTACCGCAAGGGAAGAAAAATCGGCGAATCTGTACCGATTATGTATTCGATGCGGCTGCATCGCTATGAACGATCGCCGATAGCGCCGTAAGAGTTCTTCGGGAGGCAATGAAATAAAATCCACTTTGACGCTTTGAATCATTAATTATTTTCCGCTAGACAAACTTTACAGCTCAGTACAGGCAAGTATCGAGTTCGGGTAATTTCAGCCCGTGTTCTATTCTCCCAGATGCCATCTCACGTTTCATTCGCGCCTTCGCTCTATATCGCTATATATAGTTAAGCTCATCTCCAGTTCTGCAAGAAGCCAACAGCAGCCAGGTATACCTACCGACTCACGTCCCTTATTCCCATTTACCTTAACATTTCCCATCCTCGTGCCAGAGCCAAATTCCCTGGGTTCATTTATCTTTCTTGCGACTAACTCGATCCCAGCGGAAAAGTTACGGTATGAATATAAGCTGCTATCTGGTACCTCGAGCTCGGTAGACACGAAAGCTCGTATAAAAACGACAATGTCTACGGTCAACATCACATTTCATGTACTGCACTTCCTTCAAATGAACTAACCATAAGTGCCGTATAACAATTTTTCACAATGCGATTGACACGCGGATATAAACTTTACCGCGATAGCTGGTATTTCATTCGTTAATTTTACCTATATATATGGGTTCCAAGTCACCACTCGGTTCCAGCCGTTTTGAATAATTCGAAGATGAAGCTCATCGCGATTTGAAATTGAAAATGTAGCGGGAAAGAATATACCTTGGGAGTTACTAGAAATGAAGTTAGATATTCTCGGTAGAGGAATACTTGCTCCCCCAGTGAAAGCTGCACATTAGCCTTAGCTTAACGGCAATATTAGATGGGGACCGGGGCACGTGGAGCGTGGAATGAGAATGGAAAGTGGTATACGGGGAGATGCCTGTACCTATATGTGTAGGGGTCTGTATAGCTACGTGGCGACACGCCAGAGAATACGATATATCTTTGGCGAATGCACGTGACCGGAATCCGGAAGGGTTTAAGTTATGTTTGTTCGCTATTTTTCTCACCCAGCAAATTGGTATTGATTTACTTTTAACGTCCTTTAACATTGTCCTACTGTCGCTTTCCACTCTTAAGCATTACCGCAATGAAGATTTTTGTACGACTTTCAATGACGTGCCACAGCCAGAATTATTACAAAATCATTTTCGTTATATACAGTTTGATGTGATCGACCGGAGATCAAAGATCGAAGTGGGTACACACATTGGTATTTGATATTTCCAGTTCTAATATCGTGAAAACGGTCCCCTTCCGGGGGTTGTAAAATATATATAAATGCAAACGTCGTAATAATTTCCATCCCATCCGGTACTTTACGCGAAGGTTGAAATATCAAGTCACACGTTTGTGGCCAGGGCACTCTGGGGATGCCATAAGGGATGTCACGAGGCCCAACGGCCATAGATTAAACGTGTAGCTACGCATGTACTGCACGAGTAATCGTGAAATCGCCACGTACGCGATAAAGCCGATGTTGTTACGGGTGTAAAACCTGCACTGGCTGATATGTAGTACCTACATGTACACAATGTTTCGAGCATTATACCTATACCCATTATAAACGCGATGCACCGCGCGTTTGAGCGATGACGTGTGCTGGTCGATATGCCAACATCAAAATGATTAATTATTCTTAGCGATAGTTTTGGGTTCACGGCTTTCAGCAGTGTTGATGTGGCATTTTTATGTACGATACTCAAAAACCATGAGGATGTTTCTAGTACACCGGAGAAGCGTCAATTTGTGTTCCATTAAAATTGATAGAAATTATTCATCAGCAGATGGCTTGAAGACCGGCGGAATGATGATTCGACTATGATTATTGAAATTTTTTATGGATAATATCCAACGATTCTCGTAAAAGTAATCAACCGATTAATGAATTGCGGAGCTTCGATGAAATCAGCGTTTAACAAGCACTGTTCGTGTGACTGCATGTATAGTGTGCCGCACATTCATCTAGGTATATGGAGTACACCATGTGGAGTTTGTACCGACCATTTATTTACGATAAGCACATCTCCGTTTTTCACGCGTGTAGCTATAAAAGTTACGTAAAGCTATTAAAGTAGAAGCTACATGAAACCTTTGTACTTTTATGCCGGGCAATGTCGAATAACTGGAAAAACCTTTCGTAACTAACTGTAACTAATTGTTTACCGCAACGACAATGTTCAGTACCGTGAACTTTCCACTTTAGAGAATAATCGGAAGTGAAACAACCTCCGGTACAAGTGCTGAAGGAAACTGTGCGTAAAATTGTAAAGACCATTCGGATTTTCCACGAAAGACTTTGGAAAATTCAAACCGTTTAGTTTTTGGTGTTGAGATAATGTTTGCGGAAGATCACTAGCGCACTTGCGGAAACTGTTTGTTTTCAAAGCGTATACGTTTACGAAATGCGCATATATGTCGCAGCACGGATACCTATTATTCTGAAGCGCGAAACCTCACTTTACATACGCTACTGTTTTCTTGAGTAGGTTGCCCGCTGGATCACAAGAACCACGAACCACATAGGAACGAAAGCATCAAACGTGTGTGTGTTTCACATCTACCATTTTCAAATCTCTCTGCAATTCCTTGGTAGGTATAATTTATTTTCTGTTTTCGTTCGGTTTCACGTTATACTCTCTTTATGCATTTATAATTACCTACGTGAATTCGCTGTTTATTTTGGGGTCTTTCCTTTCCTCTCCGCCACTATCCCTGCGCGCGCTGAAGACATCAAGGGTAATATTTGCAATGCCTTCAAAGCAAGGTACTTTTACTCATCTTGTCCAAATATTTCCCTCGAAAATTTTTATTCAAGGTATAACCGGAACCATCGTATAAATTACACATCTTCCGCAGGCTCGTGTCCTACCCACTTTGCAATATTCAGTTTAAAAATTCTAAATCAGTATATATTTTGCAAACAGATCTTCTTTTCTATCCCTACACTGTCATCGCATGCTTACCCAACTTATTGACTCATTTATGGAGAATACTGTAGCTCGTCTGAACTCGTGGGTAGATGATAATAATTGGCGCATTAATAAACATGAATTTATAGTTTCCCTTATTAGATTCATTATTAATATATTCAACACAGGCACCGAATAAATGAATCTTATGATATGCAAATCTTAGGATGTTGAGACAAACGTTGTACAAACACAGTGGTACTATTTAGTTTCAACCTTCAACCCCATACGCCGATTCTCAGAGTAAAAGAAATACTCGACTGTACAGGGTTGCTGAAAGAAAATTTGCTCCGCGGTGGCGACGGCGTATGTAACTAAAAGGTCAATCAAAAAAGAAGAATGTAATTATGTCAAACTTTTCGAACCATATCACGTTACAATCGAGCGAATCGTTCATGCCTCATCGATCCTATCGACTCTTCGTGTACAAAATTGCACCACAAGAATTCTCAATTTTTGCGCACTTTATCGTTACGCAGTGAGAATCCGCGATCCACGAAAAAAATATCAGTGCATGTAGCTGCTATTGCAAAATAATAATTGCAATAAAAATCATGCCAATTGTAAGGGTGGTATGCGAAACGCAAAGGATGTAAGGATAATGTGACTGATTGATACGGGGTTCGATTTTTACCTGCAAGTTGCAGCTGTCATAGAAGTGGTCGGTGACTTCAAGGATTACGTTGATCGGTCTGAGGGTAGTTTTGAGGTTGATTCTGATGTGGCAAGTCTGCCAAACTGTGGCTCGTCGAGTACTGATGTGGAACCGCGATGAAAGTCGGTGCCTAATGGCGTGTTCTTCTCCTTCCAACGAGCCCGCCACCCACAACCCGGTCTAACCACGGAACGCTCCAAAAACCGGTAGTCTGTACGGTCAACAGCTGATCGAACCATCAATATAAACGTTCAATGTGAGTATACTACCATATACGTTTTTGTGAGTTTAGCATGTGGTTATATGCCCTTAATAAAAGTGACGAGCTATTTTAGGTATGTTTTACGCATAGCAATTGATATAACGCTGCACTCGTAGATTTAATATGTACCGTGTGCGACCTGCACTCCGAGCGAGCAGATCAACATCAACCAAAAAATTATAGTTATTCACGTCATCAGTGTCAACACTTGGATGTTTACTTGAATTTTTGATCAAAATTCTTTTATGCGCGAGTATTCGGTCAGTCGGTGTGAAAAGCCAATTGTTGCACCTCTGAGGTGCACGTGACCCGGTGATTCAATGATCTATGCAATTCAATACATGCTAAAAACTGCACGCGGTCAAAGGATCTCCGTCCAATAGAACTGGCACTTCTACTCAATAGGAAAGATTGAGGGATCAGTTTAGGTGTTGGGATCAAAACTAACGGTACGTATTTGTATAAGAGGTTTGAGAGGGAAATAAGATGGTTCACTGTAACAGATTTACAATCTGGCACGAAGAGCTTACGACCATCTGCGGAATGAAAACGATTGAGTCTTTTCAGCGATGCGTCGTTGTTTCATTTGCTCGTAACAGATATGATATTTCCATGGCATATCGTAAAGCTAGTCACTTAATTAAGGGCGTCGATTTTAATTTTTTTGAAAATACAGTAAAATATAGCAGGGGTGGGTTGGTCGACGAGTAGGTAGTAAGGTCCAATGCTAACCTATGATCCATGGATCGTGGTTCCAACGATCAGAGAATAAAACGCGCGTCTGTTGTCGGACTTATCGAACGGTCTAATAAATACGTTTGATCGGCCGTAGATTTATTCTCGATATTAGGTGTGATCTTTCCCGTTTCACATGCGTCTACGAAACGGAAGAGCGAGCGGTTCTATGCGATGCAGCAGAAACAAGGCGCGCAGCGTTGCGGCGAGTCGGCTGGCTGACTGGCGGCGGGTGGACGACTCCCGCTCGTCTCTTGGCGGTGCGGGGCCACCGGGGGTGTCGGGGGCTGCTGAGGACGCTCACGGGGGCGGCAGAGCCAGGGTTTGGTGGGTTGCGAGGTGAGTACGGGGTGGTTGGTAAGGGGTGGCGCGTTTCGAAAGCTCTGCAGGACTAGGGAGTATAGCAACAGGCGGCCGTCGACGACGGGGGTTAGTTTCGGGGGCGGCCACGCCACGTTTACCCTTCTCGAGCGCCACCGTCGTTTTCGTTGACGTCACTCCGTGTGACGTAGGCGTGGTCACGGATGCGCACTAACACCTCGCTTGTCACCGTCGTCATAGTGATTGCTCGCAATATCTACCCTCGACCCCGCGCCTACCTCTTTCACCGTCCGCGACTCCACTAACCCACGCGTAACATCCCCTCCGGGTGGCCAGGACGACGAGACCAGGAGGAGGCTCGGAGGGGGCGCAGGAGGAGGATGCGAAGCCACGCGGAGTAGCGAACCGCGTCGTCAGGGTAACCGCGCTTGAAACAAGGCTCGTCTGCTCTGTATACCTCTGTTTCACGGTTTCCAGCGGAAACATGCGGAGAAGGCAGAATCCCATAAGGAGAAAGCTAATAATTGTAAGATTGGTAAATTGATAACAACGATAACAATTATTATCAGCATCAGAACATAAAAATAAAAAATATCAAAGTATATAATCATCGTCGGAGCAATGGTCATGATAACATACTGCTGCAGATGAGGAATCCTCTGAGGAAAATACAAAATATACAGCTCTGTAGATAAGATGTATACATATACACACATGCAGTGTATGATCGTCACGCGGTAAACTCGTTCGTCGGTATATTCTTTTCTTCCCACGCAAAACAAACTCCCGTGAAGCGAAACAAGTTCATGTTTGTGATAACACAAACGAAATAAAATGTAATAAGTCGAATAAAAGAGCGTTCCGAAATTAAACGAATTGCCGAAAATGTTGTTGATGTGCCGATGTTTTCTCAATCTCTTAACCAACAGGGTTTGTAACTTGGGTCATTTGGCTACATTGTACACATTTTCCATCACAAAACTCTCGACAAGACCATTTCGAATTATAATGTCTATAGCGATAATAAACCAATAACTATTCGTGACCATCTCACATCCGGATAAGCAGCGTCGATACTAAATTATTTTTTCAAAATGTCATTAGTGTATGTCAGTAACATTTCGACACGTCGTGTACGTATAGGATTGAGCGAACCACAATAAAATCGGGCGAATTCAGGAATGGGGATCTTCCGTACGCCACGTGCACCTTTGAAACCCATTTCGCCTACCATATATTTTGTGATCAGCGTTTGCCACTTTGGGTGACGTAACACCCTTGACGTAATAGTGACGGATTTGTTTCGCGACTTTGGTGAGGGATGAATTTTAAGGGGCGGGGGAAAAAATTCACAGTGCGTTTTGTTGTAAAAGTTGTGTACCTGAAAATGTAACAATTTGTTATTATTAATCGACAACGTTGAGAGCACGGCATACTAAGGAACGGGATCTAATTTCAAAAATATGTTTACCGTAAAGAGGAAGTTAATTGAAAAGAAGAAAACGAGATTCTTCTGTCGAATTCTTTCCAAACTGCTCGAACGAATTCAATATCGAGCTATAGGTAGAATCATGATCAATTCATGACAGCCTACGATATCGACGCGTATCGGTCTGTATTTGAATGTGCTACAACATTAGGCTTATTATACTCGTATTCGGCAATTATAGACGGGTAAGCGTTTTAGTCATTTGTCGCGGTGTTTTCTAAATAGAATTGATGATTCTCTGACGTTTGATCGATATTAGATAAGCTGGATGTTAGCAAAAAATTAGGTCAACTTTTGCAGGAACGATAAATTTAGATTTTGAAAAATTGATAAAACTCTTATTCGTGATGTATACGTAGGTATCTAGCTAGGTGTCAAATCGGAAATCTCAATTTCCGTTACCTAAGTGAAACTAATCATCTCAGGATAATTACAAGGATCTGTCATCCTGCGGGTGGATGAATTGGGTGGTAGGCGAGGAATTCTCGATCGTTTCGTCCCCCATCAAGGTTATTTGATATAACCCAATAACCTATGCCCTTGAATACAAGGTATCTAGGTGCGAGCTTGATATATGATCTATACAATGATGTGCCCGACGACTCGAAGGAGATTAGGGCAATTACTGTACCTGTGAGTTACATCAATGCCCGTTTTATTCGATCGCGCGTTACGTGACCACATCGGTGTATTTTATTCGTCGTGCTTTATGCAAAATTCAATTTCCATATCTGGTGAACTCGTATCGAGTTTACGGTGGTCAAGTTAAACGTAACTAGCACCAATGACTCGAATAATTTAACAAGTGTAACCCAACAAATTCCAACATTGATATCAGGGGGAAGTAGGATTCATCGGACCACTGTGCAGGAAGTATTTGGCTTGCCCTATAATTTCCTATAGAACTGTTCAATTTACCCGGTGGTTCAATATACCCTTCTTTAACCTACATAACCGTGAATCGGACTTCATCTGTGCACAAATCGACTGTCCATTGATTACTGCCCCAACCTGAAAAAACATTTTGAGATTAGAATACTCACAGCTCGGAAGTGCGAATATTTTTAATTGAATTTCTGTACAGAAATTTTTTCTCAAAAGTTCTTTTGTCAACGCAATTAAGCGCGGAATACAGATTGAACGAATACCACTTGAGTTCCAGGTCTTGCAACTTAATCTTCCGTTCTTCCTTACTACTGTAGAACATCTCAGGGCGTCCAAGGGGAAGGCTCGTCCTAATTATGTTTACGTCGCGCACCTTCGTTACCCCATCCCTTGTTTATGAGGACAGAAAGGGAATCAAAAGAAGTAGAAGCCAAAGCAAAAGTTCGAGTATAAGGAGAAGAGGCAACCTCACGAGGCACCGGAAACGATGTTCAATAACGTTCAAAATAGCTGTCTCATTGTACGATTTTCCGACGTCTTGATACGCACCAATTAGTGGTGGAATAATATCGCCCCCTGACATGGCGATGAATCGCGGAGGCAGTGAAATAAGCGGGTTGCTCTTACCTCCATAGAAACTGATTCCTCTGGCTCAAAGATTGAAATATTAGGGACGGGATCGTGGGATTGCGAGGGGCAAAGGGGAGCGGAAAAACGACTGGGAAAGTTCAAGAGGGACGTGTACTAACCAACAAAAGTAGTCCTTCGCCCTCCCACTCGCTCCCACTCTCACGTTGCACTTGAGCCGATTATTTTGAACCATTCATTCTGCGCTGGAGAAAAATAAAATACAACAAATAAATATCTTACCGCCATTGACAAGAGATTTGCTATATAGGCAAAGTTCTGGGACCGAGATACACGTTCCAGTTGAGGGGCATGCCATAAGATGTTTCCCTAAATTCATCACTTTTTAATGATGGAATAAATGATATGATTTTTATCTTATTCTATTTTTTTTACCAAAAAAAAAGTAGAAGGAAACACCTGGGCAGAAGTACGCCAATTCAAACTTCCTAAAGTGGCTCTGAATATAGTGATAAAGAGAATTGTCAATTTTGCAAGGAAAAGTTTAGCTAAATGAATTTCCTTTCATTTATAAAGGTACATCAGATACGTTGACGATGAAATGAATTAAGTACAACAATTTCTAGTTGAAATAATTTCAATCAATTTATCTGATGTATCAGGATAAGACTGTTTGTCGTGAAAATATCGGAGCGAGATAGCTGTTTTGAAATATTTATGGCAAAAACTGATGCGTTTAAGCATGTGAAATTGAATGTGGATATCTTTGATGTGGATTGCGGCCAATTTCATCTACAGAGCGTAGGGCTTAATGAGACGAGAGCAAAGCTCTTACCTATCCGTTCTGCTCGACTCACCTCAACCGTTATTCGATCTTACCTCTCTTCATTCGCCAACACGATCTGTTCTTTGAATATGAATCAAGTTGATACGATTTGCGAAAACCATCATGCGTACACGAGTGTACATACTCTGATACAAAGCGAACTGAGGGAATACCGGTTTATATTTTGCAGTTTCCATAAAGGTATTTCAGGTACCATTCAAGAGCTAATTCTGAAACTTGTTTATTGTGGAGATAATTTTGATTCGTACGTTGCACGTGTAACGAAGTTCAGGATTTAATGTTTCTATGATAAACGTGGAGTCCGCTAGTATGAGGTAATAATTTCATATGGATATAAGTGTATGGAGTCGCAAAAGCTTGGTGGTTATGGGTAAAAAACACGAACTCAACTTTGCGTTCACTGGCACGTATATGTATGCCGATTTATTCGTCACACATCGCAAATATTTCCATTCTCAACTTAGTAGGTGTATATCCCCCCAAAAAGCACCTACGGTGTGAAAAAGTTCGCCAAGTACATGCATTAAATGTTTGGGAATAACAACTACTCAAATATCTTTGATGGAGAAGAAAAAAAAATTCATTAATAACAAGAAAAAACGAATCCAAATCAATTATTGTGCCAAGCACATGTAAATTTGCATCATGCATAGAAATACTCGAGAAGACTGGAATAATCATACAACAAACAAAATAACCGAGTGTAAGAATATAGAATTGGACAGTAAATCAATGCAAATCAATTTAAACAAGGATAAAAAATCACTAAAATAAATTGAATAAAATAAAAAAATAAAAATGAAAAAACAAATTGGAGTACGTGGTACTTAGCGAGTTAATGTTATATCGCCATACAAGAATTCTAGATTTTTTTTCCGAAAAAGCCCGCCAAGTCCCACTACCTCCAATTTTTGTTATTGATTTTTTATGCTTTGAATTTATTTGCATTGATTTACTTTCCAATTCTATATTCTTACACTTGGTAATTTTGTTTGTTGCACGATTATTCCAGTCTTCTCTAGTGTTTCTATGCATGATGCAAATTTACATGATGTACTTGCCACAATAATTCATTTAGATTCGGTTTTTATTATAATTAATGAATTTTTGTTTTTTCTATTTGAGTAGTAGGTATTCCTAAACATGTGATAATCTACTTGCCAAACAGAGAGCGCCGCTTTTCTGGAGCCCAATGAACAGTAATCGCTGTGCGGTGGCAAACTCGGTAAGAAATGAGACGTGCACCGGCTACGCTGACGCCACCTACTAGGCGTGAGGGAATTATAACCTTTTTCCTACTTGATAGGAATATGGCGCGAGCCGCAGCAGGGAGCACACCTTAACCTTTCTTCTACGCCATTTATGTTGGAATGATTTTGGTTTCCAGATAGCACATAGCAAGCGTCCGACGACGACGACAACGGTGGTGCTTAACCGTGGAACGAGCCCACCGGTGATCAGAGATTATTATTTCTCAGCTCTCCGACCACCGATTTCATTAAAATTAGGCTTAAATGGAAGCTTGTTTCCGATTTATATAGCGAAAGTGATTCCACATTTTCTGTAATATTAATAATGTAGGAGCTTTTGATAGAACGCAAATCCGCCTGCGCTTTCGAGCTCCCGTCGCAGTAAAGATCTTTTGAATATAATAGGCGTGAGACTCCACCGAGTTTCTTAATACGTATATAATATGTATTGTATACGTTCAAAGTAACAATTCCTTACACGGTGAGTAAATATCGTCGATTTGTAACCGTGAATTCAAGAAACCTTGCGGTACCCACATCTGAACTCATACCTATATACAAACGATATTCTTTTACCGCGCAGCCGACGACCCTGGAATTTTGATTTGTTCTGTTGGTAGACTGGTGAGAATTGTAGTATCTCTCGGAGCAAAATTGTTTCCCATCAACATTCATAACAGAAGCGCACACCTATAATAATATAGTACTTAAAATATGCAGGAGTTATTTTGCATGTCGATGGTTAAGTGGTAATTCATGTGGCGGGTCGGGCGCCAGGCGCTTGATTCCAACAGCGTAAATTCGCTATCTGGGCGGAACCGAGAAATCCCTTATTAATCTAATTAGTGTGCCAGAAATTTGGCTTTACCAGAAATGTGTAGAGCCGCATTTCGGGTGAATTAATTTCGAATACAGAATTACTACTACCCATAGATTTTACTACAAAGAGTACATATATGTAGGCATATACCTATAACATGCATACAATGCTGCAGCTTATTTCCTAAGTTTGTTCGTTATCCCTGCTTCTATCATTCATAGTTACCAGCTTTTATGGAGTATCACGCATAAATTAGTCCAGCAACTTTCTAGAATAAAAAGCATCAATTTCGATCCTCTATTTTTGATCGTAAACTTTGCATCAACAATACTTAAATTATTCTACAGAATATTATACTATAAATAGTAAAAAAAAAAAAGAATTTAGAATCGAGCTTGACATCAAAAAGGTGAAACACACGACAGTTGTTTTAAATAAAGATTTTCGGATTTTCGACTGGAAAAAGCGGAGTCTTTCAAATCTTATGTTTAACTTCAAAAAATCGAGTCACTGGAGTATTACTATAGTTCATAAATGTGTATTTTGCAGAGTAGGAAATTCATTAAAAAGGATGGAGATTCGCGTTCTTTTATCCTGCACATCTCCGGGGATGTAGAAAAGCTTCTTGCTGTAGAAGCTAGAGAAAAAGAGTCGAGCGGATGGGGGTCATCCGGGTCTTCATCCCGCACTGACTTTACCGCGGGTCCTATGGGCTGTCGGTATTTTCTAGGCGTTTACGACCCGTTTGACCTTCTTTACGAGCGTTTGGCTTCTTACCCCTTTCAACCAGTCTCCCTAACGACTCCCAAGTTGTCTCTCACCCCTCATTCACCGCATCTACCCACCGCGAACCGTCTTCAACCTCGAGTGTACCGCAGTACACCGCGTTTTTAACTGAATATAAGATCGCTTTAGGAGAGTATTATAATATTACATACGGATCACGCGAGTTCACTTGCTACGACAAGTTTAGCGGTCAGCTAGAAATAGTTTCTACAGTGCCGGCCATAACATTGGTGACTTGAGAAGGTAACGATTGTTGCGTAAGTATTTCCATAAGTTAGCCGACAACGTTGAATTAGCGCGCAATCAAAGGTCAATGACTCCGACGCTCATAAATTGGCTACAAAGTTTGGAACGCGCGAGGCACAAAGGGAATCGATTCGAGGGAATCGCGATCCGCATTGATGCCCGACGCGCCATTTTGTCTTCCGAATCGTCGACCATCAGCATGCAAAGTGGATAAAGTTTCTAGACTATACCTCCTACTTCGTTTTCTTGTCGCTCTATACGTATATACATAACCACCTTTTACCTCTGCTTGCTGTAACACTAGGTATAAGGTTTCAAGATTGAAACAAAGTCTTTACAGTATCTCGCCCTCATTTTGCCAGTAGAAGTCTTCCAATTTCCAGTAAATTATCACGGGCCCTGATTTGTCCAAGGAAAGCATCGGGTTCATCATATAGATACATCCTATCGACGATTAGGTGGTATATACGATTGAGAAGAAAATTTTCCGCAGTAACTCAACTGGTCTCTGAAAATCAAGACATATGATCGATCGTAATCAGATGTCAAAAGCAGGCGTGACGATGACGGGATGCCCTATAATACGCAGAAGCTCGAAAAAGTTCCAGAGAAACTTCACCAAAGGCATATCCATCAATCAGTAATCGGAGAAAATGCTGATTTACATTTTTTTTCCGAACCACTTTTCAGGACTTTTCTGCGTCTTTATGATAGACAGCATGACTTCGATTCTAAAAAAATTAGGTCAACCATTTTCGGTATGTTTGCAGTTCGTTTCTGATTTTCCTTTTTCTTAAGTTTTTCAGTACTCTCAAAATGATGAATATCGATTATCGCTTTTTCCGCATTTGTTTCTGTTTGTAGATGATTTTAACGGTTGTGAGAATGGTAACCACTAAGCAAAGAGAGAAATCTGAAAAAAATGTAGATCAATCGGTTACGCAACAATCGATTTTGAGCCACCACCGAGCTTACGAAACCCTTTCCATGAACCAATACGAACAATAAACACTTGCACGTTACACAACTAATGAATTGTGCATCAGGGTTTACATAACAGGTTTGCAGGGGGAGAATTCCCGCTCAACAGCACCCAGTAGTGGTGCATGAATACATGCATTTATGCAGTGCCGTCGCAATATGTAAGACGCCCCCTGACGTCCCTTTACTCCTCATTCGAGGAGTAGGTAGTGAAACCTCCATATTTTAGGAGAGGACGTCGCCCAACAAAGTGCCCACCGCATTGCTATGCATTTATACAATGACGAGATAATTCCACGCTCAGTTTCTACGAGTATGACTTGAAATTATTCTTAGGAAACCCAAGCGCTCCGCGTCATAGGTATATAATACCTGCCTCATATTTACGTAAGATGGTTTGAAATCGGAGTTCCATTCTTCTATTTTCGCTATTTTTTGTTCATATTTCAATTTCATTACACTCGTGTGGTGCGTGTAGATCTAGATCATATGTATATACACGACGATCAAGACGGTGCGCGGATAAAAGAATTTGTTTTCATTTTTGTTTTTATTTTTAATCCCATCAAATGAAGTATAAATATTCAAACAATTGTTTCGCAATGTACCCTACTCGTTTCCCCGATTCTTTCGCCATTTTTGACGCGCCGCATAGTAATTAATAAAGTAAATTGCTCCAGCGATCACGTGGCACGAGCTATTACAGTTATGTAGCGAACGTGTTGATTAGGTAGTGATTAGAGTACTTTGTGAGAATGGGTTGCATGTCGGTTCGTGTACTTCTCTGTCTGAGGGTCAGGACAGGCGATAATTAAATCATCAGATAACTATCTTGAAATGATAAATGTAAAAAACAAACAAGACCGATGTGAGCCTGAAATAACAATGAAAGCGCAAGTAGAAAATAGAAGGCAAAGAAAAAAAGAAAAGAATGCAACGACAAAGAAAAGTATTTTGAAGCGAGCGGATGGATAAAGGACGATAAGATCTTCTCTTTCGCGAAAACTTTGTCATTTTAGCCGCCCAAGCTCAACGAGGCGTTGGAATGGCGGTATGGCAAGTAAAATCGGAGGGAGAAGAGCAATAACGCGTCGAGGCTAGAATCAAGGTGTGAACGGAAGTAATATTACACCTTATCGGATCAGGTAATTCTCAAACTTTCCACTTCGAACTGCTCGCTGTTTCATGCGGATCACTTTTTCATATTAAAACCCTCTCCAATTCAGGGGGTCCCAATAATACGGAAAACTGTTGGAAACCAATCAATTTCCGCTGATTGTCAGTAAAAAAAAAAAATGTATACAGATTTTCTGCACCAACGCGAATTTATTACTCCTGAACATAATCGTGTTTGATAGATTATCAGCCGTATTACGTTACGCAGTGCTACTAATTGTCACTGAAGAAATACGTAGCCTACAGCTGTATAGATGAGGATGGAGGAAATATGTCCGGAAGAAAATTCGAATGGTTCGAAAGTATAATATTCTCTTGTTTCAGGGCAACGAAATCAGCCAAATAATGACTCCGTAAAATCTGACAATGAGCTTCACTTTCACGTTGTTCTAATTTCCAAATTCTCACTCCTAAAAACGATCGTCTCCGCGGATGAAGGTATAATATATAATACACTACATCGAATTTCCACATATAGCTTTGATGGAATATCAATCATTAATTATCAGCTCCGCCATGAAAAAAAGAGACAATTATCATATTGCCCAGGCAATGCCCGTGCGTACATATTATACCTGCCGATTAATCGATCTCTGGCCTCGAATTATAGCATCTATTACAGTTACAATCCACACTTGATAATATCAGAATGTTATGTTTGCATTTCATGGGTATACGCGGAAGGTACATGACGAAGCATATTGTTTTCGAGAATATTCGCGCGGGTTCTCTGCGTCGCCAAGCCCCCGGGGGCGCTGGGCCAGCTATCTTATCAGTTTGTAAGCGAAATTCTACATAACGTGGATGCCCTTGTCTCGAGTTTGGGAAGGCACGGGATCCTTTTAGCGGTAGTTACCGCGTAATCCGCGGCCTCAAGTCGCTCTCAATCAGAGCCACGCAGTCTATAATTCAATATACCTAACCCTCGTTCCTCCCTTGAACCCCGGCCTCGCGTCCGCTGCCCCCTTTTTACTTCCTCGCTCTGCAAACTCCCGCGCTATTGCCGAGCCCGTCATCCTCTCTATAGAACCTTGAGCGAGAGGGAGGTCTTGTCTTTCTATGACTCCATTCCTCGATGCTGAGAGTGGAGTGGCACGAGGAGTTTCCCCATTCTACACCTTCTACCTTCTACCTTCCTTCGTCCACCCTTCACCCTTCGCCTTTCGCCCTCTGTCGGCGCTGAACCTCTTAGTCTCTAATTGAATAACGTGTCTCGAAGATACACCCCGAATCCAGCTACCAGAATATCTCGTACGTATGTACGGGAGACACACGCTCTACCGCGTGTGCGGGGACGTGTGTTTTGTGCATGCATGTGTTGTTTACAGGCATAATATATGTGTTGTGTATACAGTGAGATTCACGTGAAAGTGGTTGCGATCCACGCATGCGTCGAAGTATTTGAATTTTTCGGCCTCCGAGCGAACTTGAGCCTTGCTGAAGTCAGCGTAGCCACGGGCGTAGGCGGTGACGATGCTGCCTGCCCTCACAGGTGACATCTCACAACAAGATGCCTACGCCGGTGGCTACGCTGACTCTAGCAAAGCTCAAACTCGCTCGGAGACCGAAAAATTAAAATACTTCGACGCATGCGCGGATCGCAACCACTTTCACGTGAATCTCACTGTACGTGTAACATCGTTTACCGAGCGAGAAAACGTTCGCTTCCGCGCCGAATATGAAGGTGAACTCCGTAATATATGTAACGTACATAGATGTATATATGCATACATATACAGTCCACTGTCCTCAACTTCCCAGAGTACTGGTACAGCAAAAATTTTTTTTTAATATGGAGAGAGATTGAACGAAATGGATTCTTCTATACCTACCATCGCATCTCGACGGAAAATCAATTCACTAGTTATCTGTGGCGCACAGTCTTATAATTATTGAGTTCATAATGCACTCAAATGCATACTGCAGCATACTGCGAGTTGTTACATATTATTGTATATTAGGTATTATATGATACGTAGGCATGTGAAGGTGGTCCAAAAAGACTTTTTTTTTCAAGCTCCATCATTTCAAAAGTTACTTTTAGACATGAAAAAAATTCTCCTTACAGCGCAGCTCGTTATCTCAACTCTACACGAGAAATCTTTTTTTTTGTCATTTTTACCTCGTAAAAGTTGAGAAAAAAAAATGTTATCTGGCTTTGAACACTTGCAACCAAGTTAAATCAATATCTCTATGCTATAATTGATTGAACCACCATCCCAACGACCAGTATTAAGTATTTTGTTTTTACAATTTAAATTTTTTCGAAATAATGTTGAATATTATACAATAAGTTGACCATAAATTCGTGAATTTTCAAACGAATATTGTTGAACGTTGAAAATTGTTATTAGATAGGTAATAAGCACTTCATAGAAATTCAATAATTGTTCTGAAGTCATATCTGGTCGGATTTAACTTGGTTGCACGTGTTCAAAGCCAAATAACTTTTCATCTATTAGGATTACGAGAAAAACATATCTATGTTTTTTTGTAAAGAATTGAATTTCCTACAAGAATATGTACATTATAATAACGAAAAGAAAATTTTTCAAATTTTTATGGGGTAAAGATGAAAAAAAAAATCTCTCGTGCTATTTATATGGGAAAACGAAAAGTCTTTGCGCGTCTTGTAGAGATGAGATATCGAGTTGCGCTTTGGGGAGGATGTTTTTCATGCCTAAAAGTAACTTCCGAGATAACAGGAAGGAAAGTTTCTTTTTTTTTTTGGACCACCTTGGTATTCATGGTTAATACCTCAATTGCAGCGAGAGGTAAATGGTTATTACATTATATTGTACATATATATACGAAATAAGGGTTGAAGTAATTTACGAGAAGCCATCAGGGTCGATGGAAGAGCAAACTTCTATAACGAAAAGTGACAAATTCGTATCCAACTTCTTACGCGCGGCTTATACTGCAACGTCGAGCTTTTATTGCCCGAAGTAAATAAGTCGTAAGCGAGAGCCGATTTAATAGCAACCTGCATGGGGATCAGGTCCAAAACTTTTCTAGAGGAACTTTAGGTCCGTACGAAATGTCGGAGTAAAACGCAAGCTCTCCATTCCGCTTTTGCGTCATTATGTAAATTTGACGATCCGAAACTCTCGCGTTAACCATATACGACAACGATTACTTGAATTGGAAGTAAATTTCAACACCAGTTACCGAAATGGCTGACCCGATACATTTTATCGAACTAGACTGAAATAAATTCAACCATTTTTCTCAACCCAGGGCTGATTAATACCTTCTTTTTGACTGTACGATCACGTTTCTTTACTACGATACGTTAGGCGTACCGACAATGGAAATCGCTCGCCGCATGATTGTCCCATTAAATGACACAACTTTATTCAGAATATTTCCAAACGTATGTAACTCATCCTAAAGCATGTCGACTATACCGGAGAAATGGCACTTGAGTACGTACGTGCAGAAATCGCTTCAAAAAATTTACGTACATCCGACGCAATCAAATCTCAATGGAGCCAAGTAGAGTAGCCATTGTGGTTTGTGCAAAAGAGAAGGCGAAGAGAAGAAAAAAGCTGAAAAAAGGAACTAAAAAGAAAGAAGAACAGAAGAAAAGGCTCGAGATGTAAATCAGTGACACATTTTCTACTCTCTTATTATAGCTGCAAAATATATTTACTTGGGCCAGGTTTCACGTTGGAGTGAGCGATGCTGGCGTGCTTTCGCATCTTATAAGTTTACTCTTCCCTCGTCGTCGTGGTACCGAAGGGTGAGTAGCAACGCCATTCTCCTCCCCCCATTCCTCTCACCCACCGTCCGTCTTCTTCCCTCGGCACAACGAAGACTAATATATTGACCCCATTATAACGTTATTACCCGCAAAGACCGATACGACATGAAAGCCGTAACGTTGTAATAACGCTCGAAATGCCGCTTGTTCTGCTGCGGAGAGGTGATGTTCGGGTCAAGGAAGCAGAAGCTGTAACCGATACTTCTGAGGTAACGTTCGCCCTTTCATATGGAAGGTAACAAGAAATTAAGTAAAAATTCAACACCATACGATGTTCTCCGGTGGAAATAGCACAGCTATTGTGTCTTCGACTCGTGAGAAATGCACAACGTTTCCAGATAATGAGGACAATTATATCGATCCGAACTAGTCCCCCGTGTATTAAAATGCGTGTGTGGCCGTTTCTTATTATCCACTTTACACGATATGATTTATTGATGTTTTCTCGCCTGGAAATAAGGTGCGATGCGTTTATATTCCTATATGTATACAACGAAAATGTTATCGTTGTTGTTGTCGGAGCCATGGCGATAAGAATTTATAGTTTCAATAAAAAAAAAAAAGAAAACGACATAAAAAATGAGAAAATGTAAAATTTTATGATAGAAAAAATTCTTTTCTTATATTTGATGAAAAAAATTTTTTGCTCAAAAGTTTTTATTTGGTAATACGACGTGGTACTTTTTTTCTCTGGAGTCCAAACACACACCTCGCCATTTTAACTAAACATTCATTCTGCCCTCGACGAAAAACCTCTAGCTTGCTCTTCAACGTTAGTTGATTCTACCGAAATTT
Source organism: Athalia circularis (assembly GCA_963978495.1). Lineage (NCBI taxonomy): Eukaryota > Metazoa > Arthropoda > Insecta > Hymenoptera > Athaliidae > Athalia > Athalia circularis. The sequence goes on from OZ021700.1 coordinate 25,088,648, forward strand.
TATCTAAATTAAAGCCTGAATTTTTTATTCACCCGCGGCTCTTCCGTGCCGAAGAGACGTATCATATTTATCGTTGCGAGTAGATGCCCAGGTTGAGTGGAGATGTATATGTGTATACGTACTACGTATACGTACGGCGGGATGAGGATGAAGCCAGCGCGCGGTACCTATAGTTGTTGAAAACGATATTTTGTTTACCGTAAGAGGATCTGAAGGAGCCCGGTACGTGTCTGGCCACTGTTTGGACAGCATCAATGCGAGTAAACAGAGCCATAAACACGACCAGGCTCTGTTCTCTGCCGATGGTGGTCCACGTTACCTCGTAACAAAGAGTTGCGTGTAAACGCAGCGGACCCTGTACTCCTCCGAACCAGTGTTACAGGGACAACCTACGCAAAAGTGGAGTAAGCGCAAGATCAAATCGAAGAGGGAAGTTTTTTTTTTTTCCTCCTTTCTTGCTTTCCTTCGAAAGGTGCGATTTGAAAAGCATGAGATAGAAAGCGGCAAGAGGCAAGAAAAAAAGGCGGTTATTGATCCCGAATCGATATACTACACCCGAGTAAGATGTTCCGAGAATCAGGTGCATACATCGCATATATACGATATCTGTGTGTAACTTTCAACGGGTGTGGATACCTGAACTGCCGGCTATATTTGGGCTATTCATCTGTCCGTGCAAGGTCGACGTGTATGTTGATGCTGCGTATGGGGAGAGTTAGGTCCCGTGCGTGTTGTCACGCGTAAAATTGTTGAACAGCCATTTCCGCTTAGTCGAAAATCGGAAGCACCAGCTCTTAAGTTTACACATTGGTATATAACCCCTCTCATCCGGGCGGATAGGTATTTTGGTAATATTTTCTCAATCATGCTCGGAATGGGGGTCGAAATTGCGAAGTAAATAGAACATTATTGGTAATATTCATACGGCGAAGTTGGAGCGCTGCATGCAGGCAAGGGCGAACGGCGTTAGGAGGACCTGCAGAGCTGTGGAAGAAAAAAGTAAGGAGTAAGCTTTCATCCCCGACGAAGGTTGATGAATTTCACTCATCCCTCAAACGCCTCTCCGCGTTCCACGTGCCCGCGGGCGAAACGTAGTTCCACTATATCAGGAACCGTGGGAGCCTAGAGCCCAGGGATTTTCGGAAGTTGCTGGTAAATCCAGCAATCATGGTATATTTCGATCCATATATATACAACATATGTATGTTCATACCAAGTGTGCGTGGGGCGTGCACACACTCAAACGTCTATCTGCCGCAGAGATAAACGATGTCGTTGCGTTGACGAGCGCGTATAGCTGGGCTGTTTCTGAAATAATTAACAGAAATCCATTCGTTAGCTACGTACAGCTGCGATAAAAGCTATCTTCTATTTGCAACGATAACTATGACAAATCTTTTGTGACTGCATTATTCGCCGGCTCGATTACCATTACCATCTCACCAAAACATGAATGGATCGACCGTATAAAAGAAGGGGAAAAATCAGTGTATATGTACATGAAACCGATCGCTGATATCTGTAAAGTGTTTATGTAAAATCGAATTAGGTACCGGCGTGTAGGTGCATTATTACAGCATGAATTCGGTACCGGAGAAGTGGTATTGAGAATTGCTTTAGGGGAGGTTAGAAGAACCGTGATCCATAAAGAGGAGGAGAGCTAGTGAGAGAGAGGCAAAAGCAGAGGCAGTTGAATGTGTAGGGATGGCGGTGCGTTGCTCCGGAAAATGACCTGTCACTCGCGGCACGTTCTCCGGTTCTCTTCTCTTCGCACCTCTCTTTTTCGGTTTACCCCAGTCCATCCGTCGATCCTACTACCCACCAACCGTACGTCCGTCAATCCAATACCCATTCGTCCTCGTGTTTCTTACATGTTTTATTATTCAAATTCTTACGCCAGTCCAGGACGAGTGTAGGTGAAATTTGCTCACTCCGAAAGCCTCTCCTTCTACCGTGAGGGAGACTCAAGAACTAGATCAGAATCGGTGATTTAATATTTCAGATTAGGTCGTCCTCCTAGGTCAGTTTTTTTCTCCCAAGAGTTAACTAAAAGACCCAAGATTGCCACCGCATTATTCACCCGAGGGGTAACTTGGAGGTGAGTGAAAACATGCATTACGGAGATTCCGCACATACCCCATCTTGCGGGGCTCGTTTTGTGGTATGAGTACAGCGTGAATATTACGCGTCAAGGTGCAGGCGGAAAGTTTTCTCGCTTAGCCGCGCGGAAAGGTATACATACATATAGTGGGTGGAGAAAGAAGGTGGTTCTGGGGTCCTGCAGGCAACGGCAACAGCAACGGAAGTGGGAGTGGGACAACACCGAGGGTGAGAGTTCGGTAAGTGAGAAGGTGAGGGTATGGAAAACGGCCTGTATAAAGCGCTCGTTACAAAGTTTAGCTAGGGACGTGCATGCATGTTATTACATCGTGGGACTTAGCCCTAAGCTCACCCGCAAACACACTAAGCTGCCCTGAAGAACACACGTGCAATATGCGCCAGCCTCAAACAGTTTTGCCGTCCGCAACTCTTCATTCATGCACCCGTTTACGGGTAGCATATATTATTACGTTCGCGCCTACAACCCACCTTCCCCCTCCCCCATTGTTATATTCCGCCCTGTGTAAGCTCCGAATTTTTGAAAACTCGCTTGACGCGAAAAGAAAAAGCGCAATTTCAACATTTCGGAGAAGAAATAACAGAATTCAAATTTAACAAGATGATGAGTGGAATGATTTTTTTCCCAGTACATTGACACAAGGGTGATGAGATTCTTCATTTGGCGATTTAATTGGCGCGTCATATAATCAATCGCATCAAACCAGCACTCAAACACGGCCGTCACTCCGAGGTGAGGCCCGAGTCGAATTGTTGAGGGGTAATGTCATTAGATTTTGGAAACTACGAGTTGGGGGCTGTGCGATGCTTTCCAAATCTATATGCATATGCAGTGCACACTAGCTATAGCCCTCGGCATCACACTACAAACCAGATTCACATCGAAGCTTGCAGCCGTATCATCCCTCTTTTCTCTTACATCTTGCCTATGTTCTGTGGGTTTCTTTATTTTTGCTCCTCCCTCTCTATTTTCTTCGTCCCTTTTCCTTTTGCTCATACCACGCCCTTTGCCAAACACCCACGCGTACCGTCTAGTCTGCGTTGTTTCGCCCGAGATATTCAAGATACATTCAAGATTCGGCTCCAGGGTGTGGGATGTAGTGACTAATTTAACGGTTCGCAGTCTCCCCATCCGTCAGCCCCTACGCTCGGCTCTAGTCACTCCAGCCGTGGTCGACTTTCGTCTCCGGCCTTTGGATTTATTATAATCCCGGCCAATTTCTAAAGCGCGCCGAGTCGATCACGGCGAGGGAGAGGGTGAATCGTTTTGTCAAAATTCATGAAATTCATGAGCCTTGATCTCGGTTATTTTGTACGCCCATCTATTTGCCTGTATATATATTTCTCATCGTTTACTCATATCCGCTTCTACTGACGAAATAAAATTTCGGAAAATGTACTCCACAAACGTCTCTCATATCATCGGAGCGATTACGAATTAATTTTTTATGAAAATTGAAATGGCGAGCTGTATCTACGTTTTTATTTTTCAATTCATCAAAGAAAACGGCGTATAGATTGCGCTCATAAAACTGTCATCGCGTTGGACTGCGTAAACTCGCTATAACGACGCTACATTCAAAAGGGTGAACAGCGCGAGTACCATAATCTTTTAATCCAGCTCTGTTCTGCCACTCGGCGTATCTAGGCTCTTGATTCATTATGTTAAAAATCCCTCACCGACCGCGACCAATACCTCGCATTTTTAGATGGATACGGTTTCAATGGATACGTAGGGGAAGGGGTGTTCGCTGCCTCTGCCCATCAACCGCACAGGATCCCACGGTCGGTTCACCGCGCATTGTTTGTTGAGCTGTACTAATGATTCCTCTTCAAGCAGCGACGCACACGAAGCTTTACCATGGTCGCCTTGATACGCTCGCAGCTATCGTGAATTTACTCGTGTTTACTCGGACAATAGACAAACGTCGGTGCGTACGCGCGGCTGCGGCGAAATCGTGAATACCGAGCCATCAGCTAGCCTTGCCTACCCAACTGTACTTGACTGATTCTGAGACAACTGGACTATACATATCTTGTATTTGGTGAATGTATACGAACACCTTGTTCTTGTTTAGTGTATAATGTATGTATTCATGTAACAGATATGAGCTAATTTGCACCTCTTTCTTCCGTTCTTTTGTTTTATATTGAATTTTTTATTACGGATGATCAGTTACTAGAATGACAGACTCTATTAGCGGAACACTACGTAATGCTCAACACATTGTTTTTTCGGATCCAGTCCAATCGATGCAATTGATTCTGTAACCGGGCATTGGGAATCGTTCTGATTATCTTACCTTTCCATTTCGTGAGCCCTCGATTCTGTTCTCTACGGTGTGAACCTTCGGCATGGTATTCTTTGCTTGATTCTAGGCCGGAGGAAGAGAAAAGCCTGTACGAGGCTAAGACCTACCAGCCTACAGCGAACGGACGAACTCAGCGAGGCGAAGAAGAATGTATTGATCAGGGCTGACATACCATCCAAGTGCGGGACGCGCTCACGCGACACCGTCGACATTCTGCACCTTCTGGAATACCAGAACTCCAACACAAAGAACCACCTCACTTCTTATCCCTGTGATCCCTCACCCTCCGCCGAACACCCTTCTTCCTTCGTCTATCGGCGAACGAACACGCGTTCACTGTTGCAGTGTCCCAGTAGAAAAATTTGTTAAATGTGCGTTCGATAACGCAGATTTATAATGCGACATACACACATACCTATTATTCGGCGACAAATTGATTGTCAAAGAGATGAATAATATACATACGAGACCGTGTCAGAAATGTTTTTTTTTTTTCTTTTAATAAATGTATCTTAAAAGTTTCTTTACCACAAAAAAAAACCTCCCGAAATCGCCCCTCCAGATATCAAAAATTGAGCTGGCGCATAGGGGGGTCCCCGTTCCCATTTAAAATAGTTTGAAAAAAACCGTTTTCAACAAAAAATTAAATTTTCCACAAAATCGGTGTCTTTAGTGTTTTACCTAAACTCAATAGAAAAAAAGTTATGGAACGTTAAAGCAGAGAAAAAAAAATCAAATTGTTGAACGAGTTTTCGATAGGGATTTATAAAAAAAAATAATAATGTCAATTGTTCTCAGAGTTCAAGAATTTGATTTTTTTTTCTCTGCTTTCACGCTTCATAACTTTTTTTCTATTGAGTTTAGGTGAACACCAAAGAGACACCAATTTTGTTGAGAATTTAATTTTCTACACGATAGAAAAAACAAAAAGTGAAAAAACAAATTTTTGTGTACTGTTATTTTGAAAATTAAAAACTAATTTTTTCCAATGTATTTTAAATGGGAAAGGGGATTCCCCTATGCGCCAGCTCAACTTTTGAGATATGGAGGGGCGATTTCGGGAGGATTTTTTTTCGTGGTACAGAAATTTTTGAGATACAAAAAAAAAAGAAGTATATACTGAAATATATATACCGGAATAATCGTACTACACCGGTATGGCGGATGGATTGCGAAATACGCAGAATTCCGTAGAATCGATATTCCACGGATTTCCAACAACGGATTCGTCGACGAAATGGCTCTGAACAACACTGATTTCCAGTACACGTCGAAATATCTCCGACTGATAAGCGCTGATGGATATCATGTTATCGTGAGTGCATTTGAACGAGTATTCAAATTATTTCCAAATAGATTTCAGAGAGCGTCGTCACGTAGGCAAGCTTTTATACATATAGATATCTGAATTTCGTGCCTAAATTCTGAAAGTATACTGACGATATCGCTCTTACTTGAACCATTCCACAGTCCGATCGGCTAAAAATACTTGGACGTGTATTTGTTCGTCTACCTTCATTACTTTGTATGATGATGGACAACGCGGTGTGCGTAAAAACAGGAAATAACTTGGGGGACGTGAAACGATACAACGCTGAACTGACGGATCAGAGAGAGGGCTGCTCTCATATTTAAACAAGGCGGTATTAATTTTCATTAGCAGCCTTTTGATGATTACTAAACTCCCCTGTTCACCGTTCGGTAGATATTAAATATGAATGACAGATGATAATTAAAATATTATGAGCTTGGATTCATTAGGTGGACGGAGCGCGTTGGTAAATCAAAGTTCTTCATTTCATTGAATTTTGACCAACGAGTGTATTTTGCTTTTTCCCTGCACGATGTCACACACATCTATCTTTGAATCCGGAGAGTGAAATCCACTTTTCATTGTCAACTTGTTTTATTCAAAGCTTCATTTTTCGTGCGACGTCTTTTTGTGTGAAAGAGAACAAACAAATAAAATCAAAAAAATTAGCTTTCGAAGCTTATCGATAAAATAGCTCACAAAATCATTCAGCCGAAAAACTATCCCGTAATTCGTGATGAATAGAAGTTTTGTGCAAGAAGAAAAATAAATAAAAAAAATAACTTCATCCTGGATTAATGGTATATGCGTTTCCCGTAGGTATACATACCTATGTTGATAATTTATTTTAGGAGTGCATATTTGGTGACAGCTGACGAGTTCGGTAACGTAATCGTTTGGGAATTCAGATAAATTGAAGGAGGAATGGATGGATGGATAACGGAAGGAAGGCCGCAGGGAACTCTGCAGTTGGAATATAAGGCGAATCTTGGCGAAATGCGGGATATCGGAAGTTGATGTTACTCCTTCGGCATTACCTCCAATAATAAAATTTTTCCTTTTATTCCGTCTTCAAAATATTCAAATTGTTCGCCATCACAAATACCCCCCTCCTGCCCCCAACTTTCGTCGCACCCAAAGCCGCGGCACCTGAGGCGGCGGTAGTGCCGCGTGAGACCGCGGAGACCAAAGACGGTGGAGTGAAATTGAAAGCGTTTTAAGAGAATCTATTGAATATTGAGCAGAGCCGAGTCGAACATGAAATTGGTGCGCCCAAAGAAAGCGTCAAGCTTGAATGGTTTTGACGTAAACTGCTATAGCAGATCTACCTACATACAAAGTAAAAAGCTACGCAAAACAATGAACCAGTAAGAGAAATTTTTTGCGTTTGACATTTTATTGGGAGAAAAGAAGGGGTGGCAAAGGGAATGAACGGGACGAGAGAAATCGCAAAATATAACCATCGACCAACGCAGAGTGCTGCCTCCAATATGACAAGAATTTAAAAGCCAGGCAACCAGGATTTGCTCGTAAATTGTTGAGACCAATTAATGAAAATAACTCTGGGCGAAAGTACGCTGTCGGTGGCATTTAGAGGTTCTAAAAGAAAACTCGCCCGAGGATCACCCTTAGCAGTTGTTTATAGACTCACTGTTCAGCACATTGTCAGTTGTTTAATATGGTTAGTAGTCTAGTAAAGGGAAAGACCTGCGCGAGTGGAAAGTTTCCAAAGGAGCAAAAGTGAATCGCTTTCAAACTCTTCTCTTTTCAATTACCTATCTCACTTTCTTCGAGCCATTTGCTTAATCAGCCTTCTAGAAAATTGCGTGCCAAAAATTGAACCCTCAAGATAGAGCTGGTTTGATGACGTATTCTTTCATTTTTTTGCCCAGAACAGAAACTGCGATTATAATTCGTATGGAATATCAACCACCGCCGTCTTCCGTTCGCTCAGAATTATCGAACTCCGTAATTTATATAGGTTTTATATGTATATAAACTACAGGTATACTAGATCTATGCTGCATGTATACTAGATACATACATAGGGTGAGACATTCCAAACTCCGAGAACGGAAGGAACCTCATTCGAGTTTTTCGTCCAATAAACGCACCGTATTACGAGAAAAAGGGGGCGCATGTGAAAAGTCGACTCAAAAATATAGCATGTTCAATAAATAAGGCAGTGGAGTCGAAGTCAATCTCAGAGTTTGGAAAAGCTCACCCTGTATGTATACATATACATCTAGTGGGTTCCAATGCCTGTAACAAGGGTACTTCCAAGAACTTGGTATCTTATATGTATCGCCGCTGGTGGTACTTGCTGCAAGCTCCTTTAACCGGTGGCCGCTTCTCGAACTATAACCGTCTAGCTCGGTCTAGTTCACCTTCAAAGTTTACTGCAGTTTACACATATACTGCTGCACGGACCCAAAAACCATATCAGGAACCCGGAGTAACGTTATGGAATCGATTATGTTTATTTCTTATACATTGCTCTCTGAACTATATTGAACAGCAACTGTACTAATGTGGACTGATTGTGAGCATGAAAGCCACTCTATAACAATCTCAGAAAACCGCTGTAAGAATTGCGGTGAATGATTTTTCGGGTCAATTAAAATTTGTATCACCGTTTACAAACGTAATTCGAAAGAATTATCGCGTTAATATTTCCACGCGAGTGGCTGACCGTGTATGTGTATACTTGAGCGTTACGGCTAATAACACCGTTCAGAGTGACCGTTGTTGAGGTTCAATTATATGACGTTCTACGATTACCGCGTTTACACGTATGCACGACTAAACGCTTGTTGCGATTATAATTTGCCGACAGTTGCAGGTGTGATTAGAACCGACCAATCTGGCCACTGTACCCAATTATAATTACATAGTTACAATTAGCTATTGTTCTGCAGGGACTTTATTATTAAATCCATAGCCATCTCAGTTTATATAGGTGTGTATGCACCGCGGCGACGTGATGGTAGTTTTTCGGTCAATGCGGACTGCATTCATGAAATATTCAAGAATTGATTGCATCGTCATGATTATATTTCGGAACGAATTGAAATAAAAAGTGAGAAAAAAAATTATCCGCAATTCAATCTCGTTATTTTCTAGTATACTTGAGTGAAGTGGGTACCTGTTCGTATACATATATCTAGAAAAGTATAAAGTTGAAATAATAAAAATAGAAACAGTAATAATCACAAAACAATAGAAGAGTGATGGCTATAAGGTAACTCACGACGTAAGACACAGTCCCAGATGTATAGTTGTACCTGCGCCATCCAATAAAATCCACTTACCTGAAAAAAGAAAAATTCATATCATTTCTAAGGGCTACGGCTACTTGTTAGAAATTGCATGATTAACTTTGCCGCTTTCTGGAATATGGGGGAAACCACATCTCGATCCGAATAAGTGATGAGTTTTATTTTTTTTAATCATTTTTCATATTTTTTTTTTTTTTTTTCATTTTATTGTGCTCAATAGCTTAATTTCAATGAATACGAAAACTGGGTTTTGGAAGCGTATTTTGCAGCTGTCTGGAAAGTTGGTTCTTCTCACGACTCGAATATCGAATGGAAGTTTGAAACGATCGTCATTATCGTTTATGAGTTAGGTATATCATTCTTTGAATAAGGGTACCTGTCTATATAGATAACGTGTTAGAACAATAAATGGTGAATTATTTAAAAAGTCTGCAAATTTCAAAAAATCAGATCATGCGATGAGTGGCTATAACTCAAAGGTCATTCAATTTCACATGACCTTATGCATCCTTTTGATATTTCACAATAATCTTGCTAGTGCCATTATATGTTGGAGGTTTTTTCTTTGACGTTTGAAGTTTTATCGACGAAAAATAAGATGTTCTAAACCTTCCTGAAATAAAAAATAGAAACAAAAAAAAAAAAAAAAAAAAAAAACAACAACCGTGAGCACCTTATCCGGAGTTCGCAATATCTGCGGTTTTCACTACATTGATATAGGGATTCCGCAATAATACTCCAATAAATGTTCTACGCTAAGGAGCAGAAGAAGATAATCACGCGGTTCCTCGAGTATCCCATATATCTTGGGGCCCCATGCCCCATATTTTGAATTCCATATCCCAGATTCTGGATTACATACTTTGTATACCACATCGCATATATTTCATATTTCCAATGAGGAGAGGGGGATGAACTGCCCGGAGCGGTAAAAGTGGCCAAAGCGCGAGGGCGCACGCAAACAGGCTCTTATTGTTCTCTCTAACGTGAAGCACTCTCGCATGCCCTTCGACGTGGTTTCAACGCCTTTTATTTTGTACGAAAAGGGGCGCAGCTTTACCGCTGATAACCCTCTCGGGTATAATGAATAACAAAACAAGGCAAGTGCGTGCCTTCAGCCTCTTCGACGCGAAAAGGGATGCGGTGACGCAAGGCCGACGGGTGAAAGATACAGAGGGGATCAGAGCTGCGGCATAACGTTACCAGTTTACATCACTCTGTCTACTTTAGCGGAAGGCTATACGATTGACGAGCTAATTGGTACGATAATTGCGCAAAACCCAAATCTGCATCCTTCGGAGCTCAAGGTATGTATGTAACATCATCACTCATCGTCGGTCCATACAATTGGCTAGAGAATAGTGCACACTCATTACTAAGCTATACGTATTTAACACTTGAACTTGTAGAACATATACCTATACATAATCGGATTTGTTACATAGGTAATTAAATGTAATGCAAACTGTTATTAATCAAGCATTCCATTAAATAAAAGATAAGACGAACGATTGGTAATCATCATTGCTGTATGGCAAATCTCTCAATTCCTTGGTACAGCTTGAAAATTTTCCCTTCCATATAATTTGAACGCAGTTTTTGCAAATTTCTAGCCAGTACAATAAGAGTATACCCAGAAATTGTAATTCCAAAATCGAATTCAATACCTGTTTTTCCATCCAGAGATGTAGTTAAAATAGCTGTGCTTACTTGAAAGTATGTGATGCTGAAAAACAGATCCGCCGTCTCTGATCACATTGTGACAACGTCACGTCATGTGAACAAGCTGTTGAAAAACCATGGCAAGCATCGATAAGCCGCGGCTAACCATAACAAAGCTTCGTATTGAAGTAAAGAAAAAAAAAATAAAAAAATAAAACAAAAAACAAATCTATGTGGGTGTAATAAAATCTATCGAATCAGTTTAACGAGTGCGGGGTGAAGCGGACGGCGGGAGAAGAGCTAATAAATCAGCTGTTGTTTTATTTTATCTATTTTTTTCGTGCTTTCGTTACGCTAACGCGGGGCCCTGTTGGGTAGGGAATGAGCGGACTGCAGGGGGTAGAGCTGGAGGCTGGGGGTGGCGCGGGCGATGGAAGAGAGCAAAGAGAAGGAGATGGGTCGGTGGGGAGGTAGGTGGGATGCAACACAATAAAAACCAGCGTTGGTGAAGCGCCAGAACAGATGCATTTTACGACCGCGAGTACAGTCCAGCAGCAGCCAGGTTGTGGTGGTTCTAGCAGGCCGTCATGTCCAGTTTTCTACGTATTGTTCGGGCACGGTGAAGGTAGGTACACCATAGGACTGCCGGTAGAACGTGTGCCCGGTGAATTGGTTTCAGCAGTTTTTATTTATTTTAGTTTTTTTTTTTTTACCTTTATATCTTTACATCTATATCGTTATTTTTCCGTTTATTACCTAGATCATGAAGCTTCCGGGAACTTTAACACGGACGATTGATTATTATTGCTATTTCGATGGTACCGAGGTGAACGACGATTCCTGAAAGTTGAATTTGTCGCGATCGTCTTGATATGACCCCAACAAAAATGGTAGGAGTCGAAAAAAAAAAAACACTTTCGGGCTCGCGGAGAAAATGTTTGATCACAAATTCTAATGAATCTGTTGTATCTGGACGAGCGACGAGCTATCGGGATATCAAAGAAATATCTATGTAATATGGGAAAAGAGAATGATAAGCGTAGATGTGCGCGAACAATTAGAACACTAATTCAGTATGGACAGTTTCGTGCGCAAGAGACAAACCGGACAACAAAGGGACGAAACAGAATGAGAGAAACCTGGTGTACCGGACATCAAGCGGGTGCAATATTCAGGACGCAGTAATTTATATTCTCCACCCTTTGTCCACCCTCTATATATCTCTACCGCATATTCTGTTTTACACTGAAACCTTTACACACATATCCCGCGCTGAATCTTTTTGTCTTTTTTCAAGCTTTTCTGCCGAGTCGGAGGTGAGTGGAATGGAGTGAAAAGCCAAAACCAGAGGCTCGGCGCCACTCTCTGCAACCTCGTAGCAAAACAGAATTGTTCACCCATAAATTGGGGCTGTTTGGTGAAGATATAGGTATATATATTTATAAATGTATGTTTTTCTGTTTTATTCATTTATTTTTTAATGGAAAAGAAAATTGGAATGAAACCTAGTGTGTGTGTGAATAGACAAGGTTTCTGTAGGTAGATTATCCTCGAAACGACACGACCTTTTTCCACCATATTTTTATTCATATTCCGGCATCAGTTCAACAGAAGTCTCCGATGTTTAATGAAATAATGTAACATTTTCACATCGTCAGAACCATGCAACATCTTTCAACTACAATTCGGTCAGAAAGTTTGGCTGTTTCGCTCGAGATACGACTCATGTGAGAATCACAGGTATTGCGCACCCATCTTAAATGGGATCGACGGACGATTTTTGAAAATTTTCCCAAATATGTTGAAAATATATTCTACCAGTTTAGAATTTCTTTATGCTTTGATGTCTAGAAATAATGTCGTATATAAATTCCAATCACGTGAGCTACCGTTTCGAAGTAGCGTATATTATACAAGATATCTGCGCAAACACAGCAGTATACATTCCGCTCAAATCAGTGTAAATGTTTGACTTGCTACCGTACTTGCTCATAACACTTAAAAGCGCATAGCCGCATACCGCATTTTTGCGGTCTTTTGACGAGAAAGACATATTCCCGCAGGAATCTCAGCTAGTCCAACATCATAACTGACTGGCTTTCACAACGGGCGATGCATCTTTTATACTTTGAGGCTTTGATACGATAAGTAAAAACAAACATCGGGCATTTCGGAAAGCTTGCGGTCCGATGGATTTTCAAATTCAAGTTCAAAGTTGAGCAAATTTCGTAGTATAACCGAACACCTGGCTCCTAGCAAGATGCATTCGAAACATAGTATGATAGTTCTATTCTAAAAGAAGTTCCGGTGCCAGAAAACTCGGCGTTTCAGCATACCGATCGAAGAGCCACTGAGAAGCTGCAGCAAATGTACAATTTACACATGGGGCTGCACACGAATCCTGTCATTGGCTTTATTGGTAGTAAACTCTATACCGGTGGACGATGATGGTGCACGCCAGGCACCTGGGGCACGTCTGCTGAAGCAGTTAAATACACGATCAGGGGTTGTATATTCTGTGCCGATAGGAGAAAGCTTTTATCGCGAATAAAGCCAGCGGTACCAGATTCGTACTATACATACATCAAGGCACGACGTCCGACCGTCTAAAAGACGCACTGCGTTTGATTATCCGTAGTAGCATCCACATGTCAGAAGAACAAAGCTGTGGGAGTTATTGGCGATACAATCTATCGTACATAATCACGGCATTTGCATATAACGTCCGTTTGGTCTCATGCACATATGCTTGACCTACTCGACCTTGTATGTTCCTCACTTTTCTGGATCCCAAACGCACAAATCCAGTAAGCAATTACGAAATTTACCGAAACAACCCTTGATTTTCTATTCCCTAGTCCGCAGAATGTCACATCAAAGTATCACAGTGCATGACTCTTCACTTCGTCAATCAGGTTTGCTTTTGTACAGATGAGGCAATTACTCTCACGTGTGCCCTGGTCGCTAACTGTAAGCGCGAAATTCGAATTACAAAGTGGCTGCGAATGCGCAGAATACGGCTACAGGTAGCGGTTTAGCCAACCTGTTTACTTCTATAAGACAGACAAGATAATAACGAACCCTGTTACGATGCCTATCAATTTAAGAGGCACTCTGATCTTTGAACCCTCTGAAAGAGAAATTAATAATGAAAACGCTCCGGGTTAAAGTTCACGAAAAGGAACCTACCGATAGACTATACTTTACATGATTACATCTGATCGTAAGCCGATACCAAGCTGCTGCTTCACTCTCTGTGAAGATCATTTTAACAAACAAAGTAGCGTGGAACAGGTGCGCTACACTTGCTATTCAGTTGGTTGCCGATGTAAATACTCGCACTATACAACGCCCGTCAAATGTTCACCATTTTATGGAATTTCATGGCTCCTTCAGCGAAGAAGAAAATGACTCAATGCTCGATTCTTCGTTGAATCCTAACCATCCTGAAAGTGACGAGATCGGAATAATGATCGAATTGCAGCTATTTTAAGTGCATGAAAAAATTATACAGTGGTGACCAGCGCCTTGCACAGTTTACTGAATGAGCAGCTTGGGTGTTGGCAGGATTATAAATGATGTCTACGACTGCCCGATCATTGCCGATTGAGTTTGGAATTTGGAACGAAAAAAAAATTTTTTCGTAGTTGCTTCGGTGTCTTACTTACACTAAGCTAAACACCCGTGGTGCAGTGAGTCGCACCAGAGAAGGCATCGATAAATCAATGGAATATGGTAATGCTGCAATTTCAATAATTTAAATATGTATGAAGGAAAATGGAACAATTTGGATGGCAGGGATCTGGCAGCGTGGCACTGAATCGCGTCTAATGAGACGCCAAGGTCCCGAGAGAGAGAGCGACCTTCCTATCCTTTCGCATTGAGCGCCTCGAGCACCCCATGTTCGCGGGACGGTAAAGGCTCCTTCGCGATAGACGTTTTCTGAATGAAGTAAACTCTACCAAAACACTACTACCGCTAAAATGCTGCCGGAGCTTTGATATAATTATTAAGCGGCGAGAATTCGTGCGACAAATCTAATAAGCCGGTGGGTGCAGAGCAAAGGACGTGAAATAGATCACAATAAGAAGATACCATTTTCAACGGCGATTCATAGCAATATATTTAGTATCCAAGCGATCTGATTTAATATGTTATCGGAACAGAATCACGGTTTGTAGGTTTGTGGTATATCTAGATATAGGTGGTATACCTAATAGGAAGAAAACGAAAAAACAGTCGTGCAGGAGCTTGGAGAACGGTATTTCTCGATGGCTGCTTTTTCAAAGCGTATGGCATATGCTGGAATGGCGGTGGGCTTCAGAAATGATGAAATTAATCCCCTGGGACGCAACCTCGGTAAACAGAAAATAATTGCGTCTACGATTGCGACACTTGTGGTGTTACTCGTTTCCCTTTAACTAAAAATATCACCTTGGATCGTAGGATATCGCAATGCTCTCCACCTAAAACTCGATTACGCCATCAGGATTGTCCCAAGAGATTGAGAGAGGAAAATATAGAAAAACGACAGAGGAAAAAGAAGTTGGCAACAAAAGAGGCGGAGAATGAATCCTTTCGAACTTATTCCTTTGTCACTTATTTTCCATAAATGCAAGTTTCAAGGTTACACTGAATTTAGAGTGACTTCACAAGGTTGCAAAGTACATGATTAAATGTCGTGAGCCATCAGTTATCGTTACGTTGAATTTCATTCCCACCGGAGCTGGCAGCCTTCTAGCACGAGAAATATCTTCCCCTTAATTCACCTCGTCAATCTATTTTACTAGTGATTCAAAATGTTTTCTTTGTTGAAAGAACTTATGTTAGTCAGTTTTCAAAGTCTCTCCTTCAGTGATTCGTCATGCTTCGCATACCATTTATCAGTTCACACATGAAGCACAAAATATTCCTATCCTAACCAAGTCAATTCTGTTAACGAAAATCACCTGAATATTCTATGAATAACACCCAAGGTTCTATAACCTTAGTCTAATTTTCCTGCAGGACTAAACGCGGTCTGGAATTCAAGATTGTGTGTGAAACCATAACGGAATAGGACACTCGACCCTGTGGATCCTAAGGGTAGCAAAGGTTCTGTGGGCGGTGCGGCGGTTGGGGCTCTGTGAAGGGCGTTGGGTCACAGGACACAAGACCCGTGCGTGGCTGACCGCTAGAAATGGAACGTTTGATTTCCGGGAGTACAATGCCACTCCTGCAGAGTGGGAGTTGTGGTCCAGATCTTCTCTCACCATCCTCTCTCTCTCTCACTCTCACACACTCTCTCTGCATTTGAACACGCGGAGTCGTGGTTGGCCCTTCAAGTGACTTTTTCGCGAGAGCTGCAGCATGTGACTTTTGCGCACGTGCTTTGTTAGAAGTATATAGGTAGGTACCTCGGCTACTTTCCCCTTGCAATAATTCACAGGTCACGTAGTCGAAAAGCCATCTCCACATTTCACATGAAACATGAAGCTGTCAGTTTTTTGCGAGGCTAGTTTGTTCCATTGAGAACGATTCAGCTCACCTTCTCCATCGAAGGTAATACTTTATTTTGAACCACTTACCATGCACTATCGAAGTAATCGTGAAATAAAAGTGAGCTGGGGCGAGTGAAGGACGAAAAGTTAGATTTATTTCTACCCACGACAACGGTCATCCAACCATTTACAAAATTTGCGAGCGTTACAGTGTCACAGACTCCGACTGAATGTAAAAATCATTTTGAAACGGAGGTTATGGAGACGAGATTCGAGTTAATTTGAGAATTCGAATTATTACATTGATGTCCAGAACGAGTTAGCGGTCGCTATTTTACTTCACCGGGAGCCCGAGGCTAGAACGATGTTGAGGGTAGGCCGGAAAGCGACTGCGGGTGGTCATCTAATATTCCACCCTTGACGTGCAGGCTAACTTGTTAACAGAGCCTGGAAGTCTGATGAAAATAAAATTAATGACCGTGAACCCTTGAGCTACCCTTCGTCTAGAAGTCGTCCACTGGGCACCGAACACCCTCCGCTCATATGATTGATGTTCAGGTTAGTTGGCGAGTCTGTTAATTTGCAAAATTCAAACATTGCCGGTGGCGCAGACCTTACCGCGATTTGAGTCTCCGTTTTACGTTACAGTTACGCTGTATTTTAACCTGGTTATAACACTCCGGAAAGTGGAGGTAGCGTTACTTCTTCACATCAAGGGAGAGAAAAAGGGCGGTTAAAATCGAGGGAAAGGAGAATAAAAACCAGCGGAGAAAAAGAGAATGAAAAAGGGGAAAAGAAAGACCAGTTAACACGGCGCACGCACGCAAAGTTGCTGATATCTTAACGCGAAATATCCTCTCTAGAAATTGTCGGTATCCAAACCGTGGTAACAATGTTAAATGGCGCGTAGACCGAAAGACGCTTTCCGGCTCAAGATCAATTCTCACGCCAGGCTCGAAGCAAATGAATTCGTGGTAAATTAACGAATTAGTAAATTAGTATTCCCCTCGTGAGAGAGCCTTCTTTTTCCCCCACAACCAAAGACACTCGGTGTTCTTTACATTCATTGGATAATGCGTCATTCTTTTCAACTATCCGAAACTAATTTGGGGTTAAGTAATTTAAACGTAGCGTAGAGCAATTAGAAGGGCTACGCAAAGGTCGGGGGTGATTTAGGAATACAGTTTCTGGAGAAGAATCCGAACAGAAGGGGGAGCGACAAGGAGAAAAGGTGGGAAAGGGGGCGGTTAACAGTGGGGAGTCAGCAAGTGGGAAAAGGTGAGAGAGATGCAATAGAGGGGCAAAGAGGCACGCAAGCAAGCAGGCAGGCAGGCAGGCAGGCAGACAGGTAACTTCTGGTAAGTTACCTCACACCACTAGAAAACGAAGAAGAGCGTACCACTGAAATATGCGCGAGGATGCGAAATTTATGTGTAGCCACACCTGCTTAGTGCTTACATGCGAAATAGTCTCATAAATTCCCATACATGTGGCAGTAGCCTCCAAAATCCTCTTTACCAAAAGAACAATATTACTCGGATATAGTTTTTTCTCCGAAGAAGAAATTCACCCCCAGGTGCCAAAGACGGTCTGCCTCAGTCTTTACGATACCCGCGTCAATTTTCATTAGCGTATGTTATCGACATTGTTGATAAATAAATACGTAATCAAAAGGTATAAAATGAGCAAATGAGCATGGCAAAATTTTTAATGATTATGCAATACGTGCGTGGAACGAATTGTGTATTGTGACATGTCTATTGTTGCGAATATATCAAAGAGTAGTGTTTTTTTTCTTTTCAAAAAGTGATTTGTTTGATAGAGAATAATAACAAAAATAGGTGTTCCGCACACGTTTATTTAATTACGTTCAACTTTTTCCATCCTACACGTTATAACGTTACGTAACACATGCAAACTTTGATATGTACACGCCGTATGGTGTATGGATGCAAGAGTGCGATTCTCCCTTGTACGTATGACCCCTGATAATTTTCAATTAAAGTTTGAAACGCTCCGAGCCTTCGAAACACACGATGTGTTCGAATGACGATGAAATACACCACTAACTCATACAATCCAGTCACTCGCAGCAATACGGTTTATGATATTACGATGTATTATGTTGTATTTTTTTTCTTTCATTTCTGTCGCATCAATTTTTCATCACTTCTATCGAATAATTCTGCCTGAAGTACAAAAATAAAGAGAGGTAACTATCACTGGAACTACAACCCGCTGGGTACGCCAGATCGCAATGCAATCGGTAGACTTTTCAATATCAGTACCCAAAACACCGTTCGTGAAATACGCTACGACGGAAAAAAAAATGAAACTCCTGCTTTATTTTTCCGAAAAGTAGATGTGATCCAGATAACGCCTATATTTTCCACTACCAACATATACGGATTTTCAGATTTTAGGACGGAAAACAATTCCGAAAAATATTGATACCCTTTCCCACAGACAGTCGTAAAGCATCTCAGCACCTGCGACGACTTTTATATAATCTGAAAGGACAAGCAATGAAAATCCAGCTATGATCGCGGGCGAGCGCTTTACCCAGCTTGGTGACCGTTCTCGCGAATTCTGAAAGCGGATAGTCTGCCGAGGGCTGTTGGAGAGTAATGGTAAAGGGGTGATGGGAAAATGCTAGAGTAGAAAGGGGTGTGATGGTGCGGTCAGCATCAGCAATCAATGCCTACGCATGTGACAACCAGGAAAGCTGATAACATGTCGTGTTCCTCGTGACTTCTCTCGCTTTCCAACATTTTGTGCAAGCTTTGTTAACTTGTGGCCGGTTGGCCCTGTGACCTAACTCGTTACTCGTTTTGTCATACGTCGCTCAGTCAATTTGGCTCCAGATGAAACTAACGGTGCACCAGGTGCCGTATCGTTCAAAATTGTTATAGAGTATGAAAATTACTGCGATTGTAGGTTACATAATATCCATATAGATCGATGATCAACAAAAATTCAATATTCACGATTCGATAATTCAAGGTTATATGACACGACGATTCTGGAATGGAACAATTCTCCTTATAACAATTGCCGTAGGTACGTACGTACATGATCACCCGATCGTTTGGAGAATAAACCATTAATATTGATTGCGATGAAACCATTCCACTGAGAGCAGTCGGCATACTCGTTTCCATTGCATCGAAAGATATGACAACAAAACGTAGTAAGTACATGATTAAAATTGAATACGATCTTACCATTGGAGTATCGTGAATCTACGCTGAGCCAGGTGTAAAACGTAATGCTTTTTGCATCCCCACAGAAATCCTACCCAAATCAAAGTACCGCGTCTACGTTGACATGGAAATTAGATATTTATCGAAACAGAGCAATAGTACGGGAATGGGGCCGTTAACCGAAGAGGACTCAATCACAAAGATGCTTTGTGCACATTGAACAAGCCGAGATACAATTTTTTTTCGGCTTCACAGGGTGTTTCGAATAAGTTTGTGTCACTGCTCATCGCCGATTGATTCTCCAGCTCGATATTGGTGGAAATCTATGAACTCTTGTAGTTGCAAAATTGAATATGATGTTGCTGGAACTTAAGGTGAACATTTTTCATTGGTTTACCAAATTTTCCTCATCAAGCGAGAAACAAAAGTCGCACAGAGACCATGGGGGGCAAATGAACCCTTCATAGCGGGGGAAAAGATCACATGCTAAACAAAAACTGGGAAACGAGGGTTCATTTCACAACCCATGGCACTTTTAAAAGTTTCGTCCTTTTTGAAGAGTAGATTGTTTCAAGCCAGTAAAAACTTTTGACATTGAATTTCAAGATCGAGGTCAAGTTTTCGAGGATCTTTACTGATCTCGAGATGAAGAATCAATCGCCTCGCAAAGCGGTCATGTATAATTTACACGAATGGAGGCAAGTGTTCGCATCAACATACACTTCCAATTTGCAAACGTATTCGGGGTTGAAATATCGAAGTTTCAAATTTCGATGAGACCGATGCATACAGAGGCAAAATATGAAAGCAGAGAAAATGCGAAACGAAAACGAGAGAGACTATAGAAAGTCGAAATTGCATTAGCGGCGACACACAGGCGATGTATAGACGGATGGGAAAGTGTATATGGAACAAGAGCAGCTCGTTGTTCGCGAAGCCGCTTTATTGGAGAGTGTTGCTATCGACAGCACGGCTGTTGAGTATACGCGGTTCGCTGCGTTTTCTGTGTTATCGTTGTAGGGGCTCCAGGCGAAGGTGCGGACAATGGACCTCGTAGCGAATGGTGAGAGAAAGTAAAAATTAACGAGAATTCAGGCTCGGCCGAAGCCATTGAAAAATTTCCTGCCTCTCTCACATCGGTGTGGGCCAGGTTGGAAACTTTGACCCCACATTCTCTGCTCATACTTTTCGCAAATCTAGTCAATCTTTACCGCAGAACATATCTCTTTCCATGTACAAATTTTACTTCTCCATTTTTTCAGTAATGTAAAACGAGCACTGCACGCGGTGTAACGATAAGCCCTGTTCATAGTCTGTAAGGAGGTTAATTTGCCTATAACCATTTTAGTATGCGAAGCCCGAACCATCCGGGAATCGTATAAAGACAGTTGCAGGTAAGTAAGCTTGTTCACGAGGCCACCATCACGTCGTCCCGCGGGAATCTCATGTATATCCACGATGGCACGAGCAAACATGTTGGATAAAGTCTAGTCTCTGTCTCCAGAGCGTAGGCACTGCTAAGGCGCGAGTAAACATTGATACAGATCGAACGCTTAATCGCTCTTGCCTGTTTACTGATGTGCCGTCAGTCGTGTATATACAATATAAATATACCATATATATTATACATTATCATACCAACGTGCGCAAATTATAGTATGTAAAAGCATCTCCCCTACGTATACCTAGCTGTACAAATGTACTGATTAAATGATGCTGACCTGATTTAAGGTTACTTATTTTCCCTGTATATAGGAACCGCAGTATATGCGGATGTATATCACGTACTACAGGTTTGCGAAACTTTGAACAATTATAATGCCTTCAATAAACATTGATAAAAGTAGTTTGTGCCACGCGATATGAAGGAATAATGGATAAAAGTGCGTTGACGGATGTACCATATGTTTAAGTAAAGGGGATATTCCCCGCCTGTATATATTCATAGCCACGTCGAGCGTTGAAACATGTTCACAAGTCGTGGGTCATTTTTCACTGAAAATACATATCACCGAATCGATTGGCGCACGAAACCTTCCTACCTTCCTACATTAACGAATCAATTTCAATTTATTTTGTCGACGACGTTGATAGGAGTGATCGTGTCCGTTTAGACGTATCGAAACCATACGTCAAATTTCATCGCAACATTTATAAAATAGTATAGTTATATCGCCTTCGAGGTAGCTGTGGAATTAATCGACACTGCCCATCATATAGAACTTCTGATTTTGGCGATGGCGCATAGTTTCGTACGTTTATATGGTAACTAATACAATACTTGCAGCGCATTTTCCATGAGAAAATATATCACTCTAAGGGTAACTATGGTGATTCAGTCGATTCGAACCATTGTCAGTCCGTTGTAACACCAAAACCACTTAAAAGCCAGGAAGTCAATGTGATGATTCACCTTTTTTTTAATGCTGCATTTCCTTTACCGAATTTTTTTGGAAGCTGAAAATTTTTTCTAATAATCTTTCATCCGTTAGTGTTACAAAAATATAGAATAGGTAAGTGTACCGCTCATGGAAAAGGTAAAAAAAAATCTCAAAATAGTGATGCTGTATAATATAAATTTATCTAAAATTTACTCTTTATCATCGTTCGAATTTGGAAAACGGTCGATAAGGACTATATTCCATTTAATATAAAAGAACCGAAGTCATGTAGAAATTTAGTATCTGAAAGCAAACTCGAGAAAAAAAATCTCTTTTTCAGTTGGCGCACTTATTTATGGGCAAGTACCTAAACGATTTTTTATACTAAAAAACGATGATCTTGCACGTGGATAATATGTTGGTAAATTGGAAAGTGTGTAAGTAAAGTCTCAACTAGTTTTCAAGACGAAACTTTTGTAAAGTCAAAATGTGAATCAAAACATAAATGTAATTTAAAAAAACACCCTTTCTACTCGACGACCGTCGTGCTTTCTCTGTATACCTATGTATACTTATATTTATACATGTATAGTTACTGCCTTGATATTATTATAATATGTTTGCTGGTTTGATCAATTTTTTTTATTTATCATTTTTATTTCTCCCTCTCTTACGTTACCGCGCTAGGAAACTGAGTTTCCATATATTTACTTATGTTTTAAATCTGAAAGAATAAGTTAAGTCCGGTTGAAAGAGTGTGCTACGTTTTTTTTTTCCAAAATATCGAAAATGAAAAATTTTAGAGATATGTCCATATGTTTCAACTCGATCCAAGATTTCATCGATAGACTTCTGATGTCGATAATTGTTACGAGTGTAGAGATATTTCTCATGGAAATGGAAACTTATTTTTAATGAATGATGTTTTAGCCAATGTGAGAAAATTGTATTTTATTAATGGTATGTAGTAATAATGGTGGGTGGTGAGATAAAAAGGAAACTATAGAAATTTGTGCCTTCGTTTCGAACTCCACTCTGCACCAGTTGGAGTGTTGAAGATGATGGGAATAAGTAAGTTAATCATTACCTGACGACGAGTGAAACGTAATATTGTCAATCGAATTGAGAAAGAAGTAGGTCACCCTCGACTCCTGTGATTTTTACCGGGTGGCATCGCGGCGTCGAACGCAGCGAGGACTAGGAGTGACGCCGGGGGGGGGGGGGGGGGGGAAAGAAATATCAGGTAATAGGAGAAGAGAGCTTTTGTGCGTCATCTGCTCACTGAATGTAATGATTACGCTTTGAAGTTATTGCCACATAGCATCGATGTAGGTATATCGTTATTGAAGCCTTTATACGGCACTACGGTTATGAAGTAGGGAAATAGTTTCACTTCATTTTGTCGATGTCACTTTGTTATTTTTCATTCGCCAAAACCCCACTTCTTGACTATTTTTATATTCTTCAATTTTGTCACTATTTATTTTGAATATCAGTTGCGAAATTCTGGTAGACGAAACAATCAATAAACAGATAATCGCTAAAGTACACATCCGAAATGATCAACTCAATTTCACAACACTATACTCCGGAAAATTTAGTAAGGGGTTCCGCCAACATTGTTCGTCCGGGGATGCGGTAGGGCCGGAAGCAAGATGGTGGCGCATCCGGCAGTTCGTGTGCGTTGCGGATGGAATTCTCTATCAATATTTGTGAGCAGTTTTTTCTTCTTTTTGTCTTTTTTTTTACGGGGAATCGAGCGAACGGAGTCTACATCCTGTGTTTGCGCATGCCGCATAATTGGATTTTACTCCAATATTAGCTAGGATTCCTATTCCGCACTTATTACATAAATAGAAGAATTCAGCAGCCCAAAACCACTAATAGAGGGAATGCCATCTCGCGACTGAAAACTATAATTTCGATTAGCAATGTCGACAATCGGGAATAATACTAAAAATTGGTTGCAAGTAGTAAAAGTACACATTAGAGTGGTCCTTATGTAGGGTATTTTTTAATTTATATGCTCCTAGAGGCTCAAATGGTTCGAAATGAATGCAAAAAAATCTACTCTAAGTTTCAGGTCTCTATCTTAATTTTGACTCGTGCCGCTTAATTTTTAAATTTTTAAATTTTGCAGTACGACCAAAATAATTATTCAAACAATTGAAAACCAGGCAAACTTTATCTTCATAATAGCACCTGTCCCTCAGAATTTCATCGATGATTAGATATTATAATACCGAAGTTACAGCTGGATATTGTTTTTTAATTTTTTATCACGGCTGAAATAATTGTTCGAAAAATTTGAAACTTGGCAGACTTCTTTTTTTTAATAGTATTCAGAATTTTTACAGATTTTTAGATATTAAATGAATGTTTTCTTTTTTTTAATAAATGATTTTTTTTTTTTTCATCCAGTTGCAAACTAAAAATTATGATAGCTAAAAATCTGTAAAAATTATGGAGGGTAACTACTATAATAAAAAATAAGTCTGGCAAGTTTCAAATTTTTCAAACAATTATTTCAGCCGTGATAAACAATTTAAAAGAAAATTCTAGTTGTAACTTCAGTATTACGATATCTAGAAATTTGCAAAAATTCCTAGGGGCAGCTACCATTGAGAAGATAAAGTCTGCAAAGTTTCAATTTTTTTTACAATTATTTTGGCCGTAATAAGAAATAAAAAATTAAAAAAATAAGCGGCACGGGTTAAAATCAAGAGAGGCCTGAAACTTGGGATACATGTTTTGCATTCATTTTGAACCATTTGAGCCTCTGGGAGCATAGAAATTCAAAAATACCCTATATAAGGGCCACCCTAGTACACAAAACCTGTGATACAAAACGAATTTCTATCCGACGCAGTAAACGTTGAGTTCGGATGGTTATTCTTCGACGAACCGCTGATCGTGCTCGAGTCTCATAATATGTGTACTCTGAATGATATGAAAATTACGTTGAACTGGGTAGCAAACCGAACATTGCACGATCGTTTCAGGGCTTCACGTAATAACTAATTAAACTCGAAGTTTAAGCCGACAATTTCCGCGAACTCTCAATCGTTAGTAAGGGCTTATATACCTGAAGCGTCGAGGAGTGCAAAGTCGTTTCGATGGCAGCGGACTTTTTGATGATGTTACAGTACCAGCCATAAGTTTGTGGACACTTCCGAATTTTTCGCTCGCGATGAAAAATTAGATATTTTTGCCAAGAAAAAATCGTTGATGAACGAACAAAAAAGAGTTTTGAAGAGGAAGAATCCAGCTTTTATTTTAGTTTTTGTCAACTATTTTTACGATTTTCGGTTTTTAACAATATCTGATGACTTAACGGACGATCGTAAAAATAGTTGACAAAAACTAAAATAAAGCTGGATTCTCCCTCTTCGAAACGCTTTTACGATCATTCATCTACGATTTTTTCATGGCAGAGATATTTAACTTTTTGTCGCGAGCGAAAAAATCCAAAGTGTTTACGAACTTACGGCCGGAACTGTATATTTAGAATCTCCATGCTATCATAAGTATATGGTATATATTTCGACGTGGCAACGGCATATAATAACGGAGCAGAACCAAGTAAGCTCCGTATCGAAGCCTGAAAATCAATTACCAATCACGCCTCTCGCTAAAGCTCCACGCGTTCGCTTTCCTAGCAGAATATAATGGAAGTGAGGTCCTTGTATCGTGCGCGGAGAAACCCAATCGAGTTCTCCGCATATTGATTCCCTAAAAACTGAAGGCATGCTTCGTTGCAAAATTTAAGAAGCTTTAAGACTCAATTTACTTAATTGAGTTGCAGACAAAATGATTGGAGAACGCCGCCCATCGGTTACCTACCATATTCCACGCGGTCTTACTTGAGACATGTTACATAATAAATATGCTTACATGAAACACATCAATTCGTTATCGTTTGAAGATTTTTTTTCAGTATATTTTGTATATAATTTATAGTTGCTTCCTAATTGCTGGAAAGATCGAGTGATTTGTAAATTAAAAATTTAATACGATATGCGAGATGAAATTGATTTAACTTGTAACTTAAGATGCGATATTAGACCTGATGATTAAATGTTTTGTGGATAAATATTCCCCTTCTGTTTTGAGAATCCCTAGTAACCTGCCCGCCGGCTATGAATATTATTGGATCAGGAGTCACGGGAAATCTGAACGAACGAACGGAACAAGAGATGGATTGTTATTTTGGTTCTTAGCCAAACTCTTGCCTAAGATTATCTTTATCAGTATAACATCAAGGCGTCGCGTATGATATCCGCTATCTCTCCGATATCCTCATGGTAGAGAATTACCGTTCTTGATAATACGTCACCGGTATAGCTGAACTTATATTATACAACTGGTTAAAAATTTACTGTAAGAAAGAATCACAATGGGATATCTATTGATGGTATCGCATGTAGATGAATAGTAGTAAAGGCTCCATAAAATTTTTAATCGTTCACCATAGTCTACGGTTGAAATTGTGTGATTTCAAACTTGACATTATTCTCTGAAATATTTGGATCCTAATTTTTTGGAGAGGGTCCCATTTGCACACCGTTCAATTACCCACAGCGGTAATGGCATATAGCATTTTGGCACACAGGTTTTTTAAACTCACAATCAGTTCAATTGCACACAGTTCGATTGGACACACGATGACTGACTGACTGTCGGCTTTTTTGGGCACAGCAGTGATCGGACAGAGTAGCTTTTGCGCACAGTA
Organism: Athalia circularis; assembly: GCA_963978495.1. Lineage (NCBI taxonomy): Eukaryota > Metazoa > Arthropoda > Insecta > Hymenoptera > Athaliidae > Athalia > Athalia circularis. The sequence goes on from OZ021700.1 coordinate 25,115,126, forward strand.
GCTATTGGGGACAAAAATTCATTCGACGGTCCGTGGGTCTTAAGCACACAGATAATATTCCAGAGAACCGGCAGTACGGTCCTTTGTCTCACCCATTTCCAACTTAAATGCGGAATCCCTATGAAATTCACGTAAAGATGTACTTCGGCCCTGATCTATCGATTGATTGCTATCACTCGTTCATGTATCAAAATTGATTGATCCACGATCGAGTCTATCTATGTTCCGCCAAGTCATTATGTGCGATATCTACGGTACGCAATAGCCACTGTGTAAAATATTATCTGTGTGCGAAAGCCCCACGAATCGTCGAATGAATTTTTGTGTCCAATAGCTACTGTGCGCAAAAGCTGTTGTGTCCAATCACACTGTGCCGACGGTCAGTCATTCGTGTGTCCAATCGAACTGTGTCCAATCGCACTGTGTCCGAAAAACCTGTACGCCAAAATACTGTGGGCCATTGCGGGTGTGTGCAAATGGGGTTCCCCCGTTTTCCCCATTTTTCGCACACGTCCTTCAGGCAGCACACACTATTTCTTGCATAATTACCTGCGAAGAAGAGGGTAGTTTGAGGAACAAACCTTCTCAAACTCGAAGTTCGATTATGGATGAAATTATTCATGCTAAAGAGCGCCACTGATAGCATGTACTGTAATGTGACTTACGGTAATGTAATTTTAATATTTTTTCATTGCGTTCACCTCTGTAAGATGCGCCCTGATTACATTGTGAAATTTATGGAAATGAAAACGAATTGAATTGTGGATCACGCCCTTCTGGTTTTAGCCCTCCACATATTCACTAACCTTTTACGGGAGGGACAGGATTCTTGGGGCGGCGGGACGCGCAGGTGACGAATGATAATGACCGGGAGGGACACTCGAGTAACCACAGTCATTTGTTCGCTTGTCCTCACGCAGAGCATAGACCCACTACACTAATTAGTGCCTCCAGGTGCCAGGGCCGCTACTCGCCCACACATTACCCGGATCTGACCCTAAACCATTCGGGTGCCGACTCGGAAGGTTGCAGCGACGGTCCGATGGGTAAAGATAAGTGAAACGGTAGGTATGCTTACCGTGCCTACTGACCTACTCAAAAAGGTGATCTGCAGAGTGGTAGTTGATGAATTCAGATTCGGAAAATCGAGAAGACGTGTTGCGAGAACCGGTGAATTCACATCACACGTAGATATTTAGAATTTCTCTACATTTTTGTTCTTCACGGTTCTATATATCCATGTGCACGGAAATATGTTTGTCGATCAGTTTTTTTTAATGCAGGTATTAGGTATACCATGAAGCACCGCCGTTCAGAAGTTTGGAAGCAGTTTATAATTTTCAAATTCAGAACAACAAATCGTAGGGAATATGTTTGAACACGATTGTTTGAAAAGAAAAGAGCAGGCGATACATTTTTCTGACCTATAAAGAGAGGATATATCGTATTTCATTAAAAGTATAAAGCTTTCAAACTTTTGAACGGTAGCGTAGTAGGTACATGCCTAAGGACATCATTCGATTTCTGAAGGAATTCGTAAATAACTGCATGGTATTTATATGAGTTGTGCTCAATAGCAAGAATTGTGATACGATTTTCTGAGAAACGAGATAAAGTAGTAGGTTGTATCTGCGTCACCAGTTCTTCGAATGCATGTGTGTCAACTTGAGCGGATGTTGAGCTTCACGGAAACCACCTTGCTACCGAGAAATTCAACGGTGCCGACCGTATTATGTACCGACGTGTACTCACCACATCAGAATAATCTCAAAGCAAAAGCGTTATACGATGAAATCTCCAGAGAAAACGGGGCCGCGTAAGGGATTGGCGTGGATCCGTATGAGTTACAAAATAAACTCATTTCGTGCGGGCCGGCTTGTTTACCTATATGTATATGAAATATAAAGTGAAAGAAGGCTACATTGGACCACCAGGTAAATTGGACCGTTCTGTAGCAAAGCACGTGTGGCGAGCAATGTATTTCCTACAGAGTGGTTCAATTTACCTGGTGATTCAATACACCCTACTTTCTTTCATGTTAATATACGTATTCGTATAGCGTATGATATATACGCCTAAAAAAGGTGCAAGAGTGTGGGATCCCGAAGGGATCGTCCGTTCGTTGCGGTGAAAAGATTGTAAATAATTACAATTATCACAGAGGGTAATTACGAATTGGATCGCTTGAACTCACTGATTACGGCCTGAGTCTTGGTCAAATCAAGACACCGATTGCACCGGTGATTGCGCAGAAGGGATGACTTGCAGGTCACGTAAGGCGGAAAGATTTGCAGTTGTATTATTGATCTACTTTTTCTTTTTTTTTTCCCTTTCTTCATCGTGGTACAGTTTACATCTTTGCCCTTTTTGTCAACTCGCAGATAAATTCACGCTCGAATCGATATTACGTGAGCGTATACACTTGAGCTATGGTCGTATTTACTTTCCGAGCTGCAAGTTATATTTATCTCCCACGTGTATTGCGACAAAAATTGACAATATACACTTCTTGATCGGTATACCTATAATCTATCCACTATCGCGGGCATCACTTCCCGCGCCATCCGCCGCCGCTTCACTCTCGATGACAGCATTGGAAGAAATTTACGTTGAACACCGGGCCGAAGCCACACCGTCGATCCGGCCGCGGCACGGCGGTTGACGCGGTAGTGAAATTTCACCCCCAGGGAAATCATCTTAGCAAGGCGTTCGGGGTTGTCTGATCAGCTAGTGGGTTGATAGAAACAAAAAAAAAAAGTGACCATTCGTAGCGGGCCGCGGTTTGTGGGACGTTTGTAATATCGGGCTCGTCTCGTCTGCAAACGGCATTCATATGCCGGAGGCGACCGTAGCAGCGTGCCTGCCTGGTAACACTGCGGTATGCAGTTGATTATGGAAGCTATATGAAGGGGCTCGACGTGCCCTAGCATCTTGAGTACCCTATGAGGAGAGCCGCTAGCTCTCCTTGTACCTCTCCTATCCTGCAGCGCTCTTTACTCTGTGAAAGTGGAGTCAACGAGATAGGCGTCGCTAAGGGTAAAAGCAAAAGTCTAATCCATGGCTTGATTCACACCATGAAAAGTTCATTTTCATAAGTTCCGTACATTCGTAAAAGTTCACGTATGACAAAGTATATTCCTATAAATCTTCGTAAACGGATGGGGTGAAATGGCCTGAATCTGTTATTTAATTATTATTTTTATTTTTTTTTTTCACCATTTCAAACTCTTATTCCATTGATGAATAATAAGTAGAAGCTATGAAATTATTGAGTATAGTATGATTTGAAACAGGTGCCTTTGACTTTTTCCTGTAACTGAAAAGTTTCGGCACCTATATAGTGCAGTACCGCCAGCCATTGACCGATCAATTTTTGTCCACTCACAAGTTATGCCGAAATACTAAAGTCTGGATGTTACAGTGAAAATCACGACGCCAATCAAAAAGCGTTTCCACCCACTTGGTTTTTTAAGCCACTTTCAATTGATGTAAATAAATGTAATTGTGCACGTCAACGGCTATTCATTGATGCCAGTAACTTTTCATAGGTATGAATTGGATCAGAAACATTTGCAATTTTCGGTTTTTCAATTAAACCCAGTTTCGATACCCAAAGTCTTCAATGTAACAATAACAATTCGGAGGTACAACTTCAGAATAATATTAAATTGTCGGTCGTCACTTTTTTTTTAACTTTATTACGCAGATGAGAAAGAGAAGAGAAACAAAAAAAATGAGACTCCTACATTGAAACGGCAGATTCAAAACAGCTTTCGTAAGTATCTAACTAATTAGGGTAATTGGTATAATATTCCTGCTGCGGGCTCACAATTGGTAGTGTTGCCAGAGGATCGGCGGTAGTTGTATCGGGGCAAGCCGCTTCAGGCACAGTAATATTACTTGGTGTATCTCTGATATGTTCACGTGCTAAGGACGTGGTTGAGGACTGTGAGGGATTCAAACGAATCAGGGAAGGTAAGGTGGAGCTTACCAACCCTCCGCCTTGTATAACACAGCGACTTCGGCAACGTTCTAAGTTACTGCGAAGGCATCACTGTTATTACACATCCATCCCTCCTCCCCCAATTCCCGTCACCCTCGATTCCTCTTTGCGCTTCTCCGCCCACCTGGCATCTTTCATCCCTCTATTTATCAGTGCGACTCTGAAGCACCATACCTCCGTCTTATACTGTTAGGGATATACTTGTATGTATACTCATACTTTGCTAAATATCCAATATATGTATATATATGACTATGTATACGAATGCTTAATTATCGTAATGCTTTTGATTTACGTATTTCTCATGCTGATAATCGTTGGGGAAATGAAAGATGGCCGACTTCGAGAGACGTATTCTGAAAACGAAAGCAATTTTGAAGAAACCTGATATCGAGTGGCAACACTGCACACTACGTAGGGATCTTCTCCAATTGAGCGCGGGATAAGGAAACAGGCTACATATACAATATTAATAGCTTGACATTCGGTTCCCCTTCAAGTAGGACAGCATGAGTGGGAATCGGTTTTAAATTTGAACGTTTCGTTGAAAGTTTAATAAAAGGTATTACACTTGATTCTAAGGGTTCCTCTTTCGAACATCCATAAAGAATATAACGACCCTTCGTATATACTCAGAGCGAATCAAGTGAATTTCACGCTACGCAAACGCCGTGCGGTCCTGCAACATGCTGGACGTATAATATTTAATGGCGTCGCTCAATAAGATTTCTTATCGTTGAAGGCGTTTGGGGTATAATATCTCAGGAGCCATCCCTCGTACTAATAATGAAATAGGTATAGGTAGGTACCGTGAAATTTTACAAAAGTTTAATTGTGCGCTTCCAAACTGACGTTGTATAAATGAAGAAAGTGATTTGGGAATTTATTTGCGACGGTAATAACATAAAAGACTATATATACCGGATGTGCGACTGGCGAGGCTGACACAAGCTCACCATAATTAAAAGCTAATTCAGAGTAAAATACGATAACAAAACAACAAAACGATTATTTGTAAAACGGTGCAAAGTTATACCCCATCTTTTTGGTCAACGAATGCGGATTAACGACGCACCCATACAGGGGGTGAGAAAGTGATTTTGATGGCTATAGGCATCGTAATACTATATACATGTGGTAGTCCGTAGGGGTGAATTTATATAAGGGAAAAGTCAACGGCGAGACATTCCGCGAGACCCAACTGCGGAACCCGGGCCGTCTGTCCTACGCCACCGGCAACGTCTCCGTGAAATCGTGAGCCTATTTTAACGAGCTGCCTGAGGATTGAAGCCCTTCGGGCGCCCCTGCAAATTGGCCATTTTATTGAGGGATGTTTCAGCCACACTTAAATAAGAGCACGGGTTTTATTTATCCGAAATGGTAGTATAGGGTTATGGCAAGCATGAGAATACGCAACCATTTGGGATTCCGACGTTGAATCCGATGCGGAAGTTGAATTCACACCGATTCGGTTCGTCAATTAGGGTGAAAGCACGAACGGATTTCGTTGAGTCGATAGTACGCTCAAACTGTTTCCGGCTCGATTCAAACGACTAATAAAAATAAGAATAACAATGACGCCTTGCGCATTACCCATGCGATCTCCTATTCTACTCGTATTCCTTTCTCAACAGCAGTTCGTTAAACAAACCAAAGTACGCAGTGTGCTTGCGGTAATTCGCTACGCGATTTCAATCACTTCCACTTCCGAGAATTTACATTTTCAACTTTCCTTCAACATATTATTCGTATACGATACATACAGTTGCATTTTGCATTGGTTAATGCAGTTGGTAATAGTCATACCGGAAGTAAGAATAATGAAGTATTTCCTGCCCTCACGGTATTCGTATATGGTAACATGGAATATTACGTCAACTTTGGAAAGTTAATTACGAGTGAGAATTTAAGCGACAACTATTCTAATCACAACATCCGACTTGAAATTCGTACAATCGTAAGATCCGACGAACCGTGATTTTTGGCTTCCTATGTATAGTATTATATTTTGACATGAGTCTAATTATGTTGCGACGAATGTTTTTGTCCGCCGCCTAAATTTTCTCCCTGTCTTTTGTTTTCCATGCAAAAAGGAAGAAAAAGTGAAAAACACAGAGATGTTGGGAGGGAAAGAGAGAGAGAGAGGAAGGAATGAAGACAGAGGAAGAAAGGGAGCACAGTTTGACTTTGACGCGTTCCGTCTACACCACCCTGTTTTAGATTACTTCGCGAACCGAATGCCAAGACTTATCAGGACCTTTAATACTTCGAGGTAGATTTCACAAAGTCCTGTCGACGAATCGCCGGCACCGACGTGGCCTTGCCCTAAACGAAAGGAATTCGAAAATTCTTAGGATCTGTTAGGGCCGCCGCGCCGGTTCACTTTAACCGCTGGAGTGTCAAAGTGTCCATCTTTCGCTAGAAAAATACAACGTCTTTCACCCGGAAATACAATTGGATAGAGAATTACTGAGACATTATTGTGTATATGAACACATGGTTAAACCTATAGGTCCGTATATTAGGTATATAGTCGATAGGAGGTGTATATGTACGTAGATTATATAGCGGTTAGAGATTGTCAAAGTTTTGAGTTTTAAAATGTGGGCCAGATAAGAGGTACCGGCAGACTCCACATCTTCCGATTCGAACTCTGGGCAAAGTCGCGTCTCTCTAAAAAGAGGAGAACCACGACTGAGTATAAGGTGGGTATACCGTTAGAATAGAGAGGAAGAAGCAAAAGTTCCTCCATTAGCGATAACAATGAAAGATGGACACCAGGGTCCATCCGATCATCCTGACAAACACGTACAATGCCTTCGGCTCATACCACACCAAACCAAACGTCATCTTATATAGCCGTCCACCCAACCTGCCCGATCCCGGGGATATAGAGTAACCACAATTAGCGACCCTTCGCAATTATTTACCCAACGAAAGTGAATAAATATATACCTAGGACCTATATTGTATTTATCCTAGGACCCAGAAGAACCTTTGTATTCAAAATCCCAGAACTATAGGAAAGAGTCATTTGTTGATTGCACCTTAAAAATATTAGCCACATATATATATTGCAGTATAACACAGTCGTAACTCGAGCATTTACTATTGTCGTATCACATAAATTCGTGTGTGTATAAACAAAGCAATCAATGAATCAGAAATAATAGAATGAGAATGAAAAATTTTCAATAAGGCTAATACTACACCGTAACTCCGTATAGTGTTTGAAGATCATAAACTATATAAATATTATATGGGTTTAACGCGACGTCATTTCAATCTCATTTTATACTGAGCACATATATACCGACAAGGTAATCGAACGCGAAGTATTAAAAGCGCAGATTGCCGCAGAATGGTTAATCTTCTACAAGTTACGCGTTGTGTAAAATACAGCGCAATCAATCCGTCGTAGAGAAACTATCACCTTTTATTGCGCTTATATTCGGTCGAGCATCAATTAAAACAATCTCAGATACATCTTCGCCGCAGTCTTTTACTACCCGTCACCTGCAATGAGTTGAGCTTTATCCCCTTCCGGTATTATGAAACATACGGCTTTGAATGAAATCGCACATTCTATACATGGCAAGTGCAGGCAATCCGAGGTGACAGAAAAGAAGGTGCAATTTTAGCACCGTTGAATATTCGCGTACACCTATACAAGCGTATTTCATACTTTAAATTCTCTACGTGACTTGTAGCAAATTAGAAGCGACCAATTCCAGGGATGTACTGAAAAGTGGAATGAATAAGGAGACCAGACATTAGGAGCGTTGGTTTTATGTCGCAGATACGGAGTAGGTTCGTATGGTAGGTACGATATCGATGGTGGTAGAAGTGGAAGCGAAAGAGAGATGGGTCGAGAAAGAGATGGTAGAGTAGGGGGGTTGGGGGGACTTTATACATGATTTCCCCCGAGCCTCGAAGTAAAGCATTTCTGGCAATGCGCTCGCAAAAGCACGCGCTGCCCGACGGCCGGCTGGTCGCTCTGCTATCTCGCTGGGAGAGTTGCCCAATCATGCGTGCATTACGAGAATCGTGGGCAAAATGGAATGAAAAACGAGCACGCTGGCAAAAAGCTATGAGAGGTTGGGGTATATAACGGAGAACCGTGTACACCAGGACGAGGAATACAACGGACGAGAATGTGAAGAGCAAAGTTGGACTTCTGTCTGGGACTTTGAGGGGCAGTTGGAGGGGGGGGGGGGGGGGGGGAACTCACATAGGTAACAGGGTGTCCCGAATCCAAGGATTATAACTTCCACCCTCCACGCCGGACTTTTTAAAAGTGAACAATAATGCAGATATGCCAATCAGCGCAGAGAAGGGTTAAGGGACGAAAATTTGAGTGGATGGAGTAAAAAGTGACGGGAACGTTTCAAACCTACCAATATCTGAAAAGGGTCTAGGAAAGAAGCTCGATAATAGAGCCATACGTTGTATATTCTTGCAACCGTCGTGATTTACTGATAATCAAATTGCGTGCGATACTCGTGGTGTTTCTTGAAGTCAATTAAATGTTGCTATGTAAGACGTGATGCGTACAAAGGTGGACGTGGGTTTGTATTCGACGTCTAAGGACAATCTATTATTCACTTCCGAAAAGAATCTTCAAGGAAGAGACATTGATGTCTGAAAATTCCAGAGTTCCGAAATAAAATATCCCGCCCTTTCACATACTCGGAGTTACGCGCCGCGTGTCAAACATTCCGATATGTTTATATCGAGACATGAATATCATTCCAACTATGAAAAATTCCACGACACTATATTTTTATGGAACATTTTCGAGCGCATATATTTCACCAGCGGCATTGGTCTAAAAACTTCCTATAAAAATGCTTGATTGTTTGAGCAAGTTGAATATCATACGTGCGGATTACAGGTAATTGAATAGCGCAGAGTCGCGCTACCACATCTACGATCTAGAGGACGAGACGAGGCAATACTTGTAATTCTAGTTCCACTTCATTCATCTCGTGTCGGACGAACGCCATAATAATATATAGTGATTAAATTTTCCGAACAAGAAAAGGAACCGACTGTGTGATTGGCTAACAAACCACGCCTACGATATTTAATTCAGCCATTCGGATAGTCAGAAAGCCACCGACTGGAGCGCATATATTGACATGCGAATCCGTAAAAATTCAACACAATCAGCACGGGGACATGTATATATATATTTATGCTTCGCGAAGTTTACTCTGACCCCCTCGGATATGAAAAGTGTATGGGCGAGGGGGCCACAATCAACCTCGCCAAGTGTGTATGTGCGATATAGGTACAATTAGGTATGTGGCTCCGATATACGTGTTCATTCGATTATAACAGTACGGCGCATCTCCGCTCGTTCATAGCGCGTAATGAATTATCCCACTCCACCTCCTCTGATTGTTAATATTGTAATAAGTCGTTGATTGATGCGCTATATTGAACTGTGGTGGTAAAAAGTGTTGTAATTGATATTTCGCAGGCTATGGAATGAGTGTCTGTCGAAAGCGGTTGCGAACCGCGCATGCGTGGAAATATTTGAATTTTCTGATCTCCGAGCGAGTCCGAGCCTTGTTATTGCTGGAGTCACTGGCGTAGGCGTTTTGTTGTGAGATGTCACCGGCGAGGGCTGATCTGCTGCCGAATCTGTTGCCGAATCAGCTCTCACAGGTGGCATCTCACAACAAAACGCCTACGCCGGTGGCTACGCTGACTCCATCAAGGCTCGAGTGCGCTCGTAGACCGAGAAATTCAAAAATATTCCGACGCATGCGCGGTTCGCAAATACTTTCGACAGACGCTCACGGTATAATATACGCCTCTCGCAAACCAGAAATTGAAATCAATCAATTTTGGTGCATCCCCGAACTGGAATGGAACTGGAAGGAATAATTAAATTTCGAGTAAGTTATCGGGGCCAAAAATTTGTGTTCAACAGTGCATGAACCTAACATAACATGAAGGATGAACGGAGATTTGACACATTCTTCACCCGCAAGCGATATGCGGGTCACATATAGTTACAAACGGGGAAGCTCGTAACGCATAACCAGAATATCAGCAACGTGTGCTTCCCCGACGATTACACGAGGGATTTACTAGTAAATAAATAAATGAATCCCCTTGTTGATGGGAACAAAGTCAGACTCGGTGGCATGCTCATGACGCGCCCCGTCGTATTTGCTGCAGCTTTGCCCTCGGATTTCACGAACCAAATGATGGGCGCGCTTGCTGGGGCGCGGCTGATTCAGAAGATTATCGATGCTTCGACGCGCCACTATGCGCTTAATAGAATTCACGAAAAATTCAATAAAATGCCTGTACGCTCGTTTTAATTGCAACGAAATTGACTACGCCCTGTTATTAAAAATTGAAAGGATTTCGATCGTTATCACGAACCGTTGAATATGTGCAGGGCTTCAATTAGTCGGTATACCCACGGGCTCATGCAACATCCGCATATGCAGTAGAGGAGACCGGGGCTAGTTCGCCAGCGGGGCAAAACTAAGCGCGAGGTGACAGCCATTCCAAAAAGCTTTTATTCGTTGTCTTTCCCCCTCGCTATCAAGTTTCGTTCAGTTTGCAGGTAGCTGTTCGAAACTGTAGATAGTTTTATTGAAAAACGTCGATTTTTTTGGCGTAAGTAAAATTTTTCATCTCCGCTAGTTGTTTTTCACGCGTACATAATGATAAAATTGTGAGGTGTGCAACAAATACATTCAAGAGATGCCCTTTTCCAACGATTTGTATGTATGTATATATATATACTACTGGCTACTGTTGCCTTCTCTATTTAGAAACACAGCGAGTATATAAAAAGAGGCTGTGGGGCACGTTCACCACTTTTTTTCGGGAAGAGTTTGGCAGTGAAAAAAATTTTAAAAAATGTTTTACAGTCACTTATTTCGTGTTTTAATCGATTGAAATGTACTTTTAATACGTATTACAGATACATTATGGCTCGAAACTATAAAAATAAGACTATTAGAGGTAGTTATATTATGAATGAGATCAATAAGGCTATTGATGCTTTCAAGAACGGAACGTCTATTGAACGCGCAGCACAAGTCAACAATATTAAACTACAAACTTTAAGCGACTATTGGCGTAAATATAAGAATATAATGAATTCCGGTACTGCTTTAAATACTGAAGACGAATCAGGAGATGCAGACGACGAAATGCGGGAGCTTCCGCAAGCTGAACTCTCTTTTAAGAATTTGCAATGTGAGTTACACCCCCCTGAGGTTGGGTATGTTCACCCGGATATTGAAAGCACCGTCAATAAAACCAAAGAGAAGGCTCAGCGGGACTCCGAAGAACCCGAATTTGAGTGAAAGGCCAAATTCTTTGAATTATCTATTGGTTACAAAGAACAATGTGTAGCTATATCTACGATTTTTTAAATTATTTTTATGAATCAAGCAATTTTATAATTTTTAGATTTTCACTGTGGAGCAAGAACAAATACTTGCTCAGTACTTGCAAAAAGCTTCGGACATTTACTTTTGGCTGACGCCAAAAAAAGTAAGAAGATTTGCGTACATTTATGCGTTGGCTTGTTCGCGAAAAATTCCACCATCATGGTAAGAAAACCAAACCGCCGGTTCACAATTTTTTTAGAAAGATACCTACGCTTATCCGTGAGAGCGCCAGTAGCTACAAGTCTGTCCCGCGCTACAAGTTTCAATCGCACGAATGTAGAAAGATTTTTCAAACAGCTGAAGGATAAAATTAACCATTTTAAAGAAATTGGGCCATGTGAAATCTGAATACGGATGAAACTGGTGTAACAACCGCTCAAAAGCCAGATAGAATTGTTGCGTGACGGGGAATTAAGCTGGTCGGTAAATTAGTTTCTGCTGAAACAGGGACGTTGGTGACTGTTGCTTTTGCTGTCGATGCTGGTGAAAACAGCATATCACCGTTTATTATTTTTCTGAGGAAAAATTACGAAGAACATTTTATTTCCGGTGCTCCACTAGGGAGCGAAGGAGACGCGAATCCATCTGGGTGGATGACGGAAGTCAACTTTTTGAAGTTTGCTAAACATTTTGCAAGGTATGCCCGACCTTCAAAAAGTCGTCCCTGCCTCCTGTTGTTAGATAATCACGATTCCCACTTAAGCCCGGATGCTTTGGATTTGTTTGCCAATAACGGTGTCTGCGTGTTGTCTTTTCTACCTCACTGTAGTAACAAACTGCAACTACTCGATAAAGGCGTATATGGTCCACTCAAGGAACGCATAAATACTGCTTGTGATTCATGGGTCGCTAAATAAAAGGCCTATGACTATTTACGACATTCCATTCATTTTGGGCACTGTCACTCCATTGACAGTTACTCCTACTAACATCATATCCGGATTCGAAAAATTTGGCATACATCCATTAAATCTAGATATTTTTACGGACCTAGATTTTGCACCGTCTTATTTCAGCGATAGACCTCTTATGGCATCTGATGCTGCTCTACCTTCATCTGACTGTTTAGAACCCGATATGCAAATAAGAAATGCAGTTATAGTTGAACCCGAAGTTCAACCACTGCCATTATTCAATCTTCGGTCTTCTATATCTGAAGAAACGAACATCGCTCCAGTAGACATACGTCCCTTCGAAAAGGCTGCGCCTAGGAAAAGTAACCTAGGTGGGAGAAAAAAAGAGATATTCTGAGTTACTCACAAAATTTCTTATGCGGAAAAAAATCAGGGTAGAAAAAGAAACTGCTAAGGAGAAAAAATTAGCGAAATCAAAAAAAGGAGTAGAAAAAAACAACGTCGCAGAAAAAAATTTGAAAAAAAAAAGGTAGACCGCCTAAAAAAGATACTTTTAAAAAGTAGTACTGATTCTAGAGCAAAAAAAAATTGGTTCAATGTTGGAATTGTAAAAACTGGGCACACGAACGATGTGTCAAAGGCAAAGCCCTGTATATTTTTTGTATTAATTGTATTAGCAAAGATAGCAGTGAAGCTGATTAACTAGTCATTTGCCTCTTAATTTGCTACCTAATTTTGGGAAATTATTGGAATTATCAATCATTTAAAAGCAATCATAAAGTTCCTATTGAAGGATAAATCGAAGATCAAAGTTTATAAAACATATTTTTGTATATACTTAGTTTATCTTTGTGTTAACATTTTCAGAAGTTTAATTGATGCATATTTAAATAAAAGTTATAAATTAAAATACAAAAAAGAGAAATTAAATTATGAACCCAAATAATATTCATTATCTTGCCTTTCAAGCTTATATGTTATTTATTACCATTTATTGTGCAAAAATGAAAAGTGGCGAACCTGCCCCACATATATGTGGCGAACTTACCCCGTATACGGGGTAAGATCGCCGATTTTTTTCATATCGATCGATGTTAATTATTTAATTAACTCAGGCGAAATTAACTTGTTTATCGATGGGAATTGTTAGATGAAGGACTAAACTCAATAATGTATGCCATAGATAATTCAGGTAAGCAATAGAAAAAATTATACAAGCAATTTAAAAAGAAAACATGGCGAACCAGCCCCGGTCTCCTCTACCGTTGTATTTATCGTTACATTTTTCCAGAACCTGCCATTCCCATTTTTGTACATCGGTTCCGTTCGATAAATATAATCTCCCCTGATTCTGCATAAAAAAAGTAAGCACATTTTCTGCCGTCCTCCTCAGGATCAACTTTCCAAATGACCTTATCGACGATGTGCTCTAAGCCAGGTATGTTAAAGCTATGCACACGCACCAACATATACAACTAGAAAATGTATACATAAATATACCATACCTTATATATACGTGGTCGGAGCGAAATCCAGTGAGCGCGTTTCAGCGAAGCCGCCAAGCGAATTCAAGTAAATTGATTTAGCCCGCGAACAAAGCACGAGTTTCGGTGTAGAAGTGCGCCTATGTGTGCCTACGGTGTTGAGATAATAGAAAATTGCGTTCAGAAGCTAAATTCTGCAGGTTTAACGATACATCGAACGACCAAAGATCGAATCGCGACCACGTGTTTCTGCAGTTAACGAGATGCAACGCCGGTATATCCTAGACGAGCACGGTGTCGTCGGATCAGTGATTGCTTAGTTCGACCTCATATTGAGGCTTCGGTCGCATTGAAATTGGATGTAGCGCTGGCCAGCCTCTTCGACCGTGTAATACTTCGTGTATATGTGTCCGCATGTGTAGCGATTGCATTGGGGTACCTGTTCACGGATATCTGCATAGCATCGCCCAAACAGTATGACGATGTGCAGTATTGCAATGTCTGTTCCGAAGCGACAGGTATATCTGTTCATCCTGCCATCATATATGGTTCCACGGGTAGAGCATAAATGCTCCTAACTGAATTAGTTAATCGCGTACCATAGGTGCAGTGGGCGTGTCCTCGGCTATGCGCTAGATACCGATTGTGAGTATTACGTAAAGTACCAGTTACACCGAAGCCCGAAACGGTAGCCTGGGTGAGTAATTGATGGGTATCATAGTTTAACACATTTCACGCGACTCCTGCAAACGTTCGAAAAAAAATTTGGCAACGTTGTAAAATTATAACCTCGATCGTGGGGATCCGGAATTATCTCTTTCATCGTCGAGGGACGAGTTTACGAATTATTAGACACTAGATGTATACGTTTGACGTACCTAATCATGACGTGCGAACGTTACGATGCGAACTCTTCGTACAACTTACCTGAAAAAAAATGAAAAAAGATACATTATAGTTTTTTGGTTGGTACTAAGACCTGTATTTTATAGCTGTGAAAATGATATAATCTCCCTGCGGTTATACGTATGCAATTACGAAAAGGATACTGGAAAGGTACAGTATTGAAGGGTGTATATAGGGTGTGTGGAAAAGCTAAAACGAACAAATGATCCATAAGATTGACAGTATCGACTGACGTGGGCCTGGTGGAGAAAAAAAGGACGAGGAAAACGAGGGGTGGCAAACGACACTGACTGACTGACGGTTCGGGCACCTCGTCCTTCGTCCCGTAGTCGGGCATGAAATGGGAGATATATCCCCAGGAAATGATTATAAATGAAGCCATCCCAGTTGAGTCGAGAAACTCGCCCGCCGCTACGACAAAGTAAGAAGAATTGAAGATGATGTCAAAAATAAGAAAAGTGTATTTACACCGGTGTGAAATTGGACTGCTGTTTCTCGTTGAAAATGAAGAAAAAAATAGCGTAGGTATGTGTAGGTATGTGTATGTATGTGGATGTGGCAAAAGTGGACGTGAAATGATATTATTTTAGAAAATATATCGGCCGTCTCAAGACCACGGCAAATTACTGTATTGCGATGGAATAAAATATAAACTACACTTTTCAGTAAAACGCGGGAAATATACGCAACATGACGAACGCGCATCATCGGTCATGTTTTGCTGTATATCTACGACATCCGCACATGTAAAAAATGGCATATATTCATACTTCCATGTACAACGACTGTATCGTAGAAGAACATTGAAAGTAGGAAAACTGTGACAACACAGGAACTGTACGTATAACAAACTACTAAATCCAAGGGGCTTCGGACGGGTGAAATTCAGTTAAAAACAAGTATCCGCAGCTGGGTGTAGATATACATTTGTCAGCAGTTATCGAGCTCGCCACGCGAGGTGGAGTTGATCAAATCTAGAGGCCATCTCACGCGAACGTTGCTTTCGTAATCGAGTTTCCTTCACTAATTAGGGACGGTACAGTGCACGCTGGCTACATAGATATCACAGCCTTTAAAGACGACTGCTATCATCGGCCAACTGCACCTAGTAATTCGTAGAATAATTACGAGTTTTTGTTCCACAGGAGTTTGAGAAATAACCACATGGATCAGGGATAGAGCGAGCAGACTGGGACATCGCTGCTATATCGAATTATTGTCGACGCTGATAGAGCAGATAGAAGTTGAGTAATTGAATTATAGTATGAATTTATATTTGTGTTGTTGCGGTTGGTACTAACGCCGCAACGCGTGTAGACCTATACGCATCGCTACAAGAATCCGTCCCCTACGGGCATATCATTTCGTAATTACAATGAGGGTTGATTCACCACCACTACTCTTTTCTCATTCCCGCGTCCGTCCGGCGATACTCCGTGAACCCGCAAAAATATTGGAATCCAATCCTCCACCCTTTTCTCCCCAAAACCTCATTCTCCACATCCCTATAATTCTCGAGCTCTTCCGACTCCGTGATAATTGCAGTGAAGAATCAAACAACTATAAACATGTTAGTGCTGCAGAAGTACAAAAAAACTATCTGTGTGAACTCGATAAATATAATATAATCATAACGCGCAGCTGCATTTTCTGCGTAATCATTCACCAATTCGACGCACAAATGTCTACATGTTGAAAAAATACATCGAACAATAAAACCAAATAACCATGATGACAATTATGAATACGTCAATATCTTTCAATGAAGGGTGGTAGTGGCTATCCTTATAATTATATACGCGAATATACCCATACTGTATATATACTATATAGAATCATTTCAATTAAGAACAGCAGAATTTTTCCATTTCAGAAACGATTTCAAGATATCTGCAGTAGGTTCTTCTGCGTCAGCAGAGTTCGAAACAACACGAGGGAAAATTCTTCGTTTTTTTTTTATACACGGCGTTCCTGCCCCTATCGCCCATTTTTCCATGGCCCATTCCTCCGTCGGAGTTCAAGTTTGAGCAGCGGTCGAGGTCGGCAATATTTCACAACGCACGGAGACATAGATTCACGGTGTATGCATAATATTTGCCGAACGGGCGGGAAAATTAGAAATACGGTAAGCCGCTTTTCTTATCAGCCCCATAGTTTACGATGACAGGTTGGAGAAGCGGCTGTGGCAAGGGGAGGGGGAAATGAAGGTGGCAGGGAAACTCCTTTTCTTTTGCTTTTCCGGAAGAAAGTGATGGTTCTGCAACACTCCACCAACCGTTTATCGTCAACCCCAACTTAGAAACCATCCCAGTCTATACGAGGAAAAAACTCAACGACTTATACTTCTGCAGTCTACTTGCTGTAGATCATCAGCGACGAACTGACCAACAGTGAAAGACAACATAAAGGATTCCTTCTGACTTAATCTTTTATCCGTGCCGAACAGCTATCGCGGAATGGGTTCTCAAATAGTCTATACGTTTACCCTTGAAAATTTCCTCTTGCTCGAGCTAAGGCATGGAAAAAAGTCACTGACAAATTTCAAAAAATAAATATTGGAGTCTTTCAAACAACATAGAGAAATGAATAATATCGCGAACATTCAACGTTATGAATTCGTATTTCGATATTGTTTTGTTTTTTTGCTTTTCACCGAGTTTTAGTGCCTTCATAATAAGGATTACAAGTTACGGCGAAGTAATTACAATGTATTTTGTTGAATCGTTAAATACGACTGCAGAAAAAATTGAATATCGAAATTCATCGAACAGCGTATTAGTTATCGGGTGTTCATTTATTGAATGAATTCGTTCTTAATTGAAAAATTAATTGTGTAATGCGATATCAATTCGCGTAGGAAATCTAATTGTGATTCAGCTGTGCGGCGTCGATCACGCCACCAATTAATAAGTCCTTATACAGTGATATACCCATCTTGAAATCCACATAGCTATAGTTATATCGTATACCGTACAGCAATTGTTGCATACATCGACCAGGCGTTTTTGCAGTATTTCGATCAATGATAAAACGACAGCCGCCTTGAACCGAAGTTTGAACCCAAGTATTATTTAGAAACAACAAAATCCAATCTGATAGCACCGATCAACAGAGGTCATGTCACACAATGTCTCGTAGGCATCTGTGTTTCGACCACCTGCCCTCACTATACGAAAACGCACTTACTTTGTTTCAATCACCCTAAGTTTTTTCGTGATAAAGTCAAGTTTATTTCGGGTATTATCGCGATAAACGTAGTGTGGCACGACGAAGCTTAGATTTTGTTAACCAGTGTAATCAATAAATGAGTAGGTATCTAGTAATTGGACAGTCCGATATTTTGATCTGACATGAGCCAGCGACTCATAATCTATAATTGCAGGCGAGTGTTTCGAAACGTCGTTGGTATTAATGCTTCTTCACATTTCACTGTCCACGACGGTTTTGACAAATTCGTCGGGGTGAATTTCAGCAACACCAACAAGCCCAAATCCACCAATCTCCACCAACTTTCGCACCGTGTCCTATAGCATCGCACGAAAGAGACGGACCGCGGGATGACGATGCCCGTGTTGCAGAGGGGCATTTCGGCGTAGGAGAAGGAAGAAGGGAGTCACGGGAGTTATGAGCTGTGGGTATATCCTACGCGAATATCCCATACAGTGGGTAGTTGTAGAGGTAACGGCATAGCACCGTGTTATAAACGACTTTTCGCGCAAAGTTTGCCGGCATTCATCACAGAGGATGGTGCTCCCGTCGCGTGTCTACGTCCACCGCCGTTTGCGAGGGGTGTTTCGGTAGAGGTGAAGTCTGAGATCACCCTTCGCGTGTTTTCCTCTATATACGTATTATATGTGCGATAGAAGAGAAAAAGGAGAAGCGAAGAAAAGTGGGGTGCATATGCCCCCAACCTGCTTCTACCCCTCTATTTTAGTTGAAGAAAAAATAACGAAAGAAAAACTATACAACCGAATACGTTTAAGTACCTGGAAATTTTGTCATCTTCAAACCAGGCCAAACATTCGTGGAATAAGATCTTATTTTCACGGGAAGAGGAAAATATGAGTTATTAGTTGTTGTTCCTGTTTGCTTAGCTGGTGTCTGTTTACTGCAACGCTTTCGTTTCACTTGGCTGGATCCTGGATATAGTATACGCGGGACAATTAATTAGCTCTCAACGGCAGTGCGAGTGCACCCGAACGTAAACGCGTACGTCATTAAGGATGCAGCACTCACGACGACGAATTCGTTTCTTACATTACAAAATATATCTACAGAGGATTCGCTAGCAGGTGACATTTGTACGATGTCGCTTGAATGTATTTTCTGATGCATATAACGACAGCCGAAGGCTGAGATTCAACTATTACATCAAATTTGTCATATGTATATAATATTCTATGCGTAAACTTGGGATGAGTGCCAAACGGATCGAGTTTGCAGACTTCTTTACACAGAATTATATGTGAAAGATATGGTTCAACATTTCACGATCGATTTGATTATTCAGTGTTTTTGAGAAAAGAACTCTCTGCATTTGGAACCTCACCGTCGGTCGGATCAGGTGGTCTCATAATCGAGTGAATGATCAGAAATTGTCTCTGATTGCATTATAATTGAGAAGCGCTCGATCGTATCTCATTTTCTCATTCAATTATACTTGCGAGCATAATACACTGGGGATCGGTTGCAAAATTAGCTGTGAGGTTACGATCCACTTGACTTCAAGTAAAACATGGCGGTTATGGCGGGTATATATTGTGTAATACGTACAATTTTTACGAGATCTATTCTGTCCCACAATCCGTCAGTGCGGCGCCAAATCTTGATGGATTTTTAGTCAAGTTTTAGTCAAGCTGTATAACTTTCGGTACACATAACTGTCTTTAGTTAGATAAAGTTTTTGGGCGTGTGTTACGTGCACACAACGATAAAATGAAAGAGAAAATCGCACGTGCTTTGATCAGAAGCGCGCACAGCGTATATAGTACGTTTCCCGTGGTTCTACGGCAAAAGATGGTCGAACTTATATGTGTTGAGAATCGATCGGATTCGTCGTCATTCACTCGCGTTTTCAAATAACTAGCGTCGTATTGCCGTGCGTCGGGGAAGAAGATACATATACTACTTTGGTCAAACCATGTCAAACGGTTTCGCGCTACAACGTGTCGGCGAATTCGCTCTGTCTGCAATATGGTGTTTAGCACGTTCGTTGTAACGTTCGCATGCCGTTGAAAATAGCTGCATGAATATATACCGCATTATATTTATACATACATTTCGCGTTTTCGAAAATTACATTATGGAATGATGTTGACGCCTCTGGCGGTTTCAGTTGAAAATTTTCGTACGAGTAGGTGGAATTGTAAGAGTTTTGAAAACAACCAAAGAGAAGAAGGCGTTGCGTAACTTGAATTTCCTGAAGTAATGTAATCACGGGAGACCGAAATCTGTGGACGGAAATGATTCAACGTTGTTGCAGCTTTCTGCTAGGAATTCAAGCCACCGCGAATTGTGCGAATTCACCGACCTCCTCGGTACAAATGTAAATACGTATATACACCTTACCAACGCCATGCAACGGTCCATCAGACCCTAGCCCCCTTTCCTCCCGAGCAAACAATCTCTTATGGTATAGTTTCGATGCTAAAGATTATATACAATGATAACGTCACGTGCAAATTAATTCTGGTAAATATCCGACGTATGTTGTAACGCCTATTTCTTAGGTAAATGTACAGATGGTATTGTATTGTATTATTTGTATTATTTAGTTATCTCCGGGCGCTCAGTCCTCGAGGACCATTGTGCCCGAGCCCATACGGGCAACCTACGCTATGGGAAAGGTAGTTAGGTTGGCAGCCCTGGCAAAGAGCAGGAGCCTACCTACTCCTATTCCCTCTATACCCACTTCTCCGGTGAAGTTAGGTCCGAAGGCCTCCGTACGGGGGCCCACTAGACCCCTACATCGCACTATGAGGTGTTGTGGTGTTTCCGCTTCTTCGCCACACCTGGGACAGCTCGCCTCTTCCCTGAGTCCAAGGTGGACGAGGTGTTTACCTGTGTACCAGTGGCCCGTGATAAGCCCTGTTACGCTTCTCAGTTCGGTTCTGCTCAGTTTGATCAGCTCCTCACCGAGCCCGCTCGAGGGTCCTTTAAACAGGCCCCTCGTGTGTACAGATGGTACGTAGATATCAAATTTGAAATTTGAATTATTTTTATTAGTCTTGGGGGCAGTAGTAATGTTCTAGCAGAGGACACAACAAATGAAGTAAAATTAAATAATCCTGAATGGTATAAATAAATTGAATAATATAAAACGGTATTAATAAAAATCAATAATAAAGAATAATATAAATAAAGTGAATAACATAAAATTGTATAAATAAGGTGCCGGACTTTTGACAACAGAATAAGCGGATAATACGAAAAGAAATAAATGTAATTGCAAAAATAAAATAAATGAATACAAAACAGTTAAAATGTCTTGAATTCGAGGACAGAGAGTTCAAAGATCAAATATATATTTTTTTTTAATGACTGCAGGGTGGCTTAACCTGCAATTGACGGACGGTATTTGAAAACATAAAATTTACTTGCCCAAGATTTAAAATACGTATGAAATTAGCATTCCTATCTAAATTAGTTCTTTCGTACCTACTCGGAGTTCGTGGGTCTGCTACCTCCATTCTATTAATTTCTCTTTGTACCTCTGCTCTTTGTCTCTCACTTTCTGTCTTGTTGCCTTTCCTATAACGTGATGTGTTACAATGTCCATGCAAGGATGTACGGAAATGTCAAACCCGTAGAATATGCAGGTGCGGAAGTGGGTACCGTACCTGTTGTACCATCGCGCGTATATGCCTTGATCGTGGACTTCATGTGCGGTGAAACCGCGAACAATTTGAACCTCTGAATAATTCGTAACCACACTCTAATCTAACTGCGCATGAATTAAAGCAAATTAACCAAACTTTGGAACGTGCGCAACCCTTGTGAACGTTGGATATCTGCACTGCACGATGGGAACAATATGCGCAGGAAATATGCCAACAATTAGGGTCAAGTAATGAAATTTTCCAGTATCATCACTCGATGTACATGCATATGTGTATATATATACATATACATATGAGAATTTCCATGGCGGATTACGCGTCAGTCTTTCATTATGGACAACATTTTTGCCAATTTATTCACAACCTTTATACTCCGAAGCCCTACAGGATTAATAAACCTTGATTGTCTGGTATTCGAACTCCTATTAATTGAATACTCTCTAACTAACTTTACGGTACTAACAAAACCGTCAAGCTTTGTAATTTGTCTGGATATTGCTCTACACAAACCTTTCCGATAATGAAAATTTAAGCGACACGCGCATACCGTCATCAATTCCATGAGTTAGCGAGAGCAAATTCATCTGATCATGGAGCACGACAGTATAACCTGTTTATTACTACGTTACAAAAAGAATAAAGAACAAAATAGAGTCAGAAGTGGAAACTGGAATATTCTCGTGAAAACTTTGAATATGAAGGCAGCAACGTTTGCCGCATCTCTGCATGGAATCGATTTATTTACGTGTTTGTTCACTGGAGGAAAGTTTCGTGGTTTGTCAGCAGTTTTAGATTAAGGGCCCATTGAAATCTCATAAAGTCCCTACAAATGCCTTCATTTGGAATACTCGCCCATTTTTCTGGGCCACAGCAGTAAAAGCGGTTTCGTATGAAAGGCTTATACTTGGACCCGATAGCACCGATGCGGGGTGAGAGTACGACTATATGGCAGACGACGATTGAGTCGAGTCGAAGGAAGGGAAAGCCGATTGATGGCAGGCGAAAGTGTTTGCGGTAACTGGAGCCGCTATTTCGAAGCGGTCACTTTCAAAGAGAAAATTTTCATTCCCCTCAGTCAGTCCGAGAGATGGAAGCCGGGCGGCAGTAGCGGCGGTTCGGAGAGGAAGGCGCGCAAATAGAGGAAGTGGGGAGACGACGCGTGCTTCAGCAATTTTCCAAGTTGGCTCAAGAAGCTTACCTTCGCCGGGGATATGAGAACGAAAAACGCCGCACTTATGTAGGGTGCCGAGGGAAGCTGGCCTTGATTTGCTTTTTAATTAGGTGGACAAATTCTCATCTACGTGCGCGCCTTAGTTTAGATGAAAAAACTCGGGGAATTTATCGATGTAGAAGTTGTTTGAGATTTCAAAGACGCAAGTGTTGGAACGAAATACATAAGTTATATCCGATTTGTTGGAAATGACGACGAGCGATCTAACCTCCGGTGAAGTTTCCCTCTGATCTAGAACTCGATTTACGTAACTCATTTTTTTTTTCCGATAGCCTGATCAACGGAGCCTATTAAAAAAGATTATTTGACAAATCCGGTAAGATATCTATACATTCATTATAGATAATACACAGGTATACATATTTTATTTTTATCTCGTTTTTATTTCATCTACTGGCTTTTTACCAATTTTTTTTATCGGTAGATAGATGAACGCAGTTTGTAAAGTTTAATTTAAAACTTGGAACACGAATACTTGTGTTCTCTTCAAGTATCGGCGAAGAAAAACCCTAAGAAATTGCGTACTTTGGAAAGAACTCGAAGAGGAGACGAGAGCAATGATAGCTGCTGCCTTTCCATTAGCGACCCTCCACGCCGACTCTTCCGTATCCATCCCATCACGACTCTACTCGCTGAGATCGGATTTCCAGCAATCAAATTGGAAGCGATGTATGATCTAATAAAACGCAAGTAGCGGGTACAGACTTACGGTCTTGAAATCTGAGTTCCGCCATAGTGCTTTAGATGAAATTTCTCCGCATTTCTATTGTCGTAGGTCGTCAATTCCTACATCAAATAATGACGATTCCAAACCTGGAGCGTATAATATGCTTCACCGACAACAATATACGATTACACGTATTCGAGCGTAACGCACCGCACAAATCCCTTAGTTTTTTGAATCAAGGGTACATCGATATGTAATGAATTATGAACGTAAAACCGACGTCGAAGATCACATTTTCCAGGTAGGTTTAGTTGCGAAAAATTCATATCCTCTGCAGAAACGTAATTCGAGGAACTCGAAGAAAGAATATCTCTTGTAACTTTACCCCACTGATAGCCACTGGGACAACGCTTTTATTTGGCTGTGCGAAGTGGCTTGCACCGACTACAAGGAATCTTAGTAGCAGTGAAACATCGATTTTTAATCTTGCTGAAAGCAGAAGGTAATTCCACTATTGAGCATACGGTAGTGTGGGTTAGTTAGTTATTCAAGACGCTGTACGATAGAAGTTTATCCTTCGTCCATAAACTGCAATGATCTCTGAGTGTGTTCCAACAACGCCGACGTATTTCGCACGAGGTGTATTTTTGTCCTTCACTGCATCGTACCCGTACGATGTAATACACCATAGACGTGATTTTCGTGGAGTAACAACATTACCATCATCGCTTGTAATGTTCGGTAGATCAACTAATAATATTCAGGTCACCGGCAAAAGGGAACTTTGAAAAATGATATGGTAGGTGCAGAATTTCCTTTAACATGCTTGTTAAAAGGGAAATAGGAATACCGAAGTGATAATAATAGGGTGCAGGCTGCTCATCCTACGCTTTTGACTATGCTTCTTTTCCTCCTTTTTACCTACAGGTGAATAGCACGCTATATTAGACTCGGAAATACGCGGTACACCGATGTTTCCGTCGCTTCGGTTGGCGGCAGAATACGAAGGCAAGTAAATTCTTACAAACTATACAGTAGTCTCATGGAGAAGCGTGGCCTTTACTGCTTTCTCCCTTTAGCTCTCAGAACAAATACTTAATCCGAATTGCTGGCATTTACCTAAGTAAGTGCCCGCCATTCAAAGCAGCCCCCGTTTTAAGTCTGCTCTTCCACGCGTAGTCTGTTTGCTTCTTTCTTTGGCTTCTTCTTCCTTCTCTTTTTTTATGTTTAGACTTATTTCCCTTGGTTGCATTGTTCGGAATATACATGTTTCTGTTTCGTGATATTATATCCGTAGGGTGTTAATAGTTTCGTACTTCCATGGGATCATTTGGTGTATTTCACACACAAATATTATGTCTGGCGCACGTCAAGTCCCCGGTGAAACTAAACGGATGAAAATTCATGCATCGCCGTATAACATCAGATGCGTTTATACAGACATGCGCGGGGTAGTGTACTTATAGGGATTGCACGGCTATACTCCGCTCGGCAATTGTTCGGTTAGGTTGCAGATTACTTTAAGGGTCAAGCTTTGAGATATCGCGTGGCAGAGCGAAGCTGGAAGTATAATGTCTGGGCGGCTTGCGTCGTTGGGAGAAAATAGAACTGCGGAGGTGGATAACGATAAGTGAACAGTAATATCATGCAGAGTAATATCACATCAGAGGTACATTTTTCCATACGAAGGTTGTTATTTGACGATAAGCTTCATCGATATGCTTTTCAGAGCGCAGTGTGTATAGATAATACTTATGTATATACATATGTATAATCTGGCTTCGTACTACTTGGCCGCTAGATATTTCACCAAACAGATATGTACATGCGTACAAGAGCAGAGCTTTGTTAAGCCGCTTATTACCGTCATATTCTGATGTATGATTTTGAAAATTTATAAGCTTCAATGGAAAATTACTCCCGCGTAGGATGGTGATTGCTATTTATGCAATCGCCTCGTTCGGCGTCTGGGTATTCTTTGAAAATTGCATTTTTAAAGTTGTGTCGTTGGAAAAGTTTTGCGTATGGTAAGAAACACAATTTTAAGAAACGGTGACAAATAATAAAACTTTTCTCTCATCCATGAAACTGACTGCGCCGGATCGGGGGAACCTTTTGGAGAACTGAGAACTGTCGGAGAGTGGAATCTATGGCTGGCTAACAAACGACCAGTTGCAAATCGCTCCCAGGAGAATCGAGGAGTGCAGTTGTGTGTTTTCCGCAGTATCGGGGGATTGAGAGTTAATCTTGGAATTTTGAAAATTTAGCACATCTCATTTAGAATTCTGTCCAAACTATAATCATTAAGCGCGGCGGGTTATCGCGGCTTCAAGTGAGACCCGCTATTGTCTGAGAACGAGAGAAGGAATGAGCTCCGAAGATAGAGTCAAACGTCGACGACGGCCCCGTCATTAGGAAGGTTGTTGATACCGCCAGTTCATTTCCTCCTTCAAATCTCGAGCGAACACTCCTTGTCCTAGGAAGCGGGAACCAGAGACAAAGCGACGAGCAGGCAACCTCCGTTCTTCTCCTGGCATCACGCCCACCGTTTACCCGACCCCTCCTCCTTCGTCTCATTCGCCTACTGCAATAGATATAGGTAATTGAGATTTCGTGAAAAACGAGAGCCGGAATAGTACGGAGAAAGGAGATTGTTAGACGAGCAGATCTCATCTCGCCGATTAAGTGATCGAGCCGAGAAACTTCCAGCAGCTGTACGGGAAATGAATCGGCACGCTCAACAACGTTACAGTCGCCCTTGTCTTTGCGTTCCTTGATGAATTGTGGTATATTTATCTATCCGATTTGAATAGTGGAAAATATTGGCTCGGAATCGATCGACGTACGAGATCTAGAAGATCGATGGTTTTGGGTACATTGTCTTTCAACTCGTATACTCTTTTTTTCCCGCAGCACTAATGTTCGGAAAAGCTATCCAGAACGAGCGAGCAAGCTTATTTCGTGATGTCAATGCCTCGTGGTTCGATGATGGAACGAAACTATAATTAACCTCATTGAATAAGCTTCCGAATTTAATTAAGGATATTGAATGGCAGCTAGGTAATAACGGATGGACTATATTGGCTGCGGTGTCACAAAGCCAGGCGGCAGGGCAGCGAGCGTTTTGTGCTCAAAGCGAGACCAACACGTACTTTGATGTGGTCGTGGCGAGTGCGAACCAGAGCCAGACTCCCCAAACGAACCGCGCTAGCCTCCGTTCAGGAGAGTTGGACGAACTATACTTTTGGAAGAATTGGTGATTCGTATTTCCACCTATTCGCAGAAGTTCGACTACTGGAGATTTTCTCGAAGACAGGGTTCAGGAAGGCACATCATCGACCGTACCCAACAAAGGGACCACCAAGTGGTACATATGTATTATAGGACCTCCCAAATCGAAATCACGATGAGAATTTGACAGCCGCTTTGATGTCTGGATGAACTATGCTATACGTGCATATAGGTATTATATGGACCAACAAAGATCAGGTTTGAAGTTGACATTTCACGTAGAACTCACTGCAAACTAGACGGTATGTGTTCGTCCCGATTTGGTCAACAACGTTCGGAATTTAGCGTTCGTTTTATCAAAGACTTCGCTTTGCTCGCGTGCAGAGTTCATTCGTTCAATTTATTATTTCATTTCCATACGATAGAGGGAATAACAAATTGAGTTTTGCAAAATGAAATTCACGCCGGTGCAGTTTGTAATGTATCGTAATCAAAAACATTCACCTCATTCCCACAGAATCGATGCATCTTACTTCTATTTCTTGGAACATTTTTAATATACCGCTACAATCTCTAACGTACGCTACTTAATTTCAACATCGATCAAATAGTTTTTCAGGTACCATCATTTGCCGAGAAAAAGCATTTACTCAATATATTATTTCACGAAACGTGGCTCTATATTCTAGTTATACGATTCGCGTATGCTTCACTTTGGAAGGTTTTCGTTATGAGCTTGCTGCACATGTAGATTATCGTCATATTAATATATTTGAATGGCACAAGACTCCATTGTGCGAAAATGTTGGCCGTCATATTTTGCATGAGGTATCACCTGCACACTTCGAGTGTGCTCATCGTACTACAGGATTTTTGTTCTTCTTTGTTGGCATAGCGTCTGACTTTACATTAGCCGTCTCCGCCAATAGGCAACTTTGCCATATTCCATCCGCATCTCTCACTCCACTATCTCTCCTTTCTGTGACGGATGAGAATAATTTCCGGCCAAAGAGGATTCATCGATGTTCTGCGGAGGCGTGGAGCAGACTCCTTCCACCAACCCTGATGATCCTCTTCAGGGTAAATAAATTCAGGATTAAAGTCTGTACATATAGGTAGATCAGGTATACTTGTGATATATTTCTATGCCAAGCGCGGTGGTCCAGGACTTTACTACCGCAGCTTTCACGGCCCGAAACTTGGCTCTTTCGATTCTGAGGGGACTAAACAGGATTTATTCGACTCAATAATCTCAGCCACAGCCTAGAACACGGCAGTTGAATTAAAACCGATAGGAAGATCAAAAGAGAAAAGTTCGTCTGGTGAACGTCACTTATATGTACGTACGCGTGTAAAATTTGATGACATTAAAAATTGGAAGAGTCAATTCATGGCACCGAATAAAGACAGAATCTGTTTCATAAAGATTAGCGGTTATGAAAATATATCTACTATCGCAAGTGGAGCACCAATTACCGTGGTCAAAAAACGAGCAAGTAATTATTGGAGAAAAAGAGCGCTTTATCTGAAACTCGTGATTCACCATTTCGCTCACCATGAAGGGGTGTTTTGATGAAACCGTTGGTCAGGGTCGCGTCAAATGACGTTCACCACTCAACACTTGTACGTGTCGTTACGTTTTCGGTGGCGTCATACGGAGATTAAAGGGGTAATTAGTGTAACAATTTTAGCGAAAAGGAATTGAGTTATTACCAAGAAAATTGACGGGGCGTTTTGAGTGGTGAGGAGCATCAAAGGTTTGACTGAAAATATTGTAAAACCTCGAATTGTGCTATTCAAGCATACCACACTCTTCGATGCTCTCAATAATTGCAAAATACCGTACCAGCTCACGTCGAATAACTTATCGATGAAAAAAAATAAAACAAATCAAAAATTTATGCACGCGCAAGGTAAAAGGTTAAGGTAGATGGTTTTCGTATTATACGTGTAGCTATGAGGAAAACCCGCACGCAAAATGCGTCTGATTTACGATTTAACATTATTCACATTATTGCATAAATAATCTGATTCGACCTCTGAACATTTCTTCATCTTCTTAAAACTTTCAGAGAATACAAAACAGATTAACAAGATTGGGGTATCTGAAAAGATATTGAATGAAAGAGCATAACGGATGGCATGCACCTATAGGTATGTTTCAACGTGGTGATTCCTACTGAATGTAGAGTCGCACCTTTTAAAATGCTCCAAAGAATATGTTCGGGCAATTGCACTCGGAGTCACGAACGAACTGGATTCCCCGTCCTCCCCATCAGTTTTATCGGTTTACATAAAGGTAGACCCCTCCAGGGAATCAAAAAAAAAAATAAAAAGAAAGACGCAGCATTAAGCGAGTTATTATTTGACTTTTCTTACCATACAACACGTGACTCGGCTCAAAGTCTCAAAGAATATTCTATTGGTGAACTATAATTTTGCTCACAATTTCCGACGAGATTGTATAAGACGTAGCTCGAGGCGATCCAATCCCCTTCTTCTCGTTGCCAGTTGGCTTCATTCTCTTTCAAAGATACCATCCTCCCTCCGGCTCAGTGTAACCTCTTTGATTCAGATCCTAATAGACAGAGAGGGAGCATCGATAGGCGTGTATTCAATTTGAGGTTCGACTCTGTTTTTTTTCTTCGCTTCTTTTCTTCGTTTTTTCCACTTTTTACGAGAATCTCATTGAAGCCTCAAGGTATTAAAATCACAGGGCAGGTTTTCACGCCAAATGCTGGGATTTTATTTTCTTTCTTTTTATAGAATCGTAAATTGAACCAGACGCTCTCTGTGGAGAAAGAGAAATGTGTGTAACGCGAGAAGAACGCGGATCCTGATTCGCAGATACATTTATGCGCTTCCATATCCTTCCCCTAAATCTCGCACGCCCCATTCGATACATGTCGAGATAAGAAGATGATGCAATTCTCATTCCTGTTCTCTGAAATAAGGATCAGCCTATAGTGTGGAATAGGATATACGCTCATCATCTGCAATTGACAATGAGTCGCAATTTATTCAGTTCCGTATGTGTATTCGTCTATCCATTTTTACTTTCTTTTTCAAGTTCGAAATTTCGGACGGGTTTATCAAAGTTAATGTTCAACCAATTTCCATTTATATCAGTTTACAACTCGGTTTAATTATTCGTACCCCGAGAAATTAAGAATTTAAAGCAATAAATAACGATTTAATAACAGGATTCCTTGAAGCACCATAGCCAAGGGGAGAAAAGCATGCAGATTATTCAAGCAAGAGGAAGGAGGATATCCATAGACTGAGAAAGATAGAAGTAGCTACCTATCTATACTATTATCTCAAACCCCCTGCCCTTGGAATTTATTACTTTTGATAATTAATTACTGGAATCGATCCGCACCAAAGGGGACGGTTGCTGCTGCGGGATTCCGTCCAATTACAATTTAAAATGTATATTTCTTAACGTCAATGGAAATGTACGCTTCACTGCAATCTGAAATGGAAACGACGTAACTGTTACCATCTTGAAATTCGACAATGACGTTTATGTTAGATCTCAAGATTGCATGATTTTTTAAATTTGACTCGAGATGATTTGTAGTCAAGCCAGAATCTGAAATAGCAAATAAATTTTTTCCATCACGCTTCGATGTAATCACTCGATAACCAGATCGTTTTTGATCAAATTAAGATCCATGAACCAGAAGAACTTTCTCATTCTATTTATGTCGATGGATAGGAAAAAGTACGAGAAGCTAATGCGGTGTAATATGCTCGCTGTTTACTAATCGGATTCGCGAATCCCAAACTTCAGAACCAGTCCAATTTTTACGTTCCATACGCTGAAGCGAGTATGTATTTTACAGAGTATCTACTGCAGTAGGAAGCGGGGTTACACGGCGACGCACTATTTTAATACAGTGACAACATTTAGGGGCTGTTTAACAGCGCCCCAAGGCCTAGCGCCTCGGTGCCTCCAGTGGCTGCGAGGCTACGAGGGCAACTTCACGTAAACACCTCCTTCGCAAACTTCTCCTCGCCAAGTGTCTCTAGTTAGAATTTCGAATTCCCTTTTCCGACCTCCACTCTCGCGACCCCTTTTTAACCCATTCTCCCTTCCTCGAATTCACCCTCGATTCACCGAGGGCTGAAACCCACGTCTAAACCACCTCCGCCTCACTCCCTGGTCGCATAGTTCAACTAATAAACCGAGATCTCCGTAATTAAGTTTCGATATTTCCAAGTAACGTCACAAACACCAAGAAACCACGGCCCGTGACTTCACACATGTGTGCACCACTCGAAAACATCCAAGCCTTGTACTAAATCTCCACGTCTTGCCTCGATTTTTACGTTATATCTTCAATATCCCGAGCATAATTCGTGCAGTTTAGATCTCGAAATCTTCGGCTCAACGTATATGTGGCAAATGAAAATGACGATAATAACACAGTACAGGAAATCATATTCACAAGGTACGCATGTCGTGCACCGGAAATCTGTCATTTTCTCGAATTACTGATGAAATATTCTATACGCGGCCCAATCTTTTGTCACTTCAAAGATACTTGAGATATTCAATAAATATCCAATGAAAAACTGATCCCACTGATGTACGATATGGGGGAAAGAAATAAACATAAGGTAATATGAAATTCTATAAATGGGGGCTTCGAGCGCAGTTTTAACAGGGCTCTTCGCGGAATTTTATTTTCGTCTTTTTCCAATCCCAAAAGTGGGGATATTCGAGTTGAATACTGTGGCTGTATGTCGTGCCCGCAAATCTCCAGAGACCAAAGAACGGTCTTCAACAAAGAGAAAGCATTTTTTCAACGTTGTTAATATACTTTCAATTTTTCGAATATTGAACTTGATGATATCGAGAAATCGAGGGAGGGCGTCAAACGGCTGGTACGGTATTTGTTGACTTCCATATGTCTGCTGGAGTTAATTAAACGGCAGGTAGATACATGTATTTGACGCTCTCAAATACGTCCGCATCGATATAATATGAAACATTGTATAGGTATACGTGTGTCAGGTATATCTGTTTGTCAATCCAAACTTAGTTATATCTGTTACGTATAGGATGAAATCATAGATATATCTATGATGAAATATATATTGCTGTGCCTATATTAAGTTTTAATTGGTGCATTCGACGAAATTAGGATCTGATCAGAAAATATCTCGAATCATTATGAATTTACAGATTTCTAAAAATGTCATACTGATTATATCACAACTGGAAAAAGGCTTTTCTTTTTTTTTAACACAACTTGAAGGTAGTGTGACGAAAAATTTTGATATTTTTCGCAATTGATGAACGGTGCTTGCAGATGGGTAATATTCAGGCACACATATTATGTACGGCGAATCAATTTAAAAATTCAGCACGGTGAAATTTGAAATAACAGCACCGTGACGGCGTATTTTTTTCGCCCCTCCCCCCGTGAACCGAGTGGCTAATTTTATTTGGAACATTATTTCACATTTCATTTAGTTTTCGGCAAATCAAAATCCCTCGTTTAATTATGCCCGTATTCGTTAATAAATTTCACCGCGCTGTCCGCCGATTTACTGCTAGTGTCATAATATTGTAAGCGCACATTTGATGAAAGTAGAAACTGAGTGAGCGTAAAATGTAAAACCACCCTTATATCGACGAGTAACGTTCACGATATCTGACTGTACGCATCCATCAAGCGCGCGGTAGAGAAGTAATCAGTTATGCAGCTTTCAATTCTCGAGTTTTACTCATAAAATTTTGCAATTGGATATAAAAACTTGGATAATTTTCGAACCTGAACAATTGTTAAAATTGTTTTATTGGCTGCTCATCAAGCGACCCCTGATTACAGTTCGTCCGACATCCCACCACCTAAATTTTTCGTAAAGCGCGAGGGTAATTCAAATTACCACTCCGGTTTCGGGATGGTGAAAAACCAGTTGAAATTCTCAGCAAGAAATTCCACCCTCAAAGATTTAGGGTTGGGGGTCCTGCTAATTAAAAGTCTTTATATTACCTCGTCAAATTCGAGTTTGCAATTACGAAACGATTTTCTTCCTCGCCTCGCGAATTCAAGCCGAAGGTATATTACGCTTGAAAAAAAATATACATAATACATATTACACTCATACAAATAGGTATACGTACATATCCGTTCAACAAATGTCTGTGAATTTCACTCGAACAAACTTATATTTCGTTACAGAAGATGCTTATTGCATTGTAACTTTATACACTACCTGAAAACATTCTTTACATTAATTTTTATTATTACTCATGGGATATAATCTTCACTCACCAACTGTCTTCATTTTATATAATAATAATCGCGCTATCGTTTCTCGTAAACCATATTTATATACGGTTATTATTTTTATCCAAATATTCACCCGTCTCCCGTATATATAGTATAATATAGTTATTAAAAGCCCTTCTAAGTACTGATATGACACCAGGGACAAAGTTTTCGAGTTGTCGCGCGAAGAGGTATTACGTAAATCGTTTGTCTAAAATAAGACTAAGACTTGAAACAGCTTTGGAAAGTCTACTCCCAGTACCTACTTTGGTCTACTGTCTTAGCACTCCTCGCACAAAATCCTGGACTATATCAACGGCTCGCAAGTCAGCTTTGCTGTATTGTCAAAATGATGAGAGTAGATATCAACTTTTAATTCCATACCTTCAGAGATTCCAGTTTGAAACTTCGAGAAAAATTTAGATACGGGCAAGAAATAGTTTTGAGACGACTAGTTATACACGTCTTTTCATTCTCCATAACTATACAGGGTGAATCACCACAAAGGTCCGATTCGGGAGGAGCTTCAATTGGCTGAGGCTCCGCCTTCATCCATTCTTACCTACTAACGTATCTGTGTAGATTTTTTTGTCTTACTTAGCGTCATAACCAGACATTGTACGACTAGACTCTATATTGAGTATCGGCTTGAGTACAATAATAAGAATATCCGAACGTAGTGCTATCTGATCACCGATTGGCAACAGGAATTTTAAGAATAACAAGTAAGGAAGGATGAAGACGGAGCCTCATCCAATTAAAGCTTCTCCCGAATCGGACCTTTGTGGCGACTCACCCCGTATACCTGTACTCAAAAATTGATCGAGCAGATCGCTGGCATTTAATAATTATCAGGTCACACAGTTTCAGGCGATTCTTCAAAGACCCTGTCCGATGGTGTAAAAGCAGACCGACTGCAAATGAAAAATGAATAACTGTCTTTACAGTTTGAGAATGAAAAAAATATTTACTACGCTTATCGAAAATCCGTATTTGCGGACACATTTCAACCGAGCTCCGGATCGATAATCTACTGATATCAGTTTCCATGCAGATGAATATGGGCATACATATGGGTATGTGCAGTTTGACGGTCAGTCACAGCCCTTTCCGGCCATTGCGTAGTACTAAAGTCTACGAGTGATCAGATATAGATTCGGTGGGGGATACACACGTGAATACTGGTCGTTTTAATTTTTCAGATTCACGCAATTGTAAGTATAGTCTGCCGATCTTGACCGGACCGTATTGGTCAATGAACTTTCTTTGTGAAGATGGCTTCTAACCAGCTTTGCAGCCAATGGATTTTACACTACTGAGCTGCTGATACTCGATCCTGAAAAAATGATTATAATGAGGACCCTGATTGGTCGTCGAGAATCTCTTGGACAATCGAAACCAAACCAAATGGTGGCAGAAAGGCAACTCTCCAAAAGTGGTACCACCAGGCAAAATGCAAGTTGGTTAAAAATGATCATCACAAGCAAAAAAAAAAAAAAAATGCGAGCTGTCCGGAGATAGATACGTACGTCTTATTCAATGTGGCGAGCAGATCAATTAAGATGAAATAAACTAGGAATAATCGTATCAGTATACACTGCATAAATTTATTAGGTAAACACGTATTGCATAACACTGCTACTTTTTTTTTTTACAAATGACTATGCGTGAAAAAAATATATATACATATATATATTATCTGCCTGGTGTTTGCATTGTACATGTAATAGAAAGAATCGCGCATTGCTTTTCAGGGGTACAGTGGAAATCGCGTCAACTCATATCCATTTCTATGTCATTTTTACAGTTCAGCTTATCCGTAGAAAAAATGTTACGCAGATTATGAAATCTGTAAGGAAATCCTATTTACCATTGCAAAATCGGCACTGCGGATATCGCAAAAATATACGTATGTACATGAGTAAGCAGGAAACGTAGTGTGTGTAACACGGAACGCCGAACTTCGTTCTATCCAATTTGACTTGCCCGCGATAGGTGATATAAAAATCCAGCACATATATGTATGGGGTAGACGGGAGATGGAACGTACTGGTTATACGAGCGCGCACACGCTGCACGTGTATTTTCGAAGTTCATGTAATATACACACACTCACGGCTGGTGTAATATCGCCATCGCACCGTCAAAAATGTTTGAGGTGTGGCGAAGTTTGCTGTTTCAACTTTTGGCATTTTTCTCTTGACACTTCAGTGAAACCGAATTGAACCAGAAGCTCTGACGCTAATGTTGCCATGCACCCGTGGGAAGGATTTCCGGTTCACCTATGTCGTCTGGGGTCGACCGGTACGCCACCCCCTCCCATTACGGAAGGCAACGATTCGATTTTATTAGACTAAGTTGATTCTTAGCTCACTTGTGCAGAATAACTTCGCCGCTCTCATGAGGTCTCCTCGCGCACGTCCATCGGCATCTGTGTTTTACTTTCGTTACAGCTGCACTTATGCACGTATTAAGAGAATTTGTAAAACCTCGTAATGAGTTCATAAAAAACTTATGGGATTTACTGTAACGCTCGAGCAATTTAAATACCTCCTACTTCGAAAGATAAACTTTTTGTCGAGGTTGATCGAGGACGATTTTTCAATGATAGTCTCGACGTATACTTGAAGGGTTTTTCACACGCAGGATTTTTATTTTTCTTTCCCCCGGCAAGGAGTGGGAGGTGGGTATGTATATGTAGTATTATTAGTATACGATGCGTCTGTATAGTAAGTTGCAAGGGCTGCAGCAGCTATATCCAGTTGTAAGAGTGTCTGCGGTGGTCTTCTTCCATTATACGTAAACCCAGATAAGAAGGAGAACGAGGAACGGAATCGAAGGAATTGAATTTCATCGAAGCGAACTGCAATACACATGCCTAGAGAGTTGCGTGGGCACAACTATAAAACAAGCCAGGATCCAGCACGCGAAGGGGCGAGAACGATAACGGAAAGAGCGTCAACCGTACATCCACCACCTCACAATGATTGTCACTTTATTGCATCCGAGAAAGTTCATATCTCTACAAGCGCGGGTATATACTACCTTCCTCCTCAGCCTAGCAGCCTCTTTCGTTCGCCCATCCGCCTCGCGCGATATATTGACATATCGATATTGCACACCGTCCACGACGCACTATACCTCGGCGTACTGGAGCATCGATACACATACTTATACATATATATATTCGCAAGTGAGAGGCTATTTTTTGGATGAAATTCCGTGTCTTAGCGTGCGGATGTCCGTGTCGACGTTATACAAATACTGCAGCGAATCCCCTTGGCTGTTATATTCCACGATATTTCGGTTATACTGAGAAACAAGAATGTTTTTCACATCGTAAATGCTGTAGACATTTCGCTACACCGAACTAAGTCTATAACGCGTAGTAGAGAAAAGGAGCCGTGTGTCACATCGAGAATAAAACAAAAACCTGTTCCGGACGTGTATTATGTTTATACCTTCAAATGGGCACCGATTCACTAGTTCACTTTTTTACAATAGTCAAACAATTCAACACGTTAACTTTCTTTCATTGAAATGTATGCATTGGATTTTCATATACGTATGTACGTAATGGCCACATATATCTGCATTTTCCGATTTTCTTTCCGATATCTTTTAGATATACGCTCTAGTTAGGATAATGAAATGCAGGGTCATCCGATATATGCCGCTAATATATCCCGTTAACGATGTAATTCTAGACTGATCCTATTGTCAAGGATATCTACCTTTCTACCCGACTTTGTTAGCGACCTCATACGTCATCCTATGCACTATGAGGATGTAGCTCGATGTATAGCATTACACTATGGATTCTGTTGGGTATCCCATCAGTCGCTGTCCTAAGATCTTTTATGCAAGTATTATATCCGGTGTGATAGTGCGAAACTAGAATCAAGAATTTGTTGGGCTTTTTCTCATATCATACCAGACAGCAATAGCACTTTTAAAACTTCCATTATGGATCCGATCCAAGTCGAGATCAACACTAATTGTAAGTGCATAACCGGATGCACGCAGGTAAAAGTCTCCGATATGAAAATTGGATCCCCAATATTTATCAGGGTTCGTAAGTGATTGAAAATCCCACACGGTTTTGCTTCCAACTTATGTATCTATAGATTGCCTGACAGAGCCAAGAATACTGAAAAATCTGAGTCGGGGTCCGATTGTATTCTACGTAAAGTAGCGATATTTATTGAATTATTCAGACTCAGAAAACTCAATTACCATTACCGCGTTAATTGTAAAAATTCATCTGCGAAATTTATTCCTGCTGTAAACATTTCTCTACCGATACTCGCTGAATCAATTAGTTATGCCATCAAAACAAATGATTCTTTACTTTTGTTTTCTCTTTTTTTTTTATCATTTATTGATTTCAATCAATGGATTACAATTGTTGAATTAAATCGATCTAGAACATTCTCTGTTCCTTTCGCATACTTTTTTCTGTAGAAAATTATTCCGAATGAGTTAGTCGCTGTAACCGTACCAGAATATTTCGCACAAGTCGAACAATGTAAATTCTCCGACATGACTGTAATTTCAACGACGCGTGTACTCGAAGATCTACATGGAAATTCACCAAGAGGCGCATCCAAGGAGTGTGAGGTCCTAGGAAATAGCAAGAAAACGGTCCGATAGGAACGCCTCTGAAGAATAGAACTCTCCCACCAACTCTATCGTGCTTGGTTGCCCACGAACTATGCTCGGAGTATTAACACCCCATTAATTTGACTAAAAATTTTCGATTTAGCGAGGCATCCGTTCTACTGGAAGGCACTAGTAACGGTGAAAAGAAAAAAACTTAATACGCATACCAGGATATACCGCGTTGGATGGATGGAATGCTAACTGTCTTCTTCCCCGAGCTGATGAACGGCTTTCCCTAAAGTGATTGTCGTCGCTCTTCGACTGTATGAGAAGTGACAAACAATATCTTCTAGTTATAACAAATACGTTGGAACCAACAATTCGAGATAACTAATTGAGGGGTGGTATAAAATTGTCTAGTGAAAAAGAAATCCGAGCTCACGTGCATCGAGTTAAATCGTAACAGCAGCCCCCCCCCTCCCCCCCCCCCCCCTCTCCCCTCGCCCCGCGGGTTCTCAAATGCCTAATGCAACTTTTATTTATTCGACGCGTGGGCCTAGTACAACAGGGTTCTGCGATGGCGTGGGGAAAGCTCACCGCAAATAACGGAGTTTCTGTATAGTCTCGGATAGTCGCTCGGAGACCATTAGCCGCACGGGTCTTTCCCCGGAGGCTATACCCTTACGAGGACGACAACCAGGACGACGTTGGGTATAAGGTATATATATCTAAGAGAGTCGAGGTGGCCCACAGCGTCTTCGTAGTTTATATGCTCAATTTTTACATCCTCTCTTGTATCCTTTTTCCAAACTTTTTCTATTCTTAACGTTGATCCGCGAGGTATAGTGGCTCGGTATATATACATATACTACAGAGAAAAGAGCGTAGTTCCAGCGAACTTCCCATCACAGTTGCGTGAAAAGCGAGCGGAGTTCGAACGGGAGCTAAAACTCTTTTGTTCCAGCCCTTCGAATCTCTAAGGTGGTAGAAATGAAAAAAAAAAAGAAATGAAAAAACAAGAAAAAGAAATCGTGGCATACCTGCTAGGACGCGGACAAGTGAACCTAGAGGTGGGAAGATAGGGAGATAGGGACTTATACAAGGGACGGAGAAAGCGAAAAAGGAGGGAGACAAGGAGGTCTGCATTCCTTTGGCAGATTTGTAGTACGGAGGACGCCATGGTGCCCGAAGTACACCCGACACTTTGAGTAATAAGATAGCCAAGGTGTCTCTACTCCGTCCGAAGCAGCGAGATAACGTCATTGCAAACTAAATGGGCCGAGATATAGATAAGGGATAATTAGGGGGAAGGAGACAGACGGCATATCTGTGGGAGTGAACCACGGAAGGGAGAAAACGGAAGAAGAAGGAAAGCGAAAGAGGGAGAAGGTGCGATGTCGGAGGACAGGAAGATCCTAGGACAGGATGGTCGACGGATGACGGCAGACATTTGTTACTTTGGAATCTACAATAAGAGAAGACCCCCCTCCCCGCCTCCCCCCTCCCCCACCCTCTAGTCTCAGCCAACCCTGTGGAATGGACTTTATACTGCCGGAGCGATCATACTCTCTGGTGCCCGTACGTCTGCGACCACCCCGTCGCGCTCAGCCATTCCTTAGCTTACAACGCAAGGACTTATTTCCGCTGGTAGTGCCACTGGGTACACTATATGAAAATTATACGCGCATCCTCTCGCCTAGAATACTACTCGAGATCATTTTTTTCCAAGCTATCCTAGTGGCCCATTTGTTCCGTTGTGTTTCTATGAGGATCAATATATATATATATTTTTTCTTCTGATGATGACATCAACCCAGCCATTGTTAACGGATAAAGAGGTGGAAACTTTAATTAACGAATCACTTTGGAGAAACATCTCTGTCAATGGAAAACTCTCTCAAGTATAACGCGATGGAACCAACGAGTATTTCAGGTCCTACAATCGATATAGAACAAAAGCTCAATCTGCCAAAAAGCTTTCCCAGATCAGAAACTGTACAGCTATCAACTATCAAGAGAATCAGCACACGGTTCACGGCGGACCAATGCAGGGGATACGGTATCAACCATATATACATCATATGTTCTTGGATATAAATATATAGGATATTCCATGCCGAAACGCTAGAGGGGATCTCGGTTTCACCATCTCTATGATGTACCCGAAACTCATGTATAACTTGTTTGGTACTTTATGAGTCAAATAAGTCACTGTACTGGAAATGTCAAAGTTTCGAAAAGTGAATGTATCATTATATGTATATTTCATGAATTTAGAATTCAGAATTCATGGTGCCTGCAGGTAATAATTGTTTATGCTGCAGTAGGTGTATAGAGTAGTCGCAGGCATCAAAGAGCGTGAAAATTCCTCACCTTTTCAACATCGTGTCTGGTGAGGGTATAAATTGAAAAAGTTTTCCAGCGACTCTTCGGTAAACAAAGCAAAAGTAGTGAAAGAGACGGAAAAAAAAAAAAAAAAAAAAATACGGTCAACCCGTGAAAAATCGATATTCCGACATTCAAACGAGAATTTACAACGGCAGGAGATACTATCGACCGATATAATTGAAGGGTCGTTGCAACAGTTTGCCAGTATACCCGCAACGTCATGCTCATAAAGTAACAATCTAGTGTGAAAGTATACCGCCGATATACGAGCGTTCAACAACGCCTACCATCCATATCGATAATACGGTGCAGAACACAGCAGCTAAAAAATCAGACACTTTGGAAATCTCGTAATTTCTTCACCGACAAATGAATGTAACATATGAGGTAATAAGATACTTTTTTATACTCATATCAAACATACACCGTTTGATTGACGAATAATGGATAAAGGAATATGGGATAGGAATTATCGGAGGTGTCATGGTCAATCAATTGTATTTAGCTGCAAAATATTCTCGTACTGTACGTACATCGGCGAGCCGTTCAACAATATACAAATTGTACGTCCAGCATGTGTATTTTATCCGTGCTTGCGCACCGACATATACCGTATGAAAAAAAAAACTTCAGAAAACTCAGTATGGGTCTCTCCTCTTATTCGGTCGTTGCGCTGCATTGCAGCGACAGCAAGTAACGGTGGTGAACATTTTTGACTAATGGACCGTGAGCGGTAAACTGTTTGCCACCCACGCTCGACCCAGCCACCCCTGCGTCGCCCAACTCACCCCCTTACGCCAGGCCCCATGAGCGACTCGCGCGTATTCGCACCGCGATTCCGGAGACACCCCACCGGTGCTTTTCAATGGTTTTCCATTTAGGAGGTTCAACGGCTCGTGTCGTTCCATATTCTCAGAAGTAGGGCTACGAGCAATGGAGAAAAAAAGCAGGGGAAAAACGATCAAAGAAAATGAAAAGAACCAAAAATTAATCCTGCGGTTTACCTATGCCAAGATTTTCGTCTTGTGTTCTTCATCTGAATGGATGAATTCTGTAAAATTATTCATTGCTTTACAATTCTTTATTTGAATTCAGCAAAGAAACGAGACACAAAAAAGGTTCCAAGCACGTTTCGAGATGCTACTGCAAATTAAACAAAAAGAATGAAAAATCTGACTCGGTGAAACGCGTTGATGGTAGAGGAAACGTTTAATTTGCAGAAAAACCGATCTTCGTAAAAAAGTATCTTATCGATCAGAAAAAAATCCGAATATCGCAGAGACCATAGCTATCCCCATATACTAAACTCGGAATAGCTACGATTCTAATGCAATGATTCGCCGCGACAGCGCACTGCCGGAATGAGTTCACACTTGTCGTTTAATGCCGTTCGACGTTGATATAATGGAGTGTAAATTTACTTTTCTTCCTCTTCCGCAAACGGTGCTAGGACTGCGAAAATGCGTTCAGAGGTTTGTCGAAGTCAAACGCACGAGTTCCGAAACAGCTGGCTTTCACCTATCTTTCACAGGGTAAAACCCACGGACGTGGACGCAGCGCGCTTCGAGATAGTTGAGAATCGTTTAAAAGCTACTTCGCAAGTTCAATTACGACCAAATAATTGAAACGAGAACACATACGTGTATATATACACGTCGTTAGACAGACTCTGTCTTCTCAGGTCTAAAGTAATTTCACTTGATCGATATACATGATATAGTACAGTTCATTGTAACTGATTGTGAGTAGACGTGTATATTATCTCACACTAGAACGAATTTAGTACCCAGAGCAAACTAGGAGACATATATTTATTCGAGTGAGTGAAACTACATTGAACAAGCGCGATATATGGGAATTTTATGAGCCAATCGCCTTCGTATACCTATATGATAGTTTTCCGTGAATTCCATCCGAATAGATATGTATATTATGTGTAATCTAATTTTCCATAACTACTACCGATCGAGAAGGTATGAGCCGATGAATGATGTACATTTCTCAAGGTATAATGACGCTTTAAAACTAACAATAAGTTAACAATTTTGGAGACGTTAATGTGACATCGGTAAGACGAATATAACGCCCGAAGACCGATGGAGGATAACTCTTGTATTTTGGATTCGGGACTCAGGACTTCAGGGGCTGTAGATAGCGAGTCATTTTCTATCGTGAGACACGTCAGCTTATTCCGTAATTGCGTTATCGATGCTCACACTTAAGAATATCGGACCCAGCTGCAGAAGCATACGGATGAAAAATTCTCTTTGAAATCGTATTTCGACGCTGGTGAGAAAAAAGATATATTCACCACACCTGTCGCTTCTTGTGATATCTAATACTTCTCAAGTTCCGCTAATGCTTCGTTATATAAGCTCCTGTAGCCAGATTCTGGATTCCTGAAGTGAATTGCGTGGTTGTTGATTAGGATAGAAATTTTGTCATTTTCGGAGAACGAATGGGTGGCATCCACACAGACGATGTAATATATCTATACGCGTGTATGCAGAGACGGTGGGTTGGGTCTATACTCGTATTGATTTTATCTCGTTCTATGTAGGGCGTCATCCGATTTCTTCGTATCCTGCTGTCTGTCCTGTCAGCGAGCGTCGGTCCGGCAGTCTCTTTTTCACCGGGACCCGGCTGTCCTCTGCGCCACATTGTTGTTTCGGG
Source organism: Athalia circularis (assembly GCA_963978495.1). Classification (NCBI taxonomy): domain Eukaryota; kingdom Metazoa; phylum Arthropoda; class Insecta; order Hymenoptera; family Athaliidae; genus Athalia; species Athalia circularis. The sequence goes on from OZ021700.1 coordinate 25,157,718, forward strand.
ACGGTGTACTGGTATTTGCTATCCATTTTCCGTCTCGTGCGTATTTACATTTAATTTATAACTGAAGGTGCGGCTTTCAGTCACCGTTTGTTTTCAACTATAGAATTAGATGCATGAAATATTTAGGAAATGTGTACAGGGTGTCCCATTTCAAACATTCCGCAGTGAAATATCTTGTAAACCAGAATCGAATCTATGTAGGAACTAGGTATTTCTGTAGGATTGAGCCGTTCAATTTCAGGCAAAACGGGACTTGCTTGTGACGTTATGATAAAAAGTAAGAAGTAAAATAAAAATTTACCGAGGTTCAGAAACACACCACCGAACCGATAGTGAGATAAAAAAAAGAGACACTGATCTTGCTCGAGGAATATCACGCTTAAAACCTATAGTCATGATCTATTCCAGTCAACCAATTTTTTTTTTTATTCAATCATGTAATTTTATTTGATTTTTCGAACATTTTTTCCATTCTATTCAACCGTGTTTCAATTCATTCAACATCATTTTTTATGCACTCAATTTTATTCTATTCTATACTACGTTTCATTGGATTTGATTTTATTTTATTCCATTCATCTGATTTGATTTTACATTCTTTTATTCATTTTTATCCTGTAGAATTAAGTTTTGAACTTTTGAGGAATTATTAGGCAATTGTTAAAAACGAGTCGAAAAAACAATCAAAAGAATTCCCATCTGGTGAAAAAACCAAAAATCAAAACCAAACACGTATAGAAAATGCCAAAAACTAGATAGTTAAAAGAAGAAGGGGACCGCAGTAGGAACTCGATTTCTGATTTGATACTTGATTCCTGCATCTACTTTAATCTGACAGATGTTCAATTGAACCGTTCAAATCCGGCCACCCTTTATGTATGATGTCTGATACACGACGTCCATGAGCATATTCAATTATGTAACGAAATGCGCCACTTCAGGTAATTGTACAAGAATCTTGTGATGAGAATTCTAATAAATGTAGAAATTTGAGAACACACTGCAGGTATGGTTCACTGGATTGTTTATCATCTTATCAAATATTTCGAGATTCTATAGTAGGCTTTGGATATTAACGAACGAAGAGTTACGGGACTCGTATCCGGGCCAGCCTTATATTCGTACAACCCCTGCATCGTTACGAGCTGACTTGAACCAGGTTTTCCTTCTAGTTTCCGTCAACCACTCCCACTAGCTAATATTTACCTTTATTAACCTTCCTATCGTAAATGCAATTTTCAGATAACTCTTGGAATATATGTATAGCCAGCGGGTTATAAGGGTAGCCCCAACCAAGGAGCTGCCCGTATATGAGTTTACATGGAAGTTTATACCGACGGAGATGAACGCGGGTATTTACAGAAGATACATATCATATGGGTATGGGAACCGTTGAAGAAAAATTGATATGTACCTCGAATCTAGCGCCAAAATTACCGCCATCGAGGTAAGCTTTCTGAGAATTTGATCCCGTGGACTTGACAGTCCCGGTTTTTGTTAAAATAAACATCAGAATTCATATGCTACGAGATGTGTGATGATTCATTGATACAACGAATTGAAATTGAAATGGTCGCATCCCGTAATAGAAGAAAAGGCGCAGAAGAGGGCGAATAAATTTTTACCCCTTTTTCCAAGCGCTGGAATTTGGCAGATATATATAGATATGTACATATCATAAAGGTCCATTTATGACATAATTAGTTTTGGAATGTCAGAAAGGGTGGAACGACAAAGGGACGGATAGATGGATGGTTAGGGTGGGTGTGGCTTATACTGTTTTGCCGTATTATAACGGGCACTTGGGTAAGGCAAGAGAGAATTTACAAGGGACGCGGAATCCAGTACTTCTGATTAGCATGTTTATTGACGTCACACGGGGGAGAATTTAGAACAACCAACAGTATAAAGGGATGCTCAAGCAAAATAGTTTGCTAAACTATTTCCCATGAAATTTTCCTCCATCTTCGATGAATCGGGAAACGACAAAGAACTAAGAAATGAACCCTACGATACTACGATAAGCTATTATCCTGGCATGTTGCCCACCCTAATAATTCTATCTGTATAATAATACCAAATAGATCGAAAATATCTCCTATATATATATACGTATAATGGCAAAGCTTCGATGATGTTTTCATGATACTATTTAATCCGTGAATGTATAGAATCCTAAATTACGTCATTACATCTACGACCCTAAATATTTTGGCAACCCTCCAGAACTTATCAGATCCCGCAATCACCCCAATCGCTGTTCCTGGAATGAGATAAAATTATCTTGGTCTAGGTGGTCGGGACCTTTGTCGAATATTATTTCGTTAGAACGGCTGCATCAGCGATTTAATATATTCCTAACAAAACCACGTATTGAAATGAAAAAGCAAAAAACAATCAGGCGCCCCACAAGTGAACCGCAGAACAAAGAGTAGGGATTCAGTGACGCAATGTCGTGTTATACTTTCCTTATTAAAACAAGTTTCTCCAACGCGTATGATAATATTCAGTCCTTCGATCTGAAAATAACTGCACCCTTCACGTTTACCTTCGCCTTCACGCTCCATGGTCGACGATCCCTCGACAAGAATTAGGGTAACGCGTTAAAGTCGTTCAGGATCCTCTTTTCATAGGCATACACATGTTGGCGTATGAGATGAGCTGGAGGGCGACATTGATTTCGCATTAAAATTACGGGGTGTACTACTAAGCTATATCTATATCTGGACCCTCTATAGCTACATACCCATACATGGCATGGCTGGTGCTCAAGCGGGCGTGAAGGTGCGCGGACCTTGCCTGGTACGTTTGTAGGTAAAGAGCACATGCATATTCTACCTTCGTAAATATAGGTGAACGAGATCGGAAAGAGGATGGGCAGAAAAAAGGAATCAGGGGCAAGCGGGGGCGATGAGCACCCAAGGGTGCAACGAGCGCATAAATGTTCACCCATCACCCGCCACCCGTTACCCTCTAACAAACCCAAAGTCTCGTTCTCGTCATGACTACATGTATAATGTGGATAATCATAATATTATCTGACAAAGCATAGTCTCATTTCCAACTGCATGTTCCGCATTATCCCACTGCTCGATGATCGCGTTTCCTCGTTCTCTCTGCTAAACCCTACTCCACTTCTTTTTACTACTCAACTTTTTTGTCATTGCATGAATATGTTATACTCATGATACGATGGAGATTACGTGGGAGCGCTTCAAATTCAGGACTCGAACTCAGGTGAGTCCTAGAGGTTATACATGGACGAGTTTGTAATCTATGCAATATCTGATTGAGAAGAAAATATAATGTTCCGAAGAAAAATTATATCCAGACCATTGATGTAATGAGGAACAATTACTTTTCAGAGATTACAGGAAATTATTAGGATTCTTTGAAATATTGTGAGACGATATTTATCGAATAACTACCCTCTACGGAAAAGTCCCGTTCGCACACGTTTCAAATACACACGTCGACAGGCGAAAATCGAGCCCACGTAATTCATGGCACACCAAAATCGTGGCGCACGGAAACTTTAGTACACGCTGATTCAAATGAGTAGATGATTTGGTACACGTCGAGTCGAGAGGGGTGAGGGTAGACTATGAAAATTTTCTGTGCAACAAGATCGCATAGTGAGCAAAGTGTCATTTGGTCAAGTGTCAAAGCATGATAATAGGAAACCGGTATTCGAAGGTTGTCCGATTGGTGTGAAAAAAAACCCTGAATAGATTCAATAATCGGATACACACGCGATATCGACTTTAGACTCCGTCAAATATGCGAGTGCGTCTCAATTTCAATTCGTTTTACTATTGGAAATCTGATTTTCAGCTTCCTTCACAAGTTTTTATCGTTAATTGTTTCTCTCACAATCAATTAGGGCAATTAAAGATTATAGGTAACGATCATTGCCTGAGATGCCAGATCCATAAAACCTGCTGATAACGCTATTCTCTCCCTTCTTGCACTGTCTTTCAAGATATGTATGGCTGTATAAATATGTAGGATTAATTCAGCAAAATCAGTAAAAATTCAGGAGTGACTGCGACTGCAAGGTTTATCAATTTCCGACAATTTTCCATCGTTGCACGCGAGCTCCTGTAGCAATATAAGTATCTATGACTGAGTGGAAGAGGAAAGGATGAGGCGGGGGAAAAAGGTAAAAGTTATAGCTTCGCCCATCAGCATCCACTCGGTGAGCGATGCGAATATAATCTTTTCAACAACTCCCTACAAACTCTTCTGCCCGGTCCACCCCGTTCCAGCCGCAGCTCCATTTCGCCATTACCATCCGTTGCTACCTCGTTGCACTTTCCCGCGCACAGATTCTCCCCGTCGCTTTCAAACTACACCTGCACTCTATATAGTAGTACCTACCCTTCTCGGGGAAAGTTGCTTTACAACCGAAGCGCCAACGACGACGCCTCGGAATTCTCGCCTCCGCGCCGACCTTACGCTCGAGGTAGTTCATAATTACTGCTTCGAGTACACTCGAAAATAAGAACGCCATTTATACCTCTATAAGTACTTTGTGTTCGTATAAAATATAGCCAAGCTGCGCTGCTGGTGAGTACACCACACAGTGAGTGGCGCAAAAGACGAATATAGTAAGAGAGGATAAAATGATTTGCAAGAAATATCATTGACGTGCGGCATTGCTGATTCCTTATCATTCTCCGACGAAAAACCAACGTTAGAAGGAGCCCACAAGTTTGGAATTCTAATCTTCATCCCTCATGTTCGCGACCTCATCTTATCTTATTGTATGAAAAGGAAATGTATACTTACATGTTCGCAAAAATCTAAAAAACTACTCAATCAATCGACACAAAATTTTAACAAGTAAATACAGAGAATATTCAGTTCCTGCTATGCAGTTTTCATTCAAGCCACTAGGTGGCAAGCCGCTGAACTCTCCAGGCTCTTTCTTACGGCAACTTCTTCAAAAAACTAACGTATAGCACACAAGTAGTGCGGGCGAAGCCGCGACGAGGGATGCTAGTAATATATACACGGGGTAGAAATAAAATTTGAATTGAAAGTCGCTTCGGGAATTAGCGGCATTTTATGGCGGGTGCAACCCGCTCTGCATCAACGATGATAATATCCCCGTGCGATTTTGAATAAAACCGTACGGGCGATCCGTGTCACGCGGCATTATATTAGTCACAAGTACTTCCGGTCCAATCCGTGAAGTACTTAGGTTTTGATTATATATCCAGACCTCTCGGACTTGAGGTGGTCACAGTCGGACTCCCATAAGACGCGAACTACGAAAGGCCCTGCAGGTATGGCCAAGGCCAAGTGCTGAGTTAATGGATACGAATAAGTAATAGCTATACGTAGCATATATTAAGTCGCCGTTTTACTTACACGAGAAGTACGGTTTGCGAAATGTGAAGGTGGAGGTGGAAGGCGAGTTTGGAGAAGTACGAAAGAAGGAGAAAGAAAGAGTAGAAGAAGAAGAAGAAGAAGAAGGGGTGAGCAGAAGCAAGCCTCGAACAACACACCGGCGCTATAACCACCCTTATGTAATGAATATTAACTTTCTTTCCGGCGCTCTAATAAATAACCGAAGAAAGTTGAATCCGCGAGAATCGCGAGCACGTAATATCCTTAAAAAACAAAAAGAAGGTATAACCGAGAGAAAGAGCCGAGGAAGCAGTGAGGGGGACGATGAGCAGAGGATAGTGGTGGGGTGCGCTTACAGACTTCTTTACTTTAGAGATGTTAGGTTCGTTAGAAACTTTCATTACTTGTCTAGCGATGCAAGGGGTCGCTTAATACCTTCGACCTTGCCGCCATGCGCCCTCAACGACGCATCGCCAGACGGGATTTCGAACTACCCAATTATTATCGATTCAAGACTCACCGTAATTTTCCAAAATTATGATCATATAATGGCTTCATTTCAAATTTAGTAAACACTTTGCACGCCAGTTTTAGTACTCATAATTTGATTATATGAAAGTCCGGTTGACTTTTTCTGGGCCAAAAAAAAACAAAATAAATACATAAATCCCCGGGATCGAGTATTAATGGAAGGAGGTATACCAATGAATAGGGCTAAAGGTGTATTTCAACGACTGGTTCAACGACGATGCTGGTTCACTTTTTTTTATTACCTTATTTTATCCCCATTTTAACGAAGCGTACAAACGATATACTCTGGTTAGACCGTTCCTTTGATTATTAACCGAAAAAGCCTTCGAGATGTGGCATAAATAAAACATATTGCTCGAGGCACAATCATCCACTGTAGGAAAAGCACGAAGAGCGTAAGAGTACGCAACAGGGAAACGGAGAAGGAACATGACAAAAGGGGTTCAGAGGGAGGATGAAATGAGAGGAAAACGGCGAAGTGAGACACGAGCGAACAAATATTCATTGTTCCAAATGTAATTGGCTCGGCGGCCTTGCGCCATCTAATGAGGATTTATCATTCGAATCAAGTGTTTAGAAAAGGGAGACAACTTCATTCCCGTGCATATCTACGGTAATAAATTTCTTTTCATCAGACAATCGTTGATCTTTTGCATCTTTCTGTTCAAGGTTGGATCTGTTGAAGAGGTATTGCGTAATACTCACGCTGGATTATCACTGGATTTTCAGAATGCGGATCATTGAGCTTAATCCCATCATGAACGCGATTGATTTTCCAGACCAATTCAGTTCTGTCTATGCGGACAACCTGCGCTCGATTCCGACTTTCTTTGATGAAAAGTTTTTGTGGATCCAATTTTGAAAATTCTTCTCTTATGAATTGGATCAGGACACGGGGATCCATGATTTGGTCCCGATCCATTTTAATATCGAATTTTATACATACGTCACGCCGATAACGTGACATTCTCGCGTTTATATTCATGCAGTACATTATTGTCAATTTCACGTGTACCCTACCTGTCGAAATTTCGAGTGTCTAATATGCAGCTTCTATATATTACCCGAATTATACTTATATCGTCACAAGGTATATTTTGTTTCATTGTGAAGGGATAACGCATGTATAGCATCCGAACGTGATGACGCACCCATCGTAATCGTGTCAGCAATTCTCTCAGAATTCTCGCGGTTGAAGTGTTATTGAGGATAAACCGAAGAGGAAGTAAAGTTGGGTAGTAGAAAAGTTGCATCCAAGTCTCACAGTGAGTCGTAGAATCTAATGAATTACTGTTTGCCAAACAATGCATGTTTTAGAGGAGGAAGAGGAGAGGAAGGATTGGTCGAGTTTCAAAAGGAAGTAGGATAAACTGATTTACTGCTCTCGTCGCCACTCCGCGGCGGGCGGTTTATAGCATAGCGGGAAGCTGAGCTACTGCTCTGCGGCACCATCAACAGAGGATTTTGTGCCCAGGAGTCTATTTCACGGCATACGTAGCTTATTAAAGTTTAGCGGCCGTCCGTAGACAGCCGGTGTCATCTTCAGGATCGCTTGGTGCCTTCGCCCCAATTTGCCGTGGAGTAGGTACAGCGTTGAGGGGCCAAAGTTCTGTGAACCTTGTTCTCCCCGGCGGAGCCTTCGAAAAGCGTTCAGCTGAGGGCGGAGGCATTTTCGCGAATCAGAGTTCTTTGACGTCACGTTGAAAACGTCAAGCAATTGTCGTGAAGTACGTCCGATTCGCTGCGTTCTCTCCCTATCAGACTCATTCGCTCGCTTCTTCTTTAATAATATCTTCCAATTATAATATTCCTCAGGAAATATCCATTACCCCAGCACCCGTTATATATATCTTCCGTTTTTTTCAGTTTTGCTTGTTTGTTTTTTTTTTTTGTTCAATAAACTGAACTTTCAAAAACACCAATACCGACTACTTTATTTTTCTTCCAATTTAAATTCTCTTCACAGAGCATATAGATATCTAAAGGCGCATCATTTATTTTACAATCTAAATATAGTTACGCATATACCTCTATACTTATAATACATATCGATATCGCACGCCACTCCATCGACATTCGCAATACGAATTTTTGAGCTAATATAGCGCTACTATATACGGATTCCTGACGCAGCTGTCCATTGAATACCGCTGAGCGAGTGAGGGTTGAAAAAACTAGCGCTTTGATTCAGAGTCACCCAGGCGACTATATTGGCTCCGTAATTGAACGCGGTGATTCTCTATCCCGATTGTATGCACCGTAGGTATATGTGTCCGGACTGTAGGGTATAAATCCGGAAAATTTTGTCCCCCTCGATTATTGGTGATACATATATCTCGTTCGCAGCGATGATACAATACGAATACTTTGTGATATCCGCTATATACTGCCTAGAATTTTTATCAACTACCGCCACGTACTGCGTACGTCCTCCATCGTATAGTCTACGAGTTTGAAAAGACCGGGGAGAAAATATTATAAAAATTAACTTCCCTCCTCATAACTTTATCGTGTTTTCCGGTTATGTTTGTTGAATCAAATAATAAAATCTGTAGGAAACGGAAACGGAACATAGGTTCGCAACGAACTGTTCTAAATATCGAGTCAGTATGTTTTTCATTGAAATAAAAGATCCCATCAATAGAATCATAATTTTTATCCCTTATTCATCGTATGATGGTTGTACAGCTGCCATGGTAAAAGTTATACCTATATATCAGTGGTACAGATAGATGTACGCGCTGGTGAGGAAACTATGAACCGTTGGTTCACAGAAAGATTATAGAAACAAGGAAGGGTGAGGGGGTCAAGTGGATCTATACATATATACGCGTTATCGTCTGTAGCCAGTTGACGAATTGCAAGTAATCGAGTCATCGTGGAATTTCACAAGGCAAGCCAAACGTATTCGTGTACGTGCTTTAGTCGCGAAATTCTCGTAGACATTACATGCAAAAATATAGATACACTTTGTGCAACCTGCTCATCGCTCAGCACTGTTCAAACCGGTCTTTATGGAGACACGTGTATTGACGCTGTAAAGCTGCGCATGGCGGGTCAAGGTGCGTTTGTTTTTTAACTATATCTAATACTGGAATATCAAATAACGCTTGGATGAATATGTGGATTCACTTTATGGCTGTTACGTCATCCTGTACATCCTTTAGCTCTGTGACAGTGAGAATTTTCACCGTCAACTATTAATCAGAGAAATTCGATATTCTGTTGTCTGGAAAACCCATTGACGATAGATGTTTTAATATCTGCTGCCTCGAATGCGTGAATTTGTAAAGAAACCTGTGCGGCATACACCTGCAAAGGTTTCCAAGGTAACTGATTACGGCGCTACACCATAGGGTGGGCTCTCAGATTTTCATCCCCCAACCACAGAATCGCCAGATTCGTCGCACAGCAACAAATAACTGTTGCCGTAATAAGCCGAGATAAACGCGACGACGCGGCACGGTGCCAGAGCCAGTCATAGCTGGGTAGCCGCGAGTGGCTACCGATGTAACCCTGTCAGGCATAGGCCGCTTTACTAGGCCGACGCGAGCCGTCGCCAATGAGTGCATCCGTGGGGTATTGGGCGGGGCATAACTATCTGCATCCGTGTTGGTTGAGCTTTTTTTTTCACGAGAAATTTGAACCCCTTTTCATTTCATGATTCGCTTTTCACTTTGTGATACATCCAATGTGTGCGCGACAATTGATAGCATGAATACTTGTAACGTTGACGCGACCGAGTTACCCCTAGCTCCTGACTCAGAGAAGAACCGTGCTGCCGTCGCCTGACCCAGTTTATTATTGACTTGCCGGCGATTCGACGGTCGCGTTGAGGGTGTAAAGGAGTCGAGGGTGCACAGCAATATTTCGTATGACTATTTCTAGGAGCAGACGACGCGACGCAGCAACCCGCTTGATAGAACGCTGCAGCGAGTGACGTGATAATATTAACCCAAGACACGCACGCTCCCAGATCTCGCCGCTGCGTGCGCCAAGTATACGTGTATACGAAATTTTATTTTTCAGGGGATATTCCACGGAATACTAAAAATATTGTGGAACACAGAGACGGAAGACTAAGCATGCGATGAGCTGCAATCCGGTTGCATGTATACGAGACGTAGGTACAGGTAGAAGAAGAGCGAATTCAAACTTGGGACGGTGGCCTGGGTGAAAATCACATGTATTCTTCAACTCAAGAAGCTACAGATTTCACGGGGCGTAACCGAGCTCGGCTTTAGAAATCAATTCGTAGTTCGATTTCACTGTCATCTCTTACGATCCGTATACGAGTGTAAAAGTAAGCAGAAGAAAGCGTTATTTGACTGCCACGTTATATTTGCAGTGTAATCAATCATGCGATACTTGTCGGTATACAGAAGGTATACTTTTAGCTCCAACGAGTTTCAGACCCTCAAGGTCGTCTCAAGTTCAGTCGACCGACAGCAATTTAATCCTGATCGCTTTACAACTTGTTCTTCTCTCTTATACAGATCCCGTCAGATGGAGCTCAGAGCTTTTTCGATCTATATGGATATACGAAGGTTCATGAATCAATTAATATCTGGAAACTACATACTATTGATACCGGATGGAGAGTAAACTACTTTCTTTAAATAGTGCGGCAACGATCCATGTTCCATTGGTAGTTACTATTCCGCAAGAATAAAACTCCATAATCATTCAGCATGATATAATTCGTGACCATGGTACATACGGACGTTTATGACGCACATCGATAACTGCATTTCTTCCAACGGCTGACTATCTTTCGAGCATAAAGACATTATGACGTTGGAACCGAGGGCTCTTCGTGTATACATAGATGGGTATACGAGTGTACCTGTGTACATATGTATATACTATACGTAACGCGTAGTGCACTAGAAAGACGTAAACAGAGCGTAGAGTCGAGGAGCTACGAGAAAACGTGGTAAACTTTACAGCTTGTACTGAGGCCATAAACACCAAGCTTAATGAATGCAGTATGAACCCAGGGGCGCAGAGCAATGTTACGTTAGCTTCATGGTCTGCAGAGTCCATAAGAGTATATAGTAACTTATACATATACATGTACGGAGTACAAGTACTGCGAGTCTGTGTCTATTATATGGATACGTTGCATGGCCATTATGTCTTGGATGCGCAGTGGTCTGCTGGGATCACCAGGACTGCAGTTCTGTCAAGATATCCGGTCGGTTAAAGGATCTAACGTTAAACCGCATGGTCAAGTGATTACGGAATTTTACCGGTTTCTGAACGATGCCTGAAGAGGAATGGAATCCGTTGAACTGTGAGTTGGAAGAGAGCACAAGGGTTTATGCGCATAGTGAATACGTACCTAACTATGGTGAAGCACATACACGAGAATAATTCGCTTTTCTTTTCGTTTATTCGTTTTGAAAGATTACGAACCCATCGAAAAGGATGAATGTAATCTGGAAATGACCTGTCTTAATAAATCCCACTCGTTTCTTGGAACCATATTAACTCGGCGGCATCTGGATTCTAAATGAAAATCTTTCTTTAACCTCGGACAAATGTATACGCCTGGTACTTTAGCGCGCTACGAAGTCGATTTGCAAGGATGAAGTCTGAGATGGAAGGGTAGTGACGCAGGGGATGGTGAAGGGGTTCGTAGGGATGGAGGAGGGAGGGAGGGAGGAAATCCTCAATGGAGTGAGGGATAAAAAGCAAATACGTTTCACTCACTCGCGTTTTCCGTTAGCAAATTCAATCTCGCAGGAGTCCCTTTAACATTGTGCGCGTAATAGGGAGGATGAAGAGATGAAAAAGAGGGAGATTCCGGGGGAGGTTCGGGGGTAAAGAAGAAAGGGGAGAAAACGGCGAAAGGAGGACGGGGGAGGCAGGTGTCGCCCGTATAACGACTTTATCGCCTACCCCCACACCTCTCCTGCCCACACCGCTCTTTTCCAACTATCGTCGACTCCGACTGCATCAAGTCAGTCCACCTCCAATCGACCAGAATCTTGTCGAACGAGCTTGTTTGAGCAGATAATATAATGATATCCACTCCCTGGCAAAAATAGTCAACAAAACAAAGATAGACTTTATCTAATAGTATAGGTCAGAGATGACCCTAGCTAACCACATAAACACATGGGACATGATTGGCAAGTGCGAATGCTTATTTTTGAAGGAATACACGTTTCCGTTTGAAGGTGAGATGTGAAAAGTGGAACTTTTTGCGAGCCGCAGAGTATAATTAAAGTTTGTAATTGACAGGGTGAGCGTTCTCAGTCTCGAGAAAAAAAAAACCGTTTTGGCGAGGCTTTGAGACACCTCAGGAAAGACCTACTTAGCTCGGTCAATTAATAAAAATCCGTCAGACCAAGGCGGTCGGTGGTACCAAGCGGGTAAGGAATATTGCCTTCGGTCCACGAAGCAGCCTGTCGTTCGTTAAAACTTGCCTTATTAACATCTTTCATGGCCCAATGCCTCGGAAAATCTTTAAAAGTTTATTCAAGTGGATGAAGAACACGTATATTCGTGGACCACGGGATTCACCCTTGCAAACAATGAATCCTTCTGCCCTTTTATTTTAACCCATGACCCTCTTTGTTTTTGTATTTCATTTTGCCACCTGCTACTGCGATACGATTTTGACCAAAAAAACTTGCACGTCGAATCTATGATTGCTGCCGCAGGACTGTCCCAAAACTACATCAGCAAACACCGTCCTCGCCAAACTTGGAATAATTATGCCTTTATAGGTGTCCACAAGTGGGTATTCAACCGAAGATCGAATTGCATCTCAAGGTTCGCCCCGGGCTATATGGGCGTTCGGTCTTGAAGCCCCTACAGTAACTCGTACATTTCATGTTCCTTCAGGCGACAAACTCGTCCTGCGAATAGTCCCAAAGGAGAACAAGGCACCACGACGGGGTGCCGTTCTGACTGATGTTTCGGTTCAAGCATTAGCGCAAGTATTTAGCGAACGGAGCATGGACACGGGCTGGAACTCATGCGCCCCCGCACCCTCCTGTGTTATACAAGTCGGACCATTAATCAGTGACGTCACGAGCAACTTGACCCCAAGCTACGGAGGTTGGGGGTCGTGCTAACTGACGACGTTGCCGCAAGCTATATGAGTACCTTTAGCCAGACAAGCAGCTCCATGACCATCCCGCTGTGAGCCACGCACACCTTCATTTGTTAGGACCAGGTGACACTCAATTATGTCACGCAGAGGGTTGCAGCCGTGGACAGCGATGGGTGAGGCGCAAGACGTACGCCTATGTGATATCTGTGGGTCGTTCGAACGGATGAGCCGACGGACGTGTGGACAGTAGCAGGGTGAACTGAGCTGGGACAATGAACGGACGGACGAACGGATGCGATACTAACTAGCACCAAAGTTTCGCTAACTACGTCGACAGCTAGCTAGCTGCTATGCTGCTACAGTCCTGTTTCTGTCCGCCTCGTCCGAAGCCCGTATAACTTCTGGGAGAAACCAAGAGTTTGTTCGGTTAGTACGCGACGAAAGACTGTATCGAAGAGGCAGTTCGCAAAAGACGGCTGACTGAGTCTTCGAAATTTGAATTCGTAACCAACTTGAAGCCAAGGGTAATTCGAAAGCTTTGACACTTCCATATTCAAATAGTCCACGGATACTCGGCATTTCCGGTTAGAGGTCATAGGTATTTTGCGGCAGTTTGCGTTCTAAGATTCGACGAATTTCTGTTTTCATTTCATTTTTTTTTATTTTCAGTTTTATTTTTACTTTTGTTTCGTGTCGGATCAGTTACCCGGGATACCAGCTATACAGAGCAGATTTCGAACAAGGATGGTGTGGATTTTATTTGGTGGGGGCTGCTCGCTGCTTTCAACACAATTTCAGACTCGCATCGGGTAAATGTCGATGTATCGCGATTCGATAGCGTCAAAGGGTTTCCACGGTAATTCAGTTTTCCATAGTTTATATCTGGTACGGTGGTTTCGGTTTACGGAGGTCGTGCTAATATACAGATCGCTTTGGAAAATATGAAAGCGTAAAGTCACACATAAACCTGGGATCGAGTTAGACATTATTTTCACCGTTCCTTCACCCTACATGACCTGACAGCATCAAACTCTGCTTTACCATATTAAACTGGGTATAGAGGTGAATATGTACGCGAGCAAAACGTCATCGTTGGATATCGTTTTGAAATTGTTTGCTATTAATATGAACATCATTGAAGCTGTGTAGGTACTCACATGTATAGTAGAATGCATCCAAGCGCATATTCGATGCAGTATTTACGTTTAATATCGAATGCAGATAACCACACGAGGACCGTTCGGTACACGCATTCAAATTATTTTGGTCCCCAGCTATTTTACACGGGACGAATCACAGCTAGAGCTAAATCTCAATTATTCCGTTCCTCCTCGCTTCAATTCACACGTGTATTCTGAATATCAGTCGGTTGATCAATCATTCAGGTTATTCCACGTTCTTAGTTCATTTGGAATAATAATCAATATAATTTAAATCAATAAACCAAATTTGTTTTCCGAGTTTGTTAATCCCTAGCCAGCTGCTATCGGTGCATGCAATTCCCGCGCACCGAAAATCTATTTTTAGTTTCATGATCGATCTGTTTCACACGTGTGATTGGAAAAACATTTCACAATCCCACGCGAATTTTCAACTTCAAACACCCATCGGTACTTATGGGTATATTCCTGTATTTATGCCCCAACACGGTTAACAGAAACATATTTCTCATTTGCCGGTACGCGTTGTTAATAACATAATATGGTTTTAAGGTTATTAAATTTCACAAGCTAGAACGTAGCCTGCAGGAAAATACAGCGTAGTTGATTCGAGGATAGGGGTGTTTGTAGAGCAGCCAGGATACAGGATGGACGTAATTAAAGTGGTGACACGTTAGCCTGGGGTGCTGTCCTGCGCTCTTCGTTTACCTCACCTCCTCCTCTTTACACACCCTTTACTCTTTCTGCCCTCCCAACCCTCTGGCCAACCCCAATACCATCCCTGACCTCATCCCCCGATCCGCAAGATAACTCGGACATCCCGAAATCGATATTGTATGATTCCCGACAATGTCATGTCTACGTGGATTACACATGTCGCATGCCTTCGTTTATATAAATCTTGTAATACAAGTACATCTATTTTTAGTTTAAATGCGTATCTCGTAAAATCGTAAGACAGTTTTCAGAATGAATTCCAAATTGTTCGATATTTATACGTATGTATTTAGGTCGATACACAATTCGAAAGGGCGTGAATTCGTACACATATTTGAATATATTCAGGGAAGTATTATTTTATAAATGACGTGTGTACACCTTTGGACACCGTATCGTGTGTGCTTTGTCAATATACGTGTATTCATTACGTCCGGGAGGGATAGGGGGGGGGGGGGGGGACGATTGTTCGACACTCGCACGTGTATATATCGGGGGTGGTTACACTACGATAGAATCTGCTAGCGCGGTATTAGACGCTCTAATATAATGACGATTTCGATTACAACGTTACAAGTTTCCCAGAACTATACAAACTTACAGATGATGTTCGGGCTAGTCTTACCGCAGAAGCCGCTTACGATCCGTACACTTCAGTTACAATTATAAGGTCTGGTGACGCTGGAAATTGGAATTTTCGAGTTGTTTACATGTGGCCATAGCACACGCAAAGCAGAACAAGAAAATATAATGACTGTAGCGAAGTAAGAGAAAAAAAATCGATGTAAAAGTATCAAGTTTCGTGGAAAGTTTAGCAATGATACACATGCATGGTGGTAGGATTCGAAAAAAATAAAAATGGAGTCGGTAACTTTTCGATAAAACGTATAGTGCTTGGCTCCTGCGGGGATTAAGTCAATTAATCTGAGGCATAAACTCTCGGTTAGGTTCACCAGTGAGAAGAGTGCAGGCGTAAGATATCGGCAAAGCTAAATTGAACCCGTCTTTGAAATTAATGCGTATAAATCAGCGGCCAGATGAGGTCGTGCCTCTAACCACGTTGTAAGAAGGATTTCTTATTGGTGAACGAGGCGGTGCATACTGATGCCGTTAGAAATATATATATGTATAGACGATAGCGAAAGGGGGTGAGATTCACATTGTGGTGTGCGAAAGGGTTTGAACGTATAATATATATCAGACATATATATTGCGCCATCGTTGCGTTAACACCTGTGGGATATTCTGGATAATTGTATACTATTTTTACATGGATGTGCAAATACACAGTCTTCGAATACCAGAATTTCATTCGCACGAGGATTTAGCATTTCAAAGCTTGAAATATAAAGCGATAATACTTGTACGCGTGTTTACGAATATATTTGCGAGCAACGGGCCTCGCAATTATAAAATTATTTACAGTCGAATAATTTAACGAGCATCCCCCTGTCCGTGAGCGTTGGTTACTTGCGAATTTCAAATCAACCAAACAACATTCGTCATCGGTTGGAAGAATTCGATCAATTGAAATATAATTATTTTACGTATCTATATAAAGGATATTCACGAATATCACTCAACCGTTAAATCTAATTAAAATTCTAGATTATCACGTTCCGAAATGTCGATATATGGGTCATCCTACATGCGTATAAAATTACATTACGGAATTATATAGTACATACGTGTGCGTATATTTATACGTGCTGATTTGTCTCACACCACATATACACTTAACCAATCGCAGGAATGGTAGGTTGTCACGTGAAATGAAGCGTCGAGCTGATACGAAAAATGGTTCGCCCTGCAAATATGGCTGAGCGAATATTCAGGCATTTAAAACAAGTCAACTCACTTCCGCATCAGCTACACGGGTCGGAATGATTCTCGCAAAATGTACAAAATTACTAAAAGCTCAAAACAGAGAGCCTTCACTCGCGCGCAGCTAGGGGCTTAAAAATAAGTCACATCATATAATGCCGTATATCACCTACTAGAAATTTTGTTCGAAAAATAACCCGTACGTCTGATATATTTATATCAGCTCTTACTCGTGGTGCACCGGGCTGAACGTAGGTAGGTAATTGTCTGTTATTCATTTGGAAGAGTTTCGATTAACCGCGAGACATTGTGCCCCGAAGATCTGTCAGGTATCAAAAATTTCCAGTGTCGTTATTCCTTGAACCTCAACATTACCTGACGGCATCTGTTCTTACAAAACGAATCTCCTCGCAGCTAACTCATGGCCATATCTTTATTCCTTCACTCTTTCATCCTGTAGCAGCTGAAAGACTATAAATGCGCAATACCTCGCAAACTGCAGTCGTTTCCAAGAATACCTCTTTCATGTAATATATACTATAGAATAATGGGAAGGCAGAAAAATTAGTAGACACGCTTGTGCCCTTGGTTTTTATCGGATCCCAATCAACGTTATTGCGCAGCACGTCGAATGGAAAACTTTTCGTCAACTTTATAATATAGGCGCAGCAGCAAACGAGCGCTACGGGTATCCAGTAGTAACGGTAACTAACTGGTCTGACAATAAGATGGGCGCGGCAAACTCCATAGGTGCGCCGTTTTGGTCATTTATACTTGCTTGTACGGCTGATCGTAAATATTCAAATCGCACCAAATATTGGAGGCTTTGGAAAAATACTCACGAAATTTCTTTGACAACTAGACGATAGATGTATACTGCAAAATGGAAACTCACCTGGAACAAAAGAACATCAGTATTAAAATTAGCGATTGGGTTCATAGCGATGCAAAAGCAAATGAAAAAAGCCTTTATATAATCTTTTAATCAAGGTGGGTTCCACCGCCCGGAAATGAGGTGAAAAGCATTATCCGGTTTAACATAGTAAGATATGAACGTATGTCTACCGTACGGGCAGTAATATAGCGAAGATTCTTGGATGGTGAAAAATCTTTAATATAAAGTTCATTAATATCCATTGTCGCGTATAAAACAGGAGGGGTGGGGTTTGGAACATGGAAGGTGGAAGGTAGAAAGGTGAGATGTTAATCACGCCTCGGCAGCTCATTAACGCTTTGATTAGCACGTAACCCCTCTCCCCACAGCAAGTACTCTGAAGCCCGTTCGTTCGCTTCGTTCATTCTCGGCTGAGCGGGTCTTCTCTCCCGACGACGATCAAAGTCCCAGTTTTCAGCGACGCACGTCGTAGTAAATGTACATATATCTATATACATATATACGTATATATATTATGGACTGAACCTGAACAACAGCCTACACCTTCAATTTCGATAACATTAGATTTTTCCCATTTTTCTCTTCATAGGAAAAGAAGGCCTGCGGAAGGGAGGGATCGGTGATGCTTTTTTACTGCTGGGTGGCTTCGAGCGGTCGGAAAAAGTACAGGCTTCAAAATAACCTCTAGCAATTTTCATAACGAAACAAAAGCTCATCATTTTATCTGGCCATGATGATCGGACATTTTTTGACAAAAAATATATTCTGACTTGTGATTTTTGCTCGACGCAGTATATTTTAAACGAATTTACGTATAGAAAATTCTAACAGAGGCGCACTACTGTAACTTGCATCAATCCGATCAAGTATCGAATGAACAACGGACCACATCTGACTGACTTTAGACGGGAGCTTTCCGAGCCTGCTTCGCTGAAACGAAAACTGGTTGGTAGAACGAATGTAGACTCTGATCCTTCAAAGCTGTGGTCATTAGTCGTAGCAATCAGTCGCCCTCTGTGTTAGTCTACTACATCCCTACACACGTACCACCCATCCATCTATATACAACTATACGTATTCGAGGGAATTTAAGCCCCGAGCTGTTACGATCGCGCACAGGCGTTCAGGCGCGCACCGCGGTACCTCTCCTCAGAGAGCTATTAATCATAATTCCATATTGATAATGGATAATGAGGGTAAGCGGCTGTACTTTAGGCAGACGTGGAAAGGACTCGCATATTCAAACAAGCACAAGCGGCAGTTTCCTTTGATCGTTCTTGTAGACTCAGTCAGCTTTACGCGGTGCGCTGCGCTCAAGGGCAGACGTTAATCAAAGCATTGTAACCAACCTGAAACTGAGTCCGACAGATATAACCGCATACGCGATGAAAAAATGAGATGGCAATATTCTGAATAATAATTGGATTCGTTCCCTGGCAAAAGAAGACTGAATAGATAAGAATCCAGGAACTATGATATTAACGAGAAGAAAAAAAAAAAACTGTCGGTTAATTTGCTATAAAAAATTAAGATATTCAAAAGATGGGTCATAGTGTCCGGCGTTGCAGGTATAAAATTGAAAGTATAGATTCACCAAGCGCAATAATTTCAGATCTTTATTCCAGGGAATAGAGGTAATGAATCCCACATATTTGGATTGTAAAAGAAACGCAAGCCAATGGAAACTCGTAGTGATATTTTCAGGTGAAAATGCGAACGCTATAATGCCGAATATTTTCTGGCCTGTATCTGGAGAAATTATAATTATAAAATTGATTACAATTGTCTGTTCGCTCTATCACTCATTGTCAGACAGTGGTTAATGGTTAATTAAGTTTCTAATCAAATTATAGATAATGAGTAAAGTTGGCCCCAGCACCCTAAGCTCAACCCGTTAGTCAAGTGGATCTTGCTGATGTAAATTACAGAATGTGTAAATTTACACAATTTCGCCATTGTGGCAGCTGGAATTAGATTTTAAATGAAACAATTCGGACATTACAATAGATCTGACGTACCTCGTTACTATTCAATCAAGACAGATATTATGTACAGACAAAGAAGAAGCTACGGGCTCCGGGAATCGATGCAATAATTTTTCACTTCCAAAGTAAAATTTTGAAAAGACTTTGTGCCTCATGTCAAATTTAGTCGTGAGTCACGTCTGATCAAGTGAACGGTAATATAGACATGACATTTACACGCAAATGTGCCTTAAAAAATTTTTGTTTCATCAAAATGACAGAGAGAGAAGAAATAGAGAAAAATACAAATTTTATTGTTCGAAACGGCACAAGTCGTGACGTTTGGAGCAGATTCTATCCCGTGATATTGGCGTGATGAAAAAAAATTGCAATAAAAAGATTGAAATAATAATATGTGTGTTACAAGTACCTATTGTACGTACACCCCATAGTCACGTGTTTAACACTGTGCCATTGAAAGACAAAGAAGAAACAATTGAAGCCCCTCGATCATTTTATTACGATGGGCACACATCGGAACTGGGTGTACAGCGGGTTTACGAGTCGAAGATGCGGATGTAGTGAACCCGGATGAATCTGTAGGACGCAAACTGTATGGAGGTGAATGGCGTTTTGATCAGCCGTGAAGCAGGTGAGACGCAAGCGGTGAGCGAGGTGAGGCTGGGAGCGAGTTACCATGGCGACGGCTTCGCTACGGATTCCATTTACCTATCGCTATGGAAACGCGGGGTTGGCGCTCGAGGCCGAAGCGAAACCGCTCTCGGTTCGTTCAGCGGGAGGACGTCCCGCACGGGATGGCTAAGGTGGGAACAGGCGGGAGACGATAACACACCAACAGATCTATCGATCATCAACCGGCAGCTGTTGTGTGTACGTCACTACCTAACTGGTGTATACCGCGTTGCGGCGTACGTGTCGCATCGCCTCGCACAAACACACTCCCGCGTCTTTTGCTCCGGTTTTATCAGCCTAGGGATATTAGATAGGTTGGAGGTAGGAGGTATAGGCAGGAACGATCTGATTTTTGTCACTCTTGGATCTTAGGTATACCGTCAGTAATAGTTAACAGTAGGCTATAACTATGCATCCAACTCTGTCTCCTTCACTTACGGCTAGAACTAACTTATACCCTTATAGTCGTTCGCTTCAGCAGCACTCGGCACTGCTTTGGAGTTGCGCGTGCCTTTGGAAAACGTTGCGGAGTCGACGTGTGCACGAGGTTTGCGCGTGTGTGTAAGTTACACGGAGGTAATTAGCGAAGTTACTTGGTTCTCCGAGCATTCAAACGTTGCGGTTAAGGCTACCCCGCCCACCCCTACTGCTCGTTCCTCCTTTACTACGCGTTGATTTCACCCCAGTCCACGAAACCATGGTTACCACCGTTCCAATTATTAATAATTAATTAAAGACCCGGAGAAGTCTGTCACACTGATCGCGACCAAAACCCCAGCCTTTCGGAAATCGCTTAAAATACCCGGGCGCTCTGGGCGGTTTGAGTGCTTCCCGTGTTCTCTACTCTCTTTTTTACACCCTGTATTCCCCGTTTACTTTCACTCTCTCTCTCACTCTCCCGCTCTCTATGAAAATGGTATTTAGCCTGGACGCGGGCTTGCAACCGCCGAAGCGCTTAGATACTTTCCTCCATGTTCCAAACCCCCCGTTCGCCCCTCAGGCCTGACCCCCCGCACTGTTCTGCCCTCGAGTTACGCTAAGCTGGGTTAAAACAATGCAAATATAAAGAGCCTTATGCAACGAAGTAAAGGCACTCCTCCCACGATGGTACCGGTACCTATACCTATATATACCTCTATCTATCTCCACCCCTTAGGAGCATGCTTCGGAAAAGAGCAGAGCGATGAAAGTTCCGTTTTTCAGGTCACCCCTGTCTACATTATAGTAAGCTGTAAGAAAGGCGTTC
The DNA here is from genome assembly GCA_963978495.1 of Athalia circularis. Lineage (NCBI taxonomy): Eukaryota > Metazoa > Arthropoda > Insecta > Hymenoptera > Athaliidae > Athalia > Athalia circularis. The sequence goes on from OZ021700.1 coordinate 25,179,169, forward strand.
TTATTGCGATGATTTAGGAATTCATTGGAAATTTTTATATCATGTTTCCGATATACTCGTCTTAAAGTTGCAGTAGATATTTATGATCGCACGTCATGAAGAATGCGAAATAATGGAAGCAATGAATTATGATGATGATATCACTTAGTGATCACAGAAATCCTATAATAGTATGCGAGTTGGAGAAAAGATCACCCGGTCTATGTTCGTTACTCGCGATCTGCGAGGGTAGGTATGTCAAGTCCCTTGAATTAATTAGACGGAAGTTTTTGAGGGCAGTGACGAAATGGGAGGAAAGTATTTGTCCATTTTGTCCTTGGAAAGTTTAGATAAATTTAACGACTTTCGTTACCGAAAGTGCTTTTTAATTAAATAATCCACCGGTAGAACATTGCTCTTTAATCTTAAATTTCGTACAATTAATTTCTCCAAGAGAGTAACCCGCACCATTTTACTTCAATGAATTACGTGCTGGCAATTAGCTTCAAAGGTACGTATTATCAAGGTTAATTCTAAACTAAACTGTGGTCGGGTGTTGGGTAGGTGGTGACGTAACCCTCTTTTCCAAGCCTCACCTCGAATAATCGTCACCGTTGGTATTGAAAATTATCGTCAACTTATGTCGAAACAATCTGAAACCGATAACGAAAACCGTACTGCGACTGAGTCTGCAATCTCCTAGTCCCAGGTGAGCTGATTCTAAAATGAGAACCGAAAATTCACCGATCATATGATTTGTGCATGGACGCGGATTCATATGGGAATCGACATACCCATCCTCCTGGAATACCACAAAATGTATAGGGATACAGCAGGCCTTACATCCCCTTCCCCTTCCCATGCCGAATGACGCCGGGTGATACGGCTGAAGCACTACCCCGTCTTTTCGATACATTAGGACCTATGCATACATATATACCGCAATCGAATGGTCGAAACCATGCGAGTAGAAAACTAGATTTATATCAGAAACTGTAACTGTACCGAGAAACTTCCAATTTGCATAGCTCCTTTTGGTAATCCCCCAAGCTCTCTTCCGCCCCCAACTACTTACGGTGCTCTCACATCCATCGGATAAAAAAAACACGTCAACTGGGAATACACGATTGAACTAAGGGAGTGGATTTTCCGTCAAAGGAGATAATAAAACTATGAGATCGGTGAGCGGGAACCTCGCATCGCCTATAGTTCGATTCGTTGTATTTATCCATGTTCGATATATTATGCGTGGTAGAGTTCTTTGAGCGGGCCATTAGATGTTTTTTCGAGATCAAATCGATTCATGCTTAGCGCGTATGTAAATATTCCGGAGGAAGTTCGATGTAATAATTACAAGGCATCAAAATCTGAGAATTACCCTTAAGACACGATTCACTCCGTCACGCATTCATCCGGGTAGTGGTTGGGTAGGGTCACGGTTTGCAAGATTTGTAAGGGTCTCGATAAGCAGATGAGGGCAAAACTACGTTAGTGACGAGACAGAGCCTAGCCGGTATTATTATTCGTCGCCAAGGACCCGGGAGAGCTTCGGGTAGTGCGGAGAAAGGTAGCCAATCAAGTGATCGGACACGGACACGTTGGTTTCCCTTCTTCGCCTCACCCTAGCCCGGAGCCCTTTGCTCCATAGAGGCCACTACGGAGTTACTCTCCCTTTGGTCTCCGGTCAGTGCGCAATACATTGTACGTAGAGAGATCCGCGCTCGTTCATCCGGGAGTGTAAGCGGATTGCAGCGGAATTAGCGGCGTTCGTTTTATGCTTTGAACGGCCCTCTGCTCTATTACTACTCTATGCTGGTTCGCTTCTCTCGGACCTCGATCCCACAAACCGCCATCCCTGGCAATCGAATCTCTCGGTCTGCCGTGAGATACCCTTCAGTTTTGTACGTAGGCGTTACGTAAGGTTGTTTATAAGCGACCTCACCGATCAAATGTAGAAGTATCTGGAATGTCCTGAATTTCTGTTAACTCACCATGAAATTTGAAGTCCTCTAACATTATATTGTAAACAGGATTCAAGGGATGAAGAGGTATCCGCGAGTAATTTCACAGAAGTGTAACAAAAAAAAATGTTGGAATTCGCGAAAGTGGAGTTTAATTATATTTGTTATAATTATTTTTCATTCTAGGAAGTCCATAGGAGAATATTGGGGGTTTGCTACTTCTGACCGGGAATATCCCGGGTATGAAATACTTGTACACCGTCCTATAAAGAGCCTATCAATGGAAACTCACATTTCTTCTTCAGGAATTTTCCTACTTTATATAACGACGGATAAAGTAAAACGAAGAGAGGAAAGCGAAAGCCTGCAATTCCCAGCCTCTGGACGACAAAGACGAACGGCTCGGAAAGAAAGAAGCCGAGATGAGAGAGAGAGAGCTTGAGGACGTAATTAATTACTATCACACTCTTTCCTTAATTCGATGATCGGATTGCGGTCATTCTTCCACTTTCGAATCGTTAAATTTCAATTACATACGAACGTGAATGGAAACCTCTGTATTGAATAGAGTGAAAAACTGAAGAAAATAGCGGTTGAAAACTGAGATAGACCATTATTTTTGTTTATAGATTAATAAATTTGACTGTAATTTGACCAAAAAAATTTCTAAAGCACAATGCCATCTTTATTGTTACCTTTATTCTTCCAATTTCCACGATGAACCCATAAAAGGGAAATAGTGTAGCATCGGTATAATTTATAGCCTTGATCTCTGAGTACTAATTTACTCGAATGATAAATATCACAAGTATATTATAGGTATGTATAACTTGAGGTAGCTGCTGAGAGGTGAAGAGAGCGAGTAATTGCAGCGCAAGTTTGCGGGTCGAAGATACAAGTAAAGGTACGTACGTACGTACATATAACATACAAGTTGGCATAATTCGTCACGTTATAAATGGCTCTAAAAGGTTGGTAGCCTTGAGCAGTTCTTATTCATGCGAATATTCTCAGCACTTGGGCCCCTTACAGTTTGCTCCGAAGCTCCCACACCTTCTCTCAAAAGAAAGCAGAATTTAACTCATTAGTTAGCCGTGTAATTAAAAACCTTGCGCATCCGGCCAAACAGATAAGGTGGAAGGAGGAAAGCAAGAACTTTACCCTTCTCTCTTTAATTCTTTTACCAAGATCCCTTCCCCTTTCCCTCATCTCCTGCCGCTTCTTCGCGCTTCCCAGCGGTCTTCTCCCATTTTCCCTCCCACTTCACTTTGCTCGTCACTCTCCGCTCTCCGCTCTCTTGCTCTTCATCTCTCCTCGATTCATTGCCTCCCTTGCTCACGTTCCCGGTTTCCAACCCCCGGCGGGAGCCTCCTTTTTATAATTGCAAAGCGCCCGCCGCCGGAGAGAAAGAGCTTTTGAAGCGTGAGATCAAGGCGATCGGACGTAGAATAAATGCGAATAAATCTTTGCTTTGGCGTTCGAACAGCTCTTGTCGCGTGCACGCCTCCGTTTTGCAAGGGCATTCTGTCGAACGTCTCTAAATTTCACCATTTAACTCCTACCAACCTTTGACTTTATGAAATAACTCAAGTCAGTGCAGAATACTGCCTTTTTATAAATGGACTAGGAGAGAAAAGGTGCTTCAATTCAAAGTTCGCCTCAAAAATGCCGGTCGAATCAATGCATTCAATTAATAATTAAACCAAGATTTTCAATCCCTTTTCTATATTTCTCCGATGCTTATCAAACCTTCGGTCTTTGCTCATGACGCCGCTATATAATATCGATGTGGCTTTGTACGTCGAATCATATTTTTGCAATATAAAGACATCCCTAATTAAAGAAAAACGGGACTGCACCAACCCAGTACTGATATTATTAAGACATGATTTTGTGCTGAATTTCAATCAACCACCAACCAGCCATGTTCTCTTGTACCCATCGGCACTGATAGAATTCGCTTGTACTCGGCAGAAAATATTGAAAAATTGATTCTCTGTTGAAATTATTAATTGAGTATAGATGTTACCCAGGGGGTAACACGAGATACAATAGATACAGTATCCCCGTATGTATGCATAAATAATATCAGACAAATTTATATTACATGTACAACTAATGGGTATACGAAAGAACCAATGTTCGAGCTTTAGTTTGAATGCACCGATCTCTCTGCAGACCTGATTCATTTGCCTGTAGGTAACATCCATCATCGACCCGGAAACATTGGTAATTGTTAACCAATGCTTCTTCGGGGAGTCTAACTTCGGATGAGGGATTCGTTGGTATCCGACGGACGGCAGCACCCCTCGACGGTCGGTTTGAGCTTTCGAGCTTCCAACTGGCGCCATCCAACAGAAAAGCACGCAACTCGCTATTCGCAGGGATTCCCAACCTAAGGGTCGATTCAATTTCCTTTTTTCATCCTTTGCTGGATTTCAAAGCTCTGCATTTAGAATTTCAACCCACTTTTCCGAAGGGAATCTGAGACGCTGTGTAGGAATAGCGGTGAAAATACCACTATCAATTACTATAACTTTCAACCTTTGAATGACTACAAATTTCACATTTGATTTGACCGACGAATAATTAATTTACTAATGGATCAGCTCATTGCAGGGTGCCTGATTTCAGTGTGTCCGAGCTTTCGTCGGCAACTGATTTCGGGAGTTTCGCAAAATGAGTATCTGCTGAAAGCTATGAGAGCCCCTGTCAACGATAGTTTCCGCTGGAGCTTTCAGATGGAGTCACGAGTTCGTAAAAGCTCAACGATCGATAGACGAAAAACAGCTTCCGCAGAGACCTACAGTTTCCCGTAACTCATCCAGAGCTAAACTTTAAAGGTACGACTAAAGGTTTCATAATCTTGCTTATAGCGGTAGTGACGTGAACATACGAACGCTGTTGCTATAATAACAAACTCCGTTTCAATTTTCAGTAGAATTTTCTACGAATTTATTAAGATTTCTGCGAACTCGCAGCACACGTGTAGAAAAATGCAAGTCGCTCACTACATGTAGAGAGCGTTATAACGTTATTCGCTATGGAGGTGGAATATATATTTTTGGTAGGAAAATTTTATAAAAGCATTGTATCTCCGCGATGTACATTATTACAGCTACTTTCTGCAGCTGCACGACGCTCAGGCTGCTCTCCTATCTTTACGGCTGGTCGTAAAATATTTATATGAAGTCTGTGTTTAAAAGATAGCGCGCTCTTCCTTATACTGGTTTGGTACCCCAAGAATTTCTCTGACTTTTTCTTAGTTCAATTTTACTTTTTTTCTCGTGACGGATTATACGCGTACCTTCTGTAAGAAGAAAGAAGAATAGGGGAACGATTCGGTCCAGTTTCATTAATGTAGTTGAAGAGTTAATGGTTGATACGCATAAGACGTAAAAGATGAGGAAATTGAATATGTTTTACATTTGTTACGGATGTACAATTGATCATTTTTTTTCTCATGGTCGTAACAATTCGACAACCTAATTACTGTTGGAATTTTCAGAGTCTTCTAAAATGCGCTTCCACACCGTTTTAATGTTAGAATCTGGTGAATGTTATAAAATTAAAACTTATATAGAAAGATCATTAAACGTTGAACATTGTTTTCTAATTACCTTCTCAGCACCTGTTGCTTCGACAATGGTAGCTCTGGACTAACACAATAGCTGTTTAGTCTTACGTGAAGTATTTAATAGCACGGAATTATAAAACGTAACTAGAAGCGTGCCCGCATATTCGTGCTGAAAAGTGACCGACAACAAATTCCTTCCACGCCATGAACCATTCAGGTGTAGCTTTACTGTAATTCCTGGATGCTATTTATGCTATACGTACAGTATTTTAATGAAAACCAATTTTGCCCCGCGGTTCTCCAAATTTCTTTCACACCTGTAGTCCCGTACTTTTTCTTCTGCTCACCTGCATGCCCGCATCATTCTTTCAAACTGAATTTCAGCGACCCAAAGTTTCGATAGATTGTCAAACAGTCGATGATTCATGATGAGGGTATAGAGTGAGCGTTTATTCTCATCACTCGATAAGATATAGTCAAGGGAAAAGTTGATTCGTTTCGAAGAACTCCAAATTTCAGTACGCTTACATTACCAACAGAGTCATGACGAGAGAATTTACACTTTAGCGTTCTTCCTGTAAATTCAGGCATGGTTCGCTTCACCGGCAAGCTATCGTTTGATGTTACTATTCTTTCGTTGGATCGTCAGCTTGCCGATCTGGTGTTTCACTAAGAAACAACGCAAATATTGAACGCATCACTGATGAACGTAGACTTACGAATATTGCATATGAGAAGATTTCTGAACACTGAAAATCCATTGAAAATCAGTAGCAATTAGAATAAGCGATAATGATTTCGAAGTCAATTTTGAAAACCTTACGGGATGCGATCAAACCCGTTCTCGAAGTGATGGTACAGAGGGCATGGCTCCGCCGTTTTTCACACAATATTTGATTTGTTGATGACATCAAGGAGAAAATTTCAACGAAAGAACTCGTAACTTGGGGCGAGATTCCGCTATAGCTTTCCGGGTCACGGGGTGATCGCTATAGACAAGCGTGACCATGTTTTTTATTGCAACAATTTCCGAATGAGAGACACGCGAGGGATAAGCGATCGTGAAGCGTGACGTTGGGTTATTTGTCTGGCCCAGAGTAAATAATACTGTATACGAAAACACGCCCGCTACTCATGTGTGAAGTATAAAACGACGCGATTTACATGCTCGACCAGGCGAGCGTGAGTAAGCAAATGGTCGAGAAAATCTAGACACGTGTATAATAATAAGATAGTCATAAAAATAGAATATTAGTCGAGATTATGTCAGCGATTTTTCCGTATCCCTGTTGCTATAATGCCTGACTGAAAGGCATTTAGAGAATGCTTTCTGACTTATTTTCACAGTTTTCGGAGTTAGTGTTTCCGGAAAAAAAAAAAAAATAATAATAAATAAATAAATAACAAAGTTAAGAAAAAGATAGTTATACAAATATTCATGTGATTTCTAAAATCCAAGAGTACATTAATTATGAGTTAAATCATAAATCTCCGACGAGATCAGCAGGGCCCAACCTTCGGTGGGGTGTGAAGAGCCTCGTACGTACGCCAGGTGCGTTCACGATGTATCGGGGTGAAGCCTAACATCCGAAGTTTCATAACGAAGCCCAAAGTTCGCATGTTCTGGAACTGGGAAACACGTACGTTGCACCTGGGGAATCCCCGATGTCTTATACAGCGGTAGATAACACCGCGCACATGGCGCCGTTGGCAGGTCGAAAGTTTTAATTGATGGTATTTACAAATCCCAGAATCTACTCGGAACTATAGCGTATACGCCTACCGAGCTACATGGTGAATTTCGTCGGTATAGTAAAACGTGTTTGACGAACAAACTGTAGGGTATATAAGATTTGACTACACGTGCGCATGAGATGCACGAACGACGACGTTCCAGTCTTCGAGGATTTAACGGCGGTAGCAAATGGTCCTTCGATGCAAATTCTCTGAAAAATATCCGTCTTGTTGGCATCCATAAACGCTAGTTCCTATTTGCACCAGGCTCAGAGGACGATTCACTGCGTGAAATAACCGTAGATTTCTTGGCAAGTAAATTTTCCGCGAGGCTTCCCGATGTGTCCTCTATTTGTTTTTATTCACTAAGAATATACGATATAAAAAAGCAAAATTTCATCATCTTTCAACCGTGTATAGAACCTTTTGCAATTTTCGTGCCCATTCGTTTGTAAAATTATTTTTTACCGCTGATGAGCAAAATTTTTTTTACATCACATCAAAATTATTATGTCCTGAAAAGTATTTGGTTAGATACAGAAATGATTGGCAAGTATAATAGATAAATCAGAAAGTAAAACTCCGGCGGAAAAATCAATGAAAGAGGGATGTTCAAATTTTCACGAAGTAAAACGCTCCTACGACAAGTATTACGTGACGGGGGACGTGACTCGAGTCCCGAGATCGTTGTAAAATTTATAAATATCCATAACATATTGAAACACAAGTGGCGCCTGCCGCCGTCTGCCTGGTTGCCTTCCCAGCTCATCCACCAACGGCGTTTCTGCGTTTGAAAACGTATAGTTCCAAACTACTCGTATATACGGTAAGAACGATGTGGACACGTCGGGAGACTTGCATATCCCTACATATAGGTAGATATAATCGTACCTCTATACGCGACTTTCTTATAGAGGATGCAGTAAAGCAAATGGTTTTGAAATATGCAGAGATTGTTCTTTCAATGAAGTACGGCTGCAGGGTCTCAGAATTACGAATGTCCTTTGAAAGACCATCTTCTCAAATTCATCGAAATTCGCACACTTCCTGATAATGGAATACCATATTGAAGATCAGAAAAGAGCTGGGGCTTTGTAGCTAATCGTCTAGCCGATAAGAGGTAGGACTGCGGCACGAAACGACAGATTTCGGTAAGTTACCCTCTCCAAAAAGTTGATGAGAATCGTTTCCAACACTGTCTCCAAAGGTATCTTTTTCCTTAATCGGCCCCTTGGATCCGGCCGGACAAGCGAAGCATTCGTGCGCAACCCCCCAACACGATAGGGTCAATACAGAGGCGCTGACCATTTTCTTCGTTTCTTCTATTTTATTTTTTCTTCCTATTTTCCTCTTCCACCGCTTTTCTTGCTCCTTCTATTTCCCAGTTCACTGAGGCGAACCAAAGGACAGCACCAGAGGCCCTCCAGCTTGTGTAATGTACGTGGGGCCCTTGCTGCTCTAGGATTCGATCGGCCGACCCGGTCGAGCGGTTACCTTAATTCTTTATAAGCAACGCGCCGTTATCCAGTTAGTTCAACTGCTGGAGAATTCGAGAAATAGTACAGGCTTTGGAATCCACAGGCGAGAGAGTACGGAAAAAATATACGTGTGATCGGAGAGCGTTACGGTGATGTATATTTACGGTCTCTCTGTGTGTCAAGTAGACTAATAACGAATAGTCTAAAGAATTGATATTCATGATTGAACGAATTCAAAGAATAGTAGTTACCGTCAAGATGGTTCAATTCGACGGAAGCCATTTGTAAAGTTGAGCTTCAAGCTTCAAAACGCATTTTTGCGCGACCTCCTCTGCCAATTTTTGAATGATCAGTCATGAGAATTTGAAACTGGGCATTTTTCGGAGCAGAAACAGGGCAACCCGCTAATTTTTACGTGCAGTGTAATAGTGAGATCGATACGCCGAATTACATATGAATCTCACTATTATGACCCTCTTTGCCTCTTTCGCAAATGTATATTCTAAAAGTTTCAGGGAATGATAACCTTACTAACAATACGCTGTGCGGGATCCGAAAAAATTGTATAAATTCATTAAAAATTAGTTCTGTTGTTTAATCTAAGCGAAATTCACCTGCAGTTTAACGATTACCAGTCCGCCTAATCGAATCGAAACCATTTGAACCTTTCTACAGAGGTTTCAGATGATCGTATTTGCACTGGTTCGCGGATGCGAGAAAGCTATTCGGAAAGCACAGGAGCAGCGGAGGGGGGACACGTTCCCTCGTCGATCGATGTCCCCACTAATTAAGTGCATGGCTGTAGGTGGTAACAATGATAAGCCTATCTGAGACCGGGGACGAGGAGGCGACGTAGCAGTCCTTGATTACCACCAGATTCATCAATGACCACAATGCTCGGCATCCTATTGCGGGGCGTCCGCATATATATCTGCACGGCGTGTCCCCAACACCCGCTACTGCAAGGCTTGTACCGGTTGTCAGCCGTCTACGGAGTAATGACACCGTACAATAGCGGCCTTAGACGCGAAATGGCTTAACCGCCCAGGATGTGTAATTCGAAGCGACTATGGCTATGCAAATCCGGTTTATTGTTTCACGAAACTAAACGAGCGTCGTTGGGGTATTGTTGTCTTGACGAGTTTATTAACGGATATATTTCAGCGGAGGATTTGCGTTGTCGCGAATTGTGCGCACCGGCTATATAATGGCCGGTTTTATACACACATCCGAAGTCAGGCGAAGAGTGTTACTGCTTACTTACAGAAATTCGGGGACGAACAAAGTTTTTGTCAAACTTTATATTAAAGGGTTGTCTTGCGGCTGGGTAGTCTCGAACCAAGTTGAAGCCTCCCCGGAATCCTGGTATCAGCCTTTCTGGCTCGATTCACGAATGAGTGATTTACTGGAGCGTCGTGCCACAACGACCGCCTTAGATTAACCGAATTACTCTCTCCTGCCTCCCCACGGCTACAAGATAGGTTTGTCATTGTGCCCCCAGTGTTTAATTAGAGGGGATATCGACCCGTTAGCTCGCAGCTCGGGTGGTGTTAGGTTAGCTCGAGACTGGAAAGGGTGAAGTGGAAGGCGGGCGCTGAGGGGTATCTAGGCGGTGGACGTCTCTAGATAGCCCCCTCACCTGCAATTACCCAATAGCATTCCGGTAATGGATTACCAGGGAGAATCACCGCTGCGTTGCGTTCGTCCCGTCCACGTGAGACGCGTCCAGGTTGCCTCTCGACCGCTTCCGTCCGTAGGTATCGAGGGTTGAACAACGCGGGGTAAAAGAGGTGGAAAAGCGGAAGGGGAAACAAGAGGCAATGGAAGGCCGGTACAAGAGCAATTTTCCCGGGCAATCCATGCCTCGTAATTGGGAATTTTATAATATTTTTGGAAGCGAGCCAGTCCCACGGGGGTGAGAGGATTCGCCTCCAGGGAAGATGAATATTCTCTTTTTGAGGGCTACTGGCGTGGTGTGTGCAGCGTGGATGAAAAATGCGCTCGGCTAAAATTCACCGCCGCAAAAAGGGTCCTGGCGATTTGGAAGCATACCAAATTGTAATAGTCGGAAATCGGCGATTAATTTATCACTGTAGGGAGCTGAGCGTGCGGTAGAACCGACTTTCGAAGGAAAAAATAAAAGAAAAGAAAAAAAAAAACGTCGAAATCTACTTATGAGAACGATTTGTTGGCGATCAAGTATTCGGCGTTCGGAGTCTGCTTGTACAGACATATGTATGTGTAGACATATTCCTAACCACATGCACGCATGAGCTATGCCGTGTTATCCTCACGATCTCTCTACGTAATCCAGAGTGCCCCGTTCGACTCGGAGTTTGGTTCGCAGCTCTCGTGTACATTATAGTCGCCAATTGCAGGGCGGACAGACTGCACTCGAGGCGACTCTACCGTGTCGACGCCATCTCTCTGCAATTAATTAAACAAACACTAATTGTCAAATTATCACCGTTCATAATTGTCCGCGAACAGAAATTTCCTCTATAGTTTCTCCTCCATCATATAGACACGTGTATAGCTCGCGGTATCGCGTAACAATTATCTAGAGGGAATGTTTTTGAAAAAATATTTTAATGAATCGTGACAAAATTCCAAAAATATGATTATGAGAGACCGAATACAACGAAGGCAACAAAGAGCAGATATTCGAATTTTCGATATACTTGTCAGGAACACAAGCTAGTACGACGCAGGTAACCGCAGCAGTCTGTCATCGGGTATACCAGGCTGCGTTTCCGCGCGTGGCTCGCTTGGGATATAGTGAAACCCCCAGAGAGTCACGGAGACCAAGCGCACTACCGCCACTTTATATTCAAAGCGCAGCCGGGCGTCCCTGAAAATGCAATCGCAAAATACAATACCATGCATTACCTAAACTGGCTCGCATAGCCTGGCTTCGAAAGAGATATCGTAAAAGATGACGTCGTACGTTATGCGACGCAAGACTTTTTCCACCCTGACTTGCAGGCAAAGTGCTGAGTTCCCATCACACTAGATATGCTAATAAAGTGGCAAATCCAGAAATTATTATCACGGTGTTTGCGGGCTCCGTTACCTTTTGATTTCACGCCATCCCTCTGTACCATTAGATACGGGGCTTCACTTATCAGTACGAGAAAAGGTACGGGAGCGGAAAATTTCAAGAGAGTCATCCAGCGTCACGTTATAATTATATTCGATATGTTTTCTTCCGCGGCATTGTTGGTGCCCAGGTTAAATATGAGTGCCAATTATCTCTTCGAGTGACGTTTTGTCTCCCAACAATGCTCCCCCTTTAAATTTCCTGCTCTTTCGTTTTCTTCGTTAAATTGACACCGACAAGATCCATGTACATCTATATAACTGTACATACCATCGTATATAAGAGCTTCGTGCTTTTCATTTCGTAATAATAAATTCTCGTACCTTTCGTCTGACCTGCGAAATATAAATTTTCGCAAAGTCATCTTTGTCACGAGCTCCGTCTGCACTTTTGGAATATCACAGTGGCACATTCTCTGCTGACTACAGTCAGCCAGTCAGCGTCGAAGCCACTATAGACTACGGTACGTATGATGTCACAGGGGCCGCAGAGAGACGCTGCAGTGAACGTGGTTGGATATATACGCGCGTGCCACAAGGATCTGGGGTACACACAAGCAGACACCGATTTACACGGATTTACGTATTACATGTAAATGAAGACTAGGTGCCCCACTATGCCCCGCGTACTTACGAAGACGAAGAAAACAGAAGCGAATATAATGGAAGGAGAGACGTAAAATAGCGCAGTTACCAGCGATCAGGATACGGAAAGAGCTCTGTGGCCTGCGGGATAACGCTCGCGGGTTCGTTTCTCTTTCTGTATGAGGTTTCTGCGTCTGCCAGGCAGGGTAGCTTTGTATGGAAATGCCACTCCGAACAACCAACCGCTGCGCAGCTAACTTCGGCACAATGGACGTCACATTATGTTGGCTCAGAAAGCTACCTCTGCCTTGAGTAGGTATGATGGCTGTACCGCGAGTTACTAAACCGTATCCTCTAATCTTGACTAAAATTAAACCGAGGTAAATTTTTAAATACAACTATAACTGTATAAGGTGTACCGATTCAAACACAAAATTTGAGTAGGCTTACCAGCCACTGCTATAGTCTTTGTGAGATATGTGTACAGATTTTAGTCATCATATTTGAGTTCTTCATCATACTACGAGATATTTCAGCGGATAATGGTCGACCAAAACCAGCCTAATGTGGGAATACTCCGCGCGGAATCCGCCGCATTCCTCAGATTTTCTACATGCCCAGTCTGGTGTGCACATTTTGTTTGTGTTTGAATGCGAAATACGATGAAGAGAAAATGGTAAGAGATAAAATGAGATAGCTGAAAGTACAGGCTCTGGCTTCAAAAGGTGTAACTACGGCTAGTGAGGTGACTTCGTTCGTCAGATAAATAGATGAGCCCCACTGGCCAATGAAATGGTGCATAATATAAAACAAGTGAGAAGTACGTGTGGTGTTATTCTAGTTGTTTACTTTTCATTTCTTCGATTGGACGCAATAAACGGTAACGCGATTGGTACAGTGTGACTAATTTAGTACACATCTCGGTAGCGAATATATTTAGGTACGTGAAGTTTGGCCCGAATGGTTACTAACTTACTTACACTCTGGAACGTAAACTTACCTGAATTTGCACCAGAGCAAATAGGCTAGCGAGACGACTACCATTTCTCTAGATACCTTCGCACGACAGACACCTCCGAGTTCTCGTTAAAACCACAATGTCGTTAATGTAAACCGCAAAGTCGAGGAACGCCGGCTCGCATGGCAGCAAACTTTTGTTCTTTAGCGACACCATTTTGCACAACTCTGTGAATAAACTAAATCAAAACTTGTTAGACGCACGAAAAGTAAGCTTTGATTTCGACTATCTACCTTTTTCGCGCGAGGCTCTGAGAATCGGCATTCATTCATTTGTCCTTTAAATCTCAAACGAGCAATCGCTTTTTCGAAATCAATGTTTGTATTATCTGACGCTATAATCAGATACGTACGCATTTAGTTTATAGGAGCGCTGATTGCACACCTCCCACTGCGCGCGGTTCAATTCCATTTGCATTTAATCCTCTCGAAAAATCTGGAGAAAGGATAATTGAGAGATAATCGTAACGAAAGGTTATGACTTTCGTGCCCTTGGCTTATGAATACATACCTCACCCTTACTGCGTGCAATTTTTTCTTCGAATCTGAGATAAATAGTTGCGATATAACTCCAATAATTCAGAATCAAAAAGTAATTATCTCTAGAAAATTTCAAGCATCTAGTGCGATTAATGTCGTTTAATTCTTCCAACGTTACCCTCTTATATCAGCCTGTCCGTTAAGCCCTCATTTGCTTTGTTAACTCAGCCGAAGAAATATAAATGAAGGCCAAATATCCGTACGGCTTTGAAGAGGAACGTGATAATTGGAAGAATGGGAAACATAAATTTCAGTATCCCCAATTACAGGCGTATAAGATGCAAAATGATAGAGAACTTGATAATTTCGATAGATAATACGTCGACGAAATCTGTCATGAATAGATGCAGACGAAGTAGTGAAAGGAATGACAATGGCCATGCCAAGTTGATAGTTCTTTTCTATTTATTTTATAGAATTAACTCAAATTATTCTACAGGCATCGTTCGATAATGCTCGAGTTACGGTCCCATCGAACTACACTTTACTTCGAATAATATGTACTTTCCAGCTCTTAGCCATCACGTGATTACGACAAAGTTCGTTCTTCAAAACGAAAACTGTGTTCATTTTATACCCCTAGCTTCTTTATCGGGCACAGAAGCACCGTAACCTCCATACGAGCCCGTACATCATACTTGCTGAATCCACATTGTTCGCTATAGTGAGAGTGACGTGATCCATCATGGAGCGGAAAAAAAAAAAAAAAAAAATACTTCCAGAAGAGAAATCAGCAATTATCTAAAATTCTGCTACGGCTTTGGGTTACTCGTCAGTGGACGTTAAAACACCCGCCGACCCGCATGAGCAATAATCACTAGCGTGCATGAAGTTCCTCGATAGTGGTGCGAAAAAATTGCGAAAAAATTTAGTGTGAATGTTTATAATTTGCCGTCGCTTGCGAGAGTAAGGTCTTGATTAGGATGAAGGTCTGACCGAAGGTTTGTTCCGACTTATCATTTTTCAGAGTCCCGAGAAATTCGATTATAAGATTTTTGAATTCATGCAGATTTTAGAAAAATTTTCCAAATCGGAACATTTTCTATCCCTTATTATCACTGCGAATCATCGATCTCTCTATCATTGGAAGTCGTTAATACTGGAGGTCTAACGAGATTCCCGAGCAGTATAGTCAGTCGTCCTATTAAGTGGAGGAACAGCTCTGCAAGGGGCGAGCCCAATTGTCCCCCAAAGTTGCAGCTGAGCCAGCAACGTTGACCCGTGAGCACGTACAAACGTCTCGAACACTAGTTACAGAGAATTTGACAAGCAGCAAGAAGGCGGTACAGTAGCGTACTCGAATCTGCGTCGATTACCATTCACTGGTTGAAACCTGTGAATTCCAGGGACGGTGGATGGAATAACGAAATAGTTAGTAGAAAATCCAGCTCAGCATTTACGTTCCTATTCACCCACCCACCCCTCCCCCCCCCCCCCTGCCGTATATACCCCCGGTAGAACTTGAAAGGTGAAAGCTATGCAACGAAGCATAATTTTGAGCTCAACTATACCCAACATTACACTGGTATATCCCGCAAGCATGGAACAACTAACAACGAAGATGCCCAGGAGTTCAGGAACTAACTCTCAAGAGTATGGGCCAGGTCGAGCAGCCTCTTGCCTGCTTGCTTGCATATGTATTCATTATGCAAATTTTGTACCCATTATAATAAGCGAGACCCCTTGGTCTTAGTGGAAACCCCAAAACTACGGGGTAGTAGCCATCACCGCAACAAGGTACCTAGATACCTACGTCTGGTTGTAACGATCCAGGTTTAAGAGACAAATTCAATTATGATTTAAGCGACAAGTTTGCGGCTCTGCCACCAGTAGGTCGCTTAAGCTGTTGCTAATTATACCGTGGTTAACCAAATTGCAGTTATTTGTACAGAGAGTATCTGTTCACGATATTGAGTTCGTGTACCTTCGGCTTGATTTATCAATTTTTTTTTCACCCTCCGGTTTTCAGTTCCCATACTCAATGATGATTTTTATACCTTCACGATCAACTCAACGGCGATTCAAAGGAGGCGCATATCCCCCACGACGGCATCATACTTGAAGATCAATATAAGATCGAGTTCGACGGATTCGTAAGACGAGACGACACTCTTCTGTGCGAAACGGGTGGAGGTGAATCGGTGATCTTGGCGGCAGTATATGGAGGGCGAGGAATGACGCGGTGGATGGGTCGACCTGGGGGAGAGTAAGGCGTACAATGGGACCAACTCCGAGACCTAAGCGCTTCGTGTCCAAGATTGATCACCCTTGGCCTCCGTCTCCGCAACACAGCCAGAGCTCTCCTCTACAAAGTCTCTCTTTTTCCCTCGTTTTGTCTTTCTTTTTCTCTCTCTCGGTCGTTGTCTTTTGCGTCGAATCTCTCTTTATCCGGCAAAGGTATCTTTTCTTACAAGGGCTCTCATTACTTAAGGCTGTGCATTACCATATTGATTTCCTCCGGGAGCGGTTTCAAAAGTCTTTGGCCTTCCTTTTATTTTCAACGTCAACGAATGGAACCGAATGATATCCCTGTCGTAATACATCTCCGTTGAAATTATACGACCGTAAAAATGTGAACGTACGTACGTTACGAAGGAAACAAGTACAATAATTTCTAGTATTTTTCATCTTCTACATTGTACATGATCGTTATTCATGTTCAAACTATGCACGGCTACCAATGTACGGCTCGACAACCTCATACCTCGCTACCGTCAAGAGAAATACGAAACCGATGATTCCACTTTAACACCATCCAAATAATCGCAGGGCCTAAGGCTAGTCGCCCCATTCTTCGAAGACAATGGATTGAAGAACGTGACAGCTGAAGAACAACCGTAGGATAACGGAGCGAATCAAATCGAACGGAATGAGAGAAGAGAAAGGTCCCAGGGAGGCGGTTCAAGGGGCTGTACACCGCGCAGTGGCTATAGCGATAAATGCCCTGTTCTGGCCGACCTCCTATCCAGCAGCCCGACTATTCCCAATAAAAAAGAAACAAAAACCTATTGTTGGCCATTCTGTGGGTGGTGGGTGAACTGGGTGATCCATCAGGCTCGGACGGGAGAGGCCCGAGGGCAACCGGGATAGGACAGAAACTGGACGGGAGTGAGTAATTAACCAGGCCGCAGTAGCCCCCTTTCCACGTGCCCTCTAGTGCCCGCACGTAGTCGCTACCTACCTACGTCTAGCCCATGGCGACGCCACATATACACAGGAGTTACTATATATACATAGATGGAGCCTAATGCGCTGCAGCTCGTTCAGGCTGACAACACATCACCATCTGGGTAGAACTTTGGATCTCGACCGGCTTTGCCTCCGCTGGACCACACTGAGATGAATTTGGACGGAAACGGGCGACGAAACAAGACGGATCGTAAACCAAAGACCCGCTTACTCCACGGCATTGGCTCTCCCAAATGGACAAGAATTCACATTTCAACGCGATGAGAAATTCTCAACCGATGGTTTTCAATAGTGAATTTCGTCGGGATTACGTGAAATCCGAGAATCCTTCATACGGAGTCGTGTTACCCACCCCCATCGTGGAGTTTTCACTTTTTTTGTTTTTCGTTGTTTGTTTCGGTATAGCTTATGAAGGTGTGTGAGCTCAAATACTGAATAAAGTCGTTCCTATTTATCCTTTTAGGCACCATTGGGGCGACCCATCAGGCATGCCGCGTGTATTCGTCAGGAAATCGTGGAAGCGAAGCGATCGATTGCTACGCTTAAACGTGACTCGGCGCTGTGCTTTTGGTCCTGTTCATCAGTCGGTAAAAGTTTGGGAGGCGAGACTGCAGGGTGAGTGTCCGTAAAGCGGATGGTTCGGCGGCTATGCATGACCTGTACTTCGTGGGAACTTGAAATTATTACTGGCGATGCTCGTTAATCACGCTAGTATAGGGAGGGGGCGGCTGGGTAGCGGCTGGTCACAGAGCTATCTGTGCAGCTACTGCACTAGCCATTAAATTCAATTTACATATAAATTCAAATTATTCTATCGAAACATTGGTTACAATAGTAATTGCTGAACGTAATCATAACGATCAAGCCGTATCTACGTGTGTACCGAACCGCCATTCCTCGGTGTGGAATTGAGTCAAAATTTGCGACACGTCAGTCGAAATTGGTATATTGGCACTACATCTACCTCATGTACGAACGTAAACATATCCTGCAACGTACAATTTCCACCACCTAGAAAGTCAATTGTTACCCTACGTTATGACCTGCTGTAAAATACTTTTGCGGTTTCGTATAAAATTAGTGCTGCCTAGATTCCAGCGAATGGACTCCCACCACAAGGTGGTTACTGATACATATAAAAAGTATTTCTAGTGACAATATCCGTGACACAAGCTGACAGGAGCAGGCGTCAGGGGCGTATCTGACGTCTAGACGCAGTTTGGCCATCATAAATCAATCGACAACGTTGCGTCAGGCCAACAGGTAGCGCCACGAGCCCTGAAAAGCTCTCGGTATCTATCCCTATACATTTCCAAAACAAAATATCACCGAGGTCAACCCTCTCCTGAAAAGATCTCAGGGTAACGCGAACACATTTATGCAGTTTAACTTGCACAGAAATCGATCAGGCACAAGCCGCATGTGTTACCGGTACTCCGAGAGTGCAACGATTTCGACGTGTGCAGGAAAAATATAAGCGGCTATTCAAACGATGAAAAAGAGTCGCTCTTTAAAGGAGATGATGGATTGCACGAGTAAGTTCATTTCAACGTTTTCAGCTTGTATACCTGTGCACTTCGGGTGCGTGCCGATGTCAGACCATTTTTTAATCTCAAATCCGCGCAGTTAATACCTACACGAAATCGCTCTGCAGCGATCTATATCGTATGAACGTCCACGCCCACGTGTGATGGTAGTTACAGGCAACAGTGGTAACACGTATACGTAATTTACGTGGATGTGAATTAGTACGTATGTATGTACAATAGCACCTACAATAGAAGCGCGTGCCACGGCTTATCGGTTGTGACGAGAATGAATGTAGAAGACTGCGCAACTTGATACAACGAGATAAAGTGTTCACTGCAGTGCTTACGTAGCCAGGTTCTACGTGTACTTTGGTAATTAAGCATCGCCGATTCGCACATATGTGTATCTGGAACACGATGACTCCATTCGCTACGATTCGCCCGTACAATTGCAGGCTATACGATTCGGTGATTGTTGTACAATTTCAAAATTTACGTACTAGTGCGCACGTTCGAATGAAAAATCGCAAAATAAATTCTTCTACTATTATGCCGATCCTCGTAATCTCGAGTTTTCAATGATAAACCGATTTGTCATGGTGTTAAATCGAACACAAAAACGGCAGCTTAAGAGAAGCTTGATTTTCAGTTTTTTCGAAGTAAAAAGAACGCGGTAACAATAGTTGTTCGATTACCCTAATCGGTTATACAAAAGCGTGCACCTGCGACGGCGTATCTAATCTGCAGAAATGTCCAACCTAAATCACCCTCCGAAGCCCGAGATAGTTTATTTGCCGGAACATGGAGTCGGTAAAATTATAGATACATGTATACAAGTACAAAGGAAATTGTCCAGATTCTATAGGTGGTGTCTGCAGATATAGGGACTGGCGTGAAACTCGGTGATGAAATATCGCAGTGCACTAGGAACGTAAATATTTAAAGTCACCGAGAGAGATTTACAAGACACGTTTACGTAGTTTGCTGCAGAAGCGCAGAGACCAGAAACGGAGGTTCGACGAACAACCAAAACCCGAATGTTCTTAGTGAGATTAAGACGCTTATACAGTGTGCGCCATCGATTATACTTTACATAATATAATATACCATATACTGAAAAAGATTCATTACAGTGAATTTCTACCACGTTGACTCACATCAAGCTTCGTTGACAAAAATTTGTAGGAAATAATCGGGGATACAACACACCGTGTAATACACTTAGTTTAAGCTCATTTACAGCCCGTCTATATAACGGGTCACATACTCATGTGTTAACCCGCACTGCAACTCGTTGACGCGACTGTAGAGCTTGCAGCAGTGTAATGTTTGTGGTAGGGGGCAAGAAATGAAGAGCACTCCACTCTGTCCTGCGAGGTGTGAAGGCTGCGGAGGCGTGAAGCGAACGAAAGGTTGGGTATAGTGGGTAGGTCGGGTAGGTCGGATAGGTCGAGGGGGTGGTTGATGGATTGTCGTCGGCGAGTAAATATTTTACGCTACACTCGTCACGATTTTTCTTGATTTTCTTCCCTTGACGAAGGCGAACCCGGCGAACAAAGCTGTTCTTGCTGAAAAATATTCCACTGTACGTATACGTACTACATAACGGGGACAAGGAAAAATTCCAATACTCGTCATCCCGCGATGGATATTTCGAATGTCTGCAGACGAGGTTCATTGTCGCTGATCAGCGATTAGAAGTGATTTTGGAATTTCACGGGAACCGCTTTATACCGTCGATGGCAGCTATTAAAACAGCGATACGTACGCCGTATTAATTTGTTAAATGCTCACCCCTTTCAAAGCTGTTCCACGGTATCGAATCTCTTCACCTTTCGATCCATCAACTCGGGTATACATATATGTAGCCACATGTTCACGTGGCGGTTGTATAGAGATGTGTACGTGTATACATATGCAACGTACACCGATCGCAGCAGTGTTGCGCGATGCGCGATGCAAAGAAATCTAATACCAAAATGGATTCGGGTGTTATAGATACGCGAAGCTCGGGTACAGCGGCACGGCCGAAGCACGGGGTGAGGAGAAGGTCGACTAAATCCATCATAGCGCTGTCGTTCCGCTGATGGCTTTCCGAAATCCAGTTTAAAGTAGGTATAGATCGATATGAGACACCCTCACGGTCCAACGTTCGGGTTCGCGTAAACGCATCGTCTCGTCTGCTGCCTCGATTTCATTCGATTCGCCACGCTATTTGCTTTTATTTCTCACGACATACGAGCCCCTCGAACGACCCCCGATCTCAACCCACCTCCGTCGATTCGACGGCATAACCGCGAGAAAAACAGGTGAGGTCACGGAGTCAGTCATCCACTAGAGCGACGTAAGTGCTATCAAAATTTCTATACATTTTCATACAAAATACGCAAACGTCATTGTCTGGTGTGAAGTTGCAGACATGCCACTGTTTACATTCATGCGGACCATATCGTATACCACGCGATGGGTTCTGAGGGAAGGGTGAGATGGTATATCCTGCAGACACCAAAACTCTCGCTTCGATGCTTTCAACAATAACGCATCGTACATCTTTTGGGGAGCGACGCGCAATATATCTCCCAACTGCGGCCGTGACTGTATGGAACGTGCGTACGGATACCGACCCTGATATGTCCATGTGTGTTGTGCAGACGCACGTATGCCTACGTGCCAAACGGCATAGGGTATTCTGGCCATTGGTCACCACCACATTTTCGCGACTTTCATCAGCTGGTGAACATTTTCCGATTTGATCCAAATACAGCCGCCGCTGTAGTCGTTTATTTCTACGAGTAACCGCACCTCAAGGATTATGATGTATACGAGCAGAAAGCTCATTTTCATGCGCTA
This sequence comes from Athalia circularis, assembly GCA_963978495.1. NCBI lineage: Eukaryota > Metazoa > Arthropoda > Insecta > Hymenoptera > Athaliidae > Athalia > Athalia circularis. The sequence continues at coordinate 25,200,707 of OZ021700.1, forward strand.
CTATATAGCTGGTATGAAAGCGAGTGAATGTAGCTCAAATTTTCATGAATTTGTCACCTTTATATTTTATCACCAGCCACTACGCTTCGGGATGTGTAAACAAAAGTAATAAACGTCGTAGTGACAACAGAATAGTCAATGTGCGCCGTAGCCGACGCGTACGTCGTAAATAAGCAAATAACTATCTACGGTTAGAGCTAAAACTCGCGGGTTGCTGACAGGGATTATCGGCGCTCGGAATGGCCCGAGAACGGCTCCGTGTCGAGAGGATATAGAAGAAGAGAAGTGCCGAATGAATTCGAAGAGCAACAAAAACAGGGTGGATCGTACAGGCGAGGTTGTGTCGCGTTTTTCATCGCTCCTATAAAGTGATGAAAAACAGAGCCGACGGTAGCTCGGGCCAGACGGCGCTTTTCACTTCAGGACGGAATATCAGGAAAGAAATCGAGAGAACCCCGTGCCCTTGGAATGGTCTGCTCCGCGATCTTTGGAATGATGTAATACGATTTTTCACTCGTTCCGCGAATTTAAAGGTGAAAATTCGGTCCCCCTGAAAACAGGAAACATGAAAAATATACTCCAAGGGGTTGTGACGGCAATAAAAGAGGAGGAAAAAGGGAGAGCGGGAATCACAATGACCCTTTAATTTGACCCCCGGGATTGGCATATTAGTCAAAGGGGGTGAAGTGGGGGTCAGTGGCAATTATCTTGAAGCTTTATCGCGGCTCATTTTCTTTTTTTTTTCTCTTCAAGACGTTTGAAAATAGGGGAGAGAGCGAGAGGGATGGAGAGGTCGAAAAAATGAAATGGCGAGGGGGATGGGAAAGTGAAGGGGGCAAAGGACAAGCGAATAATGGAACAAGCCTTGAAAAGCATGAGTCAAGGAGAGAATGCAAGAAAGAAAGAAGGCAAGAAAGTGTGGCGGCTGAAGGCTGAAGGCTAAAACATGGGGGAGATAGGACGTCGCGTGCCGACGTACACTGCAGGCTCACCCCTGTTCGTCTACCTACTACAAACGCTATCCTCACGAAACTCAAAAGATTAACGAGGAGAGGTGGTGCAAGACATAACCCATCCACGTGTAAAAAGCTAATAAAACGTTTTTGTATTGTAAAAGACATAAATTAGCTTTGTCATGCAACAAATGCCTGCCCTGGCCATCACGTGTGCAGTGGCGATCCCTTCGCCGCTTCGTGCAAATTTCGATAACTTCATATGCTTGGTACGGAAAACGGACCACCTCAAAAACACCGAATATTTCCCAGCGCTTCCTTATCTCCTTCCGAGCCATCAATTCAGTGCGCATATCCTTCAATTTTTATCCGTTATTATATATTGGACTCCACCACTTTTCCAAATCGAATTTCCATCTACGTCAATTCTTGTTGATATTTTACCCTTCCGATCTATGTGCTGTACAACTAAATCTGCTCGGGGTAAGGCATCGATCTTCCGTCGGTTGTTTTACCGTGTTTACCATTCGTGAGCAAATGTTGTTCGTGGCTCGTCTGGATCGCTGAGCCAGGAGGAGAGTCACGAATGTTGTGAAGTAGGTATTATTATACTTCGCATAGCTATGCGCGTTATGTGCACGTACGATACGTGTGTTGGTGGAGATGCATTATGGGGTCAATGGCATTATTTCGAAACTATAGACAAATTCACGGAATAATTAACATTTGCGGATAACGAAATAAGTGATGTTCACCTTCCGCGGTAGTTATATACGTATGCAACGTTATCCTAACATAAGTTAGTCTATCGGTGTGGAGCCTTCACGCATTGCTCTGTACATATCCTTCTCCACCCATACGAGGACCGTTACAGCCGTTAATTTATTGCAACGTGCTTATAGTTGCGTCTGGCGTCGAGTAGAATTGTGCTAAATATGCACATATATATGTGAATAGCTAGTTTATTAGCGCTAATACGGACTGTAATTATTTGAATAGATAAACCGCTTGGAGAGCTAGAGGGCTGAGTTTGCCTGCACATGGTGAACGTGCATTGGAGAATTGCAGGTAGTAAACGCAAGGACATGAGTATAAACGTATTATACGAAGAAACTTTGCGCCCGTTAAATCGCAGCCCAAATGATGTGTCCGCTAGTATTTCAGATACTTCAAAGACATCATTTTCCGATGGTCGCAGACCAGTTTTTATCTCGCGTACTTACATAATCCGACTTGAGAAGTTCAAAGAAACGCGTGAAATAATGACGTTGAAAGAGCGAGGTGTGAAGAAACGGACGCCTTTTTTTCCCCCTTTTCATCGTTATACGCTTTACAGATCATTTACCTGTTTTTTCTACCGCGATTCTCGTTTGCATGAACGATTGAAGTATGTCGAACGCAACAGATACAAGCGACGTGGGGAGACTGGAACTTGTATAATTAATGTCCCGCTATACGTAGATATTTATACTTGTAAATAAATATAGGAAATCGGGAAAATTTTAATGAGAACCAGCTTCTAAAAATTTTTCTCGGTGTCCAATAAACATACGTGAGGTGCAAAATTATTATCGATTTTTTTTGAAAGCCGACCCGGCCGAGACACACGTCGTCAGGCCACACGCCGTATTCGTTAGTGGTCCAGAGTAATTACACCTAGCAGGACGAGGACACCCGGAGACCCGGATGTAAAAGTTATTCACGTGAAAACCCAGAAAGCACGGGAATGCGGTTCTCTTCTTTTTGGCTATTTTGTGGAGGGCTGCGCGGAGATCGCGAGAGATACTTCTGTCGCACAGAGGGACCCTCGGTCACAGGACACATAAAATACCAGCCGGAAGATTACCACCCCTCGCGGACCCTCGACGTCCGCCGCCGCCTCCACCTCCACCTTTGCCGCCGCGTACGCGTCCGGAACCGCTTTCTACTGCGATAGTTTTTACCATGAATATATGCGAGAACCGTCGCTTTGTTATTTTTCGTTTTTTCTTTCCTTCGAGCACCACCGGTGGCTTAAATTAGTAGAAGAATTATCAATGAGGCTGCGCGTTGTTCCGCGTCAAGCACGGTACTTATTGTGCCTGCGACACAGCCGTGAATAGCTCTTCAGCCCGTTGCACGCAGTGAGAGAGAAATAAAAAAAATCAATGCTTCTTGATGTTCGAAGCTGTTTAGATTCGTAAGTACCTGGAAAGGGGTATATCCTCTTTTGCAGCGAGTGGTGTTTATTTGATTCTCATTTTTTTTGGTTTCATGTTCCGCGTATATATCCTGAAATAGTCAAGACTCGTTCAGGCGTGGATTGGACAGTGAAAGAGAAAGAGATCCAAAAGAGGTTTTATTTCAGCGCAACCGCCCCGAGTCTTTGTAATCGTTTGTCCCCGGTGATTTCTTTGCTTTCTCAGAAATGGTTATTACATTGTCCGCGAGATAAAGCCGTTGGTGGTTGTGTCTACAAACGGTGGGGAACTGCTAGTGCCACCGGTGGCACTAGTCGGGTAGTATACGGTACTATACTATAGTTGTGAGATAGAACGAACTCCTGCCGGGAAAAAGAGGTTCAATCTCCTTGGTCAAGCCCCGGGGTGACGTTCTCCCAGAAGCGCCAAAGTGTCCCCTGGAGCCTAGCAGAGCTTTTACTACTTTCATTACTTTTTATCGTCACTCACTTTAAGAGCCTTCGCGATATTTTTTAATTCGCCTAGGTTCGAGTACCTGTAGAAGATACAGGCGCGGCACACGAAGACTCAAGTAAGAGTATATTGGAGTCGTAATTCTTATAAAGTGAAATATAACGGTGGTAGCTACTATATGAAAATAATAAGTCCCTCGTTTCTATTTAACTGTCGCATGACCGTGTCGTTCTCCTTCTTCAATACCTGCAGCGTTATATCTGCCTATTCCATATGCAGGAAGTCGTTTACTGTTTTCTTCCACGCGTTTCTATTTTTCAGAACTATAATATACAAGAATATGAAGTACATCGTATATTTTTGCGGTATGTAAAATGTCCGTTCCACATTCCCGTTATTATTCACTATCTCGATTCTTTTTGGGGCAACATCTGCAGCTGTATACCCATTCGGCTGTTTTAGCGTTTGCGTGCGATACCCCGAATGCCGTTCTTGTCTAAAGCTCTCCAAATAGCGATGATGAGAACATATATTTACGTGATATGAAAATTTTCTAGATGTGCAATCGACGTCGTCTAGACATGGAATTCGTGCAACACCTACGACAATATAAGTTGGTTCTTCGTTTTTCTTTTCTCTTGTCGTTATCGTGAAGGGTGACGTGCCCCAGGGTTGTGTTTCTTTTTTGTACAACATAAAAAATGTAAATTTTCCTTTCATTTTGCAAGGGCCGTATAGACGACTACGCGATTCATTCCAACATTTGTGTCTGGGATCGTAACGGGAATTAAAGCTGCGCAGTGTCAGAAAAATATTCTCTTATCGATTGATTTTCACGTATCTCACTTCAAACTTTTCCGCCACTATCCTGCAACAGCGGATATTCAGCTAAGTTTTTCTCGACCCAAAGGGACTACGATCAGCTTTCAAGTTCGTTCAAGTGAGATCAACGAAACCGGGCGGGATAGGGTGGAAATAAAGAGAAATCGACGACAATCGATAGAACGACGGAAAAAAACGAAAACAAAAGAAAAATAATATATGGGTAAAAAGTTTCGTCCACAAATGTAGTCGATCATCCAGCTTATTTGTCTTCGTGAGATTTTACCTCAACGATCTACAAGAATAGTCAACCACCTCGGTAGCTACTCTCATTTGACAACCGGTGGACGTATCGGTAAGGTATGTGTATATCTTTACATCGAATGTGGGGTGGTGCTGGCCCAGGGCAACAATAGGTGGGTACGGGTTGTTTCTCGTAGTTCGAAAATCTTAGGAGCAGAAGCAGCAACAACTCGATGCTCGACGACAATACAAATCGAACGGAATAAGCTTCGAACGAAGGCGATAGCAGCGCGAGAACGAAACGGGAGGGCATTCCAATAAGTGGATTGACTGCCGCGTGCTCTGCACTCTGCGACGTCCCCGAAGCTGCTTCTCTCCTTTTTTCGCTCAACCCTGTTCCCTTCTTTCCCCGTCGACCCCTCGTCACTATGCTCGCCCTTTCCTCAGTCACCATCGCCACGACGACGAGGCTATATCCAGTTGCCCAACCTCACCGAAAAGCTCATCGCTCAGGCTTACACCCCGACGACCTTATTAGACAACCCTGATTTGTGCCCTCTGGCAAACGCGCGGAATTTCTGAGTAGAAATTTACCGACGGATTTCAAATCGCAAAAATATACCACCACCTTCACCACCGACGCGAAAGTTGATCAGGTTACATGCATAGAACGTGATTATTTTCTCCGAAAACGGTTGAAACTATAGTCTAGCGAAATATAAGAGAATCCTTTGAATATTTTCATACGTGCAGAACCTTATAGATTGCGTTATGAAAATATAAAGATAGCCCGAAACAATTATCACAACCGACCCGCACGAGATACCGGAGTCAGATATCGTTCAAAACGAAGACGATATCTTTACCACCGCGGCGTTTTATCGTGCCGTTAGCTCGCTCGTACCCCTTATACGCATTTCGGAATCGAGCATAGTATGGAAGTTGTTACGCCACATTTCCGGCAAATGAAATATTCACGTTGGCCGCGAACGGCATGACGGGGAATCCCCGAGCCGTCCGAATCGCCGGTCCACCCTGCAGCATTGTGGACCACCCGAGTATAGATACTTCGTTATTTCCGTGGCTGCAGGTCTCGTACGGGTGACCGGCTGCGGTCAGGTTAGCGTGCATTAGGGAAATGTTTGCTCTTGCAAATTCGAGGTTCGTTGAATCGCGAGCTTTGTTGGTGGTAGTGGTGGTGGTGGTATAGTGGCAGCAGCGAGGTGGTAGCTGGGTGCCATTATTGTGGTTGACGGCTCCACAACGCAGTCAAATGTGTGTAATCTGCAGTTTTATGTACGAGCTTAGGTACCGCCAGCTCTCTTTCCACATGTATATTTCTTTTTCGTATACCACCTACAGCAACAGCACCGTGGAACTCGTAGAGGCACACATTTTGTGAAGTTCTTTATTTCTCAGGAGTAAGGGACCGAAAATAAATTATACGTCCTCATAACTGATAAGCTTACAGAGAAGAAGAAGAAGAGAAAGCATCGTGCGTATACGTGTACACTTCTTCTGTAGGTACGCATAGGAGCCGTAGAATGTGGTTACCTACTAAAAGTCTAATTTGTGGCTCGACTATTGTTTTTGCCTTTCCTTTGTGCACTTTTCGTTTCGAAACCCTTCGTGGAAACTGTCTTATTGTGCGCCCTTCCATTTCTGCATTTGTTATTACTTCGTAGGTTTACCCTCAATGGCAGTAAAATTCTCGCTTGTGATTTACGAGGGCGTTGCGTTTCATTTTTCAAAGAAACCCAGTAATGTACACGTGCGTGCGTGTACATGGCTATATTATACTGAAATTTTCATCCCATGCGGAGCGCAATTAATTTGATCCGCTGCTCATCTGCCTGTACAAAGCACGATGTGCACACAAATGATCACAAAAGCGACCGAACCGTTAACCTTGATTGTATAACAGCAGGTGAAAATTTAACGTTTTCTAACAACTTTTGTTTCGGAGTGGATTCAATTTACTTCAGCAGCCAACAAGAGAACGCACGAGTGTACAAACAATTCGTTTAAAATAATCAACGATTCTATTCGTTCTCATTTGATCTATTGACTCTGTAGAAATTGGTGATGACAGGCGACACACTCCGCACTCCAGTCCATTAATGAGTCGACATTCATTTTTTAGTAATCAGCAATAAACTCGGCTGGAAACAAGCAAACTCCAATGGAGCAGCGGGATAACGAACGGCAGCAACCCGAGCGGTCGGACCGTCGGCCGGTTTGTTAAATGAAACAAAGCGGCTATACAACGAACGAGCATCATGTGTTATATGGAGAAACGGCATGCACTATAGGGAGAGAGGGAAAATTACAATTGTTTCTCGATTCGAAATAGAAGCATTCCACAGTGCAGGGTGAATAGATTGGCGGATAACCTGCTTTTATCTGTTTATTTCGCAATACCTAATATTTTACGTTTAAATTTTTATGCTGCATTCGCCCTGCCATTTATTATCTCTCCGCAAACAATGTGAATAAGTTGTATCGAAATATTTCCTCAAAGTGATTCAAGCGTTTGTGTATCTCAAAAACTTTGCGGTAGACAAAAGAAATTCCTTGCCTTTCTTAGCTAAATATCACGTATAAGAATAATATCGCAACATTTATTTAGCCAATATTGGATTCGTGCAAACAACAAAGAAAGCCTGAGTTAACGAATTTAAATCATTCCGAACAACTGTGAGGATCAGAATCAAAATATGAATACAATCTTAGATGCATAAGAAAAAATTGCTCTCCTGCGAGATCTTGAATCGCTAGCCTTCGGCATAAAAATGTCAGTTTTGAGAATTCCATTGGATGAAAGTGAACGGAGATCAAAAACTAGCAGAAAATAAGTTAACCGAGCTTCCGAAAGCTCTACGGGCGCTCAGTGGAAACCGAATCGTTGTGGTTTTTGTAGGAACGACCTCGGTATTTCTCCCCAAGTGAAATTAACGATCAGAGCGCGCACACCTTCGAGTCCGTTGGGATAAAGTAAAAGGGTTTATAGTTCCGCGTCTCCCTGTGTTTTTCTTTCTATTGGGAAAGTATACCACGAGGTATACCAGCGTTGAGAAAAGTGCACGTGTGCGCCCATTTCTACAGCCATTTATTGTTAACACGCCGCAATGTACAAGTAGAAAGCACATTTTATACGAAGTGGTGAAAGATTCTCAAAAAAGGGTTTAAATACCTGCATACGTATGAAAAATGTAGACAATATCTCAGGTTCGTCACATCTGCAGGCTACTAATTCCATGAAAAGCATATTCCGAATGGGTGTATGGAATACGGTCATGTAAGATTCGTTTATTTCGGATAAAATGAATAAACGTTGCCTTCCACCGCACGAGCTCGAAATCCAATTCGGAATGGAAAGTGTGACAAAAAAACCCAGGGGTGATTCTGCGAATTGTAATTTATGCCTATGGCTTTTCACTGAAAGTATATACTGTGTTGCGAAGGACGGCTAATCTTCGGGCGGATCTCGTTACCTCCGAGACTCAGGGTTTTGAGGGAAAAAGGATAAAAGAGCTCCGCTCGCTTAGTTATTTTATTTAGAGGCCAAACGAAGTATAAGCAGCTCCCTTCAAACAAATCTTTCACCCGTAAGGTTTCCGATAAGAACGCCGTAAGACTTTAAAAGTGGATAAGCGGAGTTTATATTTTAAACAGGCGATTCTCATGCTCGTGCAATTTTTGCGATGCATAGAATCTGTCATCCTTAATAAAAAAATATATATGGACTAGAACGGCTTGACCCGATAAACTTCCGGTTTTTGCAGAACTAAATCTAAGAGGAGATACTTTGAGCGGTACTTTTTCTCAGGCATAAATATAGGGGTTGGGAGGGAGACGAAAAAAAGCACAAAGAGATGGGAAAAAAATAAAATAAAAAATACGGGCCGAGATACACATAAGGGGCGCAAAAATACGCGTGGAAATAACATCTTACATCCAGCTAGCTACACTCTCGCGCAGCTCCTTTCCCTGCTTCCTTCCTGCCTTCCTACGTACAGAGCATCGAAGTAAATTCATCCACACAATACCCACAATAGGGTGGGCGTACTCGACAACGTCACGTATGTAATCCAGAGAGGAAAGGGGTCGATCATTAAGAAACGCGATTTCTTTGTGGGCTCGAGGACCGCCTCTATCTGGCACGCACCCATTGTGCAATATCTTGAATCATCTGCATTATTTTAAACTATAAGATATATGCGATTTTTACTACGCGGTTCAACGCGATAAGGTTTTATCGCAGGACTTGATTTCTCCTATATTGCAAAAGAATTTACGAGGTCTTTGATTTACGTTAAAAACAGGGTAGTTAGCACAGCACCGTAAAAACGTTTCAGCTGCACAAAGGCATTTAAAACCAAACCTCAGCTGAATCTCGAGCGGTAAGAAAAAAGAATTTTCAGATAATTCGCGGTATTAATGAAAATTGAATTTATTCAAAGCGATGTAATAGAGTAAAAAAAAATAATGATTATGGAATAAATATTGCGTGAATTATCGGATACAAATCTATTGATATACCTCGTTTGGAGATGGGCAACAGGGATGATTATGAGACTCGTTGATAGTTGGCAGTGCAACGTGAAACATAAATAAAATTTCTGAGCTTACAGATCTCGATTAAAGCCATATTACATTTGTCAAGTAGAGTGCGTTATTATTTAGTAGATATAGTACGAGCAGATGTTTCATTCTGGCAGACTTCTCTGGCACAGGCGGTATAAATTGCTCGTGTTCAGCTGGCACATCTGAGATTAGCAAGAATGGTAATGTGGGTAATACTTTGTCACTAGTCGCTAACAGCTTCGATCGAGATATAACAGAAAAAGAGAAAAGAATGAAAAAAATTTTCATATCTCAAACGGGAATACCACTTTCTGCGCGGAAAGGAATATTTTAATATCTTGGCGTCGAAATTTGTCACTTTCATAATATGTATACATATACCTATAAGGTATACCAAAACGATGGTGTAAAAGTGAGCAGAAAAATAAAAACTTCTTTTGATAATAGACAAAAGCCGATTGAATGCGCGGGACCGGGAGCGGTGGATACATTTTGACGGGAATGAGAAGTTACGGGTAAGAGATGATCGCGCACCGTCTTCGTATTCTTCGCTACGCAACCCTTGCAATATAAACCGCTGGCGAGAGCCTCGATTTTGCGAACCCCCAAACTCTATACCCGCTGCAGCCGTTTGTCATTACGGTTCCCCACATTTTATTTATAATAATTGGTTAGAAACAGTTACGAGGCTCCGGCGTATAGCAAGGGTTTGGGGAATTTATGAAGTCCACCCTATACCGTTCCTCTGAGTTTGGGATTCGGGTGTTCTTGGTCTTTTGGAGGCGGTCCAGATGCGGGCGCAGCCAGTGCCAGAGTCTCTATGGTTGCTGGCTATGCTGGCGAATAAGGGTCGGGCATCTTACCACGAAGAGACAGATAGCACCGCTGTCACTGGGCGCAGTCGGAATGACAAACGAGCGCAATGTTGCTGTATAATCATCATCATTCCCCCCCGCCCTTTGCACGGCCACCGAGATCCTTCCACCGCCCCTCAATCGCACCCCGACTCGCCGCACATCGCCAACCCGTATTCATTGTCTTCGTAGCAACTGCGTGTGGCTAACGCGACCGCGATTATATACAAGACTAATTCGGGGTCAGTCTCAACGGTATTTGATCAAGTTCTGTAGGTGTCACGATTCGATCTGATCCGAGAGACGGTCGTAGAAAGATAGATTGAAACCGTACGTATTCCAGGAAACTGACATGGAGTATACCACGTATTTTTACTCAGAGAAAACTGTGCAAAGATTACCAATGTAAATCCACGGTTAGCACGGCACCTCCTACTTTTTGTCAAGTGAATCCTTCTGGCAAATCGGTTCGAATGCCGGGGACTTATTCGAGGAACTGCATCCCTTCCAACGGAGTCTAGACGGAGGCTGCTCCTCGACTTTTCATTCCTTGTTTCTCTTTCCCTCCATCTTTCTCCTACTTTCTCTGTAGTTGCAGCAGGTTTTTTCTTTTTCTGACTATCAGCTTCTGCAGAGAATACGGTTATATACGCGACGCGTTGACTCTCCGCCTGCCCGGGTGTCGGGCCAGCAGGGAACGTTCACATAATTTCTCGCGAGTGACTTGACGCTCTGCGCTCGGTCGTTCTTCACCACGTGGCGGACGAATTGTAGGCACATCCTGCACGACACTCCGGATTCGAGTCTCTCCGTGAGTCACTTCTGGCCCGTTATTGCTGATCCTAGAGATTTATAGTAGAACTCCTGCACACGTGGTGCTTTAATTATGTGTGCTACGTGAAATAAATTGGCGAATATTTTATGCAGGAAAATGGCCACTATCGAATTTATTACTTTGGTTATTTATTTCCGGATTCTATAGCGCAGTATCAGAATATATGTATAGTCATATATGTATATACACAGCTTATACTACCCCGACTTTTATTTCGGAGGATTTCCGAGAGGTTCGAGAGAACATTTTATATATATAAAGATAACTGATGACCGGTCATCTCGTGGCGTTCCGTTTTCTTCCCCACGTTCACACAAAAAAATTCTGACAACTTCGAAAACCGCGCTGTTACGGTATATCGGAGAAATGCCGGAAATGAACGCTAACGTTTACTGTGCCAGATCGACTAGAGAGTGGAAGAAATTCTCATCGCCAACCAGCCATAGCTCATACCAGAATCACACCAGGGTTGCATTAAACCATATGTCCTTGAACACTGATTACTTTCAACGCAGGTTTTCGTACGGGATCAGATTGATGTGCATATTTAATGTTAGGAAAAGGAAGGATAATAAAATAAGAAAAAGTATCAGCAAACCGATCGATTCGTGAAGCAAAGCTGTATACCTATCTTGGGGACGGCTATGTAAGCCTGGCTCGGCACGCATGCAACCGTAACACGATGTGGTCTACGCCGATACTGCGGCATAGAATTTTTGGCAGCGACCCTCGTATAATATTTCCGTGGTTGAAAAATAAAGGAGTTCCAGCCACGGTTTATAAAAGTTTTCATAATTCTGGCCGCTGCTGTAAAGAGAGCTCTAGAGCGGGACGAGAGTAGTGGTGCAGCACCCGCTCTCGATTTCACGATCTCACTCGCTCCCACGTCCATTTAACTCGGGGAGTTTCTTCCTTCTCTCTCCTTCGTATGTTTCCTTCGCACGCGCCCCTATATCTAACGAGTGTGTCATCCTAATTTTTCGCTTTTATACCGAAGCTTAATTGGGTGATTCAATATTGCAGGAACGTGATCAGAAAAGTAACCGTCTCGTTCCAATATTTCAACCAACTCGACACTGATACGTCAGGTTCGAGTATACCTAGAATCATAAATCTCTCCGCTGCACGAATCGAGCCTACTATTTCTCTCTTTCTCTCTTCCCCCTATATTCCGCGGTCCAATCTGCGTTCGATCATCATAGGCTGCATGCAGGTACTGCTATGGCATACATTTTTCTTTTCGTTTTTGTTATTTTTTTAAACCCTAATGTGTTGATATCATACTTGGAACGCTAGTAATTGCAGTAGCTGACTACTGCGATTACGGAAAGTGTGATGATAAATGAATGCGCCGACTATAAATACATACAATTTTGACAACAATGCTGGAACGGCGTAAAGTTTCACGGAGAATAAACCAGCAACCCGAGAGACGGCAGGAGATGCTTTTCATACCCACCCGAAAGTCGAGACGAGATCCAAACGAGCACGAGGATTCGCCCCCTGAGGGAGCATTCGGTGGCAGGATCATCCCTTCTTCCATAGGTTTATTTGGTACGGTTTTACCAAGGCTAAACCTGGGTGCAGGCTTGGATACATGGATAGCATTTCACCGGGACAAAAACTAAATTAGATCCGACGAACGTAGTTGGTGGCTTGTTGGGTGTCGGCGAAAAGGGATCGCGGAGCGCAAAGCAAAAGGATCCACCGCATCGCGGCGACGAGCAAGTTGGAAGATATACATACCTTATACCGTCGTGTGCTTCAGGAATGGTAGGGGAGCAGGTCGTGGTTCCTGGGTCTGAGGTAATGGGTAATGGGTAATCTTGTATCATGCACAAGGCGGTATGAACATAGTCGAGTGGTAGGGTTCGGGGTGGCGGGGGAGGAAAACGAAGGGCACGAAAAGCGTGTATAGTACGCGCGTGCGCGGGAGGTGCTCAGGGGGTGGCATAAAGGCGTCCCGTCAAATGACGTTAGCTCGCTTCTCAGAGGCTCGAGTTCCTCTCGTCAGAAAACAGGTTTACATATTCATGGGCCATGCCGTGGCAGCGGCAAGTTGTATTAATTACAACCTGCAACCCCCACCCACCCTCTGCATATCACCGCAGCGCAGCAGCAACGACAGTAACACCCCCACGGCCGAACCCCTTGCAGCTGAATTCTCTGCCCCTTTCAGTCTTCATATCCCGCCACTATCGTGTATACGGATATTAAGTGAAGTTGAAGGTCAGGTGAGAGACAAAGAGCCTGGTTTCGCAGCCAGATGCAGAATCACATGGATTTTTTGAGTAATTATATACAACCACAGCGGGTCAAGCTTGGAACAAAGAGTTCACGATCGATTGAAATTTAATTCAGGTTTCATCGTTTCACGTACTCTGCATCCGAGATTGATGCATCGGAGTATTCAGAGCCTCCTGATTCGCAGCCTTCTGCAGTTCCTTGTACGTTATACTACAATAACGCGAAAGCATAAAAATTCACACGTCTGGAATTAAAACATCACGGTTCAAAGAGCATCTTTTCCCACGATACCTTTACGGCGTAGCAGCTCTCTTGTACATTTCTGACGCCACGCTGGCCCCAACTCCCGTTTTCACCTGCGCAACATCACATCTCTCGTTTGCCCGGATCTTTTTTAAGCGGCAACGAACCAAGCGCCTGCATCACCTTATGCCTGGCACACCACGCGGTAGCGTTCAAAGATCACAGCAATTTTCTCTATGAAGTTACCAGGCGATACGGATAGCGCTGTCGCGGATGAGTTGAAATGTTTGTGCAACAAATCAGAAGTCGGCGAGACTGTCGCTATCTGAGCGAAGCGTCGGGGCGCCCTCGCCCCATATGCCATTCGGTCTTTTCACCCCGTACCGCGCATTCCTCGACTCACCCCCCCCCCCCTTTCCTTCTCTACTATCATGCAGGTCTACGGAGACTCAAGAGCAAACTGAACTCGTGGATTCGCCCAAGACCTCCGCACTACTATAGATGTAGCATGCTTACATATACACATGTATATATGTATACATATATATATAAGTGTGGAGTATAAGGGTAGAGTATTCCTTTAATTGATGCAGTGTTTATTCTGGAATTATGATTACCACAGTCATAATTAGCACAGTTGATTATTTACAATGGCGGAATAGATGTTACCTGAATCAATTCTTAGTTAAAGGTTTACAGTGAACTTAATGATACGATGAGACGGAGCTGTGCTCCCTTTAAGTGATATCGACTCTCTGCTGCTTATAAGTCAGAGCACTGCTTATATGTATAATTCCGTGACGCCTGGTGATGTGAGGAGCCGAGTAGTTTGAGTGTTAAAACTGACATCCCCCCCCCTTAGGAAAGGTTAGAAGGGTCAAGGAAGGGAATCATTTTGCTTCTGTGAAAAAGGTCTATATCCTTTTTTTTCCTCCCAGTGTCAATCTCAAAAACATTGTTAGAAATCTTTCTGACTATTTTGAAAGGGCCTATTTTAATAGGGTCCATTTTATTTCTGTTTAGTCTATTACCATTTTTTACATATACTCTATCACCCACCTCGAAGTTAATATCTTTTGTTCCTTTATCATAATAACCTTTATTTATATCATGATTATTTCTTGAATTCTCAAATGCTATTTTCCTGTTCTTATCCAAATTGTCTATATTGTTTTTTGATAACTCCTGTGGCAACACTGAATTCTCTACTCCGAATAATAGGTATCTTGGTGAAAACCCAGTTGAACTATGCACTGTATTGTTATATTCGGTAATACATTGCTCAGCCAACCTTGCCCATGACAATTTTTTATTTTCAAAAACCTTACATCTAATCTTATTAACGATAGTTTGATTGGTTCGCTCATTCAGTCCGTTGGAAAACGCGCAATCGATAGCTGTAAATACTAGGTTTATACTTTTTGTTTTTAAATAAGCTTTAAATTCCTTAGAATTTATTGCCGGATAATGATCAGCCAAGATTGTTCCGATTTTACCCACTTTCTCTGCGGAGCCCGCCAGTCTGATAAAATCTCTGGTTACTTGTGTTTTAGAAGTAACAATAAATGCATATCTCGTAAAATGATCCACCATTAAATGCATATATTTATGACTTGAATTGTTATTGTTAAAACCGCCAATAGTATCGATTGAAACAATTTCCAGTGGATAGCTAGCTGGACCCAATTGAGAAAGTGGAGCTTTTATTTCTCCACATCTAATTTTATTTTTCATACAAACTTCACAATTTGTACACCATAATTTAATATGTTTATGCATGTTCTTGAAATAAATATATGGTGTTACCATTAAAGTCATTTGTTTGACTCCGATATGACCGTAATCTTTATGTATTTTGTTCAGCATTGAAATACCAAAACTTTCTGTCACCCAAATCTTTTTCTTATTATTTAGTTTTCTGTAAATTATGCTGTTCTCTTTAGAGCAAAATTTATCGCATACTATCTTTTTTTGATCAGTGATTAAATCTTCTTTTGTGACGAGGTTTACTATATTGATTTTTGATTCACAAAGGTTATATTTATCGGGTAAAACAGGGTTCCTCGATAAGCAATCTGCTTCTGAATTATTTATCCCTGGATTGTAAATTATTTCAAAATCGAATTGAGAAATGTAGTGTAATAAGTGAACTAAATCGTTGTCAGTGCAATTTTTTATATTAAAATTATGCAAAGGTTTGTGATCCGTGAAAATTTTAAAATGTTTTCCAATTAATTGATATTGCCAGTATTGTAATGCTTCTTTAATGGCTAGGCATTCAATAAATATGGCTCTTTTTAGTTTTTGTGAGGGCGATAATTTCTTAGAAAAATAGAACACTGGTTTCAAGATATTATTTTCCTGAGGCTGCTTAAGAATGGCACCGACCCCATCCAGGCTAGCATCAGTGAAAATGTATATAGGCTTATTGTAATTAAATATCGCTAAAATTGGTTCAGTGCATAAACATTGCTTAACTTTATCAAAGCTATCTTGACATTCATTTGACCAATAGAAATCGACATTTTTCCTTAATAGATTGTGTAAAGGTTCAAGGATTATGGCAGCTCTAGGAATGTATTTTAGATAAAAATTAACTTTTCCTAAAAATTGTTTAATATTTTTCTTTGTTTGAGGTATTGGAAAATTTTGAATAGCTGTTAAATTATCGTTTAGAGGTTTGACAGTGTTGTTTGAGATAGAATGGCCAAGATATTTTACTTCCTTCTTTGCGAAACTGCATTTGCTAGTGTTTAACTTTAGATTATAGTCTTGAAGAACTTTCAATGTGTTTTGAATATGTAGCAAATGTTCTTCATAAGTTTCGGAGAAAATTAAAATATCATCGATGTAATTAATAGTGAAACTACTCAACTTTCCATTCCTGAGAATATTAGCCAAGATTCTTTGAAATGTGGCTGGTGCTGATTTTAATCCAAAGGGAAGACAACACCATTGCCAATGACCATGATGAGTAACAAAGGCCGTCTTGTATTTATCTTTTTTTCTTAATGGAATTGTCCAAAACGCACTATTTATGTCGAGTTTCGAAAAGTAAACACACTTCCCGACCTTTTCAATCAAATCATCGATTCGTGGAAATGGGTATGTTTCTGGTACCACATATTTATTAAGACCAGTATAGTCAATGCATAACCGCGACTTTTTATTTTCATCCCTTTTATAGACTAAAGTAACTGGGGCTGCATAGGGACTATACGATTCCTCAATTAATCCCGCTTTCAATAACTTTTTTACTTGCGACTCTATTTCCATTTTATCAGAGTAAGAACATTTATATGGTTTCCTTGCAATGTATATATTTTCCGTGAGTTTAATTTGTGCTTCAAACCCTGATATTGTGCCGATATCGAACTTTTCTTCTGCAAAAATATTATGATATTTTGTAATAATATCTTCAAGATTCATGCGTACTGATTCAAAACAATCAATATCCTTGTTACAAGTTAGACTTAATGTGTTTTTATAGTTATCTACCGGAAATTCTGATTCAAGACAAACAGAATTATCTATCTCTTCAAGATGAACAGCAAAATTTTGCGAAATCTGCAAATCTTCATCTTGACGTAATTTGAAGGACTTAATAATATCCAATCCTAACAGCAAATCATCCGAGAACATTTTACTTTCTACACAAAGAAACGGTGCATATTTTCCTATATTAAATATTTTTAATTTTATCCAAATGGATCCTTTTGAAATTAAAGTTCCATTCATAGTATCAATCGAAGACACCCCGCCTAACAGACTTACAATTCCCAGCTTTTTACAACATGCTGAACTAATCAATGATACGTTTGCTCCAGAATCATAAATTGCTGAAACATTAACATCATTAGCCAAGACTTGCAATCTAATAAGCGGGATGTTATTTAGTTTTCCGACTGCTGAGTTGGAAATGTATTGAAATGTATGTGTTTATTTTTGTCTAGAGTTTGTTTTGAATACGTATGAGGATTGGTTTTGGTTTGTCTGTTGTGATTGTGAAGCCTGTCTCCAATAAATCTATTTTGAAAATTAAACTGTCGAAGTTTCGACATCAATTGATCTACAGTTTCAATTTCATTTCTATCAATTTTATCGAAGAGAAACCTTGGCAGACCCACAACAATTAAATTTATTTGAGATAGCATACTCAATGAATTATCCACTTCCAGTAATAATGCTCTTTTCTTAAGAGCATAATCAAGATAAGAGCCCGAAATCCATCGGAAAGAATAAGCGAAGGCCAAATCTGACCATGACGATTTGCCAAATGTACCAATGAATGATTCTGCATATGTGTCCCAATTAGTTATAGACGATTTGTATAATGCCTCATACCAATGAAGCGGAGGACCCGTTAGAAACAGTCTTAAAACTTCAAAGTATTTATCAATCGGAACGTGAACTCTCTGGCATTCGTTCATGAACATTGTTAACCACAGAGAAGCATTCTGATTTTTATTCTCAAATTTATCCAAAATAAAATTCTTTGAGATTGACTCTAGATTAATGGATGAATTCTGAGAAGTTGGATTGGATTGAGATAGAATAGGAGGAGGTGTACCTTGTTCTTCCAGCATCATTCCATTGAAAACGAAGTTTTTCTCCTTGTCGATGTATAAATTATAGAGATCTCCTTCCAATGTCATCATAACTCTTCTAGTCTTGCCTCTTCGATCTAAAGCTCTCGTTGCTGAGATCATGCACGGTGTCTCGAATAACTTCTTGTGATACATTTTGGGTTGTTCATCTTCATCAAAAATGAAAACTTCATCGCTCGATTCATATTTTATCGATTTAAGCTTGATGATTGAAGACTTCGGATTTAAATCGGGTTCTTTAGAAATCAGAAATACTACTCTTGTCTGTGACATCCTTCTATCAAGAATTGATTTATAAGTGTGGAGTATAAGGGTAGAGTATTCCTTTAATTGATGCAGTGTTTATTCTGGAATTATGATTACCACAGTCATAATTAGCACAGTTGATTATTTACAATGGCGGAATAGATGTTACCTGAATCAATTCTTAGTTAAAGGTTTACAGTGAACTTAATGATACGATGAGACGGAGCTGTGCTCCCTTTAAGTGATATCGACTCTCTGCTGCTTATAAGTCAGAGCACTGCTTATATGTATAATTCCGTGACGCCTGGTGATGTGAGGAGCCGAGTAGTTTGAGTGTTAAAACTGACATATATTGCAGATGCAGCTTTTTCCCCTGGAGGTAACGCAAAATCTTGTAGTACGTTGGTGCAAATATTCGAGCCGACTTCACGTCAAAGGTTGCACCGAACAAAACTTCTACCTACAAACAACACGGCCAACAAAGAGGTTTCCCATACCCGTTCCCGCTTGAAACCCTGCAAATAACACACGCTACGACGAGCCGACGCCTCGTTACCCTGACGTCTAGATAGAATTCTTTTTAAACCCGTTGCACCGTCAAGTATATATAGTATTGGTGCTTTTTAAAAAAACTTACAATAGGTTTTCGGTGTATCGCATCCAATACTTTGATTCCTTAACCGGAAAAATGTGAGTTCCTGCCGCCCGATTTTACGATATATCCGGCATACGACATGGGGATTATTGTTCGTAACTCGGTAAAAATGAAATTATTTTGCGATGTTCCATAGCTGCTAAAAACTGGTTCATACGCCTCTACGCCAATTCACGCATTACCTACACTTGCATATGATGCATTCGATGCAAATATAAGCCATGCATATATACGCTCAGAGGAATTATTAATAGTCATAAGTTTTTAAACAAATGTTCAAATTATCGGGTAGGTATCAAGCGTGAAATGAATTATACCGCGTACATGATCTGCAACGGGGTTGGAGAGTGGGTCATAAATATTCCCGGGAGAACTCGAGAAGATCGGATACAGCAATCCTACGTAATTGGGTAAAACGTTAAATCTCGACCAATGATATAGCAGGAAATGGGAAAAAAAAAAAAAAAAAAAATGGTACGCAAAAAGAAGTAGAAGTAAAAAAATAGAATAATAAAATTAAACTGCAGGGAGATCAATGCGGAAGTCCGAGAGAGAAACGTTTTGAAATATGTATATTCTGATTCCTGCGAAAAAATTTCGCATCCGACTCGGTTGCGTATAACTACACATGACACGATAGTCATGACTATACAGTGCGTAATTTGATAACTGCAATGCTGATGAAAACTATAAAAGCATGTTCCAAGTTAATGAGGTGAGGATGGTTAGATCTAATGTCTTTAGCAAGCGTCTCACTTCCGTTGGCTGGCGTGTTTGTGGCTGCCGTCGCAAAGTTCCGCTGTTAACCAGAGAAACACACTAACCCTGGCAATGCCATCTTCCTTCACAATTCCCTTCCCTTGCCTACCTCTATAATACTATTAAGGATAGCGAACAAGGTGTTGGGTACCGCGACCGAGGTAGGTATACACATTAGAGTTACCTAATGCGCGAAGGTGAGAAAACCTCTCGAACAAAAGCTCGAGCCGGAAAATAATTTTCCGGGCACCTGACTGCTTTCGTACGCTGCGCGGAGTTCGATGTTTTTTTTTCTCTTGTTTTTTTCTTTTTCTCTTCTGATTTCATTATTCACTTACTTTTTCTTTTTTCATTTTTCATTTTTTTTTTTTTTTCACAACGTATATAACCGATATCAAGGAGAATTTATAACGAGTCGCGGGCCCCAGCTTGCCAGCGGCTAGATATATATATACGTATATGTACAGAGTTACATAGGTATACTTACACTACGTACATTTTCTTTTTTGAGCGTTTACATTATGTAAAAGATGTTATGCATTAGCCAGAGATTGGTCATCTGGTAACGTAGCACGTACACTTATGTCACTATTAGCATTCTGGCTCGTCACCTTGAACGAAAATTATACCACGGTATGCAGAGGCATACAACTTCTCAATTTTCACAGTTTAAAAAGCGCCACAGCTTTACTAAACGCAAGATATAGAAGTAATTAATTGAAATGCTACTGTAGAGTGAACAGTTGAAGGATAGTATTAAATGAAACGATCAAGTCGTATTACTGCTGACGCGAGAATGGTGGTTACGCTGAAAAAAGGCATCGACCAGCAGATAGTCTGGAGTAGGAATTAAAGAAGAGATGATTTTTCAACCCGCTTCAGCCGGGGGCGGAAAAATCCTTGAAAAGTACTTCTGAATAAATTTGCATATTCAGATTTTGATAATTAAAATAGAGGATGTATCGCATAGGTATACGTATCTATGTTGGTACAAAATATCGACGAGATTACATTGCAGTACCGTAATGTAAATGCAAATGCAAATGCGATGGTAAAACATTCCGAGTGTGCAAATTAAAATGACACTGAAATATATATGTGTGTCCTGCCGACTGGGGGCTTGGGCACAAATTGTTTGCGAGGTTCCGCTAGCGATATTGTGCTGAATATATACGTGTATACGCAATTTCTCTCGCGTGCCTCAGTCATGCCCCCCGGTAATAGGGAAAATTCGTTGAAAATTCGCATAATTTGCATGTAATTAATTTCGTTACGTGAGCTTTTATAATCCAGAATCTCTACCCATGTATTATGTGTATACATATATGTTTATGTATACATGGGGGAGACATGCCACAATGTTTACGAGATATAATCCGATACGGTCCAGTCCATCGTTTTCAATTTCATTTATCATAGACGCGCCAAAAGTGGAATGGGAAAATTGCGAGTCTCACCTCGTGGTGCGAGTTCGAGTGAACATCAGCTTTTTAATAGCGGATTCTGTCGTCCCGTTCCGTCTTCTGCAGCGATTTTCATTTCGATCCCTCGACGGCATATGATTAATTGAAAGAATCCGATCGATTTATACTCGGGATCAGAGGTGCGTGTATAATACGAATAATGAGGAGCGAATTATGGATGTAATAAGAGAATGCTCATCTGAAAACTTCGCCTCCTTGTGATATAATGGTATAAATTCTGCAATGATAGAAGATACCAATTAGGATAGTTAACTGAATTGATATCGATCCGAGTCTCGTGTAATTTATTTTCTGAACTATTGACGACGATTTTCTCCGTAAGTATAGTTAAAATGCGACGAGTCTTATCTGGTATAACAGTTCAAACCATTTTACGTTCTCTTTACTGTTGCTCTGCGAAGAGTTGAATTATGACCGCATGGTTGCAGTCCCAGATTAAACCAGACGATTGGACCAAATCTTGAAATTAAAAGGTTCAAAGTCTTAATATGTCTGCGAAGTGAGCAACTCATCTACTTTTTCAGAATCTTCAACCCTTCGACCACGATTCGATCATTCACTCCGGTTCACTTTAATCCGACAAATATTCCGATTTACAAAATTTTTAGTCCGACGAACTCACGCTGCGATTTAAAATTCGTTGCCTTTAACGCAGTAGCAAAAAATTTATCATTCCACAGAAAAAATGATGGATAGTAGAGGTGAGGCCGCGTCCGAATTTTTGTCCTTTGAGTATCCGTGAAAGAGAATATCTGCACTGCAGCTAGTACGGGGAGCCATTCGTCGGAACTTTGGATTGGAAAAACAGCGCTGAAGGGTGTCGGATAGGGCGGACAAGTAAACGAGAGCGTCGGAGGCATGTGTGATAAATCTGGCGCAAAACTAATGTAAAACTCGTGTCACGCGGAGTAGTTCCATTCAGACACATTGCTCGTGCCTTAAACCGTGCTTTTCGCACTTTTGGTGCTTTCTACATAGCTTGATGTAGGTAATGGCCTAAGAAAGAGCTCGTTCAAAACAGAGATGGTATACTCACAGTGACGTCACCGATGCAGATGTCACTTACGTCTTTCTTTCAACATTGTATATAATTGGAAAAGTTCTATATTTTCTAGTTTATTTTTCACTTCATTCATCTTGGCGTCCACGCTATTCCATTCGTTGAACGATGATACGACTGGGCGGTGTGTATGCGAAACTATTCAAACTTCGATTTCAAACTAGTAGCTGCAAATGAAATTTGGATTTTTTTAATCTGTGCTATATTTTCAGTCGCACGATAGCGTGTTGAAAAAACATGAGCGCAATCGTAGACACACGTATATATATATATATATATATATGTATTCGTACATGGAGTATAGACATAGTCGTGGAAGGTTACGAAATCCAAACACTGCAGAAGCAAGGCGCGCATTAAGCGATATTAAAAGTCGCTCACTGCTCTCACCGGCGGGGAAAAATGAGAGCAACTTTTAGCCCACCTTTGCAAGAGTTGTAAACATCTCAAAAACACTCGCGCATACCTTCAAAGTTGTTTATTAAACGTGTTGAAGCATACGAGCGATGCACGATGGTGTAGAAATTGTACCTGGCTAGTTGCACTTCCAACTGAAATACCCTATATTTTATCCGTTGCACCCGCCTCGTATATATGTACGTAGGTCTTCCATACCAGAACTATACATGTATGTGCACATGCCCAAGGGAGGCGCTAAAATGTTTTAATTAAACGTTAACAGTTTTTTAATTGGCGCTTCGAGAGTTTCGAGTTGCGTTTATTTCCAAATTCCGTGTCATCCAGGAATGGTAGATAAAGGTGGGATGCGGATAAACAATCCAACCTACTGCCGAATCCATACCACCGTCGAACGTGTGAATTAACGGTAAAAAAACTCTCTATCAGATGATGTACGTCCATTGCCACGCATATTATTATTATAATATAGAACGTTAAATTTCCTCATCAATTTCACGCGGTGCAGGCTATCCGCGAGTGAAACTTATAGACCTTTGGAGTTTCATAGCGTATAAAGATTTTGCCCTGTCCAGGTGTTTTGGGCAGAGACATATTTAGGTCGTATAATGACGTTTAATGACGACGCCTAATGATGGCGGTGGTGTTGCAAGAGACCCGCAAAGATCATCAATTAGCGACATCTGTCACCGTCCGGGTCGACGTCCCTCTTTCCTCTGGGGTTCGAGGGAAATCGGTGAATAAGGGAGGAAACCACGAGGGTTGAGATATCTAGCACGTCCTGGACGGAAAGTGACTGGAGAGTTTAGGCAACACGTGAGCACAGTTATCACTAATTTCACAAGGTGTTATTACCAAAGCCAATTTATTGCTGGATTAAGAGGCGCCAGTATAGTTACCGGCACGTGACGCCAGCTGAAAACCTCACACTTCAATCCAGGAAACATCAACCCAAACCGCTACCCGTTACCTGGCCGAAATATTAACACCTGAATCACCTTTAGAGTCCCCGAATTTCGGATAAGGTAATTAACAAGAGTACATATTGCTATGCAAATGTACGGGCACGGTCAGAGTCCAAATCAGAAAGTGATTACACATATAACTTGGAAGGAATTGACTCCAAATCAAAAAAGAATGAATAACTAGTATAATTAAAAATAAACCCAGGATTAATTTGACACGTATCCTCATTGCACTGCGGCACTCCTTCGCAGTGCTACACGAATCATCCGAGCTTCAAAGTTTTGTTTTGTTTTTGTTTTTGTTTTTTTGTTTTTTCAGTGCACAGCAAAGTTAAAGCTCGAGTGACAGAATTTGAAACAAGAAACGATCCTGGACGGACGTCGGATTTGGTAGCGGTGGTCGGCCACAGAGACGGAGACAAGGAGGCAGGACAGTGAACCCGATATCGATCCTCGTGCCGCAGCAAGTTCAGGGTCGCATCGTCGCTCCCGAGGAGTGGCAAGGGGGGTAGGGGCGAAAAAGTGGGGTATACCTACCCGCCACGCACAGCTGCTTGCATACACCCCAACCCCCGCCTTGGCAGTTCACCCCCTACCAACCACGAACTCGAGCAAATAATAACCGAGCGATGACTCGCAGTCTTGCAACCCTCCATTGTCACGTGGTTTTTTCCACTCCTAAAGAATGCAGGACTCTCGAACTAATAGGCTCTGGACGGTCCACCCTGAGCTTCAAGAGCTTTCAATGATGCGATCGCCCTTGAATAATGGTGGTGCGGAAGGTGGCTACACAAAGGCAGGGAATCAATTCGAACGATCAAAAAATTTTAAGGAACGAGCCGAGCGTGCGTCGTTGCAGCAGCGATCACAATATAGTAACCTCTAATTACTGACGGTGCGTCTGAACTTCTGACATCAGATAATGTCTCAAGGATATACTGTACATCTATATATGTCTCTATCCGGTAGTTGTGAAAAACTTGGAGTGAAAATTTAGCAATATTGCCGGAGAAAATGAACGAGTTAATGTTGAAAGAATATGGAGCGGAGAGGTGCAGTCCGCGGGCACAGCGTCGCTTTGTACTCGGGGGATGGAAGATTTCTCAAATTTTCCAACTCGAATGGAAAGCCAGAATTCTGATACTCGTGTATGGGAGAGCCTCGGGAACGTCGAATGCAAATAGGTACCTAATATTCGTAGAGCATCTGCTGCTGCTATGTTCGGATTCCCCGAGAACCGTTTATCTATAATACGAAAGAGATGCAGTCGCGATGTATATATGTAGATAAGCTGATTCGGTCACGTATAACGCTCCCTTTTACCTTTTATTATACATGTACGTCTTAGAGAAACCGAAGGGTATACCCCATTATATTAAAATTTACACGTTGCACTCACGTTTTTTGATTTTTTTCTATTTACTACGCAGCAGTAACAATCGCACACAGATGATGGCCAGTCAACGAAACTTGCGTGACTCTTATAACTGCAGACTCTTATATGCCAAAAGTTTAATTGTAAGACTGCCATTTCAATTTTATGTTGATGAATGAGGTCTTTGCCCTGCACTGCTGTGAAATAAAATAAACTTCTACCGAAAGAAAACTATAGTCTGCGTTTGTATTTGCGATGTACACGCGGTGTACATGTATATACCAGCCGGAGCAATGTACAAAGTATATTACGTAGGTAGGTATATTATGTATATATGGGATATATCGTAGTTTATACACCGGGCGTTTAATATCCGCCAACTAGGGCAAGATAGCCAATACTCTCTAGCAGTGTACTATTTGCTAGGGGTACGCTATACAATCTTGAAGTCTCTGAGGTGGAAAACGTTCCAAGTCTCCAGTCGAATCTCCGTTAGAAGTACAAAAAGAAAAACTGTGAGTAATAAAAAAAAAGCCTCTTTACGGCCGACCCGAAGAGGTAGCTCTTAAGATACTCTCAACTGTCGGGTTG
This sequence comes from Athalia circularis, assembly GCA_963978495.1. Lineage (NCBI taxonomy): Eukaryota > Metazoa > Arthropoda > Insecta > Hymenoptera > Athaliidae > Athalia > Athalia circularis. The sequence goes on from OZ021700.1 coordinate 25,226,283, forward strand.
TATAAAGTCCACGCTTGAGCGAATTAGAACTTTGCCTCAATACGCTTAATTTGGGCTATATTTTCTGATGAAGAAAATTAAGGAGGAAAGTAAATTTCTGAAGTAGTAGAAAGGGGTATGTAGGCACTGCTGAGATTTAATTCTGGCGATGATGATTGTTGAACAATATACCGCGAGAATTCTGTTTTTATATAAATCAAAAATGCGTGAAACCCGTTCAAATATTTTTCCGAAGTTTATTCATTCGCCAAACTTCCAGTTCAAAAATATATAAAACAAAAATCAGAACAACGATCCTTGTGCAAAAAAAACAAAGAAAACAGATTTCCATCCATCGTTGCAGGTATACTTATACTCAACTCGCGAGTGATTATTTGATCTGCACCTTGAAACTGAATTCTCCTCTCCATTTGTACGTCGTATTTTTCTGCAGAGAAAATGCGAACCCCCGGGCGGATGGAAACTCGACTCTCCAACTTCAAGGATGCGATAATGGGGATTATTGTTCGAGAAACACGTTCGCGCCGAAGACGAAGATGAATTTCCCAAGCGCGTTGTACACGCTCGACAACAGGCCATCAAGCTCGATGCAAGAGCAGCGCCATCCCAGTGCCGTGAGGTAGAATGCGGTCCAGGATTTAGGGATGGGGAATTGGGATTGAGATTGAGATTGGGATTAAGATTAGGGATAGGATTGGTAGTATCGGCTAACGAGACTAGGATATTCGCGCTATTATTCATCCTTTTTCACCATCAACTCTGAAACTGCCATCACAGCATGAACGGAGCTTAAGTTTAGACAAGAATCAACAGAAAGCTGCGTACCTACGAATTCCTTGAAATCATTTTTAATACAAGAATCATCTAATTTTCTTGGGATTTCAAGTCACAGTGTACTCGGGCAGTATAAGAAACAGAAATGAACTGCCTCGCAATCGATGTAGCTACGAGCTTTTCTCTTTTCTGCGCCACGACGATGGTATAGGATGTAAGTTTTGTAAACTTGGGTATTGGCGCCTTCGCAATTTCAAACTACCTTAGGCGTGTTAGTTCGTTAATCCATGGCAACCTGTCGTGTACACAAAGAGTGAGGCTTATCGTGAATGACGCCTAATAAACGGGCAGAGTTTCTTGTCACTCGTTCGAGAGCGCGTCGCAGACGTTGACGGCTTATCATCACTCTTCATTAGGAGACAATACGAAAATTCTAGGTGACGACGACTCGCGTGTATAAGAGAATTCACGCTTATATATAGTGGCCACGTTTTCAGTAATATTTTCCGAATTTGGTGAAATTTCCGCGATGTATAATAAAGGGTCCCTGAAGAGACGTTTGAACCATTTATTCACGTGATATAAGTCGAAATTTTGAGAAGGTGCGATGTGTTTTAGAAATTGCAAATCGCTATCAGCGTTATTGCCCTTACCAATATTTCCGTCCCGATAGAACAGAAGAACGAAAATTCTTCGAAATACGAATTGAGGGGGATCTTTTCCGCGAGGTTTTCACGTGAAGATATTCATTTCATTCTGAGCAAATTTTAACGCCACGAAAATACAATTCCAAACCTTTAATTGCCCCTGTCTGAAAACTCCAATTTGAAAATCACGTAGAGCCAACATCAGAAAACGTTGATATTTTCATCGAATGTCCGACTCTGACGATTTCTTTGATTACATCTTGAGTATCATTCGGTCTGATATCTGGAGTGATGTTTTGGCGAGAGGTAATCGAGTGAGTTGTCAGTCTGATAAAGATTCAAACAACATAATATTCGAACGCTGTTTACTTTCCTTCCGATCCCTTACGCTCCTATAGGTATACCTATTCGAATAGAGATATGTGGATATGGAGAGTACGCCGTGCGGAGAAAAGGATGAGTGCCCGTAGGTTCTACAATCGCCGACAACCCAATCTACGCTTGATGAAGCTCACGTTATTGAGTTGAAACTGTTAGGATAGTCTAGTAGGGTGTGTAGTACCAACGCCCTAACATAACGTACACACGAAGTAATTTGAAATGAATTCACTCTAGATAATTATGATGAGTTACAAAGCTGAACGCTTATCGTAAACTTCGTGCCGGTGATTTTGTGAGTCCGAAATGATCGTTTGGTTCGAACGATGGGTAAGATTTCTATACGACTACCAATTCTTCGCAGTTGCAGTAAGGAAATAAAAAACAAAACTGCAAAGTTGCGAGGTGTCTGGAAAGTTGGAGTGAAATATAAAGCTGGGAAGTTGTTCTTGCGAGATGATCGAAATCTAACGTTGCCCAAGCCTAGTATAAATAATAAACACCAGGCAGATAACGAGCCCAGTTGAAAATTGCTATTTTTACGACAGGCAATTTGAGAGTACACTTTGTAAAACGAAGTTTTGCAGCTAAAACCGCGTAGTTAACGATATGTAATGAATATGCGGGAGCGGTAATGCACGTGCGGGGAGAAAATGAAGGAGAAAATGTGCGCGCGCGATATACAGCTCGGAAGCTCGTGGCAATACCTATACCAGGGCCGTAACTCGGTCATATTCCTGGCAGCTGGTTAACGAAACACGGCATAACGGTGGTGTAAAATATAATTATCAGTGCAGGGAAGAGCAAGACGAACGAGGATGCATTATTCATACCTCCGTTACTCCGTTTTTAGAACACTACAAAACTGCAGCTTTACAGTTCAGTTTCAATGGTGAAAACCCACCGATGTACTACCCCGTAGAACATCCGAGGTGACTATATCTTCGCGTTATGAAGTAGCTATGTGATTAAATAAATATACAACCGATCCTCGCAGCTACGGCTTGCGAACCGAGTTTCACTGGACCTACGATAATAATAATTATAATCAGAACACCGGGACTCAACTGTTAAATACATCGTACTGTACGCGTTTAACTTATAAACGAGCATTGGTGTAATATTTCGACAAACACTTACGGATACACTTTTTCTCAATGGATTACGTTGACGCCGTGAATCGGCATAAAACAAAAAAAGAATACAAAGAAAAGTTCTTGTGTAGTGACTCGGTGAAAATTGCAAATATTTTGTCTGTCGTTACGGTTGAATTTCCCATTATCTGGCGTACTTCTATCGGTGTAGCGTGCTATGACGGCAGGGTACGAATAATTGGGTTGATCGGAAGCCTCGATTGCCCGTGTAGCGAGTAATTATATCTTATAATGACGCCGGAGTGAAATGCTAGGTTCAAACTCTACCTTTGCAGGCATCAGTTTTACCGTTGCTTTCCCGTGCGCCCTGACCCTTATGAGGGCAATTTACACGAGCACGCGTCTTCGCAATATATATACGTGCGTGTAGAAAACGTGTACTTCGCCGTATAAATACCCTCTGCTGAGCGAAAAATGCTCTCTTGTTCAGACTCTCACTTCTTTGTTTGCAAAGGAGTAGCGTGCCTCTTACGTACTTCCGCCATTAGGGTTCACTGAAGAGGAAGTTTGAAACGTAAATTGCGTTTCGTTATTATCATCGCAGGATCGTTGCCTCCGCAATTATTATACGTGATCGGTACAATTGATCCGACAAAAAAAAAATTTTTAATATTTCGATAAATTTTATAAACCGCGAATCACTCCGTGAATTAAACGACAAAATTTATATGCGCCGAAAATCAGTCACCACAGAATCTGGCGTCTATCCGTAAATTTGTATAATTATTTGATACTTCATTGAATTTTGCATAATGATTCTTTACCTTTATAGTCACGGCGAAGAGCTGGTAAAATTATGCAAGTAATGCAACGCTTCATGGATTCTGTTCGCTAACTGAATCATATTTCAAAATATACGTTGTATAAGATTGGAAATATTTCATCGAGTTCTGGTCTAATTGGTCACTTATATGCATTCCACGTCTTTCGCGTGCAAATTTGCGATCTATGTGATTCGAAGAAATTTAATCTGATAATAAACTTAATCACGAAAATTGTTGGGTACGGATAATGACGAGAGTTGAGACGAATTCGTCTTCACAATAGCCGTAGACCTTGAAACCCTTACAGTAACATAGGTAGAATCAGTGGAACAAATTTAATGCTATTCAGGTTCTGACAAATAAAGAGAGATGTAGAATAGCAGGGTGAATTGACGTTCATTTTACGACCGGGGACAGATTTTCATCGATTCCGGTTTCACCCGCGCGGGTTCGTGCAATAATATTCTTACCGCGTGAGAAGAGGTATTGTCAAAATCACGGTAGAAGTAACGTGTTATAGGTATACTATACAATTCCCAGGCCATAATCTCTATCCTAGAAAATCGTACTCGATGAATAAATATAGAGATAAAATCGAAAGACCTTCGTGCATACCTGGGTCTATATATCCGGTTGAATATTTCTCAACTGGAGCCCAGCTGTGTCTTCTGTAGTACCTACGCTGCGCAGAGAGCGGAATATCACCTGGATGAATAGTTGATCGAGCCTAAGAGGCCCCATGCGACGTGGCCCAGGGCGATATCGTATACTACGAGTACATATAACGCAGTACGTAGTCCGTATATGGCACGAGTACATGCCACGAATACTACGTTACTTGGAATACTGGGGCGGTATACGTACGGAGGGGTTATTCATCCACACAAATTCGGACGCGAAGCTAGCGCAGCGTAGTTCGTGCTTCAGTGAGATGCACGTTGACTATGTACGGCCCAAGAGGGCCATGGGTCAGGGGGTCAAGGGGGTCCAAAGAGGTTTTAGGGAATGGCAGTACCGGGAGACGTGACCGGCCTGCGAGGGGTGTTATTACCTGCCCCCTGGAGGAGTGTGAATCAGCGATACGGCGTCGATTTCTGGAATCCCCTGTTCTCCCTGCGTTTCTATGGGTAGGTGCGGGAATATATATTGTCCGGTTCGCAGAAGCCGCGGGTCCTCGCGAGTGGAACGAACCGAGTTAATAAAACAGGACGGGACGCGCGTGCCAGAGACACAGCTGCAAGATAAACGTGCGGAGGAAGTAACAAGGAAGTCGAAAGAACGCGATCAAGTCGTTTTATGGGTCAAACTGAAATCTGACCGTTCGCACGTCTTTTCGTAGCTATGGACATAGATACCAAATCTTTCTCACTGTCGCTCGATCCCATTTAGGGACGAGTTTCCGACGATATTCCACGCCTGAATTTCATTAACTCCAGACGCAGAGGTCGGAGGTCATGGAACACGACCCTTGGTATGGCGGATAAAAAGCAAGACGCCATTTCACGCTATCATGATTTTCAGAATTTTCCGAGATCATGTATAATAAGAGTACGAGCCTCGAAAGTCTTTGAAAACTTACTTGTTATAGAGTAACACTTCTGATAGTGAGATACGTTCAAGCGATTAGATGGCGAGAGTCCAACTTACCTGTAACCAAAAGAATAAAATAAGTTATAAGAATAAGTACATCGTGTAGTATAGGCGCGGAAAAACGTTCGATGATACACGATCTGTGTTCGTTACGCACATACAGATGATATGTATACTACTACATGCAGCGTATGTAGGTAGCGTATAGGAGAAACGGGGGAAGCTGGAGTTGCAAACGAGAGCGATTATAATTCTTTGTGGAAAAACATTCTCGTAAAAATTTACCGTGCTTTTGGATCATACATAAATTTGGCATAACATCAACATAAAAAGTAATGGTAGTTCCTCTCATATTCCCCCCTCCCCGAATGGCAATTTACCAATCTCCTCTCTCCATGCCTCACCCGCTCCCTTTCGATGCAGTCTGAAAACCACAAAAAAAAAACCGTGTTTGAATGTTCTGTGGGTTTTGAGCCAACAAAAAAATTCGGACAAATTGAACTAACAGTTTTTACGCGGGATACCCGATTCAAGTTATTAGCCATGCGCGTTGGAATTTAAATCGTGCGAGTAGCACAAAATATTGAATTATTCTTCTGCGGGGGTATAATTGAGTTAAATAAAAAATTCTAGAACGAGCGTATTCAAACTATAAGTAAAATGTTGAAGTTCACTGAACAAAAGGTTTCACCGTTTTTGTCGTACAATGAATATTAGCCCTTTCATTTGGCAATTTTTTTAATTTTCTTTCTCAGATAAATTCGCGATAGAATAGCGAGGCCGACTGTCCGTCTGTGCAACTTTTTTTCTCAGAGTTAAAAAAGCCCATGTCTATCTCTGTTTCGCGGTCTCACTCATTTTCTCATGCTTTTTCCGCGGAGTCTTTTCTTCCTTTGGTATATACACTGGTGAAAGACCAGCACCTGTGGTGTTTATTGAACACTCCATTCTTGCACTCCGAATAAATGGGGCGGTGGCTTTTTGATATGAAAACTCCGTCCAGTTGAACCGAACGACTCGTGCAGAGGTCTATATAGATACCAGAGCTACGGCTCGGGTGACTCGTTGACAATTAGTTTACCGCCGGCAATAACATAGGGCGTGATTTACAGCTCGAGAAAAAAATGTGAAATGAGTGCGCCAGATGTTGGAGGTGTTCGAACAATAGGACGACGTGAGGGGTGGTGTATAGTTCCAATAAAAGATGTCTGGTCCAGCCGCGTCGATTCGCAGAATATCGCGCGTATCTAACGCCGCATATGTGGGATTCCTCTGCAGGCCAAAAGCACGCGACGTGAGAATCGTAATAATTTTTCCTCTCTTTCAACTATCCGGTATCACTAAGTATTATTAACGCGATGAAATCCTCCACGGATTAATACCTCTGCGCGATCCGCCTTGGTTTTCAAACTTTTCAACCAATGTATCGAAACATCTTGATCATCAAAATTCTGGGGAGCATCTCCACGGAGAGAAGGAAGGCCGAGCGATCAAGAAAGAGAACGAGTGACGAGGGGGGAAGAGGGGAAAGGGGAACTTTTTGAAGGGATGGAGAGGTGAGAAGTGGGAAGTGGGAACCGGGATGACTCATGCCTCGAGAAGTCTTTGAAACTTTAGCGTATTAATTACAAAAATTTTCTCCGGTCGAATCCGCTACTACCCGCGCCTCTCAATACCTAATTTCCCCCTTTTACGTGGCTGGTGGATTTAACGAGCTTTATGTGCCAAAACGCTCGACGCATCGCAAAGAGCACTTTCTCGTCTCTGGGGTGAGTTGCTAGCTGGTGGGGATAAACGATCGCGCTTTTAGTCCTGGTGGTTGAGAGAGCATTTCCCGTTTGAGGTACAGCGTGAATTGAAATGCTATAGACAAATAAATACTAAACGGCTGGCGCACAGAAAAACACCCTCGATCAATTCACAGAAAATGAAAAGTCGATTCCCAAACTTTTTGTATGCCGGGGCTCAAAAACTCTTCAGAATCGTTTCAATCACTCGCAATTTAAACGATGTAGACTCCTTGTATTTCAATTATACTCAAATAGAAATTATAACCATTCGAAATTCCGAATAGTTTTAGAGAATCATATAGTGAAGAACATAGATGAAAACGTCTTTTCGAAATAAGTCAAACCACAACCGAATGACCGCATCGTCAATTTCAAGATCGTGTCAAACAAATAACTTGGACGTTTTTCGATATTTTCTGCAATATGAGGACCAGAAGACCAGAAGAAGAGAAGAAAGTCGAACAACGCCATCGGATATGATTCAGTTCGACGATTTTTTTATTCCAAGATCAACGTTCACACGTGTCTTACGCGGGATGAAAATATTCTCATCCAGGCGTTGGAGCACGTTTCTTTCATTCGTACAATGCAGCGGCGTCCGCGGAAAGCCCCCTGCAGACGATTCTCTTCCATTAGCGAGCGAGTGAGGCACCAGAAGATAAGAATGCGATGGCGATGAGGGAAGGGGGCATTGCAGGGTGGGTGAAGGGCGTGCCAAAATGTGATTGCGGGAACATTGCGTCACCACGTCTCCTCGGAGGTTCGCAAAAGTTCCGGGGTGTCTTGGGGTATCTTCAGCGGCTCGTCGTCTTACGGGAACGGAGTCGGAGTCGGAGTCGGAGTCGGAGTCGGATTCTCCTCCTTTGGAAGGCGTCGTTAGGGGTCTCTGGCACGAGGCCAATCACATCGACTAGCTAGTGTGTATGTTCCGCTGTGCACACCCCCCTCTTTCTCATCCTACGCCATTCCATGCGCCCACTATCCTCAGCCCTCTACTCTCTATCCGGGAACCTAGTCTCTATGCTTCTTGGTACGATATGGTATGAGTGTGAGTTTGGTATGGTATGATATGGGTCTGGCATGGTAGCTTGGTGTGGCGCGAGGTATTCTCCTTTCTTGTTTGCACGCCTTCCCTCTGCCGCCACCCTCTTCGGCAAACATCGATACGGGTACCAATATATCGGAATATCGGCGAGATATTGTGTACCGTCTGGAATTTACCGTTATTTAGAATTTTTTTAAGATATTTTTCTGCCTATATACGCAAGCGTGTACTATCGTCTCATTTTTGGAAACACCTTTCAAATAGACGCTCGCAAATTCCAAGGGGGAATCGATCGCTGTATACATAAACTTGTACATCGCGCCTATCAGAATATGATATTTGTAATAATCACAGCCCACCTTCATTTAGAAACATTATGCATTTACGCGTGTTAATACTACGGTATACAGAAATGCAGAGTGCAAAATATTTGAAGAAAATGCAACGGTTCTTCGAAAAAATGATGCCTCGCGACGTTTCGAAAGAATCTATTGGGGTGCATACGATTATCCGAGGTTCCTACGCTGGGAGTTTCAATTTGCATGAATCTACTTTTCAAGATGTCGCGAGAATCGAGATCTGATCCAAAATAAATACAGGTAATATACATGTGTAAATAAAAGACTGGATCGAAGAACACTTTAACCTTAACTTTCAACTTTAACTCACATTCTCCTTTCGTGTGACTTTTAGTTGAACCAACGGAGAGGCTCATATGAAATCCATTATTCGAGCACTGCTCGGGATGCAGGCGGACTACGGTGAACCTAGTTTAGCGTGGCGTGAATTGCAACGTTTCCCAACGCCGAGGCTGCATAGTTTGGGCGGCGAGAGAAAGAGAGAGAGGGGAGGGCAGTTAGCATGCTAATTCCAAGCGGAAACACTTAAATTCATTACACAAACTACTAATTGCCTGGATAATGAGCCATTGCGAATCACTGACAATGAGAGAATAACTTGTTTTCGTAGAGTTCCTAGCCGCCAGAGTCACGAGATTGATATTGTTTGCGGGTATCGTATGACTTTTTAACCAAATCAACGAGAATAATTTGAGTTTCACGCCATACAGCATATTTATGTAGTCGAGTCTCAAACATCCAATTGTTAGTCCGGAGAGGATCTACTTATTGCTTATACGCAACAACTGCCTACCGCCGTCATTAACCCCAACCAGAAGAAAAAAAAGAATTTGCTCAAATATATATTCCAGAGGGCGCTATACCACGCTCTGAATAATGCATAAATATTAAATTTCTTATCCAGGACGGAGACAAAGGAAATAACGCTATTAAATAAACCTCTGTAAAATAAGGAAGTATTCCTGGCTGATTCAGTAGGCACGGTGGGTTTCAGTGGCTGTGGATGGAGAGTGGTTGTATCTAATTTAAATTCCCAACATAAAAAGCTTGCAGAACCCGAGGGTGGTTCGACCCGGGGGCTTGGAGAGGGGGTGAAAAGGGAAGGGAAAGAGGAAGGTGGAGGAGTGTGGATCCTGGCCAAGCCACGTGCGGCTGTGAGATTCATTCCGGTTTACATGGCCGCTCGTTTCCCATCCGCAGCTTCTCCTACCTCTCTGCATCTCTGAAATTCTTTCCCCGTTTCGCCTACTTCTTACATTCTGCCTTCATCTTCATCTCAATCTCCATCTGTATCTCCATCCTCGTCGCCTCTCCTGGTATCCCCATCGCGTTCAACCAACCGGACCGAGGTTATCACAAAACGAGAGAAAATACGCGGGGAAGAGTAAAGAAAGAGAGGCAAAAAAAAGAACCAACAACAAAAAACACGGGGTTGTCTCCTAACACAATGACTTTCGTTAACGACACTCCCGTCCCATTATCCCGTCCGTGCGTCTCTATTCGCTAATTTTCTCAGCTGAACTATATTCAAATTGGTTCAGGAACAATGGATGAAAGAATTTTCTAGAACAAACAACAAGGATCCTCATCGCTATCTCAATGGCTGAGGAAAATAGTGGATTGCGAACTCTCCACGATTCTTAATCAGCTCTCAGTGCTGTTGCATTCAAATTTCATGGAAAAAGCTGTATATGAGGGTGACCCAACTTCTACCGGACATAAAACAATCGAGAAGTTGATTGAAGCTGCCAGACGTAAAGAAAAAATCTAGATTCTTTCAATGCACTATTATTATCAGACGAACTATGGACAGGCATCCTTGGCTGCACAAGTATATCTGGGGTCGGTATTTATATATGTATTTTATACGAGAAGGTTAGCTCTAACAATAAGATTGAAAAGTCCGTCCGTCTCGCCGCTTGCCTCGTTGGCTGTATGGCTAGTACAGCTAGCTGGCATAGCTAGCTGGCTGAGAATACTTCTGCTGCATTCTATTTCGTACACCTGTGTTATTCGGTGTGTATATAAACTTCTGTAGACTATAAGAAGAAATGTTCGCTCACCTATGCACATACATACATCGAGATATGCTGCACAGAGCTTCGCCGGAAAAAGGTGCGCCGTATAGCTGAAATCTTCGCTGTATCGACGATCAGTTTATTTAATGGAAAAATCCTGAAAAATCCAACGACTCTCAATTTCGGGCGAATTCTGAAGTGACGTCGTTGAGACGATAGGTCCATTATTCCGTATCGTATAGATTATAATTTCTGAGTCTCTGTAGTGTACAAGGATCGCGTGCTGTATAATCAATACGTACCTCAATCCATCAATTCATCGAATCGGAAACCTCTAATTCAGAATTATTTATGGTATGTCCGCATGTATCCAAAAATGAGTGAACGTATCATATCGATTTGTATTATATGAGCCGATACGGAAAGTGCAATTGTACTTTTTTGCTCAACCCGCAATGAAATACCGCCAAGTTTTCATATCCAATATGTACGCCCCAAACAATTGGTTATTGCGTTGCCACCGATTGACACTTTTTTTGGTTGTTTTTATTTTTCGTTCCATGTAATCGCCGAAGCAAAGGTATCGTGTAATGGTCCTTTGAGTTATCGTTGAGTCTTGCGAATATCTGTACATTTATTGTGCGAAAGAACAAGAGAAAAAATGAACGAAAAATAAAGGGTTGCGTGGGATTATATTTGAGGATGAGATCATTTCCTGCGTTAACGATGAGTAACTTGCGGTATCGAATTATAGCATGGTACTGGGACGTTCGGATCTAATTGTTTTCCTAAATTACGAGGGAAACTCGATTTCCGATTACATCGTTTCGGTCTATACCCGTTTGTCATCGAAATTATTTCCGACTGGCCAGATACGAGCTACTGATATTAGAGTTTTTCGGCTTCCTCAATCAGCAGAAGGCACGCTGAGCCCAAGTTCCGACATACTCCATTACGAAATTGGGAATTTACTTCAATTTGAAAAAAAAGAAACCATTCACTAAAACCTAACACAGTAGATCATATGCGCGGTCGAGCTGATCGACGCTCACCTGCGATCTTTCAGAAAACCTCGTTCTTCACGTACCGAAGTGTCCATCAAGTTAGCTCGCTTATAACCATGTCTCAGATAGAAACCCTTCGTCCTATCTCGTAAGGGTCATCCCATTTCCATTTATTTCCGAAGAGATCATTCACTCAAGAAAGCACATCGATTACATGGCACGGAGCCTCGTGCGGTTTGCCCGGAGAAATGAGCACGTCTGTTCGTCGGAAAAGTCAATGATTAGCTCGACTACTGTAAAATCTTTTCTCAAAGAAATTACTTTTATAATTCAGCACAAACTCATTCCGTTGCCCGTGCCAGACCTCTCTTTAGCTACAGAGGATAAAAATGGATTATCCATCGACTCTTGGACGAGGACCTGATAATAGGAGCTGCCTCGTACTCGGTAGATTCATTTTTAAGTAGACCTCGAATGAAAGAAAATCAATGCAGCGTTACTTTGATATTCGAACCGATTCGTGATTAGCCGTCTGAATTTTTTATACAATCGGTTCTCAACTTTCTTCAGGTAAATTTCCTGGCCGAGAAATATTTCGGAATTCGTTGAAATTTCTACGGTTCGAAATTCGTAGTTTCATCCGTGGTATTTACATATTTGTATTCTTCATTGCCAGCCTCCACTTTGACTCGAACCGTTAGCTCTTGGCCTCATCGAGTATTACAAATAATACGTATAATCCAATCAACAAAAGATATCTCAGAACTCGAGAAAATCTAAGGATTCAATGAAGCATCGAGATATTCAAAAGCGCGAAACTTTCCCCCGGTTTTATAGCTAACGTACACATTCACGTAAGTAAAACTCTTTCTGAAACGAAAGGTTCATCTCGGAGAAAAGTTATTCCAAGTTTGCACGAGTGAAAGCGGCCAAAGATCTCCTAACTTCGCACAATTATCTGATAAAGTTTATCGGTAGGTATAGGTACCTCTCGGTATAACTATGGTGTGGGGCCTAATGAATGGGTGGATTTCAAGGCACGATTCTCACGCGATACTTCGATGAGTTCGATTATGCAATGCGTTACTCGATGAGCAAGTAGTATTGGTAGTCGCCATGCTCAGCCAATGGCGGTCGACAATTCCTATGGCTGACTGTTGGCTGCCGGCTGTTGACTGCCGGCTTAGCTTAAACACGTAGGCCCTGGGACGGGGTAGAATTATTATGTAGTAGTCGTGGGGTCGTCGGTGCTGTCAGTAGCATGCATTTCGCATCTCGCGACTGCCCCGACAAAGGAAATTAATTATCCATGTCCTCGTCGACGTCATTTACACCCTCGGCCTCATGAAGTGCCTGTCTACCCAGCCGCTGTATACTCCAGCTGCCATCCTTCACCGATTCGGGAATAATTTTTCAATAGTATTTTCTATCTAACTAATTTTCAACCAACTGGTTTATTGCGTCCTGTGTATCAAATATCTATTTCACGCGCAGGTCACGAACGGCCCTTTCTCAGGATGAAGAAAGGTCCGATGCAACGGTCGATATACTTGAATTCTTGGAACGCATACGTTCGACTGACAATGAGAATATAATGCGTGGGATCATCGCACGCGGAAAGCGAATGTAACTCACCGTTCATATACCGGTATTATACGTATATGTGTGCGCCATTCACGTCGGTGGTTACATTGCGAATTTCATTGTTCAGTGAGGAACCCGAGTACCGAAATATGAGGGCAATAGCCGCCACGCTATTCACCTATCACGTTATCGATTCACAAATCGTATTTCCGGTAATTCGTGATGTTCGCGTGAGCGATGCATTTGTACCGCTCGTATACTCACTTCACCTGTGTCAAATATTGGCGCTATTGTGTAACTTGGCTTCGAATCTTTCCACCATCGCCACTTTCAAATCCTAGATTCGATTTAAGCCGATGGGTTTTACGAATGGCCTGAATTGAGAGCTTTATACCACCGGTTACAAGCTTATAACCACACGTTTTATCGTAACCTTCCCAGTAGCTAACTACCGTTGTATTATATTTCTATCGTATTTTCCAGGATATTATACGATCCTGGATTATATATCTTCGCGAGTTAGCAGCTGCAGAGCACCGCCGGCCATTGGCGAAACGGTTACAGGGATAATCTGACGCTTGATTTGGCTATTTTCGGAATAAACCAAAGAGCAACTTGGCGACTGACCCAGATGTACGTCGCGATCTGACAAGAAACGTGCCGAGTAAAGGCACGTTTCTCCAAATTACTATGCATATACTAGAATCATCCGGGAAACTGCTAGATATGACGATAGACGTATATTTATTACACAGACAGCAGTTACCTATGGGGTTGAATAAATTAACAACGCTGCCCCTCGTTTGTGGCAGCCGCCAGCTATTACGACAGTCGTAACGTTAGTTCCACTACCGAACCGCATTCGAACCCGATGCAGATGTAGCTGGTGTTTAGCTGTAGAGTGTAGAACACTACAAGCACCGCACATTACGAGTCGCACTGATTCTTCTGGCGAATTGAAATGTTCTCTCGAATGACCTGTTGTTGGATAAAAGTCATAAAGAGGTCTGAGTGAGCTTTAATTTCGGTTCCGAACGCCAAAAGGAACGAAAGTCATTATTCTATAAACGTTAGAATTTGACGCGGATCGTTTTTTATGTGTATTATTTTTTTTATCAATTTTTATTTATCAACCCGGTAGATAGTCGTACTTTTTGGGGGCGCAGTCTATACATAATACCGAGTCGCGCTTTACCATTTCAGCCCGTTTATTGTAGGCATTAGTCAAATTCGCGATGGTACATGAAATGCGTTCACATATGTGGATTCAGTCGGGTATGGAGAGTGGAGCCCGTAGAGACCGAGGAACGTGGAGATCCATGAACCTATAAAGTAATTATACCCTTGTACGAAGGGTCTGTACGGGACCAAAAGCAGTCATGTGATTTCATTGGAGCATCATTGCATTTCACCGCATTCAATGGTATTATATTCCGTCGCATACATTATCGATATTCCATTTATGGAGATCAAGAATTTTGCCAGGAATTTAGTTAGTTTTCATTTATATTCATGTGCACTCAATCTAAATATGCAATATAAGCGCACCGCGGTTGCGTTATCTCTGCACCGATTTATTAAACGCAATATACACCGCGGTCCAGTGTATACCGAGAAGAAAAAAAAAAAAGAAATACAGTTTTAATCATCACTACGGTTTATTTTTTTATCCCGCATCGCATATTCGATATTTTTTAATTATATCAGAATTTACGTTATGAGTTTTCACGGTTTACAGAAACAGTAAATTATTTGGAATTCTGAGCTACAGTCGATATCCGGTTTTATAATTCCATGTGTTGCTAAAATATGGTATGATGCAGATGTGCGATATTCTTAAAGTGCACAGAGTAAGAATCCACTCGTGGAAAAAACGGTTGAGCTTATTTAATAGGGGGAAAAAATACCTAGGGCCTTATCTGGTTGTGAGGAATTTCGATAAAACTGTATTACTCTGCCCTATTGGTTCCAAGGCGAATATATACGGGCGGCCCTTCTCTATATTCCATTTTATCCCGTATACATAATAGATCGTTCTCGAAGCAGGCAGCAGAGCAGATCCCTATCAAATGTATTCTTATTTTTTCGCTCGATTTAACAGGCCACGATGGAAAAATTTTCCTTCGATTCCGCCTCTCCCGAGTCATTAATCTTAGCTGAAACGAAAGGGACTGCTGGAATTGAATCATCGTAACAGTTTTCCCCTCATCAATATTTGTTAAGGAATCACTTCTTCCTAATATGCTCAGACTCGTTCCGTCACTCCCTTTTTTTTTCTCCCTTCCCCCGTGCCCCTCCCGCTTCGTTCCCTCGCCTTTTGCCTTTTCAGACAAGCCAATTCGAGTCGTAGTTTGCGTTCCCTCGGGAAACTGAACCCAACGCGGACAAACCTGAGTGCGTTCTCCGGTATTGTCATGACCCGACTTCCAGAGTTTTCCGAACAATTCTTTACGTAGGTATTATACCATGTCGGGTGTATAATTTAGTTGTTTTGTTCGATTAATTGAATGTAGAGGAAAGCAGGGCACGATACCGTCGGACCATCCAAGATACCAGATTCAAGGATGAGACATCTTCTCATGAACTATTTATATCCGATATATTTTGATTTAGAAGTGGAAAAAAAATGATATGGTAAGGGCTGTTATAGAGGCATGTATACATACATATATTATATTCAAAGTAGGTTTACTCTCGAGAACACAATAGTCAAAAATGGGTCTCCATGATTTAAACATACCATTGATAGCCTCTGTGAATGGTTCACCCACCGTCGCTTTGGTAGACCCTGTGAACCTGCATCGATATCAAAAGCATGAAAATTCAATAACCAATAAGGTTCGGCGGTACCAAAATATGAATATACGTATGTGCTTGTATACAAATAAATGTATGTATATTATATTCGTACATCGACAAGCATGCCCTGGATGCAATACAATATAATATTTTGCCGTCCTGCGGTAGATTATATGCTTAACGTTACCTAAAAATTTATCACATTCTTGACGCATTTACTGCAGACTCGATTCACAAAAATCATATTCTGATTCAATTGCAATTCAATGTGTTAAAAATGAATATTCCAGTCCCGGAGTTGGCAAGGACAAATGGATCACGAAGCAATGCATCAAATGCGTTCGATGCACGCACACGTCTTCCGAAAGTTGGGAATTTTTTTTTCTTGTTCTTTTTTCTATCTCTCTTATTCTCGCTGAAAATACGCAGATCCGAAGAAATACATGTTTAAACAGATCGGGTTGCCAAAGTGCCGTTCGGCTTGCCAATAGCATAATGCATTTCCAACTGAAATTCGTTTCCCGGCTTGTGACGGGTGAATCGAGCAACGTTTTGCTACTTTTATCCCTCACGCAATGTGATTCCCATGGTGAATTTGCTTGCTCTTGGCGGGATACGGTCAAAATATAACCCTTAAATGCCGCCTCGTTCCACAAAATATTTAAATATTTGATCTCCGGCTCACTTTTCGTAGGTTTTATTTATTTGTTTACGTCATCATCCCCAAAACGGCATTCTACGAAACTGCCGAGCGCGCAGAAACAAGATATTTTTTCATTTGGGAACCCTGCCAACGCGAACAGTCCTCCGACTAGATACGATTCTGACCCAAAAAACGCATGCGACAAATTAATAAATTATACTACCTACTCATTTTTGTTGGTTTTTTCGTTTGTTTTATTTTTATTCTACTTGTTTGGCTACGAGCCGAATCACTTAGTATGCGTATCCCCTACATCTTTCTCTACTCTGATGCGTCGATCACCATGTAACTTGGGAAAACTTTTCGTAAGACCACGGTCACGAGTAACTAGATGTAGTTTGAAGCGGGCGATCATCCCGTAACTTTCAACGATCTCCATATTACCTTCGACCATCCATCCCCTTGATTAGAGCTCTCAGACCACATACAACCCGGCCTTACCGTCAACGACATTCTTGCGTATTCACATTTGGTCGATATTCTGAAAAATATTTACGCATTTATACGGCGGTGCGATTTCATACACATAGACCACGATCGCGTTATGATTAGATGAGAGAAAGTAATTGGAAAAAAGTGTTTGATCAGATCTGCGTTGAATTTGTGTCGGATAATGTTGAATCGCTGATATGTTGGCCAAGTTCAGATGTCTGCAGGCGTATAGAACGTGGATATGCTGCAGGAAGACATCACGCCGAGGGACCGCGCCCATCGCGCACGGTTGCGTCGGCACCCGGGAAACATAAAACCAGATAATGGCAAAGTGTAATTAAAACCCGTAAATATTCGCAGTGGAGAGCAAATTAATTTATGAATCAATTAGGGAGTCGCGTTTAGATGTGCTATCGCCGGTCGGGCACGCAGAAACGGGGCGAACGAACCAACGAACGAACGAACGAGGAGGCAAACTCGAACAGGCTACCCGATATCACTGATCCAATAAATAAACTACAGATACCATCTTTCATTTCGATAATTATTATTCAGCCGACGTTAATTAATTAAGGATGGTGCGGGGAAACAGGTTAAATAGCGAGAAATTATACGGACACGTGAGTGAACGGACGATCATGTGATACGATAACGTTTAACGACTCCAGCCGTCCTTCGATCCTTGTCCGTCTGTTCGTCCTCGACGGATGATTGTCAATTCGCACGTAACGCAGATATAGTCGAAAATAGTTCCAACAAATATGACGTACATTATATAGGTAGTTACCATCGAAACTCCATACATCATTGAGTAATCCGTATAATATATCGTGAGTGAACGTTATTATTTTTATTATGCGCTCGCTTTAGATTTATCCCATCCTATCACAAATCACTTTTTTGACCGATGGCGAGCCACTTCGTCGCTACCGCGCGAGTTTTTAATATGAAAGATGGATTACTGATCCGCGTAGCATTTCAATTTTCGTTTTTGTTTTTTGTCCGTTATTCTTTTTCAACACCATGCGTTTTATCGTCGATATCTATACCTTCCACACTCCTGTGAAAAATGTAATTTCCATTCGGTCCGCAACCGTACGATTTGGATCACAGGTTTCGCAGACCAGTACAACTTTGTCACCCTGAAATTGAAGAGAATCCAACGCCATAATCTTCGAAAAATCTCAGTCACGCCACAACGCAACGCGGCGCGCGCGTGGTGTGCTAGTCGTTATAAATTGACAAACGAAGCTGACAAAATTCAAACCAATATACTGGTATGTGATATTAAGTGCATTGCGGCGTTGGGCTGCGCCTATTCGCTGCCCAGAGCAAGCCCAGACTCTGTATAGTTTTACCCAGATAATTATGTGGCAATTAAATTTAACGACTGTCCATTATTCCGGTTTCTGAACGGGTGGTGTGCAGTATAACGCATCGACAACAACGAGATCGAAATCCAATTACTTTTTAATATTGTTTCGAGCTGAAATTGAGTAGCTACACGTATATCTATAGTAGCACGTTAAAGGGTTGTGTTTACGAAGGGTCGCTCAAGGGGGAGAGTGGCGTCACTCCGGGGGCGGGAGAGGTAGCGAAAAGGAGGCAAAAGAGAAGATGGGCAAATAAACGGATAAAGTCGCGGTTGTAACTTCTACGGTTATAAGCCGGCGCATCAGAAGATTACTACCACTAGAACCAGTAGAAAACTGTGAAAACAGAATTTTGGAAACTAAAAAAATCATGTCACCCCGGCCGCGGTTGAAATCACGAGTTAATCACGGACTTTAATCATATTCTCTATGGATAGTTTGACATTCCTAGGTTCTAAGCGCATCTTCGGATATTCGCTGCGCATTATACGTCGACTGTAGCGTTCCACGTGGGTATCGTTATCCACCAGCGCGTGGATGGGAAAGTACTATCGATTTGCGTTGCAATTATCATTACTATGCTAATCGAACGAATAATGCAGCTCTCCTAAACTGTAGGAGCGTTTCCAATCCCTAGCTTAGGTTACACCTATCATCTGAAATGAGCTACAAATACGAATACGAAGTCCAATAGGATCACTAACACATAGATAGTCTGAGCTCAATTTATCTCTTGCGTCAATTCATCTCATCTTATGACTTGGGGTACACGTAAGGAGAACTTGGGATGCAGAAATGCAGAAATGAAATTCTGGTATCAAGTCTCATCCTGCAGTACTTCGCTCTTCCGGAAATCACACTTATTTGTTAGTTAGTTTCTGTGGTATACTTCACGAGAGAAATAAAAGAACCACGAATGTAAGACAAAGATGGAGTTAAACAAAGTTAGCAAGAGGATGATTCGCTGCGCGAGCGTCTGATCAAATAGTTGTCTAAATTTCCATGATTTCGAAAGTGGCTTTTGTTTTCCGGGGAAAAAAATGTGCAAATGTAGCTGTACACCGAGGGACGAACGACCTTCAATCTCAATACCTCGGGAATAGCAATACCGGAAACCCGTCGTAAAGGAATCGTAAAAAATGTCTCTAGTGATATTGTCGGTGAACTTTTGTGGTCGTCGACAACATTTTCCGCGTTTATTTTTGCGCAACTTTTATCAACGAGAACAAAACGATAAGTTGCGCAGGTTTCTGTGGATGCTGATAATGGCAGGGAATTCTGGAGCTTCAATAGGGAATGACACAGGGTTCGCGAATAACGATGAGGGTAGGAACACCACCAACACAGACTGACCACTAAAGCACCCAACAACCAACAACCAACACCAGCAGCCAACATCGAACACCGATAAACCAACGTACCAAACCAACGACAACTAACATCATATATAAATATGATAGTTGAACAATCATATCAAAGTGTTACAAATAACATCATAATTGTATATAACACTGAAACATATGCACGTGAGTATATAAGTAGATTAAACTCTGGCGCTGTGGGCACACGGATTTCAAAGAATTTCATTATCTTCTCAACCAAATAGAGTGCAAACGTAATTGTTGATCAGAAAATAATTTGCTGATGTGAGTCTTCGTATTCTGCAGAATCGCGAAAGTTTCCACGTTTATTACGAGAGAGTTACAATTTTCTCTTTACTTCATTGCTTACAGCGAAGAATGACTGTTTCATCAATCTTTTCTTCTTGTATTACACGGGTTTACCAATGCTTCTGTGTGCCAGGTGCATCGATCTATTCGACCAGAGAGTTGAACAGTGAGGTGATAAAAACGTTGGCAGTTTATCGTGAGTTAACGTGTATACAATAGTGAACAACGATGATTACGATAAACAGCATGACAATAACGAAAAGGAACGAAATAGAACAAGGAACATTGGCAGATACTCCGATTAGGGAGGGTAGAATAGTGACGTACCACATTGAGTGGTAGCAGTAGGTAGAAGTACGTAGTATTCGGTGGTAGTAGAGTGGTAGATATAGTTGGTAGTTGGTGGTTGTTACATTTCGCGTTGCGGACACGGCAAGAAGAAGAACAGACCGAGAAGCTGTGCGGCGCCCCCGCCCAGCCGGTCGCTCGTCAAACTCTGAAACAGAACAACATCGTCACACCACTCCCGTCAGAGTGATCTTCAGCTGCCCTCCAATATCTACGGACGACAATAACCTAAGAGGGAAAGTTAGCCTCGAGTCGGAGTGGAAGGGAGGAGAAACGGTAGAGCGTGGCAGCGGAATGGGAAGAGGAAGTGGATATAGAGCAAAGTCGGTCGATGGGTCGATGGGTCGAGGGGCATGCAGCCCTTGCGTCCCCCGTGTAATTAGCGAATTAGTGTCTCCTGCTCTCCCACCTTCCCGATCAACCCCCTTTATCCTTCTCAATCCATTCCATTCCCTCCCTTCGCGGCCAACTTCACTTTCGACTTCTCGACATCAGCTAGATTTATTCTCGAGAAATTCGATCGAAGTAAGAGCCAAGTGCGTGGGAAAGGCAACACGTGCTACTAGCTTGCAAAAGATGAAGTAACGTTTGTTTAACCTGAAAGCCTTTTTCAGCTCGCTAATGTAAACAGCTGTTTTTATCGCGAGTTCATAGCATCGACCCATCGTGTCGTACGACACGAGTTAATTGGCTCTCTGGGGTTCGGTAGATCTGACTGACGACGAATACGTGACCAGCGCAATGGATTACAGCGATTATTTTATTTTTTTTATCCGCCAGAATCTCCTTTTTCACGATTCACTATTCCGAAGATTAACTAAACTGGGTCAATGTGAGATAGACTAAACCTATCAAATATTGAACAAAAATTGTACAGCAAAGTCGGTGACGCGCGTGGCAGATTCCAATGTAGCGAACAATCTCGATAGAAACACATTGAGCCAGGCTAGGCGGCTGCGGCAGCAGAAGGATTGTTGGATTTGGGAAAGAGAGGTCGGGGTGTAATCAGCGTGATGATAACCAGTATTACCGTGTCTGCCCAGTCCCCAGCTTTATGTCCAAACACACGTACCGAGTAATCCAGAGCAATTCGATTTCAGAGGGCTCGTAACAACACCTAACGCGTACAGGATGATGTAATATTTATCAGTTGTTACTTGGATTATGTAGATAAACACTGAAAGGTAAACGAATTTTTTTTTTTATATTCCTCAATTGCGTTAGTCGGACCAACGAATATGATTCTACCAACTGCTCGCAAAAATATCTCGGAGGAAAGTGGAGTTAAGGTCAAATAAAGGTATATTTAGAAAACCTGAGTAGTTCAGGTTCGAGTAGCGTTTCGAGCAAAAAGCGTAGAGCCATTATTTAAAAAGCGCTTGGGAATTGGAATTTGAGTCGAATTTTCGTTAGCATAACGTGGCGTATATGTATATACCGCTATGGTTCGGGAAGAAAAGTAAAGTGGATGTAAGTAAGAGGTGGGTATGTAGCGGACCCAGGAGTTGGCAGGGAGAAAAGGCGGGAAGGCTGGCAGAACTTTCCCGCTCGGTCGACGGGACCTGCATACAAAGTGAACTTCATAATACCGGGCATACCGCGACCTACACGTAATATTTCCGCCTATTCGTTTTCATGCATTTGCTGGCTACTGCTTTCTGGCTTAACATTATTTTCCCACCCTAGCTGTCTGAAAAGTAATACAACTCGACATCATTTGTTTCACCACGGAATTCAATGAGCAAAAAAAAGTAATAATTTCAATTTCACGAAGGTGAGACTAGGTGTACGATCAGGACCAACCCTTATATTCAATTAACCTCGCTCCTTCGCAAAGGATTAGAAAATAGCAACAACCTAATTTCATCATTGGTTGATGATACCATAGATGTTCAGTATATCTGCGATAATAACTATTTATCGCTTTGACGATTTTTATGAATTTCAACACTTTTCGTCGCTTCGATTCAAACATTGATAGCTTCACTGTGGGTGTTTCGGAAACATTCAGGTCAATGAATCAATTAAACCTTGGTATCTATGAATATCGAGCATACAGTTATCCTATCGATGTAGAGATAAACTTTCAGAGTTTTATAAGTTCCAGTTTGCTTTAAGAGAGCTCATATAAGAGAAAACTTTAGTACGTTTGATATTACCAGTCGTTAATACTTCACGGAGGTAGCGAATTCTTTGATATCTTTCAAAATCCTCCATAAAGCAACCAAAACGGCAAACTTATCACGACCTATATTTATCTCTCAGGCTCCGCTTATACTTTTTTTTTCAATAAACAAAAATCTAGATTCGAGTAACGATTACCTTTATAAATACTAACTGACAATCTTTCCATCATCAGATTCAACCGATGGTTTGACAGGAAAAAAAGGAAATCAAATAAACAATGGAACGCAATGAAGTACTGGCCTGTTATGGCCGCATTCCAATTTCTGCAGTGTAATTGAAAGTTGCGAGCATTTCCATTTTGAATAACCACACCATTTTATCTTTGACTCGGATTCATTTCGTATAGCTATGCCCGGTGGAGCTGACAATGATTCGGAGAAACGTATAACAAAAAATAAACCGGTCCCTGTAACTAGTGTAGGAAAGTGATCATGTGACGTCGCCAGGACTGTGAGCGCACTCCAGTTGTCATATCGAGTCAATTAGTAATCTAAATAGTCTAACCAACTGACTGTTTCGCTGGCTGTGCGTAGTGGTGGTAGAGGAATAGAGGGAAGCGAAGGTGTACGCGTATATACAATCTATGCAGGTGTACGTGGTACTCGACCCAGCGGAGATCAACCGGCCCATGAGACAAACCTTGCAGGAGCCGAGAAAATCCCATCCGAAACTCAATCGGGGATCCATTTGACCGGATGATACTCGACGAGGTAACAGTGAAATTCCAACGACCACCATGTGCACTGAACGAAGATGGTTACTGAGAACTTTCGAGCGGGAGATGGTTGAGAGCGGTCGAGAGCGGTTAGTTGTCTCGATTTCGAGGGTGGGCTTCAACCTCAGTTACGGAATATCAATTTCCGAGCATTGTGTCGGATTAGCAACAACACGCTTTCCTCGCTCAGCCAAGCAACTACTGTACATCTTACTCTTTGATTACGCCTACAGTGGACGCGAGGATGAACACCATGATTTGTGTGTAATATGAAAAGGATCATTTATGAAATAATTATCCAGTACCGATGATGAGAGCTGGAATCTGAAATCAACGATGGATGCAAATGGATACCCAGCCAAAATATAATACCTAGATATGTCAAGCAAAATATGAAATTCGGAAATCGTACAGCCACGTACGTTATACGCTGTTGTATAACGTACTACATACTTCTTTTTTACTGGAAGTACTTAATTCCATGTACTTCTCTAAGTATCCACTACTCGTCTGAGACAGACCACTCGCTTAGGAATCGTTTCCCCCCACAACGGTTCCAACTACATTTGCTACGAGTAGCCGAGAGCGAAGAAAACTGGCCAAGAGTTTTGTTCTGCTTTATTTTCTCACTCACAACGTCAGCTCCTATTGTACGAGTTCAGAGATGCAGCAGGTTACACTCATGAAGACCGGACGAGTGGGAATGGACCAGGAAAGTGATAATTTTTATCAATCACACGTTTTTCTCATCGTTTTTGTTCAACCTGACTTTGGGGTATTGTGATTGCGCTTCACTCATTCCATTGCGGCGATGCAGTCTGAAGACAAAATGAGATTATGCAATTCAAGTATCGTCCTGCGTTTCCCCATGAAAAGATTTCAAATCGTTTTACGAGGGTAGTTTTAAAACAACTTTACGAGAACCGCGTGGAATTTTGAAATAAATTTGCATCAGTTTTACTGCCCCTAATATACATAACTACCAGTGTTTGGCACTGATACCCAGCCGGTAGTGAAGTCACTACTGCGGTCTAGCCGTAGAGAGGGATTTTGTAATACACTGCTTTCCGGAAGAAAAGATATACGAACTCTTCTTTATGGTCACTGATATAAAGAATATGTACCTACGCTTCTTCTGAGAACTCGAAGGCAACAATTTCCAAAGAACAATATTACCCTTCGCTGTGTCTCGGCCCTTGGCTGGAAGAAAATACATCCCTGAATGTAATTCCAGTTTCTAATACTAGGTTTCGGTCGTTCACCGTAATTATACAGTTCAAATACTGCGATATCTCAGAGAAATAATCTCAATTGATTTCATATTTACTCATCACACCCTGGAATCGACGCTATCGTTTCAAGCAATATGTGTTGTATAAAAAACCAGAAAAAAAGAAACGAGTATCAGATATCATCTGGCGAATGAGTATTGAACTTGACACGTGTCTACAAAGTACGAGTTGTCAGTGAAATGTCGAAACGCAGTGAATGTAAAAATCTCCCAACTCACTAAAGAAAGCGATGATGGCTCCGTGCGTGGACGCTTAATTTTTCCAAATGAATTGCTATTTTATACGAAGCTCACGTATTAACATCAAAGCGAAGGCATTTAGCCTGTAAAGTAGAAAATCTGAATTCTAGACGACCGGCGCCCCTTAGCCGTTACGATTCCGTCAGCCCCCACGCGGTCCTCAGCAGCTCATAAAGTACACCCGGGCTGGTCGGCAGGATTCCTTCTATTAACTTGGATTAAAAACAATGGGTGTAATAATAACACACGGTCAGAACCAGTCCGAAGGGTGCGAAGGATTGTGTAGAAGGGAAGAAAAGCAAAGGGAATGAACGGGGCGATGGTAAGACAAAGAAGGCTTGGAATCAGTGTAAGCTTTTGACCCGTTCATCCACCCGGATGTAATTAACATAATTTCGGGTAATACTCGGGTACGAGGGTGGTGAACAGACAGATTATAATTCCGCAAAACGTAACGAAAATTGAGGAAATCAACGAAGTTGGCTAATACTAACCCTGTACGCAGATCAGTGGAATGTTTTGTAACACGCCGGTCGACGTCGACGTTCCGCCACATTTTGAATAGTGTTTCCGTTAAAGAGCGTAGAGCTAGCGATATTACTTACAATTAGTGGATGGGCGTACGTCGTGCGTAGAGTTACTTTAACGACAATCCTCGGATATTACACGGGACAAAATTTAAGGTTGGCTGTATTTTACGACAAAACCACAAGGATGTCTGAGGTTAACTGCCAGATTTGGGAGGGTCTGCTATGAATATGCCGCCGTTACGCACACGCGGAATTGTGTGGAAATAAGAAATGGTTGGTAGAAATTTCGTAGAAATAAACGTTCAAGATTATACGACGTAAGGCTTTCGCGCCTATATATACCTGCTTTCCCAGTCGTTGCGTCGGCTTCCGTTACTCGGCATCAAGGTGGTTAGTAAAAGTTTCAAATTGTACCCGATTCAAAGTTTCCCAGCAGAGGAGTCGAAACATTCCAGCTCGACATCATACGCCTGTCAACACCAGACTCCATCGTTACGTTTCGAAAGGCTGCAATGAAACGGTTAACTAAACTGCGAGCTACATGTTATCTGTCATCGCCAGGGACACCCCTTGGAACATAACAAAAATATGATCGTCTCTGATCACTACTAAAAAATAAGTGGTGAGACTCCGACAACGATGAGTGGCAAGCATATTTTTGTTGTGCCCATTTTCGTATTATACAAGCAGTTTCACTTCCATAATAGGCCTTTTTTTACATCACTTTGTGAGCGTTTGCATGTGTTACGTGTGTTTATCCAAATCAAATACTGTCGAAAAATTTCACAAATTATAGATGATTTCACAATGTTTTTGAAGATTGAACGTAATTAAATGAAGGCATAATGAAACTAATCTGAAATCTGCCTCACGTGCTACTCGATATCACTCTACGTTATATAAGATGGTGTAAGAATCTCTATTCTCTTGAACTTACGTAAAAGCTGACCGAACAAGCACGGAGGTTTTTCGTTTGAAATAAACTCAGCCGGATCTTACTAATCGTTAATTATTTTGGCACAGGTTCGAAGTTATAGAATATTCTTGTACACATGTACATAAGAATTACAAACGTGAATATATCCATCTAACGTCCTCAGCAAGCAATAGTTTCAACTAATTATCAGATTCCTTTCTTTCTATAACAGAAATTCCTGATGAAAAATGTCATCATCAGAGGAATTCAAACCTGGTGGATGTTCGATTAAATTTGAATCCACGATCCTGACGGCGACGTGTCCGGCGCAGACTGGTGGTGATCATGGTGATGGTCAGGGTGGTGGTGATAATCGGAATAGGGGTGATGTTCGGAATGGTGGGAATAGTGGTCCTTCTCAGATTCGCATCTCGTACCCCTAACGAGGTCATCAACTTTTCCCTTTATAATCCTGTAATTCTTTTCCGCAGGGTTACGAGTATTGTTTATCGTTTTTTGGAGCCTGTTCGTGTTGAACCACAACTCTTCTTCCCCAAAATCGTTGACAAGAACTTTGATGCCACTAATATACTGAAGAGTTTCTTCATCCTGGGCTAAAGTGATTATGTTTTCTGGTGTGAACGGGCGGTCCATATTCCAGCAGGCGAGAGCCGTGTATTGTACAAGTTGGAAGAATAAAATTCCTCTCCTTGACGTGGCCTGAGGACCGGCTTGGCTTTGGCGCCGTTGCTTGGATCGAAAAACGATGGGTTCTTTGTACTGAGCGTGCTTCAGCGATGACGTATCCGAAAACTTCTGATAGTAGCTTGCCAGCGAGTTGAAGTAAAGGTACCTATAAATTTAAAATCGATTTCCGATTGTTTCCCGTCTCGTAGAATATCAACCTACCACTCTACCCAGTCTCCTATACATTTTCGATCTTGCAATAAAAGTAACAACTTCTTCATAGACCAAAAATTGTGAAACGATTACGAACTGAAGAAGCTTTCGATTAATAAAATAATTCTATTCAGATTTTCTCATGAACACTGGTCACGGAAGTGATTACCAAAATAATTCAGAAAAAAATGACAATCATTAATTCATACGAACAATTCGAAGGTTTTGTTTGATTTTACCACATTTATCCCATCGTACCTGCTGTCGAAGAATCCCTTGGGCGAGAGCGACATGCCCAGCGTACCATCGGTCAAATCAAAACTCTCTCCAGCAATAGTTATTTCCATAGCCTCTTCGTCAGGGCCGAATGCGTTGCCCCGTGTATTATTTATTCTCCATGAAAAATCACGATTGTAGTCGTAAACCACGATTCCATTCGTATCGACGTCGGCTATGTACAAAATTGTATCCTCGGGACTCTCCCCGACCTCAACAATGGGCGTCACGAGAGCTGCGCGACCATTGAACGTTTGATCCTCTGGGATTACGTACTTGCGTATCAGTTGATCGGTGCATAGATCAAACACAAGAATCTTCGTTGGGCACACCGCTTGCGAACCAATTCTACCGGTGTCTACCACCCACAGCCGATTGAATTCATCGATCTGGATTGGGCATATTACACCAAGGAGAATTTATCACAACTCCCTAAAAGGTGCAACTCATAGAAACAAATAGGAAAACAAATTCTTTGTCCTTCGTGAGAAATAGCTGATATTTTTCCTTGAATTTATTCATCACGTTTCATGACTGTTAATGATCAAGAACAAAAAACTCTGCATTTCAATTCAAATAAGGCTTCGCACGTATGTAGATTGTTTGTAAGGATGAAGTTCTGTTACGTATTAGTGTTACTGTAAAGTTTAATTCGAATTCAAAAATGTACGAAAAAAAGCTGTAGGATAACGCCAAGACAGTGAGGTTCGAATTCCGATTTTGATTATGTTCCACACATTAAAATGTGTAATCAACTGCAAGGTTACCAACATGTCAAGGTAACGTTTCGAAATTTTCACGAAAGTACGCAAAGATTTTAGTTTGACTTTCACATCACACTCCCGTGATGAAAGACAAAAAAATTTGGCTCGATGTCCATCCATTAAACAGGAAAAATTGAAACAATAATATAAGTTATTCAATAACTAACTCTCTAATTCCATCCAAATTGTTTCAGACACAATGGTTCATTACTAATAGCAATTGTTTACCATTGACCTTTGGTGTTACTGATTATGATATTTACCGCAATTCTGTAAGCTGTGATGAGATTATTACACCCATCTGATTTGTGCCACGTCCAGTCAGGGTAAGGTGTTAACAAAGGACCCCCTGGTCCTTTCACGTTAGTCACAACGGACAATACAATCGGCACACCTTCTGGCCACTTTGGACTCGTTACAAAGACGCGGCCTCTTTTGTCAACGTCGACGTCTTGGGTAAACGCATTTCCGAACGTAAAATTATTCCCGACCAATTGAACACTCTGAGGAACCCAATCTAGGTTCATCCATTCGTAAATGATTTCCAACCCCTTCGCTTCAGCATTCCAAGCAAGAGGTGTCAAGATTAAAACTAACGAAGTCAACCAGATTTTTATTTTCATCGTATGTGTTATCCACTACTCATTTAACACTCGAGAATTTTTGATTTAAATCGTTTTCCGATCTGTAAAAAACAGGAATTCCCACTTGGGATAGCAGAACTAGACGAGTCAGCCGGATAAGTAACCGGTAATTAAAGAGCGGTAATCGACGACTGTAACAAGTTGTGAGAAAGACTAGACTGGAACTGAACACACAGTCCACCTGTGCAAACCTCGCGGCGATCGGTGAGAGGTAATCACGAGTTGGTGTGGATGGTGGGGAAGCGACACGGTGGTATCCGTATAACAGATGATAGTCGCAGTGCTAAGAGTGTTGGTTTAGTATTCAGTGGCTTCCAAACTGTTCGACCCCACCTCGACCCCTAAATGACCTCGTCGAATCCTTTTCTGCCGATCATATTCCATTTTTAGTAATAATTAGCTGAACATGTCCATTACATCACGAACAATTTTAACAATGATATGACCTATACAGTTGGCTAAACTTCTCACCGAATATATTAAGATGAAGCTGGCCATGAGCTAGTTGTTTACATTCAATTCTGGCGGACTGTGGTTTACAACACCCGACCAAACCAGTCTTCGATAATTTATTAAATTTTATCCAACCGTTGACCATGTAACCGGTACAAAAAACAAAACCATAGTATAAGCAAAATGGGATGATGTTATATTTTCATACGAAGAATTCCTAAATTGCTTCAAAGTGCACGGCAACTTTGTTACATTTTGTTAGAAATTAGCATGAAAAATAATTTTTCCGTCATTTTTGTAACTTTTGCACATTGAATCGAACCCATCTTCCGCGAATCCTCGAATCCTCAGCGAACAGGTTCGGGTCACCGTTCTGGAGAACTTTTAAAAATAATTTGTGTCGGTCAAAATCGAGTACGTCACAACATTCATTGAGGCGAAGGTGTACCGTTTTTGTCCGTATCGTGGAATTTCTTTTCAAAATCGTTTTTGTATGAGATATTTGAACCCACGTCAGCTACATTTTAGTTACGTATGAGACACACATCGGTCCTAATAAAATGTTGGTTTTCCAGAATACCACAGTCTTTGTCTCTAAAAGTTACTTCGGGAAGCTTTTCCACTGAGAAATGTAAACAGCACTGAACACACGAACAAATGTAAAGACTGTGAGAGCCTGGCATTCAAAGGATTCAAACAATGATAATATCCACTGCAGAGACGTCGCACGGCTTAATTCGAAGAATAGCACCCATCCAGCGTCAATTTTTTCGTATTTTCAATCCCAAGATTTTCTCGAACCAAATGTGAATTCACATTTGCCCTTATTGTTAGTGTCAGAATCAGACCGCCATGACGAAATGACGGTAGATGGGAAAATTATGTAAATCATTAGTTATATAGATGGTGGGAACGATAAATATTTGAGGGTATCCTCAGGGTATTTTGACCTCAATAGTTATCTATATTTGGTCAGCAGTTCAAAAGCCAACGGTAGTCATCAAAATTTCAAACATTCACCTCAAGCTAATTGGGCGCTTGTCTTCTATAAAAGCGAGCTCATTAATAAACGCGTCTTAAAACAAAGTATATATTCATAATTCTACTCCAAAGGTCCGCCAGCGGACATTAGTTGACCAAGCACCATCGAAATCCCGATCCAACTCACGCATATTTGCAAGGTTGATTCCAAAGAGACAATGTCACTTTCGATAAATCAGATCAACGTCAAGAAAAATCATTCTCATATAATATGCATCGAGTCCAAAGCACCGCAAAATATCTCGGGCACTCCTACGTCGATTTACTTTCGTCAGTGAGCCAAAACCAGTCGCATGAATGCGCTGTAGACACCTGCTTGACTGCTTTCTGGTCGAGTAGGTCGATTTATCGAATGCACTTCGGTGGATACTAGGATGTGGGTCGAAGCGATGTCGAAAAATAAAATACCAAGGATACCTTTGGAGATACCGAACACTTTTCAAACGCTTTATATGCCTCTGTAAACACCGAAATGATATCAATTACCCCAAATCTGATTGGATTTCTGATGGAAATGAAGCCTGTGTTAAGCTGCAGGCACTTTGGTCCGCCAAGAAAAATTAAAATAGGTACTCAACTGAAGAAAAATCGTACTCATTACCATATCACGTGTCCGTTACGAAACGCACCTTTGTCCAGTAAAAGTGAATTAGGTCAATCGGGTTAGTGCTAATAATAGACATAATATCAATGTCCCACTCGTATCAGATATCGATTTGGGGGCGAGTCCGTTCCCAGGCACAATCGGCTAATTCTTCGTTGGAAACGCGATCCTACTCACGGACCGACGTGTTCCTTTATTTCGACGTGTGATCTTTCAGCTAATTTATGTGACGGAATAGTTTATTCAATAATAACTCAGCTCGCTTATTAAGTACACTCTATAACTGATCGGTGGTTCTGCGTACCACCATCTTTTTTTCTTCTCTTCGTTTTATATTACCCAGAGCAGTATCGCGATTTTCAATACGGCAAGCAGCGAACAGTCATTAAACGTTTCATATAAACTGGCATCCGTACGCGTAAAAAGCCAAAAAGAAATCGTGTCCAGCTCAGAGCTGGTGCGGTGGTTTACGTACACCACATACGTGTACTGTGGAAAAGTCAACGTGTGTGAGTGCAGTCGGCAGAAAACTCGGTGACTGGACAACACGGTATTGTTGGGTCACGTTTCTACTTTTCGCGAATGAGAGAAGCACAGGGGGGAGAATTTTCTATGGAAACTAGGTGGAGGTTGTTATTTGACGGAGCCACCATCTCGTTTCCTTCGCCCCTACCACCCTCGACTCAGTGGCCCCGTGGCTGTCACCGTCGACTGTTTCATTCTTTCGTTCGCACCCAGCTGCCGTATTTTAATGCACTTTCCAAACTTATTCAATTGCATTATTCAAATTTGTTTCGCGCCGTACGAAATTCTGAAGTATCCGTAAAACTTGTACGAGTTTACGGAGGAGTCGGGTGACATTTTGAAAAATGTATTTCGGAGCAGTTTCCAGCTCTTTATATCACATACCTATATACAACCGCTAGCTAGAAACCTGCATCTCCGCTCATTCATCCTCGCCCTACACAAAACTAACTCTTATCAACCAAAAGAGGACCTTATCGCAGAGTTATTCCCACATCCGACACCTTTCTTGTATTATATTGATTCATTCACGTATTCATGTATTCATTTATTTCTGAATTTATATGAATTTCTGAATTTATTTATTCGTTTATTTATCTGTTTATTTACATGGAAGTTTTACTGGTATATCACGATCGTAGCGACGGGCGACGAAATAAGGAGGAAACCGGGAACGTTCATGTGCCCTATATCCCGTATGTTCAACTCGTCACCTGCACGTATATGAATTATAGAGGTCGCGCTTCTCAAGAGAAATTGGCTAACGTGTTGAGTGATCCTATCGCTGGTGCAATGTAAGCACGTGTGACCAAGTTGACCGTAATCTCCTTTACTTTTTCTTTTTCAGCGTTCCTCTTCCGTACATCTTTCTACCTCGTCTCCCTCGGTAACTCAGATTTGGTCTCCTTATTTCCAGGTGCAGCAGTCACGCTCCACGGCAAACTTTCTTTCTTCGCGATGTAAGAATAGAGGTATTTCACATCCCTTATTTATAGCAAAACAGCTTACTGCTGTATCCATGCTGTTACACGAAGCCACCAGCCATTTGACGGATATATGAGACGGTCAATAACACTAACGCGACAAGGACGCGGTCTCACTATTGTTGAAGTGAGGTCGCTAGTCAAGGTCAAATGAATGCTCACCACCCTGTTTTTTTCTCGGTATTCTTTTGCAACCGTACCGCTATCATTGGTTCAAATTGCTGACCATCGCGTAGGTATGGTGAGCAGCAATAATTACATGATGGAACTTCCTTCATCATTTGGCCGCAGTCGTAACGAAGTTGGTCTAGGTTTTAGCTTTAATAGTAGTAGGGTGGCAATCATTCTTCAAATGACCTGTGTTTAATGTTAGTGTAAGAGCTAATGTTTTTTTATGCACACATGTACATGTATACGTATGTTGGAAAATAAATGCCCTTGCGTTAAATAGCGAGTAAAATAAGAAAGTCGTTAGCGGAAGCAAGTGCAGGTAACGTTTTCCGCGGATTAGGCAACCATTATAATAATTAAGGATACACGCCGTTGCCATTAGCGGTTTAACTAACGTAACTTTTCATTTAGAGGATTATTCTTGTTATTTCCATAAATGCGCTCCTTATTACAGACTTAAAGCCCATAAGTGAGCTTGTCACAATTAGCGGTACGGGTCGAGTGCGTAATTTTTCGATAGAATGATAACAATAACTGCAATTTCGGTAGACGTGATCGCACGTGTTTCTCAATTATTTGAAGACAATTGCGAGCGTCTGTTCTTTTCACGCTCAAGTTTTGAATTTGAATTCGTGTCATCATTCCCTCGCCTCGATACTCGGTATACCTTCGCTTCTTCGCCTTCTCCGTTTCGCTTTCATCGTGATTCGCCCCTTGTCGCGTAGACATTTTCAATTTCCGTGGCTCTACGGGCGCGTTTACCGTTCCGCCTTTAACGCAGAATCGTCTGCAAATTCAACAACGGCTAGGCGATCCGCCACGGAATTCCATTTTATATTCCAGTTGACACGTGAGTTAAGTCGCCTAAAACATCTTACAGAAACGACATCACGTCCGGTACGTCTGACAGTAGACGTGCCCGCGACACTTTTGCCAGAGTCATGGCCCGGGAGGTGGTCCCGAGCCATCATGGCAACGAAGAAGGTGAACGGGGAGAGGAAGGGTGGAAAAAGGGTGACGCTAGAGGGAGGAGGACGGAGATGAGGGCGGGAACGAGGACCACGCCGGAGGTCGGGATAGGCAGTCTCTCTCAAACTATTTATTCCCGCACAAATCGCATTACCAACTCGAACTACAAAATTGACTTCTCCAACTTTTACGGCGCCTCGCTCCGCAGCGCCACCCGCTTCCCCAACTTTGACTTGTACGAGGGTTTACCAAACTCACTTTAAGAACTCCCGCGCTATCGGAGTCACATCTCGCGGAGTTTTGTCGCGAGATCCGTGGGGCTTGACGTCGACGGTCGACGTACGCGCCGTCGCTTTCAAACAATTAGTGATTATATATATATATAATATATATATAAGAAAACCGAAAGTTATTCGTGCAAAAAAGCGAAATGCCATCATAAGATATCACCAGATAACTCAAAACGAAACGTTTTTTATGCGATGCCGCCCGAAAGTTTTATTGGATACAGCATATCGATATGTCAGACTTTGAAAAAAAAAATATTCGCAGGGGTCAAAAGTGAATATTGATTGCTCCATATGCACTTTTTGAAATTCTTGCCGATTTTTTTACAAATCAAATTATCATGTCTTATTACCCATACAATAATAAGGCGAGACGAGCGAATGCTCAGTCGCATGGGAATGTCTATCGAAAAGCGGGAGAGTCTTGTTGAATGAAAATGTACGTATTACCGGCAGGTGCATGTGTCTAAACATTTTGACCATACCATTTATTTCATCGGTCTGTTCAAATCAAAGGTGGTTTCGACGAAATTTTCATTCTGCTGTTCTTGGCCTGCACGCCATTAATTGTTCGCACGTCCTCAACGCCAATAGCCACATGAATTCATTCAATGATTACGAACTGATGCCGTAAAAATGTTCGATATAAAACACAAAGGGGATTCTCCGAATCACGGGAAAACGTTATTCAAAGGCCAACGGAAGTCATCTCTAGCAATGATTAAAGCGTGTTTCGAGTCGCGGATATTTATCTCATTGATCGCACGTTCGGTGCGCAGGTAAGAAATGTATGGTCTTCGACCGGTTTGTGGGAAATAGATTGGTAGCGTTCAATCACCAGGCTGGCAATCGAGCCTGTGGTTTTCTCGAATTGTCCACTTTAAAGCTGTAGACGTAGGTAAGACGTGGAATCTTACAGTAGTCGGGTGGGTCGCTGTATCTAAGGAAGAGACGCTAATGGTAAGACGTCTAGTTCTAGAAGGTTACTTTTACCTCATCCCCACCACCCGATCATCAATTTTAAGTTTGTTATATAGACAGCGATCAATAGCGTCTTTTTCTTCGTTTGCTCCTCTAGCGAATATATGCAACGGGTAAGTATATATAGCTATATAGATTGGGAATCGGTAGAAACGATAGAAAAAAAATTCTTTCTTGATTGCTAAGCGGATCACCGCGGTGATTTGGCCTGATCTATACCAGTTCTTGTTACTCCGGACGCCGCGTAATAAACTAAATGGGATCAAGCTTGCGGAGGGGTTCGCGGATCCTTCGTGCATCATTTTCGGGAGGAAAGTGCTCCATTTTTTACCTCGACATTTTCTGAGCTGGCTTAGGCCTTTATTATCACCCTCGTTTTACGCATTAACCAAGGAGAAACTTTTCAACGTATATACCTATCGATTTTTAACTTATACACTACCTGTTTCAAAAAATTTCCCCCATAATCTATATGAGTTTTCAATCTAATAGGTCGTTTGAATACAAGTCATCAATAACGGCAGCTAATTGATCGTGAGTAGAACTTTTTACCATTAAAATACCTCACAAACGGTGGCATCGTTCGACAAAAGTATCTATAACTTATTTACACTCACCCGGATTATGTTTTATTTATGGGAATCTTCTCCGCGTTATTAATTATGTAGAATTTGATAGGTCTGAGTTACCAACTCTTCACAATAGCGCTAAAACTTACTTTCGACGGAATACCTGTTCTCTCATAGGGATGTTAAGATATACCTAAGCTCTTATTTGTGCACATCATGTATACAGATTGCGGATACACAGCGTGGCAGGTATATTTCACGGAGCACATCGTGGAAGTTTGGGATATCGGCTAATTGGTAGCGCAGAAGAAACTTCGCCGCATGAGTACGAAACCGTCTGAAATGCGCGCACTCTATGCATGTACTGTACAATAACTTGCTGCAACCTACAATAATATAATATGATCTTTGTTTCGAAAACAAAATCGAAACTGGAAGACTCATCGAATTCGATGTGAGTGGATTACGGAATTTCTAGCACGCTTTGTTACAGATCGTGCCAGAGTTTAGTTAACGTATTTTATTCTTATAATACCGAGCATGTTTTTGGTAGTGTCGTACCAATGAAATATGACGTCACTCCGCCAAGCTTATGTGAAAACAATTCATTATTTTTGTGAAAAAACTCCGTCAACGATATAGTGTAGATACTCGTATTCCTATTCCCAGTCTGCTGCTTTTTCCTTTTATTGCGGGTAATATTAATAGACAAAAAGAGGAGCGTGTGCCTGCGGTGAAAATGAGACAATTTTTTTTTCAGAGTACACTGAAGAGGGATAAAGTTTTACCTTGAGGGGCTGGTCTAATTAACTCGCACCTTTAACAGCCTCTTCTTCGGAATGAACTGGGAAAATTCCACTTCAAAGAGAATATCCAAAAGTTAATCCCCCTCGCTAGCCTTATCTGACTCTATATAAATATCCAACAAAATCAATCGTGATGTTACGGGAGAAAATAATGGTTATTAGACTACGCGTTGATGTTATTTTTACACAAATTTTTTTCCTCCTAAATTCTTGGAACTCTCATCAATCGAAAACCACTGTGGTAATAAGTACGATAATGTATACGATGTAGTCTTAAACAAGAATTGCAAAATTTGCACGCACGCGTATAGAGGTACGTAAGATAAAACCTCATTATTCAAATACGCGCCCTCTCGAACTTACGGAGCTTTTGGAATATCCGTTGCGCATACGTCTTCTCCTATTTACCTTAGAGATCCAGGCACGCGAATAATGTCCCATTATTATACGCGAGTTCATGGAACGAAGTTTCGCGTGGCTATACAAAGTTTTGCTTACTACCGGGTAGCCATTTCTCTGTACTAGGAGTGCTCGATATCGTGATATACTATTCTTGTACTATACACACTTACATTAAACGATGAAACTCAATATCTGTACAATGCAATTACCTTCGGTGAAATGCTAGGAATGTTTCAGACGCTACCCCACTCATTTATATCAAGACAGGTGCGATCTCACACATGTATACGCGTAATTATCTCACACAGCACTTGATCGCATCATGTGAATTATACATATATCCTATGTACCCTAATACACCATATACCAGCTATTGATAAAGATATCGGGGTTGTTCGTTCATTGTAGTAAAGAGCAGCTGTTTTATTCATTCGACACTTCTGTCAGGATTGCAAGAGTTGAGTAGTTTGGCTATAAATATTCGAAGATCTGCAATTTCGTAAATGAGGAAAAAGCTAACTTCGACTTTCGAATAAATTGTACTCGACGAGCCGCCGTTCTTGAATACGAGGTCATCAAGTCTGCACGAACATAGCACATTTCTTCGATATTTTATTCGAGGTATCTAAGTATGCGTATCAGATGAACGTGTTTATGTTCACGTGATACGTGATTGAACGTATGTATCCCTGAACCGTAACTATACAGCTGCCATGCCTGAA
Source organism: Athalia circularis (assembly GCA_963978495.1). Lineage (NCBI taxonomy): Eukaryota > Metazoa > Arthropoda > Insecta > Hymenoptera > Athaliidae > Athalia > Athalia circularis. The sequence continues at coordinate 25,263,691 of OZ021700.1, forward strand.
ATATCTTTCGGGATTTTTTCGGCAGCTCGTGAACAACTTACAATTAGTGACGTCAATAACGGTCGGATTCGGTAGCGAATAAAGTGCCGTATAAAAATGATTAAACTCGATTCTGAGAGAACCGCGTTGAATTTTAGTGATGAAACTGAGTGAATTGAGAGGAAACATTGAGGAAAATATAAACACGGCGACGACACAAACGTGCGTCATAACGACTAAAAACAAGATAGGCCGTCAATTTTAATTTGATAATATCTGATTGAGGACGCTAATAAAATTACGAAAATTAATTAAAAATAATAAAAACCGTTAATTATTGGGAATGGAGATTTGCGGTTGTAGATAACGTTAACATATTCTGCACGAAATGTGTGAAATACCTCGTAGAAATGTGTTTTTTCTCGTCTGCCAGCAGATGGGTAGATTGTTCGGTTGAAGGGCAAAACGTACAATATGTGTTATACATACGCGCCTGGAAACGTTATCGTTATTACGAAGGGGTTTCGGCCGTCGGGAAAGGAAGGAGACTCGAGGAAAAGAGGCGCTATCTTTTAAAGCATAAATCGTGAACTATTGTCTCAGAACCATTACCCGGTCTCGTACGTCTTACGCCTAAAAATACGCAGGCAACGATAAACAACGGCCTCTATTCATGGGTTCTCGTTGTGTGGTTGTAGCGTTAGGTGAATGCAGCGGTGGCTGGCTCTAAACACAGCGATCAATCTTGTCTTAATGAACTCTTAATTATTTCGAGGACATGCTAGGTCGGGGAGGAAACTGCCCGTATAATGGTGGCGCAAAGTGCGCGCAACGGGCTTGGGTGGAAAAGGGAGGAGAAGGGAGGAATAAGGACGTAGTAGTCTGGAGGGAGAAGAGGGTGTGCTATTAGATAAATACAGTGAAAAGGAAAACACCGAAGCACACTGAAACAACGGACTTTTTTGCATCCTTGGAACTCGCATAGGTGAAAAAAATAATTCATGCATACATCCATCGGAGTTGCAACGACATTTTTATAACAAGTTGCAAATATTTTCGAAAATTTTTAGTTTCATCGAAAATGATGGTGGTGTGATCAACGATCTGAGAATTATTCAATACCTTCAGTTCCAATCCGCGTACCTGCCCGAATATCGTGCCGAATGTGAGTTATACGAATTCTGAAACCGGTTCAAAGCTTTCGAAAACCTGAGCGCTTGAAAGAGCCGGCAGATAAAGGTCAAGCTATTCAAAAAAGAGATGAATATTTGGACCGAGTGGAAGAAAAGCTTATTCGACTCACATGAAATCCAGACCTCGGAGCTCCTTGCAAAGCTCTCCAAGGTTAGGTGGCTAATCGGAAGTTGATGCCGTTGCAGTCATTGAATCATGCCGGACACTTTCGAAAAGTTTTCACAACAATATTTTACCAATTTGGATCAATTTCCACTACAAAAAATCTATGAATTGGGTTCTTGAGAATCGAATGACGAGTTCACGATTAACAGTTAACAGTTAACGATTCCATGGTTTTTCTTCTTTTTTTTTTAATGATATACGTTCTTTCGATATTGATAAAATAGATATACGCGGGATCGTGAATTAATCATATTCACTTTCTCTGATCTCGGAATATTATTCATTGATTGCTAGCCGGAATCTTGTATATTTTTCGCTGTCGTAAGAAACTGGATTTTAAATATACAATCTTGGCTGACGTCTGAGTGACAGGTACAAATACAGTTATTGCACTTCAAGTATATTCGTGATGTAAGGAATAAAAAACCATACAGAATTATCTGATATACTATATGATTCGTGATTTGACAGGCGATATATTAACACACATCTGGAGCTTGTTAACTTTTAATATAGAAATAAGACCATAATCCTTATCAGATCATGGTGCGCAGCCTTATTTCGTTCCCATGGGGATTTGACCTTATTAAGGTGCTGCTTCGAACATGCGGACGAAAATTTTTAATATCGTGGAATATATTTTATGAGAGGTAAAGTCTGATGTAGTTACCATATTTTGTTCTTTATTAAAACCAACCATATGCAAGTTACGGTTTTACTCTACCGGGCGCTAAGTCGAGTTCTCCCTTTAATTCTCATGTGCATAGATTACGCATACACTTTCTCTCCACAAGTAAATATATGTGTTTTGTATGAAAATTTCTGTTTCGAGGCAACTCCTGGAATTTTCCTTCAAATCAGATTACGTATACGAATCGTAAAGAAGAAACAAAAGTATGAAAGTAATTCTAGAATACATCAGATACGATATATCCTCAAAATTATCAATAAGTGCGGACAAAGATACCCGAGTATCCGCAAAGTACGCTGTCGGGGTTATTATCGTCTGCATAAAATGTCAGAATGGGTTGTACACGAACGTGAATAATTACGTCTTGCAAAAGATAAGAAAATTGCATACTAACGTGGTCATAAACCAACACGTAATCCAGTTTCATAAGTCACATGGACGAATATCTCATAATCTATGCAGACGTGATGCACATTATACTGTGCGTCATGCGTGTAGACCGTATGAAGAAAAAATATATTCTAAACGAGAACTATAAATTTGCAACAATTGAATTGTAAATATCGAATAGAACTCACAATGTCACCGATTGAAAAAGAAATGATCGCAATTCATCGGAAGCCTTCATTATTTCTTCTACGAGCTTTTCTTGACTGTGAGAGAATGTCACTTGTTATTGTTTGTCGTCTCTAATCCTGAAGCCTACTTTTCCAAGGTCGAAGGTAGCCCTAAAAATACTGAACTCAGGTCGTGACGTTAGCTCTCGCTACTTCAAATATTACTAACTCACGCAGCTGGATATTAAACTCATAAAAAACACTAACCCAAAGAACGGGGGAAAGGCGAAACTTTAATTGAAGGGAGCGAGAGAAAACGAAGGAAAGAGAGAAGGTGGGTATCGCGTTTCCGCGAAGAGTGGTCTGCTAATTATGTTAGGCGAGTCTCAAGTACTTCGCGAAAGCCTTCGACAGGGAACTAGAGTTTTCCCATTCAAGCAGCCGCAAGTTCAGAGTTTCGTACTCTTAGAGCTTAGAAAGTCATTCTACATAGTCTTGAAAACAAACATGCTTGACTTGCACGGGTGTAACCGTAGTAGTCGCATTATCCCAAGTACATGTATATTTATAGATACTACTTATTAGAGATATGATGAGTAGGTACGTACTAACGTACGTTCCAGTTTATAGTACTTGACAAGCTACTCGTGGAGCTTCCTAATTAATTGATTATCGATCTAGGGCAACTTTGGCTTTGTAAGTTCATTTCATTTAAACGGTGGAAACACACGTATCTGTGGGGGTTTGGAATTTAGGTTTATGTTTCGGAGGTGGTTGTGAGGCTACGGAACTTGAAAGATTTTTTTCCCTGTGATATACAGGAGCTGGTTGAAAATTAGTCCACGTCGACGTCGGTTGCGCGGTAACAACGTTATTCGGTAAAATCCGTCTCATATTCTGCAGATTCACCTCCTTGTCGAATGCCACGCCATTGCTGAGCTGTCAATCGACCTGCCAGATTAAGATATTTTTGTTATCGGTCGACTAGTCGGATCAACGCTGGCCAAAGTACGTCCACCCGTCTGATCGTCCATCCATCCCTTATACCCTCCATTTCCCCATCGGTAGACGGGGTATATAGGGCGGGTTTCCGATAGATGATATAATTCGTCGTTACGTTTTATTCCAGCAGTAAAAGGATTCTAGCAAATAGCAGCTTCGGTAATCGATAAATTTGAGAAAATAACTTGAGCAAATTATCGATCATCCATACGTGTAGCTATACAATAGGAACGAGGACATACGGGGGACAGATATACGCGGGCGTCAAGTAGTTGAGGGAACCTTCAAACGTGATTGCCCCTTCGGGATAACTTGTAATGAGAAATTGCAACACCCTCAACAGAGGAAATTAGGTATCGACCCTTCCAGAGAAGGCCCTTTCATGACTGAAGGGTCAATCTTGCTGGTATGTATTGTTTGTTTTTCAGCAATAACTTTACATGATATTCCGAAACGATATACGTTAAGATTGACAGCAAATATATTGGTATTGAAGGAAACGAGCAGAAATCTACATCTAGGTACTATCACGATGGTAGTCCTCGGGGAGCAATAAGTCTAATCTGGTTAACCTCGCTAGCACCTGTACTATGCTGACCTGGTACGTATAATTGTAACACGTCGTGTTACAGATAGAATTAGCGAGTAGGCAAGCGATCTCCTGTCTGTATTCCTTGATCACGTTACTGTGGCACTCGCATCTCGAATTGAGTGAGAAAACTCGGGTGGCCGTTTGGTTAACCTATTAACGTTTGAATAACAAAATTTTCAATTCATTCTCTGTTGTTTCAGCACCTGTAGTTACACAACGTCCGCTCACAAATGACCCCCTTTTAACTGTTAGCACGTGCTCCAACTGCAGAGATGATTAGGTACCTGTTCGCGAAATGAAGACATTAGGACGCGATTATGACGTACAAACAATACCACCCCAGTACCATTACCACCGCTTTCCCCCACGCTTAAGCGAGCCCCTTGGGACGTTTAAACTGGATTCCGTGAGGCAATTCACATTTTTGGATGAAAGATACTATGAATAATAAGTATCATACCCTACGGGCATCCGATTATAAGGGCGGTGGTCTCAAACGCAATAAGCGAGATTTCAAAAATGGTGATAGATCCACGTCTACGAGTAGTTTATATTAGGGTGGTAAACGTGTTCGATAAAATGGTCGGGGACTAGAAACTCGACCCCTGGAGAGTGATTTTTGATTCTCTGGAATGAAATAAATTCGATTCGCACAATTTTTGGTTCTGAAAAGTCATGCGTGAATACAGCCAATGTATCAGAAGGGGTCTACCGATCATGAACTCGTGAAAAATGGGTGGGAAAAAAGTAAAATCGATGCCGATGATGACTGACTTGGAAAGTAACACATTTCTTTTATCGCCCGAAGCCCTTGGTGATGCAATAATCCCTTGAGCCATGGCACCGACAAGGCAGAACTGAAACATTGAAACACTCGAAGGCTCAAATGCTCGTTCATTCGTTGACACAGTTTGCAAAGTTCGCGCTATATCTACCGAAGGGATTAAGCTCGGGCGGCATTGTCGGCAGAACGCCCTGCGGACAAAAGAAATTCGCGTCCGCCCCACTCTGCAGCCTGTAGGGAATCGTGGGGCGTCTAAAATCCATTCTGTGCAATTAAGTCAAGAGTTGGGATATTAATATTCGCGGATGTACCTACAAAGCGGAATAATAATTCAACGCCTGCGAAGGCGCCGGGCGAGTTTCGGTAGGCAAACGCGAATTCAATTAGTTCGTATTTATTGCCGTTTCTGACACAATGATTTATACCAACCGGCTCTCTCCTCTTTGATAATCTTCTCGCTCATTTTAATTTTAACTTTCATCATTGTTTTTCAACTGCTTAGAGAAACTTTCAAGTTTTATTCCGAAAAATATTCTCAGGTAAAATTTCATTTTCTCATCTCATATCATACAACGTACGCCAACTCTACATCCAAACCAGCCAGGTACCGACCTGTACCTTAACCTCGTTGACCCTGAATTAATTCAACTCAATTGGAAACCATCCCTTTGGGAATTCGCGATCCATTTTATAATTTCCACCGGATTTAATATGATCTCGCGAAGGATGCTGTGATCGAATAACTGCGCCGAAATAGAAAAAGGACAAGAAAACGAAAAAAAACACCTCGACGAACGTGACGCAGTCCGCATGAATGAGATGCGGCAACCGTGATATTTGTCGTGACAAAGGTCGGTGGCTCATGGCAATGTAACCATTAGGGAAGATCTATCAAGTCTAAGATAAGACATCGAAGACAGGAAAGAAACCTGGAAAAAGACTGATATAAGAACACGCGTTTCTCGTTGCCCTTGCGAAAAGAGAGCGACGGAGAGAAAGCGATATTATATACATGTATAGGCAAAAGCAGCGGGACGGGAAGAGATGCATAGAGGCGGTTTGCTTTGGTTGAAAAGAAAAAGTAGAACGGTGACGCGAGAAGGCAACGTAGCTGAGGGGGCGAAAAGGACCGCCGGAAAGTTTGGGGGTGGGGAGAACAGGGCTGAAGAAGAGAAAAATGGAGCACCTAATGAACTTGAGAAAAAAGTTAAACATCGCTGAAGAAAGCCCGTTTAATGAATGCCCTCGGACGCGAAGAGTATAAAAAGAAAAACTAAAAAAAAGAACGTCAACAGATATTAACAGCTCGCTTAAAAACATTGCAATTTCCAATGAATTTAGCATCCGAAAAATATCATTTGAACTCCAATACGAAAACTACAGACGCTAAGCTTGCAAAGGTTATGGCGATTTTACCAATATCATTGGTACATTATATCAATTTATTGACGTCCATGACATTTATATGAATATGTATTCTATTCAGAAAGCTCAGTAACCGTTACTAACAGTGATAGCAGAGATGAGGGTAGTACTGCGCCATGTTACCCTGAGGGCAGACAGGGCTCAGTGCATGTATCGTTTTTTCTGGAAAATAAAACGCGCGTACCACTGTAAAATAAAAAAAAAAAAAATGTAACACAGAAACGACGTTTTAATAGTTTTTGATGACGCGGCATATGTATTCCGTGAGGCATATTAAACGGATTAGAAAACTATATTCTGATGCACTGAAGTGAGATTGGTGTTCTGCTGATACTTTTCTGCAGCGAATGAGGGCATTGGGAGAAAATGGTGAAGCCTTCTTCTTTTGCACAATTTTTGTGTTTTTTCCAATTTGTGTTTTTTATTTATTTTTTTTTTTTTGTGGAATACCAACTACGTGAAAAGCTAAGGAACCTCGAAACATTTATTTTGCTAGATGATTAATGTCGTTGTGCCATCCTATTCTGGACCCTGTTGACGCAGTGCGGGGTGCACTTGGAGAGTGCGCTGTTTTACTGTAATTAGGGGCATATTCTTCGGGTTTTTTCGAGAGGGAGGGTCGCCAACTCATGTATATAGCTCTACTTACACCATTGCATTCCAACGGGATGCCAAGAAATACCGTGTCACGTTAACAAGCATTTTCTTTTATGATTTTTTTAGAAATTATTTTATATCTTTATTGCGATAGCCCCCGAGTTTTAAAAGCTTGAAGCTTGCAGCTTCAGGCATGACTAACGACGCGTGTGAATACAAGTCGCGGGTATAAAGAGAGTCCCGGAATTCATAGTCGGTACCGTAATTCAAAAAATACAACACGTCGAAAATCTATGAAACGCGACAGCTGTACCAAATTCGGCGTAATTCCGTCGCATCCGGGCGTATTTCATTTCCTCTGTTACAAACGCGTACAATCCGATATTCCACCGTACCGCATATACATACCTATATATCCCTGCTCTACTACGGTCGTTAATATTTTTTTGTGTTAATTTTTTTTTTTTAACCCTCTTTTTTCATTTTGTGTTCGGAGCGTACCAGCTGCATGTTGCTTTTACATCAAGTGCAGTATTTCGCTTCATAGTTGTTCTAGCATTGAACTCAATACAGTGCTAGTATTGAACCCACCTGGGCAGACTGGGGGTTAATTAAGTTATTTGCGGAAAACGACGATGCCGTAACTATATACGACTTCCGCAAACGGAAAATGTATTGGCAAATTATTTCAGCTTTCAATTTATCTCCGTTCTTGCTGATGGTTGCATTCGGAAATTATTTTATGCAATAATCAAACTGCAGTTTCCTAAACTCAATCCAAGTCGACTATATGCATTTGCTTCGTATAAAACTTGGCTGGTATTATTCTCGGAGCGATATTGAGAAATGAATGTGAAAATGTAGAGCCAACGCTGATCAGTAAATTTAAATTACAAACTAATCAAAAATACTGACATCCGAAACTACGAGGACGTTCGCCTTTCATCTGATGTACTCATCATTTTATCACGACAGTATATAATTTATAGTTGGTCGAAAACCCCATTAGTACCACTCGAATTGCGGATGGACTCGTGTGACATTTTTGTCTCATTCGAATTAATTTTAATTCCATTCATTTCAGAATACTCTGCAGTGCAGTCCCCGAATACACGAACTTCGCAGCCCACGTCCAGATGAAGAGAATGCGACAGATGAAACGAACGAAGTGACGGATGATATGATACTCAGGGTCGCGCTTTATTTATCATTTTTTTTTTTTTTTTTTTGGCGTTTATCCGAACCATACTCTGGTGAGAGCATAATTATTGTAGTTTGTCCTAATTAGTTACACGTTCCCCACGAATCCTTTTGACAAAGTGTATCAAGCCTACAGTGGACGAAAAGTTCAAACTTGTTTTCAGAATCTCTTTGGTTTTGAGTGGGTAAATGCATTTGAAAAACTGTGCTACACACCCTTTTTGGTAATTAGGTCGTACAGCAACATTTCTTTAGAAAATCTACGACCGTACAAATTTGTTGGCTCTTGGCTCGCCGACCTCTGAAACTTTTCATGAAATGTTTATCCCACTGCAACGGGGTTTTGCAGGGCGCTCTGCAGCCACGCAGTATACTTATGTATGTTTAAATTAATCAAGTCACAATATGTATTTTCCCTCGCTGCAGTCATACGTCGTTCGTTTTTGCGCGTATTATTATACTTACATAATAATAACCAACCATAACACGTGTTCATACATGGGCTGCACCACGTGGACATAGTTTCGCACAGGTTATACTACGTGTATTTGGGCCGCAAGCGCGCACAAGATTCAAGTACATACCACAACATTACCATAAAACCGGTGCGGTTATGCATAGGCATAATTTTTCCACCAGAACCAACATATATAGCGCACAGCTTATGAGCACGGTGGCGGAGGCTACCCCCAGCCCTAATTGGTCATGCGGCTAAACATTGCATAAATTCGCAATAAAGCCCACGGTCTAGCAACGTCCAAATTATACCGGATTTTCCTTGCGTATACTAATGGCGAAGGATGAGATTGTAAACGCTAATCGTCGAGTTAAGCAACTCAACGCCCTACTTCCTTTTCCGCTACGACCAGCTCTTCCGCCTTGTCACTACTTCAGGGTAGACCATGAAATTCTCAGGAATAAGACCCCGAATTGATTTCACGTTTTGTCAGTTCAGAATGTTTTTCATTTCCTCGCTTTTTTCTCAGGTTCCTCTTCTTCGGAACAAGACGTAGCATCTTCAACGTACTCTCGGAGGTCCGTTAAATACCGTATACCTTATCGAGGGTTTGTATGACCCACGGGGTGATGGGTGCAATCTATTCGATTCGAAACAGGTTCTGGCGACAGACAATTGCGACGCGATTCCTGGCTGACCAGTATAACAGAAATTGTAAGAATATGAGATACTTTATACGAATGCAGCTCTAGACGTTGTAGCTGTAGCTGCAACACGGGCGGTCGCCACAGGAAAACGTTCTGCAGCGGGCGAATAAGACCTTTTTAGATTTGTTCAGAATGGTCGTTGAAGAGAATGAAATGGAAGAGGAGAAGATGGAGGAGGAGTAGGAGGAGGATGAACGAGAAAAAGGGAGGGTGGAAAACGGAGGCTGCAGGTGTAGGATAGAAATACTAGCAGACTGAATAGCTCGTGGTGGACAAACGATATAAGATTCCCCGTAGAAAGATGCTATAATAAAATGGACGGCCGTTCCGCCAAAGGTGGTAGCCACTTGACGACCTCGGTTGCTTTGACCGCCACCCCAGAGCTCGATCCCCCACCCAGCTTCCGTCTGTCTACTTTTTCCCCTTTCTTTTCTTTTCCCCGCCTTTATCACTTCTATTTTTCCGTGTCCGTCTTGACGGCTCGCCAGACGAGGCTACTTGCCCCCATTCGCGTTGTCGGCTATCCTACCGAACGCGGTTCATGCCCACGAAAGGTCGTTTTCCCCTGGGCTAGTATGTCGTCAACCCTGCGAGCTTCGGCGGTATGGGTGAAAGAGCGGTTGGGAACGCGGAACAATAACGGATATTCCAACGTGAAAAGTTGGTATCCCGAGCCGATTTCTTTACTACTACAGAATCAGTGGTTGTTTCATGGTGAATCGTAGTTATCAAAGTTAGCTTCCAACTTTCGATCACCTCAGAAACTTCCATTGTATTTATGTGTAGATACGGATTACAGATATATCAGTATAGACATATATATTTGTATCAGGGAGAAACGCTATACGGAGCCATTGAATTAACCAAGATCCGGAAACGGGGTGGACAGATCGCCAAAGGAATTGGAAACGCGTGCAAGAAACGGAAAGCCGATGAACGAAAAATTGCTTATTTGTTGACCGTACGGAAATTGGCGTCGGGCTAAAAGTCGTCAGCTGTCACAATGTCGACGAAGTTGAGCTACTGGTATCGCTATTTTTCTCGCTACCATTGCAGCTCCTTATTATACACTTCCCTTCCTGAGCCATCATGCTTGACGACAATGAAATAGGGCGGCATTAGGTAGATGTATAGTTTTTATTTCTGTAAAGGCACTTTCCGCGAAGCTTATACGTGAGAGCACCCTATGTGCAGCACCCAGCGTAACCAAAAAACCCCTTTCAATCTGCACCTCCACCCTGCCCCGCGAATTACAAAAGTAGAATGCATCATTACGAGTACAATGCGACGTCCATCAACCAAACCTTCCTCATCCTCTTTCAGCCGCCCTCGGTACTGAAGCACTACCATCGCCGTAGACCGCAGCCGGAGTCGATCTTGCGGAACGTTTTAATGACAGCTTACCGCGCGCATTTACCATACCCAGCAGAGCCAGGTTACCCTTGGTTACTCAGACGAGCACAGATTTTGCGAAACAACTCTCGAACAACCGAGCATCGTTGGTTGTGCTCGCAGAACGTGCAGCCAAGATGCGAGTCAGAAGAATAATAATTGTAGCATTCGTTAAAACTTTTGACATACCTTGGGCCGAGCACCGCGCCGTGCAATTTTTCTGCTTTTCGTCTTCACGTACGGTATGCGCATCCTTCGAGAGGTAGGTAAGTGGCTTTGAAGGCTGATAAAGGCGGACCGGAATGACCTGCACGGTATGGGTACATGGTCTATCAAAGCTAGGTGCACACGACATGCGGAAGTCGATGGGCATGTAGTGAGCGTAAAATAATTTTCTTGTGACATTTCCGTGGTCAAAGACGTGGTCTGGTAAGTGCTGAAGAGGTGATGGAGCAAACGCGAAAGACGAGGGGTCGGTTAATGAGATTCGGTCAAAGGGTGTGGAAATTTGATATATTATATAAGGTGGGTCGATACCAGCGAGGTTCACCAGGGCTATTTGGTGCCATTTTGTGACTGACCAGTACTTAAAAGACACTTTTTCATTTCCATCCACAAAGAACCTTTTGTAGCTTTGAACACGAAATTGAATTTTACCAGCACTTATGAAAGAGGATCTTTGAGTAAATGAACAAGCAAACGCGGGCATGTCACTGTCGAGTGGGAAAGTGGCGATATTTGACGAGTTGTGTAAGAAGAAATTCGGTGGAGATGCATACTTACGAGGTAAATTTTTCTTCTAGAACGCACAGAGTGAATAAAACCGGGAAAAAGTAAAAGTGAAAATGAATATGGACGCTGCTAATAAAATGCGAGCTGCAGCGGTTGCGGAAACTCTACTACCAGAGCGTAGAATAAGCAGTGTATTCGGACTGAACTGTTGAATTCATAAGGATCATGAAGACGAGTATAGAGAAGATAGAGAGACCAGACGAGTTCTACATGCAACAATGCAGCACTACAAAGACTGAGGAACTAAGAAGCGGAGCGTCGCAGGATAGTCCTGGTATAGATGCATAATTCAGGAAACATAGAGTTCGGGAAAGATAAAGTTTCTCGCGCGCATGGTGCAGCGCAATTAGAACGACGGGGAAAAACAATGTGCGGCGCCAGCTGCTGCACCAGTGCAGCAGTTTTCATTATCGGTATTTTGCACAGTATATTGATAACCGACAAAACTACATTCACTCCATCATCATATTTTGTTCAACTTTTTCAAGCTATTTTTCCTGACTATTTTTATTTCGTCATTCTGGCATTTCTGCAAACGCTGCAAGAACGAAGGTGTGGGGTCCAAAGTGTTTTTAGTCAAATAAATCAGTCAGATTCAACGTGAAAGCAAAATTAGTTTTGCAAAAAAAAAGTCAACATCGGTCAGAGCTGTATGTTCATACAAGCGAGAGATCTGTACTCGTTTCAGAGCCACCAACCGACGACTTCTCGAAGAACGGTAACAAATGCCGATGTACCAAACCCCCTGTACCAACCTCTTCGTCGTCGGTGGTATAAGTTTTGCGAAAGTTGCACCAAGAGTACGTAGAGCTTTCCGAACAGAAATTTGTTCGGGCTACCCTGAATACTATCAGGATCGGATCAGGTACTGCTACGGTATCCTCTAATAAGATAATTCATATGTGACCCTGATCAGATTCCTGCATAGGGATGACCTATGGGATGACGAGGAAATGGAACGAACGGTAAAGCATCGCAATTCCTTATCTCGTATTATCGTAGCTTTATCTAGGCCAGACCGAATGAATAGAATTCATTGTCAGCCTGATACCAGAAAATCATCAGGGCCACACATCAGGGTCACATGAAACAGCCTGATCAGGGCCCCATTCGATAGTTTTATGAGGTACTGATTAGCGGAGGCGTTCATTTCGGATCCAAGACTCATCGGGCAGCCTGGTGAGGACCCTAATTGAATTACGGCAATCCGGATGCGTACCAGATCTAGCTTCAACAAATTTCTGCTCATGTTGTTTTTGCCCCATTACGGCCACTTTGTTCAACTCCGAACAATTCCGGCGCCCCGATAAATATCCGCTGAAGACATTTTCTCTCGGATTCCTTGCACTTGTGCTCGTTGCGGAACTGTGACTGCAGTAGTAGGCAGGTAGCTACATATATGATACATATAGCAAACTCTTTATCTATGCGGAACATCTTCTCATTGCCGAAAGTCATATGCGCCAGCTAGACAATTAGCCGAAGTTACTTCCAGCGAGCTAGGAGGTCCCAGTTCGACCGCTGGCTAGTTTGTCGCAGTTTAAAACAGGGAGACGTGTAATCAAATCCTACAGGGAACAAAGATACCATTCTACGAGGGCGGGAAATACGAACTAGCGCTGTGCTGCAGAAGCGTGATTATAACCGGGGTAGGTACCTGCAGCAGCTTCGTGCTTGCAGAGTTACAGTTTTAATGGAGCAATGAAAACACAAAGTTACGCCGCATACACGGGAAACTACGTTCAGCCAGTGTCAGACCAAACCCTGCGGTTCAATGAGCAAAAGGTTGCAACGTGGTCCGCTGGGATAACTGCTTCGTAAATATCCTCGTACATGTTCCATGCCAGTTATGTTACGTTATAGCAATGTGACCTGTAACTACGCCCATATGCACCACGCCGTCCGGTATATTGCAAGGGTGCATTATACTCCCACCTGTACAGATAACACGGGCTATTCTTGCATGGAAAAGGGCACAGCAGGCCGCGATTCGCCCTATCTTCCATTGTGGTACATCGACTTGGTTCGTTCGTTTGTTTCAAAACCGTTTGTTCGAGTTTCAGGAAATGACAGATTCGCAAACATGCTGTCACATTTAGTCGTAAATTACGTGTTAGATCCAACTCACTCGTACCTATGCCTATGAAACAAGGAAGAATGCGAAAGAAAATTACAAGGGTTGCACTAGTTATAAACACGCAACAAACCACTCTGCATATACAGCGGTAGTGATATTTGAATGCCAAACAGATAAGCAAGCACACGAACAAAATCCAATACGCAAAAATAAGGGCTTCGAAATATGTTCAGTAAAATTGAATACTGGAGTATTCCAGTAGCTGTACAGTAGTAACATAAGTAACATATTCTCGCGATACTCTATGTATTAAGGGTCGGGAATAGCGATTAAATTAGCCGCTCTGGGAGAACACCGTGGTAGATATCCGTTAAATTTTAATATACATTTTGCTTTATGTATAGTCACGGGACAAACTGTATGCGCTAGCTTTTTTTCAATTTTTTAATCTTTATACAAAAAAAAATGAAGTATAATGGTAATTATTTGCGTATGCAAAATTATTCAGTCCGTAACGCGAGAGCAGACTTACGACGGTAACGACGTCATATGTAGATGATACATCTTATTCTATATTGAGAAAGAAATAATAAGGAATTTTGTTTACCCACCAGTTCACTTCTACCGTTAAAGTTTACAGAAAGTTTTTAGTTGTTTACAACGAACTATCTGGGTACTACATTTATAATTACCATCTAGAAATCTTGATGAACGTAAAGGATAGAAGACAAGTAAAATCCTCAGGCTTTCATAACGGCGCCCGCAGTGCATCACGAGTTAGCGACGTTAGGTACTTACAATGGCGACGGCGTCGACTATTAATACTAGAGCAGACGTAACTTTGAGCTTGAATCACGTAGGTGTGCTTCGAGGTATAGATATATAAATATACTGGAATGTCCTGAATCTTGAGCCAAAATATACCTAACCCTACGCCTATGTGATGTGTTGCCTGTCAATCCATGAAAGATGGCGAGCCGAAAGTTTCGCTCCCCAGGAAAGTTTTAAGAGAAATGCGAAAGTTAGATAGAGAATGGATAGGGAAGAGTTATCTATCGCGGGGCTGAAGATGTCTGCGGCTAGATCGGGGTTACGGCTCGATGCATTTCTGGAATTTTTTTAATCGAAGTTTCATGCTGCCAAAACTTTATCCCGATTCTCTGATCAAACTTACATTTCTTACTCAACTGCAAATTTGCTGTACGTACGGTTAATCGACGGGTGGGTTAACCGACGTTACGGAATCCTCAAATAGAAATTAATGTATTCATTCACTCATGCGATAGAAAACATTAGCGAATGGGTATTATCTAATTATAGCGATAGATCAGAAGATGCTGAGAGATATTTAAATGATACAGTATACATATAATATACAATTATAACGCAGGTATTTCAAACTTTCAAGGAGTTTCTATCCGAGTTGAAAATTCTGGGCAATAAAGTTCTCACGGCACCGAACTACCGGGTAAATAATTAATACAAGTTTCCTCGACCGTGCAGAATTATATTCGTTAGCAAAACCCAACGATACAATTTTTTTGTTTTTTTTTTTGTTTCCTTTACCATAGACATTATCATTCCGGCAAGGACAAAAGGATTGCTACATTAATCCAAGACTCACGTAGTTAAGAACTCGGGCGATACTATAACCGGCTTGATGGTGAAGAGAAAAATAAACGAAAAAAACCCCCAAGAAGTAAAAAATAAAATAAAAAATGGATTACCCCCCTTTCGGCGCAGAGGTGGTGAATTGTTCAGAGACAATAGACGAGGCGGCAACTGCCAACGTAAATAAGCGACGATAAAAATGAAGTGGCAATTAATTTAGGAAAAGCCAAGAAAGAGAAATGCGCGACTATGGGTCTGGCGCTAGAGAGACGCGCTTGAGGACAGCCATGGCATGGCAGGCGTTGGAAATGCCGGAGACATTATGAAGAGGACTTGGCAATTGTCGCGAAAAAAAGCCAGGGCTTTAACTGCCCCAAATCACAAAAGAAGGACAATACAGAGCCGGGGAAAACGAAGAAGTCAAAGTCACTGAAAGAGATTTCAGTGCACGTCTAAGCCGTCGAGCCTTCCCAAAAAAGTGAGGGTCGCACACTCGTGATGATCGTGATCGTCGCGCTCAACTGTGTGTAGGGATATAGGTAATATAACTCATGAGAATTTTTCTGCATTTCGGTCGAAACCATAATTGGTTGGTTGATTTCGTTATAAATTGATCGAACGACCGATGTATTCGGTAGAGCGCATACACATAATATGCATAATTGCATCGTGAATGAACCAATTTTTGTGAGCGAAATCTAGAGCTTTTTGTAATAAGTGTCACCGTATCGCGCGGTCGTTGCACTCCCAAGGGGCATTCTCCTGCTTATAGGACGAGTGGTTTTGAAAAAAGTTAATCCCTGCTCACAGCGTGCGTCATATCAGATAGTGTTCCGTCGTCGGTCTAACGTCAGGATTCCCGAGGAAGTGAAGAGGGATTCCGCGTAGGGTGAGGACGCCTCCGTGCAGGGCAACACGTGCCAAACGACGCAGAGTTGGACACCGGCGAGCAGCAATAAAAGTTATATACACACGGTGTGCAACGGCAGAGGTGTGTAGTCCGGCGGTGCGCATTGCACTCCTGTGCAGTAAGGTTCATTAATATTCGCGGTGTGACACAGGCGCTTTTTCGCCGCGTTGTGTTACGGAAAGAGATACGGCCCCCCTCGAGAATTATTGTATCCCGGACCGCGCTCGTCGTACCGCGTGCCCTTCCGTCGTAGAACTCCGGTTCGCGATCCGCAGGAGATAGAGGGCGGCCTCGTATTAAGCTGCCCCAGAGAACGGACTCTGCATGCCGATGAGCTTAATATACTTTACTTTCTCCCAGCTATAGTATATGCTATGTACGGCGAGCTACCACCCGCACTTACGTTCCACCTGCCGTACGCTGCATTAGAGTATCTACTCTGCCTGTTTCCATGCACATCTCTACACCTAGATACCTCCGTCTGCTGCCGAATACTGAGAGAGAGAGAGAGGTAGGTGGACACAGATACGTATAATAGACATTGCGAACTACGTATATATATTTGTATATATATGTATGTATTGCATACATGGAGCGTACATGGGTGGCATGCAGATACCTCAGTTGGTAATGTTCGGGAGGTATCGGACCTCAACGACGCTGGTTGTATAAAAAGGAAATATCTCGTTAGTTCGGAACCCGATTCAGGGTTACCAATTTTTTTTCTCGCCCATTTTCCATTCCTCCTCTCTTTTTTGTGATGCGATTGCGTAAGAAGATTTAATTCAAAATAACAGGTGTACCCTTTGCAAAATACATTTTCTGCAATTGAGAATGAGGAAAAATGCGGATTTGTCGAGTCGAGTTAGATAGAAATAACAAATGAGCGAATGAGAGTTAGGCTACGACTGAAACCAATCGGGATATCTCAATTTTTCTGCTCCAAAAAGCGAAAATATCCCGACAACTCGATCATTTCGATAGATGGATCAATTTAGTTAGCGGATTCGGATTCCTAGGCTCAGAACATTCATCGGAATATATCGAAAAAGATATTTCGATATCCGACCCGAAAATCGAAAGAAATTAATGGCTATAGCCTGTGAAGGGTCTCTAAATAACGTCCCAATGCACCACTTGTTGGATCAAATCGCAAGGAGGATTAATTTTTTCGTAATGTAAAAATGCAGGACAGGAGCGTGTGTACGATGCATATACCGCAGGTATAACTACTTTGTGATAGACATCGCACATTGTGTGATTGAAGAATCCGGTAAAATTTGGGAAAGAGCTAATGTCAAGCACGCGCGAAGCGCTGCTGTTTGTTGACTCAAGTAGTTTGTATGTTTGCAGGGATCATTACCTGCTCACCTATTGTTCATCTCGATTGCCGCTTTAATGCCCATTGTGCAGCGGAGAGTAATGCGCGTATAGGAGCCTAGCTGCTGCGCATTTGGTGCAACTGCACTGTACTATATATGTATGCCGTCAAGGATTAGGTGTCGATAATTCTTTCACTTACGTACATACAGATATTTAATCACTCGCGATTAGTCGTCCCTGTGCGCTTTTCCATGCCTCCAAAGAGCTGTAAAATATGCTTACCTGGAACAAAAAGAGAAAAGAAGAATATTATAGGTCAGGCTGAATAGAAACGGGATTATTTCTTATCGCGGATCAAATAAGTGCAATTCCAATCAGTTATTTTGAAATTCTTGGAAGTACTGAGCCTGATGAATGAGTAAACTACGCAGTTGTGAAGTACTGATAAGGTTACCAAATATTTCCACGCATAGTCAATTCACAGAAGTACAATTTTCAAGATTTAAAAATTACAGCCATCATTTGAGGCATATATTTATCTTTTTATTCCTCTGCACTGACGTTCTGAAATATATTCTAACTATACATTTCCCTCGCACGGGTGAGCGAGCTTCGCCTCTACGTCATCGCTTAATATCGGCCAACTTTTAATCAGAACCCAGAGCCAGTCCGGAAACTTTATTTTCTACAATGACGGCGGGGTGAACGCTGAAGATCAGCTCGACTTGGCTGAGATAACGAGGGTTGAGCGAAAATTGGAGCGTGAGTATGGGCGGCAAGAGAGTAATAGAGAAAAAAGAAAAGGAAAAGGGTGAATTGGGTGGAGGGGGTAAGGGGGCAAAAGGGTAAGCGAAGAAGGGAGATTTGGGTGAGACTTGTAAGCGAGGAAGGAGATCACGGATTCCGTCAAAAAAAATAGAACTTGCAATGTATGTAGTCACGTTTTATCCGACAATATTTGGAAAAAATGAGGAAGAACTTTGGCATTCTTTTAAAAACAACTTTGTAAAATTTCCGAGATCATTTCTCTGGTAACATCGTTTGGTTAACGAAGTGCAGTGTCTGAAAAACTGCGAGAGTAAGGCCGACAGGTAACCAAAGTTTTGTTACGGTTCATTTGCTTTTACTGCATATTGTGCTCGCGTGCTACGACTCTGATGTAACTAATCGGTCTACGAAAAGTCAATTCCTTTCATTATGTACATATGCAAATTCACCCTTGACTATGTGAAGCGGGTTTAAGCTGTTGATATATTTAATTACTCTGGAAGAATTGAAAATTTCTTTTAAACAGTACAAAATAAATATGAACATAGAATCAGTCGTGAAACACTATATATTTTTCAACTAGTAAATTGTCTGATTCGATCTGATTTCGAAGATCGTAAATTATGAATAAATTCGATTACAGCTACTTTCAAACGAATGATAGTCTATCATACTCCAATCAACCATCAATTTTCTAATGCGACCTTTCTCAGTTTAGAGAATAACGACCGCTAATTATTTGTCGAGAATTTACGAAAGAATCACTTGGAATTAAAAAAAAAAGTCTATCAGTTGCTCGAACGATTTTTTTTGTTTTTTTTGTCAGGATGTGCGGCGCATGGAAAAGGTTTTTATAGAAAATCTCTGGACCGATTAGCAGACGGGGTTTTCGAATTGATTGTAACGAATGTGTACCTGGCAATAAGTTGCACTGCTAATGCAGTTAATATAGTTCGTGCATGCATTTAATTGTGACGGCAGCTACTCCGTAAGTTCAATATGTGGGGTGAATACGGGGAGTAGTATAATCCATGAATAAGCCGGACGTGAATTAGCTGCAGTGGTTTATGCTTTTCTAATCATACATAGTGTTAAATAAGTCCGTGTATAGCTACGATGTATAACCTAGCCGTGCAAAGCCAAAGGTGTATAGTTTGTGGTCTGATTGTGATTACACTCATTATCCCAGCAGCTGGATGCCACGCCATATGTACACATGCACGCAACCAAATACACGCAATGCAAACGCATCGACGCTATTTTATTCATTCGTTATGCCTGCAGTATGTATAGACCAACCCGTAATTTGATTCAACCACATAAATAGCATATGTAACGTGCGCTACCGACCAGAATGTTATCGTTATTACATTAGTTTGAATTATGATTGAACGATATGAAACTCGTGTCATTTTAATATCATACCTTATTCACCGACCAGCTTATTCACATTTCTCGATGATCGGTCTCTCAACAAAATTTTACCCGATAAAAAATGATAATGACAATGGTAATGATAATTCAAAGCTCGCGTGGGATACGAATTAAGATGGATAGCACAGGGGTCTATTAATATCGTGAATAAACCGCATTGTTTATTCGCATTATACCGTTGGAGAGGACATTAACGTTCACCCTCGAGAGCAAACATTCCACATTTTCTGGTTTATAGGAGCCGCGTATTCCATGGGAATAATTACACGCCGGTGGTGAACAGCTTCCGAAGCTCGGGTAGGGTGAGCAGGAGCACTCCGCCACTCCACGGCGGGTTCGTTCGCTCAGTTTTGTTCCACCGACTAGCCCCCGGAGTCCTAGCATCAGCGGTACGTCGCTGTGTATCCCTATTATCCGCAGTGACTTATCATCGGGTTAGACCATAAACGGACCCGAAACTGAATCCCTTATCGACCAGCTTCTTTCTTAAAGCCAAAACATGACCCGTAAACCTGAACTAGGGGAGTACGAAGTCTAAGCCCCAACCCTTCGCATTCGTTTTCATTTCCACACTGCTGCAGGGAGTGGGTATGCATATAATATTATGAAGGGAAAAAATAAGAATGTTATTCGGGCAACTTATTACGGCACATTTTGTTTAAAAAAACTTATCGAATACATCGTTTTCATACCGCGCGTACGAAACAAAGTTCATCATTGCGTTCTTTGTTCATTAGGATATTGAAAATATGTGCGTATACATGTATAGGGTTCGTGACGTCATTCTTCCGAATGCCGCGCGGCGAAACAGTTTAGCGCATTACGACGCCCTGATCGATCAGGGTGCGTGTGCAGCAGCCCTTCGTGACCCGTTCGTCCCGACGCATTGCGTGCACGTGCTGCGTCCCCTCTGAGCTTCGCCCTTTCTCTCTCGCGCCTATAACCAATCCTCGCGCCGCTGCAGTACTCGGTGATGAAATAAAAAATAGAACAAAAAAATGTAGGTAGGCATGTTATATATACCGCGGCATAATAATGCGGTTGATTAATTAAAATACCCGCAAGAGTTAATTGATTTCGCGAGTATGAGAGCTAGTTTTGGTATCACGTGATCGGGATTGCTCGCTTCCTGCAGTGCCTAACCAGAAAACACCCGTACCAGAGCTATCATTTTTCTCTTCCATTGTGCAACCCGTACGTTGTTAAACTCTACATTATGCCGTTACCAGCTATTATGGAAAACAAAGACACCTTATCGCGATAATCGACGTAATTATCACCTGGCCTCGTCATAGTCAACCCTTGTTCACGGGTACCAGATAAATAGCCTGTACCTGCGTTCGCCCTACCTATAATATGTTTCCCACACGAAGGGGTAACCAAATACTAGATAATTTTTGTCTCAATTTATATATAAGTGTGTACGAGTACCTCGAGCTTGTCTCACTCTCACAATAACAGGTCTGGGTTAGACTAACGCGTTTGCCACGGGGATTAATTCGGCTGACTGTTAACCTGTTTTACACGTTGCGGCGTAACGTTGCGCCTACAAAAATATAACATGGCTACATCGTCAATTAATTGTCACCATCATTAAAGGCGCGTATTGAAAATAGGATGCATTAAAAGTATCATAGTTTCATATTAGCGCATCGGGTTTTTGGTAAACATCTGCACAAAACCTGTTACATAGCTTTTTGTTAACGCGAACTACCGCGGTCCCGCTATACCGTGCAGTGTGCAAATACTCAACCGCTCCCAATATCCTCTCACTTTATCCTATTTTGAGCTAATTGCAAGATATAGTTGATTTAAACAATGAAATCACATTAATATTCATATCGGTGAAACATTTTATGTATAGTAAAAATAGGTAGGTGCAGTACAAATAAATTTGCGGGGCTCGAAATTACATTTTCAATTCGCGGCTCATGCGCTCTGCTCTTTCTCATAATCGCTAAATTGAGGAAAAGAAGTCGGAACAATCGGAATATCGTAGACATTGATACATTAGAGCAGATACAACGTATCATTTGAATAGTCGTCGGACGACGGTTCTATCACATAATTTTCATGTAGTTACGGTCATAATGGTCGTAACGATAGAAATATGCGTATTTAGAATTATCGATGCAATAAATATTCATTAGGCAATTAAAGCTCAGCTCATTGATTTATACATTACCACTTGTAAACTAAATAGAGTACTCTCTCGACTATTGCGATTTATCGCTCGATCTGCATCGATGCGCGGGTAGTACGCGTAGTAGAATGTTTTCGCAATGCGGATGATGTTGGTATGTGACACGTCAAGAGATACTTTACAGTTATGATTTAAATAGACGTCGCGCATTAGTATGCATGAAGGTAAACGTGTAACGTGCAATGCACGTATAGACGCTTGGTACACGGTGGAGGAGAACCGACGGTTCAACATTTATAACAACGTTGAAGTCGGCCAGGCAAAATCAATTAGAGTACCGTGTGCTACATTCTAAATTTAACCCGTTCACTCGCCTGGGTGTTCATCTCCCTGTACGTGCTGCACACGATCGTTTAAGAAGTCGCTAATAATCGTTGACTTTCCGACAAATTTTACCTACCTTCAAATATATACTGCATTTTCGTTTCATCGGATTCGGAAATTTGGGAAGGTTACAGAGAGCGAAATTTAGTCTCTTCCCATTTTTACATCCATATTGTTTTTTATCAAACCCAGTGACGCATTTACTATTCGAATTCACATCCACCACACTTTGGCCTTCATCCAATACACCATTTCATGTTAACATGAACACCATTCGAATCTTAACACCAATTTCCTTAGAGTTTAGTTTGCGATTCAAACTTTGCTGCAGGAAATGAAATACGTGCACGTGCTTACAAGCTCACTCGTTTTAGCCCGCGTATCATCACAAAAGCTGCGTGCGAATTAACGTCATTGTTCTCAATGGCTTTTCGCAATTGTTCTTACTCGCTGTCGTACCTGTTTTTATCTTAATCGGAATATTCCTTTACCATTTTATCTTCGGTAAGTCATCATCGTCCAGGCAGGAAATATGTATGGATATACGGAGGCCCGTACGTACGCCAGTCAACACCGTGCGTTATCGTGAGCGGTATTATCCGGCAGTACCAGAAAAAAAAAGTTCAGCGGAAATCTGGCAAATAAATAATCCTCCAGAGCTAAAAAGAGGAACTATCGTGAATACCTCTAACTGTAAAATGAAAGAGCCATATACCCGTGTGTCATTGTGAAAGGGTCTTTGTATTAATTTTTTTGAGAAAAAACCACGAATAGAATTCAAGCTCGTGATAATTTTTCCACAGATTCAAAATTATACGCTGATCCTTGTAAGTAAATTTTTACGACTTTTTCTTTTTATGAGAACAATAATTGTCCTCCGGAGGTACGCCGCGTACGTTTTAAATTGAGTAAAAATCCCCACAGTCTTATTGGCGAACGATCCGAATTATTCAGGCTGAAAGAAGAGTGAAAAAAATACCAAATAATAATGACAATCAGACGAAGGGCAAACGGATCGAACAGAGGGCCCAAGAGTGACAATCTCTGGTGGGAGAGGAGGGTCGCTTTCGTAATATTTCCCATCCTGTTACCTTTTACAAACGACCACGACTCATCTCCTTGACACCATTTCTTCGCCCCCTCTCAGGCGCCCTCACGCCCGTTGGTTTTTAATTATTTTATCTTCATCCCTGCTGTAAAAAATGCTAAGCAGTTTCATTATTCGGTGGCTGAGTTCCATTAGGCTCCTGGCCGTTTCACCCCGGCTTCATTATCCCTCGTATAAGTAGTACACTCCGTAGACGGAATGCAAATGAGTACGCGGGTGTTGGTCGGTCGGTCGGTTTGCGGGTCTGAAAATTTTCGTTTACAAATGTGCAACGGCAAGCATTTCGTCTATGATTCACGATCTGTCGTTTGATCGAAAGGTGATTCTTCTCGGTGCAGTTTTTACCATCATCCGCAAAGTGCGCTTTTGCAGGGTACGGGGATGAGGTGGTCGCGGGTATATACAGGTGGGTATAGATACGCCGCGCCATTCGTCGCGCGCCACCCGCCTTGGGCGAAAGCAATTTTATTAGGTTCTTCAATTGACTCTATATTAAATTTCAAGGATTCCCCGGGGATACCTGCTTCCAGGTTCAGCCCTGCGGCCGCATCTCTGTCGGTCCTCAGGGGATGCGCACGTGTTGAACGGGTAAGTCAACCGTACCACTACCTGCAAACCTCTTCCTGTACCGCCATCTCAGGGTCAGGTGGGGTCATTCGCCTAAGAGAAGCCCGCTATTAACCTTGCGACGTTGCTTTCAGCCTTCGGGAATAACTACAGAGGCAGCACTCACAGTAGTCTCTATTCCCATGTACACAGAGTCGTAGCTAGTTTCAAAATAGGAGAACTAATTTAAACAGGTTTTTGCTGGAAACGACGTTTCCCGAGGGATTTTACTACGCGAATAACGAGGATGCAGCACAAGAGCCACGAGCAACAAGATTTCCACCATGAGAAAAAGAACATTATATATACACGTAAGAGAATGGAGTGCAAATTCACACAAATTTTGTTTACCAAGAGATAGTGATTGGAGTACGTGATCTTAGATTTGTGAAATTGCTGCCGGGACAATCGTGGATCATTTTCCGTTCCGCGTCGGTGGACGATCCGCTATGTGCGGGAGATATGGTTTTACTTATTCCGACCAAGGCGTACGCGTGAAAACCCACGAGAGCAATTTATCTTCTTGAATTTAAGCTCCTATTGGAGCGGATCGTAAGCCGCCAAAAGACCACCAACCGAAGGTTGGCAGACTTCCACATTTCCACATCGTCACCGCAAAACCCCTTCATCCGGGGACGGTAGCTTCAGTGATTTGGAGGAGACCGCGCCATTGCGCATGCATAATACATTCTAATAGATCCCCCTCCTTCCCCCCGAACGTTACCTTTCTACCTCTTCTACCTTTTTTACCCGCCCCACATATAGTCCCGGCAGTCACAACTTCTGGGCCCTATAACACAAAAACCCCTAAAGGCCACGATTTCGTCTTATTGCCACCCTTTTTATACCATGTACGGTTTCGCGTTATTTTCATCCACACTCCATACACTCGATGGTTATTTATTTCATTTTATCCACACTTTTATGCAGCAAGCCTCACAGTAAAGAAATTCGGAAACGGTCCATAAATATACCTATCGACTAGCACCGTCCATTTGCGTCTGTTTGCGTCTGTCAAGCACAAAGTCGGGCAAACGTTGTTGTCCCGGGAAGCCCCGGAAGCGGAGCTTGGCTTTGTACACGTCGCTGTGGATTTTACCAAATAAATCGCGTCTTTGCCTACGAGGCCTCTTACCCTCGATTTCAAACTAGAACTATACATCTTTACGTTTCGACTATATATATATATATATATATATATATATAGGTATATATATATATATAACATGAAAAACTGCAACAAGAACGCAAAAGATTATACTATACATGCCTTTTTTTATTTTTTTCTTCATTCTCATCCGGGGAAGGAAACAGTTTCCCACACGGGAACAGAAGTAAAAAAAAAACCGACGTTCAGTTTCTTCAAGCCTGACTTGCAGGACCACCCTATTATATCAACCGCGATCGGATCTTGGTGAAAAAATTGAGACTGTGCTGCGCGCTGTGCTGGTGTAGGCGAAAAATTTTGCTGCTTTCTTCGATTCCTCAGAACCTTATCTTTCCGATGGCTTGCTCGAATAAAATATTAAGTAACAAACTGTTCATAGCTAGAATTGTATTTCTGTTTTTATGTTGCGCGAATGGATGGGGTGGTTTGAATGAGTACTCAATCGATAATGGCTTGGTTCTGTTTCCTCGGTAAACTGATGCTGTTGCGTCAAATACGTTATACTTCGAAGCACATTCATCTATACGATATATATACAATACACATATATATGTACATGTACAACATAAAACTGGCAACAGAGATACGACGTCACAATGTCGCGGGACGAAATGTATCCAGACGTCTGGCTAAAAGTACCAATAACCAACAACGCGCAACTTGAAAACTGATTGCTTGGGATGTCTAGAAGATTTCATCTCCGGCGGACGATGAAGTTATTATACCCACCGTAACAAATGTTTAAAAGCAAATCGGGGAAAATCGAACCGTTCCTCTCCTCACCGAGCAAAAGTCGCACCGCTGGACTTAGTAACTCGTCAACCAATCGCCCACAGAGTTTCGTATTGTCTTCGCGTGTTGCTACGTCTACGAATGTATCGTCCCTATATGCACGTATAGTTTTGGAATACATATATAGGTATACCTTAAAACCTTATACTGGGTCACCACAGGTCGGCGATGAAATCAGTGATATTCGTATTCACGACGCTTCGAGATCTGTTTTGCATACTAATTATTACATTTAGGTTTCATTTAGCTGATAATTACAGGGTAACACCTCTGGATCGTGGTAAAAAAAAAAATCCCATTTTAAATAGATCTCACCCATAGTTCTCACTTCTTGCTTTAAAATCAGGAATTTCCTCACGTCGTAATCTCCAATATCCAATTGATTTTCTACCTGCCATACTATATCCTGTACCATTACTCTCTCCCTTTACCTCTGCAGGTTGGGTGGTTGAACGCTGCTCAATTAAAAGTTTTTCCTCCCTATCAAAATCCAACAATCCCACGCGTCCGTTCTCGTGCAGCATAAGGTTGACAAAAGGTTTGCCAGATGAATAGCTGAAAGGGGCCTAAAGGGTAATTGCCAGCTCAAACTCTCAACCAAAGTCCAACGACATTGCTCTCGCACCGGCCCGGAATAGCCTCCTCGGATATAAATGTCGTATAATCACTCACAATATTGTTCATCTTATGGATATTATTACCTCTTTCAATCATAGCTATTATATTTTTTCGCCATTGAATAAAGAAAACTATGCGGTATAGCGATTGAGAAATATGTGAGAATTTAATCATGTCACAAATCGATTTTGGTATAATCATTGAGTTTCGCGTGGGTAGAAACTAGCTATTCGTTGTGTATGAAGAGTATTCGAATATATGCACGTGGCAAGTTGCTACTGCTTCAAAGTCGCATTCGCTCTTCTCAGTATCGAAGCGATCAAGTACGTCAAGGATGAACGTAGGATAAATTTAGTGGAAAAGGCGCCAGGAAAACTCTCCACGAAGAACTCTCTTTAAGCGAGTGTCTCGCAGTTTCTTGCAGAAGACCAAATGTCAGACGTCTGCAAACCTATTCTAGCTCCTTAGCATAAAGCCGGGTTCCATTCGGGGCGGGCCTGACGCACGGTTACGTGTACGTGGCTGGTGACAAATACCAACAATTCGGTAAATCGTGCGCAAAGTCAGAAATTCAACGATCTGTCCTCGGAGTAAAGCGCTCGTTTCGCGATTCATTCGTTGCCCTGGCACTTTGACTTCCCATTTTTGTTCGTTGAGACGGAAAAATTGCTGGAAAATTCAAAATTGTTTTCCATACTGAGTACCTACACCAATATTTTGATTCTCTTTTTTTTTTACGTGGATCGATGGGTTCAGAAAATATATTGTACTGGAATATCAAAAGGGAATGTTGTTAAATTATACTTATTGTTATCATCCCCTACACGTTCAATTTCAACGATAATAAGTTGATGAATTTTTGAGAATTCTATTAGGACAAAACTCACAGCTTGCAGTTTTTTCCCCCGTGATTTCTTTGCGGAAATACATAACATGAGCATATATATTCTAAGAGGCCCGCCGCCGGGCTCTCTGGTCGTTGGAAAATTTGCTTTGCCTTCAATTCCTTATCCAAATGAAGAGGCGAAAGAGCAGTGTCTCGTAAGATAAGGCTATAGCTTTTTTTTTGAAACGCCGCTGAAAAGTTGAAACAAGTAGTGGAAACCGCGCCCGTCTACCACGGTGGTAATAAAATGTTGAGTTTAGATCTCATCTCCTTCAAGATTGCGCGCAAGTTTGGTCCATCCGAAACAGCCTTGAAAAAAAAAGTCGGTGCGCAGATTGGGGTTTCTTGGCCTTTTACCAAAGGGACAAGGGAGCCCAAGCAAGAGAGCTGGGGTGGAGAGCCAAGAGAGCGAAGGAGAGAAAGAAAAGATAAATCGGAGAGAGCCAGAAAGCAAGCATCGAGAATCAAGAACCAAGAGGCAAGAGAAGAGTCCTCGAAGAAAAAGGGGCTGGGGAGGGGGGAAAGACCGCACGCCGGTGTCGCCGAGCCTCGCGGCGGTGGATCGCGTATTTACCTACATTGAATCTCTGCCAACCTACAATTACCGGTTACCCATTCTTCCGCTAGTCACCAAACCCTCGTTCTAAATTCGGGAGCTCCTACGAATCCTACGAAGCCTACCCCGAAGTCTATACGAATCTGCATAAAGCGCATTTGCACAAGTTTCAATTGGCGGCTACTCTAGTCACTTTTATCTTTTGACCGTGAGCTGCCATTATCGTCTGAAAATTCTTTCAAAAAATAACATACATCTTGTTCGAGTGATAAAAAAAAAAGAATAATTCAAAAGAATTCGTAAAAAAAAAAAAAAAAAAAAAAAAAAAAAAAAAAAAAAATTTGGCGCTGTTCTTACAAGCCACATTCTTTTGCTGAATAATATTTTAATTTACAAAAACGGGGGGACATGTTATAGGTATAACGTGCGCAGCTGTATTATAATTGAAAAATTATAAAAACTAACGGGGTCGTTGAAGAGAATCGTATTTTAAAAATTATTATCATACGCTGGAAACGTTTGAAATTTTATACGCCCTGCTTGAGATTTATCGACACCACCGCACGCTTTGGGGAACAGCTGGCCTAATATCTCGTAAAAGTAAAAGCATAAAATATTATAAAGCATACACCTATATTTAGTTCACTTGAGTTCACCGTGACAAGGTATCCGACGAAGATTTTTATGCACAGCACGTGCTGCACCTATCAATGAGTACACCCGTGATAAAACACATATTCATCAATTTCGTAATTTTCGCTGTCCAAAATGATAATAATCATCATAATAATAATGATAACCATAATGTATATCTATTGACGCGAGTATATTCGGATACAGCGGTACTAGAGCTGTAAGATTAAGGGATTGCAGTTATTACCTTGTTAAGATCAACCGGCGCATGCGAACTACGAATAATCCTCGGATCAAATAAGGATTATAGAAATGTTGGATGATGCATTATAGATAAAGTGGTGAAAAATTAGGTATAGGCGGAAGAATATATGTATGGGTAGGTGAAAGAATAAAATATCTGCGGGAAGAGGTAAACTTGACTGGTTCTCTTTTTCCTGCAGTCGTTTTCCGCCGCGAGCTTCGACTGGGGAGCTAGGGGTGGATATGTGAGCTAGAGAGACGGAGGCAAGAGCTAGTGCTGGGGTAGGGTGCTCGCGCGAAATTGATAGAACATCATAAACCCATTACGGCGGAGCTCGAATCAAATTATGAACGGATCCAGTGGACTTTACGAGGGGAAAGAAAGGAGGACGAGTAACACGCCGCGCCGTGCTGCTGCAAGCTTTCCTCTGGCATCGGGCGACCTTTTCGCAATAATTTCTCACTAACTTCTTTTACAATGACTAGTCGATTATTCTTTCCGCTGCAGAGTTTGGAGACGCAACGACTCATTTCCCAACTTTTTATCAAAATTCAATTCAATTTACGCCTGCATTCCCATTGGGCATTGCACAAAACCTGCAGTATACCTAAACCAGACGATCATTCGTTTTTTATTACCAAAAACCGGCCGGTCACCAACGAGATTAACCATTATATATGCAGGCGTTACGATACATACTTCATGAAACCACAACCAGGTCATCAACTACACTCGGACCGGCGATGCATCAACCTGCCTATGCATATCTACGCATGTATGAGCAGTGAGCTTCACCAGCCACCATGTTTGTGTATTTATTTATCTGTGTCTACCTGTTCCCCAGGTGCACAGCTATCTTCGTAATGTCATATTTTGTATTTTATGCTCGGTTGCTGGAGTCTCGTTACTCGGTAGCCCAGCTTTCATATTCCACAGCACTGCAGGTGTCATAGCATGGACGGAATGTTTCGATTTTCTCTACTGACGGCCAGTGCTACAGTTCGTCGATTGTTCAAGAAGATTGACCTCGTTTCGATCCGCTTATTGTTGGAGAAGACAAACAACTGTAGTCTAGTTTGAGGCGCTGGAATGACAGTCGAGAGTTTGAACGATTGAATATGAAAAGCACCTTATACGTTGCTCGGTCAATTGTCGCATAAATATATCGTCGCTGGATATCGATCCACGCGCTTCATCATTGGCGAATGATCGAGGCGATTCCACAGTTGATTAGAAAACTCCATTGATAGATTAAATACATATAACCAATCGGACGGGCCGAAATGCAATCTTAGTCTGGCGCATCGCTAGTGCAGTGCTATCTTATGCAATTTATAAGCTCCGATCTCCACCTACAACCTCCGCCCCTTTTACCTTCTCACTCCCATCCTGCACCCACACTTTCACCACGAAAAGGGATGGAAGTAGCCGCCTGCTCGCCGAGCCATTTCGCGGTCCAGTGACGCCCAGGAATTTGCCAATTGGATTTTCTCTGCCTGCACTCCACTCGGGCTAGAGTATTCCGTTAGATGGTGCGGAAGGTGTGGAAGGTATACCGTCGCCTGGGAGGGTTGTCGTAGGGGACATAGCTACCAGAATCGGACCACTAAAAGAGTTACTTCGAATAAAATAAGACCCTTCCGTTTGAATTTGAATGAATTCGATTTCCGGACCGTAGCACATACTGGAATTTTGTCGACGCTAGGTAACAAATAAAGTCCAAAATTTCATTTAGGTCAAGATGTGAGATGGTTTCAGAAATTGCTCATCCATCTTCACATCCGTAACTCACTCGGATAATAGCGCCTGAATTTACCCGAATATAGCTGCGATGTATTTTCAATTAGAAGTTTCCAAGTCTTAATATGTAGGACCAATATCTGCTGTACGTGGCGATGGCGTAATAAATTTGTATGTTCTCACCCTTCGATTGAACGTTAAATGGAAACGACCTCTCCTTCTTTCTTCCGACCCAAATGCACCAGGAAAAAGCATTCATTGATCGAATCAATCGGAGAGATCTGTGAATTTGATAAACTTACGGAATAGTATCGCCGAAAGCTACTTTTGAGGTGTCGAACTCAAAATGAAAGGAAGGGCTGTGCTGGGTGGCGGCATTCATGTCCAGTGGTGGTTCGATCGGCGTGACTCGTTTTCTATTTCTCCCAACAACGTCGACGGAGCGCCGCGCCGTGCCGTGTCGCTTTCCCTGCCTCGATCCGTCCTCGACAGGCAACAGAAACGTGTGACAGCCGCATATCATCGATCATAATAATTCACGGTAATTACGGCGTACGGGGCTGGTATTGACAAACCACGAAACAAATATTTCACTGCTCCTGATATAGGTACATGCAGAATAATATACGACCGGCAATAACTCCCAATTAAATGTTACCCCGTGCGTCGATAAGACAACCTTTATTTTCCCTGTTCCCGCGCGCGTCCGCGGCCCGTTTTATTTCATTTCGTATCGCTGGTTCACCGAACCTTGGCGACGCGACGAAACTACAAAAAA
Organism: Athalia circularis; assembly: GCA_963978495.1. Taxonomy (NCBI): domain Eukaryota; kingdom Metazoa; phylum Arthropoda; class Insecta; order Hymenoptera; family Athaliidae; genus Athalia; species Athalia circularis. The sequence continues at coordinate 25,295,004 of OZ021700.1, forward strand.
AAATGCAACCTCCAGTGCACCCCTATACCTACTTTAACCCCTGCGTTCGTCCCTGGTGCGGCATTCGTTTGCGTTAACCACCTTTAGCTCGTACAATCCGAGAAGCGAAACGAGGCGAGGCGCAGGTTTCGCGATCTTATCGGACGTTAAATATCGGTTTCGCGCAGGATAATAAAAAAAATTACACTTTCTCGGCATTGGCTTGAATTCCACTTTCACAATGGGGCATTAACACCTCAACTAAAATACCGCACCTTACATATATAACATGGGCATGGATGGAACTGTTTCGTGATTTTCTCAAATTTTCTGCGGATTCGCAGGAGGTGTTCAGTATTCAAATCAAACCACTGGGTCATATTTTCCTGACTAATGTAGGCCTCGTTTTGCCTAGTGGAATAGAAATGACATTTTTTTAGCTTCCCGTTATGCAACTGTATCATGTTCTTTCGTCCTATTGATTTCGAATCCGCGACGATGTAGGTTACCAAAAATAATAATCTAGCATTTCAACTTTTTTTTTTCTTTTATCTGGTTACCTCAGCTTGGGGTATTTTTGCTTTTTACGTAACACACGCAACCTGTGAAGGGAAAAAAATAAAATAACCGAACAGAAAGCTAGCGGACAGCGGCAATAAGAAGCTGGATTTATCGAAACGTTGGCATCACTCGACAAATGCAGAAGTTGTGGTTAAAATAGACTGGATACTAATATAATCCGAGTCACTTATTCAAAAAATCGTCATGCCATGGATACTCAGGCATTCGTATACAGCGATTCGTTTCTCAACACATTTGAAGTTTCTACGTTGAGAGAGTTTTTCTCCAAGGTTTAAAATATATTGGTAGAGAAAACTGCCGGCATCGTTTCTCGTCACTTACGCTCTTTGAAGTGATCGTGATTCGCTGTATCATTGTTGTAGGTTGGACCTTGATTAAAGCGTTGTATCGTGGTCTGCTTTCGCGGACCGCGGTAGGAATTCCGGTCGAGCCTGCGTCTTTGAATTTTTTTTTCTCTCCTAAACGAATCCACGTTGTTAAACTGAGCCGAAAAAATTCCGACGATAAATTTCTCGGATAGATGGCCGGCCTATATTCTGAAAGACGAAATATTCGCAATCCTACTCTTTTCATACTCCCCCTTTTCCTAGACTCCCGCACTCCGGTATTCTTCTCAATGTCGTATGTCTCATTCAATGTTACACACGGAAATATTATCGTTCTTATTGTTATTATGATTATTACTTTCCGAGACCACGACGGTATAATATACGCAAGCATGATATACGCGCAAAAGCTCTCTTGGCAACCACCCCTATACACCCCTATATACACTGGAAGCTGCATGACGTTATTTAAAGGGCTCATCGTACCAGTATAATATGTATATGATATAAGAATATACATATATTTGTATATTTGATTCCGAGAATATGATGAAACTTTTTATGCCACATAATGGTCCGACTGTGCTAAAAAAATCGTGCTTTTTTGATCGCATCTTGTTTTGGTATCTGAATTATATACCTGATACCTATGCTGATACCACAGATATATTGAACCTGATACTCAGCAGCAAAGTGAAAATTCTTGCACGAAATTCGTTCAGTTCCGTTTCCATGCATTTTACTTTTGTAGGGCTTGAAAATGTTCGTGAGTTAACGAACAGCTCTTGACTTGCCGCATGTAATTTGGTTCTTTTATTTTTTTTATTTTACCTTCCGTCAAATATTATTAACAAATTTCAAGGAATCAAGTACACGACCGGGTTCTTCTTGTTCTCACTTTTTGAGGACCACTATAGCTTTCTGCTCTAGTGACGAAGTATAAATATGAAAAAAAAAAAAAACATTCCTGGAGTGAAAAAGAAAATTTTATCACCCTCGGGTCAAGGGTGGGCATTAATGATGATTGCACTCACAATTGCAGCGAAAATTTTAAACGAGCAACTCTCCAAGTTTAAATTACACGTGCACATACCACGAAGTTTCGTTCGTATTAAAACACGACGGCGAACAATACGTAAATAATTCAACCCCCACTCCCCACCATCTGGTTCTCTATTTATTCAAACCTCTTATCTCCAAGGATGAGCTTTGCAGCGCAGCGTTTTAGCTAGAAGGCAGCCAGAAGCCAACCAGGTATTTATAGTATTTGGATTATGGAATCATCCTCGTAGGAGACGTAGAGAATGGGCGGAGTGCTCAGTGTTTACCAATATTCTATCCTCTCCACCCTACCCATTTTTGCTCCTTTCTTTTTTACCGAGTACTCACAAGTAACTCAATATTTTTCAAGCCGGATTATTCCTGCATCGAGGGTTTCTTATCCAGAATTCTATCTCTTGGTTTCAAATCCTACTGCATATCACGAGAACTTCGAGAAGCTCGTATAAAACAGATGAAACCTCACCATTCGTATTACCCACTGCGTATATACATGTAAAAAAACAATAATAAAAGCACAACGAATCGAAAATTCTTTTTATTTCACGATCGCAAATCCGATGTGGTACGTATATATATACCTAACTTTTCCACGGATGATTGCTTTGTTTTTCACGACCAATCTTATTCCTACACATTTTTAAATCCCCCCTATATAAGAAGGTAAGTCACATGTACGGGTCGGGTGCGAGGCGTTCATCATTAATTGATGAAGAACCAAAATTGAGAAAAATATATTTTTTCTGCTTCATCCGCGTCGTCACATCGACGAGTGTCAATTATCGCAGCCCAGTCGACCGTCAAACGACGTGGTGTCGCAAATTTACACCAATTATAAGGCACGATCCACGCTGCAGAGAAAACGATCTCGTTGAAAGGATGAAAGAATTCATTTTAATCTGAACCAACTGAATTTTTGTTCTCTTTTTTTCACGTTCAACGCAACCAAGAATGTTGTTCGTAATAAAATATGGTTGAATTATCTGAAGAGTTGTTGATTATATGAAAGAAATTTAACAAAATTCCGGTATTGGACAGCATTCGTGGTTGGTTCGAACAAAAAATTCAACCGTATTATTCAGTGTACACCTTGAAAAGTGCGGGACTGAATCTGGAATAAACTCAGCTTCAGGATTCTAAGTAATTGTAGAGAGAAAAAGAAGTACGAAACTTTTCAATATGATCTCAGGTGAACATCGCACAGAAACAGTTCTGCTTGCTTGGTAGCCACGACCTCAGGTATAGTCAGCGGCACGATATCTTCTTTTTATTGTCCAGGTCCAGGCGAAACAGCTGTATCGACGGTGGTTATATTTATCTAATACATATATATATATGTATATATTATATAGCTGCTGACTGCAGTGCTATACGTGCGCTCAACTTGGAACGAGATACAGTACAGACAGCGCCCGAGGCATCACACCAGACCGTCAGCTCACCAATTCACGTTCCCTCTGCCAGACGCAAGAGAGGCAGGAGCAGGCCTTTTGTCGAGCTTCTGTCTTATTTACCTTTAGCCAATTGTACTGCCGCCGTATATATCATGTAATATTGCGATTCTATGTGACGCTCCGAAAGAGTCTCTCTGAGCTACCTGAAAATTTCGGAATCCACGTGCAATATTCTATGAAAGAGTTATTGCGAAATTTTATTCCCCTTTTGCTAACCTAGTATACGATCGCTGTTTTCGGGTTCAATTTACTCAGAATCTCTCGACCTGTATCTCATGCATCATTTTCATCCATATACGTATACGCCGGGGCTTAAGATTTATCTATGATGCCTCGGAGGGAACGACGCAATCTGCTTAAATATGCGTTCTTCGATCTTTTTTTTTTTTTTTTTTCTTTCAGAATTTGAACCGTCGGAGGACTGGGAGTGACATTAGAGGGTTCACAGAGGGGCTGCGACCTGGGAACGGATATCCTGTATTTCCTGAATTCCAGGATCCTGTGAATTTGTGTGCTGAGATCTCTGTTGGGAAATGAGCCTCAACGTCCCCACAACTTGCAATTAAAAGTTTTGGTGCTGTTAAAGTCGAGTTAATGAAGGAATAACAGAATCAACCTCTGGCAGGTCACAGCGTTCACTATTCATCGATTTTTCTTACCGAGGACCATTATCACGATCTCCCCAAGGGCACCCTAGTTATACAGGATTATACCTCCTTCACAACCCATTATTACCCTGCACACCTAGTGCGAAGTCATAACAGCTATTTCGTTTAATAAAATTATTTCGAAATGGTTCCCGCAGCATCATATACATTGTATATACATATAATTACTACTTCATAATTGCCTAGGTACTACAATCATCTACTAGCTGTAATACAGTTCTCGTCATAGAACATTTATTTAATCACACACTCATATGAATCTTCAACAGTCTTCAACAATTAAACGTTTTTTGGATTTCATTCAACTGGCGGAAAATTTTCCAAAACGTACTTCAGCACTGCAATTATTTTTCCGAGCGAATAAAATTGCAATGACACTATTTATATTATTTTTTCGCAACAAAAAAAAAAAACCTAACTAATTCATGCAAAGATAGTTATCGAAGTGTTTCAGTAATGAACCTCTCACGGATATCCACTTGTTCCCATCTATATCCTCCGTATAAGATCGTATAGTTGAGCGATAAAGCTATTAGTCTTTATTAATTCGTAATTGGAGAACAAAACTTGTACGTGCTGAAATGGCTTAAAAACTTTCCTACCGTGCTTAGAAAGTTCTGTTGGCTGCTTGTAGTCGTGTCGACCGTACGCGTATGAATTTGGATGATTTTAACGTTTTCTTTTTTCTCTTTTTATCGATTGCCGACCTGATCATAATGCTTGAAAATTGATCGGAACAATCGGGAATTGTAAGGTGAGAGGTAAAAAGCAGTTTCTCTTATATTATCTGAGATTTGCACGTAAACTAAATCGACACGTATATATATACTATAAAGGTCACATAGGCAGTGCCTCATTGTTTAAAATCACGGTATATACCATAACCGTAATTTATAGGATCAGGAAAAGCAACCCCCTACAAACAATATACCGTTTCAATGGCTTACGGAAGTAAAAATTATTTTTTATGTTAGGGTCGGGTAAATTTGGGGGAGTCATGGGAGAAGATTTTAAAACGAGGGTTGCTGTATTCACGTGTTTTAATTCACGGTTATTACATTTTGTACCGCTGACCGTGTATTCGAAAAACCGTGGCGCGATCCCCCCGTAATATAATATTTCACGTGATACGCGTCCGTGATGCTATACAAGATATAACCGTATAGCGAAGCTCCCCGTTCACAGAGTATCTGGCATAAATAGTATTGGATTCTCATTGGTTCGAATGGCCCAATGTTATTCGGATCCTTTGCACGAGCCGGTCGTTCTCTAGATCCATACTTGCTCCTGAAGAATTCAGATAACGACGCGATAATCGGCCCCCATAATGCCCGCGTCTTTCTTTTGGGTGCGACCATTCCACCAACGATTTGCATATATTTTCGTGGGATTGAACGGAGTCGTGTCTCGCGGTTATGTTATACGAACTGCCGCTCAAATGATCATTTCAACTTATCTAACGGGAATAACATAAAAAAAAAATATACGATTCTGTACTCACTCGATATGAAATAGATGTAGGTATCATGTTTCAAATCACTCACCTGGAACACAAATATTGATTGCATTAGATAAATGGTAGCATAGGTGCATTATTACATTGAGCGGTCAGCATGCTAAATTTGACGCTAAAATATTTTCAGTCCTACAAGTCTCGAATGATACCAAAAATATCAATTCTGCTGGTCGTTCGTTAACCAAATCTTCGGACGAATTACACAATGGAGTCAAAGCGAATGTTTTAAAACTGGAATAAAATCACGCCCGAGGAAAGAAGATATCTGTAGCTGATTCATCTTGTGGTAGGTATTATACATGTTCGATATATTGTAGTATACGTCGACATATGTAAACCAAACCTGCGCGATATACGAATACTTTTGACATGGTGCGGAGTTCCGGTATAGAAAGGCATTGCAATTAGCGTTACAAAATGTCTTGACACTTAACAAACACGAGGGAGGATTTTCAATTCCAAGTGCTTCGTTATCCTAATAACAATCCAACCCTGAACCACAACGAATATTAAAGTCGCTGCTCTCGCTAATTTTCGTATTTTATAACGAAGCGACCGAATAACAGAAGCTTTGACTTTTTCGCACACAGACGGTAAATATTTTAGTCAAGCTTCTTCGTTGTGAAAAATAAAAAAATAAAACAAATAAAATTAAAAGAAAAAACGAAAATAATGCAAAAAATATTCACCGCCCAGCGTCTGCTTAATTCGCAGGAAAGTTCAGAATAAAAAGCCTTCATGCATTATGAATAATGGAATTTAAATACTCGAGGCCCCGCAAGCCTGGTACTGGACCTGGCCCGCGTCCTAGCTTTGTTCTCGACCCTGAGTTGGCCCTGGGTCGGCCTCGTGTCATGTTCGTACCGTTAATTGGCTAATGTTTTCATTTTGTGCCTGCCGGCAAGAGCAGAACAGTTTCAATTGGTGAATTAATTAGAAATCGTATAATAACCCAAAACGGCTGGCGTATCGGGCTTACAAACAAGGAAGGTGCGGACAATGCGGTTGAACCATCGGTGCGTGGATGGTAGGAATACGTTTGACTATTTTGAGAGAAAACGTATACGTTTCTCCTTTCTCCTGTCACTCTTTTCCACTTTTCCGCAAAGAAATATAGAAGAATGATCAGATTAAACAAAAAACGAAAAATATGGTCAAAGGCCTCGCGTCTGTTAACTCACTTTATCGGATTCCCACTCTCGGTTCCGTGTAAAGTGCATGTCTTACTGACAAAAATTGCTAATTTTTTCGTATTTCGTTTCTTTTCTTTATTGAAGCAAACTCTCCGCCTCGCGAATGGATAAACTATCATCATGGAAATCACATCCCCTGCCGAAAAGAAGAAATATGGTCTAACCCAACCCCCGGCACAATCGGATCGCAGTTATGAAATGATTCATGTAGTAATATCCATGCACTTTACTCCAAACAAGAAATTCGAAAAAAAAGTCATTCGTTCTAACTTGTGATATTTCCACATTGCATCCCCTCAACAGTGGGATATCTCACACCATAAATTTGCAATGGAATCAACCAATACACAGAATTTAAAGGTAAACCGAAATCGGTGAGCTAGAAAATTAAACATTATGACGTTGTCGAAACCTCAGGTGAAATTCACGTAAAAAAGACAGAATACGAGGGCCAGAGGTACTGCGGAATCGGTAACACCGTTAGGAGAAAACTCAATAAAATCCCGCTAATGCAATCGCGCTCGGTATGGTTGATTAACTCTGGCAGGCAGCAGCCCTCTTTCGGCGTTTTCCTCTGGAGGCTCGCTAGGGATGAGATATAAACAGAGCCCCTAGGCGAGAGGAAAATCGACTGAAGCGGGGAAGCAAACAGAAAGAGAGTAAAGGTGAAAAAAACAGGAGAGAATGAGAGCGAGACATCGTGATAAGCGAATGAAAGAGAGAGTGGCAAGACGAGCGGGAGAGTAAAAGGTGCTGCAGAGGGGATCGAGACGGGACGGGGAATTATTCGAAGCACGAGTGTCTCGAAGCATGCCGAATGTCTTTCCTTGGGGACGAGAAGCTCCCGCGAGGGACTCCCATCGCCCTCGGGAGACCCCATCGAGATCCGCAGGCACTATCGATTGCGTGGCACGCCAAATGAGACGACAGTTTATTCGCCACGCCGACTTCACCAACAGCCCGTCGTCGACAACCCACGCTGGCACAACTACCACGGTATCGCCATCGCCATCTCCATCGCCATCGCCATCGCCATCACCATCACTATCCACGACAGAGTTGTGCCTGCAGATGCTGCAACTTTCCTAAACTTTCGCCAGGTCTCTCGATCCCGAAATGCTCACCCTCCATTCTCTTCGTGGGCTCGGGAAAATGTCGATTTCATCTTTCTTCGCGGTAAATCGTTGCCACGCGATCCTCCACCTCCCTGTACCCGTACGAGTTGAAAGGCAGAAAGGAGTGTGTAAGCTGCAGGATGCAAGAACCGAGGCGAGTCGAACTGGCGAAGCTGGACGAGGAGCTTTTCGAACGAGGATCGATTCACCGTTAACCAACCCTAACCGAGGACGAATGTGGAAAAAAGAAGAAAGAGATAAAAAAAAGGAACGGAAATGAAAAGAAAAGAAAAGAAAAAAAAGAAAACCGCCTTAGTCGGGGCAATACGCTCCAGGATTTGGCACGACTCGTCATGGACATCCGGTCAGTTCCGTTTACAAAAACCCCATCCATATACGCTGATAACTTCCAAACGGACTTCGATGTACCCGATTCTGGCTCAGAATACGCCGTACCACTTGCAAAGTATGGGGATCTCTTCAGTCGTGTATAAAGAGAGGTCTACGGCGGAGGTGGGGGTGGAGGTGGAGGCCGAGGTTTGAGGAAGAGGTGGAGGTGGAGGTGGGGGCCCGCCGAGTCGAGAACAAGATTCAAGCGGAAAGTTTCGCGAGTTAATGGCGCGAAGGTAATGCCGCGGTCGTGCAACAGCAACAGCCAGTCGCCAGCCACCAGTTATCAACCGACAGCGGCCCTCCTAGCGAGTCCTTGCTGCCCAGGGGATGGTCTATACTCGTTTCTTCTTTCCTCTCTTTTCTCTTTATTGGGGCTCGATCGACGAGGTTGCCGACGACGACCTCGAACACAAGTATCGGATATTATTCCCTGCAAGAGAAGTAGATGAGGTTTCTATCCGCGTAATATGTGTACAATGAACTTTCATCCCGGCTGCGGTAGTAGTTACTCTCGATAGAATTTTCCGACCTATCAAAATATTATTAGTAAAAAAATTTACGAGAGCCTGCACTCTTCCATCCTATATACACGTAGCGCACAGGCTGTGTTTGTTTGATCCCGCAGAGCACTTGATTCAAAAGCTCACAAATAATTACCATGAACGCGGAGGTAGCGATATCGGTAGACCAGAAGATGGTCTCGTATAGTTTTCTTTTTTTTTTTTTTTTGCGTTTCCGTCAACCATCACTGGGTGGATTGATCTGACCAACGTGGTATCTATACTCAACTCTTTCAGTGGCCCGTAATGTATTCAACATTCAACGCTACTCTTTGATTACCTCGTAAAGTGCACCACGAAGATATGGCGAGCGTTGCATCCCATGCGGCTTACGCAAGTCACAAAACTACGCGCATTATGTACACATATAGAATTCTACTTTGATGCTTGGAGTAGAAAACAGACGCCAGTACTTCGTTTGATGCAAGATGAAGTGAAACCCTAATTAGACTATCGTATAAATGTATGAATATATACATAGATGAAGTGCGCGGAGGTTGTGATGCATACTTTGTGAAAAAAAAAATAAACATAAAAAATTTATCCACATGGCACCGCGCGTATTTGCTCTGTATCTCCAACAAGACTTTTGACGACAAAGCGAAGTACTTTCCTCACCCTGCTCCGATGAAATGTATGTTTCAATTTATCAAACATTCACTGTCATTATTTAAAGCTCGATAGATCCAAACTTGCCATCCCTTTCGTATGTATGTTAGACTTTTCGCGCATGAACCGGACAAACGATCTCATCGATTTACTAACATCAGAGTCATATTTTATTCAGAATGATCCGTACCTTGCTGGTTATTTTCGTTGCAAAAATTAGTCAGAGTAGTGGAATGATCAATTCATTTGTTCTATTCGTCGCAACTTCGTTTCGGAAAAATGCACGCGAAGGATGTGGGTAGATGTGAGAATATGGAAAGGTATATACATAAGTACCTATGTACGCATACCGATACCTGTACCTGTGATGTATACCTCTATATGTACACTAATACGCGTACGTAGCAAGAATCGGATGTGTGCAACATGGTTATAAGGGTAGGTGTATAGTGCGCAGGTCGTGCCGAACGGTCCATGCAGCAGTATACATCTTAATGCCACAAACCATAACAATAACAGACATGGAACGGGCAACTAGCCCCGTCGGTAGTAACTGCGTCTGGGCTCCGTGCAATACTAGACACCAGCTTCTGGATATCTCTAAGCAATTACCGACTAAGAGACTGGGGCCTCGTTAAGGTAATAGTGTCCATTATCTCGGGGCATAAGGGAAGAAGTAAACCAGTGCTCTAATAGCGGAAGTGTATTCGACCGTATTCCTGAGCAGTATGAAGCTAGCTGCAGTTCGGGATCACTTTCGGGGATGTAGGTAGGTAAATGCATTTTCGTTGTACCGGGAATCTCCGCTGGAACGCCGTTCGGTAGCTTGTGTAAAGCAGATAGAATGACGCGGTCGAATCACCGAGATGGTTTACTAGGGGGGTTGCAACTTCGGAAAACTTGGGAGCGCATTTAAAACTGGTTTGGCGCGATGCCCTACGCCTCATAGGGTTGTTCATGCTGCCGGGAAGAGATACCGCCAGATACCGTCGCCCACCAACAGGAGTTTATCGATACGACGACGCTCTTTGAGATATGCCACCAAGACTGATCGCCTCTTTTTCGAACAGTCGACAGATTTCGAAAAACTTACAATCAGCCGATGAAAAAGAAACATATTTAAGAATTGCGACTACATATTTATAAGATCATGTAGCAGAAAAGGATAAACCGAGCCATAGGTGGTTTCGTAAGAGCGAAAGGTCGAGAGTGTGATAGTTTTCAAATGGGAGCGAGTTCAAGTTGACCAATAAAGGTTCAACTGTAGTGGAGAGTCAGAGAATAGTCAGTCGCTCGGGTGGCCGTTAGTCTCTTCCAGAGGTGACCCATGATTGGCGAACTCAAACTGGCTACCATTTGGAAACTATACCGGAACCCCTGCAAACTCTGTAGCTCATATAACTTTTCTAGAGGAATATGGGTGACTGAGGTACACCCTGTAGAGTGGTTAAACTTTAGAAGAGAAACAAACTACCGCGCGGAAAAAAAAGAAACTCGAATCGCTTTATTACGAGTCAACGATCGAAAGATCTTTGGTTGAAACTTTTCAGACGCCTAATGAAATTAATTAATCGGCGATAAGAAGAAAAGAAAATTTTATAGAGAGAAAAAACCTAAACAAAAATGACTGATGATCTGATATAGAAGTATGAAAAAAGCATGAAAAAAAAACAAACGAATTTTGGTTCTTGTATAGTTCTCTTCACAGTCTAAGCATCGATGCGGTTCAAATGTTCGCGCAAGTTTTTTATGCGTGTCACGCGTATCACGTGAAAAGGTATAGCCGCAGAAGTCTCTTGAACCAGCTGAAAACCCGTGACAGGAATATCAGTGTGTTGCATGGAAGAATTTCATTACGCCTTGCGTAAGGGCCGCGCTCAGGGGTGGTGTAGGGTTTGTCGTGGCTCCGAATTGAGATTACCCTGGCGTTATTAAAAATGGGTTTTATAAAAGCAATCTTGCCGGGGCATCGTTGTGAAAAAAGAATGGGTTGAGCGATCGTCGGATGGTTCGTTCCCCGTTCCTACCCCTGGCGCCACTGCCTGCGCCGTGCGCCTCCGCTTCATCGGATGATAATCACTTCTGGGGGGAGACTCAATTTTGTTCTGGGTGTCGGAGGTAGGTAGGCCAGATCCGCATCGTAGCTTGACATCAGGGTCGTCCACCGGCAGAGTGCATCCATCCACCTCCGTTCGCCCGGTGGGCTGCCCTCCAGTGCCATCACCTCTACTCCGGCAAGTCCAACCCTCTAACTGATTGAAGTACCAATCAATGCCGCATTCAGGCAACCGGGTTGAAACTTTAGGAAATTAACTATTCACTCCGTGGAAATAGTTGTTCGGCAACGGGAAGGCTAGGTGGCCGCGGAGGTTGACTGCGAAAGGGGTGGGCGTGTTGGTGCAGCGCTCAGCGAACCAAGATAAGATTGCTTCGTTTTCAATTATACGAAACGATGCGATAGCTAAGGTATAGTAGGGGATAGGATGGTGAAAGGCGGGGCAGACCAAACCAGAGCAAAACAGAGCTCGCAGACTGTCGCTATATTGTGAAACAATAACGTAGCTGTAGCAGATAGATCTGACCGCCTCACAGTCCAACAAGTGAAGCCAATCTTTCCCCTGATTGTTGGTGTAATAAACATACGAGATCTTGTATCGTAGTTGATCAAGTTGACGCGGGTGAATCTTAAAATCTTCTCGATCAATCGGCGGGAGTTTGGTATAGTTCGAAGACTAGGTGTATTGTGAAAGACGGAAAGCGTAGACCTCAACGTTATTCGGTAATGTTTCTAGTTCAACTGACTTTCACGTGAATAAGTGAGACAAATCTTGTCCCAGGCTTTCGGATTATAAGGGTGCATATATATACTTTGCTGTATCGTCACGATCAGGGTGACGCGGCATCGTCTTCAAAAGGACTCAACGCTAACGGAAACCTCTCGTGCCAGACGGCGAGCGTTGTAATATCAGGATTATCCGGAACTAGATTGCAAGCGGGAGTTTCATTCCAGTGGACAGTCTACTCAGGTGGGGCCGTAGTTGTTGGTTCGGCATGAGCTTGGCGCGAGTTCGTCTGCTGTCGGAAAGCCGTATTAGCGGCCTTGTGCCACGGCAAACATGGCATAAAGCCGCTATACGAGCGTTTGTCTTATATTCAGATCGCACCAGTCCTCTTTCGCCCACCAACCGAAGGATTTATAAACACGTTAATCCTGCCAGACACCGCCGGTTGTACGTTGCGAGAGAATTAATTAACTGAAAGCTTGATGCAGCGCTGAATTTTGTTGAAACTATGTATATCTTCGGCAAGATATGCCTCAACTACCTAAGAACACTCGAACTCGTATGATTGATGATGCTGAAGTTTACATCGCATTAATTTTGGAACACCCTGTATGTACTGTCATTATCGCAATCAGAGCTACCGTACGCAGTCTAATGTTGCAAAAAAAGCGATCGTGGCATTGGCAGGCTCGATTCTGCGGATGGTAGGAGCAGGGGGGATCAAGATTCGGGAGTCGGTAACGCGGTGGCTGCAGGCTATGGGAACGGGGGGCTCGGTGGGGATCGTTCTTGGCACGCTCTCTCTGAGGGCACGGCCACCATCCATTACAGGCGGCGCATGACACCCCGAGAGATATATCGACTCACCGCATCCTCGAATTGAATCGAACGCCGCCGGCAAAAACACCAATGAGCAAAATAGAACATTGTGATCGATGTTCTTTGAGAATTTATTGGCGAATGAGTAACTAGCTTGTTACTCGGCTTACGCTGTCGCGAATTTCACCTCTTTCATAAGTTCCCCGGTTAACGCTGGGTGCCTACGTTACGTTAATACCAGACCGAACCGCCACAACGAAAGCGTCTGATATCAGAATATCAAGTCGACCGGTACTGTGATCTCCATATTAAAACTTCGAAAGTTGCAGAATTCTAAGAGTGCAACCAGTTTCCAATATATTTTACATCGAGTCCTGCAGGTTGGAATGTTGGTCGGTAACAGTCTAATCTCACGTATGAGCTTTTTCAAAGGGTTACTATAATTGTGGAGTGTGACTGGACATTCTTGACTATCAAACTTTGCAGAAAGCGAAAGGAACACATGTTGAGAAGAACTACAAAGATTTCCATAGTTTGCGGCGGGTCATTAAGAAACGCTTGCCTCCACACGGTCACACCATCGATTAACCTCCATACCCAGTGGCAATTTCTACCATTACGATAGTATGTAGTTTGAGTGCAGCGTGGCGAGCTTCGAATCGGATTAATGGAAGAGTTCGGAATTTGAGAGAAAAAATATAATTGGCTTCGAATTTCATTTCCGCAGGGGTATTGCAGACTCGCTCGGGCTGTCCCCTCGTGACCGCTCGCTGGATATTTGAACTTTGATTCTCCCAACGACCAAAATCCGAAACACCATGTGTGTGTCTCTCGCGTATTCCACGTTGTTTTACAGCGCTTAACATAAACGAGCAATTAACCGACGCCGCGCCCTGCCCTATATATAAGGTCCGTTCCCGACCCCCAACATTCATAACCGGACACGAGGGACACCAGGCGTCGATAGCAGTCGGTGAACCGTTCGAGCAAATGACACTTGCCTCAGTTACCCCCAGCTTCTGGCGTGGAATTTTAAGCCTCTTGTTCTCTCGACTCCTGTACATGCTACTCTCCTGCATACTGGCCTATGAACAAGGATCGATATTCTCCGTTGGATTTGCTCCAAGGAGCATGAGGATCGAGAAATTCATCAAACGATCACCCAGTCCATTATATTTCTCAGAAAACGAATCTATTGTTCATGGGATGGACGTGATTCTATTAATTTTTTGCATCGCAGAGTTCATCGCCGTAATAGCCTTGCACCGGGTGAACGATACCGATCCCATCCACCTCATTGCATATGATATGAAGTATAGGAAAGTCCCGCCTGATGCTGTTCGTATTCCGATTTCAAACTCAAGACAATTTAAACTGCAGCGAAGAATCTCTGCACTCATTAGTTCGAGGAAGAAGGGTGGAGAGACGCATCATCTGAATTCTTATGCGAAATTGATGCACCGTTTTCAATCTGCCTCCCGTATCTCAGCGCCCTTGCAATACTTAAAAAAAGTGATACTCCAAGTTGTGCAGTAGCTATAAAGACGCTGTAGCTACCAACATAATAAGTATACGTTTTCCACAGCAAGCTTCGTTCGTTAGAAAAGCAAAAGCGTTCTACATATTTTTCATCTAGGTTCCAGCATATTGCACGTTTCTCGGAGACCCATATAGCTCGCCTACCAACGTCGCTTGCCACCCCTATCCAGGAGTTTTCACGGCTATTTGGTTCGCATCAAGCTGGACTCGGCATAATTACGTAATGACCGCCTTATGACTCTCTCGTTCTTTGCTGGCCTTCTCACTCCCTCATACTTGTACTTGTACACCAACGTACTTGTAACCTTTTTACTACGACCGCACACTTAGCTTTTTAGATTCTTGTGTAACAGAAGCACGGTGCAGGTAATTTCCCTTGAACGTAACCATTGTAGAGATTTTTATCAAGACATGTAACCATGGGTAGTCAGCTTCACCTGGGACTGAATTCCATTCGGTTTCGCCGTTCATATTTATAGCTCGTCGCATTTCTGAGGCCCCGAGGAATCATTTTCAGAAAAGGATTCTCACGAGTGAATATAAGTTCTGGGAATAAGTCATAACCGATAATTTCAGAAAAACTGAAAATCAATAGAATCGTACAGCGTGAAGCTACATGCAATACACGGATTACACATGTGAGCACCTTTGCTCGATACTAATCGCCTTGTCGACCCAACAAAATCCACGCAACAGAGGGTCGTTTGTTCTTCGAGTTTCTACGCGCACTTGGCGCTTTCCGTAGCTTTGAGACTTGCGAGTGTTTAATGTTCCTGAAAATGCACTTGATTTTCACGATCGAAGGCTGCGCGCGCGCTTTTTTATAATTTCTCATGTACTCGTATATATTCCAAAACGTGGAAGCATGAATATGTATATTTTCCGTAACAAGACTCTGGATGAAGTTCTAAAGGCTCTCGGGACCCTTTGGAATGGACAAAAATCCTTCAACCCTAGGTACCAACACGGGTAAAGATAAAGTACGCGTGTTCCCGAGGTGGTCGAGGGAGGAGGAGTTGAAGTGGAAGTGTTGGAATATCGTAATGTGACCTGACAAGTGGGAAAGAGCACTGGGTGAAAAGAAAAGAACTAACCCTCATTACGATATAACTGCAGTCTTACTGTTCCAAAGGTACTAGAGTGGTGACAAGACGTGAAGAATGATTCTAGAACCTAGTTGGAGGGTGGACAGTGATAAATAGAATGCAGTATTGCCAACAAGGGGGAATAGGTATGTTTTGCAGTTCGCTTTCCATTTGTCACCTTATGCAAAGGATACAATTTTCCCCCGCAATTTTAACGGACTTAGGGATGACAAAATAAACACTAAAAAGAAATGAAGAAAGAGAAAAGGCTGAACTGAACTATCCGTGCGTCTTCGTCCAACCAGAGACACTTGAAACTTTCACGCTAATACTTTTAACAACTCCTTAACTCTGAAGATATTTCCCTTGGAAAAGTACCACAACAAATAAACGAAGCACAAGAATTCCAAAAATAAACTTTTCACTTTCACCAAAGATACGAACGGAACCTTTATACGCTTCGTTAATCGATGCAAATCTTACGTACAGCTTGTCCGAAGATTAATTTTAAGAAATATTTCATGAGCTCATATGTATTCGGACAAAATGTATAAGCTGGGCAGCAATGTTAAGTATATCACGATGATGTAATGCAACCATATCAATACGTCAGTCGTGTACAAGATTTGTCCATAAACTCTGTTCTGACAATGAGAGCAGGAAATTGACGACGTTGTAATATTTGGTGATGCAATTGTAAGTGTATTACAATTTTACAAGGCGTCAGATCGTATAAACGAGTGACGCAATACCCATACCCAGACGAAGATAAGTATACCATTTGAACAAGGTATACGGATCGTCAAACGCCATAGCAGATCTATACGATAATAGCACATCGAACAAACACGCAGGGGTATATATGGGCGGACGTCGTCCACACACGGCCGTTCCGCTCGGCGCGACGCGGGTCGTTAGCTGCCGGTTGTTTCGCCAACGAGTCACGCCTAATCACCGATGAATACAACAATCACCACGTGATGAATGATTATGTTCCAGTAACCCATCCCGCTTTGGCGTACTCGGTCCACGGTGTACGATGTACGCTATAATTTTCACGATTTCGTATTTAACGAACCAGATTCCGCATGGATTTCAAATGAAATAAAAAAATTAATACTCATAATCATACAACAAAAATTACGTAAACTAAATAAAAAATTGATGAATAAATGTGCGTACACGCGTGTATTTCCGATGGTCTACCGATGCAGCTAGAGCTTTCGTATTAGTTTGCCACCATCTGCGAACTAAAATTTGCCGCTGCACATGCGTGCCCGCACCCCGTAAATCATATAATGCGAGCCAATCGCTACGACCTGCTTCATGAACATGCTATGCGTCGTATGAAGTTAGGAATAAACTCCGAGACCTGACGAGTCTGAATCGTATCCTGATTTGTTTTTTTCTCAATTTTTTGCCAATAGGTTTCAAAGGTCAGTAAATGTAGATCAAGTGCTGCTGCCAGCCGATACGCCGATCGAGTGATTTCAAGCCGAATGAAATCAAAAACTGTGAGCGTTTATGTCTGCAACAATGATTCCCGATAAAGTATAATACAAGGCGAGATAGGACTCGCAAATAATTTTCCTGCCGCACGTGCGACTCAATTTTTAGATGACGATGGTTTTGAATTGGCTACAGGAAACACAATCGGCGTTGTTACGGTGGCTGGTTGATAGATAAGAACATATGTTCGTACGTATAGAAGGGTGGCCTGGATCATGAATTGTGAAGGTATATGTAGGAAGTACAATAATACACGTTCCCCGCCTCGACGTCGAGATATTAACTAGCTTTACCGGCGTCTGCTTCAGGCGTGTCGATTTGTTGGTCGGCGCGGACTGTCCGTGAGTCATGCGAATGACATTTCCTCCTGGCCGCAGAGAATTGATAGATATTGATAGCCTGCAGTCCGGTGGCCTTGCTCGAGGCGTGATCGATGTTACACGTTGGTAATCACGTTCTAATTATATGTAGCACCTAGTCCAACCTGCGATTATTGAGTGCCTCTAGTCAGCTGGGCACCAGCTGGTAATGCCAAGGTATGACGACGCCGAAACGAGGCGAAATATTTCACTCGAAGAATATTTATAACAATAGTGCAGGTGGCATTCGGTGAGAAGATTTGAGAGGTCGCAAAATTATCGGAGGTTTGGGACTCGACCAATGATCGATCTCTATTCCAGGAGACCAGGGCCTTCCGATTGTTGATCGGAGCGATCTTAAACAGAACTTTGAGTGTTTGGCCACTCGCTACGGGAACCCCATGAAAATTTTATCGGACAAGCGTGATTTGTATTTTCCGATAACCGAAAATAATATACTCTGGTCTATTTGTCTTTCACCAGGAGCATTGTAGACGAATATGGAAATTATGGAAATGCAGACCCAGAAACGCGTTATCAAAAGTCTGCGATGAGTGGATTTTTTTTTTCCTCCTTTATTCGAAATATGAACGAGAGGAGATGCGACAAAATTGGCTTACAGGGACGAATACTCTTCCGTCACATATGCATCACGGAATTTCGTGTATTCAGGTCACTTGAATTGCTCCATAAATTCCGTTTGCCCAAGACCTGAAAGTAGGCCCATTCACGTCTAACCCCTAGACATAAGGTGGGTACTATAAAACGCAGGAAACGACCGCGTATGGAAATCTAATCGCCATTATCTCTTCCACAGCCGTGGATGCAGCACGTGCGACGCGACATTGCCAATATTTCAGTGTTAATCCACGAACAGGGAATGCGTGTCGACGACTTGCGTGCACAGACGGACTGGCACACCTCTGTATTGATAAATAGAGCTTGTTAACGTATTACCTAACCACCACCCCCTCGACGACCACCCCACCCTCCCCATTCACCTCGGTCTAACCCCGTCATGGTATGTTCAAATATTCGTCTGCAAGAAGGAATGTTTGACAGGGTGGTAGAACTCAATAGAGAAAATAGGGGCGGTATTGCGTGCTTCCAGATGCGTCAGGGAAGCCGGTCTGTCGTGAATTTACATCGTAATTAGGTCAATTCGACTCTAATTTTATTTTATCCCTTCCTCTCTGCCCCAGTAGTGCAAGCTACTGGAATCTATCGAAAGAGGCTTAAATGAGGGCCGCGATCATTAAGAAACAGGGAAGTCTCCAGCTCTTATAGCGTATAGCCGAAATTAGAACGCACGCGAACTTATCCGAACGAACGAGCTGCTTATACGTATTAATTCCCTCTCTCTTTCTCCGTCTCTGTCTCTCATTATCTCATTATCTCATTCGCTTACTCTCTTTGCTCATCACCCTTGAAAATCTTCCCCTCGACTTCGACTCTCTTCTTCCCTTTTCACCGTTCGTTTTCTCTCTCACGGTTTATTATACCACCCAACCGTTCTCTCACTCTTACTATCTATACCTATATGCTCACACGTTGCCGAGCAAAGACGAACAACGGAAGATTTAATATCGAGTGCGCCTTCGGTCGATGGCGAACCGGTGAATGTTGATAGGAGCACGAGTCTCCAACGAAGGGAGATTTCGGATCGATAGGACACCCATCTCGCTCACCTATTATTCAGATGTAATTTCGATGGCAAACGAGTTACACGCGTCTGAAAACCTCCGCGACGGTACCTACGAAGCCAAAATATACATCAGAAACTTGAAATTTTTCCAAGTAACCCTACGCGATTCCTTCCCTTCAGATCAATCGATGAAAAATTTTCAGATTTCACAAGTATCACGTATGAAGCCAGGTAGATTTGGTATAACCGAACATGTATATACGGGTGTACAAATCCAGATCCGATTCGAGCGTCCATACAGTTAAATATCTACGTGCGGAATATGCTCTGGGATAACTCGACAAAGAATAAATTATGCGAACAATAAATAAGAGGAAAAAGCCAATTCCGATCTCGTTGAATATATGTACATATAATCCAAACTAATTCAACATTTTCCTACTGCGAGTTTGAAATACGCGATCTGCACAATTCAGTTCACTGACTTGAACACGGTTTTAGGTGTTTCCTAGCCTTGCCTGCGGCAAAGCTCGCACTCTACACCTATAAAGATTCACAATTTCGCTTGCATAATTATCAGCTGAGAGAATCTTTATGGGTGAGTCGTACAGCTAAAAATTCCTAGAACCGACCGTTTCGGTAATACGTGGTCTGCTGGCAAATTACCTCTCCCCCAAAGGCCCCGCCGCGAGACTGGTGGAAAGATTTGAGAAATGCCGGTGAAAACGGCGCCCTTGCTCCGTAGGAAATAAGAGAACGTGCAATGCTCGTAATGAGAAAATAGAAATTTATTTTTCTTCCAACCATTTCCCTCATATTCTCTCCTCATTCCCTTTAATCTCTTTGATACGAACACTTGGAAACTATTGAATAAATCATGCGTCAACAACGAGCCAATAAATGCTTGATGATAGCTGAGTGATCAGCTAATGTGTTTCTGTGTAACATTTGAGAGCGCCTGTACGTTGATACCGCTAGACGTGCATCCGTGTATCGTATGAACCCAGCCGCCAATCTATCTCCGGGACGTTAAACGGCAAATGTATAATGGAACTTGTTGGGTTCCAGTGGATCGTGTGTCACGCTACACTCCCGCAATCGGTGCTATTCATATGTACAGTAGACGCAATTACTACTAGAAACTGAAAACTTTAATATTCCGATTAACGACGATAATTTACTTTTTTTTCTCTCTTTGTTTCTATTTTATTTAATTTTTTCAATTCATGCAGGAAAGTAGCGACCAAAACGCAGCGCGTTCGTGGTTAAACTACTGAAACAGGTCCTTTAGATATCGAAAAATTCGTGTTGATCTCAGATTATCGGGTCACGTCGGGGTAGTTGGTCGTTGCGGATGACCGATAAGAATAGGAGGATAAGGTGCACCCTGGTCTCGATGAAATCGCGTGAAATTATAATTATGTAGCGTGGTAGTAAAAGTGCAACCGGGAAAGATCTGTAAAATTAATCACCTAGCACAGTATAAAATCAAAAAAGAAGAAAAATGGAATGAAATAAAAAAGAAAAGTCGAGATTTGGCGCAAGGCCGTGAGCACCGTAATATACACTTACTACTCCTCGGGGGGTGTTTCAATTTTTCTTATCTTTAGCTAAATGTTATTCTCGCACGCGACTGGTTCTTTAATTATCTCAACCTCTTTGTAAGATATCGCGGGTTCGTGAGTGGTATTGCACTCCCAAGGGAGACGTTGCCTTTGTTTCTTACTTGACGAGTAGCTCCGTTGAAAGTGTCTTTGAAAACATTTGGATTATCAGAGTTTTCTTGGTACCCTTCGAGTCCCTTCGCCGTATAGCATGGGATAACCGCTGTGCCGCCAGGTCAGGCGATGAGTCGATGTGACGTAGAGCCTGCAGCTACGGTTTGCAGGCCACGTGGCGAACGATCGGCTTCTGTCTGGCTTATCTGTTCGATAATATGCCGCCATATGAGATGCCTTTGGCTTTGGCTGGCCTACATCCTTTCATCCGTTGGTATTATATAGACACCCGGGACATTAAAACGAAAGCTAAGATAAACCAAGATCAGCTCGTGCGAGGCACATCATCGACGAGTCAAGTTTAGCAAATCTATATCGAGAGTCGAGTCGAGTGTTTGAAAGCCGCGATACTCATACCGTACCTTAGGTTCGCTTATAGCGAGCAATCGTCTCGCAACTGCAGGGAGCTGCGAGCTGCGAATCGGTCAAGTACCGGCGTTAAAATTTCGCTGCAAATATTCATATATAATGTAATTATTCTAAGCTTTTAGTAGGAAATTAATTCTCCCTCTCGCGCTATGCGATAAATATTCGAGTCGAGATGTACGTTTAAAAGAAATACGCAACACTCTGCCAACATTAGCTGAAATTACCACTTGGCAAACTCCGATGCGAGGAACCAGCAACCGAGAAACAGGCATAGAGCACAGGGCAAGGGGAGCTACAGGGAGGGCTAGGAAAGCAAGGAGGCTTTCTTATTAGATTACAGTTATCCGGGCAAAATATTTCTTAAGATTAACGCCCCCTCCTCGGATCGTGCCGCGATAAGTCGCCTGGTATATACGGTGAAGTAGGCGATGGCTGTGTACCACCAGTATAAGCGGTGACGGTAAAAATGAAGAAGAAGTATTTGCGTTCCTGCCAAAACTTGCATTAGCACACTATCCACGGATTATCCTGGCTCTTCATACATCAGATATACGAACGCCACTACCGAAGGGTGGAAAATGCAGGCTTTTCTACCCGCGTAGAGTATAACGTGCACTCGTCTGAAAAATAGCTTCTCCTCGATTTATTCACCGATCCCAACCGCAAGAGCCTATGCCCCGCGGATTTGCGGTACTATAACCAAAAAATCCGCATACCTATTTTACCACCAAGGGTCTCAACCGTTCCAGGCTCTCCGGAAACGCGAGGGTGGATAACAGAGCTTAATTAGGAACACTGAAACTCGAGCCTAAGAGTCGAGTTTCGCGGCAAAGTGACACTCTGGACTTTCGCCTGAAATCTAATGAAACTCGACCATGCTTGAGGCTCGTGCATCCTCCGCTAACAATACGACAAGGTTGGCGAAAAAGAAGTGGGGCAGAGGAAATGTTTAATATCGTACCATATTTGAGTAGGCACCGTATAAAGTTATATCCACGTGGAAAGTGGAGGGGAAAAAAGAGACGCTGGTCGGTCCTGCGCTACTACACGTTGCCATTGAAATCTTTCCGAGAAACGCGGGCGAACTACCTCGTAAAAGCTTGAAATAGACTACAATCGTGCAGCAGAGGCGTAGGTATATAGGTGTACCTATGTTTTGATTGAGCTGGTTTAGCGGTTTGCCGTTGAGTATGCAGTAAGCAGTTTGAGAGTGGATAATTTTGGTGTTTCTAAAGTTTAGATTATTGTCCCGATTGAAGCTGCCCGCGTCATGATTATGACCGATACCCACAACGCGACGTCTGCACATGAGCATAAATTTAGAACGCAATCTCATGTTCGATCATAAATCGAATTCTTCCGCGGATTTTATGCGCTTCTGGTAAGTCGTGTTGTACGCTCTTTATATGCTTGAAATAAATTTCTGTAATACCCGTACGATCTTCCCGTCAATCATCGAAACCCATCATCAACAACATCAACATATGTTGGTGATTTCTGATGAATTTCACATTTTCTCAACTCGAAAATTGTCTCGATCTCTCGATATGCATATCGCGATGCAAATATACTCGAGTGGATGACTCGTATAATTCAGGGAGACACCGAGGGAAGGAATAGCGACGATAGGCGGCGAGAGTCGGTGAGCTTCCGGTTGGTTCTTCACTGTAGAAAAGTACCGCGTAACCTATATCAGCTGTAGTCGGTCGATCCTAAATATCCAATACCGCAAAAGAGTTTCGGTCGACGGCGGTCTCTGCTTCGGTCCGGAGTGCGAGTGGGCGGGGGTTTTGGCTTTGACGTCGAGCGTCGCGACGCTGTTTGCGTAGCACTTTCATTAGCTTGCCTCAAATTACTATAGTTCAAACACCAACCTCCACCGTCGCCGTGGCTAGGCGAGGCCAGGCGAACCGAGGCGCGGCGATTCCGTTTTGTCAAGCCAAATATCGGCGCTAAATACAGACCGCTAGCTGATTCGATGGGAATGAGAGACTTCCCCGCGGTCTGTAGAGCAAGAAACGAACGAACATACATACGGTCACAGGACGCGGTGTATCCGTGTTATTATTACTCCTACCGCAAAGATTGCTATACTGCAGATTCTTGAAAGCGCTGAGAATATTGCTCTTCGAGCTGATTCTATTCGTCCCCACCCAGCGATATCATCTATATACATCTGTAGCTACATAGAAGGTATACTACGTGAGTATATATCCATTCAACGATATGTACTTTACATAGGTATGTTACGTACCTAATGTATAGGTATATACCTATAGAGTAGAGTAATTCTGTCGGAACTTAATTAATCAAGAAGGAAAGCAAAATATTTACAACGCCGTTGAGCCTTTAGACACGCAGTTTCCTAAACAGAGTCACAAAGGGATCCGGAGTAGAGCTCAGGGAGGAAAATGTTATTCCATCACAACTAATAACTCTCTAACTACCTAACTAACTGATGAACTCTCGGTGAAAATGATAAAGGGAGTGGAAGAAAATATTACATCGGATGAAGGGACGACTAAACCTTCTCCTTGATAACCATCTGTATAGTAATGACATCAGGTGGGTGACACGCGGATCACGTGACACGTTTTAATGAAATTAATCAAAACTTCATTTTGAAAATATAATATGTTCACATACATAACGCGAGGTACTCATATCGGTTAATAAATTAATATTTCACAACGATAACTGCCGGTTTCGTGTGCTACTGGTTTTGCATCGTCGGTAATAACCGGCGTTGTACATGACATTATACATGTGTATAAACACACGCACAGAAATACACGTGAGCGTGTATTATATGCCGGTGTGAGGGGATGGCAAGGAACAGAAGAGAATCCAATTAATCGCCCGGGAAAGCTGACTGCTAATTAGATCGAGACTGTCGAATGCAGATAACGTCGGTTTCAAGCAAATAATCTGCACACGTACTGCAGTATAACGAGAGTATAGCCAGCAGTTTGTACAAAGTCAACGCATGGATGGATGTGAATCGTAACTTTCCGTATTCTCCAACGTTCACGGACTAGAGAATTTTCAAAGAATTAATTAACGGATTAAAAACCAGTCTCTTTAGCTTCTGAATCGGCCTGCAGTGGTCGTCCTGCACTCATCTATATATACCTTAACTGACATATTCCAACATCGATTCTCTGTCCAGACCAACCCAGCTTTAATCCCTAAGGATTGGTTGAACACATGTCTACACTGTACGTTCCCGTGGCTCATGTGTAACCATTCGATACCAGCTAGTAAACCTACCGATTCGACTGAATCTACTAAACCCGAAAAATCCACGAGGGGAAAATATGCGTCAGCAATGGTGATGCGGTCGGTGTCTCAAAAAATTTGTTCCGATCAATTCTAATATGTGAGCAGAAAAAAAAAAAAGAAAACAAAAAAAAATTGGAACTCTGCCTTCATTCGTTCGTCGATGACGCATTTGGTACATAGTTTCTATATCGACGTCGAGGTTCTGTTAACGACGTTAAAGTAAACAGTGGAGGTGTCGGTGACGTAGCGTCAGGAGTCCCGGACTTGGGGTTACAACGTCATCGGTAATGTCGAGCGGTAGTCTGATGCAGGAAACAGCGACGTGTAGGGTGACCAGGGGATGACAGAAGCGAGGGTAGAGAGGAACGAGCTTCAATATTCAGATGGGTCTCCGCTCTAGCGCGCTCTCAATCCCAGAGTCTGTCTGTCGTCCCCATTCATTTATCAGACTCCCGACATCTGTGCGGGCCTCGCGGATTTAATTACGTAAAAACAACACATTCTCCGTGTCGACTACCCACCGCAGGCCTTTTCACCTTTCCGACAGGATGGAACTCGAAAACAGAGTTATTCACGAATTGAACGTGGTTATCATTTCCCGTGGTTCAGTCTCTCTACCGCTGATTCACCATCTCATTCCCGACTTTAAAACGGGAGAAGAGTGATAAAATATTATTACATAGCATTCCGCCGAAGAGTTCGACAACCTAACACGACAGAGATTACCGTACGTATACATGACGAACAGAGGTGATCTCGTGAATAAGATTCTCGATATATTCGATGAGGAGAAGGAAGTAAAAAATAGTATCGCATGTATGGTGCAAAAAAAATCCGAAGCAGGTGCGATGCGGATACTATACTGATCCGTCATCTTCGTTAATAAAATAATTACGTATAAGAGGAAATCCTCTCCAAAGAACTAAATTTCCATATTCCTTATTAGTGAAATTGAAGGACTTCTCCACCGCGAGGACAACGCCGGGCTTCTACCATCCTACTGTGGCAGGTTTAGAGGGAGTTATTTGGAAAGTCAGAGGCGAGGGGTGGGTTTAATACATTGAGAGAGTTTGCTCCCAAGCCTGTCGTCAGAACGCTCCGCTGCGCTATCTTGTCTGGAGAGTAACAAAAACAACGCAATTTGTCATTTTATCGGAAACGACAAAATTTATTTATGATATTAACGGTGATACCCCACACCGATGTTTGACAGATGTCGTAACGTAGGGGGGTACATGCGATACCTGCGATAATTAGCCATATGATCCAGAAATGCCAAGTTTATTGCTAATTTTAATTCACCCAAGAGATTTTGTACAACCGGAAAATTCAGACGGTTCTATTCAAGCAAAGAAGAAATGAAGAACTTCATGTTCGGAAAAAATAATATACCAGCGCGTTTTGTATTCTATATGTACGGCTGATATGGTTCCAACCTACCGAACTATAGAAACCTACCAGAGGAGGTAGACCAGAAAACCGGAAGTTCACGATTCCCGCGGGCTTATCAAGCCTGTAGCTATGGAAACGCCGCGATGCTGCACACGGGCTTTTTGCGAGTACTATTAGACTCGTTACCCGCTGTGTTTGGCTGCAGCCAAAACATCTACTTCACAACTGTGTCCTGGGAAGAAGGACACAACAGATGGGCGACCGCTATAGTGTCACCGGGGCAAGTACTACTCTCGGACGCACTACTTGATCGAAGTTATAACATTTGGATAAAATATGTTCCGGGACACCACGTAATCGCAGCAAGAGATTGGTATACTTGGAGAAATCTACAAGATGCGGAAATAAAAAAAAAGACAAAAAAAAATTGAGTCCGATGTTATAATATTGTAAATTACACAAATTACATTCTGAGTGTAATAATGATTGCGGAGTCAAGATGTGAGAAAAAATGAACTTTCGAACGACCTAATTACCCAGTACTCGGTACATGGCAGTTAATAGCGGTTTGTGAACAACCGAGTCGTATAATAAAGCGATCGTGCAAATATCACATCACGCAGTTTCTGTGTTATATGGAGACTTTCACTCTCCGTTAATATCACGTGACAAACTCGTCGACGATTAACCGATGATTTTTATCTCACAAAAAGTGAGATAAGAATATTTTCCATCCATGTTTACTTTGAGTCACTGGTTACTGAAACTTTCAAACAAACGTGACACGACCGGCGACCGTATGATTTTTCAACTTCCCCCAACTCCTTGACACAGATTGTCGCAATATTGAGAAGTTCTTGTACACATAATACATATGTATAGACACATAGGTACTACACTGCAGCGTGACTAACTTGTACTCATTTTATTTAACCCTCTCAGAGCCGACCTGTACCCGTAAATGTCCTTAACACTTGCGGCTCAATGTTATCCGGTGTTGACGAGCTTACATGTCTGGCTTCTTTCTGGCAGCAAATGATGAGTATTACGTGCTTACCGATATAACATGAATGTAACCGTGAGTTGGGAATTGCTTGGACAAATTCAGTACGTGTATCGTATGTTGTAGTGTATTACCCTAATAACTTGTGACTTTAATCATCGAAAGCTAATGCAGAAGTCACCGATACACCTAATCTTAAAAAACGAATGAATATATGCATATGTCACGGATAGGAACTATAGTTAATTGTCGTTGTTTGGTGCAGCACCAGCGGTGGCAAGTACACAATTAATTTCTGTCCGTCCTCGCCGCGAGGGAGCTGGGTGCAAATACGGAAGGGATAGCGGCAATGTGGAAGGAGGAAGAGATTCTGCCGGAGTAATTCGGAAGTGGCGTGGTGTACCGCGAACATTATGCCTCTCTCCGTACCGCACACCTCTTTTCGCGTCTCTCTCACGTTGCTAGAACGTTCGCTGTGGCTCTATTGGCGAGAGGAGTTCTTCCGCGGCGCGCTCTATGTTCCACGCTCTATGCTCTACCGCGTTTCTATTTGCTACTCTCGCACTCTTGCGCTTTCGGTGAATATATACGACGCGTTGCAGACTGCTGTGTACTATACGTTTCCATTTGCAGGACCTGCGAGGCAGGCTGCAAAGACCAACGACATTGCATGTTTTTACTTGGCTAACTCGCGCCATGGCCCGTCTCTAAGATAACGAGAATAGCCGAGACGAGATTATTGATCTAGCTATAAGCGGGTATACTTAATCGTTCAAACGTTGAAGTTGACAGGCGTGACAGTTGGGCGATAAAACGTTATCGCGTCGCCATTGATTAG
The DNA here is from genome assembly GCA_963978495.1 of Athalia circularis. Lineage (NCBI taxonomy): Eukaryota > Metazoa > Arthropoda > Insecta > Hymenoptera > Athaliidae > Athalia > Athalia circularis. The sequence goes on from OZ021700.1 coordinate 25,322,859, forward strand.
ACGGGAATATTTTATAAAACCTGCTGATCAGCATTCGCGGTGCTATGATCTTGATATTAATTAGAATCCTGTTCCAAATTCGTATTAATATTGCCAAAAAATGGCCCGCCCAACACCCTCGTAAAGTTTATATTCAGCCGCAAGGATAGGTGAATTATCTTGCACACGAATGGCCAATTTTGATATCGGGTGTAACATTTTCAAATCAGCAATTTCACGTGCTTACACCCACTCCCTTATATATGAACTAAAAGACCATTTCAAGAATTTCTTAAGATTCCGAGAAAATTTTCGTCCGACTCATAATTATGCCGGACCCGTAGCGGCGCAGCTGTTCACCCTGAGAGAACACTGTATAGGATAGAAACAAATGCACTTGTGGAGTTGGTAGCGTAATTAGATTTTACCTGAAGAGTACCGGGAGAGAGTTCGAGTTATTCTTCGCGGGGTGATAGACATCTGCCTCGCGAACTCGAGACTCGCCACTTGAAGCCGTCGACCGAGAAGGCGAGGTTAGAGGTGGATTCGTTAGTGGCGATAGGAATTAATTTGCCTCGAATCCGTAACTGTACTTGGCTAGGTGCAGGTCGATAGAGTCTTCGTGCTCTGACTATAATCTAATTGATGAGCCACCCCCACACGTTCTATCGTCATTCCCAAAATCGTTCGATCCTCAACGTTTTCCGTACGCAAATTAATGATTTTTCTGTTCTTACATATGTATTTTCGAATCAGCTATGCGTAACATGTCCCTATTTTCGAAAGAATAAATGCAACCCTTGTCCCGTACTTTTCACCCCCGCGCGTTCATTGAAATTAACAGTTTTCAACAAACGGTTTTTTAGTTTATTTCATGGAGATACCGGAGCGCCGGTACGTGTATGAAAAATTTTTATACGATGCGAGCGAGTATAATACTCAATTTATTTCGCAATTCAAATGCAATTAGCTACAAAGATGTTGACGGCGTTTGAACAAAGCTACGTTACAATATCGGAACGACAAATTTCGACACATACATGCGCCGATCCAAGTTTCAAAGGTAACGTCAAGAGAATATGCAGGTATGTGTACTGCATACATACATATATACATGATGAGGTGGGATGATTTGTCGCGTCCACTAGTGGATAACCGTCACCAAAGGATAACGACTTGAGCTTGTTCGCTTCAAGGGTGTTAATCGTAGAGAAAATGAAAAAATAATTTAATCTGAAAGTAAAAACGCGATCCGTTTTGCAATTCTGATCGGAGTCCATTGTTTCCAACCCCGTTCCAGACTTCTTTCCCGTCTCTCCATCTCCCTTTCCATCCCTCTTTTTTTTTGTGCACTTTCCCCCTTTCTCTACCCCACTTCACTATTCCACTACTATCGCCTTCTCAGTCCTTTTCTTTGTATAATCAACTCTCAAACAAATTTTCATATTGTTTGTGGCTCAATTGGACAGGCAATTTCCGATCCCCTTATAAATAAAAAAAATACCTAACTCTTTCGATCTACAGATTCGACCATCGGACGTCTGAATATAATGGCATTAGCTATGATACGAGGCATAGAAACGTCCCGAAGTAATGAAATTATCGATCTTGGCAAAATTAAATATAATTCTTCGGGTGACGTTTGATAAATGGTGATCACTGCGGTATTGGAATAATATTCATATCAACGCTACACGTCCCATGTCCCTATGACTCTACACGATCTCTGTGCGCAGTTGGGGTACAGCCAGTTGATCCTGCGGTGTAGCCTACCTACGATTTTACCGATGTCGATGTTACAATCGAAACGTTTTTAACAGTCGCACGTTATACCGCAGACTTTCAGCCACCGTAGTCCGAGCAGTTCGCGGTTTTATTGCAACCATTTATCGCCGATGGCGCACGATGATGAAACCACGACTTCTTATCTCCTTTCTTTTCCTATTCGCCTGGAGCCATTTTCTCAGGTTAGCATCGACCCGCTAACACTTCTAAATGAGTAATTTCACAAAACATTTTGGAGACTTATTTTCGATTGCTCGAGTGTGACGGATGCTAGGATTTTCCATTTTTGTCTTCACGGATGTCTACAGCGAACCAAGGATTCGTGTGCAGATTTATGAAATCACCGTTGGCCAATCGTGGTATAGATTGCATGATTTCGTTCGCCGTGCAATATAATACTGATTTATAACTCCATAATATTTTTTGGGTCGTGAGAACGTTGATAGGCGATGTGCATGTATAATTAATAAGTGTATATAGCTACTTGAGGTATTAGGAGTAAGTATATAAACTTGGGAATATTTTAAGCGAATATTGTACCATACACGGGGCACTAAGACACTTTACAAGAGTGCTGTGTCTAAGTGAAAGTACTTCCTTGATGAAGAGTTTGAAGACTGTAAGAATGGAGGGTGAAAATGGTCTCGTTATACCGGGGGCGGCATTAACCTAGTTGAGGCGAGCAAAAGGTAACGGGCGTGCGGTGGGTGCCTACATTCGAGGGTGGTTCTTCTCTTCTTTCTTCGCTTCTTCACTCCATTATTTCTTTTCCCATCCTTTGCTTCGTTCGTTCTCGTTCGTTCGTTCGTAGATTTGGACGTCCGTCCGTCCGTGGGTCAACCTCTTCCGTAAAGGTAGGGGGTGAGCGCGTAACACGCGAGGACGCCACGAGAACACGAGGACCAGATTAGACTCGGGCAATCAAGGCAATTATACACTCCGGTGACGCTGACCCAGCTCTGGTCCAAATTCTCGGCGTTCGCTAACTTCATCCCACTAAAGGCTTCTAGTTCCAACTCTTCCGCTGGCCGGTGACCCTCCAGAAACTCATCACCGCTCCTGTAATCCCCACGTACGAACCCAAAACGAATGGCGTCCTAAATTAAACCGACGTTGGAATGGGCGCCGCGTACACGGTGCGTGCAACGAGTTTGAGGGGTAAGTCTCTATACGCACATATAGGCAGAAGTCGAATCGTCGCAGATCCTTAGGCTCTCTCGTATAAGTAAACCAGCAGACATTCGACGGTGAGTAGTAAAGTTTTAGGACCATCACTACTCTGCTCCATTTTGCCGGTAAAACGCGGGCTATGATCGACGCCCCCATTTGCGGGGGCGTTTGCGCGTACAATTTGACATTGGAGTTTGGTCCGGTATATATATATACGCTCCGAAATAACCTAGCCCCGCTGTACGATGTTGGTAGAAAACTCGTGCCCAATTTTGGAGAAAATAAGAAAATTGAACTCTGTCGACGAAACTGAGGGAAAAAGTTTAATTTCAAGGGTTGTGGTTTCCCTCGGTTAAGTCTGGTCCAGACCTTTTCAAGAGTTCTACATTTTCTTGACAGACTGCACCGTCAGTAATTGTAGATTACGTTCAAGGTGTGGAAGAAATCGTCTCATTTCGCCAGACGTTGGTATCTTCGTCATCGAGATGGGGTGGATTCGTCACTCCCCAGAGTCGACGGTGGGTTCGTTGTTTTTGCAGCCTTCAGAGTCTGCAAGAACGAGAAGTACGTCTTCTGGGGATATTATCCACTTGCCGACGTAGAGAAGAGAATCAGCGCGAGTCTACGAGCGGAAAGTGCCCGAGGATCGTTAAATTAGCAAGAGTGTCTTTGAGGGTGTTTCGTACTCTCAGAGGCTCATAGTAGTTGGCCAGCTCGGCTCATCAGCCCCTCTGTTGAAATTATGCTGCGACTATCTCGGAGGCTTTGCCGAGCATAAACTTTCAAGTTTCTGCCCCAGTTTTACATTTTACAGATTTATCAACTTATGATACCCACTCTGCAGAAAATAATTTAAACTCGTTATCACGTTCATATTATCACTACGCGCATTATATGTAGACTGCAGTATCACGCCTACACGATTTCGGGTCGTAATGAAACTTTGTGTTGAAATAAAATTTTCCAATCTGCACACGTCGTGTATCGTTCATGCGAAATACTTTTCAACTCATAATCGTACAAAAATCTGAGCGCACCACTCATCGGTGTACGGCCAATGGAAAGCCTAATTAAGAAACAGACGTAGCCCTCTTCGACCACATTGTACATTCTGGCATCCCTGTAGGATGGGAAACTAGCGACGAGGGAAAACGCAACGCGATAGTTCCCGTAATCCTATATCTCTCCGTCTCGAAAGAGGGCCCATGGGCCCTACGTAGTACCCTCGTCTGGATCAACCCGAAACAAGCTTTGTCTTTCTGCCCCAGTTAGCAGTGCGGCATACGGGTTCAGAGTGAGTCGCTATATACATATACCGCTGCCCTTTCCTGCAAAGGGTCGAGCCTCCTGATAAAACACATTCGTCCGAGCTCTTTGGACGGTTTGGGGTTTAAAAATACCCGTATGCATATCGCGTTTGTACAGTTAGGTACCTTGCACCTCAGCTGCGCGAACCGCGGGGTAAGCGACTCCGTTAGACCGCACACCCGGACCCAACGGTGTTAATATTTCACGAGATTTAGGCTCAAAGTTAGAGCGCCAGCCCGCCAGCCAGCCAGTCAAGTTGAAGTAGGTCGGTGTGGGCAGGTGGGTGGCTGAAGAAGGTGGGTTGTTAAAGTGCCAGGGATGGGGATAGAAAAGGCAACAATCGAAACGCGCGGACCAAAAAGGATTTCATATGGGATTGTCTGTCATTGTCATGAAGTGCGTCAATGTCCCTGTGTGTGTGTCTCGCGTATGTAACGGTGCATTTATAAATGACGCTGAGCTTCGTTGTAAACATTCATTTCTAACCAGTGTCGTTTTTCCAGATATTCCATACAATGCTCGCAATTTTTTGGTGGCCGATTGTAGCTACCGGCCTTTTCCACAGTTACACGGTTCAAACCGATATGAAATGAAGAACTATCTTTTGCAGGGTCTGCTATAGCGTGTTTAAAATACCATTATAGTAGCTATAGTTAGAAGTGTTTGAAATTTTTGTTATTCTGCTTTACCTCACGTGCAAATATTATTTTTCATCCACTAAATCGTAATCCACGTGGATAGCGATTCGGTCGTGATTTTCTGTATAAACAGTATTGGAATTTTCGAGTATTTATTTATTTCAGATTACTCAGAATCTCGCGCTCTTATAATTGAGAAAAAGTTAAAAATATCCAAGGAATCTGTGACATGTTCGAGTTTTCAATCTCAAGTGCACAACCAAAAATACACTATTAAGTATCATGTTGTGCAGGCCGGTAGCCGACACTCGAAAATCTAACAACGCTTTAGCATATCTGGACAGAAGTATATCGTTAAGCAGCAGTATTCGGCGTCGTACGCAACCCATTAACCTCTTGCCTCTTGAGAGTTTTGATGTAGGCAGCAGGCTGCAGATTCAACGTATAAGATTACCCCGTTCGAGTCACGCAGCAGATTCCGTTCGGTTCGCAGAGCTGAGACGAAGATGGTACGTGGAAAGGGCGTTTATTTAAATTATTTCATTGGGAGCCCTCTCTGTATATTTCTAATCTAAATATTTACTCGCCTGGGGCTGGCGCGAAAGAGAACCGAGGTCACTGACTCTGCGGGGTACCTCTTTTTATACCGGCTCGAGAACTTCTTAAAATTTACGTACGACGCGTATATACTTTTCAATGATTTCGACTCGATGGCGAATGTTCAAATCGATATCACGGACTAAAAACCAAAGAGCATGCATGATCCACGAAAACCTGTGGATACATGCTGCGGCGAGTGCGTAAAAGATAAAGATTGAAATTTTCCGAGAAAGTTTTATTTTTTCAAACCACATAACATGTGCAATGATGTAATTTCGCTACTATTTCATCTTGTTAACCTCTGCAGGGTACGCTTACCGCGTACGATTTATTGAAAGTCGGAAAAGCAGTGTAAATTACGCCATTCTGATTTTTACCCCTCGATATAATATCACCGCAGAGCATACGCCAGTTTTGAATAAAGTGTAATACGGCTGCGGTCCAAGTATAACCTCGTACGCGAAATCGAGATGACGGAACTCGTGCCAAGGTTGGAAAAAAATTCAAAGGTAGAAAAAAAAAAGTTTTGAGCAGCTGGTTAACTCGTTGAAAGTATGGAGGATGGGATAAAACCTAGAAGCTTGGCTGTAATGACGAGGGGAACGCAAGGGATGGATTCTCCTACCGAGACGGGAGAATATTTCTTTGGTCGGTCCAGCAGCCACCCTCTTTGACCCTAGGATTAATTTTCGGCTCACGAAACCCCTCCACTAATTGCAAGGAAATTAATTGCGAAGTTTAAACCCGGCCTATCTCTTTCTAGACGCGAGCGTGATTTGTGCGAGGGATTGTTTGCGCCTAGATCGAAGTTAGACGTAACAAATCTTTGGTTCAACTAAAAGGTACAAAATTCTGAACGAAAATTCTTTCTCGGCACGTGCGTCCCGGTGCCCCGCCTGATGGTTATCTAAATCCTAAGGGCCAAGGCACCTGGTGTGCGATTTCTATATATATGTTTTTTTTTCAGCTCACTTCTGTTTCTCTAAAACGTTTTACAGCCCACCCGCGATTCGGCCTAGCCTCAGCCACCGCTCACAAACGTGGAAATGAGTTTCTGGCTAGACTAGCCACCAGGGGCGCGGCCCGTTCTCCGTTCTCCGTTGCTGCTTGGCGAGCCGTTACCTACATTTTCTTTCGCCATTTTTATTTTCCACACTGCTCCGGAATTTTTCCCCTACTGTTCCCATCGCAAACTCACTTCTCTGATTTCTATTCTACCAGCTAGTAAAAGGTATTAAAAATTGTCTGGGCAGAAGAAAAAGTTGGCGCTCTAACAGGGATTAAGAGTAACGAATAAAATCTATAATTCAAGAAAATATTACGCAATAACGAAGAACCATTCCCCGCAAACAAGGAAGCCGGTATGACCGATATCATTTCCGGAGATCCAGTAATTTAAATTATAGCAATTCTGGTGGCCCTTCAATTAGGAGCTTAATTCTCGGATACAAACTCACAGTGTGAAAGATAAAAGCTAAGCGGATGAACGCATGCATAATGCTACAGGATGGATATATATATACATACATGTGTGGTATTCTCGCATATGAAGTCATTCTGTGGTATCCGCTCTTAAAATTTCGCACCAATCGATACTCTACGGCGATCCGATCCAGCGATGCAATATTATCCCATCCTAAACATGGCTATATCGTTGCAGATATTTTCCATGGAGACGATCATGTGGTAGGAGGATTATATGGGCGAGCGAAAATGACGAGGCAATTACGCAGAGAGTAATATGAAGTGACCCAGAATCGTGGCACCAATTTAACGAAATTTTACGTTACTCGGAGACAGACGTGTGGAGTGTCTGTGTGTGTATAATGTATACATCTATGACTAAAATAGTGAACCAGGAATTCACATATATAAGCATTGTTACAACGTAACAACACCAGCGCAGATAGGTACCGGTATACTGACGGATTGGTTTACGAGGATTACGATGGCAAGGACGCTTTAGGGTTTAGGATGAGTAGCGCTTTGATCCGGCGCTTAGTGAAGGATGGACGCGGTTTGTTAGAGAATCTAGACTGAATTTAATTAGTGCTCTTAAATATACTGTGAGGGTAATAAACGTAAGGGTAAGAGGACCGTGTCGTTGTCGACGTCGTGTACAGAACGACGAGCGAAGAATGGTAAAGTACGTTGGTGCTTCGAGCACTGCGAACCGATTGGCGATGGCAACGAGACGATTGTCATGCAAATCACAGCTAAAGCCAACGCGATCAAGACGATATTAACTCGTGAATGGGGCAAGGGCGCTCAGAGGGCAGGAATTAGGAAAAGGAGGGACGATTGAAAAGTTGAAAGGACTCTGTTCCAATTCGCCGAATCTTTCCTCTCCCTTTTTGTTCCATCTCTATGTCTCTGCGCTTTCCTCCCTTGACGATTTGTTTTTTTTTTTCATCTTCTTTTATTCCTTCGCGTAAATCAACCGCCGGTATCTACAAGTTCTCCCAGATTTTATCATCATTCATCCGATGATAAATCACGTTCATCTCTGACATGTATAAATCGAATAATTACGCGAAAAAAGCAAAACATCATGGGAAATCGGATTTTTTACTGTGCATTACACGCGGGGGGTTAAGCCATCTGGTATCTTTCACCCAAGCATATTAGCTTCAACCGTTCCAGAACGATAGGATATTCAAAACTTGCTAGGTGCAAAAAATACCGTGTAAATAGTAATCACGGTGGCGTTATAGCGCAAAGTCTCGCTGGACGTGGACCAGCAATTGCTTTTAATTAAACTAGATTTCCTTCGCGAGTTTGCAAAAAGGATTAACTACGAACGAAACGAGTTTGCATCTAGCGCTGTGATAGTATCCGATAATCAATGTGAAAAAAAGGAGAGAGAATTAGAAAAATTGATATTAACTAACGCTGAAACTCAATCACTAAATGAAGCGTACAAATTCTAATTAGATACAAATTAGCATGCGCGTTAGTGATAATTTTTTAAGACCATCCTTATTGATTAGAGAGTAAGTTTTTTAACGCTGATCTTACCATAAGATCACCATAGAGATATGAGATTTCCGGGTAGGTGATAAAATCAACCATGTTGGACGTGGCCGATCTTCTCTCTTGATTACAACAGACAATACACTGATTAAATCTACTCTATTGCAAGTAGTAACTCCAGAGCAGCAGCAGCAGCGGACCCCACGCGGCTCAGCACTGTTATGTCCTAATCACCTGAGCCAAATGAGAAGCAGCACCAGTGGTGGTAGTTATTCCGAAAATGTACGACTAAATTTTGCCGGACTAAATATCCCGAAAATTGTAATCAGACTGTGTAAAAAACATTGAATTAGAAAATTTTGAAAATATGTTTAAAAGATTCGGAAGTTCGCGAGGTTGAAAAACAAAAATGTCGCGTTTAAACGCCACAGCTGGCCACGTGCACGTTTCTAGTTACACTTTCTACTGCGCTTGAAATTGAACGTGAGCTTTTATTGCGCAGTTATCAGCTGTACGCTTCTGCGCAAGTTCACTTCGCGCTTGAAATTTATTAAATTTCCTTCAAACTTTTATCGCAAAGTTATCATCAACATCCGATCTGCACACGTATCGGTATTACCGAAAATTCTTCCGTTTTATTTTACTTTCGTTGCATAACTATTTTCCTAAATTCATTCGTTAGGCACCACCGGTGACAAGCTCAGCTATTATTTACACCACACAAAACTGTGACACCTTATTCAGAATGCCATAAAGACGAACGCTTACAGATGAGTTTTTGTATATTAGTTAAAAAACAACGACCTTTAAGACTATTTTTAAAAAACACACGCGGTCATGAAACTTTTTCACAGACCGAAAACATCAAGCGGCGGCGAAATATGAGCAGTTTCACGCGCGACACATACGATTTTAATAAACCTTTGAATAGTAACAAAACCTATTCTAATTAATTGTGGTTTAAAACAAAAGATTCGTAACCACAAATGTACCGGAATTTGGCGGGGTAAGAAATTCGAAGAGACGTCGCTCTCACGGTACGTTGAACGTCACATACACATGCGGTGCGGTTCCCGCAATTCACAGTCACCTTAAACGCGATATCAAGTACTTTTTTCATGCGCAAAAAAACGATAATGAATAGAAAATGTTTGTTCTTTAGCGCGATTGACGAGGTACGCTATACGGTAAAAGTATGATGGTAATATCGGCCGGACTCCGCGTGACTTTTACTTAGCAAGCATAGGTCACCGGCTGAATTGATATACGCAAGCTCACGGATAGTACGGGAGTCTTGTGATTTAACGAGGAAAGGATAACGCTGCGTAAGGGCAGAAAGGGCCGCGCGAAACTGCGCCACAATCCAGAGCCAGCAGCAGGATTCTCCACGGCGCCGTGGAGAGCCGGTGGAAGTTTTCGAAACGTTGGAAGCTTTGGAAGCGGTGGAAGGAAGCTGCCGCCCGCGAGTCCACGAGGAGCGCACGAGGGTGGAGGTACTTCTCGGAGATACTCGTCGAGGTTCGGGTCTTATCGGCGTCGCGACGTGGGGCGTCGCAAGGGGTGCCAGCGGACAGGGAGCCTGACTGCGTCGCGTCGGTGGGCAAAAGCTGCGGGGGTGGCGGCGAGCGAGGATAGTGGCAACGGCGAGAGAATGAGAGAGAAAAGGAGGGCAGGAGAGAGTAAGCTCGGTCACTCAGGCGTCGCCGCCTGCACGCCTGTCCCCGCGCGGTATCCGCGCCGCGACGCCCGCTCTCGGCCCCGCACTGCGTACGTTATTATCCAGGCAGAGCCACGTCTGTATAATGCCGCCAGAACGAGGAGCGATAAGGATCCCCATCCCCGTATCCGTCATGCATTCCTCCTCCCTCCCCCACTTCCCTCGCACCGATAAAACATATTCGGTCGGTTCTCTTCCAGCGCGAAATCAATCGGAGCTGCTGTGGGTTATACTCAGGCTCGTTTCGTCTTTTTCCTTTGTTCGTAAGGTAAAGGCAACGACGGTGGTATACCTAAGCTGGAGAAAATGAGAAAAAAATGTCTTTGGATAGAGGAAAAAAAAGGTAGGTAGGAATAAAAGTGAGAGAGATATAGGGAATATAAGAGTATGGGTTGGATGAGGACCGCGCTCTGTGTTGAATGCCTCGTGATAGCGTGTATTACGCGTAATATCAAAAACGGCGGGACGATAACACATCTCAGTTTCTTATTTCGCATACCTTTATACCTATAACTTGTAAAAAAAAAAAAGAAATTTATTTATTACATATCAAAATAAATGAATAAATAAATAAATAATAATGAAAAAATAAGGGAAAGGAAAGAAAAAAATCTCACCCGCGAGAGTGAATCTTTTCTACGCCGATCTCTTGCAACAAAGGGTATTGATTATTTACGCGCCAACTCTGCAAAGCGGCGGCTACATTTCCCTGGATTATTTATAGTTTCAACTAACCAAAAGCTCACCGTCGTTAATATTGTTCGGAATAAAACGATGCATAATGTTAACCTCGAGGTATAGTATAAGAAGCTCTGCGTTAATTAATAATCAAGCTGGGTAATTCTACTAATCACCTCAACTTCCCTCTTCCACGTTTGGTGTAATCGTCCAATTGGCAATTCAGTTGGGCAACGTGTCGTCCGTTCTGATCTCCACCGAATAATAAGTGTTGGTCTCGGTAGCCCGGTATGAATCATAAATTCGGTTCACTTTCTGCATCAGTCGGGTTAGAAGAGTAGGGTTGTAGCGAATAAGATGGGTAGGTACAGATACCCTTGTCACGAACAACTGGATTTTTTAGTCTCAGAGACACCCACGCGATTGAGTAATTTATCCAACCTTTAAGCCACTCTGTTCACCCAATTTGCCAGCGAAGCAACGTGTTTTTAAGTCTCGGCGGTTCTACCGTGCGGAGGGGTATCTTCTGACCGTAAAATTTCTACCACATGCTTGCGATCCTTCGCTACACAGTATATTATACGTCATACACATACACACGCGACGTGTTCCGTCAAAATAACCCCGGTGCGTACATAAGACCTGATATAGCGATCGACTATTTCGATAAAGGTCGACGGTTGACCACGCAATTATGTAATTTACTTCAGTTTGATGAATTTTTCAGATGACGGGTCCATTTTCATAAATCTTTCCATTAGCTGCGTTACCATATTGCAGCGATGGGAGTCCGACGGCTCAATTTCCACAGTACAGAAATCAATTTTCCAATATTTTCGACTAAAATATGGAAAATACCACGAATGAGAGACAATTTTCAACATTAAGTAAACATTTTTTTGGGTCGAACTTTCCCCTAGATGTCACCGGAGATTGGCCCCCGAATAAAATTCGTTTCTATGAAATGAGGTCCAGTTTAAAATTTCAAAGGTTTCGACCGCGACTTAAGCCTTTACATCGCGTATAAAGCTTTCCATATTTAATTCCTGTTTATTTACCTTGCCGCGTCTGCCAAGCCTCTGCCAGATTTCGTTCGTGTTGCTCGGTGTTAGTCTAGCATAGCTGATTGTAGCTAACATTAACAAATCGCCAGATGTTCCTGCGGTTCGTCAGAATTTCACGTGTGGTGTAAAAATGCACGAATTTTATTTTATCTTCCTTTTCATTTTTTTTTAATTTTTTTTTTTTCACTTTAACGATCTTGTTACTCTACCATAAGCAGTTTTCCGTAAATTTTCACGTTTAAAGTATCGTTACATTTTTAATAACCGCTTTATATGTGCCTTCATCGAAATACGCATGTGAAAAAAAAGAACGCGACTTTTTCAATCTCAAACTTTACTTTCTCCGCAAATCAAGTTTTAACTATCTGTTTATGCTAGCGTAGTCGTGATCTATGAAAGGATGATCTAATAATAAGATGGATATTTGTTTAGTCAAGAGTATATGAGTGAAAGAATATTTGAAGGTCAGTTTAAAATTTTTCGCTGGCTTCAAGCGTCGAGGATATAATTTTAGCGTAGATATATTTAAGCTTCAAATACCCTCGACGCAAAATGGTATCAAGCTCCGAAGAGTTAATCGCTGTTTAATCTACCCATAACTCTTGAACGGAACCGATGGTGAATAATTAGAATATGGTGAAAAACATTTTAGCAGGTTCGTTGAAAGTAGGATGATAAGATTTAAAAAAAAGTACGATCAAAGTGTGTAGTTCATCAACGTGAAAAATATCTCAAGTCAGTAAAAAGAGGGAAGCCCTCGACGCGAGGTAGATAGACGTGGAAAATGCGGTTGCTCTCCAACCTTCCAATCCACGATCCTCCCTCTTTTACGAAAAATATAAATTTGGGACGGCGGAGAGCCGAGAGGCTTACCCCATTGTAATATTAAAATTCATTCGCAAATATTACTGAATGCTCATTTTATAATCAATGAAGACTAAGAAATCTTGTTGTTTACGCTTCGCTGCCACTGCAGTAGACAAACATATTCATCTGTATTTCCCCATTCAGATTTGATTGGCTTGGAACCCTACTCGCATATCTCACGAATGCCGGAAGTCACGAGGATCGATTTACTCTGCGTGCGCGGCACCCGCCAGTCATTCCGTTGATTTTTACGCTTGTGCTTTTATACATATCCTCACTCGGTTCAGACAAGGACAACAATTATCCTTGAGCTTCTGAAACTGGGATACCTTACACTCTGATGTCAAGGGGGTGCGAAAAAAAGGGAAATTTTCATAACGCGGAAGCTTCTTCTTCAACCTTGCAGCATCAAGAATTTCCGAAGTATACAACTGATTGAGTATTTCATAGCGACTGTGGTATGAAACTGTGTCTATAAGCACTGCCATAACATGATATTCCACTTACGTACATACGTTACCCTTCCAACTACAATTTTTCTTCGCTTTGAAATTTGCTATATCCGCAGGGACCTGACGCTCGTTCTACAGTTTTATACAATTTTATCCGAAGTCTCTCGGCTCATATCATACGGTAGTGCAAAACGATATTCATTCACGAAACAAATCAATAATCTGCAGGTATGCATCACGTAGTTTATCTCCAATCAAATGTGAGGAGCGGAAACTTTTCAAAGCATAAAAAAATTACTTGAATTTTTCAGCTGACATATAATTTTGGTATTACGACTCAGTAATAATTGAAGAAAAAACGTTAAACACATCTCTCAGAAAAATACAAACGCGAACTGGCTGTGTCATATTTATAAATACATATTTGGAAAAATATACCTACATCTCTCCGATAGAGAATATTTTCGGGTTTACGTAAAAGAAATACTGTAAACTTACGGCTGCAGCTGTAAACCTACGCAGAAACTCGAAGTGGATTGTCTACTACCAACGTAGATCTCAGGTCAGTTTGAAATGAACGTCAAGTTCTCGGAGAGTCGTGAATGACGTGATAAAGCTGAGCCGCAGGTGCACGCAGAAGGTGCAAAAACTTCGTTAGGGAAGAATGCAAGGAATTTTAGACGACGGCGTCGGCGTTGGCCATGGCCGTAGCCATGGCGGGGGCGGCGGTGCGAGCCGGAGGCAGAGGCAGAGGCGAGGCAAAGCCGGCCATGCTCGACAATACCAGGGGGATCTCAGCGCGTCGGTTTTTCTTTGAACATTTCTTGGTTTGCGCGCCTGTCGCCCGCACCTTTTACACTTTGCAGGAATTATTTTCTCATGCAGATTAGCGAGGGTGATATACTATCCGCGTGTTCATTTCCTTGCCAAAACACTTCGCATTTTAGCTGTCAGATTTCTCATATAGATACATACTAACCGTTACGTGCAACGTATAAATATACATGATATAAGAGACACATGCATTTCCAACAAGCAATCCTTCATGCGGGCGACATTCACTCGGTTTAAAGAAGGGGCACTTTCTCGAACTTCGCGTCGTAATAACAAAAAATTCGAGAGAAAACTCACGGATACGTATGAAACGTACTCGTGTTGCCGAGCAATTGAGAAATATTGTGAAAAAATAATGCCGCCTCCAGGGGGATGGCAGAGCTGGCAACGTATAAATCGATACCTAAGCGCTGTCACTTCGGCTCAATATGTATTTCGGTCTCAAAACTATCACTGGGAAACGAAACGATCCCGAGTACTACGAACTACTTTCGTCAACCGGAAACGGAAGCAATTTTTCGCTCTCAGTCTTTAGCACCGTTTTACCATTCTCCACACTCGATATTCACCCTTTCTTTCAAAGGGGTCATGTACGTTTATAATACACGTCACCCAATGACTTCTATAGGTATAACAATCGAACGCTAAATATAGCCGCACCGTCACGATGTTCTGGTGCTTCGGGCTCACGTTCTATTCCTGAACAAAAAGATGTAAAGACCGATGGAATTTCGCGATCATGGGAAGAAGCTGCATTACCGAAATCTTTTTATCTTTCTTCGAGGATCTGCAGGTTGCCGATTTTTTGCATGAGCCAGAAAAACACAACCTCAGATACCGATGCGTATAACGTGCACCTTTTTTCTGATGAAAAAAAAAATTCATTCCATCTCCACGCCTTTTGAATAACCGATATTAGGCTGAATCTGCGTGCAGACCTGCGTCTAGAACCGAACCCTCGTATACTTTTCTAACCAAAAATGCTCGCTGCAGATGTTTTTCAGACACCCGTAACTGTCCATTTTATTCAACTGCTGGTAGAGTGCATTTTTACATAACGCATCCACTA
This sequence comes from Athalia circularis, assembly GCA_963978495.1. NCBI lineage: Eukaryota > Metazoa > Arthropoda > Insecta > Hymenoptera > Athaliidae > Athalia > Athalia circularis. The sequence goes on from OZ021700.1 coordinate 25,337,993, forward strand.
CCCTACCCCTGCACGGCCCATTATCCGGGGAAAATTATATCTCGTTTTCACCACATGTTTCACGTTGCAAATTTTTGTATAAAAAGCTTTCCATCCAAGCGCATTGTGAACGGAGCTATTGAGTTCCACAGCCACTACCTATTCATTGTGATGAACTTTCATTCGACTGAACGCAGCTGCACCCTGGGCAACGGATCAAAATATTTAATGAGTCAGGTGTACTGAATCGTGGACAAAAAATATATATATGTGTGTGCAAGAATAATAATAATAAACAAAAACCCACATGTGCAAGAGTATATTGAATAAAGAACGTCACTCTAATTAGTAGTTACCGGATGAAATTATTATGAAATTATAATTTCATTGGGAAGTTTAGTAGGATTTATTACGGTTAGTTTGGTAAAACCATTTTCAATAAATTCGTTTATTTTCTATGTACGTGAGTACATAATTTGACCTTATCAGTATAGGTCATCGAAGCCGATTTTTTTGTCGATGTTTCTCGAAAAATCGTGGCCATATGATGAGTCTTTTTTTTTTTTTTAATTTATAAACTAATCTCATTTATTTTTTAAGTCATCTTAATTTTTTACATTTTCGAAAAAATGAATTGATCAATCGACCGTGACATCGGGAGCCTTAATATACTCAAAAATAATTCAATTCTAATTTCCTCGATAAAAAAAACTTTCTGAATATATTTGCGCGTAGAATTTTGAGATTCTTGCGGTGTCGAAAATCAATGAACTTCTTCCGAGATGCAATATCTTGAAAATTTTTCAACATATTTCCCCTGAATTCATCTGATTATAAAAAAGCCTTCTTTTTAACGAAATCACTCCTTCTAACAGTACAATGAAGAAAAAATTTGAAAAAAAAACTCCTTCGTCAGTGACGTACACGGATTAGGTAAAATGCGATGAACCCCCCCCCCCATGTGCAATATATAAATTTGCCTGCAGCGATTTTCGCGTGCGTGTATCTATCTTCATAAAGTTATAATTCAGCAAAGCCTCCACCCCGTCTCTCAGCATAACATTTAAAACGATTTCCTCTGGCAACAGTGCCAAAACCGTTTCGGTGTTGTTTCGGAGATAGATTAACGAAACGTAACTGCAGGTCCCATTCCTGCCTGCAGAGGTCCCGTACTCGCATCAGGAAAAGCGTTGGGACAATGATGGTGGGGTGTGGCGACGGGTGTTACGAAGCAGTTGGCAAACCCCCATAAGAGTTGCAGTCTATCCGGCAGAGATGAAACTCCATCTACCGGTTTCTACACCCCTGTAACCCTGATCATAACCTCGAAATTGCTCGTAACATATACCGGATGCAAACCAGGTATAAGAGCCGACATACCTACTTATGTATAATTATTTCGATTTTCGGCATCAAAGATCTGACGAAGCTGCTCATAAATTTTCCAAATATTTGAATGACGCAAAAACAAGTTGACATCATCCGTCTTGATTACTTTATTTTCGTGGCTTGGGAACTTGCTTGATTTTATCACCGTAATATCGTCGTTCCTGGAGACGCCAGGAGAGCAAAGAGATGAGAAAGTGGTAGTCGTGGTCACGGGATGATACATCGTGGCTAATTCCTGGAGCTGAACTGCGCGGGCATAGCGTGCGCAACGTTTCTATATTATAGATATATGTATAGCATTAGAGATGAGCACGGTGTACGAGGTAGACGTTTTACGTGCGGGATAATTGCGGTGCGATTCAATAAAATTAGCGCCATAGCTGTGTATGCCGAAGTATAAAGCTGTGCTTCTGGACTTTATCTTCTTGCGGCGTGCCCCCCTGTTTTTCGCACTGTGCGAAACGTGTGAAATTACAACCGCAGGGAGCAGTACATTATACCTTTTGTATAAGTTGTATCACCGTATAGTTCTACTCGGGGCATGACAACAGATGCGCTGATAAAAACAGGAACACACGTACTCTGACGTCGGAGAATCAGGTAAGGCACCGGAAACGGGTGCATATAAGTGACTCTGCGATAACTGGCGTAAAATGTGTGTAAAGATAACATTGAAAACTCACCCCTGGTAAAGTCCGTTTTTCATGCAGAGCGTCCTGGGCACTGATTGCGCTGTCACGGCTGTAGTAGGTCAGGAAAGCGCACCCTGTGAGAGTAGAAAATAAATGAAAAAATTTAGCTTTCGTACCATCCTGAAGTTGAACATACTACAAAAACAGAAGAAATATGTATTTTCCTTCGGGTAAAAAAAAAATTAATGATAAAAAAATGTAGACGAAAAAAAAACTTCGTACATCTTATTTGCATTTGAACATCTCTGGTCGTTTACCGCTGTGAAAATTGTCGCGGTATCGCTGTATTATTATTCATGGAAGTTTAATCGTTCGCGCAAGCTCAAAAGCCACGGTGCGCAAACTATGCCCCGAGGATGCTGACGACGCGTCGTCGAAGCCCTAGAAAATTTCATCGATAACTACACGGCTCATTGACCGTCATAAAACTCGCGTAACTGCCGTCTGGGAATCTTGGGAAAAACTTAAACCCCCCAACGTTGCGAAATGTTTTGCGCAGTTTTTACGCCGACTCCATGTACTTCGATCAAAAATAACTTTCACTCAATCGTCTCAACCCCTAACTCCGATGAATCATAATTCTTTCGGAATCATCGGACGCAAATTTCTTGTCTGCACCAACCCAGTGACTAACCCGAAGACTGGATTGTCGGAAAGCGTTCTGCAAGCTAAATGAAGTCTTCAACTATTTTCAAGGTTCCACTCCGGTGAAATGAGACGAAAGCCGTGCGCGTGCTGGCAAACATTCGTCTTGTTGCGCGGGGATAATCAAACGATGATCTGTAGATACGAGTGAACCCTTCAAATAAATCTTCAAGAGGACGAGGTCGAATTACGCGGGCTGCAGAAGTATGAAGTTTGGAATGACCGAACTGGAAATCTATAGCATCATTAAACCTCCCCTTTCGGATTGTATACAGAGTGGTGAGCTTTTTTATCTTGAGACAAGTAAATATCTCGAAAACTACTTGACTAGAAATTTGATAGAGCTAGCTTGATGAACTGTCCGGACCTGATCGTCGACGATCGAAAAATGATGATCGCAAACTTCACAGAATTTGATCTTTTTAATTTTGCAACCTTACTTCGACCCATCCCGAGACATATTTCAATATTTTTGTTTGGCGTCCTGCGATTTTTCTTTAAAAGCCTTAGTTTTTACTTATAAAATTAACGAGAATCGCCAAATTTTGGTTAATTTTGCCTGATATCATGTAAAATTGACATTTGAACAAAAAAAATGGTTCGTACAACTGTTGCTATTTTTTTTTTCTTAGATCACGAGCCTGTGATGAAAAATATGGGGTTACATTTGAAAAGCAAATTTATTTATCCCCTGAAACTCCCATATAACCGCCATAATTGTCAAAATCTATTGCATCATTAAACCTCCCCTTTCGGATTCTACAGGTTTGGTCTTAAACATTTTCGCAAAAAAAACTCAGTTGTTGATGCATGTATTTACTTGTCTCAAGATTGGAAGCTCACCCTGTATATTCAGCCAATATAGCCGATAAGGGTCAGACTCGATGTCCCTCGAATTCAAAGGTTAATTATCATCGTTTCAACCCCGAGGCCATTACGGTGCTTACTATATTACAATGCGTCGTCTCGATAAAAGCGAAACGGAAATACCTGGCCATCGTGCCAGTCCTTCGATTTTCCCTCACTCCCGCATTGTTACTCGCATACTTCGGCGTACACACGACCTACACACGTGGTTCCGTTTGCTCTAGATTCCTGATGCAAGCTATAATATGAGAACCGATACCGATGAGTTCTCGGAGACCCCCCCAAGTGCCATGTAATAAATTGCACGCCGGCCGTTTTGCGGAACGTGAATCCTTCGCACCCTGCGTGTTATACATCGTGCCACCATTTTCTTAATTCTTCTAAATAAGTTATACAAATTCTTACCTTGTACGCGTGTTGCTACAAAACCCTCTAGACTCTGTTTGGTGACAACTGTCTACCACGAAACGCACGCAAAAAGAAATGAAAAAAAAAAAGGGATAAACAAAGCGGACATAATAATGTCGCAGTGTCACGGTATCCAGACATAAATAAACTGAGTGATCCACTTTTCAATAAACAACAACGACGATTTGGAAATTGCCTTACGCATCACAGATGACAGACTATAGGTTAGAACTCTGAAATGAGCGAAGGTCATGTCAAGGGTAAATCGATTTTGCAGTGACCGAGTATTATCGTAAATCCTGAAATTATCTGAACGGGGTCTGCGGAGATTTTTTGTGGTAGCTTTTTTTCCTTACACGCTTTCATTTCATTAGAGCCGTTATAACAGTGGATTTGCGTGCGACACTTACACTGGACTGAACTAACTCGAGGTCGAGATCGGTGGTGGTGGTGGTGTTTAATATTATCTGACGCGACGACCACACACGTTTGACTTACCCTCCGTAAAACCACGAGACTTAAAAATTTTTTTTACAAATATACAGATAATTTTAATCTGCGATATATTCTTAACATCGGAGAGTCGTAGCAGATGTTTTACTATTATAGCGTGAAACGCATGTATAGAAGATAACAAGGGAAATCTGTTATAGTATCACGCGATCCGAATGGCGTGAGTGAAATATACATGAAATAAATAAATTGTTTGGCGCCAGATTGTTTTTTTCGCGTGAAAATAGTACCCACAGAATTAATCCATCCGGGTTTAGTTGCCCAATCGATTATTTTACAGAAACGTATATAACCGGGCCTGAGAATCAGAAGGACGTTGACTATAGAGAATGAACCGAATGAAAAAAACACGCGTGGAAATTACATTACTCTACAAGGTCTGAATTTTATAAAAATGCATACGAGCACTCTGCGAGAATGACGAACGAATCTCTGAATGATAGGAAGAATGTAATAAATGGAATGTTCAAAACACTCTCACTTGAATTACCGTAACTTTTATTCTCATTGATTTTGTTCACTGTTGAGGGATACGCATTACCCTCCATAACTGGAAAATTGTATAGGTGGGAGAGCCCTTCTGGCGTTCAGCCCACGATATACAATATCTGTATCTTGTTTCCTAACGAACCCCTGATGGTATGGTTATAGAATTCTTTGTCATTTTTTTCGGCAGTCTATGATAACAACTGTAAATTAAAAAGAGACGGATTGAGTGGCGATTTGCACGAACAGGGATAGTTGCAAGTGGGTAAGCGATCGCAATCAACCTGTAGAGTTCGATCGATTTCTTGACACTATTATCGACACTGAACTCAACATTTATGCATATCTCATACCATCATCCGACGATCAATCTCCGGGCCACGAGATTCTTTGAAATCACGGCAAACCGTGAACCTCAAAATCGAAAACAATCAAAGGCCTCTGAAAATTTTTAAGTATAAACGTCACAATGCAATGCTAATCGTAAAAAGAGAAATATACGGCAACATGTTGTATATGGCCGCTAGAATCTCTCAAAAACTAGCTATGATCTCATGTAATGTGAATATTTTCCAAAACTTATCTTAAATGCGCCAACGTAACCTCTTGCGTCGGGTCTATGGTTCCGGAAGAATAGAGTAAGAATTAGATTCGGCCAGGTAATCGCGCATGGTTCGGGTGATGACCGGTAATGGCCGACGTCACCCGATTCCCTCCTCTAGTCATTTGCTGTACCGATGAAGATTTCAGAACTAAGGCCTCGAATCTCAATGGCCAAAATTCAGTAGGAACCTACCTCAACAATCGCGTAATCTTGTATACGCACCGCACAGTATTTATCAACGCGATGGCCAAAATTAAAAGTATTCGCAACCGGGAGAGTGAGTTTTTCCTCCGTGAATTGGAAAATCAAGAACACTATACCTTTGAACGTTATCTCTCTGAAATTAATTTGCAGAATGTTTGTTGTAAGTCTAGGAAAAAAAACCAGGGCAAAAGCTGCGACATTGATTAGAAAGAGGAAATATTCGAAAAATATTTGTACCCTGTAGTATCCATGTGCCTTGCACACTCCCTAGAGTCTGCTTGTTCTTCATACATGTACGTGTGTACACATGCCTGTATACCTAATGTACAGTTCAGTGCATCGAGTTCGACTGCAGTTTACAAGAAAGAAAAGTTACACGTAAATATCAGGCAAGTGTCTAGTCGACTCGCAAAGAAACAATCAAAAGAAGGGACTATCGATTTTTGACTGTTGGGGGGAGGGAGGAAAAAATACGAAAAAAGAAACTATCCGGAAAAAAACCGGAAATAATGGACTGGATAAGAAAAGGATCCTAATCGTTGATATAGGTGTGCATCGAGACTCATTGTCAGTTATACGTGTTTACAGGTCGTTCGGATCGTCGAGGCTAAGTCGATACACGGCAGTTCTTTAATGGATCTTCTCAGCCCTTATGGCAGAAATATAGGCTCAACCCGTACCCCGTGATAAGAGGCAAGCGTGACTGTCTCAAGATAACGCGCAACGGCACGCTATAGCGCGACTTGCTCACCAACCTCTTGCCCTCTCACTCCCTCCATTCTTGAGACTTTAAGGTCCCCTTTCTTGAACTCCTGCCATTCCGCCCTTCGCTCTCCGCACCTCCTGCCGCCCACGCCTGGCACTAGATAAGTCTGAGAGAATATTATAAATTTTCGAAACAGTCCCTGAGGCAGATAAGAAGCGAAACTAAACGAGAGAACATTAACGCGGGAGTAGCGCTGCTGGGCCTTGCCGGTGGCCAGTGATTGATAAGGTGATTCTAGCCGGTGATAGCCTCCGGGACACCCGAGGAGGAGTCAGACTTGCTCGACCGGAGGGCCAATCTCTCGAAGCACGCGATCGGCGCGACCGCCGCGCAGTTTCGGCGAGCCTGAGCCCCTAATCTCTTCGGCAAAAACAACCTGCGGTCGAAAGTACAAAAATAGTCACCCCTTTGGACTGAGCATGATCGGACGAAAAAAAGTTTCCACAACGCCTACAGTTGAAATAATCCACCTGTGTTGCAGTAGCCAAATTATATAATCAAAGAGGCTGCTTCAGTGTTCGGAGCAGTGCTGAAAGAGACGTATAGAATTGGTGGAGACGGGTGGGGTAACATTTCCGTTGAAACAATGGATATTGCATGCGATATTGCAGTGTCGTATCGTCGTAACTCTTGGTTCGCTCGAATCCTATTATAAAAGTAATTCTTCTCTCGGTTGGGGCCGGTTGCAGGTGGGTGAAGAGGATGAAGAGGATGGCGATGAGGATGGAGGATGTATGTATAAGAATACTTGTAGTGAGGGAAGAGGTGCACCGGGAGCAGAAAATAGTATGGGGGATATGGGAAGGGAGGCTCGTAAGGGTTTTTGCCTATAAACCTGCCGTCGCCGAGAGATGCGGACGAGAGTTGATGGCACCGACGTACCATCGGACGGATGTACGGACAAACGGAGGGCGCTTGGAAGTGATGCGGTACAGGGGATAGGCTGCATGGCTATCCGGGAGAAGGAGAACGGGGAGGAGGAACGTAGAAGACCATTTTATTTGCGAAGCAATGCGACGGCTAATACACCAGTCACTGGACACCGTCCAAGTCATAAAATGGATTTTACGATAGCGATCGATACAACGAGATCTCTCTCTTTTTTCAACGTCGCCGCTGGTCGTTGTCCTCCCATTCCTCTATCCCTTGCCCTGTCCACTCCCTTCGCCATCGTTTTGCCTTCCATCGGTTTCCCACCGTTTTCCTTCTACATCGACGACTCCGCGGTTCGGTATCCACCAACGTTTGTCACTTGATCGTCGAAGACCATTGACAGAGACAACGCCGTGCTAACGGCTCGCCGCACTGCAAACTGACTGTGAAACTTAACAATGGTAACAATATCTGAATTCTACACACACACGTTGTATATTCGTATGGGGATCGTCATCATTTTGCCAGCTATAATTACCCTCATGTAATTCTAGCTCGATGATTTTCTCCGTGAGAATATTCACACATATACCCGGCCAACCATACCAGAAACGATCTCGGCAGCGAGGTGGCGCCGCGACTGCAGTGTTGTTTGCATATTTCAATTTCCTCTGCGCAACACTACCCACAGACACTGATACCCCCGACATACGTGCACCGGTGACGTGTCCCACATGCACACCATAGTGATGCCTTCATCGTAGAAAATACGCCATCACCGCCAACACCACTACCAATGAGTACGCTATCACCACTGGTAGCGTATGCACGTTAGGCGCTGTATATGTACGACGTACGTTCAAATATACTGCCCTTGGTTTCTGAAAGTGGTAGTTGGTTGGTTAGCATCGTGCTACGCTGCAGTCATATATCGTAGTATTTCTCCATTCCTCTATATGTCTTTATGCCTAGCTGCGCTCGTTCCTTTTGTGAGAAGCACTGAAGCCGTCTTCGTATTATGAATTCCATTTCGCGGGACACTTTTTGGCGCCCATTGTGCTACTGCATGTTCTACCGACGCAGGAGTACAGCACTGGGGTTTTCACAAAAATGCAAATCTTCTACTACATGGCCGAAGGTATAACGATGTTGCGGTGGACTTTTTAGTCACCGAGCCGAGAATTTTTCCATGGGTTAAATCTGCCCGTTATACCCAACTGAACTTTACACAACTACTATAGTTTTCTCACCTACACGAAGTGGAAAATATTCCTTCGTACAAATTCACCGCATCATATCTACGGTATGTTCGTCATATTGTTGTGTCTGTTCCTGCATATTCTGCGGAGGACTTATTTTATTTTTGTTACACGGATTCTCAATGATTCATATCCATTCCATCGATACATCTCTAAACCTTGCTATAGGTATGAGATGTTTCCGCGAGTGTGGGATAACGTCTGTGAAATTGATACTGCAAATTGGGGACGAGTCTGACTGCAGCATGTATTGGCATTTGTCTGCAAACCTTGACGGTTGAGAAGCTCCGAACCGCGATAGCGGTAAAATTATTCAAGACAGAGATCTACGAAGAACGACGCCATACATGATAACGAAGATCTGAAACCACAGAATTATCACAAATGCCTCCGAATTTCGTCACAGAGAAGTGAATTCCTTCTGATATCGAATCACGTGTTATTTTTGACGGAATCAATTCCCCAGTGATTCAAATATGGTGAGCCACGCGATTTACAGGATCAGGAGCTAACACGTCCCGTTCGGAAACCTGTAGTCGAATGTGTTGCAGCTACGCGTAAGAAGAAAAAAAGTTGATTTCGGTATCTGCATACAAATTCACTAACTGGTAATATTTTCATCGTGGCATCTTGTGACTTGGGAACAGTCTCTCAAAATTGTACAGGATGCTTTAGAATGCGCAGAAGCCATGTCTCATCAGTTTAGAGTTCAGTGTCGACTGGAAAACTTTGCATAGAGTATTTTTGTATTTCGTTCCTGTGACATTAAAAATTCCTGGCTAAACTTTGAACATACATTCAAGTTAAAGCCCAGGGCTGGCCACCCCTCCGAGCCCCCAAGAGTACGCGGGCTGGGCGGTGTCTCTTGAATAAAAATCACCCTCAATGTCGCGCTTTATAGTTTAGTACCCAAGCTTTAGGGAAGAAGGAAAAAGTGGCCAAAACGTAGGGACCTGGGGGGATCGCGAAGTATATTAATAACAGAAATGTGATCAATTAGAACGGGTTGGATTAGCTTTGGCGGAATTCAATCGACAATCGCCAAATCAAAGTTTACCGGATTTCTGTACGAGACAAAGCATTGGAATAATTTAAATTACTTATTCCGAAGGCTTTATACGTCAATTTATCTTGAGTTACGTTGGACTAACGACATAAAAAATTAACGGAGAACTTTCAAACGATCAGTTAAAAGTTTTTCAAGCAAGTTTCTAACATATACCTATCGTTAGTTTTTCTGAAAGACGTGCAGCTCCAATTTTATTCCAGTTCTCCATTTCTCCGTTTCTTCATCTCCGCGTCAAGTACAGCACCGCAGTTCACCATCTCGGATATCGTCTCGGTAAACTTGAACCCCTAACGACGACTGGAGGCAGGCGAATTGCGTTTTACCAGGGCGGTCTTAACTCACAGAGGACCGGCGAGGTCACGGAAGGCGCGCGTGACACGGCGTTCTCGTAAATTTACCCTTGTATTTCGTATCTTGTATCTTGGTCCCGATCCCACGAGGCGTTTCGTCTAGCTCTAATCTGCTTTCATAAATATAACGCTGCTTTTCCGTAAGCTCAACGCTTTGAGTGAATCGGAGCAAAGGCCGCGATATCCTGCGTCGACCTTCCCAAGCTTCCTCCCTTCCAAACCTGTCCGTTTTCATCATTCCCGGCTCTGCACACCCCTAGTCCCTTTTACTCCCGGGAATAAGTTTTCCAACTTTTCCTCCGAAGAAGGGTCACGTCACGGTATTTTTCTCAAAATCCTTTTCCGGCCGGGTAAGTTGTGCAGGTTATCTCGACTCTGCTGCCTGCGGTCCACATGTCAAATATCGTATGAAAAGATAAGTTCGACTGTGATCAATTAAAAAAAAGCACTATCGTCAGTTCCATAAACTCTGTAGAACTTCTAAAATATATCCACAGTGAACTTCGACTACTAACAAATTTTTACTTTTTCAATTGTTTTTTTTTCTCTCTTCTAAACGGTCGCTGCCCCCGCACCGCTTTGAACTCAAAGTGTTGGATTAAAAGTGTAGATTATTAATTTTGATGACACTATGCCACCCGAGCCAGCTGCCAAATCTCAAAACCTACTAGTACGGAACTGAACGTAAATATGTACTTAGTCTAGATTAAATTATTTGTGCGGAGATGAAACCTAAAGGAGCGGTATGGGCGCCACTATAGCGGGGAACGGGTTGGGTTCATTTCCCCAGACGTTTTTGCGTCTCTGTCTCACTTCTGTTTCTGGTAGCTGGATGCCCCTCATTCGAAGTCTTCGCTATAAGCTTTACAGAGTAGCTTTTACTCCCACCAGCGAAATTAGCTACCGAGTTAATTTTCCGGTATTTAATTTAGGCAAATTGAGAACCAGAAATTTAAGCCTCTAATTGGTGGAAATCTGTTTCCTCTGTTCCCCGGGTAAAACATTACTGGCACCTAGTATCAGAATGAGCACACTTTCTTCAAGATCTTTCGAGTATCACCGCCCCATACGGAAAAAATGGCTCATCCGACTCCCCATATCCTGTGGTGCGCATCCTGCCACTTCTTTGACTACGATAGCATTTCTTCTGATTGTGAGAGAATAGCAGAATAGATTTTTCGATCCAAACCTTAATCAGTTTCGTCGGGATAATTCCGGAGAAAAGTTTCAAATGAAGCTCATACTTTACGTGAGTTATCATCACGACGTCGTATTTCTCGAGGTCTGTCGAACCGACTACGACTTAATTCAGTGAATTTATTCCAATCCCGTAATTCACGCGTTGGTATTCATGTAGATGCAAATTGGACAGAGTGCGCTGAATTTGCGCGCAACCTTGGCCGAGTGGAAGGGCGCCCGGGGAGTGAATTGATGCGAACCCTTTTGGAGGATGCGAGCGTTGGAGAGCACCAGAGAGGACCAGGAAACCCCCCACGGGACAAGCCCAGCGCCGTGAATATATGAACTGTTGCCAACCACAGAATTATTGTGCGACCCACGAAAGACCTTGTACATTATTAGTTAAATACGTGAGCATGTCCGTGACGGTTGACACGGGAGTGCTACGAAGGATCTGACATGGCGCTACACTAAAACGAAGACGCATGAGTATGAAGTTTATGCTGAAAATTTTAACACACAAAATTATTGTCAACTTGTTTACTCGTTTGTTCGCGGCACTGACTTATATCATCAGCAAAAATTGAGGGAAATTTTTTTCGTGCTTTAAGAAGGCTTGGTTTTTTCCCCCGACCGTGGGTCCGTCATATAATCTTACGGTATAAAATGGGGACAAGGTAATCTGACAAAGCCGCGTCTTTTAGTTTTAGGGTCCCCGCTTTTACTGAGCTATTGATAAAACCTAATTCGGTAGCATCTGGTCGAGAAAATAGCTCGGCAAAGCATTTTTTTTTTTGTTCCTTATTCATCCTTCTGTCTTTCACACGTAGAGAAAGAGATGTGTGGTGAGAAATAACAGAATGTTATGTTCGAAATATGTATAGAGCGAGCAAACTTATGACGTTTTACACCCTTTGTTGGCCGTAAGACGAGCCCTTTACGACATTGCGTAAAAGCAGCAAAGCCGACGTCTCGACACCATGGATGTTGATTGCTGAAGGGACGCCTCGAGTCTCTGGACGGGGATGGAAATTCCTCCAGGGAACTATGCCGCGCGCTACGATGTAGGGAGCTTCACATAAGGATAGCGAGAAAAGTAGTTACGAGGGCTATTGCTCTCTGTCTGAATGAAGGAACGCTCATATTCATAACTAAGTGATAAACGGGGGAAGACACATAGGGAAACAGTGTCACCGGTATGTTTTGTGCCGCGGAACGATTATCACAAAATCGCACACGAGTTTCCGTGCGTGACATAGGATGAGTATGCACCATAAAGACACGCACCATTCAGCGACAAAGTTTACAACTTTACCGTTTCACTATGCGTTGTTTCATGTGGGGCAGCTTTGATGAGATAGAGTTTTTTACACCCGACAAAATTAATTCGGACCAGATCGAGGTCACGGGTTATGCGTGCTAGTCCCCCGCAGTCTAGCGTATAGACGCATAGCCTTGAACCAATCAGAATCAAATTTTTTGCCGAGTTATTCGCGAATTCTTGGTGTAAAAAACCCATTAATATATGCAGTAGACGGTTTCAATGAGAGATCATAGCACGTAACCAGAGAAAAAGAAAATTCAAATTAGAAAAAAATATTCCAGGATACGTCACTCAATTGTTGGGTCTGTATAAGAAACTCATAAAAGGAATAGGACTTTATAATTAAAATTGGAAAACATCACAATTCAGCTATGCAGATTCATCGACGGCCGTTAATTCATGTCTACCATATCTGTAAATGTCAGTCAATATTCCTATCTAGGCACATCGAATACTTATTCACTGATAAGTGACAACATCTGGGAAAGCTGTGGCGGGTTATTCATCCAGTTCCTGTGCAAGTTCTTTTACAGAAAATTCGCTAAAAGACTTCCATTCATCCATCTCTACCGACGGATTGTATTGCGTGAAAAGTGAGGCGGACAGTCCTGTCTGGTAGTCCACTGTAGTCAAATAATGGTTCGTTCTTCCGTTCTTTTCCGTGTTCAACGGGCATTTTTATGGATCCTGAACGAACGTATGAATACTAGAAAACTCGTATATATATATATATATATATACACGCATACGTACCCCTCATACACGTGGTATTGCTCTCGTTTATTGTTTTTGTCGGATGTACGACCCAGCGTTCATTGCATTTGCATATTTTGCATTGTCGATTGTTCACAGCCCATTGTATTTAACTGAGTGCCGAATTGCTCAACGTCGAACATAAGCTTCAACTTTTACATAACAATATAAAATATATTACCCACAGCTTTCATTCACATATTCCCTGCAAAAACAAAAAACAAAAAGAAAATGATCGTCAAGCTTTTTTATGGTTTAAAATAATTCGATAGAATATTCTTTCACTCGATGCATAGACTAAGTAAAAAAGGGAACATTGCGATAAAACTACAGTGCAAATTATTAGGGAATAACTGAAACTTCAAAGATTGATTGCTTGGTGTGAAATAAATAACTTTTCGAAGTACGTGGCGGCACGCGATATTTCAATCGATCAAGTTTTAATGACTGAAACAACAGACGGTAATCCCGACGGTGGTATCAAGCTATTGACAAACCATTACACGCCATGCCCGTTAAAACGAATCATGATATTATTTGGCAATACATAATATCACCTGCAGCTACCCCTTCCCATGTTTATGATACGAATAATACAAATATTGCAGCACACGGTTGTCGGTAATCATTTCGAATGGTTGTAGATACACGCGATGTGCATGAATATATTATTATTGGCAAATATGACCATAAACCATTACAGGATTACCTTACCACCGTCATTAAATTATTAATTAGCAGTGCAGCCGGAGTAGCTGGCGCAGGTAAATCTATTCGAGATGTTTTCTCTACCCGCACAATCGTTATTTTATACTTACAATCGACTCACTGTCGCTATTTCAGTCCGAATGGTTGAGTTAACGAGTTACTGACATCTTCAGCCCCACCGAATCTCGATTTATGGCTACAACGGAACCATAATTGGACTTGAAAAGAGTGACAAGTATTCGATTAAAATAGATGTGATGTTATACTGATATTTTCTTCCAATTACTTCCATTCTCCTGCGTTGCTTTTGACTTCTATATTATTCGATCAAATATTATAGTTGTTTTGAGGTGGAGTATCGAATCGATATTAGTCTCTATATGATCGAACGTATGAAGAATCCAGTGTCGAATGAAAAATCGATTAATCTTTCTTTTCTCCGATTCAGGTCTCAAGTCCAACGTGTCCGGTACCTCCAGTTTCGAGTTCAGATAGAGACATGTGTTCGTTAATGGCCAGTAGAGTCGCCAGCTGGCGATCATTGCCAACCTATACCTAGAGCGTCGATTCCCCTAACGTACGTGCGCTGCTTCCCGAAAACTCGTCTTCCCCGCAAGTATTTGCCCGTCGCCCGTCCATCCCAAATACACATCTTATATCTATATGTAGGCATTTCAACTCTATTGTGCCCTGCAACTCAGCTGGTTCTAATAGACCCGCTAACGCTTAGAAATATCTTCGAACGTTATCTCTTCCAGCATCGCCAAAAGTCACGTATAGTTTCGCGAAATACCTGTACTCACCTCGCTCATGGGCGGTTTCTGTTGAATTTTTTCATTTGCATGCGAGCGGTACGTAAATCAAAATTCTTAAAGGACATTCACTGAAAAGCGTTCGAACGTGGAGCTTGAATTTTGAAATTTTAATGATTGGTCTCGAAATGAAGAAGGTCTGGAGGTAAAAGTACATTGTGACTGTATTTTTTCCCTCCCTTAATTCAATAAATATAATGTACGGCGATAGAAATATGTTGGAATGCTTTGAGAACAGGAGGTTCCAGAGAGAACCAGGGGTGGGTAGGTGGTATAATTGAAGGTGGAATTATCCAGCAGTTGGCTCATTTGGGCAATTTCAATAATTATAATTACGCCGTAGAGCTAGACGATCGGGGGGACTATATACGTAAGTCCTTGATTAACATGGAGAATTATTCGAGAGAACGTTGGAGGCCGGAGAGAGTACAGCGGTGGTAGAACCTAAAAAGCCCAATTTCTTGGCAAAGGTTCAGCCGGAGCAAACGGGTGTCAACCAGCAAACGTGGGAAACGGACGAACGAACAAACGGGGGAAAACGGGATACCAGCGGCTCCGTTCGCAAATCGTCAAAAGCTTTGTAGTCAGTCACAGCGTTTGTCACGCGATGGACAAAGCAAAGCGGCTAGAAGAGAGTGGAGAGATGAAGAGAAAACTGAGAGAGTTGGCAACTCGACAAGAGTAGCTTGTAAGCCTAACTGCTGCAATTGTGCACCGAGGCCCTCGCAGCGACGCCTGGTCGTCATTGTCGTCGTCGTTGTCGCACCTCGAAAACCTTCCACGCGCGCGGTAAATGGTGGGACAGCAACAACCGCCTGCTACCCTCGGTGTAGATATTGCTACTAGGGTCGTGTGACCGGGGCGACATCTTTGTTTCCGGGTGGCTCAAGGCGCGTGGCACTTGAATTTTCTCCTCACCCCGTCTCGACGACGTTATACAACTTTGCACCGGCGAGCGTTTATACGCGGCGTGTGTGTGTGTGTGTGTGTGTACACACATGGGTATGCACGCTATATAGCCGCGGAGCTCCTTCGAGTAAAACGTTTACAAAAGAAGCTAAGAGGCACAACATTGTGACTACGAGTTGACGTGTTTAATTGCTACAGCTTCGTTTCACCCTCACTTTTCTCCATCACGATGTCACTCGTTCTCACTTGACTTTTCTATAAAAATTAACCATGCTTGAAGTAGGTGTAATAAGCTATTTCATTAAGGGGATTTATAAATGATCTCATACGTCATCCCCACTGCTCTCGATTAAGTGTAACGGTAACAAGTGTCGCTGGTCCACAGCGCTTTTCTGCAGCAGCTCTACCTATACTATGTAACATGGTGCAGGTGGATATTGTCGCAGTCGTCGGCGTAGACGTTCAAATTTAAAACGAGTCTTTTTCAGCACATGGCGCGCGTTCCTGCAGCCATAAACAAGCCGGTGCCGCGGTCTATATCGCAGTCGAGTCCTCCTCCTCGGTTCTCCTCGCCCCGGCGGGTCCCTTATGCTACCACGTCCAAGGAAAGCCAATAAACCATCGAATTCTTTTGGTATTGCAGCACCGGAGTACGAGGAACAGCAACAAGTTACGTACTCTTATATTCTAGGCAGTCGTTGCTTTAAGTAGCCAAATCAGGTTCTTCAAATTTGCCAATTTCACAATCGTGATGTGATCGCTAAAATCTCGGAGCTTGGTCGCTTCACTCGTGAGTGGTACACCGAACATTAAAATGTCAAATTATCATCGTATCGATTTCTTGGAGTACTATCTCGAGGTAAAACATCCTGATCACGAAGGGCGCGCGTCAACCTTTACTTATTGTTAGGATATGGGCACTTCGGCACTTATCGAGTACGTGCGCCCAGCTCCCCTTGCTTTCCCACGGAGCTCTCAAATTACTAATAAAATGGCATTTTGATGGAATATCACACTCTGCACCCGGTCCTCCGCTACCCATCAGACCGTTATACCTCCGATCCACGTGGTAATTTCGCGAAGACACGAACCTCTCAGTGTTAGTCAGCCGCGTCAACTCGGTTGCTCTGTGGCTGGTTGGTGGGTCTTGAAGAAAGTTCGATAACCATAAGCGTCGGCACGTCATCGCGATGGGTTAAAAGTCGGAATGCCGCGGGTGATTCGCGAAAGCAGCGGGGGTGAATTTCAACCGAGTGACTTGCGTGAAACGAGCGGCTCTGTACACGCGGCGATCGGATAATCTCGCAGGTACCATATACGTAGACATGTGTGCGTGTGTATGTATATCCTGTATAATCAACGCGTACCTATATCTATACGCCCATATCCACCGCGATGACAATGCTTATATTTATTTATAAACAGGAACCGTACGCGTATATATCGTGCATATCGTGCCTGAATAGCACGCGAGAATTTCACGACTGAATTCCCGTACCGCTGCTTAGCAAGTCAGAAATTCCGGCTGGTGCCCAGGTGACGGTCCTTCGTCTAATTAAATCCCACCTTGTGGGCGAGGGTTCCTCACTCTCACTTTAGATATTCTGCATCACCATTTTAAATATGTAGTTACACTGCTACGCACGTCAGTTTCCTAGCTCGCGCTCGGTGATCGCTTGAGAATTTTATATCTTCACATCGTTTCGGATTCTTTAGGTTGATGAATTTTACAACAAAATTGCCCGTTCATTTTGCGATTTATGTGAGACCGCACAGCTGGTTGCTGGATAATTCATAGGTTTTCGAATAAGATAAAGCACGAGGACGATGCGTTAACGAGATACGACCATTAAAGTTATTTACCTTATGACCAAGACTCGAGAGGGTACATATGGGCGAGAAAAAAAATTCAATAGACTTTCACGCGATAGAACACGCGGCCCCAAGTCTACCCCATTAAACGGTGCCTCACGCCTGTATAATAGTTCGCGAATAAACCTCCAACGGCAGCGATAGCGACATCCAATTCGATGGCGTAGAATCTTCCTGGCAAGAAGATCCCCCCCCCCCCCCCCCCCCCTCACTCGCCGCCCTAGTTGAAGGTGAAAATTTTCCCCCTCACTGCGGATATCAAGTCCACATCTCCCGAAACGATCTTGTGTCGTCACAACCTGCAGTATCACATCAACCTTCATAGATTGATGGATGCAATTCGCATCGGATGTTAACGAGTCTAATCGAGCAGACGAAGCGATCATCTTCAAATCATGAATTACTTCCTGCAGCATCATATCCTCGAGGTACCCAGTTTCCTGATTAGGATCACCGAGAACTCTTCGCTTTCTAGCAGAATTCAAACGGAGTAAAAAGGTAAACTATAAACAGCATTATGCAAAGGTATCCAATAAAAAGTGATGAGAGGTTCGACGAGTAGCCTTTGGATCATGCTGCCTTCGGTGGAGGAAAACGTGCCGAGAAATCAAGTGTTTCTCAAGAGTCATTTATGCCGGTATATATGTGAAATGAACCATTGAAAAGTGTGTAACCTAGTTTACCGGAGCCATAGATTGCACCGCTAACAATAAGAGTTTGCGTTAAAATATGGGCCGATCGATAAGATATCGCTATTGTATACGTTCGTTCGTCGATACGTTCGCGACGCATGATAATGTTTTCATTAGATATCGGTGGAACGCATCTATGTACAATCTAACACTTTATCTGGAGAATGGGGTTGTGACCATACCAAATTCCCAAACATTTCGAAAGCCAGTTGCCGTTCAATGACCTCCCGCATTTTTAGACGCGTTGTTTTTTGATCGAGCACCAGTAATCATTCTCACTTTTTCACTGCTTTACATTTATCATTTTGCATGAAACTTCTATCACCATGAAATAGGCCGAGCGAATCCGAATCTTCGGTTAATCTTCCAGCCGGTACGCTTCCGTTACATTCATCTAAATGGAAGTATATTTTATTTGTCAAAAAAATTTTCACCGAATATTCATATGAGCTTCGGGCACGTCACTACATGTATAATATTTCATAAATCAAACTCGCAAGCGTGAGTAAATATAATCGATATCAACGAAGGACTTTAAGACTGAATCAGCTTCTCGATGAGAGTGTTTTATAACATTGGATCAATTAAGGGAATCAACTAATTGTTTAATTGAAAAGAAGAGAAAAAACGAGAAGCATAGTAGGGCGAAATAGAAAAGAAACTAAAGAATAACGCAAAAAAGAGGAGACTCGCGAAAACATACAGGCCGAGAATAAAATGAGCGAGGTGGATCAAGGAAATACGAAATGGATTATGATTAAGCATGGAAGCCGTGACGAAGCACGAGTCATGCAACAAGCAAGGGGCGGCCATCCTTCCATTCCTGGTTAACTAAACCGATTGATTACGCGCCGTGATGAAGCGGTTTTTACGTTTCTATCACCTTTCGTGCCTTAAAGGATGCCAAGAAGGATGGGGTGCCGCAGGAAAATAAGTGATTGCGGAGAAAAAAAATACCGTAGAATGAGAGGAAAAAAGCTCGTCAAAGGTTGTATACTTATGGGTCGCGCGATTTTCACAAGAAATTCTTCAGATAGAATTTTCTATTTGAAAGTCGTAAACTCAACTCGGCCGGAATTTAAATTCTATTGGGTGCTATTCGCCGTAAGTATACAATACCGGAAACAGGATAAAGGGATTACGGACCGTCGATGTGGTTATTCACCTCACCCCCCCCCCCTTTTC
Source organism: Athalia circularis (assembly GCA_963978495.1). Taxonomy (NCBI): domain Eukaryota; kingdom Metazoa; phylum Arthropoda; class Insecta; order Hymenoptera; family Athaliidae; genus Athalia; species Athalia circularis. Next base: position 25,357,531 of record OZ021700.1, read on the forward strand.
ATTTGTATTGTGGCGCAAATTTGATTTCAACGGGGGAGAGTTTGGAGAACAAACTGTGGAAATCAAGCCGCCGGTTCGGCGGCCGGAGGATCGGTCTTCGTTTTTTTTACGCCTAGTTTCGACTTTCCTTAATCGTATTTTTAATGCGTTTCGTTACAGTAGCCGACTGCATTATTCATACCCTTTAACCACTCTCTCTTCGTAGTTTACCCGTTTTCTCAAGACCATTATACGTTAAACTGAGACTCGGTTGAACAACGAAGGCAAAGGTTCTGTCGGGGAATGTATATGGATACCTAGTACGAGATCTAATCGACTTACCAAAAAACGTGGAAGAATCGAAAGAAAATTCTCGTAGCAATTTCACATGGCGGTTTTTTGATGTAGTTGATGTTCATTTATTTCTTTTTCTTTTTCCGACCAACTTTTTGAAGTTACATCGGAGTAAGGTAGGATAGATTTTGCTGTCGCCTGTCGCGGATCGGAAGAGAGCTTATATATATACCTATTTTTTTTTTTATTCATCTTTTTGTTCGGTAGGTAACTTTAATAATATCGGAGTGAGACAAGTTTGGGGGGTCGCTGAAGCGCCGGGCCAAGAGTTACGTATAGTTAAGTGTTAATCTTGGTGGGTTAACGCAAGTAGCGACGGGTGCCAAGTCTGCGGATTATCGCGCATCTTGTAATTGCCAACCAATCCCACGGGTGAGACCAACGGGGAAGAGCGAGGACTGTTTGGCATCAAGCCTGATTGTGCTACCGGTTCGTACCGGCGTTCTATAGCCACTATATCGTTCCGTACGTGCGTTGGTGAGCGTCTATAATGCGTAATCCCCGCGTACCAGAAACCGACTTGATATTCGGTGCGAGCTGCATGACTATTATCACCCACACGTTCGTCTCCGAGGCGTATAGATGAAGAACTATTCCGCTAATCTTCAACTTTGGAGAAACAATAAACGATCACTGCACCACATATCGTTTCGACCACCCTATATACATACATGTATGGAAACGCAGTACAGAGAATGGTTACCACAATAAGAAAAAAAGGCCATCACCAGGGTATGCTTCCTAACAATCTTAGCGCAAAACATGTTCTGTCTCGTCGTGAAAATTTTTCTGCCATAAAATTATACAAGTAGAGTTGTAATTGCAACGTTAACGAGCCACCGTGCAAAAGAAGAAAGACATTCTGCTACACTGCAGCAAATAAAATCTTGCGCAAGAAGAAATTCCCAAAGAAATTCACACGCCAATACCATTCCTCAGTTTTGCTACAGTACGTTATTGTGCACTTCTATGACCTACGTATATAAATAAAACTACAAGTTTAAGAACTAGCCGGTAAAAATAATGTGCAAGTTTATTACACGCTTACAAAATTGTGTGATTATGTGAAAATTAATAAGATGCGGTGAGGGTTATGAAAAATATACGAGGGTGCAGGATAATCATTGGCGGGACGGCCACAGTTTTGTGAGGAAATGTACGGACCACAAAATTAGGGTTATGGAATACTCGGCGAATTGCTCGCGCAAAGTGAAACGCTGGATGGCAGACGGACACGGTAGGGGTATAAGGATATACCTATACATAAGGTAGGTAGGTAGGCAGCTGTAGGGTGTAAGAGAAGGCCGCGGTGTAGGCGGTACGAGGAGGTAGCAAATGTCTAAATTAAACGACAAATACGCGGAGACACGAGGATTTACACGGTGCGCAAAACACACGCACCACTCTCCATTTTCTCCTCTGTCTACCGTTCTCGTCCGCGCGTTCACATTACCATAAACCCATCATTTATAAGGTCGTACTCTTCCTCCCTTTCACCTTTTTCTCCCACTACCACCGCGGACCCTAGCCGTTCGCGATTCCCACTCCCGATCCCTCCCTCCTCGCCTCTCGTTCGTTCCACCGTACTTGATTCTACGTACGTGCACAAGCACCCCTTAAAATATTAAAACGGTTTAGTTTACCAGACGTCACTTTCAGAGTTATATAAACGTTGCGGGATTGACTTTCGCAGCTTTTCCATTTTCCTCCGTATTTGTTTTACCCCCATGAAATTTCCAAGGAAAAAAAAACAAGGTATTCCATATAATATTAGCTATGTCGGCCAAATAAAAATTCGACCAATCACTGCACCGTGCAACGTTTCATGTGATATATCTTATCAGGTATCACCCCATTCCTCGACTTCTGTACTACACCTGCAGCGATGCCGCAGTCATTTCGTTCCATGCGGCGAAAGAGTGCATATCAAGTTAAATGGAAAAAAACGAAAAACAAAAAAAAACAAAAACAAAAAAAAAAAATTGAGGAGAGAACTAGACGAAAAGAGCTAGAGCTATAGTTCGATGGCACGTCATTCGACTTTGCAGAAGCGTCCCGACTACCCGAGGTTCATCTTCGAGCCGAGGTTGTCACCATGGTCTACCAGGGTTTAAGCTGGCGGGGCGTTGCGCCAGCCAACGAATAACGCGGCGCAGCAGTATAACAGGGGTTGAGGGTGGGTGTCACGTGTGTTTTATAGTTTCAGTTGGCCGAGGGCGAAGAGGTGTTGACGGACGGACGGATAGACTGACGGCATGAGGCGCGAGGGGATGACGGGGGTTTTTGGGGATGGGGGGCAACGACCCACGACTACGAGCGGTGATGTGGCTGCCTGGCTGACTGCGAACCTCGTCCAAGCCTTCCAGTAGAACCCACCAAACAGTGTTGCCAAACGTGTACATCGCATAGCACAACCCCCGATTTGCATTTCGTTTGTACGTCAACGCGAAATATTTTGCATAGCGCATTTTATTACCGCTACTCTCGCGCGCTCATGTCCTGCCATTCCACCCTCCACCCATCTCGTATCGCTATGATACAGCTAGAAGCGCATTATTGTTGCAGACACCGATGGTATACCAACTTTTTACCTGTTATAACTCTACGAACGCATGAGCCGTGGTGAACCCGTAAACGGCTGACTTTGGACGTCGACGGGTCCAACGAGATAATCTATTTATTATATCTCTGATGGCTTATTTCTATATGCGACGGTCGTGTGGGACGTCGGTAGTATCTCGTGCAATCCTCGAAAAAAAAAGATTGCGTGTGAATGGCTTGAAATTACTGCTACAACCCTATGGATGACTTGCGAGCTAACAAACGCGCTATTCGCTCCCATTGGAAGCTAAAGTTTGAAATTATCGCACCAACTTTACGGCGTTTATCAAAAGTGCCGGGAAAACCAAAGCTATGCCAAAACCAGAAACGATGAGAGCCACGTGCGGCTTGATATGCTGTTTTGTTATTCCCGGCTTAGCTGAATCGTATACGACTGGAATATAATGACCATATATCGCCCGATCTACGTGGAAAAAGTGTGAACTGAACAATGCGTTCTCGAAAATTTATCGATTCAAGAATTTTTATTACATCAGGATTCGTAGAACCGAATCGCCGCCAAGTACCCCCATCAGGTCAAAGTTTGATCGTATCCGCATCAATACGTAAATAATTTGACAAATTCAAACTTGGATACGTACAAGTCGAGTTATTGCCAGATTATTCGGTCGCGTCGAATTTTATAGTATCCAAGTTCCACGAGAAACAAAAGACCTGAGAATTATCATCAAGATGATTTCCCACGGGTTTCTGAGACAAGTAATAACGGTGTATTCGGCTTCGATGTACGACCATTTCTAAAGTTTCACCCATCTCTCATCCATCCTTTCAATTGCCTGTGGCTGATTGAAGAGTTGCTTCCACAGCAATACCTATCCTATCCCATAACTGTCTGCCATTCAATGTGTTCCGCACGTTGCTTCGAGATTAGTAGAATCATTCGTTGAGAATAAAAACTTAGACGGTCACAGTCTGAGAAGAATTTTCTTCATCCGAGAATACCTACGACAATAAGTCGAAAATGACGAGCCGTTAATGGAGCACGCGTAAAAGTCTGTTGGTTGATATTCGGGTGTAGTTTGAAAACTACATGTTTCAAAACTTACAAACGGCGCGGCGAGGTTGGGGGGGCGGAGGAGGGGGGAGAGGAAGGAAGGAAGGAAGGAAGGAAGGTGTGTAGGTGGGTAGATAGGTAGGTGGGTATGCACGATATAGCTGAAACGCAATGGTAGCTCTAGCCTAGTTGACGTAGTGCTGGGTACACAAAACTTTCCAGCCAAACAAATCCGAAACGGAAATCCGACGAGTAGTCGGGGAGGGTGTCTCTCTGTGTTATGTAGCTGCTCGCAGAAAAGTCGAGCGTTGGTGGTGGCGGTGACCGAGTACCGGCGTGCTCGTCCAACGGCGCAATTTGGATAAATAACATATCGATATCCCGTGCTGCAGGATGGCGACAGTGACGTATGGAAACAAACGAGGGGCGTTCGTGAGCCGACTGTTTACAGGGCAACAGCAAGTCTCCGTGGCACGGGGTTGGCAAACGGTACTCGCTGAGTTCCTCTTGTCCCTCGAATGATTCAGCGTGTACATTACGATCTTTCTTCACCCGCATACCAGCGTGCAATTCACGGGCGAAGCTAACACGCGTTTTTCAACTAATTCATCGATACCCATTTATCTTTTGAAGAAAAAAAAAAACAATTTTCTCGTTTGTTTTTTTCGCCAGGGAAGAATGAGGGAGAAATCAGATGTGGCGGATGTCCAAACGATTTAGGTAACCGAATCGAGTTTGCAGGCTCTTCGGATGATGTTATTATCGATAAATACAAAGGAGATAAATCTCTTCGCGGTTCGAATATATACATTATACATACTTATATACGGAGCTTTTCTCTGCACCGCTAACTATTCGCCGGGCACTCTGTCTACGTCGCTAGGGAAATCCGTCAAACTCGTTGAAAGATGGACGGTGGCGTGGATGGCGATGGAAGTAAACGCGCGGTGCGCAGTAGGGTCTTTCAACCTGGGCGATCGCACGCCCAACGTTCGAAGAACATAAGGCTGAACCCTTGCTGATGATGAATACGTTTCTGCCCTGCTTGTAATTCAAGCCACACCGGCATTTTAAAGTGGTTTCGAGCTATTATGAACTTCGGCACAGCCAGCTTTCGGCTTTATAAGAAGAAGATTCAACCATAAAACTAACCGAGAGACCAACCAAGCCTAGGCGGAGGCACAGTCTCATATTTTAACTCTTCTGGAACAATATTAAAACTACGGCAGCTGCGCCCAGAGTCTGGAGACCAAAGTCCGGGTCCCAGGACAACTTCATCGCCGCACCGTACCAAACCAACCCGGAAAGGGGTGTATTTCCTAAATAATTGCTGTTTTGAAAGGGATATTTTAAGGGGAAGTTTGGCCGTGGTATATATTTTTGGAATTCTATCTCTAGCCAGAATTCATGCAGATTGTTCGTTCATCTGTAGTAGAGACTGCTTTTTCCTGATTAGCAAATTTAGCTGCGTCTTCCATTATAGAGTTTGTAGTTGCTCGATGCAATATTCAACGAGGCACGTGAGTCTTCCGCGCAGCAAAACGTGAAAATAAAAGGCATCTACTTGGATATTTAGTGTATTCACGATGATTTTAACTCCTCGCGTTTTGCCAAACTCCTGCGGATCTCGTATATAAAGACCATACGAAACCGGAGAAACAGCTGGAGTGCATTTACTTAGGCCGCGAGGAGCTTGGCACTCCACTCAAGGGGTTTCTATCTTATGCTATCTTTGGCCTCTGGTTGGTCTTGGCGAGCAACAGTCAACCATCACACCTCTATCTTTATTTCTTTTCTTGCCCGAACCCTCTGCCTCTCTTTTTCTTGAGATTCTTTTCTCATTCTTCCCCACCTTCCACCTTCTCCATTACCTCGGATGTATCGACGATATAGATCTGCCCCACTATCGTCACCTCCGAATATCGCAAACAGACGACAGCTGTACACAAGTCAGTGCAAGAATAGAACACTTGCGGTAACTACAGAGATGTACGTTTTATATTGTGAAGATACATAGGTATGTATAATGCTTTCGTGTCGGCATTGGTCGCTGCACTACACTCAAGCTAATTTCTTTATTGATAAACGTGCCACGAGTACTCTGAATTCTCTACAGCTGGCAGACGTGCTGCAGCACGAGAAGTGCTTTCAGTGCAGACGCTTTCAGTTTAAAGGTTCTGCCCGTCTGACGTAACATGAAATGAAAGTATTTCATTCAGGGTTCTTTACATGCAGTGTATATATTAAATATTAGACCATCTTGACAAATTCTATATGAATCAAGGCCAGTCACTTTTCAACCGGTTGGGCAATTCCTACAGGATGTAAGAAAGTAAAAAGATCAAACCATTATATCGTATACTCAGCAATTTCAAAGTCAACACATTCAAAAAAAAGGAAAATCCAATTGGATATATCGAAATAATATCTGTGTGATAAATCACACACCGTTTTTTCTCTCTCTTAATCTACATTCGACGATGATCGAGCGGAAGGGTGGTTTTTGTAATATTTTTTTGCGAGATAAAATAGATTACGGAATTTACACGAGGTAAGCGATACGTTCTACACTAAATTCGGCCACCGGTATTGATTCCTTTAAGTATGCAAGGTGGCCTGGTGCCTCGGTGTGCGTGTATCGTGCTACTGCGGCGTTGCAAGAATCTAGAGGGTGCGTGTGCTCGTGTATAAGAAGACGGCGGTCTAGTAAACGATGTGGTTTCTTTCAAGCACCATGTATGGAAAAGTGCTTGAATGAATAACGAGGCGGGAAAACTTCCGAGGTATGCGTTGGTCGATAAATAGCGCATCAATTAAACGCTGGGGAGACAAGAAGTCAAACGTGGTTACGTTAAAGGGAGCGAGCAAAGGTGAGGCAGCTTTAAAAGGGCGCTTTAAGGATACAGACGAAGAGGGTGAAGTAAGAAGTGCAAAAAAATTGAAAAAAAGTCTGCGTATTGAAAATAAGGGGTATACGTGTGCACATGAACCTATATATTACATAAAGTCCATAATCCTAAGTGACCACCGACCTGAAATCAGTCCGTTTTACATCCTCTGAGTAATAAACATCCGTATTATCATTCAAGAGAATACCGTAAGCGCGATTCCGTATTCGAAATAGCCGTCCTAGTCGAAAAATGGGGAGTCACTGGAAGCATTGTAAAGCTCTTCATCTAGCGAGTACAAGCACTAAAAGTTGTGTCGAAACAAATTCAATATGGATCCACTTGTCATTCTTTCAAGATTTTAAGCAATTATCGTTGAAGTAATATTACGTTACAAGCAGCCAGACTGAAATTTCAATTCACATCCAAATCAGTTTTTTCTCAGGGATGTGAAAATGACGTTGTTTGATCAAAATCGGTTGAATTCAGAGAGCGCGAGCGATTCAAATTTCAGGATTCCACGAATCACTCGTATCCATCTACTCGCATTTCATTCTACTGACAAACGAAGTGAATCAAGTCACGTGTCATTTGCCCGAATACGTAATGTATCGAATAAATATACCTCCTCCTCCCCCCATCCTGATATCCTCCCTACGACCCCATTCAACCGCTACCCTGCGAACGAGCATATAAATACGAATCACTGAATTTTTGTTCTCCACCGGTTTCTGACCGCATGTAGACGGACTTTCATTTGATCGTGCGGACGAGTAGCGTTAATTCAAAAACGAAAACCTATTTCCAGTAACCAATTGAAGAGGTTTTTTTTTCCAAAGCCCGGAATAACAATTTTTACAACAATGTAATACTTAGGAATGAAGAATTTATAATTATCGATAAAAATTTCGGCCAGAAATTTTTCGATTCACTATACGTTGAAGTGATTTTTCGGTCTGGTTTTGCTTCCGGGCAGAAAGCTGCAGAGAGTATAAACAGCATTCAAATAGATGTAAGGCAGTTATTGAAGCTCGCATGGAGTTGAAGTACGTGGAATTGCGCGGCTAAACGAGGACCAAGTGTGAAATGACGGAAGCGACGAACGAGCTACGAAGCTCATGGAAAAATGAGATACGGCGGAGCAGCTAAGCGTAAAATGGTCTCCAGCCTCGGCATAGGTGATCCTTTCCTCCTTCTTATATCTCGCAGCCGCCTCTTTTCCCTCGCCTCCTTCCCCAATTCCCCTCGAACCACTCTCTGGATCTCTCGCTACATCTTCTCTCTCATCTTCCGTAGCTACCAGACATATATATTCCCACGAACGCGTACATTGCAATTAAACAGACGTGAGAGGAAGATTAAATGAGCAAGATCACTTGTTGGAATTTAATATCGAGTCGGTAATTAACCAGAGTTGAAGTTAATGGTTTCATCGTTGCGAAATACGTCCTATATCCTTTCGAGATTATTGCCGGAATGCAATTGTGAGGTTGAAGTTGGCAGTATGATATTTCTCTGTTATTGTTCATTTTTCTGATGCAGAAATTGACTGCATTCCATGATGAACGAGGGCGAACCGGTGTAAAGTATGTTCGTGGAACACAGGTATTGAAAAAATAGTATAGCGTTGTGTATATCGCTGTGAACTGATTGATTGCACAAAATTAGTCGGAAGGCTGGCCAAAATAAAATTGACTATTATACTCGCAATAGATAGTGGCAACTTGAAGTGCCTGATTAAGCAGTTCAACTAGTGTCGGATGCCTATTAGACAATTTCGACGAATTATTGAGGTAGTAGGATAGCGGTAGACGGGAATTCCGGCTGCGGAATTATGTATAAACCATCGCCACGGCTAGGCTGTCAGAAATGAAATAGGATCCGTGAAGAGTTTTCCAGAAATTTAACGAATATAAATATTTGTACGTGGACGGTGTTCGACCTGGCGGAAATTTCTGAATCGGAGTTTACAGCATTTAGCTACTTCAAAATGTTTAAGATAAAAAGTAGGTAAATAAAAAACGCAACGCCTTTATAAGCTGATGTTCTATAGGAATCTGCTACGACTCCAACTCTTCGGGTGGTTGCGCTAAGACTGAAGGGTAGAAGCTCTCCAGTTTTCTGGAGAGGAAATACAGACGGAAGAAGACTCCATCCCGCATCTTGATCAATACAGGAACGGCCTACTCTACCCTGTAGTAGCGACAGCAGCAGCAGCAGCAGCAGCAACGGCAGCACGCTTATACTCTCACAATTCTACGGGCAACACGCTTACTTCTGCTTTCCTTTCCTTTCCTTCCCTTTCCTTTTTTCGTCCGTCTTCGGGAACTTGCTATAGATCTGTCTCTTATCCGAAGCAATGCGCCTACTACTATTCTCCCCGCTTCAACTCGGTTCATCCCTTTTCGCCCACCCTTTTTCCTGTCCGTCCCCCACGCTGCTCTTCTTTTATCCGTCCCTTTTTGTACCACTGCAGCTTCCGGAAGGTGGAATAAGAGTAGGCAAGCCTCGAGAAACGTTATAGGTATACCTGAATCGCGAGGATGCTACGAAAAGTGTAGTTGGAGAAATATATATCTTCTTTTTTTTTCATTTGCGTTTTTCGTTCGGGTAGAACCTCCAAGCATGATCGATGTTTTACTATAGCGTTTTTTGAGATGATCGAGAAAACAAAAAAAATCTTCGTCGTTGTATATGAGAACCCTGGCCAAGAAATACCCGGCCCCCTTTCCCCCAGAGAATTAATCGATCGAACGTATTTGGTACGTAGGAAAAACAGCACATACAGGTGAAACGGAAGATGGTAGGTTCGCTTGTTCGGAGAGAACCGGTCATCTGCAAGCACGGAAAAAAAAATTCTAAAGATTATTAAGTCTTTCAAATTGAAGCGCGACAGGGATCGGTGCTGATATACCTTCTATCCCCAACACCCCAGACGCCTCTATAGACGTACCTAGTAGACGCGATCGAACGTTCTCAGAATCTCAATCTTCAACTTGGTAATTCAGTAGCTAGCCTACTCCGGCAGTAACGCGTTTTCGATCACGTACCGTAGGCGAAAATAGGTGCCTGAATAGACGATACAGCTCGAATCAAGAGGCTTTGAACGATCGAAAGGTAGGGTAAATAATAATAAAGATATTATTGGGATAAGAATTTTGTTGAAATCCCAGAAAAAAACACTTCGTTTTTATTTCTATTCTGTGTAATGTGCTATCATGTCATAAGTCAACGGTATACATCTTGGATATTTTCAAAGGACGTTCAATATTGAATTCAGTACAATAACTATTCAGTAATTGATGTTTTCTACATTTGAGGAACAATAATTCTTCCTACTTTGTACGTTTCTCTGCACTCGTTGTTCTATTTCAATAAATTTCCAGAGCTTTGAAACACATCGACTAGCGACTATTCTACCTGGAACATCGTCTGCCGGAACTGAACGCTTGGCTTATTTGATTAAGGTGCATTGAAGGCGCGCGATGCATATAATCGTATAAATTGCTTTTGATGTGCGCGGCGTTGGCTTATAGCCCTAGCTACTTTGCTGAAAGGGGTAATACAGCTAAAAAGCCAACCAGAAGCCGTGCGCATTCGAGGTGCCATCATCAGCTAGAGATATTGCTCTACACACCCACAGAAGCCTTAGAAACTAAAACTCGGTGCCGGAGAGCATTGAGTTCCGCTTTTCACATATGTATACATCACTCCCTGAATACACTTTTCGGACACATATCCGCATGAAACAAGCGGGATCAGCTACAGAGAATTTCGAGTCCACGTCGCCTTCTCGCGAATAAGTGTAGCTACTGATAGAGGAAGAAGAAAACAGTGCAAATATTCGCATCGTTAGTACGAGATTCGGGAAATATGTGAACATTTGAATTCAAACCAGCTTCAATATGAACAACCGGGTAATATTTTAAATAGCAGGTAGCGTTATACGACTGCTGGACCCGCTCACCTTGTGTGTTTAGTGTAGATTATATGTATACGGTATGAATGCAGCAGGTATGCACAATACAATGCATATATACATACCTATACAGGCGTACATGGAGTAACGCGAGTTCCCCTATCCGTCGACATCAAGGATGTATGAGGAATGATATAATTTTCGTTTAATTAAAACTGTAATAACAGTTTTTACTGCATTCTCGGAGGAAAGGGCGTAACATTAAAATATATACGAGGTAGCAAGTGAAAAGAGAATCTGTGGAGAGAGAGCTGTAGTATAGGGAGGGTAAAGAGGAAAACGACGAGAGTGGTGGGTAGAAGCGAGAATAAGGGGTAAAGGGAGGAAGGAAGAATAGGAGTCGAGCTTCAACCGGCGCAAAGGTAGGACGTCGGGTGGGACAAAGCATGAGAAAAGGGAAGGGGATGCGGAAATCCTGAGTGGACGTCTAAACATTTGAGAATCTTGAAAAACTCTTTAAAGAAGCTGACTCTACCCCGCAGGGATGATCTCTGAATTCTGACGATCCGGGTAATTAATTCAAACGAATACCGTTTCGCCGGAGATAACTGCAGCGGCAACAGCAGCAATAGCAGCGGCAGCGTAGTAGTCCCGTCGAGACAAACATTTCGGGATAACGAATGCCAGTCGAGGACGAGAAGTCTAGTAATTTCGAGCTAAGGAAGGAAAGGCAGGAATGTCTCTCCGTTGCTCTGGAGATGACGTTTCGCGAGCTTAAGGAATTACCCAGAGTAGGTAGTGCGCTAGAGATAACCCTGCAGTATTATGACGTGCGATGTCCCGAGTAGATGCATTTATATATGAAGTCTACATAACTACACGTACATTTATGTATACGTATCCTGCACGATATAAATTCAATGTATATATAGATAGGAGCGCAACACGGATCGCCAATTTTCACTCGCTCGTATCTATCTCAATATATGAGTTTGCACTTGCATCCACATGGCATCTAACCTACATAAAGTGTGTGTGTGTAAAACACAGCAACCTATACGTGAACGTTCGAGAAAACTGAGAGCTACTGTGCTTTCGCGCGTGATGAAATGAATCGAATATGAAAGATTAAATTTTCGCTCAGGGCGCGTCTTGTTACGTGTATGTATAGGTATACGTTAACATATACGACGGAAATTACATCAAGAATTGATTTGTACCGGAACTGCACATTGAAGAAAGCAAGCGGAGAAAATATAAAGTAGTAGCTAGATGATATCACATCGGAATATGAACACTTGAGTTACCTGTTATTAAACGACTCCATAACCCTAAGTCGTCAGAATCTTAACGCTGCCAAGAGTTTTCGATAAAATTGAATCGAGTTTCGATCTCGTTTCGTGCATGTATATTATACTTACATATACGTATACAATGGTACATGTGCATAGATCGGACATTGGAAGCTGGAGAAAACATTCCCAGCTTAACAAACGACCACCATCGTTCGAAAGCTCTCGTCGCGTAGTAGCTGACCTATCGCAGTGGTAAAGTGCAAAGTCTAATAGAACGCCAGGGAATGCTACGGTTCAACTAGGAAAGGGCATATAGCGCCGTAGGTTAGTCGGGTGGGGCAATGGAGGACGATATGGTGGGTGAGAGCGAAGGCTACGGACGAGGGTGTGAGGGTGCGGAGGGTGCGGAGGATGAGGGTGGGTCAGCTCGTGGATCGGTAACGTAAAGAGGGCCGAGAGCGGCAGGGGAGTGAGAGCCTTTGGGCTTTACTACGAAGGGTGACCGCAGGATCTCGGCTGACTATCGACGTTACTTGCCCTCGACCAGTGGAGTGCAGAAGCTGGTAGCGGTACAGGGTAACGGACGGCTAGGATAACACCGAAGATGTCAAGCTCGACACAATATTATCCTACCTCCTCCACATCAGGAATTTCCCCCGAGTTACCGTACCGAACTCCTGAATCCATACGGAAACGCTGTGTCGAATTAAACACGTAGACCTCGACGTGGATGTAATTTCGAAGCACGCTGTACCAAATTTTTGGCTTCAAATACTCGCGCACCCGATCATGATCGTGTTACCACACGACACGACGTAATTGTACAGCTACTTTCAAAGAGTAACTGCAGCAAACAATTAGGATTCGCACACGACGGAAAAATTCTGCGGTACCAATTGCGGTTTTATTTGTAATGTGTGTGCGGGATGTGAAAATAAATAATAAATGTGTAGAGAAGCTTGCACGAGAGGTGTCACCCCGACGAGGGTTTATAGGGCGTATTATCTCGCCAGCAGTTCAATAGAAGCAAGGAAAGAAGAAAATAATAAAAAAAGAAAAGAAGAACCGGAACAAAGAGACCACTGGGCAAAATAATACGGAAGCGAATGGACCGGAGAGTATAGTATATGCGAGCATCCGCCCCCGAGTTTTGGTGTTAGTGAGGGCAACGTTAACCCCGGCGTTCCCGGTAGAGCAGTGTGCGTGTCAGTGTCGACGCGTTTCTGGAAAATGAGAAAGAGAAAGGGGTGAAAGGGACGATGGAGGGCGAAGAGATGAGAAGGAAAAAGGCATAGAAGCGGAGGGCGAGAACGGTGGAAACAATAGGGAAAATAAAATAAAGCTTAGGACAGAGAGAACTTTCATTTATAAGACAAAGAGGGAATTATGAGCGTACGTTCCAAGCGATAGGGGGCAGGTATGGGCGAGGGAATGTCAGAAACAGAGATCACCCTTAATACGTGCACTGTGCATCAGGTTCAAATTAATTTCGATGAAAATCTTAATAACTATACGAATGCAGCTGCACATAAAGAAATAAGTCGCTCCACTCGCTTTTGTTGCTGCACTCTGCAAAAAGTTCGCGCGTGATTTTATGATGCGGTTTGAAAATTTCAGTTTTTCCAACGTGAAGGAAAAATAAAATAATGAAAACTGGACAATTGTGTGATTTTGAAAAATGTCACCCTTAACCACCGTTTAAAATCAATATATGTATCACTCACTGTACGATACATCGTATATACCGCAACGTTACCTTGCGTTATAAAAAATGGTGGTTAACTTTTTTACAACTCACATTTTTTTCGTCTATTTTTTTTTTTTTTTTTTCTTTTTCCACATTTTATTTTTCTTTCTACTTCCCACATTTCTTACGAGGCGACGGGATGCGAAGGGCCAAACTTCTTGCCACGATTCGGGAACAATACGGAATATTTTATTCCATATAAATCTCGAAAAAGAGCTGGGAAAACCACACATACACGTATACATGTATATTATGCACATATACATATTTAGAAAATCTCCTGACTTTCAATGACACGAAAAATATTACCGCGAGCTAAAGCGTGTATATAAGGGTGGCATAAGAAGCAGTGATTTTTGCACATGAAACTGCTAAACTAAGCTATCCGTGCGCATTCAGGTTGTTTGTATACGACTACAAGCTTGTATAACTTTTACGGATACTTAACTCAAAGTAAATGTAAAATTGGTGAGTTGAGAATGTTTCGTGGATGCGGCCAACTGCAATAACATCTGTGTAGCTTTTAAAAGTGGTCGCATTTTCGAGACCGTGCGCGCACAGTATTATAAACAGGTGAAAAGAAATTGTATAAAATTCCAGGAATAATACCTCGCGGTTACTCTGCGAGAGCGCGAGTAGGTATACCTATAACTTATATCTCGATGCTCTCGGCTGCCTTATCCACTTTTGAAACTGACTTCAAGGATTGTCCGAAGCTATGAAACTTGCTTTTTACTTCACAACTTTAATTCTGGATACCGAATCGATGTACGTATATACCGTACCATATGTACGCAGATAAAAGCTTTCTTTCACTTTTTTTTTTTCTCCGAATCGTGATCGAGCCCACTGGTACAAGCTCAGAAAATGTTGTTTTTTTTTCGCGCATTTCCAAGTATAGTGACGACCGTTTTTCTTCATGTCGTTCGTCATTATATTTCAAAACTGAAGACTCGGCTTTGGAGAATGGTATAAAATATCGAGGTAAGTCATGCTTTTCTCCGAGGATAAATGCTGTGGAGACAAAAGGAGAGCTTTGAACTAACCATCGATCCCCTGGTTAGTCACTCGTAACTGACGAAATCCGTTGACTTACCCCGGGGCGGTTGTGTGGACGCGAACTAACGTTAGCTACATGCCAATAGGACTGCACAAGCTGTTGTGTCCTTCCTAATACGGTGGGAAACATTGACGGTAGTCGTGCGGTTCAGATTATAATTCAACATCTTCCGATATTGTCGAGAAACGTTTAGAAGTTTCTCTTACTTCCTTCCTTCCTTCCAGCATTCGTAATTACACCCGTATAGCATAAATGCTGAAACTGATCCACAGCAGAAGTTGGCGCGATGAGTAGCGAATAAACCACTAAATGATAATTGGTAATTAATGATCAGTAAAAGTTGGCGTGTTATAACTGCGTTCGAAAATTCTCTAGTATCTCACCGTCGATGATCTCCTTTAAACTCCGGTGGATCGTGTGACTCGCAGAAGATAATTGCCGTAATTCCATTCGATCAATTCATGATATATACCTAGATATTCTCATGTAACATCGGTATCGTTTTATGTGTTTGCGTGTATGCGATTTTTTATATTTTCTTAACATTTGTTTTTCATTTCCAACACCCCATGAGGAGAGTGTTAGCTTCGAATTGCGGAACTGGTATTACGGTATCGGGTGCTTAGCCCGAAACACGTTCTGCAACGGCGCCATTTTTAATAGTTTCTTTGCAACGAGCTCGGAGCCATAACTTTAACACTCTTTTATTCAACTCGTCTCATGAGCTCGCCGCCGTGTAGCCTATGCACGCCTTTTCATAAAATTCCTGGTACAGGGCGTGAAAGTAATTGGATGTAACGTCGCGCACTTACTGCCATTTATAACTAGACGCGTGATGGCGGGGCTTAATAATTAATATACTAATTAAATAAAGGAAGAAGTGCACTAGAAACTTCAGACCGGGGCTAGAGTTAAAGAGTCAAGTTCAACCGGAGTGCTGCAATTCAGATCCCCTTGTTCCAATATTCCTACCTTCGGCTGAGCAGACTACAAAAGAAATTTTAAAAGATAATCTAAGGGATCGTGACGGAAAATGACTACGCCCTCCTTCAAACCGAGCCTGACAAGATTCGATTGTTATCATCTGATAACTTGTGCTTCCGTCGATTTTTTAACTTAGCACATAATTATAGTCAAGTCAAATATAAGAGGCTATGGAGCTCGCGTGCAATAAGAATGACCGTCAAAATACATAATGCAAGAATGAAACGACCAGAAATGGTAATTATTACTCTCATTACTATCCGTGAGATTCAACCAGCAATTCAACGTCGGTATGAATTATTTAAATAACCTTTGCGATATGGCATGTGATATTGAAATGAAACTGACAATGAGTACGCGTGTAACGGAGATCCTTCTTGTCCTTGGTGTGGCAGAACTTCGGTGTTGCGAGGTCGAGTCAAGAAGACGGAGCTAGGTTTTCAGGAGACTCGTTGTCGACCGTTGGGAGTTCAATCAACCTAAACAACATTTCGGTCCAGTAGCTCGCCAAAAGCTGGTTGTGCCGGTCGAATTCTGCGGGTTGGTTGAACCCGAACCAATTTCGAACGTGTATGAAATTGCGGCATCATGCATCTATTATATAGGGGGTGCACGATCTGTCTGGTTCATGCCCCCTATCTGCTACAGGAAGCTCCAACCTCCCATGCTGAGCTTATTCTGTTATAATATGTTGCGCAAGTTCGCGTCGACCGAGACTCCCATTTGCGCGATAATCGTCATGGTTTTCTCTGCAGCTGTTTACTGGCAAACGGATATCCATTGCTAAGCGCACTACGTGATCCAAAAATTGCTCGTTGTAAATTCGTTTCACCCTATAATGACGGAGCATACGAAAAAATTAGCCCGAGGTCGTTGTATCGTTTGGAACTTTTCGACGACCAGCTCGTTCAAGAGTTTATTTCAATCACCTCGGGACACGATCATGTGGGACTGACCAAACGACGCCGTGAGCCGCATGAAGGTTTTGCTCGACCTTCCTTTCATGTGGTTCAAATGTTTCGCAAGTGTATAGTCTATAAATACTCTATGAATAGCTGAATTATCTATTGATTTTGAATAGCTGAAGAGCGAGTGGCCAGTCACCACCAACCGCGGGATTAGGGGGGCTAGGCAGGTTGTGGCTATGAGGCTGCCCCGGCATTCTGGTTCGCCGATCCACGAGCTTTATCATCGTCCCCTCCTGGGCGTCCCTTTACATCGTCTACTCTGCCTCCCTCGCCCACATGGTACACGTGTAATCAGCCACTGATTAGCCGAACACGAGGGGTTCCAGCTGTCCGCGTATTATTTTCAACCGAACAAAACAAAAATGTTCAGCTAACAGCATCGTGACGAGATATCCTAACCGGCGTATCTGTCAACTGTCAGTTCGAACTATTGATTTTCACGTTTACACGAATACGCTTCGATGCGCTCCCTCATGAAATCAGACTTCATCTCCGTTACTCGCATTAAAATAATTCTCGTTGAATGAATTTATGAATAATTCAACAACTAAACTAATGTTACGAGTGTAGAATATAATCCGATGTAAACTCTCGAAGAATCGGGCACGCGTCCACAAAATACAACAGGTGATGACGTAGTATCATTACGTGTTAAATACAGCATGCCGTGGGCACGTAGTCTTTTCAAACTTTGTCTTTTGCTTTTGGTATTTGAGGAAAGTGAGTGAATACCCGTACGAACCGGTTAAAAAACTTTCTCAGAAAGGTCTGCAACTAACCTTTACCAGTCACATTCAATAATTTTGCTACATTCCTTCTAGGACAAAGTGGTTCTAATTAAAAGACGATAAAGAGTTAGTCACTGGCGCTGTACCTACCTATGCCGACAGAAGCAACGCCTAACCAACGCCCACGACGAAGGAGAGCCAACATACGTTACAACCAACAGAGCCCAGTCGTAACAGTGGCGAACCTTCCATGCTAACCGTGCGAAGTGCGAGGCGGGTATGAGTATATGGAGTGTCTGGGAAAGCACAACCGTTCCTTTCATGTTTCCAAGAGTCGGGGGCGAGGGCGGCAGAGAAGTGCCAGGCGAAGGGAGGTGTGTAGGGGAAAAGGGAAAGAGTGGTGCAAGGCTTCACTTCCTAATTATTTCTACCTCGGTTTGCAAGTAATGGCTATATAACGGGATTCCATTGTTTAACTGTTAATTTTTGCGGCGTGTGGGCGATGCAAGTGGTTAGTGGAACACGCAAAGCTCCAACCACCTCGGTACCACCGACCGAGAATGCTGGCTGCAATTATTTACTATATGCTTCCCTTCGGCCACGAAAAGGCTTCATTATTATTTCCGCTATTATCGTAAGGATAACAATTTATGAAAACTCCAGTGATACTTACAGGGTTCCTTTCATTCTGCAGCAATTGCAAGAAATATGAGATCCAAATTTACGGTGAGGATCGCACTCCAATGAAAAATACATCATCGGTGTTTCATTTTGTATCTAAAGATCGCTATTTCTAAAAAATTCAGCCGGTCCTCCGATACGGTATTCATAGCCCGATTGATTTTTCACCCCTCTCTGCCGCGGTATTCACTATGAAAAAAAAAACTGAGAACCTGTATGGAATAGCCTTTAAATAGTTTATTTGATACGTTGGTTTCTTCGGAAAAGCTTATTCCTAACGTCTGATACGAAGAACGCGGAAAGAATGAAAATGAAAATTCCAATGATTTTCGGTAGTGGAAATAATGCAAATAATAGTTTCCCATGGAAAAAGCATTCGGAGGAAGGGAAATTGCTAATCCACTTCTTCCTTGAAAATATTGCCGCAGTACGAGTCGCATGATTGCGAGTAAGCACAGCTCCTTCGGAATTTTTTCATCCTAATTAACCGCTGGATTTGTTGATTGTCAAGCCAGCCAGCAGATCCCAGTTTCCGCTATTTACACAACGAATAAATTCCAAACGATAAACGAATGCCATCGCAGATGATAAAATGTGAAACAATTCAGTGGCAGGGTATCCGTAAAGCACCATCAATTAAAAGAAAGTGTCGAATAATCAATCATTCATGCACAGATATGATTTATCGTACACGTCGAAAAATAATTTATCACATTACTTGAATTCAGGTACAAGAATTGATATAGTGATAAATAAAGTTTAATGTTCAAGGATTTCGAGTGTCTTGATATATTGTAAAAGTTCAAAAAGGAAGCGGTATGAAAATACTTTCACGGTGCAATGCTCACAAATTGGCTACTTTGTTCGTTCGATGCGTGTAACTCCGTAACCGCGCCGCCTGGAGGCAGCAGCCTGCGGAGATTCAAACATGGATTGAACTGTACTCGAATAGCGAGTTTTCTTGATTTTAAAATCGTACGGACGTACGACCACTGTGAGAAATGTCTCCAATGGGCTAGAAAATATTAAGGTACATCGGAAGTGATGCAACAAAGTTTTCTGCTCGAACTAAGGAAATATGTTCACCGAACTTTATGGCAGTTACTGCTAAAAAGAAATACATTTTACACGTTTCCCTAGCAGTTTGAAAAGGTGAATATCCAATTTTTGCCAGAATATGTCTGTTAGGAATAAAACAGAATATATTACGATAACCTCGATTGCAGCTCTTCCGTATATTCGACGGACTATTCCTCAAGCCCATCGCTTCAACATTATCGCTCATTACACCCTCCCTTGAGGCTATTGTTATCCATATACACTTTAATCGTTCTACAAATTTGACCTTTGGTATTAGCTCGCTCTAAGGCTGCCACCGCTTTAACAATACTTGAGCCTTATTACATGTTATCTAAATTTCCTCGACGTTGAAATATCGAGGTATAGTACGAAAATTCCTACTCCATGGAATTAATTGTACATTGATAGAACGAAATGGGAAATGAAAAAAAAGATGTGAAAGCACATGGCTCGGGTTTTGCGAAAAAGAAATCCTCTATGAATATTGAATGCGAGTATTTTACAAAAATTCACGCTACCTGGTTGAGCACTTTCAGTGCTCGAATCCGGTTTGGTGGGGGTGATGGAAAAATTAAAAAAGGTGGAGGAGATTGAGAAATAAACGAAGATTGGTAAATTGAGGTGGATTGAGATGAGGGTGAAGCCAGCAATGGAATGGCGATTTGTCGCAAGTGTTGCCGAAAGTTTTGACGGTTTTATGATTCTTCCGTGTAACTTATGTAGCGAGGCAAAATGTTTAGAAACGCCGCAAGTTAGAATAGGCTGGGTGCAACGTGGAAACGGTGCCAAAATTTCTCGAAGAGCGCTCTTTCCTCAACCCCCTCACTCTCTATCTCTCCTTCTCTACGGCCACCATCCACCGAGCCATCCGCCCTCTTGGCTACCGCGGTTCCTGCCACCCCGACATCCCGACAACCCTCTCTCTCCCTTTCTCCCTCTCTCTCATCCCCTTGCTTTGTTATGTTAATTGTTTCAAACTCAGGGCATCATCGCTACGTTTATTTTCCATTGTCGTCGCCTCCCAGTCCCTTCGCATCCTAAATGTATAGAAATATACATTTATATTATACGTACGGTACATAGAAGCACAAGCGCATCATACCACAGATGCACATTCGATATATCATATATACAACTATATAAAATATATACCTATGCACCACGTATATCTTATGTACTGGAGGATGTGTATAAAATAGGCACGTACACATAGAATCATGGACGGCTCAGTGCCAGACGGATCTCAATGTGTATTTGCCTTGGTAATACATACGTACAACCCTGTTCGTATTTCTCACATTAGCTTCCTCTCTATGCATCCAGCTCCATGACTGTTGCAGTTTGAGTAACGCTTCACCGCAAGCAACCAGTCAGGGGTGGAAGTATAAAATGTCAATACGTTTACCGGTAGACCATTGTTGGCCCTGATCTACGTTTATGGCCGTGTTGATACAAACGTTCGCATCTCTTCCAGTTATAATGTTTAAGGTTACGTGCACTACTTCGCGGTATGAAATATAGTCGCACATCGGCAATGCGCAGGAAAGTATCGAGACGTATCTCGCAGTCAATAACATTCTAGAGAGTCACCTTTTTTCAAGTATAAATTAGCGGTTAGGAAATTACAATATTCATACAATGGAGATCGCGTACGTCTGATTGTAATATATAAGGGTTGCGGCTAGGGACATTTGCCAAAATAAGATGGGAAGTACGTTCTTAGTTTTCTCTTCGGGTATAGGGTATAACACGTTGGCCACGTCGCGATGCCACAAGCATCGGTGTCATGACGCCTTCGGCATTAGTATTCGACTCGCATTTCCAACACGCTGTTGGTAAAGAGTCGCACTTGTTGGCGTCGGGGGACCTGGACATTGGAAGAGATGAGGGGAGAAAGAGAGGTAGGTTGGCTCGGACTACGCGACGGGAAGCGAGAGTGTGCAGTGGCCAGTTCCCCGGGGGATTCCAGGACCGCAGTCCTAAATCAGGTTTTATTCCCCGGTGAGTCTCCGCCTCTCCCGCGTTCAGAATCAGCGGGTGCCCCCTCCTCCTCCTCCGATATCGAACGGCGCAATCTCTACTATACAAGTTTTCGCATAAATTCCTTTCAGCCAATCCAACTAACCACTAATCGTTTTGTTGTACACAGACCAACCTCACCCTCATGCACCCCTATAGTTACAACGCTCGGCCATTCGATAAAGACGACGCGATAGATGATCCAGGATTTCCAAACATTTTTCAATCGAAAACCGCTAACCGAACCGTGTTCCACCACGGGGGGAAAAAAGAACTCCGATTACGAGTATCTGTATGAGTTGAAGGGACCCAAAAGCGACAACGGTGTTACGTGTCAATAGGGGGTGAATGGAAGTCGCGGATGGTCCTGGCACCGCCTGGTAGTGCGTCAGAGGGGCGGTCACTATACGTGCCGTGCCGGGCCGGCGGAGTGCTTGAGAATTCGGGTCAGGTTGTTTCCTGCTTCGATTACAAATACAGAGATACACAACTCTTAGAAGGTCTGCCAAAAGCAAACCTCGAGTCACTCTAGAGAATGACCTCTCGCACCCTCGTCTCACCCGAACCATCCTCCTCGTCCTTATGCCGGTGCAGGATATACCGGTTGCGATAATTTTAAGGGTTTCCATTCGGTGGAAAACATTATTCCTCGATCCCCATAAACCGAAACCTTTCTCTTCTGACCCCTAGAAACTCTGCAGCAGCCAGCAGGTAATTGAAAAGCTCATCTAATCAATTATATACATCCACCAAGTGTTTTGTGTACCTAAAAATTTATAAGAGAGACGCCGAAAAAGCACGGTCCGTCAGCTAGGCGAAACAATGAAAAAGCGACTTTGTTTGCTTTCGCCCTTGTCTCGAAGGACGTGCGTGACGATGCTGGAGTGAGATGTAAAGCACCGGTTGAATGAAATTGGGAGAGCCTTGTGAGTGTATAAGTACGCAGAGAACTCATGCAACCCGTACCGTAACCACTGTACGTATATGCAGGGTGGTGCAGCGATTTATAAGTACGTCGCTTTTACACTGTCAGAGGGGTGAGTTTTACGCAGCTCTTTGCGCGATCCCAGTAGGTTATAGGTATACAAAACACTTTCGCCTTACGGCACTTGTGACCCACATATTTAAAGTAACGTTTGAAAGTAGTCAATTATTCACCGCAAACTTTGGCGTTGGTATAACTTCAAGGATGCTATCAAGCGTGGTTCGAATGCAGCGTTCACCTAAAATCCAAGGACAACATCAAAGGGGATCAAATAAATAATTTAGGATAACACGATCCTATCTGTACATAGAATGATAATAGAACGGTGAGATTGAGATAAGGTTTTAGTGACTGACGATGAGTATAATTTTAGCAGTTTGTTAACCAGTTTGAAGCCGCGTTGTACGCGATTCTTGGTACCCCTTCAATGCGTATACCCAACGTCATTGTATGAGATTCCACAATACCTACATTACCTGAACAAACGCGAAATAATTTCACCCGAGAAACAAACTATCATCGGCGATGGTATATGTGAGAGGAAATGTAGAATACCTAATGGATAATGGTAAATGGTGGATGATGAAACGAATAGCTAGCAAACCTGGCTGATAGAAGCAAAGTTCCGCGGCGCGCGGCCACGCACTCCCTGAGCGCTCCACGCTGCCTGAGTTTGTCCGCGTGTCTGCGGATCCTTTGAACCCTCGAAGAATCCTTTTGGAGGTACCGTAGGACGGACGCCACTCTCACTCTCACTCCCTGACGATATTGCGCCGACGACGAGACTCTACCATTCTTATAATTTTTCTCAAACAGACCGCGGGGTGTCTCAATACTTCTATTAGGTATATTATTACTATATTATTATTTTGTTTCTTTTTTTTTTTCCTTTCTTTCGTTTTTCTCTTATAATCCTAATTTATTGGCACGCTGGGTTCACGTAGTTGTATATCTATAGTTAGCACTTATTGTTATTATTTTTTATTATTATTATTCTCTAATTTTCCTCTTCACCGAACTTTTCACGAAGTTAACGAAGCTTCGGAGATGATTCCTCGTCGTTTTGTCTTTAATTAAATCATCCAACTTAAACTATTTCAAAATGTATTATCAACCTGCGTATAGGCAGCTGGCGATTAGTATCGTCGCACGTGTAAAATATAACGTATAAATGGATACAAAAATGAAAAAAAAAAAAAAAATCACAACGTCGATACTGGTTTTAATACGCTGAAATTTGAGGTACGATTTTCGTTTTAGTTTAATATATTTTATTTCAGACAATAGTCAGTTATTCTATAATATTACGGCAAAAGGTTATTTAAGGCAACTACAACTCATACATTATTTTTGATCACACACTCTCAAAAATTCCATCGATAACTTGTCGGGATATACCTGGCGTTAATCTTCCCATAGTTGTTTGTTTCGGATCGATCTATCGAGCTATAAATATAGCCGATTCGCAGTTTATCGATACTCTATATTTAAAGTCTTGGGCAGCAGCAGGTACTCAGCGTGGACTAGAACGTCACCTCATTCCAGAATCTATTCAGTTGTATAATGGAAATGAAAAATTGACGATAAACTTTGACAACAAGAATTGGTCTTCCTTCGCTGTACCCCACCGCACACTTCGGTCTGCACTTATATTCTGAACTTTTACGTCGAGTAGAGTCTCCGAGCTTAAAAGCACCTCGAGATTCTCGACCGCGTGGTGATCGCCGATTCGAACCGTCCCGCAGCACCCTTATGAAGCAGCACCCTCCGCAAGCGAGCGAGCACCGGTATCGAAATAATAATCTCCTGTATCCGGGATGAGTCTGTGATACACGTTTCGGATTTGCTTTCACCTAAATGGGATTGCGAAACTATCACCCTCGAATATAATATAACCAAGAAAAACTGAGAACACCTGAGATTTAGTGCAAGTCGAACGTCCCTTGGACGATACGGAGATTGGTGTACACTGCGGTCGTTCTCCGCACACTGAGGGTAGCTGACGTCACGAGCCCACCACGCGGCGATTCGCGCCGGCGCTTATCCTTCGAGCTTCGATACGCGCCCTCCGAACCAACGAACCGCCGAACCACCGAGCCACCGAACCACCGTCCGCTGCGTATAACTATGTACATTCTTCACTTCTATATATGAACATAGGTATGTAAGTATAAATACTTGTATGTGTGGCGTATGTGCCTGGCGAGGTATATACGTGGACATTTCTGGCGTACATAGGTATAGCCCAACTACCTACTACCCCGAGTCCTTGCCTCACTCGATGCACGCATCCACTCACCTGGTAAGTCGAGGGAACCCAGCGAGAACGCGATTTATTCATAAGCTCTCTTTTTCTCTTTTTCTCTTTTTCTCCCTTACACACAGTTCCGTTACGTTCCGTTCTCGCCAGGATCCTGGATCAGTTATGAACTGAGCCCCGTCGATTCGGGGGTTGGATTTTCATACATCGGGGGGTATATTATGGGTGAATAGCAATAGCCTCGTGCTTTTAATTCGTTCTGCAGTTTGACTCGTCAGTGGTTTGGATTATATCCGTTTCTTTTTTATTCTCAATTGATCATTTTCCATTTTCCCCCCGGCCATTCTATTCCCTTACTTTTATTACTCTCTTATTTTCTTTCCGTGGCCCAGTGAAATTGAATTTTCGCTCGTCGAATAACGCCCGTAGGACGACCGACCGACGCAAGGGGGGTAGCTTGTGCCTTGCGCATTCGCCTCGTTTGGAATTAACGGGAACGAGGATCGAGAAGACAAAAGAATGAGCAACGGTGCCGTGGTGTTTTCCACGGTCAAATCTTAATTCTCTTCGAGTTGGCTAGTCGGCTTCCTGTAGTGTTTCTATGAGTTTCCTTTTCCTGATATTTCTCGCTCGTTCCCTTACCCCCTATTCCCCTCTTTTTCTCCAGTCTTTGTCTCTCTCCCTCCCTCTCTCTCTCTCTTCTAGAGCTTTCCACCGAGGGTTGAACACTCGGACGTCCGTCGTTAGGGTGAAATGCGCGAATAAGTATAATAACCGTAGGCATAATCGTTGCTCCCAATCGCAGGGCGTAAAGCAAAGGAAATATACAGGGTGAACTGTTCCAAAAGCCCATCTCAAATATCACCAGAAATACGCTTCTTTGGAAAAAATGTTTCACAAACGTAACTTGCTCGATTTTAAGGGAGACAATCTGTAGCGTATGATGGTCGAGTTCACTCTGAGTGACACTGTTAAGGTTACACAGAGGTCATTTGATTTTTGTTTTCCTTCCACGAGACTATACCTTTTTTATATCGAGTCCTTTTACCTGAAAGTTCGCTTTATTCGGTATACTTGGTAAAAATAACTTATTGCCCCTTTACGCCACAGATATCGCTCTCCAAGGGTGCGCCCTAGGCATTACTTTCGGATGTTGCATACGGTACGATACAATCAAATTTTTTATCCGATCGAGTCCTGGTACCCACGCAATTAGAAGGAAAAAATAGCAGATTTTTTCTCTCTGAAGCTTATACTATAAAGAGCACGTTCAAAAGTGATGTCAAAAGCTCATCATTGACCACACTTGGTGACGTTAGAAAGGGACTCTGTCTATATGCAAAGAAATTGTGAAAATTGAGCATTCGCGTTGAATAAAAAGTTTCCTCTTTTTTTTTTTCAAACCGTATAAGTTTTTTCTTCCTTTCGTACGCACTTATCACGTTATTCAAAGCCGGCGGTGTGTCTTTCGAGGCCAATATCCAAATATCCACCGTGATTGGTGAGAGAAAAAAAAGCACGACGCATTGCGATCAAAGCCGCAATAACAGTTGAAAGAATCCAATATGGAGAATGATGTGAGTACGATGACCGGTGCTTGACCTCCGTGCACTTGCCTAAGGTCAGACCGACCTCACCGCGTCAGTCGGAACGAAGGCACTATCGTCTGAAACATTTTTATCGAGGAGGCGTTTTATCGAAATTTTCGAAGGTTGGGCATTTTAAATGGGTCACCCTGTATATACACAGAATACACGTAGGTATATAGACGCCGACTTACACACCCCCACAAGCACGCATCGTGTGTAATGTAGGTTGATCCGACGAGTGTCTATATGGGCGGTATACATACATATATAAGACCGAGGAAACTGAGAGGAAAACAGAGATCATGAGGTAAGGATGAAGAGAGAGAATAACGGGCAGTAGAAAGAGAGTGATAAAAATGAAAGAGAAATAGGGGGCGGAGGAGGAGGCAGAAGAGTATAGAGAGAGGCCTCGTGCTGCCGTCAATCTCTCTCTGGTTGCCAGTGCCGGTGCTAGTGGCGTAGGAGTCGGATGGAAATCAATAGCCCTGAATAATGAACCCCAAGGCAGCACCTCCCCCTCCCCCCACCTAACTTCTCCCCCTGCGCCACTCTCCTCCACGGTCTGGAGCAGTCTCTCGTGCATCCTCTCATTCCCAAGCGAGAACGACTCTCCCTACCCCCCGCTGCCGCCCCCTGCCGCCACCGCCATCTCCGCATCCACCCTTCACGTCGGTGAAAGGGGGTGTTTGTGTCGTTCGCCTGGTCCTACTACCGCCCTCAATCGCGAACTTCAAAACGGGGTGGTGTCGGGTCGGGGGAAGGTGAACGGAGGACGGGGGATCTTCTCGAACCCAATTCAGATAACAGACGGAAGACGCGCACGGTTCCATAGAAAATTATCACCGGCATTTCGAAATATATACAGAAAATATATTATGTATTGTACCAATATGTATGTATACACAATGTTTTTTTTTTTCATTTCTTTCTCCACGAATGAAGCTGCTGTAATTTTGGGGATGACATCGTTGGGAAATATCGAATCGGTATAGGTCACAACCGGATTGAGAACGCTCATCGATTTGCAGTACGGTGTCAATCGTTAACGCGCACTTTGCAGAGCCTCGAAGCGTGCGATCGTTGAGCCAATAATTATATAACATCGTAGACTTTATCGTATCGAGATAATCGATGACATCCTTCCTATGACTAAACATCCGAAAACTTGAGACAATGAGTCTGGTAATCACGTGATGTACCGATTCCTGATGAAAATATATGTGATCAATGCGACCGTGTTCTGAATGCGAATTTTTCATAATTTTAAACTCTGTTAAGGTCGCGTTTTAAACTGGGAGGAAAAATTGCGGGGAGTCGAAGTTCGTAGTTTCAAGCTAATAGACGCAATTTCCCTTAATTCATTCAAAAATTGTATGATGATACCCTGATGTCTTCATCGTGCGGACTACACCGATGGTATGAATAAATAGACCCGTCAATTTCCATACTCGTTAACGAGAAACCTGGCAGGGCCTTATCGCGGCGAGCGGCGATACCGCTTCTCTCAACCAGCTCTTAAAACACCCCAAACCTCTTAACCTCACCCAGGCGAATTCGTCTCTCTAACTGTAGATATGATTTACAGCGCTGAAACTTGTGTTTATATACATTTTGTATGTAAGCTGCGGTTGACGTTCGCCTGTTACGCGAATACTCGCCGTATCAAGAATCTTCCGAGACTTTATCAATAATTTCTCAAACGATAGAACAACCGCATTATTACTGCACTTACAGTTCTATTACACATATACATATCATTGCACATCCATCCGCACACATAGTTTGACATCAGATCGCAAAATATATTTTATCGGAAGTACACGGGAGTTCAGTGAACAAACTAAGGAAATCGTGAGGGAAGGTTTTAGGAAGTAGATTTTTTGAGAGACCAAAATTATTTCACTCGACCGAAGCCGCGGGGCCGTTCGTTGTTGAATAGGTCTATCATCGAGCGAACTGTGCTACTGTAATTATGACGATTATTATTAGCGTCGTAAAAGAGCACTTCGATTTCCTCCTCGTGTTATAATTTCAAAAGAAACTTAAGTACCTGTCAAAAATTTCGATTCGCTTCGTCGCTACTACGCCGTACAACTTCGGGTTATACATAGGTACCCATGTATACGCAGCGTTATTATTTCTTGAATTACTTGTTCTCGGGCGGAGAATCTTTCCACGTAAGTTATAAACGACTTTACAGACACTCGACTCGATCCGAGGAAAGCTTATTCTTATCACTTGGTAGATTAAGACATTAGACCCCTGGAAGGAACCTTCCGGCATCGACGGACGAAACTCCGTATAGGGGGTGCCAAAGCTGCGGAGAGGCAAGAGGGCGGTACGCTAAGGTATTCCATGCACCAGATACCGAGCGATTTGGTAGGCAGCTCCCGGATGCCAGTTAATATCCATAATATCCAATATCCAGAATAACGAACAAACTGTAGGTATACCCGAGTTTACGGACCATATTGAGACTTCACTTGATATACATTTTCTTTTGTTTCTTACCGGCCAAGAATCGCGAAAACTATTTTTCACATTCCTTTTCACTTCCGTCGCGTATACCTGCAGAAGCCGCGCCCGACATCGCGACGCCGCACCTTATCACATCGGTATATATACGAGTAAGCTGGTATGTAGATACTTTATTTCTTGCCTCCAGTCAATTCTCACGGTATAATACCTACGCTGACGATCTATTTGAAGCAGGAAATAATGAGACCTATATATACATATGTATATATATACTATATTTTCCATAGAATTTCTCCGAGCTCTTCAACTCTGCGGAGACAAAGCCCTTCGTTCTATCATATTTCCCAGGTGACTTCCGCTAGCTTCGTTTCTTCTCTTTTTTTTATTTTTCGCATCATCTATTATACTCGCATATTTTTCTCGTAAACATAACTATCGCAAAGATAAGTACAGTGTACGCGTCATCTACTCGAAACGGACCATATTTATATGCAGTATATGTAGCGTATGTTTTCGTACACTTGCTTTTATTCTTATAATTGTATAATGTGGTTGCAAATTGGAATTTTAATTCATCATTTTCAGGAAATAAAAACAAGCGTACTACATACCTGGTAATTGTGCTCGTTTACTCCGATGTAATAAGAATAATATTTTCATTATTACACACGTTTAGAAAGTCCTGCCGAAACGACAGCTCACCTACAAATGGCGTACAACTGTGTTGTGACGTTTAATTAAATTTTCATTTGGGTTGTTCTAGAAGGCAGGTATGAATAGTTCAGTACGCACCTATATCGCCATGTTTACCATACGTCGTACACGTATATTTATTTAGTATATTTATATATACGTCGTACATCTATTTATGGATATCCTGCGCACGGTAAAGCGCCAACTAATACGTTCATGTAGGTACAAATGTCGGGCGGGTATGACATTTTCTACGTGCGTATGAGATTCTGGGATAATCGTTCGACGAAAGGAAACAACAATTGCCAAAATTCAAATAAAAGCAGCACCAAACGGAAAAAAAAAAAAGAAAAAATGAAAAGAGAATGAAAAAAAATTAGCTGCCCATAGGGAGAAAACTAAATTCATTTCATTCCTAATGTTTAGTCGTCAGTTGTTGCATTATGCGAGGGACATTTCTGATAGAAGATAAAATTCACCAGACCGAGGAGGGATTACACTTGGTCACGGAACAATTGTTGATAACAATGTATGGAAAACGAACAGGGACAATAACGATATTAACAAAAACCGCAGACTTTATCGCGAACAATGTGCTACGTGAGCACTCAACGACTGCCATTAGCAGCAGTCTACCTCTTTTCTGGCATAGCTATGCGCCAAATTACAGCAAAGGCTGCACATGTACGGCGTACTTCATCTCTGTACACTTTTACATGCATGTGTAAATATTCCCATGTACATGGATCTTCACGTGGGAACGAATATATACGTACATCCGTATCAGATCCGTAACTGAGCGTGGAACCTGCAGTCTACTTTTGGCGGTTCGAAATGTGAGGGAGGGAAAAAGGGGGAAACAAGGTATTCCAACGCGGACCGTTTGCGCCGCTCCTAGCGAGCGCCCATCGCCTCGCGCTTTATTTTGGCGATCTGAAAAACGGGCCACTCGGCAACGAGGGATCGTTGATCGATTGATCGTCGTGAGAAATGAATGCCTAGTGAAACGACGCTATGCGTAGTATAGGATAGACAGATGGACATTCAGACAACGTACGAAGGGGGCGCTTTTATCCGAACGCTTTGCATCGAGGGGTATAGGGTAGGGTTGTATCGGAGTGCGCACTTTTACGGTTATTGTTCACAATTCACTAAATAAACTCGAATTTTCAACAAACCTTATTTATTAATAATCTTTCATATTTCAAATACAATAACTAATAGTTAAAATAAAATTCAGTCTCATGATTGAGGAACATTTAAATGAAACTTGGGTAAGTGTATTTGCGCACTCATACACACTCATCTGTGTATGAGTGCGCATTTGTGGCGATAAGAGTGCGCAACGTTACTAATATTGAAAAAAATTCAAACGCAGATGGCACATTCGAATGCCCCAATGCCTAAATAAGAAGTGCATTTATCGTGCCACCATCTAGCACAGGAAATACATTCCATCCGATCTTCTGCAATTGGCTCTGTATAAATTTCGTCGCATCCAGGGCACTTCAAAATTTTTTGGTGCTGGTTTTGCTTTTCTAAATTCTTTCAGAACGTAGTTCGCAGGTTTTCTCGAACAAAGAATCGTTTTCATTATGCCAACGTTTGTCAGATGGGAGCCCTTGCAGTACACTGACCGGTAATACAACCCCGAGGATAAGCGCATAAAATTACGTACATCAAAAAAACAAAAAAAAAAACAAAAAACCAGAAAGTAAGATAAGGAGAAAAGAAGCAAAAGAAAAGATCATTGCTTGATAAATAATTTAGTTAGACTATTCTACCGCAGGACATTCAGAACTTGCATTATTTCTACGTAGACATCTCACCTGCAGCAATTAGCTGTATAATCCAATACCTCCTCTGCAATGTATATGAACCTGAATTAAGTAATTTCATTATTTACGTAGAGGGATTACATAGCGATGCGGAAATGCGATCCATCTTCTTGTGACTTACCACATGTGTACGAAGAGCGCAAATTTTGTTCGAACGAAATAGGTAAAGGAGAAGATATCAACGACAAATTTTATACTTGTCAAATATATTTCGATTATCTCGGCGGTAACGTTCGAAGTTATAAATTTTGGAGGCATTAAAATCGGCAACTGATTGAATGACTTGATATAATAAATATGATTAGCTGAGACTTGGGCAGAATAGTTTCGTGCTAAACATCGTTTTAAGTGCAACAAGTAATCGTTTCCTGAACAAAATCTAAACATGCGCGGCAATCACAATTCTTTCGCACGTGAACAGCTTAAGTTCGCAAACGCGATCCGTCACGGTTCTACACAGGCGTCAAAGCAGAGAAGAAAATGAGTTTAATAAAAACTGGACAAAAAAACTCAGGAAAGTTGGAAAACCAAGAGTATAAAAAATATGCATGCTGGAAACTAAGCTTGCGATCACGTGAGTAATTTCAGGAACGGCAACGTGGAATTATAATAAAATGAGCGGTGAATCGTGCGACACAATTATGCATCATGGCGAAATGGGGTTAAAAGAAAATCCCTTTCAACCGTAATTACGTGAGATGAAAAAGGATCCCCAGAGTCACGCGCTCTGGAGCTTGAACTTTTCCAAGTAATAAAATGAGATGGCAAATTCTTAAGCTTTCGCAGATAGAATCACTTAGTACCTTATTAGGTAGTTATCACCTCCGAAGCAATGCGATGGTAATGATCGACTTTCAATATTTTTATTTCAGGCGTGGCTTCCCAGCTCAACGCAATGCAGAGTAGAGTAGAGCAGCGGAACTTAAGGCCACGTCGAACGATCTCACCTTCATTTTCCTACTGCAAGCTTAATTCTCCCCCGACCGCTTCCTACACCGACGTTCGTCCGCCACTTTGGCGATAGCACGCGAACCGACCGGTACTCGGTAATTATTGCCGGGTAGAATGAGCTGGTAGGTGGCCGGAGGTAGAATAAGGTGGGGTGGAAACGGGAAGGACGAGGCGGGGGTCAATGGGGTGAAATTGAAATAATGTAAATGCAAAGTAAGACGGTTGAGGTAGTTTTCTATTTGTGTTGGATTGTAACTCAATCTGCCAGGACCGGAGGGATGGGAGCAGAGTTGCCGCGAACGTTGGGCGCTTCTGTAGGGTGCTGGAAAGCCGGAGGGGGTTTTATTAGCATTCGCAACAAGCATCCGCCATCGTAGAGGGGCGGGGGGGGGGGGGAAGAGAAAGAGAAAGAGAGAGAAACAAAGTGCAAGCGATGTACGGTACAGTTGCAGAATATACACCCGTTTGTATGTATAAGGGTACACATACATATACTCGTCGTGCACCCGTAATGTCCTCGGCAAGCGTAGTGTACTGCTGTAAATTGAAGATTTCAGATTCTAGATGTTAGATTGTAGATTGTACGAGTGCCGGTACAGAGGCCGCGCGTGGAGTCAAAATATAATTACGTAAAGGCAGTGACGGAAAGACGGGAGTCGCGGAATAGACCGTGTCTCATTAAAATTGAAGAGCTGTTTCAAAACTACGAGATTTGTGTGTTAGCGGTTATAACTCCTACCGAACCACGTGCCCGGTTCCCCAGTTCCCTATTACGCGACAAAAGTTACTCCCAACGACATTAATTCGAAAGTATATGTCACGATTGAGTCTTTTTTTCTCGTCATAAAATTCATGGAAATTCATTAGGCGGTCCGACTTTAATGCTGCTTTCGGGAATGGAGAAATCATCATTCGTCAGGATTACAGTTTACCAAATGAAATCATCCCGAAAACCCACAGGCATCCCTTGCTTTCTTCGATCTCAGCGTAGTATACATATACCTATATCCATTACTACGGAAGGTGGAATATTCCAAACAATCTTACAGAGAGTACACTTGAATTACGAATTATTAATTCAAGTGATTCTTAATAAGAACTCTCATCTTAAAAATCATCGCTGTTATAAATGCGATCTAACGACACCGTATAATGAAATATTTTCAAAACATCTTGGACGAAAACGTATATATTTTCGATTAACGCTGCATTTTAATCGACGGTTCAACCTGTGAAATGGAAAAATACAATGACTGCGGTGTTGTCGAGTATATCGGATCAAACAACAACTTTTATTTATATCGATGTTGATTTTGAGTGCAAGAAAATACAAAAAAAAAAAGAACCAAAAAAGAGAGAAACAGCTATACCTATACTAGCTCTTTGTAATTTCATCACATCTGTGCAATCTACATACAGAATAATATATGTGCATGTATATTTTGTGTAGTGGAAAAAAAGAAATCGGAGGGGTTTTAAAATGTAAAGGAGCTTGCCCCGAAGGATTAATGAGTATTCACCTAGGAAAAACACCCAAAGGCCATTTGTCAGTAATAAATTCACCGGATCTGTGGAATAAAAATCAGCTGGGATCGTGTAGCTTATCGGCCGGATATATATTGTAAAATATCTGCATCCGCCCACCCAAGCTCGACCGAACGGTGTACCGCGGTCAAGTCAGGCGAGCGTTAGTTTCGAATGAAAATGAACCAATGAAAGTCAATTTATAGCTAAAAGAAGGGAAAACGGAGCAAAAACTTATCGTCCGAATCGCGCGAGATTGTGAATTCGCGATAAGATGTTCGACTTAATTCAATATTTCGTTCATGACCATGTTATGTACTTGGCAGGGCTGGCGGCGTAACCAGCCTTTT
This sequence comes from Athalia circularis, assembly GCA_963978495.1. NCBI lineage: Eukaryota > Metazoa > Arthropoda > Insecta > Hymenoptera > Athaliidae > Athalia > Athalia circularis. The sequence continues at coordinate 25,391,517 of OZ021700.1, forward strand.
CTATATCTCCTAATTGGCCGCTAACCATTTCGCATTATATACTACTTTACGTATGTTATGGACTAATCCGTGCCCGGAAAACTCTTGATGAACGACAAATAAATCAGAACTGGGCTTAGGTTCGCTGACATCCAACCGCTTCTAATTCCCGGGCCTGGTTCTTTCGATTATTTCAGTTCAAGACAATGAAACTATCTAGAGATGGATCGGTACGAACAGACAAAGCTGACTAGGGGGTTGCGAGATTAGGAATAGGTGGCTGTAGCTGTGCGTTGGGTCATCCGGATCACGGTGGACACGAATTCCCGCAGAATTTATTGTTTCACGGGCTTACGCGGAGACAAAAGAATAAATCCTGATTAATCTCTCAGCCACCCGATCAGGACCGAGAGAACTAGCTGTATAGCGTAGCAAAATATTTCCAACGTGGTGTTTCGTAGCACGTGGTGCGCGCGCAAGTTACTTTCCCCTACGACCCCCCGTTGCCTCATTCGACCCCTTACGACCCCCTATCATCCCATCTGACCACCCCTTTGCCGTACAATTCCTCACCTTCTGTCTCATTTTTTTTTTCTCCGACATATTAGTCAGTACGGCTGAACAACCGATGAGATCAGATACGAAAAATTCAGAAGTTATTCCTAACGTCGATCACAACTTACGATAACAGCAGCCTTTCTATTTGAAACAGCTTCAATTGTGTCTATTCAAAAATACTTAGAAAGTCAAGTTGGTTAAATTGTTACCACATTTTTAGCCTCGTTAATACCGACGTACGAGAAGACGTAGATCGCGTAGGATTTTGAGATGGTTCTAGATTTGCTGATAATTGACTTACCCTTATGCATCCCAGTGTATTTATCTTTGAGCACGGTAAACTCGTAGATTTTCCCAAATTCTTCGAATATTGGACGAAGCGCGTCCTCCTCCAAATGTCGCGGAATTTGTCCCACGAAAAGTTTTATCGCACCGTCTTCGTTACTCGACGTCGGTGATACGGAAGTAGGAATCAACATCCTCTAATATCGATTCAGAGCCTATCTAAAAATGAATAAATATTCACCCTCAACTGAATGAAACTCGTGCTTTTTAGAATTTTAAATTGCCTCGCAACGCATAAAGTTTTTTTTTACCAAGCGTGTTGTATGTGGTATCAATTGAACGCTCAAAAATAGTTTCTATTGAATTTTTTTCTATATTTCCAAAAATATACTTTGGTATTTCTCCATTTACCAATTTACGAAGAAACATGAATACTCGCTATAGATATCACAGTATAATATCAGTCTCAAAAGTTTCCTGAGATGCGACGCTGCGTTTATCCGACAACGATATCACCTTCAAATTAATCCTCTCCAGATTTGAAAATCGAAGGTGAGGTGGAACGTAAAATGTAAAATTACGTATTAATTGACTATGGATATGAAATCGGGCGCACTTTGTGCTGCCCGTATAGTTCGTAAGATAATTATCGTTTGTTCACAATATGATTTTTAGTGTCACAAAAATTGTAAAACTTATTTAACGTAGATTTTTTGTTCAAAAACAAATACACGAGAACGACAGGTATTCTAACTTAATGAGATAAACACCAGTTGCTGAGATGCGCAGGTTTTCCACAAATCGTCACATCTATACGCAGCCGTACAAAACGAGGTCCGCACTTTAAATTGTTATCTCAATAACAGCGCGGGAGTTGAAACCACAACTCTAATCACTCGTTCATTCTCATCAATTTATACGTCTCCCAGAGTTCACTTGATGTAGACAACAAATTTTTCACGCCTCACCAAACATTAAGTCGAAGACAAAAAGTTCAAGTTGTTCTATTCCGACAAGTATGCAAATTCCAACTTATCGATGATATTTTGTTGTTTTTTTTCTACAGAAAAATCACAAACACTAATTTACACTTTATTGATTCCCGTTTACAGCATAAAATTAATATGTGAATAAATAAACGGTTGTATTTAATTATTATACTAGGATAATTTATGACTTTCAAATACTAAAAGGCGCTCGACTCGGGCTGATGAGCAACTTATATATTTATTAATCTAACGACCACAAATACGGCACACGTTTACGTTCACGTTCACGATTACGAGGACGAGACGACACTGGTTGATCAACCCTCGTCGTGATCCGCACCACGCGCCCCGACGCTGCCGTCCACCGGGATATTACACCCTCTCCCTGACCCCGTCACAGCGTCGCCCCATCTCAACGTACAGGCACCCCTAGTGAGCCGAACACGAGAGCATGGGGGCATCTTTCTTCGCTCCAAGCGCAGCAGCATCCATTTGCTCCTTACTTGGAACGAACTCTCTGATCCTTCGCCTAGCTTATACCTACCAAAGCCACCGGCTACACGTGAGCTCTGCTCGGATACTTAGACTTCCGGTAAAGTTCCTGCATATACTGTGCTTAGCGCATCCCTGATGGATTCATTAGTTCACTCAAACGGGATTGAATTAGCACGAAGTTAAGAATCGTAAATTAATTTTCTGGTTCAGTCACTTAGCACCTATAATTTATATCAATCCGTCGGTACAAGAAGAAGATATGAGCGTGGTGAGGTGAGAATGTTTTTTCGTTTCACAAATTTTCAATGATTCCAGAATTTTTATCAAGTCGCAGAGAAAGACTTGGGGAGAAAAGTTATTAGCTTGCGGGTAAACTAAAGATCCCTCTGGAGCGAGAGTAAAAAAGAAAAAGAGAGAGAGACAGAAAGAGAGCGGAGAACAAAACAAAAATTTATATATACACATGTACAGCGAAACAAAGATAATGATACGTTTGTCTTGTCCCAGCGTTTAATCATTTTCAAAACAAAGAATATCCCGCTAAACCCCGCGGCTACATCAGCAAAAACGTAATTCAATGCCGAAGAAAAATTAAACCTCAAAACGGGTAAGATAGAGCCACGATCGCAAGCAATACCCAGCCACAGCACGTGTATAACTGCCCCATTTTACCACGGAATATACAGCTAGAAACAAAGAAGAACAAAAAAATCAAATCAAATCAAAGACCAATCAACCCCAGATCCCTGCAGCAGTGCATGGTCAGAAAAAAGGAGTGAAAAAAAAAGACAAGAACAAAAACCAAAGTTGACAGCCAAAAAATTACGTTCAACGTGGTATATATGTGTGCGCGTGCGATATCCGAATGGATTTGTGCTGCACAAGGGGGGATTGCATTGCAGATTGGAGGGCTCTCACGTCCATACCTCCTTCTCGTCGGGGCTTAGACGAGCTGCGAGCTTCGAGCTTCGACCAAAAGGGGGTGGAGAGGGTTCTGAACGCGCTACAAGGGGTGCTGAATGCGGAAGGATCGTGCAGGGCTAAGGGGGTACGAAGAGAGAAGCACGCGCGTCTGCGTTAACGTCCCGCTGCGTGTATTGGTGGTGGCAAGGGGTGCGTGTAGCAGGGGGAGGGGGGAGGGGGAGGGTGGAAAGCGTGTGGTATGACGCGATCGAGTATCACACGACAGGATGACTCAGCCAACCCAGGGACTTCGGAATATGGTCTACAGGCTGATAGACCAAACGGTATACATATATACACTACCGGATGAGGGACCATTATGTTTTCGTTCAGCCCTTACGCGGCAAGTAGTTTTATCCAACGTTAGCAGCACCGCGACAAGCGCGCGAGTTTGTACGTTATAGTAATACAATGTGACATAATTCTGGAGTATTATATACGTATTTGTGTATCGGCATTTACATTTATCACGTGTGGTTTATAACGGTGATATCCGTGAAGCGATCGATCGCAATGTACTTATACGAACGTATTATCCCTCGTGTAGTTATAACTGTATATAGGTACGAATAGAAGCGAAATGTATTTGTGATAAAAAATTAATATACGTTTCCTGACTTCTTGAGGGTTGAAAAGAATGTTTCCCATCATACAGTTGATGTAGCTCGATATACCGAAAGAATGGAATCCTACAAGCGAAGAACGCGTTGTTTGCGCTGATGGAAAAACTTTGGGGAGCTTCGCTGAAATTATTTAGTTTTCTCAAGTTGGTGTAAGAGCAAGAGGGCAGGAGGAAGGGGAGGGGAGGAACTTGCGGTATAGCATGGAATACCGAATAATCCTCAGAGATCCTGACACGTACCTTACGAATCGGAAACTTGCTTAATCTCGGGGGGTAAAACTGGCAACAAGCAGCACACTACCTGTGCACCTTACAACACCAGACACATAACATATCCTGCAGGCATCACGTGCAAAGACGCTGTACGGACGCTGTACGTTCTTGGAGAATTTATTATTAATTGGCCCCTTATGCACACGTGGCATGTAGTAATTTGGTTCATAATTTTGTTTCAACATATGGTCTGGCTCCACGCCTATCGATCGGCCAGTCGTTTCTTACGCGCGAGCTTTTCGCGCCTCAGCCTGCCCTACGTTAATGTAGGTTAGTGGTTGAAATAACATTTGTATATTTGATAGTGTAGCTTTCAAATTGCGGATTCCTAGAACCCTGCGAAATTTTTTGTAAACTAATTTTTCCAGTCAAATAAAAAAGAAAATTGTTTGTTTCAAAACTCGATCGTGCGTAAGATATTACAGATTTTTTATTTCCTGGGTCAAAACGAAACCGCGCTCCGATTTCTGTTTTGCAGATGCATATAAAGTGACATATGTTATACCTGCGTACAATTCATAACATTGGAAGTCCTGGAAATTGTGCAACATTTCTTTGTGTTGGTACGTGTATAGGTACGCGTCACGTGAATAAGAGAAATAGCAGGTACTGGGAAAAATTCTCATCGGTCGTATAGTTTTCCGCCGATATTCCGTTTCCTTGGAATACATATGTAAGTTGGCTGGGAACGTCATCCCGCTTTGTTTCAGCCTGCAACGAGCTGATCATGAACATCCCTCAAATGCGATAAGAAATTTTTTTTCCCTCGAAGTAATAAAAATTTCCATCAATTTTGTAACGGGGCTCTTCGCGTTATACCAAAAAACTCGTTCCGCAGTTATACAATACCTCACGTGCATCATTTTTCATGATAATAATAATTGTTATATCTTATACGATATAATGTATTGTACTACCAGAACAAGGCATCGTTCGTTATTTTTTTTTCTTGTTATAAGCCGGCGCGCGGCCGATTGCAGTCATCGATATTCATCGTTATTCAATTGTTTAGCACTGCGAGTATATGTATGCATATATGCCAGGTATATTGTATCCATCGAACGAACGCGCTTACATTGTTCCCACCAAATGGCCCGTAGAAAATTAATCAGGTGCAAAAAGGGAGAGCTTACGTTGTATTATAGATTTTACCGTAAACGTTCACTGCATTGATTTTATAATCGAATATTAGGCAATGTCTGACTAATTTCTCAATCAAAAAGACATGAGGTTCGAGTGTTTCAGAGGTAATAGTTTGCTTCGGATAATTTATATGAAAACGCAAATTCTATACGATTAATGGTAACAAATTTGAGAGATATAGATATATTTTTTCAAATTTCCACCAACCAGTTTATTTGACTCCTTATTTTTGGGGTGTCCGAATTGATAGCGTCGATCATACGAGTTTTGACAATTATTTCTATATAAAATAATCACCACGGCATACCTATCCATTAGAGTATTTTGGCCGACCGTCCAATTTCTATGTTGACATTATCGTATTGTTTCAACTCCGGCACGTGCGTCGGAGCTGTCGTTGCCTCTGCTGTGTACACTCATCTTGATTACTGCGCGTGCAATCAATTCATCATCTACATATAATATATATATGTACCTATATGTATGTGCGTGCGTACGTGTATACAAGGTATAGCTGTATTTTATATATAACCCAACTAAGCTTTCGCTGGTGAAACGAAAACGATAAAAACTTTGATGTGATTTTACCGCAACGCGCTGCTTTATACTCTGCGCTTTCCATTCGGAGGGAAAAAGAGAACGGGGAAAAAAAAACATCAATTTCATTTATCGGGCACCACGTTCTGAAACGGATAAAGTTTATGGAGATACGAGTCTGCGATGCCTAATCACCCATACCTTATTGGAACCGGTTAAACCTCGTCACGGTTGACTCTGTCACCCTGGTGTAACACGACACCGAACCCTTAGCCGTCCCTTGAGTATTGAAGATTAAAGCCCAACGCACGTCATTAAACACCGCGTGATTGCAAAGCTCGTGTATACCTCAGAGACCTAACTCGGGTCCGAGAAACTCGATATTGACGTCCAACAAAGTCAGTGGGTCGTCAGTGCCCCAAAGAAAAAGGTCACTAGTGCTTAAATTGCAAATTGTACGTACACGCGCATACATTGGCAGCGATCGGTCAGAAATGGAATTCCGGTATCTTTTGAGGGATTAAAAATTGAGTTTTTGGTTAAAATTCGGAGGTATGAGATACGGTTTTTCCTCGCATTCTGGACTCTGATGAAGTTCGATGACTCCAGGTAGAACCAACCAGGTAGAATCCAGGCATGAGGGTTGAACCCTCTGACATCCACCTTAAATTTACTAGGTTTCAAAAAAATCCTCATTCCGGAAAGAAAACATCAATTTGTTTTTCCGTATTTTCAACAGATCAACGGTGTACATTGTGCATTATACTCCTTCGATTTCTCGTGGGATGAATCTCAGTTGACAAACGAGTCATAATTCAATGATGTAATTAAATAACGATTAATTTTACGAGAGAAGAGTTAGAATATCAGAATGTTCGCACCTGTACCTGTATCTATTACACCTGTATCTACGGAAAGAATTTTCGTGGGCGCGTGTTGGTATTACTTGAGTCGAGCAGAGGTGAGAAAAAATGTAAGTAAAAATCCGCGAAACAGAGGAAAGTTGACAAATGACATTCAGAGATATCTTGCTATTGTATGATGACTCGTATTTACGTTTTCAATTAACCCCAACGCTTACTCTAATTAGAGGGTGGGGAACATGCGGATGTACCTACTACGGAAAATAATTAAGTTTTTAACATTATCATCACACTCGGAGGTAAATTTTGCCGAATCTGTTACCCTGTACTCGCGATATGTGGAATTGCATCGAATGCCGTCCCGTTACGAGTCCATATACTTATAGGATGAAATAAGAAACATCAAGCCCGCGGTTTGATATTTCGATATACATAATTCCGCAGCTCAAGGTTTAACGTCTGCATATTTATGGTCATTGCAGTTTACCCCCTCGCTAGGGGGCCACTGTAACCGCTCGCCCTGGAGGCAGGACGACTTTTCCTCGCAAACAGACAACCTGCAGCAGCGGCCCCAGGTTTTAGGGCTCTACGCAGCGAAGCGCTTGATTTCGCATCGCTTCATTTTCCGAGGCCGAAAAAAGCGCCTCCATATCTTGCAGATGCCCTAGAAATGTTGCCGGCAATAATTCAAGTGGGGATGCTTTTACCTCAGCGATTCCTCTTTCCCCGTATGAACGAATGTATCGCCCCGCAAGTGTGTGGAAGCACGATATAACTCATCGTAAGTTCCAGGCCACTTGCGCGACGTAAATTATTAAGCATGTGTTACCCCTTTACCGGCATCTCTATAATACCACTGCACACGAACAGATGAATACATGCACACCCCGCGCCCTATAACCAACCCTCACCCTTTGGCGCCACCCTTAACTATTGTAAGGCAGCGGGAGACAACGCGCAACTTAATATAACGGCGGTGAACTTTGGCCGAAGCAAGCGCATGCATATTAGCAAGCGTCGCGAGGCGTTACCAGCTACGGCAATGACTACTTTAACGTCCGTCGACTTGGGATTTGCCGGATTAGCGCCGAGAATTAGCAAAGCGTTGCAAGATGCTCGCCGTTCCAACGGTCCTGTGCCCAAAATTATTTGTTACTTACCCAGAGGGAAATTTGCGTTCGCTCATAGAGCCGGTAGCGGCTTCGTTCTCCCGCTTCTTATACCCTTTCCAACCAACCCCCACTTATTTCATTCGCAGCCAGCGCGGTACCCGCTGTCGCCGAGCGTACTTTAGGATTTCCTAAATTGTTACACCAACTGCGACAAACATTTTAAACTTTAATTCTCTTTTCATTTTCTCTATACGTCGTCGACCATCTGCATAAAAATCCTGCATAGCTCAATATCGCGAGAGAAAATACGTCGACCTACTGGAATTTTTCAGAAAAAAAACGTTCCATCGTTATCGTTTGATGTAATTTTACATGTCTTGTGATTTACGTTTCCTTACGCTGAGGGATTACAATTGAATTATGGCTTACGAAATAGTGAATTTGAAAAGTGATAAAATATATTTTCATATACAGTTGTCTGAAACGGATGAAATTAGTTACGCAATTTACGGTGAGATTTGCTGACCACCCGGCTCTCCGAAGATAAGGCTGGCACGGGTTTTAAATATAACTCGTTGGATTCGTGTGGTGTGAGCCGAGTACCGAATACCCTGGGCGGACAGGGCGAAGAAAAATGTTGTCGTAGATCAAAAACTGCATTTCCGAGCGTAGGAACGCGCCAGCTTTTATATACACACTCGACTCGTGACGTCGGCTCTTGCCGCCTATATATTCAGAGGGATTAATGATGTTTTTGGTACCACGTCATACAACAAGTATATAAAATCCGGGCAGCGTGCTTCTGATTTGCAAATGAAATAATGGTTACGCAGGCGTAGATTATAGCGCGTACCTTGAGCATTGTACATCCTACAGCACCTTGGAACGACGGAATAATTCATTACTTTATACCCGCAGGCCCGGGGGAAGAATCTTTCTCCGTTTGCACATCCAACGTCCATATATTTACCGATCCGTGGCCACTACAGTGCGACGTTATATTACGTTATTTTGTTTCACATATATTGCGTAATATACCATGAGGTCAGAAATTGAATATGCGCTACATCAACTCGTCTGAATTTCTTGTGTCATAGCTCCACGCCTTAATTTTCACTTCGTTGTAACGTCAAAGTCCAGACCGAACTAAAAAATTACGAATAGAGATCAGAACATACTCCGATCGTTAGCCAGCACCTCGTTTACCTGTCAATATAATAAATAGAACCGTCGCATCGGGTGTATCGGGTGGTACGAATACATCTCATGTGTACGAGTGCTGCTCATGCTCATACTTTTCCAAGTTTCAACACCGTTTTTCTTTTTATTCGAATAGATAAAGATCCGCAGAGCTATTTATGCTTGGAGAAATATCAGCGCGAATATAGCAGTTTCATTCGTAACACTCATCGAATGACTCTTCTATCGTAATTGTAATACTTTTCGCAGAGCGTTGACTGAGTCGTGGGCTGAGTCATTACGATGATACCACGCGTGAGGCAGATTTTCAGGTGAGTCTCTCATACCGAAAAGAGTGCAGGAGTGCAAGGGGTGCGTGTTTGGACGATGTATATCTCCGGGCGGAGGAAGAAACATACTCATTACCCGCGGCACACAATAATTTCCGCCGTTGTGCAGAAAAATACAGCAGCCAAACGCGGTAATTGATTGGCTGTAATCCCAAAGTCTCGTGCGCCCAGGCAGTTCCCACATCATATCCCCGCAAACCCGTAAAGCATATAGAGGCGTCTAACACTACATACCGTACTTTACGAGCAGGGTGTGCCTCGCCGCGCCGGCCGCTCCCGCAGACCAGTGGCGGCCCTGGCGTCTTGGCGGGTAAATTCATTCCGACGGCATTTATTGTAAAACACGGCAAGGCACATACGTAGGCACCAGCTATGCAGGTGCACAGGACACGGGGCGTCGTTAACTTTTTTACTTTATTATCCCCAAACATGCATTTCGTTCATTCTCAATCCCGCGATCCTTATAACCACGCTGAGTCGTGTATTCGCAAGCTCATAGCATAAAACCCAAATCTTGCAGGTATCGCAGAATTCTAAACGTGCCAATGAGCACTTAATTTTGGACCCATCTTTTCTGAACCAGCTGACTGCGATTAGGTGTATGCGAATGTGTTACATTCGTCGTCTACCCAATAAGGTTGCAGAAAACAATAGCATCAGGTGGATGGAAAGAGTTGGAGAATCTACGATGTACGGGCTTTTGTTGCAAGGTCGTTTCCCATTGTCGGGGGTGTGACGCTCCCTTCGCCACTCCTACGATTTGTTACAGGCATAATTCGAGTCCGGGTTTCACCCAGTTTGATCACCACTGCCAGTAGCTGAGTGCAATATGTGAATACATTCGGGACGAATGCACCGTATAGGTATATCGCATAGTCATCGCGAATATCCTCCGTGTTTCGTTCGTCCCTCTTCCCTCCCTTCGTTTCCCTTCCTCGGTCGAGCTCTCGGTTCTCGATAGGGCACATACACCAACTCCACTTTCCATATTTCCAAAACTCTGAATCATTTATCCATGCTCACCCATGCATGTTTAGCCGGGCCGTGCCGGGTCGTGCGGTACGGCGGAGAGCAACGACGGCAGCCGCGGCGGTGGCGACGGCGACGAGGAGAGTGAGGCGGCTGTTCGCCACCCACCTTGGAGTCCTCGACTCTGCAGGTTCTCCTCAGCCCTGCCTGCGGAGCAGCGAGTTCCCCAGAGACGGCGAGCGCAGTCGGAGGAACTCTAGTGCTATAACTCATCGCATCACTAATGCACGTGATAATCACTGACAGCTTCCGAATTACACTTCCGGTTCTGAATAAAAAAAAAAAAACTAGCGGTTGTCTGCCGCGTATGTAGTACTTATTTCTCTTCCATTCAGCGCCATATATTTTTTCGTGTCAATTTTAGCTCGGTCGTCGTGCAACACATTCACCATTATCGCTGTTGAATATCATATCCGATGTATAGAGATAATGTCCGACACGTGCGATGAATTTTACTTTTCCCTTTCACTGTGTTTCCAAATTTTATTTCATTTCCTACCGCGGTTCGAGAACCTACCTGCAATTGTTCCTCGATATCGAAATCTGTGACAGACGCCCCCTTACCACGAGCCACGTATATAACAAGCAAACAACTTGTATATCTAGGAGGAAACGATCTCTGCAGTTGTAAGAAGTCAATATTTGTTTCGCGATTTATAACCGACGTGGTGTGTTGCAGGTGGAGAATAAGAATTGAGAAAAGTAAAACTATACGCTACCTCTGGCGAGGCACGCGTCTGAAAGCTAAAATCTTCGAACTGAGCTGCGGCGATGCACCCCTGTTAAGGACAAAATAGAAGGCTGAGGCTATTGTGTGACCTAGAAGTCTGCTACTGCCGGCGGGGTGGATATCTCCGAGACTCCAAAATGATAGCTACACTGCCTCCTCTTTCAGTCGGCATCCGTCAGGGCACATTACCTCCTTCTCGCGATATTCTTGGCTGCTACCAGTCATGGCCCCCGGCAGATTTCCCTCACCCGCTCTCATCCTTGATCCCCAACTATATGCCCCTGCAGACCCGTTTGCCGCAATGCCGGGAGACCCTTATACCCCCCATCCCCGCATCCCCCGCCCCGCAAGACAGCCATTGTGTTCCCTATTAATTACATTGCCGCTTCCCTTATTCCCTCCGCTCAACGAATCCCGCCAAACTGAAACGGGTTAGTGCGCGCTCCAAATATCACGGATCCCAGTCGACGTGTATGTATGTAAATCAACCACCCATATTACCTACGTCGTAGTGCCGCCGCCAACGATTTCGGTTACAAACGCGACCTACCCTCACCGGTCGAACAATCTACTTCCCCAAAACTACGTCCTTGGATACGGTGTAGGCTACGGTATGACGACGACTACAGGCGTTATAATCTCTCGCATCAGTTGTAATCTTAATGAGTAAAAATGATCCGATGAAGAGAGCAAAGCGACGAAGAATGAAATTTACAAAGCTCGTCCCGGTTCTCGAAAAACAATAGAAAAAAGTATACTATTATTGTAATGAAAAGTATTTCATCCAATCGTGTGACGTCGCGCGTAGTCATGATACAGAGTTGCATTATACTATATATATATACGAGTGTAAATATATACAGTATAAGTCAGATTACAATGCAAGAAAAATGAAATCGCGTGCGTACTTAGCCGTGAATATAATTGTTTGTGCATAGCGATAATAAAAATAATTAATAAGTCTTCTTATAAAACAGAAACTAAACAAAGGACTACTTGGTATAGAGAAGTGCGCGACGCCCTGTAACAAAAGCCAAGCATACAGTGCAGCAACGGCGTTGCAGCTCTCAGAGTCGAGCAACCGCTAGCAGGTTGGTCGTTGCTATAATTCCGCACAGCTTGGGGGATACAAGAGAGCCAAGACCCTTGTTTATCCTGTGTTAATTTATTCAATGTATGCACTCGCTCTGCGTGGCTGCTCAACGGACCTCCGACCACGCAAATATGAGAATAAAATAATGCGTGTGTGCCATCACATATGTGCCAATATTTTATGTATATAATATCGCGCTGTGGTCTGATTGGAAAAAGCAAAAAAGCAAAAAAAAAAAACAACAACTAATTTTGCATCCTGTGATCTCAGCTTCGGTTGCTCTTGCAGATCGTCAAATTTTCATAGCGACCATTTCTATTCTAATCAATTTATACCATCGACCAATTTACTCTTGCGCACGCTTCGTGCATTCGATACCTACATCGGCAGCCGTAACTTGATTAGGGAACCTGCTCTGTATTCCTCTCTACGAACGCATAGTCTGTTCTATCTCTGCGTAGCCTGACTAGCAAAACGTGTACTTCTCATACCAACGTATCGTGCGATTTGAGTACATTAATCTTCTGTAATTTTCAAAAAGAAAAGTGCGAAGGAAATATTCGTGTTCATGTGCCATGAAATCTCAGCTCACTTTTTTATCCTAAAATCTATTTGTGAATTTGAACTGTACACAAATAGCTGCATTATACCAATGGCCTATGTATGGACGTGTAACGTATGTTCAATGCAAACATCATCCACAAAACTACAGTCAATTTTAATTTTTTACATTTACTTTTGCTCACAACGTACAACGAATCGTCCAACCGAAACCCAAAAGAAAATTGCCGGTATTGTATACAAGCGGGAATACATCACGTGAACGAGATCAATTTCATCGATTGCTCCCAAGTCCCATAAATGAAATAATACCCCGTTCATCGGTAAAAACTGCAATTCCTTCGCAGCAATCGCATTTTTTGTTGTTTATGTTTTTTTTTTTTTTTTCTCCAAAACGAGATGCACGTGCGGCATATTAATAAGCTGTAATGTATTCGGAGTTAAATGCAAATTGAACGGAAAAGCAGGTACCGAAACAATGCTTTCAGCCAGGCGTGGCTCCTAGCGGCATTTCATTCGTAAATTAATATTAACGAATTATGAATAAACAGTAACTCAAATTAACTCAAATTAATGCTAATGCCTCGGAAGCATTAAACTAATATGCAGGCCGTACTGCTGCAGGCGCTGCAGGGCAGAACGTCTATAATTCGCTGCACGATGTAATTCATGGGTCTCCTTTTACTTATTAACACCTGCAACACTTTTACGTACAGGTACAAACCGTCCTCCCTTGCACTGCTCATCGAGGGACTCGAGGAAATATTGTGGAAAAGATCGTGGAATTAAAATCGAAGCAAATTAGTTTTGAGCAAGCTTCATAGTACATTAAATTTGTAGAAGGGAAGAGGCGTCAGGCGAAGTTATTAGAAATTAGTAGGGGACATCTGGTGCCGGCCCGGTATTTGCATTTTCTTCAATTTATTTCTATTTATTTGCATGTTTTAGCAGTTACTATTTTTCTGTTCATTCCACCCTCCCCCCCCCCCCCCCCCTCCCGCCACTCCATCGACAAACGTAAATATGACCGCGAAGTATGATTTTCGGGTGTTTTTTTTTTGTTTCTTTTTCTAACATATGTTCAACGACTAAATTATTACTCACTCTTGTACGGGACTTTCATTTTCTGCGTAATATTTTGATTTTCGAATCAAGTTGGTCGAATAAACGAAAACGAAGCGTCTACAATAGCGTACAGAAAAATGTTTGATGTGCTCTACAAAATCTAGCCGCGTTTGCTAAGTATTGAAGGTGCGGAGAGGTAGAGAAAATGAAGTCGTTTCATCCACCTGCAAAAGTAAAAAAAGAATTTCCGACGAAGGTGTATTTAGCATATTTCACAGGGATATGGTATTAAGTACCACTAATGTTGCATACATTAACAGAACGTGTACACGGTTTAACAACATTATTTTCATATTGTAATGCTGCCCGGCGAGCGGAACATGCAATCACATTCTATGCCATGAGAATGGGGGGAGAGCAATAATTTCAATTACTCGCGAATAATCGTTGCGTAAGAATAACTTTCATCACGCTAAGAACCCGCCGCATAATGTTGGGAAAAAAATTAGAAACGAAATTGGAGAAGTGACAATATAAAATGGATGAAGAACCGCGTTAGGTACACGTCAAGAGATGAGAGTAAGAAGAGCGTAGTCCTAAAAAAATGAGGAAATCAAAGTAACGTGAAAGTCACCTTGTCCGTTCAAATCGAGAATGCAAAGGTTTGAAAATTCGATTCTTTCAAATTCGATCGTTATTCTAATACCCAGAATGTCATTGAGCCATCTGCTATTAGGTACGTTGAAAATGAAGGGAAAATATTTCTGAGAACTACGGATACGCAGAAGTAAGCTTTCAATGGGGAATAGTAACTTAGAGGGGGATAGTCAAGAGTAATAATTTCATCTGGGAAGAGGACCATGAACTCGTGCTGACAGCATTAATGCCCGAATAAGTCAGAGATGGTTGGAAGCAAGACTCAGTTCACCAAATTGGTAACGCTGACAAATCATCGAAAAAAATGGGTAATCATTATTTTCTAGTACCTAGATTCTGGAACTTTCATATCGCATCACTTGGAGCAATTTCAGTAGATAAATTGCAAGTTTTTGCCAAACATAAATCAAGCAGTGCACATGTTGTTATGGATGTATCCGCGCAGTTGGGTTGACAAAAACTTCACCTAGACGGTGCAGTTTGATCCTGAGGTGAAGAATTGTTAGTAATAAAAATAACGAACGAACTCGGCGCAGTAATTTGTTTCGAAAACGTAGCACGATGCACATTTGTTATCAAATCCTTTCGACCAACGAGATCCCTGCAGTACACGTCTCAATAGTGCAACATCAGCAACGTTTTTGCCAAAAGTTTACCCACATGTATACCGTGTATACCACCCTCCGACGAATGATCTATTCGAGTTTCAATTGTTTACCCTACCGTCAATTTGAGATATCGAACAGACAATCAGACCCTCTGAAATACAGCTATAACTGGGAAATGTGAATATTGCGAGATGCGGTGTGAACCCCATGCGTCAATCTATCACCCGTTCGCCATCTTGGAGCCAATATTCTCGAATATAAATCATACATATCAGATACCACGGGGACAAAGATGAATAGTGCCCCTAAGGTAACAGTTGCATAGTGGCCTACGTATACCTACACATTTACACTGTTGGGAAATTTGTGTTTCTGTGTCAAGAATATCATATTTCTAAGGCTTCGTGTTGAATTTACCATAAATTCGACTCTGAGTTTAACTTATATTACTTGACCGAATCATTTGTGTTTGATTCCAAATTTAGCACACTTACAAAAAACTTGACATATAATACTATCACGTTTCACGTCAACTTACCAAATCAAAAGTCAGTTATGTTAACATGTCACTTTCACCTTGAGTTGGGTACAATATCTGTACCATATCTAATTTCATAGATGTGTTATTTCAAATAGATGGGTTGGTCATTGAAATGTCGCTCCATGATTTGAAACACTTTTAATTTGACAGATTTTCCGTTGCGTGCGCCTCCGTCCACAATTGTTCACAGCCATCACCGCAATTTCACCCGACAAACGAACGATTCTGGACCAACGATTCCACCTCTATTTTCCCAAGCGGTCGCTTTTTTGGAGTATCGGTGGTTAGACGCGGGCCAAGAACCATTATCGGCCAGTGTCAATACCATGGTACTGCCATATAGCACAGCAGCGCCTAGTGTCTGTTTACTTTCCCAAAGCCATTGTTGCCTTTGGACTTTTATATTTCTTTTTTCTTTTTCTATTCTCTCAGGCACGTGTAAAGCTTGTTATCAATACATAAAACAGAAAATGTTATCATGGAAGTGCAGAAGATGAAACTATTACTTCTCGTTCACCATCGATCTCCACTCATAAATCCTTTTAGAGTTGCCGCCAATAATCAGAAGTATCCGTCAATAAACTCAATTGTGAAAATTCTCGCAAAACCGCACAACTTCCATAACCTCCGGGTTAAAATCCAATGAAATTTTGCCAGCCAGGTCAATTTCTTTGTTCCGAAGGTCCACGGATGTACATATATGTATACATAGATACATTTTAACTTGATTGATCGTAAGAAAAAAAGATAAAATCCGGCTCGTTAGTCCAGATCCCTGGTCTAGAATAAGGTCAAAACAAAATGGAAAGACAAACAGAAGAAGTTCGTAAGGGTCGTATTAAAAGTTTCTTTTCCCCCGCCAGAAACCTCTGCAACCTCCGCAGCGTATAACTAATACGCCTTCGAAGGTCCGCGTGCGAATCGAACCGAGGGGGATGGGTACGTATATATTCATAATTTATATATAGCAGTCGTGTTACGTATGTGGCGATGCGTGTCCGATCAATGAGGGGAATACAACCGCCAGGATCTGTCACGCACAAAAATATTACGTCATATATCTGCACCACGAGACGGCTCCAGCGTTGTTTACGACTTGCAGGGTCGTTTCGATCCGCTATACCCAGAGCATTACGAATCCCTCCGCACCCCCTTTGACACAGAGATGCGATCTGCTCACGCACGGATCACCCACACGGTGAGAAACGCATCGTGGAAACAATCTATGTAATATATGTGTTAGCTATGGGATATACGGTGTTTTTATATTGTACATGTAAACGGCTTTGTATTGGTGTGTCGAGTGGAAGATGAGACAAATTTCTCAGGAAAACAAACGACTGTTCCATATCCGGAGACAAAAATGATTTCCGGTTACCTCGGAAGTGGAAGAGAACGAAAAAAGTATATATGGGGAGGGGGAGTTTTTGAAAAGCGTAAAACAAGGCGACATTTTGCAGCTACAGGCGGTCCCTCACTCTCAGCCATCCCCTCGCTTTCATTCGGATCCTCATCCTCCCCGGCATAAAAAGTTCTCGAGATGTATACGCAAAACTGCAATTAAATAGATATAAAAGAGGGATGGCACTGTCAAATGAAATAAACAGCCACCGGGTGAATTACATGATTGAAGGCTGCTAGGGGTTGATGTTCCAGGCACGTATTCTCCGCGGTGTGCTGCTCTTCCCGCACCGCTGTCGGTTTCCGGTCCCGTTTACTGCGTCCCCAACACACTGTCATATCCCCCGTGGATTTTTACGTCCCGCAAACTGGTCCCGCACGCGTGTTTTATTCTCGCGTATTTTTCAATTGCTTTCACTGCCAAGGTATAGCATACTTGTACCTATATACACCTGTCCCGCGCAGCATATACTAGCTCGCTTATTCAAAATCCACGCCCTGCTGATTCTGTGCAATGTGACGTCACGGGTGGCAATAGCCTGGTATGGAAGTCACGCTCTCTGAACAAAGACAATACGAAAATTCGACATATTCGGTCTTTTACCCCATCTGATCCCCTCGATAGTCGCATGATCGTCAGAAAATGTTTTGAAGCAAAGGAATGCATTACAAGGTGCAAAAAGCAGTGAGTATGTAATGATACATTCGATGGTATGTTTGATGAAGCAATGCCGAATCTAGATCCGAAGAATCTAAGGGTTTGATTTTTGAATTTAACTTAGAAATGCCTGAAAAGTTTCGAAATGGGTATCCAACATTTTCAGGACTTTGGACACCTCATATCCTGCATTTTTTTCCTCGCGAAACGTAATTTCGCAGTATGACTCATGTGCCACTCGCGTGTTGTCCTTTACGGGTTATTGACGTATAGGAAATCCCTCCACGATTCGTACACTCATTTCTTTCTAACGCAGGTCCTCGTGTTCTCGTGATATTCGATATTGGTTACAAAAATTTTTGAATTTTTAATCCTTTTCCTCCTGAATCTTTCATTAGTCTCAGAACTACCTATGTTAGCGGGCTTGAAGACCGCTCAAGAGAAATGATAACAAAAATCATTTTGATGCTCGTCAATTACATGTACACAAAATAACTCGGTTTCACTGCACATACAATAAGTGCTTCATGTCATTTTGATTGTCGCACCACTCCGGACTGCTGGACGCTCGATTAATTGAATTGTATTACGCAAACGCGATTTGGTGACAGTGTAGCGCGAGAAAAATATTCTCGAGGGAAAAAGAATCATTTTCGGTACATAACATGTACATACATATGTAGGTGGTCGTATACTATTTCGGTTGACAAACGAAGGGGTGGAGTCGGGAGAAGAGAAAACAGGGGCCATTTGGCGTAGATTATGCGCTCGGCATTCAGATGACCGTTCTCGCGTAGCTCGAGGAATGTTCAACAATATCCGCAGCACCAGACATGACGCCGTGACGTCGTGACGTCATAACGTTAGGACGCGCCACCCGTAACGCGACGGTATTTCCGTGCGCTCATTTCTTCCATTTTTAACTAGGCCAGCTGGGCTATACGTTGTAATCACCTCGCGCGCGGTAATCACACAACGTTATACGGGTTCCATGACATTTTATTTATTCATACGAACGTGAAATAATTATCCTTGCATCTGCATCGAGCACACACTGTGCAGGTGGACCAATTTTGCGTAAAATCAGACCACCGGATTTTTTCACATCGCATTACAATATGATTTTCTGCCAATATTTGAGGATATTCGGTTACACCGACGCGAAGTCATTACGATTTCATAACACGGTCGAACGTTCCAAAAATTCAAGGGGGTACGTCGTATTGTTTTGTTAATAATTTTCAATATTTGTTCCAATATTTTCTAACTTTCCCACATGAGCCTCGAAAGTTCGACAAAAGAATTTACCATATACCTACCAGCGACAATCTGCGCATTTGCAATAAGAAGTCGGATATTTGAAAAACAAGAAGAATAAATAAAACCAACGCTCCGAAACTAAGTGCAAGTGTAAGGTACGGATTGTTACGCGTCCCAAGCCGCTCGTAACGCAACTATTTTCCCGGACTTTGTTTTCCTCTTTTATTTTAATAGTTCTGACTTTCTTTCATCTGATATTCGGCACAACTTACTCCCTGGTGGTTAATTTCATCAAGAAGAAACTTGCAGTGCGCATTCAACGTAAGTTATGCAAATGAGAGCTGAGGGAGGGACACCTTCTATCCCCCCCCCCGGTCGTCCTCTTTTCGACAATTTTCAACAAAGTTGGAGAAAGAAAAAGGAGCGTCCATCAGGACACCTTGAGGCAACCCCTAATTTAATAACACACGGGGTTTAATGGAAGCGTACTTCTTCCTTCTGTATTTCAAATGGAAGTTCAAGATCATATCAAGAGAATTATATTCAGGTATATATGCAACGCGGTGCCATAATCTCTTTAGATTGACAGTGGAATTGCTGCTGCGGTGCAGAGGTGACATCAATGAAACATGAAGTCGAGCCATCCTGCATATACGAGAGAGATCGATATGCGAAAAGAGCAAACATGTCATGAAATACCTGACGCAGGTAGTATGTATTCTACCTATGAATTTTGTTATTTCAAGGTATCTTCGGAAAATTTGAAGTCAGTCCAATTTCGTTGGATCCGTCAACGAATGCATTACACATGCATAAATGTGTGATCGTATAATAGTTGGCTAAACTTTTGGGCCGAGCAAATTCACGTTTTCCAGACTTCGGTGACTGTGAAGAAGAAGAAGTGATGAAAGCATTCGAAAGATAAACGTGGATGTTTCTTGGGGATGCGTAAGTATAAGGTTAGTCGTTGCAAAGCTGCGTGCTCTAAGACCTAACGGAATCGAGGCACGGCTCTATTTCAAACTTAATACTACCGCCACTTGCTTCAGACGGTTGGGTTATTAGTTTAGGCCACTTTGGGTTTACTTAGGTGACCCAACTTCGGTCCTTGCCATCACGTGACATGGGTTTCAGATGGCTGACACACGTTAGGTACATATACGCCCCAATTACGGCTTAATGTTTCATTTTAATTAAAGCAAACTCGATTCTTGTGCCATAAAGATCACCCTTTAGAAATTTTGCAATGTGCTCCGGTACGTCAGATTTTCCATACCTTATTAAGAGTTTCATAGTAATAATTAGAAAATTGCTCGTGCGTGCAGCACGACGCAGTGTAATGGCATAGTTATTCTGACGGCGAGTTGGTAAATCCGTTTAGTGTTATCACTCGGAAGTGTGAATATGCTTTAAGAGCTCTTAAAAGTAACGATAAACTTACCACACATTTGTGACGAATATGGTGTCCACTTCCGGGTAAATCCATTTTGACAACAGAAAAAAATAAAACAATAAATAAACGATAAAAAACAAATGAATGATTCCCAGTAACTAGTTTAGAGAAAATGAAATAAGCGAATGGTATTCGGCAAAATTGATCGAACCATGCAGGATGTAATGTCGCTCGGTTCCGTTTTCCACAACAAAGTCCTTTATTATGCACGAATCGTGAAATGGCAACAACCGCAACGATGCTCTCGTTCGGTTTCTATATACGCGTTTACATTTGTGCCCAGTTGCCTGCCTGCGGTCAGAATTTCGAACATACGAACCTGGGGTTGTGATTGATTCGGCATTTAGTCGCCTGGTTTTGGTTTGCTTTGGAGATAACCCAAGCATTCGGTAGCAGTTTCCCGTGAACTGAAAAGACCAACTCTTCACCGCGAAACGCGCGAGGGTTTTTGGTGAAATGCAGTTCACCGAAGTACCAGCAGGTATATGAACGCTTTTTTGTGATTCAACTTCGATTTCTATTTTTTTAAATTCGATATGAACCACCGTAGTTTTGAAGCAAGTGTTGGTGAAATACCGAATATCTATGAGATAGCTTTTCGCTCAACTGGGACAAGTTTCTGTGCATAAAATATCGGTCACCGATAATGATGCCAAAAGGGATCTGGGTTCGTGACAAACCCTCTGTAACAAATCTCGAGCCATCCATCCAAACATATCGTAAGCCGTTTGAAAATTATTCTATGTGCAAAACATAAAAAAAATCAAATATCTTTGGCATAAATATTTTTCCCAACTGTTCAATTTACACAGTGTCAAAGACTAGAGTATTTTGTTGCCGAAGCACTGATGAAAAATAATTTTCCAATTACCGAAACGGAAGATATTTACTGCACCTGAAGATCACCTGGTACGCTAAAAACCCGTTATTATTTCCTTATTTCGCAAATCGAGTGACTCTTGACCTTTACCTTAAGACATAGGAAGATACGTAACTTGAGATTTCTCGTCAGTGGTTGATTACGAACCAAAATTTCACGTGGCACGAAAATCGAAAAAACTTGTCCCGGTTTAGCTAGACCACCCCTTATATGTACATATATACTGCGTTCATTGAACACGGTAACATTAATTCATAAATTGAATCGATCTAGTTTTGCGGTGCACTTTCATTCGTTCCAAGCCCTGCAGTGCAAGGTGCAGCAAAGCTCGAGGTGAAATTATATCGTAGAAAATTACAAATTAACACTTTCGCAAGTACACGTGCTGTTTTAATATATTTTATGCGATGTTCGACGTTATATTTAATTCTAAAATCTCAACCACCTACCTCATAGGTATTATACGTGCATACATATAGTTCGGTCTGTAAAATTCATTAGTCGTGAACAGACCATGCATGTAATTCTAGCTCGTAACCTGCTTAATAGTTCCTTTATTATTTGACCACCGTAACTGAATCCTAACATAGTTTCTACATATTCATATTAGAGAAGATTCTTTCCGGCTTTATTTTACAAAAAAAAAAAAAAAACAGAAAAATCACCCGCACTTTCCTTCGGTTCAATTCCGTCATAATGAAAATCTCGAGATTTCGGCTCGTGATAAGACACGACAAAACACATCGAATACACGTTGCAGCTATACTAACTACGAATAAAAGCACGTTTTTATCGTAGCATGATTTTTTCTTTGTTTGTTTCATTTTCTCAGCATTTGTTCGGCACGTTATAGTTGCAGCAATACTTAAGAAGATGCGTGTGAATATATTAGTTTCTTGTAATTATTGTACGTACACAGCATTTATGAGAATAAATAATGTGACGTTGAAGTTTTTTGGACCTTTTTTTTTGAATTCTTCAATTTCATAACTTGTATTTTGTAGATTTACGAAACATACAACGAAAGTGTATACAAAAACTAACGGAGTTAAATATAGAGCAGTCCTGCAGGTTGTATATATACGCGGTCCGATATTATTCTGTTCAACACATAGTCTCGACGGAT
The DNA here is from genome assembly GCA_963978495.1 of Athalia circularis. Taxonomy (NCBI): domain Eukaryota; kingdom Metazoa; phylum Arthropoda; class Insecta; order Hymenoptera; family Athaliidae; genus Athalia; species Athalia circularis. The sequence continues at coordinate 25,413,927 of OZ021700.1, forward strand.
ATAACATTTAACGCAAACGCGCGAAAAATGTACGTATAACGTACATACATAGTGCAGCGTGAGCGGAATGAACAAAGCTGGTAAAGTTGGAATAAAAAGTAGAGTCAAAAAAAAAATGTCGAAAAAAAAACAAAAAAAAAACAGAAGAGAGTGTACAGAGCAAGGGTTGTTATTGCAGATTGCGTAGAGGGCAGAGTAGCTACTCGCCACATTGGTACGTACCAAGCGACCGGCCACCAACGAGTGCCGCACAGGCTGCTGCACTGCCAGCGTGCCGAGGGCTGGGCGACCAATTCAAGGGGTTGGGGGGATGGAAGAGCGGAGGTGGAGGTGAAGGTGCATATGAAAACCCTCCATAACAAATATCTATGCGCTTTCATTAATTTGTCTATCGAGCCGGACTTTATTTTCAGATTGTTCAAGAGATACGCTTTGGTGTATTAAAAGGGCGCGCGTTCGAGAGTTTGCATACGCAAAATTTCAATCAGAGCACCGTAGTGGTCTCGTAAAGGTATGTACATATACATATAAATGCGATGTGTACCTACCTGTCTCGGATAAAAACGAGGCCCCATATACCCACGTAACGTACATAGCTGAGCGTGCAGTACGAAATTATTAATCTGCATAATATGTGCTTCACATATTATATACTGCGAAAAAACGAAAAAATTGGGATGTCTCGATTGGTTCAAGGTCACAGCTCAATTTGCTCGACGGATTCGTGTTTCTGACATCGAAACACACGTATTGTACTGTAACGTACGGTTTTTCTCGCCTGAAAAATTAACGGCGGGGTCCGCTAATTCGTACCCAGCTACGGCGTGTACTCCTTTCTCCCAAAGTCCGATACTCAAAAATGAAATACGTAAAAAGGCCAAAGATCACAATCAAGGTAATACCAGACGATAGTCGGTATGACTCGATACAATCCAAGAATAGCGTAGACTGAATTATTTTCGAACTTTACTTCAAATAAAAGTCTCACCTTACCGAAGGGACGGAAAGATCAGGCACAATTGCACTACACTATTATTACCTACTATCGAAACGGCACTCGAGAGGCGATGAATAAGCACGTCTGGTCACGAGGACTTTCGACGTAGAAGTAGATCGATTCCCTCACTGTTTTCGGGGATCTTAAACTTCGACCAACCTCGTGGTCGGTACCTTGACCGATAAATGAGTAATTGGGTCCCCACACTTTTCAACACTTTTACGGGTCACGCTATGCCCGCGTGCTGCGGCGGAGAATAGATAAAGGACCTCGTTAACGCCAGGTATTGCCACCTAGGCGAGATCTCGATCGATGTATATAGTGTGATGCAGGTGGACGTCCGGCTGACGGGTTGCAGTGTCGAACTGTTGCCCTTTCGGGTCGCTTCTCACTTCAGTCGAGACAGTACGGATGACGGAATGAGTGACGATAACTAAAGAATAGATCTGGCTAAACTATATGACACTTAAATTAGACCATTCCTCGGAGTTGGCGATTCTTTGGAGTTTTTGACGATAGTATGCGATAAAGGTTGGGATTTTGAAGCCCCAGGGACGGCAGTGGAAATGCGGCGTCACAATAGATAAAGTACTTGAGGCGACTACGAATTATACGACGTGCGATACCGAGAGAAGAAATATGGTTTACTCCATACCGGAACGATGTTTCCATTCGGTTCGTTTAAAAATGATCGTCAAGGTGTGCGAAACCCGGTAATTATGCTTACATGCTAGACCGACTTGCGCACGCGCTCTTCCCGTTGAAAATAAATCTAGCTTAAAAATTATAAAACGCGCGGAACTGGCAACCCGTCGGCTTTTACATGCATCCGGGATACATAAAATGCAGCGTACGATTACTGCAGGATAACGACGCAATCGGATGTTAAATGAGTCGCCAGCGCCTCCCGTATATACCTACTCTGTATAGCACGCAGCGGCAGCTACCCGGTAATGAACACCGGCCGACGTCGTTACGTTTTATTTAATAGACAAAACAAACCGCCATTGGATTTGGCTTGTATTTCGTGACAAACAACATTCGAGTATCCAACGATCGAACGTACGAGCAGCAGTGGCTCGGCAGCAGGCTACGAGTTCAGAACAGAGAGCGTATGGAGCACGGAGGATTATTGAATCCGACCACCGCACCACCGAACGTAATATAAAACACACGCATCTGTAATTAATTGAATAACTAATGGGAACACAACGTTTAATGAGAGCTTTCTGATAATTGGAGGCCGCAATTCTCCGCGTATACCAGTTCAACGCCGAGTTGTATAACGCCACAATTTCCACTTGACGAAATTTATCGGTTCATGACATGATTCTATGTAGTTACAATATACTGCAGTATATGCGTATACCTATAAACCCGGCCCCAACGATTTTGTCTAATACCCCGTTATGAAAACACGTCCCCCAGGTTATAAAATAGTTTCGATTTATATATAGAATAATGTCAATATCTACCGTATAACATTGGAGCAATTACGTTTGAAACTTGGTATACTATAATCCTGAGATGACCGGAGAAACAAAAATAACTAAACAATTGATCATTTCGTTCTAGTTTTACTTCACCTTATCGCATGGGGATGAAATAAGTAAACACAAATAACTAGATTAGTACGCATTGAACTGTCGTGGACGGTGGTATGCGAAGCGATTATATCTACGTAACGTAAATTATATAGACGTAATAACTCTTTTATTATCAACTAGAAAGAGAGAGGGAGACAGAGTCGGAAGCTATTAATTCAACCGTAAACCGTCTGCAGCGTATACCGTGAGTCAGCGAGGAGAGTCTTCACGGGAGAACCGTAGGTATACGTATAATATAGCATTTGCTGTAGAAGCCGGACCTTTTTCTCGTTGACAACTTAATTCGGACGGGCTTTTACGAAGCAGCTTACCTCCAAAAAACGTAATCGCCTCTGATCTATGCGGACAGGCGACGTTGAAGCGCGAGGTGAATGCGGACCGTAAGGAACCACGCGTTTCACTGTGCGTAGGTATTTAGTTATTTATTAAGAAGGCACGTAACAAGCATCTCCGTATGAATTTCTAATACATATATATGCAAACGCGCGTGTCCGTTGAGGCCATTCTGTATCTTGCACCAGCTATAGACAATAATCCCTTAATATTCCACCTCGATATATTATCGTAGACTATTAACACTGTATTAACTCCAGCAAGCCCATTCCCCTGTTCCTGTGGAATATATGGATATAGATATAGGTAGGAGATATACGTAGGTGCAGGAATACGCCGTTAGTAAATACCTGGGCAGATTCGCCGGCGCGGGGTAACGGCACTGGGTGCAATACCCGGATTACACGGTAGAAAAATAATGGCCTATATTGCTAGGCGGGTGTATGTATATAGGGCTGTATAGGACCAAAATGGAGGCGAGTGGGGCAAGGTGGGGGCAGAGACAATAATACGATTCTCTCTGTTAATGCTTCGTGCCGTAAACAGTGAATAGGACCGGATAGCATGCTCCAAGGGGAGCTCCGGTCTCCCCCGGTATCCACGATTATAGAATGTGCCGTGCTATGAATTCGGGTATATTGCGGTCAGAGGACACACGGTGTTACGACAGTCGGAGGATCCTGGAAAAGCTGCAACCAATCGGTGAGATAAAGAAAATTATTACGTTTCCCCGATTCGATGATCACATCGACTGAATTAGATAGACCTGCCGCAACGTCTCACGAGGAGCCCGCGAACCTTGACGATATCAATTTGACTGATAATTTTTTTCATCTATATTACCATCGAGAAGAGGCGCTACCCGTGTACTGCTTGGTTTGTAAAAGTGAGAATCACGATGACAATAATTATTGCGATTCTTAAGTTGTCGTTAGAATCGATTCAAACTTGATCGATCGTTATTATCATCGATTATTTTCTTACGTAATAATTATCACCACCTTTGATCGTTTATAAATCGAGTTTTGAATGTCAGTCAAATCAAGATCGTCGATGTCCGTGGACCGCAGGTCAACTTGAGGTGAACACCCTAATGTATTCCATGCCCTTAGGAAAAAGTTTGCAGAATTTATGGAATTCTTCGTATCTGATATCAAAGAAAAGTGAGAGAAGTCTGAAATTCTGATAAAACCCACGTTTGGAGCGCAAAACAGAATGCCATGTGTAACCATAAATCCATTTCTCGAATCCTTTTGATACAACGGCACACATGCGTGTCAAATATGTTATACACATAATATACCTACACAGTCAAGGTCAATGACCGTGGTGTAGCAAGAGATAAAAAAACGGAAAAAGTATTCGAGGTTTTTTGGGAATCCAACCGTGTAAAGGGCGATGCAGGCATGTTCCTTGCGAGGTTGCGGCTTGGTAATGTTATTTTAAGCGTGGCACTTACCGCGACGACAAATAATCATTAGGCAGAGTTCACCGGCTCTCATACACCGTCACCACCGCGAACCACCACCACCACCAACATCACTACCACCGACCACCAACCACCGGTGCACTGGGTGCACCATCACTTCGCCAGTTGCGACTCAGTTTCTACCCTGCATATCCCGCATCCCTCGGGTATTCCCAGTACCTGCGTCTGGCCTAAGCCAGATTATCCTCTGAGAGATCGCTAGAATATTTTACCGATTTGTGGTAGTTTACGAAGCAGGGCTGGGCGGTCCAGTCGACCCACAAGTTTTGCGTTGTCAGTGTTCAGACAACTGCACACGGAATTTTTCACATGCAATTTTGTTACTTTGGAGAATCAATCGCTGCATAACCGAATACCGAATTCATTAACTCGATCGCTGAAGAATTAAGCAGATCAAAATTATTGTACGTGGTGAGCAAGTTGTAAATTTGTCTAGATAGCATGCCACCAGCTTTTGCAATCGAAGGACAAAATTTTTCATCTATTTATATGTAAATTACGATAATCATCACTCTCAACGAGCCCACCTGTTTGCAAAGGAAATATGTGTGATTCTAACGCAAACATCTGAAGGTTTTAATTTTGAATAAACCGTGAGTTCGCAGAACGAAAAAAAGTATTGGGAGTAGCTGTAATATTTCTTTCTTCTTTTTTTGCCAGATTGTGTCAGAATTGGGGTCGAAAAGCGAATTAGAAGAAGAAAGATGTGTCAAGGGAAAAAGCCTTCCCCGGCCAAGGTAAGCAAATCTACATCCTTTTGCATTACGAAAATACATCACACCCTTTCATCTCCTCGCTCCAAGATGGAGTGATATTCGAATTTTAGAATTGTTGTTGGTTTTTCATTTCGCTTTCTTTTCACTTTATTACTTTCCCTCGTTTCACCCCGCATTGCAGCGCACCGGTTCATGTCAAGGAAGTATGCCCCTCGCGGCGCAGACAAAACCAAGATAATTTAAAACAAACGGAAAATTTCTCTCCAATTTCACCGTTATCAACTAACCACCCTGTATCCGGCCCACCGGCGACCAAACCACCGAGACTCATCCACCGTAACCCCTTTTTCTTCTTCTTCTCACTTCTCATTCTTCGCTCTACTCTTATATACGAACAACCTAAAGAAGTTACACGATTGTACTCGGCGCGCAAGAGTTTCGCAAAAGTTATACTACCACCCGACGAATGAACGCGCAAGTTTTATAAACTAGGATGAGTACGAAGCCAAGAGGGTTATCTTCCCTCCTAGAGTTGCGAAGTGATATGGCCCAACCCGGGATACGCGAGTCAGGATTCACGCAGATTACGCCACTCACCGTACTACACTAGCGGGTCGACTCTGATGCACAGCTGTGGAAAAAAGTAGAGATTTACTTCCTCGTGGTTTGATGACCGTGAATATGTTATGCATATGGATAGCGCGGAAGTCACATGCGATGAAATCAGTCTGAAATCATCGCCATATATTACGATACTGCATCAGACCCAAAATATCAAAATACTTCTTGCATGCAGGGCATCGTGGAATGAACTTTACAAATTACCACCAACCCCAAAATAGGGTGTAGATTCCATGCGATGAACATTGAATATGTATCGATACTTACCACGATTGATTATTATCTTAGAAAGAAAAAAAAAACAGATAGTACATGCACCCAAGAATCTAGTTGTCTGTTTGAACTTGTATCAAATGCTTAAAATGTAAGCGAGTGATATCCAATCATCGGATAATTTATTACAATTAATTTAATTTTTTTGAAAGTTTTCATCCGTGATTTAATTGAGTGATTTTGCTAGATAAATTTATCTGCAATTCGATAAGAATGAATAAAAAAAAAGATTCAGAGATCAACATGGTTTAGGGCACTCTTATTTTCAGGAAAGAATTATTAAATGTTCAACAATGTGCCACAGCTGACTTCTGTTTCCTAGATATCTATGAGCGGATATGAAAATCATTATACCTATATTCATGTAGTTATTGCAGTAAAAATTCTTCCAATGCTACTTACGATAATTCGAATTCAAGGAGGTAATAACAGTTCCGATACTTTTGCTGCTATCGCAGTACAGTTATAACCCCGAACTCCGATAATTCGAAATCAGCATGAAAAATTCTTTGCAATTATCGGACCCCTTTTCGGAGTGCAAATGGTTGCGGTAGAAGGGGAAGTTTGCGATCACCTCGTATTAATAATTGCTCCACCCTCGAATTAAAATCGATTTTACGACCAGCAATTTACGATTCCAATATTATACTTTAATCGGTCTATTAAATTTTTTATTTCGCAGATATATCTACTCATAAACCCACCCATGCCGCGGACGAATGTTTTCTCAAAAAGGCTGGCGTTGATTGCTCAATTATAAAAATTAGCAGGAGAAAGAAATGGAACCGAAAAAGAAGAAAATTAGACGAGAAGAGCCTCTTCTCGACTATAAATGACACTGCTCGTCGTGGGGTGGTGGTGCAGGTAGGGCAGTAATCATAATGATAACCGTGAGAAATAAAATGATGGCGCTGGTGATGCTTTCGCCTCAGCGGATGATTATAATCCTTCTTTACGCCCTTTCCCCCTCAGCTTCATATTCCGCCGTTGAACAGCCTCTGACGATAATTATCAATTTTTCAGAAGTTGGGGCAGCAACGTCAAAATCTTGTCTCTTCCACCGAGGAGAAAAAATATTTGGAGAAGTAAGTCTGAAGACTGAAAAACTCCGCAAATGTTCCGTATGCGGGGTCGATCAACAGCGACATCTATATAGGTTGAGTAAGCGAACGAACGGTTAACCGTTTTGGGAAGGAAAACGTCCAACTACCTATCCTTAATTGAATTGCTGTATCGATTTGCGGAAACTGTACAGACCGTACAATAACTATCTTACAATTAGTAAGGAACTGCAACGAACGACACCCGAGCCACTGGAGTCACGAAGTCAGGGGGTCAGAGAAAAGAATGGCTGAAGGAGTAGTGTTTTTCTTCTCTCTTTAATTGATAACATTTTTGTAATTACAGATTACAAACGCAATTTGCACGCAACATGCACCGCACTTCATTGCGCTGTTACTTTGGCTCCGTGCATTTATTATCAGTTGTACGAATATTTTTTGTTCACATAATTTGAGGAATCTTCCTCAATCGTATAGGAAATGTATTTCGCAGAGGGTGGATCTGTCATTTTGTCGCACAACGCGTATAACCGACACTCTTTCATTTAGCATCTCGTAACTTTTTCGGTAGAGCCAATCAAAACGCGAATAAAAAAACGCGTGGCTCATTTGGAAAATTCGCGAGTTTCGAACCGGACATGAACTTTTTACTGAGGCTTGGAATTCGATATAACAGCTGGTGCCGTGCGAATAGGTATATATAGTTAGATTTGCGCGAGCCGGGGCTGTTACGAAGGTATAAAGTTGATACACATTTTGTAACTCTTTGAAGATACCGGTTACAAAATTGTTCAAAAACATGGCTAAACCGTTGGACCCGGCAGGACGGCAATGCATCGAAACATCAATCGAACGTCAGCACGGTGCAGCGTAGGGTATTCGAGTATCAATAGCTGGGCGTATTGTGTAAAACTAGTTATTCGGTAGCGGGGCCCCTTGTTGGCGATTGCTACGTCACACGACAAACCCCGTCCGATATAGAAATCGGTGATTTTTCCCCCCAGTAAATTGACGAAACGCACGTTCAAATCCCCGCGCCCGTATATTATAGTATCGTAACTCAAAACGGCTCTAAATCGCTCGAATATCGATCAACCATGAAGAGTACACCTGCGCGCCTTTCTGTCTACAACAATCACGTTGATCCCCCAAAAAATGAACAACCGTCATCGTCTCCTCCCACTTTTCACTCCCGAAATGCCGTCGCTATTTGACCGAATCGCTGCGTTTCGACGAAAAACCGCGCCATCTGGGACGAAAATGATCTCGAACATTTTACCATACGAACAAACGAGTGTTCAGAACCGGCAAAGAACGTGAGAGAACATGAAGAAACAATTCAGCGCTGGTAGGAATTCAGGTTCACGTTAGGCACCGTACGTTCAGGTATAAATTTCTCATAATCAGCCGATAACAGTTTGGCAATTTCTTATTAGAGATTAGAAGTTCGTTAAAGAGCGCGTATCAGACCCATATACACCCTCCAGCACTAATATTTCTTCTATATTACCGGACCGATTCATCATGAAAATCGCGTCTTCGGCGAATACGACGTTGTACCATCAGACACGCGATATAGGATTGCCTCCAGTGTGTATCCGTATCCAGGAGCATGGCGAGAGTACAAGATGAGAGCTGAGGGGAGTTTATCGTCGCGTTAAGTAATACGAATGTGTCTGTGCTCGCGGAGTCGTGCTGTGCAGGGTGCACTGCCTATACCAAAGCTGGAGAGTTATCTACCGAGGACAGCTTTGGCGTTGTTACAGGTATAACGCGAGAAGAGAATGCGAGGGGTCAATGCGGGGAGTGAGGACCCAGGAGGAGTAAATGTAGTTTGTATGGCCCACCTAGCCAAATAAATTTTCATTTCGAGTCGACATGCGCAGCTCAGAGATCTCAACAATTAATATCCAGCAGTCACATGTCCACAGCACCGGCTTGTAACACTGGAGAATCAGTGCGGTTGAAAGAAAAAACAAACTTGAAATTCTGCAGCCAAAATTTTGCGATACATCCCCCGTCTCACCCGCACTCCTTTGTCCACTGAGGGTCGGAAAATAGCTCGGAATAAGGTTGACAACTGCCAAGTAGCAAACGATCTTGGTGCGCGTATGTACGATATAATACATGTATATATATGGTATAAAAGCAAAGTGGAGCTGCACACTCCCTTATCGGGCGAAGCCAGGGTTGTTTTTACGGGTCGGATTTTTCGCCCAACAGAGGAATGAAAAGGTGAATACCTCGCAATATCGGGTCTCGCTGCCGAAACTCCACGTGATTGCATCGGAGCCCCCGATTTGCCGGTTGCGGAAATGGAATACCCACCATAGCGAGCGGAGCCTATATGGGCGGCCATTGTAGCGACGAATGGCTGTCGTAAAGAGTTTAACAACGTTGCTCGTGGAACTGAAAGAGGACGGAGAAGAAAAGAGAAACCATCCCTTCACCTACCACCAAATCCTCCATCTTTTTCTTTCTCTCATTCGTCGTGGCCGTTTCTTTTCCTATTCCCCATCTTGCATCTCCGATATTTCTCACTCGAAATATACCGCTCAGCTGCAACACTTACGTGCGAATTGCTGGAACGATGCTAATGAAAATCTTGCTATACTAAATCCCTCTACGGAACTTCTGAAAGACAGATATAAGGTATATATATAGGTACATTGTATATCAAGGTGCGCAGCCCATTTTTAAAAATCGAACGCTTCGTTTGAGGGTTGGCAAAAAATTATTTAAAAATTATTACTACGCCTATCGACGAAGCAATGTGTGCTCTGCAAACTCTGGTACTTTGTAGATAAGATCTCAGCGATTTTTTCCGTTCCAGTTATCCAGTTTTAAACTTCAAAGAGAAGTTAACTTATGGAATGAATATCAGGCAGATATACAAATATTGAAAGACTAGAAAAATGAAAAAAGAAACGGATAACGATGTATATATAAATATGTGCATGGCCTAGGAAGCAATAACGAGGTTTTAGAACAGACAAAAAAAAGGAGCGAATATTTTGGTACGTAATAATTAAAGAACAAGAACTACAAGCATGGATATAACAAAGAAGGTGACGAGACATAGGTATATGATGTCAAAGAAGGAGAAATTCTTTTGAAGATAAGATATCGGTTGCGGAAAATTTTTCCGCTGAAACATCTTACTGAAGCAGCACATGACGTTGGTTAAACACGGTGAAAATTAGTCTGTCTTTCTCTAAAGGTAAGGAAATTTTTAAATGAGCGTTTCGTCTTTGAAGCCCATCGTTAGCTGTTCCTAACTATGAGAGGCTGGCAAGGAGATAAAGTCGTCCAGAAAAACTTTAACCAGAGCCAGCCCAATTTACGAACTCATATAGGGTGCATGATAAACGTTTATATAGGTACGGTTTTGCGGATAAGTTGAAAAAATGAATAAATAAAAAATTTTCTCCCAAACCAAAATCCGGTACTGGATAGGGAGGTACGTACAAGTATACATATATACGTAGTCAAGGATAATCGTCCGATAAGTCAGGTTGATCTACCATGATGAAACAAATTTGGGGCCAGACCGAAAACGCGAGCGAGAGATCGAGAGTATGAGGGAGATGAGGGCGGAAGAGGAAGAGCGAAAGGAAGAGGGAAAACGACGGGGGAATAGACAAGGAAAACGGGATATTACTCGAGATCATTAATAACGCAGACCCCTTTTGCGCCGGGCAACTTTTATCAGGTCGGATGAGCCGTAATGAATATAATAACGTCTCCGCCTACTTCCTCAACCTTGCATAGGAGCCTATCTATATTATATCTATATATGTATATATCTATCCAAAAGGCTGTGCAAAACTGTTTGACGATATCCCGAATAAATGTTCTATAGTCCCTCGGTGCTGATACTGAATTCTGTACGTCGTCGCTATTGGATAGCGTATCAGCTTAGTCTGCCATCGTTTACTATCTCTATAACAAGCATCCTCCGGATTTTTCCTACCGATGAAAACAAACGCATAAACTGTGAGATATCCGTATTATACACTAGTATCCCGTATACGGGTCCTGGTAAAAGTCGACATCTTCGGATGGCATAATCATTAGAATGAGCCACGGATTCACAAATACCGCAAACATCTTTCATGTTTCTTATTAGGGGATGCGGCTAAAAAAAAGGAATATCATTATTCAAGCAGCATATCTGGATAACATATAATTAGCCATTGTGCCGATAAATGTTATCACCAATACACACCCAATCCTACAGTTTTCATGTACTGCGTGGGGTACAATGTATAACGCTTGCGGACAAAGTTTCGGCTAATTTGAATTCTGTGAAAATTTACATGTGCCATATACGATACAAGTATAAAGTTGAAAGCGTAAACGTTTGATTTGACAAATCCACTGAGCCGTAATTCTTTTAGAGCAACGAAATTCCTGTGCGCGTCGCTTGATTAATTCAATCGTGCTCATGACTGATCGAGAGCAGTGAGCGGTACGAAAATTCCTATAGTGGGTCAACGCTATCGATTACATCACGCGAGCTAGCTGGTAGGGTGTAATGACGCCGGACTGCCATCGTGCCGTCGCGACGCCTTGTTTACCGACGACGTTCATTGTACACAGTTTATGCATTGTCTGTATTGCATAGAAAATTTTCTATGCATGTAAATCTGTGCATACAACAATGGCTAAGAACCAGACGGACGCAGACCACACGCTAGCTAGTGATCCATTCCGCAACTACCATGAGGGCGTATCCCTAAGAAATACGATAAGGAGTCGAATTGTTTTTTTAGTAATTACCGGTCAGCGGTGCGAAAATTAAATTCTCGCGATTTTTGAGCCTTTATACGTTTTTCTAACAGCATAAAAGCGTCGAATTTCTTCAATTGTTCACGACTGTCTGTCGAGAAGGCTGTAATAGTATATCTCTCAAGAGATAAAAACAATAGAAATAATTCAACGTCATTTTCATCTATTTGAATTTTTTTCTATCTTTCGGGGATTTACGCCGTTTGGGCGGCGTTCTCTCTCGCTGACGGGTGACGCCCTTCTGATTCGTAGCCCTCGATACAATATACATGTTTACCTGCGTCAAACTTTACAGTTACTTCTATGGCGTGATGCACGACGTACTACGTGACGTACTAAAATACATAGGTTTAGGTTCGGTACAAGGATTTTCCTGAGTATAAGGTGTAAGGTAACGTGATGTTCGGGTTCAGATTGCTCGTTCACCACTTTTGCAGTTTGATCCTACGGTAGAATGCTCTAGATACACCCTCACGACGTACCCCAAACTATATAATCATTCGGACTCTTAACGACCATTCAAAATTTACGATCTTCTGGAAAATATATTATACGTACCTAGTCATAAGACGGCGTCATCTGAAATCTGACTTATAATTCCCGCTCGACCGCAAACGATAATCGTAATCCGTTGATCTAAGAAACGTCGAGTCCAAAAACACTGGTAGAAGTTTTCAAGTTTACGATTCACTACAGAGTCGTCAAACCATTCTCATGAACTCACCTATATAATAAGATATCAAATCCCTTTTACTTCGCAAACAAGGAAATACCGTCTATGTAGTAGTGGAATATTTTCACTACTTTTATATAAAAACACACGACAATCGAACCAACTGCTCAACGCTATAAAATTCTTATTTCTAACGATAAAATGATTAAAAAATGCTAAATCGTAGGTCGCATCGGCAACAAAATTGGGCAGGTCTATTACGATGTACATATGTCACATACTTATACAATACATGTATGCAGGCGTCTGTTTAGGCTAAAATGAAACTTTTGAGCCTGTTTTCAAAAAAACAAAAAAGTTTTTTTTCCCGAAACACGCCCTAACGTATGTATATAATATTACCATGTAAATTGAGATATTGAAGCCTCCTTGAATTTCTTTGATTTAGTTAAAAGCGCGTATACGCGCACGTTGGAGTCCAAGCTGAAGCGTCACAACAACAACAACGTCGAGCTTTCGTAAGCTGGTCAAATCTGTCAAACATCATTTTGAAGTCTGTCGCCTCTGGATACCAACGACCCGCATGGTAAAATGGAAAAGTCATCAACAGCGATATAATTGGATCCGGTGACGAAGAGCTCTGCTATAAGCTTAGGCAATCTGGATGAAGGGGTTGTAAACGTGGTGGTGGGTGGGTAGGGGAAAGCAATGAGTGAATGAAGGGGCTCAAGGAGGGAACGGAGAGAGAGCAGGCGAGTGAGGGAGAATGCAGAAGAGGATGAGGGCACAGTAGTAGAGGTAGAAGGAGGGGGACTAATTGAAACCCCGCGACGACGCTGTCAGGTCAGCAATTCGGTTTCCGTACGACTGAACTTCGTGCACTGCCGTCCCCCTCCCTCCCCGCAGCTTCCTCCCCTGCTCAACCACCCCTTTCGCCTAAACCTTCGGTATGGTTACTGAAAACTTCGCGGGCGGCTGCGGCGTCTTGCCTCGCAACTTACCAATTCACATAATATTAATTTTTCACCGTATTAAATTACAGAAGATATCTAGACTCTACGTATGTATATGGCATTAGACATTTTACCACCTACGGTTAATCTTGTAAGGTATATACAAAGTTCATACCTATGCAGATATACACACATACATATATATTGTTGCTGTACACATGTACCCATTTTCATTGACCTTAATAGCAGATAAACGAAATTAAGTTACGCGATTAACTATAAAACCCAACACGGGGCAGTCGAATTATCTAACGTCTGACCGAAAAACTACTTACTCGAATTATTATGACCGTAACAAAAATCTGTATATATTGTACATAGATATCATATATTGGTAACCTTATATGCCGCAGGCAGGATTGATCGTAAATATACATATATACGAAAAATAAATACGAAAATTATTAAGTACCACCATTAATCCGCTGAAATCAAAGGGCAAATGTAACCGGGAATGGTAGAGGTGATTAATCTTAACGTCGCTACGGTTGTTATCATATTTTCTAGGAATGTTATACAGCCTCGGCATCAGCAAACGATGGTGAAGTGTAGCGGAGTAGAGGATCTCTCACTTTGGATGCTCGAACTCGAACCTCTTTCGCGGGGTAGTTTTTACTTCGGGGCTTTTTGTTGAAAAGTTGCATTTTGCTGCTACTTGCATGTTGCACAGCCAACCGCGGTATACCTAGTCTAAATGGATAAATGGATAAATCTCCCGAACCAATTTCACAATTTCATTTGCATCGCACTCGACTGGATACGATTTTACGGGTTTCCCTGCAGGAAGAACCGAGAGCCCGTGAGATTCTCCCCCCGCACCTCCGCCAGCCAGCGTTACGAAGGAGATTCCTGCAGGAACGAGGTAGTAGTACAACGGAAATACCTCCTTCGCGGTGGTAAACAACTTTCAGTCGAATCTCAGCTAGGCAGTTTTCCCTTTCCACCATTCTATTATTCCCGTTATTCCTATCCTCGCGAAAACCGATGAAAAAGGGCCAAGAGTGTGTATGCCTTGTCCTCCTCCCCTTTCCTCCCCCCCTTCTCCCCTCAGCTTCAGCTTCTCTTTATCCCCAATAAAAGTAGAGAAAATTTCAACCGTATATTTTCTCTCCCCTACACATAAATGCAGCCCCGTTTAATTGTATATAGAGGCAACTATCGCAGGATTATAGTTCCCCCTTATAAAACGAAATAAATATACACACGTATATATTTGCCATTCCATTTCCTTGTGTGGTACGCCCACTGCTGTGCAGCACCGAAATTTCCTTTTTCAACATCCGTATTCTAGATATTTTTAGAGACAAAAGTTGACACATGGTACCTACATATATCTGCCAAAAGAGCAATGCGCCGTCTCTTCAGGCGCGTCATCCAGAGAAATCTACACATACGGGACTATCTATCTAAATTGGGTCTTACGAGCAAAGAAAACTTTCTTTCGGAATAAAATAAAAGTTTATATGTATAATATCTATGTATAATACTAAAGCTTCTCCCACGTTTATGCGCTTGCAACTTTTATACAACGACTTTTCCCGCTCCGTATCTAAACAGCGTGAATCCCACTCACAGTCGTACGTTATATACAGTACGTTAAAAAAGGTTGGATAATAATACCAATGATAACGGCGATGATAATAAAAATAATGATGAAAATAATAATAACAACAACAATAATTATAGTAATTTAGTCACGCGCGGCTATTGTTTCGCAGGTAATTAAGTTCTTGTATCCTAGTTTTGCGAAATTGTATTTATGCGCGTCCCACGTCTATACCAATTTGCGCAAGAACCATTTGGCATCTCTCTCACGCACAAATGGTATATACCTATATATACGTGTACGATGTATATATGTTGAGTTGAAGTCGGTTGAACTTACTCGCGGGAGATATCCGTTGACTATAGACGGTATAGTAGGATGTGTATGTAATTCACCTACATATTCATATTATCAGTTGAACTTACACCACATATACTCGAAGTGTGATATAAATGCTGTATAATGTATATAAGTATATCGTACGTATATCTATATAGGTATAGTATATGAAAGGGACGTACCGCATGGGAGATAACGCGTACGTGCGTGAGCTAGAGTCGTATAATATAATGTAACTTGCGAGCTCAATAATAACGCAAACTTTGCCGGTGATCCTGGGATAAACGTGGTATTATATATACCTAGTTGGCTCTATGTAACCATAGCGCAGTGTTGTATTTTAGAAAATCTTGAACGAGCGGTCGACTCATATAAGATTCCTACCGCAAGATAATGAGGTCAAAGCTTCATGCGTTGCGCATCTTGGATACACGATAAGCTGGAGAGAATGCGCCGCGAAATGAGAATAGTAGAAATCGTCGGTGATTCTTTTGCGAAATAACCTTCTGACTTGGTAATAGAATTGGTAATTTAAGTTCCCCTTATTATAGTTCTTAGCCGGATAGTTCGCTCGCTCGCTCGCTCGCGTCGTTCCAATTCTGTTTATTTTGAAATTGAAAGTGCAAAGTATAGAACCGCGCGATGCCTTTACTTCGCAAAACCGTTCGCCTGCTGGTTTTCGTTCGCGATCCACACCACGACATGAAAAGATGGCACGACTCGCCCTGGCTAGCCGCCACACGTACGGTGTAGCTTCCATCCCCTTCTATACTTCGCTATCCGCACCACCCGGCACCTCCACCTCCTCGCTACTTCGTGCTACATCCCTTTCTCCTCCTATTCCTCCTCCTCCTCCTCCTCCTCCTCCTCCTCCTCCTCCTCCTCCACCCTCCCGGATAAATTACGCTAGATATCTGCATACAAAACGGCTCGGGGAAAATTAAAAACACAAACACTAAGCGCCTCGCCTACCGCCCAGCTCTCACTACGCCACTCGCGCTACATCACTTTGGTTGCCAGTTGGTTGCCCCTGCTTGATCCCCGACTATGGTCCTGTATCGTTTTAGCCCGTAACCCGTACCAGTGCTGCCCGCAGCAATCTCGTAAATTGCCTGCTGCCGAGAGTAGAAATCGTAAGTTTTCCGGTAATCAAATGATTCATCGCTGAAAACGCGGCGCGCGGTGTTCGGGTGTGGAATGGTGAAGCTAAAGTCACAACGAATAGTTTGTACCACCAGGGCGATGTCTGAAACGGTTTGAAGTAGCTAACCATCGCATTTTACTTCTCGCTATATCTGTACTTTACCCTGGACGATGAGCATACCGCGCGCGGGCATGAGAAGCTATACATATATTATATCTGTGTGTACAGTAACTGGTATAAGCTGAGAACACCACCGCGATCGTCTGATTTATTGGCCACAAATCATTTACGGGGAGAGAAACCGTTGAATTTTCATTCGAAACGACATCGTCTCTACCGCGGGTGCAACGCGCCGCGCCTTTACAATACCAATAACCTTTTCGCACTTTCCATCACACTATAATAAGCTTGAAACTAATCGTAATCCCTCCCGATATACCTACCCCTACTCATACCTAATATATACCAGTCAGATCAAGGTATGCCCTGCAGGGTAAAACGTCGTTGGGTAACGACTCGCGAGGTATAAGCGCGGCGGTAGCGAATGTAATTTTCTTCGGCATTGGGAACACGTCTTGGTATAGCGTAGCATTACATGGGAATACGCGAAGATGTAAGTTTTCGTACAGACTCGTACAACGGCATAGGATAAATACATGGCTGCCGCAATACTCTTGTACTCTTGTAACTCGCAGCGGTTATCTTTGAATTGTATATAATATCATAGATGATATGGTAGGTATAGGTGTATATGTGCATGTGCATAGCGTGGACCTATGGATATACGGGGTGGGTCACTCCAAGTGTCGAGAATGGGAAGGACGCAATAGGCACGAGGTCCCGCCCCTTCAATCGATCAACAACTAGAAGAATTTGGTTAACCGAAATTCTTGCGAGAACACAAGATAAAATTTCTTGGCATAGGAAAGAAATATCAACAACTACTCAACCAGGCTGTTCATTGAAGGAAGCGTTACGGTATAGGGGGATAACGTGCCTGTGGAGTCCCTCCCATTCTCGACACTTGGAATGAACCACCCTGTACAATACAAGAAAATTCAAAGTACTACTGCACAGCTGTATAACGGGACAATAAAATCGCTCCAATATATTATATAACCAAGAGGTTAGTTATCGGGGACGAGTGGCCAACTGATTTAGGTGCCATTCACTTAATCATAGAGGCGCCCCTCCTGACATATTTAGGACCATACTACAGGCAGCTATATCGCGAGTCACTGGCTCAACGAATTGCACGTACGATTACCGGACGCTCCACCGACCGATAAAAATACTTTTAAGGAAATGAAATTGATATAAAAGACGGATTGCGATGGAAAACCGTAAAACACCCACGTAGTAGGTACGGCGACGGCCACGTTATCGAGGCCGTGTGTCGCAGCTACCGGGTATCGTCTCAGACATTTCACGGCATGAGCCATGACTTGGCGTGCGCACTACCATCCTTACAATTCTACAGCTACCCCGAATATACGTATACATACGTATGCCCCAGCAGTTTTCCGTTCAGCAATGACCGCTGATCGGTGAGAAACTGGCACCATTTTGCCGTATTTATAGGCGAAGGGGGCATTAGCCATGGTGGTCGGGGGGTTAAAATTTGACGGGGATTAATACTTGACTCTCCGGTTGCGTCGTTGGTGCGACTAGCTCCGCGGCTGTTACCAAGGGCGTATGTTGCAGTGTAGGTAATAGGGTGATATACGCCAAGGGTGTATGAAACTTTTACCCTTCACTTTTACAGAGGAAGTATGAGTTGGTTTCTACCGCGGCTGCTGCTGCTATGCCGCTGCGGGTGTAGCTCGAGAGCTGCTGGTAGATGTAACGCGGTTTGTTGCACCGCGTTGTGACGCGTCTCGCCAATTAAATGGTCCCGGTAGTTCGGCATTCGCGTTTCCGTACACCGCTTGTAGAACGTTGGAAGTGACGTTCAATATTAAACGGAATTGGAAAGAGAGTACGAAGGAGAACCAAAAAAAAAAAAAAAAAAGAAGAAAATAGAAATATGAACGAATGAAAATAAAATGAAATAAAATGAAGACTAAAAAAAAAGAAAAGGAAATCTGCAAGCGTGCACTGCAATATGCCGAGCGGTAATTGGTTGCGTCTATGGGTACGTCATGGCTTTGCTTCAACCTGGGGAGCTGCTCCAAGTTGCACTGCTCGAATATGTAAAGGAAAAACAGTGAATAAGAGAAAAAGAGAGGAATCGACTTTGTGAAGTTGCTGGAAAAGCAACGGTTTAAAAACCTCAAAGAAAGAAGAGTGCTGGACGATCAAACGAGGGGTTACTGGAAAAAAGTAACTATTTCTATTCGTGCGCTATGAACCTGATGACCACATGCAACAGCAGCAGCTGCTAAATTTTACTATAGAGTGAAGATTGTCCGCTGCAGCGGTCGTCGAGCCCTGTGATCATAGTTGCATGAAATGTTCGGCCGTACAGATAGGCGGAGTGGATGTAATTGCTAGGATGGTATGCAGATATACCCCCGGCTATAGTCTCGCCCACGGGCTAATATACCTCTCTCCGCTTGTTGGCGACTATGTTCCTAGGATTTGATTGTCCGTGTTCTGAGAGAATTATTGAGTCCGAGCTGAACGCGTTCTATCCCACGCTGTAATGCTGCAGGTCGCAGCTGTCCCAGAAGGACATCATCCGCAAAAGACTGGAAATACCACCATAAGGGCGTATCCCACGAAAGTGAACGAGATGAACATTGAATAGACACCAAAATTACAGTACATATAGTTCGGTACATTATATGAATTCATGTACGTCACGTCGAGATTATGATCCAAAGAAATGTCCACTTTGTAATCACAGAATGCGTGTTGTTTTAATTTTTTTTTTTTTTTTTTATTCCTTTCCTTCTCCGAATTCTTGATCCGCGTTCATTTAAACTACTCGGCGAATTTCCCGGCTCGCATGGGTTTCGAGTCGTGAGCATTGCACGAGCTCTTGGAATGGTCCCTGGCGTATCTTTGCAACGAATGCTGCAGGAGTCAGGACCCTCGCGAGGGTTCCTAATCCAGGCGTCATTAAATCGCGCGATGTAGGTATACACCCTTTAGAGCTCCCGCGTATATTCTCCAACATTTTGTCCCCATGGAGACCGTACGACCTCCGACATATCTAGGGTTCAACCTTCACCCATAGTGTATGCAGAGTGTCTACGATTCATCCAATTATCGGTTGGCACCAAAAGTGCTGGGTCTGACGCGCCTGCCAAATAGGAAATGGTCGGCATCGCGTAGCTGCGGAGCTGCGGAGCCAAAATACCCATTTCCAAAGTCCGTATCATGACACTAGCCACGAACCATGGACATAGACAATTGCCCATGCACACAGTGCGAGGTATGCATATACGTACAGATGAAGGGGGGCGCAGTGACCATAGATTGCAGCAAAAAGTGTAAGAGAGTGTGGGAGCTGGGTGTACAGCTTTTTCAAATATATACGTGCAGTATAACGGGGGAGTGGTGCGAATAGCCGAAGGGTAATTCGGAACCGAAAAGAGAGAGAGGGGATCGAAAGGGCAGGGAGTAAAAAAAACATCGTGGAGCTATACGAGGAGATAGCAGACACTGGACATCTCCTTTACGTTCGTCGGCCGGCGCCCCGAGACTGGTAAATGATGTCATTAACGAAGCTAAAGTGCTGACGCGTCGAGACTGCTGCCCCTTCCTGACCTCTTCGCCCTCTTGGATCCAGCTCTTGCATCGTTCGCGCCCTTCCCTCTACCACTCGCTGCCGTTCAAGATCGATGCGTCGATATTCCTGGCTGTGATTCGCTCTGACAGACCAAGCGTCATAAGGGATCGAAGTTTCATTAGTCACCCATATATGTAGCAGCTGTACATGCTAGTTTCTGCTATTTATACCTACATGCCCATTGCCAAACGATAGATGAGTTTCATAATTGAATACTATTGACGTAGGTGCTGCAGCTATGCAGTACCTATATTATACATATGTATATATCCAGGACAGAGCCGCCTATTAAAATAGGTATGTCGTAGATAAAGCTATAGTCCGAACAGATATGTGAATATTTTTTCCACAAAAATTGAAAAGCATCATTTTACCGACATGTTAATAATCATAATATAATCTGATGTTAATTCGTGTGAAAGCCATAAAAAAATAACTACAAATTGCAGCTGTACGTAGCATTTGGAGTTCTTTTATAGGGTTGTAACTATACAGGTAAATGTATAACATTTTGAAAAATAAGAGGGCCGGTTGTGAAATGCACCAAACCAGATACGAGGCAACCGGCAAACGGGTGAGCGAACGGGTTTAATTATCCCGCGGGCTCCTAACGTGCAATTAATTCCGAATGCGGTTTAGTTTAGCGAACGAAGAGCAAACAATGTATTACCCTCCCGACCACCTAAACGTAGGTGGTTTTGGGGTGGAGGCCACTTTGCACAAATAGCATGGATCTGCAGATAGTGCAACCTCTTCTCCTGCCCCTCCCACCGGCATCAGCTCCAACCCTTAACCTCCTCGACCTCTCTCTTCCATCGAACCTAGCGAGGTTAATGCTCCGTAAATTTGTGATTGTCTCGAATGCAAATCTATCTGCCCAAATCTCATCACCGCGCATTTTACACTCATCGCGTATACACATACGGATATACCTATATACATGAGTACGCCCTGCAGCGATAGTTGAAAACGCGGGGAAAATTGTTATACCCAACTGAAATTTACATCGCATACGGTATGCGGAGCGTACTGTATAATAAAACAAAGATAATACGAAGTAATAATATCGATATGATAACGATAAACCAACTCAAACCGAACGTCGGAATAAATTTCAATGATTCTCAACGCATGTAACGATTTCCACATTTTTCATTATTGTTGTAACTGTTACTATCATTGTTGTTGTTATTATTATTATATGCTTTCAAAACATTCATCGTGTCACAGATGAATTCCATCGTCGGTCTCGAGACAATTGGTGATATTCGGTTTAAGTTAAGTGTAAGTGGATGCAATTTGTCTTATACCATTGCGGCATAGTACGGGCAGCTCATATGCAAACACATGCTGCTATATAATATGTAGCAAAAGATAATCCATGTGTGTAACACGCTAGTTCCAACAGTTGAACGTGTGCAGGGGTATTCTGCATTGCTAGCCGCGTGTCTTACCAACGGTACGAGTGCAGGAGGGTAAGTAGTAGTGAGCGGATTGTAATATATTTCCTTGGGTTTTAATAGGTTTCTGGCACGTCGATATTCGATGAACGAGGCCATAGGGAGGCGAGGCGTATAGCACATAGAAGCGTATGTAGTTGTCGTACAGTCTCCGCGATTTATATACGGTTACAGATACGCCGTGCAGAACAGGAGTAGAGGGCATGCTATATGCATATATACATATATACATATGTCTATAGGTATACATAAGGTACCACATGTATGTATGTATAATCGTATATACATATGGAGTTGCGGCTTGCAAGTTTAGCACGCCCGTGCCGCAAGCGCCCTTCGTGTAGGTCATTCTATATTGGAGGTATATGTATATTCAGATTTAACAGCACGCTTAAGAATCGATCTTACCCTTCATAAATAATAATTTTCATTTCTGTGCAATACTACCATCATTTCTGTATGTATGTCGGTAATTCCTATTGCTACCGCTGGAGCAGCGTAATTACGGAAATGGAAGAATGACTTCACCTCGGACTTCACTAACACATTCCATACCTTACACGCTTTGAAATGGGACAAAAAATGTAGCTTTTATTTTCTGTTGTTTAAACATTTTTCAATTTGTTTTTTCTTTTTATTTCTAGTATCCAACAAACGAGGAAGTGGCGTTAATTATTTAGCAGCCGTTTTGAACCAGATATTATACATACCTATAGCCGCTGCTGTAGTTGTCAAGGGTATCATTATAAATTACGACCTTCGCCATGCAAGCAGGTAACAATTAATAATACGGATCGATTATGAGATGAGGATTTTTAATAACTGGGTCGTTCGTTGGCTCACTTCTTATTTATTTATTTCTGTTTTTTTCCCCGTTTATATAACAAGCCATTAATTTAGAGTGTGATAATGGGCGTGGGTACGACCACTGTATCAAAATTGTCCACATTGTATAAGGGTGCAGATTATAATTTGTAGTTGCCTTCAGGATGGTTAAACCCACAACGATGATGCTATGAGATATAGAAGTGTTCGAGGAAGTGTTTCTAACTCGGCAGCTCCAGTAACATGCCAGCTGAGTCTGCGCGCATCCTTTATACTCCATACCTATACCAGAGTCGGAGCAATACACACAACTCAGACCAACTTTAGTGAATGGTCTGCAATCAACAGCTTTTCAAGCGATATCTATAGATTTACTTTAGCTCTCACCTTCCGCGTTCGCTTAACAGAATGTTTTTGTTCCTTTACATAGTGCAGTAGATATATACACGTGAGTACGTTGCACTGCAACTCATTTTGTAGATTGATGAAAACGAAAAAATAGTCAGTATCATATATTGTGGTATCAACTAGTTTTCACGCTTTATCATATATTTCTGACTAGATTACAATTACGTGGAATTGAGTTTCCGATATTTCACATCTCATTTGGGGGAACTTCTTTATCACGTATCTTCACGAAAAATTCTGATCAACGTAGGTAATCGTTTTGTTGAGTTGTTTTTTTTTTCTTTTTCCAGTAAAACAAAAATTCTTAATCGGAACGAAGTGGTACTTACCTCGTACATAGTGTACAAAATGGTTAGGTATACACACAGTAAGGAGGAAGAAAAGAAAAAATCTTGTCCGTAAATAGAACCTTGGTGCATTTACTATAGACGATAAGGTTCGATATCTATAACGAAACAATGGTTGCATAAAACTCTGCATGAGTTTAACAAAATAAGTTTATTTTCGAAACAAGGTTTTATGTAGTCGATTTCACGAAAAGTTGCAATGACATTTCTTGGTTTATCCAACCAATGGTTTTATTGTCTACAGCTGTAGGCAACAAAATTTAAATTGTTCCAGGAAAACATTTCTCTGAACTAAAATCAACGCTCCGAGTACGCGCGGAAGAACGCAAGAAAATCCGGAATACTTCATGCCTGGAGATTTTCACGTTGCTGTCGGAATTACAAATTAGAAATGAAAGTTGATGATACAAAGAAGTGTTGATGTCTCTCCAAAACTTTGCAACTGTGCATAAGAGTCCGAAAATTTGTGAGATGGTGGTGCACTTCGGAGTACGGCTAGAACAAGTCGGGCCAGACAGTTTATTAGGGATGGTATGAAATTGAACACGATCCAAAAGCGCTCATAAACGAATAACACCCATGAAGGGTAAGATATCGTAGAAGTATTTCCATTATCTCGCTCATAATTCGGTGGTATATTCGCGTTACAGGATTACACTGATTGATAAAGATATAAGGTATACCTATATCGAATATTTTTTATGAATAAGGCATTGAATCGTGAATAAATTAACTGCGCATTGCTCTAGAGCTGAATATTCAATGGAATTTTATTTATTTTCGTCACACTAGTATGTGTGTAATTCTAAAATCTTGAGATCCAGATTTTGGAATGAATTTCACATCTCTGTGAATTTAGCATCTCAAGTATTAGAATCTCAAAGAAATGCATGAGTTCCTGTAGCACCCCAAATAGTTCTACAGTTCTAGGTGATTTTCAACAAAAGTTCAGTCGTTTTTTGGGAAAAAATCGATTTCGAAACATGAGATGCTAACTTCGCGTGGGGTGTCGTAGCATCACGTCAAAAACCGGTCATTTTGAACGTGAATTGCACATATTCGGAAAGTTCTCACATCGCCACTGGCGTTTAGCGATAGTAGAATGACATTTCTTTCGAAAACTCGAATGAAAAGAAAAAAAAAACGCTGAAATCGGTAGTTCTCTCCAGCATCTCATCCGGAACTTCAGCATCTCAACGAAAACGAGCGGAACTATGCTCGAACAAGACTGAAATATCGTCGAAAAGGTAAGTGGGACCCTAAATTTGACAGTTCTCTCCAGCATCTCATCCAAAACTCCAGCATCTCAACGGAAACGCGCGGAATTACGCTCGAAGAGGGCTGAACTATCGTCGAACAGGTGAGTGGAAAGCAAAAATGGAAAGTTCTCTCCAGCATCTCATCCAAAACTCCAGCATCTCAACGAGAACGCGCGGAATTACGCTTGAAGAGGGCTGAACTATCTTCAAAAAGGTGAGTGGAACACTGACATTGACAGTTCTTTGCAGCATCTCATCCAAAACTCCAGCATCTCAACCAAAACTCCAGCATCCTAACGAAAACGCGTTGAACTACGCTTGAACAAGAATAAACTATCGTAGAAAAAATCATTTGTGAGAGAAGAAATCCCTCGTAAGGATTCGCTACATGCGTCGTGCACGATGTCTTGCCCACGACGACGTAGTACAAATTCAGACAATTTTTTATTCACTATCATTTATTGATTTTTTATTTATTTCTATTACAGTTTTGACACAATTAATCATTACATAGATAATTTAATATCTCATCATTTATTATTCTTATGTACATATATTTTTTCAAAATTTTCTTCGTTTTTCTTTGTCCTCTGCTTTTTATTTATTTATTTTAATATCCTTTCGTGTTATATCGTTTTGCTATTTATTTTTATTTCTGTTGTTAATGTATATAATACCAAATATATACCTTTTTTACAACAGCGGAGGGAAACCAGCGAGTTTCCATCCGCAAACGAGGATGGAAACCATTCGATTGGCATGCTCCTTCTTTGCGGATGGAAACTCGCTGGTTTCCCTCCGCTGCCGCGCTGTTGTGAAAAGAGTATGTTCACTTCGGAGAAAAGGGTCGTCTGCGCCTCGTACAAAGTTGAAAACACCTCGGCTTCGCCTCGGAGTTCACCTTCATACTCGGCGCGGAAGCGACCGTTTTCTTGCTAGGTAAACAATATACTATTACTCTATACACGTGTATTTTTTTTTTGTTTTTAATTTTAATTTTTTTTCTTTTTATTTATCATTATTATTTACTTTTTTCTCTCTATTCGACTATTCGAGAATTTTTTGCAGCTTCCGCAAAATAATTATACTATACATAATAGCTGGGCATGTATATAATTTTTAATTTTAATAAATATTACATAATCGTCTAAAAGCACGCTAAATTCTACACATGGAAGGCTTCTTGGCTTTGTCTGAGTTATGCTATGTACGTTATTATAAGATCTTCGTTTTCGCATTTGGGAAGGATCGATCCATATAGGTGTATGTGTACATGGGTGAAAAATAAAAAAATTAAAAAATGTACAAGTCAAAATTTTCTTCACAATCTACAAACGACGCAATTATTTAACTGACAATAAAAAATCATATGTTCTATGTACATATTCCGTTAAAGCCATCTTCTTTTCTGTATACGCTCCTTTGAATTCTAAACTGCCCGAGTTGTTTTGTTATTTTTTCTGTAGTATAGGCATATAAATCAATATTTTTTTTCTACATACTATATCGCATTTGAGACTATTTAAATATCACTTATTCGCTTTTATATGTAAATTATAATTTGTTATTCTTTGTACGAATTACTGGAAACATTAATTCATTTTTACACAAACAAATTATTTATTAGATACATATAATTTTACAATAAGTAAATCAATATTTCCTGCACGCGAAAGTCTTTTTGTCATGGTTATTATTATTACCGTTCTTATTAATGCTATTTTCATTAGGGTATTATTACAATAAATTTATTACAAAATTTCAATTTATTAATCAATGAGAAATTCAGATTTTTTTTTTTCTCCAGCTCGATTTCGTAAAATTGAAATTATGAATTTTGAGCTGGTGATTAATAATTTGTAGAATGTCCAGGAAAAAGAAGAAACCTGAGTTCCAAGGAAAATAGTGAAATCTCCCCACCGTTCATAAATATCAGCTATACTATGAATCCGTCGGCGTTTACTGAAAGAAGATTTTTTTCAATTATTTGTTCTTGATTCTCTCCGTTATATCGTAGAGCAATATTTATAACGCAACCTACATAATTATTTTTAGCTAAAACAGTCATGATCATTTTATATAAATGCAATAGTTATAGATAATGGTTTTTTTTTTTCTGCGATTCCATACATAGTTTTATGTGTATACATATAATAATTCTCAAAATACTATGAAATATGTATACATATTAGTTATACTCGATTCCTCAATAATTATGGGTCCAAATGATATATATCTATATTTTACATGCATAATTTAGATCGCTATTGTCTAGATTAGAATAGGAACCGTCTATATTAAGGTTTTGTTTTCAAAATCATGTTCAGTACTATTTAAATATTGAATACAATAAATGCTACGTACGTACATATCGTTCGTTTGGTGATTTCTCTTCTCTTTTTTTCTCTTTTCAAATTACTGCTGATCGAATTTTGATTATTTATCGAAAAATCCAAATATAAAATGAGAAGAATAATTGTCGAACGAAATTCTTCAAAAATGGATTTTGTTATTCATTCATTTATTTATTGGTTATTTTTTTTTTTCTCTCGAAACTGTGTAAATTCGTTTATGCTAATTAGTCATAGGTTATAATAGAGTGGTCCTTGTTTCTGATATCGAAGGTATGATAATTACAATTGGTGCTGATTATCCTTCTCATCCATTGACATCACTGGATACCATTGATAACGATCTTATGTGTCAGACGTGATTTCACACAACATCCAATCGAATTTTTGCATTCCGTCGTTTGGTCAAATAATGTAATTTACATTGACGCAGTTTGAGGGTCGTGTAATCTTTTATAATTTTTTACATTTGGAACAAAAACTACATTTTTGTTCTAATGGATACAGAGACGCGATAATAAACATGTGAAACAAAATCTCATCACGTCGTTGGACTTTTGGTTTTTCTTTTTTATAGTTTCATAAATTCAGGATAATTAAAAAGTTATTGAAATAAATTGTTGAATAAACTTAAACAAAAGATACACGTAAAAAACCAATAATGAGAAAAAATCAAAAGTGGAAAAAGACGTGATATGATAAAAATGAAACAAAGGCGAAAAAACCGACTTGAAAATAAATTTGTGTCGGATAACGTTGATAATTTAGAATCATTGGCAAATCCGGTGAGTTTTGTATACGTATATAAAACAATTATCGAAGCCAACTCACATTCTGAAGATCTGAAGGGTATTTGACGGATCTTTATAAACCGCGAAACGGTACTGCCAACTAAATAAGTTGACGGGAAGATGAAAAAACTTGGTTCCTCATTTTCGAAAGTTACGTGGCGGGGATGAGGTGGATTGGAGTGGGCCACATGCCGAACATCCTCCTCTGGAAGATGATGACGAATACGCCGGTTCTTGATGACGATTTTTACTCCCATTTTTTGTACTTGAAATTATTTTTCATCGATTCGATCGGGAGGGTGGGTGGAATCGTAATCAAAAAATAATATACGTTATTAAAAAAGGTAACGGAGTTAATTGTAATAAAATTATAAACTATTTATTCAATTATATGGACGTGAAAACCATATGTTTTCATCGTATAAATATAGATACAAGCAAAAAAGTGGAAGAAAAGTTGATGAGGCGTATCGCACGATTTAAGAAGTTGATTTAGTTTCTCTCCTTTCGAATAGTAGCAGAAGTGCGTGTTTTCACGAATCGATAACAGTCTCGTACGAAATGAAGCCTGTCGGATATACAATAATAGAATAGCATTTTAATCGAATTAATCAGGAAAATCTGATAATCAATATTCGAATACAGATAATATAATTAGAGATGACACAAGGCTAATTACAGATAATTCCAAGGGATGTCTTCAACAAATCGTACCAAGCTATACTTCTACGAAAATCTATAATTAGCCTACGCGATCCTACGCGATTTATACGAAAATGCAATGTGAAGTGTTATACCGACAGCCGCAATACGAACATGAACCGTTCTGATTTTTTCCACAGCATGATATTTGACTCTTGATTTTTGATTTTCGAGTCTGCGTGGAGGCCGTATGATTTGGCAAAAGGTCGTCGGTGCCTACGTCTTTACATCGGGATCCGCGAGATGCTCTTACAGCATGATTTCTAGAACGTTAATTCGACACTCGAATAACTCCAAGTATAATTACAGAATAAATGTTGCAAAAAAAACAGTAGTAATAAGAAAAAAGGAATAACAGTACAGGATAAGAGAAAAAAAAATACGTAAATAAACAAACAATAAATAAATTTTGATTTCCAATATTTTTTCGACTCTCGAAACAATGGACTAGTAACGGAATTTTATCCGTTAACATGGGTCACACAACCATGATTTAATCTTATTGTTAAGAGCTTGCCAAATTTTGATTCGATAAAATGCAAATGATCATTATTTGCCAATTGGTAAGAATAACAGTCGACTTACTGCGTGTTATCTACATCGAATTCATCGTTAGCGAGTTCTTGAAAGTCACCTTGCAAAGTTCAAGATTTGATGTATAATAAAGTTATTGCATTTAAGTCACTCATAAGTTCTTCCACGTCACACACATCTCACTCAAATATCACTTACTAAATTCTAGCTTTGTTTTATTTTAAAGAGAAAGATATTGGATCGACCAAATCAAATGGATTCCCTTTGCTAATAATAATTTCTAACATAACGGATAGTCGAGAAGGCGTCATTACTAGCTGATATTTAATAACTTGGTGGAACCTAGTTCGCCAAATTATTTAGTTCTGCATAGTATTAATTGTTAAAAGACTACAAACTCCAATTTCTACACCACTTGTTGTGCATTGGCAAAGCAAAGAGTAGGTAAGAATAAGTCAAACTTTGGCCATAGCAAAAGGAACAAGATAAATAATTGAATAAACAAGCCAACGATAAGCAGCTTACATGATGAACCAAGAGAATGAATAATAGTATAACGAATCAGTCACTACCATGATTGAATGAAATTACTGAATGAGTTTTCGATGTGGAGTTTACAAATCGAGGGTACACAGCTGATTCGCTTACGCAAGAAATGTGTTACCCATATTTGTGCATGTTCCAATTCAAGTTGTAAAATAACAACTCCGATATTTTATCGTATCCCTCAATTCGCAGTTTGTGGATAAAGCAGAAGGTAGCTCTCAAATACGTTCATGGGAGTGTATTTTTAATCTTTTTATCCCAGAAAAATGATACCGATTTTCATGTTGCATGATCTATAAAAGCAAAAATTTCTCGAAAACTATTTTTCAGTCAACGAGGATGCTCTAAATAGCTTACTAGCATAAATAATTACAAAATTTTTGTCATTTCTCTTCATACAGCTAGATATTTACATGCAATAAATATTATGAATTGGGATCGTTATCGTACTAAAATATACCGATCATAACAGTCGATATAATTCGAATGAGCATTACACATACTGCCGATATGTTCGTACAATTTCTACTATTCATCTATTCGATAGGCATCATTGAGAGCAACCTCCTTCTCTACACAGCGACGCTGTCAGTCGTAGAAATATTCTACAACTAATTCACCAAGTGCCAACAATCGATAAGTTAGTTATGTCAAGTGGATATACCCAAAGTAATTCTTGAAAATTTTGGTGAATCACAACTATACAGCTGCAAGGAATCGATATGATTTGTGTAGAAGTGGGTGGAATATTTTTAGCCTGTTTACATAGGGAAATACCGAACTCATGATTGTTAACAAATGGTGAAGTAAATGGAAACAAGAAACTGTTGTGTGTCACAACAAGTGATTATTCTGGCGAGTTAGAATCAGAATCTGGTTCGCTATCACAGGGTGGCACGCACTTGGATCGAGAATTTGAATCCGTATCTTCTTCAGCGTCATCATTATCTTCATCACTTTCTTCTTGCATTGACTTTCGCGCCAACTGAACTGCTTGCCATTCTTGATAATGGCCTTTGCGTTTTTGTTCGAATGCTATTCTTTTTTCTGAAAATGATAATTGTTGGAATGGAAGCAATGATCTTTGCAAAATGCCCAGCCTCTCAACAACCGGGTTCCTAGCAAAATTTAGAATGCGCATTAATCTCGACAGAATAACTTACGTTTCTCTTCAGGCGTCTCCTCATCTTCTTCATCTGAGGATTCCTCCAATATTTTTGGCTTATCATTTCCAGCTAGTCTGTGAGGGTGATATTGAAATACTAATGTTAAGAAATTTGGGTACAAGAATTATCACGTCAAAGGGTGTCAAATAAATGTACATACTTCGCAGCTATTATTGAAGAATCTAGCTGATCTCTTTCATGCGAATTTTCAACCCCTTCATAGTTGTAGGGGGTTTTGGGTTCATCGATTTTCATATGGCCATAATCTTTGTCAGCAGGATGTAGTGTAGCAATAATATTCATTTCATCCCATTTCGTTTCCTTACTCGCTCTGCTGAAATGACGATCACCCTTAAATGCACTAATAAAATCATGCTCCAATTATATAAATGAGGGTTGAAAGATCAAAGCATACGATCATGAATTTGAACGTGTCTAGGAATGGAAAAATACGGACAATTGAAAGGTATCAGGCTGTGACACACGTAGTAAATAGAAGCTATTACGTCCTGTTAAAGCTACAGATAATTTCTTCCGGTTGAATATTAATTGAATAAAAATATTATGAGCATACGTGCTTGTAACATGTTTAAAAATACCAAAGAGGCAACTTGTGAATCATTTAACATCGAACGATCCTGAGGTTGTAATAAGATTACATAGAAGCCCGAAGGTCGTACGAGGCCAGATATACGTAAATAAAATTACGTGATGAATTTTTAGGTTTTCTGTAAACATTTATCAAGGTGGTTTGATATTTCAAGTTAAACATGCTCGATGTTTTCATGACAGACGATAACCATAACCCAGTAAATTCTCATGCCCACCTGGGTGCTTCCTGTGAGTCAAAACTACTTGACGATTTTAGAATACCCTTAGACGGACGCTTTCCTAAATTTTCCGCCATGTCTTGCTGTTAAAATTCACTCGAAGCTTCCACGAAACATTTGTGATCAGAATACCGCACTTTCGCGAACTGCCGAACAGCTGAACCAGAGTTTTCAACTGCTGCCGAAATTTAACTCAAGCTCGAACCGAACCTCGTCGCTCGCTTGAGGTAGAGTCCCTAGAATAAACAGAGTCTTGCCACCGCAAGATGATTTTTCATTGGTTGCCGAGTAATGGCGGATCCCAACGACTGAACCAATTGAAAGCGCCTACGAGGTGGAGCTGATGTAGGAATTTATACCGTGCACGCATAGACGGCATTCTATTTAAAAAATATAATGAGTAGAAAACCGCTGTAAACTATTTCAGTTCTGAACCACCTTCTCGTTGACTGAAGATTAGTAAAGACCATGGAGAGCCCTCCATATCCCTCGCTATGGAGGGTAGAGGTAAGGAGAGACAACTCATATAAGACTTTGATCTCGACTTTGATCGAAAAAGTGACCACCAAAGCGACAAATAGTAGTTCAGAAAATCACCAAAATGGCGCTAATAAGCAATAAGGGTTCAATCTACTGGCGGTTATTAATGTAGTGAAGTATGTCAAAGGGAAGTTTTTAAATATTGATTTATAAAATAAAACAAACGACTTCATTTAAATGGGATTTAAAAATATAATTTAATAAGTTTTTTGAAAACAGCGCCTTCGCTAAGCGGATATCTCTTTTTTCCGTTTAATTCTGTCCTGCTCTATCAATTCTTGGCGCTTTCTTTTAAACGAGAAACTTTTGCTACAGCAACGCCGTCTCAATTGTACTCTACTTCATGGACACTGCATGTATACACGGAGATGGTCCTCCTTACCTCTACCCTCCAGTCTGAATTCGTTGCTCAATATCCCTAGCCCAGCATAGGCTATCCTCCATCCAGTTAGTATATATATCAGTGAACCCGGTCTACTACTACACGGCTTACTACTACTTACTACCTCACTACCACCGCTGATTCATTACGGACACCCGTGCGAACACCACCTGACACCACGTTCTCTCGTCTCATCCTCCATGCTCTCACCGTTACCACCACTGATCTCTATAACGTAACGCCACCACGGTTACCACCAGCATATAGTACTGGAGGGAGCATTATGGAGGGCTCTTCTCTAGCCCTCCATAGGGAGCATATCGCTCTGAAAAGTGTACACAGATGTGCAAGAGAGAAGGAAACAATTTTGGTACAACCCATCTCTTTCTAATGCAGGACCGTGCACGTGGTAACTTAGCGCCCTTAGCACTCTTTCGAAATAAGTCGTAACTTACATGTGGAAGCTAACGCCATGACCATCTGGTTCATCTGATTGTATTCTACACGTCGGAACACAACATTTGAGTGGCATTTAACTCAGTAAAAATTAACTCAGACGGACGGGGTACATATTAGCGTCAAAAAGGCGTCAAAGGTTCAATAGCACAGTAGTTCTATGCTTGGCTCTAAGCTAAGGCTCAAGATCGCTACGTACGAGCCTGTCGAGTAGCAGACAAAAAATGTGAGACAGAGAAAAGTTATCCAAGATCATGGTCCAAGATCTATGTCTGTCTTTCTTTCATCCGTTTCCCACTTGTGCTGTGAGATACCCTATGCTCCCTCCAGTACTATATGCTCTAAGGTTACCACGCACCTTGGTTGCCGCGACCACCGCGCCTGTCTCCACTTCGGCGTTCGCGATCTGCGCGTAAGACACACGTGGTACTTCGAATATTTCTGAGGTTAACTACAACGCCGCACTTATTTCCGAAGGTAAATATTTCAACTTATATGAATACAAATGCGAACTACGTTTTTAAAAGAGAGGTATGAATACAGATTAATTCTAGAAGTCGAAGAATTGGAAAATTTCACTGACTAGTAATGACGAAGACGCAATGCGTGTTCACAGAATAAAAACGTGGTCAACTCCAAAGTCACGAGACACAAAATAATTTAACGCAGAAATTTCCTCTTTCAGGATAAAAATGGGTCCCACAAACAAACAAAAAAAACGTACGGCAAGCGAAACGGTCGTAAATCCTAAACCGGTTGAGGGAAGTCCTCTGATAAAGAAGCAAAAATTAGCTAACGAGAAGTTGAAAAAAGAGGCAGTGATTAAGACTACAAACGGCCATGCCCAAAAAAGTCAAGTGGAGACTACAACAGCAGAAACTAAAGTTTTGACCGCAAGGCAGAGAAAGAAACAAGCTAGTATCATGCGGAAGCTAGCCGCAAAAGAGAACAATAAAGCAGAAGGGGAAGTACCGAAGCCTTTGAAGAAAGAAGAGGAGAATAAGAAAGCTCCCAAGAAGTCTGATGAGAATGCAGCAGGTGACAAAAAAGCTGCTGAACCTGCAGGAAAGGTAGATAAAAAACTTAAGGCAAAACTGGAGAAAAAAGCTGAAAAAAACAGACTCCGTAAGGAAAAACGGCTTGAAAATGGCCAGTACAAAGCGGATCAGATCCAGATGTCAACAGAAAAAATCAGGGAAAGAATAGAGGAAATTGAGGGCCGTGGAGAGTTGACAAAAACTGCGCGTAGGAGACTTGCAGTTTTGAAAAAGAAGTTGAAAATACAGGAAGGTACTGCAGTGTCAACAAATGAAGAGACTGAAGGCCCAGCAGGAAACAATCAAGGAAAAGGGTTGTCTCAGTCAGAAAAACGGAGGGTAAGGCGTGGGAAACAAGGAGAAAAAGATGATGGTCAGAAAGTTGTTAATGACAAAAGCGACCCAGATGCAGAGAACCCAGTTGACATTCAAACATTCAAGAAAAAGAACGCTACTGTCAAAAAGGGGCAGAATAAAACAGTTGCTGCAAAAGGACGTGTGGGCAAATCAGGGGCTAAAAAAATTGTAGAAATTAAGGCGGCAGAACTAGAAGTAGCTGAAGATGATGAAGAGGATGAAGATGAAGATGAGGATGATGAAGAAGCAGCAGTAAGTGGAGAGGAAGAAGCAGAAGAAAGCAGTGCAGAGGAAGAAGACGAGAATGATGAGGAGAAAAAAGAAGATGAAGACGAGACCATAGAGGAATCTGCTAAGCCAAACGTACCAATTGCGCTTGCTACAGGACCAAAAGCGCAGCAAAAAGCAAAGGTTAACAAACCAAAAAAACAATCGGGCCCACAAGAAGAAAACACAGATAAAAAGACGAGATACGTTTTATTTGTCGGAAATTTACCTTTCGAGTAAGTTAAAAACGTGAAGAAACTTCACGATCAAATTGCTGATTGGTTATCAAAAATATCGATTAATTACCATAAAAATTTTCACAGCGTGGGGGTGGATGAAATAAAAAAACATTTTCAAACAAAAGTTGGCCAAGTTTCGAGCGTGAGAATCCCTACAAATCCCGGATCTCAAACGAAACGAGGATTTGCCTACGTGGAATTTACAAATAAAGAAGACTATGAGGTAGTTTATCCAGTTGATTATTGTATACTCAATATCTCCTGTTTTAACTCATTCAGCATCTGACTTTTACTGTTCCATTTTCAGAAAGGACTGTCTCTTCACAACACACTCTTGCACGGTAGGCTGTTGAACGTGGAATACACACTTAGTGGTTCTAAGCAGGTGTCCAAACGCAAGGAGTTGGTATCCAAAAATCAGAAGCTTCACGCTATGAGAAAAGCAGGAAAACTAGCGGGTAGCCAAAAACATGACCAAAAACGTAGCGTTCGTAGATTTAAGAAAAAGGAACAAGAACGCGGTACAAAGTGATTTCCGAAAGAAAAGTACATGAATAAAGGACGGGACGTTTGCTTTGTCGTTACTTCTTTTAGGAATACGACTGTCAACTGACAATTGATGAATAAGATCACGGAACTTTTAGATTTGTCGAACTTTGTGGTATGACCAATCAGATTTTCTTCCTCTATAAAATTAATCGTTGATCACGTGTCTAACTTTTCGTAGATATCGAATGATGTGCAATTTTAATATTGGACTACGAGTACCGTTGTCACATTGTTATTAGTTGGTACAGCATTTCACAGATAGTCAATAAAAAATTGTAAGCGCAATAAAGTATGTTTACCCTCGTTAGAATTGCCAGTATACCCATATGAAAACCTAATCCTCGTTGGGGGGCAAAAGCGTCATCAGTTTCAAGATTCAGTTAACAAAAAATAAATCCCTACCCCTGGTGGGACTCGAACCCACAATCCCCGGTTTAGGAGACCGATGCCTTATCCATTAGGCCACAGGGGCTCTTGAGCGATTTATAATCAGGGACTCCGTCACAACGAAAATACGAAGGCCTCATATTCCACTGGACGCCGAAAAATAGCAAGAGTGAATGAAAAAAAAATGAATGAATTATTTGTTCCTATTTTCACGTGTCTGCGCAGATAGCCGCGTCAAAATGTCGAAATATTCGAGCTACAGAATTTTAATGATTCCCTTGATAATTTTTTTATAATTTCCTTTTTTACGTGCAAATACAACAATTAAATGCTCGAGTGACAAACTTAGCAGACACTTAAAGAACTGATCGTAATTGAGGAGGGTTTAAGATGCCGTCGTCAAAAGTTGCAAGGATTTCTAAATCTCAACATGATGTGGTAACAGAAAGAGCAATAGCTACCGTTACCTTCGATTTAACTCAAGAAGTTCAGTGCGATGATTTCGTCAAAGTAATCAATAGAAAAAAGAATTCATAGACTGTAAAGTTTTGAACCAAAAAGACAATCAATTAATGTACACAACCGTCCCTGATATTTAACAGGGAAACATTCCCGAGGATATAATCTTTCCTGAAGAACTCAACAAATTTTTACGGGATCAAATACGGGTGAGGAATTAAAAAACTTCACTGATTAGGTTTGAATGAATAATTTTCTACAACACGCTGAGAAATCTTCCCCCACAGGAATTGACTGCGGAGAAAGGAAGTCTTCGTCGTTCTTTGGACGAATGTGAAGAAAAATTATCAAAACTAACTGATAGGAAAAGCGAGTCTCATACCGAAATCATGCCTGCTGCACTAATTCCCGGATCTGTACGAGCGAGTGAAATCGCAGCCTCAAAAATCATTGGACTAAGTAAAAAATGCAGGGAACGAACTGCTGAAGTAGAAGCGCTGAAAACAAAGTGCAAGAATTTGGAATCGAAATTGTCAGCGAGTGAAATCCACCCTCAGTGTAAAAAATCTAGAGGAAACGAAATAACTGGAAAATGTTCGTTCGATTCTGGCGACGGTAACATCATTCGCGCTTCAACTTTGGAAGAAGAATTAAAGTGTAGAGAAAAAGAGACAAAAGTTCTCAGGGAAAAGCTTCATCACATAAACTCAAAACTATACGAATCAAAGAATACGTGCACCTACCTACGTCAAGAGATAAACAAGGCTCAGAAGGTTGGAACGTTTATTGCAAAAAAAAACAAAATGAAAACTTCCCGAAATCTCGTTGGATCTTAACAATCAGTTGTATTTAAATCCAGTTAATATGTAGCGAGGTTGGTGACAACGTTACGATAGCAAGTTTAGCATCATCGGGGCACCAAAATGGATGGCGGGGAAGAGCCGAACAGATTCAACAACTCCAACAAAAGGTTACTGAATTGCAGAGCAAA
Source organism: Athalia circularis (assembly GCA_963978495.1). NCBI lineage: Eukaryota > Metazoa > Arthropoda > Insecta > Hymenoptera > Athaliidae > Athalia > Athalia circularis. The sequence goes on from OZ021700.1 coordinate 25,451,149, forward strand.
CTTTGTGAATACGAAGGAACCTGTAAAGGTTCAATAACAAGTAACTATATCACTCCTATTATTACCAACGAATTCAGAAAGTCTGAATTCGTTGATTATTACACTATAAATACAATTTATTCTTTCATTGGTAAAAATTTCAACGCAACTCAAAAATTATAGCAACCCTAACGGAAAGAGGGCGTTGTACGAGGAATCTTCGAAACATCGAAAAGGAAAAAAGACAAAAGGCTGAAGAATCGGCCAAGGAACTTCGAGAGATTTCTTTAGCTCTGGAGGCATCTAAGCGAAAACAGGACGCAGCAAAAGCTCGAATAAAAGTTTTAGAAAACGATCTAACAACTGCCAAACAAAGTATCGCGATTATGAACGAAAAAAGATCCCACGACGATCAGTTGATTCAAGCTCTAAATGTAGGTCGTGAATCATTTAGTACCTAACTAAACTTGATTCAATTTTTTGTAAACAATTGATATTTACCTTAGGCGCAGCTCAAAGTTGTAGAGGCAAAATATCGCGATCGAGAAAGAGAAGTACTGTTGCGAAATCGCGCTGAAGACAAATCCATGACAATTTGTTCCGAGGTGTACAGATTGCAAGAAGCGAACAAAAATCTTCAAAGAACAATCGAGGAAAGAAAAATTGAGATCGACTCGCTGAGGTGTAATTAAATGTGATCCAAGCTAAAGTACATAATTTTTAATTAATTTTTCTTTTACTGACTGATCGAAAAGAGGCCAGAGTTCAATAGTTAGCTGCTGCAATTGCCGAAACAGTTCTCCACCTTCGCGTGGCAAATCTTCAAACAGTCCACCTGTTACATCCCGAAATACCGGAGATTACAATGAATACGTAACCTTGGGAATGTCGGCGGAAGCGGAAAGAAAGCGTCTTCTAGAATTGGTGGTAGTTTTGAACAGAAGACTCGACGAGGAGAGATTTGCAACGGACAAAATGGCCGTCAGTTGATTGTATCCCTCTTCTTTTTTTTCATCTTTTTTCGAATGAAGCATTATCCAAAGTTTACAAAACAAACATTTCATCTATTTCATCTCTGCAGGAGACGCTACGTAATGAGAGGAATAAATTAGCTAGACTTGAAACAAAACTCCAGAGACTTGAGATGGAAAGAGTGGGTGTAACAAGCGGATTACACAGCGGCTACAAATTACGTTGTTCAAAATCAGCCACGGCTACGACTACGAACGAAAATTCGAAGGACGAAACACGTTTCAAGTATTGATGAGAAAAAGAACCATCAATGAGAGAAAGTCCTAAAAATAATAAGTTACTCTTTAAATCGTTCTTTTTTTATTTTTTTTTTTTTAGGATCGAATTACTCGAAGAGGAGTGTCTAGCCCTGAAAGCAAGATTGGTTGCGGTACAGCGCGATAAAACCTCAGACCTCACACTCTATAAACAGATGTTGGATCAAGCAAGGAAAATTTTTCAAGACGCGTATATACAGGTAAACCATTGTATGTAATTTTATCCTCATATTTTCAACTATCTTAATCGTTTTACTGACGAATTACTTCTTCTTTTGTAATACATTCCAGAGGAAAAACTCCCACTCCAATAGCTGTTCAATGATTACTATTTAAAAATTGACAAGTTGAAACTTTGCTTAAAGTGTAATAGTGGCTGCGCACTTGAAGGTACGAATCTGGATGATTCTCTGAAAAAAATATATGTATATATATATATATTCCTATATAAGTTAATTAATGAATTAGCGAACAAAAGTGAAAAGAATAAATGAATAAAAAAAATGTTCACGGAGCTTCTTGATCAGCTACACGTGTAGGAATATGAGTAGGAGTATTTGTACCTATATACATGATATTATAAACGGTGCTCGGGATCATATCAGGGTGTTTTCTAATTTTTTCTATATAACACACACATATGTTTGTTCAAGCTCGCATCTTGTTTACCCAAGTTAGTGTATATAGATAAAGTTATACGCGTTCTCATTTCAATGCTATAAATTCATCCAGTCCAGATTTAAAAAAGAATATTATCCTACACACAGCCAGCTACTCTTGAAATCTTATGAAACAACTAAATTAGATCACAAATGAGAATACCTACAGGCTTAGTGTAATTTTACTGTGCAAAATATTGAACAAAAACAAAAGTGCGAAACAAGATAATCCTCGAGAAAATCATTAGGTACATAATAATTGAACTATATTTTCATTTTTTTCTTTCGTTTCTTTTTCTTCTCAGAAGTTTGTAACAGGAGAGATGGGCCCAATTTTTAGGTTCACTTCCTAAAACGTTATTAGCTCACTTCTCGCAACGACCGAGTAACACCCGTATGTATAACATTATACCCATGTTCCGTTTGCTACATACGTATGCATTTGTGTATGCTTATATGTATAATTGAATACTCACACAAATAATACTACGTAATCTCTATTCGTATAGCAACGTTCAGGTGGCTATAGTTTGTCGCATGCGTGCACATGTTTCGATGTATATAAGGTGGCAGCGGAGAAGTGATAAGAAACGTATATGTGACGTCACGAGCTTCTAGCAGGTATATGAGGGAAGCCAGAGGTACGTCCACGTCACTCGTACTTGTGATCTTCGTTTGTTTCTTTCACCACTTTTACACTGCTCCACCTGAAATTTTTCGAAACAAAAATAAAAAAAAAATAAAATAAAAGAAAAATAAATGAAAAAGAAAGAGAAATTAAAATATTTGTAATTACGGTAACGATTAGAAATACAAAATAATTCAATTATCTTAGATCCTGTAGGATATTCCGGAACGTTGTAGAAATTTCAAACGAATACTATTATATACGACCGCCTGTTGAATATCTAGATCAATTTATTGTGGAACTGCGGTCGTGCGGTGAAAAAAGGAAAACTATGAGCTGGGAAAAATTGAAAACTGATCGAATATATGTCGAGGACCATGGGAACAGGGGTGAGTTCCACTTCGATTCTGAATAGTTGAAAAAAAATATATCATCAAGATTGTGGATAACTGATATTTTGTTCCAGGGACAATAACATAATTATTACGTTTCGCCATTTTTATTCATTTTCTCCTTTTTTGATGTAAAAAATAAAAGTTCTTCTCAATTCGTGTATAGAGAGCAACAGAAATGATGACACGAATATTCATAAAAATTACCTAATTTATTGAACAATACAATATGTATGTCAAACAAAGCGGATGACGTATACGTATAAGTAGGTATATCGAGTGTTTCGTACCCATATTAAAACCTTTCAGAAAAACCTACTTCAAAATCACAATTCGGCCGAATCTACAATTGAATAGCTCTCGCGTTTTTCTTTTAATAATATATCCGAGTTGTGTTTCTACTGGAATTCTACATTCCTAATAATAAAACACCAATTCTCACACATGTATGATAAAAAGAATAGAATTTAAACCGATTCGCGTTCGATATACTTGTCTTTAATTATCTATATTATACTCGTTATCGCCCAACGGTGTTGATGATTGAAAAATTCCTGGTTAGATTTTCGGGCGCCTGTATCTGCGTTGCGATCACACTTATTGTTATCTAAAACGATATCATATCATGCGAATTGATAAAATAAGGTGGTGATCCCCCCCACTTATGAAAATTCAGCTCTTTTGATCGCTGCGTCGGTAATTTCAAAATTTTCATAAAATACAATATTTATTATATTTACATCGTAACGTACGTACATATCACGGAACTGCAGATCGCTTTATCCAAGAATAGAAAAAACAACAAAAAAAAAATCCACGTCGAATGCAAATGAATAAAAAAATTCTGGTAGAAATATTAAAACCGGTAGAGTTTTTTTTTAAACTTTTTTGCAACATTCTTCTTCTTTTTTGCCATCCCGCGTTGCAATGATTGGCAAGTGGTAATGTGAATCAATCATCGATCGTTGATCAGTATTTCTTACACATACCTATACTTTATATTGAAAGAAAACAAAACGAAATTGGAAAGAGTCAACAGATGCGTGATAATGTGTACGCCGATTGTGACAATAAAATACAACAACCTTGGCCAATGTCATTATTTAATTCGAACATATATATATGAAAATTAGGAGTATTAATAATTGGCGAATATTCGAGACGACGAAATACATAACCATGTATACACTCATCTATATATATAAAAATGTCATCATACTTCTCCACGTAATTTCACATGAACTGCTCCTCAATTCTATTTTTTCTTTTTTTTTTCTTCTTTTTTTCCTTCTTACTCCCCAACTCGCTTTACCAATGAGCTCTTGATTACGTATAAATTCTCCATTTTTCATATCTATATAAAAATGGGCGGGTGGGCGCAGGTATAAGTTTAAGGTGTGTGTTTAAGCAGTTGCGTACAGGAACACAGGTGAAAAAAATAAAATAAAATAAAATAATGACATATCATCTGAGTAAATATTCTGATTATTATACCTGCTATATATATAAACTTAATACGAACTTGCATCCACGAAAGTACATAGGCAACGTAAAATACATACCGTACATTGCTCGGTATCTTTTATGTACCTAATTTATACGTACCTATCTGTGTAACGTACGAGTTCGGTTTGCACGGTGATGGTTCACCTCGGTAGGTAGTATATAAAGATACATACGTACATCCTATGTATAAAAGTATATATAGGTATGTAAGTCGCCTTCGCCGCTTTAGCTGGTTTACTCAAAGATTAAGATGAGACTGATAATGGGCCGTAGTTGGGACGATTTTAACCAGTTTCTTTTATGTTACGTAAAATTCATATACGTTCTTCACAGGAGCGATGAAAATTGAAACACCTGTACCAAAAGCAGATATCACTATTGTTATTATTATTGTGACTATCATCATTATCATGAATGAACAATTTACTGAAGTGTCTTCACCTCGAAACACCCTGTTCAATATCCTGTATGATAATTTATATTCAAATGTCAAATTTAATTACTAGTTGGACCTGTGAATTTTTTTATTTCATTATTTACTTCTTATTCTTTTCTTACAAGGATAATTATTCGGGTTCAATTAGCGGTTTATTTACAGTTGCACAAGTGTCTAAAAAAAAAAAAATGATAGAAAATATGTTATACCACGCTGTACAAATACATCATCTGAACGTGGTTCTCTTAAGAAAGCCGATGCCCGTTCGATGTTATGCCTGATGGGGATATAATTCAAATGTTTTAATATTTTTTTAATGGAAAATTGTGCAGTTGATTTTTTTTCTTCATGGGTCGTGTGCAACACTTGCGGAGTATTTGAAAAAAAAAGAAAAAAAAATAGTTGATGGATCTTGGAGCGAGGTGAAAAATTTTGTGTTTCACGACATATGTATGGTGTCCATAAGGAGATACGTACTATAACAAGATCTCTGCATGAGTTAAGTAAGCGCAAACGAACACGAGTAATATATGTTTGACGTGCAATCAGGGGGCGCTAAAAAGAGGGGGCAGGTTTCGCACCACCCTGATAACAAGTTGGACTACTGAACGCGAACTGGTTTATAGGAACAAAGATATGATGGAAGTTGATCAGAACGCGGTCGACGTAAATATTATATTGTAATATTCATATCGTTTGTTGTGGTGAATATAATTTTTGATCCTCCAATTGTTCACCATGTTAATCCATTACGCTGTTTAATATTTTTTAATTTTTGATTTTATATTGCAGATAAATCCTGCTGGACTTAATGAATGGAAAGTAATGAGTAAATTTTTGTGAGAAGAAGAAGAAAAGCACCTGGAAATTTATTGAAAGGCGTGTGCTATGAAGAGAGCTATCCATCGACAGTATGGTAACATTTGACACTGTCATGGAGTTGCTCTCTTTGTGGACGCCGCCTGGTTCAGCATTAAGAAATTGAAAAAAAAAAAGATAATTATTAAAAATCAATAGTAGATACGAAACATGTTGTTTTAAATCAACGCTACTCGAAGACTAACATCGAGTGTCTGACCAGTACGTATCTCATACCACTTTCAACGTACCTCAACTTTATTATGCACGTCTACCCAAAGTCGGACTCTTATCACTGCGAAGGACTTTTTCATTGAAATGCGAGAAATCTCCTGAATATTCTTCGAAAGCTGAAACATTTTCAAGTATAACACAAATTAATAAGTAAATTTATCCACGCATATTCGAAGTTGTATTAATAAAAAATTTGAGAATCAAATGGCTTTGCAAACGTGAAGATTTGGGGCTCTTTCAACCGAGAATCGATAAATTTAGAGCACGAATCTCGATTGAATATATTTTGTAATGTTTTTTTTTCCAGCAATTACAACAGTGCACATTTTCCAGAGTTATGCTTTGTTACTTCGCTGTAGTATACAGTTGACGATTGAAATCGGATATATGTGCAGGGCGAAAAGTGAATAGGCGACAAGCTAGCAGGGGGCATTGATCTTTCATGCATTGATTGAAAAGAAGGGGAGAGAAGCACGAGTGCAGGTTGAAGGATAAGGAAGGGCATGTTGCTGCTGCAGCGTTGCACGAGTAAGGTTTACGCGTATGTTATTATTCCTAGGTATGTATATATATGTCGAGTTAGACATGTAGCATTATATATATCTGTATGCACTCGAGTAATCATTAATGCCGCATGTAACGTTCCATAAAAATTGCAAAACGCTTAGAAACTTATAGACTTGGTGAACGAACACTGCAGCGAGCGCCATGAAGAAATCTTGGAATATTTCGATCCCGCAAATACTACGTATCTATTATGTTATTATGTATAGTTACATTTACAGCGTTCGTGATTTAATGCTACGGCACGTTTCTCTCTATGCATACAGCTTTTTTAAAAAAATGTAATGCGTACATTAAAAAAAATTCTTCGCAATGTGATATAGACCTCAGATTATTGCACGGATATAATTGGACACACACATGAAAAGAAGCCGACTTTGGCAGCCTTAATCAACATACGAGTCTGTCTCAGATTGAACTGCGAATAAAACCAATCGTGACATCTGATTTGTTTAGCTCTGAAAAGCGGCCAAATGGCGACAACTCGCGGTCATTTCAAAAATAGAATCAATTGAATCAGCAGATTCGGATTCCTGAGAGCAAAATATATATAAGCATACATCAAAATAATGCGGTAAAAAAATGTTGATTTATTCTTATATGCTTTAATCGTAGAAATACGAATCCGTTGACTAAATTAGGGCACGACTAAAACCAATTGAAATGTGTTCGAAAAATTATGCGTAAGAGTTACGTAATAAATACATACCATATAAAAGGGGATGAGTAGGATTAATTGTTCTCCTGCAACTGTAAACTGTATACATAGACTTAAAATTTCTTGTAATGTTAATTACACAAGTCTTTCCTCGGGTTTCTATAACAAACATTGAATAAACATGGTTGGTATACCAATTCCGATTAAGGTGTGTACAATAATTTACATATTTGCATTCGCTTAATAACAAATGTATAATTTTCTTATTGTAAAAATTCTCCGTATAATCTATACCTATATACATGTATAGAACGTTAAAGAGCTTGTTTAGGAATTAAAAACAAATTATATTATCAACTGGTTGGCACGGGGCAACAATAGAGGAATACGTACAGAGGATATATGTATAGGAGCTTTGCTCCTGGCACCAGACAGCAAATATACCTTCACACGAATATGTAGAAAAATATATCATCAGACATATGATACTCGAGTCGTACGATAGCTGGTTAAAGTAATAAAATGAAAATGGCGCTAGAAACACTAAAAAATGGCGGTATAATTCAACCATATACATTGGGTCGTAAATAATTCATATTTTAATTACCTGCATACACCGATAATAACCAACGCCTGATTTTCTTAAGGCATGTTATACGTTGTCTGGCTTAATAATTCTGCAGGTTACTCCCACACCTGATGTCTGAGTTCTACTGTCGCACCTGCGGAGGACGGCGTGCTGCGAACTTCAAACTTTTCCATCTATAACATGAAACATATTTTTCCCCATTAGACATCATCGGATTCGCATAAGAATAAAATTGAGGTCAATTAAATAGCCCATAATCATTACGTTTTATCCTTCGATTCCATGCATCTCCACATTACATATGTTATTATCTCCTATTTCTTAACCACAACAACGTTCTCAGAGTTCTCAATGTACATTATAAACCGTGACACATAGAAATATTTCACAGTACAAAGCCGAACTACTTTTCTATTCAGTACACACCTAGTAGCTCGTTGTGTACACGACGCCTAAAACTATTCTTTTGTATTGTTTTATATTTTTGAAGAAAATAAAAATGAAAAATGAAACTATACAAATGAAACGCGGTATGCCGCTATTCGTGTGATGAAAAAAAACAATAATGATACTACACGCTGTGAAACGACGTACACAAAATTACTTTGCATCTGCAGCATCACGAGTACATTTAGTTGTTATAAACTTGAATATTTATCTAACTCAAGTAAGTAGGGTAAGTATTGTAAAGAGTCTCGTATACGGTGATAATAACTATGTCTATGCGACGAAATCATGTGAGCTATATATCTACTCTCCTGGCAAAAACTAATAAGAGTATATTTTACATAATAATGAAAATGCCGGTTATTGTCGTAACCTCAGTGGTAACGCCGATTCGAACGGGGTTTATACAATCTTCAGACAACGTTTATAGCTGCTGTGATGTGGCATATAATGTTCCATGTGCACACGAGAAGGAAACATATTTTGCAAATCATATAACACTTTCATATGACAAATGAAAAAACGACAAAAAATCATTCTCGAATTCGTAAAAAATAAAGCAGTAATTTGAAAACGCAGCGCGTCTCTCTTTTTTTTTAACAACAGATTCTGTTTATAGCATCTGCGGATAAGAGGTCGACAATGAAACCGACCGAGTAATGTGAGGGCTAGCAAACAGTTCCGTCATGACTTGAAGATCGCGCTCAACCTCACGTAGTAACGTCAAATCTTCGAGCATCGTAAAAATGCAGTGCGCAGACGACACCCAAAAAGCAAAAAAGGCATCAAAAGATGGATCCTGCCAGTCGTCGTTCAAAGTAAGTAGTTTTTATAAATCATTGTATCCAATACGGTATGTTTGAGGGAGTTCAATAATCGACAATGTTAATTTCTAATGTAACAGATTTGAAGTTATCTGTTGATGAGATCTGTGTGCTTAATTTGGAAAAGAATAGCTATTCTTGAGGTTATACCGCAGCTGTCACTTCGTGTTTTACAACAATTAACAAATTAAACGATGGTGACAATTGATTTTTCAACGCCCTCATGTTTGTTCAAATTTCTTAGATTAATTGTCATTTGAAATTTTTTCATCAGTATCAAGATTGCAGTAGGAGCTGTGGTCTGCGAGGAGAGTACCTTGAAAGGGTACATTACGATAGGTTCTAGGACAGTGGTCCATCCTCGAGCAAGTATAATTGCTGAAGCTGGTCCAATTATTATAGGAGAAGGAAATATAATCGAAGAGATGGCTGTGATAGCGAACAGGTAAAACAAAATATCTGCAAATAAAAGAAATTACCATGAGTTAACAAAGATAAAATGAAAATAGGCTACCACCTGGCGCACCAGAAGGTGCATCAACTCCGGTTATGATAATCGGTAACTACAACGTATTCGAAATAGACAGCAGCTGCGAGGCAGTCAAAGTCGGTGATAATAACATTTTAGAAACTAAAGGTAAGATGAGTACCCAGTGATTTTTGAATCCTGTCACTGCATGTCTTTCAGTTTTGGCACGTCAATTTCAGCTTCTGTTGGCAGAGAAGTGGAGTTGACGACCGGCTGTGTGATAGGAGCAGCTTGTTTGCTGACAGAACCTGAAACAGTTGCTGAAAACACAATCATATTTGGCAGCCAGTGTCAGCGCCGAGAGATGAACGACAAACCATATGTGAGTTTCCCATAAAATAGTAGATTGAGCGTTTAATAATATGTTATTTTCTTCTGTCGCAGCCTCAAATTGGGCAGCTTGAATTCCTGATGAAAGTATTACCAAATTATCATCATTTACGTAAACCCAATATGAAGATCGTTAAGGAGCCTATTAATACTTGAATAATTTATTAAATAATCTGCGCCCATGTCTAACTCAATTTAATATAATTTTTATCCATTATTCATTCGAGTCAAGCTGATACACAATTTTTTTTCTTTGTACGTAATGAGATGGATTTTTAACTGTAAAATATTTCTGATCTCAACGGTCGAGAAATACACGAGAAAACAACTAAAAGGCTTTATATGTCATTTCCCATACCTACAGACTCCTTAATTAATTCCTGGTTCTTGAAACCGTTTGGTTATATTATTCCAAAAGACGGGAAGAAGGAAGTGATCGAGCCTTGGTAATGGATTGTTAGGCGACAATGGCTCGTCATAATCGGCCATCCAGTCTAAAAGGCGTTGACGTCACGACGTAGATCGTGACCGATCGTGTTGCCTTTAAAGAAGGTATAAAACAGAAGCGTACGGTTGTTTATAATATGCAAGAATGGGAATGTAGTTTTCACCTATTGAAATGCTCATAAAGTGGTTAGGCTCCGTGTTCATTCAGAATGGCTGGACGGGCATCAGCTATTACCACGTGCTACGTCACGTATTATATCCATATATTCTTCGCCGGAAATAATTATTTTGTGTCAGGAAATTTCCTCCTCAATCCTAGAAAAAAATAAAGAAAAAACTCGTAGAAAATATCCCCGGGGAGGTTTTATACAGCTATAACTATGTATTATTAGAATAAATTATTATAAAATTATTCAACATCAATCACACTCGGTATTTTAAAAATTATACATGTTATACTGTATGCGACGGTAATAGATAAATGAGACTAGGGGATCACGAATATTGCATGAAGATAAGAAGACGCGCAAAATTATTCATATTTGAAAATCGACTCTGTCGGCGCTTCAGCAATCGTCCAGCAGCTAGAAGAGGGTAAGTTGACTGCCCATACCTATGTATAGGTATACATTGTTATACAAATACGCCACGATCACTGCTATACTATTTCTACTCACGTCAAGTTGACTTCCAGAGTGACAGGCTAATGCACGTGCATTTAGCGCACAATGTATCTCAAACTCTACGTAGACGTGTACAGATATTATGCACGGTATTATACGCAAAAGTATGGGTAACATAAATGTAAATGTATATGAGAATGTATCAAATATACGTGTTTATAAATGTATTCGTGTGCATGGTATATACCGTATACCTCGAGTTGTATCCCTCTTCTGCAAATTGACGCCACAATGCTAAATGCTACATATTCATATTTCCTCCCCGCCCCGAGGGATACGCAACTGTTATGGTTTCCGCTAGCTTAGATTGAACTTTATACACATCAGAATGTACCATACATTTATATGGGTATGTGTATACTGTGCAAAACATATTTCGCAATCTCTATGGAGAGATCATTTCTCCTAATGACAAGATGCCAAAATCCTGAAGAGTAGCAAAATTTGCGATTAGCCATTTAATTGGACCATTATACTTCGTGTATAAGTGTATTATCTATTTAACTTTCCTCGAATCTATTTCGATTGATTAAAAACCGTTTTCTCATTTTTTTGTTGTACAATATGATTTCTCCAGACGCGCAGAAAAGTTCAGGTTGTGGTGAGGAATTTTTAGGGTGGACGAGTCATGACAATTCGAGTTTTCCATTCTTCTTCAGAGGGAGTTGCGTAGTCGGTCCGCTCGAGGGTTGCAGGGTTGAAAAAAGAAGAAAAAAAAGAGAGAGAGAAGGCAGAAGAAGCAAAGGCGAAGAAAAAGTGACGAGCGGAGAGAAAAAGAAAGAAATAAAATGGAGTGTGAGAAGGAAGCTGCCACATCAGAGAAAGATATAGATAGAATATGGGAATGAGGAGGATAAACTGTTATAACGTTTCGACGCTTAGGGAGCAGCGCGAATCACGGACTCAACGAGATTATTTCTCGTGAGCGACGCCACAACGCAACACGCGGGCGTCCCTGGAGGATGGAAAAATGAAAACGAGATGAAAAGAGCGAGGCAAAACGCTCGGGACATTAATGGGTCTCCGATTTCACTTCACTCCCTCAAACCACCACTATACCATTGCTGCCGCTGCAACAACCAAACCGCGACCATAAAACCCACCCTCCTTTACTGCCAGAAGCTTTCACGAAACGTAACCCTTATCGTGCAAATTATTATAATATTATGTATGAACAATAAAAAAAAATCTACAAATTCAGCAGTGATATTCGTAGGTAGGTAATACAGAGAATAACATGTTTGTACTATTTCAATTTTATAATCGGTATTAGCATTATAGTAAATAATACGACTATCATTTCCACCCCTCTGGTCTTTTGGATCTATTCAAATCAGTTAAGAGAGAATCTTCGTTCGAATTAGGAAGGAAAGGGAAGAAGCTTACTGTACAGAGGGGATGAACGATTGTAACACGATCACACTACGAACGATGTGATTCCGAGTGAACAAACGCGAACGACTTACTGAATTCGGTGATAGAATGAAGAGAAGCGGGGGGATTAAATAACAGGGTTGATTCGCGATGCCCGTCACTTATTTGCCACGCCGTTCGTCACTTTTATTTACAATGGTGTAACGAATGGAAACAAAGGAACAGCATCGCAGCAGCAGGATCAGCAGCGGCAGTTCTCTTCATTTCGACACTGAGGTCTTTCATATTATTAGACGAAAGTTCCACTTTTCCCACCGGAAAAACGATCGCCGCATTTACATCCTCAAGCTCTCGTCATACCAATTACTCATTCTATAGATTATACTCGAGATATTCGATGGTCGCATAAAAAAGTGATTTAAAAAAAATGCATAATTCCATTTTAAATTATGTACGGATAATTGTAAGAATTTTAAATTGTACATATATAGATGTGTACCGTACATAATAATGTTTCAAGATTCGCATTTACAGCGTTATTAAAACAGACTCTAAAAAAAAAATGAGCTAATGTGTATAATAAAGAATGAAAAATTAAGATCATTATCAGAGAAATGAAACGATATAAGAAACGCAAGTTATGCGCCGCTATGGGGGGGCGTTCCACCTATCAAGTTGTAGGGTGTGCATAAACGGCGACGTCTTATAATTATAATCATGATTATAATAATTGTCGAGTATAATGCACTGCTGCGGGCCCACCGGTATTACTTTCGTACTCAAACTTTAATGCTGTAAACACGGAGTGGAGACACGCCCCTAAAACGAACGCGAGGGAACCCGCGAGGAAAATAAACGCGATATAGAATACGCGAAAACCTCGAGACGCGACGCGGCAACTTTTTCGACGACTTGTAAAGGGGGTTGATGCGTATATAATATAAACTCTTCGAGAGTTGAAAGAAAAATTCAAGTGTGTTAGAATTTAATACATGAACCTCTATACATATAAAACCGAGGGGATAAGAAAAGAAGAGACTTCTGATGCGATTATGTTAACGAAGACGTGATACGGCGTACTTCTATTGTGTTGAATCGCTGAACGTTGTTTACTCCCAGATTATACCGATATATAGGTATGTAGATATATATTAAGTGTCGTCTCCTTCTGATTCTTGTCACGGAAACTATCGAATAATGCGACTTGGTTGTTACATTAATTGGGGTGTCGATTCTTCGCGAATTATCTGAAACTCTGCTCGTGTGGTGAAAATAAGCTTGTCGTATCAATTTCATCATTATATGTATATGTAATAACATTACGTATCATTCGCAGTTGCTATAGCTAATTGTGTTACTCGTATCATTTTTCTTACTTTTCTTTCTTACTTTTTTTTCTGTTAAAGTGTCCGATGTGAAAAAGAGAAGAAAAGAGAGTGGGACCTTCAGAGCTTAGAGAGTGGTTTTTCGCCTCGAAGATGATGATAGTTGTAGCTGCCCGCTGGTGACTTGGTTAAGAATATGACGTCCTTTGATGTCATTCAATTCTTGAAAGATATATTCTCATATATATCTTGATGTCGGGCAGGAGCAGCAGCAGCAGCTATATAAGAAGAGAACTATTTATTTTCTCTGTGGTATATTGGTTATAACATACACATCTATGTACGAAAAGATCAAACATGTCTATGTATGACTATATATGTCACGAGACAAATGACGGAAGTTCTTTGAAATATTTCAATGATTTTCTTATCACGCAACCGAGCAGATGTCAAAATCTTTTTCAATCCCTCGATACAATTGATATGATATAAGTGTGAGTTACACGTATGATGGAACATTGCGATATAAATTACAGTACTACGTAGAGCTATAATTTCGTGGTGAAAATAGAACGCTACAAAGATCAAAATGAAGAAATTGTTTTTGCAAGAATTAGGGGACTCAATCTTTCCAGAGAATTATGTATATATATTCGTTCATAACATTCCTTCGACATTATATACATTTATGTACCGAAACTATAATTTATGTAGATCGCTAGGGCGAACATTAAAATGTAAAAGCAAGAAAATCTGAGTGTGTGTTATATATATAAAGTATATAAATTTATTTGAAAGTTAAATATCACGTAGGTAAAAAAAGCTACGCTGAACGAAGCGTGTAATCAGGCGTGAATAAAAGGGGGAAAACTGAAGAAAAGAAGGGAAAAGCCAGTCGCAAGAGGCGAGAAAGTTATGCACCTCTCTTCCTATCGTTATATAACTATATATATGTATATATATATATATATATATATAGGGTTAGGTGAATGAATTTTAATATTTTTATTACATACAGATGTAATTTCAATCAAATCACTCGAGAATAGTGTTCAATTACATCTGCAACACGTGATATGACCGTGCGTGGCATATACAATATTTCATGTATTCTTAAATCAATCCTCCGGTATAATAACACGTTCTAAAATTCGAACCATCAAGCAGAAAAAGTTGAGTCGCGTGGGGTGTGAATGTTCACAAATACGATTCACTAGATATCGCATTTATGGGCCCAATGAAGCGATTTGACACCCCACCACCTGTATTTATGAGATTTTGTCACCGATACGACTTCCGCGTCGCTGCTATCGATCGTAATAAATATCACATGAGACATCTACATGCTATTATGTGCTTTATATATATATATGATTAAAGTATTATTTTGCATAATTAATATATGTCAAAATATTATTCTGCATATTAATTTATAGTCAACCTCTATGTATTTATTGTATGGCGTCGGAGTAGCTTTTCAATTTTTTCACTTATCGTTAGATTGATGAATATTTTCGTGAAAAAAAAAAAAAAAAAAAATATAGGGAAAATGTGTATATAGAGTAATAGGTATTATTAATAAGATTAATTCGTGTCTTCGAATAGCCTCCGGTAAATCTTTGCTCCTATAATTCTTCATCAATTTCGCTCTGGTTTGTTTGTCAAGAATTATCGTGTGGGACGCACATGCGAGGGTGAAAGTTTTCTGTCGGCTGCAAAGGGCACATCACTGGATCGCAATAGAATATAAGCTGGAGCACGTGAGTCACGGTTGGGTACCGCTTCCGTTGCACTCCAACGTCAAAGACAAACTACGCTACGAAATAAACGTATTTCGAATTCCATTCCATTCCGTCGTCGCGTCGGCGAGGAAACTACCCCGCTCTCCCTATCCTCTTTACTCCTGTCAATGTGTATATCTTTATACTACGCGTATAGGCAATAATGAGTACAAGATATATAACCAATTGCATATTTGAGGTATAGAAAGGGATGGTGAGGAAAAAAAAGAGGAAATAAAAATGTTACGCCACATATAATCAGAGGGCTCTGTAAAAAACTCACTAAATCGAAACCTATAAGGCGACTGGTATATATATATATGACGTTGAACTCCCACTATATATAAGTTTGTAAAAGGGCGACAAATAGCGCGGTATATGTTAATCACCCTGTAATTGAGTTGACGACGCCGACAAAGAGAATCGTCTGAAATAACTGAAAATATCCAGAGAAACTGACGTGTTATTATATACGTGCCGATAAATTGGACGATCTTAAATGTGTATATTATAATATAGAGGATAACGCGAGTAAGTTGATGATGGAATAGAAACAAAAAAAGGCAAAACCTAAAGGAGAGACAAATGAATACATAAATGATCCATCGTCAACGAAATACGTTAGTTATTTCAATCACGAGTCTAATTGATTCGCCGCCAAAGGGTGAACCGACAAATTAGAAGAACGCTATCTCGATTCTTGGGTCTCCCTTATAGGTATACATCTATATACACGTACGATAAATTTGGTATACAACTTGTCCACTTTTATCCCTGATTCATTCGGTTCTCGTTGACGCCGCGACGATCAACGCGACGCGAAAGAGTGCGTTGCATGTGCGTGAAAGGGGGATAAAGGGGTAGGCGAGACACTCACGGAGACAAGTCACAAATAATCTAGTGAATCTATCTCTCACCGATTTAACCCACGCGGAGCGATCCGGCTATGCGATGCGATGCGATGCGGCACCGCAAGCATACAAGGGAGAAAGAGGGAAGTATATACACATATATAAAAAGGACACGCGGGGGTGGTCGAGAAGGGACGGCGCCTCAACTGAATGCGAATGAGTTTCGGTTACTCTTTCAAGTGCCGACTCGTTTTTATGAATCGGTAAAAAGGAAAAGAGTGAAGTTTACAAAAAAAAATAAACACTAAGACAAAACAAACTTACGTATACTACATAAGTATATTCATCCGCAACGCGGGAAGAAAAAATTTAACTAAAAATTAAAATGCTATAACAATATATCAGATTTCGGAATAGATGACTCATCGTTGTATCCGAGGTGGTGCGAGATATGATTATATACCAAAAGGCACCTACGGTGCAAACAAGTTCGCCAAGTATATATTAAATGTTTAGGAATAACTACTACCCGAATATCTTTAATGAAAAAAGAAAAAAAAAATTTAATATTACCCAGAAAAAAAAGATGTTAGGATATCCTATATTGCACATCCTGTATTAACTATAATTTCAACTCTTAGAGCATAAACTGTATCTTAAGTTGGCAACTTTGCCATATAGTTTGTTTTTTTTTGTATAGATCGCTGGGACCATGATGCTACCCTTTTTGTTTTTCCCTGTGTGTGTTTTACTTGGTTCTCCGACCACGCAAGAAAAATTTTCGAACGGTAGCCATGATAGCTCCGCTTTTCTAGGGCCCAATGAAAAGGAATCGCTGTGCGGCGGCGAACTCGGTAAGAAACGAGACCGGCTACGCTGACGCTACCTGCTAGGCGTGCGGGAATTATAACCTTTCTCCTACTTGATAGGAATATGGCACGAGCCGCGGCTCACCTTCTATACCATTTATGTGAAAAGGTTTGGTTTCCAGATGACATATAGCTAGCTGTACGATGATGACAACGGTGACGAATCTGATGAAACGAGCCTAACGGTGATCAGAGATCATCATATCTCAGCTCTCCGACCACCGATGTTATTGAAATAAGCTCCTCCCCAATTTATATAACAAAAGTGATTTCACATTCGCTATGTAATATTATCAGTATGAAAGCCATTTGATAAAACGCGAATCCCCACTCCGCTTCTGAGCTTCCGTCGCAGTAAAGATACTCGGTAGTGCGCCCGTTCTTTCGAATGTATAACTTGGCGCAAGACTCTATCTACCGAGTCTCTTGATACATCTAAAGCTTATAAGAACCATAAAGGCGTAACTCGCAAAAGTCAGGTAGATTTTTTCCGGTTTTTCATTATACCATACCCCTCTGGCCCTTGGCTCTAATATAAAAGAGAACATTATGAAGTTAATCGTGGTGGCAGCTTGACTAAACGGAGTCTATCTTTAACCGAAATCTCAGCGTCGAGTAGACTGCATTCGTCGTCGTCAACGCATGTAAGTATATATATAATATACAGTTGCACGTCGCCTGAACCACTAAAACTCAAACGCAATGTGGTTCGGTGTTTAAATTGTCCGTGAAATGAAGGCGGTGATGCGTTTAAAGAGTGCTATAATGCGCTAACAGTCCAAAAAAAGAAAGAAATAAAGAAAGTAAAAGAAGTGTTATACAACGTCCCTCATGATACATATATTCATGTGTATACGCAGCATGATAACATTACAATATATATACCTATACGTATGTCTAAGAAAATTCGTTCAAATGGTCAAATAAATACCCATATTATATATAAGGTACATTATATACAGGTACATGAAAAAAAGCAAATTTAATTAACATTAGGGATATTATACCAATTATACATCAAATTTATACTTACATACTCATCTTATATACTCGCATACTTATACCCATGTAGTATAGTTTAGTTGCCATAAAATCATATCCAACGATCATACTTTCGATACATTTTTCTTTGCACGCACTCGGTTTTTGGGATCATTTGATTTCTCTGCGTCATTAAAAGTATATGCGCGGCCGGGGTATCCACTTCGCCCCCATATCTATCGCAAGCTGGTAACTGTTGACACTGCAAAATACGAGCAAACATGGAGATAGAGGTATAAGTCAGACAATAAGTTAAAGCGACTATAATTTACCGAATACTCAGACGTCGGTAAATCTTTTTACCTCGGTGCAGGCTGGCTATATAATGCGTGACACCGTGCCGCAGCGTGCCTCCGCGGTTCAAACGTACATCTCGAGTACTTATATTATAGGAACATTACTCTGGATGCCTCAAATACGAGAGTATATGGTAGGTACTACATCCCCTTTGTTTCTGTCCTCGTTGAATATATGTATACCGTGAATTGGCATTTTCAGAGTAATATTACTGCAACACTCACTGGAAAGCTGCGGCTTAAATCCTATTCTACAGCTATAATACACTTACAGTATAATATAAGCTCGTGGTATACTTATATATATATATATGAGCGTTACGCACGTGTGAAGATACCGCGGGCGTGACACCACCCCATATTGTACTGATTGTATATATACTGCATATATGTATATAAGTATGTGATGTATTTATACATACCTATAATATGGAGGTTCCCTCTTGGAGATACATATAACTTGGGTATATATAATATACCTACACTTATATATATATTTCTTGAGAGATGAGAGGCGAGGCGAGAAACACTCGCGGCGACATTATTGCGCGTATAGTATAGCTGCGAGGGTTTTTTTTTAGTTATACTTACTTGGAAAACGTCCGTTTTAATTGCCTCCTACTTTATGAGGCGAGAAAAGAGACATTTTACGTTTTACCCACCCGTAGCTAGCTCATGTCCCTAACTTGATCTCCTTATAGGTATATTATGTATATACATCATATACTTGTTATGTACAATACTCTACATTTATGTGACACCATATAAAGGACCACCCTGCTCTCGAGCTGTAGGTACTATTGCATCCATGACACTTTACATATACATAACACATCATATACACGCATTATTAATGTTA
Source organism: Athalia circularis (assembly GCA_963978495.1). Taxonomy (NCBI): domain Eukaryota; kingdom Metazoa; phylum Arthropoda; class Insecta; order Hymenoptera; family Athaliidae; genus Athalia; species Athalia circularis. The sequence continues at coordinate 25,470,597 of OZ021700.1, forward strand.
TACATTATATTATATAATGTCATGTTCAACATAAATTTTTATACTTTGTATAATATATAATATAAAACATTAGGTATCCGTATTTATTACCTACGGGAGTCTAATATATCCGTAGCTATATCTATATAGTTGTTATTTTTTGCTCAATATGTACAAATCAATGCGCGTATAATATGATATGACTATAATTAATCGAATTTACTAAGTATCTCCAAGGATATCTCGAAAGGGCAACGTTAAAATGAAAATAAAAGATCATGCCCGGAGTTTGCGATGGAAATTCGAACAAAGAAGCGGCTATTATATATATACATAGGTATGGATATTAATTGACGTGTTTCGCAGAAAATTAATTGTTAAACACTTGATTCTCATATCCTATGTTTTGCATTTCGTGTGTCGAATCGTATAACGGCCCAGCAGTCTCCACCCTATACAGCAAAGAGCTACAGAGCGAATCCACTCGAAAACAAATTCGGTGAATTGCGAGAATGATATTATTCGCATGATAATTATAGCTTATATTATACGTTGAATTTCATGTATTTACTTACATATATTACTGCTATACAATCGAACAAATGAGTTCACAAACTATCTCGGAAGTTCGGTGCTGATAACTTTAACAACTTGTTGTTAAAAAAATTAAAGAAATTCATCCAATATGAGAATAAAATTGTGAAACGATTCAACAAAGTTATATATACAATATATATATATATATATATATGCGTTAAAATTTCTCTTGTCTCGCGTTTAAGATATTTCAATTGCCCAATGAAAATTCCTGGCAGAGTGTCAACAAATTCAGTTAAATGCGGGAAAATTTAGACAGTATACAATGCAGTGTAGGTACTTATACATATAGGTATAATGGTTGACGATCACCGCGCCGATGATTATGATGATGGTGAACTTATTTAGACTAAACTGGCACGCAGTGTCCAATTAAACGTGCCTCACGAAACTATCGGTAACTATCTTAACGAGCCGTACCAAAATAACCACATTATTATAACGATCTTCTTTCTTTTATGCTGCAGTACAGATTATGGCTCTAACGACGTATGCGTAAGCTCTGCACAATATTCACCTAATACCATGATTATTATGATTAATATTATTATTACAAATATATAAACATCCATACCTGATATACGTTATAGAATTGACGACGACGACGACGATGATATGATGATGATGATGATGATGATGATGATGATAAGCAGCAGCTTGTAGATATCTTTACAGGATCAACAGTGCATGAGCAACGTGGTGGCGTGTCAGGTGTTCATGGCATTTCAGGGTTAATGAGTCGCGAAAGAGGATGTTCTGCGCGGGCAATGTGTTTCCCATTAAATGCGTCCTGCAAACAGATATATATACTGTAGAGTTTATGTGGCTGGTGCTGTGATTGTAAATATAGTTATGGAAATCATCAATGTCCACTTAGCTTGGGCACACATATCGAAGCACATATTGTAGGTATAACGAGCTAATCGCTATTTAATACCGGGGTCTGGATTTTGTAATATTTATTATATAGATAGACACGCAAGAAATTATACACATATATATCGCAAATTATATTACAAACAAAAACATATACCTACCGTTCCTCTCTGATGAATATGCGGAATTTATTTATATTTAAACGCTAATGACGCGTAATAATATATAACTAAATATCTATATATATTGTAATAGCGAAATGAAATGGATCGTGCTGAAATGAATCAGTTGAATGAAAGCAACTGCAGTGCAATTAAATTAGATACAAATTGAAATTTGCCTAAACTACATGCAACGAATTAGATAAGCGGTATGAATATAGATATAGGTTATAAATACGTAGGACTGAAGAGTGAGGGAGTGAGAAGTATAAAAGGATAGAGAAGAAATTCCCTGGTCTGAAGATGGCGACCAGCATCAACAAGCTTGAGTTTCTAGTAACGTCATTGGTTTGTTTCTGACCAATCAGAAGACGGGAATGTAAATTGAGGTACGCCCCATACAGCGCGGTAAGGGGAGAAAAGGGGATTACGATGTGAAGGGGACAACAGATTTAAAAGCTTGTAGAACCTCGACAGTTTCTCCGTAACTTACGTCGTGTAAAGTCGACGTGATATAAACGCCTATCAATCCCTCGTGTTCTATTCATGAATTGTTATAATATAAAGTAAACGTCCGACCCTTATATATACAAATGATATGTATGCAGTTGAAATATAAGAACCAAAAAAAAAAATTTTCAATCAAGCTTGTGAAAGTAATACGAAAATTGAATAATCTACGGTCGAAATAGAAAAAAAAAAAAAAAAAACGCTTTGAAAATAATCTGCAGTGCATAACAAGTGCAATATGGTGAAGAAATATTTAGTGAGGGTGCAGATGGCAAAACAATAAATAATCGCTGCAGTGCCGCATTAAAGTAGTATCACATTGATATCGATTATGCATATATCGCAGGTATGTAGTATCCAGTGCAGTTACACAATAACCGTGCCAACGATTCGAGATAGGTATAACGGTGAAATGATATAAAGAAATAATAAGGAAATCAGACCGCGGTATATATTATACTCGTAATAATATATACAGGCATATTAAAAAGAACCAAACTTACAATAATTATCGCGACCGCAATGGATGATCGTCCGATTGAGGAAACTGAGGTGGATGTCGGTTCGGCAAGTGATGAATTCGAGTCAACGTCGTCAATCGCAGAATCTCGGATAAGGCCGGTTCCAAAATCTTTTACAATCGAGAGTTTGATCGGTACGAAGAATGATCACGGTATAACTTCGATATCCCATAAAAATCGGCATATATCAGAATTGGGGGACGTAGTAACTGGAAATCCGGAACTAGACGTGCAGCTAGACAACAGAGAACGAGAGTTGATCTATCAACAGAGGTGTCTCGCGACGGCCACGAACGCCTTACCAGGTATATAATATAATAAATTTATCCTAAAGTTTTGCTTTTTTCGTACACCGTGCATAATATATTTATACACGACGATGGTAGGTACTATGCGAATATGTAATTGTGTGTGATTAATAAAAATCTACATACCTAATATTGGAGTATAGTTTATAAATTATTCGCACTTCAGGATTCGCAATGCCTTTGAGTCTTTACGGCGGTTGGTTGCCCATGAGAATGTATAACGGAGGTGGCGCAGCGGCTACGGGAAGTTCAATTTTGCCCCCTTTGCACCTTTCGGCGACATTCTCATCCCAGCCAAATACCCTGCACCAGAATCAGCTGCAGGCAAACTTGAACCTCAATCTAAACCTCAGCCATCTGCACCAGAGTAGCGGTTACAGCGATTACAGTCAACACGCAAATCGACCTCTTCATTCTGCAGGTAGGAATTATATTTTGACCGACGAAAGCGACGACGACTGCAGAAGCCTTTCACCTGCAGCATCACCAGCTCTTCGCGATCATCCATCGACGTCACTGCACCTAGGTGAGATTTCAGACAGGCAATTCTGCCCAATATATTCCTATAGAATGATCGGTATGGGAGTCAGCTGCGTTGATTTTAAACCCTGAAAACAAGAACAAAAATAAAATTTGACGATTTGCATTGGCACGTAAATTGAAGATTTGAAGTACATGATATTATGTTCTCCCATGCGAACTCCATTCTTCGCAAACAATATTTATATATATGTTAAAAATTTCTATTGAATGTGTAGAATGTATGTACAATTGTGTCTTTGTTTTTGTTTTATCCTCCTAATTTTGTCGCTCTTCAAAAATTTCGCGGCGAGTCAAATATAAGCTCGAACAATGGTATAAATGTACACTGTAATAATATTATACACTCGCTGCACAGAATTGCTTTTTGAATATAATTATCGATTATCGATTATCGATCACCGATAGAAATGCGATGATCGCGGGTATAGTGCAGTGCGTTGTTGTTGCCGCGCGGCATGATCGCATGTGCAGCATATATTGCAGCTGCTGCGGCGTGTCAAATGTGCAGCAGCATGTTGCTTATATAAGTATGTATATTACACATCGTGATGTCTGACGCGTTCGTCATTCCGATGCACAAGTTTTTTCACGCCATGATGCACACCAGACAACGAATAGAATAGTTGTAATATAAGTATAGAATGCAGGAGTGGAGGAAGAGAGAACAGAATATTATACCCATATATAAGAATTAATGTCCAACGACTACGTACTGATATATTGTACACAAATAATCAAGATATACCTTAAACGATATGCATTCCACAACCGGCGCTGTTAATATACAATCAAACTTGTCTCTGCTTCCGGTTATATTAGCTACCGTCTTCAAATTATAATAAACCTGCGCCCCCGCACGATTCGATTATTATAATTAGAGTATATGTATATACATGTACATATTTGTGGCCGTCGACTAATCGGTTATTAAAGCTGTTATTATTGTGCCAAGTTGCCACTCATTCATTCTTTTTTCCTACATACAGCGATATACAATATCAATCTAAATTATTTCTTGGAGTTGAAGTAACGTGTACACGAATAATAAATGTATAAGTATAATAGATATTCGATAGGGCTATACATATAACGCGCGCGAGAGAATTAGAATGAGAAGTAAAGATTAAAAGAAAGAATTACAAAGGGGTGAGCTGGAAAATAAGGATTAAAAAAAAAAATGTATATGTACATAAAATAAAATAAATCGAAGGAGAATAGCGTATTATACATTGAGGAGTCACGTATTTTCGGGGTACCGGCGTGAATGAGAGATTGTCGTGCGAGTTATACCTGCAATTGATGACCCGCCGACGATACTATTTTGTATTCATATGGGTAATCGTTCTGAGAACCTATCATTCATTTATGATATACCAAACGCTAACTGCTACTGCTGTTCCTCCTGCAGTATGTGCATATAGTATCTCGAATTGACCCTTATAATATATTATTTGCCGCAGAGCTGAATACACGCGGATGTCAATTCGATATATCGATAGACAAAATCTAGTTTCGACGAATGGACCAAATCCAAACGTTTCTGCAAATTCGCGTACAGCAACAATATCCGAAAATGAACGAAAAAAATGAAAAAAAATCATCCATCGAATTACTGAGATATAATACTTATACATATAATACTGATGTCGATTAATGTATATTATTCGTACATCATACGCATTGCAACTGCATAACTAATTAATTTCGCTTTCACTCTCCGTTTGACGTGGCGACTTATATTATTATTAGTCGTGTATATGAAATGCGCAGATATATATGTATATATATACCTATGCTATCTACACACATATATAGCTGCATATAACATTTAATCAGTATACCCTGTAGTATATCCACCAATATAGGGGAAAGAAAATTATAATACACTCGAATACTTTATAGAAAATATTGGCTTTCACTGTATATATGCGGTTCAAAGATTTTCGGTCTTATGTATATGCGATCAATTTTTTTGTTTCCCTTTTTCTGGAGCTTTTTTTACCGCTGCGCTGCTGCTTCTGCTGCTGTTTGACTCTTGCATGACGACCCGCCCTTACCATGTACAAGGCAAAATCCACTTGGGGCGATCCACTTTGGTGGACCAATAGCCAATGAATAGAAAAGCTGCATAAGGGAATAAGGAAATCAGACTGAACTTATAATCTGAAGGGCAGCAAGGGTCACGTGCTGACCTAGCGAAAATAAAAACAAAAAAAAAACACCCCTATAAAATCTGTCATACATATATAATATAAGCCGCGACGATATAGCTGTGCGGTAATTTTATAAACGCGCCGTCTGTGCATAAACATGCAGGAAAGGAAATTATTATCTATTAAACTGCGGAGTGATCCAGAATATCAGAATTGAGACGCACTTATAATAGATGAAAAATTTAGAGTATACCTAATATTAGGTAAACCCTCTGAACATGAATGATTTTTTTGTTGGCGTTTCCAAAAATTAAATCGAAGATGAAATTAATCGTAATATGTAAAATGTGTTCATGTGCCTGCGTGATTGTTGTACGTAAATAACGAAGTAATTTTAGAATTGTCATTTCTGTTGCAGAATCAGAGAGCGGTCGTCTATCGGGTGACAGCGAAGAGGATGTCGAGGGCGAAGTTGATGGGGATGGCGATGTCGAAGGAGACGGTGTTCCCGGATCGGAGTGTCCGGCTTCTGGACCAGGAAGCGGCGGTGGTGACCGAGGGAGTTCAAGCAGTGGAAACAACGGTAGCAAGGCTCGTCGTCGTCGAACAGCATTCACGTCTGAACAGCTCCTTGAATTAGAGCGTGAATTTCACGCAAAAAAGTACCTGAGTTTAACGGAGAGATCGCATATCGCTCACGCTCTAAAGCTTTCCGAAGTCCAGGTTAAAATATGGTTCCAAAATCGTCGAGCAAAATGGAAGAGGGTAAAAGCCGGGCTCACGACAAGCGGTGCAGGTGGTTCAGCCGGCCGTCATCCAGGAGGTCAACATTCGGGAAATGGACCTAGAATAGTTGTTCCAATTCCAGTTCACGTTAGCCGACTTGCCGTTCGATCGCATCATCATCATATGGAAAAATGTTCACAACCCGTTGGTAGCCAATCTTCTGGTTTTGGTCATGGGTTAGTTCGAAATGGTTTAACCAACTGCACAACCAGTCGTAGAATGAACGGTGGTGGTATAGGTGGTGTTGGAGGTCCGGCGGGAAACACGACTTCCTTAGGTAATTTGCAAAATTCCGCAACTCCTGGAGGACTCAGAATTTTTTCCGGTACGCAACAACAACCATCTGCACAGCAACAGCATGGAGAACCTTCGGCGAGGTAGTTTCTATAAAATTACAAATTTAAATAATTGATAAAATTTGATCAAATAGTTTATATAACATAATACGTTCAATTTTTCTATAAAATTATATACATATATACATATTTACATAATTTGATAGAAAAATTATATATATATACATATAATGTAAAAAATTATTGTACATATATGAACAGATAAACCCGCGGTATAAGTACCTAATCTCTGATACTTGTATAATAATATGTTGAGCCTGTAGGGAATTAACCGATGAACAAAGGGAAGAACATAAATGTATTCAGAGAAAGACGCACCCAAAGATCATTCGTATAGCCGATAAAAATCTTTTGTAAGCGGATTTAGAAAAAACCCAATTTAGATATTATTATATACCTACACATCTAGCGATAGTATATAACTTATAGTCCGACGCGTCGGAATCAAAAAAACCTCCACTGCTTCACGACATTCAACCTCGAAAATTTTTTTTGTATAATCTATTCAAAAATCGTACTCAACGTGCGTGTATCAAAAGAACCCTTCCTATATGTTATATCCGCAGTCCTTCCAAGCAATTGATCTATTCCTATAATGAGTTCTGGTGACTAGAGTCATAAACATAAGTATACCTATGGTATAAGGCATAACATGTGTAAAATCTATATCGTGTATCTAATCATCGCCAATATCATTATTCATATTATTATTATTGATACTACGAGATGATATGATATGATGCGTACAATAATTTTTTACATTATCTACAGATTCATATTATTATTATTGATACTACGAGATGATTAATAATCTGTTGTTTGTACTGTCGATTTCCTATATGTATTTCTATGATAGATTATTGTTATCATTATTATTATTATTATTATTATTATTATTATTATTATTATTATTATTATTATTATTATTATTATTATTATTATCATCGACGTCGTCGTCGTCGTCGTCGTCATCATCATCATCATCGTCATCACCATCATCGTTATATTGTTAATATATATACCTACTTAAAAAAAGGATAACTTCAGCAACAAAAGTAAAAAGAATTACAAAATTACAAAACTAATTACAACGGCGTATAGATAAATAACTATAAATATGTATATTGTATTTATGTACATAAAATATGGCGTAAAATAAAACTGTTATTCAATAATAATTTCTGTATATATCGCGGCGCATATTGTGTATAATATTTGAATGATTATTGATACTTAATAAATTGATTACTTTATGTATATATTATACAGACGTAAATGCAGTTAGCATTACTTCTGTTATTATTATTAAATATGCATGTAAAAATGACCGACCAAAATCAGGAATTAAACGAGAAGAAACATGAGATCTATATAGTGAGAAAAAAAACGAAGAAGAATTGAAAAATATTGGAAATTCCGAAGCTACAGCAGCCGGACAAACTTTATAGGTATAACCTCGGATATGAGTATATACTATATTATAGGATATATACTTGGTATTTCGACAATTATTTGTCAAAATTTGAATGGATCGCATTGTCCTTGCGTTGCATCAGCAGTGTAGAAAAGACGTTCATAGGGTCATACCCCGTATATAGGTAGCACCCAACAATACAACATTCAACAGATAGTTATTATAGCCCCCTTCAAACGAGATCACGCCCCGGTGTCAATTTCCTCCCTTCTCTTCGTTCCAAAGTCACTAACTGCTTATGCCGATAGCCATATAGCTACCGCAGGTATTGTAAAACGTGCTACATTATACGTCACTTTTGATTCCCGACTGGTCCTTTTTTGACTACCTTATACCTATACGTGTATACCTAAATACTAGCGCTTGCACCTCCCCGGAGAATTTTCGATCTCTCTTCGCTCCTTTACTGCAGTTCGGCTGTATACATATACCTTGGCAGGGTGTAATGTTTCAAAGGGCAACTCGTCAGCGTTGTACGTGAAAATAGAAACGAAAAAAAAAAAAAAAGGACACGAAATAAAAGAACCGATTTGGGCCGGTCGACTGGCATAAGGCCCTCTATACTTTGTGGGCGTGACTCCATATGTCACCTTATTGCGTGGGTATCTAGCATATGTCCTATATATATACCCATACTGTGCATGTATTGTGCAAAACGTACGTGTAAATATATGTACACGAGTTAGAACGAACAATAGTATAAAGGTATATAAGTAGTGACAACTATGAAACGTTACAACTTTACATTGCGCCGATTTCACGCTCCGAGATAATTACCTATAACAAGCTATATACATGGTGTCTATGATAACTGAGAGTCAACGACAACACGTACACATACCTATACAATATACGTGCAGGTACATTTATATTAGAGCATATGTACGCGCTGCAGTTGGTACATCAAATGCAATGAAATAGCGCATATGAGTTACATGCATGCACAAATATTATTATACCGCCCACTTGAAACACGCAGAAAGAAATAAGGGATGCATCCCGCGCGCAGGTAAATCTTACGCCTAATTTATCCAATAATACCGGGGGTTGGTTCGTTCGAAACTCACATGGTATCGTCATGAACGCATACATTATGTATATACATATAATACTGCACGTATACCTATATACGTATACACAATAGTCCTATATGCGTACAAATATGTATGTAAGATCGTTTACGTCCGCGAAAAATATTGTACAGGGTATATAAATGCAGCGCCAGGTGTGCGGCAAAAAAATTAAACAGGGCAGGGGGGCATTATACTAATTGTACGGATCTGCACCTAATATATCAAACTATTACACGTACATAAGTTCTTTTAATTATTATACGGATTAATCGATGAAATGCAGTGTGCAAAAGTAAGTGAAAGACATTCCTGAGTTTGGAATCTGGTTTCTTTTGAATTTTTATCAAAAGACTCGGCAGAGTCTCGGGCCAAGTACATTCGAAAGAACTGGCGGACTACCGAGTATCTTTACTGCTAGGGGAGCGAGAAAGCGCTGTAGGACCAACTGTTCTATCAAGTATCTCCGAAATCATAAGCATTTCGGGAAATTTGGATGCACTTTTGCGATGTAAATCAGTGTAGAGTTTTCATTTAAGCCTAATTCCAATAAAATAGGTGGTCGGAGAGTTGAGATATGATAATCTCTGATCACCGGTGGGCTCGTTTCACGATGTCACGATTAAGCACCGCCGTCATCGTTGTACGCTAGCTATATGTCATCTGGAAACCAAATCGCTATAATTTCCTCACGCCTGGTAGATGGCGTTAGCAAAGTCACGTCTCATTTCTTACCGAGTTCGCCACCGCACAGCTATTCCTTTTCATAGGGCTCCAGAAAACCGGCGCTCTCATGACTACCGTTCAAAAATTTTTCTCAACCCTTCTATGTGGAGTAGTACATATCATTATATGCGTCAATCATCTTGGAACAATAGTACGCCAAAGAAACCATAATTGACACTGCAATATTCTCCGACGACATACAAGAAGTTATGAAATCCCCCCAAAAAGCACCTACGGTGCAAAAACGTTCGCAAAGTACATTTGATGTTTGAAAAATTCATTGATAATAAAAAAAGAAGGATACAAACCAATTATTGTGCCAAGTACATGTAACTTTGCATCATGTAAGAATATAAAATTGGAAATGAAATCAATGAGAATCAATTCAAAGAATCAAAAAAATCAAAGAAAAAAATTAAATGAAATATAAAAAAAAAAAGTAAAAAAAATAAATTGGAGGTAGTGGGACTTGGCGGGCTTTTTCGGGAAAAAAATCCGGAATTTTTGTATGTGTTGGTCTATGAGTAAATAGTTACACCAATCAGAACATTCTATGACTTAGACTAGACCCTATATATGTATCTGGTCTATAATCCCTATTGTGACTGAAACGTCGGTCGCTCTCGTTTCTGTATACCTGTGACGTCCATCAAGTTAATAAGTGTATATCTAATGTCGGTTTTGTGATAAATTACGTAATTCTCATTTTAATTTTATTTTATTGGTCCTACCACTAACCCTGGAACAGTATGGCGATATAACATTAGCCCGCCAAGAACCACGTACTCCAATTTCTTTTTTTGATTTTTTTTTATAATTCATTGAATTGATTCTCATTGATTTACTTTCCAATTTTATATTTTTACATGATGCAAACTTGCATGTACTTGGCACAGTAATTGATTTGTATCCGTTTTTTCTTATTACCAATGAATTTTTTAAACATCAAATGTACTTGGCGAACTTTTTTGCACCGTAGGTGCCTTTTGGGGGTCACATACATCGCAACAATTCTAAATCAGGGTCCAGAGCTGAAAGCGATGAAAAAATAAACGTAAAAAAATGGCGAAAAATACTTTATGGAATTTTTCTCAGAATTTTTCTTAGAATTTTTCTTCAACTGGTCCCATTTTATACCTAATTATTATATGTATGTATATAGCACTCGGACCAATTGAATATTCAACCAAGATTATTATATCCACCCTTGACATGAACTTGTAACGCTTTGGCATGCAAGCTGATATTACAACGATGATAGTATGATTACGGTGGTGATGACTGACGATAGAAATTATAATATTTATTTGTTCATGATCCATTAAGCCGCGGGCACTCGCGTGCTTGTAATAAAAATTGTGTACCAAGACTATCTACTAGCTGGCAATGTATACAACGTTTTCATATTTAAATATATATGCATCACTTTTAGCTTATTACGGATATACCGATGTACATAACTAAGTATCATACACCCTTGTTGTAAACATTATACGCACAAGAATTACACGCACGCCAGGTAAACGCATCATCAGGATACGAGGGGGTTGAGAAGAGTGAGAGAAAAATTATATATGAAGGGGAAAGTGGGGAGAATGTCGTAACGAGGGACAGAGGAAACTGGGGGTCGGGGGTAAGTTAAGGGCAGATTCGTTCAGTGTCCCCTAAGTGGGCGTGTCAGGACGAGGAGATGATTTATTTCTTACGGTAGTCGTAACTCGTAACTATATACCGAGATCTATACTGTAAACGACCGTCGCGCGCACGGTCTTTTGCGGATTGCAAATTGTCATAATGCACTGCCAGATCCATTGTGTTCGGGTCCATATTATGTATATAGAGAAGAATATTATACTATATGTATGTGCGTGATATTGTGTTACAACATATACTATATATGGATGGTAACGAAAATTTGAGCATTTAGAGTTACGACGACAATGACGATAATATGATTATGTCTTTTCATCCGCGCGATATATGATGTGGTTTGTTTTTGAACTCATCCGGTCAATTTTTTAAAAATGTATGGGGATGACAAAAATTGCACGTCATATATTTATTCGGGGGATCAAATTTCCCCATGGTTCAGCGGGATGTAGACCATTTTCCCCGATTTACTTAGCCCGGTTTCAGAACTGAGTACGCGTATGCGCAGCTATAGTGACCATGAAATCGGGAAGAGAACTATGGGAGAACGCGGAACGGTTCAAGAGCGCGACGAATTCGTAACCTCGGGGCACAACTGTCTGCCCTGTATAGGTAGCACCCGTGTAAGCACGCACTGTCTCGTCAGGTCCCCTCCGCGTCTTCTTCTTCTTTTTATTTTTCTTCTTTTTATTCCTACAGTTGATGAACAAAACAATGTTAAATTACACTCACATAATAATTCAGACGTGCAAACGCGTTGACAAAACAACGAAATAATTTATTGATTTTCTTGTGGATCTTTGAGTGGATCAGGTGCAGGCTAGGGTTTATAAATTCCGATTCCACACTGACCGCCGCGCTGTTGGGATATATGATGATTTATTGTCCAACAAGTATATAGTAGATGCTGAAAATTTAGTTCAAACTTTTGCGGGCGTACTTTACGAAACCAAGGGGTTGAGAGCTGCTGTACGCGAACTCCACTCGACATATATTCGAACATCAACTTTATACAAACAACAACAAAGGGACCTACGATGCTGCAGCGACATCGAGAAAGGGATATTCCCAAGTTTCATCTATGAAACCCCACTTCCCTGAATAGCCCGCCTATAACTTAACAAGAGTATAACAAATATAAGGTTATTATAGTTTGCTAAAACCCGATCCACTCGGGGAGTACATCATCGTTGTTATGATATATTCAGGAACTCTTGAATTTCGAGGTCGAATTAAGAGAAACTAGGAAATCACCATAGAATGTTCCCTGCATCACATCAATGATTCCGGATATACTATTTTCAGCATAGCGCTAGGCCGTCGTCGATCCGCACTGCACTTAAATATATCTGCAACAATAGAACCGGAATTATTGCGGGACTTTCAGATGTTGTCGTACCTATATGTAAAGATAATGAGGGGTTCGACGGTTAACCCCGTGACTCCCCTTGGACCCATAAAGGCCACGTGGGGCTTTTAGTTTTGGACTTTTGGCTTCTATTTCCCGGCCACTTAGCGGAGTCCTTGTGGTCGCTAAACTGAAGGTCTGAAGGTATAATTATAGTGTAATAATTATACATCCGATATGATATACATAAACCCGAAATCAATCTGTGTATCAGTTATTAGCGGAAAAGAATCTATATATAGATCCCAACAAAGCATCACCGGTACAAAAAACATCGCCCAGTTCGATAATTTTTCCGAATCAATCGTCATCAAGAAGTTGTTCCTCAAGAATAATCTTAAAATTCAATTCTTCGAAAAAAAAAAGAAAATCAATCATTGTGCCAAGTACATGTAACTTCGTATCATGCATAGGAGTACTAGAGAAGACTTGAATAAATATATAACAAACCAAATTATCAATTGGAAGAATATAAAATTGGGGAAAAAATGAAAAAAATTAAATAAAATGAGAAAATGGAGGTCGTGGTTTTTGTATGTTGTTGAAGAATATTGCAGTGTTAATTATGGTTTCTTTGGCGTACTATTGTTCTAATTATTACCTATAACGCATATAATTATATGTACTACTCCACATACCTATATCATATATGGTTTGACGGGTTAAGGAAAATTTTTACCCGGTAACCATGAGAGCGCCGCTTTTCTGGGGGCCCAATGCAAAAGAATAGCTGTGCGGTGGCGAACTCGGTAAGAAATGAGACGTGACTTTGCTAACGCCATCTACCAGGCGTGAGGAAATTATAGCGATTTGGTTTCCAGATGACATATAGCTAGCGTACAACGATGACGGCGGTGCTTAATCGTGAAATCGTGAAACGAGCCCACCGGTGATCAGAGATTATCATATCTCAACTCTCCGACCACCGATTTTATTGGAATTAGGCTTAAATGAAAACTCTACACTGATTTACATCGCTAAAGTGCATCCAAATTTCCCGAAATGCTGATGATTTTGTAGATACTTGTTAGAAGTCGTAGATACTTGGTAGAAGTTGGCCTTACAGCGCTTTCTTGCTCTCCTTGCGGTAAAGATACTCGGTAGTCCACCCTTTCTTTTGAATGTACTTTGCGCGAGACCTACCGAGTCTCTTGATGTAACGTGCTAATTAATATGCAATTATATATACACAGCTAAAATATTATACATGACATCGGTATGTCGCATATCGACACCATTAAACTCGCTAAATGTCTGACCGGGTCTGGTTGTAGCTATACTATATTCTTAGTTGAAAGGCAAAGAAGGATCTTTTTAAGTCGCGCGCATAATCCAGAGGCGTCCGAATGATCGATCCAAGTATGTTGCAGAATATTAATTAGCATCGAACGACTTGATGCTACGTTCAGCGGTTCATACGGTATAATATGTAATATCGACTCGCGAATATCATCGCAACGATCGATCGTTACATCGGTATAGGTGTAAGTTATATATGGGTATAGTTATATAGCTTAGTGAAAATTTTCAAAACACGTACCGCAGGACATAAAAAGAACACTAAATATATTGCAACAGACGTATACCTTATATACTCGCATCACACAATTATCATAAAATCTATATATACGATCTCACGATATTCAAGTTTCTTAACTCGTTAGAAGGAACAATGCTTGAGTTTCTGATTTCGTTACGGTCTTCGAAATTTTGGCACCTGCGGTATTCTCCTTAAAAAAATTCAGAAAATTTCGATAAAAATTCCCGCTTTTTCCGTAATTTCATCAACTGCAACTCGCGAGGTCATATAATAACAATAAACTCAACGAGCGTTTTACGATATATATATGCATGCTTAAATTTCTATAATGTCAAAAATTTGTATGAATGTTTTTTTTTTTTTATTTCAACATAAAAAAAGTCAGTAAAGTGATATTGGACATTTTTTTGAGCGGCCTGTATATGTATAATGAGAAACCGACCCTTCGATTGACCTCGTGGGAATAATCAAAGATCCAAATCACGTTTAGTTTCTAAATCTAGATGAAAACCACTGTTGGATACTAATCGGTGTCACCGCGCGGGATCTAATTGAGAGAGGAAAAAACTAAAAGCAGCTATTGGATAAAAAGAGGGAACGAGACTGCATCAGCTATATCTATGTATGCCATACCAACAGTTATACCGTACACTTAAGTGTTCGACTTAAGGAGCTGAAGACGTCGGGCAGGAGATGCGAATGGTTGGAAGTTTGGGATCAAGTAGCAACGTCGAGTGCCACAAGGAATCGGGGATTCGGGGATTCGAGAGGGAGAGGGAGAAGGAGAGAGAGAGGGAGAAGGATCGGATATAATCGTATAGCGGTACGAGGGAATCGAGTCATAAGCTGCTGCTGCGATGGGGGGAACTGAAACGAGTGAAACCGCCTGGATGTAATTGCCGCGGTAGGCGGACCCCGGCGACGCTTCGTGCCGGTAGGCGTGGTTGTCTGATTATACCGCGGTATGATATCTACTCCACCACTTCGCGTCGTTATTATCCCCGGACGTCGCTGAAACCAAATCCCAATCCAGAATCCCACAGCCACAATCTGAAACCAAGAAATAACGTCAGTAACCATCCAGAACTAGTTGAGAATAACAATTATTCGATTATTTCATTCAATTATATATAATACATGATACGAACAGAAATGTTCGATTGATTAGATCTGAGAGTTATGGTGAATTAAAACCCGTATCTAATTCAATTCAAGGCTTAATCGTAATTCGTTAGTTTCACGCCTGCAAATAACTCGGCGTGGAGATGTGAATGAATTTTTAATTCACACAATATAAGAGCTGACGAGGGGGGTTTTAGACGGGCGCGTGATTTTACACACTCACTCCAAACTAATATTCTGCAGGGTCCAGGTCTCCTCGATGTATACTATATCCCCTCGAGGGTTGAACGTTTGATAATCAAATTTCATAGTGCAATTGTTCATACAATTATAACGTCCTGTGGTGATATATATCTCCGCGTATAATGGCAATCCAAAAAAAGCGCAGAAATAAGAATCGCAGCCACGGCGTGGATTTTCACTTCCTTTAGCGCGATCTGAAACCAGAAAAGAGAAATGAAATATATAAATACATACCTATAATATAGGTCCTATATATACGTATTACACGCGTCGTATAAACTAAACAGGTACCAGTAAAAGGAAAAGGTTGCGGGCAACCGTTTATATGCGACATTTATTCGACGGTCAATTGCTGCATGCCCAAGGCAAGCAGCAGCAGAAACAGAAGCAGCAGCAGCAGCAATGCTGAGTCAACTTTTGGTTGTCCACGAGTTTTCCAGTCTCCACCGACTCTATATCTGCAGTTCCCAGCTATGTACCGTAAAACTATCGCCCTTACGTTAAACGTTCGTCCTTGATAAACTCGCCCTGGACCATTTCTCCGCAGCCTTTATACATAGGTTCAGTATACGTTTCAGGCAATAAAAAAAGAGTCCAGTCAGCGGGGCGCGGCGACCAAAAGTACGTATACTATACCTATACATCTATACTATAGGATATAGATACAGAAGATTCCCCGCGGCGCGAGAAACGGACTTGATCTATAAAGTAAAATTCTCGGTAAAATTCATGTGTATAAATACGTATACACCTGAACACTTGCTAAAATTTGTTGTTAAATTTACCACCCAGCTATATAGCTATACATCCTCTACTCTAATTTCTAACGCGTGGTGCGCATAATTGATGATTCATAATCCCTTATGTATATGCGTAACTTATGTATATAATAGTCAAGTTCTTTAATTATAGTCACGTAAAATTATACAATAGCTATATGATTATTTCCTCGTTAAAAAGTTGTTTCCCTTTTAACGCATATGCGAAGTACGCATGAGTATATATATTCATATATATACCTATCCACACATCTAAAAGCTGCACATAAAGAACAAAATCGATGTTCGATCTATAAAAGTGCAACGAATTATTAGCTACATGCGAAAGCTATCGGTACATGTGCACATAGATCGTGTCTGTAATATAATCCGATAATGAATTACGAACAAATGTATTTACTATTCATCGATTATACGCTATTGCCTATCATACATATAAACATATATATATATACGTATACGCATATATACCTACATCCGTCGTCGTAGGATGTACGCGAGCATCGCGTGGGCGGTTCTCCAATTTGCCAAGTCGAACCGATAGATCTCCCCCTAGCTCATATAGTGATCGGACTCTCGCCCTTTAAAGCAAAGGACTTTTTTATCTGATTTAGGCAACATCGTTTTCCTTCCCTCTCTAATGAAAGGCCATGACCTAGCAGAATTAAAATTCAATAAGCCAAAGTCTTATATGGGACATGATATCTATACTGTAAGGTAATAACAATTGATATATTTTATAAATTGAGCCGTTATAATTATTAATGACTAATAAATAATTTGATTTCCGTGTGAAATAAAATCACGAGCATATGATGAAGTATATAAATTCGGTGTTTTCCATGAATAAACAAACCACACTGAACAAGCAGGAGCTACGACAGCCGTGCAGCAGGTATAATAAGTTTTACCTTTATTTTTGTATGCAGACGGAGTTCAGAGTGTCCCGTGGCGGTGCGGCTTGGCAAAGGAATAAGGATATAGTATAGGGAGAGCACCCGTAACTCGCGTAGTAAGACGGATTTATAAATTAATGGTAGAAAGCTTCACCTGAGATGCCCACGGGAGCTGACAGTGAAATCGTAAAAAGGGTTGGGCCCCAGTCTAACTCATCATTGATTACAATCTGCGCGCGTACAGCTATATAGATATATAAATCGAAAGAATTAGATAGGTATACCTACTACCCATGTAATGCAAGAAATTCAAATCGAAAAAAGAAATCTATATCATGAAGCCAAAAATTATAATACATATTAGGTATATACGAATATACATCGATTCATTTATCCTTGTGAAATATGATGACCTTAATTATATCTAAAATATTTGCCCATGTAATTATAAACATCGATTTCTTTTTTTGCCTTTTCACATATGTATACATGTATAACCATGTTATTACCTGCACGTAACATTTTACCCAATAGCAGATACAGCAATATACGCAATACGAGAATCGGGAATGTAATCGAAAGCTTGCGCTTTCATTCGCACGTGAATAATAGACGAAGGGGCTGTGTGGGGCAGCTCAGGGGGTTCGTATAAAAGAAGGGGGTGATCGTATGTGTAAGATTTGTAATATACGCAAGGGCAGGAGGGTAAAGGGCTGCGTGTTGCATGGCACCGCGTGCGGGGTGAATTACACTTATATTGTTGATGATAGCCAACTGCGGACGGCTCGCGGTTATAACTTCACAGTAATTCACCCCTGGAAATATAGTATAGGTAAACTTGCTACGTCGATATCGCATATACCTACGCTAATCGTTATACTCCAAGCGAGGCTAAAGCTCATGCATTAGGTATATATTATATCTACGTATTATACGAATCGCGAATATATATGTATATTGTGTTAGCTAAATAATCGTATTATATGATCTGCATTATGCTCTGACTTAAAGCTCATCCTTAAACTCGTTCATCATTGAAATTCCTCTTACCCTGAATAATTAAAAAGCGCGTTATATTATATATGTATACATATGAACGTTAGATAAAATACGAGGGCCATTATAAGGTGTGGGCATGTTAAAATTATCATACATATTGGGTCGGGTGTCAAGATGCCGCTATGAAGATACGAGAATCCAAAGGCATTTTATTATCTAAGCAAACAAGCGATAAACATCAGGTCAGGTAAGAACGCCCACGCCGAAATTATTGGTAGGTTAAAATACAGATTCTAATTCGTGTTGCTGGTTTATCCAGACATGTATGTATATAGTATGTAAAGTATGTATTACCCATAATGCAATGCGTGGATCAGGTGAATATATGTGTATCAACAAATAAACTAATAAAATATGAGACATAAATTGATCCTGACTATAATTATATACGACCTGATGCTTGGGAAGTTAAAAATATTCTGGGATATTTGTATTCACGGTGCTGCTTATAATATACTCGTTGACTCAGGAACTTGAGTTGAAAGTCAAAATAATATCATACCTGCCGCAGACACGTCGTTTGATTATCGATAAACAATAACTTGAGCGATTATATTATAGAAGACTTATACTGAATCTGCGCATGAAAATCATAAGATATTCCTAAAATATATATAACAATGTAGAACCTATACATACGGTTAGCGCAGATGCGATAAAATTTATTCCGCGGTACCCATGGGCATGCACCTTGCCTGTCTACAGTGATATGGCCCGTTAATCCCACGATTGAAACCATCAATATACTGCACCTTGGAACTCACGCTTTTCTGCACCCTGTTGGAAGATCGTTCTGTATTTCAGCATAGTAGAGTTTTTTCTGTCATTTTTCTATGGAAATACATTTTATTATGGGTCTACCGATTCTCAATTACAGCCAAAGAAAAATACTGAAAAGAAAATAAAATGCTTATTGATCGTAATTATCAGCATCCAGCTACCCCTTTATCATGAATCTTCTTAATGGCGGGAGACTTATTTCAAACGCCGCCCTTACCAGTTGCTGGCGCCGCCCCTCTCGCCCTTAGCGCCATCGTGGAATTTTATTTATTGACAGGTATTACACGCTCACGTGTTTTGTAACAGGTGGGTAAATTCGGAATTTTAACTTGCCACGCGCTTGACAATACGAAAGAAAAGCGAACGCGATACAGATGCCCAATTCCAGAACACTCATGCAGTACATTCGATCGTTCGCGCGGCCATTAGGGTGCCCTCGTATGAACAGCCGGAATCACGGAAGACGGAGAGACGGAACGGAAAGTAGACGACTTCTAGTGACTTTTAAATTCCGTTGCGTGAAAAAATTTTCTCTGGATCCCCATGAAACAAATTTGCACGGAAGGACGAAACGGAATTGGATGTACACATATATATTTTATTTTATGAATAACGGATTCATTTCGGTGATTATGAGTTGATCTTACAGATAATTACATAAATCATACATTTTGATACATAAGTGCGATTTAATCACATAATTCCAGTCGAATTCTGCAAAGACAGCCCGATTCCGTTCCGTCCTTCCGTGCAAATTTGTTTCATGGGGATCCAGAGAAAATTTTTTCACGCAACGGAATTCAAAAGTCTGCACTAGAAGTCGTCTGCTTTCCGTTCCGTCTTTCTGTCTTCCGTGATTCCGGCTGTTCATGTGAGGGCACCCTTATGCCATACAATTTTTTTACCCGAATTATAGCGCGTTGACTGGAGTAACGTACATGATCACATGAGCTGGGACGATTTTTAAAACATCAATGTAATATTGTACTATACTTTGGCTTTGGCTAAATATTCAGTCGGGAACTTTGGTACTTGTCGCCAGTGCACTCCAATGATTACTGCAGAGTATTTGAACGATAAATAATTAATACCCGTTGCCTACAGCTAACTTCAACCCGCGCGCCGATGACGGGCCGTTTTTCGTCCCACGAAATAAAAGGGATGGAATTATTATCCGGCTGCGTCGTATGCGCATTATGACATTAGTCTGCTTCTTTTTACGTGAATTACTTGACCAGTGATACAAAGTATAAGCTATATGTTTTCTATATAATACCTGAACTCTCGAGATAACGGCTCAGTTTAATGATAAATCTCCGAAGACACGAATATACTTATCAATTTTGCAGAGCCTCTGGTCACCCCTTTCGTCAACATAGGTATTGGATGACGTAGATCACATAGTACTTGTGTAAGATTTATCGATTATTTAATTGATGATAAAGGTCCGAATCCTATACATACGTATACGTACGTACGTACGTATCAGGTACTGCGTAGGGAATCTCGATGCGATGTTGCGAATCGAACTCCTTGTTAATAAATCCCTCGAACATTCATCTTGGTAGTGCCATCTACTGAAGGTGACGAAAGCTGTGGGCAACAGTCGATAATAATAAACAATGCATGAAGCTTTATAGGGTGCGTTCCACTAAGCGCTCACAACGCCCACTCACGACCACGGCAGACCACGGTAAACGGCTGGAGCATAGGCTGGAGGAATATTTTGATCGCTTAGTGGAACGCACCCATAATCATACCAACCGCCACCGCCGCCACCACCCAACACGTGATCGGAATTTTATGAGGCTAGTGCGGGACTTTTTGAATAAAAATTATTTTGTATTATTATTATGAATTTAAAAACGGTAAAATTCGATGCTCAGGTTTTTTAGTAGCGGATAGAATAAATTTTTATATAATAAAAGTAGATTGGTTGTCTATGATTGTAACGAGATTTAAATATAGCTATATTATACATGGTAGACATAGGTACGTACATAACACCTTTTCTCAGGCATGGATTGTTACAATTCCACCAACAATACACAATTTATCATAATTATGGAAGGAATTATTTGATAAAGATAGTAGATTGATCATGATTAGACTGAAATATAATCGCTATTTCCATATCACCGATACACTCGGCTAGCAATCTTCTTTCTTCTTTTTCTACGATGATAACATTCAAAAGAGCTTACCTTTATTCGAGAGGTCAAAAAAACGATAATAACAAATAATACTTTTTCTCGATGAATTATCTTCAACTTGATCACAAACCGCAATACTTATTATTTGCTATGTGTAAGTACTTGTATGTAAAAGTTGAAGTTGATAAACCTAAAATCATGCATAGTGTGAATCTGTATTGGTATCAAGTTTTATCGATTCATATTTAGGCATTGGTCTAGCGAACGTACTTCGCGCAACCGTTTGTAAAAACATAGAAAATCGAGTATCGACAAAGTAGATTGTTGGAGAAATCAAGAGTCAAAGATGTCGCTAACAATAAGGAGATTAGCCAAATGTAATCACCAACATAAATACACTGTCTTAATTAACTAATTAGATTATATATATACATATTAGGTCTAATACATATACATTTATAGCCTTGGGCGGCAATTTTAGTATACACTTTCAACTCTAGGTTGGTAACAATTCTTTTTTCAACGTTAACCTTAATTCTTGTTTAACATTTCAAGCCAGAGGAGATTAAAGCTCAATATACAATAAATAACGAATATGCGAATAAATTACACAAGTAAATGTTTACTGCCTGTATTACTCAATAGAATTATGTTACAATACGAGAGATAACCAACCAGGTAGTAAAACAGGGTTCAAAGATTTCTACAACCACATAAAAGCGATCGATGAATGGAATGGATGATGAAACATTCGGTCATGATTATAAGAAATTGATAGGAAAACGCTGGATAAAGAGTATCTAACAGCGGATTAGGAGTTTGATACTGAGAAGGAGTATCTAGAAATGGCTGAAAAAATATGCTAATAAAATGGGATTGACAGCTGAATTTTTTAACTATCTGTACTCTGGTTTGAGAGAATACTTCGGTCAACCGCACTGACATAATTATATTTTCTAAACATTGAAACGGGTTTCCGAACCATCAGCCAACATTAATGTGACGGTACGATTATTTATCCATATGAGTCGGGCCAGCCGCATTGGATTTAGACGTGCAACGTCGTTTATTGGTGCTGTGCTGTATGACTTGATGCATCGGGTCTGAGAATTTCCTAAGCCAAACATCCCGCTGCTTGTCTGCTGGGAATGAATACATTATATCGGTTAGATTCATCCGTGTTCTGGCAGTTGTCTAAGAAATATGTGAAGAATTCAAACAGCTACTAATATCAAATGCAGGTTCTGGATAACATTCAAAGCTATTAAACATTAATACAGCAACAAAATTGTTCTCTTCGAGTAAATAAAAAGGAAATAAAAATTACGAAGTACTTGGACGTAGTTACCTGCCAAAAGCACAGTTTGTTTTCTGAACACGAATAGCTAACTAAGAATTTTCCTTCTGGTGAGAAGGCTAGAGCAGTTACTGGCGCCTGGTGAGCAGTTACTGTTTGACATTTTACATTCCCTCGGAGTTCGTAGAGTGCCAATTGCCCTCCTCGACCTCCAACTGCTATCCGCCGAGTGGCTGGGCAGTGACTCACCTTAAAATGGATTATGTTTCTCATTTTTTTGTGACCCATCATGAAATGTAGCAATTTTCCAACTATCTTTAGTTCTTACTTGATTGAACCTGCAAACAGCTGGGAAAACGTCGTTCAACGCTTTCATTTTCAGATGACCTGGATCTAAGCAGTGCAATATGATGTCCATGACCTAAAAAAATAAGCGAAAATGATTAACTCAACAATTCAGCTTACCAAAGACGCGATAAATCCATATAATGTATGAACGGCTTACCTCAACGAGCAAATCGCTCATCTCGCTTTGCATTTTGTCAATGAGTTGTTCCACTATTCTGAGTATTTCAGGTTTTGCTCTTGCGAGTACGCTCGCCCCAAGATTGACGTTTAACGTCTGGGCATTCTGCTGCAGTGTATTAAATCTGGCAACCTCCCTGGCCATCGTAGTAATGAACGCCGCCGGCCTGGCCGTTGCAATCAACATTAAGGCATGTCGTGCTGTGCGGCAACTGTCGGCCTGAGGTTTCAGTGGTAATCCATAGGTCATACTTGGCACCAGCTTATCTGCATCGCAACACATCTCAAGGAGGCCAAGCAAAACCTAACAGCAATAAAAATATACGAAAATTGAGGAAATCCAAATCCTTCCTCCAATTCTGACTTTCGAAATTACAGAGATGCTTATCTTATACGTCGATCAGAACGACGCACGATATTTCTTACCTTGGAAACATCTAGATAGGGTTCCCAGACAGTAAAGCCACGTCCGATGAGATCAATGGCAGCTCTGCGTAGAGCCGTATGCATCGGCAACTTAGAGGAATGAGGTGCGTGAAGTAGATGCGTTAAAGCCATACTGGTATGTCGTGCAAGATTGTCATTGCCAATTCCGAATCCTTCGACAACTGAACTCTTGCGCCTTTGTTCGCTGTCCCTTCGTTGAGCGCTAGTTACATCTTGTCCAAACTCTGCACCAATTACACCAAGTAATACAACTGCCGTCGTTTGCTTCCGTTTAAGCTCAGCTATACTGGATGGTTTCCTCGCGATACTCAATTCTGCAAATGATAAATTTTACATTGGAAGAGACATTCAGTGTAATAGGCAATGGTGAGTAAAGAATAATGAATTCTACCTTCTACGCCTTCCTCTTCTTCCTCTTCATCTTCCTGTTGCTGCTCCAACGTAGGCACTGGGCTCCCTGGTGGCGGACTTTGGTTCTGGGGCTGTGGAGCGATTGGTTCTTGGGTGCTGTATAAGGGCAGGTATTGCGACCAACTATCTACAAGTGACTTTCTACCTTTAGGTCCCATTCTGCCTAATTCTGCCAACAATAGAGCCTGTGCTGCTTCTCGGACCTAGCGAAAAATAACCAAGAATATATGCATCGGTTATCATTCACTTGAATAATATTTAGGCAAATGTAGGGGAAACTCGATCAAGTTCCGAATGTTGTTATGAACCTCGAGACATTGATGCTGCCATCGTCTAGCCATCATTTCAACTTGAGGACGCTTAAAACTCTTTGCTCCACCCTGTGCAGCAACCTTATCAGGCAAGAGAACGCAGTGCAAAGTTGCCAAGAGTGACCAGCCCTGCTTGATCTGCGCTTGTTGCACAGTGTACATTTCCTCATTTTCTTCCTCAGCTTTATTCCAGCTTACCGCAACTCTGTTACCTGGACTGTGATAAAAATGAAAATTCGAACGTCAATCCCATTATGCCAGATTAATTAGCACATCTCAATAACTGTGGATAACAATGTAGACAAAATAGTTCAAATACCGATGCAACTTTCGATTTCTCTCTTGCTCAGGAACAAACGTTGCGTTGTTCATGGACATCAGAGTGTTCGCTAGGGACACAACAGCCAGTAAATGATTACTTGTCAAAGTGGTAGATAACTCCCAGTGAGCTCGTGCAGTAAAAGCACGAGTGAGGCGTTCTTGCCTAACTAATTCAGCTGGCAAACGCTGCTCTAGCTGTGTCGCAGGCTCTCCACCCAGCTCCAGTTGAGTTTGCCACGTAGGAAGTAGCAGTGACATATACCCTAGAAATTACCATTGTTATTATCCTCCTACTCAACATTCATTTTATTGGCAGTTACAAACCTCCTTTGGATAAGACGCCGAATGAAACGGGTACCATTGGTCTGAGTAGGCCTAATTTTCCCTCACATACTCTATCTAAATCTGGGTCCATACCCCAAGCGTGTAAAAGACTCAACAATAACTGAGCGACTTCCATCGCAGCATTTGGTTCGCTGAAGGTTCCGTTTCTTTTCAAAGTGTTTCGTGACATATCGTTGTTGTTCCAGCCATCACCTAGACAGAAAGTTAGCCGCTGTAACGGTATCAAAGAAGCAAAGATTCTTTGAGAACAAAAAAACTACAAAACGTTACACAACACTATGATAGCACAAAATTCGCTGGTCGAAAAAAAATATCTCCGTGTACACAGATCTTAGGTTGAGCTCAAACAGAATGGCTGGCACTTGTGAAAATATTGAGCCTCTTTTATCGCATAATAGTAATCTCGTAATGATATTGACTGAATAGCATAAACTCAAAAATGTGCTTAGTCTAGAACTATGTAGGCAGAAGAAAATAAACGCAAAAAACTGAACACGTTAACGCATTATAAAAGCTATAGAAAAAATATCTGGGCAAATAAAACGAATTCCGTGCTCAGCAGTAACTATCTTTTGGTTCACGTTGGGGCTAACCTTTACCGTCAAGAGTGGACGGCTTAAGCCCAACGCTGTCAACCTTGGCCTGCAACTTAGTCTGAACGTTTTCGGCGCCTTCCTTCATCTTAGCCAATATACCTAGAGAAATAGATACTTATACTGTAGATAAACGAATTTAAACTGAGATGTGCAATATTTGTGCAAGCAATTGCCAAATGAACTGGAACTAGCTATAAATGTGGATAAACATAATCGTAATATACATATCTACAGGGGTAGGTCGGTCTAAAAAAAAAGGTTGTAAAAAATAAATTAAATGAAGCAGGACATATTCGAGTTTGCAATAATAATATTCAGTGCATTATTGCTGAACTGTGATCCATCTTTCGGCTGCGAAAAATACCCATTCAGGAAAGCGAGCAAAACGTTGAAGGTTCAAAGGTGTAGCTCAGTTGCAGGGGATGGGTGGCTACACTTTTCCAGAACATCGTGAAAAACGAGATCAAGTTAAAGCGATATTTTATCGAATTTAAATACTCTTTAAAGATTATTCAAATAATAACGAGAACCGTAAAAACTGTTCGATCCAAGCTACAACATTATTGAGCCGTGCAAAAATAAATTCGAAGCGGTGCTGCGTGTATTAAGAAACAATAATTAGTACATGGCAAATAATAGTATCTCGCAAAAAGTACACAATAATAAACGGTACCGTGACGATCCTTTTCTTTGAGAATTCTTTCGACGTCTCCGGCTTTATCCTTGACACGACCGAAAAAGTCTACAAATCATTATTTGTGTTTAAAAGAGATCGAAAAATTTGAATTATTTGAAAATTCGGTGATGTTAGAGTAGAAATAGAAGTTACGATATTTGATATGTAATTCTTATTTAAATTTTACCTGCAATTTTTTTATGAGCATCTGGGCTGGCTGACTGTGTGAGAGCTGCAACTTTCTGATATTCAGCAGCAGAAATCAGCCCCTGAGCCTCCAGAGAACCAGGTGACATAGATCCATACTCGTCACTCAGTAATTGCACTAAAAAGACGAACAGCAAATATGAAAAAAATTTAATCGATGATAAGTTAATTTTAAAGAAGTCACTAAAATTTTTTACCAATCAGAGCTTCGATATCGAAGAACAATATGTGGCTTTCTGGATCTTTTGGATTAGTCCTGAGGCCTTGTATCATCAGCGGTGCACCCTTAGCTTTTATCTGATTTCCATGATCATTTCCAGCCCCGCCATGCAATTGTTGTAACTGATGTAGTCCACGTTGTGTTGCGTGACGAATTGCTGACAGATTTCTGTGCCTCAAGCCCCTAGAATAAACACATTTGATATTCACTTACCTAATTTGATTTGGCAAAGTAAAGAATAGATCACGTGACACTCGATGTATCGTCCAGAAAAAGAAAACTAACCTGAAGAAATGCACAGCTGGATTGGCCAAACCGAGTTCCCCACCACCAGCACTTCCACCAGTTGCTGCTATGGTATTCTCGTCACAGGCATAAAGGACTTCTTCCGCAATTATACCTGAATAAATCGTTTATTTTTGATAAGGTTTTATCTTTCATTAATCATTTTTACTATTACTTATGCATGCCGAATTCGTTTACCATGTAAAACTCTATCCAGATGTCCGGTTTCCATTTGCCATACATATACCGCTCCGTCCGAACAGCCAACAATCATGAAATCATCAAGAGGACGCCATTTGATAGTGACGACTGGAAACAAATGTCTGGAAGCGAGAACAACGCATTTTCTTTCTGCCAGTGAGAGTAATGTTACGCTGTGATCTGAGGCAACGCTGCATACACATTTTTGAAGTCGAGGCTGTTAATAAAATCGCATTTATTAGTACCACTGTTGAATGTTGTTAGGAATGCTATAATAAAATCATCAGCACTTACACTGCAGTTGTCAGGAGGTACCATTAGCTGTGTGATTTCTCCAGCATGAACACAGAAGCGATGAATTAGGGTTCCAGCATATAAATCCCATAAACAAACGGCAAAATCTACAGATCCAGATACTAAATGTGTTCTATCGTATCTTGGCGCAGCTCCATGGGGATAGAGTAAACAATTTACTCGGCCAGAATGCCCAAGTAAAACTTGATGCGGAGGCCAATCTACAAGTGTAATTTCATCCGTAAACAAATGCGAATAATAGAAAGGTGACTACTTTGAAAGGAATATAATTAATAGATCAATTTTTGGCCCCGAGAATGAAAAAAATCGATAGCCTTTGAAAAATCTCAACTTTTAGCCGAAAATTAAAACTTTTAGGCGAAAATTAAAACATTTTGTATTGCAGTATTTTAATGTATTCTTATGCATGTTGATAACGAGAACACAAATCCGTCGACTAAATTAGGCCACGACTGACACCAATTGAGACATCTCAATTTTTCCGCTCCGAAAATTGAAACAAAGGCTATAGTCAGATTGACAATAAATAAAATCAAGGTATCGTCACAATGAATACGAAAAGAACGTTAAGATAGAAATCAATAAAGGTTCAATTGTCAGCTTACCATCATATTGTTGATGATTGCCATGCAATAACTGCAACATGACTGTCTGAGTTGCTGGTACAATAATGATACTGCCATCTTCTCTTCCTAAGACTAATCGGCTTTGTTGTGGCAAATATATGCTAGCAGTTAATTTTATCCCATGACTATCTCCAGAATCCAATTGATCTAGAATCCCAACTGGCGGTGGTTTCATTGCCTCCCAGGCAGCTGTAAGGCTTGTTTTAATAGTTGGTGGTAAGCTGGGCGGCTTGTAATCATTTTGATTAATTTGTAAAAGCTGTTGTGAAGTTACTTCTGGTAGAGTCCACACAACAACGACTCCTTCACTGTCACCACGTAACAGATATTTGATCATTTTGTTATGTTTCTGAACTGTCACCAGTCGCATTGCAGGTGGACATGAGAGAGGCTGTAACAGTTTATTCTATGTCAAAACTCTACACAAATATTGAACACAAGGGCTTCTGTACCTTGTCGCCTGGCTGGGTCAGAGTATAGTATAAGTATGGTTGATCATACTCGGCTGCGGGAGTGTGGAATTCCTTGTTGTCCGCTACACTACTAAGAATCCAGATGATCATATTAAATATCATATCTCAAATAGATTTATAAATATAAATTTTGTCACTTAATATAGTAGTACGCTGTTTCTATCTCCGCTCAAAAGTGATCTTCATTTCATTAGTGTGATTTGTTATACTGGTTGAAATGTGCGTACAGCCAAAGCAATGTGAGAGCAGAGACAATACAACATGCATGCATAAGTATGTGATTGTTATCGATTCATGATCTATTTTACAATGATTAGATGGGTGTGACGAGTTGCGTAGAAACTTACTCTGAATAATATCATTACCCTGTGATCTGTTATACAAAGGATGTAATTTGAAGAATCATATGTCGAGGGTATTACTTTTCACTAGCTGAGCAGTGGCTTCTGTGTTTAATGATACATGAATAAAAGTATGCAAATTCACGCATTACCTTGATCATTTGAACGCTTATCAATAATTGTCAAGTAATATTTCAAGTGGTTTGCTTGCATTGGTACATCATTATGAAAGATGCTTGTTAGTAGAAAGAAATATGCAAAATTAATCAAAGAGGAGATAGAAAGACAAGTGATACAAAAATAATAATACCATAATGTAAACTTAATAGATAATCATGAGTAAACGTAAATAAAACGGTGATTACGAATAAGGTAGAAGATATTGTTGGGTTACCTGCTGAGAGCCTTGCCCTTCAGCTTGCTAGAACAGACCGGATCTCCCATGGAATGTGGTAGAGGATATGTTATGTAAGACGAAACGTCACCATCAAACAGATAAATGTGTTAATCAATGTGCAATCGATATGAATAGTGAATTGAGAATTTGTACAGAAAAAAAAATAGAGTAACGATGTGAATAATTGGATTTTGACTAACAACAGGAATGAATTTACTATCAATGTAAGGGAAGCCTAGTTTGAACCTATATTTTTAACTAATTGCTTAGCTTAGCTTTTCTAAATCACATGATGAATGATTAACTATTTGTACCGATTAATTTTTATCCGACATTCAGATTTCCTTAGCTGCAAATAATATAAAATCAATGGCAGCAAACTATGAATGCAATTTTTTTGTCAACTATTTGATCGAAATGTAAGAGTAAATGTAAAACGAGGTCTTGTGAACAAGTGCACGATGATTTTACAGGCAATTCAAACCTAAAAATTATGATTTTCAATAAAATTTGCAAGAATTCACCATCAATTGTATACAACAATGAATAATAAAATACAACTAAAATACTATAGGTATAAATGCCAACAACTATTTTCTACATTGTCACTATTGCGAGTCTAATAAGTATGTAATTCAAAGCATGAAATACCTGAGCAAATTTCATAATGTTTCGAAATATTCAACAATATTCAAAAGACCGAATCTGTCTAGATGTAAGATTTTGAGAATGTTTAAAGATTCAGAAGTAAATTCTTAATATTAAATCAGTAAACATGCATATTGAACTGTTCAGCTCAAGGCTTAAAATATTCAAATATGAGAATGATAACTCTGTAACATCCATGCATGCCACAAGTCAATGAAAGAAAAATTACGTCACCATATTCTTAATGATCTTACAAAGTGAAAAGATTTTTTCTAGCATTCATATGAACTTGTTGTTAATATGATATAAATGAAATGAATATATCTATAAATTACAAAATTGTACTACGGTACTGCAGGCTATATGAAATCACACCATTTAAACCAAAGAAACTTCGGATACAGTCTTGGGATATTGATGAGTTACTCCCAAATTTCAAAGATATTTGACTTTTCTTACAGCTTGCTCCTGATTTTACACATTACTCTTTCATTTTGCTTCGAGTGTATTCTAAGTTTGATTGAAATGAAATTGCAAGGATAATAAAAAATATCCAATTGGTAACCCATCGAATGAATGATTATTCAATTCTTAACTCCTTAAAAAATGTTAGTTCAATTGCGTGACACTCTTCAAAAAAATAGGCTATCGTGCCACAGGATGTTTGGCTGTGAACCTTTAGAGTTTCTAATAATATACACAAATCAAACGTACTTGGCGGGTAGCTTGTAGAGATAACCATGACCTTCATCACTCCAAAGAACTACTCTGTCAGGAGCCAAAAAATCCCCTGCCATCCAACGTTCACCACGAGGTGCTGTTACAGAACACAATACCGAGAAATCACTAGCGTCAAAGATCTGAAAAATAATATTATTTCATTGAATTCATAGACAAATTTCCATTTACGTGGTGTCAATTAAACCTCACCTGCCAATACTTGGAGCAGACTATTAGGACAGTTCGTTGATTGTACGGGCAGCATATCATGGCCAAAGCGTTTAAACAACGAATTTGTTTACTTTCATGTTCGTAAAGTGGCTCATTGTGTCGATTTTCGTGACCCAGCAGAGTCCAAACTTTGACTGTCCCTGTTGTAGTCAATGCCAGCACTACATCATCTTCAATAAAGTTGAATTAGTTGTTGTGAGAGATTGATAATTTCAATTAATAAACATTCGTAGCAAAATAAAAACTTAATCAAAATAATAGAATTAACAATTCGTCATTGGATTCTGCTTTAATTTGAATATTGTTCAAACATGTTCAATAAATTACATCATAGGTAATCAGGCAGTAACTAGTTGTTATAGATTATGAAACTGAAACCTGTAGCCTTTCAGAATAAGACAGAAAATTTTCTGTTAAAATTTAAAGCAAGGCCAATGAATAAACAAAAGCACTTAAATCCAATGTTAATTACGCGAGGTATTAACCAAGTTAATGTTGATTGCAACATGCGTTTCAATAAGATATACTAGATATTGATATTGATGTTGAAGACTTGGATATATATTTAATATGTATACTTACGTTAGAGTATACAGCTTACAATTAGAGATATCGCACAAATGATAGATGTATGGAAGGAGCTTCAGTAGGGAACAGGAGGTAGCAATCGTGGAGACGATAATTCTAAGAGGTGGTAATAGTTAGAATGAAATAAAAAAATTCACTGAACCAAAGACAGCTGGCCACTAAAGGATAATAATAAGAAAATTTTAAAATATACATATAAAAAGACTTTCGGTTTCAGTAACAGCAGAACAATTAATGAAATACTGAAAATCAGTAAATACTAGAATTTCTCCGTTTCATAACATGGTGTGAAATGATAATGTGATTAAATTGAATTGAATAGTTTTTATGCTAAGACAGTGTTTCCATTCGCTATCCAGAATAACTATCAAATTTAATTGCACACCATAATGGTGCTCGACAATAGCCAAAATAATCCAAATTGTTAGATAAATTCTTCAAGGTAGCCAAGATGCAAGATATTGATTCAAATATCATATCTGATAAAAGAGCCCCAGAAACACCCCAGAAGAAATATTACTATATAATATATACCACCTATGCATTACAATTGTATGATTATCAAGTTGTTATGTCCAAAATCACTTAGAACTAGGTTATTTGTACACCATTGTATATGTATAAAGAAAAGAACCCAAAATAGAAACTCATAAAGGGAAGTAAAAAATGCCTTTTTTATTTGTCGAGAAAATACTGGTCGCTTGTTATATGAGAGCTTTACCTGTTAAAATGAAAAGTCTACAAGAAGTTTTGGTGGTGAGATATTGGAATAATATTCATTATCAATGAAGTATAGAAATACAGCAGAAATCAATAATGTAAAACATATTAACATAATCTACATATCCTCAAGGGGCAACAACAGTTTCATATCATTACTTAAAAACAGGTAAATTGACGCAGCTCATGTAACTCAGATCAGCGATAAAAACGCAGAAGATTGAGATATCTAAGGCTGGATGTAATCAGAAAATATTAGTAGAGAATAATTCGGGTTAGGATGGTAAGCATAGATGTGTGATGGAGTGTAACTAACTTGTATGCACGTAGAACCGACCTTTCCGTTTGGCCGGTCGCAAGACATGCAGCGCACTTATCCAGTCTGGATTTACCCTCGAACTCAAGGTAAACAATACTTCCAGGCTGAATGGATCCATCACCAAAACTTCTGGATAGTAACTAAAGACAAAAATAGACTTGAGAATGAAATTCGAAAAATGCTGAGCCGCCTCATGAAACTGTTTTTCCAAAGTTGGTTTCACTCAATGTCAGTTCCTTACCCAGAGCAAAATAACCTGATATCTTCACCTCCTGCAGAAACGTACGGCAGCATTTGGGTGTGGATGTTGTTGAGTTTGACTGTTTCCCTGCACTTTCCATCTATCAAATCCCAGGTGCACATTTCCCCACTCTCGCTGCTACTCACTATGTAGTTTTGCTCCATTATCACACTCGCACGGCTCAGGCACATTATAGGAGCCGTGTGTCCAACAAGCAAACATCTCGGAGTCATCTTGAGTAAATAACAAGTATTGAAACTGCAGATGTTATCTTTGCTACCTCCAAGTAAGTGATAAAGGTAGCTGTCCTTTTATTCAGAATCTTTACCTTTAGAGTTTCTGAATCTACTTGCCACAGGCATATTTGTCCATCGTAACATCCAGTCACTAGAGTTTTCTGATCTCTAGATAGATAAATACAAGATATGCAGTGTGTCGGAGCGATTCTTCCCCATAACACAATTGGCACAACCAAACTTGTGCCCGCTGTCATCTCGAACTGTCCTGAAAATTAACCGACAATTTGACACATGGTTGACATCTTATAACTAATACCTGTTTCTGTAGAAAGAATAATTTTTAAGATGAACAAGATATATGTATAGGTGATCGAGTGAAACAACAAATATGAGACTCTAAGACAATTCTTGACGAAATTTAAAAGAATCATGTTCGATTGAACTTACTTTTCAGTAGAAGTCATGTGCCAAGATAATTACGCCTTCAATAAATCACACGGTTAGTTTTGAGCCTGAGAAAACTGTCAAAAAATCAGCTCACTCCTATACTTACGTTTCAAGGTGTGTACGATTATTAATCGTGCAAATTGTCCAAAGTTAAAATTGCGAAAACCTAAATGGATCTTGTGAATACGCGAAGTGATATTGACAATTGGTAGAAAGATACCAACTCGTCAAATCAATTTGAATGGAAACGTCTGCTGCGTCTACGTTGGCCTGTGTTTCGAGCCTAATAGGTATGATCTTTTGTACTTTTTTTCAAAACAACCACTCACCTGAACCTCACTCACCGGGACTGGATGACGAGGGAACACTTACTACTTCAAGACTGATGCTCTTGGAAAACACAAAAATCCGTGCACCCGTTCTATGACATTAATTAAGTGTCGCCCATTTTGGAATTCTCCAAAACGAAGTGTGCTCCAAATCACTGATCCACAAGACGTCAATCAGCTGATTTGTTTTGAGTTTGCGCCATACGACCAAGGGTGTATTCTGAAATATACTTGAATTACTGCAAGCACTGGCAACCGCGTTCCGAAACCACGCGGCAGTTTACTGTCGTCAGTAAGTGACGTCATAAAATTGATGACGTATTGACTGCGAGGGACGCTATCAACACTATGATCACACAGTAACTATCAATGTGTCGAACGCACTGCTACATATATGACTGGCCGAACGGCATTCAACCACTGATATATAACTACACTAATAGATAGGTATCTATTCTCAATGGTGATACCAGCTGATACATATATACTGTGGTATAGTATAATATAGTATAGTAATATAGTATAGTATAGCATATAATATTATATGTATAATCAGTGGATATAGGCGATCGTGCTCCCTTACTATGTGCAGAGATTTCTCTGCTATATGCTTGCCTTGAATTATGCCCAAGCAGTGTCTCCATCTCCACAGAACTTTGCGCAACCGTACTGTGTTTTTCTGGTTTTTAGCAAATATTACTGAGCGGTGCTCCTTTCCTTGCACGCGTATACTGTGTATTATGACAAATCTGGAGAGCTATCAACTCCTGCATCCGGAGTTACTTACAGAAGAAACTTTATTGGAAATCTTGAAGGATGTAAGTTTCCTCCTTTTACCCTTAGTTTCCTTTTCAATGGAGGTGCCAAAGATTTAACATTCATACATTTTTCAGTCGTTCATTAATTATATTTACTATCTTCTACAGAGATGCATTGAAGTACCCAAACTCAAATTAAAGAGCAAAACTGAAATGGTTGAGATATTCAAACGAGTAGCATTACCGCTACCCCAAAGGAAATGCAGCGCGGACACTTCTTTGCGCAGAAGATCTCTTGGCCGGTATAATGGCAGAGATCCCCAGGAAGCAACGTCAATGTGAGTTTTATGTTCAGGAACTATAGACAAACCACTGTACGCTTGATCTCTGTTTTATTCTAGGGCGATTGCTAAAATGTCATTGGATACCTTGCCATCTCGCAGTAGCAACGAAAGCCTCCCAGCCAGCCAAGATATTGAAATCTTGAATGATGCACGGTCAGTTATTCCAAGGACAAAATCACGAATAATTCGTCTGTCCAAGTCTTCTCAAACTACTGAGGCTTCTCCTGATACTAATAAACGGAAATCTGAAAAAGTATGTAGCAGGGTGATAATAGGAAAATTTGCTACTGCCTGTCCAGCACAATTCAATGAACAATAATCCCGTTTCAGAATTCGACAGAACCAGTTCGTTCTCATAAGCGGCAAAAAATCACATGGCCCTGAGATTTCTTATTAAACCATGCAAGATCCCACATTCATTAGGTATTTTTTCGCAAGCCTCTGGTATCGGTACCAAAGTATACCAGAACAATAGTGTATGTCACGCAAACTATATTCTGGTACACTTTGGTTTCTATACCAGAGGCTCGCGAAAAAATGCCTATTATTACCTCATTGCAAGTGTCGTTTGCTGGTGTCTAAAGAAAGGGGGCATAGGAATTCAAGGAATCGGTTGTATAAGAATACAAGCTAGTATAACAATTGGATGCATTCATTTGTACAGATTTTCTCTTTTGATAGAATCAATAAAATACCAATACAATGTATCATGAGTATTCATATTTATCTCCCGCACACAACTTACCACACTTTACAATTATAAATACTACGGTGTATACCGAATGATAATTGGAAGTATCGAGTAGACGCACACTGCACGCACACACATTCACAGATCGACAGGCAGCGTAATTTACAGTACATAAATTGAGTAGGTGAAAAAACCTGTGCTAACATGTAATGCATAATCAACGTTCCATCAATCGATTTCAACCGTCAAAAGGTAGATGACGTAATAACACCGCACTGTGGTAACACAATAACATAAGAACACGATAAAAACCATTCCAATTCGTGATTAATTTATGCACTCACTCGCTTACTCCCTCACACCCACATTGTAATGAGTAAACTTTAATCTCTCATAAACTGCACAGCACTCTAATTCCACCACAAATCAAAAGTACAGTGATCGATTGTTCATCAAGCATTTGACAGGTGGGTGCCCTCCCTTCATGTGTTAGACAGGTGTCTCATGGTCAGCTTCTTCGATCCTTCCTAATCGCCAAGCATTAGGGTCCCCTGCAGCTGCTGTAAAACAGAATTGAGTCATTAGAAAGCACGTGATCCACATTGCAAATTGCTCCACTTTTCCAAGCAAGCCGGGCTACTCTACTGTATTGTCTCTATAAATGTAGAAGGTACCAAGTGGTTTATTTATAGAGCTGTTGAATTACCAACTATCTGCTGGTATTAGGTATGGTGATTGCATTGCGAATGTAGCCCGAATGAAAACTTACCACAGTAATAGTATTTGATCCGTGACAAACCTAAACAGAAATAAGAATGATAATTACCACATCAATAGGATAAAACAGAGGAGTTGGGTGAATTAAAGGTGGACTGGAGTACAAATGTGGTGTTGATGACGCGCATGATTGACAAAACCGGAAAATAATTCATCGGTTATATTTGAAATGTATATTAACAAACGCGAAGTGCCGGGAGTTTTATTCAGCAAAATATGTTTCTGTTACTTTACTCAATAATTATCCATGGCGGGTGATGAGAAAACATAAAAGCGATGGTAAACTTACCTGGTTTAAGAACCGAGGGGAAAATTAAGAACCGTAAGGCATGGCGTGGCGTGGCATGGTGAGGCGAGGCGAGGGGAGGCAAGGTTACGTGCCACACGTGTGTGTTGGGGATTCTGCTTGGGGATTACTATTGCGAATCGGGCACAACGGGAGGACGTACGGAGCGTGAAGGTGCCTAGGATGATGAAGGGCGTTGTTCAGCACGTCAGGGCTCGTATACAGCAGCGGCACTCGCTCTTCTATACCAAAACCAAATCAGTAAAGGTGGGAAATTATAAAACAATAACAGATGAGAAAAATTTGTAGTGCATCAGGTATTCGTATACAAATATAGGATTCTTTGAGGAGGATAATCTTTTGTGCATATTAACTAATCGCAGATAAATTATGTACATTTAACACGATAACACGATATCCTTGAAAGGACGTAAAAATTTAAGAAGCTTGGTATATAGTCTACCGTGGGGTAAGGCTATAGCAGTAAATGAGTTTTATACAGTGGATTACTAATCATTGTTGCCAAAGTTGCACGACGGGAAGGGAATGGAATTGATAAGTCCGCGCGCACAAACAGATATACCATCCAACTTTGACTTGCATGTATACAGTCAAAGTTATACAAGTATTCACACCTGAGACGAAAAGTTGAATAAGCTTACTCTACCTTGTAGTTGCCGGTTGATGAGTGCCGTGATACCTTGACCATTGCCCCCACTGTTCTTTACCACCAGCTGTAGCTTAGTATCCAAATCGCTGTTATCGGCATTGGTGGAACCCGTCCCAACACCTGGGACACTAGCCAAGCCTACAACCTGTCCATTTTGATGTTGATGGAGGCCACTTGCCGCCATTGTCTCACTCACCTGACACATACAACGCACGCTTACATTCATTTTTGTATATCAACGATCATTGAATTTCGAAACGATACCAGAATGTTACGTGTCATTCGTCGCATTTTGTAATCAGCAATAATAAATCATGATCAATAATAAATCATGATAAACAATTATAAAGCTGCATAATGAATAGTTTTGTAAATGGGCAATTGAGATGACCTCCTAGAGACGGTAGAATTCTGGAAAAAGGGGGTGTACAGATACCTGCATCAACTTTTTAACAACGTCCCTTCCAAGAATATGGTCGAATACTGCTTGCAAAAATTGATCCGTGATGATACTCAATTTGAGCTTGTCTCTGTGCCAGAGCAGTATTCTAGATTCCTCCATTGCTGTTATAGATACCTGAACATATTGACATATGCATATTAGTACAATATGCCATAGATATTGTTTTGAGACATGGTTGAATCACTTGAAGGAAATAGCTATTTACTTGAAAATATTCGTCCGTGGATACGCCGAACCATTCCGGGGAATCAAGAAATTGATGCGGAAATACAATATGTAACGCTCTCCCATTCTGCGAGACCACCAACCTATTTTAGTTGCAATGGCCTGATTAATGTTATGGTTCTCAAAATGTAGATAGTAAAGTCCACACACGTCGCTTCATACAAATGACACTTACTTTCCAGAAAGTACCAATGAAAGCGAGTCGACTTTTGTGACTTTTTCCTGTGCATAAACCTCTTGGTACTTGAGTTGACGGATTCCTTTCATACAGTTCAAAACTTTTTTAAATTGGTGGCGTGACACTCGCAGAGGTTGGAACACTGCGACAAATACCTAAAATAGTAAACATTTCTTTTAATTATGAAACAAAAGATAGGAGTTGGTTAACATCTATTTCAGAGACTGACCTCTTCAACTTCCCTGGAAAACTTGACTGGTCGAAGTCTGTAGAGGAGCATACAGACGTGAACAAAATTTATTGCAACAAATATCGCATTCCACAAAGCTGCATCAAGCCAGCAGGCAATAGCCCACCCCCAAAGGGCAAGGAAGGCACAACCGACAAGAAGAGTACATCGGAGATATAACACGCCGTGTATGCCACTCGGGGCAAGGTGGGAGAGAAAGAAGAATGCATTGGCTAATTGGAAGTAGATGTGATTAACATAGACCCCGTGATAGGGTTGACAAGTAAAAGCACCACTCAGAAATGTTGACGATATCACAGGTGGGTATGGATAAGATCCGTGGTTGATCCCTGACAAACTGCCATCACCTGTAAAATGATTTTGTTCAAACATTTCCAAATGTTATCATATAAAGAGCAGGCAAAAATTTGGAAAATGCAAAACATGTAATTATATCAGAAGCTGAGGTGGAAAATAAGATACGAGAAAATAAAACTATGACATTTACTACACCTGCAACAGGGTTGACAGTCGTATTGTGGCACTCATCATTTCTAGACCCGACGGGTGCGGAAAGATCCGTAGGCTGGGAAGACCGGGGTACAATACTGCTGTCAGAAACAACAGTGGATGCCCGGCCAGGGTCTGTATAGTTGGCGCCTGCTTCTACTACAAGTGGACACAGAAAGAGTACTAGAAACAAGACCCTGGCATAGGCTCTGCAGTGACCCCAGCCATCCCGGCCACCTTGTCGGACAATCCTCATCCACATCCCCGCATCACCCCTGCTGAAATCCACCTGCCGAAAACTCGGGCGCAGCCCCCGTTGTTGAACGTCGTTGGTATCCGGGGCATATATAGTTATGTGTATGCTATGGTGTCCCAGTGTTTGACCGGGCTAGCCCGCGATTTTTTTGTGGTGACGATGACACCGAAGATCTTCTATCGGATCACCGAATTGGACTTGAAAACTATAACGAGTGACGCGACCTAATATTACGAGCAGGCGCGATGTCAGAATCGATAAATGACGTTACGTGAACCGAGTTTCGAATAATCCACCCATGAAGCGAACAAAACGGCAATTATGTGATATCATCACTAGTCGTAAGAAACTGCGAAATGACAACGATATCGCATCTGCAGTGTTAATTGCTACCTATATTCCAACTTTTAATTATGACATTTGTAGCAATTAGCGAACACAGTTTAACATACAGCCACAGGCACAAATATCTAGGTTGGGTAGGTATATGTGTAGGTTGGACGTCGCGGTCGCACCCAACGATGCCAGGCGTCACAAACCCTTCCAAACCCGTCGTTTCTTATCGGTTATCAATAGGCAGTACCACTCTTAGCTTTTTCCAAGATGCAAGCCATGCTCGGAATAGTCGTCGGCGCAGCAAGCATGATCTATTAGTTGATCTACTTGCTGATCCGCGGCAGCGATTGCGATTTCGCCGCGGCGCGCGACTGCGTCCATTGCAAGGGTGACA
The DNA here is from genome assembly GCA_963978495.1 of Athalia circularis. NCBI lineage: Eukaryota > Metazoa > Arthropoda > Insecta > Hymenoptera > Athaliidae > Athalia > Athalia circularis. The sequence goes on from OZ021700.1 coordinate 25,510,880, forward strand.
GCTGCTCTTTAGAGCATAACACTCAACGATATATCTAAGCAGCTGCTCAATGTATTTCTCAATTTCAACACTAGGGAGCGAGGAAAGCGCTCAATAGGGTCGTTGGCGTCGTCAAGCGTATTTCAAATTGCATCCAACTGAAATCTTACCAACCCGAACTGTATCTCTAGGAAACGCTTTGACAAGAACAATTACGGTCCAGAACTCGGATTTTTTCTTCTGATTACGAAAATTAATTATCTGAATTTGGAGCCTGGCGAGCTTGGGCGTTAAGCTTCGGTTTCGTAACTACCTTGAATTTTCTGATATCAGGTGAAAACATATATTTAGTGTTTGTATACAAGATGCATGAAATCCAAATAAAACATGTGTATCTCCAAATACATCTAAGCACCAAACGATTCAACTGTGTTTTGGTATAGTTACACCTAGTGTTTCCCCCATATTCATTCCTTAAATTAGTTTCACATATTTTACAGCAAACAAACATGGCACTTCGGAAGTCTATGGGAAATGCTATATTGCAGGATAGAACTTCTCCAGTAAATGTATCATCTCCGTTACGTCGCAGGACCCTAGCTGCTCAAGTACAAGTCGATCTACCAAAATCACCCACACAAAATGATGACGAGAATGAAATAATAGCTAGGCGCAGACCACCAGTGCCAGTCGAAACTCCTAAGTCGTTGGACAACTCAGAAAGGCGTGTTTCCCTTGGACTGGTCGGAGCCCTGTCCATCAATGAGATAACAGAGCATTATAATAAATGCATCAAATTATGTGCAGAGAACAAAATTACCACCAAGAATGTTTTTGCCTTGTCTGTAATCGATTACATAGGTGTTGTGACTAAACGAGACAGTAATAGTAACAACATGCAAACTGCAGGCACCACTATGGACGTCAGTGCAAAAATTTATGGGCTAAGAGTAGATTGTATTCACGGCGATATATTTAAAATGGCAGGAACTTCTGAAAACCAGAATAAGCATGATGTGACAAAAAGTGCCACTGAAAATGCAGAAAATACAAGTTTAGTAGAGAATCGAGAAGCCGGGGAGAAAAAAAAACGTCGCACGAAGAAGATTCTTGGGACCATTGAGAGTGTGGCAGGCAAGCCGGAAACCTTGCATTTATCTTCATCAAATGATAATAGTGACCAACAGACCACGGATACGCTTTTGCAAGTCACTTTTCCTATTCATGTGATCAATGGACAAAGTCTTCACCTGTACGAAGATGTTTTATTAGATTTTGCCCCACAAAGAATTGCGGAGAGTGAAAAGACTCATCAAGACTTCATTGTTCCAGCTGTTGAGAATTTCAATGATCTTCATATTTGCAAAATGTTTCAGGACTTTCATATGATTGGTTGGTCTGAGGCTGATATACCCGAATCACCAGATATAGATACTAGTCGAAACAATGAAGACTTCAGGTTTGATATGGATGCATCTTTATCCACACCTTGCCAGGAGAGCAATGTCGGGATGAATTATTTTGACCTGGATGAAGCAAGCCAAGAAAATATTGATAGGTGTGCAAGAAGAGGAGAGCCTGCTGAGCGCATCGTAGACTTCAGTGGGTTAGTTATAGCTCCCGAAAAGGAGAAGACTTTGGAATACTCATATGTACAGAAAAATGTAACGCTGCATTGGGCAGGTGCTACTCACTGGAAGCCAAAATTAATTTCCAGAACACAAAGCACAGGTGAAAAAATGGTAGAGGTTCCTCGCCAGAAGCCTGGGAGAAAGGCAGTGGAGCTAATATTGCAATTTAATGCAGACTCTATCGAGGCAATGCTCAAAAATATGCATCGTAAAATTAAACAGCACTTGCAAATGAAAACGGTGATGCGTTCTTGGAACGAGGGCAAAGTAACCCTCCCAGAAGATCTTCACTATGACGAAGCAGCTCCCACTAAATATTACCACTGGTCTTTTAAAGACAAACCTATTTTATGGCTGCCCAAACTAAATGGAGAAGCAGCTGATCCTGAAACTGACAGGGGTGGAGATGCATCCGTGGTAGAAGATGGCGTAAACTACGATTATAACAACCAAAATGATACACTGGATTATTGCCCCCATATTAACAACGCTGAAGGTTACAACGAAGATGTGCAAGCTGAAGAGCAGAATCAAAATCCAGAAAATGTTGTGGCTACACAGGGATTTATGGGGGATAATCTGGTTGCTGCTCCGAAGTCTACTACTCAAATTCACATCCAATATTCTACTCGAGCCAAGAAAATTGACATGAAACAGCTGAAACGCTCGATTTGGAAATCTTTGACGGATCAAAATTTCATTCTAGACGAGGTAGACGAGAATCTTGGGCAGCGTGAAAATGATATGGCTAATTCCAAGATGAAAGAAGTACGTTGCTTCAGTGATATCTACAAAAAGCTCCCCAATATCTTAGCCAAGACTAACGTTGAGGCGTTGACTCCTGCACTGGCCTTTGCATCTTTACTACACTTAGCAAACGAGAAGACGTTATGTCTCGCCTCCATGCACGATATTTCGGATTTAAAAATAATGCAGGGATGATTGTTGTCTAAATATGACAATAATGTCTGTGTATGATTCAATGTGTACATATCTTAATAATAAACCCGAGTATGGTTTATTAACACAATAAAAATAATTCCATCATTTTCATATGGAATCAGTAATGATGTCCATTTATAGATAAATGCTAGAATATTCCTATCATATAATGCTGGATTGGTACATCAATTGAAAAAGTATATCAGTATGAGAACATCAATCTCTACCTGTAACCATAGATATATTGATATCTGTAACCACGGAGGAATAGTATACCTCTACCTATAGATTATTAGCAGTGCTCATAGCATTAAGAATAGATACCTATCTATTCTCGACGATGCTGCCAGGTTGAGGTAGAAAACTAAAATGACGACACCGATTGCAGAATTGACGCGATAAGCTATACATTGTATGTAGAAGTTGGGCTATTCGAACTTATTTGCGTCAACGCACGAGCGTCAAAAAGTGGTGGGGGTGTACCACGTGACCAGCTCGCCGCTCGTTTCTGCGGCGATTCGACGCAAATGAAATGGCACCTATGTCTTGATTAACAATTTTTGGCGCGAATATTGATTTCAGAGTCGACATCTCACAAGTTTTTTTCACCGACATCATTCCGATACCTAATCCTATAATCAGGTAAAAATTTTTACTCAAAAAAAGCTTATTACCTAAACACAGCAACTTAGGATTGTAATTGAAGATTGCTAGTTTACTAGACTCTTCAACGGATTTTCTAGCCCTTTAACCTGTACTTAACCTAGATTTCTAGTAACATACCCATTATTTTCTAATTTCAGGGATAAAAAATTAACGGAGCAATGAAGTTCTTCCGAATAGCTTCTCTCAGTGAATTCATTCCTCCGCTCTGCAATGATGAGGCGACAGTTGGTTTGGTGGGTGGTAGTTTGAAGTATGCGGATCGTGAGCATTTGAGCGTGTGTATGCAATTGTACGCTGCATATTTGCTGGATCATCCAGATGCAAATGTGAGCTATGATATGCTGGCAACTCGAGAAGCTGGCAATGGAATTGGTGCAAAAGATATGTTCCTTCCAGTACAGGAAAAAGTGTTGAAAAAGATTGCAAGCGTATGGCGTGACAAAGGTTTTATTGAAGCTGTTCATGTTACTGCTGAGGAAGATCCAGCTCAAGTCACAAGAACATTACATTGGCTTGCAACTAGGTATTGTATCTCTCCTGTTTGCTTGGAGTTTAGGATCTTATTTGATTACAAACCAGGGCTAAGGTATAATATTCTCTTTTTAGACTGGGCCGGTTCTTCGATTTGGTAGATAAATTAGCATTCTGGAATGAAGGTTTACCCACTTTGGCTTCTGGTTCTGTAGAAGAGATCGCCATTACACGCGATTGGGCCACTGCCATTGTAATTTGAATTTCCCCAAGTCATATCTAGAAACATGAAAGAATCTTCCATAAAAAATGCAAAATCAATAACTCTTCACTTATTATGCAGATTCGTTGTTTAGCTTGGCATCCGCACTGTACGCGTCTTGCTTTGGCAACGCGTGACGATAGAATTCGTGTCTTTTGCAAAGACGTACAAGGCACTGCCGTCCTGAGACACAGCTTCCAAAAATCTGTTTCTTGTTTGAGTTGGAGACCAAACTCTGGTAGAGAATTAGCAGCTGCTTGTCAGGCTGGTATCCTAATTTGGACCGTCGAATTGGGGGCAGCAAGTAGTTCGCTTAGCCAAGCAGTCACTTTGCGGCAGAGAGGACATGCACCCGTTACCAGCATTGCTTGGAGTCCACAGGTGATTTCTTGGAAATGCTAGATACCCTTTGCAGAATACTTCTGCAACATGGATTTGTTATAGGGGGACTTGCTCGTTTCTTGCTCTCCGGCAGACAACAGTATGTATATTTGGGATACCGCAAAAGAATCGGCAGTTCCACTAAAACATGTTGGGGGTGGTGGTCTCTGTTTTGCTCGATGGTCCCTGTGTGGTTCCAGACTACTAACGGCATCGACTCACTCGGTGTTCAGGTAAATATTCTTACATTTAAATCGAAATACCGATTGGCAATTTGTACAGCAATGAACTTATCTTGTAATTAACGATGATGTCATGCACCAGAATATGGAACACGAGCGAAGGTTCTCAATGGAAATCTGAAAAATGGACAGTTCCGAACGGCCGAGTAGCTGCGGCTTGTTTTGGGCCAGATCTCAAGCTGTTATTTGTTTCCACCGAAGTCCCTGAGACGGTATTTTCCCTGCCATTGCAGGAAAATATTTTTGACCTAAGGAACAGTGGCATCAACAATGACGACAAGGTTGCAGTGGCTGTAATCGATCTGAAGAAAACAATCCTCCACGACGATCACTATGACCGGCAATCGATCATTGGTGGAAGAGTCATAGCGATGGAATGGGACCCCACAGGAAAATATCTGGCCATTATATTCCAGGTTCGTAGATTTTTCTAATTGGAATCAATCAAAATTCAATCGACATCTGTTTTCAATCGTATCCGATTTACAGGACAGTCCAATTGTTGTGGTATTTGCAACGGATTTGAGGCCAACGTTAATACTAGCTACTGCATCACAAGGTTGTTTAATAAAAGGATTTCCTGGTGAAGTACCGAACTGCATGAATTTTCAGCAGAACTTTAGCCTTGATTCAGACTTTAGAGGAGCTTGTCTAACAATCGCATGGTCAAGTGGGAGGATCCAACACTTTCCACTAATCGGTTCTGAAATTCAAGAATAGTATTTCCGGTCATCATTCATACAGATGGTACCATGTAATTTAGATCAAAGTCATTAATAAAATTTTCTAATTTAGAAAATTAGTCAGTACTTTAAATCCGATGCACGTGCCATTCAATTTTTAAACAATTCAACGTTGACGACGTGTAATCATAAATTAATAATGTTATTTTGCACAAGGTTTAAATAAAAATGAAATATTTTTTATATCCTTTTTCATTTCATGTATAAGTAGATCTCAAGACCTGTCACTGATATGGAAGTGCTATTTTTGACTCAGCCTATTGACTTATACCAGAAGTATGGGATTTAAATCAGCAACATCAACACAAGCACAAAAGGTTTTGCAGAACCTTTTCTTCTATTCTTTGGAATCAGGGCAAATCGTAATTAACATAGCGAAACAAATTCAGTTTAATAAGTGGACTGATAAGTTCTTACTGAAAACTGCATTAGAAATCGATCCCACAGCTAATCAAATCAAAGGTCATATGAGAGAGAACTCTATACTTAGTATAAAATTTTTATTATACTATTGAATGAAAATACAATAATATATTATATTAGCATTTTTCATTTGCATATATTGACCGTCAAATATACAATTGCGCTCGATAGCAAATTTGATATTCAATAGTCACATATATTTTTTGTATCCATATTCATTTTTTTTTATTTTCGGTTAATTTATCATTTTCATTGGTAAATATATGCAATATACTTTTTTTTATATTCATTTACATTCATTAGAATATAACACGATAAACATGATTTTACACTAGACGGATACTTTAGGGCACCTCACTATCCCAGCGCACCTTCATTCTTACGGAGAGACCCACCCATCTAGAGTTGATAACCATTATTCTGCGTGAATCTTTTTTTCCTGTCTTTTTTTTCTTTCAAAAAATACTCTCATGTTTTTGTCTCCTTCCAATTACTATATACGATTATAATATTACCAATTGATAATTACAATGATTGCATTTATAATAATTAAAAACATGTCTTACAATGATTAAAGAATGATAATCAAAAAGAAAGAACAGTAGTGATACAAATCCTCTTTCTTCTCTGTATCTCATAATTTTGCTGCTACGAAGGAAAATATTAAAAATTCAAATACCTACAGCAAAATGATCCAATCTGTTAACTCATAAACTTAGCAGTAGAAACAATTTTAAGATAAACGATTGTGTTATTATTTACGTTATTTGTTTAATTTATTCTTTATTAATATTATTATCATCCAGTTATAGTTCATCTCATTTGTGTAAAAAATTTTCAACAGTAATTTTTTTTTTCATTTTCTAAACAGCTAAAGACTCCAAATATACAGGAAAATAATGCTCGGCACATTTTGGCAGAGCTGTATACGTGTATGCTATAAGAAATATTTCAAATGGAAGATATAAATGTTCTGGAAAACATACAAAAATTTGTTTGTTATTTTAGTCAGTATTTTAAATTCAAGTGTTTCTTTACAGGTATCCATAGTGCATCATTGACACCCATATCGTAGAGCAAAGATATTGTTAAAATATGTGACTGACAAAATAAACACAATTTCTAAATTTGGGCAATATTACCATGTTACAATCATTTTAGGAGGTGCAAATTTAGTTCCGAAGAATGGTGAATTATGTTAGTAACACTATTGAAGAGATGAAAGACTAAAAAGTTATGTTCTCGATTATTATTTCTTTCACTATATTTTTGAATATTTGGAAGATGTAACGAAAAATTTATCTATCACGCTATTTTCAATCGATAGAAGTTATCGTGTTGATCGTATTTATTTGGAAAATCAACCGGGATTTTTCAGCGGTAATAGTCTGAGAACGAATTCTTTGAATATTTTCTACTCGCTTTCAGCAATAATTTAATAACTCATTTTTTATGTCTTCTATCGATATAAATAAAATTCAATAATCATAAAAAATTTAATTTAAGCATCGTCTACTTAATAATGATAATCTTCATGTTTACAAAGTAATATAACATTGGTAATAACGATGATGGGATAAACAAAAAAGAAAACAACAAAAATTACGCTACCATTATCTAAGTTATCAGTTGACCAAGGGCACAACATAGAACAATTTGTAGAATATTGATAGTGCAAATTTATCTTCATACCTGGTCGTTCATAAATTTTGATAAATTAAGTAACTAATGGCTTTATTCCCGTGCTCCAGTATTTAAAATTAACCTTTGGAATCTGGATCATAATACCACTTTCAAGGCATGTGAGAAACAAGAGCGAACAACGACACGATCAAAAAAATTACAAGTCCATAACAAGAAAAAAAAGGTTCAGAACTTTTCTTCCGCTACACCATCTGTAAAAAGCTAAGTACGTGAATAAACCGTAAAAACTGAACCACGTTTATAGACGTAGTTCATGTATGATATATATACAATATAATCGAGTCTAAAATCAATAAATATGAATTTGACTGAACTGCTTCTGTAATATAAACTCGTATTTGTATATTGAGGTGTTGATAGCCCTCGTCACACGCCTGAGACACTAGATCTGGTACTGAACCTCACTGACTTGTTCAATTCAAAATGTTTGCACCGCGCGCAGATTGAAAAAAGTTTGTGAGAGTTAGAAATTAGAAGAAAGAAACGAAGAAAAAACAACACTTTTAGCTAGAATTTTTTTTCTGTGAGACACTGCACAGCGACACAACGTAGATTGAAATGAACCCCTATTTATTTCTCAAAAAGGATTAATTAAAAGACTATTGCTTGAGATGGATCAGCGCATTCGCCGACTGTCATTCGATACATTGCCATTTCTGTTATGCCATGGTAATGTACGAACGCTGCGGCTATAACCAGAACGTGGAAGATTTGGTGGCTCTGAAACTGAATAAAGTTTTTTTTTCTTGTTTTAAGTTTTAATAACTCACCTAACTGTACAGCGTGTCCCCTGGCTGGCTATTTTTTTTTATCGATAAACTAACGTCAAGACTTACCCAAATGTCAAATTTTCCAGGGAAAAATCTTTCCGGGACTCGCCATGCATAGAACATCGCTCCCAGAATATAAAGGCACCCCATTAGAATTAGCCATCCGAGTGACGCTTGACTTATTGCTTTGAACCAGCCCTCAGCAATGGCATAGTGAACAGCCGGTATCACCTATTTGCAGATATTGTTCACGAAAGAAAATTTAATAAAAGTTTCAAAAGTTCACAAATCATGCAGCGGTTAGTTTTTTTTAAGTAAAATCTTGATGAATTGGACAAGCACAAAGCATCATCTTGATGTTAACAAATACAATACAATGACGATTAATAAAGAACTTACTTAAAGTAAGGATCTTCGAGCACTTGATACTTGATAATTCAATACTTGTTACTCACCCCGCTGAGACCAAAGCCCATAAATACACCGGCTCGTAGAGGCCTATAACTTGGTTCGCTGAATTTTTCCCACAGAGAAACAACAATGCTAGTGATACCCAAAATGACCACGACTGACAGATATATTACTTTTGGTTGATAGTGGCAGTAGAATCCATAATACAACCATGGAACAAAACTGCCCATAATAAGCATTGCAATTCCGCAGTAATCCAGCTTGGAAAATAGTCTCCCTACACATTCACTGTGACAATGGACAGTGTGGAATGCAAATGACATTCCCAAACACACTATAGCACCTGCAAAGAATGCAGCAAACACCAATTTCTCCTCTAGTTGTATCGCAACAGACGGTTGAGTTAGAAAGAAGATAGCTATTCCTATGAAAGCTACACATCCTGTAAGATAACAAAATAATCGGTCAGAATTATCAACATGATTTGTGGTATAAATTTCTCTACGAGAGGTGAATGTTGAATAAGAGAGGAATCACTCTTCAAAGGCTTCAGAATTTTCATATACAGTATCTCTGATTTGATCAAGTGATTACGCTAAGAAGAAACTTATACCTAGCAAATGGGTCCATATATTTCCAGTTTCGGTGTGAATACGGAAGATGCTTTTGAAACAGGCATAGAATGATGGTAAAGGTGGTCTGTGTCCAGCATGTAAGAAATCATTGTCTTGCAGCCATCTAGGTAAATTTCGAAAATGACATTGCTTCCACGATGCCTCCCATACCTAGTGAGAAAATTATTTCTTCAACACAACATTCACTGACTTATACTCGACTAGCATTAATAAAATTCTAGACCATGAGCAGCAGATTTGAAGATTAATCAATAATCTTGAATACTTACTTTACGAACGAATTCTTCAGCTTGTTCCGCTGCATTGTGAGCCAAAGCTCCTAAATCTATTTCATCGCTAAGCACCCCTGCTTTCAGCACTTCGGTCATCTAGAACAAAACTACAATAAACACAGATCCCTTAATGATTTATAGTACCAAATCCGATAGGATTTGGAATCAAAGCAAAGAGTGAAATCAGCCACAATTTAATCAATTTTCTATGAATTTTGACGAAATAATACCTCACAGTCCAGTAGATGATCATCTTCGGGAGTAGATGGTAAAGGACAACCGACACCATCTTCTTCCTCGGCAAGACAACTAGCGTCGTCATCATCAAGGAGATCTTTTACTTCGTGAAGACCTGGAATATCGCTGTTCAGTGAGACACGATCACTCCATGGAATACGATGACGGATTCCTGCCTCTCCACTCAAAGCCAGGTCTCCTCTATCTTCAATAATTATATCTTCGTAACGTGACATTTTGTATTTTACTTAGAAATTTTTTCTTGCTACAATACTCGGTAGTTTTGCTATAAAATTTTGATCATTCTGAAACAGAATAAATTTCATTTTTGTTTATCATTGACTCATGCAAGGCCATTTTGGTAGAATAATAACGGCTATTATTGCGATAACAATTCTGTAACAATGAATGTGTAGTTTTAGGTAACAAACTCTAAATAACTATGATAAAAAACGCTATTGCAATTATGAGTTGATAGACAGATAATGATTTTATGTGGCACAAAATTCAGTCGCCGGCGTACGACTACTGAAGAAAGCATGGCACATCAGTTGTTCGACTTAAAAAAAACGAAAATTTTGCTACAATCTGATGGTTGAGAACTGATGCATGCTATCAGAAATAATTTTGATATACTCGATATCGTTTGATTGAGCACTCAGGGATTTATTTTACCACACAGAAATTGAAAAGTATTGCCTATTGACTGTCTGTTAATGTATAGCTTGGTGAACCAGGTCAACCTGGTAAGTTAAAATTGAAGCATTCATCGAAAATAAGTAAGATAAGATTAAAAGAAGACTAGCAGTATGTAACTCAGAGAAGACTTATCATCTAAAAAATGGCTGTTTACAACCCTTGAAAGACTTACAATTAGTCAGATTAGGAAGAAATTTTGTTACCTAGCTGACTTGTAAATCCCAAATATTTAGGTTGTTTGTTGTTGTAATATATTTATATTCTTTTGCCGATCTAATCGATTCCACACAATTCCAAACAAAACGTGATTCACAATAGGATGACTAGATCCTCGAGCATTGGGAAAGGTTGTCAACAATTTACCTGACTTTGAATTCATCTATGGGTTGTGCTCCATTGAGTCAAACGTAAACAAATTGAGTCCAATATTATCATACAGATATGTTGCATCAAGAGCATGAAACTTATCATAATATCAGAGTATGAATGATCTAGAAACTATAACACGTAGGTCAACTTAGTTGGTGAAAAATAGGGATATAAGCACAACATGATGATGAATACCTCACAACAATGTGAGATAGTTGCACAAATTTCAGAAAAAAATCCGAGTGTATAAAGTTAAAAATTTATTTGTTGATACCGCATACATAATAGGCATTGGGATAATAATTAGAGAAAAGAGCAACTGAAAGACTTGGTATTATGCTTTACAATATTGGATGGACCTGTTCATGTTATTTGAACTTTGAAATGTGATGATCAAGAAGAAAAAAGACTAAAGCTCAGCTGGTAAGTTCGACCAAAGGTCATATGCTTATGTAATGAAGCACATACGTATGTATCAACAAACATAGTTATACGTATAGGTACAAAATAGGGTTTCAGTACGTATGCAAAAATTCAACATAAATTTCAATTCTAAGGTTATATGGCTACTGTATCGTAGAAAACCGATAATGAAGAAAAGAGAATAACGGAACGAAGATAATATTGTCCGAGAATAGATAAATGTCGCGCAAAAAATTTAAATTAACAAAGAAAAATAATTCAGACGGGAGAGTGAAAAGCAGTTAGATGATCCGTAAGATGACGACGTTCCATAACCGCGTTTATAACATTACAAATAATTGTTAGAAATTGTGATCCTCTTACCTAATAATTTATCAACGTAAGAAGTCTTCTCACCTGCCTAAAGATACTCACTATAAATCACCCCGTTACTCACAATCAGTACGTGAAAGTAATAACAAATTGAACGGGACACAACGACAAGTGACAACGAAACTATAACAACTGCTGATTGTCGCTCGGTTCACGTCGACTTTTGATACTAACTCTACGAAAATATGCGAATTATTACGAACTCGAATCTAAAGAACGATTTTAGCCGAATAGCGGCACGTGGCAACTCGGTTGCAATGGTTGCAGACGATAGTTTTTTGAATGAAGAACGAAATTGCAATGAAACTTCAAATAGTGTGAAACAACTTTTTAGTTAGATAAGATCAACCGCTGCAGTTTATGCAGTTCTAAGACACGTGATTGGAAAATGATATGAACTAGAAGTAGGGGAGTCAAAGGCGGGCTTCTATATCTACCGGAAAAAAAACAGAATGCAATAATAGATCACGGAATTTATTTCCCCTACTCTGGCGATGGGCAGTAACAAAATTTGACTAACTTTAGCCCAAGTTAAATGGCGAGTCTGAATCGGGAACTTTTCAGAACTCCGAATAAGTCCTAGCAAAGAATTAATAACAGGGATCAAAACACCATCTAGAAAACCTGTTTTCTTTCTAACTAATTAGTTGCGGTTTGTCATTGGATGAAAGAAAGGTTTGCTCTTATCGCAATTAACGTATTATCTATAAAGAAGTAACGCCACACTGATCACGGCTCACATGCTGCACCTGTTTACTTTTCAGAATTTTTCCCATGTCGGAATTTACTTGCAGCTGGTGCCACGTCAAAGATTATCAGTCAACAAAGTATAAATGTTATGCTACCATTTATTCAGAGAGCACGATCTCAATTATAAGGTTTCCATCAAGCCCGCAGTAACGGTTCGCTACTTATCATTTTTACTTTCACTCACATTAGTGCTCGAGCAGATCTTTTGATCGATTTGGTACAGATTATTTCACAAATCCTAATATACTATGGCTTTGTGTTGCTTTTCCTCATTTGTTTTCATCACTATATAATTTTGGTCACCAGTTATTTCCAAAAATAGCATTGTTTTCTTTGTACATTAGTAGCTGATGACAATCTTTTAAAACTTCAAATCAAATCTTTGTCAATTGCATGTGCAGTCTTTGAACAAATCATAGTATATTATTTAGTCAAACTCCACAATCATATCAATAACTATGCCGTTATTTGCAGATTGCTGTGGCTAGGTGACACGTCCTTCTTTTCTATAATAATTCACTCATCTGCATTACACTATCTGATTGATTTTTGCCAACACAGCGTTCTCCAATTAGAAAATGGAAGGCGAATGTAATTCCGATCGAATAATATATTTAAGACTGCGGAGAAAATATTTATTAGTATTTTTATTAGCAACACTTGCTGACTGGCTTCAAGGCCCATATATTTATAGATTGTATACTTATTATGGGTATAGCAGCGCAGATGTGTTGTTATTATATGTTGTCGGTTTTGCGAGTAGTACAGCATTTGGTATAGTTGTTGGTCATTTGGCTGATAAATTCGGAAGAAAGAAGTTATGCGTAGCCTACAGTATTCTGTATTCATTTGCGTGCCTCTGTAAAGTTTACAATAACTTTATGATCTTGTTGATTGGTCGAATTCTTGGCGGTATATCAACTTCGATACTATTTTCTTCATTTGAATCCTGGTACATTGGACAACATTTGATCAAATATGAGTTAGAGAAAGACTGGATCAATTCAACTCTCAGTAAAACTACATTTGCTAACGGTTTGATGGCAATTGTTGCAGGGTTGGTATCTTCCATGTTTGTCGACAAATTCGATATGGGTCCTCTAGCTCCTTTTATATTAGCGATCCCAATCCTTGTAGCTGCAGGATATTTTTGTGCAATTCACTGGGAAGAAAATTCCATTAGTGATTTTAGCTTCAAAAATCAAAACTATGAAAGTAGTTTAAAATTAATTCTAAGTAGACATAATAAAATTTTATTGTATTTGGGTATCGTTCAATCTTTATATGAATCGGTAATGTATGTATTTGTAGTTTTATGGACGCCAGTTTTGGATCCGATCCATCCGTTTCATGGAGTCATATTCAGTTCATTTATGATTTGCATAATGCTCGGTAGCTACCTGTACACCATTCTCCATTCACGATTTCATATGCCTTGTGAAAATCTACTGAACATTTGCATATTTATTAGCTTGTTCAGTATTTCCATGTGTACATATGGGTCTTATATTCAGACGGACAAGTCCATGGAAATAATTGGAACTTATCTATGCCTATTTTCATTCCTATGCTACGAAGTCGCAATAGGTATGTATTATCCAGCTATCGGTTATTTACGTGGAATTGTTATTCCTGAAACACACAGAGCCAGTATTATCAACTGGTTTAGAGTCCCAATGAACTTGATGACCTGTATGATTTTGTTGTACGTTAGATTCAAACTTCCGCATAATTATCAAATATTTTTATTCAGCCTCGCTAGTTTGAGTATTGCCTATGTATCATCTTTCAAATTCGTTAATCTGTATAATCGAGATCCAAGGTATCGTCAAGGAAAACCGAGCTCAGTGAACTCTGACTTGTTTGTCATGTAATCTAGTCTTTTCTTTATCAATTGGGATAGCAGGTCTCATTTCATTGATACTAATTTATAATATGATTGCCTGTATCTCACTATAAGCAATAGATATTTCATAGAATTTAATCTAGCAAATCAATAGTGCATTCAAAATTTAGACAGCATACAGATTAATGCAACGCACTGATTACCATTAAATACAGTGCACATGATGAAATGCATAGAAAATTCCAACTATGTATGAAATTCATAGTACAAATGATCAAACTAGAGTTCTGGCTATTTGGAAATGCACGAACCAAAGCAAAGAGTAGACCCATCTATGTGTATTTATATAATAACTTATGTATACCACAGGTGATAAATAGTTCATTTTCATTCAAAACGCAGTTGTAATTATCTCTATGGAAATGTATTTACTATCATTTATTTCCAAAATGAGCCATGTAATACCATAATAATAACATAAGTAGCAACACATCATGTGGCTCTTATAATATTTGATACCTCTCGAGTACATTCGAGACTATAATTGTATTCATCATCGGTCTAGCATATTGTGAAACAACAAGTAGACAATTAAGTGAAAATTGGAGAGTGTATCTATTTGTGAGCAATTAGACTAAAAAAGAGCTATATTGTACATAAATGTCTTTAACCATGCTGTGTATGCCGCTTCTTTGTATGTATGTCAAGGTTAGCCCACAGCTGTAGTCTTGAGTTTGGTAACATGCCTGACTAATGATAATGAGAATGGATTCATACATACAGTAATGAGACAGTACCGTACGGTATACTAGCATTCGCATACCTATACCATATCGACTGTGCACACAATGGGAGAAAATTCCAGTGCACGAAAGTCTAAGTTCATTGAACTTAACCCATACAAATATTTGGCTGCAGTCTTTCTTGGTCGCTCTTCTGTTCCGGACGTGCATGAAATCGAAGCATGAAGTTTATCACCAGTTGATTACTTTACTTCAAATATCTCATTAAAATTATGAATACGCAGTAGTTCCTGTTCATAAATTATCTGTAGTTTAATCATCATGAATTATAGTGACAGACGTAAGTAAATATAAATGTGTCAGTTTCATAATGTTTATACACCCAATTTGATGACTATAATTTAAATTATGTATCAGCCTGAAAGAATTAGAAATAATTTATTAACACCAGATTAATCTAGTAATCATCATTTTAATCTTATGCTAAAACCCAAAGCTACACCATTGTTCAATCATCTCCCTATCAACAAACCACGTTCTGGTTGCAGAAGGATTGACAGAAGATGCTCCTTTGCAAGGGAGGATCAAAGGATTTAGTTTCAAGTGCCATGAAGACAGCGGACTAAAAATGACTGTGATAAGTTTCACAGTTTTAAGTATTGCCATCACTATTGCACTTGGACTTCAATTAATTTACCAAGACAACGTTTTAGTGGTAACTAGCAATGTCAGGTTCTGTAGTTCGTAGTTGAATGTTTATTCACATTCTATTTAAGAAATGATCTAGTTAACAACGAAAAATACCCAAAGAACAGTTTTAAAGAAATTATTGCATGGAATTGTACTCTTAAAAGTGATTTTGAATGGCAATAGGAAAGGGGACATGGTGCTGTAGCCACGGATTATAAAGATTGTTCAGAAATTGGAACCAATGTTTTAAGAAAAGGTGGGAACGCAGTGGACGCAGCAATAGCAGCAACAGTCTGTATGACAGTAGTTAGTCCTCATAAAACTGGTCTTGGTGGGTGAGTTGTTATTAGTTATGTAATCTTTCATCTTTTTCTTTGATTTCGTTCAATACAATAGTTACATTTGATTCTTAGAGGTGGTTATGCGATGATATATAGTCACGAAGATCGAACACAACCATTGATCGTAGATTTTGCCAAGAATACGGTACAAGGTATAATTTTTTTCATGAAAATGAGTTTCATCATCCTTGTGGTTTAACTGATATCATTTAAGAAGAAATATATCTGCTGTTCTAACTAGGCGGATTTGGTGCTGTAAATGTCCGTTTACCGGCCTTGTTGCGAGGTCTGGCACATGCACATTCTTTAAGAGGCAGTCTTCCGTGGGAGCAATTGATATCTCCTTCGGCCAAGCTGGCACGAGCAGGATTCATTGTAACAAAAGAATTTGCTCAAGAGGTGGACGCGAATCCAAATTTTATCTCGTTGTATGGTCGACTTGAGCAAGGGCAAAGTTTAACACTACCAAAACTCTCAGAAACTTTAAACACCATAGCTTATCATGGAGCAGATGGTGAAAACATGTTAAGAATTTATTATGGGAAATAATAATATTTTGTGATTATTGCGGTATCAATCAGTTGATCAAACCCATTTTCTTTGGTGTTTGCAGAAATGTACAATGGAAATTTGTCACGAAAATTCGTTGATGGTTCACTAGAAATTCAGAAACAGTTAGCTAGATATGTGCCAGCAATAGAACACGCCAATGTTACCAATGTTCTTGGGCACTTTGTCTACCATCGATCTGATGCAAGTGCACTTAAAAATGTGCTGGAGGTAATGAATGCACTTCCGATTTCTCGTGCAAATTCATCGACTCTCAACTCGCAAATTCTCTTCGCCGATGCTTTAATTAGAAACAATCTACATTCAAAAGCTGAACTGACCGGTTTGTAGTCATTGGTTTACGATAATATATGAGCCATAAATATTCAGCTCAATAAAATTTCATCCAATAGATACCGAAGAGAGATTTAGCAGCGTTGTTGTCATGGACGGCCTAGATTCATACGTGGTTATTATAACGTGAGAATCATGACTATTGAGATATTCAAGATGATGAATCGTCAAATCCAGACTTCCTACCCATTAAACTATGGAATAAATTTTAATTTCAGTGGCTTGAGTGCTGTGTTTGGATTAGGTAGATTAACAAATGCTGGATTTCTGATGGACAGTGCAGAGAGTAACTTGGAGAGACTTATGCCAGTAGTTTTCTGTGATGCAGCATCCGTATGTGGGCTGCGTGGAATTATTGGCACAGACGATGTCACGCTTACAGCCGAATTATTTTATAATCTAATAGTTCGCAGACTTAATGTTACTGCTGCTATCGAAAATCCTCGGTGAGATAAATTTGTAGTGTTTTGTTGTATGGAAAATTAATGCGATGTATGTTTTTTAATCTATAAAGCTGACACCTTGTAAATTAAAATCTTTTTCAAAAATCCTGGTTATCGAAACTCGCCTAAATCTGTATATTCTGATTTTAATTTCACTTGACATTGAACCTATTTTGTCTGGCGTTATTTCAAGGTACTATTTGATGGCAGATGGGATTTCAATAGAAAATGACTTTCCCCACGTGATGGATCCCACCCTCCGTGCTCGTCTTAGTTCCATGCTGAACATTTCTGCTCAGAATGCTGATCAATTGATGAAGAGTTGTAATGCGATCATAAAGATAAAAGATACTATGACTGGCCATTCTGACAGCCGAGGGGGTGGTGTTGCATCCAGATTCCGCTGATTAAGTGGGAGATATAAGGGTATCAGGAATGTTGCGCAGTATTTTATAACTCATCACTATCACCAGGAATTGAGACTCGCATTTTCTACGATCATTCAAGACACTGTTTAACGATAGTAACACAAACGCTTAAGGGATATAGGTATTTATGATGGATATAAGTTTTTAATTTGCTATCTCACTCCCCAAGGAATTACTATCGGCAAATATATCAAGTGATTATTTTTTGTTATCATGTGTAAAATCGAAGTCATGAAATTGAGGGTTGGTAAAGAGTAATGGGGTGTCATTAATTTAGTGATATTTTTATATACCGTACAAAGTACATAATTTATTATTCTAGACATAGTATTTTTATTAAAAACAAAACGTGTACTTAAATTATTTGTATATTATACATTGATATAATCATGTAGTAATGAAAAACTCTAATTAAAATAATAACAGTTGTTATCAAAGTGTTATTTGTATATACCTTTCGGAATATGCCTTTATGTGTGACTGTATTTGGACAGTCAAAATTATTAGAATTTCATACTCACTGACATTATTTAAATCCAAAAAAAAGACGCTCTATTCTTGCCATGGCATATTTTAAGTATGTTTGGAATAGATAAGGTTCTCAGTTGAATAAAGGGATGCTGAAATAATATTTGACACCAATAAACGACGATACTTTTATAAGTTGTATAAGTCAGGCTTACAATCCTTCAAAAACATGATGAAGAAGTGAATCAATATAGGTTGGTCATGTCAAAATTGAGAAAATTTATCCCATAAAGTCTTCTATTTGGTCATGTAGGAATCTTTTTTTGAAAAGCTTTTTGCCTGAAAACTGACTAGGCCAAAGTGTTAGAATACTTGAATTGTCTATTTGCTGAGCATAATAAGGCAGAAAATTCTTCATATAAAAATATACTATTATACTTTGACTTGAGTATACCTTCGATGCTCATGATTGCTTTCCATATCCAGCTGTTTTAACCTAGCGTAACCCGCACTGCCACCCAGCACAATAAAATTACTCGTCCACCATAGCCACGGCTTATGTTCATTAAACAAGTAGGTAGCCATAACGGTTTGTGCACAAGCTTTTGCTGTCCCACTGATATTATGAGTCAAGGGTGAAGTCACTTTTATTTGTAACGCGGTGACAAAGCCAATGGCAAACCCGCAAAGTCCTCCCAAAATCATAGCCCCCCAAAAAAACGGTTCCAATAACTTGTTATATTTGAAAACAACACTAAACTCTCCACTGACTAGCATTAGTGGTATAAAAAGAAAGACACTGTAAACATTGTTATAGTAAGATAATAGCCAAATTTCTTGATTCACTAACGGAAGCACTCTTTTAGTGTAAATTGAGTACATCGATAGAGAAAGGGATCCAAGAATGCCAAAAACCGTACCCATGATTGACAAAGAACCTGCAACATTCTCTTGGTCAACACCTAACCAAAATCCACCGATAATTATACCACAGCAAGCTATGCAACCAAAAGACGTTTTCTGACCTGGGGGAAAAAACATTGTTAGTTTATTCAGTTTCATTTTGTAATCTGACTTAATTAGTATCTTTTGCACAAGAAGGGATACTTCTAAAACGGTTAACTAGTTCTTGAAAAACTTACCAAGGATAGAGTAAGACAGGATGACATTGAAGACAGTAGTAAGCGATCTTCCCACATAATAGAATGCAACGCCAACATATTTTAAACAAAGATTATTACTTGCTATCATAAATGTGAATAGCACTGATAATGGGAGAACCTGTGAAGTGAGGCATAGTTGTAAATTTCAACTAGGATAATTTATAGTAGAAAAGTTGTTCCATTGATATAAAGTAATTCTTATCACCTTTCTTATGACATCCGTACAATACGGATGTCCTTTGGGAAATTTTATTCGGTTGGGAAACCATTGTGCCAATTTACTAAGAGTTGTGCATATTAAAGCGCTGACTACACATTGAAACCAAGTCACAAATAGAGGTGCGTCCAGGTCAATATCATCACTTGAAAGCAGTGCCTTGTTTACAAATACCGTCAGAATTGAGACGATCCTGAAAAAAAAATATAATCGTAAGTAGTGAAACAAGGAAATTATCGTGAGTAAAACACGAATCAGTTATAATTAAAGTAAGATACGGGGCAACTCATTTTTGGTATGTGAACAGGCTGGTTCCAAATATAACTTGTTTAAAAATTATTCCTGCTTGTGAAAAGCTTAGAAGTAAATACATAACCCCAACTGACCAGTAAACCGCGACAACAGCTGCAATATTAATATACTGAGACAGCAGAATCGGATCTACTGACATTTTGAATATGAATGGAAAACTAAACGATGGATTATATCCTCGGTATTAGTGATAAGGTATCTACGTCGGGTGGCATTTTCAGAAAGATAACATGCCACAAACAGCGCTAGAGATCCCTGAGACCACGACACAACAATTCACGCAAGTTTCACACAGGCCTATAACATGCCCGCTAAGTCCCATCTATTTGTACTTATTATTGCAATTTTTCATAGAGCTTAAATAATCTGACGACCGAGTCCAATCATACTCGGAGTTTGCGGCTTGTGATTATCGTTTTCGGATGGATATTTAAAGTTTAAAGCCCACGTTTAAAGAGCTTCGGTGTCCTGAAGCACGTGTGTTCTTAACCTTGTCAATTTGTGACATTTGAATGTCATTTACCCTGCACAAGAAAACGCAATTCTGCAGAGTGAACAGAAGAAATGTCGATTAAACTAGAAGATAGGATTAAAAAATATTGCCATGTTCTTTCCCAGGAATCTAAAGGTTTTTCGAATGTGATCAAAGCTAACTATAGCCTGATAGAATTAGTGCGATTCTGCTATGTATTTTACACAATAAAATACGATCTTTCTTTTCTTTAATCTTTCTTCGCAAATGCTCATATTCTATTTTTCAGAACTGTATTTGACGGACCGTATTTCTGAGGTAGAAGAGTACATATCTCCATTGGTCTTTTATAGAGAATTTGTATCAAAGAACCTTCCATTGGTTATCAGAGGCGGAACAAAACATTGGCCAGCTATAAACAAATGGGACATATCTTACTTTCGTCAAAAACTTGGTGACAAAATTGTAACAGTTGCTGTCACTCCTAATGGATATGCGGATGCGATTGCAGCGAAGGCATCCAAAGATGGTGCCACTTTTGAAGACTATTTTGTCATGCCAGAGGAACGACTTGTGCCAATGTCAACGTTTTTAAATACATTGGAAAACTCCAAAGAACAAAATGTTTATTACATTCAAAAGCAAGACTCTAATTTCATGAAAGACTTCACAGAATTATGGGCAGATGCCGAAATAGATGTACCATGGGCTACTGAGGCTTTTGGAAAATATCCAGATGCTGTTAACATATGGATGGGAGATCAAAGAGCTGTTACATCCAGTAAGATTCTAATTATTTCATCCATGTAATGAAGATCTAATAACTTGAAAGTGCTACAAATTTGTATTCCAGTGCATAAGGATCCGTACGAGAACATATACTGTGTAGTATCTGGTGAGAAGGAATTTCTTTTGCATCCGCCAACAGATCTCCCATGGATTCCTTATAAAAATTATCCCTCTGCAAAGTATCGGGAAGTTCAACCTGGTCAATGGTTGATTGAACCGATTAGTACGGTATTGCCTACAGATAAAGAAATTATGGGGGATGAAAGCAATTATCCATTGAATTCTAATGTTGTACCTTGGGTATCCATCGATCCCTTGAATCCAGATTATTCAAGGTTTGTTGTGTGATGCTTGGGAGATAATTCATGAATACTTGAATCTGACAATTGATTGTCTATAATTTTAGATATCCTGGGTACAAAAATGCAACAACGCTCCGGGTGACAGTTCGCAAAGGTGACCTGCTCTATCTGCCTTCTTTATGGTTTCATCACGTGAGACAAAGCCATGCTTGTATTGCCTTGAATTATTGGTACGATATGGAGTATGACATAAAATATGCATACTATAAAGCTTTGAAGGTCTTATGTCATTAAAAGAGAGTGACAGTATGATTGTATGATATGTATAGAACGTTGTATGAATCTAAGGTGCGAGATCTTGGTTCGAAGAGTGCTGACTGTACATATTTGTATGAAATTGTGAAAATAATGTGAGCGTGAAATAAATAGTAGAGCTATTAATTTTTATACTGATGTGTTTGTAAAAGTCTATCCTCTGCCAACGAATTCAGACTTCCTAGCAACATTCTTGTCAACGCCTCAGTGACAAAATTCAAATCAAACGCTTGCGAGGTTGGATGAGCACATTCACGTAGCCAATCGAATCCATAGTATCGACTGTTCGAGAAACATCTGTTCGCACACTCGAAAGTTGGCGACCAGCGCAACCTCTGGCGCAACTGTCATTCACAGAAACACGAGTTTATTGCGTTCATATCTTGTTCATATTGAAACGTGCATTGTGATTTAGTCTTGTGAGGAATTCAAAGTTAAGCTGAAACTGCAGAAAAATGTCGAAGGAAGAACAATTCGACGGAATGTTGTTAGCCATGGCGCAGCAGCACGAGGGGGGTGTACAAGACGTGAGTTAATTGTTTGAGAATCAGTCGCCATAACCTCAATATTGGCCCGGCTATTAAGGCTAGTTTGATTCATATAATATATCTTGATTCATATTTTCAGCTTTTAGACACCATATTCAGTTTTCTAGCTAGAAAGACAGATTTTTATACTGGCGGGGGCGAAGGTGCAGCTGAAAAGGTAATTTTTGTTTATTCCTTTGTCTATAGCTACCCAATGTTTGATTATTCTATTTTCCACTGATTTTGTTATTGGCTTTAGCTTGTGATGAGTAAATTCAAGAAGCATGAGACTACTGCCATAAACAAGTTATTTGCGGAGAAAGCTGAGCGAGCTGAACAGGAGAAGCGGCGCAAAGAAAAGTTGGAAAAGAAAAAAGAAGAAGAAAAACAGCAGCTGAGCAGTGAGTCCAAAATTATAGAATTGACTGACGAACAAGCTGACCAGTTGCAAGCTGAGTTGAATAACAAGGTATAAATAATCAAGGTGTGTCTCACAATGTGGACAAGAAACCAAAAGAAAATTTATTGCTTACCTAAAACAGTAGAACCTCAATCATTCGAGATAGCGACATTAGGGAGTCCATGGATCATTGGAAATTGCGTGTATTGAATCTTCTGTAACAGTTAATCTGCACCTGGATAATCGAGGTTCTATCATAGTTCTGAGGAAAAATCGAATACAGCAATTCTTAACGATCTTTTCAGAAATTAGCTACTGAAACAGCAGCTGTAGCTGGACCTAGCGGAGATAATGTGCAGCCTACAATGAATGAAGTTAATAGTGAAAATCTTATTAAAGAAGATGATGATGAAGAGGATGAGAAGGAGAAGGGCAAACTCAAGCCCAACAGCGGTAATGGTGCTGACTTACCTAACTACAGATGGACGCAGACTCTCCAGGAAGTTGAGGTAAGTTCTGAACCTTTTATTATCTCTCGATATTCTTGATGCATAGTGTTTGTATTTTACAAATTTGCTGTACCCCACGGTCGTTTCTAAAGAGTGTTGATTATGATATGCAAAAAACTGAATTCATATTCAAGAGCATATCATTAGACTCACCTGAAAAATCTTGTGTCAATCACTTGTGATTTGATTTTCTCTCCATGGCAAACACCTTACTATTTTTGATTTCCATTTTTGGGTCGAAAATCGAAGAGTGATTTTTGTGTGTATTACATACTTTGAGTTCTGAAACCCGAATCTGCTAATCAAATTGTTCTATTTATGAAAATGATAGAGTTATCGCCAATTTTTTCCTTTCCGGAGTGAAAAATTGAGATATCGACGTATCAACGCTACGAACACAAAAGTCTCGCATGCTAGTTCAAGTGAAGATTTTCAAAACATAACAGTGAAAATTAAATGAGGTTCGAAATAAAACTATCAGCGATAATAATTCGAGAGTTTCTTGTTCAATCGATGATTAATTAATACACAAGTAATATCACAGATACAAAGAATGATCATGCAACCACCCTTCATCAATAATCGATCAATACAATTCCATTTTTGCTCACACTGCCTCTAACATTGTTTTAAGAGGGCTCCACGTTTGATTTAGACTTTGTAAGTTAGTAACAATTAAATTATTAACACTAAATTACATATCTAATTAAAGGACCTTAATTATTAAAGATAAATTTAAGCTGCATAATATAGGTTTTTTTTCGTTTTTTGTTGGATTTTTCTGCTTCTTATATTTTTATTTGCTCTTGCAGCCAAGAGTTTTATTGCAAAAAAAAAAAAAATCACGTAATTGTTGAAAGCTCTAAACTGGAATAGTTTGAAAATTCGTTGAACTATTCCGCAAAATTGATATTAGATTCGTTGCTAAATTTTTCTCTTTAAAATAATAAATTAATTTGTTATTATCGATTAATCAATTCACTATATTCGTTCATATTTCGTCTGCTCGCAGCGTTTAGATTTCTCGGTTTCAGTGATATTATTATCCTTGTTTGTTTTTTTTCCATTTCATAAATTATTACAAATCTAAAAGACCTCATTAAATTACAGCACACAGCGCGCTCATTACATAAATGTAATTACTAATTTCACGTACCACACAATTAACACAGTGCAATACAGCCTTAAAATTATACCATAGATGATAATATACTATACATTATTGAACTTCTATTCTACACATAATATTGAACATGGAAATTCGTTCGTCTTCGATACCGATGTGATCTTCATTCTTCTTGTGGCAAACTTTCGCTTTCCTGAATTATGCCGTTGATCGATTTTATTTCAAATACCGTATTAATATATTAAAATCCATTTTTCTTCTTCTTTATCTCCAGGGTATGCTATGCTTCCACTTTCCCACTTTTAATTGTACCGGTCACGAGCTCTCACTGTAACAAATTGAACAAAATTTGAAGAAATAACAAACGAATTATTGTCAATCAGAGTAAGGATATATTCCATATTTGTCAACTATGATTTTTGACGATGTTAATTAAATTGTTGGAATTCCCTTTTTCTTTATCGCTTCACTTACTTTCCATGTAAAGAATACCGGCGAGTAACCCAACCATGAATAAAAAGCTCATCGTGCAAATTAGAACGGTGAGTTGGTTCCTTGCGCACCAAGATTTTTTGTAAACCTTAGTAGGTCTGCCGAGACCATTTACTACTGTAAAATGTGTGCTGCTGGCTACCGATGCTGTGTCGAATGGTTTTGGTGATGTTACTGTAGGCGGATGTAGAGCTGCTAGGGTTGCCAAATTTGCTGCCGTCAATAACAGGGTACCTGAAGCTGCGCTCTGAAATTGAAAAAAAAATTTGATAAAACTCATGTGATTATTTGATACGACTATTTTTTTCCTCTCTCTATCTCAATCGCTAATCATATGAGATTTAAGAACGAGGAAATAATATCATTAGAATGAGAGATAAGCATTGACCGTATATTTCTGCAGTTGCAGTAGCAGACAGACTGCATTGGTTTAAAGAAGTGTTACACACTCGTACTTTCATCGAGTAAAGCAAGAAGATAAAAAATAAAGTAAAATAAAAAAAAAAAAGCGTGCTTCCGGTACACACGTCTGGTGGTAGCAGCATCTGCTAATATTGCTTATGACCTCACTCTGTTCAGCTTTCGCTTTCTCAGTCTTGAAATGATCCTTATGGACGATCGTATATCTGATTGGGGAAAGATATGAGTTACATATTCAGTCTATATAAATTGAATGAACCTAATTATTGTGCGTTGGTTTTGCGTAGGTTTTTGATAATCGGTTTTCACCGAGGTATGTAATTTTAAATTTTATAATTGTGAAGCTTTTGTTTTCTCACTTTCAATTCATTGACTCCTGTTCCGTAACGAACTACTTGACCCACTCGACCCATTTTATCCCACGAAATTGGGTTCTTGCGATTCACCAATCAATTATAAAGACGGCCGGCATTTGCTCTTGAGCGTTAGGACCAATTATTCACCTATAGTTGGCTCCGTTCTAAATTTCTGTACAATAGTCCCGCCCGAACCGGTCAAGCCTGAGGCAATTATTCTTATAATCGCTATGCTTAATTCTCTCGTCCCCTCGATATATTCTCAATCTTTAACTTTTACTTTCACCTCTCGTTTATTTTATTTTATTGTGCGTATAGATAAGCATATCGCGTTGATAGACAACGAAAAATTTAACCAATCTACGTTATGGGCTAGGTACCAAAATCAAATGTGAAAATTTCAATTTCAATGGCGAAAATAAATCAATAAATAAATTAATATCAATTCACATTGCGATGCTGTCGCGTGTACGTTGCCTTGACCTTTTTGTTTTTAACGCAACTCTCACGGGTATTGAGTGAACAATCAATATTACATACAAATACCTATTCGGAAATACATTTGCCGGTATGAAATTGACAGAAACGTGAAGATTTTAATTGTAATTTCGTATTTTTTATAACAGCGTAAATTTCTCCCGCGGTCCTTCGGAATATGGCATTGAAATTTTGGAATACTAAATGCTCGGTGATATTGTTTTTAGAAAATATTTCAAGTGTATTTATACTCACGTGTGTACTTGACGTTGAGCCTTGCGACGATGTGGAGCCTCTTGAAGACGAGCTATTTGACGTTGCGGTGTGAAGGTGTCCCCAACTTCCGTTTTCACTTCCTCTCTCGCTACGACCGACTAGAGAAGGCCTCGGTATATGCCAAGATGGGTTAACCGCGATCTCACCAACCTGAAATCAGATGATATAACAGACATTAACGAATTTCATCGAAAAATTCAATAAAAAATAAATATCAAATGACCACTATTCGATTTAAAAAAAAAACGAACAAAAAAGGAAAAATAAGAGCAGAATTGAAACTGATTTTGCCACCACCTTTTTCTCTCTACAGTGTTTCAACGTTATTATATACTCATTGTGAAATTGACGGAGAGTCTCAATACAATTCAACGATTTTTCATAATTATCAATTTCATCAAATGCGAATAATTATATTTCTGTAATAGCGTTGATCTTCGGTCTCTTTCTAGGTAACTAACTAATGAATAATAATGACTACACCAAGATTTCATGGAACTTTGTTGAAACTCCATGGAGAAAAATTAGAAAAAACATGTCAAAAAATGACGTTGAAGCTTCGGCACTTGAAACGATGAATTTATTTCACGTGTCAAAAGAGTGTAAAAGACAAACTTATCCGGTACACATAAAACACAACTATTTCTGTGAGATATAGTTGTAATAATTCTTTGCAACTAATTTTTCATACTTCAGATTACATATTTTTTGAACGTTTTGCGAAATTACATCCCGTCGCATAAATATACGTCTGAGACTTTATAATTCGTCGAAACTCAGAATTCAACTGAGAAAATTAATTGTTGGGGCAAAGTACTTACTTTAAAAAATATCATTACGCATTGCATTAGATATATTGGGAATAATTGTGCGAATTAATTTCAATAGTTTCATAACTACTCAAAACATATATGTGTAATTTTCGTTACGTTGATATAATATGTACTACATACGTACGCACGTATCTTACTATAGAAAATTAACTTTGGTCTCGAAAACGTGAAAACAAGTTTCGTTGGCGTCCCATCTGTAGGTCAGGCTCGCCTCATATATACTTGACCAGTTCGCTCTCAAGTGGCTTTGACTCTTTATTATATTACTCAACATGTAACATACCTATATAGTATTATAGTATATGCAATCCCGAACGAAATTCGGCACACGGTTTACATTATGCTGCCGCAAATTCCTTCGTTCATACATACGTATAGGTAGGTAGCACATAAATGTACACCTGTACCCCCACAAACACGTACCCGTATATATTTATTTGTTTATTTATTTTTATCTTTTATTCTTCGTACACACAACACACGCTCAATTCTGCGAGTAAGATCAGACTGGATTTTTTTTTATTTTTATTTATATTTTTTTCGCGACGCGAATTTAGCTCACCGGGAGAAACAAAACGGGATCACGTCAGGGAAAGGGTCGGCGAACTTGGCCTCGTAAACTCGTTAGTCTTCTTATTTTATTTATTTATTTTCTTAAATTTTGTATTATTCATTTTTTACTCTCCGTAATTCCGTCACGCCCTAATCCTCTCCACCGAAACCGGGTGAAATTCGAACGAATAAAAACGTTTTTTCAAGTATGTAGATATGCGGTAACTTAGATATCAGTATATTACGTATATGGCATAATTATTATCTCAGAAAATTATTTCGTTATGCGTTAATTAGTACATTTTATACCCGCATAATGTCGTATCTACAGCAATATGCTGTAATAAGTTCGTATCGTTCACCTTAATATCCGAATAAAATGTTGGACGTGAGAAAAAAACAAAACAAAACATGATGTACTTATTTTTCGAATAATGCCGAGCCGGATCATTTTTCGTTTTTTTTTTTTCTTCTGTTTTTGGCTAGTACATAAGTTGAATATTTATGAATAATTTCATGTGTGTGAAAAATAGTTCAATTTACCATAATTTTTTTTCTATCCGACAATGTGAAAGTCCGATGTACTATGGCTGTAGAAGATACTATATTTTGTAGACATATGTTCATCCGCTCGTCAATTCTGATGGCTAATCCTGATCTCTCTGATCAGAATATAAAAATTATACTACGAGTGGGCGGGCTGATTTGCTACTTTGCCGATTCGAATCTGTGCGAATTAATCGGTTGACCCCGAGTTCGTGTTATATCCTTTGTATAATAATGTGGAGAGATTTCCATTCGCGATTTTTGATGACTCTTATAATATATAAATCCGTATACAGGTGATACCGTAATTCAAAAATAGAATATAAACCGGCCCAGCTTCCGCTGTAAAAAATTTAAATAAAACACAAAAGAAAAAAAAAAAAGAAATGGACAGAACGATCTCAACTGCGTGGTAGCAAATCAATTCAACTAATTAATCGCCCACGTGATATTTATTTTTATATAACGCTGTACATCCTTGTTCCATGAAGAAAGTAGCTGCTGCACACAGTTGCAGTATCACAATACTACTTACGATATATAGAAAAATTGTGAACTCTTAAATCTGA
The DNA here is from genome assembly GCA_963978495.1 of Athalia circularis. Lineage (NCBI taxonomy): Eukaryota > Metazoa > Arthropoda > Insecta > Hymenoptera > Athaliidae > Athalia > Athalia circularis. The sequence goes on from OZ021700.1 coordinate 25,539,777, forward strand.
ATTTCTTCCGCGCTCTTTGTTCGATTTTTGTTTTTTGTATTCACTGTGAAAAAAAATGTATTGCAAAGAATATTAATTTCGATGGTAGAAGGCGAGGTAAATTAAAGAAACGATTGAATAAAAAACGAATCGTACATACATACCTGCACATGCGGTAAAATGCAGGTTATATTATATGCGCTATAATAACGTGTATATGTGTAACACAAAAATCGGTTCGGTAATTATATTTGTAGCATATCTACACATAAATTGTACATATGCGTCTATGTATGTGCGAAAGGGAAAGTAAATCGATCTGAACTAAGGAGTGGAATTCCAATGCGCGTTTGCGGGATCGTTTATTATAACGGCGCCTCAAAACTTCTAACTCGCGACACCACGTCACGTACCGTATATGTGTAACGTCGTATTTTACATACATGTATACATATAAATAGGTAATTATATATTTAATAGAATTATTTTTTATTCGACTTCAATAACATACAAATCGACATTCACGTTCTTCTTTTAATATAACGTGATAAATAATATCACCCGCACGTACCAAACAGAAGTTGGTCGTGTTACATATTCGATGTATCCACAGTTGTTACTTAATACATATGCCTAGTAAATTTTTGTATGTAACAACTTGATAGAAGCGAAAGAAAAAAAAATAAAAAAAATTATGTGGGGAAAAAAATAACCGGATTTTATTGCATTACATATACTAGAGTTCATGGTATAAGGTTGTAACCTTAAAAATCTTAACTACTATGTGTTATACAACTCGTGTGTGGATTTAATTTAGCGCAACTGTAAATACATAGGTATAAATGTGTATATAGTATATGAGAATGGAATTTAAGGAGGGTTATAACGTTATGTAATCAAATGGCAAAATCTCCATCGAATTGAAATTGGAATAATTTAATTCATACGAGGCGAATGGAATAATGTTGACACTTTACTAATCCTTCGATGTGCGAGGAAAGATTTGATTTACATGAATTTTTTATATATACTATATATTTTTTTTTCTTATTTTTTTAAATCGATACCATATCGGACGCGGAAAATTTTCAACAAAAAGATCACCTTATCATGCGGGCTAGAAAGATTTTGTAACTAATGAAATTTTTATTTATTTTTTTCTTCTATGACAATGCGTTTGATTTTTCTCAATTAACTTTTGCTTCGATCGATATCAACGTTATATTCAATTTCTCTCATCGATTTCGACGCTGGCATGTGAAAATCGTTAATCTTTGGAGAATTCTCAATGAAGTTCCGGTATTGTTCCTGAGCATTTGCAGGTATAGGTAAATATGTAAATGCGCACGCGTGTAATTAGGGTATGTGTATATTTTACATCCGGTGTGTAGTACGCGCGGAGTAAAAGATTAATCGTTTGACCCTCGAGTAAAAACGTCAGCCGATAATTCGCCTCGATCGCGAACACTGTAGATACGGTGTAAGTGCGAGTAAAGTGCAAGTGAAGTGCACCGCAGCGCACGGTATAATGACAATGCAATCATTACGGTAATTGGCAATTTTTTTGTTAACTTTAAACGTGGGCGTGGCGGGACGCCTCCGAACAAGATACGTATGTGTTCCCAAGGACCAAATCTCTATATGGCATATACCTGTGGGTATACACACACGGTCTACTCTGTCTGGAAAATACAAAAGCAGAATTGATGAAATGGAAAAATATTTATTTCGACGAATTGTCACTCGAGATTCATCATTATTATTCATATAACATAAATGTATCAATGTCCGGATCCTAGAAATTCTTCTACCTCTAGAATACCTGCACCTATTTTCGAATTGACAATTTTCAAACTCTGAGTTATTCGTCTATGGTTACAGCGACGTTCTTTTCTTTACTCTTTTATTTGTTTTTCGTTCAATTTTCTGCCCTTCTTTGTCTTAGCAATTTTATTTTAAACTCGTTACAATATTTGCTGGTAAAAAAATGTCGTCGCTAAAGGTATCATTTTTACGGAACCCAATACACTGGTCAACCTCGACTGTACACCTGCAACTCCAACTGCAATTGCATTTGCAAATGCAACTGCGACTGCAGCAACACTCGTGACGGTTATAATACTTGTTCTGTTGCTCTTCATATTGCACTATATTTGCATGTTCTCCGTTCGTATAACAGCCTGCAGTACACGTACACTCGTATACCAACTTGATGTAACGCGACGCGGTGAAACGGATTTTGAACCCACGTATGTATATCATTTTTATTTATTTAAATTCCCTGTGCAATCAATTATCGAAATACACGCGGCTGCGCTTTGATAATTTTCTTCTCATCCTTACTATTCTCTCCTCTCATCTCGATTTCTCAAAAACATCGAGGCGTATAATTGTAGGTATTAAAAAATATGCGAAACTTCCTTTTCTCCCCGTCGCCCCGTCGATCCGACGACGATCGTTTGTTCGCAATATACACGAATTTCGTCACACACCACCTGTAGACATACAGCTATCGCTATTAGGTATACTGTAAAATTTTGAAATGTACTAAAATCGAGAGTATCAATTAATCGATTACATTGCTGCAAGTATTTTACGTATACATAGGTATACCGACATAATATGCAATATGAGAAATTCGAAAGTCTCTCCCGCATCTCTATCATAATTGTGACCCAGATATTATTATAATAACATTTCGATTTCGTACGTGTATGTGAATAAATTTATATCTATCTACAATATACGTATATACGTGTAGGTTAATAACGGTGGCGCTTCGTGCGAACAAACATTTTTAACACAATACTATATACCTACATAATACCTATGAATATTCATACGTCTAATCATTTATGACATATATTCCAATATCGTGGCAGCGTGAAGTTGGCAATAAGCGATCGCGTCGTTCTTGTATCATTGCATTTATATAATCTTTTAATTTTATTAAAATTTCAATAATCTATAACCACATGAATCGGAATAGATATACGCCTAAATACGTTGCAAAAGACCACGTCTAGAATCTGTTATGTCACGAATGTTGCGTGACTCAATGTTCGCTCCTTTTTTCTATCAACATTTTTTTCGTCAAATTTTCTTTAATCTGATAAATACGCACATTACGTAGTATGTATTTGATGTAGTCATATCTCCATGGAAAATAAATGAAGAAAGATTTTAAAATGCCATTGACTTTAAGTGGAATGCAATGTCAACGATCGGTTTGATGTATCATATATATGTATATGAAGATACATATACCTTCATATATTTATATTATATAATGCATCTTAAAAAACTATATAGCCTGTCTTACACATACAAGCTATATAAGGTAAAAATTAGCATGTATAAGATTATAATGTCCTGAACTTGAGAGACGAGGTGAACCGATGATGTTACAATATCTTATCGATTATAAAATATTTATGTACATACTTCATACAATTTTGATTGTGATTTTTTTCTTATTTATCTTTTACTTATTTCAAAATGCCTCTCAAAAATTGTCTTTCCTTTTACGCAACTTATTGAGACTGCAGCTAAAAAAAAAACTACAAAAAATCACATTTACTACATGTATATGTGTAACGATGACGATGTATAATATAATATATATACATGTAAGAACCCGGAAACGCGAACGAATATATGTGTAATGCATACATATATATACACATTATTTTCATATGCAGACTGTAAATTGAACGTGTTTTTGTTCGACCTTGTGACGTCAGAATTCTTCAAGTATATAAGTTTGTAGGTTTTCAAAAGATTTATTTGTCTCTTACGCTTACAAGGTATTTAGCCTTTGCGCGAGAGGATAAATTTCTTATTTTTTTTCTTCTTATATTTTTTTAATAATTTTTCCATGTTTTTTTCCCCTCCTAAATAATTTTTTTATTTTATTTTATTTTTTTATTTTGCTCCAAAACGTCCCATAGATTTTTCAGCGGCAAACGTTTTATCGCGTTTTTTCTTTCCATTTCTGGATTTTTATTTTTTTGACAATGAACTTGAATCTGCTGTCTTTCATTTTTATATGGTACACATATATGATAATTCAATTTCGTTACTTGTTATAAATTAAATTGACGAGCAGATTTTTTTTTTTTTTTTCAACTGTCCAGTAAAGATCCTGTTCAGAATCGAAGGACGTTTCTACACCTATACACATACCTATATAAGTAAAATTTCTCGTTTACGTAAATAATTTAAGGTGATTTGTTGTTTTCTTTTCTTCCTTCAGTTTGGACAATAAATAATGAAAAAATTTCACGGTCTTCATATACTTTGGTAGCAGCTGCAGAATTGATTGTATTGGACGAAATAGTTTCGAAGGTCATAGAGAGCAGAAAATGTACGATACATTAAAACTGAATTTTTCGAATTGTTCTCGGTTTTTTGAACAATTGAATTTTTAAGAAAACCAAAAGCTCGGATTTTTTGTATTTTTTATATTTTTAATTTTGTCAACTGATTCAGCCAAGATGCAGCAAATAAAAGCGTGTTTTATGAACGAAAAAGTGAAACGTGAATAATTCGGTTCACATGGAGAATGAACGAGGTGAACGAGATCGACAAAGGTGAACGTTGTTGCTGCTCGTGCCGATCCTGTTCATTCAATTTAATTCAAGGGAAATTCAGTTAATTTTCTTATTTATTTTCTTTTTTACCAATTTTTTTTTTTTCTCTCAACAATATTTGTTCATTCATTTCGTAACTCCTTATTAGGGGGCATACACGCATGTAATCATGTTCGCGGGATTCGATTTTGTAGTCAAAATCATATCGAAGGATTTTAATGTTAAATTCAAAAATTTTCTTTCTCGCAATGTACCACATCACGTTGTGGTGTAGAATGAAAAGAGAAAGAAAAAATAATAATGTTTCAAAAACTTATAAACTTGAAAATTTCAGTCTTATATTTATATTTTATATGTACGCGAATAATATTAAAAATGTGATGAAATATTGGCGCAGCTGCTTAAAGCTCACAACTATCCATGTACAATTTTTGTACCGATCCTAGCTCGGACGGTTCTTGATGATCATACGATAATGATTATGGTCATGACGGACGTTTCGTATTTATGTATATGACCGCGTGCTTAACGTATGAGTAACGTTTAGGAACAGAGTTTAAAAATATTTAACACGGAAAGATGAGAAGGACAAAATAAAATGAAAGACTGAACGAAGACGCTGAGAAAACCACGAAAGTGGCTATCGATATTTCAACATAATTTTTCCGTTGCTCTTGACAAATAAGTCAGAGTACGTGCGATAATATCCTTTGGTATAAAAACAAAGAAAAAAAAACAAACAGTTACTATTTTTCATTAATATCAATTATTATGTTTTTCAAAATTTATAAATTAATTTCGTAGTAACCGTAATTATAAATTACACAGGTACCGTAAACGGATGATCGTGTTATGAGAGCGGTGATCGATCGTTAAACTATTTCGTATCTTCGGGAATCAGTTGACAGTTCGTTCCTTTTTTTTTTAATTTCTTTTTCTTCCTCAATTTTATCGAGTCTGATTTCGTCACCGGACTGTAAAAATTCCATTTCAGCGAAAGTAGTTGTATTGTAAATGTATACGTGCCCGAGATCGTATTGCGTTATTCGAAGGTGGGAGAGAGAGAGAGAGAAAAAAAGATCAAGATTGAAAAAGAAGTGTAGGTTGGTTATTATTTAAAAAAAAAAAAAACACAAAAAGAGACTAGACATTTGAGAATTTGAAAAATCCCTCCATTTAGGAACCGTCTCGGTGTGCACATGTATAGGTGTAGATTGACACATATGTGGTATGTTATATTTATACATTTCTTACTCTGTGTCAACAACTTTCTCAAAACTTCGTCTGCATTACGTTACTCATACAGGTATATACCTACACCTTTAATGTGCAATATTTATGATACGATCATTTCACATTTCAACAGCTGATGAAGACTTGCCTCGGAACATCCTGTGTAGTACGTACCTATATATAATTATACATGTGTGTCGCGAGATCTAATTATGTGGGTAAAGGTACGTCAGTTCGTAAACGATGTTTTTGTCTCGCTTCTCCCGATTCTCGATAAAAGCCACACTTGTTACGGTAGTTCGGAAAAAATTCCAGCCGACATTTCGAGTGATATCTTCAGAATTTTCGCCAAAGTTCAATCAAACACACGCTTTGAAATTGATTAAAATGAGCACGGACAGTTTCCATATCACTTTCATCGATCTTTTAATCCGATCGATACACCGCAAACAACACAAATAAATCATTGGCGATTGAATTTGAATGCAATTTTTTTTTTTAACGAGGATATGCTTCTGCCTATACACGCATATATGAAATCTGTCGCTGATTTTACACTCCCTTCGAGACGACGCCTCGAGGCGATCGAATAGCTGCTACCGTGCAAACGCCAGAAGCAATGGCGGTGGTTCGGCATCTGAACATATACCAATAAGAGAATTGCGGAGAAAATTCCGAGATGCTGAGATTGACCAATGTGTAAGGTATACACTTTTATATCACGCTCCAGACGACCGACCGACCGACCGAATGACCGTCATCGTTGCTCAATCGATGATATGCGATTAAAAGGAAAAAGAAAAAATAAGAAAGCACGCCTCACGGGGCTCCTCTACTTCAGATTCTCTTCTTGTAAATTTAAGACCGTTTAGTCAATAAAACTGCACAAACCGGCGCTAAGAAAAATCTCCTTTTTAACTTACCACTATTTATATACCGGAACATTCCATCTGGTAGTCCGTAATTGATGATGATGATGATGCAGATGGAAACGATGATGAAGCTAAATCAGTCGGATAAATGTCCACTTCGTAAAGTGTTTCATTCTTTTTTTTTTTCTCTCCTGTCACTTGGTCACCGCGCAGAAAAATTGAAACCGGGGATTAGCGAAGCTTACAATAATTCAAGTTATAAAATGAAAATGATCGTTTTGATCTTCTTCTTTTTTTTTTCTTGCCAATAATAATTTTCCAAGTTATACCTTTTTTTCTAATACGAATTGGCGATAATTAGGCATTCTTCCTGCGGGTCGATGTAATTCCGAGTCAAAGTATGTAGTATCGCTCTTTTCGGTCCAGGGTGTTCGATTTTGAAATGTACGTACAAATCAGGTGGAGAGAGAGAGCAACAAAAAAAGTTTCAAGAATCAAAAAAATAATTATATTATAGCTCGGGTAATGATTTTGGCTTTCATTTGGCTTAATGAATGAGAATTAATGAACGGTCTGCTGTTTTCTCATTTAATCAATTGATTTCTTCTTCTCTGTATTACCGATCGAAATATCGGTGTGCTCGTTAGAGAATCGCAATAAATATTTAGCACGTACTATAGTATCATATGTTTCGATCATCCGAATGCCTATTATATGCTACTTGCACATATATTAAAGATATATCAAGATCTATACGGTTATTGGAGCAGTTATCTAACTTTTTAGACTCTACAATTTAGCTTCGGGTCAGTCTGTAGCAGTGAAAACTTGAAAACGTTACTATTCAGCTACCGCTATTGCTACTGGCCTATCCACCGCCTGCCCTGGGCTAGAGAGTTGATCTAGATTTTAACGTCATCGAGTAACTAAACTAACTACTGTGTCGTATACCCTACCTGGGCTATTGCCTGTTTTGCGCGCCATAGTAGTTTTACAACCAACGAAGAGAACTTTGATCATTTTTGCAATTTGCTATACCAGCCATTATACTATATATCCATACCGATACCTTACCACATGCGTAAATGGAGACTGGTCGCTGAAATTACGCAACGATTGTTACAATAATTCGGCGATTCTATTTCTTCAATTTTTCATTCTTCTTATTTATTTATTTATTTTTTTTTTTATATCTTTTTCAATAATCTTTCACTCCGGGGTATTTTCTTCTCGTTACAATTTCTCTTCGATTTTTTTTTCATTCTCCATTCCTGGTTGTATTATGTAGCCTGCAGATGTATTGATTTCAAAATATTTTTCTCTTTTTATTATAAATTTCGATGATCAAAATTTCATCGACATTTGCGGTTATGTAAAATAATAATGATAATAATAATAATAATAATAATTATTATTATTATTATTATTGCCATTTTTTGGTTTCATTTTAAAATTAAACACCTTCGCGAATTTTCACTATTTTTTTTTCAAACACTTTGTTATTCATTTATCTTTCTTGTTTTTTTTTTCCTTTTTTTTTCCTTTCCTAATTTGTGAAATGGATTTTTACAATAACGAAAAAAAAATACTCATGAATAAAAACGATAAATAAAATTTCATCCATTGAAATTATATCGAATCATGGATTTTGCATAGTGTGTCACCCAAGGTGCAAGAGGTAATTACTAATTGCACACCATCATCATCATCATCATCATCATCATCATCATCATCATCATCATCATTATAATCATAATCATTGCAATCTTTGCATGAGACGTGTCGTGGTATTAAAGTGTATTAAAGAAAAAAAAAAAAGAAAAGATTTGTTGCAAACCGCGCGAACGTTATACCAGATGTATTATACATAGTATAGAAAGACGTAATTATGAATTTCGCCGAAACATCGTTGAAACGTTTTTTTTTTTTTTTTTCATCTGCCTTTCTGTGATTTTTTTTTGCTGCGATGCTAAAGATACGAAAAAAAAGAAGACAAAAAAAAATCGTGTTCTATATTTATTTTTTTCTCATTTCTTTTTTCTGCGAACCACTGATTTTTTACACGCGGAACAATTCTCGATGCTCGAGGTGGGGGATTACAAAATATTTTGGTAGATAAATTATACATGGGGAAATATTATTATGGTAATTATAATTTATAGGCGATTGTCTGAGGTGTGCAGATATATTATATGTACCTATATCGTACAACTAAATGTAGGTATATACTACTTTTTTTGGGATTGAGTAATTTTACGTTCGTAAGAAACATTCTTTTATAGTAACGTCGTGATATTTATGCGCCTGTATTACTAACTTCTTTTACGATTACATCTGATGCACGTGTGTGGTATAGATATTTAACTGACCGAAAAAGAAGAAAAGAAGTACGTATGAAATTATTAGTCTTCTTTTTAGTCTTCGAAACGTGTGCAGTACCCGCTAATTTATTCTTTTTTCTCTACCCTTTTTTCTCTCTCTCTCGTAATTGAATCGAAATGAAAATATTTCCCGTATAAAAATTGCAGAACAGTTAAATTTCGAGTGAGTTCTTTTTTTTCTTCGTTTCCAAAATTGGCTAATCGAAAGAATTTCTATGGTATAATTTTAAATGGCTAATTTAAATAAAAAGTTTCTGATTTTTTTTGTTTTTTTTTTAATCGTACCCACAGGTATTTTAATTAATTTCTTGGAATTATTATTGATGTAAGGATTTATTGGTACATTCAATATAATTCTTTTAATTGTTTCACGAGAATTCGTTTGTTTAATTTTGAAATTTTCATTATCACTACTATTCAAACTTTGGACCCGAACCTCGATTCGTCCGTGATAGTTTCCTTCACGAATTGAGTTTTTTTTTCCTCTTTTTTTTCATTCTATAGTATGAATCGTAAAACTAATTGTAAGAGCGCTCGGCACGTACCGATCATTCGTATGAAATTTGTGGAATGGAATCAAGTGTGTTTAAATGTTTAATGTATTTATTGCATTCATAACGTGTCTATAGCTCTGCGCGTCCTTGTGTGAAAGGCCCCGTCGTCTAGTCACCGTATCGAAATCGAAAGTTTTTATTTAACGTCCACAGTAAAAGGTATTAAACTTTACTATAGGTATACCATATCACAACACTGCAATGCGCTCTGCAAGATGGGACGATGATCGTCGTAAAAAAACAAGAAAAAAAATCGAAAAAATTCAATTTCCAGTACTATTTACATGCACGATTTTATTTTACTTTTCCTGCGCTAAAACTTTTATGCGGGGTAGAATTTATTACATACTATGGATAAATAATTTACGTATACATATCTATGTACATATAGGATCGTTTGTTGAGAAGACGTTCCCACGCTTTTCTTGAATTAGTATCATAATATAATTGAAGTAGAAGATTTGAAAGAAAAAAAAGAAAAAATTAATAAATAAAAATAAAGCTTGTGTTGCAGCGATGATCGGAATGATGATGATAATGATGATGATGATGATGATGATGATGATGAGAGAGGTTTCTAGTTGATAGAGAACATATTGTGGGGATCCTTGAATTCCTCTCTCAAGTTATATATGTCGAACGAAGACGCTCCTAGATCCGCAATCAATTATTATTATCATCATCACCATCGTCATCATCTATGATTGTTGTTATAATTATCATTATTATTCTACAATCAATGGCCAGATTAATACGCACGTGATATTTTCAACCGTCATATGTATGATCAGTTTATTACTTTTATTTCTTTGTCCAGAATATTTGAGAAAATCTTTATTCTTTTATTTTCTGTCCCGAGTATTCGACGTGTTGAAAATATTCCTATGCATAATACCGTGCTGTGCAATGACCATGTAATGAAATTAGAATTGAAAATTGGACTATTGTTTTCTATTATGAAAATGAAAATTATACTCGAAGACAATATGTGTACTGCATTATTTCTACTGCCGCGTATAGAACCTTCTGACATATGTACGTAATGGATGTGTATGGGGCATTTCTCGTGAACTTGACAAGGTTCGGACCTTGAGGGATTTTTTTTATTCCAGGTGATCAAAGCATCCGGGAAAAAAAAAATTTGCGGTGAAATTTTTCGTTTCTTTTTCGAAATTTTTCGATAGCCACGTTAGCTTTTTACGGGGCCATGGACGAGTTGTAAGACCGAGATATTTTTGGAAAAGGTTTCCGAAGCGCCGTTACCGTCGGAATAAATTCGCGATAAATATCAACGCTGGTAAGAAAATTTTGATGACATTCGATTCGACATTAAATGCCCCATATGTACATTGCGGAGAATAAATTACATACATACCTACGGACATTTTTTACGCTAGTAAAGGTTGTTGACTGACTGACGGTACAACTGGCTTCACTGACTCTGTAGCATAGCGAGCGACTAACCAAGTATAATAAGAGTGACAGTGTAGCTTGCATTACGTTAGGTTAGGTACAAACCTCAGGTGTTAGCGGATACGAGTACCTATTCAGCGATAGTTGTACTTGCATAGAATGAACTCATTTCACTCACATGTAGTTGAAGATGTTCAGACATTCGGTTGAATTCAAAACCAGATCTTTAGAGAATTTCAAGGTCGGATTTCGAGGGGTTTGTTCGCAGGTTGTAAAAAGTGAAAAAATCTCCAATAAAAAACGACTGTGATCCGGAAAAAGCCGAAATTACGTCGAAGATTTTTGTTCGTCGTTCGATGTCGAGAAGTAAAAAACAAAAAATTATAGTAAGAGTTTAAAGAGAAATTTTTTTTTCATTGTTATAAATGACACACATATCTCAAAGTACAAATCTTTCGTTATGGAAGGTACGGGCAGTTTGAATAATACCACGAGGTATTTGGTGGTTGTTATAACCTTACGTCACTTATGTATGTATAAACATATTTTATACATATCATATCTACACGCGTATATGATTTTATGTATACATATGTACATTGTGTACATGCATTACGCGCAGCATCGCATCTCGCCCACTTTCCCTAAAGAGGGTTGACAGATTCGGAGGTCTTCGGAGGACTTTCTCTCTTATACCGATATGTATAGAGGTAAATACACAGCGATAGCAAATGCGAACTACGGAAGACCGTATATTATACACACCGTCTACATCTTCTTATTTCAAAGAACTTTACTTTGCTCAGAAACCTCTTTAAAGTTTTGTTACGACTTCTTCCTGTCGATGATGTAAAGTTTTTTTTTCACATTTTTGTCCATCTCAAGAAAATTTCTCATTTCTTACTCATTTTGGCTACATATTTTATCGATCAATTACCGGTCATCTGCAGCCATTTCAGTTTCATGAACCTTTTTATACGACGACCGGTTGGTGAGAAAGAAAAAAAAAGGCATTGAAGATGAAATATTTTTTTTTCTTCCTCGAGGTTTATTACATAAAAGTCGTTCCACTTGAACTAATTTTCGATCTCATACAAACGCGGAGCTTACGATTTAATGTATGATATTCAGTTTCTTTCTTTCTTTTTTTTTTTTTAGTTATTCCTGTATTTTTTTTTTGTATTTTCAAATCTTGTAGACTCGAAACTTCTCTGACATGAAATTACATTTTTTTTCTTCTCATATTCGTAGTTGTAATGTATAAAAATATAAACTGAAAATGAACAGCAAATTATAGCATATCTAGTTTCATTTGCAGCATATAAATTACCGAGTCTTCTTTTCTTTCTTATTGTTAGGTTTTTTTTTTTCATTGATTGATATTTTTTTTTTTATTCTCTGTCGTCCACCTTCAGTTTTTATCAACTTGTTATGTCCCTTTTTAGTTATTTTTATTTTCTACGGTTTATGATCGATAGTTGTGTAATTTTACATGTATGTATACTAACGTGTAGTAAAATATTACCGCTCAATCTAAATATTACATAACAATAAATTACATTTTCGCGTAAGTATAATTTAGTGTTGCAGTTTTGATATAATATTCAAGTTCTTTATTTTATGTTCTAACTCTTCAGTCCAGTGTTACAAAGGTTGTCATAACTTTTACCTGTACATAAAATTCACTATAGATTCAAAAATATCTCTTTCTACGTATAATAAACTTTTACATATTTATTTATTTATTTATTTTTTTTTACAGTATTATTCAGGTATGTCTTATGTGAAATTATCGTTATGTCGAAAATAATGCAGATTTGAGAAATTTCTAACATTACGTATTTATTTAGGGCAAGCTAGAATTAATAGTGAATTTTTAATTATAATTATATCATAATTTTTTTTCGTCTATTCTCTCGCAATTTACTTTTTTTTTTCACTCAATCTTTGATACGGGAGCAGGCTTTGTTCTGATTTTTCTAAATTATTGATCATAGTTTCAAGCAGAGTGTTTAGTCAAGTATTTACGGTACGACATTTTACCTTGTCTTTTGTTACGTAAAATATAAAATAAAAAGAGATATGAAAGTGGAAGGAATAGCGTAGTGTACCGTGTGTACAGATATATAATATACCTGTAGAAAATGCGTTATACCGTTAAAAGTAAGTGTATAAAAGTCTTTAGTTATTCATACGTTCATACAGGTATTTATGTACGTATGTAATATTTTTCGCTTAGAAATTCTACACATAAGTTTATTCATATAGTTGAAGTAAAAATCCTGCAGGGGACACAAAGAGAAGCGAATATCCTCCGCAGTTTATACCTTACATGATGTTGAATATGGTTTATGAAACAGAGATTTACGTGGAAGATTTCATGGAAAACTGCAGCATCCCATTTTATACGATGTAACATGCAACTCAAGTTTGCAATTTTTTTTCAAGTTTTACTCATGTTTGAGACACGCCAGATGTCGGGAATACAAAAAAAAAATCAAATCGTAATTAAGAATGACAGAGAAATTACACTTTCTGTGTTTGTCGAATGCGAAGGATCGTGGAGTTGGAAAGGAACTTTATTTACTTTTTTTTTTTTTTCGAAAATTGACATTCATAAATTCGTATGGAATCATAAATGTTATAAAATTGAAATTGCGAAACGAGACAAACTGAAATTGAAACTCATATCGTATGATTTCATAAGTTTGCCATGTGAAAAAAAAATTGGAAGAAAAATTGCTGCAGCTCCAAAGAATTTCCGAGTTCAAGTATAGGTATGTCTGCAGTGCAGTGTTGAATTCAAGTCTCGTCGCAATGATATCGCGTTGAGTTTGTACGCTGGCGGATGAGGAGAGAAAGAGAGTGAAAAGTGTGTACAGAGTTTGTTATAAGGACTGGTTTTCAGACCTAGTGCTCTGTACGTCTTTTCATCGTGCGACATCTGGTTGCATAACCACAAACTAGGTTTCGCCAAGGACATCAATTTTGCCATACCTTTATACCAAACCAAACCAAACCAAACCATATACCATGAATGACATACCATATCTATACTCTTTTATTAATTTGCACAGCAGGAATCCAACGGAAACTTGAGAGAATTGGAAATACGTGAGAGTTTGTGAAAAAATAAAATCGTTGCTTGGAACAATCTACGATTGAAATCACACGGATGATTTAAAATGGATCATGGAGGTCTTCCGGAACCGAAAAGGATGATGGAGAAAAAAAACAAAAATTTTACCAAATCGGAAATGATATGACGGGGAATTTGAGAGTGCGTAAAAGTCTCCGTATCGTATACTAATATCTATTACATATGTGATATTTTATACACAATAAGCAGAGTCGAAGAGACTTGTCGTAAAAATCGTTCCTTGATCTCTCTCAGATGTGAGACTTTCTATACCCTCGGCTTGGCTTGTTTCATCTCTATACATAGAGCAGAAATTGCGTGTCGTCTGTAAGTTGCCTGGATACTACCGATATGCAATTGCCATCTTGAATATTATATTGCAGGCCATTGGAGAGCTATGTATTTCGAGGCGAGGCACTTAAGAAAAGATAATTACATATATTTTTTTTCTTTTCTTTTCTTCTTTTTTTTTTAATCTTTCTTCAAACGAGAGAAGTATTATTCTGCATCATAATACTACCTATACACAATATAACACGTGCATCTTCTGCGGTGCGTGCAGTATACCATAGATTTTTTTTCCCCCTCCCCCTTCATAATTTCAATACTTTATCACAATTTATATAATCATTATATTAGAGAAATGTTATTATTGAATGATGAGAAACAGAAGGTATTTGAATTAAAATTATTCAAGACACTTTCTCTGATGTGTGAATCTCAATCATCTTTAGGTTGATTGTGATCACGGGACGATTAATTGTGTTCCTAATCACATCTTGGAAATTGGATCGTCTACTGAAGAATTGAAATCGTAAGCTAAATGAGATCTACGAGTATGGAATTTTTGTGGAAAGCGTTATTCGTCTTTTTTGTGTCTGGAATGTTAAGTAGGTTTTTTTTTTATGGGAGTCAAGTGAACTTCTAAATTTCATCGCTCTTTTTGATTTCGTATCCTTCGATCTCTTTCTTCTCTTCATTCTTTAATATCTGGAATTTTTTACGTATTATAAATATGTGTGTAGGATGAACGTACGTACACTTGATAGAACCGGCCTTTGAGCAACCTTCACGCGTAACTATAAACTCACAGCTGCAGATGTTGTGCTTATATAATTCAAGCGACACTGACTTCACGTTTGTATGTAAGCAATATCATACCTGTTTCTATATACATGTGTAAAAATTCTCATTTTAATCTCATGGGAGTGTCGCTCGTATACGTTATCACGTTTATACGGTTATACTTTCTTCATGTTCGGATTTACAAAAATGAACATTCACTCGGTATCGAATTTTCGTTCGTCATTTTGACATTCCGTCATTTTGTCTGCGACCGCCCGTTACGGTGAAATGGGGCTCGGAAATTTTCGTGACGATAAAGTCAGGTTTTCCTTGTCGATTTAATTTTTCTCTCGATTTGTTGCACACTTCTTAGTTTTCTCGTTCTCTTTTTGATCATGCGAAAGTTTAACCCCACAGATCATTCTTACACTCCATCTTCATCATCGTGATAATCGTCGTTGAATGGTGAATATTACGAAGATGCAACGATGCTACTTCCGTCTTTTCTATGCACCGATCTTCAGTTTTCTTTTGCTTTTGCTTTTGTTGCTGCAGCAGAATTGCATTATATGAAAAGAAAGTTGTTGAATTTCATTGTTTGTCAGCTCATAGAAAAGATGCCCACGGAAACTCGCGTATTATATCCCATGGTTATACCCGATTAAATAGAAAGCCGATGTGACACAACCGATTATTTTATCCATACTAATACTACTACTCACAATTATTTGTTTCCCGCGCTCCTGCGTAATACTCAATCGTTCATCGATTTCTGATGTTATAACTGTACCATTATACGCCCGCGGTACTCTCGTTTGTTTTTCTGTTTTTCTTATTTTGTAACAACGCGTTTTTTTTTTTCAACCGATAATATCATAACTCGCCTGATATAGACCACAATCTTTATCATCGTAATGTTACGCTGCCGTGCTTCCAATGTGTACACGAACATTTGAACGTCATCTTATTTTTCTTAGACATTTTGTTCGTTTGTTCAAAATCTAAGTTATAGTAACTTACATTATCTGCAGCGTGTTCTTCGGGAGCGACGTTCCGAGCCTCTTCAACTTTGATATGGATCTGCGACATTTCTATTTCCTTTTCAAGATCGAAAGTCGTTTCGTTTGTTCTGATCTCCTTTTTTGTTGTTGATTTAATTAAAAAATTAATCAGTGCTATGTACCTCACAAAGATATACAAATTATATATTCAAATATATAGTCTTGAATGAAGGTACAAATTCACTTTGCACAATTAACGGTTGGCGTTGGTTTTTTTTCTTCTTCTTTCAACCGATTAATCGCAGCAGTCACTTGTTTTTCTACAGGTGCACGTCCGATAAAGTCGGGTATGATATTCCAAGGTGTGGGTGTACTTTGCTTCTGTTCAACACTTTGTGTTTAAAAATACATTTGCGTATACATAAACAAAAATATTATACCCGATCACTGGACGGTTTTTTTGTTTTTTTTTATATAATTTCTTAAGAAAATTTGATTTTGCGCGTGCTCTGTGCGTTGACTATCCACGACGTTTATTTATAATCACCGAATAATAAAAAAACAACCCCTAAATTTCTTTTAAAAAAATGACAAAAATCTTCTAATCTTCGAGGTTCGTTTCTTCTTTCTCCTTTCAAATTGTCTCTTGATTAAGGGAAAACCAAAAAGGGAAAAGGACTAAAATAGACTAGCCAATTTTTGCATCAATTTTTCACGGGAGAGAGGGAAGGGCAGATGGGCGGGTGGGGGGTGTGAGTTTTCAATTAATCTGAGTAAATTATTTTCACGTGCTTTGGGAAAATCTTGCACAGAATCACGTTACGAAAAAACGGACGGCACTATTTAAATTTTTATTTAATGGGGGTTTAAAAAAAAAAAAAAAAATGGCACGCCGTTAAATCGATCGTAATTAACGTCTCTCTCGCACGCGCGCGCGACTAGAGCCTTTGCACCTGGCTTTTGACTGGCTTCGTGGCGACCCATAGATCCGTCTTATACCCTCGTAGCCCCCACCGCGAAAAACCTCGAGGATTTGAACGCTACGTTGCGGCTGTACTGCGACGACGGGCCTGATACTTCATCCCCTCCTCTACCCCATCGGATCGTTCGGACTTACGCGCCGATCGTTTTCAGCGCGCCCTGCACGGTTTCAATGTGTCTCCGTACGTGTTTGCTAGTTTGCGCACATGGCACCACGACGAAAAGACCGATCTTTGGGCCCCAACAGCAGTAGCCGCGACGCAGCAACCGATTACTCGCGGCTCTCTACCTCCTGCTCTAGCGCAAGGACGCGCGCCGAACACCGAGAAACGGCCAAACGGCCATCGAGGACGACGACGACGACGACGATGACCAACACCACGGTTTTAACGACGAGGGGTAAGGCGGCGAAGGGGGGAAACACCAGCTTACGGATCCAAAGAGAGAACGACCAAGGACGTTTGTGATCTTGAAAATTGCCCCTGTGCAACAGATCATCATCCATCGACGATCGGGTTGCTACCGGAGATCGAGTACCGGGTCATTATATTATAGGTACGGGAGATTGATCATTCTCAAATTTTTTCCCCCCCGTTCGTATTGTGGAGAAGATTAAAAAAGCGATTCGATCGATGGATCGGATTGAATATAGTCTTTTGGAATGAAAATTCTGATATGCCATAATCCACTTACGTATGATGATCGGCCTGACAGACAATTCTAGGATATCGAACACTTTTTTATTTTAAATTATTATTTTACTTCGATCACGCCATTGAAATTTGCATGGCCAAAACAAAAAGAAAATAACGAACAAAATCAATCGGAATACGGATTGAAATTCATTGGCAAGTTGTCGGGATTCGATGAAATGGTTAAAATTCAGTCGACGGTGTTTGTATGTACCCCAATAGTAGTTATCATTAAACAGATTTTCAATAATGATGACTCAGCTGTAGTAATGATGACGACATGGGGCTATTTCATGATCTTCAATTTAGATATAGGTAGGCTAACAACACCGATCCGTCAAATTTACAGTTCCACCGTCTGCTCAGTAAAAGACATACGAAAGACTAAAAATAAAAAATATCAAATATCAAACGAACAAAAAAGAGGATAGATATATATTGTAGGAAATGATGATTCTACTCGCATCTTTTTAACTATAAATAAAATCTTTCGTAATACACGTTGCATTGGTAGGTGAAAAATATTCGGATGATGTTTTTGCATCGTAGTACAATTGCGTTCATTCATGTTTTCGAACTATTCGCGAGGTTGTTGGGTTATATTGTTTTATGCCTACAATAAAGACGTCCAAATAGATCATTTCTACTACCAACAAATGGATTTTTATACGAGCAAAATCTTCAAATAGATGATGATGATGATAATTTATTTGTCTCTGTACATTGACCGTTATTATCCGGCAAGGTACATTGCAGCGGAAATTTTTCGTCCGCATACTTTATAACAATTGTCAGGTTAATTAAACGCATATTTATTACTATTTTTTTTTTCGTATTGTTGGCATCTTTTGTTGATGGTCGTCATTCTATGAACTAAACGTGGAAAAATTTGAAATGCATGAACGATTTTTGTATAGTTCATGAACATCGCAAATTTACACAGCTCATAGAATAAATGCCTTCAATTTAAGTTCTCCAAAAACAACCTGATTCATACAACGTTAAAACTTGAAAATGTTCCGTCAATCCATTATTTCGTTATTGTTCATTCATTCATTTTATGGCTTTGTCATAACTGTACAGCTGCTCCAAACCAAATCAAATCGCAGAGATCAGGAAAAACATGAATGACAGATTCAGAATGTAAAAGAAGAATGAATGTGAATATACCAATTGACCAATGGCGTTACCGATGATACAGTAGTTAAAATCACCATTTTAAATTCAACACCTATTCTTTTTCCGGTCCGGCAAAAAAAATAATTTTTGAGCGCAATTATTTTCGGAACAATAAGTTAATTATGACTATAAGGTATATCGGTGGGTATATATCGTGCACACAAGGATTCATGTTTTCACTAGAGTTGAACAAAAATTTTTTTTCAAGTATAGCGACTCTAAATCTCGCTCTGAATTCAACAAATACATCCCATATCTGGCGTGATGTGTTTCACCTAATATAGTAAAAAGAAATAATTATTAATATCGTAGTTATTTTTCTAATTCAGAGCACATTAACGACAAGGACTCGGATTTCCTTCCTTCCTTCTTTCATTTACTCCAATACACCTAACACTATATTTGGTTAGAATTAGCAGAATACTTATATTTATGTAATATTAAGCAACAGGTATAATAATTTAAACAGCAAGTTGTGCTCTGATTTGAAGGTCGTGTTGATTTCGCGAAAAATATCTCAACTGCTGTATAATAAAATACAGCAGCTTCTGCAGAGTCGATGTATAAATTAATTTATTCGTTTTTTCGTTACGATTGAACAAAATGAGTCCAGGGAGGTATTTGTTGCAGTCCAGTGAATAAATCAAAGATGCAAACATTAACGAGCAAAATCATAAAAAAAATGCGTGCACATGTCGATGATAGGCTTGGATGATAATAATATAAATAATATGCATTTACTTTTCGTCCACGATGAACGTGGCGAATTGCCGGTGCGCAGGCGCCGGCAACACGCGGTCTAAGGGCGCCTGCGTACTGGCAATCCAAATGACGAACCTTCTCAGTTTCAACGTGGAAGCGAGACATAATAATCGGAATATTTGCGTATCGAAATACTGAAACACGCGCCAATATAAGTATAATAATAAGAAATACGAGATCATAGATCGACAACAGCTGCTGCTTCTGTTGCTTTTGTTTATTTTTATTTATTTATTTATTTATTTTTGTTTTTGTTATTGCCAAGAATGATCGAGACTTACGACGATATCATATTGTGGTTATTAAATACGACCACGACGACTTTCTACGCCACAAAACTAGGAAGTGGTACCCCAAACGAAGTGACAATGAATAATTGTTCCTTACCTACAGTAATACTTTTCTATATTCATTACACACCTATTATATCCAATTTCCGAATCGTTTTGCAGCTGCTGCATCAGCCGCCTTTTTGTGATATTGATATACCGATTTTTTCAAAACTAATATTGTGAACGATAAATGAAATGTCTGTCGATTACTGATTTTTTTTTGCAGTTCTCTCAGATTTTCGATTCGGGAACGACGGAATTTTTCGCTTTCGATTTCTTTCAGCGATTTTCGTGTATCTGTAGCTCGAGTAGTAAGTGAAGATCGTGAGAAAAATTGAGAAAAAAAAAATCCAATATCGTGAGAATGAAATTGAATTCGTTTAAAATCGATGCGAACTGCAATTGCGCTCTTGCAATGTCGACACATCCGAACGATTATCACGGCTGAGGTAGGAATGCATCGGTGCCAGTGCAAATTGGCGATAATTGTATCGATACTTATTTCTAGATTCAATAATAATGTAATAATAAAATTTGCTACGATGATATATAGATCGATCTGGTCCTAGATAAGGGGCATTCTTTTGTCATTCTGGCTCAGGGACCTGATCGGATGTGGGTATCAATATATGTACATGTAATGGAACGTTAAGGTCGCTCGGTGATTTCGATCGATTGGTTTCCTGATCTTTTGCAGATACGATCCGCCATATAGAACGACGACATTATGAGCGCGCCGCTGAATCTACTTGTGGCGTGATCATTAACTCTGTCTTATAGATGCAATTACACGCACTTATGCTGCAGGCGGCAAGGTTAAAGGTACCGCAGACTGATTCATTAACTTCGATGATAAATCACGCATCAAATACGATATTATGCGTGCTTGATTTTTTTTTCTTTTTATCTGCACTAATGCGTCTGCAACAGATGCAGGAAAAAGAAAGGTCAGAGAAAAAATCGAAATAATTTTCAATTCGAAAACTGTTCAAGCTGTAAAAAATTCATCGCTGTTCAAATCTGTATTCGAAGGAAGTATACAAGAATTATTTGAAAATCTGAAAATACCCCAAAAAAATCTGGAGACGATGAAAGCTCTGTTTTTCCGAATATAATGTAGTATATCGGTATAATATGATCTGCCCTTTTTTTTAATTGATTTTGTTATTTTATTGTTCTTTCAATCTACATGATCGAGAGAATGGTGTTTTAGATTTTTTTCTTTTTTTTTTTTTTCTTATCGGGTCTCTTTGTAATAACTTCCTATATGTATACATGACGTTTTATACGCTGTTACGACTTCACGAAACTTGTGTAATTATTTCGTCAACATTTTCTGGTAGTCAGTTATAATGTTCCTAATTCGTTCCGTAGTAATAATGATAATGACGATTCTTTAAAATATCCTTCATCCGATTTTGGTCTCGAGCAGTTTTAAATTGTGTACTATAAATAGACTTATTTCCTATCCGGAATTCCTGATGAGCGAGATATAATTTATCTACATACTCTAATTGTGAGACGTGCAGGAAGTTTTTTTTTCGGTTTTGCTTCCTCAAATCTACTTTTTGACTATTATTCGCCTAATATAGCCGCGAATAGAATACTTCTTTGCTCACCGGAATTGGGATTACGCATTAAAAATTGAGTCGAGTCATAATTATGAGTAGTATTATATAATACACTCATACTTGACCAGAGTCATAAAGGGCAGGATAAAAAAAAAAATTCACGTTATACTAAACTTTTATAGGGATAAATGATTCTGGTTTTTAGCTCTCGATATTTTTCACATTTATCTAATTTCGCATTCATGAACTTCGGCGAAGTAAGAATACAGGGTTTTAATAATTGATTCGTGCTTCGCGGCACGCGGGTACGAGTATGTGCGATGTCACGCACGGTGTACACGTATTCACGCACCTGGCCATTATATTCACACGCGCATATAATTAATACACGAGGTATTGCTTTTTACTGTCCTCACCGAGCAGTGTACTCCCTGCTGCAGTGTACCGTATCGTACCTGTATGTATAATATGATCAGGCAGGCGCTTTCTAAGACCCTGGAAATCTCCGGACGCGGACCTGACTACAGAGAATTGATGTATATGGTATAAGCTACATAGGTATACATTAAGCCTATAAATTCGTACATAATTTTTGGTTTCATTTAAAAAAAAAAAAAAAAAATTACCAATTGTTATCAAGAAAGTGGAAGTGACGATGATGTTGATAGTTATGGAAATAACTTTTGATTCTCTTTAGATTCTTCAACCGATAGGATATCCGTTATAATTAGAATTTTAGTAAGTTTAAAAATGAATCGGTCAGATTTTTTAGAGCCTTAAAATTGGAAAATGACGAATCCGATAGCGCCTCATGAAAAATGTTGGAAATTTGAAATATCACGTTTTCGGACTCGCACAAATCGAGGTCAGCCGAATCACTTGCTATTTTTCTCTTTACCTTTTCTTTTACATATATTTCTTTTTTTTTTTTTTTACAGTGAAAATATTTGACCTTGGCGGTATAAGTACACACACAGCTTTCTTCTGGTTGATTTTTACTTTCATCATCATTACGCAATATTCTGCGGAAATGTAAACGGAATGTAGTTGATTTCATAATTTGCGTACAACAAACGCGATCATCACCATTATCTGCGACGTTGAGGAAATAGTTGAAATCTTGTTCACTAATATATGTCCTGATATACAACATATAGTCCACATTGCCGCAGGCCCCGGAAAACCCATTAGTTTCGTCGTACTAATCCAGCGTTCAGCAAATTAATCTACAATCTAATTCAATTTATAGACATGTCTAATGTACATTCGCACAACGTATGTATACGTACATGATGTGCACAGTCTCGTTTGAATACTTCCTGAAAATTTATAATCAACATCCGGATTTGATTGTACCGGCTGTTGTCCTCCATATCGGATATATTAATATCATGCAATGAATTCATTCGTTCCAGATTTAAAAGAGCCTTCCAGGTTTCCACCTGTCTTTCATATTTTTTTTCTCTCTTTTTACTTTTTCATTTTTACTCTATAATGGTCGTAGATCATTCTATTATTACGCTCGTAAACGGATAATAATTGTCTGATCCGATGATTAGGTACGTTAGAGCTACTAAATTGCTTCCTAATTTGTCTCTATCTTTATTGTTATTTATTTATTTCTTTATCTTTTCATTGTTATAATTATTCGTCTATTTCACTTCCAATTAGTTGGACAAACGATTCTTCGCAAGTTTAATTCTTTCATTTTTAACGCTCTTTGATACAATTCAATGCACGGACGTTAGGTATATGTAGCACACGGTATCATTTGGAATAATTTTTCAAATCGGTCAATGCTTTTTTCATGTGAATTAATATAATAAATAATCAACCGATGGTTCAGTCGACACGAAAGTCTAGACAGTTTAACGAGCGAACTGACCTACGATATGGTCTACAACTTTATTCATTCTTATTAATTTATTATTATTTATTACGTGTAATTGATCGATCTCTGTGAAATTTATCGGTCGTCATTCTGTTGAATATTTTTCATTATTATTATTTACGTAGATTTATTTATTCATCACACATTCATCGATGCGTTTTTCATTCATTCGTTTATTCGTGCTTCGTTATCCACCTGCTCATCGTTGCACATTAGTAGGTAATTAATTTGTTTATTCATTTATTCATCGTTCATCGTTACTCTGCTGTTTTACATCATTTGTTCGAACGATCGTTCGAATCGAAGAAATTTTCAAAAATTCAATCCGCACGTCGTTATTTTCTTTCAATGAATTATCGGGTGAATCGACACGAATATATCGTAGCGCGTGAATATATTTTACTTGTCAGTTCGATAAATCATTGTATCATATATCTATTTTTTTATCTCTCTTTTTTTTCTCGTTACAAAATTGCGTAGGAATTTATTGTTCGTATTTAAAGTACTTGACATCTTTAAATGCGCGTTCCAAGTCTCGAGGTTGTCTAGTGGCAGATCGAGTCAAGTTAGTTCTTGTGATGTTGTTTCTTATAATAATACGACGATGATGATATACTGTCTATATATAATAAACTTTAATCAATTTTTTTCTATTCTATTTTTAATTTATTTACTTTATTTTTGTATCTTTTTTCTACGAAGTATAATTCATCATGTAAGTCTGCTGCAGATTTAAGGTTCTATTTGTATTTGTTTATTTAACGTATAATGTAATAAACAAGTTGATATTCCTATGGAAAATCGAGGTTCAAAAATGCAAACATATCGTTGAAAAAAAATATAATTAAAATAAATAAATAAATAAAAATGCAACAAGTAATAAAATAATGAATAGATAAATAAAAATTTAGTGTGATCCAACAAATGTGTCCATATACTATTTTGACTACGTTCAACATTCGCTAGTTTTTGTTTCCCCCGCAGAGTGAAAACTCAAAAAAAAAAAGAACGTCAGCGGTAAAATATGTTTGCGATAGTAATCAGAGGTTTCAATTATTATAGTGTCGTTTAATACCTGTTTACGCTTTCGAATAAAATGACCATTTGATAACCTTCTGTAGTATAGAATGAAACGGTGCGATACCTTGTTCGCCTCGAAGTTTATTATCGGTTTTTATAATCCAGAAAACTCCCGTGTTTCATGTTACGTTACACGTATCTGTATATGCTTCGTTGTGTCAGTCGGTAAGAATATAGAAAATTGTACGCCCACACAACATTTATGAACAACCAGACTAATACGTGGGCGACGTTCGAAACGATGAAATCAGAGGTTAAATCTACTCGTAAAATAACGTCATTCCGCAGTACAGGTAGTGTGGAAAGAAATGCTTCCGTTCGATAAATTCCAGGGTTTTCGAACACTCGCATATATATGGGTGTTATAATGGCTAAAAAGTGAAAGAAAGAGGAAGAAGATAAACGAGCCGAAATATATACATATATACCTATCTACATATGTGGTCAACGTTATACGGCTTCCGATGAAAGAAAAGAAAAAAAAAAGAAGAGAGAAAAAAAGGTGGAGACATTTTTTAAAACGGTGGTGAGCGCGAGAGTTTACATGAGACACACGGCTATACGTATACGAATAAGTTGCGTACGTGTATGTATGTAATTATGCTGCACATTGCTAGTTTATAATTTGTTGGCACTTCTTATGGCAGCGAGTTACGCAATTATGCTTTTCCCAAATACATATTAAGTCATGCGTGGATACACATTAAGTAAACGTTGTACGGTTATAGAACGTTCACACCCAGAAAGTTTTCTGCTACTGTGTGCATGTATACATTTATTTATATACATGTATAATATGTATCACACTCTAGTCCTTCCGATGCCCACTTTCTTTTTGACTTACCTAAGATATGAATTGTATATATAAACGTGCTGTTCAAAGCACGGCGGCGCAACGCGACACGCCAACTTGCACGTCGCGTAAAATTCGACCCAACTCGGACACAACAAATAGTATTTTATCAACCAGCGTAACATTTATTCCGTTTGAAACTGTAAACGTTACGTAATTTTCGTTTTTCCAATTAATAATTTCCATTGGATTTTATCCGATTGTTCGTGAAAATGAAAATTTTTAATGGAAAACCTTGTTATTGGGAATCGAGAGAATTGTTGTCCTAAATCGAATGTAGTATCAAAATTGTTGGACTCAATGTCTTGAAAAAAAAAAAACACTCCGCTGTATTCGAAATGGGTGGGGGTGTGGGGGAATATATCGCGTATCTTTTATTGAGAGTTAATTTCGATTTCTATTTTCTTTTAATGAAAACAATCGACCTAAAATACGAGTTATTCGAAATCATGAATTCGGTTGAATAACAGTTGAAGTTTATAGCCCCCAATCGAGGTGGGTCAAGGTTAGAATTGAAGAAATCGCAGATAGGTTTAACGTCGTCATAATCATAATCGTATTGATATGCGTAAATTTGTAATTATATCTGCAAGATCATCTTTTAAAGATATAGATTGTCACCGGAAATGTACTAACTTTAGACCGGAAGTAGATGCGCTCCTCGATCCTATCGAATGTAGTAGTTAATTCTTTCGAAGAGCGTTTGTTTTACATTGAAAAATTATTCCGACTTAGAACTTTGAAAAAAATAAAATCCTTACTATAGTCCCGTTTCGTAGTTACAATATACAATTATATTTTAAGCCATGAGAATAACATTTCCTGAAAAAAAGCAAAATTCAATCAGTCCTAATTAATTTTTACGAGAAACTATGATTTTTTTTTCTACTCTTTTTTTTTTACAATTTGAATCATAGAAATGTTCCGCCACAAGCGGTGGTATTTAAAAATGAATCTTTATTTTTTTCAATACCTCTAATAATAATAATTCAATTCCGCTGATTACTTGTACGATTTAATTTTCCTTTAATTAAATTGTAACGTTCGAAGAACTCTTTAATTTTCGATTAACCCACAATCCGTATAGCCATAAGCGCATTATATACGGTCGTATTAATCGGATTGAAAAATCCGAAAATATATGAATGAAATAACACTTCGTAACACAATAGTGACTATATAGTCACGTCATCGGAACAACCAATTCCATTCAAAATTCTTAACAATAATCACATTTTCAACACTCATCTTGGATATCATATATACATTTTTACACACCGTCAGTCATCCTGGTTTGATTCTTTGAAGCCTAAAAAAAAACAAAAAAAAAAAATACAAGGAACGAAATTCTCGTGTCACGTTAGATTGATTAGATCCGGATAATTTCGAACTGTTAAATTACCTTTTCTTTTTTCTATTATACCTTCGGTGTGTATTTTCTATATTCTATTTTTGAAATTCTTTCTACTTCAACACACCGGTTCATTCAACCCACGGATCGGTGTTCCTTACATCGACTCGCGACCGCTCATCGTCCGCAGCAAAGTTCACGGTCTTGAATGATCGAAAAAGATCGACTTCGATGAAAGAAATTTTCCCGTCTCGTTATATCACCGATCCGATCCACCCGCAGGCGCGTTGGATTTTATAATGTTACAGTATTATTTTTATTTTCAACGTTTTTTTTTTTCCTCTTTTTCAATCTTATTTGAATTTGATATAAGATAGACTCTAATTAGCCATCACGTGTTACAATATGTCGGCGTACACGTGGAATATTAAAATTTATCGCTCAAGGGCATTATTATATGCGAAATAATTTTTCGTCCGTCAGCTAAAATCAAATCATCAGCATATCATCTGATTCGGAAGGTTAATCTTAGATTTATTTTTTTCTCTTTCTTTCCTTTTTTTTGAACTTGTGTATAAAATTAACATTCCCCTACGGGGACAAAGACAGCGAACGGTGTTACATGGGGTGTAAATCGAGACGACGGGGTTTTTCGGATATTTTTTCCCATTTTTCTCTATTTTTTCTTTTTTTCTTTCAAACGTCACAAGAGAAACAATCCGATGAAATAAATTCGGAGTTCGTATTTGAAGTTCGCGGTTTTTTTTCTTCTGGAAAGAAACGAGACAAAGAGTTGAAATAATTTATATGGAAATGCGTCTATTATGGTTTTTGACATTTGGTAGCTGAGAATGAAATTTCCATTGTTACAATATATGATGTAGGTGCAGGAATTCTGAGTAGGCATGGGATTTCCTAATCGCGTGATCGCTGCGAACTGACTGAACAGGATATAGGTAAAGACACACAACTTTAACGGTTTTATACTACTTGAACTCACACTATAGTATAATATCCACATGGGTTTACCTACACGTACGTATAATCTCGAAGACATTAGGGCACGAACGCGATTTGTAAGGTGTAAAAAATCGATCGCGCGTGATGTTGAACCAGCTGGTCGTCGGTTATTATCATTATCATTCATACTGGTATATAAATAATAAAATAAGTTTCAGTCGCTCCAGGAAGTATATTTAGACACGGATCTATTTTTGAAACACTATTTAGTATAATAGTAGGTGAAATATAGGAGAGGGGGGAAAAAAATGCAAATGAATAATTCTTCTCATTGTGAGTCTTCTAATACTCTATATCCTTCATCATCGTTTTGTTTCATATTAGGTCTGTATCTGTCGATAAAGGAAAACGAAATTACCATCGAAAATATTATAAAAATTTCCGTGTTCCAAACGGCGTTTCAAACATTGTATACTAACGACCGATCTACCGGAATGTGGATGAGAAAAAAGAAAAAAAAAAATTACTCGTAAACCTAAACTCGTGGTAACGTATTTGTATTTTCAGTGGAAGTG
This sequence comes from Athalia circularis, assembly GCA_963978495.1. NCBI lineage: Eukaryota > Metazoa > Arthropoda > Insecta > Hymenoptera > Athaliidae > Athalia > Athalia circularis. Next base: position 25,568,233 of record OZ021700.1, read on the forward strand.
ATACACGTTAAATTATAGTATAAATAATTGTGATCATCTTATTAAGTCAGGGATAGTGTGAGGCTGTAATTTTTCATTCGTCTATGAGGTATACCTACACTAACCTTACCCACTTCACATCCACCTAACGGTTGAGGGTCATACCTATAGCATATGGATCTATTTGTTCCGTATATACCTTACCACGTATACCCGTCATATACATATACCGCTAATTAATTATACGCTTTCATTAGCAAATTGTGATCCTGATTCAAGGATTTTTCGTAACTTACATATGTAACTACAAAGTTATATATCTATATATATAATCTATTTCTTGTACATAGATAATTGAGTAGAAGATGCAATTTGTAATCATTCTTTATAAAGTTGAAATGTAGTGAATCATTTCATGATTTGTAATGGACGTTGCGTGATGATGATGATGATAATGATGGTGATGATGGGTGCGGTAATTTTTTTTTTTCCTTTTTGTTTTTTTCTTCAAGATCGAAGGATAGAATTATACACTGCATTTAACTGTCGAATATTAAATTTAATGGGTCAGTCAGGACTGTTGAAGATTTTTTTGTACGGGTTATTTTAGTCCTCATGACGACGCCCATTCGCTGGACGTTGGTCAGAGTCGGACGGAAGTCTTTGGCTGAAATATGTTATTAGAATGTTTAAATTGCTAAAATTTAGATGATGGAAGAAGTATTTAAAATTAGGAATAAAAAAAGTGAAGAAAAAAAAAATTCGCAAACTCGTGGTTGTAATAAAAAAAAATTTATTACTTTGATCCGAATTTTAATTCAGATTGCAATCAATCCGATTTAATTTGGATTCGAATTCGACAACTCAAAAATTCTGATATCGGATCCGGATTCAGTAGTTTAAAACTATATATACCAGTTTATAAAGTGCAATGTAAAGTCAAGTCGCGCCTGCATTCCATAAACATTTTTTCTTCAATATATATTTTATTCTATTTTTTTTTTTATTTTTTTTTTTTCAAATAATTTAACGGTCGCGATCCGTTTGCATTGCTCCAAAGCACCTATGGAGAGTCTAGACTATACCGCGGTGCATTTATATCCTGGTTTTCACTGTCCTACGTTCTCCTCTTACGGTTTATGTATCTGCTGCTGCTGCTGCACGAGTAAAAGCAAATGTACACCAACGCTCATTGCATAAATTTATATAGATACAGGTACCTTCGGCAAGATAAATTCTGATCCCATTTCGCCGGCTAACCGGACGATTTGGAAAAATTTATCACCTACATATTAGTTCGTTTTTTTTTTGCACGTTCCGCAGTTTCTGCAATTTCGAAATATAACTTTTATCCGGGTTTTCATACGTCGTGCACCAGCCATGTGCATGTATAATAATTGATATAACACTGTTAGAAAACGAGACCCGGGAGAGACGTAAGATCCGGACAGGTTAATCAGTTAATTAGTCGGTTAGTTAGTTGTGTCGGATCCTCGAGATTATTACCTCTTACCAGTTCACTTTTAACTTATATACCATGCATGTGATATGACGCGTGTCGAGTACATCGATTACCATTCCCTATTGCTGCTGTGCTGCTGCTTACGAAGGACCCGGATAGATTGGAAATACCCGTTTATCGCTAATAGTAAAGTATGCACATAGCTTAAGGTCCGGCTAGTAGCTGTATCGTGAGCCAGTGATAATTTAGCGGCATTTCCCACTGGCACGGCGATGTCGCGTGACGCGGGATTCCCGGTTAAAACCACTTACAGCGAACTAACGGGCCCCCCAACGAATTCGATTTATCAATTCTAAAGTCACGGTTATCTGGGACTTGTTCAAAGAATTATCGGGGAATCGTCTCATCGTGTTATCTATCGAGACACTTGTTTCGAGAAATCGTATTCGCCATTATTCTCCTCTCGGCTAGGTCGTAAAATTTTTCCTGGATAAAAAATCGGAGCATGGATTCTGAACGGCGATCGCATCACGTCATGAAATTCCCAATAACGGATCCCGATGCCTTGTCCTAGAATCTGGAGAGTGGACAAACTGAATCTGCAGTTTCTGAAACAACTAGCAGACTAAAATCATCCGGGAATTGAATCGGAAATCGGATGGGATCCTAAATCACCTTCGTTTCATTAATTCATTATATTTTCATTTACGATATCACCGACGATCTTCGCGACTACATGTACTCGCACACTCAATTTCCAGGTGTGCATAAGGTACGCGCACACGTACGTTATTTTATACGTTCGGTGACAAATGATATTCATGAATCTCTGAGTCACGATGTGTCACGTACTCGGATAATATAGTGCTTGTATTTGTCCACCCGGTCGTAATTAAAGCGTACAATATGCAACATACTTGTATCTTATAATTCGTTCGTATTGTAATTTATGGTTAACAACGTAAACCGTGATATCAATATCAAATTATATTATATCTATGTTGTACTAAATGTGCACGCGATGTGAGCATACAATATATTATTCCACGATACGAGTTGAAGTTTTACTTTTTCTTTCTCTTCTTTCCTTCAATTTAATTTTTCCGATGTTCGTACGTGTGTTCGATTGCAAATACCTACACCATGGACAAACATATTTTCTCTATATCTCCCCCTTTACCGCGAAGCACGTGATCATCTTAGAATATTATAATTTTTCACGTAAAAAACGCTTAGCAAGAATTATCACGATTTTAGATAATCATCTCGACATTCATGGATAATCTGAAAATTTTCTTCGCTGATAAAAAGACAATACAAGTATATACAAGCATCGATCCGCATATGCCCCGGGATAACGTATATAATATGTGCCGTGTACGCCGAGTGTTTTTTTCCCCCCTTCTTCTTTCTTTCTTTTCTTTTTTCCAATCTGTTCCATAACACGGTTTAATGTTGTGAGGTTTGGCCACGTGTAGTATTTTAAAATGTATATACCTATGAAGATACGTATACCTTGTGCATATAGGTATAACAAAACCGGCACGGAGTGACTGTCGCGTTTATGAGAACGATTATAAAGTTGTTGGTTCGAACAAAGACCGGAAACAACCTTCGATATGTGATGGCGACCCCCAAAGAGATATTACACACCCGTTTGACAGGTGACTAATAATTCTCTACCAACTAATATCCTCCACATGAACGGGGGGTGTGTGTTATTTTTACTATATCCATACGTAACTAATATCACGGTATTACGTGTGCCTTGGAATATGGATCGAGCGCGATTTATGTCATCTTATTCTCGGTAATGATTTTTTTAACTGGGCCTTGGTGAGATTTTTTCAGAATTTTTTCGTCCTTACCCTTTAAGGTGATTTTGTAATTTTGAGAATAATGAAAAAAAGAGATTTTTAAAAAAAGTAATTACAAATTTTGATAGAAATTTGATACAAGAATTGAGGATACCATGTTGATGTGAAAATCCTGTTATTTGTATTATTTTAAACTATATTCAGTTTTGCAAGAAACGATTAGAACTGCCTGTGAGCAATGAATGAAGTAAGAAGAGAAAAGTATGTATTATAATAAGAGAATAGCCAACTATCTGGACTATAAATTGCACGATTATTCATATCGTAAAATGAACATGGAATATAATGTGATTAGGCGCAGATGGCCAAACGTCTAGCTAGTGTAAGACCTGACGTACTCAGATTTACATTCGTGACGTGTAACTATTTTTTACATCGGTGTAAACCTATGCAGTTATATAATATTACTTAACTAACTGAACAGTGTAGTTCTCCGCGGATAAAAAAAAATCTCTTTTCGCAATTTTCGTGAAAGGAGTGTTCTCATAAAAGGGTTAGATTTCTTCACAACGACGTCAGTATGCAAAGGCCCTTGAATGTTATACCCTTGGAGTTTCATATTTCCTGTGTGCATGGAATTTCCCATTGAGGTTCGAAGGGTAGAAAAGCAGGTTTTATTATACCTTTTACCCCCCCCCCCCCCCCCCAGTACTCGTCATTCGCTTAACAATCGCGTAGTCCATAAAGTATTCACTGAAAATTCTCAATTTCAGATGAGGTATAGAAAAGAATGAAGAGTTGGTGACTAATCGAAAATCGAAATACGAGATGAAAACTCGAAATTCGAGATGAGCCTTCTGTTTCTGAATTCGCGATCTATAAAATTAATCGAGGTATCGTCAATTTATTGATCCAAAAAGTAATAAAATAATGATATCTCGATGAGATTCATTTCTAGCTTCATTTACTCGACGGTTTCGTGTTCCTGAGGTCAAAATACGTTAGAAAAATGTGCAGCGATCGATTTTTAAAATACTTCATTCTTGACCCCAAAATCGACAAAAATCTAAGGTATACCCCTTTGGATTTTTTATCATCAGTTTTGTTCAGAAATTATTCCGCTTTGATTGAAACAGAAAAAAATTGATAAAAATATGATGGGAATTTGGAGGAACGATTATAAGAATAAAAAAAAAAAAATCAACCAACCGTAAAACGATTCTTCGATCGGGATTTGAATGAATTATCTCATTATATCTGCCAGAACTCGTGAGAAGATCGAAGACCTCGATCGACCTTCGAGTATTAGATGAACCCGACGCAAGTCGATAAAATTATTAATTTAAAGATTTGACCTATTAATCCGACGATTCGAATCCGCTCGGTAAATTCATAGAATTTGATTTTAGTTGGAATTTTGTTGATTCAGAACTTAATTATTCCAATGACTGTTAGCTGCCTGTATAAAATTCCCAAAATTAACATCAAAAAGATCACAATAAGGATGGGAAAAAAAATTTTCGCCGTATAACACGAGAAAATAAAAGTTTATAATTTTTTATTTTCTCTTTTTTTCACCACGACCGGCAATTACACGCATCGAAATTCTTGAAGAATGAGGTACAAATCGTTGTTATCCTTATTAGTTATAAATTATGGAAACGTGGCGAGTTATGAACGAGTTCTGAAGTGTTTTTTTTTTTTTAATTTTTTTCTTTCTTCTTTTATTAGGTATAGTCTCGTTATTAAGTATGACACAACCCTCTCGCGTAATTCATTTATTATACGTACATACTCTAATTGTATGTACTTGCTTTATATCTACAATTTGTATATCTATATACCAACCTGGACTAACCTAACCTATTCAGTCTCACTCTGTTTCACATTTCACGTATAGTGTAACAATATAATACATCTGAATCTGCTGCACCAGAATAATATTACATCTCATATACCTACTCTAATTGGCGTTAGGATTTTGCAACTATTTTTCACCCGGTAGCAGCTGCTCAGTGCCCTCGTGCGATTGAGATTTCAACAGATGAAGAAGAAGTGTAACACTTCATCATCCTAAGATTCATAATCTACTCAAATTGAATTTGGGCAAGTTTTTTTCTCCGATTTATCGCCACCGATAGATATACTTTAGGAATTTTACTTCGTTATACAATCGGTTCGAATTTATGCAAATTAGGTATACAATTTGATATATTTCACGCAATTATTTGCAATGTTAAATTTACTATTTTGGCCGAGGGAAATTTTTCACTTTATAACACAACGATGGCGTGCTAAAGCGATGATTATCATCATGATAATGTTAATGAATTTATTACGACGTTGATGACTGTTGGCTTCCTTCTGTTTGCAATGATTTAATATCTCCATATTCGTTGTACATGCTAATTATACTTATATATATAAAAAACTTATACATATTATGTATATATGTTTACATTCAATACGCACGATCGTTTGCGGTATATCCACTCATATACACTCATCGAAGTTTAACTAATAATAATAATGTCAATAATGATGATAATTATCATAATATATAATAGCTAACGTTGGAATCATCATCTTTGGATAAAACAAACAAAATCAACGAGGTATAAGACGGTTTAGTGAATATCGTCAAGATTCGCAATATATTTCGTCGTTTAGCTCTTGCTGTTTTTCAAGACATTTCGCACGTACGCATAACATGCGTGTGTATTCACGTATTTACAATGCATTATGATCATTACAGTGACACGGCTTTCTCCGTGAATATTATGTAGCGAAAATTTTCATACATTGAATAATTAACGAGCATGTGAAAGCGTCGTCATTATTTCATGGAACACCTTGAGATGTTCGTGGTTCGATCGTTGTTGTTCGTTGAAGTTGAAAATTATATCACAAAAATTCATTGTTCGTAATAATGATTCAAAGGGTACAGCTGAATGGGCACGGTGAAAAAATTGAAGAACAAAAAAAATTGAACAAAAAAGAATTAAATAAATTATGAAGGTTGTTGCAAACCCATGCGTGAGAGATTATCGACGTCTAGTTAAATGCGGCTTACGAAACTTGTTTTTCTGACATTTAATTCGGACCACGCCTGCAGTGGTTGTTGCGCTTTGTTTTATTTTATCCTTACTTTGTTTATTTTTTTTTTTCATTTTTTTTTTTTCATTTTTTATCTTCAGAAGAATACCTACACACCTTCTCTTCGTTAGCTTCTCAGCTTCCGTCCAGCCAACTAACTCTCGGACGTATCTTGCGATCGGTTGCTTTGTTCTCGAATAATAAAATTTGTACGAAGCCTTTTTCAGCTTATATTCTTACGCTGGTACCGCTGGTGAGACGGTGTATTTGTCAGTAAGGTCTACCTCATGTATTATAACTGATCGAAAACCACATCAGAAGGGATTTGAATCACGAGGCAAGAAAACAATGTTCAGCCAACGATGTATAGGGTGATTCGTAATCGTATTCGAAACATAATTTACTTCTTTATTCACTCAATCAATTTTCATTCGATTAACTTTGGAAAATTTCGCTATGGAACCGTATAACCCCCTCGTCAATTTGATTTTGACGCTCGGTATATTCTGGAAATAATTGAAAGAATTTTCTATGGGAGTTCGTTCGTACCTAACCTTACACCATGGGAGTTTCTCCCCCGAATATTCGCGTAAAATTATTCGATCATTTTTAATCAACCAGATTTCTGAACGGTTTTATCGCCCGCTCCGAAAAATGTCATCAGAATTGTTCGGGTCGTCGTACGAAGTGATGTTCCACGTTGAAATCAAGAGGTTATTTTACAGCCACCCTGTAGTCTTCAAGGTAGCCTCGCAGGGTCACTCCAACTCATTCCACGGGGCAGGTACCACCGCCCGGACTGATTGGTGACTCAAGGTAACAAACCACGTTTCTGTACCGAGCGCAGGCATTGGTGGCGTCGAGAAAAAATAAATAAATTGAACAAATAAAATGAAGAAAGAAAAAACGAAAGCTAAAAAATTCGCATAACCAGAAAGACCGCCCGCCCATATATGTATAACTTACAATTGCGTAAAATATCTTCGATTCTGAAGAAGAATGTAACGGAATGTACAACGATGACGATGGTTACATGAAATCAGGATGCGATATCTTCTTTTTCATCTTCCTCGAAATCGCGAAGATACCGCATTCGGTCATTTTCATGCATCACATCAACGCCGACCACTTTTTCAGGTTATGAATCTTTTTTTTGTTTCACTTCTTTCTCTCTCTCTGCTTTTTTCATGCCACTTCATAATTAACGGTGCATTACAACCTTAACGTTAAAACTGCCGCACTTGTCGCTGACCTCAGCCGAAGTATCTTGTGCGAGTTTTATTGGCGCCGAACGCTGCTTAATGCAATTGTGCAGTAAATATCGTTACTGCAGGGCGTTTCTTATTGTTTGTCTTCCCGTTGAGGCGGACCTAAGTGCTTCCTTATGAGCTGTTGTATTTTAGTACCTCTCCAGGACTTCCATAGTCCCTACGCGATGTATAATTCTTAATGATCTGACGTCACGCGATCCCAAATCACATTTTAATTCTTGACATTTTCCTCCCTCGCTTCAAAAAATGAAAACCCATTCAATGGATACAGATAAAGATTTGACAAAAGAGCTGCGTATTTGAAAACGAACAATTTCGGACCCCTAAAAATACTTTTTTCTTTTTTTTTCTTCCAATTATTTGTCGGACTATTTTTCATTTATTTGTTTTTTTCAATTCTGCTTACCGAGGCAGGTATCACACGTGGAACGAAGTTCGTTGACTTTTCAAGAAGTTCAAAGAAACATTTTTTTCACCCGCAAAAAAGACAAATGAAAGAAGTAAAAAAAAAATTAATATGAATTAAGGAGACATCGTTTAATTTCTTTACTTTACAGAATTCAGATAAAATCTAGTCTTTTTCAGAGAAATTGTTTCATTCGTACGATGAATTTCGCACGACGACAAAAGAGCAGTTAAGTGTATACCCATCTATGTCATACTCCGCAGCCTTATTCATTTTCATTGTTTTTATTATCATTGTTATTATTATTATCGTCATCATTCCGCAACCCTGAACCACCTGAGAGTGGTATGTGGGCATCCCAGAGATGCTGTCCCACGGAGACGCGGTAGCAATTTTTTTTTCGTTGTTTTTTTTTTCAACTTTTTTGCTGCTATACACAACGAGGAAATTTTTTCAATCATCTTTTCGCGGCGAACTTCACACGACTGTATGTATAATCACTGCAGAAGATGCATCTTACAAAGAAGTTTCCGCATTTTTTTTTTGGTTTTTTACCCCCCCCCCCCCCCCCCCTTCTTCCCCCCCTCGTAGCGATTTACTTTACTTATAATGCAGCAGTGGATTGAATTTGATAGTAGAGTAAAGATTTAATTGCAACAATTTGACATCAATGATCTCACGTTTTTTACGTTAACCTTGAAGTCAGCCGTGCAGCAGGTTCTTTGGATCTCCTTGGGATATGGATATGAATATTATATCGTCCTGATGCGATGCTCTTTCAAAATTGCACCGCTTTTATTTATGAATCGTTTCGTTTTACGATCGTTTCCCGTACGCGCGGTACTCAGTGAACACGTGTGTCTTGTTACTTATTCTATTTATAGGGAGGAAAAAAAGAAGGAAAAATACAATGCGAAACTGTCCAGACGGATTCTGGAGCTGTAAACTTCATAGAGATAATAGAAAATATCGTCTCAGATTCCGACTCGATAAATGTTATACGTATGGCATACCTATATTATACCGTCCACCTTATGATACTACCTACGCACAGCTGTATAATTATGCATACATTTTTCACATTTTAATGTGCTCCAGACGTTCTGGAATGGAGACGGGCAAAAAAGTTACCAAAAATAAAATAAGTAGTGTCTCAGTTTTTAGAATATATCACCAGAGTTGAGGAAAAATGTGTGGACTTTTTTTTACTTCTAAGAAATGTTTTTGACGGTTTTTTTTTTTTTTTTTTTTTGCAAAAACGAAAAAGAAACAAAGTTTTTTTTTTATCTTTGTATTTTTTTTTTTTTTTTCAACTTCAATGCTTCGAAGGGATGAGCGACGAAGAAAGAGATCGAATCAAGGTGTTCCAATAGGTGGTTATTATTCTCGATGAATTTACTCGTAATTCGCTCATTGTCTATTTTATCGAAGGTCCAGCGAGACACAGATGTGATCTGCATGATGCGTAGGTTAATTGGATAAACTCGAAGAGATATCTAGATGTACATCGATGTTAGATCTGGATATGCAAATTATCGGGGCTATTCCACACCGCCTCCAGGACCACTTTATTCCAGACCAATGCCCTTGGGTTCTCCTGCAGGTTGCCACGTAAGCAACATGTGCAGATATATTAATACACACAAGGTGTACCATTCTAACGGAGAAAAATGACGAAAATCTTTACGGGTCAATCTGACGAGCAAAAATGATTCGGATGAAAAATTCGAGTTCGCAAAATTCTCGACTTTAATCATATCGTCTGTATGTCAATCCATTCCGAATTTTACGCCGAATTAATTTTTGTTATTTATTTTTTTTCTTATACAATTCAAAATGGTACACCTTGTACAACGAGCTCTGGTCGAACAACGTGATCTCCGGGAGTAGAGGTACTACCAACCTTTATACTTTTTATTGTTAACGTTGGCCGAGAATTGAACGAAGCACAAGATAACCGACGGACCTGCCCACCACGTACGTACCTACCCGGAACCTATTATGGTAATCGCAAGAAAACGAGCGAATATGCTTGGGAATATCACAACTTTAGTACTTACAAAGTTGGTTTCTCTGGGATTAAACATGCAGTCCCATTCGATACTTTGTTTTTTTCTTCGATCTTTTTTCTGCAATTTTTTTCTTCATTGTCAAGTGGGGCCTTTTCTTTCACATCATCATCGTCATCGTCATCGTCATCGTCATCGTCATCATCGGAGTCCACGAGGACTCGTCATAATTTCAAGGTTACTTTTTTCCCCCGTCATCGATTCGGAAGTGTTTGGGAGTTCGGGAATTTTTAGTTGCGTAAGTGGTAAGCGTGGATGTGACATAAAAATGAATCCTGGTGTCGCCGTTATTGTGGGGAAAAAAACAAAAAATGAAAACCAATAAACAGCCGAGTCAGGAAAAATCTGATTTCAGGAAATTGTTTTACTTCATGTGCGGTAAATATCCATTGACAACATGCGTCAACGGCGAACTTCATTACCGACTTAAACTAATCTAATCAACGCGGAAGACGTAATATATCATCTCACACAGAACGGAAAGATGGTTATCCTTCATTCGATAAATCAGCTTTATGGATTTTCATCGATAAATCTTATTGGCGGCTTGTTGAAAAAGCCTGCAGCAGATATTCACTTTTTACTCATCACCGTCTACGATACAACGTACGTATTACATTCAAAAAGTACGAGTGGACTGCGTTCATGTTTCTCGGCTCTGCGAACAATTAATTTTCGATTCATTTTTAATTTTTAATTACAGTCCGCACGCGGTGCAGCGGATAAAAAATTAATTGCAATCAGAAAGCGGAGAAGACGAGAAGAGAGAGAGAAAAAGCTACAAGTCTTGAATTCCTATCTGATAAAAGTTACGAAAAAAAAGAAAAAAGAATTCAAACAAGGCGTAATTTTTTACAAATTTTCTTGCGATACATCAGCGGTCAGATTTCGTCTGACCGTTCGATCCATACCACCGTCGATCGGGACGAAGATAAAAGTTGCAAAAAAAAATAACGTCTGGAATAAATTGTTGTTGTCGGTTCTGCAGCTACTGCAAACACGAATTATTATTATATGTTTGTTTTATTCCGTCATGACGGTACATGCAGATTCGTGTGATTCGCGGGAATTGCTCATACGTCGGATACAAATAACAAATAATATAATAAGCACAAAAGTCTGCCGCAACGTGAGAGTGTAAACTGCATTCTGTGTCGAATTCTTTTTTTTTTTTTTTTCTTTTTCGTGTTGGTCACAAATATTGAACAAAGACGTTTAAAATCTTGTATATAGTCATGAGAAAGGACAGAAGAATTTTGTAACTGTGCGTCAGATAAAAACTAAAAGTTTTAGGTACCTGCAGTTCGCGATCAGGATTTCGTATTGGGCTCTACAATGGACTGATCAGGGAATGAATTTTTATTCATTAAAGAAAAAAAAAAATATATTCATTGAAATAATAATAGTAATAGTGATGATAATAATGATAATAATTAAGTAAGTACTTTCCCTCTTTTTCATTCCATTAAATTTTTTTTGTGTAATTTTTCCCCCGTTTCCAGCGCATCAATCGTCAACTCCGGAAGTGTCTCGCGTTTTATCTCGTTTTTTTACTGTATGTATTTAATATAATGAGCACCCAGCCCAGATAATTAACTTTTCTTAAATGGCTCTTTCTCTTCGTAATTAATCTTTTATCGCGCCTTTGCGCCTACAATTTAAGCCCACATTGTCTCATAATTCTTTTTTCTTTCCGTTTTTTCTTCTCTTTTTCTCAAACTGTATTCGGGTATATCTGCGGTACGAAGTTTTTTCTTTCAGATAATTTTTTTTCATTATTTTCAATGTCACTTTCAACTGTGAAAAAATTCCTAATATTTTTACAGACTCACGCCCACGCGCGTTATATGTATATTACATCTGCAGAAACTGATGACGATGATTAATTATATCATGTGTACCTAGTTTTATGCACGGCAATAATTCGATGATAAAGTAAATGGAAAAATTGACTCGACACGAATCAACGAAGACTCATCGGTAATAACTTTTACATTGAATTGTTCGGGTCGAAAAACACATTCCGTGGTACGTCTACCTTGTAATTAGGATGAAATATAATTGCGTTGTCCTAATGATACCTTAGGTGTGAAAAATATATTTTCTTCTTGTCCAGAGCAAAGGATTATTTTAACCTCGTGGCAATTAATTATAAATCAATCGAGTCAGCTTTTGGATACGTAATTGCTCACACTCAAAGTTTAAACTGTTTTTCCATGGGATCTGAGTGAGTTGAAAATAATTTTTTCTCTTCATTTTTTTTTTTTTTCATTTTATTTTTCAATTAAAAAAATTAAACGGTGGTACCGAATTAAAAATGTTTTATTTATTTATTTATTTATTTTGCTACATAGGATCGATGAGATCATTTTCAAAAAATCAAGTCGGTATTTTGTCTTCCTATTTTTATTTAAATGGTGTAAATTAAAAGGGGTGTGGGGGGGGGGAGACACATGGCATTAGGTATATGTTGGGATTTGCTGGAGATTAAGATTAGGAAGAATATTATTCCTGTCTCATTTAGAATGCGGAACAACAAGCTGCATAAATCTTGCAGGAAATGCATTTACTGCTTGTTTATCTCGACACTTTGAGAGTAGGTCGTTCGTCTTACCCACGGAGAACATTATGAATTTTATTTGACTTTTGTTTCGTTTTATTTCCTTTGTTTTTCAATTATTTATTACTATCCATGTAAGACAAATGAAAATATCCGTTAGTCCATTGTACGATATTCTGAGAGAATTTGAATCGGTCATTGTTCACGGATTTTATTCTACAGGTGAGATTTATTTAAAACAAAAAAAAAACAAATGAACAAAATGAACAAATAAATAAATCCGATGTATTGTCACACACAATTTTTATTCGTCGATGATTCCGATTGGGGGAAACGATCTATTGATTGATATATTTTATAAAGCGTGAATTTGATCGCTGATTCATGTTGCGGTTACGGTGTATTAGTTCATTTGGTTTTGGTCACACGAAATTTTTGCTCACGAGTTTCTTGTAACAGTTATACATATATATCTTATATCTTCGCTTCCCCGGTTACGTAATCAGACTGACTAAAAACTGTGGAATTCATCACCTTATTACACTCGACTATTACATGCTATATAACTAAATATCCGATTCGTAAAAGGATGGGTATTTTTCCTCGTACCCAAACGCGTCATTTCTCTTTCTTTCTCTCTTTTTTCTTCAATTGGTAACTTTTTTTTATGAATTTTTTATGAATTTTTTTCTTCTCAAATACATAACGGGAAATTTGTTAGACGAGATATAACTGATGTATTTAAAATCATGAGGAAAATACGGTACTGCATTCTTAATTAGTTTTTTTTTCAAATTTTTGTTGCAGGTGAGTAAAATATGAGGGATGCACGTTTGATGTATACAACAACATGACTCCACGACTCATTTTATTTTGTTTCACGTACAAGAAAACATATTTGAAATATCGAGGTGCGTATATATAGATCAAAGTTATTAAGCGGATTAACCTTTTTATAAAGTTCGTTACATTAGATACGGCTATACGTTCTTTCATTCCTTCTCTCTTGTTTTTTCACCTTTTTTTTTCTTTCTTCTTTCAATTTAACGACGCGGTCACGAATTTCAATCCGTAAACTATAATTTTCCAATGAGTAGAGTATAACCTATAACTATGTGCAATAATAATAAAGTTATCACTCCGAAACAATAATTCAAAATATTTCCAAACTCAATCGGCCTTAATCTGCTCAAAATGTCAACAATAATTAAAAAAAAAAAAAAAAAAAACAACGAAAAACTAGGTCAAGATTTTTCTATTTCTATTATCATGTATATACATATACCATTATTAGGTATATTTACTTTGGTTTCTGATTTTGGCGATTTTTTGTAAAAAGAAATTTCTATACCTATACGATATGATAATAATTAATGCAGAGGATGATGGAAACTTTTACATCGTTATTATTGTTATTTTTGCCCCCCTCCCCCCCCATGCAAGGGGAAGGGACCGATTGATTTGTCTTATTCATTTGTACGTTATTTACATAAATTTTCACAAATGCAACTTAAAATTTCGTTTTGTCTCGTTTGTAAATATATATATTTTTTTTTCCAAGTTAACGTACACGTAGATTATTATTAACCATATACTCAAATATTTTGCATCAATCTTTCGAAAATAATTAGCGCTTGCGAATTATTATATACGAGAGTGCAAATTGTTATTAGCTTTCAGTTTTAACTTGTTTGCTCTGCGGGTGTTGCGAATAATAATAGTAACAACAATCACAATAACAATGATAATATTTCTTTCTCATCCTACTATTTTTTTGTTTCCACATGAAAAGTAATTTCAATATCTACGTACACCTATTATATGTCATGAAAATGAAAGAAAATTACCTATACGCGATATTTGGTATTATGCATATGGTTTTCTTTTGAAATTTTCTTCTGTATTTGTTGTTTTTTCTTTATTTTTTCCTTTTCATGTGATTGTGTGTAATAACTGTTTAACAATAATTGTACAACCCGTTCCTTCTCTTCAGTTAGTTGACAATAATTCGTTTTATGCTCAGCTAAAGTCAATTACGGGCAGAGTTGCACACACACGTATACACGTATACCTATATTTATCTTGTGTAGAAGGTGTGTTGAACTAATTGGTATAATTGCAGTTTAGAATAGTCGCGAGAATATCACAATTATACGCGCATCAGTGCGCAACAGGTTAGGTATTTAATACGATAGCTGCACGAGTGGGTTATAAGTCGTCACAAATTTCTGAACATGCGATGTCATTATTCCAAAATTTCATTCGATTCCTCCCTCCATTCAGTAAAATATCAAATTCTTATGTTACTTCTAAAATCAAATAGAACCAATTTCAAATTGCAGTATTTAATTTTTTTTCAAATTTTTTCAATTACTCTTTCAAATCGGAATTCGAGAATCGGAATCATTCGATCATATTTTATTTTCGGATCCAATTTTTTTCTTCTCTTTTTTTTCACTCCGTTTGTTTTCTCTGTACAGCGATATTGTTCTGCTCGTTCCATTTAGATCATTCAGACAAATTGTAAGTGCGATCACGTATATGATTAATGGAAATAGAAGATCTAAAAAAAAAAAACATAGTAAAAAAGTGCAATTAATCGCGTAAAATAAAGCGATGACTCACGTAACGCGATCGATTATATTATAATAATCAACCACGCCTTATTGTTATAATCGAAATAAAAAAAATAAATAAATAAAAAATCCCCTCAACAAAACACAAAATTAGAGATGAAAAAAAAGTAAAATAAAATAAATGAATGAAGATTAAAAGGAAGGAAAAATAATTTGTTGGACCTTGATAGAGAAACCGGATTTTGAGCGAACATGATCTGGATATATTAAGGAGGAAAAAAATGAAATAAAATAAAAATAGAAACGGAAATTGTGAAGTACAGCGAGGAATTTTTATTTTTATCCATAATTGGTTATTTTTATAAATTAGTAGTTTTGCACTGCGCCAGTCGATCGTTAATACTTTTACTTATTGTTACACCGTTGAAACTTCTTCGCGTTTGACACGCGACGTCATTAAAGTCACATTACAGTTTATATACGTTTGTTTTTTGCCATCAATTTATTTATCTTATTTTATTTTGTTATTTATTTATTTATTTTTTTCTTCTAGTTTTTATTATATTTTTGTAGATTGCATCAAGTCGCAAATCAAACAAACAATTACCACATATCGCCATGCAAATAACTCATCACGTGTATAGCTACATCCGCGTACCTATATACTATATTATATTTTTTATTAAAATATATTTTCAACTCGATTAATAACGTAATCATTCCTAATACGAATTGCACTTTAGATAATATAACAATACGATGCAATTTACATAAGTATCCGCGCTTTTTTACTTGTGCATTATTATTTTTATCATTATTGTCTCTCTTTCTTTCTTTTTATTTTTTCTAGACCTGCAATTTTATCTCATATCTAATCTGCATATGATTAATTTGAACGAATAATTTTGTAGCGTATAGATGCACAATTTTTTCCTTTCTTTTTCTTTTTTTTTTTTAATTTATCCTTTCTTTCGGTTTCTCATTTTTGTATCACCTACGGTTTTTTTATCTTTATCTTTCCGGGTGTTTTATTCATTTAGCATACATGAGTGATGGAATACTCGGAAATTGTCTATTAATAAGTGTATCGATTTGCAATAACTGATTATAATCGTGTTCATTGTCGGGCGATAATTATTTCCATTTTTTTTTTCATCGTCTGTTCCAATTAAAAGGTTCACAGATGGATATTAAATAACGCTAATTATTATACACGGGTAAATACGTACGCATTTTCTATGGGGATTAACGCGTTAGGTTATGTGTGCGTATCTACGGTATATAAAGTAGGTATATGATATCCGCAAGATTATGCAGAAGATGCACCGAGAATCGTACTATATATTGTACACATATCTATATGCATGTGTATGTATATGTATATGTATTGCAATAGACCTTGCACCTTTCCACAATCTAAATCATCAGCATTCCGTAGTTTATTGCAAGTTTTCTTACGACATCTTTGGGATGCAGCAATATTCTTACGCAAATCTTTGCAATCACGGTCGTGACAAATGCTTTATGTGTATAATTCCATGTACTCGGATACAATATCGTGTACTTATAATAATAATTATAATATTATAATCTACGGGTACATATTATCCTATATATTTGTATACATTATTATTTACCTATCGTATACCAATATTTATATTTTTATGGCGAAAAAAAATTATTCTATCATACCTAGATACAATACGTACCTATGTAACGAATACTAATGAGTAATCGACGGAACATGAGAATATTGATCGTAATTGAAATAACTATGAAGATATATTCTTCATGTGAAAAAAACCCAAGTAGACGTGCAAAAAAAAACAAAAAAAAACTGCATAGTGTAAATGCTGAGTACAGATGATCATATTCTGCGAGTCATCTCAATTATTTTAACTGCTATTTTAAGGTCACATCTGCAATGATGATTCAGGTATATATTTGAAATTTCTTTCATTTGGATTTTCGAATTTTGATAAGATTGAGGGTGATTTTTTTTTTCCTTGTTTTTCCTCGTTATACGCATTTTCGTTCGTTGTAATATTTGAAAGCTGAATCAGCGAATGAACGGGCGATGCGATTTGAGTTTTCTCCCGGAGGTGTAATAGCATAAAACCGATGACGTAGGTGCTGACAAACCGTGTGCAATACTCGAGCATTTTACAACTAACGCGGTATCTATATGAAGTTTTAACCGTGCCCATAAAAAGGAAAATTATAATCTTTAGCTGCATGCGCACGACCTGCTACCGCTGCTACAGATAGGAAGAGTGGTACTTCTAGATCTCTAGATCCTTTAAGTGTAACTCCAAACGAGCTGTTTATAGACTTTTGCTTTGCAGTAATACCTACAGCTAGACGTGCATATGTGCGAGTGCCACGATCTTATGTAACTGTTTTAAAACTGTAGTATATTTTCCATAAAATCCATAATTCAAACAGTTTTTGTTTTATTTCTTCTTCTTTTTTCTTTTCTTTTCACTATTTTCTCTATTTCTTTCGTAAAAACACGCGAGAAACTGAAATGACAAAAGAAGATGTGAAATCAGTAAGAAAATTTATTAAAGGGTAATTTAATTCCCCCCTTTTTTTTCTTTCTTTCAATTTTTTCATGTCATTCGTTGTTTGATTTTCGAATCATTACCATTTCTTTGTACTCGTTAAGAATAAGTTTTTTTTTCTTTCTTTTCTCCAAATTCAGCCGTCTCTCGAAACGCCTTTGCAATTAATCATTCTGATCATGTAACGAGACTAACAACATATATACACACATATTCCCATGCGTATTGTGTATTAAACGTTATACATATTATAGAAGCTGCAATACAATATGACAAATTCTCGATAACATAATATATTACGTATTATACATATTTAAATGCAGTTGACTGAGAAGACGAAAGGTAATCGAATTAAACGGAGCGAAATAAATAAATAAATGAATACATAAATGAATTGTGAGATAGCGCGATAGAAGTAAGGACAAGTAAAAATTAAAACGCCCAAGGGCTTTTCTTTACAAAAGTTGTACATGTGAGCGGCATACGACTAAATATATAGAGAATGAATGGTACAGCAGCTTTCTCCATTTTTTGTTTCAATTTTTTTCTTTTTTTTTTCTCTTATTGTTGATCGCTCGCGATGATGATGTTAGGGAAATTATTATATCAGAACCATTTGAGACTGTCAAGTATGAATGTCACGTAAAACTTGACTTCAATTATCTCCTACGTTACGTACGACAGGTTTTTTCATTACAGACGTTGGATTAGGTCATCGATGTGCAGATCGAAAAAGCACAAACCTAATCGATCTTGAATATTTTTCAATAGATCTTTGAGATATTTTTTCTTCGATGCGTTGGCAAATTTATTTTGTTTTATCCAGATTTTTATTATTTTTTTTTTTCCACAAATTAGAATTTTCACACTCGATCCATTATAACTTGAGACAAATGAATAATATCGGTACTTGAATAAATGAGCGCGGTTAGTTAAATCTGATTTTTATTTTTTGTTTTTATTTTTTTCTCCAGTTGGTAGATAACGTTAACCTTTAGATTTGTATAATATTGTAATGAAATAGACGGAAACGTAAGAAGGACTCCAAGGCTGCCACGAATGCGAAGTACAATAAAGCTATAGGGTAGCTAGAAAATAATATCCTTGTATAAAAAAGGAGTTCTCATTTTTGCAAGCATTTATGGAGAACGATTTCTTTTTCCTTTTTTTTTCAAACGATCACTATTTGTTAACCACCCTGTATGAGGCGATGTAAAAACTTTGCGGTTTTGATACGTCTGTATAACAAAATGATATTCACGATGTATTTCAAACAACGAAAAAATTGAGTGAAATTTTTACACGCGAAAACTTCGTGCGATGATTACAATTTCAAAACAACAATTATGTTTTTTTAAATCCGTACTCAACTTCGTGAATAAAAATCACGATCATTTTTTGCAGCTCAATGTAACTCATCGGTTGGCATTGTAGCATAAATATGAAAATTTTGGCAATTTTTTCTTCTGCCCTTTTGTGTTACGTCAAATCTATTTATACTGTTTTGTTTCCGGAAGTTATTACGTATTCTTCCATTCAGTAATATTATTATTTTTCTTTCATAGGTATACGCGTAATATACGCGTTTATTTCAATACAATTACGAAACTCATGGGTATAAAAAGAAAAAAAATAAAAATAAAAACACCGGTTAAGTTTCGTGCGTTATTATCTGAAAATATGCCTACTCAACGCATTTTCGTAATTTTCAACTTAATCGTTAAAAAGATATAAATGCCTAATAATTTTGACCTAGGATTTCAGGCATAAACTTCCTATGTGTTCATAGAAGAATGAGGAAATCAATTAAGAATAATATGTTTACAAGGGGGTTATTTTTTGTTGATTTATTTAATTCTTTTTTTTTTCCGAATACGTTTTCTCGGGGTAAAATTCAAGAACCTTTGCAATGATTGAAGAAATAATTTTAATGATTTGTGAACCTGGTTTTTTTTTTTTTTCTATCTTGTACAGATGTGGTCATGCGGATGATGAAAAATTTGATTGCATTGCAGAACAAAAGTTCGACTCGTACAAAATATATGGATAAATTTAAATCAGCTTATGGTTGTAGGATATATTTATACACGTATATTTTTGAGTTTGGCGGTTCAAGGTAATCGTCTATAGATATCATAATGTATCTACAAATGCAGGAAGCTAGAAAACGTTGCATAATTAAACATAGTATAGCTTTTGTTCCGCCTTTGGAGGTTACCGATTGATTTAATTACATCTAATTACACATGTCACTCGATCGTCTTGTAATTAATGGAAAATGCTGCACCTAGATGTATAAGAATAGCGTGCTCTTCAAGATTGACATTGAGCACATCAGGAAACGTTTGATTTGCTTACAACACATGTAACGAATGAAAAACAAATTTTTTCGTCACTCTTTCAGTTTTCGTTTTTGGGTTCGGGGGTTTGGGTTTTTTTTTTTTTTTTTTTTTTTTTTTTTTTTCTTTTCCTCTGTGGAAAAATTATAGAAAAATAGCGAAACGTGTTTTCGTCAACTGATGTATAATTTTCATATACATGCAACGTGACGTAATAAAAAGTTAAGGCGTTGTTTAACGGGCTACTAATGCCGATGCTGCAGCGAAGAAAAGTCGTATTTGTATATATTAGACGCGGACTTCCGAGTTACGATACTCATATATATTTTAGAGTTGAGTAACTGGAAAGTTGCATAATTAATTCACATGTCGCTAATTACAATATGTGTTTATAAATATATGTCTAATATATGTTATATAATTTTCTGTAACAGTCTCTTGAGTGACTCTTCAAATATAAAGTATTGCAAGAATAAGATCTTCAAGTCTCACAGATATCTGTTTCACAAATGGATTTCTTCCCAACGTGTTTCAATTTTTTTATTTTTTTTTTCTCCTTCCTTCAAATCATCCGATGATCCGTCTCGCATGTAATTTTTAGCAAAAAAAAATCGAGCTGTCATTTCTTGTTAATATTCGCGCGAATCTGACTATATGGAGATTCCAATTGCAGGTGTACAATAATAATAATAATTATAATTATAATAATAACGACGGCAACTTTAATAAATCGATTTATTTTCACCTGGGTAAAGAAGAAACCGGACCTATGCAAGAGCTGATGGCGATATACAGATGCGGTTAGTCGTTTCGTGCAACGGTTAACGTTGTTCAAGTCTGCGAGGTCAACAATTCTTTTTTTTTTTTTTTTTTTTCCAAAAATTTAAAGTACGCGTCCGATAGAACGCTCAGAAAATTGGAAAAAAGTTCAACGGTTCCCGTCGGTCCTATTGAATTTCCGGACACGATTTCGGCGACCCCAAAATCGTCGAAAATTAGTACCAAACTTCTTCGATAAATTTTTTTTTGGTTCAACGCCTGGTTTTTAGGTTCGACATTAATTAAGGGGTTGATTTCACTTTCCACACATCAATCTTTATACACGGTCGACATTATGCGTGGTATTTCTACATTAATTACAGTAAAGCTAGCAACATTCTTTTTACCGTTAGATAACTAAGAATATAGGCGTCGCGTCGCGCGTAATGTGCAACGGAGATGACCTAGGCTCTACTTATTGAATGTGCAGGGAAGGTCGGACGAGATCGAGGAGAGACGATTTTATTAACTTTTTCACACAGGTATAGACCGACGATTCTAACCGTAGTGAGAACATTACACGCGAACTGTGCCGTGTCTATATAAGAAGTAATTTAATTGAAGTTATTAAACAATCTCCCGAGGGCTCTTAAAAAGTCTTAAATCGTAAGCTATCAACGCTTCTCGTGGGTACATATTTCTGTAAGACAATATTATATGAGATTATACTACACATGATACAACTCGGCAACTTTTCTATACACTAACAACGACAGAGCCTGGGGCTAAATTTTGTACACACCGATCATCCATCTAAGTAAGATTACTATACATTTCTATATTTTTTTTAATATTTTTGTTTCCATGCAATGCAAAGTGTATACGTACATATGATATATGAATACGCGTTACACGTACTTTGTACATATGTACGCAAGTAATATTTATAACATATTCTCAGCTGATTCTGAAGAACCCATATGTCATGATATGCATATAACATCTTCCGCAATCCATTCGGGCGCTCTAAGATTAATCCTAAAGTTACTCTTGAGAAATTATCGTTATAACCATAGTATGACCGAATTACGAGGTGAAAGAGTGTCAAGATTGAAAGTTCACGCGCGTCTATAACTGATGTAGACTTTTATAGTTATTCCCCCCCCCCGTCAATCCACCGCCATTTATTACAAAATAATTATGACATTCAAAAAATCTCTGAATTAAACTTGCCGGGGTTTTATTACGTCGACGGTGCAATGTTTAATTTGCAATATTCAACTATGTCGTGCTGCCATCTGACGGACAATTCACAAAGTTGCGAGCGTTTGTTGCGAGTGTTTTTATTAAAAGTTATATGTCAGTCTGGTGACGGTCTCTGAGGCCGAAACACCTGGACAATGAATATGATCGTACTCACAGTTAGTTGGATGGATTCTAATCCAGTATAAATCATAGCAAGGTAACGTGTTAATGACCAGAATGCGACCAACTATTTATAATTAAATTACAGCCTTCATTTGGAATTGAAAAATGCTAATCGATGAAAAATTTTTAGGTAGATATTTCCAAATTTTCCTCAGTACAAATCAGATTCGAGCTCACGGAACTCGATGAACTTGCGCCGAAAATAATTTCCATTCAACTTCACTCCAAGGTGCAGAAAATGTCTCCCCAATTTATAGTTTTCATTTTTTATTTGTCATTTTATCAAATTAGTCCTCGTCTAATATGTTACGTTGATAGGGCAACAGTTGCAACGCGGAGATGGAGGAAAAAATGTAGGAAGACATTGTGAAAGAAACGTGTGAATTATAGAGTACCAGTTTCAATTTGTCTACAGTGGATTACGAAAATTTTTTTTCTTCACGATTTACTGAGTTTACGATTATTATGAAAAAAATCAAAATAAAAAAAAAAAAAATCACCACTTGCCACGTTATACGTTCACAAATTTAAACCACCGGTGCAGGTTGCGACTCTTATCACAATTGTAAATATGGTTACGTGTTCAGCTAGATATCTAGTTACTTAACATTTAACGCATTTATTTTTGAGTAGCTCAATTTTTATTTATATCATATTTAATGAGAAACACATATATATAAGTTATACATACATAGGTGTATGTAAAAGTGTGAAGAGAATGAAATGCGTGATTTTGAATTATGTAACTAGAAAGAAAAAAGAAAAACAGAACAAAAACAATTCGATAAAAATGAACGTACTGCATATACTCTGTGCAATCAATTATTTTATAAGGTAAGAAATAAATCTTTGTTTTTTTCGCTTTCAAAAATTTCAATGTAGTATTTGACCCCGTACTGTTCGGTCACTTCGCAATACTTATGTTATATAATATGTCGATTTTTGAATCTAGGTATAAATTTTTTTTTCTTTTCATCAAGGAATACCTGTAATGTTACGAAAAAAACTTCAGTTTTGATCACCGCATATATGCAATAACAATATTTTTGAACCGTGAAATTCGAAGAATGAAAATGGCGGAGAGGGAAGAAACGTATATATATGAGGTTGCGGGATTATTAGCATTAATTTAAATTTCATCGCGGATATTCAACCCGAATTCTTGCTACTCGAGACGATGATATCCTAATTTCCACATGTAGGAATCTTTCGAACGATAAAAAAAACTACTTTTTTTTCTCAAATTTCCCAACAAATTTCTCTCATAATTATACATATTATAAAATAGATGTGTGCACATAGAGGAATTCATCGTCTCGTGTTTAACCTAAATAATTAAATGAATGAATAAAAACATTTTATGTGTATTATATCACGAATGTCATAATATTACATTTAAATCGCGCAATTTTCGCGTTAACCGCGAATAACACAAGTAATCGCCTGCGAAGTGTTTTTAGTTTTCTTGTTTTTTGAATGTCAATTTTTGCGAATTGCACTCTGGAATTGCTCTGTTGAGAGTATTGTTATTATCTCTATCAATGATCGTAAAAATATCAATTCAATTTACAGAGCGCAATTATATTATTGTACATAAATTATTTTTGCGCTTTCGAAAACTCAAGATTAAACATATTTTCGAAATTGTCAGTGGGTCTGATTTCTATCGTATTTTGAGCCAACTGAGCTACTCCCAAAAATGATCGAGCGTTGCGACCCGTTTTCCGTTCAAGAAAATTTTTTCAGCTATCAAAAAAATGACGACAACTTGATCAGACCAGAAAAGATGCGAAATATGGTTTTCAAAATTTATTAATCTTTCGATTATTCATTCAATCATTTTTTTCTCCTAATTACTATCTAGATTATAATTTTGTTAGTCTACTGTATATTATGATAATTTCAAAACTTATACGGTAAAAAAAAAAACGGAAAGAGGAACGAAAAAAAAAATGGAAAATAATACACATTCACGTACGTTACGTATATATGTATACTGTTTAATGTCCTTGATCTTAGAAATGAAAAAGGAAAAAAAAAATCGCTGTTACAACTCACCTAATCGCATATTCGATGAACAATACATATATGATACAGGTACCTACGTGTCGGAAGTTAATTCTTTTTTCATTCCATATAGATTATATGCCAACCACGCCGCGCGTGATGATTAATCCGTGATTGATCGTGAATTTAATTTCAACGCGCATCATTAGGTGTACATGTAGGTGAATATTATACGCGATGACGTGCACGCATGTAGCACTGAAAGCTGCACACCTTCATTGTTAAGATTATTATATAACTAGCGGGTGGCGTTCGTCATTCGAATCATTTCATTTCGAATCGCACGCTATATGCGTACCGTATATCTATCTTGTACAACGAGGAAAAAAAGAAAGAGAAAAAAGACAAAACTAATATTCTGAGTGCAGGGCACATCGCACGAATTTATGTACACATACACATATATATTATCCCCGTTACACAACGTCACACACATATGTAGGTACGCATATATGTATAGGTATATAAATATCTGTACCTACTATGTCAAAGACCTCTGCATGAGGCTCGCATTGACCGCAATATTGTGGACAATGCCACCAACATTTTTATATATATTTATATATTTATTTTTTTAAATTCCAAATATATATTCAGGTATGACTTTATAAATGAAACGATCGAAAATAAAAAACATGTTTTTTCTCTCTCTTTTCGTCAGAATATTTAAAAAAAAAATCCCGTTTTTCTTTTTCTCTCTAGGCTGCATGGTTATATTTTTATACTCTTTCCAAAAAATCATACGAATAACATTTCAAACATATAATTCGTGTGTGTTGAATTTAACCTATGTATACTATAATTACGTCAAAGTTGAAGGTCGATTGATAAATCTTTTTAATTTTATTATTTTTTTTTTTGTCATTCTGTTTTTAACGCGTTTTGATTAATTGACGGTATAATTATCAGCATGTTATAAACATGTGTAGGATATGTAGAAAGTATATTATAATATACCGTGATTAAATAAATAACAGCGCGTGTCTGCGTATATATAAATCTAATGTTTAATCTCTTTTGTTCCGCTTAAATTTGCTGGTGTTAATTATTATTTTTTTTTTTTACAATTCTATCTTTGCCTTTTATTTCAATTAGCTGAAAATTTTTCTCTCTTCTTTCATTTTACTACGCTTTTTTAACGCTTCAATATCCTGATGGCCTTAACCCACAAGTAAAGTATATTTTGAAAATATGTGTACGCTCGTACTTTTTTTCTATCATTTTTTTTTTCTCTGAGTTTTAATCTTCCAATTTTCATGAAATTATTATTAGTAAATTTCTTGTTGGATATATATAATTGAGCTAGAATCTTGTAAGGAAACAAAAAATCACCGGAGTGTATATAGCTATAAGAAAAATTGAGGAACATAATTTTTGATTATTCGTTTTTTTCCAACGAAGAAGACTAGAAGTAAGAAAAAGTCCTCTTGACCTAAATCGCACCCAGATGGTTTAAAAAAAATGATAATATATACGTTATTTTATATATGCGCCATCAGGTTTATTAACATATCTGCGATCCTCATAGCCTATATTATACTATATTCATTTTGTACTACTGTCGGCTCGTCTGCCGATGTTCCATGCTCATGGATATGGATATGGCTACCGATATTCGTCTGGTTTTATTCTTTTCTTGTTTTTTTTTTATTTATTCCACTTCCAGATTCCATTTCTGCATAATAGTATATAAGGTATCATTATTGTTGCAAGCTGTTCGAGGTCTTTGGCCTTCAAAATTATACAGCCGTAGATATATGTCACTCTATCTATTCTATACCTATATATACTCATAATACGTGTAGGTATACCAACTAACCTTAACACGACCAAATCTCGTACGATTCAAACTGCACGTATAGAATCAATAAAGAGGCCTTCGAAGCTCGAATGTTTTCAATGTCACGATATCATGTATACACGACTGCGGTGGATGATCCATAATTGAAAAAAAATTTGATATCACATATATAATGGTTATATGCCCTGATCGCGAATCAAAAGCTTTTTATTTTTAGAGATCATAATATTTATTGAAAAAGAAAAAAAAAACGAAGGAAATCGAAATCTCACGTAACAGTTAGCATAGCTTAAGAATTGTCGCTGCAGATCGTGCATTGAAATCTCCGGATCGGGCATTCAAATCTCCAGATCGGACGCTATATAATAACTCGTGCGCGATAACGCTGCAGACCTTGAAGACCCTGCATCCGCAGGTAAGCAGCATTATTTTCTGATATCACCTATAATAACCTGTAATGCGTCGATTTCTCGGTAAAACAAAAAAAAAAATCGAAAGTAATTCGCCTAATATATGATCGCCAAAAGTTGATTACCTAAGGTAAACGTGCAGATAATTATTATTCGAGAAAAATGAGAAGATACATCATAGCTATATCCGATAAACATTCTAATTGATTTTTGACAATTATAAAATCTCTCGAAATCTCGATAAAAAAGAACCAGGGGGGGGGAAACAAGGAAAGAAAAATGATCGTCTACCAAATCGGAGAAGAAGAAAGTAAGCAGAGTATAAGAGGAAAAAAAAAGAGAAGGAAAAGGAGGAGATCGGAATGGAATACATATAAGGAGTAATTAACACGAGAGGCGTGTTGCGCAAGGTCGCGTCGTCGACGTGACTATGGTGTAACTTCATCGTAACCGGACAATGCCGTATATATAAATAATACGAATACAATAATTATCGCCCTGTGTAATAACAATGAGTATTTAACCAATCGAGGAAAATTGGAAATTGAAGGGGCAAAAAAAAACAATCATTCATTCATTTTTGCATGATTATTTTACATAACAGATTTGATCGAATTGAATACCTGATACCTAATTTCATTCTACACACGGAGATCAATCACCCTGCGCACCATATTATCGTATATACGTAACCTAAATGTTCTATCAATTAGCAATTTCACTTGTTACGTGTTCCTGTTATATTATTTTGTTCTTTTAATTTATTAATTTTATTCAATTTTTTTTTCTACTTTTTTCCCGCAATACCAGACTGTACAGTATATTATATACCTATACGGGTATTCGGGATTTATAATTAATGCGGTCTACTTTTGAGTTGAATTTTGTGTGTGTGTCTTGTTTTTATAAAGGTTTTATATTATATCTCTTGCACCCAGCTAAAACTTACGTAATAAATACCATGCTATACGGGTAAAGTAAAATCCGATCGCATTCACCTCACTTCGATTTAACTCTGCACCAGTCGGCGACTCCCATCATGCAGAATTACATACCAGCTACTATACCATCTGCATTTCAGATCCGGAATAAAAGTTTGATCATTTTCGTCTATACGTGCATTGAAAAATTCTCCTTATCTACAAAACGTTTCGATTACAACTCTGCAAAAATTCTTTATCGACGAACCAAAATGAAATATTTCTTTCCCCGGTGTCTGTATAGGATCTAATGATATTTTTACTTTATATGTTTTATTTACTTACCGGTATCTTCGGCTCCATGTTATGCATATGCTTTTTTAACTAGATTCGTAGCCTTCTCTCGAAACGATGCAGAAAGCGTTATTATTATTCCCCTTCTTTTTTTAGCAATTTTCTATTCTTGTTTATTTATTAATTTTATTTCTTTCTTTTACTCTTCTGAACGTTTCGTGTAAAATATTTATTTTAAGATCGATACTATCTTAAAATTCATTTTTATACATTCTCACGGGGTTTATTTAGTTTACCATTATATAATTGTTTGAAAATTATTATATGGTAAAATCTGAAAAATGAACGGAAAATTATTGAAGAAATTTTTATCACAGGTACAGATAATTATGAGAGATGACAGTGATTATATTCACAGACTCACATTTGGGGGATATAAATTCGTATACTCCTTTGTTTATTTGTTTGATTATTTTTTATTTTATCAGAAAATATTTACTGAAAAGAAACGTGTGGAAAGAAATTTAGAATCTGACCGATGCCCCCTCTTCCGACCGATACCATAAAGCTCGTTAAATACTGCTATCTCTGAAGTCCTGACAAGTCCCTTTTAATGTGCAAAACTTTTCGCGCGATGTAGTGCCTTGAAAGAAACCAAAAATCAAACAAACGCTACGAAATCGAACGAAAAAATTAAACGAAAATTTTGATAGTTCAAATAATTGATGTTACACATAAATCCGCCCCAAAATTAAGTCAATGGACGAAATGAGATTTACCAGCAGCCGAACGAAGTCACTTTTTCTTAGATTTTGTCCACCGCTTATTATATGATTTAAAAAAAATTAAATAAATAAATTTCAAGAGTACAAAACTAAGGTGAAAAGAGCAAAAACAAAATGAAATCAAAACTAACCAACACTCACTGTACCGCAAGTATACAATAATTTATAACTCTCCGCTCCGATGTTTATGAGATGATTTTACGTGGTTTTATTTGACTATATTGATTTCGCCATTTAGTTATTTACTTATTTTTCCTATTTTCGTTTCGCGCATGAACCGCGCGCGGTTTCGGTTGTAATTTAAAGACTGCACAGGTAAGTCAGCCGACTCTGAGGTATGTACAACACGACGTTGCGCGGTATTCAAACATTGAATTCGTATTCGGTTTTGCAGGGGGATAGAATCGCGTTTAAAACCCGTGGTTTGCTTGCCGCTGCCGATCGTACGGTGGGGGTAAAAAGCGACAGAGTTTATACTTATACTGTTCACCAGTGTCGAGTGCTCGACGGCGCTGCAGGAGGTGGATCATATAAACTCTAAAAGAATTCGTTTCAGTTTTATCAAATATGTATGTAACGTACACACGTACGTTTATTCAAATGTATATGTATTATACACGCTACTGACGCCAACAACCGCGAAGAAACGCTACGATAATAACAACAATAACGATAAAGAATAAGAATAAATAATAATTAAAAAAAAAAAAAAAAAAAAAAAAAAAACGATGATCATCGCGCATTGTTGGACGACGTTCGATGGTTCGTTCTTCTTCTGCGTATGTCAGACGGATAGTTATGGGCCCCCAACAACCTTGTCCCAGTGCCATAGCGTCCATCCGGCGACGGCGACGGCGACGGCGACGGTTGAGGGCGTCGCGACGCGGTAAGGCGGGAGTATCGGTAGGTAGTAGTAATGTAGTCAGGAGACGACGACGCGCGTTCCAGGGAGTGGGACGCTTTTATTCCTTCCCAAAGAATCAAGAATCAAGAATCAAGAATCGCTGAAAAATACACGTTTAAGACGCGACGTGTTTCGCGGTGAAGTCCACCGATCGAACCAACCGTCTCCCTCTCGCCTATACTAACCTCATGTACGCTGCACACGGGGCACCCACGCGTCTTGTAATATCGTCGGGTAGCTCGGAAATAAATTCCTCTCATAATTTTCCTCATCGTCATTATCGCGATGATTTTTACGGACGTGAATATCCAGTACTAATTACCCATGAGGGAAGCATTTTACTTTCTTTCGCAAATACCCATTCCAAAGTATTCGACTCAATTCAGCTGCGCGTTGATCGAGGCGAAATTTTATTGAATTTTTGTATCCTTATTTTTATCTGATTTTCAAATTGCAATCTAGTGTATATTGCATGTGTATGGACTCGATACGTATATTTCGATGTGATTTGATCGGACATCGTTTATTAATTTAATTTTTTTCTACGATACATCAACACCTGAGATTTTATCAAATCAGTTGACCGGTATATTACTGGGGGGAAAACAAGAAAAAAACAAAAACAAAATGTTACACCGAATTCCCAAACCCCAAAGAGAGAGAAAAATGAATTCCTTCTCTCTTCTTGTTTATTTCTCTCTCTTTCGTTTCGTCTTTTCGCATGACTAAAAGAGACACCTCTCGCCAATCGTTGAACCGTAACGTAAATTATGCGATATTGCTTATGGCCAAGTGGTCATTCAATGTACCATAAGTATATCGATACTTTATTAAGCTGTGCGCGCGCGAACGCGCGATCGAGAGAACTGCGCGAGATGTATTATAAATAGAGGTGGTCGCGTTAATACGTTATGCAACGAATTATGTACGTTATACATAAATACGTATGTATCGAAAGATTATTAGATTATTTATTTGGGTCATACCAAAAAATTTCTTTCTATTTTTATTCTTAATTTCTTCTCACACTTTTTCTCTCTTCCGATATAGTTTCGTATAATATATACTCGTATTGTATATTGTACAATCACTTTGCATGGAAATTATTTTTTTCTTTTTTTTCCCCAGAATAATTTTTATTCAAATATAATCCCAAATACTTTCTCTCCAAAAATTCTAGCAAAAAAAAAAAACTACATATTACAATTACAACTTTTGGTTTTCTCAGCTATATGGTTATTATAATTGACGTATGAGTAAAATTAAAAAAATTTCAATTGGAATTGAAACGTATAATCGTAATTTATTATTTATATACCAATAAAATTGAAGATACGTATTGGGGAAGAAAAAATGGAGAGAGAAAAAAAATTAATCTCATACTCCGCGAGTCGTATATAGGTATTTATTTATTGCATCGGAATGATGATGCTTCGCGAAATAAAGGCAATTATTTACGCGTGTAATCTATACGTACCTACGTATGTATACTTCATATATTATGTGTCTACCTACACACGTATTTCGTAATGTTAATAAACGGTAACGGAATAATTACGGGGTACGAGATCCCCTGCATTCGCGAGACGACTACCTTATACTTCTTAATGACTTATTGACGCATAGCTGATGATCATATGATGATGCAGTTTCAATTATTAATGCGTTTCGTTCAACATTTTTTTCTTCATTGTCAGAGATGCACTGCAGGCTCTTTTTAACATTCTTAATTGATTTTTGTTTTTTTTTTCTTTCCCTCATTTTTTCCCCATAATAACGTCTATGCAAATCATTCAATTGCTCAGCGTGCAATTAAAAATATATTCTTACAATGGGAGTGAAAAAAAATTAAGTAGATAAATAATTTCAGATAATAACACGGAAAATTGTAAACCACGTGATAAAAAAGCTGGTGTAAATTCTTCAAAATTGATCATTCTCTTAGTGCACTTTTAATGGACGTTCTTTCATTTTTTTTTTCTTTTTTCATTTTTTTCTTCCAATTATATGTTATCCCACAGCACATCATATTATTACGTGTGCATGACATGACATTACATAACAATATAATTGATTATCTCTTCGTCAGCTCTGCTGTGCGATCGTCGATGACCTATATAAGGTCAAAGTTTATTGTCCGCGCAATTTTTTATAGCTGCGTCCCGCAATTACATCCCGTAATCCGCTAGGATTTTTTATTCCGTATGAAGATATTATAAATATAATAGGTGTTTCTGCAGTCGCTGAAATTTATTTTTCACACTTTGAATCTCCCCGCCCAACACGCGTGCATACGAAACCCATAATTTTTTGATTTGTTACAAAAGAAAAAAAAACAAAAAAATGGAAATACATAAATAAATGAGAAGAATCATTCTATTGGTCTTGTATAACATTAATTAATTATTGGAACTTCGGTGAAGTATTTTTATCAAAAAATTTTCAACCATAGCTTCAAATTATTCAGTTAATTTTACTCATCCTTTACTTTTTTTTAAAATTTATTTATTGGTCTTTTTTCTTTTTTTTCTTCTCTCATTAAAAATTTGATGCTAGCGACCGACCTTGCTAATTGAATTTCACAAAGTCGTAATTATTATTACACCTATACATCTCGAATCTTAATTAAGATCGATGCGAGAACTTGAAGACTGAAGACAAGTTGAGGTATACAGGTTAAATTAATTAGGAATAAAAAAAGAATCTAATGGAAAAATTAGAGGGAGAAGAAAATAAAAAGAAGCAACAATAACAATATACGATAAAAATTCATAGTAATTTTGAATTAATAATGATTACACCTGCTTCCAAGGTATAAATCTCCGTTTGATATAGCAGTTCATATATATATATTTATAATATACATAGTTAATTGGTATGAGATCGTTATATTCAATAATTATTTATTATATTCATAATTTTAATTTTCATACGCATAATTGCCATTTTATTCTTTAATTCTCTTTCTCTCTTTTTTTTCTCGTCTTCGCTAACCGTCGGTAAAAATGGTATCGTTATAATTTATACCGTTATGTTAAAATGGAGTTATTCAAATGAAATTATCTGATTGATTGGTTTTATTTTTTATTTAAACCCTCAGTTCTGTATTACATATTACGTGCATGGTATGCACATATATATACCTATACGGGCGATGATATTGTGCAATAACTTTCATACATTATAATAAATGACCCTCGGGATTAAAAACTATTCCATTTATTTATACCGCATATACCTATTTAAGTTGTAAACCTGCAGAACTATAGTACACCTGACATTGGACTTACATTTTCCGTATGCAAGAAACGTATTTTTCAATCACCGCGGTCTCGCGCGTATCACTGCAGGTAGTGAATTATTATAGAGAAATCATTTCGATTTCATGTGGTACGTATGCGTTAACACGCGTACCCATACCTTATACGCGTATTCGTTTATTTCATTTTCATTTTTTCATCTCTCCTTCCCTATGTAACGATTTTTCAAAATTTCTGACAGATTCATTTGTCACACAACCTCATACGCAAACCTGCAGAATATCTGTACCTAGCCAATTAGGTATCAGAATATATACCGACGATGCATCCGCCAATTGCGAAATTGAGGATTCTTTTTTTTTTCTTTTTTCTTTTTTCAACTCTGGTGCGCAACTACACGGTCTAATATTATAACAAAAGGTCATATTCTTATCTCGATCTTCATGCAGCAAACACGGACGCCGTCCACAGTTGGACCATTGTTAATGCCCGTATACAATTAACCGGGCAATATTTCTTTATTTTTTTTCGTACGTTTTTTTTCTTTTCTTTTTTCAATTCATAATTTTTCATCGCTACTTGTCAACCAGCTTCTGTTTATTTGTAATAATTCGTCAACACACATGTATATGTATAATTACATGCATTATTTAAAGTATGTAAAATGCATGATCCTACATATTATAGGTACTTTGATTTCTTCTTAATCGTCATTTGGTTATGTATGATTGATTGTATATCAATATATTAGACCATCCATTTTTATTTATTTATTTTATTTTTGTTATCCGTACAACTTTATGAACAAATTGAACATTCCTACGTTTTTTCTCACGTATCACGTATTTCTTATTCATTTATTTAGTTTTTTTTTTCTATTTCATTTACGCGAATAGGTATGTATAGATTATTATTCGAGATTTTAGCTGTTTTTACATCGTTTCAATTTTTAACAATCATTTCGCAAAATTTATACCATGATTATCTATAATTAAACATAGATTCTTACTTATGAATTTATCATGACAATAATAATTATAATAATACGTAATCGATGATTTTCATAATCCACATTGATATTTAGAATTTCAATTATTCGACTTCATTTGATTGCTATCTGCATCTGTAGCGGTAGGTATAACGTACTAACTTATATAATGATTAGTATTTTATTATTTATTATTTTTTTTTTTGCTCCCCGTCAACGATAATGATTTTAATTGTAATAATTGTAACAATAATTTTTAGCCTTCTCGCGAGAAGAAACTCCATTTACATGATATGATTTATACATCAATCACGCGACCCATATATTCGGATCTGTAGAATGTTTTACAAAAATACAAAAACAGACAAAAAAAACCACGGAGAATGAAGCATTTTACGTAAAAAGATTTACCCCAGTAAAGTGAGTCGATGATTTGGTAATATGCTTACAAAAAAATGGCGAAAAAAAAATAGAGTAATATTGTATTTTTATATTTATTAAATAATGTGTGATTTATTTGCACTTGAAACGTTGGAATTCCCATTCCTTTTCATTATTATGTACGGATTATAATTTGATTTAAAAAAAATTATCGGGACCGCAAATCGAGGACTTCGATTATATATTGCTCGTTATAAATAAAATACGTATGTAGATAATAAATCATGTACTCACGTACAATATTAGATGGTATTCGTCTGTACCTTGTACATATTTCCTACGGGTAAAAATTTGGTTCGTGGCCTACTTTAAAATGGTCGATTAAAGTGGTTTGTTTATACACATATTTATATAACAAATGAAATGAGAAAAATCTTCAAAGACGGAGATGAAAAAAGAAACAACAGATCAAATTAAGACTCTCACAATCGGCTAGTGAAATAGGATCGTTTTAATGTTACGACATTTTTAAAATATACATTCAAAAAACCCTATGTCACAATAAACGTTTTATTATACATAGTTGAATAAATTGTCTCTCTTCCTGGAAACTTATAGAATATTTAATAAGCTAATTTTTTTATTCCTATTAATTTTCTGTTTTTTTCTCGAAATCTTTACATGAAATTTGATATTTTTTTTATCATCAGTGAGAAACTCAAATTTGTATAATATAATTATTTACAGAAATAGGTATTATGGATCCCCCCCCCCCCCCCCCCCCCCCCACTATTCGCAGAAAAGATTTTTCAAGATTGAAGATTGATATAATGGGGTCATTTTTAATAAACGATTCTTTTTTGTTTTAACAAATAATTATCTAGCCCTTCCTTGATCTTTGAACGAAGGAATAATAAATATAATATAAGATAAAAATAAAAATAAAAAAAGAATCGCTCCGAATTAATGTAATAATGCAATTATCAAAAGGATTGTGAAAATATTTCATCATACTTGAAATTCAGTTTACAATTTCAAGAAGTTTGTGAATAAGGTATACACCTCAACCTCACTCAAAGCTCAGGTAATTTTAATGCACTAATAAGACACACATGTATGTTTCGTTAACCAAAACACGCGTGAAATCAATTTTATTCTAGTTACCCATAACAATTTTCTTTTTTCTTTTGCTTCCTTGTTTGTAGGGACCTTGTTCTAACGCAATTAGCTGTTCCAGGTACCTTTTTAGGTATACCCTATCTCTGTTATGGTTATATAATACCCTAATTTTTACTCGAAAAATTCGTGGGATTAGAAAAGGGCCAATTTGTTGCTGACTGCAGCGATTTGTTTCGGAATAATTGGGACACATGTATAGTTACCATTCTACCTTAGTTTAACTTTGTCTTGCTTAACAACCTTCTATTATGTGTGTTTTTTTTGTTTTCGTTTTGTTTATTAAAAATAATTGATCATTGCGCCAGATAATAATGACGCAATGATCAAGAAAAAGAAAAAAGGGAGTTTGAATTTTTTCAATTTTCTGTCGTTTAATCTTTATATGGTCCATTAAATGATTAAAACGGTTTCCATTTAACACCTCGGTCTGTGGTATGGAAATTGTATTTTTATCTCATATAATATCCATACTTGTATCATAGATATTACAGAAGCGTGAGAATCGGTGCCTCAAAATTACTAACTGTGCTTAGGATGACTGTAAGGATTTACAATAGTTCTAATAATTGCAGGACAAAGATGCTCCTTCGTGTATTTTTATTTGACGATATTCGCTGCTGCAGCTTTAATTAATCGATGGGAAATGATTTTTGGAAACGAGCTGCAGCTGCAGGTATAATAGGTACAGTAGAAGCGAGCGACTCATCACTGATTTTATAAATGTACAATAAGAGTTGCTAAATAGATACGAGATTTATAAGACAAAGGAATAATTAACCTCTCATTCTCGACGGTCAATTAATATGTATCTCTTTTATGTTGTTTAACTCTTTGTTGATATTTAAATTTTATTCGCGCGCGCGCACACTTTCCATACACATACATATATATAGCAATGCGTTCTCCGTACTGTAACAAGAGACGTTCTATTGGATGAATTTTATATATTCAGCAATTAACCTTAATTAATTAAAATGCGGGAGATAGCGTTAACTGATTTAAATAAAGTTTAGGTAAGATTCAGTGCGTACGAATTTATTTCTATGTTATCATAAAAAAATCATCGTTTCAAATTTTGATATTAATACAGCTTTTAAAAGACTAAAATTTGACAAAACTGCAGCTCACTTACGAGTAGGTATCACTCGCTCCGTGTATTCGCCCCTTATTGTTTCATCCAGCGATAATTCATCGATTACTTATTCGTCGTACTACAGCAAATCGTCCATCGTTTCTAATCGTATGAAATTTGTCGTAAATCGTCCGACAAAACCGTGCAAGCGCAATTAGGCAATTAGCGCGGTATTTCTGTCGTTTTTTTTTTTTTTTTTCTAATTATCACCATCATTATTACGATTATAATTAGTGGCAGAAGTATTTTTGTCTAATTAGAATAACTGCCGCTGTCCACGGTTGTATAACGTTTGACGGTGAGGTAATAATCTATACGAAGAGAAGATCTGCGAGGAATTAAATATTGTGCGTTTTTGATTATATTTGAGAAATGAAAGAAACAAGAAAAATAAAAAAATCATTTCTGAATTCTTTGCATATATATGATAATTAAACGTATGAACATCGATTTAAAAAACGGAAAATAAGAAAAAAAATAAATAAAAAACTAACCTTGCCTCCGTATACACAAGTATTATTGTAACATTAGTATACGAGCTGAGAGATTAATCCGAGATATTTAATTAGAAATTTCCATTATATGAGATCGTTAAAAAGCATTGGAATTTCAATTTCCAAGTTGATACGGTGGGACCGCGTTCTATGGTTTTTTAATTACGCAGGCCGCCTGGATATCGTCGATCGATTTACCTACGCAAGACATACCGTGATCCGAAGAAGTGTCGAAAGCGAATTGAATTTTTTATTATCAAACGAGTCGATATGGAGATATACGCAAAGCTAAAACATTCGAATGAATTATTTGATGCAATAGACAGAAAAAAAAATAAATAAAATAACAACTTAAAAGAAATATCAAAAGTTATAACATTCAATTCCGCACACGCCGAAAAGAAATTTTTTTAACAAAAATGTACGACGAATTTTAGGGACTCGTCCGATGTAATGTTTCGATTCAACGCCCTCTGCATGAGAACATCGGCCAACAATTTTTAATGCGGTTGAAATGTTGCACGGTTCGTTGCAAAGCATACGGATTAGTTCCCGTTCCTAAATTAGGATATTTTTACTGTGCGGAAAGCGTTGAGAAATTTTACATGTCATTAGTTTTATTGGCTTTTTTTTTTTCCTTTTTTCTAATTCATTGAACTTTCGCACTTTCAATCGTTCGTGTTCCGAAGAAAAAGAAGAAGGAAAAAAAGAAAGAAAGAATGAAAAAAAATGTACACAGCGCTGGCTGGTTATACAAACAAACGGGATAACGAGTTTATAGTCGAATGATTCAATAATAATCGTCGCTCATCATTCCAGAACTCTTCGGATACACATATTAGTGTCGCCTTAACTAGCCTTGTAACATATACGCAAATAACCCAAT
Organism: Athalia circularis; assembly: GCA_963978495.1. Classification (NCBI taxonomy): domain Eukaryota; kingdom Metazoa; phylum Arthropoda; class Insecta; order Hymenoptera; family Athaliidae; genus Athalia; species Athalia circularis. The sequence goes on from OZ021700.1 coordinate 25,606,060, forward strand.
AAATCTCGTTATAGACCGGCGGCTGGCTGGCTGGCTGTTGGATTCTTCTCATCCTTCGACGTCCTTGACACCAGAATTATACTTCTTCATGTCTTATAAATGTACCCGAACTACACGAGTACCCCTATATCACTCGGGTGTTTGTCATTCGGGAAAAAAAAGAACTACTTCATCCTATTCGTTCAATGCGCGAAATGTGAATATTATATTATACAATACCATAATTCATACGAAACAATATTCCGATTGATTGTAAAAAAAAAAAAAAAAAAAAAAAAAAGTGCAACAGACCCCGAACCGAAAAAGCGTTGTTGAAATTCCTTCCAACATTGCGCGATGAAAGACATGAAAAAAGACCAAAAAACAAAAACGAATCTCAATGCAAAACATACGCCCTGCGAACACCTCTCTCGAAACCGAAATGAATTTCGATTCGTGGGAAAGCGAGAGTTGTAATTAACAATGCACGTTAATTAGGGACAAAACTGCAGATCGGGGGTTAAAAAACAAAAATTAAAACAAAAAAAAAAACGTTTGAGAAAAAGTAATATAATTAGTCGGAATTGTGCAGCTATTCTTTTCTAATGGTAATTTTATTTGATTAATTTGTTACTATTATTATTGTTGAATTTTTTTTTTTTTTCTCCGATAGTGAATCACATCCTTACATGCCCGACTATTATTGCATACGGTCGATGAATACGTGCGAATGAATTACGGCTGTAGTTGATACCGTTGAATTATTACGGAATATAAAGACGACGTTTGATCTTCTTTCTCAGGCAATTCTTGTCCCGCAATCGCTCAGCTCCCTCCGCCTTCTATGCATGTTCGTATAGGTTTTATATATTTGCAAAGTTAATATTCGCGCGAGTTCGAGATATGTTGTTGCGGTTGCGGAATCGCATATAATAAATTGTTGCGGCACGACTTACGCCGTTTATATTCTTTCGACTTACAATTGAAGTCAATGAGGTTCGCATCATCGACCTGACACTTGAATTTATACAATGTGGTATTTAATCGTGTGGGAGGCCCCTAATTAGGTAATGGAATAAGATTCTTCAACTCGATAACAAACCATTTTATACAGTGTACTTCAAAAGTTTGAAATTCTGATCGGAAGCGAGAAAAAAGAATCGTTCGGTCAAACCGATGATGAATTTCGGCAAAACGAACAAGTTTGTTCGTGTGGAAAGATCGGAATAAAAATCACGCAAACGACCATTCTTTATTCAATTTTCAAACTGACCGCTCATTTCTAATCCTACACAGCACGATTGGTCTCGAACTTTTGGATAGTACTGTAAATATGTGAAATGCATTGGATATGGCTGTAAATAATATAAAAATTTCATGCGCGGAGTTCCCAAAGATTTGTCATTGTAACCATTAATATTATTACCGGTTGGGTCCATTTTGTATAGGAATAAGTTTCGCAGAAATCGAAAGAGCGTAGTTTTTTTCAAGACAACTATTTTAAAATAATGCTCGCGACGACGGAGGTCAGAAAGGTTACGGCCATCGTGAAATCGATGATTTATTTTCTCTCGCTTTTTTAATCCACACTAACAAACGTCCCGGACAATGCGAATTTCTGACCCGTTAACGTCTAATCTCCGTAATTTCTTCTTCTTTTTTTTTTTTCTCTTACTTTTCGTGCCATTTCATACAAAATAGACGTTGCGCTATAACCTTTTCGCGATCGCATCGTTGAGACCGTAAAAAAAAACGCGATCGAGTTAAGCAAGTGAAGAAAAGTGGGTTGAAATCGATCCCTTCGTGTTACACGCTCAATTTGCTTCGGCGGTACAACTCGTGTTGACGGCACACGGGTACTGCTTCGATGCGAGAGAGTAAGGAATGTGGCAAAAATCAGCATATCCTTCGAATCGGAACCTTGACCATATAAAAGTTATAAAAAAGTCCTGCTGGTTATCGCACTCGCTTTTTTTTTTACGAACATCACGCGTTGTATCAGAACTTGGATTTCTAACGGTGCGAAATTTGGTACTGCCCGTCGAAATTCGCGACCAAAAATCAACGAGAATCACGTGGCTCGGTACCTACATGTCTACGAAAAATAATGAGAACAAAAGTACTACTTAGGACGTCGCTCGCCAACATTTCCACTTCCCATTTCCAGTTATCTCCTCTCGAGGTTCTAAAGGCGCGTTCCTTCTCGATTTCACTTTTGGCGGCCGCGTTCACCGCGTGTACATTACGCGCGCATGTATGTGTGACATATAATACACATGCACGTATGTATAGTATATTAGTTGTGCAACCAACGGTTGTTTCTCGAACGGCGTTCGCACGTCGTGACTGACTCGACTCGCTACGAGATACACGTGTGTGTGTGTGTATCACGTACATGAAAATACTATTACGGAGATTTAAGCGTGTGAGGGTATTCAATATATTAAAACACGGTGACTGTGTTGGAGGCAAGGCCGTTCTTTGACCCGCGGTCAGACCTGGCGCCAATTTTTGGCGAACAACTGGTCGTCTTTGCTCGGGAATCGATTGCGTTGCGATCTCCATAAATGTATCTATGTGTTGCATTCGTCGTATCCGAGTACGTGTGCATATACGTGTATTATATATCTTCACACTCTAAAATGTGATATGCGGTCACCGATACGACCGAGTCGGTTGCCTCCTTTTCTACCTCTTTCGATTCCCTCGCTGGACCCTCCGGCTGACCCAACAACCTATACTTATACGTTTTACTTCACGTATGTAACGAACGAAATTCTCATGTGAAACAAAAGCATGTACGTTGTTTAGAAAATATCTCGTAAACAACCGATCGCAATATGCCGCAAGCTGTGCAATCCGAAAAGAAAAATTATAAAAATAAAAAATCATTTTTTCTTCTTGGTGTACAAAATATATAGGCAGGTATATGTTATATATATCTTTTTCTTCTTTCATCGATCGCTGCCGGTTATCGATATGTACAAAAAGTGAGAGTAACAAAAAAAGAAATGGAAGTAAAAAATAAGTTGACAGTTGACGCGCTCGCACAGAATCGTTAACTTAATTTGATGGCTGTCTAATGTCGATATGACGTAGAAAAATTATTGATGCTTTTGCGTATCGCGGCGTCATTTCGTTGCGTTTGGTTAACCGGTCGGGAGAACTACGATGTCAATTATATATCTTACATCGAAATTTCAAAGATTACGTCATCGTGGACAGTCGGAGTTTCGAATAGTTTTTTTACTCTTCCTTCGCGCGAAACACTGTGATAATAGTTTGAAGAATCTCCTCAGATTTTTCACTCCTTAATTCACGTCCTGCATTGCGGGAGTTTTACGCCAAACGAAAATCCATGAGGATGTAAGGGCAGGGCGAAGAACGCAAAATGAGACGCGCGCTTCTACTTCTAGGATTTTCCAGATCCTTCTTCTCGATCATTTCTCATCATCTACACCGCAAAAAACATGGAGCGGTTGACTTATTACGCAGTTGAAAAACAGTTCCGACGATACTTCAGAGATCCAATGTGATGTAGATCATCGTGACAGAGTGTCTCGTAGTCAGGAGATGAAAAGGTGACACAATAAGGTGTCGATAACCCGTCCTCGACTCGTAGTTGTGTCGCTAGTCGTCGTCGTTGGTTTGATACTCCTCTGGTCGTTGATGTGGCGCCGGTATGGTTTCGTACGCTATAACCAAACCCGCCACAGTGCCAGCAGCATTTACAAATTCATATGTGAGATTTTCTGCATATCATTACGCAGCTGTTATTTGTATATTATATAACACCGTAGAATGTCCTTCTACGTGGTTCACGGTGGCCCTTAACATATTCTGACTACGCGATCATCGTGACGTTGGTGATGTGCTTTTTGATTCTTTAACATTTTCTCTGCCTTTTTTTCCAACCTTATGGAGAGAAGTTGTGCAGGCAAATTAGAGCTGATAAGAAATTCTTCGTTTGAATTCAGTTCGAACCAACCGTGCATTTGGAGTTTGGAATTTTTTACATTTCTGACTTTTGGATTGTGGTGATGCAATGTTTAGTTGGAAAAAGTTGTGATCATCGGTATTTCGTGGAACCAATAACACCAATTTGAACATATTTTTCGAATGCTCGATCAGAGTTTCGTATTATCATTGAACAAATTCGTGGAAATGTTTCTTTCTCTCTCTCTTTCTTTTGTGATAAATTATGGAGTTTGAAAATTGAAACACACCGGATGAGTAAAATGTGTCGTATGTTTCTACCTTGGTTGAGGAAATGTCGTTTAATTTCTTGGACACGTATATGTTCCGGGAGGTTAAGAAATTCGTTGGATATCTTTTATTTGTTTATTTTTATTTTTTTTCAAGTAAATGAATAAAATATTCGGCCTAGTGAGTAATGAACAAGGAATTTCGATTGCACAACAAACCAATCCGACTATCGGACTATCCGACTATCAAGGATTTCATTCAGGTTGAATAAATCGCTTCTGCCAAGCGATGGATGAGTGGGACGTTAGGACGTACACGATTTAGCCTTCGGACTATCGAACCACGGTCGCATACTACAAGTATTGAACCACACCGAATTGCGACGATCATTTCAATAACACAGAATTCGTGATCGACACCATCCTCAGCTCGATCACATCCAGCCTACCTCAACCTAACCTGACCAATTTATTCTCATCTAACCCTCAACCGCGCTAACGACGAAGAGGTGACGCAATTACGTCCTTATAAGGAAAACCTTTCCTATTTATCATATATAATACTAGCACTGCACGCGCTCACCACAATGCAAATGATTTTTTATATTCTTTTTGATTTTCATTTTTTGGTCAATTTTATATTCAAGACCGTGCGAATAATTATTGTCGCATGTATTCCACGCGGTTCGTAAAAAACCGCTTCGATTCGCTCTCAAATATCTCCACCATCGACGGTTAATTTATCATCTCGACGTCTATTTTGAACGACATGAATTAGGAGAACGATTGTCGTATTCGAATCCAATTCCACGACTCGATTTGTATTTTTATCGATTAGAATCTCGTTGTACGTCATAATCGCGCGTTCTTCATATATCTGTTTTTCGGGACTTCGGTTGAATGTAAAATACACACTCTTAGACTCTGGAGGACAAGTTCAGATCGTCATTCAATTTTTTCTGCGAACATCCCACGGATCACCAATATCACATCTGCTCTGAGACTGGTGAAATTTTAGATTCGAGCCAAATTCTCTCGTCTGCTGAAGCATGGGTGGGTGATTTATGTTCGAATCTTTTAGATCCATTTGGATACTCTAATGAGAAACTGTGAAGGATTTCCAAAATTGGCGAACAATTGCCCTCCGAATTAAAATTCATACATTCAAACTGAAATGAAAAAAAATTATATGAAATAAAAAAAAAAAAAAAAGATGCGATCTACGTACACAATAATTAGTCGAACACTGCACACAGCTACCTGCAAATTACATTATTCGAGGTCGTAGTTTTCGTAAGATTAAAGTTCACGCATACGTTATTTTATATTCGCTATATAACTAACGTATATAACGAGCCCCGAGTCGCTTTAAACCGTGTTAATTTAAGTTTGTAATTAAGGTACGTGTACTCGATACACGTTATACACCCAACTACGTGTTTTTTTTTTTGTTGTTTTTTTTTAAGTAGCCCACAATATCGCATAAAAGTTTCTGATGAGAAAATCGTGTAACTAGTTCTAAGTAGTAAGTATTACATTATACAATTACACGTGGACAGATCGGCCTGCGAAACTCTTCGTAGTTTTTTTTTCTTTCTTATTTTTTTATTTCTCGTCACTTGACCGATTGCTGATTTTTGTCGGCGCACAGTCGTCTGCGACGTCCAGTTCATTCGGTTCAGATCGTTCCTATTGTTAGTTTTTTTTATTTTGTTTTATTTTCATAAATAGAACAAACAAAACTCCTTGTGTCGAAATTCAATTGAACGTCCCTTTCTCTACTGTAGATTTAAAATTAAAAAAAAAAGACAAAAGAGATATAAGTATATATACATATTTCTGCAAGGTTGAATTTTGTATACGCTCATTTTCCTAATGAAAGAAAAATTTAAGTAGGTATAAATATATGATAGATATGTGTATGAACTCAACTTGTACCTACACACTGACAGATCATCTAACAACAGCGCGTCAAAGTTGATCTTTTGCTGAGCAAACGTAACAAATTCTTAAATCGCAAATCGTTATGTATACTTATATACGTTTAATATACACATTGAGAAATACGCTTGACTCGGTCCCAGTCCAATAATAAAGTCTATGATTGAAAAAGTGATAGTATAACGAGCCCACTTTATTTAAGAGTCCTGTGATTTTCAAATCGTGTGTAACGAAATGGTAGAAAATAAACTTACAAACTCTTTTGCAATTTGCATGAGAGTTCAAATTATAAAATGGCGAAATAAAGTCGAGAGGAAGCTCGATCCGTGGAAAGGTAATAAAAAATTCTTCATTTTTACGTGATCATTGATCGATCTGAATAAGTAGAGCGTTGAAAAGAAAAAAAAACAACAACAAAAGCCTGGACACTTTAATGATATTATTTTTCAACCTTACAAAGGATACATTCGAAGATAAAATACCAAGGAGGTGATTAATTTTTTTTTTCGTCCCTTTTTTTACTTCTCCTTTTAACCGCTCTTTGAGTGCTTTTTTTTTGGCAATCAGCGATCCCGGTTTTTAATATGAATTTAAGAGTGATCAAATGATAAAACTGTTTATGCACTATAAAATGACCCTGCAGGTCTAAAACGTCGGTAAATCGACTTTTATCTCGACCAAAAAAGTTTCGTTGTTGTTGAAAATAAAGAAAAAATTTCAATAAAATTCTGCTTTCATCAAATACCAACACATTCGCGATGAAACATGGATGGCGGGTGGGTTAATTGATTTTTCAAAGATATTCCTACAGGTAAAGAGAAATCTAAAAGTCCTCCCACTTTTCCTTCCCCCCCCCCCCCCCCCCCCCTCAAACTTTGTTATTTTTTTCATAATCTAACATCGTCGAATCCATCTTGAATTTAGGACACTTGCAAAAGAAGTGATCATCCAGGTGTCTTTATTCCACAGTTCGATGCGCCCGATAATCGTATCCTCCTGCATAATTTGATGCATCATACTTACTGCAGTAATGCTCAAAGATCTTTCTCTCTTTTGTATTATCTTATATGCATGACATTATAAATATACATATAGTCAGAAAGAAGGATTGTTCGTTCGTTCGTGCATTGGCCTCGGTGACAGGTTGAATCGTATGACATCACGTCTTCATAGTATAATGTTGCAGCAGCAGTTATACCTTATCGGAGATTAAAAATTATGATCCCCCTGTTAACATATGCCACGTATAAGGTATAATTCAAAGCTGTTCTTTTTATTGTTCGTTCTCCCCCCCCCCCCCCCCTGCCCCTCATGCGGTATTATCGCACACCTATTTATTACACCGGTGCAGTTAAACCTAAATGCTGAAATAGGTATAGTTGTACCTTTTGTTGACGTACTAGACTGCCAAGTACTTAACAGTAATGATAATAATAACAAGAATTATAATTATAATGGTATTCCACTTTGTTAACGGGTTAAAGTTGGTAGCCATGATCCGTTTCCACGCACTGTTGCACCCGCCGCGTCAGACTCAGGCGCAACTCCGCGTGTTTCATGAGAGAAAAATAAAGAGAGAAAAGAGGAGGAGGACCGAGGTACGTTAAAATCTATATGTAACGTTACTTTGGTCTGAAACTTTATAGTTATGCACCAACAATCGGCTACCTTCATTTTATAAATTTGCATCGGGTTTTATCAGCTGTTGTTTGGCTCGTTACCCGATGTCGTCGCCGCCGAGCAAACGGAAGTTCTTTTCCAGTGACAAACGTTTCTTGTCTCGTATCTTACCTTGTTTTAGTTAGTCTTGTCTTCTCTTGTCTTGTCGAGATCGTCGAAGTAATTTAAAAAACATAGAAAAGAAAAAAAAACGGACCCCCTTTCGAACTGTCTGTCCATCGAGCCATGTGCTGCACCACCTTCTCTTACGAAATTTCATCACGTCCGTTCCGATCGGTTGTCCGTGAGTCTCGCGGTACATTGATACGTATGGTTTGGTCGGATTAGGTTGTGCAGTACGTATGCATAGAACGGAAATAATCATTCGTCCTTGTGCCATTGATAGAATTGTTTTGTTTTGTTTTTTTTTTTGTTTTCTAAACACTCCTTTTAACTATTTAATTTGCAAACTTTATCCTGTTGCGAAAATTCATTTTATTGAGTTTGCGTTTTTCTTTACTTTATGACCACCTTTGTATACGGGACGTGAAATTTGTTAATTTCCTTTATGGCGCTGAAAATTGTAAGCATTTTTACTTTTGATTCGGTGCGTGTAATCGTTAGTTAGTATTTGAAAGGATTGAAATTACAACAGTTTAATTTGCGCGTTTCAAGGAATGTCCATTACTCATCGTATTCAAGGGAAAAAGCATGCCATGGTGAACATCGGTACGTCTATAATGATGTTTGAAATCAAAAGTTGGGAATCGAAAGACCCGTTGTATATTGGTACATAAGTATCTACGTATACTAACTACCAATTGGAGCGTTACCAATTGCGCAATGAAAATATAATATCCTAACATAGATGTTAGAGAATAAGTTTGTAGAGACACGTAACGATGTAATTATTATGGTAAAGAAATGTACATGACTTCAAAACTGATTTTGTAAAACAATGCAAACATTGTTAGGACATATGTACCCTTCTATTTAAAGCGATAAAATTTGATTGCTGTACGCATTACCCAAGTGCACCTCGATACAAATATTTGTACAAAAACAAGCATAGATATATGTTATTTTTTCTCCACTCCGTTGTGGATTTTTAATACTTTTTTTCGTTCACGCTATCGATTATTAACAAAGTAAAACAATATTTTTCTGACATTACCGGGATGGCGACATTGTAATATATGTTGTTCCTTTTTAATGTTTCAGTTAAAGGTGCCCCTGAAGGTCAATTTCTTGGCAAGGCCGAAAGACCTGTCCGTATCAATAACTAAAAAACATCTGACCTGCGGTGTTAAAGGACGACCGCCAATAATCGACGGTGATTTTCCACATGAAGTTAAATTGGAAGAATCAACTTGGGTGATAGAAGATGGATCGGTACTTCTGATCAATTTGGAAAAGGTGAACTTATAATGAAAGAATATTTTTGGAGTATCGTTATACCAAAGATTTCAGCTGGCCTTACAGGTTCGGTTAGGTTGCCCACTCCGAGTCCAGGTCAAGGGGCGGGTCAACGTTGCGGCAAAACTAAAACGAATGCTAAATAAATACTCAACAAAATACATGTATGAAAAGAAACAACGAAAAAAAAAGAAAGAGAAAAGACAAAACAAAATTCATTTTAAGACCATTGCTAAACATATTGCCCACCGTACAGACGGCAGAGTGGCGTCTGACTTCTTTCACAGTGAGATGCACTTGCTGATAATCGAAAGTGCTCAGACTCAGAACGCCCACCCGTTTTAGCGAAATGATTTAATCCTGTGATTGAATCCAAACGAACAAACATTTATTCCATAGATTTTGCGGACCATTAGTGCTGTAATTTTTCAAACATCAAACGAACATTGCTTTTCTCTTTATTACAAGGTGAACAAAATGCAATGGTGGGCTCACGTGGTTACTACTGATCCAGAAATAAGTACGAAGAAAGTGAACCCCGAACCTAGCAAACTTTCGGACTTGGATGGGGAGACCAGAGGTTTGGTTGAAAAAATGATGTACGATCAGAGGCAGAAGGAATTGGGACTACCCACTTCAGATGAACAGAAAAAACAAGACGTTATCAAAAAGTGAGCATCTCATTAGTTCGTCCGTCTGTTCGATGAATAATAATTACACTCGAATGTGGTTGCTGAGAATATTTATCGCCTTATGTGATGAGATATTTTTTTTTCAGATTCATGCAGCAGCATCCGGAAATGGATTTTTCAAAGTGCAAGTATAACTGATAATCTCAAGGATTATACTATGAATAAATAAATATTTGCACAATTAATTATAGGTCGATGAAGTTTTTAACGGTGAATAATAATCGGTACGCTTTTTACTATGTCACACACACTTGGAGTTTATACCGTTAATAATAAACACACGTGCTGCACATCGTCAACATTTTATGCATTTATCGTAATCAATAAATTTATTTGTTTGTATATCAAAGTAATGTCATTTCAGAATCCGATATGACTAACGCGATCATTCTGAATAACTCTACCCTTTCAAACCCTTCACTACGAAATCTGGTAAATTCAATTCTCGCGGTGTTTGAAAGAAAAAAAAGAATCAACACCATTTGCAGATTGATTTACTTTTTTTTAATAAACAGATACTAGTTGTAAGTGAAGTTGAAAATCAGTATCTATCGTGATAGAGTATTAGTTATGCAGCGCAGACTGGATCGATCATTCAACTGTGACAGTTGACTTGAGAGGACTTGAGGTTTTCTATTTCAGGAATAACGAACGCCTGCGCCTTGTGACAGACAACCCAACAGACGTTCAACTCCCACTACTGCTGACTTGAGATTTAATCTCCGTACTTTTCTGCAGTTGGTGAGTTGAAAATAAGATGAATGATTATTAAAAGGATTTTTTAATTTCTTTGGAAGATTTGAAAAAAAAAAATATATATATATCAGTTTTGTAACTTTCTGAAACTCTTAGTTTACTAAAATTTATATACTTATAATAGCAGCGCACGATGATACACGTAACATTTGAAATAATAATTATATACAAAATAGTACAGGTGATTTGTGACTAAACTTTGAAAATACAATCATACAGTAATATTTTTATAGATTTTCGAGTAACGTATCAAAATATACCTTCATCTGTAGATCTCCGTCGTTTTTTTTAATTTTTTTTATTTGCATTTTTTATTTAATAACTAAAAAAAAATCACAATAGGTTCATAAAAACTATTCAACCGATTAAGTCAATATTTTCAAGTGCTGATAGATTCGTAAACTAGAGTCTATTCGCTCTTTTATCATACCTATCTATCTTACCTTTATTATAAATGCAAAAAGGCACGATTTAATATTCACTTATTTTCAACGTGTCAGCAAAACACGTTAGAGAAGTTGATACAAGAATAGGTATTATAAAAATCGAAGTAATGTACAAATTAGGCTTGTATCAAATCGAAATAATACCGTTTACTAACCAGCTACTAGCAGCAAATCTATCGTAGCATTTTAGTCGATCATTTACTACTCAAAATTAGTTTACGTGGCATGAAAATGTCAGCCATTAGATTTCGAAGATTGATTGGTTGTTTTTATACCTCATAGTAAATGGTATGAGGAGGAAGGGAGGATGAATTTTATTAACATCTATTTAATGCTATATGCCGTGCTTGAATTAAGTTTACATAGGTGATATTGACTCGTGACAGAGAATTTGAAAAAATTCAACGGTTTTATACCTAATTCAAACAAATTTACACTTCAATTATTCTTCTTGTTTCACTAACAATAAAATAGGAAGTCGAAGGATTTTTCATAGGCTTTTATACTTATTTGAGTTGGTTCATTACGTATGGGCATCGGTGTGTCTAATGACCTTCTCAATCCATATTACGTAGTTGGGTAATCTAGCGTAAATTCCGAATTTACCACGTTTACCACATCCCTCTCCGAAACTAGTGATACCGAAAATTGTCCATGGTTGTTCTGGTCTTCGCGGATCTTTACAGAGCAACGGACCGCCGCTATCACCGGCACAAGTATCCATTCGCCCCTGAGGATAACCAGCGCAGAACATGTTTTCTGTTATGTGATAATCCATGTAGACGCTGCGACAAGTGTCGCTGGAAACGATCGGTACCTACGGATCATTAAAGTGAATTCTAATATTCTAGTGAACCGGCATCAATCGAAGGTTAAAATCCCGGGAATATTTTATTTTTTCTTACCCTAGCTTCGTGAAGTACGTCAGTACCGAAGCCGTCAGTTGCTTTTGACTTCCCCCATCCAATAATCGTACAACGTTGATTTATCGGTAACGGTTGTCTCGGGCTTGGAAGACAGGCGATACCGCGAGTAGCGGCCGGTGTCAAAGTCACCGGAAGTCGTAAAAGAGCAACGTCGTTGTCGACGGTATCGGCATTGTAGTAAGGATGCACGATTACCGAATCCACCTGTAGGAAAAAATTCCATTGATCAATTCTGAATCATCGTTACTGCAGTCAGCTTTTAAAAAAATCCAACTTCAATGAGGTAATGTTATCAGAAAAAGATTTCACTTGCCCTAAGCTCCAATTCACTGCCCTCTTTGACCGTCAAATCATGCTCCCCGATGCGAACATAGAGCCTTTTTCGCATACAATGAGCAGCTGTAAGGACCCATCTAGGAGAAACCAAAGTACCTCCGCAGAAAGCTTCCTGCAAGAAAAATGAAATATCCAAGATTAGATGACATCAAATACGATGGACAAATGTTCAGGTACTTCAAAATTATTCCTTACCCGAAATCTGTTCAGCAGTGCAACCTGCCATGGCCAATTTCCAGGTATCGATGGTCGGCCTCCAATAATCCTTGTGAAATAGGATAAACGGGAATTTCGGCTTGAATTAACAACCCCACATTTCCATGGCTCGTCATTCGCACTGTTGAAAGAGTCCACCATATTTGGACGGATATCAAATTCGTCCAGATCCTGATCAACTGTACAATCAAAGTTTTATCCCTTAGGATTAAAATTTTTTAAGTATGTTAGCGTTTCGCGATGACCATAAAGATCGACAGAATGAATGTTGGAAAAAAATGAAAAAAAAGGAGAGATGAATATTCTAGAGTGCGGAAAACTTGCCATCATTATCGTCCTCGTGCTGACCCTGTATTCGTCGATAAATCCATTTTTGGCAGAAACTTCCTTCAACGTAACAGTAAGCGCTTTCACGTATCACATCACGTCCACATATTCCTGGCCGTCTACACCACCTTTAAAACAGAAGTAAATGAAAAGAATGAGGTAAGAATTAGAACTTTACAAAGGAATTTTATTTGGAAAAGTAGTTTTAAATTTCTATTGCATAATAATGGAAAATCAAAAATATACCTGTGCCGTTGCGTAGTGCACGTTCTGGTGCAGGCTGACCACTTGCTCCATTTTCCATAGAATCTGTTCGGTCGATTCCTAGGTCCGTTTTGTCCATTTGGACGATTACCCTTGCGCTTCACTTGTCGAGGTTCAGCTTCTTTCGGAATCTTTAATTACAGGTATCGAAGAGAAATACAAAATTGGTTAGAGAAAAAATAAAGAATGGAAATAAAACAATGAAAAAATAAAAAGTTCACTCCGTATTTAATTGACAGTCTTCAGGTAGAAACCGCACGAACGCGCAATACCTCCTCCTATCTACCTTGACATCGTACGTGCAACTGTCTATATATGCGTTAAAGAGGGATAAAGTTTAAGGCAGTCGTCTTCCTTTTCAGGAAGAATTTATGTATGCAGCGGCGATGTCCGCACAAGCGGTAGCAACAGCAGCAGCAGCTTAGCTAGAAGTAAAGGGCCTCTGGGGTTTTCTTACCACAGTCCACTAGTGGCACCTTTCAAAGCGCGGTGTAGCCATTAGCGGCTATTTATTTTATTTTATTTTATTTTTTCAATACTTTTCTTTAAAGATAAGTCGAACTAAACTCCCTGAAGAACGAAGAAACGGATACAAAGTCTTCAGGTATGGATAGGTGTACATATATATAATTTCAATCGAATGATTAAATTACTTATAGTATATGGTACTGACCTGGACAACGTGAAATTTTTCTTTATGTCGGTCTCGGTGTCTCTGACGTTGGCGGCATCGTCTTCGACGACCTCGTCTTTTGTGATAGCAGCTTCGTTCTTCCTGAAAATCAATTTATTAAAATGAAATAAAGATAAAAAAAATCGATTATAAAAAAGCGAAAAAATCTTGGATGATATTACTCACTCTTAGGACCGTCGTTCCACATTTCTTTTTCAATTGACACCTTCGAACTCTGTTTTGTGTACAGTGTCGATCACAAACCGACCACTCGCTCCAATCGGAAAAATGAATAATTTTAGTCGATTCTGAAGAAAAAATTATCATATTAATTATGTGAAATTATCTACACGGATAATAATATATTTATCATATTTTCATCGTTCGCCTACTTTTTTGATGATGCGTCGATTCATTTCTGTTTTGAAGATGCTGCGGCCACCAACTCGGATTTGTGGATGTTGCTGAAGACGTTAATTGATTAAAATCCTCCTACAAAAACGAAAAATGAAAAAATCACTAACAACGGGAAAAATCCGAATGATACAATGTTTTTTCATCCATTCAAAAATTGATACACCATTTTTGTGTATCTTGAATATGGGTTTGCAGATGAGCTCAGAATATGCGAAAACCTTCGAGTGCTCAGAATCCAAGACTGCAGTTAAAGTCATCTGATTATATGAAATTAATGTGTCAACGGTGGGCTAAAAGCAATTTAAAATTTACAGTCCTTATCGTCGTCCTACACAGCACCGCGAATTCGCGGATAATGTGATTTCATAATATAACAGAAACTGTCGTCATCCTCATCTGCAATTTCTGGTTATAAGTAGTGCAAGGTTGTAGTGCGTCCTGATTCTCGAACAACCAAATAACGTAGCTAATATATACATTTTCACGCGTTTAAATCCCATCGCGATAATTACAAGCTTTCATCAATATTTATTTTTTATTTTTATTCGTTTTCTTTCCTTCTTTGTCACGCTAATAAACTACCGGCCAATCAGGTATGACATAAAACTTCATCTGCGGTTATTAAAATGATGCAATGAAAAAGATGATGTCCTTATACATTGGAACAGAAGAAGGCGTTGTGATTGTTTCATTTTCTAGGCAAATATACGACCATCGTTAATCCCTGCAGATAATGAATATAATTTTCCCATACAACTCTGGGTATGTACAAAATCTAGTCTGCCTTCAAAATTGCAGTCTTCGAGTGAAGTCGACTTCAGACTTGAGATATAAAGTTTCTACATGCGATCATATTAGTTACAAGAAGTATACGTGTAGAGTGTTGAGTTTCAAGTTTTCGAGTCAATAGATTTTAAAATGGGATACCTTATACGGTGCAATTGGTTCACATCTGCATAATGAAAATGAGATTTACATCCGAATGGCGTACGTAACATGAAACCAAATATGTCTAATCAGATTATGCAATTCTGTTGATTCCTAATCGATATACTATTTTTAACCAAATTAGTATTTTTTTTCCTCTTTTTTTTTTCTTTTGTACAGTGGCAAGCAAATAAAGTAAACTCTACAATTAATTTAGACAAAATTGAAAACTGTGTTGAATTAGGTCAACGACGACGTCTATATTCAGATGCAAATCGCGATCGATTGCATTATAACAAGTTAACAATGGTTACGTGGGCTTCCATTCTTCGATGTATAGATATAGGTATAATACCTATATTTCGATTTGACAATGAGCAATTATTTTGACCTTCCCTTTAATCGCATTGGACCATGAGGAGGAATGATTTTTTCCAACCATTCAAAATTTCTAGATATACATTGTGCAGCGTCAGTTTGCATTTCGTTGCCTTGATTTTGGGAATACATCGGTGAAAATGCGAATTTGTTTTGAAAATTTGTTAAATTTTCCCCACGAAACGGACGTGATTAATGTGCCAATTATTCCAATGATGCCGCAGTGTCCTGCACGTCACGTTGTACAGTTTGCAGATGGGATCATTAATACGAATTAAATTCGTGTTTTTTTCAATCAATTCCTATCGCGTTGTATTCTCATCTCTCTTCAATGTAATTCATATTTGACCCATGTAAATTAATGACTCAGATTCATCACCCATATTTATGTACGTAGCTATATGGTCATCGGACTGAAAGTGCAACGTAGTGTTTGGCGTCGACAAATAAAGTCAAACAAAATGTAGAGTCCAATGTACTCATCCTCTGCTAGACGACCCTCGCAAAATTTAATATCTACTTTAAATGCCGGCTGTTGAATTTTTTCATGACGCATGCAGTTGAATGAAATTATTTAATTCTGAAAATTCAAGGTCGTTATAAGAGGTATTAACCGTTCTCATTATCGTTGCCATAATTGGTTTTCTTTATACCCACTGAAAACGCGTATAAATGAAGGAAGAAATCATTCCCATGTATAGCTGTACAGCGGAGAACGAGAACGCATATATATACCGCTTGTATGGGTTTACTGCAGCTAAAGATAATTGAAAAGAAAAAGAAAAAAGAAAGAAAGAATAACGTATAAATAAGTGATTATACACGATTACGATGTGGTTGAAAAGATCCCGCGGGAACCACCTCGCCTGCCATATGTTTCAACTTTGAGAGAATTGTTCCCAGAGAAACGAACTGCATCAGATCTCTCATCACGTGGCGTGATGATTAATTATGCGATCCCCAATGGACAATTAACAATTTTTGCTGAATTTGAAAAAAAGCTCAATAACATTTTTTTTTTCATTTTTTTTTTCTTTCAAATGTCAAACGTAATTTTATGCAGACATTGTTCGTGACCCTTGACAGCGATGGATTTTTTCTTTTCCTTTTTCTTTTCTCATTCCGTCTCAACAATTTTATTTTCCTTTTCCTTTCTTCCTTTCGATTCATCTTCTTTTTTCGTCGCCGTTCTATGGGAGATGATTTATCGTTGCGTGATAATTATAACCAATCTGAGATGATCTCATAGTACATGGGAACAATGGATTCTTTACGACGGTGCTGTCAAGGTGATGTCTTGTTGAAACACACCTGAGAAAATATAGCTATATAGGTACATCTTCAAATGTGTATAATATACATTGTGAAGATCGAAAAAGGAAAAAATTTTTTTTTTTAAACTTATCAGCTAACAAAGACCACCCAAGCCGATACTACGAAGTTTAGGGTAAAGACATATACCCCGCAGTATTTTAAGATTAGAGCGGGTTAGGTTTCGCTGGAGACACGCGGTAACGTCTTCAAGGTCATCGAGATAGTCATCATTTATCGTATTTTTATGCGGAAAGGGGGGGGCTGAAGAAATTTTTCATTTCAAGGTTTCATATAACCACAGTAGTCATGCAGAAGCAAATTTCTTCGTCTGTCACAAATTAAGTTTACAAAAAGTTTAACGCAGTAATTTTCAGCAATATTTTTTTTTTTTGCTTTTGACAAAAATCACGGTTAATTTTAAAAATTGAAATACCTCGCAGTTCGAGATATTCTTTTCCTTCTATTCTTCACCATGGGGATGGAATTTACGATTAATTTGACGATGACTAATGATTTTTTTTCTCTTTATGGTACGATAGAACGCGTACCGTTCCCAAATTATTGACATCGCCTCGCCCTTAACCGAAATACCAAATAAACCGTGCAGAGTAGGATCAGCTGAATTCACACACGCAACATTTACAATACAACTTTACCAGTTGAGAGAGACAAGAATGCTACAAATAAAATTGATGGCTCGTATCTCGAAATGCGACAGATGCTGCAAGCTTTATATATTGTACGTTGCTTTAGTTGGTATCATAAAATCGCCCCGCGCGCGCTAATCGCCCGTAACAAAGTTTATAACGTCGGTAATTTTAGCTCTTTAAGTTCTTGCGAATCGCAGCGGAGCAGCAATATTTTTCCTTCAAGAATCCGTTCCGCAATTTTCGTTTTATTTGTATAATTTAATTTTTTCCCCCGATACGCTTGATTCAATTTTTTTCTTTACTCACTTCTCTTTTATTTTTACGGTTAATAATTTCTCGCGTCAATCAGGTATTTCCGAATCGGTTTGATCCTATAAATCGAAGCGACTTGCACGCGCGATCGTTTTAGTTCACCTGATATTTTTTCAAATTCCCTCCGTTCGTCACATTCTAGATATTGTCGACTCGCCTCCGACTCTAACCCTTTCTGTTTTTTTCCCCTCTTCTCTCCTGATCTCGTCGGATCTCAGAGGAAAAGTAAAGTCGGCGTGACGAAGGATTGAGTGAGGTAAAACATGAAAACAAAAAAGATAAATGAAATGAAAAATAAAAAAGAGGTAGGTATTCAAAAGAAAATCTGTTTTATATAGAACGAACGCGCGGGCGGCCCCGGACATCTATTTCTCTTAAACAATGCTTCGTCGCGACGTCCTTCAGTTTTTTTGATTTTGTTTTTTAATTTTTTTTCTACCATGTCTTATGGGGAGAAAAAATTGAACCGCTGCGGCTGAACGACGCGCGATTTTACCAGCCTACAGTGGTGCGGTGAAAATACCTATACATATATATATATCTACTCTGAAAATAATATAATGGCGTCAGCAGGAATGCAATAAAATAATTACCAATTAGATTTGAACGTTACTTAATGAGCAGCTTCTGTGTTCGCTTTTTCTTTTTTTATCACTCTATATACCTATAGGTATATATTCAGGTATACCCGGGCACATCATTTTTTGTCTCATGCAGCGCATCTTATGCAGCCCTTCGTGTTTCATTGTCAGCCGAATGCTGCTCCGGTGTAGATATACGTATCTATACGTTGCAAATCAAATGTGAAATCGAAGAGTCAAAAATTTCATACTAAATTACGAACGGTTAGAAAAATATTCAGATGTTTTTGATTCCCTTATACGATTTTGTCCGCTACAATCGATTAATAATCTTAAATCAATCGCCCAATTTTCAATTGCTCATTATTCTTTGAAATTTTTTTTTTGTTTTTTTCAGGGATGCATCCATCAACCCCGTGTGAATTTAATGATAATAAATAACGATATACATATGTATAATACAATGGACGAGGACACAGGTCGATATATCGCTTCGCCAATCGTCCGCCAATTGGCTAAACTACAATTTTATTGAACGCGTACACACAGCGTATTTGATCAAATGTTTTCTTATGCGTATCACGTTAATTGATTTTTTGTTTTTTCGAGCGTCGCGTCGGGCAATCCGTTGAATTGCCGATGGCCGGTCGATCGATAAATTGGTGTACGTATAAAAATATATCATTTGTAAATACGGCTCAAATTGGGCCCGATGATTCAAATATCGTTTGATACAAATTTACAAATACGACTTACATCTATGGGAGATTTGATGAAATTTGTTCTTCATTTTTGAAATAAAGTTGTTCATCGAATGCAACGAAATTCTCCGTATAACAATCACGTCGACAGCGACTTGTCTTATAATTTAGGGTTACGAGAGGATAGAAGAAAAAAAAATCATGTGAGGTTTTCGAATACACACATCTCTATAGCTCGATAATAAATATGAAGTAGTAGCTGCTTAAAAAAAAAAAAAGAATAGAGATCGGATATCGTAATTCAGCTGCAGCTTGCGCAATAAAATCATATAACGTACGATAGGTATGCAGTTAGAAGAGTCATGGAATAGGGCGAATTAATCACCTCATATTCTTCAGCTTCGGTTCAACTCCGTCTAGATTAATGGCTTCATTATTTGGAGTCACTGCTGGTAGCCATATTGAGTTCTAAGATAGCTTGAAATATTGGGAGAAGTAATCGACCCACCGCACCGCCGCAATGTGTGTGGGGGAAGGGGGGGGGGGGGGGGGGGGGGGGGCAACGCGTTGGCTATTGGAAATGAGGAGAATGAAAAAAAAAAAATAATCAATTCGATAGGACGTGATATTGACCACACGGGTAACATTGACCTGTCTCAAAATGAATATTGAAAATGCGCTCGTGCAATTTCATAGACGAGACTTAAAAGTTGTTACGAGAAACTCGGCGATGTGTTTTTTTTTTTTTTTTTTCGGGGGGGGGAAAAACTAACGCCAGAAATTGTTGCTTTTGATTAGGAGGATCGGTATGGACTGGATACCATCGATCCCAAGGGAATTAAACTTCTGCTGTCCTTATATAACCTCTTCTATGGAATCCCCGGATCATAAATCCATCCATCGATATAAATCTAAGCGAAACTGCCATTCCAGTTCACCATCGGTACCGCAGGTGGTTGAGATTTTCAAATACCACCGATATAGCAATACAATAAACCTGCAGTACAGCATCGGGTCGATTTAATCCTTAAGTTCTGAAGTGCTCTTTCCTTTACAAAAAAAATGCGGAAGTTGAATTAGTTATAGTATTCATAAGGTGAAGTACTTGGTGTACATGAGTATAAGAACGATGAATCGAAGATTATGGCTATTAACGGACGATGGATTACTTGTAAAAATCAACATCGGTACACTGCGAGAGTACAAATCCCTGATGGCGATTCATAATAAAATTTGTATGCGAGTCGTACAGAACAATTCCAAACTAGGGTAAAACGAACGTTGTTTAATACGTAGACTCGCGTACTTTTATATACTTCACGTGTATGGGATGCGTATCTTGAAGCCGCAAAAAAAAAGTCAGTGAAACTACTTGGATGAGATCGCGTACCGTGAGTATATGACGCCGCGTCACGCAAGAAATAAATGTTCAAGATTTATGTTGTTTTATTTTGTACCAATTATTTTCTGAAAAGTCAATTCGCGCCTCCTTCAGATCTCGCTGGTAACATCGGATCAGATGTACAAAAAAAAATCATTCACTATTCGAAAAGTAGAATAGGTATAAATGCAACGTCCTTTTTCAATACTAGCATGGCACGCGCGCGCCGCATTTGATTTCATTTGTTTTTTGAATTTTTGGCTACTATTTTTTTTCAATTTCATATCATTACATTTCAGACGCATCACATGTCCATATCAAAATCAAAAGTTGATTTTTGACCCTGAAATCGAAAAATATCTGAGATATACTCCTTTGGATTTTTTCGATTTTGGGGTCAAAAATGAAGTTGTGCCTTTTTTTTTCACTTTTTGAAGCGATAAATTGGCAATACCTTGATCAATTTTATAGATAGATCAATTTAGCTCCCGGATTCGTGTTCCTGAGGTCAAAATACGTTGGAAAAGTGTCCTACGATCGATTTTAAAAATACTTCATTTTTGGCCCAAAAATCGAAAAAATCCAAAGGGGTATACCTTAGATTTTTGTCGATTTTAGGGTCAAAAATGAAGAATTTTAAAAATTGGTTTTAGCACACTTTTATAACGTATTTCGATCTCAGGAATCCGAATCCACAAGCTAAATTGTTCCATCTATAAAATTAATCGACTTATCGCCAATTTTTTGTTTTTTGGAGGGGAAAAATTGAAATATCTCGATAGGATTAATTCGTAGCTCAATTTACTCACCGGATTCGTGTGTCTCAGGTCAAAATACGTTAGAAAAGGGTCCTTCAATCAATTTTAAAAATTGTCGATTTTTGACCCCAAAATCGACGAAAATCTAAACCCCTTCAGATTTTTTTACATTTTTGAGCCAAAAATGAAGTATTTTTAAAATCGATCGCTGCACACTATTCTGACGTATTTTGACCTCAGGAACACGAAACCGTCGAGTAAATTAAGCTAGAAATAAATCTCATCGAGATATCCTTATTTTATTACTTTTTGGAGCAATAAATTGGCGATACCTCGATCAATTTTATAAATAGCACGCCGGCGTGTGTTTCATTTTGTAAATCAAATGTGAATTAATGATCTGGGTTATTGTCAACATCATATTCATATTTATTCGCTTTGTTATAACCAACTTTCAAGTTTTAACGCAGCCAATCAGCAAAGGACAAAAATACCATCACCGTTCAGCGGCACAATTCACACATTTCGCAAAGTCTAATCGGCCCGTACGCAAAATGCAACGGCACCAATCGGTACACGCTCATTTCGCAGCGCAAATTCAGAAACACAAGGCTCATCTCGAATTTCGAGTTTTCATCTCGTATTTCGATTTTCGATTTGTCATCAACTTTTTAGAATAGGACTAGCATTGCACGCGCGCGCTTCGCGCGCGCCGCATTTTATTTCCTTCGTCGTTTATATTTTTGTTCCATGATTTCTTATCAATTCCATATGGGGCATTCCACGTGTAGCGGACCAGTTTTTGGCCTTAGGTCATCGAATTTGACGCCAATGGAAATTTGAATTCCTTGTCACAACGTGAGTTGATTCCAACAGTTACAAAGTAAAATAATAATTGGTGAACAAGATATCGCTGTCATAATTTCACCAAATAATTAAATCAACATATTTTCAACTCCACATATCTCAGCTTTGGATGAAGGAATCATAACTCTCTATAGCGCATTTTACGCGCAAAAACGAGTACTTTCGAAATATGTAGCACTCAAAATATTTCGAAAATTCTCAAGCATGAAAAACTCACGAAATATGTAATTTCTATTTTTTTCTACCTGAAGGGTCACGCGCATGGCCTCGAAATTTGTACTGAAACTACCTCAAGGTGACACGAGAGTGTAGTAAAATTTTCAGTTTGCCCTTTTTTTTTTTTTTTTTTTGATTAATTTTACCAAAAAAATTAATTCTAAAGAAAGAGGAGAGGAGCGAAACCAATTTTTACGTGAGATTAATAAAATCTTACATGAAAATTAAAATAAAGCAATGAATATCCAGTTCCTTCGGTTTCCCATGGTGGCCCCTAGAAGAGCCAATTTTATTTTAGGTGTTATGGTTACAAAGTACGAAATTCAATTTTAGAAGAGCCAATTTTATTTTCGGTCGTATGGTTTCAAGACTTGAAGATCAATTTCTTTACTGATGTAACGGAAGTGGAGTACATCTTAAATTCCATTTTTCGATTCTCAGCTGGCAAAGCTGTATGATATTCTTGAGTTCCTGGTACTGTCTTAGCTTTAGAGTATCGCTCTCTCAAATCGGATATCGCCAACTCATACTCGCTTTTCCCACAGAAACATTAGAACTGGTAAAAGATAAAACAGTGACCGATTTTATAACAGTTACTATGATTACCCTACCTGTCTCTGAACGTATCCCACTAAGACCTTCTTTTCCCAAATCTGAGCTTCAAAAGAATTTCCCTAACACCTGAAGCCTGAATTGGAGATCCACTCTTCATTGAGCCCCCTCTTCACCGAGTATCATGCTAATTTTCCAGACTAACTGAAGTTCCAGGAGATTGCACATAAAGGATTAACTTTGACTTGAAAGGTTTACGAATCAATCCCATCGAGATATCTCAATTTTTCTGATCCTAAACGTGAAAAATTGGCGTTAGCTCGATCAATTTCATGGATAGATCAATTTGACTTACGGATTTGAACTCCTGAGTTCGTAAAATATAGAAACACAATAGATGACTCTGATAAAAATTTGCTGAATTTCATCCGAAATTTTGAATAAAATCTAAGGCTTTAGGCTTGGCAATTTTTAATTCTATCATATTAATAATCTTATTCCGAGTGATATTAACCGGTTCAATGATAGATAATTGTTTTACTTGATCACTTTCATGCTTTGCGATATTTTACTTCATTTTCTTCTCTCAATTTTCTCCCTTTACGTTTTATTTGTTTTTTCTTTTTCCCATGTTTATTTTGTATTCTCGCTCAAATTACGAATTTTTCACGTGTTGACTGCACTATCTTCAACGTTTCGAGTGCATTCATACGCATGCATATTGAATACTTGTAAAGATGTTTTACACTGTCGCTGACCATTGACCGCTGGTAATTAAATTGATCATTACAGTGTAATATAAAATTGTCGTTTGTAGAGCTATCGAATCAGAGATGCTTTGGTTTCAAACCTTTTATCGGCTCTTTTTCCACGATTTACCACATTATATTTATTTGTTATTCTAAGTATGGTTTTGAAATTGTCCTATTCTCAGTTTTCAACTTATTTCCCTTTTTTTGGTTTATAATCTTTTTTACACACGTATTAAAGCAATATTCATTCTGACCTGATTCCTTCACTGTCATCCGAAACGTGGGCTTTCAGGTTTGATTTGCAGAGTATCTCTTTAACATTATAACTCCTACAGTAAATACTTCGATTATGTTGCATTTTGTTGATTTTTATTTCATTGCTTTTCGATTATATGTATGTTATCCATCATCTATAATTCTACTACCTACTACTTCTTTTGGTTGCCAATGTATCAATTTCTAGCCAACCACTGTTTGTAAAATGTCAATCATTTGTGACTGCTATTCAATTTCCAACTTCATGTCTTTTGATTTTGTTCGATTTTAATCTCTTTATGCATTTTGTTTTCAATGAGATTGCGAATGAAATTTTCATCATGTATTTAATATAAATAATTTTTTTATTGGAATTGTAGTTGTCCATCACAATTTTTTTGCTTGTATACATTTTCTTCAAGCGTTTAGCAATGCCTGAATGAGTTTCTCTCAATTCACTTATTTTGCATCGAGTCGACACCTGCTCCTGCGTTTCAGAAGTAGAATTTTATTTCAAATTTACCAATAAACATCACATTAATGATAAAATCAAAACGGCCGGATTTCAAAGATCTGTCAAAGTGTCGTACACCGTATAACCAACGTGTATATCAAATTTCTCGCGTTTTAACATAATTTTGAAATCATTCACTAACAGAGCTGTAAAATTAAATTACAATGATATAGAAAAAATTAATTATTCGAGGCGTTGTACCAAAGTTTGATATAGCCTTACCAGAGTTTAAGAAATTTATACGGTTAACCTACTGTTTCAGGTTCAACATAGAAATTATGTTTTTTGACATTTGCAGCATCCATGTAACCTACTGTTCAGGTTCAACATAGAAATTATGTTTTTTGACATTTGCAGCATCCATGTTCACAAGTTATTTTACTAAATTAAATTTCTGAAAATGTGATTTTTATTATAAATATATCGACACTCGCGCCGATGTGTGTGTCATTTTGTGAATCAAATGTGAATTGATAATATTGGTTATTGTCAACGTCATATTTATACTCATTCGCTTTGTTACAACCAACTTAAACGCAAGTTTAAAAGCAACCAATCAGCAAACGAATAAAATGTCAGCAGCGTTCAGCGGCACAATTCACACATTTCGCAAAGTCAAATCGGTCCACACGCAAAATGTAACGGCATCAATCAAATTCGCAAAATCACGCGTAAATCGCGACGGCACCAATCGGTACACGCTCGTTTCGCAGCGCGAATTTAGAAACACGAGGCTCATCTCGAATTTCGAGTTTTCATCTCGTATTTCGATTTTCGATTGGTCATCAACTTTTTAAGATAGGATCAAGGGCCTTAGGAAACCCGAAGAACTTGACTGCGAGTTTTGTCCTTTTTCTTTCTTTTGTCTTCCTTTTTCAATTTTATTTTAGGTTTGCGCAATAAAGTTTCGTATATTAACCCGGAGAACCCTGAAAATGGTGAGGTAAAACGGACTCGAGATAGAAGAAGCTGATTTAACGGAGTAACAGAAACCAAGAAAAAAAAAAACCAATAAGAATAAATATAGAAATTAAAAAATAGAAAAAAAGAAGACTCGGATCTAAAAATGAGAAACAGGTTTTGTGATATACCGCATAATATGTCGCCTACGTTGACATCGTTCGGTTTGGTATATAAGGTAATATAGTGCGTCATAGTCACAATTAAACGTACTATATCAGCAAGACTTTACAAGAGAGATACTATAACGCATAATATACTTGAGGAGTAGAAGATGTTGTCGGAGCATCAGCATCAGCATCGGTACGAGAGGAGACGAGAGAAGACGAGACGAGAGAAGACGAGACGAGAGAAGACAAGACGAAAGGAGAAATGAAAAATGTGAAACGCCAGGACAATCACTTTACGGACTAACGCCTCTGATCGTGGAGCATGCCGGGAAGTTTGTAATCCTTAGAAGGAGTTCTCTTCGAGTGTCCTCCAAAAATGGTCGGCGATTTCTTACTCTTCAGAGTCTTATGTCGGTTGGCCGGTTGGTTGGTGGCTGCGTGATGCAGGCCTTGCATTTAAAAGGTATGCCCTTAAACACCCCCGACCACCCCATCCATGGGCCCATCAAAAGTCGGAGGAATGCTCGCTATGGGGACCCCACCTCTGATTTATGATGAAAAGAAAACAACGCTTCTGCTCCCGATGCTGCTGGCTATCGCTCGTGATGCTCAGTGGACGAAAAATAAAGGACCAAAAAACAAAAGACCAAAGTACGACCCGGCTCGATTTTTATATCCCCTTATACAACTCTTCCAATTCCATCTTCAGCTCCTTACCAAATTATTTCACCTTCCTTACCGCTGCCTTTTTGAGATAGGTCCAGATTTATTCGAGTGCAAGATTAAAAAAAAATAATCTTTCAAGTAAAAAACGATTCTACAAGGTTCTAGATCACAAGACTGTGACAAATTTTCACGATCGTTTGGTTGCGGGAAACGGTTTGGTCACAAAAAAAAAGAATACAAAATTGATGGTAATTTGGGCTCGCGATACATGCGGCCTTATCTACAATGTGTTCAAGTCGTATAATATGAGAGTGAGAAATGATAATATTTCATGCACTTCAGACTGCAATTATCTATAGAAATCTTTCGGACACAAGCGTCTCACATTACGCATCATCCATCAGAAACACACGCTGTGGTTGGGGAAGCACTCGCAGCCCCGATCTTATCGAAACTTAGTGCTGCTACGTCCTCCCACAACGATCATACCTACGGTGTCATCTGCATGGTAAATAGGAATGGAAAAAACAAATAATATTTAAGTTTTTTCACAAGTCATTCTGCCTTTGGATGTGTAGAATTTTGCAGGGAAAACGAACCGTGTAACGCCTGAAGCAAAGTAAGGCCCAAAACATTTTCAGGACTCGCGCACATTTCTCCCGAACGTTTTCTAGTTTGTGTCGATAATTATCCGAGTTTCGGATTATCGATGCAACCGGAATTCTCCTTTAATTTTTTGTGCGGTTCGGTGGCTATTTCGGTTTTTCCAAAAAATGACAAGTTTTTGTCTGCGGTGTAAACGCGTATTTTAAACCCTGAACTGCACCACATACTATACGCGCAGCTGTTTAGCAATGGGCGAAAAACAAAAAAAAAAAAAAAACTTAAAACTTAAGAAAATAATGCAAAAGATAGAATGAGAATAAGAGGAGAAAATACTACTCGAGAAATTCCATGTGCTAACTTTGATCTAAAAATACACATGTTTCTGAGAGTTTAAAGAAACTAACTGTTATCATATTTCATCATAAAAAACAGCGCTCTTTCTATAGCTGATAATTATTAAATATTACTGTAAACCAATTTTTAATTAGGTGTCTATCGAATTATAGATGAATTTTTCAACGTCATAAGAAAATAATTTTCCGATTACAATTGTATTCCGTCTAAAAACAAGAGATCAGAGTTCCATGAAAACGAGGACCTTTTCATAGGAAAAATTTGAATCAGTATACAATCATGTCAAATAGGTTCCTTTATAACACAGCTTATATAATATAAGCCTGTCAATAATAAAATCCATTAATCACTCTCTCTGATTGGTGTATACACATGCGAGAAGCATACCTTCTGAAAACGGTGGCAGCTGGACAAGAGAAAAAGAAAAGTAAAAAATAAAAGGGAGAAAAGACGGAGAAAAAAAAAAACATACCACTCGGCTACGTTGGTTATTTTAACGCGCGCAGGTCGGTAGCTGCAGCTGATGATCTATAGTTTTTTGGTTCCTACATCTCGGGTTCTTCTTCTCCGAGATCTTCGAGTATCGTTATCAACGTGAGCGTCAGCTGCACACATCGAAAAATAAAGGTCCGTGTTCTGTTAGGTAAACCCTCAGGGCGCTAAGAGACCGGTCTATTGTTCCAACAAAGTGGAAGATGGTCAATATAAAGAAAATAAATGGGCCCAATGGGACCCGAAGATCGTCCCTGAATCCCTGATCCCTGCACTCATCCTTTTCATTCTATACCAACAATTCCCTCTCTCTCCGATATATTCTTTTCAGCTTCATTTTATGACCGCAGAACAGCTGTAACGATCTAGATATAACAATTTCAACACAACTCAACTATATCGTCGACTACTCCTCTGCCAATAAAGCCATTTAAAACTCTAATAAGATTATTCTTCCGTAGGGACTTCTACATGGTACAAAAATTTCTTTCCATCTTTTTTTTTTCATACAACTCAATTCCTTCGGTTCTCTCATCTTTTTCCGATCGTGTCCACGGTCATCTTGCTTTGCCTAAAGATGCATAAAAATTATGTCGTACAATTTGCAGAGTCGTCGATAAGGATCGGCCGATCGGAGACGGTTTTTGCAGACAGTTAGGTGTCCTAAATTTTTTTTTTATTCTGAATTTGGAATTCATATTCAGTAGCCGCAACAAAAATGTTAATTCGCGGTTCTCGCGATCGTAATAATTTCATTTTTATTACGCCAAATTATAATAGAAAATACAAGTAATTATGTCTACCGGGTTGTGTTCGTCATTCGTTGACCTGTTCTTTCATATTTTTATAATTCTTCTTTTTTCTTCGGTCTTTTTTCTTACAATATACGATATACCGAGACTAGAGAGAGCACATAAACAACCATAAAACTGTGGCAGCAACGAGCTGCTACACCGCGATCACCCAACAAAGCCAACAAAAGCAACGAAGAGAAAAACAGTCGAAGCGCCCCCGTCACGCCCACCTCATCGCCAAGACAGCACCGAGTTCTCCGGGGCCTTTTGGGTCTCCTGGCCCGTTCGCTTCCCACCTTTCCCCTCCTCTTCTTACTCTTTCTTTACCTCGCTTTTCTCTTTTCCCCGCACGTGTCCTCAGGTGGGACGTAAACGAAAAAAAACTGCTCAAACCTGCACCGAAGAAACGATCTCGTGCAACCTAAAGTCCCAACAAATGACCGATGTGCTCCGCCAAGAGCGAAAATCGACCGTGAAAAAGGCAGGCATAAGTAAAAATGGCAAAACTTTACCAGGTCTAATCGAACTGACCTTGAAACGACCACTTGACCGTACCAAATTCTTTTATTTGAAAGATTGTTACATCTGATCCGGATGACGTTTTGTGGCCCATAAAATTATATGAAGAAGTTGCACGAGGATTCCAATCGGATGTGCAGTTTCATAGTTTTTTCTGCGGACTGTACATCGGATCGGTATCTCTCAACAGGAACGGTGCGAATAAGGAGAAATATGTAAGTGAAGAGTAACTCGTGCAGGGTTTTTTTTTTCTTTTCTTTTTCATTTTGTTCGTACATATATATATTTTTTTTGTTGTTTCTTCTTCCTTTTCTCACCCTGAAAGGAAGATCGCCGAATTCAGAAGTTGGGACCTTTTCTCCGGCCATTTCTTTGAGACTGATGAATAGCGTCATCGGAAAAGATTCGTGTATATCTACATATATCGTGGATCGGATACCTTATTGAGGCCTTTCCACGCCAACTCGACTCGAGTCTTCGGATCGTCACGATCTCAAATCCGATCGGTGATTTGTTTTATTATATTGTTACCGCGGCTTCGAAACACTTCCTTCATTTTATTAGGTATATATTCAAATTCTGTTTTTTTCTTCTTCTTTTTTCATTTTTCAGAAATAGTGCGTTCTGCGCTTGAATGCAGGAAAATAGGATATCCTACGCGAGGAATCCAATTTGGGTAAGGATATACAATAATTTTTTCTCAACAAAATCGGCGTTTCATTATTTCATTTATTTTATCATTATAATTATGATTATTATTACCCGGAACGTAAGCCATAACTTCTATACATACAATATAGGTATACAAGTATGTAGGTACGTATAATATGAATTATTTATAGAAATTATATACGCGCGGATGTGACGCGTCCATTAATAAAATGAACGTACCCGCTGCTAAGGGGTTTCCGAAGATTTTTTCTTTCAATTTTTTTTCTCGTTTCTCATAGCCAGTTCTTTCTCCTTTCGTATATATTCAAGTGATATACACCTATATGTATATGCCTGTAAACACTATTTAGGTAAGGTTAGTTTATATACGTTTGCAGCATCGGGGCGACGTACGTACAACGAAATACACACGCGTCTACGTCACCCATTGCAGTCGCGGGCAGTTAATGGCCTACGTGCGCATACGCCATTAAGAGATTTTCTTGAATGGACGGACGACGAAGAAGAGGATGAGGACGACTCGAGTAACGAAATGACGCGATACACGCTGCCCACGCGTTAGCAGACACTTTAGGGACAGGTTAATCTTTGCTTGAGTTTGGTTTTAATCTTCGTGTATATATATATATGTATAAGAAAGTTTCGAAGCTAACCGCATGTGGAGCCAGCCTTACCAGGTAAATGCCGTTGTCAGGTTTTGACGTCCTTCTAGGGTTCAGTGAAGAAAAAAGAAAAACCTACGCCGAAAAACGTACGGCAATAGGGAACCGGCGGCCGATCCCTTGCGACACACTTCCGGTTTCTATGGAGGACTAAAATCCTCCCCCCTCCCCCCATAACATATAACGACAAGCCCACCTTAAAAATTACACGCTAGAACGTATACGCCAGCTACACTTATAATCTCGAGGAACGGATGTGTATATCTATTCCCCGTTATTGCGGAGTCGCAGCCCACGTGAAGATTTGAAAGAAAAAAAAAAAGAAACATGAAATAAAAAAAAAATAATTATACCGACACCATGGCGTAGAGAGAATTAATAGATGTAACGCTAATTAGAATGTCGCGTATTAATTAGCTATCCGAACATCTTTGAGATTAAATTGTTTCAAAGTGTCAACGTAATAGTCGGAGGTGAAAAGTTCGTATAAATTCACCGCCATTTTGGATCCAGCTCTGCCTACCTGGTCCATTTCGAGAAGTTAACTCATGAAACCGTTTGTGTAAAATTCTTGTCCCGTGTTTTGTTTTTCGCGATGTATAATTTGATTCATTGGTTGATACTGCAGAGTCATGCGGGGAGATGCTATTAGGTTCATTAATTATTAATATCGCATAAATTAATAAACGATATCGTTATTATACCGTATACAGGTACCTACACCCATACCTCATTAAACTTACCATAAATTTCTACAAAACACGTTTTCGTACCGATGTAATAATTCTTTATACTAGTATATACGTTATATACTATATAAGGATATTATAGCTGCAGGTATATATGAACATGTCGTCAAGAATTATAGATTGCAGAACCGCTGAAATTCTCCCGTGAATTATAAATTATAGAAAAGAAAAAAATCGAAAAAAAAAAAAAATTGAAGTACGCGCAACGTGCTTTTTTCTTCTAACGTAAAACGTATCGCGCAATGCGCAGGCTTCGTGAGAAGAAAAAAATAAATAAATAAATAAATAAATGAATAAAATTATTGAGGAAAAAATTAGATCTAGGAAAAATATGTTATCCCATAAAATTGTACTGCGATTTTTTGTCTCTTTTCTTTTTTTATTTATTCTTTTTTTTTCATTCTACAGTATCATACCACATGCGATAACTCGGTATAATAAGGTGATAGTACACCGCGGACGGTTTTTTTCTTTTACATTTTTATTTATTCTTTTTGAAAGAAAAAAAAAAATAGAAAAAAGA
Source organism: Athalia circularis (assembly GCA_963978495.1). Taxonomy (NCBI): domain Eukaryota; kingdom Metazoa; phylum Arthropoda; class Insecta; order Hymenoptera; family Athaliidae; genus Athalia; species Athalia circularis. Next base: position 25,637,578 of record OZ021700.1, read on the forward strand.
AATAAAGGAAATATTGTACTTACGAAAAGGGGCTAGATACGTGACGTACAAAGCTAACGAGTATCCCCCACACTGTATATACGTAAGATACCTACTTGGCTTCCGCCCACGCATGGATAAAACTGATGTGCAGCAGCATCGCAACGGAGTAGTAGTAGGTACGTTAAACAAGGTAATCGTAGCTATCACCGTGTCAATAAACACGAATTTAATAACGCGGGCATAAATATCCGGCCTTCTTGTGTGGCCGGGAGGTCATCATGTGCGGTGTATCATATGGAGTGTCTCGTATCGTTTACTATACGACCAAAACGTTTACAACAAAGAAAATACGACCTCTCGGTCCTTTCTATTTCAAGTCCAAGTTCGAAAATCAATGCCCGGTTAGTTACGGGGGTTTTACGAATACGAGACCAAAAGAAAACAAAAATTAAAAATCAAAATATTATCGCATAATTATTAATTATATCATCTCTGCTCAAGGTGTTCGAAAAATGATTTTCTCCCGCTTGAAATTACCTACACATCTTGTCCCCCCCCCCCCCCCCCCTTAGCCCCCGTAATTATGAAAAGGTTCATTCCGATAATGTTTCTCCGTGTGCATGGTAGTATTATTTATGTTCACATCATGCGAGAAAGCTCCATGCACATCCCAAAGTAATAGAGGTTTTAACAAGAATGAAACACGTGTCACCTATAGCTGCGCTTTGCCTCGGGGTTGTGTATTGTACGGTGTCTCGTGATTTACGACTCGACGACATTAACCCGACGTTAAGGTATTCCCCAGCTGGCCAGGCTTCGAACTCTACAATTTACATTATACTACAGCTTATACTGCGAGCGGGCGGTCAGGTCAGGCACTCGAATCGCCGTTTCGTTCGTTAATTCTTCGACTGGACAACGAGCTGCTTATGGTTTACATGATCCTTTATTTGATGAAATTTACACGCGATCATTCGTATAAAGTATGAATTTACAACGGATTCTCGATTGTACATCCTGCACCACCTTTTTCTGATCTGTTTTTTTCTGTTTCTTTTCTTTTCTTTATCGAAAAAGAATAAACACCAGGTTCGTGGAAGCTCGACCGAGTCGACGGCGAGGACATCGTTTCACGATATCGTCGGGTGATAAAAATCATATAAAATTAAACGAAGACGCGGTAACGTGACGATGCGGATTTATATCATATTTGATATCCCACACAAACGTAAAACTATATATTATATACTTCGTCATATTAACGTTGCATGTGCAGATAATAAGAGAAGTTCTGCAAAGATGAGCGCTGCATCATGAGAATTCTTCAGACAAGTTTTTGTCAACTAATGTGTCGAGTCAAACCGCTTTATACTTCCTGTCTGGATGACGGGGGAACGCCCGCAGCAGTATCGTGCGATATTTGTCGTAATATTTATGGTAAAAAAGCCGAAAAAAAAAAGAAGAAAAACAAATAAAAAGTATCCTTCGACTGAGTTATAATTCTGTACGGTGTGCGAGCTGCAGTTATCGACTATAATTACCCTCTTTATTATCCTTGAGCAGAATTCACTTGTATTCTTGGAAATATAAAATGAACGAGCATTAATTTTATCGAAATTAATGACATCTTTAATTTGAACGGAAAAGACTTCTTTTTTTTTCCTCAAACTACCGTGCATTTCATCATTTCGAACACAAAAATTCGGATCTGAAAATTGAATTCCATAATGAAAAAAAAAATTTTCAACGAGCAAATAGGTCATGTATGTAGGAATATAGTTTGTTTGTTTTTTTTTTTTTTTAAGGAAACTTCGGTCGGTTTTGGTCATCGGAATAGAAAAAAATTTTGTCATCATTCGTTCGACATTTCTGAACATAAATTATTTATATTATATACAGGATCTTCGGTTCGGTCTAATAGGCACAAACAAAATCCGTGGGCTTTTAGTGCCCGGTTTCTAATCGCTCTTGCTTCGATGCCTGATGGATAGAAATTTATAACGCTATATTCTTGTTGGACCGCAGCGGCAGGCCAACCTATAGACTCTTCTCGTGGGGTTAATTTATTAAAATTGATAGCGCGAGTGAAAGAAAAAAAGAAAAAGAAAATTTCTTTAATTACTTGTTAACGTTCACCAGTTTGCTATGGTTTATATACACATAGGTATATGGTATGTAGGTATATACTATCATAATACATAGCCTGATGACGATAATGCGGCAATACTAATCGGACTTTAATGCACTTGCCTTGCTATGCGTGGGTTATGGTTATAAGGTATGCGCCAGGCTACTACTGCACAAAGATTGACTGTCGCCTAACTTCAATGCGCCCACAGACCACAGCTACATTACGAAGCTAAAGTTGACCCGGTCTTCACGTATCGCCGCTGCTGCTACTACTCGGTAAACTATCGATGCCGAATCACATTCGTTGCACGAAAAAACAAGATAACTCAATTGTTTTGATGGGCAGAAAAAATGAACGAGGAGGGGCCACTTTCCTGTGTCACGATCACCATTGAGTCGCCTAATGTACGATTAAATTACAAACGGTATTACATATACATGCCTGTACAAATATACATATTTTATATACTAATTTAGTAGTTGGGAATGAAAATGAGAAAATATCATTGCACCGGATCTGTTCAACGGTGGCTATGATTTATAAGCGTGATGATTATTACCGGATCGTTGGCGACGAATAGCAACACGAACGAATTTCACTCAAGTCGATGTACCGGAAACGAATACCAAACACATAATTAAGTGACGGACATACGTCAGTGGGATGTCGAAGATGATCAGGTAATGGTGGCGAATATGAATTTCATCCATTTTGGAAATATTGTGAGACTTTTTAATGATAATTTTTTTTCTGTCTTTTTTTTTTGGGCGACAGTACAGAAGCAGCTTGATAAGATTTTTGATATTCTGAACAGAGGGAAGGAAGAACGCAGATTCAGTGTGAGGTAGATATAATAATAGTTGAAGAATTATTAGTGAAATAATGTGAACCTAACACAACACGTCTTTGCAGGAGGTGGGTTTACAAGCAGTAAGTTATAATTATAGCGCTAGAAAATGGCGTCTGACTCGTTGCAGTAAATAGTATAATCACCTTGCTTGGTCAAACCTGAACGAATTATTCCCGTACGAAATTGCACCGCGAATAAACCGAGAGGATGGTGAAAGTCGGAGTCCAGTTTGCGAGTACTGAGGGTGAAAAAACATTTTACGATCACACTAAATCCGTAAAGTATCGATGATCGATTTTTTACATAGTGCACTCAACCATCCGGAAGCAGCACCATCGAATACCGATTCGAGATTTCCGCCCACTGGTAATATAATCCGATTTTTAGACACGCTGCACCGGAAATGTAATCGAAGGGGAGGAAAACCTCGGGTAACAATGGTAAATTACTACCCACAATGGAGTAATAGAAATCCCAGTTTATTGTTGGGAAAACCATCAAAACAATCGACGAACTTGAATCGCGGAAAGTTTGACCAATAATTTGATTGACTTAATCAAATAATTATAAAGGGGAGTTTTGTTCGGTATGAAGAGAGTGTAGATTTCTTGCGGGATCTTTTGGACTTCGAATATGGAAATATTTGAAAAAAGAAGATGAGCATTCCCACGTATCCTGCAGCAGCCACGCAGGCAGACGTAACAAACAATAAACATGAACTAAATATAAAACGCGAGTCACTTGATCACGTATGCGTGATGGCGATACAACAAACCTTGAACATCTTTTGCAACGGCTTCATATTTCAAAAGGTTTCCGAATTCTATATTTCATGCTTTTTCGATCCACGAGCGACTGATAGCTTGCATAATTTATGGTTCGAACCACGTGACTCGTTTAAAAAACGGAAAAGTCATTCCGTGAGATATTAGAATTAGAAACCTAATCAAGTATTATACCCAGACCAGATATAGCGTAGGATTCATTCGATGAAGGTAATTCTTTCGGAAGGATTAGAATTTTAATTTACTTTTTACCCTTAATCCAAAGATCCCTCAGCTCATTCAACGGGCGCTAGTTTATTTTACATGGAACTACTTCAGCGACACGTATCTACTCTGTGTTTAGGCTACCACGCATAGATAAAACGCGTTAAGACGACGGAACTTAACGAGTAAATATTTGTTCCTAGCTTAAATGTGTATTATACTTACACTGATATAAAAAAAAAAAATAAGATTTAAGATTTACGTTAGCTCTGCTACAATCCAGCTGCTATATATCTTTGAGTAACATTTCCGAGCATTGGAAAGATACTTACTTTCGGAATATCCAAAGATCGGTGAAGATACACTTTTTTTTTGTTGGTTTTTTAAATTCTATTTCTTTTACACAAACAACGTTCATATCGTAGTCAATTCATTTTCTTATCATCAGAGGACAACTTCTTGAACTATGATGAATAAAATTATACAAATTGACAAATGAAGAGTGTTAATAATGATGAATATGCTAGTTTTAATTATTATTATACTTACAGTGTGATTATTTCGTATGGCAGCATTAACCGAAGCCAGTAGAAGGCCGAACCGGATAATCGCCGTTGCAGATGATCGCCAGTTGGTCATCCTAATTTGAATTTTATTAAGGTATGAAATCACTCCTACGCTCGCTGTACAGTTTGACAATCTGTCAATAATTAGGCTCAAATTTTGAAAAAAAAAAACGTTCAGAACACTTGGTCAAATAATTTATAACTTGCGCCGAATATCCTTTTTTTCCTATCACATTAAATATTCCTATTAGTGCACCGAATTTTTTTTGTTTCACTTCAAATCCCCATATAGTGCTAAACTTTTTTCATCATATCTTATTCAACTCAACATCATATACGCATGAGAATATATTTCGACGATGGAAAGAAAAAATATAACCACGTGCGCGCGTTTTTATTTATTAATTGTTTGTTTTTTTTTTATTTTGTTTTAAATAAATTATTATTCATTTTTTAAATCTTCACACACTTGTGGAAAAAATGTGACTCGTTACATTCATCGATCAGATCTTCGTCATCGGGGCTCCAAATTGTCATTGTTGAAACGTTCTGTTTTTTTTTTTTTTTTTAAATCCTATTTGATTAATTTTTTTTTTTCTTCTTTTGTCTACTTGAAAGTGCAGTTTTTAGGGGAGACCGATCTCTTCTTGGTCGCCGGTTTAACCAGCACCAAGCGCGCACGTGGTCATGGTACGACTGAGTGACTGAATTGCGGGGGAAGTTAGAAGTATCAACAGAGGCTGTGGTCGCCTCCTGCCTCTCGCCTCCTTCCTCCTTCCTCTTTCCTCTTTCCTCTTTCCTCTTGGCTGCCTCTTGTCAGCCTCCCAGCTCTGCAGAGTATTTTATGGTAGAAGAGCCGGAAGAACAGCTCCGACTATACGGACAGGGCAGGGAGAACGGAGAACATGAGCCGTGAATATATCGCGATTGCGAACGGGAATGATATAAGAAAAAAAAAGTTGAAAAAAAAGTTATGGAAGGTCGGGTTATCGGCGCGATCACTGATAGCCGTGTAAACAATGATACGATACATCTGTGACGCTTGTGAAGAATATATTAATTTCGTTGATATCGAAATTTATATACGTATATTTTTTTTTTTTTTTTCTTCACTCCAAATATCTCGTAGCGCTTTATAAGTTATGAAAATAAATTTCGCAACTGATAAACTATTTATCTACACCCGCGCAGGTATAATTCTCGAAAATGATCCGGAAGCGTTCTGCAACCAGCTGTTTATGTTCTTCCTGGACCAAAACCGGCCGCAAAAGAAAATTAGAGATCCAAGTTTTATATTTGACGTTAATGGATCTGCCCACCGATTTATCTTACGTTAGCAAAAATTCTAGGGAATTCTAAACTCGAAATTCGTCTATTTTAAAGAATTGATGCCCAGTCGAATCTCGATATGCAAAAAGATGCAAATTTTTCTATACGAAAAGCAAAAACAACATGGCGATAGCTCAATCATTTCGATAGATTGATCAATTTAGTTATAGCATATTCTGAATGCACAACATACATGGGAATACACAAGAATACACTGAGAAATAAATGGTCGATTTTTCACCCTGAAATCGAAAGAAATCTAATTTTTGAAAAATCTCAAAATACGTCACTATCTAATGTGGCGCGCGGAGAAAGCGCGCGTGCAATACTAATTTCTTAAAAATTCCACAGCTGGATTTCCGACCGATCACGTCTAGTAACATACGTGAAAGGGTTGCAATATTTACCCCACGTTTAAAATTACATCTCAATTATCCTGATTCTAGAGATCAACCTCTTTAAAGTCGCATCTCATCATATTCAGCTCCATAATTATTGCAAACGACCAGAACGCCCGGAATCCGAATTATTTTTAATTTTTTTGATTTTTTATGTGTTGCCCACTACCGATCCCGGACATTTGGGAAAATAATCGTTTATCTTGCGCCATAGAATTTAAGGTAATATATTTTCTTTCTATTCCTTCAGTAACGGATATCGGGTTGGGATATAATGACCTGCATTTCGAGCCTTGAGGACACTGCAGCAATATAATGACATACGTTTACTTACCGAAGACTATACCACCGGTCAGACGGTCGTAGCTCATCACGCCCCTCTTGTCGAAGATTACACGAAATTACAAGTTTTTCGAACAAATAAGCTCGTCCTTCTATATGGCGCAGAAGGAACCGGTAATTTTCAACGGTTATAGACGAACCTGCATCAAAACGGTTCACGGACTGCAGAGGTGCCCCGAAGCATTTAGAATAAAAATTTTCAAAATAACCGGCATGGAGAAGTTAGAATTCACCGATGATTTTTTTTGTTTTATCGTTTTATTTCATTGATTTTTTGAATGTTCTTCTAGAAATTTTATTTCAGCATTTAGGTACCTTGGACTAGAAAAATTCAAGGTGTTCCAAATTGGAGATATCGAACGATTGGATTTCAGAGAACATTCTATGTTACAGGCCATAGGGATAAAGAACTGCAGGGTACGGTTTAAAACCTTTTGTATAAATCAGCGCCCTGTCCGATACAACGTCTGACAAAAGTAAGCTCTGAAAGTCCATTTGTAGAAGAGACAGGATGCGGATGAAGCGGGACAACTCTACAGGATTCGACGTGAGGAAGCTGCCCTCCGTGGAGTTGGAAAGACTGGAAGACTGGAAGGCCTCCAGAGTAGAGTAGTGGCTGGTATACGATACACGACGGTTGTAGGTTGCATAGGTATGTATGTACGTAACGTTCGAGGGGCCGCTGCTTATGCTAATATACAGGCAAATCAATTTATTTATATTTATTTATAGCATTCAAATGTCCGTTCATCTCGAAGTAAGCAGCGGCTGCGATCTCGTCGTCTTCGGGTTCGGTTCATCCAGCAGCAGGCAACACCGACGAAGAGTTTAGAGCCGAGAGACCACCCGCGGAAAGTTAGAGCGTTTAGGCATAACGTATATTCTTCCCTGATTGAGGTGTGCAAGCGACTTAAAAAGTAAAAACGAGAAAAAAAAAAAAAAAGAATGGAAACAACAAAAAAACAAACAAGCTGCCGATCTCACATTAATTTTGAAAAGATTCATTCCCATCTTCGTTGCGTGCGGTGCACTCTGCGGTACCTTGAGATTTTTTTAAACTTGTTGACTTCCACTTCTTCTTCCCCTCATATTAACCTTAACTGTGGGATATTTTCAATCAGGGAATATCGCTTTTTAATATAAAAGATACAGTTGTCTTATTCGATTCTGGTATACCCTACTTTTATAATTTTCGGAATATTTTCTGGATTACAAACGTGCATTTTTCGCTAATTGTTCTGGATCGTAATTTCCGAAAACTATTATACGCCAAATCTTCGTTTCATTCTATTTCTGACCCGTCAGATCGCATGAATGCCATTTTGATTTCCTATATTTCAGCTCATCATCATCCTAGAATAAAAAATTAGATGGAATAAGTAAATAAATTTCTGTTCGTTCAAAAAGTGCAGCGGACAGAATCGAATTCGTTTGCTTTACATACACCAATTAGGGCTTCTTCGCGTGTTCTTCGGATTACTATGTGGTTGTAGGATTTTTTTTCCTGTTCATTCATTCGTTTTTCTTTTTTTTTTTCTCGTCTATAAATTACGTCCACTAAACGGTCAGCACTTCCGACAATCTATATCCTATTTAATAAATTAATCAGAATAGGTACACAATATTACGGCTATGGATGCGTCGACTTTCCCACACGCTACATGGTCGATAGCCCTATAGGTTTTTATGTTTGATAGTTTTGTCAAAAACGAAAGGTAGGTTTTCTCAACTTTTGCTGGTCTTAGTCAGCGCCTTTATTCCTGAGAAGACTTCATAGGCTGTTGCTGTATAAATAAAAAAAAAATCGAAATTTTTTTGAAATCTGGATGTACAATACATTGTGCAAAAATATTACAGTTGAAATTATATAAAAATGATAAAATCTATGGGTTGAATGAATTTTTTTAAATAATTAAATCGATACAAGAATACTCGCCTAATTACCGCAGCTGCAACCGACACGATCTGTAAGTTTAAGTAGAAACTGAGGTAAAATAAATTCGTATGAATTACATCACGTGATTCAGGTTTTTAATTTGGACTCATATAATAACGAGTTCTGCGTGGCTCTTGCACAGGGTTTTATGTAAATATTATCTACTTGGACATGTTTCTAAAGTTATGAAATATTCTGGCTTGATATACCTCAGAAAACCTGTAGTATATGAATAAATAGAGTCGAAATGAAAAAACAGAAAGAAAAAATCAAAACAAAATCATTTACAAAAAATCTATGCGTGCATCCCTATACGTATTGAGGTAATTGAAATTTTATATGGAGTGCGGTTGATTACTACCACGTCAACTTGCAGCTGGTTTTTGCACGAAATTCCTTTTGAAAAATGGAAGAAAAAAAAATCTATATTTGGCCACATGCTGCGAAAGATTTCGGAATAACGCCCTGCACGTGGTTACACGGGACACCGCGACATTTCGAAGTACCTACTCGCAATTACTATAGAACGCTTTCGGCGGTGGCTTGATTTTTATACCTCATCAAGATGGTTTGAAGAAAATTAAAGGAAAATTATTCACTTTTTCGAGAGACGGTGATTAACGATTACATCCTTATTTGTATTATAATTATTGAGGGGAGAGGAACAGTTTGTTAAAGTAAAAATTGAGAATATTTACATAATTGCAGTTGACTTCCTGGATCTTGATAAGTCCTGCTTCTGAGAGTAATTTTATGTGAGATAATTTATGGTGAACTTTTAAACTTTTCGGTCAAATTTGCAATACTTTATTATAATTATGAAACAAAAATTTGGTCGTGTTCTTTTCGCAAAGCGTTCTGTTGTTCTGACCTAGAGTATACGTAAGGAAGCAATTTTAATAAATTGACGAGACATAAGATGGTCCACTGTATTTTATACCAGCTTAAAAGTTTCAACTTGTTTGTATACGTACTATACATATTTCGATATAAATAACGTCCACAAGATAACCATCTGCAGTGTTGTAGGTCGCAGTAACATCTCCGTACCATTTGAACTCTTAAAAGCTTGTAGTATACATACCTTGCTGATGCATATATGGGACATTATATCGTAGGTATGTATGTACTTTGCCGCAGTCTCTTCTCTTCCCAAGTTAGTAATTTCCTTATCCTCTTCTTCTGCTCCTTCTTCGTCGTCGTCCTCACAAGTTCCTCTTCCATTTCATCCTGCAGGCAAAGGGCATAGCGAACTCTTGTGCTGCTGCGGAGCTTAAAATGTACCATATATACATGTATATATCATACGTACATATGTAGGTATGTAACATGTACACATACACACATATATCACGTGACACATCGTACAGTGTCCGGGTCACGCAAGAGAGAGGTGATCCGATGAACCGCAGAGGTTCTCACGGTCGATTATACAATTTGTAAGTAATTTCAAAATATTGCGAGAGCAAACTAGCCAATGTATTTTACATTCAATTGAGAATCTCTGCAGTCCCCGCCTCCACCTCACGACATCCCTTTGAGAAATAAGTTCTGAATGAATTTGCATTCAGTAATAGATATAATAAATGTTCGACTCAACGACGATTCCCTCCAGCACCGAGCACGTGTCTCGCTTACTATCTGCATTTATAGTGCTGCACTTGAAATTTCTCAGACTGTTATCTGTCGTTCATATTTTAACTAACGCGCTTTTAAGACGTCACTGACACTTACGGCAACGCTTTTCAACAGCGAGTCTCCTCAGTGAGAAAGAGACTATTTGGAGCCAAGTGCAGCGACTCGCAACCAGAGAAATACAACAAATTCACCACAATAATGAGATGTGAATACGTATCCTCTTTTATTTCGTACAATCTGCAGTGAAAATTTTTTCTCTTTTATTAGGAATTTTTCAATAATTTAATTTATTAAAAACATAGTCTGATTCTCGGTCTGATTTATTTATTCATTTTTTTTTCTTGCGATTATTGTTGTTAAATGAGAACAAATTTTTTTTGATAAGATTTAACAATTTGATTCTTCGTTTCAAATGATAACTAGTAAAGATAAAATAATCTCGTACGCCAAAGTTGCAGCCTTAGAATTAAAGTATACAAGACAAAAAAATTTTTAAGTTCTTCACGTCACAAATCCGCCCATTAAACTATAATTAATCAAAAATCATATTTAAATTATATTTACCGAGATATGTCGAACGGGACGGGTTTTGTTTGAGAATATCGTTAGCGCGTTCAAACATCGTACAAAAACTTGTATGTTGTTAATTCATTTCAACTGTTTAGCGATCCACTTATTGGCTGTTTTAGGATGAAATTCGGGGCGCGTGAGAGTTCATCTTAAGTGAATTTTCCCACGATATGTATTCTTTATTTGCCTTTGAAAAGAGAAAAAAAAACAAATTAGTGACTGAGTGATGAAATGGAAATGGATAACATTATGAAACGAAAAACAGAATAATAGTTTAAAAATAAACGGTAGAAGAACTATTTAAACAAGGTAATTGTTGTATGTCAAAGCAGCGGTGATTCATGCACGTGCATATTACATAAATACCTAAGCTGTATGCAATAACCTTCAACAATGAACTCTTTTTACTTAAAATAATTAGGAAACTATGTATAAGCGATTAGTCGAGTTTCAAAAATATGCCCACGAAATTCATCAATTATCGATATAAATGAAAGGCCTATTAAAACTGACGCACGACTCACGTCGATAATTTATACGTCTATTTGTATTTGGTATATTTTTTTTCACCTGGTAAAATTTTTTTACGTAATCTCAAATTTGTTTTTCAAATTAATATTTCGTATGCGTTAGTTAAGAGACTTTTGAATCCTTAAAATGCTGTGTTTTAATTAGTTATCAAGAACTACTCAAATTTGAATTTTTTCCTTTTTGGTCGTTCAGACAAATTGAGATTACGGAGAGTTCAACAGGTGCATTCTAGTTATTGTCGGCCCCACGATCGGTCCCGACCTGAGAAACTTCTCCGCTTTTGAAGAATCAGTCTTCATAGCTAGGTCTGATGCATCTGGACTTTAACTGCACCTCGGCGGCACCTTTGTAGGAAATATCTGTGCGGCTTGTCGTATGTGCAGACCGCTTACGTAATTTATGTTACTGCTTCTCTCCTCGAGACCTGAAAAGGTAATATATATTTTTTTTCAAAAATTAGATTGTAATGAAATTTAAACTTATGTAGTGTACGACAATGTTATTGCTCGAAACAGTTCCTTCAGTTTTTACTAATTCTCTTAAATTTTGGGGTGATATTGTGCTTGTGACACAATCATGTAGGCAGCACTGCATGTCGGGATCCTTCAAAAGATCTTTCATTCACAGGAACTGTCAGTAAAGGGTCTCTAACAGGAACAAATCTGATTTTTAAATTCAATTTATAAAGTAACCAATGGCACCATCTTGCGGATTTCTTATGAACTAATTTATCATCCCTTGCTTGCGCCCCTAGGGCATACACATTTGTTTTCTTGCCCTCCAAATTTATCGTTGGATCATTGAGAATAGAACCTATCTATTCTCAATGGTTGGACTAGCCAGTTGTAACCAAGTTGTAGTACGTACATATATGGTTGTAACTTAGACTTTGTTAGTGCTCTATAGGTGCTTCAAAAATTAGTGATAGGTGGTTGTCAAAAAGTTTAGTTATTACTAGTGCTTTAAAAAATGTTACGTTAAACAGTTTCAAGTCCCAGACGAGATGCTTCTAAACTTTTGTCATCCTTGTCTGAGACCAGAGATCAGCTGTAGTACTATAAGTACCGAAGAGTATGATGTGACAAATCTTGTCTCTGGGTCATCGAAAGGCTTTTTGGCATACTCTTGCATCAAACCACCGATTAACATTGACCTGAATTTCATGTGCAACGTACAAATAATTCGTGTAATAATTTGGCCCGCTGTTGGTTCACAAAAATCCTCAGGATTTCAGCTGCTAGCCAGATCGACGAATGATACCAAAGTGCCATACGCTACTCTTTCCTCTGCGTTTTTGAACGATGAATCCGGAGTGCTTTTTTACAGACGTGATATAAACGAAACACTAACCTCCGTACCCCCTGGGTTCTTGGCACGTTACATAAAGATCTCTGATCAGCAAGCTGTCAACAGAGCAAGTTCAATACGACTATGTATCGTGAAGACAGAAAACTCTGTTCCTGCAATTGGAAGAATAGAAGTTTGGGGAAGAGTTTCCCGATGTTGTGGAAGAGATGTAATTGCTGAAGTCAATGCTTTGTGGATGCAGGAGCACAGTCCTTATATTTCAGAATCCAAGAAAATTTTCGAGCCTCCCCCGAGAGATGTTGTCAATGATGAAATCTTGTGAGTTCTGATTTCAGCCCTATTCGATATTTAAAAAAATACACAATGAATAAAATTTGAGATTGATTTGCAAAAGTTTGAATGATGGACTTAATGGTATGAAAATATGTTTCAGGGAAAGAAGTGATTGCCCGTTTGAAATACCGGAAGATTTTTTGGATCCCATTACGTATGAGATAATGGTACAGCCAATTGTGTTACCTAGTGGTAAAATTGTAGATCAATTTACTTTAGAACGTCATGAGCAAAATGAAGCTCTATGGGGACGCTCACCTTCGGATCCATTTACCGCTATTCCATTTAGCGTTAGTTCTAGGCCTGTAGTTGCAACTGCCCTTAAAGTAAGAATCGATAAGTTTCTAATAGAAAATAGCAATGTAGATGAAATAAAAAAACTGCCAAGGTTGTTAGGCCGTAAGAGATCCCAATTTCAGGGACAAAGCCAAAAATTGGATGTTGAAAAAATGATTCCAACAGTGGTTGAAATGAAATCCGAGTATTCGTTAAAACGAAGGATTCCGTTCGCAATAACAAAAAATCAACATCAACTGCCCATTGTGCTAGCATGTGCACAGCAATCTAGCAAATTAGATTTTATACCAATCAAGCGAACTAAATTCAGTAATATTGCAGTACTGTCCGCTGACAAAGTTGATGATTATCCTGAAAATATAAGCAGTAAAATTGATAGTGAATTGGAATCTAACGTTAAATCAGTGTTATCGGGTCTAAAAAGGTTTAGTACCCCAGAAACGTGTATTGTACCAGAAGTACCAAAGACTTGTTCATGTTGCACTACTAACGACATAAAGTATAAACTACCATGCGAGCATATTGTTTGCCGGAAAGTTCTCACATCAATTAAAATTTTAGAATGTGAATATTGTGGTCAGCCTTACACCACGAACGATCCAAAGAGGTTGCATGAATAGTTCGGCGATTATTGTTAATTATTTAGGGTAAGACCGTGAAATTTGTAACAAACGATTTTCTGTACATTCGAATTTTTTTATTTCACCTTAATCCAAAATATATGCACATGAGGAACAACAAATTCGTGCTAATTCCCAATATAATTAAATAATTAATTAGAAAGTCCATCAAAACCTGAGTTGATATTATTTTAGAAATACTGCTGTACTTTATATCACGCTTTCGTCATATCTCATCGTCAGGTATAAAAAGCAAGGATCAATCATTTACTCTGTCCACCAAAACCATCACCATGATTCAGTTTTTTATACATAGATTTACAAAACCATGAGATTCTGGGAGTGAAAACAATTAATAAATAAGAACTTCCTTTCTATTCGTTCTTTGAATTATGAAATTAGGCTTGTCTTGATTATAGAATCCAGCTAAATAGATTCAGCAGTCTTGTAGATTGTGCAGTTGCCAACGAAATTGCACGTCTGGTAATTTATTTACATGGGGCTTCCAATCCACTATTCATAATGAAAATGAATTAGCGTAAAATGATTAAATGATTTATTCCATCAATGAACTGATAAAAACAACGTTGTTTGTGTACGTGGGTCGCATTAAATTCTTTTCCGATTTTGAAACTCAGCAACCAGAAAAATCATTTCGATTGACGTTGTATCAAGGATCCTCTTTTCCGACCATCTTTTAATGATTTGTACAAATTTACATATCAAATAATCATTTTTTTTTTTTAAATACATATGTATAATGAAACTCCCAGTCATTATAAAATCGAGAATTGACTCAAGACATTTTTACGAGTATACAAACTTTTATACTCTTCTACAAAACCTGGAAACCTTTTCCCTGACTCTGTCGTTTGGCGACATTCAATAATGACAAAAAGTAATTTCGAGAATCAGGAGAAACGTAGAATGTTATTGTGTTATCAGCAGGAGGCATTACAGGCTCAGAATTATCAGACTGCGCATCGCTGTCCGTAGGCAAACTGGCCAAACCAGAAGTACTGGTGCGCACATATTCCTCGACTCTCGCTCTCATCTCCTGATCCATCTGAAAAATAGTCTAATTTATTCTCAATCCACACAATAAAAAATAAAATCATCTTTTGAATATCATACCTCTCGGTATTCTCGTGGCGATGAAGGAGTAGGTAACTGCGTAACAGTTGGAGGGCAATGTAAACATAACATGGTTGTATCCGAAGGATGATCGATGTTGGTCAGTTCATTAAGCGTGAATATTTTCTCTGTACTATCTTCTGCAATATTAACTACCAGCAATACTTGTCTGGTCAAGATTAACGATACCGCTTGGTTACTGCCTTGGTGAATCACATGGTCCGCGTTTATTATGTGTAAAATATTATCGCGACCTTTTACCAAAAGAGGCATAAGACGCCATGCATATCTTATAGGCGTGTGGTTACTGGCGGTTGAATATTGCACAACAGGTCTTTGTCGGGGCTAAAAATCGTTTGAAGTCGTCAAAAAATTTATTGTTAACGAAAATAGGATTACAACTCCTCGAATTTTCAAACTCAAAATCAACCAATTTACTCACAGAGGGCAAAGTATTCCATCCGGCACCTTGCAGTAGTCCTTGACCAGTAAGAGCTACAAGCTCAGCAGCACCGCTCAGTGGTTTTGTTACAACTCCAACTAATCCAAGACCTACACCAGCCACAAGCCCCCTTGTGGTTGCTTCGCCAGACCAAACTTGTTGTAAAGGATGATGTGCTAACCCTGCTACAGCAGCTGTAACAAAACGAGTTTTTTTCATTATTATCAAATTTGTTCTCAGTGGTTGACGTGGTTTTAATTGATAGTGAATTACCTAGAAGACTCATCCCAAAGCCTGTGAGACCTTGATAAAGCCCTTGCGCCATTCCTTGGGGTCGCATTCTACGAGATTCTTCTTGTCGTTGAAGGTGCTCCACGTCTAGAGTTAATCGATCCAAATTTCGAGCCACACTTGATGCTAATTTCGTGACAGAATTCACTGTGCCTGAACATAGTGAGGGTAAAGTTGAATCGTTTCCGTAAATCGTAAAATGTGGAAAAGCTAAATTGCTTTCTTTTTTGCATCCAGAATATGAATACGTATTTCCAATAACTACCTGCGGTGACATGTTTCATTAGACTAGCAGATCCATGTGTGACACCAACGACAAAACCCCAGGGTCCATGTAAAAGTCCTTGAAATGGCAGTGAAACAAAATCTCTGAGACCACAACCCAAGGCTTGTGCAAGTCCTCCAGGAGATCCAAGGATTTCAAGTGATCCAACAACCCAACCTAAAGAGAGTTGATTAAAAAATGTGTAACATCTTTGACAACTGTTGGATTTTCGAATTCGAATAATGTGCTTTTTTTATACTCACCAGCACCGAATATAGCGCCTGATAAGTAATGCATCGTTAGTGCATTCCCCAGTCTATAGGGAGTGGTTAACAAAGATTTTCTTTCGAATGTTCCAAAATATAAGGGAGAGTGGTCGAGGGCTAAGTAGAGTCGTACCGATGTATGAACACTCAGAAGAATGGATACAGGATCTATTGTCAGATTCTGTAGCCTCAGAGGTGAGCTCAATATTTTTGCATCCATCATTATATAGTCCGGTACATGAACAGTCGACAATATAGGGACTGCTAAATTCTTCACATTTTCAACCGGAAGCGCAAAACAAGGTGGTACCAGCGATGTGGCGTAGTCTAGGAGTTGCGTTATGTATGTATCCTCAATGTATGCACTGACGGGTGCCATAGTTACTCGAAAATCTTTGACTCCTACATACCAAAGTAATTCACTTTATAATTGTCCAAATATCTTGTCGTCTATCTAAAATTTACCTGATATTTTTCCATCTTTTTCAAACGTCATATTGATCGCCAGTAATGAACTCTTTTGTAATTCTGTTAGGATGCTGTTTAAACTACTGTTCAAAGAAAAAGAGAGTTCCTTTTTGATCACTGGATTTTGGCCAATCAATACTACTGGGAAATCAAAGCCTCCCTGGTCAAACAGTTGATTATCCAGCTGCAGGTCTCCAATGCAAATCCAACTAGATAGAATATTTTCTTTTGGCTCCATCGTGAAAAACAAATCGCTTATCGAGAGACTTGCAATTTCAATAGTTTGGGCATTTTCATTCACATCTTGCATTATAGTTACTGTAACACCACGAAGATGAACAGTGACTGATTTCTCACGTGTAGACATACTGTTGGATTCTGAGATCGGTCCACCATGATTAGACAGTTCTTGAGTGCCTTTGGTGGTTTTCTTTGATTTGGCGTTTACATGTTTTAAATTATGTTGCGAAGATACAGGTGAATCTGTTCCTGACATATCTTCTTGTGCAGAAAAGAAGCTCGTCAATGACGTTGAACTCGGAGAACTCTGGAAAAAATTTTTTAAATTGAAAATATGAGCAATTATTGATTAGCCGTTAGATATAATATTATCTACAAATTTTCAATCAGTGTACTGACTTGTGCAAGAAATGGATTTACAGTCTCGTCTGAAGAGTTAACAAGCTGTCGATTATACAGCGTTTCCACATCTGTTGGTCTACTCTCATTGTGAAAAAGTCTACTTCGGATATCCCGTGCTGAGATTTCAACCTGAATAAAATAGTGGAATATAAATCGCTGCTTGAAAACGACACATTTACATAAAGTTTTGTGAACAACACAACCCTTAATATTATTTACAATTAGCTCCTAGAAATTTATTACTTACCTGAGATATAGGGAGAATATTGATATACGTTGTGTAGCACCGAGTGTGCATGACGAGCTTTATGTCTCCATGGTGCGGAAGCCGAACGTACTGATCCGATGGTGCAGATGTTGCAGATAGACTGACGCCTCGAGACCAATTCATTATTTGTGACGCATCGTAGCCACTGTTTGATACTGATGTCAACAGTAACAATGGAGTAATACTCAGCGCCGGAGAATCAGGTAATCGACTTCCAACAGCCGGTAGAGAATAGTGACAAGATCCGCCACTTTCTACGTCACAAATCCAAGAAAATTGGGGCGATTCAGCCAATATACTACCTGAAAATAAGAAACCCCCCGTCAAGTTTTAATGTATCGTTAGATAAAGAGAAAAGTGAAGTTAAAAAATTGTGTAGAACTCACTGGCATCTGTATTTCCTTGTCCAAGAAGAATTTTAAATGCACATCCATTACTGATTAGGAGTTGGGGATGTTTATCAATGTATATCGTGATATAAGTAGTGCCTTTATCCTCCTGAGTAGTCACTACGATTGGCATCGTCACAGATCCATTCTATGAAATGTTATTTACATTAATTATTTATAGTATTTGGAATTCTAGAAAGTTGATGGATTCAGTCGGTTAAATGTCAAGGAAAATCATCAAATGTGGCATAGTGAGATTTATCAAGCACTGAAAATAGTCCGGAATATTTTTTCTGTAAAACAAATATAGAAGTTCCTTACTTACAGGGATAGCGAGGCATCGGCGACTCATACCTTGGTCAACTCTTATCGGGCAAGACCATTGGTGGCCCAAACTTAGAGAAATGTACAATGCCATTGGATCGACAATCTCTTGTTCGTACAATAAATGCCATTGCACTATTGGAGTAGCATACCTACAACGACTACAATTTAATTATTTTTAGCCTGAGTGAATTTTAAAAATACAGCAAAATCAAACATCGGCCAGTAAGCACTCACTTTTTATCATCTGATGGAAGAATATTCAGACTATATGGAGTTAGATCAGCTGGTATTTGAAGATTGGACGATGTTTCGTTCACGGCGAGTGTGGCGACGCATAATTCTTGAGGTGTTAAGTTTGCAATGACATGACTGCTGGATACACGAACCAATCTCATGTCTTCGTGCATGCTGGAATTGACGCTCACCATGCATAACTGTTGATAGATGTATAGTTGTCAAACGGTTTTTCGAAAATGACTCGAACAATAGAATCTAGTGTTCGAACGGTAAAAGAGTTCCATCGAACATTCATTGCCGAGAAATTAAGTCAGCAACTTACACTGGATCCACAATCGACAGCAGTTTTCATGTTTCCCTCAACTGGAATGAGTCCTCCAATCCGAGGCATATAAAAGCTTTGACTCCAATCCGGACGAGCTAATTGTAGTGCTGGGGAAGTGTAATAAGTGTCGCCAAGCCCAACGCCAAAGTGAAACGTTCCCTGAAACAGTCGTATTCAATTAAATGTTTTAGAATATAATTTTCCGAATATTTTTCACCAACTAATGAACGAACGGCGGGATTCCTGCTTACATCTAGTTTTGGAGGTGTCACGATTCCGTAGTGTGGCACCTGACAGAGTTCGATATCTTCTGATACTAAAGATAAATGACATCCGAGAGAATTCAGTATAAAACACCATGGTTGCAACTCTAATAATAGCGTACTAGACACAAGTCCGGCATCTTGATATTTCACCTAGAAAATACAGTACTTTTGAATTGAAGATTAAAAGTTAAGGATGACTAGAACAGGCGAATTCAAATCTCTTTTACTTGAACATGAGTTTGAGGTTGTTCAGCTGAGGTCCATTCAGGTATTTCGTCACTCTGAAAAGGCCATTGCGGTTCGTCTTTTATAATTTCCAACTCTTTTAAGATAGCTTCAATATCCTCCTTCTCTGGTCTTCTAAAGAATTTTCTCTGGTCTACCGAGCTGTACGACAGCGGCACATATGGATTTGAAGCTGATATACCTGATCTAATGATCAAATGAAAATTGCGCTGATATTATTGATACGTCACAAACAATAACCGAAATTTCATTGAAATAAACAAAAATATATGTCTGGTCTTTACTCGAGTTGAAACGTAAGCTGATGAAAGTGCTCAAAAGTTCCAGGACAGTACAATTGTTGTCTTTCTCCACTTCCGTTGACATTTGCAGACAAAGAAACTTTCAAAGAAGGAGTTTCCATCTGTACTTTTGCCGGCACGGGCAGGTAAGACCGAATCATGTAAAGTGGACTTAGAATAGCCTGCAAAAAAAGAAATGAAATTATCCATTCAGGCGTATTTTTTCAATCACATTGAATACTTACAAGAATTTTTGTCCTGCCATGAATAACTTGAAGAATTATTCTCACCCAAATGCTTAGAAATTGTCCGCGTTCTTGCAATGGTACTATAGTATACAAAAATAAAGATAATTAATATACATACAGCATTTAATTTAACTAAAGATAAAAACTTACCTTTAACAAGCCATGGCTGACTGCATTTCATGTTGGGTTGTAAGGGAATGTCACCTGTCCACGAGAGGTTGGTCAAGCTAGCGAATCGTAATCGCATAGCCATGTTTTGTGTATTTTCGAGTACTATAGATGCCGGCTGACTTTTTCCTTTTATAATGTGGACATTTTTTGAAGGAATTATTGTGGTCTCATTAGCAACTTCGTACTTAACCAGCTTCATTTCAAAATTATCAACCATTTGATTTGTAATAACGAGTTGCCCAGAGAAGGTGATTAATTTTTGGGTAGCCGAAAGCGATGTGATCTTGACAAAAATTGTGATATTTTGAGATGCATTGTTTCCAAAGTCTATCACCTGTATCCCATTCTTATTAACAGAAAACGCCTGACTCCAAGCCCAGGCATTATCTTCAATGGCGATCCGCAATGTTTGATTGTTAACATTGCGCCAAAAATAAAAGTGACACTGTCTACTTTGGAGTATGCTGTTATCTTCAGTACCGCTTTGTCCAAAACGAATTGGAATGTTGCTGTCATTAGCGATTACGTATCTTGTGAGTACGACTACATTTTTATTTTCACTATCAAATGCGATCGCCCAAAGATGAGCAGAAACTGCCAAAGTGTGACTAACTGCGGGACCAAATTTCAATGAAAACGGGTTGCATATGACCGAAAGATCTATCTTGTCAGCGATTGACAGTTGAACTTTTCCTTCCAGTGGGTCCAGCACTTCGTGCATATTGAGAAGTCCATAATCTAAGACACGAATGCTAACGATTCCACCGATGTCAACCATAACTGAACCATCTGCCCATCGATTTAATACCACAATGGCTTTTTTGTGCTCAAAATTGAGGTAACACTGAGTTGTTGGAATGTAACTATCCAATGTGAAGTTTTGAAGCGGTGCTGGCAAGCGACTATAGCTGCTAGAATTTACGCAGTTGTAAAATGCCACATGAATTGTTCCAATGTTCAATGCAGCCTGCAAGTTTGGAACAATCGTCGAATTGAAATAGGAGTCAATTCTCAGGCAAGCGGCCAGAACTCGAGCAGACACCAGGGTTTTGGCATGAGTTTGAGACTTTGTCTGCCGTAAGACTACACGCCAAATGCACGCTACTGCTCGGGCTGGTGTTTTATCAGGAAAATCCAAACGGTAACTGTCAGTCTCCGATAGATAAAAGTTGGCGTAATGTTGAAACGCTGCGTGACTCTCACTCCAATATTCTATACTACATGGTACTCTTTCTTCGCACTCTGATTCATTTACAGACGCCTAAAAAATATAAATTTCAAAAGCTATAAACGTGAAGATCCATAAACATTAACAGACAAGCTACAAATTTTCATTACTTTGAACGGTACAGGAGAGACATGTAATTTTGTTAGCGCCCTCGGCTGTGGATAACGCCATGCCATTGCCTGTTGTGGACAAGTCAAGAATACCACCTAGACAAAAATTTGAACATATGAATTGATTACCCAATGACTACAAGGAAAATAATGTTTTATAAAGAAATTGCTCCACTCATTTTCCGAAGATTGCTTACTTGATATGGAAAGGGAAGTTCGTCGCCATTTCCATCGATAAATTGAAATGCGCCAGCTTTTAAATCGTCTTTGTAGTGTTGATCGGAGATGGGAGTCACTACCTGCTTGACATGCGTTTGATCTTCTTCCGTTGATGGCGGATTAAATGAATTCGCGATTATTTGACAGTCCTGTATTACGGTAGACATGATCTTCATTTGTTCTGGCCCAATATCTAGGTAAAGACTTTCGCTATCTGCTTGGATTTGTATCTGCGGTACAGTATCAACGTCCTGCCAGGGTTCCCAGAGGAGATAAAGTGTAACATTGCAGCACCATGGATTCAACAGGACTTTTATGTTTCCATGTAGAACGACTGATATTATCAAAGAATCTAATGATAAATTTTGATAAATCCTTTCTGGTCTGATCGCCGTAGATGTATTTCCCGTCAGAGCAGATAAACTGATCAAGATTTCCGACCCAGAGTCGGTGTTTATGGAGAGAACAATTTGTTTCGTAGATATATTCAGGTCGGGAATGTTGTATTTATTATGTAATATTCGTGGAGATGGTTGTTCGATCAGTGGGCTAAAGTCCCTTCGAGAATAAGATGGTAATTTAGCAATCGTCCCATCTGAATAACATGCTATCAACTGAAACGAAAATGATATTCGTATTCGAACAGAATTTCGACTTTTAGCAGCATATTTTTTGTCACTTTAGGAACTATATAAATTTGCAATACCTTGTTTTTTGTAGATTCAATATGGTTAAGCCTGGATATTGAGCAATAAATTTTTGTTGGCCTTCCTATAATAACGGCATAGTGTGGATTTTTAGTGAATTGCCAATTGCATTTAACCGTCACAAAAGAAGGTGGTATGCCGGTATCACTGTGAGGATCTCCGTTCTTTGTCTCCATCAGACAGACATTAAAATCAGCTGGACTAGGTATAGGTGTGGAATGTTTTTTTTGTTCATTTCCCAATGCTATTGTTACATCGAAACATGTTACCTGGAAACAGAATTATTCATGATATGTTAGAACCTTAACATACATTTTCACTGAGTAAAATATTGATAGTAATGGGTACGCACTTGTAGTTTTTGAGATAAAGTTTGTTGTGAGATATAGATATTTGGCTGATCGATCATTATGTATAAAAGTGGCTGATTCACATCATCCTCGACTTCATCTCCTTCGTTTGTATCCTAAAATTTAACCCGCAGATATTTATAAAATTTTTATCGTCGAAAAGTTCGTTCGAAAGGAGAGACAAAAAGTCAAAGTACAAACCATTTCATATTCGGAAGAGGTGGTTGCTTGTTTGGTTTCGTAGAGGATAAGCGTGATTTTACCACAATTGACCAGAAACTCAAAAGGCGGCAATAACGTAGTGCCTCGTCGTGTTGATTTTCCCTGACAACCACGTCGCAAATTCACAAATTATCTACTTCCATTTATAAAAAATAATTTTCACAATACTCACAATGACAGTCGAGTTAATGCTGGACATTTCAAAATCAACGCCACTGTCTTTAGCAAAATCAATATCTGCTTCTTCGGATATAGGTGCACAAGAGGCTGGTTTTACTGTTGATGATTTGACAGCGAGTAAAGATTCATCTCTTTCCATGATACTTTCAATGAAAAAAGTTTGAAACTCATTGCTGAGAGTAGAAATCAATTCGATTTGGTTCAAATTTATCGTTAGATCAATATCTGTTAGACAATTAATTTCAACCGCATTCCCACAGACGATAGTATCAGGTTTGAATACTGTTGCAGGAGCTATGATTAAGCATAGATCAAACCTAGGTATAGAATAAGAAAAGGTATTGATTTGTGTACAATTTCAATACAAAGTGATTAGACGGCTTACAATCTAAAAGAACTCACCTCGTGATCAAAGGGAATGTGGAAAAGTTTGGTTCTAAGCTGCTTCCACTACTAAGTTTGTTCCATTCCAGGGCCGGATTCTCATTCATGGTATACAAATAAGATTGCGATGATCTCTTTGCAACAAAAATCGGTTCGAACGCGTATGATGAAAATAACTTTTTCCGTCATTATTTAAATTGAATGAATCTATTGTAAAAAATACCTTGGTGATGCTGAGTTGGTAATTTTTCCATGTAGTCGTATCAGCACATACACCTTTCACATTGATTTGATATTGTCGATCTTCGACTGCAGAACCAGGTATGCTTAATATATTTGCCTGCGCAGCTAGTTGGTATATATCTGATCGTATTGGTGTTCTACAAATCGGATTTTCAGCATGCGGTGTGATACTGATGCCATCTAACTAAATTAGAAACATGAATTTTGAAGTAGCTAAAAGAATAAACCTATCGGATAAATTATATTTTTGAGGCGTAACCTGTATCATAAGTAGATCGTGGAGTAGTCTACATCTGGCATTAGCAGATGCGGGTAGCATAAGTCTGCATCCCTTAAATTCAAGGTACACAAGTGGTAGAGAATCATTTCTTAAATTCGCTAAGCCACCTAACGTTGACGGAGTAAATTTTCCATGCGGATTGTCGATGATCTTATTATGCGAGCGTCGGGTTAAGCGCATAAAAGGTTCAATGAGCTGTGTATACTTGCCAATAATACTCAATGGCAAAATTATGTCCAACATTTGCATTTTAATCATCAGTTCACTTATATATCCACTCATAAACTGATTCGAATCTGATCTAGAATCCGACTAAAAAAGATTTTTTATTTTCATTCAGCGATGTCGTGGGTTTCACAGTTACAACAAATTTTTTTTGAGCTAGATCCTTACCCTCTGAAATTTACGACGTTTTTGCGTGCCCCATCGCGTATGCACTTCTCCGCATTTTGCTCTAGTGAGAACAAGACTTAGAAAACCAGAATCTTCACCTTTTTCTAAATTATCTTCTCTGCCACACATTACTAATCCACCATACTCCGCACGATCCCAGACTTGGGTATTCGGTTGTCTGTCGAGGAATTATTGACAGTTCATCAAATAAATAAATATAAAAAGATGTTTTTGGAAAACATTGATTTACCTCACATAGTTCAAAATTGTAGCGGTTGTGATTTTTGTCTTCAGTTTCAGGTAAACCGGTTGTAGATCGAATGAGGTAATGATGTCTTCCAGCTCCAATATGAGTTTTGAAGATGCAGCACCTGGCTGTCCCATAACATAAAATTTGACTGCCAACTTATTTATCGTCCACTGAACCCAGGCTGTTAGAGTCAAGCTATCTGTTTCTGCGTATAAAATTCCCAATTGCCATTATTGTTCTGCAGTTTTAAGTTTGAATTTCAATCGTACTAATCTAATCATAATATCACCTTGCCCAACATCTTCCCTGGTAGTTGATAACGTTGAGGTAGTGGCACTGTCCTCTCTGAACAATGTTTGATTTGGACTAGATTGTACCAATTTAGGAAGAATAGTTTGCATTTCTACCGGAACATCTGTGGTACTTCTGCTAGGCATGCTTGGATATATACCTTGCATTACATTGAGTACATTGACTGCAATGCTGCTCATAAATATGACCTAATAAAAATAGTGGAAATTTACCTGCTCTACTGGATGTATGTAGAATATGAAATATGATTATTGTTCACTGACCTGTTCTTCCGAGATTGAAATAGTAATCGGTGTTGTGTCAATATGAACATAGAGGCTTAGAGCTGCCAATTTATTTGCCAGCAGTGGTTTGGATATACTCGAAGATTCTGTTGCGGTTTTAGCAGTCAATCCAACAGTAGCATTAAGAGATATTTTTTTAATCAGATTCCTTTTTACTTCTTTTTGGAGTGTATAACAGTGAAAATCGTTAATATTCACGATCCATGGAAAACTCTGAATTTCTATGAAATATTCCAAAAACTTAACACAAATACATATCTCTATTTTATTATCTAAATATGAAGCAGCCTCTATTCATTTATTTTGACAATTCAAAAGCATTAACTCACCAGGGGTCCAAATGGCTTTCGGTAACTGCACAGGTAAGTCTTTTAGATACGGTGACAAAGTTTCAGCTTGCATATTAGTTGAATTTAGGTGAAGTGAAGGTGTCCTTATCACGAGCATTTGCAAATTTTGGTCTTCCCTCAAAGCTTGTTCTTTTGCTTGCTCAATACCTGCAATACATAGAGTTACTTCAGTCTTTTGGAGTTTAAAAACCAAAGGAATTTAATTATAAAAGTTACAAAGTTTCAAATTTCGAGGTTTCTACATACCATGGACGCCGATGCCGCTCATTGTCGCGGTTGGGATATAAATAACAATATGTCCAATATATCCACTTAGCACAAGTCCACGCCAGCCTGGATACCAATCGACCATCCTATCCAATACCCCCATTTTCTGTAAGTTCTACCACCGATCATTACATTTTCTGATAACTAAACTTCCGTACTTATATTTGACAGCTTATCTATTAAATTGCTTACTTTTAGAGAAAAAACATCAAATTTGTGAGGAATAATCAGGCTGCACTAATGTATAGCTAGGATATCAGAAAAAACTCGGTTTCAACATGCTTACAGCTTGCGGTGAGAGAGTTTCAGTTTTTTGATCAGACTTGGGAGGGTCGTCCATCTTTGATCGCGAATTAGATCCATCAACGGTGATCCCAGATTTTCTTTTTTCTTTATCCGATGAGCTGTGAACGCTTTGACTGAGACCTGGAAAATGTTTTTTGCGAACGGATGCATCAGGGGATAGTTCTCCGGGCGCTGGCTGTTGGACATCCAGATAAATTATGCTGGCTTGATCTAGTTTATAATAAACCGGGTAATATTGAAGCCACTGAGAAAGCAAAGGATCCAAAGAGCTTCGGATTTCAGATACTTGGAATGAAAGAATCGGGGGATGAAGCTGTTTGCTAGGATCCTTTGAAAACTGTACAACAGCTGATAATAATGGCTTAGCATCTGCCTCACTGTGAAAAATATTTTCATTCAACGGATAATCACATGATATAGTTCTTATGAGATAAGTCAAATATGACATACCTCTGAAGATCACTTTCAGGGCCAGAAAGAACAAACGCTTGTTGGAAATCATTGAGTAAGAAGATCTTCACGGAAGCTATATTCAATATATTTGAAACCGTGGCTATCGATGATATACTTTTTCCACTTATACCCTCAAGACACAACTCGAGGTAGACGGGATCTATACGACAGAAATCAAAATAGGCAAGAATGGTTGAAATTACATAGTTCGTGAATAACGTCAAAAATTCTTAATTATGCAAATCAAAATAAATAATAGATTTACCTCGTTCCTGACAAGCATCATTAAAAAGTGACGAACAAATCATAGGATTTACTGTATTCTTAGGATCGATGACAGATGATAAAATAGAAGTCGCAACCATAAGCTTGACTTTAGTTCCTGTGACAGTGATACCATCAAATTGGAAGTAATGGAAAACATGTGCCATATTTAAGCTAAGCCAATATTGAGGATAAAGCAACGTTTTCATTGTATAGCTAATAGTAAATGGCATCACAATTGTCGTGCGACTCTCCCTGGTCAAATAAAGTTGGCAATTTAAACCATGTGCCTGCAAAAGAAAATTTTTTTACGTATCTACTTTTTAAGCTATTGTAACTACATTTCAAAATGATCTTACCGCTGCATTGATGAGCCTGTGACAAGATTTTAACATATCAGATGGTAACTCGGCTTGCTTACACGCGCAGGCTGCTAGACGATGCGGGTACATTGGTTGGTCAATATCTACTAATAATTTATCCCATTCTATACTTAAAACTGGGTCATCCGATAGTGCAGGTGTTAATGGTGCCGTCTAAAAAATTCTTGGAATGAAATATTTTCAATGCACCTTGCTAAATGGCATTGTCGTACCTTGTTTTCGACAAATTTTCTTTTTCGAGGTATGCCAGTGATCTGGTGGTCGGCCAATTGTAATTCAACGATTCCTTTAATTAAGATCAATTTGATTTCAACCTTTGAAATGTTTTCTCTCAAGGCATCGTACTCTTCTACCGTGACTGGGGGCAGTTCATCAATGGTTGGCTCTAAAAAAAAAACGATCTTCTGTAAAGCATTGTACATCAAGATTGACACTTTAAGCTAGTCCATTATTACCTGGTTTGAGTACTATATAAGGCGCGTAATCGTATTTCATGGCAGCTTGTTGAATAGATTCGATACGATGAAAAAGTCCGGAACACATTCGCACTGTTAATTCTCCGATTACGTATCTCACCACTCTGTGCTCATGGAAATTACTGTAAGTTGAGAAAATCATTGAAATTTCACCAGGATGCGACGATGAACACGATGTGACTATTAAATTTTTATTTACGTTTTAAATAATATTCATACCTGTATTCAAAGTTTGAATTAAACTCAGCTAATTTTTCTGGTGTGATATCGTCGGGCAAATCAATGAGATAGATATAATCCATGACAAAAGCGGGACATCTTTCTAACAAATTGTCCACTGAAACATGAAATTTGGAATAAGTGTTAGAAAATATCACGCGAAAAGGTAAACGTAAATCAGACTAGATACTAACCAGAAACAGTTGCGAGATGGTAATCTATGCCCTGTTTATAGACCCTCTTTTTCCCTTTATTCTCTATAGCATTTTCATCAAACAAAGAATCCTTCAGATGATTGTTTCCCCTTTTACCGGCACACACATAGAGAGGTGGCTAAAGAAATTACAAATTCGGCAATTGAGAAATGCTTAGTAGAAGCTGCAAATAAATGGTAAGGTATTTTGATATTGAAAATTATATACTTGTGCTCCGTCAATGACTTCAAGATGACCACAACTGCACGTTCCTCTAGGAAAAAGATTAACGCTACCAAGTCCAGCTAGCATTCTTGTCCACGTCATGTCTTGGAGTAAAACATCTATTACAACTCCAATCAGTTTCAAAGAGAGAAATGATTTGTATCTGATTTTCCGAGGTTTGTAAAATAGCTGTTCCTTTACGCTGTCCATAGTCTACAAGTGGATAAACTCTTTAGTATGACCTTTCACATTGCACAATCCTCTGTTCAAATTTTCTACCTTGAATGTCACAGTCGCATCATCAACGTAAAATCCCATGTGTACTGTGTGACCAGCATATGCCATCAATTGCTCGCTAGACCAATCGTTATCCCAATGAACTGGCAAAACAGATGGCACCATATTCCACGCCCAGCCAGCCCAGCTTGCGCCTTCTTGTTGCGACCCTGAATCTGAATCGGAATCATCTGAAAATAGAAATATTTCGATGATGATGATTCGACAAGCACGTACTTTGTTATTTCGATGAAAACGA
This sequence comes from Athalia circularis, assembly GCA_963978495.1. NCBI lineage: Eukaryota > Metazoa > Arthropoda > Insecta > Hymenoptera > Athaliidae > Athalia > Athalia circularis. The sequence goes on from OZ021700.1 coordinate 25,666,498, forward strand.
TAAATACCTTCACGTTCAATTTCTGTACTTTCTTCTGATGATATCAACAATCTTTCTTTACTGGCTGGCAACATTTTAGTTTGTAAAGCCATGACAAGAGCTATCAATCTTAGTAACATAGGAATCTGCTGCTCCGTCATACTGAATTCCATTTTCTCGCAGTGCAAATCAAGTCTTGTGACTGATGCACGCTTTGCAGTGTTACTATGGTAATTGACTATCAGTCTTATGATCATCGAGCACCGATATAATACCGGATCCTGCAAATAGTAAAAAATGTTTTTACAAAAAAAAATTTTAAACACTTTTGGTGCTGAAATCAAAGATATTTGTGACCTTTTTTTGGGTATTTTGATGGAAGATTTCTGTACCACAGTATACAAAGGTGTTTACCTGATATACTTCGATTTTTCCAGAGGCGTCCATTTTATCTAAACACAGCGTGAGATCCTGTATTGTTATAAGTTTTCTCAGAAGTACTTCATAGCTGCTCACATCTGTGAGGATTCAAGTAAATTTCTTCGTTAATTCCAGCAAAAGTAAAGAAAGCTAAGGCTTGAATTGTATATTCTTTTTTCAATCGATTCAATATATACAATACCTGTAAAGGCTGGTTCCCATTTGTTATTAACACTCTGCATACTCAAGAACCTGATATTCACACTGAGAACTATGTCCTCCTCAACATATTTTAGTATCAGATTATTACAATTGATCGTTATATTGTTCACAACCTTAGTCACCATACTCTTGATGTATCCTGGAGGTGCTTCTTCCCTGTTATCATAGCGTTAAATTAGTTAGATGTAGAAAATTGTAAATGATGGTGTAGTCTGATAGCAAAGATAATTATCTAGCATGACTACAATTGATATAAAAATATGATGAAAAATTGATGATGAAAAATTGATCATACTCTTTCTGTTCCTTTTTTCTTTTTGGTGGTTTGCGCGCAGTAGGTTCCACTTGGGTCTCATCTTTTAGTTTCAAAATACACTCTAAAATATAATCGAAAGCAGAATGTCACCTAGTTGTTATTTGATTAAACATAAAAGAATATTCCCATTTTAAATTGGGCAAAAAATCATACCTATAGTGTTGATGGTGACTACGATAGGTTCTGAGGTGATTTTTACCCATGGAACGTGAATTAGTAGCTCGTGGATATGTCCACTGACAAAACTGAATGGAAGATTAAGCTGTTCTTCTAAAACTTCGAGTCGCAAGTCCAAGTTTTGAAAGGAGGCATCACCACCCCATAATGAAACCTTGGGGATTAAAATATTTTCCGCAATATTTTAGAAAAAATTATGTAAAAAGTATGTTGATACTTTGATAAACAAAGCGAATCAGTAATTGAATTGTATAAATAAATACAAACCTGTGACTGTTCAGGCTTGAAGTTTTTAACATATTTCTCGACATAGCTGAGTATAACCGGTGTTACGTATGATTCCAAATTAAACATTTTAGCTGGGACTTCAGCTCGCTATACATACTTTATCTGAATCCTTGAACAGTTTTAGGAGATTAGGTGTGTCCAGAATCTTACATTGCTTGGATTCCTGGTCATCGATTTAAAATGGAGCTAGAATTCATCAAATACATATGTTCATTTATATTTGGCACTGGGATAAGCTTCTATTATTCTAGTCTGAAATAGAAACTAAGTGTTTCCCATAATTCAATTTCATCGAGCTAATGTCGGAGATAAGAATAACATCCTTCATATTTTTTTCAAAGTTTTATTTCATGTAAATCAGATGGCCTAAGTACATAAGAATAATTGTATACGTAGTAGATTTTATCTTTTGTAATTTTGAGTACCGTCAAACAAACATGCTGACCAAGAATTGATTTCCAAGAAAAGGTTTTTGAGAATTAGATTTTAATCTTTTGAATAAAGTAAGATATGTGCATGTAAGCGAGGATATATCTACTAACTTCTCTTGAATTCATTCTAACTAGATGAAATCTGAAATATAATGATGATATAGCATGCTGTCTGATAAGATCTGAGTTGTTTTAATCTTTAATAAGTACTGTTAATCAACAGCGTGCAGAAGGTAAAGTTGATATTTAATTGTTAATGGGAACTGGGTTTGGGGCATAACAATAAAGAAAAATGTAAATAACTGGTTCGAAATGATATTGCAATGTTTATTCTACTTTGGTAAAATAATATTGTCTTACGTGGGCGTTATTTACTATAATTTATATCGCATATTTGTTTCAACGATGCCATGTCACAAAATTTAAGTGCAGACTACAACCTAAAAATATTATGTCCGTACAATTTTGAATATCAATTAATCGACGTCTTGCCATATTAAGATAGTTGATAAAATTGAATCTTGTTGATCTTTGAGTGTTATTACCTGTAGAACATGTTCGGTTTATTAATAAATTTCTAAAACTTGTGTCCAGTCAATTCGATTAGCAGACCGCCACTCAACAATTCAAACAAAACTGCAGCACAACAATATTTTTTTTGCCAAATATTCATATGGCTCCCAAAATATAGTAACCATTGGTCACTCGGATATGTGATTATCCGCAGCATTTATTTTATTCTCTCTAACAATAATAATATCGTCCAAGATATTTCTGACAGATAGAACGACAGCGTAGCCGATCTATCGACTGTTGGTCCAATGGACTAAATTTGCGTATGAAAAGTAACAAAAGTAAGATGTCTGCTGTCTGTGGTGTGTTTACGGGGAAATATTTATATAATACATGATACTATTTATTTACAATACCGATAATTAAAATGCGTTTGTCTCGTATTTGTTTGAAAGTGTGTTGCCCTAATGGCTGCGCCCTTTAACTGGTACAATCAGCAGCAGGCCGACAACAGCGGCTTATGCAGCTGTACAATTACCACCGAATGCAATGGAAATGAGAGCACCACGAAACATACCGCCGTCACAGTGCCCCTCTGTATCCTTGGCGATGTTCAGCTTCGCTTTCTGTGTCCTGCAGATCTGGACGAAGTCCGAGCACTCTGTGAAGACTGGTTTCCGATAGGTAAGAGGACCCCAAATCTTGAACTCAACTTCTTCAGATTGCTGACACGATGCCTGACATCTATCTCATAATTTTCTACCATTTATACAGATTACCCATACACGTGGTATGAAGAAATAACAAGTTCATCCCGATTCTATGCGCTGGCCGCTGTGTACGGCGGTGTTATAATTGGATTAATCGTCGCAGAGATAAAGCCTTATTGGAAAGTGAACAAAGAAGATCGTGGTATTTTGTGTTCTAGTCTTGACGACGAATCATTGGTCGGATATATATTAAGTTTAGGTGTAAGACGAACCTATAGACGTAACGGTATTGCATCTCTTCTCCTTGAACAGTTATTGGCACATGTCACAGCCCCAGAGCGTTCAACGGTCAAAGCAGTATTTCTTCACGTACTATCTAGTAACTCACCGGCTATTCTATTCTATCAAAGATGCAATTTTCGATTGCACAGTTTTCTACCTTATTATTATTCAATTCATGGCAAGTGCAAAGATGGCTTTACGTACGTCCTTTATGTCAATGGCGGACATGCTCCCTGGGGTTTATGGGATTGGATGCGTCATGTAGCTGGAGCTATAGTGAGCCTTGGACCCTGCAGAGTGCCACATTGGATATGGCAAAGACTTCTGTGGGCAGCGACCCTTCTCTCATACCATAGATGATAATAACTCGTTTCTTCCATTGCCATAACACGAGTAGCCAACCCTATGATATGCTTTAATCTGAGCTTAGAGTATACTGCTCTTGCTTAAGATAATACTGCCAAAAAAGTACACCAATACTGTAACAAACAATTATTTATTATCCTATCAGTGCCATGCTGGATTATTGATATGTAAGGCAATTACGTTCATGCAGGTAGGTAGGTAGGATAGGTAAGCAGGTATTTAGATAGGTACGTTGATCAAGAGATTTTCGTACTAACGATTAGCTGATAGTATTTAATTTATCAACGATATAGTATATAGCTTATGTATACTATACACGATGTATTATGTGTAACCATGACGAATGATCTTGACGATATTTACGCACCAAATCATAGTAATAATGAAACGGAAGTCAAAAACTATTAAAATAAGATTATGGTGTTCGATATATGTACCTACAATTTGTACACACAAGTGGGTACACAAGATATTACTTGTTTCTACCAGGTACCATGTTGAATAATAGTCATAGCACAGGTATGATTCAGAGAACTTTTTAAGGCCCCTTAACTTACCATTAAATAAATCACAAGTCTGGCTTTTAAACGTAAATAATTACCTACGTATGACTGCCGTGAATAATTATCTACATATTACAAGGCACAAAAGTGTAATAAGTTTCGATCTTACCTATAATCACAGCACACTATAGCATTGAGAAACTTATTACCGATAATATTGCAGCTACTAATTATCTCTAAAAATTTCAACAGGATTTTATAGACCTTGCGTTATTTGTGGCAAAGTCACAATATGTTGAATAATTTTTCAACTTTTGATACATTCATTTTTCAATTGTTGATGTTTTTTCAATGAAGTTATTCAAAAATGCTTTGAAACAAATTAACAGTAGTCCGGAATGCCGACATCGAAGTTAAATTTTTAATAGAAATAAATTTCCGGCACCGTAACCTTATATGTAATAATATTAACAAAATCATGGTAAATTTTTGTTTGATACTCGACATTTAACATATAGCTTTCCATATTCATATAGATGCATTGTGTTTCTATTTTTATAACTCAAATTCCATTATAATTCTATGTAGATATTTTACTTATTTAAACTAGAGTATATCAAAGATTTCTTCAGTCGTTACGTACTGTTATTGTTTTAGTTTTATTCCTGAAATTAAAAAAAAGGTTACGTGTGGGATTCAATGTACTTTTGTGTTACCTGGTTCGTATGTGATACGCACCTTATAGTATACCATACCTAACATAATATATGTGTACAAACATTATTGTACTATTATATACTCGCACAGTTGTAAATATTGTAATAACTTTGTTTATATCGGAGGGTGGAGAAAAAAAATTTTGCAAAAGTATCATTACTCGCTGTATTTGATACGCTGTTATAGTTCGTATGAGCATGTAGTAAATATGGAACAAATGGGAGGTGTAAGAAATGATTAAATAATTTATTTTCCATTATGTGTTGTATTTCTCTATTGTCATTTGTTAAATAAATATTTAGCAATAATGTGCGCGTTTTTTTTTTAACTTTTGCTTTCATCTTGTATTAAAGCCAATTTAGTATGTAAAATGTTTTGGCGCCGATGCCATCAACGTCAAAGATGCAGTATTTGATGGTCAATCAGTTTCGCAGATTTTTATAGAATATATCATATTCTATATACTGTGGATTTACACATGAGTTTCATATATCATCTGCATATATTCGCACATTGATGAGTTTGATCTATGACAGTATTTTTAAAATTGAGACGCCATCGCGAAACAGAAATGCAGTGATTGTCACGTGCAAAGTTCAGCACCGTTGTCAGCCGTCAGTGTGCTCCAAAAGTCGCAACATATCGGCACTTCGCGGATTCTCGTTAGCATTTTTAGTTTTTATAAAATTAATAGGATTTAGGATTCGTCAATTAACATTTAAGAAAAATCAAACATCATAGTATGCTAGAGTTTTCATGCCAGAGATTCTCGAGAAGTATTTAATTTCAACAATGAAAATGTGACGCAAAATCGAACCTAGCCTTGTCAACACGCCGCCATATATGGGATCTAGATTGCAGAGTAGTTTTCCCGCGTGTTCCAGTAGCGAAATTGAGTTTATTCAAGGCGTAGTTCAAGGGAATTCAAGCATTATTTGAGTAGACTCGTGCTAAGATAATTAACTATTGAATTTTATATTGCCCCTGTTGAAGCTTGAATTGCTTGTTTTTTTTTTATTATCTCGTGCAGAATCTGCGAAAATTGCGTCTCTGTTTCAGCCGGTTTTGGCAACATTAAACAGCTTAGGTATTCAAGATATCAAGATTAGGTATCAAACGTCTTTTTATTGAAGTCCGTAAATCGGGTTCGAATACTCAAAAAAGCTACGTTATTTCAGTCGATACATATACAGCCTCGATAGTTTGTATCTGAAACTGTCAAACTAATGTTTATGTACCTGCAAATTCGTAGTAATCAAATTGTATTATAATCTTTACTTAGGGTTGAAATATGTCAAGAATACGGAGGTTGGGAATTCGTGGAATTCGCAATTTTGGTCCAGGTGATGAGAATCAATTACAAACAATAGTGTTCAGTCATCCGCTAACTCTGATACTGGGCCCAAATGGAACTGGGAAAACAACTGTCATTGAATGCCTTAAATATGCAACAACTGGAGAATTCCCTCCAGGGAGTACGGGAGGTGGCAAATCTAATTCGTTTATTCACGATCCAATGCTTACCAACGAAAGCTCTGTAAATCAGATTGAATATGTAGTACTCTGTATTTTTACATGAAGTTACTGAAATATTTGAACAATTATTTTATGTTCAGGTAAGGGCCCTAGTAAAAGCTGAAATAGTTGACATTAAAGGAGAGCATGTGACAGTATCGCGTAGAATGGAATGTACTCAGCAAAAGTTTGCTAAAAAATTCCAAACACTAGACAGTACACTATCACGGATCGATCCAGCAACCGGGGAGGTGAGTTACATTTCCTGCGACGTGTATTACATTTCTGAATTTTGATCAGCTATAAATAAAGATTATTTTGTTTTCTACTAGAAAATCTCGATAAGTCATCGCTGTGCAGACATAGATTCTGAAATGGAACTAGCCCTAGGAGTGTCAAAGCCCATTTTAAATTACGTAATTTTTTGTCATCAAGAGGAGTCTACGTGGCCTTTGGAGGATGGAAAAAAACTGAAAGAGCGATTTGATCAGATATTTGATTCCGATAAATATAACAAAGCAATGGAAAAAGCCAGGCAAATCAGTAAAAAATTACAAACTGAAATTCGCATATCAAAAACTAAGGAAAAACACTTGAAAACCCTTCTAGTTGAGGCTATCGAAAAGAAGAAGAATTTGGCCAAAAATGAAAAGCGACTAGCTGATTCTATTGCTAAAATTACAGAGATCACATCAAGAATACAACCTATTACTGAGGAACTATCTCAATTAGAAAATACTGAGGTATCTTACATGAAACTGCATACAAAAAAAGGTAAATCAGAAATTCCACGAAATCTTAATTCAAATTAGTATTTCAATAACTGTTATAATTCTTCAATTGTAGAAACTAAAAAAACTGAGTTTGGACTATTGAAACAGCAGATTGCTGATTTGAAGAAAAACATTCAAACTCTTCACAAAGGTACAGTGGAAGAATTGAAAAAAGAAATACTGGCATATGATTCAATACTGACTCAGATGGAAGCTGAGATGTCCATTGTAAGTTGCTCACAATATTTTAGGCAAATTACTCGAATAACATTCTATTGATGACAATATTGCATAGAAATAACAGTATGGAAAAAAAATCATTCCAGTTGAAAGTGAGGTTGAAAGAAATTGATAAAGAAGAAAACAAGCTGAAAAGCGTTATTGGTGAACAACAATTATCAATTGGCAAATTGAAGCAGCAAACTCAAGCATTGCAAACGAATATTATCACCCGAAACCAAAATTTAGAGAAAATGCTAACAGTATGGGGTATGGATGGAGTTGGTGCTGAAATAACTGAAACAGGTAAATTGTCATGCAGTATCACAATAAATGTTGAAACGATGGAATTTTTACAAAGAAGAAAATTTTCTAAATGGAATTTTTTAACAGAGGCATCAGCCTGTTTGGATCGATTAGAAGAAAAACTTTATAATAACGAAGCGAGTATCAAAGATACAGTCCTAGAGCAGCAAAATATCGAACAACAATTACAGAAGGAATTGGATGAGCTCAGAGATAAAAAGTCTAAACTTGAATCAGGAATGATTTTGCTCAAGAAACAAATTGCTGAAAAGCGAAAAGAGAGCTCAAAAATGCGCGCCCGAATAGATGAGGTGTGATTTTTTTGATTGATCAATTAGGTTTAATTCTCACTATTAATTTGTTGAATACTAGAATCAAAACTAAATTTTATTGATTCATTTTATCCATCTTAATCATTCCCTTGTTTAAAATCTAACCTTAATGCACTAGGTGAACACATTAGCAAGTAAACTGGACATCATTGATTCCAAATTACAAGAAGCAAATGAAAATGTCGACTCCCTGGCTGGAAGCCTCGACGTCAATGCAGTGAAAAAAAACATAGAGGATGCTATGAAAAACCGTGATGAAATGGAAATAAATTTGGATAAAATCAATAAGGAAGTAATGCTGCTTCAGCAGCAAAGCTCACTACATGCCGAACTCGATCTGCTCAAGTCTAATTTGTCTGCTAAAGAAAAGGACATACAGAAACTGTGAGTATTATGACCGTCAAACATACATCAAATAGCCATTGTTAAGCTCACTGTATTTATAAATTAAATTATAATCTTCAGGAAGAACAAGCATGAAGATAACTTGAAGATGCTATTGAATGTTCAAGTGTTGCCAGATACCGATCTGAAACGTGCACTTAATCGTGTCCAGGACAGCTTGGTATGTTGAAATATTGATTTGATTAATTAAAATGACCTACTTATAAATTGGTATTCATAGAGATTATTGATCGATTTTAGGCTGATCGCATGAAAGAATTGAATCAGGCTATGCAAAAACAACAACGGCAGTTATCCAGCTTAGAAACGACGAAAAAGTACAAAGAACGTGAATTACAGGATAAAAATAGCGAATTAGAAAGTAATTATGTCTGTTTTTTATTGCCTCTCGTTCTACAACATGTAGTTTCATTTGCAATATTTTTTATTTTTATTTTGCAGGTATTCAAGATCAAATAGAATCAATGTGCCATGGTAAAGAATATGACGAAGTTTTGCTGCTCGCTAAAAAAACTGTACAAGATTTACAAGACTCCAAAGGACTGTATGCTTATAAAAGTATAGCGTACAAAGATTATATAAAAAAAACTGATTCGTGCTGCCCATTGTGTCATCGTAATTTTGAAAATCAACAAGATATTGAGGATTTTAAATCAGAGTTAACTGATGAAATAAATAAATATCCTAATCAGTTAAAAACGTACGAAGAACAATTGATACTTCAGCAAAAACGATACGACTCTTTGGTACAGCTGCAACCCCTTGTAAAAAAGGTCGTTCAGATGGAAAAAGTAACGCTGAAGACCCTGAGGTAATGAACGAGACCTTGAATACGAAATCTAGTCAGTATTTTTGTTACTGAAATATACTTCTAATATTCTCGTGCGATTTATTTGATTAGGGAAGATCTCAGTAATATCAAGCAGAAGTTATCTGAATCACATACACAGATTGAGAAATTGAGTTCCGAATTAGCTGAACCAGAAAGTAGACTAGCGCAGTGCAAAGATATTATTGGCGACATAGCTTTGTGGGATCAACATTCAGCAGAAGTAGCAAAATTAGTTCAAGCGATAGCTCGTGTTAACAGCCGTCTGCCCGAGCGAGGTAAGTCGTGAAACCCTCAACTAATAGCTATGTATTTTCGAAGAGTGATCTAAATCAAGCTTGTTCCCTGCATTTTTTGTTCAATAATATCAACAGTGGGCAATAAATCGATGCAAGAAGTTCAAGGGGAACAAGAATCTGTCCGAAAAGAACTGAGTACCGTTCGCAAGCAAATTGAAAGCCTTCAATTGTCACTGAATACTTATAATGAAAAATTGCAAAACGCGAGAGAAATTAGAAATAAACTAACCGAGGAGCAATTAAGGATCTCGTCAGAGGTTCAAAACCTTAAACAACTACAGGACAAGCTGACAGACTTGGCTGTGGAAGAAATGTCTCTCCAAGAAAGCGTCCAGGAATTACAAAGCCAATTGGGACCCGCTAGTCAGCAACTCTCAGCTAAGGATAATCTTTTACAAAGAACAAAGGTAAATTTTAAATGCTGGTTGATAACGAGGAATCCGAGAAACAGATATTTTTGTTGGAAATTATTGACGAGTATTTTTATGTTTTATAGAAAGAACATCAGGAGTTCTTAGAAAAAGAAAGAGCTATATTGGCTGAAAAATCTAGAAGTCTGCATGATTTAAAAACTGTCCAGTTGGAAATTGAAAAAAGCATTCGTCGTGGGGTAGTGGAATCATTGAAAAGGTATGAGGCTGGTATGAAAAAGTATCAGATGCAGGCAGAGGAATTGGAAAGTGAAAAAAATGAAGTATCTTCTAAAATGCACGAAATATTGAACAATATTTCCAAGCAAGAGACCTTGAAGCGAGACATGAAAGATAATATGATGCTGAAGGAAAAAACAACAGTAGCTACAGAACTTGAACATCAAATTTCTGAGCTCCGAGAGAAATTAGGTGACATGAATCATCGCCAAATAGTGGAACAGAAAACAAAATTGACCGAGAAACAAGAAATTCTAATTAGAGAGGTATGCCTTTAAAGTTCTTCATTTATTTATGTGTGATAATCAATCAATAATTTTTTTATAATTACCCGCTTTAGAAAAACAGGGAACGAGGAGGTCAGGATGAAATAGCACTCAACATTGAGAAATTAAAACAAGAGCTAGATAAAGATATTTATAGATTGGCACACAAAAATTATATAAATACATGTGCTGAAGTTATGGTGAGTCAAAATTGTAACTCTAGAATATAATTATTTTGTAGTTCTCGAATTCACTTGAAGGTACAAAAATTTTGTCTCCTAGTTCTGCTGTGAAAATTATTCTCAAAATATGATTTACCACCAGGTGCAAGAGCAAACAGTCAAAGATATAACATCGTACATCACAGCTCTAGATCAGGCAATAATTGAGTATCACGAAGAGCGAATGGCTACGGTAAACAAAATCATACTTAATCTTTGGGAGCTAATCTATAAGGGCAAAGACACGACATCCATCCAGATTCACACTGATCGCACTGAACGAACAGCTGAGAAGAAAAGAATTTATAACTACAAAGTTGTACAAGAGAAACAGAAGGTTACCATGGACATGAAAGGACATTGCAGCGCTGGTCAGAAGGTTGGAAATAAAATCGCGCCAGTTTTAATGAAGAGATTATATTAAATTCTGAACAACAAATTGTTAAAATTTAATGTTGTTCAGGTACTGGCTTCAATTATCATAAGGATGGCTCTTGCTGAAACATTCGCCAAAAATTGCGGTATATTTGCATTGGATGAGCCAACGACAAACCTTGATGTCAGTAATATGGATAGTTTAGCTAAAGCACTTAAGACGTGAGTATAATTTAGTACAAAACAGGAATAAACAGCATTGGCGAGTAACGTCTGTATTAATATTACTGTCATTATTATTATTATTTTTCTCGTCTAGGATTGTTAATATTCGTTCCAAGCATCAGAAAAATTTCCAGTTGATCGTCATCAGCCACGACAAATCTTTCGTGAAGCAATTGACCGGAGTGGACAGGATCAAGAGGGTGCACGAGCTCTACCGTAATGAAATGTAAGTACCCAAGTTTGAAAGAATTTAATGAAGTAGTAACTTTGTGAACACAGTAAGAAATATAGTTACTCGTTTTTGCGGCATATTTCTCTCGAAACTCTCATGATTTTGTGATTATTCAAGTGGACTAACGCAGATCAAAACGTGGTGCGTTGAGCCTATCGCAAACGATGCCCCCATTGATCCAGATTCCTCTGAAGAAGAGGAAGCCAAAGATACTGAGGCAGAAATTCGTTCACGTAAACGGAAAAAACTTGCAGAAGAAAGAAAACAGCTTGCTATTAGTGCGTCACGTAAAAAAAAGATCGCAAGAATTGACATCTAACTGGGATAGCAAATGATTAGATGTTCTAAAAAGTCTATCTTGCAGGGAACCTTTGCCTTATTCCATATGACTAACCTGATATTTTATAAATAGAATATTTTATCATGTTATTTGATGAAAAAATTTCTTGTTAACATTGATACTTAAATTTAGGTATAGACCAATGTTCAATGTTGAAATTATCTGTTTCAACGCTTACTATTAGTTTTCATTTAAACATTTTTTACGTTTTTGTGTTGTTCTAAAGTTGAGTTATTGTTGATTTTTGCAAATTTTCTGCACAAAAGTACGAGTACCAAAGCAAAATAACGAGCGATTGTGAAGTTAAAAAACAAACTGTTCTTATTATTGAATATAAATACAGCACGGGTATTCTTCATGATAATTTTTCTTAAACTCCTCGGTTGTGCCGATCCTCCATATATGTATGTGTAAAGATCTTTGCCTATCCTTCGTGGCTGTTCCATTCTGGGTATAGCCCTTTGGTATTTGCATACAGAAAAAGTGCCACACTTACATCTCTGCGTAAGCCAAAAATAATGACCCATCAATAGCATTACGCAATTCTTAATAATTCAAACGTGCCTCGCTTCCAGCCCTTCGTTATTTTCTCGCTTTCCCTGCTTCTACCTATTTTTACCTCTCATTGATATTCATTCAAGTAGAGCCCCTGGAAAACAGAGACACACCAATCTTCAGTCAACGCCTGGTTGCAGAGACTTCACCATTCCTCGGGCGGTATTCATAAGTCGAGCTCTAGTCGAGCTCAAACAAGACGGTCTTATCCGAGGTCTTAAGATGAAATCTGTGGTATTTACTGTAGAGCATGACACTGTTAGTTATTGATGTCGTTGACTGAAGTACCAATCATCAGTCAACGTTGATGTCATACATGCATATTAAAAGACTTCATAACATCTCTAGCCCACACTATAACTTATTTGTGCCTTAATTATAAAATGTTTTTCTTTTTGTATACTCTGTGTATAGTATGAAAATGGGCACTATTTGAATTTCGCGCCGTAGCTGCTATGTAACGGTTCTATTTCACGAAGGCCAATAAAAAACGAATTCATCATCATCTGTAGAGCACGTAGACGCTCTAAGCTACCCGCGGTGGTTAAATTGTGTACTACGTAGCGGTACGTGTTTACCAAACCACAACTGTGACCAAACCGTACATCTGTCAAGTTTATTATAACCAACAAATGCCGGGTTTGCGATTGCCGAAATACTCGAGAAGTACGGCTTGATAACATTTTCTCAAGAGCAACGTAACGTATTATCGAACCATAACTCTATAAAATGTAGTAAATTCTTCAAGTCAAATATTGATTCATGGCAATTGGAAATAAAAGATGTCTGATGCCTTTGAAGAGATTCAGGCGATAAAAATCAAAAGAAACAGTCTACGAGAAAAATTGCAGAAACGAAAGCGAGAGAGACATGAATTATTTACTTTAACATCGTCTCCATCTCCTTCTGAATCCCTTGGAGCTGGTAGGCTAACTATACTTTTTATTTTCGTATATTCATACTTATCCCAGTCTACGATCGTTTTCTACAATGGCTTATTGTTGTTTTGCTTACAGAGACATCGACATCCAACACCAAGTCAGAACTTGATGGATACGAACAGGATGTTCTCCAAATCTTACACGAATCTGCCTCAAATCTGCCGATCACGTCTACTGATATCGTTGAGCAGCTCAGAAAAACACTTAGCGCGGAGGTATCATTCTCAGATATCAACAAACTACTTGAGAAATTGTCGGCGCAGAACATTGTTCGGTAACTGATTCATTTCTACTTACGGCACAAATTTTTTTAGAAATTTAAAAATGTATCTTGACCATGTTATGCTTCTATAGAATCAAAGAGATCACAGAGAACGATGTTGTCGGATATACGATTTTGTCCATGTCTGAAACTAATTCCCAGACAGACTTGTTGGATATGGACAATGAGGTAGTATCAGAAAAGAATCTTGGAAGCGATGTAAGCAATGAAGGTCCACCAGAAAAGCAGATCAAGTTAGATAAGAAGAACACAGAGGATATTATGTCCCTAATATCCATGCCTACTATAAGAGAGAAAGAGAGCAAAAAGGTTGGGGAACAAATACTTGACCTCTTATCAAAGCAAACTTCGAAGGAAAAGTCTCTGGCAGAACGCTTTAGGTCACAGGGAGGTGCCCAAGTTATGGAATTTTGTCCCCATGGCACACGAACTGATTGCCTGAAACTCAATGTTCAGACTGGAACTGCAAATGAAAAATGTAAAAAGCTCCATTTTAAGAAAATTTTACAGAATCATACAGACGAATCATTGGGGGATTGCAGTTTTCTGAATACCTGCTTTCATATGGATACTTGCAAGTAATAACATATAGTTAGATGTACATTATCTCATTACTGCGCATGATTCTAAAATCTGAAAAAACTTTGGTAAATTCATTTTATATGTATCATTTAGGTATGTTCACTACGAAGTCGATGGTCCAACTGCACAGCCTAAGGATCAAGGTGAAATTGACATGACTAGAGGTATCGCTGTCACCAAAACTACAATCCAGGATGCTAAAACTACGAGTAACAATAATGGCTCGACGGGTGGCTCAGAACTAACACTTTATCCCCCTCAATGGATTCAGTGTGACTTGAGATACCTGGACATGACGGTGTTGGGAAAGTTTGCCGTGATAATGGCAGACCCGCCTTGGGACATCCACATGGAACTTCCATACGGTACAATGTCAGATGATGAAATGCGCCAGCTCGGCATCCCTGCACTTCAAGATGAGGGTCTTCTATTTCTGTGGGTCACCGGACGTGCAATGGAATTGGGCAGAGAATGTCTGCAGCTTTGGGGGTACGATAGGGTAGACGAAATTATTTGGGTCAAGACAAATCAGCTGCAGCGTATCATAAGAACTGGCAGAACGGGGCACTGGCTCAACCACGGGAAAGAGCACTGCCTAGTAGGAATGAAAGGTTTCCCTCGGGTGAACAGGGGCCTGGACAGTGATGTGATAGTTGCCGAGGTGAGAGCAACAAGTCACAAACCGGACGAAATTTATGGTATCATAGAGCGTATGAGCCCCGGAACAAGAAAAATCGAATTGTTTGGCAGGCCGCACAATGTTCAGCCAAACTGGATAACCTTAGGTAATCAAGTGGACGGTGTGCGGTTGATTGACCCACAACTCATAAAAGCTTTCAAAAAACGGTATCCCGATGGGAATTCTATGAAGCCGACTAAATCGTAGTGGGTCCAGTGCATTACTTTTAGCTACAGATTAAGTAAACTCATTCGTTATACTCACAATTAGATAATTGTACCACTATTTTCTTGAAGATTTTATAACGGATGTTAAAACCCTGTTTAAAAAAAAAAAAACTTAGCAATATGTGAAATCGATGCGCTGTTACCCAAACCTGGTTTGTTTCTCACAGCTTGAAACTTTAATAAATTGGTGAACGTCAATAGATATAATCTAAGATCAATGTTTATAGTATTGACTTTTATTCGTTCCAAATGTTATCAAAAAATGTTTTTATTTACAACGAAGTTAGTAAACTGATCTGGAATTGGTAATCACAAATGACACGAAACTAGCAATTTATCACGGCAGTGTACTTCGACACACTGGAAAGATACCGGATTATCTCCAGAATTTTAATGTGCATCGGACTAACTATTTTATACATTGTTTACATTGCTCGTGACATTGTTGTTCTGGATAAATGGGAAATTCTATTACACAATCTGTAAATTTAAAACTCACTACACTGGCCCAAAGGCTGATATGCGAATCATGTAATTACTGTAAAAAAATAAATCATTTCATTTTCTGCGCTTATTATTCCACGTGTTTGAGATAAGCACCTGATACCTCACACTAAAATATTAAAACACCCTGCACAGTTTGTTTTAAAAAAAAAGCGAAGACTACCTGATTACTGCTAAAAACTAACCAGGGTCAACTTTTTGAAACTTACCCGCTAAAAACTATATGCTATTTCAATTGTAACTAACAGCTACTGTTGTTAAAAGAAATTCATTGTCATACTATAAAAGAGATCAGAAAATAATAAGAATCAGAATGAAAGTGGAATAAAACTACATGTGAACAAGCCATTTATGCCCGTGAATGGGTTACACATTGGAAGTTGAAAATAGATTTTATGTATGCTAAAAATTATAATAATACTGGAAATAAGAAAACAAAACAGTTAATTCACTAGCGAAAGTTGAATAACGTACGCACAAAAACTTCTGTATTTTATTTCCTTGCTTTTTACTCGACTTCTGGTTCTTTTTTTTTTTACGGAACACTCTTTCAGTGGAGTTTGAAATATAAAGTAAAAACTAAATTTTTGTGCCAGTTAGTAGTACATATTTGACTCCGGATAGTTCTTTTCAAGTTGATCAAATGTGTGATTCAGGACGTTCATCGCAGATCGATCAGTAATCAAAATCCACTGGCACTGGGACTTACACCGTTTTCAGATTCTGCGATCGCTTAAAAATTATTGTACTATTTATACCCGGCACATTGTTTATGAAGTCGTTTCCGAAATATTTTTTAATCTGGTGTGTAATTCATACCAATTGATGTTTTATCGTCACACT
This sequence comes from Athalia circularis, assembly GCA_963978495.1. NCBI lineage: Eukaryota > Metazoa > Arthropoda > Insecta > Hymenoptera > Athaliidae > Athalia > Athalia circularis. The sequence goes on from OZ021700.1 coordinate 25,683,023, forward strand.
AGACCGATACTACTTCTTTTTACTCTGAGTATGATTTTCCTGCTGCATAAGTCTCCTAAGGACTTTCGCTTTTTGGTTGTCTTCAACTTTGGAGTCGAAAGTAAGCCTGATTCATGAGGTGTTTCGCCCATGTTTTCTTTAGTCAACACGAACAAATCTGTATCTGTATTCGTGTTCTCTATCCTGCGAAAAGATTCAAGCCAATGTCGCTTGGAATGTTCATCCTCAGTAGTCAACGTGTGTTCTCCAATTTTAAATCCATTTGAATACAACTTTTGATTGCTCCCAATATCTGGCTGAAAATTTAAATCTCCACGCGGTATTACGGGAAAACAGGGGTTGCATTTCCGTCCCAATCTTCTAGCCGGGCGAGTCAATACGAAACAATTGTCAAACAAAAAACAGTGAAGTTTCTGGAACACCATGAATAACATCAAAAATAAAACAGATTATTTTGCAAAATGTCACAGATATTAAGAACAGGATCCAGATAGTCAACAATGCTTCTTGGTAACTTATCCCAAACCCAAAGTGGAAAATTTTGGTAAATGTTGAAAAGATAAATAAAATTTAAGCATACCGTTCCTCTAGCATCCCTGAGCAGTCCTTCTGTGATCAATTCAGCAGCTTTCTCTACGAATTTACTCGGATCATGAACTGGAGAGGGGTTGATTCTGCTTTGCGATAGTTGGCACTCTGACATTCCGATTGCTTGATCGATTTCAATCAATAGTTTTGAAAGTATTCCACTGGCTTTTGTGAGTAAAGTTTGATCAGAGTGATTAGATGCGGTGTGCCTGAGAATTTCATTCACCAGTAGAGGATATTTAACGACTCTTGAACGAGGAACATCCAAATATGTCCAAAGATCCACAGATCGAGGTGCCGAGGTTTTTCTCTTCAAAAAGTCTTCAAAACGCTTGTTTGTCACTCGTTTTGCATCCAGCAAATGTCTCACCCACACTTGTGTTTTACATCTGTCGATGTAGCAGTCCGCAAGATTTGGCAGCTGCAAAAAGATATGAAAAAGCCACATAAAGTTTTGGAATGTCCCTCAAATATGGATAAAAAATTCGATGTGTTGCCTCCAAGAACATTTGTAACGTCAATAGAAAATGGAACCAATCATGAGAGTTGATAGGTGTCATTCAAAATATTTACTCATAGTTTAATCCACTATTCACGTATATAAAAAATGCAATACAAACCCAATTAATCAGAGTGGTGCCGACAACCTCCGTAAATCCCGATGGGTCTCGTAGATCGACCAATTCATCTCTCAGTCTGCTGTGTAGGTTGATAAGGCTAGAAATATCTCCAAAAAGAGTGGAGAGCTCATCAGGTGTCAAAATATTGGCACTGAGTAGTGGCTCATAGTAAATTTCTCTGAGATTATTGAGATCTTGAAGTAGGACTTCTTCTCCACAAAATAATTCATAGATTGCTTCTTGACGCTTTATTTCTCTCCGGCTCAAAGTTTTATCCACATGACCCCCACATTTACCTTCTGCAATATCCACAATCCAGCTGCGAATTGACAACTGATCCAGCTTCTCTGTATTGCCTTTTGATATTCTGTAAAGATTTCAGTAAATTGATATAATGTAGAGATATTTTCCAGCGTCTTGCAAAATAACTAGTTAGCTTCTTTTCTTTATTTCTCAATAAACAATTGACGATATAAGTAGAACAAAAAACAACGAATTGAACGTTACGATCTAAAGATTTTACAATATCTTAAAATGATATCATTACCTTTCTTCGATAGTTTTTGTATTTGTTTCTTCTCCAAGGAGGGAGAGGTCAGCTTGAGAAATTTGGGATCCAAATGACCTCTGTAGAACACTAGTGAATTTGTTTGGTGTAGATGAACTAGAAGAGGAAGAAGACAAGGTGAAAAGACTGTTTGCCACCTCTGTTATCCTCCGTCTCTTCTTCTTTTTCAAGCTCTCAGATCCCATGGATATATCCATCGAACTCACACTAGCTGCATCGCTATTTCTACGCTTTCTTGATCGCTAGAAAAAATTAAAATTGACAATGAATCCATGCCAAAAATCATTCTTCTTACTTTTCACTCTACCCTGAGCATGACAGATGACGAATAACAAACGAAGCATCTTACCATCCAGAATCGCTTTTGGGGCCCCGGGCGGCGATCTTTGATTGAAGTATTATGATCTTCATCCATTCTGGTTTTATTCTGTATATTTTATCTTCACGAGGATTCAGCGAGTGGACATCGGGATTTTTGAAAGACATGCGCTTGTAACGTAGAACCTTAGGCCAATCTGCAGATGGATTTGATGGAACGTCGCCTATTATCGTAGTTGAAACATAATTTTGTGTCATCAAACCGGGCTCCCTTGTACCGATTCTTTACTCCACTTCCAACTATGGAGTACCCTTCGACCGTTGACTGAACCAATCTTCAGTCAACGCTTCGACATCTGTCAAATTCACAACTGATCGGTCTACGATGATTTTCATGTCAACGAACGTCGCTAAACCAAGGATAATACCAATTTAAAATCACTCCGATTGTTTCCTAGATTTATAATATCTCTTACTAGAAATGAGTTCGGTTAAATTCACAATCATCGCATAGATACTAAAATACTCTAGTAGTAGAAAAGTGTATCTGCCGTGGCCGTGTCCCCCGCCCTTTACGTGTGGTCTTGTCTCTCAATTATTCCTCCTGGCTATATTTCTCCGCGGTTAGTCATTTGATATATCGTGATAATGCAGGCGATCAAGTGCGTTGTTGTCGGCGATGGGTGAGTTTAATTTTGTTTATCATATTGTCTCAATTCAAGGATCAATCAACCTACCCTTGGCTCAAAAGATAAGTGAAAAGAAAACAGAGACTCTTCTTGGTGTGTGGTCAATGGTCATCCTCATCAGTCATGTCAGCGTACACCTCGAGAAGACAATTAAATTCTTTAAAATACCATCGCTAGTTATGGATATCCAATGCCACCGATTCTGAAAAGACAATTAAATCACGACCATCAACACTCCCTCCAATCCTCAAATTTTGACACTTGAAATATTCGCTTAGCTGTCCGCACCTACCAACTCTTTTTTTGACCTTATCTCACGATGATAATTATGATGATGATGATGATCATGACGATGACGGTTATGGTGATGATGACGCTGAAATCAGCACTCATTAACTTAGGAATCCTAGACTATCCCTCCGAGTTGAATATAAAGATTTTCCCGGATCCTAAACAAAATACACAAATCTCGTTTTAGAACATTTTATAAATATATTCCATGTAGATACATCATATATTTTTACAACATTTGCCTCCGACCAAATGTACGAAGAAATTATCTGCCAAATCATTGACTGAACACACCCCATAATCCTTGTTTTTATAGGTTGCGATTCGATCTTTGAAGACATAACTTATGATATAACTTTAAAAAAACAATCATTTGTCTATTTTCTACAAAAGTTGCAACTAGCAACTGACTGCACAAATTTTTCAACAGAGCCGTGGGTAAGACCTGTTTGCTGATAAGTTACACAACCAATGCGTTTCCTGGAGAATACATACCCACAGTATTTGATAATTATTCTGCAAATGTGATGGTGGATGGCAAGCCGATAAATTTGGGTCTTTGGGATACGGCTGGTCAAGAGGATTACGACAGACTGCGTCCTCTTTCCTACCCACAGACAGACGTCTTTCTGATATGTTTTTCACTAGTTAATCCTGCAAGTTTTGAAAATGTACGAGCTAAATGGTACCCTGAGGTTCGTCAT